>CAKJTW010000085.1:0-2867174 GCA_917880005.1 Nanger dama | reverse complement strand
AATATTGCCATGAGAATTTTGTATACAATCTCTTACCCTCAACAAAATATTATAATCTGCATTTTACAGATTAGACAATGGATTCATGGAAATGAAGTTTCTGACCCATGTCTTAGAGTCTTAAGAAATTGATTAGTCATAATATAGACGCAAGTCTGTCTGACTCCAAGCTTCTTTCCTTTTTTTAAATCAGCCCTTCAAGAGAACAAACCTTATCTTCTTACTGCTTGTCACAGACAGATTTGACTTTCAGAAATCACCTCCTCCAAGGGCTGTATGGATCCTCTCATGTCTTCTGGGTTCCAGAGCCCCTAATATCCCCCATCCAAGTGCCACCCTGCACCAGCACCACCTGAGGATCTTGTCTGGAAATGTAGATTCCCAATGCCCAGCACCTCCTGATGTTCTGTTTCTTAATCCTGGGAGGGGACTCAAAGTTTGCATAACTTTGGGTTTAACTGACAAATAAAAGTGTAATATATTTTAACATATTTAAAGTATGTACTATGATGATTTTATAAACATATGCATGAAACAGGGCTGTGTTAATTAACACAGCCACCACCGTGGTACTTCTTCAGCTATACCACGCTGCGTTTCTCATAGGGCTCACCAGAAAAATGTCTATCAAGTGGACATATGACCATACTTCATCAACAACTGCCAGACAGCTGTCTCCATGGACCAGTTCGGTTCAGTCGCTCAGTCGTGTACGACTCTTTGCGACCCCATGAATCGTAGCACGCCAGGCCTCCCTGTCCATCACCAACTCCCGGAGTCCACTCAGACTCACGTCCATCGAGTCAGTGATGCCATCCAGCTATCTCATCCTCGGTCGTCCCCTTCTCCTCCTGCCCCCAATCCCTCCCAGCATCAGAGTCTTTTCCAGTGAGTCAACTCTTCTCATGAAGTGGCCAATGTACTGGAGTTTCAGCTTTAGCATCATTCCTCCAAAGAAATCCCAGGGCTGATCTCCTTCAGAATGGATTGGTTGGATCTCCTTGCAGTCCAAGGGACTCTCAAGAGTCTTCTCCAACACCACAGCTCAAAAGCATCAATTCTTCGGTGCTCAGCCTTCTTCACAGTCCAACTCTCACATCCATACATGACCACAGGAAAAACCATACCCTTGACTAGATGGACCTTAGTTGGCAAAGTAATGTCTCTGCTTTTGAATATGCTATCTAGGTTGGCCATAACTTTTCTTCCAAGGAGTAAGCGTCTTTTAATTTCATGGCTGTAGTCACCATCTGCAGTGATTTTGGAGCCCCCAAAAATAAAGTCTGACACTGTTTCCACTGTTTCCCCATCTATTTCCCATGAAGTGATCTCACAAATGACTATCCCAGGACACAGCCAGTGGGACAGCACCTCCAGGGAAATTTAGTTCCATCCCAAGGGTCAGAATCAGGGTGCAAGTTGGGGACCAGGCCAGGCCACCAGCAGCCAGCAGCTCAGCCTTAGCAGGGGGTTTCCTCCATTCCAGAGCAACTGACTGGTCCTGTCTCAGGTGAAACGTGAGGATGTGGCCTCAGGCATGTGCTAACTCAGCCCAACATTCTTCCCCAGGCCCTAGTCCCACTCACCAGCCACCTCTGGGGCTTAAGTGCCTCCACATACCTGTAGCAGTTGTTGTGGAATTTGTTGTAAGAAGAGAGAGTGATCAGGCCTCCCCATGCAGCAGATAAAGAGAAGAAAATCTGAGTGGCAGCATCTTTCCACACCTGGGAGGCAGAAAAGGGGAAGATTCAAGGTCACTGAAGGAGGCTGGTCTGGGGGAGGGGTGGCTCCCAATGCCACATGGTCTGAGGCTTGGGAGGCGGGGAGGCAATCAGGACAGGATGACTTTGGCACCAACATAAATGGGAAACGTATGCAGTCATTTGCACTGGAAACCAAAGAGTCAGTGACTGACCTGGGAGACCCTAACTCCATTCTAATCAAAGGAGAGGAACTCAGTAAGCAATGTACACATTTCAAGCTGGCAAGCCCTACCATATAAAACTATGCAGAAGGGGAAAGCCCTTTCTTCAGCCAGAAAACGTCTCAAAATAAAAAACAATTTGCAAAAGCAAAAATATTCATGGATACAAAAGCAAAACTTTTTACAGCTGACATTCTCACAGATTACAATTTACTAAAAATGTGAAATTCTGTAGCCCATCCCATCGAAGTAAAGCATGTTCCATTGCCACCACACAATGGATTTTACAGTGCCACCTCCTTGAACCTGCCTGACAGCACCTCTTGTTTGTCTTGGCAATTTAATCATCCTCATAAAACTCCAGAAGGCAATGCAAGACTTTGAACTAGAGACTTATATGATTTGATAATGACTTCCTATCATTTTTATAAATTAAATCTGGCTTTTAAATTGTGCTTAGCATATGCAAGGTATGTGCTGGCAAAAAGTCTGTGCCTACCCCATCCTCTATTCTCTCATGCTCCTTGGTAACAAACTGCAGTTTTATTTAAGGCAGCCATACATCCAGCCAAATGACCATCTCCCAGATTCAAGGTGAGGCACACCTGAGAGAAGATATCTGACTTCGCTTCTGCCAATGATGAGAAAAATCAAGTGTTATATGGAACTTCCTGGCTTTCTCTGTTTTAAAGAGAAAAGAAAGGTGTTCTCTCCCTTCCCTCAGTATTTTGTGCTGCTTGGAATGCTGACATGATGGCTGGAGCTCTGGCAGCCAAATGGCAGCTATTCACTGAGGATGGTGGGACACTATAGAGCCACCCAACCAGTGTCTGACTATCTACCAGTAGACTGCTGTAGTACCTCCAAGTAAAATAAACTGTTGTTTAAGCTGCCATTATCTGGAGGTTTTTCTTTGTGTACAAATTCAGTTCTAGCTCTGCTTTCTTAAAATCTTATGGAAAAGCAGAATTTTCTTTAAGGAGAGAAAATGCATTTCTTATTAAACAATCACCCCTTCATACGGGAGTTCTAGGGGATTTTAGAGTGAGATATGCCTGTACTGAATATGCCAACAGAAAGTATAAGTGTCTGCTGGCTCTTATAAATCTGTCTGAGCCCTTTAAATTATAACTGCTTGCAGTTTGTCTAAGTGGTATTATTTTCCAACCAGCCAAACCCATTTCCAACACACTATAATTAGCAACAGATAAGGGGCATGAGGCAACCCAAAGCTATTAAGGGAATTTCTTTCTTCCTTTCAACCTCCACAGCAACCCCAGATGTAGGACAACTGTTCCAGGAATCTGAAACCCCTGCTGCTCACTTCTCATTAAAAACTTCCTGAGTACATAACATTTCAAAATCATCAGGAGCTTGTAAAGGCTAACAGTGAGCGGCCCCGGGAGAGGAGGTCTGACCCCTTCTGCTAAACCGAGTCCCAGAGTAGGACCCAACCCCATGTGCTGTTCCCCTGATAGGCGCTTGATGAATGAAACCGGAGGCCCACCGTGGCATCTGTGAGTTTCTCCCACTTTGGTGTGATGAAGTACCAAATCCCAGCGCCGGCTCCAGGCAGGGTGACGCCTCGGATGAGAAGGATCACGAGCACAACGTACGGGAAGGTGGCCGTGAAGTACACCACCTGCAGAAACCACCACGGGGGGCAGCAGTGAGCAGAGGCGCAGCAGAGAGGCAGAGTGTGATCTCCATCTGGACACGGGCGCCTCGTGGGCTATTTTTCCCCAAACTCTTCCAGGATGGGGGACACAGTAAAAACACTGAGACCAAAGGTGAGTCAGTGAAAGCTAGAAATAAAGTCTCGAGGGGGACATCCAAGGCTGTGAGGGTGATTCAGAAGTGGCTAACTCCCTGAGAACCAACTGAGCAAGAAATGTTATATGCCTTCTTCCTCCTGAACACCTAGCTCAGCCTCAGCTTGAGGCTCCAAATCCCACCATTAGAGATTAACTTCTTTAGCTTAAGTTTTCCATCTTTATTATGCACACTCACTAACTGAGGCAGCCCAGTGACATGAAAGAAGCATGCTCTTAGAATTTGGTATATTTAGGTTCAAATGAAATTGCCCTTCTGGCACTGAGTAGCTCTGAGACTTTAGACAAGCTATTCAGTTCTCTGAATCTTAATTTCTGCATCTGTAAATGGGATAATAGCACCTTTCTTTAAAAACAATAATTGTGAGGATTAGATGGGCCTCGAGCATAGCACTTGATTAGTGACAGATGGTCATTAAATGCAGTTAAGTTCAACAAGTATTTATCATGGGCCTACTATGAACTGGGAGTTGTGCCAGGTCCTAGATGCATAAAGGAACTCAACCTAGGAGACCCAGAGCCAACGTCTGAATAATGGCTGCTGCTAAGTCACTTCAGTCGTGTCTGACTCTGTAAGACCCTATAGACAGTAGCCCACCAGGCTCCCCATCCCTGGGATTCTCCAGGCAAGAACACTAAGCAGTTCCAAACAGGACACTGTGGAGTCCAGGGCAGGAAACTGAGCCCCATCCGGGAGCTCTGAGAAGATGCATGGAGATGACACACGGGCTGGATCTTAGAGGCCAAGTGCAACGTGAAGGAAGTGACGCCCAGCGGGAAAGCGAGGGAAGAAAGGGGGCAAGGCAGGGGTGAGGGCCAGGCCCTAAACTCACTGGGAGCACAGCACACAGCCGGGGCTAAGGGCCAAGGGTTGCT
Organism: Nanger dama; assembly: GCA_917880005.1. NCBI lineage: Eukaryota > Metazoa > Chordata > Mammalia > Artiodactyla > Bovidae > Nanger > Nanger dama. The sequence goes on along the minus strand of CAKJTW010000085.1, from coordinate 2,862,542 downwards.
GGACACATGGGCCAGGTCGGGGAGGCCTGCGTCCCAGCCAAAGGAGGCACCTGGGCTCAGAACAAAGGGAAGAAGCAGAGCAAAGAAACATTTGGGAAATAACACCAACAAAATTTGGGGGCTGTGGTTGAACAGGGACGAGGAGGAAGCACCTTCCTTCTCTGTTGGTCAGACCTCGGAGTAGAGGGCAGGCTTGGGACCAGCACCCAGTAGACGAGAGCAGAGTGGGCTGGGGGAGCTCTGACTCTGCACACCCCGAGCTCAAGTCCCAGCTGCACCACTTACGAGCTGGGCCACCTGGTGAAGTGACTTAACCTCCCTGAGCCTGAGTGTCCACACGGGCAAAGTGGCGATAACGACTGCATATTCCTCACGGGGCTTTAGAAGAGCAGGGTGGGACACTCCAGACAACGCAGAGCAGGCCTGGGGCCCCTGGAAACAGAAGTGCCACTTCCATCTTGCTCACGACTCACCAGTCTTGAATTTAACGACCCCAGCAGCTCACGAGCTGGTTACAACCCAAAGTGCATCAGACGACACTTGGAAGGATGAGGTCCAGCGCCCATCCCTGACCACCCAGGTCTCCCTCATCCATGACTGGGAGGGGGCACAGACTAGGCACCGTGGGCTCAGAGCCCCTCTGTGCCCACCCACAGTCTGCCTTCCTGGGCACCCCTGGCCTGCCCCCAGGAGGGAGACAGAGCCCCCCTCCTCACGCACTGGCTGCGACCCCAGGGCCTGCCAGGAGGCTCCAGCCTGGCAGCCACTGGAATTTCAGGGGACGAGACTGGACCCAAGGACTTAGGAAGGATGGCTTGGGAGACAGTTTGAGATGAAGATAAAACTCTCGAAGTTTCTTAGTTCTTCAATAAATACACACATATGTGTACATTTGGACACGTATTTTTGAGCATCTAATACGTTCCAGGCACACGCTGGGGAGGTCTGCTGGGAAGACGGCCGTATTAAAGGGTGGACAGGGAAGACCTCTTTGAGAAGTTGCCCAGGACTTGAAGAAGTGACAGTGAGCCAACTGGATATCTGGGAGAACTTTCCAGACAGAGGGACCCGCAGGAGTAAAGAGCCTGAGAAGGGATGTGCCGACCTTCTAGGAGCAGCCAGACGGCCAGTGTGGCGGGAGTACGGTGGGAGAGGAGGCCGGGGGAGGGGAGGCGGGCAGGGACGGGCCATACCTTGTAGGGCCTGGAGGCGCGAGGGTGAAGGTGGGGGAGGACTGGGGCAGTAACACACTCTAATATTATAAGCGTCACCCGGTGGCTACATTGAGTTTTTACTGCAGGGGAAGCAGTTAGGAGGTCATGGCTGCAATCCAGGCAGAAGACAGCAGTGGGTCCACCCAGGGCATTTCAGAGGAACCAGGACAAATGGTCAGAAACCAGATACTCTGTGCAGCAGGACTTGCTGACTGATTTCATGTGGTGTGAGAGAGACAGGCAGGGGAGGATTTCAGGGTGACCCCAAAGGTTCTGGCCTCAGCAGCTGATGGGCAGAAGTGCCCTCGGCTGAATGGGACAGGCTGCAGGTCAAGGAAAGAAAAGGAGGTATTTCTTCCTCTAAACCCAATTCTATCCCTGGGTTGGGAAGATCCCCTGGAGGAGGGAAAGGCTACCCACTCCAGTATTCTGGCCTGGAGAATCCCATGGACTGTGTAGTCCATGGGGTCGCAAAGAGTCAGACACGACTGAGCCACTTTCACTTTCTAAACCCAATAACGTGTCAAGGCCAAAGTCTTCCTGTCTGTAGACCAGGCATGGGCTGGTCTCCTTGTCACACAGCTTCCACCACCCACCAGGGGCCTCTTCCCTGCCCCCCGTGACAACGGTCCCTCCTCCACCCTTGCCCCGAGGCACTGGCATTACCAGGGACTGTGAGGGGGTGACCTGCTCCCTCCTATCCCCTCAAACTTGCTTCTCTCCTTCCCCTTCCACACACAGAGGGAAACCCAAAGGCATCTGATGTCTCGGGAGAAAATCACTCGTGCAGGACGACCTGGGCTGTCCTCCCACCTGTCAGATGGAGCTGAGGGGAGGATCGCTGCAGGGCCAGCAGGGCTCTGCGCAGTCTGACCTCCTTACCCCAAGACGGCAGGGGCAGGGTGACAATTATGGAGGATACTTTTCACCTCCTGATCACAGGGGGCTGGTGGGAAGTGCGGATGAGAGGGGGCGAGGGAGATGATGCAAACAGTGGGGTCTGGCAGGAAGAAGACCCCAAGACGAGCACCAGTCTAACCGCCTGAGATGCTCCTCCCGTTTGATTGCTGGAGATGGTTCGGCACAACCGTTTCTGGAGCTCCTGCTGTGGATCAGCTCTTTGCAGTCCCATTTTACAGAGGAGAAAACTGAGGCTCAGCTTAAGGCTCTCTCAAGGGTTAAATATCTCACTCAAGGTCTTCCAGCTGGAGCCAAAACCCAGACTTGACATTTTCTAACTCTAAAACCTATTTCCTTCCTTTCAATGCCAGTCCTTGAGCCATCAGGTCAGAAATATGAGAGGCAGGAACTCAGGTGAGGCAAAGAAACACCCTTGCCTCAATTTAAGGAAGCACTCGTTCTCACCGGCCCACCCTGCCCGTGCGGGAACCTGAGAGTGAACGCTGCCTTAAATTTCACACCCTAGGCACTTGCCCGCCTCACCAGATCAGGCCCTGGTGTGTGGAATGATGCACTCAGGTTGCTGATGGGGCCTGCCGTGAACTGAAGGGGTGCACAGTTTCATGTCTAAATCCTGGGGATGCCTCCAATGTGAGTCAGGTGTTAGTGGAGGTTTTATCACAGCTAGTTTTCCTGTGTCGTGGGGACTTCAGAACACACCTGTTTCAGGATGGACTGTCAGAGGCATTAAACTTGAACAGTAATGAATTATACTTGGCGGGAGTGACAATGCCAGGTTGATCCGAGCCTGCTGGCCTGACACCTGGCAGCGTCATCCTCACAATGGGAGCCCTGAACAGGTGGGAAGGCCACCTCCCTCCCAAGGCTGTGCCAGCTAATTAAGTGAGCTTCGTGTCCTTGCCATAACTCTCCAGTAGAGCAGCCCCGGAGGTCAGAGGAGCTGCATTTGACCTTCGGGCTGCCTGCTGGTCGCACCAAACTCAGGAATTCTAGCTGCTCAAAGGGAGACTGAGGTCTCATAGAAGGCAACCAGCCACTCTTATCTCCTAGGACCCTGAACAAGAGGACCTGAGCTTATCTTGCTGCAAGAGAAGAAGGATATGTCTGTTGCTTAGAAGTGGCAGTCTTGGTGGAACTTCAGTCACAAAGAAGCCTGCTATAATGAGGACCTGCAGCTTCATGATTAGTATCTGTACACCCCAGGGCAGAAAAATAAATCAGGACACATAATTCCTCATTTTAAAAAATTAATTACTGATCCCTAGTTGGAAATCTTTCTCAATGAAGCAGAAAAGATAAGTTAGCAGACCTAAAAGAAAAGCTTACTTGCTGAGAGCTAATCACACATCCTCATTTCAGAGAGAGTCCATGATATCTGGCACCAAGGATTAACATCTACATCATGCCAAGAACTGATTCTGACACCATCCCCCTAAAAATCAGACTGATAAACAAAGAGCGGTCTAAGAGAAAATATACTTTAACCCTTGAATTTGCAGATGTGGAAGAAGGGACAAAGCGCCTCCTGGGACTTGCCCACCTGGCAGTGAAAACTGATGATGGCAGAACGGGGCAGGAGTGCAAGGGTCCTGATTCATAGTGGGGGCCTTTTATCCCCTCAGTGCAAAGGATGAGTCCAGAATTCTGCACTTCCATATTCCTAACAGACTCTCCTTGGGGGAGGATGTCATGTAGGGGAGTCTAGGCTTTAAAGGGAAACACCTGGGTTCAAACCCCAGGGCTGCCTCTTAACAGCTGTATGACCCCAGGCAACTTACTTTGATGTGCTTCAGCTTCTCTATCTGTAAAATGGGAAGAAATGTCCTTACCTAGCAAGTGGTTGAGCAGATTGAATGCACTAAGTACACTGCCTGGCAACAAAGGTTCCTTTCTCTTCCCGTTTTCACACCAGAGCCGCTGCTTTCAAGATGTCAGTATGGCACAGTACCCACTCAATCAATCAATACCACAAAAATGAAAAGAGCTCACTATATGCCAGGTATGCAACTTTCCCCTAATCTTAGAACAACTCTATGAGGTATGTACCGTTATTCCCATTTTACAGATGAGGAAACTGAGGTTCCAATGGTTAAATAGCTCATCCACAGCTACGTGACTAGAAAGTGATAAAGACGGGATTTGAACTCAGGCTGGTCTGAATCTACAGCCAGCAGGCCATCCTTCCTCGGGTCACCAAGAAGGCAGTGTTATACCCCTCACCATCACCTCTTCTCCCACCAGTCATACCTGCGAGCGTGTCCTGCTAGAGACCGGTCTGACCTCTGCTTATGGTTCAAGTTGTCCTCTCTTCATTTTGAGCTATACGTGATGGTCCTACCAGTTGGATTTTGGCTGAGCAAAGGTGTGGTCACTCCTGCTAAGCAACCTCCTATCTGCCCCTTTATTCCCACTCGAAGCTCAGTTCCAAATCACAGAAGGTGAGGAGACCCGGAAACCCTCAGGACTCACGGGACGTTACTGTCAAGGTCATATTAACATTTTCCCCATTTTCTTGTTGCCCCAGAAAAACAATTGCTCCAGTCTCATAATACTCATTCAGAGTCAGTGGGGTCCTCGGGGGTCACGTGATCCCAGCTCTCATTTTATGGAGGGGGAAAACTGAGGTCAGAGAGGAAAAGTGCCTGCGTCTCAGCCAGCAAATGTTCTGACAGAATCATATTAGAGCCAGAAAATCTTAGACATTACCCAGTCCAACTGCCTTCACTTTGGAAATGAGAAAACCATTAGCTCCTGAAATAGCTAAGATAAAGAAAATCTGCTTTCCACTCATTGGCAAAGAGATAAATCAAAGCTAAGGGCAAATATGAAAGCCCAGACAGGTTTCATGGCCCAAGTGGAGACGTCCCTACACAGAAAACCCCATGGGAAGGGCTGAGGGGTTAGAACCCCGGCCGGCTCTCTCCCCCGCCTGATGTCATTTAAAGGCCCCACCTGGCTCAGGTGATCCTGACCAAGCTGCCAGAATCCACCGTTCGGGCCCATGTGGAACCAGATTACACGGAGGGCACCTGAGGCCTCACGTGAATCTCGTCCACGTGTCTGGGAGAAGACAGACCACTTTGTGTCGCTGATGGGTGTCGGGTGGGGGCCTGGTGGGGGCTGGGAAGCATGCCCAGCAGGTGAAAGCTGGCACAGATCTCAGCCCTGTGAGGCCTGATCCTTCCAAAGTGGTTCCTTTTCACTGTGACCGCACTAAGCCCTGACCCAGACAACTGGACCCTGTCCAACACCGCAGCCTGTGGACTCAAGTCCACCATCACATTCTATTCCTTAGGCCTTTGAGACAGTTTGGGTTTCACTCTGAAACATGCAAATGACTCTTAAGATAATAAATATTATTGGTTGTCATCAAAGCGATTGGTTAACCATTTAATGGTTTGTTTGGTTTTTTTTCCTAAAGCAGCAGGAAGATGAGGGGAAACACTGGGATCCTACTACAAAATCCAGTGTCCTGAGGTCACCCACATGCCCTGCGTGTTGTGCCCTGGAACTGAGCTTGGGGTAGGGGGTTTCACCACCTCCAAAGGGCCAGCCAAGTGACTACCTAGCAAGAGGGGCCAAGCATGTGCTTGACAAAAAAAATATCCCACTGGCAGGACCATCACCCTTTACTGCTGGGGGCAGGTGGGGTGGGAGAGTGTTAGGCTCCGGACAGGAGAAAGGGCATGAAACGCGGAGGGGTCAGCAGTGGGAGAAGGAATCCACTTTACAATTTTGATCTTACGCCAGCTCCTTGGGAGGAGCAGTGATTGAGCTGGCAGCCAGACCAAGATGCAGAAATCCAGAGCTGCAGTTCTCGAGTTTCAGGGGAGTGACTGAAGCATATCGGGGATTCCCCATCTACTGAATCGAAGGCCCGACAGGAAAGAAAGGAAACCCATCACTGAGCCCCCGACATCCCCTAGGAGCCCTGAGAACATGTCTCATTTAACCCTTAAAACCTCCTGGGCAGAAAGGCGCTATTGTCCCATTTTACAGACAGGTGTGAAGTCACTTGCCCAAGGCCCCACAGCTACTCAGGGCCAGAAGGAGAAGGACACCCACGGCCCTGACTCTCTTCCCAGTGCCCTTCGGCTGCTCCACCACACAGCCAGCCCTGGGTGTCCCAGAGCTTCCTCTCGGGTAAATCCAGACTCTTACTTTTCCTGAAGTCTTGATTCCTTTCGCCAAGGAGGCATACACAATCACCCAAGCCAGGAAGAGGCAGAAGGCTAGTGGCCACCTGATCTCACCAGGATACTCAATCCCTGCAGAAATCTTCAGCACAAAGTACCTGCAAGTTGAAAGGAGAGAAGTGATGGGAGTGGGGTGAGGAGGGAGGGGGCCAGGGAAGGGAAGGAGGAGGCAGGGGAGGTGGCCGTCTGCAGGCTTTCTTTCCCTGCAGAGCCAGGGAGCCCTGAACAAAATCCCAGCATCCCCCAGCCTCCCACCAGGGGCTGGATCAGATCAGGTTGTGAGGGGTCTGCTAATCAGGGCTCCCGCCCACAGCTGTCTGCAGTGAGACCAACTGAACTTACTCTGCTTTTAATTAATTATGGCCGTAAATGACTTACAGTATAGCACAGGAAACTCAGTATTTTATAATAACCCATAAAGGAAAAGAATCTGAAAAAAAAAATATCTGTGCATGTGTGCATAACTGAATCTCTGTGCAGTACACCTGAAATTAACATGAGGCGGTGATACAACTATACTTCGACTTGAAAAAAATTAATTACAGCCTTGGGCAGGCTCTGAGCAAGACTACATCAGCTCCACCATCAACAGCTGCCCCGGAGCAGTGTAACAAATCCAGCAGCCTTGGGGGTCCTGGTGCAGCCCCCTCCCCCAACAGGCATTACAGAGGTTGATTATTTATATAAGAACACACCACTAACAGAAAGTCTAAACTGCCAAGGATGATTTTGTATGTGCTTTTATATTGTTCTACTCTTTTATGAGAATGCATCCCAATAGATTTTTATAACTTAAAAAAAAAACCACAATACAGAAAGAATAAAAAATGCTGCTGTACATTTTAGTTCAGGTTGTGATGGGCCTGCCCTGGGGCTGAGGTTGGCTGAAATGCAAACGCAGGGCTAGCTGGGCCTTACTCAAGGAACAGATTCAAAGACAGACGACCAGCAGCAAACGGGAGGGAGCTGGCACTCATCTGTAGCGGCTGCTGGCACCTGAAGCAATCCCAGCCTGTCTGGCGACCCCCAAATCCCTGGACAGAGGGCAAATGGGCACCGTCACTCCTGGGCACAGGAGGCTGCATCAGGGACCATGAGTCGTCACGACAGACAAGACAATCCCCTCAACTCTGCAACAATCAAGTCACGGAGCCTGCGTGTGTAGGGGGCGGGGCACGGGGGAGTCTTTCTGTGACCAGAACCAAGGGCCAGCCAGCCTCCAGACGCTGCAGCAAGGGTTCCCAACCTCCAGAATCTAACGTCTGATGATCTGAGGTGGAGCTGATGAACCAACAACAGAAATGAAGTGCACGACAAATGTTATGTCCTTGAACCATCCTGAAAGCCTGTGCAAAAACTGTCTCCCACAAAACTGGGCTCTGGCTCCAAAAAGCTGGGGGACCGCTGCCCGAGATGGCTGCAGACAGCCGAGTGCCCCGACCTGCCGAGGGAGCCGAGGGGCAGCAGCCCTCCCGGTCTAGCTGGGGGCCCTGGGCTCAAGGCTAAGGCAGAAGTCACCGAGCGTGGGACCAGCCTCGGCTCCCAAACCTCAGGGGCCCCACTTCCCAAGCACTGAAAAGGCCCCCAGGCCCCAGGTCCCCACTCTGCAATGGGTAGATCACCTAACCAACGATTCCACAGCCCCTTGGCCTTCTCAACCACGCCATGGTTTAATAAGGGATGTCAGACGGGCCCAGAGAAGCTCTTGGTAACAACAGTCCCTCTGGGAAACTAAGATGGTCCCAGAGGATTCGCAAAGCCACCAAAAGCAGATTTACAAATCGCCCTACCATACACACCACGTTCCAGGCGGCAGTAGAGGTAAAGAACCTGCCTACCAGTGCAGGAGACAGAAACAACGTGGCTTTGAATCCTGGGTCGGGAAGATCCCCTGGAGGAGATCAACAATACCCCTGACCACGTGGATTATGTGATCAGATTTCAGCCAGCCATGGGGTCAGGCTCCTTTCTCAATGCTCAGGGAGAATCGAGGCCCACCCTCACTGGTTAAGGTTATCTGTAGAGAGGATTTTTTTCCTCATTCAGCCTGACTGCCCCTTCTGTTCTACGGGGAATGCTCACATACCCTCGGAGTCCATACAGAAGAGGAAACTTGGAATAGGAATTCATGGTACTCGGGAAAACCAGCGGGGATATAATGGCCACTTCTCATTGTCTAAGTAGAGGCCGCAAACGAGGGGCCTACTGACCTCTGCATCTTATTTGATATCACTGTTTTACTTTAATTGATTTGCTAACATTTAAAATGAGAGAGAGACATAAGAATTCATATTTGATTTCCAGCATCTCCTGTAAAATGGAAGCCCTGGTGTACTGGCCCAGTGGGCAAGGAGGGTGCAGAGAGAGGCAGCCCATCCCTCAAGTCCACAGGTTGGATATTCACTAATTTTCTGGGTTTCTCTCGGAAAGTGTTTTTAAAAAATCTTACTTGAAATACTCTTCACTCCCACTGACAAACGTCTTATTGGCCTGGCTGGTGAAGTTAACCATTGTCAAGTTGGGATAGGCGGTCATGCAGAAAGTCGAGTTCTTGATCTGTATTTTGGGATGGTCATTGATCACACAGGAATCTGTTCAGGAGAGGATGGAATGAAAACACAGTGAAATCTGTACAGAAAATAGACAATTGTCTTTCCAGGAACTTAAAGACAAAAGCTAAAATATTTCCTAAATACTGGACAGTCACTTTGGGAAGGTATTAACTGAACAAAGCTGGATGCAAATGAACCCCAAAATTGTGTGTTACTCATCCCAGAGCCCCTGGTACCCGCTTCAACTGTGCCTGGTCCTGGTAACAACAGCGCTTCTTTCCGGAGAGCTCTCTACATGCTAAGCACTTTACAGGCATTATCCATCCTGAGGCTCACAGCAGCCTACGCTGTGGGTACCACTGCCTCCATCTTTAAGATGAGCGAAAAGGCTCAAAGAGGCTATTAGGTGATTCTACCAAAATCACACAGCTAACGAGAAGCAGGATTCAAACCCAGATCCTTATGATTCCACAAAGAATAAACGGCTTGTGGAAATGAATTTTAATCAGACATCAACAAAGCTGAATGGCTACTACCACAGAAGACCCACTAATAAGCTCACCTAGAACCCACTGCCTGGTGTGACAGCCGACACACAGAGGTCCCCTAAATATGCGTGCCACGTGCTTTCTGCACACTAACATGAGTTCATGCGTCTGCAACAGAGCTTCTGTTGCAACTGGGGACGAATTTGTCCACCAGGGGGCACTTGGCAATGTCTGCGGACACAGTTGTCCCTGTTCAGGGAACAGGGTGCTCCTGGCATCTAGCGGGCAGAGTCCAGGGATGCTGTGAACACCCAGCAATGTACAGGACAACCCCCACGATGGAGAATTATCCAGGCCCACATGACAATAGTGCAGAGGCTGAGAACGCCTGGCCTAGGCTGGGGTGGGGTTGGGGGTCGGGGAACTAACCAGATGAGTCAGTGTGTCAGGCACCTTGCTGGAAGCTTTGCCAATTATCATCTCATAAAAGCCTCCGAAAACCTGGGAAGTGCCTATCATCATCCTCATTTTACAGAGGAAGAAACTGAAGTCTTCCTGATCATATTACAATGTCTCTATGATCCCTTGATTGATATTTTAGATAAAGAGTCCACCAGGATTAATGCCAAAGGATATTTAATGTATAGAGACGTGAAAGTGACACTCACAACAATAACTGACACTTACATAGCACTTAACCACGTACTATTTTAAATGTCTTAAAGTGAAGTCGCTCAGTCGTGTCCGACTCTTTGCGACCCCATAGACTGTAGCCTACCAGGCGCCTCTGTCCATGTCTTAGCTGCTTTGACTCACATCTGCAAATAAAGAAACGGCACAGAGAAGGGCAGCTGCTTGCCAAGGTTACAGAGCAGAATCAGGAGGCAAACAGTCACTCTCTCCTTGGAGGCCATGCTCTTAACCACTCTGCGGGGAAGCAGAGAGCAGGGAACATAAACTCAAACACCTTCAAGAGTCAGACACAAATGAGAAAGATATACAATGGAGGGTACAAAGTTATGATAAACAGAGAGGATGACAGAGGATGAGATGGCTGGGTGGCATCACTGACTCGATGGGCGTGAGTCTGAGTAAACTCCAGGAGTTGGTGATGGACAGGGAGGCCTGGTGTGCTGCAGTCCAAGGGGTCGCAAAGAGTCGGACACGACTGAGCAACTGAACTGAACTGAACTAAAACAGAGAGTATGATCTTCCCTCTGTATCTGCAGATTTAATATCCTCAGATTCAACCAACTGCAGACCGAATGTCAATGGAGGGTGGCTGGATACCGTTTTCATTGTCCTTCACCATTTTATCTCCTGTACGGGAACACCTGCAGACTTTGGTATCCGAAAGGGCTCTGGAACCAGTCCCATGAATATCGAGCGATGATTGCACCAGCCAATCCTGCCATGCTTTTCCAGGTGTTCTGATAAAAGAAACCCTGGATATTTCCATGAAGTCTCTCCATTTTAAAATATTGGAAATAAGGCCAGATTATCTTTAAACACTGTGGACCAAACAAACAAAAAACACATGCACCCTAGATCTGGTGCAGGGATTCCAAATGCATGTCTCCGTGGCACAGCAAAGTGGGAACTGTGGGTTCAGGAATTCCACTAGCTCTGAGAGCTTGGACAAGTTCCTTTATCTGTCCAAGCCTCCATTTTTCTGATCATAAAGTGTCTAGTTTGAAGGCTGTCCCTAGAACCAAATTAAGTGAGATAGATCATGAATGAACACCCAGCACAGAGCTGGACCCGGTAAAATTTAGCCATAAAGCAAATGTCATTGTTGCACCTTTTCATGGGGTGAGCATCTCTGATTCTCAACATCATCTCTCAATTCCACTTGCCAGCCATAAAGCATCTAATGCCTCCCACACAACCTCTCCAGAATATCTGAGAAAGCTGGATAAAATTTAAAGCTGAATTAATTTCTTTTGACCACAGGTTTTCTAAACAGCAGTACTACTGACACTTAGGATCAGATAATTCTCTGTGGTGGGGACGCTGTCCTGAGCATCGCAGGGTATTATATTAGCAACATCGCTGGACTCTGCCCACTAGATGTCAGGAATATTTATCTTCCCCCTGCCCCACTTGTAACAACCAAAAATGTCTGTGAACATTGCAAAATGCCTCCCGCAAAATCTCTGGGGTTTGAGAAGCACCGCTTTGAGAGTTCTCAAAAATCCTTCGTACTCAATATTATCTTCTTTGGTCAAATAACAGTTTCAGGGGGATTCTGAGCTCAAAACGATCAACTATTTACCGAGGAAGCATTTGTTTTCCCCAGCGGGGACCAGAATGAAGGCAATTAAAGCACCATTCATGTCCCTTTTCCTGTAAGCACAGAAGCCATTTCTCTCCCTCCTGCCCAAACGTCCAGCCCTCTGTGATTGGAAGAGATCGCTAATGCACGGGCAAACTCAAAATCCCTTGCTTCCAAATCTGCCACAGAGATACACGTGGGCAGCTTCCTTAGAGAGGCGTCTCTGGGCGTGTCTGGACTGCCACTCACCGCAGCAGTCAAGGTCACAGCGTCCCTGCGGCACTGCGGCCTCTTGCAATACCCCTTCTCACCACTGGGCGGCAGGAGCGCGCTTCCCAGCGCACTGCGCCTCAGGTCTGCCAGCAAAGGAACGACCGGCCCTGCCGTCAGCGAGCTCTGCGGCCCAGCAACCCTGAACAAAGAACTGCGATAAGGGTCGCGCTGAACTGGAAGCGGTTGGAAGGATTCTCTTTACTTGGGCAATTATGAATAAATGAGAGTACACGAAAGACAAGGTAGAAAAGGAATCGTTGAAGTAAAGTTCTAATGCAAATTAAGCCATTCTAGAAATAGAAATAGTATTTATGCAATTCCCATTTTAGGTGACCCAGCTAGCTCCTAATTTCAAAAAACAGTCGCTGGTCTCACTCAGCAGGGCATGGAATAGCCCTTCAACATTACAAATCCCCTGAGGGTTGAATGTCCTTAAGGAAAACAGCCTTTCTCACAATCTACACCTCAGAAATGTGTGGCAAGCTCTTCCAGTGGACTGAGTCAGGACTGAGCCAGGACAGATACCAGGGTCCTGGAATCTGAGTGATGGAGTGATGGGGGGGGAGGCTCCCAGGCAGTGTGTCCCTAGCAGAGCCCAGGGGCCATGGGATAAAGCCCTTCCCTCTGTAAGTGAAGGTCATAATGGCCAGGGAATCTATCCCGCTTTCCTGGGACCAGCTGCCCGCTATCACAGGGTAGGATGGTTATGGGGTTATAAGGGGGTGGATGAGCTTGGAAGGTCATTTGTGGGATACTGCACTAGGGGAGGGCGTTTTTCCACTTCCTAAACAAGGACAGTGAAGCCTGGCCTGCTGCTGCCCATGGGGTTGCAAAGAGACGGATTAAATTTAGTGACCGAACAGCAAAAACAAGTCTCTCTCAGAATGGCCATTTGGGAGGCAGCCTGGGACATCATTGTCTGCTGCTGCTGCATGGCTTTAGTCGTGTCCGACTCTGTGCGACCCCATAGACGGCAGCCCACCAGGCTCCCCCGTCCCTGGGATTCTCCAGGCAAGAACACTGGAGTGGGTTGCCATTTCCTTCTCCAGTGCATGAAAGTGAAAAGTGAAAGTCAAGTCATAACACGTGTAGGTAAACCAAAAATAAGATCTAAAGATGGGAGTGGAAATGCAATATTACAAATGCTGCATTTCTAAAGAAAGACTTGCCCAACAGAATGATATACAGCTTACATAACAAGGTGTGGTTCTAGTTACAGTAGGTTTTGCCTTTTCAGATCGTGCATCGTTTTTCACCACTGCTTCTGCCTGGACTCCCTTTATTTTATTTTATTTTCTTCATGACACTGTGCAGCATGCAGGATCTTAGTTCCCTGACCAGGGGTCGAACCTGTGCCCCCTGCATTAGGAGCATGGACTCTTAGCCAGTGGATCAGCACAGAAGTCCTTGAACTCCCATCTTGTCCAGCAGAGAAATGGGGCTGCAAAGCTGGCTATGTCTCTGCAAGTCATCCCCTTTTCTAAGTCACTTTAGGACCCCTCAGGGTCAATACTTATGAAAAGGATAGCCTGTCCCTGGCCATGGAAAATGGTCAAGTTTACAAAACCCAGCAAAGAACAGATGGAGGGGTTGCATTGAAAGAGGGGAAATTGAGACCTCCACTTTAAAGAAACAAAAAAATTTAAACTACCCGCTAAGAATGAGATAAGATCTTCTAGGCCTGTCCACATGCTTCCAGGGAATAGAATGAAAAATGTTCATTTCTCTCTCTGCTCAGAGCTTGCATCATTTTTATGGTTTGTACCATAAGGTGCTTTGCTGTGTAACGTCTTCACTCTGCCTTTCATGTTCCCTGGGATATTATGAGCCAGAAAAAAAAACTCCACAGAACCAGCAATGCCTGCATGCACATGCCTGGCCCAGGCATTGTGTTCAGGTTGCTGTAAAAATACACACACACTATATAAATGTATATGTATACATATACATATATATTCTCCAACCATAAAATAAATACCTGTCCCTGATAGAAAATCTAGGGGAAAAAAAAAAAAGAATGGCTCCAAATCTACCAGGTAGTATGTGTGTGTCTCTTTCCTATATGTTCTCTACCAGCACATTATTGTTAGTGAAAACAAATCACACTATAAATCTGTATCCTGCCTTTACATTTAACATGATGTGCTGATGATTTCCCTATGTTTTATGCATATTCATTTTAAAGACTATGAAGTATTCCTTAGGCTTTAGGAATGCACTGTAATTTATTTGAACCATGGAATTATTGAATTTTTGTTACTGTTTCCTGTGCTTTCCTAGACTATAAATGTGACTACATTGAACAATCTTGAATAGTCCTCACCTGTGTGTTTGGTTTTCCTTTAACAGTAGATCCCCAGGAGTGGTATTACTAAGTCAAAACTACTGTTCAAATGAGCTTTCTTTTAAACCCCATAGAATCTCAGCTACAAACACCTGGACAGACATCACTCTGCCGAGGCTGACAGAATAAAGCCTTCAGGAGCCCTGGATGAGCAGAGAACTGGGGGTCATTGAGACCCAAATCCTGGTGCTGGCTCTGCCTGGAGACATGTGACTGGATACTTCCACCCTCTGAGGCTTAGAGTCCACTTCGTCACCTGCAACATAGTGACCACATCATCTGCCTCTTGGGACGCATAGGACTCTAATTAGGAATAGCAGAGACATCACTGAAGAAGCTGCTGTGTAGGCTCAGGAGTGGTTAGGACCATGGCCTTGGGAGGCAGGCAAACTTGGGATCCAATCCTAGGTCTACCACAGAGCTAGCTTTATGAACTTGAGCTCTAGATTTTTCACCTATAAACTGGAGATAACAATTAAACCCATATGTTGCTTGTTGTCCATCCTAACATTGGTAATATGAGTTATTAAAGAGTTTAACATGGTGGTTGATGTGTAGAAAGTGATGCTTGCTATTATTGTTAAGGCTCACTGTGTTGCATAAATACTAGTGGATGTTGTTAGCAGAGGGAACAGTGTTTCTGAACTACCATCCCTCCCAAGGGACAGCTGCAAGACAGCGATCACCATGACCCAAAAGGCCCTGAGAGAAGTACCCAGGAAGCTTCCCTGGAGGCAGGATCAAGGCAACAGCCTCCCCCGAGCGGGCGCTCCTTCAGAAAGTGACTTCTGTCTCAGACACAATCCTGGATGGACAGTCTGGGCACTGGGATGAACTGAGGCTTTTCTCCACTCCAGACCCCACGTCCTGGACAATGCACTTTGCCAAAACGGCAACCAGTTTCAGGAATCCAATTCCAGCAGCAGATTGTCAATGGTGAATCTGCAGACAGCTAGGTTGCAGAGTGGGGTTCTCTCAGCGGCTTTGCAAAGGTGGCTCTGAGCTGGTAGGGAGCACAGGGCAAGAAGGTGGGCACTCCATTCCAAACATGGTTAAGGGAAGACTAATTAAGGGCTGTGGGCAAGAGCCAGCCAGGTGGTTCCTACTGCTGGGTGTGCCTGGGGAACTGTAAACATACAGCGTTACAGAGTACTAGGCTTCATCCCCTGGAGAAGGCGATGGACCCCACTCCAGTATCTTGCCTGGAAAATCCCACAGACAGAGGAGCCTGGTGGGCTGCAGACCATGGGGTAGCGAAGAGTCAGACACGACTGCGTGACTTCACTTTGACTTTACACTTTCATGCATTGGAGAAGGAAATGGCAACCCACTCCAGTATTCTTGCCTGGAGAATCCCAGGGACGGGGGAGCCTGGTGGGCTGCCGTCTATGGGGTCACACAGAGTCAGACACGACTGAAGCGATTTAGCGGCAGCAGCAGTGCTAGGCTTCATCCTCGGAGAGTCCAGTTTACTTGGTCTGGGCTTGACTCTACGTGATGTCTTGATTTGCTAGTTCCCAGGTGATTCCCATGTGCAACAGCTTGGGCTGAGAACCACTGCTCCTAAATTTAGAGTTCATCCACATGGAGATTGTAAAGATGAAGGCACAGAAGCCCAGAGTCTAGAGGGGCATTTACTCCTGGTCATTCCGCTAGGGGCCCCACACTAGCTGTTGTTCAGTCGCTAAGTAGTGTTGGGCTCTTTGGGACCCCATGGACTGCACCATGCCAGGCTTCCCTGTACTTCACCATCTCTCCAAGTTTGCTCAAATTCATGTCCGTAAATGTCCCCACTGCAGGAAATCCCACAAATCCTCGTCCTGAGCTCTTTGGCTGCCCTGGGTTTGAATTTGATGAGCATGTCTGTCCACTGCCAGTCCTCCTGCAGTCTCGTCCAGAGGGCCGCCAGGTGGAGGCTGGATGTGTTGTGTGCCTCCACGCACGGGTGTGTAAAGCACTCCAGTGTGAGACCCCACCTTTAGGAATGTGCATGTGCATCTCTCGGGGTGGGGGGGCGGGTGGCGGTGAGAAATGGGTCGTCTTTCTCTCTTACACACTCAAAGCGTGTAACTAACTTCCTTGTTCTGCAGTGTGCAGGCTGTCCAGGCAAAAGAGGGGACTGACGCTAAGAGACACAGGGTTCTGACTGCTTGGGGAAGGAAGAAACTGCGTGCTAACCGGTGTTCATGAAAATGATTAGCACCTTCAAAGGCATCTGATACTAGCACCTTCTATTTATGCGCTTTCCAACTAGCATCACATCCTCCAGTTCTTTTCTCCTTATAGCAATCCCATGAGGTAAGCCCATGAAGAATGTTGTCAGCATTTCTGTGTTTCAAATGAGGAAAACTGAGACCCAGAGAGAAGTTACCTGGTGCAAAGGCAGGTGCCACCAAGGGCAAAACGCCTTACACACCGGAAGCCGCGCCAGCCACTCTGCCCTGCCCCTCCTCACTGCCACACGTTTGCCCTTGACCTAACAAACTGACAGCTCCCCCAAGCCCCCAGCCCCAGAGTATTTCAGGTCTGAACCAGTGTTCCCCAGGAACACTCCCCACCTCCCCAGACAGCCTCCCCTCTTCTAGGCACTTCGCACGTTCCTTTCTACCAGAGGTCTGTAGGTCAAGCGTCTGTTCTCATGTGTCACCGCATGCTCTGGGCAGCATCGTGTGAAGTGTGGACCCAGGCTCACATGCCTCACCCTCCTAGACTCTAGACCTCATTGCTTTACAGACTGTACCACGCGCACAAGTCACCAGGGGACACCACTCTAGCCAAATCTAGTAAGTCAGACTACTTGGTAGACTTGTAATTCTACATTTTCAACAAAGACTCCAGCTATTCATGAGCAAAAAAAAAAAAAAATTTGATTACCCAGCCTAGGCCATGAGTTCCTTAAATTTAAATATTAGAATTAACTATATTCGAGGTTGGTTTTCGTCTCTGGACCCCCAGCATCTAGTATAGAACCTGACAAACATAATAGGTGCTCAGTTCATCCTCCCTGAATGAATGAACAATTCGCCTGGTGCAGGTATATCCAAACTTACCTAATAAAAGTTTGGTTTTGTCTTTGCACTTCTGGTGTGTTCCAAGGGTTGTTGCAGGAGCCCCAGGGCAGCACAGACACAAAGGAGGCAAACAGGTAGAAAAGTGTGTAGCAAATAATCACATTGTAGTATATGGCTATTAGGACGGAGATGATCAGCATTGCGATGCCACAGCCTGTGGAAGCAAAAGTTTCAGGGATTCGTTTCCTCCAGATCCTGTGGAATCCTTACGGTAGGGCACAGGGCAGGGGAATATAGGTGCCGGCTCCCTCTTACAGTTGGACATATTAATAGTGGAATAGACTCTGTGTCTACCAGGGACATGATGCCAGAGACGATCTTGGGCCATTCTTCAGAGGGCCCCAGTGATGAAACTGATCAACTAGAGAAGGAAGGAGCGGGTTCTCCCAACCACAGAAGCCGGTCTCACTCCCTGGGGCCGTTTGGTGCCAGAGAGGGCAGGGAAGGGCTGAGGCAGCTGGGAAGCAGGGAGCACTCACCTTGCAGGGCTGGGATGGCCTTCCACACAGACACCGGCCCCTGGCT
The DNA here is from genome assembly GCA_917880005.1 of Nanger dama. NCBI lineage: Eukaryota > Metazoa > Chordata > Mammalia > Artiodactyla > Bovidae > Nanger > Nanger dama. The sequence goes on along the minus strand of CAKJTW010000085.1, from coordinate 2,844,683 downwards.
GGCAAACTGGCCCAGGGACACCTCTAGGAAGAAGATGGGCAACCCTGCCAGAGCCAGCATCATCAGGTAAGGGATGAGGAAAGCACCTTGGAAAGAGAGAGAGGGAGGTGAGAGCTGAGAGAGGCCCAGGTGGGCAGGCTCCATCCTCCCCCTCGGGGAGCGAGCTCCCTGCCTTCTCCAGGAAGCTTTTGATATTCCAGCTCAACCGGCAAGCACCCAGGGACGAATAGGAGCCACCCTCTGAACAGTGCCAGGGCACCCTGCACCACACTATTTTTTCCACTCCCCCACTGGACAGGCCACTGAGGGCTGCATGCTGAGTGCACTTATTCTTTTTTCAGGCTAGTATTCAGCATCCCCAAATTAAGCCCTTCCTTCCAATGTGCAACAAATCCACACTTCTGATTCGCTGCTGGACTCCGATTTGGTGAAATCTCATTGGCATCCCAGCTCTCCAAATCTGCTAAACTAGACTGCAGGGGCCCTCAACTTGAGTCACCTGCACACCTTCTACCAACCAGATGGGTGGTGGGGACATCCTTTCCCCCCACCTCAGCCTTCACACAGGTCTCCACTTCCTTCTCCATGTGAGAAGTCCCTTCTGTCCTTCAAGGTCAGCTCAAATGCCTCCTCCTCCGGGAAGTCTCTTTTCTCTACCCTCCCACCTCCGGGAGGTTGGCACCTCCCCTCCCAACACCGGGTACTTGACAATATTTATGTGGGTGTCTTATCTAGACTGTATGCTTCCGATGATGTTGATCCTTCCTTTCTGTTCTCTAGAATGCCCAGGCCAGGGCTCCGGGAGTTGGCAGGACTCCGGAGATTGGCTGAGGGTTCCTGGGGGTTCTTCATCCTCAAGGATTCTTTGGGGTTGTTTGGTAGGAGCTTGGGGAATAGCCATGATCTTTGGAAAGGTCTGGACCAGGGAGGGCTGTTGCACAGTCAGAACCAACTTGGGGACTCCTGACACCAGAGCCCAGAACACTGGACTCTACAGAAGGAAAGCTGATCTTTCTCTTGTCAGTTCCTCCTTCTGGAAAGGTCTTTCCTGCCAGGGCCTCTCCAGAGGAGAAAGGCCAGGACCACTGGGGAGTAAAATCGGGGCTCTTGATTTATCCTCTCCTGAATGGATTTTCGAGAAAGATGTGGATCGTGAAACCCTTCTCTTTTGTTCCTGGGAGGGAGAAATGGAGCCAGCCCTCCATCTCCTCCCCTCCATCCCCTAGAAGGAGCTGGAGCCAGTGTTTGCAGAAAAGGTTGCCTTCCCCCTGGTGGCCGGACTCAACTCCCCAGGCAGCCGGAGTTTTTCTCAGATGTGTTTTTTTTTTTCTCGGATCTTTTTATTTCTCAGATCACGGGCGAGGAAAGCTCAGGCCCTTCTCACTAGTCCAGCAGAGCCTTTGGCTGCAAAGCTGCCGTGCTCCCTGGACTGGAACTCCCTCCCTCACCCACCCTGGCTGTCCGCCCCCTTTTCTGGCACTGGAAGCTTAATCACAGCACCCTGGTCTGGGGACTCCCTGCAGAGAACTGAGCCGAAACGCAGCTGGAGCAGCCGTGGTGTGTGATCAGCATGCATTCTTCTGTTTCCAGGGCACCCCTCCCTGATTGCAACCGCCCTGCACTCCTCATAAATACTTGTCAGCAGTGTCCTAATTTGGAATTAGGGGGAGGGGTGTTAACATATTTTTCCGTTTTCATCATCACGTGGCGCTGCACCTGTCCTTCCTCCCCGTACCTGGAGAGCTCACCCAGAGACCAAAAAACAAAGAAAAACAAAACCCAAACCCTTAAGCTGCCTAACCCGATGGGGCAAGGGGCGCATTTCTTATCTCCTTGGTCCAGTTCAGAAGCTGTGAAAGAGAAACCGAGGTGCAAATTCCTATTTGTACAGGGGGCTTGGCTGAGCCCCGCCCTGTGGTGCCTCAGTGTTGCCAGGGCAAGCAAAGGGGACCCTGGACGTGCCGGGTCCCTCCTCGGTGGGTACAGGAGAGGCTCAATGGATCCTAGAGGCCTGGCAGCTGGTATTTTAGAAACGGTTTTCCTTCCACCCAGTGAGGACAAATCCAACAGAAACCGTTTTTGCTAAAGTCAGAATAAGCCCTGCTTGCTCCCAAGAGGACGTATCTGTGTGAGCGCTTCTACTGGATCCTCAAGAGCACAGCCCCAGCCGCCCTGTGAGCCCACCTCCTGGCTCGCCTGCATCCTGTCCTCTGCAGGACCCAAGTGCCCAGTAGGCTCAGATTTCCAGGTTACTATCTTACCACATACTTAATTAGAGCCAGGCACAGCTCCTGGCTCTAAAACTATTCGTCTGCGAGGAGGGCACTGGGTACCGAAATACTTGTGGACTAAATTAGGATTTGAACTCGCCTGCATCAGAGTTCACCTGAATCAGGACCCAGCCTCCCAAGTGGACAGTGGGGCCTCATGGAAACCCATTTCGCCCCTGAGCTCAATCTCCAGATAAAAGCCTCCTGGATCTAGTACCAACCAGATATGGTAGCTCCTGCTCTCCAGCTTCCCACAGATGCCTACAGGGGATGGAGCTGGAATGTGAAGGGCCTGCCCGGAGCCTCCTTTCTCAGCCCAAGTCCCCAGATTCTGTATCTCCTGCTCTGTGTACCCCGCCAACCCACAAGTGCCCGCCCCGCCGCGGGGGAAAGAGCGGAAAAGCCATACCTCCCCCGTTCTGGAAGGCCAGGTAGGGAAACCTCCAGACATTGCCCAGCCCCACTGCGTACCCCACCATGGACAGGATGAAGTCCAGTTTGCTGGACCAGTTCCCTCGGGCCTTATTCTCATCCCCTTGCTCGTCCTCCTGGGGGCGGAAAAGCACATTGTTGGATCACAGCCCTAGGTAGGCCGGCAGGCAGGTCCCATTCCACCCCTACCCCCTCCCCCTCAAAGCTGAGGGTCCTTCCCAGCAAGCAGGCCCCCACTTTTCACACGAGGATGCATCGGCAGGCAGGGCCCTGACCCCTCAACCCTGCACGCTTTCAGCAGGCAGGCTCCCAATTCTGATGTGAAGATCCATCTTCAAGAGACTCTTGAACCCTCTTTTCCCCAAAATCCCGCAGTCAAGTCACACCAGCAAGCAGCTTTCCCCAAACCTTGAACCTGTAGGTTGATTGCAAGCAGATCCCTCCATCCCTAACCCCTGACCAAGAGTTCCTTTGGCAAGCAGGCCCCATTATCATGCCTAGGGTTCCCAGCAAGCAGGTTCCTAAACATCCCCTACCTCCCCAAATTCCTCAACACACCCCTTTCTCTCTCTGTCTCTCTCTTTTTTTTTTTTTTTGACTCCATGCTAAGGCCAGGAAGAGAGCTGCAATGCCTGAAGCCAGCCAGAGCCCCTGCATCACTCTCTCCAAAGCCTACGGGCTGAAGCTGCCTCTCAGCTCATTAAAGGGGTACCTTTCAGCTCTAGGGAAAGGGAGATGGGAAGGAGGGAGCTTTAGGGGTGAAACAAGAGGGGGATGGAGAAACAGACATGGAAACAGACAGGACACCAAAAACCTTGAGTTCTGGTCTACACTTTACCCTACCCAGCTGGATAACCCCAGGCAAGTCACTGACTCTCTTGGAGCTTCTGTGTCCCCATCTGTAAACTGAAGGGTTCAGAATCACAGTCTCCCGAGGCACTCTCCTGCTCCTGCAGTCTATGGGTTTGGAGGGGCTCACCTCTCCGGCAAATGCTAAGATACTCTATTAGGGCAGTCCCTGGTTCTGGACTGCTTTACTGTAAAGCAGAAAGAAAAACTGCAAATAAACTCAGAAAGTGTTCAGGACACCTGGACACGACACAGAGCTTCCAGGGGCCTGGGCCTTGGCCCTTCTCAGTCATCTTCTCCCTCCTCCATCACCCTCCACTGCCTATTCTAGCATTCTGGCCTGTTCACACTGTTCCACAGGCCGTGGAGAATAAAGAAGCAGCTCGCAAGATGGGAAGGAGGTCTAGGGGAGAGAAGAGGAGGGGCAAGGTGGGTGGCAGAAAGACGAGAATCAGAAAGATGGGCAGAGCTGAAAATAGGTAAAGGGAGGGCTTGATCTACGCTGACCTTCTTTAATATCCCTGCTACACACCTCCCACACACATACCATCTCCAGCGCCCTCCCCCTTCAGTTCTTCCAGGGCTAGAAAGGGTGGGAGTTCCAGCTCCTTTGCCGCAGTGCGGAGGTAAAGCAAGACATGTGAGACAAATTTCTGCCCCCACCTGGGGTCACACTCTTGGGCACATGCTGTCTCAGGCAGTTAATGCACACAGTCAAACGCTACAGAGGAGGATCCCAAGAGCTAGGGCGAGTGGGAAAGCCTAAGCCTACATCCATTTCTAGTCATTTTAACAGCTGAGCTCTTGCTGTGTGGATAACTGTGTGTGTGAGAGAGAGAGAGTCTACAAACACTAGAGTAACTAAGAAGGGCTACATAAACCCTAGATTTCACACAGGGAGATGTTCTGATTCAAGAACCCCACCACCACCACCTCCACTGGATACACAGGCTTAGCCCTTGAGCTAAGAGGAGAGGAGGCTGTGGAGAGGTGCGCAGTGGGAAAGGAAGAGCTGAAGTCTATGAAACAGTATGGAGGGAAGAAATCAAAGAAGGAGGGGAGAGACTGGAGGGAGTGGGAGAAGACAGAAACCTGTATGGGAGGGGGCCCACCAGCAACAGCTGCCTTCTCCCCCACTCAGGACTGGGATTTGCTTTGAGGGTTTTTCATGCCTCTGGTTGAACCTAAAGGATCAAATGCACAAGTGAATCCAGGTTTGTAGGGCCTGGAGCTGATACAATTGAGGAGTACTCTAAGAAAAATATATATACACGAAATTAGGTACAGGTTTTAGAAAAGATAGGCTCTGAGGCTTCAACTTCAGTAGCGGCCTCGTATAAATCACTTATCAAATGAGTTCTCATGATTATTGTAACTTGCAGTACAAAGCCCACAGGACTAAACCATCATTCCTCCCTTCTCCCCGCCCAGGTTTTTCTCTTTATTTTCTTCTCCTTTTTAAATTAAATTAAAAAATAAAAAATAGATCCAGTGGTTACTAAGAGGGGGAGCCCTGTCTGCAGAAAGGGGTAAGAATCTAAACGCCTCGACTGCGTGATGAGTCTGCACCTGGATGGCCGCTACCACTGAGGCGGGGAAGGGGCAGATGTTGGCAGCTCGCGAGGTCTCAAGCCCTCCGGCAGGGTTGCGGCAGCCCTCCCGCCCTTGAACCAGCGATCCCCCAGCGCAGTGCGAGTGTCCGAAGCCCCAAAGCTGCCTCCCGCACCCATCACCTGGCACTGCCAACCGGTCTCCCCATCAGCACACGTGCACCCGCTTGGGTCTGGCTCGCCTTTCCCGCGGCTGGGGAGCAGGAGGCGGCGCGGCTCCAGCCCGACCTGCTTACCTGGATGGCAGCGTGGCCGCTGCCCGGGTGCACGGACGTGATTCCATCCGTGCCCAGCACCACGGTGCTCTGGCTCATATTCACCCAGCCTACGGCCGGGGTATTGTTCCGCTCCAGGGTGCCCTTCCCCACACTCACATTCGCATCCCCCTCCAGGCCCCGCAGGGCCGAAATCTTACAAGGCAGCGCGTTGCCGGGCCCGGCTCCCCCTGAAGAAGGGGCGGTCTGCGCACCGTGCGCCTCGCTCCAGTCCCGCAGAGCCGCCGAGGCGGCCGGCGCCCGCGGGCTACTCAGTTTGCAAGCCCCAGCTCCTCCGGGGCGCTCTGCCTCGCAGGCTCCCGTGTCGGGGCCATGGAAAGTTTGTGCGCCGGTGGAAGCGGACCTGGGCACACGCGGCGGCGGCGCGGCGGTGGCCGCGGGAAGCTCCTGCTCCGGGCTTGTCCTGGGTGCGCACGGGCCATCGTGGTGGCCCAGGGGCACCGTCGCCTCCAGGCTGTTGGCTGGTTGTTTATTCATTTCCTTGGGAGCACTGCAGTCCTGCGAACACAACGTGAAGTTCGTGCAAAACAAGTCACAGCAGCCTTTAAAAATACCTGTATCCACATACAGAGACGTTCACAACTCAGATCCAGACATAAGATCCAGGGAACAAATGGGAATCTGGATTTTTTTTTCCTTCTCCAAGAAAAACTGTAATCAGTATTTCTCAATCTGTCTCCCTGATAACTAGATGACATAAGGAAGCTAATATTCTCCTCCCTGATAGAAAGTGAACTTAAAAAAAGATGCAGAAGTGTTTTTTTGGAAGAGGGGAGAAGAGGAGGGTGGAAATAGCCCTACAGCCATGAGCTCCTCGCCTTCTTTGGATTTCACATCATGGCTTTGGATGCCCACAGTCCCCATCACCATTGTAGAAAGATTCTTTAATTTTCCGCCCCATTTCCTTTGTCATTCAACAATGCACATTTGCTGCCTTTTTTTTTTTTTTAATAAGCGATAGACAAGCTGTGGCCACAAAGCTGATGCTCTGGCACCTGCAACTGTCAGAGGCCAAATCTGTTATGTGAATCCCAGATATCCAAAAACTACCCACACCTGCCAGGTAGTAAAGGCAAGAATAAGGAAAATGACCAAACAATAACAACAACCCCGCCAGGAACAACAATAAACCAGATTTAAAACACAAGACAGTAACCAGGTTTATCTTACACAACCTACATTCACTTCCAGATTCCTAGATATGCAAAAGAACCTGAGAAGATTTTTGGTCCTCCTCACTCCCCAAGAATAGCTATTCACAAGAGTTTAATACCCATGCCCCATACTGGCTTAGGAACTGAAACTCGGGACTACTAATTTTCACTTGCTTTCTCCCAATTGAGAATGAAAATAACTGCCAGCAATATTTTTTTCATCCACTTTCTCTCTTCATGTCATCTTTCAGGGCTTCATAAATATTAGTACCACCAATTACTATTATACTGTAAGAATAATCATATTACCTTCACCTCAGCCACACCTAACCTTCTTGCATAAATGCACAGGTCAGAACTCTTTAATTTGCACCAAATTAAGCATCGCAGCTCCAGCCAGCATTCTTATCTCAATAGCCTCTAGTATTCGGTGGCTCTCTTCAGTACTGGCACCTGGCTTTTCAGCACCAAGGACAGTTCCCAGAACAGCGGGATTGAGAGACACCTCCAACCTCTTAACTCCAGAGCCTCAGAAACCTCTTTCCCACCCCCCAGGTGATGCTCACAACTATAATGTACCTATGGTTGTCTTCCCTTTGCCTTTCAGAATATATAGAACATTTCACAAAGAAATATCCAAAACGAATCTGCCCTTCTTACCCTCGCAGCCCCCTCTCCTCTTAAAAGAACAAAAGCAAACACTCACCATGTCTGAAACGGGCAACAGAGTCAACGAGTAGAGAGTGAGACCAGCTATTGACAAGACTGGGTTTGGCTCCAGCAAGAGAGGCGCTTTCTATATCTCCTTGGGAAAGGCCGGGTTTGCGTCAGTGCAAAGCAAGGTGCCCTTCGTTTGACATTTTCTTGATAATACAAGTTTGATAAATCATTACCCCCTTGCATTTGAGTTTTAAAGGGACATCAGCTGAGAGTACGCTGGCTAGTTGTCACTCAGGCAGGAGGGGGCTGCGTGTTCGGCGTGACTCATGTGGGTCTGATTACTAAACCGAAGCCGGCAGGAGGGGATGACAGTTTTCCTCCTCCTAATTAAGGGAAACATGGGAGGGACACGTCCCACTGCACCCAAACTGAGGAGCAGCCACCAATGGATTGGATTGGGCTGCCGAGGTGGGCGTAGGGGAAGGAGTTAAATCACTGTCCTGTTTCCTTCTTTCTCCTCGGCTAGATCCCCTTGCCACCTCTCTAAACCTGCAGGAAGAGGATTCCGCAGTACCACGCTAAAGAGACGGAGGGTTGCACGAAGCACCACAGCCCTGCAATGGCTGTGCACAGGGCCCCTGCGTTTAAAAGGCTGTACCAACCTTGCCTGTACCTGACTTCAGATTCCCAACCTCCCTGTCAACTAGTGTTGGGGGAATCCTTAAAAAATAGGTCTTTGCTTAAAAAATTGAGGTCCAGTGTTTGCATTTCTACGTTATCTCCATGAACACAATGAAGAGACATTCCTAAGTAAAATTAGGATTATTCTCATTGCATGTTTTAAGCTCCTCTGACAATATTATAGAGAAATAAAAAGAAATTATTCCCAACACTGATCTGGTTCTTAGGTCACTTTCAAAGTCAAAGGAACTCCATTCTTTCTTTCTGTCCCTGTTGATAAAAATCCACCACAGGCAGGGAATGACGCACAAGGTGTAATAGACCCTCCAAATCGCCATCCGCGGCAGCTGGGCGGCAGGGCTGGCCCTCCGGGTGCCAGCAGAGGACGTTCTACCATACTGAGGCTAGGGTGGCCGCGGTGAGGAAAAAGACGGGCTTTCCTGCTGATATAAAGCAATGACTGCAATCATAAGACGGAAGACATCTTTACAAAAGAGGTAGTTTGGAGCCTGGCAGGGGAATCGTAGCAAACGCTTCCCCTCTGACCAAGCCGGTTCAGGGAACCCCAGGCCTTGGAAATGGAGAGCTCCGCAAAGCATTCTGTCCCTATCCTGCTGCCCGCAGCCGTGCCCACTGCCTCGGGGTCGGCGGCGTCGCACTCGACTGGGCTGTCCCCACGCGGCGTGAGGACAATGCTGCGGCGCCCGCAGGCGAGGCTGCGGCGGCAGATTGCGGTGGGCGACCGGGGCATTCCTGCCGGGTCCCTCCGCCTCCTTCCGAGCCGCGCCAGTGCACACGGATGCCTCAGCTCACTGGCTCTGCCCCTCCAAGAGCAGCCGGCTAGGGACCCACGGTCTGCAGGATGATGAAAGGCGGAGAGGTTCCCTAAAGTGCCATTCCGCCCCAAGTTTACTGGGGGGGCGGGGCGGGGAGCTTCAGGCCTCTTTCAGTTTTGATTGAACATTTATTAAGCTCTCAACATTGAACAATCGTTGAAGGGCTTTCCATGAATGGGCTTTTCCATTTAGCTTCAAAAACAGTTTTTGAGAAACTCCCAGTTAGAAAGCGGGAGAGGGAGGCTCAGAAAGTCACCTTCGAATCCTGGAGAGTCTTCCCAACCCTCCCACAAGGCCGTCTGGGGGCCCGACAGCGCTTTCCAGGAGGGAAACCCAGCTAGGTGGCAGAGAGGGGAAGAAGGCAGGTGGAGTGGGACTGTGGTGGGCTCTCGCTGCAGGAGGGTGAGAAGAGCAGGTGAGGCCAGGAATCCCACACGGGGCGCTTGCTTCGACCCTGGCGGGATTGTGGAAACACCCTGGACTCCCGGAGCCTCGGGGAAATCCAATGGGCTCTGCCAGGCGCTTCTTCCCAAACAGTCCGCAAAGAGTCAAAGCAGATTCGAGAACTTAGGTAAAGGGCAGGCAAGGCAGCCCCGAATTTCTGCGCCAGGATGCGCACCCGTAGATCCGGGTAGGCCTCGCCCTCCCGGCCCTGGGCTGACTTCCAAAAGACAGTCACGACTGCGAAGTCAGTTTTCGCAATTTGTATTCGAGCCGCCCCCGCCAAGTGCCAGATGCCAGCGCGCCGACGCTCCGGGGTGTACAGACGTCCCGGCCCGGGCGGGAGAGAGAAAGTGCGCAGAGGCGGCGGCGTGCGCTGCCTGCCGCCCCGAGCCCTGGCTCAGCCCCCCACCCCCGGGTCTGACGTTTCCTCCGCAGGCCCTCCCCGGCCAAGTGCGCACTCGGTTCCCGCGTGGGGCCCGACGTGCGTCGGGCCCTTTGGAGGCGGTTGAAGCGGAGGTTGCAGGGCGTTAGCGGAGGCGCTGCTTTGGCTTCCCACCGCCTCCCCTTCCAGTGGCTAGATCCTGCAGAGGAGGGGCCGCGTGCAGAGGGGAGGGAGAGTGCGGAGCGGGGAGACCTAGATGGGTCGATCGGAAGTCGACTGGGGTGTGGAGTGGCGGGCATCAGCCTAGCAGCAGGGCAGGGGTGCGAGGGCTGGGGACAGCGCGGGGCGGGCAGCGCCGAGGAGGGAGCCGCAGTATTAAAATACAAGAAGGCTCCGGTCCTGCCATTCCGGGCCTCCATCCCCCGCCCTCTGCCGCCGCCTGTTTGGAGTGATAATCTGGCTCTGAGCACCGCCGCCGAGCAGGCCGTAAATCCGCATCCATCAACGCGCAGCCATCCGGTCGGAATTAGCCAGTCACTATGGCCTTAATTACTTTGTCAAAGATGAAAAATAGTAATTGATTTTGCCCTCGATCGCTCTGCCCCCCTTCTTCTCTTGCTGTTAAGCAAATAAATAGCTATTTTTGAAAACTCGTGTCTACCCAGCGGAATGTGGAGGTGGGGAGGGGACAGAATTTAGTGAAAAAGAGGCCATCCAGCGGCATCCCTGACGCCAGTGTTTGTATCAGTCGCAGGGGGCAAACGGACCCAGGCAGGGGAGGACTAGGAGCTCAGCCTTTGGCATTCAAGATGCTGCCTTCAACCGCCCTAGAGGAGGAAAGAAAGGGGAGAGGAAACGGCGTTTAACAAGCCCTGGCTCTGGTGTTAGCCTGGCGCTTGTGGTGCCAGCTTCCTCGGGTCCGCAGGGCAGCAGATGACAAACAGCTGCCCGGTCAGTTTGACAGAATGGCAAAGAAACTTGCCTAAGATCAGAGCGGAGAGCCAGAATTTGAGCCCGGGTCAGTGCTGACTCTGGTCCATCGTCTGTATCTATGTTCAGACGATTTTGCTATGAGCCACAAAGACCTAAATCTTCTACAGATGACCCGTGCATGGGCTCAGTGTGGGTTTCAGGAGACAGTGACAAAGCAGCAGGAAAGCCATGCGGTATTTTTGTCCCTCTTGTCTGCTAGCGCCTGGTTCTACTGGACCGTTGTTCTGCGTTAAGAATGTGGGCGCTGCCAGACACACTGCACCACCTCCTGGCTCTGTGACCTTGGGGAGAAATTCTCAGTCTGTAAAGTGACGATAATAAGAATGTGTATTCACCTCCCCAAAGGGTTGTTTGTGGATTAAATGGAAGTATGCCTGTGAAGTATCTATCTACCCTGAGGCTGGATGCCTGGTATTCTTTCAAGAAGCAATGGCCATTTTCCAGACTTCAAGAATTATCTGTTTGAAGCCCCTTAGATTTAACAAATAAATCTTTCTTTGTCTGAAGCCCCTTAGATCTAGCAAATAAATCCAGTTCTTTCTCCCTGGTCCAGAAGATTCACTGTTGATAAACACGCACAGGATAGAAAGCCTAACAAGGGAGATAACCACTGTGCAACGCTTGGCCTCCTCAGTCAGTGGTGTGGTCACGTGACAATCAAGCATTTACCTCATTAAGACAATTGAGAGCATCCTGAGAAAGTACTCAAACACAGTGCCTGCTCTGCTTGGAGTGTGTCCTGTTTAGGTGAAGGTCCATCTCAACGTACTCAGCAGAACCTTAGATCTCTGTAATCAGCTTCACTGTCTAGTTCTCTCTTGAACTTTGGGTATCAGGGGGCACCAACTAATCAGGGCATGCCTCCCTCACCATAGCATTTCAGAGGAGCCTGGAAGCAACTAGTCTGTGTGTAAAATGTAGGTCCAAAATAACGAGACTCAGACAGGCAGGACGCTTGTTCCTGAGTCAGCAATAGTGGTCATTTTCAGTTCACTGCAGCAAAACACAGGACAGTGGGCGCAGGCACAGAAGCAGAGAAGTTTAAAACAAGATGCAGAGGATGTTCAAGGTCATCAAAGTCCCATATGTCTGCTTCACAGTGAGGACACGGAGGTCCAGGGAGGAGAAGAGAGTGTTCAAGGTCACTTGCAAATTAAGAAACAAAGTCTAGCATCATCTCTTTTTTTTTAAGGATAAAAAAAAATCCACATTAGATCAACAGTATGTCTAAAGCATGAAATGATTTTGTAGCCTTGAAAAGAATGGTTTAGAGCTAGCTATGCAGTCGGTTTGGACAGATTCTCATGAGGTATTAAATAAGAATGGCACATACACTAAAGCGTGTATATCATTCCAGTGTGTGTGTGTGTGTGTGTCTGTCTGTCTGTCTGTCTTCCAGTAAAATGTGGAAGCACACGTACCTAGGATTACTAGTGGGCAGTGTAGACATTGGCGTGAACAGAGAGGAGAGGGCAAGAGGTAAAAAAAGGAAGAAAAGGAAAAGAGTATACTTTGGAAAAAATGGTTGTAATGATCATATGTATAAATTTATGTTAAAATGTATATAAACAAGTTTTAAAAGAAAAAATTCAGTACTAAAACCTACTGCTTTAATTAATGAGACTATTCACCAGGCTACTTTCATTAGGAAGTATTAAGCCTACATCTATTTGACTATCTTTCTCTAAGGAGTAGAACTCAGAAAAATGAATTCAGTTAATTAAGGATCTCAGCTACTGATATTTGGCTAATCCGCTTTCCTAAAGTCCTGCTGTTTGTCTCCTAGCTCTGCTGGGCTGGAACCAGGGTCTAATCAAAACCTTTAGGGGACTTAGTTTTGGAAAATATGGTGATTTTCTGCTCACCTACCCCCATTCTTGCAATGTCCATTAAGCTATAAGATAATTTAAACTCAAACAACACTAAACTGAAATTTTCTGATTTCTTATTCCATAATGACATTGATATTTTTCTGAACAACAACATATTCACTTCTTTCCCCTGCCCCCACAACCACCCCCTCCACTCCCCATTCTTTTGGTAGACCTGCTTTGTGAAAAGTATGAAAGTGTTAGTCGCTCAGTCATGTCCAACTCTGTTCGATCCCATGGACTATAGCCCACCAGGCTCCACTGTTCATGGGATTTCCCCGAAGAAAAGAATACTGTAGTGGGTAGCCATTCCCTTCTCCAAGGGATCTTCTTTACCCAGTGATCAAACCTGGGTCTCCTACATTGCAGGCAGATATTTTACATTCTGAGCCACCAGGGAACCCCTTAGACCTACTTTAATGGTTGCATATGTTTGGGATAACTACTTAGTAATCAATATCCAAGTTCAAGTCTTCTGTGTTTATTCTGCTCTAAGTTCCCAACCAAAGTTGGGGAAACACGTTTTGAAAGAGATCAGGTCTCGAATATATTCACTATTAGAAAAAGAAATTTTCTAATACATGCGGTAGGCTTCTCTGGTGGCTCAGACAGTAAAGAATCTGCCTGCAATGTGGGAGACTCAGGTTCAGTTCCTGGGTTAGGAAGATCTCCTACAAAAGGAAATGGAAACCCACTCTAGTATTCTCGCCTGGAGAATTCCATGGACAGAGGAGTCTGGGGGGCTACAGTCCATGGGTTGCAAAGAGTCAAACACAACTGAGAGACTAATACTTCACTTCACTGCATGGGACAAGAGAACTGACATTTTATTAAATGCTAGTAAAGAAGAATCTTTTTCTTTCTCTCTTGAATGTCCCTATTTCCCCTGGCCTTCTGTTGCTGGCCCAATTAGTGGGGATGGGGGAGAGGGCATGGTGAGATTTGAGTTCAATGTCATGCAAACCTAGCAGGAATTCCCACAAGTAGAGCAGAACAGATGTTGGGAAGCTTTACTGTATAGGCAGTTGATGGAGTTAACTCAAGGCTATTGACTCAAATCAGAGCAAGGTTCAGAAAGACACAATGGTGAGGATAGTGGCCCAGAAAGTGGGACATGGAAATCTTTACACCAGTGGGAGCTGCCAGGCAGCATAGATAGGTTTCTGAACCTTAGATTTTGTCATTTGGTAATGCCCTTGTAAATCAGGCCTAGGGGACATAGACATTGGCATTAAATTTGGTTCTATGGGTTCTAGTAATCTACAGCATTTGATATGGTATGAGATCATATCGAACAATGGCCTGGAAGAGTTCAGCTCAGTCTTTGTCTATCTTTGATAGACAACTCAAGAGTTCATTAATCATGATGGTAGTTGTCCCCTGGGATGTCACCATTAGGGCTTAGAAATGATCCATGATATGTTTAAAACTAAACTCGTGAAGTCTGCATTCCACTAAAGAATGTTTCTATGTTCTATTTAAGCCTACTTCTGGGTGGGTTAACATGATATGTTCAGTGGTGTCCGACTCTTTGCGCCCCCATGGACTGTAGCCTAGCTGGCTCCTCCGTCCATCCATGGGATTTTCCAGGCAAGACTCCTGGAATGGGTTGCCATTTCCTTCCCCAACAGTGAAAACAGGGCTTTAGAATTAGCTGAGTCAGAAGTTTGAATCCAAGTTAAGCTACTTACTAGCGGTGTGTTCTTGGGAAGTTACTTATCCTTCAAGCCTTGCTTTCCGTTTTAGTAAAATGTAGTAATTAAATGAGATTAAGCAGATGAAAGCTTCCAGTACAGTGCGTGGCACAGAGTAAGAGCTCTTCCTACCTTGAGATTGTGGGTTTTGATTGACACTATTCTCTAAGAGATGAGCAAAAAGACTCCTTCCTCTGGAGCTTAATGTTACTGGATTTTTGGCCAAATTGTATTCTCCCCATCCTTCTTAAGAGGACGTGAGCTTTTTCTGGTGTCCTTTTCTGTTTTGTTTTGTTGTTTGTTTTCTGAGCCTTTTCTGGTTCCTTTTTATTTGCTTTTTGTTTTCTGTCTTTCTCAAAAATGCCAGGCACAGTCATGACTCTATGCCTTTGCATCTGCAACCCTTTGCCTCTGCAACCCTTTGCCTGAAATTCTCTTCTCTTCAGACTGAATTCCTAACTACACCTTTAGACTCATTGCCCAAAATGTATCTCCCCTCAGAGGCTTTTTTTTTTTTTAATTAAATTATTTTTTTAATTACAATACTGTATTTGTTTTGCCATACATTGACACGAATCAGCCATAGGTGAACACAATCGCCCAATGCCGAAGCCTATCTCCATGCTCTGTGCTTCTCTAGCACTAGTGTATTATAATTATTTCCAAGTTTGCCTTTTCTTCTATAGATGCCACTAGCCACAGCTATATACATTTTAATTAATTAAAATTAAAATATAAGATTCTATACCTCATTCATACTAACTACATTCTGAGAGCCCAATTGCTACTTGCATTGGACGTTTCCATCGTTTCAGAACATTCTATTGGGCAGTGCTGTTCTACTGTAAAGCCTTCCAAGGCAGAAGAGCTTGATTTTTTTCAAAGCCTCTACACTTCTACTTGTACTGACATAGAGTAGGCCCTTAGTATTTTTGAATGAGTGACTTAAAAATCACAGGATAACCTCTTGATTTCTTATGTCACCTTACTGCGTTCTCTAAATCATATTATTCTACCTTTTTGCTTTTTCATTTTGTTTTAATGATTATAAAGATAATTCAGGCTCATTACAGAAAATCTGGAAAAGCCCAAAGAAGAACAGAAAAGTATATATCCCCAACACCCCAAAATACAGCCTATTAATATTTTTGTATAGGCCTTCTAGACTTTCATGTTATGAAGTTTTTGTTTTCAGAAAATTGAGATCATGCTGTTCATGGCAAATAGGTGGAGAAAAAATGGAAACAGGGACAGATTTTATTTTTCTGGGCTCCAAAATCACTGTGGATGGTGATTGCAGCCATAAAAGTAAAAGATGCTTACTCCTTGGGAGAAAAGCTATGACAAATCTAGCTGCTGCTGCTAAGTCGCTTAAGTCATGTCCAACTCTGTGCGAACCCATAGACAGCAGCCCACCAGGCTCCCCCCATCCCTGGGATTCTCCAGGCAAGAACACTGGAGTGGGTTGCCATTTCCTTCTCCAAGGCATGAAAGTGAAAAGTCAAAGTGAAATCGTTCAGTCATGTCTGACTCTTTGCAACCCCATGGACTGTAGCCTACCAGGCTCCTCCACCCATGGGATTTTCCAGGCAAGAGTACTAGAGTGGGTTGCCACTGCCTTCTCCACGACAAACCTAGACAGTGTACTAAAAAAGGAGAAACATAATTTTGCCAACTAAGGTTGATCCATATAGTCAAAGCTATGGCTTTTCCAGTAGTCATGTGCGGATATGAAAGTTGGACCACAGAGAAGGCTGAGAGCCAAGGAACTGATGCTTTCAAAGTGTGGTGCTGGAGAAGATACTCTTGAGAGTCCCTTGGACTGCAAGGAGATCAAACCAGTCAGTCCTAAAGGAAATCAACCTTGAATATTAATTGGAAGGACTTATGCTGAAACTGAAACTCCAATACTTTGGCCAGCTGATCCGAAGAGCGTACTCAATGGGAAAGACCCTGATGCTGAGAAAGATTGAGGGCAGGAGGAGAAGGGAGAGACAAAGGATGAGAGGGTGATGGCTTCCCAGTGATGGCTGGCATCACTGACTCAACAGACGTGAGTTTGTGCAGAGTCTGGGAGATGATGATGGAGAGGGAAGCCTGGCGTGCTGCAGTCCATGGGCTCACAAAGAGCCAGGCACAACTTAGTGACTGAACAATCTGCCTTTTCTCTCACTTATATTGTAGATTTAGCTCTTCCTTATTGCCATAAAATCTATATTATTTTTAATTGCTGCACAGATGTTCATGATATGAATACACTACAATTTAACTAATAAGTAATTATTGTACATTTGAATTGTTTCCAATATTTATTGTAAATACTACTATCTATCTATCTATCTATCTATCTATCTATCTATATATCTTTGCTCACAGCTCTAATCTGGATTCTTAGTGCAGATTTCTAAATATGGAATTACAGTTTAAAGGAATTACACATTTTTGAGAACCAGAGCCATCTTATTTGGACCAGTTTTATTTTGTTTCATTGATGTTTGCCTCAAGATACAGACATGGAGCTGTGTATGAAACTGTAACTGTGCTCTGAGCAGAGGGTGACGGTGCTCTGTGTTTTTCTCCATTCCTCTTCCCAGCAATACCCAGCAATCTGTGAGCACTTCTGGCTATAAAAAGCCACAGAACATAAAGCTTTAGTATGTTTCTGTAAAGACTAAACCAGTTTTCTCTTTAGCAAAAGGCATTTTTAAATGGAAAGAATATTACTTGGTAAATACAAATATTTGTAATTATCAGTATGCACAATATCCAAATTTTATTAATATAACTCTCAGGACCAAACACATAAGCCCATCTGTTTACACAGGATTTATAATGACATAAATAGTTGTGAGAAATATCACAAACATTGTTAAAACGTGCAGGATCAGTGAATGCTTGCTCTGCAGTGGAAATGCCTGGTTCAGGGCTCTCCTGGATTCTGCAGATTCCATGGATGATGACTTGGTTTTCCAAGTTATTAACTAGGGCACAGCTTTGGGGCCAAATGAGAAGCAACATCCAAATCATTCTAAGAGTCGGGGTGATTGGTGGAGCCGACAAAGGAAACACGCTCTGTCTTTCAGCACTGTGGGAGCATTTGGAGAATGTGCTTGCCTGTAAAGACTCATGGTTCACTGAGTCCATTGTTTCCTAAAGGCCTGGTTTCACTGATGCTAAGAGAAGAGGGTGAACTCTGCCCATACATGGGCTATTTAGGTGACACTGTCAAAGACATTTCCATTGTTTTTTTCTTTTTTTCCTTAGAACTTTATTCTGCCTTTTTTGGCATCCTGCATACAACTTTCAGGATATCAGTTCACCAGGCAGGGGCTGAAGCTGAACCATGGCAGTGAAAGCCCCAAATCCTAACCACTAGACCACCAAGGAGTGCCCCTATTCTGCCCACTTTTTTTTTTTAATAAAAAGCTTTTGTGTATTGCATTAGAGAAAAACATAAGCAAAAAGAAGAAAATAAACATCACCCCATCAGGACTCTTTTGCTTGCAAGAGACAGAAACTCAATTCAAAACTAGTTGAAACTCAAGATAATAAAGTAATGTAATGTCTAGGTCAAGGTCAGAGTGGAGTTGACCTCAAGGTGGGCTGAATCCCAGGATGCTCACAGCATGAGGGTTCTCTCTCTAAGTCTTGGACTCTGTTGATCCATCTGTCACATGTTTTCAGACTCAGATTGCAGAAGTCATGCCACCAGAATTCTAGATTTCATGCTCATGGATTATCATCCAAGGGGAAAGAGATAGCTACATCTGTACCTCAATTTGGGAAGTTTTGGGGAAAAGACCTAATAGGTTAGACCCCGAGACAAGGCTTTTGGTGCATGTAGAGTTTTTGGCAAAGGGTACAAGGGAGCATAGATGAGGGGGCAAAGAAGGTTCACCAGATGGGAGAAGAGTCAACAGGGTGTTAATGAGTGAGTAACCACTGTGGGCAAATGGAGTGCAGGTGTGGTGGGTCCCTCAGAGGCACCACATGGAACATAGGTCAGAATTCTCCCACCAGGGGACAGCGAAGCCAGGAGGCGATTTGTCCACAGACTCTCATCCCTAATTGGCTGAGGATGGTCCCTGAGGGTGTCAATCCCCAGCACTTGTGAACACTCTGCACTTGGGATGAGCCAGGTTTCTATAGCACTGGAAAAGTGTCTAAGATAGAGAACAAGAGAGACGTGGGTGTCGGAGGTGGGAAGCTGTCAGTATCCTGGGAACTGCCCAGCACTGCTACAGGTGAGCTCCGAGAAGCAACAGAGCAGTGTGGGTGGGATAACAAGAGCACTTTAGTTTGCTGCCCATTGAGACCAGACACACCAGATACTGATTAGTCCAGGCTTGGTCACATGTCCGTTTTGGGTGCAGTGAGGCTGCATGCTGCGAATAGAAGCTCCATCCTGACCTCATGGAGGGGGAAGAAATTTCCCACCCAAAAGGAGGACAGTCAATTATAGTTATCAATATAAGTGCAGGAGCAATGATGGACATCATTATAATTATAAAAGATATTCACTTCCAAATTTTAATTCTATTATAGGATTATAGCCATTGAATGTCTTACTAAATATCCTTCTAGATTGTACCTATTTATGCATTTTTCTTTCTAAACTGGAAACATGTCATCTATGTATACTTTAGCCTTTTAATAGGATGTATTCATTTCAATATATAGTGAACACTTTTCTCTATATGAAGATATTGTAGAAATATAAAAACATATCAGTCAATATATTAAAAAAATTTGTACTAAATTATTTGATTCAAAGTGGAGTTGAAGGATAAATACATGAAATCCCATCCCCAGTAACCTCTCTACCCAGATGACGAAGTGTTAGTGGTCAAACTGAGGGTATCAGAGGAAGCAATGCTAAAAAAGCATCAATTTTGGAATTATAGGGATTGGGGTTTGAAGTCTAATTGTTAATATGGCCTTGGTCAATGTATTTAACCTTACAAAACCTCATATCTTAATTTACTTCCCTAACTTTACTAACTTGGGGCTTCCCTGGTGGCTTAGAGAGTAAAGCATCTGCCTGTAATGTGGGAGACCTGGGTTCGATCCCCAGGTCAGGAAGA
The DNA here is from genome assembly GCA_917880005.1 of Nanger dama. Classification (NCBI taxonomy): domain Eukaryota; kingdom Metazoa; phylum Chordata; class Mammalia; order Artiodactyla; family Bovidae; genus Nanger; species Nanger dama. The sequence goes on along the minus strand of CAKJTW010000085.1, from coordinate 2,825,448 downwards.
TCCCCCGGAGAAGGAATTGGAAACCCACTCTAGTACTCTTGCCTGGAAAATTCCATGTATGGAAGAACCTGGTAGGCTACAGTCCATTGAATCACAAAGAGTTGCATACAACTGAGCAGCTTCACTTCTCAAAGGCTAAACAAAATGGCAGCTCTTACTATTATCATCTGTAATATAAGGTCCATCACTCCTTACTGATGGCATTGTTCTAAGGCTTGAATTAGGTCATTCAAACAATATGCCTGTTATGCCCAGAGTCCGAGTCCCCAAAACTGAGAGAATAAGACGTCCACGGCAATGCAAAAGCATGAAGGGGTTTTATTTCTAGCTCAAGCTAGGGCTCTCCTGCCATATCCAATGCAGTGGAGTGGAGCAAGAGCCTCGAGCCCACATTTACAGCAGTATTTATAGGTTTACAGGGAATTGGCAAGGGCTGATTGGCTAATCTTTATTGGCTGCAGGGGTTTCCTGGTATTTACTAATTGGTTTATCTTTATTGGCTGCAGGGGGATGTCTTTTACGTCCTGATAAACTCAAACCAGGTTATGGGCAGTATGCTGATTAAACAAGTCCGGCATCTGCAGGGATGACCTCACTGGGCAATGACTCAGCTTTTCTTGTGAGGCCTATCTTAGTCCCTAAAGCCTATCCTGGCGTTTGTTAGGTTCCAACAATGCCCAGGAGAGAGCTAGAGACACAGTGGGTCTTAATTAACGATAATGTGTGCTGTGATCCCTTGGCCTTACTTTAAGGCAGACTTTCCTGCCAGGAAAAGATTTTGGGCACCATAGCAATCAAAGGAGTTGTTGTTCAGTTGCTAAGTTGTGTCTGACTCTTTGCGACTCCATGAACTACAGCAAACCAGGGTTCCCTGTCCTTCACTATTCCCCTGGTGTTTGCTCAGACTCACGTCCATTGAGCTAATAATGCCATCCAACCACCTCATCCTCTGTCACCCTCTTCTCATGCCCTCAGTCTTTCTCAGCATCAGGGTCTTTTCCAATGAGTCAACTCTTCTCATCAGGTGGCCAAAGTATTAGGGCTTCAGCATCAGTCTTTCCAATAAATATTCAGGTTTGATTTCTTTCAGGATAGACTAGTTTGACCTCCTCGCAGTCCAAAAGACTCTCAAGAGACTTGTCCAGCACCACAGTTTGAGAGCATCATTCTTTGGTGTTCAGTTTTCTTTATGGTCCAACTCTCACATCCGTATATGACCACTGAAAAACCATAGCTTGACTATATGGATCCTTATTGGTAAAAGGAGTGCGTTATGCCTAAAGAAATATCCTAGCTGGTGGCTCAGAGGTTAAAGCGTCTGCCTCCAATGCAGGAGACCTGGGTTCGATCCCTGGGTTGGGAAGATACCCTAGAGAAGAAAATGGCAATCCACTCCAATATTCTTGCCTGGAGAATCCCATGGATGGAGAAGCCTAGTAGGTTACAGTCCACGGGGTCGCAGAGTCGGACACGACTGAGCGACTTCACCTTACCTTCTATGCCTAAAGAAACTTCCAAACTCAAAGATTTTTTACTTGGCTACCGACTCTCCTGAAATTCTACCAATTCAAAGTTCATTTAGGAGCATAACCAAGTTTTTTTAAAACTTTAACATACTCCATGAACAACTAATTACACATTTACATCCTGGTGCAAACTTTATTATAGGGCTTTCCTCCTTACAGCTAGTTGACACCTGCAGCATCCATAAACAAAAACCCTTGTTAACAAAGATAGGAGTGGACAGTCAGTGTTGTACCGTAAGCTATCGTAGTGGAGGCCCCAAACAGTACACATATTTGTGCTGCCAGAAGAGAACATGATGTTTCTGATGCTTGTAGCTTTTGGAAGAGAGGTATTAGGAGGTGCAAGGATGCCTTAGAAAGGTAAACTTTCTCTCTGATTTTTCGACTACTTTCAATCTGAGAAAGGTAAACTTTCTGTCTTGTTTTTCAACTATTGTCAATCCCCTAAAATTACTAATAAGACTGAATGAATTTGTTCCAGTTGACTTGAGTTCCAATTTTCCATCTTTTCCCCTAGCTATAGATGGAAATGCTCTAAATTAGGTATCAGATGACCTGAGTCTAGCACCGATGAATTGTGCTGCCTTGGATAAATTACACATTTCTCTGAGACTCACTTTCTGCAGTTGGAAGGAGATAATGAATCTTGTTGTGCCTAACTCTCAAAGCTGAGGTAAAGAACAAATAAGATAATGGAATGGAGAGAGCTAAGTGATTATAAAATATAAGTGAAGCCCTATATTCCAATATTCAAGGGCCTAATGCCCACACTTCCGGGCTGAACCACAGGTGTCTGTGTGTGTGTGTTTTGCAGAAGAAAGTGAAAGTGAAAGTTGCTCAGTCATGTCTGATTGTTTGCGACCCCATAGACTGTATAATCCGTAGAATTATCTGGGCCAGAATACTGGAGTTAGGCACAACAAGATATATTATCTTCTTCCAACTGCAGAAAGTGAGTCTCAGAGAGATGTGTAATTTATCCAAGTGAGTAGCCTTTCCCTTCTCCAGGGGGTCTTCCCAACCCAGGGATCAAACCCAGGTCTCCCACATTGCAGGTGCATTCTTTACCAACTGAGCCACAAGGGAAGCCCAAGAATACTGGAGTGGGTAGCCTATCCCTTCTCCTGTGGACCTTCCCAACCCAGGAATTGAACTAGGGTCTCCTGCATTGCAGGTAGATTCTTTACCAACTGAGCTATGAGGGAAGCAGGAGAAGGGTGTTTCTTAAAAAGGAGCATAATCAAGGTTACTTAGCAAGGAATGGACCATTGCCAGGCCCAGAATGAGAAAAAAGATGCCATGAGCTGCATGAGGCAGTCTGCTAGGTGTATTCCTCACTCTTCTTTTCCCATAATAATTAAGTTTAGCTGGGCACATGGCAACCCAGTTAAAGATGGCATATCTAAGGGACATCCCTGGTGGTCCAGTGGTTAAGAGTTTGCACTTCCAATGCAGAGAGTAGAGGGAACTAGTCAGGGAACTAAGATCCCACATACCATGCAGTACAGCCAGAAGAAAACCAGCAACAAAAAAGCAAACTGTATCATGTGTTTGTATGACTGAATCCCTTTGCTCTCCACCTGAAACTGTCAGAACATTGTTAATTAGCTATACTCCAATAAAAAACAAAAAGCTAAAAATAAAAGAAATCCGCCCCCCCACCCCGCACCAAACACAACAGCAGCAACAAAAAGGATATATCTAAGCTTTCCTTATAGCTCGGTGAGCCCTTGTCACTAACTTCTGGCCAAATGAGATATAAGCTAATGATGAGTGAACTCAGGGTCTTAACTTAAAACCTTGAGCATACACTCTCCATTCCTGCTAGGTAAGAGACAATGGCCACCACTTTGCGCCTACAAGGAAAAGCTACATGTTAAGAATGGCAGGGCTGCCTATCAACTTAGCACCCCTTCACTCATGCCTCTACTATGACATAAAGACAAATTCTTATCTAGTTTAAGGTACTGGTATTTGGAGTCTGTTAGTTACAGCAGCTCAGACTTTACCCTAACACATTGGACATTCCATACAACATCAACAAGCCCTGGCCCCCAGTGGGAGCAAAAGTCTTTTGTCAAACTGAAGCAGTGTCCATGCAACTGACTGAAGGATTCCTTGCCTCCTTGATTTACTGGACGACCAATGAGACATTTTTCTTGAAAGCCATATCTGTCAGCATGGCCTGCCAAGGTCACATCCACGAGGCAAGCAGCATCTCTGTCTCAGACTGAAAGCAGAGCCTGAGTCGCCGCCTCTGCTCCTTTATTCTGTGCTGCTGTTGAGCTAGACTCCCAGAGCCAGGGTGGAGTATGTGTTCATTAATTGTATCCATCCCATCACTTGATGGGAAATAGATGGAGAAACAGTGGAAACAGTGTCAGACTTTATTTTTTTGGGCTCCAAAATCACTGCAGATGGTGACTACAGCCATGAAATTAAAAGATGCTTACTCCTTGGAAGGAAAGTTATGACCAACCTAGACAGTATATTCAAAAGCAGAGACATTACTTTGCCGACTAAGGTCTGTCTAGTCAAGGCTATGGTTTTTCCTGTGGTCATGTATGGATGCGAGAGTTGGACTGTGAAGAAGGCTGAGCACCGAAGAATTGATGCTTTTGAACTGTGGTGTTGGAGAAGACTCTTGAGAGTCCCTTGGACTGCAAGGAGATCCAACCAGTCCATTCTAAAGGAGATCAGCCCTGGGATTTCTTTGGAAGGAATGATGCTAAAGCTGAAACTCCAGTACTTTGGCCACCTCATGCGAAGAGTTGACTCATTGGAAAAGACTCTGATGCTGGGAAGGATTGGGGGCAGGCGGAGAAGGGGATGACATAGGATGAGATGGCTGGATGGCATCAGTGACTCGATGAACGTGAGTCTGAGTGGACTCCAGGAGATGGTGATGAACAGGGAGGCCTGGAGTGCTGCGATTCATGGGGTCGTGAAGAGTTGGACATGACTGAGCGACTGAACTGAACTGAACTGATAATGATAATGGGTCTCTGCATGCCTGCTAGGATCCAGACAGAGTATCCATATCATTCCCTGGTAGCTCAGCTGGTAAAGAATCTACCTGCAATGCAAGAGGCCCTGGTTTGATTCCTGGGTTGGGATGATGCCCTGGAGAAGGGATAGGCTACCCACTCCAGAATTCTTGGGCTTCCCTGGTGGCTTAGACCACAAAGAATCTGCAATGCAGGAGACATGGGTTTGATCCCTGGGTTGGGAAGATCCCCCAGAGAAGGGAACAGCTACCCACTCCAGTATTCTGGTCTAGAGAATTCCATGGACTGTAATTTATCATCATTTAAGCTTCCCTGGTTGGTCAGATGATAAAGAGCCTGCCTGCAAGGTGAGAGACCCACATTCAATCCCTGGGTGGAGAAGATCCATAGAGAAGGAAATGGCAACCCACTCCAGTATTCTTGCCTGGAGAGTCCCAGGGATGGCAGAGCCTGGTGGGCTGCCATCTATGGGATCACACAGAGTTGGACAGACTGAAGCGACTTAGCAGCAGCAGCAGCAGCAGAGTCCTATTTCCCGAAAACCTTACAGTGCCTACAATGATAATGCTATCAAAAACAAACAAAAAGCATTTAGGCCCACCTTGATAATCCAGGATAATCTCTCCATCTCAAAACTCTCAATCACATCTGCAAAGTTCTCTCATCATATGATAACATTCACAGTTTCCAGGAATTAGACAAGGGCATCTTTTAGGGGAACATCATTCAGCCGACTGTGATCTGTCTTCTGGGCTCCAAAGATGCATGCCTGTCCCACACAGGCAAAATGCACTGACCGCATCCCTACATTCCCCCAAATTTCAACCCATTAAAGCATCAGTGCATCTGAAACTCCCATCTAAATATCATCAACTCAGATTTCCCTGGTGGGCCAGTGATTAAGAATCTGCCTGCCTATGCAGGTAACATGAATTTGGTCCCTGGTTCAGGCGGATCCCACGTGCCGTGGGGCAAGTGAGCCCATGCACCATACATAACTATTGAGCCCACATGCTCTAGAGCCTGTACTCTGCAACAAGAGACACCAAGAGAAGCCACCACGATGAGAAGCCCTCACACGGCAACTAGAGTAGCTTCTGCTCACTACAGCCAGAGAAAGTCCACATGCAGCAGCAACAAAGACCCAGTGCAGCCAAAACTGAATACGTAAATAAGTTAACAAAAAAAAATAAATATCATCAGCTCAAAATTCCCAAATCTCATAATCTAAATCAAGCATGAGACTCTGTATGATAACATCCTAGGCCAGAATTCCCCTCCATCTGTGAACCTATGAAATTAGAAAGCCAGTCATCTGCTCCAAAAATGATGGGGTGGGCAGTGACAGACATTCCCATTTCAAGGGGAGAAAAGGCAAAGAAAAAGAGTCAAAACCCAGCAGGGCAAACTCCATTAGGTTTCAAGGCTTGGGGCTGATCCTCTGGGTTGGAAGCTCTGTTCTCGGAGCCCATGACTTGAGGCAGGTGCTATTATTATGCCCACTCTACAGATAAGAGAAAGGAGGTGAGGAGCCTGGAGAAGATCATACAGCTGGGGACAGCGGACAAAGGAGACGTTACCAGCAGTTTGACGACAGGGCCTCTATCCACAGAGGTTCTGCATTTACAGAGGGCCCCAGAAAGGCATGGACGGTTTGGCCGTTGCAACTTACAAACATTTGCCTAGACATAGAAAACAGACTTGTGTGTGCAATGGGGGAAAGAGAGGGTGGGACGAATTAAAAGAGCAACCTGGAAACAGATACACTACCATACTATGAAGAAGAGCCAGCCAGTGGGAATTTGCTATGTGACTCAGGGGTGGGATAGGGCGGGAAGTGAGAGGGGGTTTCAAGAGGGAGGGGACAAGTGTTTACCTATGGCTGACTCATGCTGATGTGTGGCAGAAATCAACACAATATTGTGAAGCAATTCTCCTTCAATTAAAAATATTTTTTTTAGCTTAAAAAAGCCCTCCCTAATTACATAGTCTTTACAAATGTTTTTGAACTAAGCAAAGCATATGTGGAGCTGTACTTTGCCCTCTCTGCCTAAACACTTTGTTTGCTGCTATCATTTTGACCAAAACCAGGCTTCTCAAACCATGAGAACTTGAATGGGTGACCCCTAACAAAATGGAGGCAGTTTTACAATCATCCAGGAAACCTTCCCATACTGGTCATGCGTGTTATGAGTTTTCAGGCTGGTTGATATTGTAGGCTTTCGAATCAGATCTAGTTTGGGGTCTGACTTTTTAGTTCCATGACCATGCTGCTGCTGCTAAGTCACTTCAGTCGTGTCCACCTCTGTGTGACCCCATAGACGGCAGCCCACCAGAGCCCCCCATCCCTGGGATTCTCCAGGCAAGAACACTGGAGTGGGTTGCCATTTCCTTCTCCAATGCAAGAAAATGAAAGTGAAGTCGCTCAGTTACAACCCCATGGACTGCAGCCTTCCAGGCTACTCCATTCATGGGACTTTCCAGGCAAGAGTGCTGGAGTGGGGTGCCATTGCCTTCTCCATGACCATAGGTAAGTTATTTTTAACCTCTCTCAGCTTTGGTTTCATTTTTGAAAGTGAGATAATAATGGGACCTACTTCTGGCTTGCTGACAATGAATACTGTAATGACATATGGAGTGCTTAGCACGATCCTTACTAAACATGATCAATTGCTAATATTATTACTGCCATTGTTGCTATTTCTCTCTTAGGGAATGCTCTCTGGAACTGACATCCTTCCAGAAGGATAGTTCAAAATCTCTGGTCCAGAGACTAAAAATCTTTTTAAAATACTTTTTCTTTTTCCTGGCTATGTTGCACACGTGGCATGGAAGGTCTTAGTTCCCTGACCAGGGATGAACCCAAGCCCCTGCAGTGGAAGAGCAGAGTTTTATCGACATGGACCTTGAGGGAAATCTCTAAAACAGATTTTTGAAAAAACTCCCTCATGTAGCTTTAGCAGTGTATTATTCAAAATATCAAATCCTTGTGCCCTTTTCACATTCTTCCTGAAAAACAGTAACTGGAAATATTAAATAAATTCAATTTTCATCCTTTTAGATTTCACAAAAATGTGTACTTTCCCCCTTTCCTCTTCTCTTTCCCTTGTTCTACGTGTGATAAGGAAAAACACTTTTAGTGAATAAAAAGTTGGCAGACTTGTAAACCGGTTTTCCAATTACTGAGCTTCTATAACAACAACAACAAAAAGAAGCCATACTAGCTGCAGGTGAATGGGAAAGAAAGAGATAAGAAAGGAAATTATCATGAAGATTGATGACAGCAGCTTTCTGAAGACCCAGCTAGCACTTTTCCCATCTTACTTGTCAGCAGACATGAGGAATAAAGCTGCACACTCACCACAAAATACACATATGCAATCATTCTTGCGCTAGATCTTCCCTCACTGCTTTTACACAAACACACATACATGCAAACACACACTACAAAGAATAGCCTGGTGATGTGGCTCCAGCCCACATGAAGGCTGAGGATGAATTGAAAGTCCCGAGAGTGGAAATGGCCCTGCTAACAGAGTGAGTGGCAAGAGAAAGCATCCTGAGTCAAAAGGAAAGAAGGAAGACGATCCTGGGGGAGTGATTATCTGGAATCAGCGTGCTTTGATTCAGTGGTATTTTCCACGTTCCGTCTTTGATTACGGACTCCATCTTTAGAAGGCCAGATTTGGACAAGAACAGGGCAAATTGCTAAGGCCCAGCACTGACTGCTTAATAGCTCTTGGTGGCTCTACTGATTATCTTCTTGACGGAGTGGATAGCCAGGGGCTTTATGAGCACACAGGTATTTGTTCTTTGAGCCAACTATGGGAATTTTCCTGCAGTACCCCTCTAGACTAGGTATGACCTAAATCAAATCCCTTATGATTATACAGTGGAAGTGAGAAATAGATTTAAGGGACTAGATCTGATAGAGTGCCTGATGAACTATGGACAGAGGCTCATGACATTGTATAGGAAACAGGGATCAAGACTATCCCCATGGAAAAGAAATGCAAAAAGCAAAATGGCTGTCTGAGGAGGCCTTACAAATAGCTGTGGAAAGAAGAGAAGGGAAAGCAAAGGAAAAAAGGAAAGATATAAGCATCTGAATGCAGAGTTCCAAAGAATAGCAAGGAGAGATAAGAAAGCCTCCTTCAGCAATCAATGCAAAGAAATAGAAGAAAACAACAGAATGGGAAAGACTAGCGATCTCGTCAAGAAAATTAGAGACACCAAGGGAACATTTCATGCAAAGATGGGCTCAATAAAGGACAGAAATGGTCTAGACCTAACAGAAGCAGAAGATATTAAGAAGAGGTGGCAAGAATACACAGAAGAACTGTACAAAAAAGATCTTCACGACCCAGATAATCAACATGGTGTGATCACTCACCTAAAGCCAGACATCCTGGAATGCGAAGTCAAGTGGGCCTTAGGAAGAATCACTACAAAAAAAGCTCATGGAGGTGATCGAATCCCAGTTGAGCTCTTTCAAATCCTGAAAGATGATACTGTGAAAGTGCTGCACTCAATATGCCAGCAAATTTGGAAAACTCAGCAGTGGCCACAGGACTGGAAAAGGTCAGTTTTCATTCCAATTCCAAAGAAAGGCAATGCCAAAGAATGCTCAAACTACCCGACAATTGCACTCATCTCACATGCTAGTAAAGTAATGCTCAAAATTCTCCAAGCCAGGTTTCAGCAGTACATGAACCGTGAACTTCCAGATGTTCAAGCTGGTTTTAGAAAAGGCAGAGGAACCAGAGATCAAATTGCCAATATACACTGGATCATGGAAAAAGCAAGAGAGTTCCAGAAAATCATCTATTTCTGCTTTATTGATTACGCCAAAGCCTTTGACTGTGTGGATCACAATAAACTGTGGAAAATTCTTCTAGAGATGGGAATACTAGACCACCTGATCTGCCTCTTGAGAAACCTGTATGCAGGTCAGGAAGCAACAGTTAGAGCTGGACATGGAACAACAGACTGGTTCCAAATAGGAAAAAGAGTATGTCAAGGCTGTATATTGTCACCTTGTTATTTAACTTATATGCAGAGTACATCATGAGAAACGCTGGGCTGGAATAAGCACAGACTGGAATCAAGATTGCTGGAGGAAATATCAATAACCTCAGATATGCAGATGGCACCACCCTTATGGCAGAAAGCGAAGAAGAACTAAAGAACCTCTTGATAAAAGTGAAAGAGGAGAGTGAAAAAGTTGGCTTAAAGCTCAACATTCAGAAAACGAAGATCATGGCATCTGGTCCCATCACTTCATGGCAAACAGATGGGGAAACAATGGAAACAGTGTCAGACTTTATTTGGGGGTTTCCAAAATCACTGCAGATGGTGACTGCAGCCATGAAATTAAAAGACGCTTACTCCTTGGAAGGAAAGTTATGATCTACCTAGATAACATATTAAAAAGCAGAGACATTACTTTGCCAACAAAGGTCCATCTAGTCAAGGCTATGGATTTTCCAGTGGTCATGTATGGATGTGAGAGTCGGACTGTGAAGAAAGCTGAGCACCAAAACATTGATGCTTTTGAACTGTGGTGTTGGAGAAGACTCTTGAGAATCCTTTGGACTGCAAGGAGATCCAACCCGTCCATCCTAAAGGAGATCAGTCCTGGGTGTTCACTGGAAGGACTGATGCTAAAGCTGAAACTCTCAATACTTTGGCCACCTCATGCAAAGAGCTGACTCATTGGAAAAGACCCTGATGCTGGAAAGGATTGGGGGCAGGAGAAGAGGATGACAGAGGATGTGATGGCTGGATGGCATCACCGACTCGATGGACATGAGTTTGAGTAGGCTCTGGGACTTGGTGATGGACAGGGAGGCCTGGCATGCTGAGATTCACGAGGTCGCAAAGAGTCTGACATGACTGAGCGACTGAACTGAAATGAACTGAACTGAACTCCTCTCCTGGCTTCATGTAAAAAAAAAAGCCATCCCAACTGGATTAATACAGCTCTCTTTTTTAAAATAGAAGATTAAGTGTTTCATAATGTGTTGTGTTGGCTTCTGGTATACAACAAGGTGAATCAGCCATAAGTATACATACATTCCCTCCCTGTTGAGCCTCCCTCCCATTGAGAGAGTCAGTTCCTAGGCAGGGTGATAAGAAGTTCAGGGTCCCTGAGGTGGAGAAAGGGATTGGGGCTCTTGAAGTAGAGATAGGGGTTTTCAAGGAGGCGGAAAGGACAAATTTTTTTTTCCTTTACATTCCTTAGTCTTAGTCACATTTTCTTTAAGCCTGGAACTGATGATTATACAACAAACAACTCAGTTTAAACTCTGTACTAGGGATTATATAACAATAACGTATCCTGCTTGAGCACAGTTTCTCCTTCCTGAAAACCTTCTGGCTAATCCTATTATCTTAAAATGTAAATTATGGGAGTAGGTCTAGTAAGATCTTTACAACTTTGAGACATTCTTTTGACTTGTTGTAATGACTAATTAAAATAGTATATAACTCCCTTGCTAACACTAGTGAGGGGGCACTCTCCACCCTCCTTCTGATGTCTATGTCAGAAGCTTTCTCTGTCCCTTTTCATTCAGTAATAAAATTCTGCTACACAAAAGCTCTTGAGTGATCAATCCTGGTCCCTGGTCCCAAAGTTAAATCTTCTTAGGAGATCACGAATCCGACACCGTTCACCGTAAGCTATCACCATCCTGCTTCATCTCACCCCTCTTTGACTTGGTTTACCTTTCATATACAGTTCACTTTGTGTGACATATTTATTCAGTAAACGTTACTGAATGCAGTGTTCCAGAGAACAGTAAGGAGAGATAAGAAAGCCTTCTTAAGCGAACAATGCAAAAAAAAAAAAAAAAGAAAGAAAGAAAACAATAGAATGGGAAAGACTAGAGATCTCTTCAAGAAAACTGGAGATACCAAGGGAATATTTCATGCAAAGATGGACACAATAAAGGACAGAAATGGCAAGACCTAACATAAGCAGAAGAGATTAAGAAGAGGTGGCAAGAATACAGTGAACTACACAAAAAGGTCTTTATGACCCAGATAACCATGGTGGTGTGGTCACTCACCTAGAGCCAGATATCCTGGAGTGTGAAGTCAAGTGGGCCTTAGGAAGTACTACTATGAATAAAGCTAGTGGAGGTGATGGAATTCTAGCCGAGCTATTTCAAATCCTACATGATGATGCTGTGAAAGTGCTGCACTCACATGTCAGCAAATAGAGAAAACTCAGCAGTGGCCACAGGATTGGAGAAAGTTGGTTTTCTTTCCAATCTCAAAGGAGGCCACTGCCAAAAAATGTTCAAACTACTGTACAGCTGTGCTCATTTTACATGCTAGCAAGGTAATGCTCAAAATCCTTCAAGCCAGGCTTCAACAGTATGTGAACCAGGCACTTCCAGATGTACAAGCTGGATGTAGAAAAGGCAGAGGAACCAGAGATCAAATTGCCAACATTCACTGGATCATAGAGAAAGCAAGGGAATCCCAGAAAAAATCTACTTCTGCTTCATTGACTATGCTAAAGCCTTTGTTTGTTTGGATCACAACAGACTGCAAAACTCTTAAAGAGATGGGGATACTAGACAACGTTACCTGCCTCCTGAGAAACCTGTATGCAGGTCAAGAAGCAGTAGTTAGAACTGGACATGGAACAATGGATTGGTTCAAAAGTGGGAAAGGAGTATGTCAAGGCTGTATACTGTCACCCTGCTTATTTAACTAATACACAGGACATCATGCTAAATGCCAGACTCACAAGCTAGAAGCAAGATTGCCAGGAGAAATAGCAACAACCTAAGATATGCAGATGATACTCACTCTAGTGACAAAAAGGGAAGAGAAACTAAAGAGCCTCTTGATAAGGGTGAAAGAGGAGAGTGAAAAATATAGCTTTGAACTCAACATTCAAAAAACCAAGATCATGACATCCAGTCCCATCACTTGATGGCAAATAAAAAGGGGAAAAGAGGAAATAGTGACAGATTTTATTTTCTTGGGCTCCAAAATCACTGCACATGGTGACTGCAGCTATGAAACTAAAAGATGCTTGCTCCTTGGAAGGAAAGCTATGACAAACGTAGACAGCATATTAAAAGCAGAGACATTTCTTTGCCAACAAAGGTCTGTATAGTTAAAGCTTTGGTTTTTCCAGTAGTCATGCACAGATGCGAGAGTTGGACAATAAAAAGGCTGAGTGCCAAAGAATTGATGCCTTTGAACTGTGGTGCTGGAGAAGACTCTTGCGAGTCCCTTGGACTGCAAGGGGGTCAAACCAGTCAATTGTAAAGGAAATTAGTCCTGAATAGTCATTGAAAGGACTGATGCTGAAGCTGAAGCTCCAATAATTTGGTCATCTGATGAGAAGAGCCAACTTATTGGAAAAGACCCTGATACTGAGAAAGACTGAGGGCAGGAGGAGAAGTGGGGGGGGTGGCAGAGGATGAGATGGTTGGATGGCATCACTGACTCAACGGACAAGAGTTTGAGCGAACTCTGGGAGATGGTGAAGGACAGGGAAGTCTGGTGTGCTGCAGTCCATGGGGTAGCAAAGAGTTGGACATGACTGAGCAACTGAACAACAACTCCTTTGATTGCTGTGGTGCCCAAAATCTTTTCCTGGCAGGAAAGTCTGCCTTAAAGTAAGATCAAGGGATCACATCAACATATTATCATTAATTAAGCACCTACTATGCTGCAGTCCATGGGGTCTTGAAGAGTCAGACAACTTAGCGACTGAACAAGAAAATATTACTGGGCAGTATCTCTAGGCAAAGTATCCCTGGGAATACAATAAACCTGACAGATGCGCCTCTTCATTCATTAACCTTATTCATACACTGAATGAGATTCATTCATTAATCTCGGGGAAGATGACTCTTAGGCTGTTGTAATACAGTATGATGAAGCTTATATTAATAACAGCAAACATTAATTGAATGATTATCAGGAGCCAGATAGGAAGTATATTACATACATTAACTCATTTAACCCCTGACAATTAGATGAAGTTAATAACATTCTCACCCTTATTAAATAGATAAGGAATCTGAGGCATAGAAAGGGTAAATAACTTGTTCGAGGTGACCAGCTAGCAAATAGGAGAGCTGGGCTCTGAATCTAGACAGCATGGCTTCAGAGCTGGTGCTTTTTGCTATTATGTTGGTACACAAAGAAGCTCTAGGTACACAGGGTCAGGGGACAGAGTGTTTCAATCTGGTTCAGGCGGTAACTTTGCTGAGTATGGTAGGATGAGCAAGATTTAGTCTGGGAAGGTATATCCAGAATAAATGCTTTAGGCTTTAAGAAATACCCAGTGAACAGTGGCATAAACAAAGAGGAGGTTATTTTTCAACATAACAAAATGTTTGGCGGTAAGGGGTTTCTGACATTGATGCGGAAGCTCTATGAAGTCTGGGTTCTAGTCACCTTCCCTTTCCTTTCCCCTACTAGTCTACAGAAGGTCCAGTTTCCAGGGAAGAAAGCTAGGAGAGCATGGGGTTGAGAGTTTTGACTGACATACCTTTCTCTTGGCAGGAAGGGAAAATCTCTCCATGTGTTCCATAGTGACTTCCTCTAACAAACACTGAGAATTAGCCAGAACTAGGTTACATGTCCACCCATAGACCAGGGCTAAGACTCACCTTCAAGAGGTCTTCAGGATTCTGTAGGCAAAAATCAAAGAGTTTTGAGTAGGCAGCCAACAAAATCTGCCAGAGGGAATCCAACGTGCAAACACTTGACAGAAAAGCAGACAGAGCATGGCAAAAGTGAGGGGCGGGAAGAGGCTCAGTATCTGGAGGCAAGCTTGACAGTGGGCAAGACGTGAGTCTGGAAAGCTGAGAGCCCAGAGCATGAGGGGCCACGTGTGCCATCCTATGGAGCTTACCCTTCGTCCCGTAGACACAGGAGAATCAATAACTGATTTTAGACAGGGCCACGACCCCAGATGACTTGTTTAGAAAGATCATTCTGGCATCTCAGTGAAGATTAATGGAGGGGAAGAAGGAAGATGAGAGGCAGGGAAACTAGTTCAGAAGATGCTGCGGTGGTTCAGAAGAGCGACGGCGTCCTGTGCTCTTGCAGGGGCATGGGAGTGGAGGGAGGTGGACTGCTGTGTTTAGCAAGCAGAGTCAAAGATGACGACTGGATTTGGGAATGAGGGCCCAAGCAGCATGATGGGAACTACTGATGGATAGTGCCTCCATTCCCACTAGTGAAAACAGCAGTCATGAAAAGACAAGATTGCCGAAACCAAGCCTGAGGACTCAAGTCCAGGATCATGAGTTGCAGTCACTACAGAAGGAAACCAAAAAGTCCATTCATTTTTGTAAATCTGAATTTTGTTTCGATCTGTTACCCATACACATAGCTCACATCGAGTATTTTCACCAGGCTTACAATAAGAAGCCTTAAGCCTTTGTCCCAACTCACCCCTCTGCCTTCTAAAGAACACATTAGCTTCTCTAATGATATCACTCTTTATTCTTGAATACATCTGGTCCTTCTGGTCCAGTGTGGAGTGGTTATTCTCTCAGTCTGTGGATCAGTTAGCTGTTTCTACATATTAAATCATCCTGACGTTGAGTGGTTAAAAACAATAATCATTTGTTTAGCTCACAGTTCTGCAGGTTGGACTTAGGCCTGAATTTGGCTGGATGGTCCTCCTGATCTCAGAAGGAGCTGGACTCCTTCACGCATCCGTAGTTAACTGCAGCTCTGCCCGGGGAAGGGCTGGGTCGCTGGTTATTGGACGGCATGCCTCATGGTCTCTTATCCTCCAGCAGGTTAGGCAAGACTTCATGGAGGAAATAAGGATCCAAGAGAGAGAAAGAAAATATGCACGCCTTCTCGAGCGTAGGATTGCTACTGGCTCACCACAACTCCTATCACATTTCATTGGCCAAATAAGTCACAAGATCAGAATCAACAACAGAAATGGATGCCCCATCTTGATGGAAGAATCTGAAAAGCCACTCTGCAAAGAACATGGATACAGAAGGTCATGAACTGGGGCCCTCAACTCATGCAAACCACCAGTCTGATGCATAGCTATTGCCCTGGAATCTCCTGTCAGTATTATCCTTGGAGTTCTTATTTTTATTGTTGGATCCCCTGTATATCAGTCAGGCTTCAGAAACCATGCCAGTTATTTTTATCTGTGTGTATGGGATGTGAAGGAGGTGGCCTAGCCAGTGCTGGTATCTCTATAGGGCCATAGTAAAGTTGCTTCTGCAAGTGTTGGGAAAGCTGCAAACTGGACTCAGCTGTCGCTACAGGAAGGAACTAGTCCTGCTGGGGAGAGTCCAGTGTGATTCTCTCAGGAACTACAAGCACAAAGTAAGCAAACAGGAAGGAGCAAGTCGATTCTTCCTTCTCCAGTCTCCCTCTAGTAACCGCTCCCCATTAGCAAGCTTAACAATGGGCTAGCTGGCCAAGGCATAGAGGCGTTTAGAGCCTGGCCTCAGCATCACACAGCAGAGTATAGAAGTGTGGGGTTGAAACTAAGAGTCAGTAAGCTAATAACTGATGTTGTCAGATTTCTAGGTCTTCCTCATTTCTTGTAACTCTGTAAGGAAGAATGCATGTAAGGTGTATTTCCTCACATCTTCAATGTCTAAAATATGCTTAGTCTATATCACAATTCTGGTTTGGGTGAGCATAGCACTCCAGTGTGCAAATTATTTCCACTCCTTATTTTGAAGGCATTGCTCCATTATCAGTCAGCATCTCCTGTGGCCACTAAGTCTGATGCCATGTGGATTTCTGAATTTTTGTATGTCACCTGTTTTCCTTCTTGTCTCTTGGAACTTTTTCTTTGTGGAAGCTTTTAGGATTTTCTCTTTATCTTATCCCTAATATCCTTATCCCTAGTATGCTAATATCCTGGTATCCATTTCACAATGATTTGCCTTAGCTCTGTTTTTTTTTTTTTTTTTTAATTCATCTGCAAAGTGTACTAGGTCTTTTCCAACTCATTTCCTTAAGTTCTGGAAAACTTTATTGAAATGTATTGAAGTCTTTGATAACCTCTTCACCTCCTTTTTCTCTGTCTTCTTGTTCTTTGGAATTACTATGAATCAGTCGTGGAATCATCTAATTTTCTCAGTGTCATCTGGCTTATCTCTCTGTTTTCAGTATGGTGCCCCTACCTTTAGCAATGCCTGATATCCCAATATAAGAATCTTTCCATTTTTACCTCTCCAGAGTATCCCTCAGTCCTGGGATATGGAAGGATATTCAGTTGATTGTGTGGGAGCAGCAGTAAAGAAGGTCTAGACACTACCTCTTACACAGACCTTCAGCTTATTCTGTTTTTATTCACACTTGCACTCTGAATTTCAGATATATTTGGTGCCTTCAATTTCTGAGTCTTTAGGATTCTGTAGAATGAACCAGTCAGGTTTTGGTTTCCATTTTCTCTGATCTGCTAAGTTGGTCTTTCTTGCCCAACTTTTTTCTGCTTTTCATCTCTTTTAATCTAGTTTTGACTGTCAGAAACACTGGGTAGCATCGCCATTAAAAAGAGACAAGAGACATGATCATCTTAATTGGAGAAGATGGACTATGTGTTTCATAGGTTGTGGTAGACTGTTGCAGTAGTGAACCAGAGTATCTGTGACCTTGTGTAGATCCCTCCCATATTGAGTCTGGGCTCGTTCCCTGAATCTGTGACTTGCTAATGGGACATTAGCAAATGTGAGGCATGCAGAGGCTAGTATACTGAGTTTTATCCTCTGGTTGCTGGGAATTGGGTGGAGAAGCAAAAGCCAGCATCCTGGATGGTGAGAGCACATGGAGGGAGAAGTGAAATCATCCCAGCAGAGCCCAGCACTCAGTCATACCAGCTCCCAGCTGACTGCAAATACGTCAGCTAGTTAATTCCAAAAGAAGATCCGCTTACCCGCTGCTGCTGCTGCTAAGTCACTTCAGTCGTGTCCAACTCTGTGAGACCCCATAGACAGCAGCCCACCAGGCTCCCTGTCCCTGGGATTCTCCAGGCAAGAACGCTGGAGTGGGTTGCCATTTCCTTTCCCAATGAGTAAAAGTGAAGTCACTCAGTCATGTCCAACTCTTCGTGACCCCATGGACGACTGCAGCCTACCAGGCTCCTCCATCCATGGGATTTTCCAGGCAAGAGTACTGGAGTGGGATACCACCGCCTTCTCCGCCACTTACCTGAGCCTAGCCCAAATCACTGACTCACACACTTGTGAGCAAATAAAATGATACTTATTTTAAACTATTTAAGTTTTGGGGTGGTTTATTACAGAAGTGATACTGAAACGGAGGTGTTACATTGAAGTTCTCTTTGGTTCCCTTTGCATTTGTAGATTTCACATATCAAGGCTATGCTGTTTTTGTTCTATGTATCCTTGCAGGTTAAGCCTTTTTTAGCTCTGTAATACCACTTTAGTGTGGTTTGCTAAAGGAGTGGCCTTCCCTGATAGCTCAGCTGGTAAAGAATCTACTTGCAATGCAAGAAGACCCCAGTTCATTTCCTGGGTTGGGAAGATCCCCTGGAGAAGGGATT
The DNA here is from genome assembly GCA_917880005.1 of Nanger dama. NCBI lineage: Eukaryota > Metazoa > Chordata > Mammalia > Artiodactyla > Bovidae > Nanger > Nanger dama. Next base: position 2,807,380 of record CAKJTW010000085.1, on the reverse strand, counting down.
AATCATATATGTAAATTATACCACATTTAATTGGAAGTCTCCACTCCTACTTCATCAGCCCAACAGGTTATTTATTGAGCCTCTAGTAGGTATCAGCAGCAATGGGCACTTGTAATGTGACTCTCACTTAGTCTTTACAATAACATTTATTCATTTCTGGTTTCTTCCTTAAACTGTTATCACCACGTCTCAAAGTTCAGCGACTTGCTGGAAGACAACAATTAGAAAGGAGCATTGTTAGGATTTGTGCCCTCAGCTGAGTGCTGACAAAACTCCAATCATTGCAATAAACTCTGTTGATCTAGGAATACACATTAGCAATGCACAGAGTGGGATGAACAGAAGACCCATCGCTGAGTAGACCTGACCTGATCAGATATCCTGGCTTCCCTTGAGGCTCAGTTGGTAAAGAATCTGCCTGCAGTGCAGGAGACCTGGGTTCAGTTCCTGGGTAGGGAAGATTCCCTGGAGAAGGAAATGGCAACCTACTCCAGTATTCTTGCCTGGAGAATCCCATGGACATACAAGACCCATCGCTGAGTAGACCTGACCCATAGCCAACTAGATATGAAAGATGATAGTAACAATGTCTGTGACTCCAGCTCCTACAGATCTGCCTTTATCCCCGTGATTGCTAAGGGACAGCACCACCAACAAAAGGTAAGCACAGAGGCGTGGACGTCTTAACTGGGGAGGATGGGGAATTTGCTCTAAGGGGCTCTCTTGGGGCTGTCTGTCCTCCTCAGCATGTTCAGATCAAGGCCCCTCTGAGCACCACCGTCAGCATTGCCTGTGGTCTGCCCTTATTGGGGGAAGATTGGTTGGTGGTACTTACAAGGCATTTTCCCAGGGTAAATGGTAGTTCCTGATCGAGCTCCTCAGTGGTGGGTGGGGAGCTAAGCCCTGTGAGACTCAATATGGTTAATGGCTGTCGAATGGTTAAAACCCCAGGTGTTGCCCAGGAAGTATTCCCAGAAGGCCACCAAACTGCCTTCAGTGCGCCATAGAAGGGAAATTAAGTGCCAAGAAAAGCGTGTTCAATTTAGATCCATCTGGTTTGTGTTGTTTCTTTTCCTTCTTTTTCTTCAGGAAAGAGACTATTCAAAGATACTTGTGATCACTCTAATCTGCTAGGAAGCTAGGGTATTGCCAGCCCAGCACAATGAAGAGCAGAGTGAGAAACTGCTCTGGTTCCAGATTAGCAAGGAGACCTCTCTGAGGCATAGGGATGGGGTTTGAGCTGTGGGCGGTGTCAAGCCTGTCTTGCTCACCACTCTAACTTAGTATCTAGCACCAGGTCTGGTCAGATAATAGGAACTCCTAGGGGTTGATGTGGACTTTCGTAAGGGCATTTTTCAGTGTCACAGTGATTAGAGGCTGCTTCTGGAATTTAGTGGGCAGGGCACAAGAATGTTAGCTATCCTACAGTGTCCAGGAAAGTCCCTTACAGTGAAGAATTATCCCATACCCAACACAGCTATCATACATGCTACTGGACACAGGGAGCTGAAGAACTTGTTCATAGTTATCTGACTCTAGAATGTAGCTCTGCTTTAAATAATGAATGCAGGACTTGCCTCTGCCAATGCAGGGGACACAGGTTTGATGCCTGGTCTGCGAAGATTCCATATACTGCCAGGCAACTAAGCCCATGTGCCACAACTACTGGGCCCAAGCTCTAAAGCTCACCAACTACCGAAGCCCAAGCACCCTAGCACCTGTGCACAGCAAGAAGCCACCGCAGTGAGAAGCCTGTGCCCCATAGCGAGGGAGCAGCCCCAGCTCCCCACAGCTGGAGGAAAGCTCGGGCACAGCAACAAAGACCCAGCGCAGGCAAAAACCCACAGAAACAACTGCTGGGATTTAGAAATGAATCCATCTTTGAAAAATTAGGAGCACAACTCATGTTTTCACAACCTGTACACACTGAATTTTTAAAAATGGAATTAACGTGTAAATCAAGGGTAAAGTACACTTACAGTATGTAAATCATAACTATTTTTTTTCTAATTGAAACATAGTTTCAATTAAAAAGAAAAAAATAGAGAAACACAAAAGACTACATACTGTATGGTTCTATGTGAAACTCTAAAAAAAAGAGAAGACAACTAAATCCACTCATTTTACATACTATAAAATCCACTCATTTTTCATACTATAAAATCCACTCATTTTTAAAGAGTTAACAATTCAGGCAAGTTTTTAATCAATTCAGTGATTTGGTAAAATTGATAAGTTGGGCTACCATCACCAAAAGGCAATTTCAGAACATTTCCATCCTCCTAAAATGTTCCCTTTGGTCTCTTTGCAGTCAATTTTCATGCCCACCCTCAGACCCAGGAAATCACTGATCTGATTACTGTCTCTATAGAGTTGTCTTCTTTCCCTCCCCCTCCCCAAGTCGTCTTTTCTAAAATTTCACATAAATAGAATCATACAGTATATATAGTCTTTTGCATTTCTCTTCTTTTACTGAGCATATTTTTTTGAGGTTCATCCATACTGTGCCATGGATCATTATACATAAATAAGGATATAATAGTGATTTTTTAAAAATTATGTACACAGGTGGCTTATATGAGTTTCACTTCAAGATTGTAAGGAGGGTAATATAAAGAAAGAGTTTCAGGACTGGTGATTTTAAGGACTTTGACACCTGTGAATTTTTAAATCCTGTCCTCAGAAAGGCTTAATTAGAAGGGTAACTGGTAATCCAGATTTGAAGCAAACAGGAAGTCTAAGCAATTGTCTTGCACCAGTTGCTTAGATCATCAAACTGTGGCCTAGATTCAGATTCCGGCCAGAGTCAGAGAGACTGAGAGGGATAAGCAAACCCATGAGAACCATCATGAAACTTACAGGAAGAGCTTCAGATTCTATAACTCAGCCTGAGTTTCAGCGTGAATAACAGCTCAGACAGGCTGGTGCAAAAGGTCCAACCCTGAGAGAGCCCTGTGGGGGTCTATATTCCATACATCAGAAAGGGAGGGCTGGAAAAGGAGTCAGGGTCAGGGGACGGGCCAGCCCCATAGCCAGACCAGGTCTGGGGGATCCAGGAGGGCCTGGTAATTAGATGCCTCTTCAGTCAGACATTCTGCAGTTATTTAGAGAAGAGTCTGAGCGGGAGACCCAGGTTTGATCCCTGGGTGGGGACAATCTCCAGGAGAAGGAAATGACCATCCACTCCAGTATTCTTGCCTGAAAAAGAAGCCTGGTGGGCTATAGTCCATGAGGTCGCGAAGAGTCAGACATGACTTAGCAACTAAACCAACACTGAGCCGTGTGGGGGATGGCTGAGATGGAGAATGCAGAGAGCAGAGCTGAGTCCCCTTCCTGCCTCAAGCAGCCCCGCCTCAGGCTTGCGTCTCCTCCAGTTAACCTGACCCACCTTTCCAGCCCGGAAGGCAACACTTATCTGCTGTTACTCCAGAAATGGTGTTAAAGTCTCCCCACCTGCACCCACTCTTTGTAATTTTTCAGACTATGCCTGTGTTCCTTTACCTCCACGGAGTCCTGGAAGAATATACAGAATGTTCTCCATTCCCTTAGTTTACTGCTGCTTTCTGGGCACTCCTTGTTGCAGGGACTGGAGACAGTAGATTTGCCCTTTGACCTGGGTCTGTGCCCAGTCAGGCTCTTCTCTCTCTCTCCCAGAAGCCTCGATAGTTAAAGCAGAGATGAGCATTCATCAGAACAGTAAATCTGACTCCAAGGAGATCAGGCCATGCAACAAGGTAGCTCAAGAATGGGCCTGGAGCACTCTCTCGACCACCCCTTAAATCTGCGGTAGACAAGGAATCCCAGGGTTGGGCTCAGCCCTTCCCAGGGGGCCCTCACTGGAAGTGAGGTGTCTGGAGGGGCTGGAATCCAGTGCTCCAGGCTGTTTTGACATCCCAGATGACATCATCATGTAACTTCAGTTGTGGGGTTTTGGAATTTTTAGAAAACACAGACCTTGGCACTTCGTTCACATAAGCAATAGCTATCTTCAAAGGGGGCATCATTCTGAGGAGGCCTTTGGTACCCAGGGTGGTCCACAGAGAGCCCACGACTGCGGCTGCACAGAGATGCAGGGGAGGATGGAGCAGGATGGCAGACTCATCTCACCTGACAGACCGCCCACGGGGTGGAGACCCAGATACCTGTATGGAGCTGGCAGTTCCTGCCCAGGCTTGGGCACCAGCCTTCCATATAGCCACAGCAAGCTCCAAAGCTGGGCTGGAGTTAAAAGCAGACATGCAAGTCCTTTTGTGGGTTTACATCCTTTGTTGGGTTTAAGCTTTGGCCTGGGCCTCCTGGGTGAGCAGCAAGAGGTGGGTGGAAAGGCAAGCGCCCTGCAGCCTGGGCTCTGATGCCAGGACAGCCCACGGCAAAGGCTGGCAGCACAATTTCTGTCTCCTGCTGCTCACCACATTCCCAGAGTCATTTTCCACGTGTTTATGATGGAGGAATCACTGGCTGTGGAACAGTCACTGTGTTGCAAACAAAGCATTATGGTTGGAGGTGAGAGGCAAAACAAATAGCAGGCACTTTAAAATCTGGCTCTTTGAAGGCGTCTGCAGCAAACCTCCCAGGTGTGGGGCGATTGGAGCTCCTGGAGCCCAGCAGGAAGCTGCTGGATTAAAGACATTTGCACAGGAAAGAGAACAGTCAGCCTGGTTTAGATGAGCAGTGCACATCTAGCTCTGGGAAGCCTGGAGCGTGTGCCTTGCAAGCAAACAGCAGTGCCTATCTGAGCACCAAGAAAGCTGAATGAAGGGTTTTTTAAAGATGAAATGATCATATGCATTGCTTTCAAGAACTAAAGCAAGAAATGATAAGGTTATTTTTAACTCAGTTATTTGCTCACTGCTGATGAAGCACACACTTCCTTGCACTCAGGTGGATGTAGACAGAAATCAGTATAGAGAAAGCTGGGCAGGATGGAGGGAGAATAGGACCACAAGCCTTGGACCACCGGTCAAGCTGTCTGCATTTGCATCTGATCCCTCAACTTTCTATCTTTGTAACTCTCTGATACTGTTTCTCATCTGAAGCCTCAAAGGGCTTTCGTGAGGATTAAATGAGATCCATAGAAAATGCTTCTGTGTGTGTTAGTTCTCAGTCATGTCTGACCCTTTGCAACCCCACAGATTGTAGCCCACCAGTCTCCTCTGTCCATGAGATTCTCCAGGCAAGAATAGTGGAGTGGATTGCCATGCCCTACATGAGGGGATCTTCCCAACCCAGGGATTGAACCTGGGTCTCCAGCATTGCAGGCAGATTCTTTACCATCTGAGTGACAGAAAATGCTTCAGTTCAGTTCAGTCGCTCAGTCGTCTCTGACTCTTTGCGACCCCATGAACTGCAGCACACCAAGCCTTCCTGTCGATCACCAACTCCCAGAGTCCACCCAAACCCATGGCCATTGAGTCGGTGATGCCATCCAACCATCTCATCCTCTGTCGTCCCCTTCTCTTCCTGTCCTCAATCTTTCCCAGCATCAGGGTCTTTTCCAATGAGTCAGCTCTTCGCATGAGGTGGCCAAAGTACTGGAGTTTCAGCTTCAACATCAGTCCTTCCAATGAACACCCAGGACTGATCTCCTTTAGGGTAGACTGGTTGGATCTCCTTGCAATCCAAGGGACTCTCAAGAGTCTTCTCCAACACCACAGTTCAAAAGCATCAATGCTTTGGCGCTCAGCTTTCTTCACAGTCCAACTCTCATATCCATACATGACCACTGGAAAAACCATTGCCTTAACTAGATGGACCTTTGTTGGCAAAGTAATGTCTCTGCTTTTTAATATGTTGTCTAGGTTGGTCATAACTTTCCTTCCAAGGAGTAAGGGTCTTTTAATTTCATGGCTGCAATCACCATCTGCAGTGATTTTGGAGTCCAGAAAAATAAAGTCAGCCACTGTTTCCTCATCTGTTTGCCATGAAGTGATGGGACCAGATGCCATGATCTTAGTTTTCTGAATGTTGAGCCTCAAGCCAAGTTTTTACTCTCCTCTTTCACTTTCATCAAGAGGTTCTTTAGTTCTTCTTCACTTTCTGCCATAAGGGTGGTGTCGTCTGCATATCTGAGGTGATTGATATTTCTCCCAGCAATCTTGATTCCAGCTTGTGTTTCTTCCAGCCCAGTGTTTCTCATGATGTACTCTGCATAGAAGTTCAATAAGCAGGGTGACAATAGACAGCCTTGATGTACTCCTTTTCCTATTTGGAACCAGTCTGTTGTTCCATGTCCAGTTCTAACTGTTGCTTCCTGACCTGCATACAGGTTTCTCAAGAGGCAGGTCAGGTCCAGTTCTAACTGTTGCTTCCTGACCTGCATACAGGTTTCTCAAGAGGCAGGTCAGGTGGTCTGGTATTCCCATCTCTTTCAGAATTTTCCACAGTTTACAGTCAATAAAGTAGAAATAGATGTTTAGACCCAGGCCAATGGCAAGTAGCCCATCAAGCACTGGTGACTGTCAATCACATGACCACTAGTTTGTATACTTGGCAGCTAGCTTGCGAATTATCTAATGCTTACAGAGGTGGACCCTGTCATGGACATGGGTGAGGTCACCCACCCCTTCTCCCTTCTTGATGCGCTCACATGGCCGGAGTTATTCTTTTCCAGTAAGGCCTGGTTCCATTCTAAGATGTGCTTCTCATCCAGAAAATGTTAAATTGGGCAAGATCCAAACGAATCATCATGTCCAGACCATTTAGTTTTTTAAGTGTACAATTCAGTGGTTTTTAGTATTTTTTCAGAGTTGATCAACTATTACCATCATCTAATTTTGAAACATTTTCATCACACCACCCGACAAAAATGGTACCTGGGAGCAGTCATTTTTCTAGTTCCTTTCCCCACCAGCCCCCAGCCTCGGGCAACTACTCATCTACTTCTGTCCCTATAGATTTGCCTATTCTGAACACTTGATAAAAATAGAATCATATACTATGTAGTTTTTCGTCACTGACTTCTTCACTTAGCCTAATGCTTTCAAGAGTCATCGTCATTTTATACCCATCAGAATGATTATAATAAAAAAGACAATAACAAGTGTTGGTGATGATGTGGAGAAATTGGGACATTCATACATTGCCAGTGTTAAGTAAAATGTCTCAGCCACTTTTGGAAAAGTTTGGAAGTTCCTCAAAGAATGAATGCAGAGTTACTATAAGCCCTAGCAGTTCCAGTCCTGGTACCTAAGAGAAATGAAGACATACGTCCACACAGAATCTTGTACATCAAAATTCACAGCAGCAATATTCATAATAGCCAAAAAGTAGAAACAACCAAATGTCCGTTGACTGATGATTACTCTTTTCATTTTCTTGATGGTGTCCTTTGAAGCACAACATTTTCAATTCAGATATAGTCCCAACTTCTCTTTTATTGCTTAGACACTTTTTGGCATATCTAAGAAATCATTGCCTAATCCAAGATCATGAAAATTTACGCCATTGTTTTCTTCCAGGAATTTTATAGTTTTAGCTTCAACTATTTAATTTAAACCAACAGGGAAACTAAGACCAAGCGAAGGTATGCTTTGCTCCAAATTACATTGCTAATAAGTGTCAGATAAGTAATTTTTAAAAATAGTTTAATTTTGTACAATCTGAAATCAATATAACTTTAAGACCAAAGAGGGTCTCAAGTCATGTGAAAAAAAAAATCAGTCTAAAACCCAATTTATATTCACCCTTAAATAGAATCAACCTTTTATTTAAGGCCAATAATGATAAGAACAGAACCCATTTCTTGAGCAATCAGTCTGAGTCAGGCACTATGTAACATATATTCTCTTTCCAATTCTCAAAGCCACATAGTAAGTAAGCACTATTATTATCCTTATTTTAAAGATGGGGAAATGCATGCTCAGGAACCTTTTAAGTAAGCTTTCTTAAAACTCCCACAGTTAATAAGAGACAGAGCTGGGTTTTAAACTCATGGTTCCTGCTCTTCTCGTAGGGTGTCCTATTAGAAAAACTAATGATTGTTGCTGAAACCCTAATAAGTGGCTTCTAACAAGATAGGCATCTCTTGATGACTTGAACTGGACCCCAACTGTCATGCCCACTCTTTGTCACATCTGTGGTAATTTCTCTTGGTGGGGCTGTGTTGATTTGTGGAGGCGAGAACCCAGACACAACAAGCATTTGGGTTGCCATGAAGTCTTGATCCTTTTCCTTTAAATCCAATTTTCCACTTGGTTTGGCCAGGGCAGGAGGATGTCAAATTCTGTGGCAGAGGTCAGTCCTATAAGGTGTTTATCTCTATTTACATAATTCATTAGAACATTTCATGAGGGGAAAATCCATCTTCCCTGACATGAGTCTTAGGATGGAGAGAAGCGATCCTAGGCTTAGCCATGCACAGAGGTCTAGGTTTGCAGTTTCAATCAGGCATAGTATTTACATGTGGAAATTCCCGGTGGGAAGCTGAAGAACACAACTTAGGAGAGGTCCCCAAGTGGGAAATTGTACAGTACACTGAGCTCCTTTTATTTCCATTTAATTTACCTTCGGTATCATTACCATTATTTTCTTAATCATTTCGCTAGCAATGCTGTAACTTGGGACCAAGGTAATTGCAGTCAAATGGGGAAGATGCTTATCTGCAGTATTAGTTAGCAAAGGCTTTCATTCACCTTTTAGGGATGGGTATTAGTTCTTTCCTTTATTCATAGAGCACAGAGCTGCCTGGAAATGCCGAAGATACTAAGAGCTCCCTGCAGCTTAATGAACTCTATATTTGGTGGAAGAGAGATTTCTGCGCTTTTTCGCTCACTGCTGCCCACACAGGGAGCAGCCTCCTGAGGCTGTAAGCAGCCTGTGTGAAGCCGGCCAGGCCTGCGCCACGGTCAGAGCAACGCGGAGTCAGTGATCGTAACTTTGCCTTCAGTGACTTGACTCTGTTTGACAGCTGTGTGACTTTGGGCAAGTGCCTTACGCTCTCTGGAGTCTCTATTTTCTTGGTACTACTACTTATCTCACAGCTTGTTGGGCAGTAAATGAAGTAAGATGGGTGAAGGCTCAGAGCATTCCTTGGCCCATACTAGGTGTTCATTAAATGCGCTTTCTTTCCTGAGAAAGTGCTGGTGTGGAGGACTTTTCTGCTGAGTCTCAGGAGTCTTTGAGAGCCAAAGGCAAGAAAAGACTGACTAGATAGGAGGTACCTTTTGGTTGGCAAGAATGAAGACCTTGGAGGGGCGACAGATGTGTTGGTGAGGGGACTTGGTCTCCGTGCTCACCATTAGACTCCAGGTTCATCTTGGCTGGGGAGCTGGAAACCCCACGGGACCCAGCCCCGCCCACCTCTGCACTCACCCTTGACCTCTCCCCCACTTGCTCCAGCATTCCCCTCACTGCCCCTCCCCCATCCCCTCTGATGTGCTAGACGCCCCTTCTCAGGGTCTTTGCCTGGGCTCCCCCTCAGCATGGTCTCTTCTCTTCCTTCACTCCCTCCACGTGGCTGGAGCCTCTTCATGCCCTTGGTCTTGTCTTCTCTGTCATGTCCTCACTGGACAAGCCCCTGACGGGCTCTCATAGATCACCCTGTGCCTCTCAACAGGGCACAGACTGGGTTTGGAGCTAAATGGCTTCTGTTTGTCTGGGATTTTTCATTTGAAACACCTTCACCACCAGCTAGCACGCCGTTACTAGGCATATACCCTGAGGAAATCATAGCAGAAAAGGACACATATGCCCCAACGTTCACTGAAGCAGTATTTGCAATATCCAGGACGTGGAAGTAACCTAGATGCCCACTGACAGATGAATGGATAAAGTCATGGTACATATACACAATGGAATATGACTCAGCCATAAAAGGAGCAAATCTGAGTCAGTTCTAAGAAGATAGGAGGACCTACAGTCTATTCTACAGAGTGAAATCAGTCAGAAAGAGAAAAACCAGTTATCATATAGTAACACATATATATGGACTTTAGAAAAATGGTACTGATGAACCTATTTGCAGGGCAGGAATAGAAACTCAGAGAGCACAGACTTATGGACACAGCAGGAGAAGGGGGGGTGAACTGAGAAAGTAGCATTGAAACATATACATTCCCACACGTGAAACAGATAGCTCATGGCTATATAGCACATAAAGCTACATAACACTGAGAGCTCTGCCTGGGGCTCTGTGACAGCCTAAAGGAGTGGGCTGGGGTGGGGGGTGGGAGAGAGCTTCAAGAAGGAGGGAACATATGTATACCTATGGTTGGTTCATGTTACTGTATGGCAGAAACCAACACAACACTATAAAGCAATTATTCTCCAATTAAAAATACATGAATTTAAAGTTAAAAATACCTTCACCACTAGCCAGTTAGTTCCTTGAAGCCTGGGTCTGGGAGGATTTTCCTTACAACATCTCCCCTAGAGTGTTCAGTCATATTCGTTGAATGGATGAGTTCAACACTGGGGAAGATGAAAAGGGGCCTTCGATGCTGTTGAACCCTTACAGTCTTGGGCTAAGACTTTTAAGCAAAGGCGGAATGAAATTATTAATATTAACGGACACAGTGCACTTTCCATCCAGCCAGGACTCTTCTAAGTATTTCTGTGCATGACCTTTGTCAATCTTCATAACCATCCTATTGTTACTGCTTCCTCCATTGTAAAGATGAGGAAACTGGGATATAGATGTATTTCTCAGGTAATAAATGGCTGAGCCATGACTTAGACCTAGACACTCTGGCTGCTCAGCGCATGTGCTTTACCCCTACATTCTACTGTTCAACAGGCATTCCTTCTCCCGACGAATATGTTCTCCTTCTCCAATTCTTCCCTTCCTACCACACCCACACATTTTAGGCCTCAGGTTTGAGGTGAAATAGTCCTTCCTCAGGGAGACGTTCTCACCTCCTGAATTTCCTATCCACATATCCTGATTGGTTATTTCCTTGCCGATGTCAGGGCATGTCTTGTTTATCTCTGGACTCTCTGTAGTGCCTAGAACAAGGCTCAGCACACAGTAGGTGCTCAAAAACTTGCTGTCAATGTGCAATGCTCCAGTGTTCCCAGAAATCAGCTGTTAATAATATTGTACCCACTTCTGGTGATATATCAACACATGTTAAATATGTGTAGGTTTGACCCAGCGAGCCCACATGTAGGAATTTATCCTAAGGAGATAATCAAGCAAGTTCCAAAGGATGTGGATGCAGGAATTGTTTACACTGGGAAAAAACTAGGAACAATCTAAGATGGTGATCAATGGGGGACTTGTTAAATAAATTATGTTCTCGTCATATGAAATCCTATGCAACTATTGAAAAGGATAATATAATACAGGTGATACCATAGAACTTTACCCATGTTATACTGGTGTTTAAAAAAAAAAGCAGGCTAACAACTAGTGCTAAAAGATTACTGCCAGGCGCCATGCTAAGCCCTTTTATATACATTAGCTCATTCAGTCCTCCAACTGGTCCTGTGAAGTAGGCTTCTTCTATTATGATCCCTAATTTATAAACCAATGAACTGAAAAGTAACTGGTGAAGCCAGATTTCAGTCCATAGTCATCTTCAGAGCCTGTAATCTCTATTATACTGTCTCTGTGATCCTGTTAAGTAATGGTGCATAAGCAGTATGACAAAGACTGCAAGATACCCCTTCATATCCCACTTCTCCACTGCTTAGTAAGATGATTTCTAGCTGGGCACATGGCTGTCAGAGTAAGGACTACATTTCCCAAAGTCCCTTGCAGCTGGGTATAACCATGTAACTTAGTTCTGGCCAATGGGATATAAACAGAAATATTATGTATTCCTTCGGCATTTCTCTCTCTCAATCTCTCTTTTGTTTCTTCCTCTTCCTGCTTTCTAGAATGCAGATGCTGTCCTTTGGACCATGAGGTGGAGGCCATAAACAGCAGAATGAGAAGATGGCCCAAGCCTGTACAGCTGATACCAGGGAGAACCTTGCCAGTCCTAAACCACCCACTGAGCGCTGCATGTGAGAGAGGAATGAGCTGCTATCCCACTTCCATCATCGACATTTGGCTGTCCATCATTTGTAGCTAAGCATAACCTAATGTGTGCACACACATGGGTGTGCACATGCCTAAAAACATTCCTGCAAGGATGCCCAGCATCATGTTGACAGTGACTGCCTTAAGAGTGCAGTGATTTTTACATTATCTTTATCATTCTCTGGGCACATGGGCCACTTCTTACAAAAGCACTACATCAAAGAAAAATATAGCATAATAACCTCTACCTTCTGCCCTACAGTTTTGGTTCAGTGTCCAAATTCTCACCTGCCCTCAGCCCATCCATAGCATTGTGACTCTGGCTGACAGCTCACCATGACTCCGGCTGACAGCTCACCGTGACTCTGGCTGACAGCTCACCATCATTCCGGGGGACAGCTCACCATCACTCCGAGGGACAGCTCACCGTCACTCCGAGGGACAGCTCACCGTCACTCTGGGGGACAGCTCTCTGGGGCACACTTCTGTCTTGCCTCTGTTGAGGTTCAAGCTTACATGTGCAAAAATGCATTTGCAGTACACTGTCATTTTAGGAGGGGGAAGAAAACCAAAAATCAAGCTAGTGTCTCCAAAGAGGAGACGGAAATATGCCTGGAGTTTGTTCATTTATTCAATAAATATTGAAGGAGGGCTATCTGTGCCAAGCTCTGCTCTAGGTGTGGGGATACAGCAGTGAGCAGGAAGGAGTCTTTGTCATGAGTGCACAGCCTAGAGAAAGGGACAAATGTCACCCAGCGCACACTGAGAGGCCTCCATGTTACCCTGCCATGTCGAGCTGGTCTGTGTTTGAACCCATCTGTTAGTGACAGTTTCACTTTCCAGAAGATCTCAATGTCTCATTGCCTCCTTCAATCACTGGAAAAACCTTTTCTGTGTGCCTAGAAGCTCCAGGTTGTAAACTGGGAATTTAAAAGGCAAGCAGGATAATCTGTTCTCAAGATTCAGCCAGTCTGATGAGAGGAGCAGCAGTAAAAATGGCAGCAGCTGGGACTTTCCTGGTGGCCCAGTGGTTAAGAATCCACCTTGCAATGCAGGGGACAAGGGTTTGATACTGATCAGGGAACTAAGATCCCATATGCTGTGGAGCAATTAAGCCTGAGCACCACAACTACTGAGCCCCCGAGTCACAGCTAGAGTCTGTGCGCTGCAACGTAAGATCTCACATTATGCAGTGAAGAAAATTAATTAAAAATTAAAACATAAATGGCTGCCACCAAGTCAGACAGGAGTCAGATCCCCCACAGGCCTCTGTCTGAAGATCAAAAGGAGCCCTCCACTTGTCTGGAAAAGGGGCGCCAAGAAGGCTTTGGGGCCACAGGGGCTAAGTTCTGAGAGTGAATGAAAGCCACTGGGCAATGTCTCAGGGCCAGTGAAAATGATTCCACCTGAAGCACAGGCATCAGCAATAGTAAAATTCCTGGGGACCCTTTATCGGTCAGGTATACCAGAAGACAGCTGAAGTCTTAAAAATAGGAATCCGCCATCCATGAGATGAACAGATGAGCTGGGCTTCCTAATCCTGAAATGTGGCTAGAGGTAAAGGGGGAAAAACAGGGTTGGGGGTAGGGGTCTGCTCAGCTGCTCGTCCCCGCCCGGTCCTGCAGATTCACGTGTGAGCCCTACAGGACAGGTAGAGGCTGGAGGAGTGGTTTTCCTGGGGCTATGTGAAACCTGGAGACAAGAGGAGCCTGCTGAATGGACAAGCAGTGACCCTGCTGGTGGGAGGGACAGACAGTTTGGCAGTAGCTATTAAAATGTAAAACCTTCAAATATCGGGACTCAGTGGTTCTGTTTCTCAATATGTCCCTTAGCACCCACACCGGCCTAGGGGATGCCCATAAAGCACGGTGACTCCAGCATTGTTTGTCATTTCTACACAAACACGACAAAACGGCAACAAATATAGGAGAGGAAGCTGCTTCAATGCTGGTCTATAAATAAACCTGTGTTTGATGCTACGCAGTAATATGCAAAACAAGAAGAGTGTGAAACTGACACTGTAAAGTAACTATACTCCAGTGTGTGTGGGGGAATTAAAAACCCTCATGAAACATAAAAATAAAATAAGTTGCATATGTTACTACATTTCAAAAAAAAAAAAAAAGTGTGGTGGTGTTATGTACTGACATGGAAAAATCCATAACACACACCCATAGGTGAAAAAAATGGGTAAGTTGTGGAATAAAAGAGTATGATACCATCACAGGAAACAGTAATCAATTGTTCCCATAGAAACTGTATAGAAGAGAGCCTGGAAACATAAATGCCAAATTGACAGCGTAAATTTGTGCTGGGGAAAGGGAGACAAGAATCACTGCTGGGGAACCCTTGTCTTTACTGCTCTGGCTTGTTTAGAAAGGCAACGTATTTGTGCATGGCTTGTATAACTTTAAAGATTTTTTTCAAATATTAAAATATATTAGCAGTTGATGGCTGGCAGTCTCCCTTTTCCTAGGCTCCAAGGAACAGAATTGCTACTCCATAAATTACAGGCTCACCCCAAGCCACCCCCTCCCACAGCATGTGCCTCGCCTGGCTCTGCCCTCAGCCCTCCGCCTCCCACGCCCACCCCAGTGGCCAGGCCCTCAACCTCCCCTTTCAAAGAGTCCATTACAGTTGTTGCCAGCGCCTTGACATTTGTTCACCCAGAGCTAACTGCAGGGCAATTCTACAATTACAGCACAGTCTTTTATTTTATTTTTTTTCAGTCAAGAGAAAGGTTGAACTTGCAATGTTAACATTCAACCTGGTGTAAAAACATTTCAACCCAAAGACTTTGGAAATTGATTTTTGCGGTGAGCAACCTGGGAAACATTTGTTAAAAAGTTGCTCGTGTTTTGAACTATGAACCAGTAAGAGGTGGTGTGGGTGTTCATTGAGAGCAGTGGTTCTCAAAGGATGGCCCCCTGGTCAGCAGCATCTGGGAATCTGTGAGACATGCACATAGTCAGGCCCCACCCAGACATACAGAATCAGAAACTCAGAGAGGGAAGGTCCACAGTCGGTGTATTAACAGGCCCTCCCGGATGACTCAAGGGCACACCAAGTTTGAGAATCTCTGATTTATACAGCGAGATATAAATGGCCTCTGGGACAGCTGATCTGTGCATCTATGGAGTAATAGCCTGAGCTAAACTCTGCTCACATTTCTACTCTCCTTCAGATCTCAGCTGAATCATCACTTTCCCAGGAAACATTTTCCAGTTCTATGCTTCCATCACCTCCTGTATCACAGGCATATGTTACATTTATTTGTATACACATTAGATTAATATTTGTCCCTCACTGTGTCACACACACACACCCTAATCTACTTGAGGAGACTAGTGTGCCAGGCACATGGCAAGCACTTCACACATTTGTGAATAAATGAATGAATGAACAAATGCTTCATAGTTTTCTCCTGACTCTTCAATACATTTCAACAAACAGATAATGAAGATCATCACTATTTTGCCTGACCAGCATTCCCACTGCCGGCCATGAGCCAAGCTCATCACTACACTCACAGGTCAGGTGAGCAGGCTCTCAGCTGACTCCAATCTCATGTCAGCCTACTTGGTCGATTTCCTTTAACTACTGTATTCACTCAAATTACATATAACAACGATTAGTATCTGATTAGCATTTTACAATGGCACTCCACTCCAGTACTCTTGCCTGGAAAATCCCATGGACGGAGGAGCCTGGTAGGCTGCAGTCCATAGGGTCGAGAAGAGTTGGACACAACTGAATGACTGCACTTTGACTTTTCACTTTCATGCATTGGAGAAGGAAATGGCAACCCACTCCAGTGTTCTTGCCTGGAGAATCCCAGGGATGGGGGAGCCTGGTGGGCTGCCATCTATGGGGTCGCACAGGGTCGGATACGACTGAAGCGACTTAGCAGCAGCAGCAGCAGCATTTTATAGTTTCCAGAGTGCCTATACTTAAAATATTAGCAATCATTTACTGGTATCTTTGGTGTCAGGTGCTGAAGTGATTCCTACGAGAATGACAGAGATATTTGTTATTTACTCTATGTCTTCGTGGAAGGAGAAAGCCAGAGGAGGAGGGCCTGAAGTAACTGGTGCACAATTTCTCAGCTTTTAAGTGCAGGCGTGGTATTTGACCCCTGACTCTGGCTGATTCTGTGACCTATGCCCTATGCTCTAATGTTCTCTACTTATCTCTTATTCACAGACCCTCAGGTATTTGGATTCTATAACTGCTGCTTCCAGGTCACTTCTCCATGTCACTCCTGCTCACAGCATGCAATGAGAAAAAGTGTGTATCCCAGAGAGAAGATGAGCTCTGGACACAGACTGGGTTTAAATCCAAGCTGTGTGAAAGTACATGTCACTCAGTCATGTCCGACTCTTTGCAACGCCATGGACAATCTATGGAATTCTCCAGGCCAGAATCCTGGAGTGGGTAGCCTTTCCCTTCTCCAGGGGATCTTCACAACCCAGGGATTGAACCAGGGTCTCCCACATGGCAGGAAGATTCTTTACCAGCTGAGACACAAGAGAAGCTTGAGAATACTGGAGTGGGTAACCTATCCATTCTCCAGCGGATCTTCTGAACCTAGGAATAAAACTGGGGTCTCCTGCATTGCAGGCAGATTTTTACCACTGAGTCACCAGGGAGGCCCCCTCAAATGGTTGCTATGAGAACCAAATGTGGCTCTATGTAGGTACTGGCATACTTAGCATAAGCAATAATCAATGCTAACTATATTACTGTATCTACTTCGAGTTCTTTATACACCAACTCTGATCTCTAGACACCTTTCAAGGCTGCATGTAATCTAGTCTCCTCTTTCCCTAACATTTCTCTTTATTCTACAAAGGTTCATCTTTTTGTTCTCCCAGGACAGGACACATGATAATCATTGCCGTTGCCCTATTTCCAATTATAAAATGGGTGGATGCACTTTGAGAAATGAAATCAAACAATACACAAAACTACAGAGAAAAGGAAAACAATTTCCAGAGTCCAGCCCCCCACCCACCCAAGAAATAACCACTATAAAACATCCTTTCTTACTTCTGTGTATGTTTGTGTGTGTAATTGTGCCTAGATAGTGTTCTGAAACCAGATTTCACTTAATATTTCACTTAATAATATTGAATAGACATCTTTTATGTCAGTAAATATTGATCATATCACCATTTATAAGTTATATAGCATGGTTTATTAAAATATGTTCTACTGATAGACTGTATTAGATAACTAGTGCTACATAACAGTGACTTAAAACAATTATAAGCAATATACATATTCTGTATAAATTATACATATTCTATGTATATTTCATTTATATATCACATGTCTGCAGATTGGCTGGAGTTTGGCTGACCTAGCCTGGCCTCAGCTGGGCAACTCTGCTTCCATCTATAGCTGCTCTATTTATAGATTAGCAAGGATGGCTCTTCTCCATGTATCTCTTTATCCTCTCTCTGGAGCCAAAGAGCCAACTGAGGAATGCTAGAGAGACTACAAAAACACAGGTGGGAAAGCAGAAACACTTGAAGCCTCTTAAAGTTTAGGCTTAATGTCACTTCTGCTCACATATCCCTGATCAAAGCATACCCCTGGCCAAGTCCAAAGTCACGGGGTGGGGGAACAGATATTGTTTACAATGATGACATATACAGATAGAGGTGAAGAGGATCAACCATTCAGACTATTATATAGATAACTAGTATGGCTGTTCAGTTGCTACGCTGTGTACAACTCTTTGTGACCCCATGGACTGCACCACACCAGGTTCCTCTGTCCTTTACTCTCTCTCAGAGTTTGCTCAAACTCATATCCACTGAGTCTGTGATGCTGTCTAACCATCTCATCCTCTGCTGTCCCCTTCTCTTGTTGCCTTCAACCTTTCCCAATCAGGGCTTTTTCCAATGAGTCAGATCTTCACATCAGGTGGCCAAAGTATTGGAGCTTCAGCTTCAGCATCAGCTCTTCCAATGACTATTCAGGGCTGATTTCCTTTCGGATCGATTCGCTTGATCTCCTTGCAGTCCAAGGGATTCATAGTTTCCAATTTTTTCTTAATATGAGCCACTACTAACCTCTTTGAACATATATTTTTGTTTACATGTTCAGTTTCTTGTAATAAATTTCTAAAGAAAAATTGTTATGTCAAAGTGCACATGCATTTTGAATACTGAGACATATTATCTAATATTATTCCAAAAAGGTTGTATATTCCAAATAATACTGCATAAGGTGCTAATTTTCTCACTTTTGCCACTACTAGGTTTTGTCATCTAAAAAAAAAAAAACCTTTGCTCTGATAGAGGAAATATGACATCTTAATTTTATTTCATTTCTTTGATGATTAGTGAGGTTAGAAATACTTTTATGTTTTTGGCCTTTTAGATATATATTTTTGAATGACTTCTTCATGCTCTTTACTTCAACTCACTCTTTTTTGAATAAAATCATTTTCACAAAACTAGGATGAAGTCACCACTAGCTTCTCTTAACCCAGCTCTTATGGAATTTTGTATACTGTCACCTCACCACCTTTACTGAGAAGAATGCAATCAGCCAAGTTGGCAAGAAGACAAAGCACTGGCGCGTTCATGCCCTTCATTTGACTGGGGAAAAGTCAGGGATATGAGATAGCTACGGGTCTGAACCTGGAGCCAATCCTCTATGAAGGGTAACAATTCTTGCTCCTGATGATGCTGACTCAGAAGGAAGAGGCCTATTAAAAATCACTATTATATTTTTTTCAAAGGAAGGGAAAATTCCTCTATAACCAGTGTCATGGGATATCAAAATGGTTTTCAGTTAAGGGCATTTTTATTTAAATATATGCACATCTAAAACCACAGTCCCAGTTGGCAGCTTCTAGAAAGAAACCGGTAAATCCTACATCCTTCTAGTGTAGTTAGAAATGCTTTGAACTCAGAAAAGAATGTCAAGAGATGCTTCCTTCCCATCCCTCTGCCTTCTTCTAGATTGCTTGACAGGAGATCTGAGAGCTGGGGAGACTGGAATGATTGGGCTGGAAGCCGAATGGCATGAGAAAAACAACAATACAAGCTTATACCACATAGCACTTTTTAGATGCCTGGCATCGCTCTAAGAACTTTACCTGTATGTTAACTCATTTAATCTTAACAACAATATGAAATAGGTACTACAGGCAGACCTCATTTTTTTCCTTCAAAAGTAGATTTTGTGTGTGTGTGTGATTCAGTTATACATATACACATATATTATTTTTGAAATTGTTTCCATTATAGGCTATTACAAGGTATTGATTGTCATTCCCTGTGCTATACAGTAAACCTTTGTTGCTTGTTGCATATCTATTTTTCTAAATTAGAAATCTAGCATTCTATTCATACTAAGTCAAACAAGTGGCATCAAAATGTCATAAGTTTTTAGTTAGGCAAAAATTTATAAGTTTTCTAAAATATATTATCATACATATTATTTATATATATGTATACAAAAGTTTTTCTATTATGCTTGATAAAGGCTTGAGAAACAACATCTAATAAAAGAGATGGAGAAATTGGAAAAAATAAACTAAATGAAATGGGAGCACTGAATATAAAATAGAAAAAGTGAAACAAACTAGATAAAAGTAAAAGATTCTCCTATAGTCCAGCTGTCTTTAATCACGGCCGCTCATTAGAAACATATCTTGAGCTCTGGAGGGAAGAAAGCAACACCTCTGCATTTGTACTTTGCAAAGAATTTCAAGATATTTCTGCTATGCATCTGGATTTTTAAAAGCGATTACAGGTTTTTCTATTGAATGGTAGTTTTGGTGATAGAGAATTCTATTATTTTTCCATTAACCAATCACGACACAATGGCACTAACAGTTACATAATCGCAATAGTAAAATCTTTTACTGTTTAGTAACAGTATTTTACTATTTACTATCAGTTTTCATATGGTCAACAGCCAGAAAAAAAAGATAATTACAACTGCAAGCCATAATGGGAACATGATTAACATAAAAATATAAAATAATTACATGAAAAATGTGTTGGGGGTCGGTCAAGCAGAGTGATGTGGTAAGTGGAAGTGCGTATATGCACATGTTTTCATCTGCTCAGCCAGTCTATGTCTTTTGGTTGCAGACCTCATTTTATTGCACTTCACTTTACTGTGCTTCACATATAGTGCATTTTTTTTTTTCAAACTGAAGGTTTGAGGCAGCCCTGTGCTGAACAAATCAATGGGTGCCATTTTCCCAACAGCATTTGCTCCCTTCATGTCTCTGTGTCACGTTTTGGGTAATTCTCACAATATTTCCAACTTCATTATTATTCTGTTTGTTATAGTGGCCTGTGATCAGAGATCTTTGACATTACTCCTTCAACTTGCTGAAGCCTTAGATAATAATTAGCTTTTTAGCAATAAAGTATTTTTAAAGCATATACTTTTTTTAGACATTATACTGCTAAGTCACTTCAGTCATGTCCAACTCTGTGTGACCCCATAGACAGCAGCCCACCAGGCTCCCCCGTCCTGAGGGAGAACACTGGAGTGGGTTGCCATTTCCTTCTCCAATGCATGAAACTGAAAAGTGCAAGAGAAGTCGCTCAGTCGTGTCTGACTCTTAGCGACCCCATGGACTGCAGCCTACCAGGCTCCCCATCCATGGGATTTTCCAGGCAAGAGCACTGGAGTGGGGTGCCACTGCCTTCTCCGAGACATTATATTATTGCACTCAATAGACTACAGTATGGCATAAACATAACTTTTATGCCCTGGGAAACAAAAATATTCATGCAACATGCTTTTATTGCAGTGGTGTAGAACCATACTTGCAGCATATCTGAGATAAGCTTATAATTATTATACCTATTTTATGGCTGAGGAACCGAGACAAGAAGGTTATATTTGCCCAAAGATCCACAACTCATAAATGGTGGAGCCAAGATTCAAACTCAAGTTGTCTGGTTGGCTCCAGAGTCTATGCTTTAATCAACCTGCTAGATTTTGCCTAAATGCAAAGCCTGTCTCCAAGGGAGTTCTAAGGAACAGAAAAGAATCTTTGGGTTGAGGTTATCAGGCCTCTTTCCCATGGCACCTCTTAGGACTCAGTGGTAGATTTTAAAGAAGCAAATTAACCTGGAAGCATTTCCCTAACACATTTGATCCTTTAAAATCTTGTTTCAGGAGACTCTTAAGAACTCATATTCCATAGACCACATGGTGTTAAACACTAGGATAGAGGGTTTTGGGGTCAGACACACGAGGCCACTGGAGCTGGTTGGCAACAGCTCATGAGAGCCAATTGTTAAATTTTCAGGAACTGTGAAAGCCAGTTGTTAAACTCAATCATTATTAAAAATTAAATTGAATAAAGGCCTTCCCTTGTGGCTCAGCTGGTAAAGAATCTGCCTGCAATGCAGGAGACCTGGGTTTGATCCCTGTGTTTTGAAAATCCCCTGGAGAAGGAAAAAGCTACACACTCCAGTATTCTGGCCTAGAGAATTCCATGGACTGTATAGTCCATGGGGTTACAAAGAGTTGGACAAGACTGAGCGACTTTCACTTTACTTTTAACACTTATATAACACAGGTAACGGATACTCAAATTTTACCACTTCCTAATTATTTTATTATACCTTAATCTGTGCTGTTAAGGTTATTTCTGTCTATATGTCTATTTATGTTGTCATATCTACAGGACAGAAATATATGTGATCTCTTAGGCATCTCTTCCCATCTCCAAGTTCAGTGATGTCATGCTGATAGCTTGGAGTAAGCCATGGAAGAGTATCACACCATGGAAGAGTATCACTAAAAAGCAAGAGAATTCCAGAAACATGTCTACTTCGGTTTCATTGACTATGCTAAAGCCTTTGACTGTGTGGACCATAAAAAACTGTGGAAATACCACTCAAATGGCAGAAAGCAAAGAGGAACTAAAGACCCTCTTGATGAGGGTAAAAGAGGAGAGTGAAAAGGCTGGCTTAAAATTCAGTATTAAAAAACTAAGAATCATGGCATCCAGTCCCATCATTTCATGGCAAATTGAAGAGGAAACAGTGGAAGCAGTGACAGATTTCCTCTTCTTGGGCTCTAAAATCACTGTGGATGGTGGCTGCAGCCATGAAATTAGAAGATGATCGAGTCTTCAAAAGAAGGCTATAATAAATCTAGACAGTGTATTAAAAAGCAGACATCACTTAGCCAACGAAGATCCATATAGTCAAAGTTATGGTTTTTCTCAGTAGTCATGTACAGATGTGAGAGTTGGACCAGAAAGAAGGCTGAGTGCCAAAGAATTGATGCTTTCAAATTGTGGTGTTGGAGAAGACTCTTGAGAGTCCCACTGACAGCAAGGAGGTCAATCCAGTCCATCCTAAAAGAAATCAACCCTGAATATTCATTGGAAGGACTGATGCTGAAGCTCCAATACTTTGGCCACCTGATGCAAAGAGCCAACTCATTGGAAAAAACTCTGATGCTGGGAAAGATTGAAGGCAGAAGGAGAAAAAGGCGACAGAGGATGAGATGATTGGATGGCATCACCAATTCAATGGACCTGAACTTGGGCAAACTTTAAGTGATGTCAAGGGACAGGGAGGTCTGGCGTGCTGCAGTCTCAAAGAACTGGATATGACTTGGCAACTGAATAACATCAGAGCTGAGGCAGAGACAGGGTCCCCCTGCTCCTCAAAGCTACTTTGTGTCTATTATTCTCTGTAGTAACCAAACCAGGCCAGGACCATTTCTCTAGGCCATCTAAAGGATATGCAAATACACAGTTTTGAAATTGTATTTAGTAATGTTTTTTTACTGTCAGGAGCTTTTTAACTTGTCTTGCAAACAAATCTCAACAGCAAGGCAGAGACACCGGGATTTAAGGACAGGCTGCTCTAATTCTCCATGCATCATTCACACTGGAAAGTGAACGTGAAAGTTGCTCAGTTGTGTCGACTCTTTGCGACCCCATGGACTGCACAGTCCATGGAATTCTCCAGGCCAGAATACTGGAGTGGGTAGCCTTCCCTTCTCCAGGAGATCTTCTCAACCCAGGGATCAAACAAGGGTCCCCTGCATCACAGGTGGATTCTTTACCAACTGAGCCATCCAGGAAGCCCCTGAACAAGGCCAAAAGCCAACCAAAGCTGATGTACCGACCCAGACATGCCAGAAACCATCCTGCCTCTCCAACCCATCGCAGCCTTACTTTCAGAGGGGTCACTAGTTTTAGCTCAATTTTATATGTTTTATTACCTAGATTTTGACATTTCCATTTTAGGTAATATCTGTTACTATCTTTCTCTACAGTAGGAGAGGACTTTAACCTTCATACCATCTAATATTCTTCCTATGTCCATAATTGATTACTTCAAACACTTTACACATAAACTTTTTTGGCTTATCCCATTGACACTAGATTGAGTTACTTCAGCAGAAAAATTTTAGTGTCCCTGCTTTCTCCTCTGTTTTCTTGCACACACTCCTTTCTGCTCTCAGCTTGTGGCTTATTTTTCTACATTATGAAGGCTAGGTGGGCTTTTGTGAGATATAACCTGCCCAGCCACAGCTGAGATTTGAGCTTAGGTAAACACTGTGATCTTCCGGGCTCAACATATTCAGGCCCGTTATCAAATATTGGTCACATATAATGGCAGGAAAAAGAGAACATAATTTTGAATTTCCTCAGCTATCTATTTAAGGAAAAAGGCTTTTTTTCCTGGATCACAGGAGTTGACTCATTAAACCAAACATCATAGCACAGCATGAGAAGCCAGGGCAGATGAAGGTGTAAGGGGAAGAAATCCTATTAGGGTTCCCAGCAGGAGGGTCCTTGGAGAGACACACACGCTAATGAAATAAAGACCTGGGGCTGCATTCACATTCACGCAGACTCAGCTCCAGTCACCGAGGAGGAAAAAATGTGCTGTCTGCTTCCAAAAGCATTCCAAAGGCACTGCTTAAACCATACAAGACCTTTTGTCTTTCTAGGGGTAAACATCCTCTAAGGTAGAGATGGGGACAAAAATTTGACTTAAAAATTCCTTGCTGTCAATACTGTTATAAAACTCTGTAAGGTTTGGGAAAGTTACCTGGTCAAAATTTCTCATTAGCTAAAATGTTCCTAATTATTAATGTCATTAGTTTATGCAGCTGTGTGCTGAAGTGATTTTGAGAGTCACTCATAATTGTGTCCTTATTTTCTTAGCTATTAATTCCTAATGAAGAAAAACTGTATTGTGTTAGAAATAATTTATTGGATTTTTAAAAATGTTTTAAAAGAAGTTTAAACTACATCTGTGTGCTGTCTCCAAACACTTACTGAAACACCAGAATTAGCCTTTGCCAAATCTAAATTACAAAATTATCTACTTTTTGAAAAGGATCAACATACAAATCAATTACAAACTGTGTTAATGTGTATATGTCGATTAAATGACTTATCCATTTGCAAACCCAGGGTTCTGTGGGCTTAAAACCATGTGATGGTCACAGGCTCTGAAATTTTCAAACATCCAAGTGGTTGAGAAAAAGAAACATTCAAATATGTAAAAATGATATGCAAGAGGTTTCCTAATTCAGAAAAGCAAAAATAAATTCACAGATAATGAAATAATTAAGTAGAAGAAACTGGCATCTTATCACTGGTTAATTACAGTAAACCACTCTTCTAGATGGTCAGCCAGTTAGATGATGCACTCCTTTTTTGTTTGTCGATCTTAGTTCTCCAATCAGGGATTGAACCCAGGTCACAGCAGTGAAACTACCCAAGTCCTAACCACTGGACCACTAGGGAATTACTTTCACTCATTTTAAAATTCAACAGATATTACTGAGCTCCTATCATATGCCAGGGCACAATATAGCAGTTAATAAAATACACAAAAATCCTTTTTCCTCTGGAAATTCCATTTCTGGACTAATTATATTGAATGACAAACTCACATTTTTTAATGAAAATAACAAAAAAAAAAATTAATGGCCAGAGTGGTATTACATAACATATTTACAAATCTCTATTATCAGGTTTAGAATAGCACACAGCTGGATTATAGTGGCTTCTGCATTCGGTCTGCTGTGATACACTGTTTTGGTTGAAGTATATGAAGAAAATATGTGGTATGTGCCTAGACACTCAGTTGTGTCCAACTCTTTGTGACCTCATGGACTGTAGCCCACAAGTCTCCTCTGTCTATAGGATTCTCCAGGCAAGGATACTGGAGTGGGGTGTCATTTCCTCCCCTTTTCCCTACAGCCTCATATAATCAATACTAAAGCCAAACAGGACCAATAGTTTACCCTTTGAAATAATATTTGTTAACATTATGCAATTTGGTGCTGGTGGGGGATATACTTTAGCTCATCGAATCATGCAGATCTTCTAAGATTGACATGTTTGTTATACAGCATCAAAAATCAGTTATTACACCACCGTTACAGGTTCACCATATGTGACCTCCAATATGGCACCTTGGCATAATGAGTATTTCAAGCTGAAGAAATCTGAGAGGTGGCACGTGAGGGGAAGAGTTTTTTTTTTTTTTTTTCTTTTTCTGCTTGACTCCTTGCTTCTCAGTAAACAGGTGAACTGAAACCCAGCGTCCAACAGAGGCCATTAGAATAAACATTGATTTGTTCTGGTGATTACTTTCATCTTCAGGAAGGACTTCCTAGGCTTCCCCTGAAGCAGGTCATAACACCCTCACGTGAGAGTTGCGCTCCTACCTTAAGACACTGGGATGTCAGGAAGAACCCGATCAGTCAGGGCTTGCAAAGTGTCCCCATCTGTTAAGCTCAGCTCAGCTTTGTCCTATGACATCTTTCCAGACTTTCCTCTCTTCATTCAGCCTAACATAAAACCACTTGGGCTTTTTTCTTCAGGTCTTCATTCACTTCCTTGCGAAGGCTTGTGTGTCACATAAAAACTTCTATTAAATACATCTGCATGCTTTTCTCTTGTTAATCTCTTTTGTTTCAGGGGTTCAGTTGAGAACTTCAAGTGGTAGCTGCTGCTGCTGCTGCTAAGTCGCTTCAGTTGTGTGTGACCCCATAGACGGCAGCCTACCAGGCTCCCCCATCCCTGGGATTCTCCAGGCAAGAATGCTGGAGTGGGTTGGCATTTCCTTCTCCATCAAGTGTTAGAGGAAGAGGTTTTCCTTCCTTTTCCCACTTAGTCTGAAAGAATTAGGAAGCTGTCAAGCCACTGATGATGGATACGTACTTTCAGATAACTTTAGCTGAAAAACTGGAAACTAGAAACAAATTATATCAGTTGTCTTCACTTGAAGTGATGTCACTTTTTTTTCTTTCCAGGACAATGTCTGTCATAGTTATTCTTTCCAAGTAAAAATGTTACATTAAAAAAGCGGCCAGATCAGCGTGCAACTCAGTCACACAAACGCTTTTGTGGAGACAGATATTGTTATTGCCCCATATGCAACAAAAGTGCTTTATTAGTATATCATATAGAACGTTAACAAGATGAGTACTCAAGGGTCAAGATTTAATGAAAAAAAATTTTTTTTTTTTAATCAAGGACATTTTAACTAGAGTATGTGGCAGTGAAGAATACAATGACTTAGTATAGTTTGGTGCCTTGATCTGTGCTAGAGCCAGCAGTTTAACCTGATTGCTTTTGTACCATTGGTGTAAATATGAATACAGTGAAAAAGGCAAACAATACCTTAGTACTATTGCAAAAATAGTTTTGATTTCCTGGACGTCCTCTAAGGGGTTTTCAGAGTCATGAGGGGTCCACTGACCACAGTTTGAGAAGCAGTGATCAAGGTGAAAGATGATGGCTGCTTGGACCAGCGTGGTGTAGTGAGATCTATTTTGGTTCTGGACATATTTTGAAGGTAGATTCTGTAAGACTTGCTGCCTAACTTGGATGCGGAGTGATAGAAAGGGGTCAAGGATGTCTCTCAGTTTTCTGTCCTAGTAAGATGGAGGAAAATAGCAGGGTTTGGAGATCAGAAATTCAGTTTTGAATGTTAATTTGGAGATGCTCGGGAGGCATCTATATAGACATGTTATGTGAGAAACTGGATACAGACTGCCATGGTGATAGTTTTGGAATCATCAGTGTCTTGGAATTTATAACCTAAGTCTGGATGAAATCACCAAGGGAGGTAAGACAAACAGAAAAACATTCCCAAGACTAAGGTGCCAACATGTAAAGGTTTTGGCCAACAAAGGAGAAGACTGGCCAAAAAGGAAGGAGGAGAGTGGGGAAAGCCAAGCCCAATGTTTCCAGTAGGGTGATCATCAGCATTGAGTACTACTGGTGGGGCAAGTAAAACCAGGGTTAAAAAGAGGTCACAAGCTAACTGGCTGGAAGTGGCAACATGCAGTTCGCTGGTGACTATGATGAGTAGTTTCAATGGAGTTGTGGAGGCAAAGTCCTGGTGAGGGTGGGCTCGAGCAAAGAGCTGTACACAAATGTTCACAGCAGCTTTATTCACAACACCTACAACCTGGAAACAATCCAAGTGTTCGCCAACAGATGAATGGCTAAACAAAGGAGCAGAATTCCATTTATAAAGTGGAATATCCAGTAATGAAAAATCATACTAAAGACACACATCAACACAAGATGAATCTCAAAAAAAAAAAAAAAAAAAAAACTATGCTGGAAATGAAGTACATACTACATGATTCCATTTATATGAAGTACTAAACCAGGCAAAACAAATTTATATTGATAGAAATCAGATAAGTGTTTGCCTAGGGGAGAAGATTGGGGGTAAGTGTGGACTGCAAAGTGGCACAACTTTTTGGTACTTAGGAAATTTTTAAACTATTAATAGGGGTGCTGATTATAGGCATACATTTATTAAAACTCATTTTTCATATACTTGGAATTTGTACATTTTATTGTATATATACCTCAATTTCTTCTTGTTCAGTTGCTATGTCATGTCACTCTTTGCAACTCCATGAACTGCAGCATGCCAGGCTTCCCTGTCCTTCATTATCTACTGGAGTTTGCGCAAACTCGTCTACTGAGTCAGTGATGCCATTCCACCATCTCATCCTCTGTTGCCCCCTTCTCTTCCTGCCCTCAATCGTTCCCAGCATCAGGGTCTTTTCCAATGAGTTGGCTCTTTGCATCAAGTGGCCAAAGTATTGAAGCTTCCAGATCAAACCTTCCGATGAATATTCAAGATTGACTTCCTTTAGGATTGACTGGTTTGATCTCCTTGCTGTCCAAGAGACTCTCAAGAGTCTTCTCCAGCACAACAATTCAAAAGTCTCAATTCCTTGGTGCTCAGCCTTCTATATGGTCCATCACTTTATAGTTGTTTCAAATAATGGGAAGAGAGAAAGCAGTGGACACTGACGGTCTTTTCTGTGCAGTCCCCATGTAAAGGGCAGGCAGAACTGTGACAACAATGGGAGGCAGAAGTGCGAGTTGACATTTCTTCTTACTGTAGGAGAAACAATATCCTTTCTGAATGCTGATCATATTTGGACAATGGCTCGGACAGTAAAGAATCTGCCTGCAATGCAGGAGACCTGGGTTCAGTCTCTGGATCAATCAGGAAGATCCCCTTGGAGAAGAGAATGCAGTCTGCTCCAGTATCCTTGCCTGGGAAGTCTCATGGGCAGAGGATACTGGTGGGCTGCAATCCACGGGGCTGCAACGGGTTGGACAAGACTGAGTAACACTTTTCACTTTCATGCCGATCATGGAGCAGCAGAGGGAAAATCTGGTGACACAGGAGACGTGCTGGAAGCAGTGACTGAGGGAATGGCTGTGAGGCACAGGGCGAGGAGCTGGCTTGGCCAGACGTGGTGGAAGTTCACTTGGTGGGAAGTCCGTACATGGGCATCAAGGTTGGCTGAGGAGTATAGTATGGAAACCTGTTAAGTTCTCCTCAGACTGGCTCGATTTTCTTGGTAAAATAGGAACCAAGGACTTGAGCTGTAAGAATGAGGTTCAGACTGCTGTTGATTACCTTAATTTTAAATAACTCAGTGATAGACAATCTTTATGTATATATTTAACTATACTCTAGATGTAAATGAATCTTAACCATATTTCATCATTCTGCGTGGAAAAGTTTACCTTTTCAGGAAGGAAACAGACACAAGATCTTAAAGCAACACGGCTTTGTGTTTTCCCTGGTGGCCTAGTGATTAAGAATCCACCTTCCAACACAGAGACACGGGCTCAATCCCTGGTCCAAGAACATTCACATGAGGAGGAACAACTAAGTCCATGCACCACAACTACTGAGCATGCACACTGCAAGTACTTAAGCCAGTGTACTACAGCCTGCAGTCCACAAGAGAAGCCTGCACTCCACAATGAAGAGCAGCCCCTGCTCGCTGAAACTAGAGAAGGCCCACGGACAGCAACAAAGACCCAGTGCAACCAGAAATAATTAAATGAACACATCTGGGGAAAAAAAGAAAAGCAACCTGGCCTTATCTGATAGCTGGGAAGGGACTTCACATAGCTTCCCAGGATGCCTAGCACCTTAGTACAAAGGCAACGGCACATTTTAGGCTAAAACCAAGCAAGGAAGCCCTCAAAGAGCCTCAAGTCATGTTGAAAAGCACTGATGCAAGGCCACTCCCCCAACTGTCTTTCCTAAGGTTGACAGTTTCAGGCCCTAAGTCTCTTTAAAACCCAGAGGTTAATGAGCTGCATGCGAATTCTTTTAGGCTCAGAAGTCATTCATTAGCTGACTGCTTGCAGCTTGTGGGTAAGGTTCAACCATCTCTAACTGTGAAAATTTGTCCATTTCTCTACTCTTTTTTAAAACTTTCTACATGAAGCTGATAATCAGCTAGTTTCAACTTAGATTCCTGTTGCAGAGCATTAAATGTTACAGTTTAAGACATCAGTCTCATAAATATTAATACTGTAATTTTAGGTACATCTTGATCAATCCTTTAAGTCTTCATAAATGGAAGGTCTCCACCGTTTAAGAAATAGTCCTTATAAGCTACAACTTATTGTATCTTCTCTGCCATGGCCGTTAGTGAGTCATATGAAGAAATATGATTTCTAAAATATTGCCTATCTCAGGTTCAGTAAAATTTTATTTACTGAAATGAGCAACGTGGTGGAGCTGGCTTTGGCCTGTAGTTCACCAGTCCAATAGTAGACAACACTTGACTTCAGCTATATCTTGCTTACCTAACCTTTCATAATAGGCTGAAACTCCATGACAGTAACTGCATAAGAAACATGCATTTTGAGACATTTCACTACACAGAAAAAGTCTGAATACCGGGACTTTAGATTTGCTACGGTCCAGCAGCTTAATATATGACCAGCAAAAGCTAAACAGTGCCTCATTCTGTTTTTTTTTCTGTTGAATGCTCTTAGCAGCACTGTTACCCTACTTCCTCTACTTGATAGCATGGGCATGATCAGTGAGATGAGTATAAAGTAATCTCAAATCCATAAGGTCACACAGTACATTCTAAATATTCCATTCTAAGAAGTGATAGGGGTAGAATGCTGAGAGACATAGGTGAACCAGACTATAATTCTGATTAAGTGATAAGAAAGGAAAAAAACTCAATATTTAAGCAGTATTACTTACTCACCTCGACAAAGAGGAATTATTTCAAAGTTATCTGACAGCCCGATTCACTCTGAAGTGTGTTCCTAGCATTTAGAGCTACTCACTGGAGCACCTTGTCTATGCAGTGCTGTACACCTGCAGTTCTCTTTTCTTGGAACACTTCTTCCAAAGTGCTCTGTTTAGAAAATATTGCTCTACCAGAGATGATTATTAACCTTGGACAAACCCCACACATTATAACATTAGTTTTCACAAAGGGAAAATAGGAGAAAAATGTATTTTCTTAATGGGAATGAGATTCTTCGGATAGAGCAAACTGCTATCCCTAAATGCCCATCTGCTACAGCAGGAAAGAATGCTGTATTTATCACTATAAAGAGCTATGAAGTACTTATTTTCTATAGCAGTTTAATGGCTGAAATTTTAACCAAAGAGCTAATATTCAGACTCTCACATCTCAGAAAATGTTTAGGTACACAAATCAGGATGTTCCAGCCTGGGGAGGCTACCAGGAGGAGAATATCAAAAGAGACACTGGCTGAAAATCCCCTGAAAATCAAACAAGACTTTTAATGAGAAATCATTTTTAAGAAGTACTTTTTAAATAGTAAAAATACTTGTTTTACACTTTTAAGAAAGAAAAACAAAAAAATTTTTCAGTTACTTTAAAAATTTAATGGTAAATCTGCTGCTGTATAAGCACCAAGAGCTCAGCTCGGGGCTCTGTGATGACCCAGAGGGGGATGGGGGGGCAGAAAGGAGGCTCAGGAGGGAGAAGATAGACATATATATATATATAGCTGATTCACATTGTACAGCAGAAACTAATACAACATTGTAAACTAATTATATGCTATTAAATTTTTTTTTAATAGTAAATCTTTTACTTTCGAACCATCATCCCATTACACAAATTGCTACATGAAACACCCTAGACAGAAATTTAAAATATTTTGAGCTGTATTAGCAGCAGTACACATTTCCAGCAGTGGCTGGAATCCAAACCATGGTGAAAACAAGCTGACTAGTTTGGCTCAGAGAAAAAAGAAACCATGCTTATGAAGAAGGAAGACTTACATTAAGGTCTGATATATCATCATTTGACAGGGCTATTTTTCCTATTGCTGGAACTCTAGTTTTCTACTGAAGACCAAAACAGTTTCTTTTGGATGCATTTTTTGCTAAATAAATATTAAATTCTCTTGTAATCTTCCACTCACTCACACACGACAGCACTATCTCATAAGGTTGACAATTCTCAAACTGATCTGATGTAGATGACACTACAGTCTTTGGAAGGGGTCCTTGACTGTATGATGATGATGATACCACTGAGCATGGACTAAGTGTTTTCTATGTGCCAGGCACACAGAAGTTGTTGAAATTTATCAGTTGAAATGTATCAGCTCATGAATTGGCACATTTATGGAGGGAGAGAGAGGTTGAGGAACCTAGGATCACACAGCCAGTAAGAGCTGCAGCCAAGGCTTGACCTGGCTCCAGAATTCATGCTTCTCAACACAGCACTATGCTGCTTTGTGTGTGTCTTGTTGTGAAAATGAACCAGCTGATGAATGGAAATGAACCATGTGATCCACCTCTCCTTAAAATTCCTATTTTCTTAAAAACGATTCCTTTGCGAAGACTTGTTTTAAAATGCTTCTAATTTTGTAAAAGGCTTTGGTATGTGGAAATGTCACTTTATAATATGGAAATGTCACTTTATAATACTAATGGCTATTGTATACGTTTATTTGAATGTTTTCTGCAATTCAAACTGGGTCAGTAATTGTAAATGACACAATTGTATAGAGGGATAAAAGTATATTAACAGTTACATGTTTAACTAGTTTGAAAAAAGTATTAGTAAATAAACACGTATTTATCCCAATCTTTAAAAATTTTCTGAAATCTAGGGCAAATGTATTGAAACTAGAGGTCCTGGGCAGTAGTGCAAAACTATATGACTGAAGAATATTTGCAAAGAGAGAAAAAGCTAAAAATGGGAACAGAATTATATACAACAATCAACTAAGCTGTCTTCAAATACAGTTTGTGTGGTCTCTTTTCCACATTTTAGTCCCTTACACTTGCTCTATATTATATCCTGATATTCTAGCAGATAGAATATCCAGATATTCTATTTCTTAGACAGGAAATTTTCAATAAAATGTGTAATACCTTGTGTACAGTTACTAGTTTCATAAAACATTATCCAAATAACAATTACTAGTGTTTAAAATTTATAGTAAGAAAATTATTAAAAACAACAAAAGATTATACTTCTGTTCCAAATCTAGGCCAATTTGAATGACTTTCAATACAGGTGAACTCAACGCAGGGATTACATTTTGTTAAATCTCACTGACCAGACTTTTAAGAATGTGATTACAGAGGTGGATCATGAGGATCAGTTCCCTCTGTAGCTGAATTACCAGATTCAAAGATTCAACATCCATGTGTTCACATAAGCTTCCTTCCCTACTGCCCGCCCCTCCCGACCATAAAGCCGCAGATTAGTTGGCGCTTTTGTAGCCTTTTACTGGAGACCATAAGTTTGAGTTGTATTGTTCAATGTGAGGGTCACAATGAGAGAACGTGGATCTTTCTTATTCTTGTGCACTGTGATCTTTCCTCTCAAGGCTTCACCTAAAGAAGAAAGGCAAAAATTGGGTTTCAGAATTCAAGGAATACAGTGTAGCAGAAAAGCAACATGGTACACTTAGACCTGATACTTATTTTTGTTGTGAGATGTTTCACTTTTTTTTTAACTTAAAAATTTTCAGGACAATTTTATGTTTAATTTTTGAAGGAAGCGGATCTAACGTAGCTAGCTTGGGTGTCAAATGCTTGTGAAAAAGCGTGACTACAGTGGCCGCTGCAGCATTGGG
Source organism: Nanger dama (assembly GCA_917880005.1). NCBI lineage: Eukaryota > Metazoa > Chordata > Mammalia > Artiodactyla > Bovidae > Nanger > Nanger dama. Next base: position 2,774,006 of record CAKJTW010000085.1, on the reverse strand, counting down.
GACTGTTTACTGGACTCCTCAACATGAGGCCGTGAGGTGTGTCCTGGGCATATTATAAAAAGACATGGTCCCTGGCCTCAAAGCGTTCACAGTTCAGGGCAAAGAAAACAGAGGTACTGACAGTCATGCAACAGGTCTAATAGGGTGTGCTGGCACAGAGGACTGGGGACGGTTGGAAGGCAGTAAAAGGCAAGGTTTCACAAGAATTAATTCACATGCTAGCAAGGTAATGCTCAAAATCCTTCAAGCTAGGCTTCAACAGTATGTGAACTGAGTACTCTCTAGATGTACCAGCTGGATTTAGAAAAGGTAGAGGAACCACAGATCAATTGCCAACATCCGTTAGATCACAGAAAAAGCAAGAGAATTCCAGAAAAATATCTACTTCTGCTTCACTGACTATGTAAAGCCTTTGACTGTGTGGGCCACAGTCATAAACTTGAAATTCTTAAAGAGATGGGAATACCAAACCACCATAACTGCCTCCTGAGAAACCTATACGCAGGTCAAGAAGCAACAGTTAGAATCAGATATGGAACAATGGACTGGTTCAAAATTGGGAAAGGACTAGGTCAAGGCTATACTGTCACTTATTTCACTTACTTGCAGAGTATCATGCCAAATGCAGGGCTGGATGAAGCAAAAGCTGGCAAAGATTGCTGGGAGAAATATCAACAACCTTAGATATACAGATGACATCACCCTTAAGGCAGAAAGCAAAGAGGAACTAAAGAGCCTCTTGACGAAAGTAAAAGAAAAGTGTGAAAAAGCTGCCTTAAAACTCAACATTCAAAAAATGAAGATCGTGGCATCTGGTCCCATCACTTCATGGGAAATAGATTGGGAAAGAATGGAAGCAGTGTCAGACTTTATGTTTTTGGACTCCAAAATCACTGTGGATGGTGACTGCAGCCATGAAATTAAAAGACGCTTGCACCTTGGAAGAAAAGCTATAACAAACCTAGACAGCGTATTATAAAGCAGAGATATTACTTTGCTGACAAAGGTCCCTATAGTCAAAGCTATGGTTTTCCAGTAGTCATGTATGGATGTGAGAGTTGGACCATAAACACTGAGCGTTGAAGAATTGATGCTTTTGAACTGTGGTGCTGGAGAAGACCCTTGAGAGTCCCTTGGACTGCAAGGAGAACAGACCAGTCAATCCTAAAGGAAATTAATCCTAATTGGAAGGACTGATGCTGAAGCTCCAATACTTTGGCCACCTGACGCGAAGGACTGACTCCTTGGAAAAGAAAACAGCTACTAAAACTCTCAGAAGGTTTAGCAATCTCAGGACATAAGATCAATATAAAAATTAATTGCATTTCTATACATGAGCAATGAAGAATGAGAAATTGAAATAAAAAACAATAGCATTTATAATAGCATTGAAAAAGCATATAATTCTTGAGATAAATGTAACAACATATATGTATCATTTAGTTATATCAAATTATGAAACTCTGCTAAAGATGATCTAAGTAAATTGCTTATGGATGACACTCAATACTGTTTTAAGATGTCACTTCTCCCCAAAGTAATCTATAGATTCAACACAGTCTCAATCAAAATCCCAGCAGGACTGTTTTATTTGGGCAGAATTTAAATTGACTTAAAAACGCATATGCAAATTTAAACAGCCCAGAATAGTGGGAGAACAGAATAAAGCAGGAGGATTTATATCACCTTACAGTGTCTTACTGGTGTAAGAAAAGACACATAGATCAAGGAAACAAAAGTTCAGAAACAGATATGCATACATGGTTAATTAATTTCTGACAAAAGAGCCAAGGTAATTAAACGGGAAAAGAAAAGTCTTTTCAAGAAATGATGAAACAACCTAATATAAATTTGGAAAAAGATGAATATTACTTTTAAAATCAACATGAAATAGTTTATAATCCTAAATGTACAGGTAAAAATATAAAGCTTTTAGAAGAACCGTATAGGAAAAGCTGTGATGTTAGAGTAGCAAAGATTTCTTAACTTATGCCACGATAGTACAAAGTTCAAAAGACCTTAATAAAATGAAAGGACAAACTAGGATTGAGATAGAAATATCAGTAATGCATATATCGGACAAACAACTTGCACCTTATTAAGACTCTTCTAACCCAGTAAGATGACAACCCAACCAAAAACTGAGCAAAATATCTTAAAAGAAACCCCACCAAAGAAGACATACAAATGACCAATGAACATATGAAAAGATGCTCAACATCATTAGTCACGAGGTAAATGCAAATTAAAAACACAGTGGTCACTACATACACTTACAACACAATGACCTTATATTAAAATGACTGCCTTTTTATATAAGTGGTGACAAAGATGTGGAGCAAACAAACCCACAATAGTGTAGGAATCTTGAATAGTATAGTCATTGCGAAAAAGTTTGCCAGCTTCTTATGAAGATAAGTATTTATCGTAAGACCTAATAATTCCACTCCTAGGTATCTGCCTAGGAGAAATGAAAACATATTTTCAAACAAAACTTTTGCAAGAATGTTCATGTTCATTTTATCCATAACAGTCCGTAACTGAAAACAATCCAAAAGTCTATCAGTGAGTGAAAGCATATGTACATTACAGTAAGTCCATACAAAGGAACACTACTTGACAATAAAAAGGAACAAATTACTGATTCACAGATGCACTTTATGCTAAAAGCAAAGAAGCTGGAGTACGTTCTGCATAATAACTTTGATATAAATTCTAAAGAATACTAATGCCTTACTATTATTAATAGTAATATAATACATAGTGAGAGAAAGCAGATCAATGGTTATCCAGAATGAAAATTGAAGATGGGGATGACTAACTGCACAAGGGATCAACAAGAAAACTGCTTAGGGTGAAGTAAATATTCTACATCTTGAAAGAGATGGGAATACCAGACCACCTGACCCGCCTCTTGAAAAACCTGTATACAGGTCAGGAAGCAACAGTTAGAACTGCACATGGAACAACAGACTGGTTCCAAATAGGAAAATGAGTACATCAAAGTTGTATATTGTCACCCTGATTATTTAACTTACATGCAGAGTACATCATGAGAAATGCTGAGCTGGAGGAGCACAGCTGGAATCAAGATTGTTGGGAGAAATATCAATAACCTCAGATATACAGATGATACCACCCTTATGGCAGAAAGTGAAGAACTAAAGAACCTCTTGATGAAAGTGAATGAGGAAAGTGAAAAAGTTAGTTAAAGCTCAACATTCAGAAAACTAAAATCATGGCATCTGGTCCCATCACTTCATGGCAAATAGATAGGGAAACAATGGAAACCACGGCTGACTGTTTTTCTGGGCTCCAAAATCACTGCGAATGGTGACGAGAGCCATGAAATTAAAAGATGCTTGCTCCTTGGAAGGAAAGTTATGACCAACTTAGACAGCATATTAAAAAGCAGAGACATTACTTTGCCAACAAAGGTCTGTCTAGTCAAGGCTATGGTTTTTCCAGTTGTCATGTATGGATGTGAGAGTTGGACTGTGAAGAAAGCTGAGCGCCGAAGAATTGATGCTTTTGAACTGTGGTGTTGGAGAAGACTCTTGACAGTTCCTTGGACTGCAAGATCCAACCAGTCCATCCTAAAGCAAATCAGTCCTGGGTGTTCATTGGAGGAACTGATGTTGAAGCTGAAACTTCAACAGTTTGGCCACCTGATGAAGAGAGCTGATTCATTTGAAAAGACCCTGATGCTGGCAAAGATTGAGGGCAGGAGGAGGGAGACGGCAGAGGATGAGATGGTTGGATGGCATCACCTACACAATGGACATGGGTTTGGGTGGACTCTGGAAGTTGGTGATGGACAGGGAGGACAGGTGTGCTGCGGTTCATGGGGTCACAAAGTGCTGGGCACGACTAAGCGACTGAACTGAACTGAATAGAGTGGAACATACATTTGCCAAAATTCATTAAACTGTATAAATAAAATGTGTAAATTTTTACTGTATGTAAATATAGAATAAAGTGTTTTTAAAATGTGATGGCTTAGGAATAAATTCATAGGTAAATGGAATAAAGATTCATTATAGAGATTCAGGACATTGTAATTGGGGCATTTTACATCACTGAGGAAAGAAAGGAGTCAACAGAAATGTATAAATATAGTAACACGATATTTCTTAGTATGGAAAAAAATTAGAAACCAAAAGGAAAAGGTTGATGATTTGTTTATACAAAAATGAAACAAATTCTATAAAGCAAGATACTTTAAAAAGGCATTAAGTGTGTTCCATTTTTACATTCCAGCCATCTTTACCAAAATTTGGCTGTTATTAGAATCCAAGCAACAACAGAAAAAGAATGAAAGAAACCAGTAACAAACAAAAACCAGTATCTGACTGCTCTGATTTGCATTTTGGTGATTATCAGTAGTGATGCTATTATTTCAAATGTTTAACCACCATCTAAAAAGATTCTTTGAGCATTTTATTTAACTCAGTGATTTTCTTGTTGATGTGCCCTACGGGTAGTTGCTCTTTAAGCGGCTTTAGACATGTTAAAAATGTTAATTTGGCTTGTTTAAAAATGTCCTAGTCAATCCTTAGTGCAGAGTCAAAATAGAAATGTTCCCTGGTGCCTATAAAGCAGGTTATCAAATATTGCATTTCAAGTTTAAAAAATATGTTAAAAAGAAGAATGTATTTAAGAGGTTTATATATCCCTTAACTTAAAATACAGCTCAAGATGCATGAGTAGCAGATAATTTTGTTAAATTTTTACAGAAGAAAAATTTTCAGCATCAATATTAAATAAAATATTTGAGTAACTAAAAAGTCTTAACACTGTCTTATAAGCTGATATTGTAATTTTCATGTTTTAAAACAAAATACAAGCAAAAAATAACTCTTGCTGTAATAGTTATTCTGTAACCTTAATTTCAAAATGGAGATGCAAAACAATACTTATTTAAGTTAATTATACAGCATGAAGGGTCACAGTAATAAATCCACAGTTCACACCACTGCACCCACTTCAATTGTTCAAGCCTGGCTGAAGTGCCAAGGTAACAGCTATAATGCAGTAGAGATAGGAGTAATTAATCAGTGTCAAACAGATATAAAGTGACTGATGTTGTTAAGTGTGTAAACTGGTAAGAGCTGCAAAGGACAGTCTCTATGGAGCTGAGCTGTATCACCTTGTTTTTATCATCAGCAAACGGCTACTAGTATATCACAAAGCAGCACCACAGTTCAATCAAGAACAAAACTGGTTTCATTTCAATTTGGTCCTAGTGGCTTTTTCAAATTAGTTTCTTCCAGAGCAATAAAATTTCATTCCCCACAAGGGGGATAAATAAAAATCAGTATTATCACTACTAAAGCTTAGAGTTTAAAAAATGAAAAGAAAAAAAAAGGATTCTCCATCACATAAAAGCTTACTAATAACGTATAAGCGACTGAACTGAATAACATATAAAGAGATCTAAACAGTATGATTTTAATAATATTTTTCAAAGCCAAACCACAAGAAAAAAAATCTGGATCTTTTAAATACTGTCACATAAGTTTGTACAATAAAATTGTACATTATTTTTTAAAGTTTTTCTTTAAAACCACTCTGAATTTAAACTTTAAAATTAACCTTTAAATCTTTTAAACATATTCATTCTGGGAGGCTAGTCTCTAACTTCCACAATGCTGGAATGGTCAAATGTTGTAGAGTATTTCTTTGGAAACTATTGTTAGAACTATGCTGTGAAAATATCAACAAAAACAACAAAATCCCAAACCAAAGCAAAAACACATCAGGTTCATCATCTTATAGTTAGTTACCTCGTGCTTTTGGTCAAATGTAAAATTCCTATTCTGAGAAATTTCCTATTCACAGTCTTTTTCTTTGCTTTCCAAATATCCTGTCTGCCCTCTTTGGTAGATTTTGTTGTTGTTTAGTAGAAAAGCTGTGTTCAACTCTTTGTGACCCCACAGACTATAGCTTGCCAGGCTCCACTGTCCATGGGATTTCCCAGGCAAGAATACTGGAGTGGGTTGCCATTTCCTTTTCCACGGGATCTTCCCAACACAAGGATCAAACCCATGTCTTCTGCATTGTCAGGTATCTCAGATAAAGGATTCTTCACCACTGAGCTGCCAGGGAAGTCCAATGGTAGATTTACCATGACCAAAAAGACTTATCATTATTCAAAATATTAACATGTACACATACACATACACACACACACACACACACACACACACACAAGCTGGGTGGAATAACTGTATAGGTATGTTCACAATATTTTGTTTAAAAAAATCTTGTCACATTACTGTCTGGACAGTAAAATAAACTTTATGCACAACAGCAAACTGTCAGGATTAGATGCTTGGCTTTATTTAATTTTATCTAAAAATTGTATACCATATCAAGTCAGAAAGTAGTTTTTGATTCAAGCTATTTTTCGACTCAACAATACTTTCCTCAGCCATGCCACAATTTTGGAGAACATCAGAGTTGACAAAATGGGGCAACCAAATATAGCAACTAGATAAATGCCCTTGGTATGTCACCCACGGTGATGAAAGGAAGTTACATTTCAATGACAATGCATATTACTGTACTTATTCATTCATTCAGGAGGGTATTTATGACATGCCAAATACCGCACCAGATAAAAAAGAAGTGAGGGGGCAAATAACTCATCTATGAGAACCTCTTATCAGAGCACACTGGTATGTTATAACACAGATATACGTATGAATTGATCTGGGAGAAAAAAATAACAGAACAGTTAACTTTTTAAGACAATGAGGAAAGATGTATAGAAATAAGCTGAGTTATAAAGGGAAAAGTGTAATTCATCAAGTGAAAGAGGTCAAAGTAGTTTCCTAGGTAGAAAAGTATCTCAGATAAAGGCAATGAGAAAGAAAAGATAGGAAAACTAGCTAAAAAATGAGCCGTACAGCTGGAGCATATGATGGGCTTCTGTGGGTTTCTGACAGGTCAGAGCTGGAAAAGATGAGAAATGGTCAGACTGTAAAGGGTCATGGTAAAGAATCTGGATTTTATCCTGGATATACTGAGGGTCCAGTGAGGGCTTTTTTTTTTTTTTTAATTAATTAATTTTAATTGGAGGCTAATTACAATATTGTAGTGGTTTTTGCCATACATTGACATGAATCAGCCATGGGTGTACATGTGTTCCCCATTCCGAACCCCCTTCCCATCCCTCAAGGTCATCCCAGGGCACCAGCCCTGAGCACCCTGTCTTATGCATCAAACCTGGACTGATGACCTATTTCACATATGATAATATACATGTTTCAGTGCTTTTCTCTCAAATCATTGCACCCTCACCTTAACTTTATTAAGGTGTAGTTATAATATGTAAAATTGCAGTTCAAAGAATTTTACTTAATATTTCACTTTTGTAAACTTTCACCTACCTCAAGTATAAAGATGCTCTCTTATGTTATTATCTAGAAATTTCAGTTTTAAGCTTTTATGTTTACGTCTATTCCCCATTTAAAGTCAGTTTTTATATATTTGATGTCAGAAAAGAAGAGTCATTATTTTCCTTTATGAATATTCAGCTGTTCTAACACAATTTTCTGAGAAGACTATCCTTTTCCAATTAAATTTATACTGGCCCTTTGAAAAAACTTAATTGACTATACAAAAATGAGGCTATTTCTGGATTTTCTATCACTGTATTAATCTACATTTTTATATAGCAATACTATACTGCTTGTGTTAATATAGTTTACAATCAGCACATTAATTTCTCTCTTGCTAAATTCACTTACTAGCTCTGTATTTTTTTTTTGGTAGATTGCCTAAAATTTTCTATGTATACATTATCTATAAATAACAACAGCTTTATTTCTTCCTTCCCAATGGTTTTTAATTCTTTTTCATTTCTTATTGCACTGGCTGAAATTTCCAGTTTAAGAGTGCAGGAGTGCGGACATAAATACTGTGGTCACAGTGTATTTTCTTTTTACACATCACTGGATTCAACTTGCTACTCTTTTGTTGAGGATTTATTCATGAGGGACATTGGTCTGCAGTTTAATTTTCTTGTACCATCTTTGTCTAATTTTTGCTTAGGCTAATAAACAAATGAAAAGATGCTCAACATCACTTATTATTAGAGAAATGCAAATCAAAACCACAATGAGGAATCATCTCACACCAATCAGAATGGCCATCATCAAAAAAGTCTACAAATAACAAATGCTGGAGAAGGTATGGAGAAAAGGGAACCTTGTTACACTGTTGGTGGGAATGCAAACTGATACAACCACTATGGAAAACAGTATGAAGATTCCTTAAAAACTAGGAATAAAACTACCATATGACGCAGCAGTCCCATTTCTGGGCATATACTCTAAGGAAACCAGAACTGAAAAAGACACATGTACCTGAATGTTCGCTGCAGCACTATTTACAATAGCTAGGATATGGAAGCAACCTAGACGTCCATCAGCAGATGAATGGATAAGTAAGCTGTGGTATATATACACAACGGAATATTACTCAGCCTTTATAAAGGAATGCATTTGAGTCAGTTCTAACAAGGTAGATGAACCTAGAGCCTATTTATACAGAGTGAAGTAAATCAGAAAGAGAAAGACAAATACTGCATATTAACGCACATATACGGAATCTAGAAAGATGGTACCAATGATCCTACATAAATGGCAGCAAAGGAGACCCAGATGTAAAGAAGAGACTTTTGGAGTCAGTGGGAAAAGGAAGTGGGATGATTTGAGAGAAGAGCATTCAAACATATATATTGTCATATGTAAAACAGATAACCAGTGTGAATTTGATGCATGAAGCAGGGCACCCAAAACTGGTGCTCTGTGACAACCCAGAGGGATACGGTAGGGAGGGAGGCAGGACGGGGTTCAGGATAGAGGGAACACATGTATTACCTATGGCCAATTCATACTGATACATGGAAAAAAACATCATAATACTGTACAGTAATTATCCTCCAATTAAAATAAATTCTAAAAAAAAAAAAAAACAGCGTAGGAGTGGAGCAAGTAGACACCATGGCCTTATCTCAAACTTAGTCTTTCTTTATCTAGCATGATGCTAGCGATAGGCTGTATGGATGCCATCTGTCAGGATGATGAAGCTCTCTTTTATTTCTAGTTTGCTGTATTTATCATGAATTGATATTACACTTTGTCAAACTTTTTTTTTTCTGCATCCACTGATACGATCATGTAGCTTTTCTTCTTTAGACTGCTAGAATGGTGGACTACATTATACAATTTTAAAATACTGAATCAGTCTTGAATTCTTGGAATAAAACCCATTTGGTCACAGTATAATTTCTTTTTACACATCATTGGATTTAATTTGCTACTATTTTGTTGAGGATTTATTCATGAGGGACATTGGTCTTTAGTTTAATTTTCTTGTACTATCATTGTCTAATTTTTGATATCAAAGAAATAGTGCCCTCATAAAATCAGTTCTTTTCTATTTTCTGGAAGAGACTGTGTAGAGTTGGTGTTACTTCTTTAAGTGGCTGGCTTCTTTCACTCAGTAATATGGGTTTCAGATTCCTCCATGTTTTTCACAGGTTGACAGTCCATTTCTTCTTTTTAGCACTGAATGAAATTTCATCTTCTAGATGTACGGACCATTTATATTTAATAAAATTATCAAATGTTTGATATTGATACAGAGGTCCCTAGAACTCTTTTTTTCTGACTAGCTTCTATCCCAATACTCTGCCCTACAGCTTCTGGCTTCTATTTATCAGTAATACCATCAGAGGCTGATGATTAGTAGAGTAAAAAAAAAAAATCTTGTAACTGAGAATGACTACTTTTTCCTTTCTTTGAAATTTTGTTTTCACAAACTTTTCTCAGGTTGTACTCTTTTAGGGAGCCTATTGGACTTACTATTTAAATGTAAGTACACACAATGGCAATAAAAGAAATATAGGATGTAGATGGTGCCACAGGGCAACATTAGAATCATATATCTTCTTCACAGTATTCTGAGAAATCAATTACTTGAAGGATTACTGTGTAAAGAATAGTTAGGATTTCAAAATTTCACTAGATATAAATAATATTGTGTAGCAATTAAGTAGGAGAAAATTCAAAGGCTACCTTAAATCTCTCTCAAGATTAAAACATGAAAGAATTAGTATTGCCTTTAGAATTCTAGTAGTAAGACAACAAACGGTTACAGCGAGGAAAAAGCAGTATTTTCAATTTTCCCAAAGTTAATCTAAATAGCAGAGCTAAAAAGAGCAAAGAAACATAAATGAAGATGTCTTTGCTTCATTTCAGTTTTGCTGTGCTATAGCTTTCCAGAGAAAGAGAAAATGACACCATCAAAGTTTTATTTCCATAGCATTACAACCTCAAAGTGAAAGAATGACAACACAGCACTGCTTTACTCTAATGGTATTTATTTGCATCTACTAAATTCCTTACGCTTCAATAGTGAAATCAAAACTGTATTACAATTTTACAAAATATTTTAAACATTGAGAGTGCTATAATGACCACTTGCTCAGTTTTGTCAAATCTTAACATTCTGCACAGTTCCTTCAGTTTTTCAAAGAAATAGTTCAGATATATGGCACTAAAGCCCCTTTCTGCAATCGTATTTCTATCCTCCTCTAGAGGTGACCACGTCAATGAATTCAGTGGTTATAAGTGTTGCTTCTTAATTTACTATGTGTGTATAGACTGTTGTTTTACATGTTTTTAAAACTTCATATAAATCAAACTCAGATATTTTAGGAATCCTTCTGCAAATCTTTGCTCAATGTTGCTTTTAAGAGACACACAAATAATCTGATGTTGAGTATCTCTGCACTGAAGTTTGGTGTACATTCAGTTTTCCCCCAGTCAAGAGGCTTTCAGTGAAGATGGGACAAGACATACATGTAACAAGCAGTTAAAAAAAAAAAAAAAGATTCCATAATCAAATTCTAACTTTTGGTGTTAAATGTGTAGATATCTAAGAACTATAGGTGCTCATGTAAGTGAACAATCAACGAGATGTAAAACAAAGGAACGCAGCATTGGATCAGCCTTTAAACACTATGCTAGATCTGAGGAGGTGGACCCAGTGGACAGCATTCTAAACAAATAGATTTTGAATATAATAACTACTGAACGACAGTCTCTTTTAATTTACACTTTACTTCTATTGGTGATATTTCTGTTTAGTCACTTGGGAAATTAAAGTATTTTCTTTTAGTTATAGTTTCAACTTAGTACATACTAGTTAATGCTTAACCAAAAATTTTCTGAATTACTGTGTAGTACTCAACATAAGAGCTATATAATGGCACATACATTGTAACTGGTAGACATCAGATTCCAATAAAAGTTTTCTTTTACTTATATAATGAAATGATATGCCACCTAAACTTTATGTATGTGGTAAACTTAAGAACTACTTACCTTAGTATGCTATATTGCTTCAAATACAGTGGGCACAGAAAAAGTGGTTGTAGAATGGATGGATACTGTTTATTTCAGAATGAGTAAGACACCCACCCCTTTCTTTCTTTCTTACCTGCTTTAACTGAAAATGGTTTTCCAATAGAAATATTGTTTGTTTCCAGTGTGTTTTGGTGCTCAGTGGGCCCGTAGAAAACACAACCTGCATTGGTAGAGTTCAAAAATGTCTGATGAAGTACAAGATTTTTAATATCATGGTACATTAATTTACTACATCAAATACAAGCTCCAACTACTTACAAAAGCAAAATGCTTATGATCAAATACCTTGGGGCACAAAAATAAAATACTTGCCTAGTTATGAAATACTTACCTTGTTGTGGCAATTCTTCTCAAAATATATATCGAAGTAGCCAGCAATTGCCTGTTTTTTAAAAGAAGTAATATAAATAATTATTAAACTAATCATATAACAATTGATTTCATGGTCTTTTAAGTCACAGCAAGTAAGAAATCATTTCAAAGATTAGACACTCTTAAACAAATGGCAGATCACTATTTTCTCTAGAAAAAAGATGTTAAAAATAAAGTAATGTAACTTGGCTTTCCCCCATATAAACAAGATAAGAAGGGTAACAAGGCTAATCAGATACTCAATATGTGTTCAATTAGAGAAATGACAGTGCTGGACCACTGAAAACTGAGAATCTACATGGAGGGAGGCTCATCCGGCCCCTTACCCATCCAGACTCTCCCACTGAGATGCTGCCATGTGAGTCTCATACAGCCGCAGCAGTGTGAGACAGCCCAGGAGAGACCAGCAGAACAGTCCAGACTATAGAAACACAGACAAATAAATCTACGTGATTTTGACGTCAAGCCACTAAGTTTTGGAGTGGTTTGCTACACAGAAATAAATAACTGACACATACTCTTTTGTACAAACCCAGTTCATTTCTTCTGATTTAATTCATCCAATTTCAAAGCAAAGTAGTATGATTATTTTTGTGATGAGATAAATGAAATTTTAAAATATTACATATTTTATTTCTGAAAATAAGAATTACACCATTCAAATAAAACTTATGTTTTAGGTATGTACTCAGAAGAAATCTGATGTAACTCTAAGGTTCACTGTAATTGCATAAAAGGCTGCTAGAAGAAATTAATATGTTCAATCAAATATAAATTTTAAATTTCTTTTTGTTTAAAATTTAAATGATACCATTCCTTTTTCTTACACTAGTGGGACAGGCTTGACTCAACCTATTTTAAAACTGGCATTAAATAAAGCTTATAAAGTGTTAAAAATTAGAAACTGATTTATCAGAAAGTCGTATAAAGCTTATTTGTGTACTTTCCTGCTTTTGTTAAAAACGTGGAGTTTTACTGATTCCACAGGGTTAATGCAGATTGAGCCCAAACCAAATTCAGTATTTAACCTTGAGGTTCATTATGCTTCAGATACCAAGAGAGAATCAAAATACTATTTATAATTCTGTCAAACAGAGAAAACCATGTATGTCTCAGACCAATTTCTAAACTGCGTTCCTGCAGGAGAGAACTCCAAAACAGAATAGCACACTCTTCGAGAACAGAAATGAGGTTTGAACCACTGCCTGCTGAAACACTGCTGACAGAACTTATGTTCTGACTTTAACTGGACTGCCTGCCTGTTAACACCAAACATCAATACGGTCCAGATTAAGTCAGCAAAGAGTGCACAATATCCAGGATACAATCCAATACTACTCAGCATACAAAGTCCAGGAAAATGGAACCAACTGTCAAGAGCAAACAGGCAACAGATGTCAGTGCTGAGATGACCCAGATGCTGGACTATCAGACAAAGACGTAAAGCAGAAACTATAACTATGCTGGTATGAGTTAACAGCAAAGCCTCAACAGAGACACACTGAAATAAATCAAAGAGAAATTCTCAGTGGAGAAACAGAAATGACAAAAACAGAACTTAAAGGGAATTTCAGAACTGAAAAACACAATTAACTGAAACAAAAAACTTCCTAGGCTGAACTGTAGAATGGAGAAGACACAGGGAAAAAAGTCAGTGAATTTGAAGTGAAACCAATTGAAATGACCCAATTTTAAAAAACAAAGAGAGAAGGCTGAAATAAAATGCCCAGAGACTCGGGAGACCTATGGAGCTAAAAGACATCTAACTGGAGGTCTAGACTGAAAAGAAAAATATGATAGAACAGAAACACACACACACACACACACACACACACACTTTTAAAATTCTATATCCAGGAAAAATATCCTTTAGAGAATGAAGGATAAAAATATTTCCAAGTGAAAGAAAATTAAAGAATCCATTGACAACAGGCTTTTAGAAGACATTTTAAAGGAAGTTCTTTAGGCTGACAGGCAATTAGACTGGAAGGAAACCTGAAATATCAAAAATAAGAAAACAACAGAAATTATAAATAGTTGGATAACTATAAAACACTACGTTCCCCCTCTGAATTTCTTTGATACCTATGATTATTTAAGGCAAAAATTGTAACATCATCTGGTGGGGTTTTCAATGTAAGCACACATAAGCACAAAAATTAGTGCAGGGGCTAGAGGGGAGGAGGAAGAATGAAATCTAAACAATAAATAATGTCTATAAAGTCTGCAAATAAAGAAGGCTCTTCAAGCAGCATACACAAGGCAGAAACTTAATATAAGAAAAATTTTAATTCTAGTATCAAAACTAAAAGATAAGCAAGAGATTAGAGAATATTTGCCATACATATAACAAAGGGTCACTGTTCTTTGCACACTCAGTTCAGTTCAGTCACTCAGTCGTGTCCGACTCTTTGCGACCTCATAATTGCAGCACTCCAGGCCTCCCTGTCCATCACCAACTCTCAGAGTTCACCCAAATTCTTGTCCATCGAGTCCGTGATGCCATCTAGCCATCTCATCCTCTGTCATCCCCTTCTCCTCCTGCCCCCAATCCCTCCCAGCATCAGAGTCTTTTCTAATGAGTCAACTCCTTAAGCTACTACAAATCAGTAAAACAGCAATGCATCAAAAGAAGCTAACAAAAGACAAAGCAAGAGAATTACAAAAGAAAAATGATTAATAGACATATTAAAAAAACTGTTTCACATACTTAGAAAAAAATAAGTAAATTAAGACAACTGGATACAATTTTCTTTGATTGTGTTTTTAAATGACACTATTCACAGTTAGTGGATAAAGAAGCATTCATGCTGGGAAAATAAAATGAAATAACTTCTGGGGAAAATAATACATATTAAAAGAAATCAGATGCAAAAAGCACACATGATATGACTCAATTTATATACAGAAATCAAAAAATAGCAAACTTAATTCATAGTGTTACAAGTCAGAAGAGGAGTTATCCTTGCAACAAGGATAACTGGAAGGGGTTACATGGTAGGCTCCTGGGTTTCTGGTAATATTCTGTTTCTTAAGTTGAATGCTGGGTATATATACATGAGGGAAAAATCACTTTGTGTAATTTTTTTAAACTATACTTATGACTTGTGTACTTTTCTGTTTTCGTTCACTCAACTAAGATTTTTACAATGTAATAATGGTTGATCCAGTAATTCAAAACTTCCAAAAAGTTATTCTAAGGAAAGTATTAAGTATGCTTGCAAAGATTTAACTATGTCAATTTTAGCCCAAATTTTCAACAACAGGTAATCAGTTAATAAATCACAAAATCTACAAATAATAGAATACTATTTGGCCATCAAAAGTAAACCTACAGATAAGTATTTACTGATTTGGAAAAAGAGTTGCAGTATACTATTAAGTGAAAAGAATAATATGTATTTATTTGGGGCACTTATTCTGTGTTACACAAATGTGAACGTGTAACTATCTGGAAAGATTTGACCAAGCTATTGAAAGTAAAAGACAGATTTGGATAGATTTGGAATATCGATATTCTTCATGTTTATCTATCCATTTCTCACAAATATGAAGAACTGTGGTAAGTTATTTTTAATAGGACTTGAGCTAAATAATCCACAGCATTGCATGGAGAGGCATTCAATTCAGCTGTTATCTCTGATTATTTCCCTTAGTGACTCTCAAAAAAATCAGTCCTCTCTGTACCCCAAAGGCTAGAGCAGTGTCTAACATGTAAAAGGAACTAAACTGATTTAAAGAATGATAAGTTTTACCCAGCTAGTAATTCCAGAAAAGTAACATTTTCCAGGGCTTCCCTGGGTCAGGAAGATCCCCTGTGGAAGGGAATGGCCACCCACTCCAGTACTCTTGCCTGGAGAATTCCATGGATGGAGGAGCCTGGTGGGCTACAGTCCACACAGATCACAAGGAGTTAGACATGACTGAACGACCAACACACATTTTCCAGTGAGGAGAGTAGCAAAGTGAAAGTTTAGCCGCTCAGTCGTGTCCGAAACTGCGACTCCATGGACTGTAGACTAACAGGCTCCTCTGTCCATGGGATTTTCCAGGCAAGAGTACTGGAGTGGGCTGCCACTGCCTTCTCCAGAGGATCTTCCTGACCCAGGGATCGAACCCAGGCCTTCCGCATTGAAGGCAGACGCTTTCCCGTCTGAGCCACCAGGGAAGTCCCTAAAGTAGCAAGTAGAGAAGAAAAGATGCAAATGGGAAAGTAACAGTAATAGAAATTATTGAAACTCTCTCTATATGTATATATATTTATTATAAAATCGTTGAAAAATGAGAAATTTTATTTGTATTGGTTTGTATTAATTTTTATTGAAGAATAGTTGCTTTCAATATTTGTTTCTGCTATACAGCAAACTGAAACAGTTACATGTATACATATATCCCCTCTTTTGGATTTCCATCTCATTTAGGTCTCCACAGAGCACTGAGTAGAGTTTCCTCTGCTATCTAGTAGGCTCTCATTAGTAACCTATTTTATACATAGTTACCTGTTTTATACATAGTGTATATACGGGGATGGGCTTTCCAGGTGGCTTAGTGGTAAAGAATCTGCCTGCCAGTGCAGGAGATGCAGGTTCAATCCCTGGGTTGGGAAGATTCCCCTGGAGTAAGAAATGGCAATTCACACCACTATTCTTGTCTAGATAATTCCATGGACAGAGGAGTCTGTCGGGCTGCAAAGAGTCAGACATGACTGAACAACTGAGCAAGCACACAGTGTATATATGAAAACATTATGAACACTTCTAAAGATTTTATTAAGTGGGTACTAGAGGGAGAGGGTTACTTTATAATTATTCTTTAAGTTATACATATGTTGTATACTCTATGTTACCAAAAATGGAAGTGAAGAAAGAAAAACTTCAGTGACCTAATAAAACCTTTTGTGAAAACAACAAATTTGGGCTGAAAAGCAGCTGTTACAACGTTATCAGAAAATGCGACCAGAGTTTGAAATATATAAACTATATGAAGAGAAATGACCTATTTAACTCTGGTAAAAAAAAAAAAAGAAAAAAGAAAACAGGCTGGTAATGTTAAAGACAAATAAATAAAATAAAGAAAAATAGAAGACATATCTATATCATATTTCCCTGTGAAGGACATTATAGGATCGCCAACTCTTCAGGCAGATCTACCTTCCTAATGATTGTTGCTTAAGGGTAGTGTTAAGATCAGTTCCACGGCAAACATTAAGCAGAAACATGAGAAGTCAGGAAAAAAATTCACCTGGGATTTAAAATCACATGCACATAATGTACTCATCAGAGAACTAAATGGTATTTACCCTCTAATACAAGCAACGCCTAGAATGCCACTTTAAGGAAAGAGCTTTTTTTTCTTTTTAAATATATAAGTGATCCTTGATAATTAAAATAGAGATTAGGAAAAAGAGGAAAAATCCTTAAACTTGAAACATCATATAAACTAGTTGAACTATGATCACTGTTTTTATTTCTGCAAGGATGTTATAAACAGTCAAATATGTCAGATGATTTGGGGACAGAACTATTCATTTCGCTGCAGAATATAAACATGCAACTGTTTTTCAATTACAGTTTAACCTCCTTGTTACCACCACTTTGACACGATATCTCTAGGTGTTTTAAATGTTAATTTCAATGAACTCACTCTCTCTCTGTGGAAGTCATTCAAATACAAGAATAAACAACCAGCACAGGAAATTGAAAATGATGCCAAACAGGCAATGGCAATAAATAACTGGAGCACAACTTGACATGTGCTTTAAAAAGGTCAGATAGATTGGAAGACCTGGCCACAGAATGAATTTCCCTTTTGTTCCATATATATCTCTAATTAGGGGCAAGGGAATGCTAAGGAGAGAAATAAGCTTTGAAATTGAGTATCTATAGGAGCTAGGTTAGTTTGCAAAGGCAAGGTCACAATGAAATAAATAAATAAAATTCACTGCCTTATACCACAGACAAAAAATACAGGTATAAAGTCACGAAGACAGAGAGAAAGCTAATGGTAATTAGGAACAACAGTAATAACGACATAAACAAACAGAATGAAAGGAAAATATATGCATACAGCAAATTTCGGGGATAGTTTGACCATGCTTATAATTTGATGAGAATCTTCCATAATTACTCTTAAGTACATAGGAAAATAATACTGATATGTAGCTTTATTGTGCATCTTAAATATTCCAAAGTATTACAAGAGAGTTTCAGAATGAGCTATTTGTTTCTGCTTTGTGGATTTCACAAATCATTTCATGTGTACATTGAACCATTTAAAAATCTGTTTTAAGCTACATTTTGTTTTTCCATCCCATACATACAAAGTAGTATGATACATGCTCATTTGAAGAACAATGACATGGAATAAAAATGAACTGCTTTCTCATGTATTTTAGTGTGATGAGTATTTCTTTAAAGAGGACATATCTTGTGTGTATATAACAGGATGGCAGCCAATGAAGTGAGATCAGACTGGACCTTATGAGGAAGAAGGGAATTAAAAATTATCATTATCACTATCACCTGCAGGGAGTAATTTATCATTTCTGTTCTTCATTGGTATCATGTTCCAGCAGCGTGTGGTTACAGCAGATACAATTAGGCAGCTGGCCACAGAAATAGGAGGATAATGTGCTTTTGATGGAGTTTATCCAAGCATGGAGATAGAGTGCTTGTAATCCATGCAGCAGAGTCACTATAACAAAAATACAGTTCATTTTTGTTGGAGTATTTCTTTTCAAAATCTTAACATGGAATTCAAACGCTAACTGACGATTGAGTCTGAAGCAAGTAAAGCAAGAGTAAGAAGATAATGCGTAAAAAGATCATACATTTTAAACTTACATCAGTGTCTATAAACCAATCAGATGAAAATACAAATACAGGCCATAAAAAGCTGCTGCATAAAGAGCATGAACTCTGCTGGTGATAACTGGTATTTATGAAGACATAACCAAGAAAATGAAAATTACATATTACATTATTCTCCCAATATTAACTATAGCTTAAATTATAGACTCTTCCCTCTTCAATTAATTTTCTGTTTTATCCCAAGAGGAAATGTGCCTCTTTTCTTTCTTTCATGATTCCTCTAGGAACAATACACATTAAGTGCCATATACTTCTCAAGGGGTATGACCAAACTGAGTATCATTTAGAAATAGACCAAGCAATATGGAAAGCATCTCAACAGACAATAGGTCTAAGAATATTTTTAAAAGGTACTTTTACTAAAAAAAATTCAACATAAATTATTTTTGATCTACTAAAATATTCCCAAAGTACAACTGAAATTCCTTTAAAATTTACTAAGATTGCTCCCTTGTAGTTTACCTACAAAACTACCTACAAAGTCTAGTTTTAGAGAGCAGAAGGGATCACTGCTTCAGAGACTAAAACATAGCTACTTGAATTCTGACATTTCATAAATCAATAGCTTATATGGCCTTACTCAACACTTCTTCCTAGCTACAAACGCAAGATACTATTAATTTATACAGTCAATGATGTAACTCACCTAACAATATATAAGGTGTGCCATGTGTTGATTTGATACACTTATATACTGCAAAATGACTACCACCAGAGCATTAACTAAACCTCCATCATGCCACATGATTATCACTTTTTTTGCAGTGAGAACATTCAAAATCTACTTTTCATAATCTTTAACTATATAATACAGCATCATTAATTACGGTATAATCACCTTGATGTACAATGGATCCCCAGAACTTACTCAACTTCTAACTACAAGTCTGTACTCTTAACCAACATTTCCTCATTTTTCCCAGTCCCCCACCCTCTAGTAGCCACCATTCTGTTCTGTTTCTGAATCTGGCCTTTTCATTTAGGTTCTGTGTATAAGAGATATCAAACAGTTATTTGTTTCTTTCTGACTTCTTTCACTTAGCCTAATACCCTCAAGATCCATCCACGCTGTGGTAAATGGCAAGATTTCTCTCTTTTTACAGTAGAATACTCCTCCACTGCATGTTTGTGTATATATAATCTCGTATCTTCTTTATCTAGTCCATTGTACACATCTTGGATGTTTCTATATCTTGACTACTGTGAATAATCAAGACCCTGTTTTCACTTCCTCTAGACATATACCCAGAAGCAGGATTGCTGGGTCACATAGCAGTTCTATTTTTAATTTTCTGAGGACCCTCTGCACTGTTTCCTATTGTGGTTGTACCTACTTATATTTCCACTAAAAGTGTACAGAGTTCCCTTTTCTCTATGTCCTTGCCAAGACTTCTTTCTCCAATTTCTAAGCGCAGATTCATTTTCCCTATTACACGCTTCACCAATATCATATAGTCTTTCGTGCCTACCTAACTTTATTATTGTTTTTGACAATCACTTATATGACTGCATATTACCTAAATAGTTATCTGGCTGTAAGACATATGTGACTATACAATTTATGTATCCAGTCTACTGTTGACAAGTATTAAGTGCCATTTTTATGAACATTCTTTTATGAATGTATCTTGGTGAACTTAAGTAGTCAATACTGTTGGGTACATACCTAGTAGTGGAACTATTGCTATATGCACATATACCACTTTTGTTCACTTTCATTGCTTCCTGTATTTCTGGACTTCCATCTAGGATCACTTTTTGTTAGCTTTTATTCCCTTTATTAATCAGTTTCCTGGGGAAAATTCTGTTTTTGTTCACCTGAAATATCTATTTCAACTTCATTCTTCATTTTTAAGTTTATTTTTGGTTGTGCTGGGTTTCACTGCTGCGTGTGAGCTCCCCCAGCTGCAGTGAGTGGGGGCTATTTGTTGCAGTACACAGGCTTCTCACAGAGGTGGCTTCCCTTGTCACGAAGCCCAGGCTCTAGGGGTGCAGGCTTCAGTAGTTGTGGCACATGGGCTCAGTTGCTCCGTGGCATGTGGGATCTTCCCAGACCAGGGACAGAACCCATGTCTCCTACACTGGCAGGTGGGTTCCAACCCCTGTTCCACCAGGGAAGCTCTCAGCTTCATTCTTAAAAGTTATTTTCAGTTCAGGTCAGTTCACTCACTCAGTCGTGTCTGACTCTTTGTGACCCCCATGGACTGTAGCATGCCAGGCTTCCCTGTCCATCATCAACTCCTGGAGTTTACTCAAACTCATGTCCATCAAGTCGTGACGCCATCCAACTATCTCATCCCCTGTCGTCCCCTTCTCCTCCTGCTTTCAATCTTTCCCAGCAGCAGGGTCTTTTCTAGTGACTCTGTTCTTTACATCAGGTGGCCGAAGTATTGGAGCTTCAGCTTCAGCATCAGGCCTTCCAATGAATCTTCAGGACTGATTTCCTTTAGGATTGATTAGCTGGATCTCCTTGCAGTCCAAGGGACTCAAGAGTCTTCTCCAACACCACAGTTTAAAAGTATCACTCTTGGAGCTCAGCTTTCTTTATAGTCCAACTCTCACATTCACACATGACTACTGGAAACATCACAGCTTTGACTAGACAGACCTTTGTTGGCAAAGTTATTTTAGTTGGGTAAAACTCAGGGTTGGCAGTTATTTTCTTTCAGCACAGTGAGGATGTCATCACTGAATTACCTTCTGTGTTACCTTCTGAATTACCTTTCCAATTCTATTGTTCCTGCTGAGAAATCATCTATTTATTGTTCTTTTGAAAGTAATTTCAATGTTCTGCTTACAGCCCCACTGAGGCTTCTAAGATGTTCTCTTGATTTGAGTAGAATGTATCTAGGGATATTCTAGGGAAAGACTTCTCCTTTTTAAATTGAAATACAATTCACATACCATAAAAATTTTCCCATTTAAGTAAACTGTATAATTCAGTTTTAAAAACTGAGTTGTACAATCATCACCGCAAACTCATTTTATATTTTTATCAACCCCAAAGAAACCTTGTACCATACTGCTCCTTTTATCCTCAGTTCTCAGATTTGCCTAGTATGAACATGTCAGATAGTGGAATCATAGAACTGGAACATTATATAAATGGAATCCTCTCATAGCAGGCTTTTTCACTTAGCATTTTCACTCATTATTTCAGGGTTCATACATTCTACAGCATGTATCAGGATTTCACTGTTTTCTATACCCACATAATATTTCATTATATGGCTATACCAAGTTTTGTTTATTCATTCTTCAGGTGATGGATAGCTGGACTGCTTCCCTTTGTTAGCTGTTAAAGTAGTGCTGCTATGTACATTCATGAACAAGTATTTGTATGGATATATGTTTTCATTTCTCCTGGGCATGTATCTAAAAATGGAAGGATTTTTAAAATCATTCCTATTCAAGATATGCTGTATTTTTTAAATTGTAGTTCATTGTCTTTCATCTGTTTTGGGAAATTCTCAGCCATTAGCTCTTCAAACAGTTTGAAAATTCTTACCTCTTTTTCCCTTTGGGATCCCCATTTAAACATATAGGAGACTGTTTCTTGTTTCTTGTGTCTGTATCTCTTTCCCTTCCCAATGCTGCATTCTGACATCCCTGTGTGTTGTTCATAAAATCTAGTTCAATAATCCTCTCTACACTAGTGATTTAGTATTTACCACTAAACTCATCTTAAGTTTTAGAATATCTGTTCAGGTCTTTTTCAAATCTGCTATATTATTTCTTAAATGTTTCCAACTCTTTTGTTAGAAATTTTCAATTTTTCTTCTTGAACTTAGTAAGCATAGTTAAAGTCCATATCTGATCTATCTACCATCTGTAACTCCTGGAGCTGTATTTAAAAAAACACATGCTTACTGATTTGGCTGCACAGGGTCTCGGTTGTGGCCTGTAGGATTTTTGTTGTGGTGTGATTGCTAGTTGCAGCATGTGGAATCCTAGCACCCCGACCAAGGATTGAATCCGGGATCTTTCATTGGGAGTGCAGACTCTCGGCCACTGGTACTTTCAAACAGACAGTATTTCGTTTTTGTTTTTGTTTTTTTTTTTCAGCTTTTGAAGTTGGTCTCAGTAAAAGGGTTACTCCATTTTACAGAGTCTGCTGTTACAGGAGGCAGATTCATCACTGGACTGTTTTTGTTTCTTTTTCCTATCTAAGGTCCATCATCCTCTAAACTAGCTCCTTTTCACTTGTTATGTCTCAGTTTAAATGTTACTTTCCCTGAGCAGCCTTCCCTAATTCCGCAGAGATTATAGCACACTCATTAAATGTTCCTGCGTTTCCTGTAACAATATTCATTATATTCATAATGCTTTCTGTTCGACTGAAAATCCCAATAGGCCCTTTAGGGCAATCTCTCTGCATCTGTGCTTACCTCCCTATATTCACTGCCTAGGCACAATGACCGGGTGTTCAATCTAAACATTTAGTGAAAACAGCCGTGCAGTTACAAGGGCATGAAATAGCCTGGGATGTTCAGGGACCACAGGAAATTAATAAAGATTTGTTAATTGAGAGAACAATTAAAGAATGAAATGATATAATATGCTCCACCTTCAGGAAAAGGGAACTATGATGCTTTACTTCTCTTATCATTTCCTACTTTTTATTCAAAAGTGGAATTTGATGTCAACTGCTCTATAGGAATATTTCTTGATGTCTGTACTAACAAATAATCACTCCACACTACTTTAGTGCAAACTGTATGATGAAGTCTTTTTGGAAGAAAGTCATGCCTAAGGTAAAACCTTAAATATGAGTGAGTAAGAGTTTGCCAGGTCAAGGGTACCTTTACATATGCCTGTATCATTAAAATTCTATTACAGAGCACCATAGTACAATTATCTGTTTATATGCTGACCTTTCCTACTAAGTGAAGGTCTCTGGCATCAGAGACTATATTTTCTGTTGCCCTCACGATGCCTAATACAGTACTAGAATTCAATACATGCCTGAATAAAAAGTCATCGTGAAAAGGTGTGTGTGAGTGTGTGTGCGCTTGCTTGCTTGCCATTTAAGAACTCTTGCAGCCACTGCTTCTTGAGCTTCCTATCTCTTGCTTCCTCACGTCATCAGTTTCTCACAGCTCAATGTCAGTGGTTACTGTTTCGTTATTATTCCACCTTTCATGCTGCTTTCCAATATTCCATAAAAGATATAAAAATATATGGCCCACTACTTATTCTTCAAATGGCAGAAAATACTATCAATGGTAAGAAAACATTAAATTTAAAAGTTTAAGAACAAAATATTAGATAAACTGAATTTTAAAAATCAATGCAGAACAAAAAAATTAGTTTTCTGACTGCTACAGAGGTTTAAAATCGAAAACTATTAAAACTCATTTTTGTGGCTAGGAGATCAAGCTCTACAAGATACTTTTTGTTTTTATAAACCTTCAGAAGTATAAACTAAGAGATGGAATACTGAAAGAAATCCTGACAGACAGGAAAGAAAAGGGGGGGGGCAGGTAGAAGATGTGATATACTTTAATTTCCAGGAATGAATAGTACTGTTTTTTCTCTTGAAATGTGAACTAAAAAGATGGCTATTACCTTTCCATTTGAGCCCTTCTAAAAAGCATCCAACATCTGAGGTGAGAACTAAAAATCTAGGTAGTAGATATTTAGATTTTTTTGTGTGTGTGATCTTTGAATACTGAGACTAGCCCATCCCATATTCATGGGGCTGGATGCTGAATAAAAGGATGAGAAGAAGAGAAAAAAGAAATCAGATTTAAGGCTATGGTACAGTCTTCAGGGACAGCCAGGGCATATCACCTGTTAAAGGAAGGGGTCTGCTGTAATAGTTATGTCACTGTCTTAAGTGATCTAGAGAGGAAAATTGTGACTCTGAAAACAGTAGGCATTAAAGAGTGATTTCGCTTTGAGAAGCACCTGGTTTGCATAAATGTGGCATTTTGAAAGAATGACTCATTTCTCTAATACATTAGGTATTCAGGGATATGAACAGCTTACAAAGTTTACTGCACATCTTTGGCTGTAAAGAAATTGGTACTGACAGACAAATCAGGGCTTCCCACGTGGCACTAGTGGTAAAGAACCCACCTGCAATGCAAGAGACATAATGAGATGTGGATTCGATCCCTGGGTGGGGGAAGGGCCTGGAAGGAGGGCCTGGCAACCCATGCCAGTATTCTTGCCTGGAGAATTCCACAGACAGAGGAGCCTGGTGGGCAACAGTCCAATGGGTTGCAAAGAGTCGGACATAACTGGAGCAACTTAGCATGCACAATAGACAAACCAGTGACACTTATTTAATCCTGATGGAGTAAGTAAATTCAACCTATGAAATCACAATTCCCATAAACAAACGAATAAGTTAAAAATAAATAAACAAACCCTTCTTTAAAAAGATAGGGAAGTGAATGGAAATATTAATCAGATCATTTTATGAGCATTTCTATGTGCCAGACATAATGGTAAATGTTTTTATGCACCGCCTCATTTTGCCCTCAAAATAACACCCAGGAGGTAATTATTGGTGTTATAATCTCCACTTTTCACATGAAAAATGTCAAGGTCAGGTGAAATTAAATGCCTCTTCTAAAGTCATGCCGAAAAAACAATATCATACTGGTAAACACGGCCCACTGGATTTAAAGTTTGAAGTTTTTAACTGCGGCACTATGTTACCATCGTCTAAACTTTTCTCTTTGATTTACATTATTTTTTAGAAAACTCTATTTTAAGACTGGTCCTTTTCTCATCTAGTCTTCTAGAAAAAGAAAGACTGACTTAGGTAAATATTAAGTTCTGAGCCATCTGGTATATAGAACAAAATTTATTTTTCCAATTCTTGACTCATCTTTCCACAAGAACTGATCTTCCCTTATGAATATATATATACATATATATATGTATATATATAGATATATATATATATGTCTGGAAACATTGGATGTTTTAGGATTTTTTGAAGATCTGGATGACAATATTAATGATGGTTTCTGCCAGAACCTAAGTCAAAGGGAATTTGAACAGAAAATTACTTAGAGGTCATTACTCCAGGGATAACTGCCTGAATCAGAGAAGAAAATACCTGTTCAAACTCATTTATTATCACAACATAACAATGCTAATTGGCAGCCTCTGAGATAAGTCTGGGGAGAACTCCCTGACATCTCTAATCAAGAGTTCACCAATACTGATTATTTCATTTTTATGCTTACTGCTGTGCTGAAGACAATATTTTAGTCCTGCTTGAGTGTGATTATTTCTCTCATAAATTTATTCTGACCCTGGGCTGACTTCAAGCATGAACCTATACCTATCTAGAATTAAATTCTGACTGTAATGTAGCTTAAGATTTTAACGTTCCACTCTAATTGTATGTATTTCAGAACTAATGTTAGAATCCTTTACTCAATTTCAGGGTTCCTTATTTTGTGGACTTCTGCACTCTGTCTGCGTAGGTTAAATAATGGTTTAATATTGCAGATGATCCCTTCCACTGTTCTACTCAATGAACGTGAAAAGACTTTAATAGGATGCTTTGTCTCTTATTTGAAGGGATTCAAAGTTAATATGAAGTGTGAAAGATAACTTTTTAAAATTAAGTTTTTATTAATGATATGTTTCCAAGGACAGAGAATGGAAGTAGATAAGAAGGCAACTAAACATAGAGAATAGGTTTTAGAAATCTTGATTTGTCTGCGTAGGTTAAATAATGGTTTAATATTGCAGATGATCCCTTCCACTGTTCTACTCAATGAACGTGAAAAGACTTTAATAGGATGCTCTGTCTCTTATTTGAAGGGATTCAAAGTTAATATGAAGTGTGAAAGATAACTTTTAAAATTAAATTTTTATTAATGATATGTTTCCAAGGACAGAGAATGGAAATAGATAAGAAGGCAAGTAAACATAGAGAATAGGTTTTAGAAATCTTGATTTTAAAAGGTTAAAACCCCCAGGGGTCCAGTTTCCCTCTGTGGCTGGGAAGACTAAAAACTAAGAGAAGATTACGTAGAAATGTCCAAAATTTTATAGACAATGCATAGGGTACACCTGGATTTTAATCAAATATAAAAAAATGAGAACTAACTAGGATCCCTTCGAGACAAAGCATCCTATTACAGTAGAGTCATATATTATATAGTGAGTAAGTCACATAAGGAAAAATCTTAAGATAATCAAAATCACTCAGGAAAATCCCTTAAGGTTTTGCACTGGAGAGTGAAATATAAACCATTCTTCAGTATGTTCAAGACAACCAGTTCTCCTGGCAATGGCAAAAATCAACATTTCTTTGGCTGGAATCCAGATGAAGTAGATGGCTTTCAGGGTGTCATGCTGTATTAAAAATACAGTACTCCCCACTTACCTGCAATTTTTCTTTCTTTGGTTATCTGCTATCCAGGAAAGTACTGAATGAAAATTTCCAGAAAGCAACAGTAAGTTTCAAATTTCAAGACCTGAGTAGTGAGACAAAACCTCAAGCTTTCTTGCTCAATTTCACTCAGGCTGACAATCATCCTTCTGTCCACAATATCACTGCTGTTTACCCTACCTACTCATTAATCACTTTAACAGACAATTCAGTTATCAGACTGAGTAAACTTTACTGTACTTAGTAATGGCCCCGAAGTGCAAGAGTATGATGCAGATAGTTTGAATATTCCCTTATTACATCTAGTTATAAATTAAAGTTTACCACAGATATATATTTAAGAAAAAACACAGTGTATATAAAAGTATGGTATGATCTTGATTTTAGGCATGTCTTAGAATGTGTCCTCTGAGCATGAAGGTGACTACTGCAAATACTCTGAGAGATAAGAATCACATGCAATCCAGCAAGATATTCATACTACTGATAAACTTGCAAACTGAACATAACTGAAGAAAGAACATATGTGTTTCCCACCTCAGGATCACTCTAGGGCACATATTCATTAAGTAAAATGGAGAGTAGCATCATCTGCACTAATTAGACCATTATTTCTCTCATGGACTCTTTTTCTTCTACTTGAATAGTTAATTTGGATTAAGTTCTATTTGCACATGATGCTACTCCATTGGATTTGATTATTAAAAAGAAAAAAGAAAAAAAAAACTTCTAGAGCCTATTAACCTTGAGAAGTACCACAGGTTAGAAAATGCATCCTAGTTCAAGAGCAACTGGTATAATTTTATGATTGCTTTTGCTTCCACTACCATATATCATATCTGGATGGAATATGTCACAAGTCTGACTTGATAGAACCAACCATGGAAGAGTATCCTAATTTTCAACTGGAAATCACCACTTGGATATCTCAGAGACATTTCAAATGCAACACACCAATAAATGAGCTTCTTATCCTTACCTCTAAGCCTTCTTCCAGGTTTCTTTGTCTTACAAAATAGTATCATCATTCTTCAAACAGTAAAAGAGAGAAACCAGAGTCACCACTGTGACTTCCTTCCTTCCTCCCTCCCTATCTAATCCATCCTCAAGTCTGGACATCCTACCTTCTCAGTAGCTCTCAAACACATCCACTTTTCTCCATCTCCACTAAAGCTATCTTTATGTAAGTCTATTTCTTGTTTGAGGTACTGTGACAGCAGACCCATCAGTTCAGTTCAGTCACTCAGTCGCGTCCAACTCTTTGCGGCCCCAGGGATTGCAGCATGCCAGGCTTCCCTGTCCATCACCAACTCCCAGAGCTTACTCAAACTCATGTCCATCTCGTCAGTGATGCCATCCAACCATCCCATCCCCTGTCATCCCCTGCTCCTCCCGCCGTCAATCCTTCCCACCAGCAGGGTCTTTTCCAATGAGTCCGTTCTTTACATCAGGTGGCCAAAGTACTAGAGCTTCAGCTTTAGCATCAGTCCTTCCAATGAATATTCAGGACTGATTTCCTTTAGGATGGACTGGTTTGAACTCCTTACAGTACAAGGGACTCTCAAGAGTCTTCTCCAACACAACAGTTCAAAAGCATCAACTCTTTGGTGCTCAGTTTTCTTTATAGTCCAACTCTCACATCCATATATATACTCTAGTCTCCTAATTGTTCTTCATATTCCATCCATGATCTTTTCAATGTGCCCTTCAGGTCACATCATTCTCTTTAACAAAACCTCCATTATTTCCCACTGATTTAAGGAAAAGTGTGAACAGCACAGGTGCTAAATGACCTGGACAGCTTACCATTTTTCTTCAACAGTAGTCTATGTCTTCCAGCCACACTGGGCTTCTCTGAGCTCCTTTCACTCACCAACTTTCTGACCAAAGGGGCCCTTTTGTGGTTTGTTTTTATAAACTTTTTAACCGAAATATTATATACATGCAAAACTAGAGATGTTTCTTTTAGCTCAATGTAACCAACTCAATGGACGTGAGTTTGAGTCAACTCCGGGAGTTAGTAATGGACAGGGAGGCCTGGCGTGCTGCGATTCATGGGGTCGCAGAGAGTCGGACACGACTGAGCAGCTGAAGAATCATTTATTTTTAAAAAGTATTTTACTGAAGAATACAAGAATAAAATATACAATACACATCTAAAAGTGAGGAAATCACTGATAGAGCCCAGTGAACTTAACAGTGAGTCTTTACAAAGTAAAGACACTCAACTGTTACCCAGATCAAGATGCAGGGCCTCTATTATTCCCCTTCCAATGATTGAGCTATTTCAAATCCTAAAAGATGATGCTGTTAAAGTGCTATACTCAATATGTCAACAAATTTGGAAAACTCAGCAGTGGCCACAGGATCGGTAAAGGTCAGTTTTCAGTCCAATCCCAAAGAAAGGCAATGCCAAAGAATGTTCAGACTACCACACAACTGCACTCATTTCACACTCTAGCAGAGTAATGCTCAAAATCCTCCAAGCCAGGCTTCAACAGTACATGAATCAAAAACTTCAGGATGTTCAAGCTGGGTTTAGAGAAGGCAGAGGAACTAAAGAACAAACTGCAAACATCTGGATCATAGAAAAAATAAGAGAGTTCCAGAAAAATATCTACTTCTGCTTTACTGACTATGCCAAAGACTTTGTGTGGATCACAACAAACTCTGGAAAATTCTTAAAGAGATGAGAATACCAGACCACCTGACCTGCCTCCTGAGAAATCTGTATGCAGGTCAAGAAGCAACAGTTAGAACTGGACATGGAACAACAGACTGGTTCCAAATTGGGAAAGGAGTACATCAAGGCTGTTTACTGTCACCCTGTTTATTTAACTTATATGCAGAGTATATCATGTGAAATGCCAGGCTGGATAAAGCACAAGCTGGAATCAAGATTGCTAGGAAAAATATCAATAAGTTCAGATATGCAGATGACACCACCCTTATGGCAGAAAGTGAAGAGGAAATAAAAGCCTTTTGATGAAGGTGAAAGAAGAGAGTGAAAAAGCTGGCTTAAAACTCAATATTCAAAAAACAAGTATCATGGCATCCAGTCCTATCACTTCATGGCAAATAGATGGGGAAAGAATGGAAACAGTGACAGACCTTATTTTCTTGGATTCCAAAATCACTGCAGACAGTGACTGCAGCCATGAAATTAAAAGATACTCGTTCCTTGGAAGAAAAGCTATGACAAACACAGAAAGCCTATTAAAAGCAGAGATATTACTTTGCCAACAAAGGTCCTCTAGTCAAAGCTATGGTTTTCCAGTAGTCATGTATAGATGTGAGAACTGTACCATAAAGAAAGCTGAGTGCTGAAGAATTGATGCTTCTGAATTGTGGCATTGGAGAAAACTCTTGGAAGTCCCTTGAACTGCAAGGAGATCAAACGAGTCAATCCTAAAGGAAATAAATCGTAAAAATTCATTCGAAGGACTGATGCCAAAGCTGAAGCTCCAACACTTTGGCCACCTGATGCAAAGAATAGACTCAATGGAAAAGACCCTGCTGCTGGGAAAGACCAATGGCAGGTGGAGAAGGGGACGACAGAGGATGAGATGGTTGGATGGCATCATCGACTCGACAGACATGAGTCTGAGCAAGCTACAGCAGTTGGTGATGGACAAGGAAGCCTGGTGTGCTGTGATTCATGGGGTCACAAAGAGTCAGACACGACTGAGTGACTGAACTGAACTGAATCATTAAGTCCTCCCACAAAATGTAACCATTATTCTGATGCTTATCACCATATTGCTGCTGCTACGTCGCTTCAATCATGTCCGACTCTGTGCGACCCCAGAGACGGCAGCCCACCAGGCTCCCCCGTTCCTAGGATTCTCCAGGCAAGAACACTGGAGTGGGCATCACTATACTAATTTAGCTTTTTATGAAAATTTAAAGACAAAAGCTTTTCTGTATTTGGCTTTCTCCTCCCCTTTTCATGAATGTTCTATTCATGAAATTTATCCATGTCATAATGTACAGTCAAGATCACATTCTTCTCCCCACTGATGTATATTACTTCATAAATATACTGCACCATTTATCCCTTCTACTACTGATGAATGTCTGGCTTATTCCTAGTCTAGGTATCTAGAAACAATGCTGCAACAGAATTCTTGCACAGGTCTTTTTAGTGAACATATGAACACATCTCTAAGTGTGAAAACGTGAAGCACACTGCAAGCATGTGTTTAGCTTTGGTAGCTACAGCAGAGAGCTGAGTTTTGCAGAAACAACGTAGATAGCACCTTTGGCTCATCACTTTTATGTGTTTCTTAGAATACTGTTGTTAGTATGATTCTTTAAAAAGATCAGACTATGAAAAAACTTCAAACATATACACGACTGTTAGAACCTGAGCACCTATCACCTATATGCAACAGTGACCAATATTTGGCACATTTGCTTCATATATTCTCCCTCTGCTTCCTCCTTTTTGCTCAACTATCTTGAAGCAAATAAATGCCTGACACACCACTTCTCCCTTACCTGTGTACATCTCTAAAAAATATGAACATTTCCTTATATAACTACAATACCTTTATCACACATAACTAAACTGTCAATAATTCCTTGGTATTATCTAATATCCACAAAGTGAACTTTAACATCTATCTCCCCCGTTAATGCCTTATGAAGAGAAGAGCTGCTTGTTCTGGCTTATTACTATAATCCCAAAGCCTTGTAGCTCTTAATACATCCTACTACTCAAAAACCAGTTCATGGAAATAGACTTAAGTATTCTCAACAACATCTAAGCCTAACTCCAAAGGTTCACAGAAAGAACAGGAAGTTCAGGACCAGGCTCTAGATTGTATGGTCATTCATTAAAGCAGAAACCTAAAACTGACTGTAGAAGTGGAATCTCATAATTAGAAATGCTCTCCCTCTAAGACATAAAACTTACTTAATGAGGCCTGTTAAAATATATAGCAGATGTCCCATTAAAATCTATGATGCAAGTTCTAGACAAATCTTACTATTTTGAAGCAGTGCAGATGTGTTTTAACAATTAGTTTCTTTAGCTGATTAGCTCTGCTGGGTCAAAATTAGGTCAATTTACACCCAAAAGTACTAAGAACTGATTCAATACCAAGGAATGAGTTTAAAATTAGTAGGCTTCAACTGTCAGGAGTTTTTCAAAAGCTTTAAAGGAACACTTAAAAGAATACAACTACAAAGAAATGGGCTCATTTTGATGTTTCTTCTTAAGCCATTAGAAAAATTTAAAGCTTAATTAAAACATAAAGTGAAAACAAGGAGTACCATAAGTACTCCTTGAGAACCATGAAAGTCTGAATGGCAAACATTTTAAAGTTTCTTTTAATAACATCTGTATTAGCCTTAAAAAACTGTAACTCAAGACCTGTTCTAAGTATCAGTGCCTCTTAAATATGTTTCTACTGTTTATCAAGTATATCATACTTTTTAAAATAGAAAAAAGAACTGAGTAACACATAATTCAATTTAACTTTCATTTTCATAAAATTCTACCTTTCCTAACTTAAAATCCTAAATACCCTAACTTTTGAAAAAAAATTTTCATTTACTCTTCCTAACTTAAAATCCTAAATATTCTAACTTTAAAAAAAAATTTTCAATTACTCTTCCTAACTTAAAAAAAAAAAAAAAGTTAAATAAGCAGACCCAGATTTACCTTCCAGATTTTTAAAACAAAGCTTTCAGGGACTTCTCTTTCTAGTGTACAAAAGACCCTCTTCTCATTCTGATATAGCTACTACAACAGAACACTAAGTAAATGGAACAACTATATTTTTCAACTATCAAAGAGCTTTGGATACAAGCCATAAAATTAAAAGACACTTAGTCTTTAGAAGGAAAGTTATGACCAACCTAGATAACATATTGAAAAGCAGAGATATTATTACTTTGCCAACAAAGGTCCATCTAGTCAAGGTTATGGTTTTTCCAGGGGTCATGTATAGATGTGAAAGTGGGACTGTGAAGAAAGCTGAGTTTCAAAGAACTGATGCTTTTGAACTGTGGTGTTGGAGAAGACTCTTGAGAGTCCCTTGGACTGCAAGGAGTTTCAACCAGTCCATTCTGAAGGAGATCATCACTGGGTGTTCTTTGGAAGGAATGATGCTGAAGCTGAAACTCCAATATTTTGGCCACCTCATGCAAGAGTTGACTCACTGGAAAAGACTCTGATGCTGGGAGGGATTGGGGGCAGGAGGAGAAGGGGACAACAGAGGATGAGATGGTTGGATGGCATCACTGCCTCAATGGACATGGGTTTGAGTGAACTCTGGGAGTTGGTGATGGACAGGGAGGCCTGGCTTGCTGTGATTCATGGGGTCACAAAGAGTCGGACACGACTGAGCAACTAAACTGTACTGAAAAGGGATTAGCACTTCCTAGTCAAGCAAACAGCTGCTTTCACCTGCGAGCATCTATTCAATGCAGGGGCAAAGAAGCAAAAATGTCACGGCACAGGAACCTTGCTGGGACAAGGAAAAACCAACCAAATTTTAATGGCCAAGTCTGGGGTAGTATGGTACACTGGATTCTGGAAAATTCTCAAAAGCTTGGCTAGTCCTCTCTTCAAGCTAAGAAAGTTGGTGAAGCTGGTGCTTATACTAGAAAGCAGGAAGAGAGAGGTTTTCTTGTGGTGGTTAGATCTCAAAGCCAAAATCATCTGCAACCACACGGTTCACTGGCACCATTAGCCTGGTCTTGCTATTCAGCTCTGTTGTTATTCCACGAACTCTTGTCCAGGAAGATGAGGCGGTTTGTTTCAAGTACCTCAAGAAAATCCATGTATATGAACAATATCCCTGTTTCCAACTAACCCTGAGAGTAAAATACCCTCTTCTCAAACAGAAGGTTCAACTACACTGTTAACTCTTCAAAACTCAAGCTGAAACCCAACGATTACTATGTCTATGGTCAACCAAAAAAAAAAAAAAGCACAATGTGAAAATTGTGAGTTATCTTATTTGGGGCAAAATGAGGACTAAAGCCCAGGAGACAGCATCTTAAGACAGCTCTGAGGAACTGCTTTGAAGAGATGGGGTGGGGAGGGTTAGAACACATGTCATTTTGGTGAAGGGGGGACACGTGCAGTCAAGGACATATTTGGGCAGAGGGTTGCTGCTAGTCACGAGAAAGCTGTTGCTAGCCATGAGGGATAGATGTCTCCTTCAATGATTTTAGTGCTTTTCTAGATAAGAGGGATGCCAAGAAACTGGTCTCATAAAATCTTACCAAAATATCTATCTGTACACCCGTTTTCCCAGAGAACGGAGGGCATCATTTTATAGAGTTTTGAAGGTCAGTGACTGCAGTGGCTAGTGATCTTGCAGAGGCAGAAGGCAATTGACAATTTTGACTGGCATCAAGAACCATGGCAAACCCAGATCAGAACCTTTCCTCACCCCTCTAATCCCTTGCTCTGAAATGAGAGACCCTTCAAAAATCAGATCTCCTAAACCTTACAAATATCCTGATTTTGTTTTCCTCCTTAAAGTCAGCTCTATTTTGATGGTCTTTCCATGAAGTTGGAAAGAGGGAGAGGTCTAATTTTATGGTCAAGACCAAGTAAATTAACTGCAGTGGAATCTAGACCCAGTCAAGCTCAACTTCAGATTAGATAAAAGGGATCAGGCCCTCAGAGTAGCTACCAGACAGAGGTAAGTGGAGGTCTTTCTAGATGAAAATATTACATAAGTCTGTACTATCTTTTAACTTGGGCTGGTCAAAAGTTAGTTCAGATTTTTCTATGTTATCTTATGAAAAAAACAGAACAAACTTTTTGGCCAATGCAACACAATGACTAGCATAAAATACAGTTATGAAAAATGAGAAGAAACAGGAAAATCTGACCCACAGTCAAAAGAAACAGCCATAGAAGTAGAATCACAGGCAGCTCATAGAATCAGTAAATAGATCTTAAATGAAATATTATATATATGTTAAGCAATTAAGATAAAAGATTAACCAAAGTGGTTAGAAAGATGAAATATAACTCAAAAAAATCAAAATAAGAATGCTAGAACTAAAAAAGATGATATTTAAAATGAAAATATTTATTGGTGACCTTAGCAATAGAAAGAATACAGATAAAGAAAAGACTAGCGAATTAAAAATTAGGTGAACAAAAATTATCCCCAAGTCAAGTTATTACATGGCTACCATACCTCTCTTTTCTGTCAGTCTTTTTCATCCTTGGAAACAGGATAGACTTTCTTGTTTAAAATACAAATCTTTTTTTTTTTTGAGGGGGCAATGATTTTTATCTTTGTCATGAAATCTTGGCTATAAAATCTGATCACCAACTATAATTTTTCCATCAGAAAAATACCTCACTTCAGAGCCCCCAAACTCAGACCACCCTATTCATCCCTCTATATTCCTATCCTCACTATTCATTCTAAAATGTAGTCAGTCATACCTGCCTCCTCTCACTTAAGTGCCTTTTCAGGATACAGGAGAGGTTTTGTTTGTTGTTGTTATCTGTGACCAAACATTTCAAACAAGTATCTGGCACACGATCAGCATTTAATGTTTAACAAACTGAAATATCTGGTGATACGAAATTTTACATTGTTATAAAGATTTTTAAAGTTACATTAAAAACCAAATAGCTCTCAAATGCCACTGACCTCATGCACTTTGATAAAATTCAAAATAAAGACTTTATTGTAAGAGATCATTAAATCCAAAATAAAGGTTACTAAATCCAAATATTTAAAAAGTTTGATTTTAAAAATTTAATCCACTGTTTTATGTTTAACAAGTGCAGTAAAAAAAAATGGCTGGAAAAATATTCTTTAAATGAGGTTTAAAAATATGTTAAGGAAAGTTTATACAAACTGAACATTATTAGTCCATGCTTTTATAGAGGTAGAATAAAAGAAAACATAATGCTAAAATTAAGGTATAAAAATCATTGCTTCAAGAGATGATGTATTAAATAAAATATCTTTACATGTCAAAGACATTATTGAGCATGTAATCTGATAAAACCAGCTTAAATATTTTCATTTTTAAGGTATAAACAACTCATTTTTATATGAAAGGCACTATAAGAAGTCATTTAATGTATAGGATTAGGAAAAAGGATGCTTTTCTGTATCTTTATGGAGCTTATTCAGACAGATATCAATATAAATGCTGCTAGAATACAGAGTAAGAGAACATTACACAATTATATAAATGGCATTAAAAATAAACCTAAACTCACAAGATAAAACACACTGGTTCTAAATTATACAGCCTTAAATCATTTGCTCCTGAACACCTATGAATTTTCCATGAAAATAATGGACTTCATTGTTCACTTACTGCAAGGTTAGACAGGCTGATATGATAGCTCGGAAGTCAGTCGCTAACTAAAGCTGCACACCTCATCATAAGAGTAAAAGTGATTTGACCTTAACTGTGGAAAATACCTTATGATACAGTAAAAAATGCTCAGGAAGCTGCTGTGTATGTGTCATCAGCATTCACTGGAAAATTATCCTTCAGTCATTACAGACAACCAAGACCTAAATCAAACCCTTTATGATTATACAGTGGAAGTGACAAATAGATTCAAGGGATTAGATCTGATAGACAGAGGGCCTGAAGAACTATGGATGGAGGTTCCTGACGTTGTACAGGAGGCAAGGGATCAAGACCATCCTCAAGGAAAAGAAATGCAAAAAGGTTGTCTGAGGAGGCCTTACAAATACCTGTGAACAGAAGAGAAGTGAAAGGCAAAGGAGAAAATACCCATCTGAATACTCATCTGAATGCAGAGTCCAAAGAATAGCAAGGAGAGATAAGAAAACCTCCCTCAGCAATCAATGCAAAGAAATAGAGGAAAACAATAGAACAGGAAAGTCTAGCTCAAGAAAATTCGAGATTCCAAGGGAATATTTTGTGCAGAGATGGGCTCAATAAAGGACAGAAATGGTATGAACCTAACAGAAGCAGAAGATAAGAAGAAGAGGTGGCAAGAATACATGGAAGAACTATACAAAAAAGAGCTTCACAACCCAGATAATCATGATGGTGTGATCACCAACTTAGAGGCAGACATCTTGGAATGTGAAGTCAAGTGGGCCTTAAGAAGCATCACTACGAACAAAGCTAGTGAAGGTGATGGAATTCCAATTCACTTAATTCAAATCCTAAAAGATGATGCTGTGAAAGTGCTGCACTCAATATGCCAGCAAATTGGGAAAACTCAGCAGTGGCCACAGGACTGGAAAAGGTCAGTTTTCAGTCTAGTCCCAAAGAAAGGCAACGCCAAAGAATTCAAACTACCGCAAAACTGCACTCATCTCCCACACTAGCATGTTGCTGCTGCAAAGTTAATTCAGTCGTGTCCGACTCTGTATGACCCCATAGATGGCAGCCCACCAGGTTCCACTGTCCCTAGTATTCTCCAAGCAAGAACACTAGAGTGGGTTGCCATTTCCTTCTCCAGTGCATGAAAGTTAAAAGTCAAAGTGAGGTTGCTCAAATGTGTCCGACTCTTTGCGACCCAATGGACTGCAGCCTACAGGGCTCCTCTGTCCATGGGATTTTCCAGGCAAGAGTACTGGACTGGACTGCCATTGCCTTCTCCACCACACTAGCATAGTAATGCTCAAAATCCTCCAAGCCAGGCTTCAACAGTATGTGGACCGTGAACTTCCAGGCGTTCAAGCTGGTTTTAGAAAAGGCAGAGGAACCAGAGATCAAATTGCCAGCATCCGCTGGATCATCAAAAAGCAAGAGAGTTCCAGAAAAACATCTATTTCTGCTTTATTGACTATGCCAAAGCCTTTGACTGTGTGGAGCACAACAAACTGGAAAATTCTTAGAGATGGGAATACCAGATCATCTGACCTGCCTCCTGAGAAATCTGTATGCAGGTCAAGAAGTAACAGTTAGAACTGGACATGGAACAACAGACTGGTTCCAAATAGGAAAAGGAGTATGTCAAGGATGTCTACTATCATGCTGCTTATTTCACTTATATGCAGATTACATCATGAGAAACACTGGGCTGCATGAAACACAAGCTGGAATCAAGATTGCTGGGAGAACTATCAATAACCTTAGATATGCAGATGACACCACCCTTATGGCAGAAAGTGAAGAACTAGAGTCTCTTGATGAAAGTGAAAGATGAGAGTAAAAAAGTTGGCTTAAAATTCAACATTCAGAAAACTAAGATCATGGCATCTGGTCTCTTCACTTCATGGGAAATAGATGGGCAAACAGTGGAAACAGTACCAGAGTTTATATTTTGGGGCTCCAGAAGCACTGCAGATGGTGACTGCAGCCAGGATATTAAAGACACTTGCTCCTTGGAAGGAAAGTTATGACCAACCTAGACAGCACATTAAAAGCAGAGACGTCACTTTGATGACAAGGGTCCATATAGTCTTGTGCTGCAGTCCACGGGGTCGCAAAGAGTCGGACACAATTGAGCGACTAAAGACTCAAAACATTTACATACAAATACTGCACCATGCTATATTCCCCAAAACATAAAGTTTAGTAATGCAAAATGGTAAATGGTAAATGGTAAAATGGTAATGCAAAATCAGAAATGCTATCAAATTTCTTTTGTGGCTTGGATATGTATCTGTGTGTATGTTGGTGGAGGATACTGCAAAGAAAAGATATTTTCCATTAAAGGATCTGACAAACTTGAGAAAGCCATCTAAAAGCACTATCAGTTTACAGCACACATGCAATTGAAATTAAATGCAAAGAGGGTGTTCTAAGCATCTTGCTAGTTTGAAAAATTCGATTTCCTCCAATGTATTAATTAGGCCACAAATTGAGAATCTGATTAATAAATAAATGGTTATCATATATTTAAAATGGGCTTAACAACTCAGAGAAGTTCTCTATCTTATTTTTTAGCTATGCATTCAGGTTTTAGGCACAAGAAAGAAAGCGTTTAATGTATTCGAAGGTTTGTATTTAGCAATACAAAACTAGGTACCATTATCTTCACTCTAAGAGAGGCACACCTTTTCCTTCCAGAGCAACCTTCTCCTCAAACCGGGTACCTTTCTCTTCACTAAGAAAGCCATACCTCTTCCTCCCCAGGGTAACTTTCTCCATCTCTTTACCAGGCATTGCTTTTTATTTCCCATATTTTAATTAATTCTTCTGACTATGTAACAGAATAACTAAATTCCAATTCATCCTCTTAATACCTTTGTTAATGGATTACCAAGTAACCAGGCAAATAATCTAAAAAGTAGCCTCGGAGACTAGGCTTGCAAAGTAGCTCCAGACACCTGTTAAGTGAAGAGGGTAAGGAGTTGGTACTCCATCAAAGAGCAAATGCTAAATGCCAGGCTGGATGAAGCATAAGCTGGAATCAAGATTGCCGGGGAAAATATCAATAACCTCAGGTATGCAGATGATACCACCCTTATAGCAGAAAGTGAAGAAGAACTAAAGAGCCTCTTGATGAAGGTGAAAAGGAGAGTGAAACAGCTGGCTTAAAACAACATTCAAAAACTAAGATTACGGCATCTGGTCCCATCTCCTCATAACAAGCAGATGGGGGAAACAATGGAAACAGTGACAGACCTTATTTTCTTGGGCTCTAAAATTACTGTACACTGTAACTGCAGTCATGAAATTTAAAAGACACTCCCTGGAAGAAAAGCTATGACAAACCTAGACAGCATATTAAAAAGCAGAGATATCACTTTGATGACAGGGGTCCATATAGTCAAAGTTATGGGTTATGCACTAGTCTAATATGGATATGAGAGTTGGACCTAAAGAAGGATAAGCACCGAAGAACTGATGCTTTCAAACTGTGCTGTTGGAGAAGGCTCTTGAGAGTCCCTTTGAGTGCAAGGAGATCAAACACCCAGGAGATCAGTCCTGGGTGTTCTTTGAAGTACTGATGCTGAAGCTGAAGCCCCAGTACTTTGGCCACCTGATGTGAAGAGCCAACTCATTGGAAAAGACCCTGATGCTGGGGAAGATTGAAGGCAGGAGGAGAAGTGGGTGACAGAGGATGAGAAGGCTGCATGGCATCACTGATGCAATGGACATGAGTTTGAACAAGCTCTGGGAGATGGTGAAAGACAGGGAAGCCTGGTGTGCTGCAGTCCACGGGGTGGCAAAAGTCGGATACAACTGAGTGACTAAACAATGCCAACAACAAAAGAGCAAAAGATATCTGGAGTAGATATGGGGGATGGTTGAGACTCACAAACAGTGGAGTTAGCAATACAAGCATTAGGCCACAAAGTCTCACTCAAGTCAGGTTCATGTTAGAGTAACACACTTGGAAGGAAAGGAAGGTTTTACGAAATGTACATGATTAATCAAACAACTATAAGCTTACTCTGACAAGGTAAAGAGAAGATTTTTCTAAGATATACTTTTTCTTTGCTGCAAAGAGGATGGGCTAAAGGGGCTTATTGTATCCTATGAGTCTGTCAGTCCTACCCCTGACGAAGAGCACACCGTGATCATACACATTCTCTTCCCTCTCCCTCTCAACAACTGCTAGACTACTGGCTGGGAATAAGATTTTCAAACCTGTTTCAAACAGAGAACATGCAACTTCCTGTCTTTCACACCAGGAAGAACTCATTCATAACGTTTCTCAATGTTCCTTTAATAGTTTGTATGATCCCACTATGAAAGTTTCTTTGGGTTAGGAAAGATACAGTGTATTTCTCAAAATATTACAGTAATTTATCTTTTTCTTCACCCATAAAATGGGAATATTAGTATCCATGTCAACTAGTCATTATGCAAACTAAACGAAATAATGCTTTTAAAGTGATTAGCATACAAATGTTCAATGCCTGCTAGATAGTATCATCATCAAAGATAATTTATACTGACTATTTGAACACATAGTATCAGAGGAGTTAGCATAAATGTTGAGTACTAAAATTTTTATCTTCAATACCTGGCCTGTAGCCAATAAATATGATTTGAGACTATACATTCCTCTCAAGGTGAGTTACAGAACTATGTTATTTAGCAGCACGATCACACACATATGCGTCCCTTCCAATCTCCTGCCACTTTATCTCAAACTCCGGGCCAGTCTCAATCCAGATTTTTACATTAAAATCATTCAGGCAAGCTGGGAATAAAAATGTAATTCTAAATGGTTCTTCACAGATATGGAACTCCAAACGTACAAGGACAAATGCAGCAGCACCTATTTGATACATTATTTTTCAACATAAATATTTTCATTACAATCTTTGGATTAAACAGACTACCAGTTTTTTTTCCCTTTTTCATTCTATTTTACTCTTTAAATATATAAAATAAAACTAAGATCATCAAAGGATAAATACAATTTCTTTTAACATAAAGCTTCTTTCTTGTACTCTATTCCAAATAACAATAGAAATAATTCTATATAGGTATCCCCTGCTTTTCAAAAGTTCACTTTACACCATGCCCCTTTCAAAAAGACCTACATTATTATGTTTTCCCTAACAGATACAAACTTGAAGAGGATTTTTGCTTTTACAAAAAAAGGTGAAAAGCAAAAGTAGCATTAAGTGTTTGTTTTGGAGAGTGCCACACTCCTTTCCTAGGATCCACATTAGGCATCTCATCATCGAGCCATGAGAGTTATGAATTGCATCTACACTTTATATCAATGTAGCTTCTGCATCTTTAGCAAGATGTGTTCAAGGTAACTTTCTTCACTTTGCACCATTTCAGCTTACAAAAAGTTTCACAGAACACTCTACTTTCAGATAGCAAGGGAACCCAGCTTACGTGTTATGATACTTTCTCCAGCCTAACACTTCTGTGGCTAAAAGTATTTTCCAAGACTTTCTGTAACTAGGGTACGACATAATCTGCATTCAGCTATGTGGAGGTGTTGAATGAAGACTTGTAAGGAGGAACTGGACAGCATGGGTCGGGTTGGGGGTGGAGGACAGGAACAGAATGGTAGTGAAGTGGTTATTCATCTGGGGCTGTCAGTGGTGGCTATCTGAGTGGGCCAGGGGTACTGGGGCTTATAAGGCCTGCAGTGGGGAAGACAGCTTTTATAGCAGGCCAGTTCTAAGGTAGTGTGGTTCTATAAGTTGTTTCTGGAAATTCAAAATGTAGCCTATCCTTTAGCTCTGCCATTGTGTCTAGAAATCCTCTTATTTTCTTTAGTAAATTCTTTCTGCTTAAACAAGCTTATCTGGATTCTGTTGTCTGAAACTAAGAACCTTGACCAATACTCAGAAAATAAAAAACAATTTCAATGAAATTCAATAAACTCATCTAATAAAGTTCAAAAATATGCACAACTAAAAACACAGTTTTGAGGTCTTCACCAGTTTCATATTTGTTCTACTTTGATTTGTGCGGAGGTCACTGCAAGTAGATTTGAAATAATATTATTTAATAGCAGTGGTAATACAACAAGTAACTTCTAAGAATTACTTTATAGATCAATGGCCATTAATCAAGAGGTCTCTTTTAGACAAGTCTCTTCAGCAAGCAGTGTAGGCAAAGTTGGACAGGCAAATGTAAATCAATGAAATTAGAACATATCCTCACACCATACTCAAAAATAAACTCAAAACGGCTTAAAGATTTAAACGTAAGACATGACCCCATAAAACTAGAAGGGAACGTAGGCAAGATATTCTCTCATACAAATTGTACCACTGTTTTCTTAGGGCAGTCTCCCAAGGCAACAGAAGTAAAAGGAAAAATAAACAAATGGGACCTAATCAAACATAAGCTTTTGCACAGCAAACGAAACCATAAGCAAAAGAAAAAAACAACCTACAGACTGGGAGAAAATATTTGCAAAGATGACAACAACCACCACCACCACCAAGGGACTAATATCCAAACTATACAAACAGCTCATGCAACTCAGTAACAAAAAACCCAACTCAATCAAGAAATGGGCAGAAGACCTAAATAAACGACCAAATAAGGACCTAAATTTCTCCAAAGAAGACATACAGATGGCTGACAGGCACATGAAAAGATGCTCAATATCACTAATTATTAGAGGAATGTAAATCAAATCTCAGTCTGTAAAGAGTCTGCCTGCAATGCGGGTGCCCTGGGTTTGATCCCTGGGTTGGAAAGATCCCCTGGAGAAGGAAATGGCAATCCACTCCAGAATTCTTGCCTGGAGAATTCCATGGACAGAGGAGCCTGGTGGGCTACAGTCCATGGGGTCACAAAGAGTCGGACATGACTGAATGACTTTCACTTTTCAAATCAAAGCTACAAGGTACCAGCTCACACCAGTCAGAATGGTCACCATTAAAAATCTACAAATAACAAATGCTGGAGAGGGTGTGGAGAAAAGGGAATCCTCCTACACTGTCGGGGGAATGTACATTGGTATAGCTACTATGGAAAGCCGTACGGAGGTTGCTAAAAAACTAAAAATAGAGCTACCATATGATTCAGCAATCCCACTCCTAGGCACATATCTAGAAAAAATTATAACTCAAAAGATACAGGTACCCCGATGTTCATAATAGCACTATTCATAGTAACCAAAACACGAAAGCAACCTAAATGTCGACAGATGAATGGATAAAAAGATGAGGTACAGATATACACAACGGAATACTCCTTAGCCATAAAAAAGAATGAGACAATGCCATTTGCAGTAACGAGGATGGACCTAGAGATTATCATACTAACTGAAATGAGTCAGAGGACAAATATCATATGATATCAATTATATGTGGAATTTAAAATATGACACAAATAAAATTACCTACAAAACAGAAACAGACTCGTGGATACAGAGAACAGACTGTGGTTTGGTGTAGTGGGGAGGGATGGAGTGGTGGTTGGGATTAGCAGATGCAAAGTATTACATAAAGAATGGATAAACAACAAGGTCCTACCATATACCACCGGGAACTATATTCAACATAGTATAATAAACCATAAAGAAAAAGAATATGAAAAAGAATGTATATATATGTATAACTGAATCACTCTGCTGTACAGCAGAAATTAACACATTTGTAGATCAATCACACTCCAATAAAGTAATTTTTTTTTACGAGGTCATTTTTAACACTCAAGGATTATGAATATCAAAACACAAAGTCTAGGAGTTAAAGGCTGGAGTCTGTAATTTCAACTGACCAAATAACTTCAGTTTCTATTAATAAAAAGAAGAATTAGAAAGTCTGGGATAAACAAAAGGGAAAAATGAAATTTTGCTTTTCACCAATTAAATACATGAATATAATGGGTGTTTAATAATCATAAGTCTGGGATATAGATTTTTTTAAACTATAAAACCAACTTCAAGGAAAAAACTTTCAATAAAAACATCAAAACACAGCTAAAACATTTTTGGATAAAATAATTATTGGCTCAAAATGAACTGGAAAACCTTAAAGAAATCATATAATCTTTTGTATGATGATCTGAACAAATTATTTAAAAGAATCAGGTTGAAGAGTCAAAGTTTACATGACCATAATCTGTTTCACAGTTTCTGATGATATAGTTTTCAATAAAAATTTTCATTTTGAAGATATAATTAGTATTTTTAAACCATGTAATTAAATTTTAAAATGATAAAAATATACCTATAATACCTATGTAAATTTATACATTGGTAAGGAAAGGTCCACATTTTGTCAACGTTCTAAGTCTCCTGGTAAAGGTACATACTATAAACTTAGTGTTAATACACATTTAGAAATTATTTAAGAAAAATTAATATATTTTGGTAATAACATTTCTGGCTACATTGTAGGTGTTTTCACATATTATATCTCACTAATCTATATAACTAGTCTTCAACACAGAAAGAATAACCATTTCTCTTAAAGCAGTTAATTAGTCTGCAGCACTTATTACCTAGGTAAGCTGAACAAAGTAACAAACTATGGAGTGGCAGAACCAAATGTGAATCTAGATTTGTCTAACTTTCTGAAGCACCTAC
Source organism: Nanger dama (assembly GCA_917880005.1). Lineage (NCBI taxonomy): Eukaryota > Metazoa > Chordata > Mammalia > Artiodactyla > Bovidae > Nanger > Nanger dama. Next base: position 2,729,054 of record CAKJTW010000085.1, on the reverse strand, counting down.
TTATTTCTATTAGAGCAGGCTGAATCTTTCAAGACAGGTGCAGCATCAGTTTCTTCATTATTTTTCTCACAGGAATATAAAATATTATACCAAATAATCATCATATTTCCATCTAAACTGAGTGTTAAGAGTCAGTGAGAAGAGCAAGACATTTCACTTTTATCTATGAAGATGAAGTTGAGTACTCTCCATTAATTATATGATAAGTAACAGTGAAGAGTTTATAAAGAAATATCACTATGTAAACATGGTTTCTTAATAGTTTCTCTTCTCAACTTTCTGACGTCTACTGACTTATTAAAACAGATCTATTCAACAGACAGATTCGATAGACTGTCAAAGGCAATAGACTTTTTCATTTATCACAAGCCTGGTAATTAATTCATTAGCCTGCCAATCAACCACACTACTAGAGAGATTTGTGAAAGTAGAATGAAACAGCTTACCGTGCACAATGATGTCTCTGTGATTTTTAGGGTAAAATCTGAAGAAAATTCCAAATCTGAGACAGATGTTGCATGACAATCTATATGCTACCCATTAAAAAAACAGTAGAGGGAAGGATTTAGTAAAGATAGTAAAGCCAAAATCAGAAACACATAAATATTTCTTTTTATGCAAAAATATTACTATAAACCAATGCTTTGCAAACTTTAATCACCCACACTCTACTTTGGGGATTATTTCTAAACTTAAGGGCTACTAGCACTAATATTTAATTATATCTTCTTTAAATCAAATTAGTATTTTTTACTTAGACTTGTTATATGAATAATATATATCGAATCATGGCTCTGTTGTGCTAAAGATTTTTCTAAAATAAAAATACTCTCAAATAAAAAGTGCTTTCCTGTGTTCCAACTAAAATCATTTTGTAAACCAGCACTGGTACACATTCGCAATAAATTATGTGTGGTAAGTCAACCTTTATTGTAGGAAATGCCAACTTGAAAACATATGCTACTTAAAAGAACAAGGTGTTTTAGAATTCATTTTTGTAAGTGCATTTGAAGTTTGTTAGATATTAAGAACAACCATAACAATTCCAACCAATGAACAAAATCAACTATGAAGATTCACTTCAGGGAAAAAAAATGGCCAAATATCCTTATTTTCCTGTTCTGTCCTAGTTCAAAGCCTTCTCCATTTCACTATGGAGAGTAGATGGACTTGGGTACAGCAGTGTGACCAAAGAATGTTGTGCTGTGAAAGCTCTCATTGGCATTTGGCTGACCACGAATAGGTTATAACACACTGAACACAATTCACACGACTACTTGAGGCATTATTCTATTTTAAACTGAGAAAATTTTAAAGAAGCTACATTGGGGCTGCCTTTTATTTATAACAGAATTGGGGAATACAGAACAGGCAACATTTACTTAAACAAACAAAAGAGAAAGGCTATGTATACTTTTTAAACACCTTTGTTTATCAGTCCTAAATTTTCTATTTCAACTATTTTATTTACCCACAGCATTTTTGGGAATTAAGCCAAGAAATAACCAGAGAGAGAAATTAGCACCATAATATGGGACCCTTCTCTTTCTGTTCCATCTTAAGATTGTATTGGCTATAACCATACATCCTTCCCTGAGTGGAAGAATCCAAATAAATCCTTTACACTCAGTGTACCAGGGCACTGAACAGTCCTATAGTCATTAACCATGCTATATATTTTTTTCTTAAAAGCTGAATGCAATTTTAATCAGCTCGTTTTCTTGTTGAGAAACTTTACATATTAATTTAAGACTTTATCCACTTAAGAAAATTAATGAACTTTTACTGATTATCTGTTGAATACTTTGTGCCAAGAATAATTACTGATACTATGAAAGTAACAGTGTGACTAAAAAGAGACACTGTTCTGAATTTAACACTAAACAAGCTATATTTAAAAAAATAATAAAAAAATAAACAAGCTATATTTATTTAATTATACAATTGAAATAGATAAATTAAGGAGTCTTTCACCAAAATCAACAGTACTATCACTAACTGCAAAATTACTCAACCTATGCAAATTTGACATAGCAAACTGTCAATAAAACTAGAGATTAACATGGTGAAGAATAAAATTAAAATAGCAGAGTTTCAGTCTCATGGACATAGTCACTATAATTACTTAATCTGAACAGGCTGGAAGAAATCTGAATGAGAAGTTAAATTGTGTGAAATATACATGAATGAATAACCTGGCTGTAAATAAGAAGCTTAGAACTAAGGGCAGGAGGTGGTGGTGAAGCAGAAATGACAATACAACAGGACTTTCTGCCTTTACTAAGTCAATGATTCAAGCTTTCAGTGTAAGAAAATTTACTACATAAAGAGAAGTGATTTCAAATGGATGGCACAGTCAACTGGTAAATATTATGACATCAAGTTGCTTTAATTAAAATGAAGAATGATTAGTTTTGAAGACCCATACTTAAAATCAATTCATTAATTTGAAATACTAACGTCATAAATGAAAAATAAGAAAAAGCCACACCATTAAAGAAAATTATTACAGTACCCACCTTAATACTACAGGCATCTGAAATAAGTGTCTTTGGATCTAAAATATCCACCACAGCCTCCAGAATGACTACTTTCTTCATGCAGGACATGTTGAAGCCATAGACGTCATCCCAAAAAACAATTCTATCAGCATGCTTATTCATATCACTTACTGCCACAAGGCTGATAGTGCAAATATCAGGGTAGACTGTAACAAATAAAACACCCAACAATTTAGTACTATCTCCCTTTATAACAAAATACAATCATTAAGGCTAAACAGAAATACCAAATCCAAAATAAGAGATTACTAGCAATTGATTACTAGCAATGGAGGGTAGGAAGATTAAAGATTTCAATGATGAGCTCCTATTCAAATTATTTTAAAAGGGTGACACAATCTTGAATTTATTAATATTAAACATGCTGACTGTAAAAAGGTACTAGATTTTTACCTAATATGTTCCTCTGAAGCGTGTAAAGACAAGTCATTTCTAAAGATGTTATGTGACACGTAAAGAAAATTATGGGACAGAATTTTATAGTTGTGCAGGAGACCAGTTCATATTACCCTCTCTTATTTATTATAAAAGGTAAATATTTAGGAGCACTAAATATGTGCCAATAAGTTACTAATTTACAGACTGTGGATACATGACCCTACTCAACTTACATTTATACAATTTAGACAAATAAACTGACAGTTATTTGTGATGTAATAAATACTAAGAAAGCGGAAGCATAAAGTACTAAGAGACCTACAGAAAAGAAAAAAAACAACCAGCTAACACAGGTTTGTTTATGGCAGGGAAACAAGGATATTATTACAATGAGAGCTGAAGAACAAGTAAGTTTGGAATGGGGAGGGAAGATATGTTCTAGATAGGGTGGGCAGCGGGCATCTAGGAACACAGTACACTCCAGCTTGAGAGGAGTAAGTAAGGAATACTAAGTTACAAAGGTAAGTAGAAACCAAAAAAATAAAGCCAGTACTGAGTAAACCACATTAATAAACTGGACTTTATTCTGAGAATAAGGATAAGCCAGTGAAAATTTTATATGAGGAAGCACCTGGTCAAATTCTGGTTTCAGAAAAGCCACCTGGAGTGCAATGTGAGGAATAAATGGTAGGAAGCAAGACTTAAGAAAGAGGCACTTGTAATAATTCAGCTGATCTGAAGTAGAGTGACGGCTGTGAGAATGGAAGAGGAGGGGATACAGTCAAGGGAAGTTTAGGAGGCAGAACTTACAGACTAAGACAGGCTGGCTATGAAAGCGAGAAACAGGAAGAGGCAAGGATGACACAATTTATACTTAGTGACTGGGCAAACTACGGTACTAACCAGGGCAACAGGGAATAAAATAAGGGCAGATTCAAGAGGACTATGTGAGTTTAATGCTTAGACAAATAGGTAAAAATACCCAATTAACAGCTGATACATAGGCCTGGAATTCAAAAAAGGTGATCTGGATTCAATACAAGAGAGTAGGTGTTAAAGAGAGTAAGTGTTAAGAGAGTAAGTGTTAAGTGTTTAGTTTTGGCTGTGCTGGTCTTCACTGCTGTGTGGGCTTTTCTGTAGTTGTGGAGAACGAAGGCTGCTCTCTAGTTATGGTGCGTGGGCATCTCACTGCGGGGGCCTCTTCTGTCGCAGAGCATGGGCTCTAGAGCACAGGCTCAGCAGTTGTGGCGCATGGACTTAGTGGCTCCATGGCATGTACGATCTTCTCGGATAAGGGAATGAACCTGTGTCCTTTGCATTGCCAGGTGGATTCTTTACCACTGAGCCACCAGGGAAGCTGAGAGAAACCCTCTTCTAGTAACAAGTAAGAGTCTATAACCCCAAATTTTTAAAATATTGATGCTCTTTTTCTGGACTAATAATAAAATTAACTTTGTCCTTCAAATGTCAACATTTAGGGAATTTGTATCAACACACTGAAAGCAAGTACATCTGTGCCAAAGAAACAGAAGAAATAATTCTACTATTATTAACTTAGCCTTCAGACTTAAACATCAGAGAAATAACCCTCCTTCCTCCGAACTTTCTCTCCACAGCTGTAGGAATTTTATTAATCAACAACAGCGGTACTAAATTATCTTCTAAATAAAGCCCATGATAAGATCTGCTGACAACAAAGCAACTGCTTCTTCCAAACCTGACATCTGAGATACCCAGGAAAAAAAAAACAAACCTGGCGCTATGATACTGATAAGAAGTTTCCCAAGTCTTGACTAAAGCAGCAAGTGAGTCGGGCGTGATAGCTGCACTGGGCTGGAGTCAACTGCTGGGTAACCTGAATTACTTCTATTTTCCTCTTCCTCCACTAATGTGGTAAGCCTCTTGACTGTTTAAATTTCTGATTGATATAAATTCTTCAAAGTAAAAGATATGCTACTGCAAATGGTGATTCAGCAAGAGTTATCTGCTATAGGAAAGGTATGCTTGTTTAGTTTCCTGAACCAGGTCCTTATGATGAGGAACACTGAAGAATAGAAGCAACTTTAGATATCCCCTGGAGAAGGAAATGGCATCCCACTACAGTATTCCTGCCTGGAGAATCCCATGGACTGAGGAGACTGGTAGACTATAGTCCACGGGGTCGCAAGAGCTGGACACGACCTAGCAACTAAACCACCACCAAGTTTACACTTTGTCAGACTTAATATGACCATCACAGAAGCTTTCCAACATTATGTCCTGTAGTTTCACCCTTAAAGAGGAACATAATAGATCAGGGGTCAGCAAACATTTTATATAAAGTGACTGTATTAGGTTTTATAGACTATATGGTCTTTACTGAAACTATTCATCTCTGGTGCTATGATGTAAAAGCCCCACAAATACATAAGCATGGCTATTTTCTAAGAAAATTTTATCTACAAAAATAAGCAGGACACTAGTTATCAGTTCAGTTCAGTCCCTCAGTCATGTCCAACTCTTTGTGACCCCATGGACTGCAGTCATGCACGCCAGGCTTCCTTGTCCATCATCACCAATTCCCAGAGCTTGCTCAAACTCATGTCCATCTAGTCGGTGATGCCATCCAACCATCTCATCCCCTGTCGTCCTCTGCTCCTCCCGATTTCAATCTTTCCCAGCATCAGGGTCTTTTCAAATGACTCAGTTCTTCGCATCAGGTGGCCAAAGTATTGGAGTTTCAGCTTCAGCATCAGTCCTTCCAATGCATATGCAGGACTGATTTCCTTTAGGATGGACTAGTTGGATCTCCTTGCTGTCCAAGGGACTCTCAAGAGTCTTCTCCAACACCACAGTTCAAAACATCAATTCTTTGGCACTCAGCTTTTTCATAGTCCGACTCTCACATCCATACATGACCACTGGAAACACTGTAGCTTTGACTAGACGGACCTTTGTTGGCAAAGTAACATCTCTGCTTTTTAACATGCTCTCTAGGTTGGTCATAACTTTTCTTCCAAGGAGCAAGCATCTTACGGATATTCCTCATACAGATGAGGCAGTGTACATTCAAGCCACTTAACATGGTTCATAGAGTTCTTCCATTTTAGAATTATTATTAAAAATCTTAGTGGACTTAAAATACTATCTAGCCTTTTGTAGAAATGTCTGAAGTCAGGCACTGAATCAAGTAATATGATGTACTCATTAGAAATAGCATTAAGAAGTAAGGATAACTTTTCCACTGTTTTTATAAGGAAAAACTCAGTTACTAAAAATAATTTAAAAGCAATTCTGATATTAGAGAAATACAAATCAAAACTACAATGAGGTATCACCTCACACCAGTCAGAATGACCATCATTAAAAATTCTATAAACGATAAATCCTGGAGAGGATGTGGAGAGAAGGGGAACCCTCTTGCTACTGGTGGGAATATAAATTGATATATAGTCACTATGGAGAAGAGTATGGAGAGTCCCTAAACAGCTAGGAACAGAACTACCATACGACACAAAAATCTCACTACTGGGCATATACCCTGAGAAAACCATAATTGAAAAAGATGCATGTACCCAAATGTTTGTGGCAGCACTTTACAATAGCCAGTACGTGGAAGTAACCTAAGTGTCCATCGACAGATCAATTTTACAGAAATCATGGTGTGTGTGTGTGTATGTATAATGGAATATTACTCAACTATAAAAAGAACACATTAGAGTCAGTCCTAATGAAGTGGTTGAACCTAGAGCCTATTATACAGAATAAAGTGAGAAAGACATTGTATATTAACGCATGCATATGGAATCTGGAAAGACAGTACTGATTAACCTATCTGCACGGCAGCAATGGAGACAGAGACACAGGGTACAGACTTGTGGACACAGCTGCAGAAGGAGAGGGTGGGACGAATCAAGAGAACAGCATGGAAACATATATATCACCATATGTAAAATAGATAGCGAGTGGGAATTTGCTGTGTGACACAGGAAGCTCAACTCAGCGCCCTGGGACAACCCAGAGGGGTGGGATGGAGAGGGAGATGGAAGGGGAGTTCAGGAGGGAGGGGACATATATATCTGGGGCCAATTCATGTTAATATATGGCAAAAACCAACACAATACTGTAAAGCAATTATCCTCCAATTAAAAAAATTTGCTAACACAATTAGCAGATTATAGAAAGTAACAATAACATATTTTAACTGTTAAAAACAATTTAAAAGTATGTTGGTAATAAGAAATAGACTAAAGAGGAATATGATTTAATTTTTTAAAGTTTATTTTTCAAGCTAATTATCAAATAAATCTCACTACGATATAAAAAACCATGGCCTCTGTATTTGTTAGAATTTAGAAATAAGTTTTTATCTTTCAGTTAGTAAGATCTATGAATATTCATGAAAGACTTGCTATCAGTGCTATAGGTCAATTTGATTCTTCATCCACCTCCTCACAGCTGGCTAACATTTGGGGCCAACTGCCAGAATCCTGACTAACCCTTTACCTTTGCATTCTGACACATTTGTCATCTGATTTTTGTCAGATAGAAGCATAATTGAATAATTATTCCCTCTTGTAGGTGAAATTAACAAAGCACTGATTGGACAAAAGCCTTCTCTTAGCAGACCATTTATAAATTCATGGCTTTGACATCTGTGTCCTTCTCGATTCATTGCCCAGAATTCATTTGTCACTAGAACAGCTCACATGGTGAACAGATAAAGATGGGAAATCCTTTATCCCTTAGAAATGCCTCGCAAACTTTTGGACACTAAAGGATAAGACTGAGATGCATGAAGAAACAACTCCTAATAAACACTAGCATCATTGTTTGTATATAAATAACCAGAGAAGGAAAAGGTTTATAACAAAAAGGAGATAATAAATAAGTCAAAACAGACTGTTCTTTTCACAGTATATGAACCATATAGAGGAAAACTTTAGTGAAATAATAGTCAATGATAAAATGACTGTCACACATCAAGGAAAATGTACTACTAGGTAACTACGTCATCAAATAATCACAGAGTTATAAAAAACTAATTTATATAATAAGGTTATCTTAAAAATCAACTGTTTATTTGGAAATTGGAACATTTTCTCATCATTAACATAATAAATAATGACTGGGCCCACACTAAAGCTTAGCTAGGCTAAACTGTTGCTGTAATATACACTGAAAAATTATACTAAAAAGGTAGAAAATGATAGTACTGCAATATCACTAAACAAAACCAAAATAATAAATGTGAGGAAAATGAATCTGAAGATGAGGAAGTACACAGTGAATTATGGGAATACTGAAGGAAACCTCTAGGCACTATGACAGAGAGTCAGTGACTGGTTATACTGAGATAAGTTATGGAAAAGTCAAATACTATACAAAAGGCAGGTGAAGATGCCTAAACTGATTGCAAATTTTTATAATGTACAAATTTAACAAGAATCTCATGTTTATCAGCTAAAACTCAGGAGTGGAATTAACGTTTATTGAGCAACTACTTTATGTCAAGCACCTCATTTACACTTTTGACTGATTCTATAAAGCTAGATTATAATCTTCATTTTTCAGATAAGGAAACTGAAGTTAAGAGGAATAAAGTAACTTGCCCAAATTACTGTTCTTAATCAGCTAACTAGGAACTATTCATCTGATGAAGCAGGGATTTAATTCGAGGTCTGACTGCAAAATTTTGTGCTTTCCATTATTCATGATGCCACATTTTGTGCTTTTCAAATGGAGAAAAAGCAAAGAGAAACTCAAGTGCCCTAAGGAGCACCTACTGGAAAAGAATGAGGAAAGAGAAAAGCATTGAGAAAGATTAGAGATTAATAAAACTTCAGGGCAAAGTGAGGAAAATGGGAACGTTCTGCCTTACCCATGCCATCTGAGTAATCGAATGAGGTGATAAAGCAAAAAGAGACACTAAAAAGGAGAGCAACCAAGCAGAAATGGGGGAGGAGTCAATACACTCTAGAGTTCAGCTTGCAAGGGAAAGCCATTTGTAAACCTGGAATTCATAACAGAGGCGATTTCTTATTAGCACAGACCAGGATTCCAATGTATGTATCTGGCCACTCTGTTCTGCTGCCCTCTTCTGAACTGTGTGTGAGATGTCCTGTTATGAGGCAGATCTGCTTTCTTTTACAGAAGCTGAAAATGAGAAAAAGTTGCTTTCCCTCCTTTGCAAGTTAGGCACAAGTCCATGACTGAGGCTCCACTAATGACACACACCTAAATCTCTGTCTACTTTTCAGAGGCAGCAATACCTACTACTGTACACTGTTGCTGTTTACTTGCTAAATCCTCTCAGACTCTGCGATCTCAGGCACAGCAGCCCTCCAGGCTCCTCCGTCCATGGGATTACCCAGGCAAGAATACTGGAGTGGGCCGCCACTTCCTTCTCCAGGGGATCGTTCCGACCCTAGGATCCAACCTGAGTCTCTGGCTAGGCAGGCGGATTCTTTACCACTGAACCACCAAAGAAGTCCACTACCGTGTACACCTTAAATAAATTTGAAAAACAGGATGTTTCCCGAGTTTTTGGTTCAAAAGTATCTGGAATTTTAATAAAAGGTCCCAGACATTGTGATGGTCTGTCAAGATTAGGAAATAATGACTTAGGAAATGGCTGTCTGGAAACTCTGCTTTGCATGAACAAAGTTCTCAACCTGATAATCCTGACAATTATAAATTAGAGAAGCAGTATACTGAGAAAACCTCATAAGGAAGTTGAATTTTGTTCTGACCGTATGAGGGGAAGAAAACTTTCATTTTCCTTGTAATGAAAGGCAATGAAAATAACATTCTTTTCCAATACCAGAGAAGATGTCTCCTTTAATTGGCCTCTACATTTCTATGCAACACTATAATTTTACAAAACTGTTATCAGTTCTGAGGAAGTTTCAAAGCAACAAATTATTTCTTCGTGCTCCAACAGAATCAATTAGTCCAATTCTGGAGGATGCCAACTCTGATTATGACTACACGTGGAGTCTGCTAGGCTTCTACAGAGAAATTTACTCTTTTCCCTTTTATAATGAGAAGATATTTTGTGGGGGAGATTCTCAGAAACAAACTTAAGTATGCCATTTTTAACCAAATTTTCAGATTGTTCATGTATTTTATATACATCAACCTTTTCTGTAGCTATGAAGATGGGCATGACTTTGCTCCTTAATGCTAAGCCTTATTTTTATGATTAATTATATATTTTGCCCAAATTCCCTTTTGTTAGGTATCAATATCATAACTGTTCTTCCTTATTTGCTTGAGTATCTTTTTTTGTCCTGACTTTTTAATGTAATTTTGTTTTAGGTGTACCATAGAATCAGGGTTTCTCTTGTGTTTCAACCTAAAATTCTTTTCTTTATAAATTAGTTTAGTCCATGTACACTACTGATAGGAAAATTTTTCTTGTTCCTATCATGTTACTCTGTATCTGCAGTTTTTGTTTTATTTTGTTTAAGCAGTTCAACTGCACAACCTTTTCCCTTTTTAACTATTAATTCTTTTATTTACGAAGTCTGCCTTTTTGTTCTAATAGCTAACTTTATAATTACAACCTTACAGAATATCTTCTGTTTGTCTCTTTTAATAGTATTTACTAATCTCCTACCATGAGTAATGATAAAGTTAGTGTATTTACTTGGTTCTTCCCCTTTCCTTTCCTCTTCTTAATCACCCAATTATTTTTTAGTTATAGAGAGATATATTGATAATACTAACAAAAATTACAGAAGTGGCCATAAAGTTAGTACACAGCTTTATTTTTCAAAACAGCTAGAAATCAAATTATATCATGATTCATTTGACCTGATGGAGGTAATATTGCTTCATTTTTTTTTTAAAGTCAATTCTACTGAGGTAAAATTTACATGCAATAAAACTCACTCTTTGCCCTTTTTGGTGTATAATCCAATGTGATTTGACAAATACGCTAGTTATACAATCACCACCACAGTCAAGACACAGACAGGACTGATGACCACAAGCCTCACCATTCAATTTTAATCAACAGTATCATTTTAATATTACCTTTGTAGTGCTAAATGTACTTATAATGCTATTATATGAGTTGTCAATTTTAAATGACATAAACAGCCAACCCTCAAATTTTGAAATAATGAATTCCATGAATTCCTATTAAAGATAAAACTGTAGGCATTTTGACACTTTTAGTGTATAAAACATTTATATCTATGCTTCAATCCTAAAATATACATCGGTTTTCAACTTCCTTGTAAAAATACACACTGGTCATGGTCGAACATTTTCCTGGTTTTCCTCCTGATTTTTGGTTGGTTGAATGTAAAAACACTACATTTCTGATATACAATTGGTAAACTGATAATAAGCAGAAAGTAGTAAACCCACTTTCAGTAACTTTACAAAACTTTATATATATTTTATTTTTATTTGGCCTCACCACATGGCATGTGGAATCTCAGTTCCCCAACCGAGGACTGAACACCGGCACATGGCAGTGAATGCACCATGTCCTAACCACTGGACTGCCAGGGAATCCCCACAGAAGTTTCATTAGTGATAACAGCAGAAAATGAGCTCCTCTACAGTACTGTGGAATTACTTGCTGATTAGGAGAGTGAATACTTAAGTTATTGGCTATGTTTTATAAAGGCCTTGCCATTATATAGAAAGTGAGATATAAATTGAACTGAAGAGTCGGACACGACTGAGAGACTGAACTGAACTGAAGATTCCTGTAAAAATAAATTGTGGTCCCTTCATGCTTATATAGTCTTCAATAGTCTGTTTCTCATAATTCAGTTATTCTTTCTTAAATCTTTACATTACTAATTGCTTAGTAAATCTTTCATTAAGGAAAACACAAAACTCTTGTTTGCAATAAAAGAATGAGCATCTAGATGACCAATGATAGTCACTGAAGCATGCTCAAATATACAAAATAGGATAAACCACTTCATGTTACTCACTTCTGTCTTTTCTTACTTTATTGATTCTGTTGACAAGTAACATTCAATAGCACCACTGAGGCAGTTGAATGCTGACCTCTCTTTAATACATCCCTAGAAAATCTGAGTGTTAAAAGCAGCTGTATAAAAATATGGAAAGAGATAGATTTATGTGTCTCTACTTTATCCTTCCGATGATGGAAAATAGCTCTGCCACTGTTTCAGCTACAACCTCTTTATTCACATGTCTGTAAGTTCTTAATGAATTTCATCAAGAATTCAATTTAAATGTATTAAGCTGCTGTCAGTTCTTCAGTAAGATCAATGAACACCACTCAGGGAGGTATGGAAACAGTTTTCTGAATCTTCCCCTGAAACAACTTCAAGGCAAGAATGAGATTCAATAAAATGCACTTTAGTAAAGAAACAACAAGGGACAGTCAACAGAACATGAATACTAGAGTCTGGCAGATTTGTGTTTAGAAAAACAAGTTCAAGTCTTGGATATTTAAATGTACCATCCAGGACATCTATGTTTCTAAAATCTCAAAAGGCTGTTGTGACTATTATATGCAATACAATAAATAAAGGTAGACTGTATTATTTGGCAACTAGTAAACAAATAGCAGATAATACTAGTTTTTAGTCATTTAGTTGTCATAAAAAATTGCAATTATTAAAAGATATAGCCAATTATTACAGGGTAAAATATATCGAAAACATTTTAGCCACATTCATGTCACAGATCAGAAACATACATTGAAATGGTCACAGAAAATACAGCGATAAAATGAGAGCATTTTGTAAAAGAAAGACAATCCACTTAAATGCTATTATAAAAAGACCTCAATTGTACTGGAGAATTTTCTGTGCACTTTCTGTTTTGGCCTTACTGATTTTTATTGCCAAAGTAATTTCATAAAACATGAATGGGCAGGATGCATATGTATGCTCAAGTGCTTTATGTTATCAGTTGAAAATGTATCCTCCTTTTCATCTACTTTTATATAGCAGTTTTATCAACTATACTCTGACCAGAGAAATGACTTACTAATTCTAAAGCTTTGAGAAAGGGAAGGTCCAGGGAAAGGTGAGTAAAGGGAGACAGATGCTATTCAACTCAGTTTTAATGATTCAATGCAATAAACACGTATTATGTTCTATCTATAGTCCAGGAGCTGTAGAGCTCAGTAAAGAGCCAAAGATGAGCAAAACATAATCCTGAGGACACTCTATTTGTATACAGCCATTTACAGCAGAAAGCCTATAAAACACAATTTCACCAAGTATGCAGATAATGTGAGTGAAAGTTCACTACAGACATGAAAAGGAAGCCTTCCACATTTATTGGGATCTATTTAAAAATACTGACTGGTATGCAGTGCTTTATAAATTTAACAGAAACCAATATTTAAATGTTCTTGTTTAAATCACAGAGAAGACAGGTTTATACATTTAGTGAAGCCATGGAAAATTTGCTACCAAAGTGAATGATTTTCAACCTACTATGAAACATTGTTTTGGGAAAAAACCACAACTAAATGTCATAAAAACAAACAAATCAAAAGACTCAAGTGTTTTACGAGAATACCATTAACTTGGGAGTTCTGCCTATCTTATATTAATATAATGTTCTACTACCAACAGTACACTAAACAAATGTCTTAAAGCTTCCTCTAATGGAAACACCTTTCATCTCGATTGGGAACTTTCTCAGTCATGCATAGTTTATTTGAAATCCAAACGTTCATTTGGTTCTGCCAGACTAAAATTAGATTACTAAAACTAGAATTTTATACTCACCTGATCCTCCTTTTGCCAAGTATTTGTTCTTTGCATAAAGGACAGAATCTAACATAGACTCAAAGAGAAGAAAATAGCCCTATATAAATAAAAAGGAAAAAGTGGTTTTCAGAAATGTGCAATATCATCATAAGCAGATAACTTTAAATATCTAGGCTACTATTTTAGCAAAAAATAATTTTTTGACTCTACCATATAATAGTCTTCAAAGTTTGAAATTACTTTTGCAGGAAATTCCCCATGTAGTAATTAAATCAAGCCAGGGTACAAAGCGGATCCAGAATGTTTATTACAGTAGAAAGTAATGAACCTTCTCCACCTGTGATTCCACTTCCTAGACTATTGTTTCTTCCCCACTAAAAGCAAAGTTTCACATAGAAATTGCTAATATTGTATAACTTCCTGGAATATTACAGTATGAATCTAGACCAATTGTTCTATTTGCCCCCAGAGAACATTTTTGATTGTCACAACTATTTAGGAGGTAAACATCCTTTACTGATAAACATCTTTTACTGACACAGGATGGCCCCCAAACAAACAAATGTCCGATCTCAAATGTCTATAGGGCTAAGGCTGAGAAACTGGTCTACAATATCCTTTTCCCAAAGTTATTTTCTGCCCAAAGACATTCTCTTTAAAGAGTTAAAAAAAAAAAAGATGGGAGGGGACTTTTAATCAAAGAGGTGAGGAAGATCAGATGCTATATTCTCCTCGGAGAGATTCATAATGCACAACAGCACATTAGCAAGTTCTGAAAAGTGTTACAGTGAAGAGTATAGCTGAACGTATTTTAAATAAGTATTGCCCACTTTTTGACTAGAGACGTTTCTCTTCCTATGTAACATATATCAACATCTTGCACAACTCTGCTGTCTGAAACACAGTGCGTGAAACTTGGCCCCAGTGCACTCCAGATACTGGAAAACACCACTGACTGCTTCACCAAAAATGGATAATCACAGCAGAAATGAAAAGATAACTGACCACTTCAGTAAGTCCTCTACATACGAACCAGTTCCATTCTGAGAGCATAGTTGTAAGTCCGATGTGTAAATCCAACAAAGTTACCCTAAGTAATAAGCTAACACAACTGGCTATATAGTACTGTACTGTAACTGGTTTATAATACGTTTCATTCAATAAAACATAAAAACAAAAAATTAAAACGTCTTTACTCTTACAGTAAAGCAACTTGAAAAGTACGGTAGTACAGTGTGATAGCTGAGCATATTTGATCTTTTGAAGTTTGCTGCTTGAAGGTTCATATGCAGGGGGCTACTGTATCAGTGTCACATACACAGCACATTCTAGTAGTATGCTACACAGTTTATTATAGAAATGATAAAGTAATTATAAGTGAGAGATCAAAGCCAGTTTCTATTAGTCTTCTTCTGGGACCCATCTCCCAATATCCCTGAACAGTAGGGAAAGTTAAGTCTTCAGTACAGTGCTTATTAGCATACAGTGAACCCTATTATTGCTAAAGGTGAACGAATATGAGTGTTACCCTCACTCAGCATTGTGAAACAAAACTGTTTTCATTCATTTGCTCTGTGCACAAATTAAGTGTCCAACAAGATCAATATACAACACAATGAACGATGTTTCAAAGGTTTCTATACAACCAGAAAAACCTGCAAAACCAGAATGGGCAATTTTCCCAAGAGATTAACAGCAAATTTAAATTTACAGAAATACAGTTCTCATGTTTGAATCGCTTATAATGGAACCTAATTAAATTGCTGCTGGCAACTCTACACTGGCATTTACCTTTTCCCCCAACTCACTGATCTACTGATAAGAAAATAACTGCCTACAAAACACAGACTTAGCAACAAAACTCTTTAATTAACGTGTTTAGTTAGGAAAATTAAGGATTTGGACTTCCCTAGTGGCTCAGACAGTAAAGATCTGCCTGCAATGGAGGAGACCCAGGTTCAGTCCCTGGGTCTGGAAGATCCCTTGGAGAGGGAAATGGCAACCCACTCTAGTATTCTTGCCTGGGAAATCCCACGGACAGAGAAGCCTGGCAGGCTACAGCCCGCGGGGTCTCAAGGAGTTGGACACAACTGAGTATGCATGCATACATGCATGATAACAAAAGTGACAATAACAATGGTATTCTAGATCATAGTGCTGTTGCGAGACCTAAATATGTTAGTAAATGTGAAAGGATTTATAGCAGTATATCTTATCAGTTTAACTAAAAAAAATAAGTTCTTAAAATTATATTTGTAAAGGCTACTGAGATTTTTAAAATTATGTTTAATACATTAGAGAAGGAAGGTTTACCAGATTCTTCAGAATCATATAGTATTTACTTAGTGAATGGTCCTTTATTAAAAATCCTTGAGTCAGAACTAAAATTCCTTTTCTTTTTTCCCCAGGAGTCACTTTTTCCAGACTATCCAAGACTATGTACATGTGTGTGCATACAAAAAATAAAAAGACCCTTCTTTAAAATCCTTAAAATTTCTTTATAATTAATAAACAAAATTTTAAACCCAATCAAAATAAAATCTGATCAGGTTGGCCAAATTAGTGCCAATTTCAACTTCAAGGTTCTCAGAGAGATTTTTTCCCCCTGTGTTAAATATGTCATTTTTCTTAATCCTCTGAAGTTTGGTATTTATACTTAAAAGAATTTCCTATATGTTTACTTCCATTCAAAATAAAAAATATCAATAAGCCCTTTTCCACATATTGCATAATGATTACCCAGAATCCTGATCAAACAGTATTAGAGCTTCTGAGGTTCTAACTATTTAAACAACGTAATTTTCACATCAGAGAAATCAGTACTAGCGAGGTTAAGTGACATATTTTAGGATATGTAGCTGGAAAAATTAACTCTGGACAATCTTCAGATCCCATCATAAATACTGACTCTAAGATTCAATTCCATATGCTGCTAACCAAACTCAACGAGATAGAGGGCAAGCAAACAAAGGATAATCATCCCTTGAAGCATGAACATCCTTTCCTAGACACCATGACTTTATATCACAATTTTTAGAGTGAGCCACCATTATTAGGTAGGAGAATTTCTGAAAGCAAATAATCAAATGTTTTTGTTGATACATGTAAAGGATTTAGCACAGTGCCTGGCACAGAGTTAACACATAAAACCTATTAAAGACTATATCACACGACTCTATTTTGGCAGAAGTCATATGGGGTCTGCTACTATGGGATAGAACTGGGCTAAAATGGTAGAAGCAGGTTTTCTTCTTTCCCCATTCCCTTCCCCCGCCTTTTTCTCTCTTCATTGGTGTATAATTTAAAACAATACTTTAAATCTACTTAACTTTGTGTTTTTAATAATTTTATTTTGGTTGCACTGCTGCACTTTTCCCTAGTTACAGCAAGAAGGGTCCACTCTAGCTATGGTGCACGGTCTCACTGTGGTGGCTCCGTTACAGAGCACCTCGGGGGTGGGGGGGGGGCGCTTCAGTAGTTTCAGATCCAGGGCTCCAGAGCACAGGCTTAACAGTTGTGGCAAATGGGCCTAACTGCTCTGTGGCATGTGGGATCTTCCCAAACAGGGATCAAACCTCTCTCCAGCACTGGCAGGTGAACTCCTCACCACTGAGCCATCAGGGAAGACCCTGTATCAATTCCTGATAATACCTTTCTTCATTTCTGTAGCAAGATATTTGAATGGACATGAACTTGGGCAAACTCCAGGAGATGGTGAGGGACAGGGAAGCCTGGCTTGCTGCAGTCCATGGGGTCACAAAGAAATGGATACGACTTGGCAACTGAACAACAACAAGTAAGATATTTCTAGTATAATTATATGACAAGGGCTCTATTCTGTCAGAGTACTTTTCTAAACTTTATGGTAAAGATCAACTGAACTAGCAAATCAGTAGAATAGCATTTCTTCAAAACAACAACGGATTACACATATTCATATTTAGCCTATCAAAAGGATGCCACATTATTATTATTATGGTCTAATTTTGCAGCTAGTGGGCTCTTAGTTCCCCTAACAGGGATCAAACTTAGGCCCTGGCAGTGAAAACACTGAGTCCTAACCACTGGCATACTTGTGTGCTCAGCTGGGTCTGGCTCTTTGCAAACCCATGGAGTGTTTAGTCCACAAGGCTCCTCAGGACATGAGATTATACTGGCAAGAATACTGGACTGGGTTCCCACTTCCTCCTCCAGGGGAATCTGCCTGATCCAGAGATTGAACCTGTGACTCCTGCACTGGCAGGCAGATTCTTTACCACTGAGCCACCTGGGAAGCCCCTCTAACCACTGGACCACCAGGGAAAACTCAAGCCACATTATTTAATACTTGATGAAGACTGACAATTTTACTAGTCATTTATTTCACTTAGTATCTGGATATCTGTTCAACTACTACCTCCTCAAAAGGATTTT
This sequence comes from Nanger dama, assembly GCA_917880005.1. NCBI lineage: Eukaryota > Metazoa > Chordata > Mammalia > Artiodactyla > Bovidae > Nanger > Nanger dama. Next base: position 2,710,999 of record CAKJTW010000085.1, on the reverse strand, counting down.
CTGGATTCTCTATATTAAATATCTTCTTTCCCCACCAAACTCCATCTCTTTATTCTGCTTTGTACTCTATCATGGCACTTTAATGAAAACTGGTTATTTTAAAATGCTGCTTTGCTTTCTAAAATAAATTTTCAAATGTTAATAGTGGTAAATATCATCATGGTAATATTAAGTGGCCTTTATGGAATATCTTATTCAATTCATCCCTAAAGCACATGTTATTATTTTCATTCAGCTGACAAGGAAACTAAGGCTTAGAAATGTTAAATAACCTAAAATCATGAGACTTAAAAAAAACAGCTCACAGTTAAACAGTTGAACGAGTCAGAATTTGAATCCTAGTCCATCTGACTATAGAGGCCCAGTTCTGAGTAACTGTTCTATGCTGCTTATTGATTTACCTGAGTAAAAATAAGACTTGGTATTCATCTTATATTATGGGGCTTCCCAGTCGCTCAGTGGTAAAGAATCACCCTGCCAATATAGGAGACGCAGGTTTGATCCCTAGGTCAGAAAGATCCCCTGGAGAAGGAAATGCCAACAGTGTCCAGTATTCTTGCCTGGAAAATCCCACGGACAAAGAGTCAGACATGACTTATCACACACATTTGTATTATATTATACTACGTTTGTAATTAAGGACTCAAGTGTTCTGAAATAAAAAATGCCCAGCACATATTAAAGATTAGATTTACAACAGGTATCTAACTGATAATATTTCAGAGTGAAAGCTTAGTTGGCAAGTGGCTGTTAGCCAGCATTCACTGTGAAAAATATTTCTTTAGAAAATCCATGAATATATGTAGAAACAAAACTTAATTATTTGTGAGATAAATTAAAATGTCTAGTTAAGTATATTAGCAGATGAAAAGATTCATATATGGACTGCTCGCAGTTACTGTCCTTTCTTTCAACTTTCCACTTTGCTAAACTTCATTTTACTATAGGCTCCCTACGTGACAGAATAGGCTTTAATTTCCTGGGAATTGTCCTTGGTTCTGAACCAAGTCATTTATTACTGATATCAGAAGGCTTTGCTCCAAATGCCCTGCTTGTCTGCAGTGTGATTCAGACTGTAATTTCACAGGCTGCTGCCTTACCTGTAGGGGTGCCATCTGGAAGAGAATTATACTCCGTACTTTCTCCCATGATGCTCATGGAGCACTCTTCTTCCCAAATTGACATTCATTTTTTAAAATTAAAATTTGCATTTACACTTCAAAAATTAATTACTACAAAAGGAACACACTGGATCAAATCTGGAACTAAAGAGCCATTAACATTATTCATTGAAATGAATAATGGAACCTTATTTTAAAATGCCTCTTCATGATATCTATTCTTGGAATAGACAAATTAATGATAAAAAGAAAGTTGTGATACCTTCAGAATAAGGTGCTTCTCCTGACTCTTACTTTTTTTTCAGTTCAAATAACTGAATTACTGATACACTCTTAAGCAAAATTAACTAGTAAAAAAGTGAGGCTAGGGGAACGCAAAAATAAAACAAAAGGCTAATCTGGAGAAAGTCTAGTGACAAACAGGCAATAATATGGATTTAAAGATAAAAATAAAAGATTATTCCAAAAACTAAACAAGCCTATAAAATCTAATCCCGAATTCTTTTTCATATTCTTTTCCATTACAAATTATTACAAGATACTGAATATAGTTCCTTTTGTTATGGGCTTTTGAGGTAGCTCAGTGGTAAAGAATACTCCCGTCAATGCTGGAGATGCAGGTTCAATCTCTGGGTCCGGGAGACCCCTGGAGGAGAAAATGAATCCATTTCAGGATTCTTGCCTGGAAAATCCCACGGCAGATGAGCCTGGCGGGCTTCAGTCTATAGGGCTGCCAAAAGTCTGATGCGACTGGGTGTGTGCATGAGCACATCTTGCATTATACAGGAGGTCCCTGTGGTGTATCTATTTTATATACAGCAGTGTGTATATGTCAATCCAAAACTCCCTATTTATCACATTCCCCCTTTCCCCTCTGGTAACCATAAGTTTGTTTTCTATATCTATGAGTCACTTCTGTTTTGTAAATAAGTTCACTTGCCCCATTTCTTTTAGACTGCACATATAAACAGCATCATGATGAGCTGTCTTTACCTGACTTACTTCAGTTACTATGATAATCTCCAGGTTCATCCATGCTGCTGCAAATAGCATTATTATTTTATTCTTTTCTATGGCTAATATCCCATTGTGTGTATACACACACACAGAGTTTTTTCTTTTTCCATTTATCTGTCAATGGACATTTAGGTTGCTTCCATGATTTGGCTATTATAAATAGTGCTGCTATAAACATTGGGGTACATGTATCTTTTCAAATTAGAATTTTCTCCAGATTTATAAGCCCAAGAGTGAATAGCTGGATCGTATGGTAACCCTGTTTTTAGTTTCCTAAGGAATTTACATACTTTTCTAAATAGGGGCTGCACCAATTTCATTCCCACCAACAGTGTAGTAGGGTTCCTTTTTCTCCATATCTTCTCCAGTATTTTTATTTGTAGACTTTTTGATAATGGCCATTCTGATCGGTGTAAGGTGTACTTCATTGTAGTTATGATTTTCATTTCTCTAATAATTAGTGATATTGAGTATTTTTTTCATGTGCCTGCTGGCCACTTGTATGTCTTCTTTGGAGAAAGATATATGTGAATTTCTGAAACAATATTTCCAATCCCCCACAGTGATTGAAAAAAATTGTTTATTATAACTGGATATTTTATTTATAAAAATAAAACACTAGCTCTTTAATAAAAGAGAATTATTGACATATTAAGTTGCATTTATATAACAGGGTAGTCATACAATATTCATAAGTTATAGATATTTGAGACTACAGGAAAGATGAACTCTATTAACAGTATGGATTCAAGGCTTGAAGAACAAGATATCGCATTCCGTTTCCTGCAAAAATGCATTTTAGGAGCTAGTGATCCTCTGAGTTCAACATATATACCAGAAGAAAAAAACAGACCATCTAGTTAGATGCATCAGTAAGCTAGTTGTCACCTTGAGAGTCATTTGCTAAAGCTATTATAAAGTGAATAAACTAGGAAATAGGAGATTAAACCTATTGTCCAGCCAAAGTGAGGAAGAGAAGAGGAAATGATCCTAAATAACAAAATAGAGAAAACCAAATATATCTGCAGAGTAAATATAAACTTAAAATCTCATCTGCTGCCACCTTGCCCACTCCCTGCCAACCCAGTTTAGAACCGTGGTCAAACATGTTTCATCTCCTCACCCCAACACCATTTTCAATAATTCTTAACATAAGCTAGTCCTCTTGTTAATTCATCACACTAATTTACAATGTCCAGGTGGCAGGAAAAACTTCAATCATTTAAAAGTAATTCTGCAACATACTTTGTTGGTAAGACTGAAAAAACAGGAATTCTCATACTACTGTTGGCAAGAAAGCAGAATGGTAAGATAAGTGCTATGAAGAATTTGGTAAAAATTGTTAATACTGCATATGTATTAAGTCTTTGACCCATCAATCCCACCTCCGGGAACATGAAATAAAATGAATAATGTATAAGAACATGCAATACATTATTATTTGTAATAGCAAAAGAATATAGACACTTTCATGAATGTTAGTTATTTACATTACATTTATCTAGACAATGGAACATTATCCAGCCATAGAAAAGAATGAGGAGTATTTCTCTATAATGATATAGAATGATGGTCAAGATATAATTTAAAATTTTTAATTTTACACAGAGCAGAGAACAATACATAGAGTATGTTAACTCTGCATAAGGGTAAAAATGTAAATATATACATATCTAATATTTTAAAAAATAAGCCAAAAGCTAAAAAGGAAACAAAAATTTATCTATTAACTAAGGGACAGAAGAATGGAATCACTGAACTTTTTGTAATTAAAACATAAATTTAAAATAAAAAGAGAAAAAGCAATTCTTCCAAACTGAAGAGAAAGAAAACAAATACATGTGAAGGTATGTCAAGTTGGTTACATAACCAAAGGAAACTAATTACTTCAAATAACTCTGTGTGTGTGTATGCTCAGTTGTGCCTGACTCTTTTTGACTCCACGGATTGTACTCAGCCAGGCTCCTCTGTTCATGAAATTTTCCAGGCAAGAATACTGGAGCAGGTTGCCATTTTCTACTCCAGGGATTGAACCCATGTCTCTTGCATCTCCTGCACTGGCAGGCAGATTCTTTACCACTGCATCACCTGGAAAGTCCCCCTCAAGTAACTTTAAAACACAGTATTTAGACTATATATTTCTCATGAGATATATATTCTAGGACAAAAAGAAAATATAAGGAAATCATAAGTGAAGTTACAAAACTTCATTTACAAATTTTGTTACTAGTAAAATTCATGTAAAAATGTTGAAACTATTATATAGATATATGATAGAACAAATAAGCAATTATTATAAGAATCAAGATTTTTTTACAAAGAGATAAAGTATAAAATCAAAGAATTAAAAATTCCATAATCTTCAACTGGAAATATCAATGTAAACTCATGGCTTTTTAATATTAAAAAATAAAAAGACACATGTACCCTAATGTTCATCGCAGCACTGTTTATAATAGCCAGGACATGGAAACAACCTAGATGTCCATCAGCAGATAAATGGATAAGAAAGCTGTGATACATATACACAATGGAGGTATTACTCAGCCCTAAAAGAATACATTTGAATCAGTTCTAATGAGGTAGATGAAACTGGAGCTGATTATACAGAGTGAAGTAAGCCAGAAAGAAAAACACCAATCTAGTATACTAACACATATATATGGAATTTAGAAAGATGGTAATGATAACCCTGTGAGACAGCAAAAGAGACACAGATGTATAGAACGGACTTTTGGACTCTGAGGGAGAGGGAGAGGGTGGGATGATTTGGGAGAATGGCACTGAAACATGTATACTATCATGTAAGAAATGAATCGCCAGTGTATGTTCGATACAGGATGCTTGGGGCTGGTGCATAGGGATAATCCAGAGAGATGATATGGGGTGGGAGGTAGGAAGGGGGTTTAGGATTGGGAATGCATGTACACCCGTGGCAGATTCATGTCAATGTATGGCAAAACCAACACAGTACTGTAAAGTAAAATAAAGTAAAAATAAAAATTTAATTTAAAAAAATAGCTATATCTGTCTACTAAGAATAACATACAACCAATGACAGTCCAGTAGTAATGAGCACTCCTAGAACCCAGACTGTGATCTCTAGATACTGCTTCCCAGTGAAAGCATCAGGATTCTTTGGTTCCTTCCAAGTTTAGGCAGTATAAAGTGACTGTAAAGAGTTTTATACTATCAGAAAGTATAATCTGAAATACAAACATACATTTTTTTCTTTTCATTATTATACCGAGGATAACTAGAAATTGTTAAAGGGATCTAAGAGGTTAATTCAAATGCTTATCATTAGCTAAACATGGGCCAATTCAAAAATCAAAATAATTACAATGGTTAAAACACATCAAATATGAGTTCATACTGACACTGCAAAAAAAAAACTTCCAAAAATCCCTTTAGAAAATCCTGCAGAACAATTCATTATTCTAAAAATGTTACATAGAAAATATCCAGCATTTATTGCCCTTTCAACTATAAACTATAGTTCATAACCAAGTATTTGATGAAAGTACTTAGTAACAAATAAAAAATAAATGACAGAATACCACAATTTTGCAATTTCTAATGAAATAATAAATCTAAGAGATCATTTTCAGTGAATTCTAAAATCTTTAAGTCCCTATCAAGGGAACTTTTTTTCCTGTTTTGAATTCCAACCAAGATCCTGAGAACAGAAAAAGGGAGGAAAGGAAGGGTAGAGTGTTCCACCATGACACCCCACCAAAGCCACATGGAGTAGAGAAAAATGTTGTGATGGGGAAAGCGGTTACCTCTGAGTACTAAATCTGTGACTAGCTTGTGTGATTCAGTTTTAGAAGAACTGAAGAATTAAAATAAACAAATCCTATTTAAAAATGGGCAGAAGACCTGAATAGGTATTTTTCCAAATAAGACATACAGATGGCTAACATGCACATGAAAAGATGTTCAATGTTGCTAATTATTAGAGAAATGCAAATCAAAACCACAATGAAATAAACATCACTCACATCTGTTACAATGACTATCATCAAAAAGTCTACAAATAACAAATGCTGAAGAGGATGTGAAGAAAAGGGAACCCTTCTACACTGTTGCTGGGAATGTACATTGGTGCAGCCATTATACAGAACAGACTGGAAGTTCCTTAAATCACAAACAGAACTACCATAAGATCCAGCAATTCCACTCCTGGTTGTATATCCGGAAAAAAACAGAAACACTAATTGAACAGGATATATATACCCCAATGTTCACAGCAGCACTATTTGTAATACTTCAGACATAGATTGTGAAGGACAGGGAAGCCTGGAGTGCTGCAGTGCATGGGGTTGCAAATATCAGACATGGCTTAGAGACTGAACAATAAGACACAGAAGCAACTCAAGTACTCAGCACTAGACGACTGTCCCAGGAAGATGTGAAACACACACACACAAATATTACTCAGCCATAAAAAAAAAAATAGCAAAACACTGCCATTTGCAGCAACGTGAACAGACCTAGAGAATTTTATGCTTAGTGAAATGTCAGAGAAAGACAAATACTATATAATATCATCTATCTGTGGAACCTAAAAACTAGCACAAATGAATGTATATGCACAACAGAAATAGACTCACAAACTTGCAATCACCAAAGAGGAGAGAAAAAGGAGAAGGGACAAATTAGGGGTACAGACTAACAGATACAAACTGTGAAGTGTTAGTCACTCAGTCAAGTCTGACTCTTTGTGACCCCATGGAATGTAGCCCGCCAAGCTCCTCTCCATGGAGTTGTCCAGGCAAGAATACTGGAGTGGGTCACCATTTCTTTCTCCAGGGGATCTTCCTGAACCAGGGATCAAACTCAGATCTCCTACATTGGCAGGCAAATTCTCTACCGTCTGAGCCACTAGATACATAAGCAACAAGGAAATGCTATATAACAGATGAATTATACCCATTATAATAACCTGTAACGGAATATAATCTGCAAAAATCATGAATCATCATGCTGAAAGTAACACAATATTGTAAATAACACACATATTGTAAATAGCACAATATTGTAAATCAAACTATCCTTCAATTAAAACTAAAAATCTAGAGAAGAGGATATAAAAATGGATGAGTTTAACAGATTGTGAAAAATAACTTCAGAAAAAAACAGGTGAACTGAAAAATTATCCAGAGTGCAGTTCAGAAAGCCAAAACATTAGAAAATATGAAAGAGGTGAAGAGGCATGGAAAATGGAGAAGTCTAATAAATATACAGTGGTAATTTTAGAGAGATTTATTAAAACAAGATACAAAAACTCAAACCATAAAGTTTGATAAATTTGATACACAAAGTTAAGAATGTCTATTCATCAAATTACACCCCAAAAAAAAGAGAAAAATGACAAGCCACACACTGCCAACAAATATAATTGATACAGAATAATGTATCTGTCAAGACAAGCTAGGTTACTCTGCACAAACACACATCCAAATAACCAACTAAAACCAAAACAGACTTCTTTCCAATATGACAGATTGACAAGAAACATTGCTCATTATAATCACTCAGGGATCAGGGAAGTTACAGGGCCATATCTAACTTCAAAGAGACAGAAACATTCTATTGTGTGCCTCAAAACAAAGAGAAGCAAAAAGACAGAGTAGGCCAAGTAACAGTTTGATAATTGTAATAGATAAGAAACTCTTTCAGAAAATAAAAAGACAAAAGTCACAAACAGAATGCTAAGCAAAAGAAATGAACAGAAATTTTATAGAAGACATGCTGAAATGAGCTATAAGCTCATTTAAACCTATTGTAGTTTTGATTTCCATTTATCTAATAATGAGCAATCTTGAGCATCTTTTCATGTGTTCATCAGCCATCTGTATGTCTTCTTTACAGAAATGTCTGTTGAGGTCTTCTGCCCATTTTTTGATTGGGTTGTTTTTCTGATACTGAACTACATGAGCTGCTTACATATTTTGGAGATTAATCCTCTGTCAACTGCTTTATTTGCAATTACATCCTCCCATTCTGAGGGGTGCCTTTTTATCTTGTTTTTGCCTTCCTTTGCTGCCATTTTTTTAAGAAGTAAAACTCTGTTTGCAGATGACATGATACTATACAGAGAAAACCCTAAAGATACTATCAGAAAATTACTAGAGCTAATCAGTGAATATAGTAAAGTCCCAGGATACAAAATCAGTACACAAAAATGCTTTGCATTCCTAGACACCAACAATGAAAAATCAGAAAGAGAAATTAAGGAAATCAACCCACTCACCACTGCAACAACCAGAAAAAGATCCTAGAAGAGTTGGACTGTGAAGAAGGCTGAGCGCCAAAGAATTGATGCTTCTGAACTGTGGTGCTGAAGACTCTTGAGAGTCCCTTGGACAGCAAGGAGATCCTAAAGGCAATCAGTCCTGAATGTTCACTGGAAAGACTGATGCTGAAGCTGAAACTCTAATACTCTCGCCACCTGATGCAAAGAACTGACTCCTTGTAAAAGACCATAATGCTGGGAAAGACTGAAAGCAGAAGAAAGGGATGACAGAGAATGAGATGGTTGGATGGCATTACCAACTCGATGGACATGAGTTTGAGTAAGCTCCAGGAACTGGTGATGGACAGGGAAGCCTGGAGTACTGCAGTCCATAGGGTCACAGAGAGTCAGACACAACTGAGTGACTGAACTGAACTGAGGAATAAACCTATCTATGGAGACAAAAGAGCTGTATACAGAAAAGAGCTGTATAAGACATGAATGAACAGGCAGAGAGACATACAATGTTCTTAGATTGGAAGAATCAATATTGTGAAAATGACTACTACCCAAACCAATCTACAGATTCAATGCAATCCCTATCAAATTACAATGGCTTTTCTCACAGAGCTAGAACAAAAACTTCACAATTTGTATGGAAATGCAAAAGACCACAAACATCCAGAGCAACCTTGAGAAAGAAGAATCAAGTTGGTTTTCGTGACTTCAGACTATACTACAAAGCTACAGTCATCAGGAGAGTACAGTTCTGGCACAAAACAAAATACAGACCAATAGAACAAGATAGAAAGCCCAGAGATAAATTCACATACCTAGGGGCAACCTGTCTTTGACAAAGGACGTAAAAATATATTAAGACAATGGAAAAAACATGGTCTCTTCAATAAGTACTGATGGGAAAACTGGACAACTACGTGTAAAAGAATGAAATTAGAACATTTCCTAACACCATACACAAAGATAAACTCAAAATGGATTAAAGACCTAAAGGTAAGACCAGAAACTATAAAACTATTAGAGAGAAACATAAGCAGAACACTCTTGGACATAAATCACAACAAGATCCTCTTTGACCCACCTCCTAAGGTAATGAAAATCATGGCTTCTTTAACTTGTCCCTCAATGTACTAAGAATAGCTCAAGAGAATGAATTGAAATTCCAAGGAATTAGGGAGTACTTAACTAAAATCAGCTCTGTAAGGGCTCAAAAAAGTATGAAAGGTAGGTGTTTTAAGAGGCTGTGAGAATTTTGTATTTCACTCCACAAAAATAATAATGATGCCCCTCCCCCTTGAAGCTTCATACAGATATAATTTGTCATTTCTCAAGCACATGATTATGGGTTTTCTAAATCCATGTTGTGAAGCACTGGAGCAAGATTATTTATTATAAACTGGTGGAATTTATATGATTACTCATGGCATGTGAATCAAATATATGTTCTAGGATAATCCTTAAGTAGAACCACTTCATACTAATTGTTATAATAATCATGACTAAGCCAACTCAGATACATGAAACAGAGCTTGTAATGAACACCCATCTGCTTGCAAATGCGAACTGTTAAATTTTAGGAGCTTACTTTCATTCCCTGGCAAAGGTAAACAGTTATTTTTGAAAAGAAAAAATTTTTATACAATTTTAGAGTTTGAAATCAAAATTAACAAAAACTTCCTGTTCTCTGGCTAATATACTGAAAAATTTTTGTAAGGACAGTTGATTCACAATCCTGAGTAACTTATGCCCTTTACCTTCATAATTAAAATAATTTACAACTTATTGAGCAAAATAATTTTTTTTAAAGTAATGCATACAGGACTTAAGCACAACTAGAATGCAACATGGCACAGGGAATTATGGACAGCCAAAAACAAATAAATCCAATCAAATTAATTAATCATATATGAGCACAGAATCTCTTGGTAAATGCAACTTCCTGAACTTTGATGAAAGAGATACAAAACATCTAAAATATATTTGAAAAGCAAAAATTTTATCCACAATACATAAGTGTTTCAATATAAACACTTTGTTTAAAGGACTACATATTTTCAATTACATTTGGTCTCAAGCCCCAAAGGGTTAAATTTCTCCTATAGCTTTCAAGATTACAAAACAGCCTCCTCTCTAGAGTAAGAAATAAAATAGCTACAGAGTGTGATCTAAATTTTAACCTAAATAAATATTAAGATTAAATAAAGGAGAGGCTGGGAGTGATTAAGAATGTAAAAATGAACATATGTAAAGATTATGTAACTGAAATAACTGAACATAGGAGGCCTATTCTTACATTTTTGCTGTTTTCATTTTATTCTTAATTCAGAATAAAGAAAAAAATTTAAGAAAAAATACTTACAAACCACAATTTTTGATTCAGTATTCAAGTACTGTAACTATTTCTGTTAATTTTTAAAATACTAAAAAAAAAAAAAAGCCTATTGAATGTATATTTTGTACTTTACCTGAATCATGTAATAATTATGTAATATTAGTATTGCTTCTAATTTATTTACAGAGCAGCAAACTGAGAATTATTTTTGAAATATACATATAATACATTTTAATATGAAGAAAAATATAAAAATCCCAACCCCAATAATCCACATTCATCAGCTGAGGTTTGTATTTCTTTGCATTCATTATAAGCAGAGTCAATTAGTAAATACTAGCCATGGAAATAGAGGATCTTCTTTCTCAAAGGGCTCAAAAGCCAAGAGAGAAGCACCAAGTATGTTCTTCCCTCAAGTATTAATATTCCTGATTTCACATATATTACCATTTCCAGCTTTTATTAACTGAATAATCTACTCAAGAGCTCATTCGTTAGTTACAGAGTCCTTAAAAGTTTGTACAACTTTCAAAATGAAGTCTTAAGAGTAATCGACAGATCTCACCTCAGGAATTCATCTATGAACTGAAGATGGGGTCTGCGGATGAGAGACTCTTCACGTACCTGGAGTCCCTCCACGTGTCTTTGACAAGTAATCCTGTGAGGTAATTCGTCTATCTGAACATGAGGGCATGTACTGAATTAAACAGATGCCATGATTTGTCACTTTTATACTTCATAGTGCCTGAGAATAAATAGCTGGTCTACCTCAACAACTTCTCAAGGTAACAACTGAACACATAATATTTATATTCATGTGGAAATACAGTCTCAATATACTTTTTGTGTTTATTACTGAGAAACATATAGCTTGTGGACTTTTAAAGACTCATGCCTTTTTTCCCTTAGAATTTTAAAAAACTTAAGCTATTTTTCAAAAGAGAATTAATCATGATCAGAAACTATTGATTTAATGTGGTTGAGTTTCACAGTGAATTTTGGCATTGTATATATACTGGCTCATTTCTGTTTGACATAGCAAGAAATGCCAATAATTTTTTTTTCTTTTATTGGAAGGGGTATCTTTATAGGAGCCCATAAGTTAGTGTTGTCAGGTTTAGCAAACAAAAATATAGGATGCCTAACAAAATCTGGATTTTAGACATACTTACAGTAAGAAATTACTTGTTATTTTTTTCAGAAATCCAGATTTCACTAGGTGCCCTGTATCTAACCATACTATAGTAGGTGCCTTGATAAACCAATTTTTAGACTTTTAGCCCAGCATAGTCTTGAAAAATTTTAAATAGGAGTTGTTATAAAATGAGCAGTCATAGAATTTCCAAGCTGTAAGAGTCTAAGGTAGGTTAGTTTTGATTTCTTATTTGTATAATAAATGAATGCTTATTTCTATGTAAATATATATATATATAAATATATTCTAGCCTTCTCTCTATATGCATATATATGTATACGTGTACGTGTGTATAAAATGTAGATAAAGGGCCAGAGGGCCAGAGTGAAAAACTATGGTTGGAGGTTAATGATATGCAAAAGAATTTTTTTGATATTCTGATATTCTGCATATTTCTTAATTTTGGCTACAGTAAGATAAAAATCCTTGACAGTATAATTTTTAAAATAAAAAGACCCTACCTTTTGAGAGACATGAGAGTGAGGTTTAACTAAAGAGTATGAAGAGTGAGCAAAGAATATCTTATTATTTCAACTTTATCTTTATTTTTCCATATTTACCATTTTAGTCTGTTCTCTATGGTGTAAAGAGAAGGAATGGCAACCCACTCCAGTACTCTTGCCTGGAGAATCCTGTGGACAGAGGAGCCTGGTGGGCTGCTGTCCATGGGGTCGCACAGGGTGGGACACGACTGAAGCGACTTAGCATAGCATATTATGTGCCAGAATGTTTTATGAAATTTCCATGTATTAATTCATTTAATCCTCACAAAATCCCTATAAAGTAGGTACGATTGTTGTCTTCATTTTAGAGAGAAGGAAACTGAGGCACAGATAGGTTCAGTAATACACTCAAGGTAACGAGCCAAGATGCAGCAAAAGAGTACCAAGAACTCAGGTGGTCTGACTCTAGAGCAATAAATATTCTTAACTCTGTCTCATCTGTGCCCTCCTCTGATGTACAGAAAATTATAAATAAGATTGTGTCTGTGGCCAGTGAATTTCTGTCTGGAAAAGTTCTCTTATATATTCTCTCATCATTTACTCATACTGATCCCTTTGACAAATTCTGACCTTATCAAGTAAATCCTGGTTCCCAATCTCAGAGAATGGAGAAAGGTTTATGAACAATTAATACTAATACACTGTAAAAGTATATAATAGAAGCATCAACTTAATTGCAAAGAAAGGGGGAAAGAGATTTTTTTATGTGATAAAGGGGCAAAAGGGAAAGCTGCACAGGTGAGATGATATCTGAAATGAGTCGGGCAGAAACTGTGGCAAGTTGCCAGACAGGGAAGGCAGAACACATCAAATGAAATAAGCCCAAGTGCTGACACAGATTTCTCTCATCATCAGTATATTCCATTAAAAGACAGATTATCTGTCAAAAGTATAAATAATAACATGATTTTAAAAAGAGAAATAAAGGACATTAAAACAACAGCAGTCTCTGTAATCAAAAGAACATATTTCACAATTTTATATAACAATTTACCTTATCTTTTATTTTGAAGCATTTATTGGCTTCCCAATGGTAAAGAACATGCCTGCCAATGCAGGACACATGGGCATGGCAACCCACTCTTGCCTGGAGAATTCCATGGATAGAGGAGCCTGGCAGGCTGCAGTCCAAAGGAGTGCACAGAGTAAGACACGACTGAAGCGATTAAGCAAGCATTTGTTTAATTATTATCATACTGATTGATTTTAAAAAATACCAGGAGTCGGGCAATATAAACATGACTTTTTCTCTGATGGAATAACAAAAAAATAAGAAAAATAAGGGGAAATACTGACCAGAGAATATAGAGTTGAAAGTTACATCTTACATTCCTTATCTTGAACCACTGGACATTAGATTATGTCTACTTTTAAGTAAACAAAATACATACTAGATATAGACAATTTTATTTTGCTTAAAAATTTCAGAGTAATATACATAAAAGAGAAAAAAAGAAGACTAAAAAATCCTTAAATTCAGGTCATAAGCATATTTCTTATCAAGGACTGGAAAGGCAAAAATGTACCTATACAATTAAAAATTTGTGTTGGGAATCAATCTCTTATACTTTCCCTAACACTAAGATTAACTTAGCTTATCTAATTTATTAAACTACTTACATAATTATTATTACAGCATTTAAGGTAAGAAGAGAAATCAGGAAAGGCCACCTAATCTTCATGGCAGTTGGCTGACATGGCATGGCTTCACTGCCAGACCAAACTAAAAATAACAAAAACATTCCAACAGTTGAAAATGTAACCTATGACACGCTTCACAGCCCAGATTCTACAGTGTTGATAAACCAAATGACGAGTCATGTTTCTAAGTGATAAAGTCTAAAGTGATAAAATCCTGAAAAGCTATTTACCAACATAAAGAGTATTAAATGTGAATGAAAGGTACCCCATCGCTGCAGGTGTGGGCGGTACATGCATGCACACTACACAGACACCGGTGCTGGTGAAATAGGATGGGAAAGCTGAGAAAATTTTATGTCATTTCTGTGAAAAGCAAGCCCAGACAGAAAAATTACGAAGGACAATTTGAATGTATACAGTACGTGATCGTGACAATGTAACTTAAAGTCCCCCTAACGTATAACTTTGGTCCTGATGACAGAAAATAACATGTCCAAACAAGATTCATCTCCAGCAATTGTATTATGCAGTGCCAGGATCTTATCTATGTAAATATTTGTAAGACCATGCTGAAAACTTAGACGGCAAACAACAACATCTATCAGTCTATCTGGGCTTACTGGCTCATAGGACAAGAATCAGGGATGCTTACTTTGAACAGCAGTATTAGGCCATCAGAAATGAAAGGCCATAAAGAATGGCTCTATTGGCATAGTAAAATGTAAAATATGAGAACAGATATTCATAGGCATGCATAGTAACATCCTATAGAAATTAAACCATTTAACTGAAAACAATTTTATCAAATAGAAATTTCATTCAATAAAAATAAAAATGTAAAATTAAAGAGAGGCCTAAATATGGAAATTCGTAAATCTAAGAGGCAAGTTTATTAAATGACACAGTAGAAATAATGATTTGGGCTTTAAAAACACATTCTTATCTAAGAACATCTTGCAAAATAAAAGCAAAGTTCATGAACATCTGCAGACAAAAAACATATCTAAATTAAGCCATGAAACAGTTAGTGGACCACAGTCAAAGCAAACAGATGTACATCTCTACAATATATGATGCCGACATCGCTATATTGGATTACAAGTTCATTAAACATCTGTGTCTAATTCTTCAAGGTACATTCTTTTTTTTTCTTTTTTTTTTGGTTCTTTCTGGTTCAAATACTTTTAAAAGAAAAAAAAACCACTATGCCATAGTTTACATTTGAATTATTCTAATTTTTGCATCCCTACTGCTATATGTAAAAGAAAAAAAAAAAAGGAAAGAAACTTCCAAAGACAGGATTCTATGCAAAGTATTTTAATTCTAAAATGCTGGTTCAAGAAAACGTGGCTTTAAAAATCATTGTTTAAAACAACTTGGGTTTAAGTAGGAATATCTGAAAAAATGTTGACTGTATTTTAGGAAGCATACTTGCTTCTTGTTTAGTTACGTAATTAGAATTTTACAGCATCCAGGCTCAGAAATTCTAGTATATGTACCAAACTTAGGAGAGGATCTAGAATATATTATAAATGATATTGCCAAGCCACAAAGATGACTCTATAACTGCTGTTAAGGTACGGTGTCAAATGCTCCCTCTAACGTGTTTAACAAATCTACTAGACACCAACCTCACTGATGCATACAAGGAAAGGCTGACAGCAAGATAATGCAAACTCTAAAATTACACCTTTGTGCAGAGAAAAAGAAATTTCTTAGCCATCACATGCTGGACACATGTATTTTTTTCCCTTTCTAAAGGGTTTCTGAAAGCATCTCGGTTGCAAAGAATGCACCCTTTTCATCTCGAGTTCCAGTGACTCAGTATTGCTTATGTGACTGCCTTCCTGATAGAGGCAGAGATCATTCCTGACCAAACCCCCAAAATAAAAAAGTACTGCAACAAGAGCCCAGGGTCAGGGTCACACAGTGGATGCTGGAATTATGAGAGGTTTGTCAGGTAGGAATTGGAGCCACAAAAGAAACAATTTCTGCCAGCAACACCACCCAGAGGCAAAAAAAAAGAAAATGCCCAGGCTTCTCCTGAACTCTCCCGTTCAGTTCAGTTCAGTCACTCAGTTGTGTCCGACTCTTTGTGACCCCATGAATCACAGCACACCAGACCTCCCTGTCCATCACCAACTCCTAGAGTTCACTCAGACTCACGTCCATTGAGTCCGTGATGCCATCCAGCCATCTCATCCTCTGTCGTCCCCTTCTCCTCCTGCCCCCAATCCCTCCCAGCATCAAGGTCTTTTCCAATGAGTCAACTCTTCACATGAGGTGGCCAACGACTGGAGTTTCAGCTTTAACATCATTCCTTCCAAAGAAATCCCAGAGCTGATCTCCTTTAGAATGGACTGGTAGGATCTCCTTGCAGTCCAAGGGACTCTCAAGAGTCTTCTCCAACACCACAGTTCAAAAGCATCAATTCTTCGGCGCTCAGCCATCTTCACAGTCCAACTCTCACAACCATACATGACTACTGGAAAAACCACAGCCTTGACTAGATGGACCTTTGTTGGAAAAGTAATATCTCTGCTTTTTAATAATGCTATCTAGGTTGGTCATAACTTTCCTTTCAAAGGAGCAAGCGTCTTTTAATTTCATGGCTGCAGTCACCATCTGCAGTGATTTTGGAGCCCCCAAAAATAAAGTCTGACACTGTTTCCACTGTTTCTCCATCTATTTCCCATGGAGTGATGGGACCAGATACCATGATCTTCGTTTTCTGAATGTTGAGCTTTAAGCCAACTTTTTCACTCTCCACTTTCACTTTCATCAAGAGGCTTTTTGGTTCCTCTTCACTTTCTGCCATTAAGGGTGGTGTCAGCTGCATATCTGAGGTTATTGTTCTTTCTCCCATTAGTGTCTCCCATTAGACTTCCCAAGCCCAACTGAAGTTGGCTGTCACAGGAGCCGAGGAAAAGCCATCTGCAGTGTTAGCACTTTTCCATCAGACAGCAGAAAACAGAAGGGTGTAAAATGAGTCTTAAGAAAACAAGCCCAAGACCAGCACAGCTTTCAATAAAGCTCACATCATAATCGTGACAATCTCACAAATTCACTCAACCTAGCCAGGTTTTTGTTATTATACCAACCATGGGGTCGCTAAGAGTTGGACACAACTGAGCGACTTCACTTTCACTTTTCACTTTCCTGCACTGGAGAAGGAAATGGTAACCCACTCCAGTGTTCTTGCCTGGAGAATCCCAGGGACGGGGGGAGCCTGGTGAGCTGCCGTCTATGGGGTCACACAGAGTCAGACACGACTGAAGCGACTTAGCAGCAGGAGCAGCAGCAACATAAGATTTCAATTTCATATTAATACTTCTCTTGAGAGTCTCTTGGACTGCAAGATCAAACCAGTCCAACCTAAAGGAAATCAGTCCTGAATATTCACTGGAAGGACTGGTGATGAAGCTGAAACTCATATACTTTGGCCACCTGATGTAAAGAGAAGACTGACGCTTCGAGAAAGACTGAGGGCAGGAGGAGAAGGGGAGGACAGAGGGTAAGATGGTTGGATGGTATCACCAACTCAATGGGTATGAGTTTGAGCAACTCCCACAGACAGTGAAGGAGGGAAGCCTGGTGTGCTGCAGTCCATGGGGTTGCAAAAGTCAGACATGACTGAGCGACTGAATGACAATTAATACTTCTAGACAGTGTTTCAAGTTTCAAAATCAAAGTTCCTGAAACATCAATATCCAGAAGGATAATTCTGCTAGCCTGGTCAAGAACTATCAGCTGGTTAACTGAGGTGACAGGGAGTTTTAGTAAGGTCTTTTTAGTTTGCTTACAGTGTAATTTGGGGTAAAGATGCATTTCCCAAGAAAAATAAAACAATCCTTAAAGAAATAATGACTACTTTAGGCAACACTTAGTACAATCTACTTAAAGTCGCTGTCAAGCAGATGCCTCAAATGCACTTTTTCCAAAGCACCTTTCTGTAGTCTTTAAAGAGATGTTAGATTTTCAGTTATATATAACTAAATTCATTCCAAGAAAGGCAATGCCAAAGAATGCTCAAACTACTGCACAATTGCACTAATCTCACATGCTAGAAAAGTAATGCTCAAAATTCTCCAAGCCAGGCTTCAGCAATACGTGAACCGTGAACTCCTGATGTTCAAGTTGGTTTTAGAAAAGGCAGAGGAACCAGAGATCAACATCCGCTGGATCATCGAAAAAGCAAGAGAGTTCCAGAAAAACATCTATTTCTGCTTTATTGACTATGCCAAAGCCTTTGACTGTGTGGATCACAATAAACTGTGGACAATTCTGAAAGAGATGGAAATACCAGACCACCTGACCTGCCTCTTGAGAAATCTGTATGCAGGTCAGGAAGCAACAGTTAGAACTGGACATGGAACAACAGACTGGTTCCAAATAGGAAAAGGAGTACGTCAAGGCTGTATACTGTCACCCTGCTTATTTAACTTCTATGCAGAGGACATCATGAGAAACGCTGGACTGGAAGAAGCACAAGCTGGAATCAAGATTGCCAGGAGAAATATCAATCACCTCAGATATGCAGATGACACCACCCTTATGGCAGAAAGTGAAGAGGAGCTAAAAAGCCTCTTGATGAAAGTGAAAGAGGAGAGTGAAAAAGTTGGCTTAAAGCTCAACACTCAGAAAATGAAGATCATGGTATCTGGGCCCATCACTTCATGGGAAATAGATGGGGAAACAGTGGAAATAGTGTCAGACTTTATTTTGGGGGCTCCAAAATCACTGCAGATGGTGACTGCAGCCATGAAATTAAAAGACGCTTACTTCTTGGAAGAAAAGTTATGACCAACCTAGATAGTATATCCAAAGGCAGAGACATTACTTTGCCGACTAAGGTCCGTCTGATCAAGGCTATGGTTTTTCCTGTGGTCATGTATGGATGTGAGAGTTGGACTGTGAAGAAGGCTGAGCGCTGAAGAATTAATGCTTTTGAACTGTGGTGTTGGAGAAGACTCTTGAGAGTCCCTTGGATTGCAAGAAGATCCAACCAGTCCATTCTGAAGGAGATCAACTCTGGGATTTCTTTGGAAGGACTGATGCTGAAGCTGAAACTCCAGTACTTTGGCCACCACATGTGAAGAGTTGACTCATTGGAAAAGACTCTGATGCTGGGAAGGACTGGGGGCAGGAGGAGAAGGAGATGACAGAGGATGAGATGGCTGGATGGCATCACGGACTCGATGGATGTGAGTCTGGACTCGATGGACGTGAGTCTGAGTGAACTCCGAGAAATGGTAATGAACAGGGAGGCCTGGCATGCTGCAATTCATGGGGTCGCAAAGAGTTGGACACGACTGAGCGACTGAAATGAACTGAATAACTAAATTCATTCCTTCTCACTCAATTTTTAAGAGAAATCAGAGTACTGATACACATTACTTAGTTAAGACGAACAAGGGTATTATGATCAAGAATTGTTAGAAGACAACCTTAGCATGAAAAAAATCAACATAGTCTTTCAGATACAAAAGAGAAACTACCAATAACAGTGACTGTCAGAGGCTCTGAACTAAAATCACCACATGAAATCTAAAAGTGCCCTAATTCTAGCTATTTTGCTAGAATTGTTATTCAAAATACATAGATAATTATAAAGTAAAACTCATTCTTTTTAAGAAGTTTTGATAAATTCACTTAATTACACTACAGGTATCAAATAGTTTCTTTAAAAAAACCTTAATACTTTCTAAATGGTTATCCAGAACTACCATATACTTGTCTTAATAGAAGTGGCATATCAACAGGTCAAATGAGTTGACAAATACCATTAATTTTACTTTATAGACACTTTAAATACTCTGACCTTGATTTGCGGTTTCAAAAGCAAACTATAAAGCTATATAATAATATGTCTTTATTTCATTATTTTAATAATGCCAATAAATACTATTTTATGTGGTATACGTGGAGAAGGAAATGGCAACCCACTCCAGTATTCTTGCCTGGAGAAGCCCATGGACGGAGGAGCCTGGTGGGCTATAGCCCACAGGGTCACAAAGAGTCGGACACGAATGAGCAACTTCACTTCAATAACCCACGGAGAAGGCAATGGCAACCCACTCTAGTACTCTTGCCTGGAAAATCTCATGGACGGAGGAGCCTAGTAGGCTGCAGTCCATGCGATCGCTAGAAGTTACGACTGAGTGATTTCACTTTCACTTTATGTGGTATAGGACACATGACCAAAGAGATCAGAAAGATGGGCTATTCAATATGACAACAACAGTAGCAACACCACGTTATTTTAACAAGAACAGTCTTAGTAAATCCTTAAAGAATCCTTGTAGGCTTTTAGGCAAACATAGGTCTCAAAAAATCTAGAAAGTAGTAGTATGACTTTAAAATTTAAAAAGATAATATATTCTCTTCTTAAAGATTTGCCAGTAAATAAGTGCCACTGCAGAATAAACTACCATAAAAACACTGTAGTTGTTTTTAAAATAATGCTACCATTCTGCCATTTATCAAATATAATAAAATGCAGAATACTTGCTACTTTATTCATTGCCTTTAAAAAAATTAATAAAAGTAGTTTTGTGTGCAAACACTTACCATCCATTCAGATATAATAACATCCACTTTTTCTACAGGAAGACGAACTTCTTCAATTTTTCCTTTAATTAGTGTAATAGTATCTTCAAGTTTATTCAATCTGAAAAATGCCATAATGGAGTAATTAAATTGTGAAAACTAGTGAAACTACAAAAATTCTTGGCAACTGTTCTTACTACTTTATAGAACTCAAAGTATGTTTGTTGAAAGTTTTCTTATTCCCTGGCATTATAATCGCTGTTTGGTCACTTCATGAATCCCCAAGAATGTTTGTAGTTAATAACACAATACAGGTGAACCAGTGTTTAAAAGTACAGCATGAAAAGAAACTCAAATGCTATTAAGAATACATGTCAATAAGGTAAAAAAAAAAGTTTTTTAAAAGTATATTTTAAAGGAAGTAGTTAGCCATAGCAGAGACAGAGTTAGGGCCAGAAGCTTTACTCTGAATTCCAAGTCATCTAGCACTTGTCAGCTAAGTGATTTTTAACAAATTATGTAACATCTCATTGAGCCTGAAATCACGTGTAAAACAGAAATAGATACCTTCCCAAACTATTAACACTTAGCCCACGCACCACAAGAAAGAGTAGCCCGCTGCTTGCCACAACCAGGGGAAAGTCTGTGTACAGCAATGAAGACCCAGCGCAGGCAAAAATAAATATTTAAAATATCCTCAAAATAAAAAATGAAAGAAATCAGAAAACATTTCTACTGAGTTATTAATAAATTTTGTAGGGAATGGTTCAAATCCTAATCATGAGCATCTTCACAGGCTTTTTCTTTGCAGATATCACTGTAGAAAATGTTGCAGGATACCAGAGAAATACATGGCAAGGAAATATTGATCAATGTCAGAGGGTACACTGGGGAAGAAGCTGTTACAACAGTTCATGCACAGGACCTACTGGGGAACATTCATTTCATGGATGAATTTTCCATTAAATGTGACTCAGCATCCTAGCATTGTCTGAAAGATTGTTAGAAATATGAGTGATACACTTTGATATGCTTTAATTTTCACTGTCTTGTATTTTTATAGAAATACAACCAATTTTTACATATTATGTTTCCAGCAACCTAGAAGATATGGACAAGTTCCTAGAAATATATGTCTACCAAAACTAAATCAAGAAGAAATAGATAATTTGAACAGACCAACCACTAGAAGTGAAACAGAATCTGCAATAATAATAAATAATTCCCTGCAAACAAAAGTCGAGGAACAGGTGGCTTCACTGAGGAACTCTACCAAACATACAAAGAAGAATTTACATTGATCCGTCTCAAACTCTTCCAAAAGACTAACGTGGAGGGAGCACTCCCAAAGTCATTCTATGAAGCCATCAACACAGTGATATCAAAATCAAAGACAATACTTTAATATATATATATATATATAATTAGAGGCCAGAATACCTAATAGATATATATTTTGGTCTCTAATACCTTTGATGAATTCATCAAAGAAGCCAATATCTTTAATGAATACAGATGCAAACATTTTCAACAAAGTATTAGTAAACTAAATCCAAAAACACATAAAAGAGATCATACGCCATGATCAAGCTGGATTCATCCCAGGGTCAAAAGGATATTTCAACACACTCAAATCAGTCAATGTGATACACCACATCAACAAAAGACAAGACAAAACCACATGATCATCTCAACAGATGCAGAAAAAGCATCTGAAAAAAATTCAACTTCACAACAAAAACTCTTATCAACGTGGTGACAGAGAGAACATATTTCAAATAATAAAAGCCATTTATGAGAAATCTACAACCAACATATACTCAATGGTGGAAAAGGTGAAAGCCTTCCAACTGACTACAGGAAGAAGACAAGGATGTCCACTCTCATTGCTTCTGTTTAGCATAGTATTAGGAGTCCTAGTCACAGCGATGAAACAAGAAATAAAAAGTATCCAAATTGAAAGGTAAGAGGTAAAATTGTTATGATATACAGATGATATGATACTTAACTCTAAAGCCTTCATATAAAAACTACTAGAACTGATAAACAAATTCAGCAAGGTAGCAGGAGATTAATATAAAAACCAATTGCATTTCTTTACACTGAAATCGGAAAAAAAAACTCTTGAAACTGAATCAAAAATATAAAAATACTGAGGACTAAACTTGATCAAGGTGACAGACTTACACACTGTGAACTATAAAACACTGATAAAGAAAACTGAAGACAATTTTAAAAAATGGAAAGATATCCCATGCTCTTGAACTGAAAGAACTAATATTGTTAAATGGTCATACTACCCAAAGCAAGCCAAAAATTTAATGTGATCTCTATCAAATTACCCATGACATTTTTCAAAGAACTAGACAAATAATTCTAAAATTTATATGGAATCACAAAAGGCTCAGAATTGCCAAAGAAATCCTGAGAAAAAAGAACAAAGCTGGAGTTCCTGAAGTTCAGACTATGCTATAAAGCTACAGCCATCAAAACTACATAGTATTGGCACAAAAACAGACATGGGTCAATGGAACCGAAAAGAGGCCCCAAATAAACCACATACCTAAAGTCAATGAATTTCTGACATAAGAGGCAAGAATATATAATAAAGCAAAGATAGTCTCTTCAGCAAGTGGTGGTGGGAAAGGTGAATAACAATATATAAATCAATGAAGTCAGAACACTCCCTCACAGCATATATAAAAATGAACTCAAAACGGCTTAAAGACTCAGAGACACGACACCATAAAATTCCTAGAGAAAACACAGGCAAAACAATCTCTGACATATATCATAACAATGTTTTCTTAGGTCAATCTTCCAAGGCAACAGAAACAAAAGCAAAAATAAACAAATGGGGCCTAATCAAACTTATAACTTTGTGCACAGCAGAGGAAACCATAAATAAAACAGAAAGATCACCTACAGACAGGGAGAAAATATTTGCAAATGATGCACTAGACAAGGGCTTAATTTCCAGAATATACAAACAGCTCATACAATGACCAAAAAAAAAAAAATCAATCAAAAAATAGGCAGAAGACCTAAATAGGCATTTCTCCAAAGAGATACAGATGGTCAACAGGCACATGAAAAGATGCTCATTATCACTACTAATTATTAATGCCGCAGAGCAACTAAGTCTATGTGCCACGACGACTGGGCCCTCACACTGTGGAGCCCATGTGCCACAACTGCTGAAGGTCAAGCACTCTGCAGTCTAAGCGCAGCAACTACTGAGCCAGAGAGTCTCTGCACTACAACAAAAGATCCCACGTGCTGCAACTGAGTCCAGGGGCAGCCAAATAATTTTTTTAAGATCTCACACACACAGAGATATACACAATGAAATATTACCCAGCCATTAAAATATGAACCATGGATGGACCTAGAGCATATCATGCTCAGTGAAATAAGTCAGAGAAAGATACTGTATGACATCATTCATATGTGGAATCTAGAAAGTAACAGAAATGAATGTATACACAAAACAGAGACAGATTCACATAAATAGAATTCAGACTTACGGTTACCAAAGGGGAAAGGTGGCATGAGGAGAGGGCAGGAATAAACTAGGAGTTTGGGATTAGCAGATACAAACTGCTATGTATAAAATAGATACAAACAAGGTCCTACTGAATAGCACAGAGAACTATATTCAAAATCTTATAATAAACCATAATGGAAAAGAATATATATAACTGATTCACTCTACTGTACACCAGGAACTAATACAGCACTGTAAATCATGTCAAATTTAAACATTATGTATCACATTTAAAATATATAATAAAATATTAAGCACTTTAATACTTTTACTGCTGTAATAACTTACTTATAGTTTATTTCTGATATCTATATTCACAAACATATTACTAGTGAACATGAAAAGTCTTGATCCTTCATTTCCAATTCTTGTATCTTTCTTTTATTGCTTTGTTCCATTGTCCAGGATCTCCTTTACAGTGCTGAATAGAAGAGATGATGGCAAGTGTCCCTGTCCTGTTCCTGAATTTAAGATTCATCAAGTTGTAGGCTGTGGTTTTTGGAGATACACTGTATCGTGTTACAACACATTCTAATTCTAGTTTGCTAAGAGTTTAATATATAGACTGAAAGGATATGGAATTTTATCAAACTTTCTTTCCTGAGATACATCAATAAATTTTTCTGGTTAATTTTCTCAAATTTAACCAAACTTGTATACCTGGGATAAACTTTATCTTCCAATATATTGCTCAATAGGCTTTCCCAATAGCTCAGAAGGTACAGAATCTGCTTGCAATGTAGGAGACCCAGGTAGGGAAGATCCCCTGGAGAAGGGCATGGCAATCCACTCCAGTATTCTTGCCTGGAGAGTTCCATGGACAGAGGAGCCTGGTGGGCTAAGTCCAAGGGGTTGAGAGAGTCAGACACAGCTGAGCAACTAAGCACACACTGCTCAATTAAGTTTCCTAACAGTGTGAATAGGATGCTCTCCATACATGTTTGACCTGTAAGTTTTTGTCCTGCCTTAGTAGAGTTCTGATATAAAGGTTATACTGACCTCATATATGTATGCTTGATTCCTGACAAAGATGACACAGTACAAAGTAGAGGGGGAATGGTCTTTGGAACAACTAGATCATTTTTAAACAGATTAATACTACTATCACTACTGCTACGAAGTTTTAAAAAGCTGGACCACTACCTCATACCATATACAAAAACAATGCCAAGTAGATTACAAATCTAAATATTAAAAAAACTATAAAATTTTACACAAGAATATAGGAAAACACCTCCATAAGGATTTACCCAATTCACATATAGTGGTAACCATAAACAATGATGACGATACGTGAAAACTGAAAATTTCAGTACATCAAAAGATACTGGAAGAGAGTAAAAAGCAAGATAGAATTTTTTCACTACATAAAGCTTACAAACATTTCAAACACACACACACAAAATAAAGACTGTCTACAAATAAATAAGAAAAGGCCCAAGTCAATGGAAACCTGAAAAAGACATAAAACACATACTTCACAGAAAAGGAAATCCAAATGCCAATAATCACAGGAAAAAGTGCTCAGTCACATGGATAATCACAGAAATGCAAATTTAAATTTCAATGAGACACTGCTATACAACCAACTGGAAAAAATTCTTAACAGTAGGCAATACCAACCCGAACTGTTATATACTACCGGTAGAAGTATAAACTGGTATTACCACTTTGGAAAACAGTCTGGCAATGCCAAGAATATCTGAAAATATGTATTCCCTAAAGTCTGAACTATTTGGTAAATATATACCCCACAGATGTGTACCAGGCACATGGACAAAAAGGTTCATAACAAAATTGTTCTAAATAGACCTAAACTGGAAAACACAAAAATTCCCGTCAAGAATAGAAAAGATAAATTGGGATATACTAATCAATACCATTCTATATAACAATAAACATAAATGAACACTAAAAATAATGTTGAACAAAACAAGCTAGACCAAAATAATGTATAATAAATGATTAAAGTGAAATATAAAGCAATATTAAGCAAGTGATTATTACAAAAGCCAGGATGGTCATTACCGCAATCAAGCAGGAAGAGCATCTTAATGATAAAGGACAGATGGAGATGGGAGGAAATCTAAAGTGCTGGAAATATTCTCTTTCCTATTACTTATTTGTACTTATGTTACCACGTAATTATCTTTTAATATGTGTATTTCACACAAAGCTTAAAAGGATGCTTATATATCATATTTGAGCTTTTAAAAGAGGTATTTAATAAAATTCTCTATTATGAAATTGCCGTAGTTGATTACATTTACTGAAATATTTTATTAAGGCTTAACAAGCTCCTGTAGACCACTGCCTCCTTGTCTGTGCTGAGAGGGAGGTGACCTCTGCAGCCCCTTGGGCCTGCAAAATTCTGTGACTTTTAAAACACAGAGAAAAGAGTGCCCCGAATGGGGGAAAAAAATGTGAGAACATGGAGATTGACTCAGGAATCTCTGTAAGATTCTGTTTTTCTCTCCAGAGCTCCTTCGCTCACCAAGACCTTGCTTCCTACTCTGTACATGAAGTACAGATGTGCTCTCCAGGACAAGAACAAATGGGACCTCAGGTCATACCGTTCATTGCTGGTCAGCGTCTCTTTGTTTTCTAGTCTAATTCGTAGGGTTGGATTGAAAAGGGAGTGGAGGAGAAAGAATCTGAAGCAGAAGTATGGCCAAGTGGGACCCTTTGCGGGATGGTAGATCCTCCCTTCTTGGAAAAGATTCTTCTTGACCTTGCGTCATTCCCGCTGCTTGCTTGTCGTATCTGTCAGTATTGAAATACTGTGTCAAGATGAATTATTCCTAAGGCACAGTGTTCCCAGTGTGCAGTGGTTGGCAAAGATTGGAAAGAATACTTAGTAGCTTTGGATTGTCATAAGACTTAAAGAGTAATTAGAGAATTTGTCTCCCTAGATGTTTGTGGGCATCCCACTCCAGTACTCTTGCCTGGAAACTCCCATTGACGGAGGAGCCTGGTAGGCTGCAGTCCATGGGTTGCTGAGTCAGACACGAGAGACTTCACTTTCACTTTTCACTTTCATGCATTGAGAAGGAAATGGCAACCCACTCCAGTGGTCTTGCCTGGAGAATCCCAGGGAAGGGGGAGCCTGGTGGGCTGCCGTCTATGGGGATGCAGAGTCGGACACGACTAAAGTGACTTACCAGCAGCAACAAGTACAAACACTTTAAAAGAAACAAAGAGCAATCTTCTTAGAAGATCAAAATGTTCCTACTGCCTCAGAAATATTTTCAGGATGCTCATGCTGAAACAAGACATGTCCTGTAAAAGGCCATCTGCTCAGGCTGTTTACTGTCTGCTACAAGTCATAATCCTATCTGCCTCAGTAATTACTTGTTGGAATATAAATACAACTGGAAAGATTAAGATTTCAGGGAATACATAGAAAAAAAAGACAAAAGGCCATACTTCCCAGTGATTCTGTATTAAAACATTGCAACACAGACGTGATTCACAAAGATAATCCATTTTACGAACCTGCTCATCTGAATCACCACCTGATTTTACCATTCATGAAAAAAAAAAAACTATAGATTTTTACTTACTTTTCTTCTCTCAAGAGGCCAGTCACTAAACATTACTTTATCATAAGAGCATTCCAAATGAATTTTATCTCTGAAAACACCTGCTCAAAAACTAGCATAGCTTTAATTTTCAGAAATACACCACCATAATATAAACGGTATGTTAAGTCTCTTAACTAATCCAATAAACACTGAAATTATTTTTCTGAGTGGATATTTTGTTAGAGCAATAATCACTATATTATTTCCTATCTCAGAAGCAGCAATTTAACTTTTATCTCATGATACAGGGACATCATCATGAGTAATTATCGGATACTGGGCTTACAGAGATAAGAGAGTCCGTGCACTTAGGAACGTGGTCTAAGGCATTGAGAAGGGTAAAGAACACAGGCTTCATAGGAGCTAATATAAGACCTTACCTGAGTGACATTCACGTTTAATCAGAAAAAGACAGAGCATCCATAAAGATACATATATGAATATGGGGGTAAAAGAAGGTACCTCATCTCTGTATACACAAATTGCCTGTGTGTGCATGTGTGTGTGTGTATGGAACACAAACCGCAAATTTGAAGAGCTATGAATAGTTTAGTATGATTAGAGCAGCAAGAGGCAGTATGTAGTGACAAAGTTGGGAAGTAGTTAGAGGTAATGCTAAGGAGTCTAGCTTTTAGAGGCAGTGAGGAGCCATTTCAGGATTTTGAGAGTGAGAAAACAGGATCAAATTTGTCATGTACTTTTGCCCAATGCAATTTTGATAAAAGACATAGTCTAGGTTCTAAGGAAGAACATGGTCTAGCAGGGAGACAGATGTGTAAACAGCATAAAGTATCAACAGTGTTCATACAATGAATACCTTATCAATTAAATGACGTTTAAAGTTGGTGACAAAATGACTGTAAAAATCACCTAGAATACCTAGGTAATAATTATTTTTTCAAAATGCATACAGGGGTGGGGTGGGGGGAATACCATGATACAAAAATATACAAGGCATTTTATTTTGTTTTCAGTTCACTATGGCACCAGTCCATTCTGAACGAGATCAACCCTGGGATTTCTTTGGAAGGAATGATGCTGAAGCTGAAACTCCAGTACTTTGGCCACCTCATGCGAAGAGTTGACTCACTGGAAAAGACTCTGACGCTGGGAGGGATTGGGGGCAGGAGGAGAAGGGGACGACAGAGGATGAGATGGCTGGATGGCATCACTGACTCGATGGACGTGAGTCTGAGTGGTCTCCGGGAGTTGGTGATGGACAGGGAGGCCTGGCGTGCTGCGATTCATGGGGTCGCAAAGAGTCGGACACGACTGAGCGACTGAACTGAACTGATGGCACCCAAACACACATGTTTCTCCGTTCCCCAAGCATGACGAAATGACAATAACGTAATAACAAAATGTAATAAATTGATAAATGCATGGAGATTTTAGATGGTAATATCAAAGAACCAAAGATATAATTCAGTGGAGAAAGAAAGGGCAATCAAATCATTTGGTAAACTTGTAAGGAAGGATCCAGCGCTCAGTGAACACATCAGAAGACTAAAGTGTTACCCAGAGCAGATCTCTCTCTTTTCTTCTGAAGCAGGTAACAGAAAACACACACCAATTACCTTTATTAAGTATATTTCATGAGCTGTCTCCCTCCCAAATGTATAATTTCTGTTTATAGGTGTGTAGCTAACACTGAGGACATTTACTGTTTAAAGTTAGCAATAGCTTAGCTTCTCATAAAATGGGGGAAAAAAAAAGGTTAGAGAATAATGCGAATTCAAGCAGAAAGATAATGGGTTTTCATCAAGCTTTGAATATTTCATGTCCTGGGTCTTAAAACCCATTCACTGATTCAACAAGTATTTAACTGAATACCTACATGCCTGGTACCCTTCCAGATGGTTGTGCTATGTCCATGAATAAGAGAAAATCCCTGTCTAACCTTGGGGAGCTGATATTCTAGTAAAGCTTACATTTTCATGTGATAAGTCTTTAAAAAGCCTTACTGAAGTGCTGATAGTGAGATCGCATACCAGGATCAGAGGTAATTTTTAGTTTCTCTTTTTCCTCTCACATCTTCTCAACACAAAAACATCTGTTTACTCCTTTCTTCCTTTATTTATTTAAGAGAGATGAGAACTGGTAGAGAAATCAACCTGGCCACACTGAGAGAGTAGATGCTGCTGCTGCTGCTGCTAAGTCGCTTCAGTCATGTCTGACTCTGTGCGACCCCACAGATGGCAGCCCACCAAGCTCCACCATTCCTGGGATTCTCTAGGCAAGAATACTGGAGTGGGTTGCCATTTCCTTCTCCAACGCATGAAAGAGAAAAGTGAAAGTGAAGTCACTCAGTCGTGTCCGACTCTCAGCGACCCCATGGACTGCAGCCTCCCAGGCTCCTCAGTCCATGGATTTTCCAGGCAAGAGTACTGGAGTGGGGTGCCATTGCCTTCTCCGTTAATTCAGGTAAGTACATAAAAATACAAGAATGTGAATGAAGGCATAGATTTAAGCTACATAAACGAGTAGAAGTAGGATAGATTTGAGAAACAGCAAGGATTCTCATGAGGACTCTATCTCCAGTAAGTCTGCTGATAAAAGAGAAGGAGAGGTCAAGTATCAGCCCCAGCTTTTCAATTTTAACCTGTGAGAAGAGTTAATGCAGGTCTGTTCTCTTGGTTCTTATCTCTGTAACCATGGCAATAATTCTTGATCAAACCCTAAAAACAAAACTCCTGAACATTCTTATATTTACTGGTTAATGATGCTATTCAATACACCTGAAGATGTGCTGCTGCTGCTGCTGCTGCTAAGTCGCTTCAGTCACGTCTGTCTCTGTGCAACCCCACAGACGGCAGTCCACCAGGCTCCCCCGTCCCTAGGATTCTCCAGGCAAGAACACTGGAACAGGTTGCCATTTCCTTCTCCAATGCATGAAAGTGAAAAATGTAAGTGAAGTCACTTAGTCGTGTCTGACTCTTTGCAACCCCATGGACTGCAACCTACCAGGCTCCTCCGTCCATGGGATTTTCCAGGCAAGAGTACAGGAGTGGGGGTGCCATTGCCTTATCCGCCTGAAGATGTGAACCAAGACAAATCAGGAGAACAGCATGTGTGAAGTTAACAGGAAGATTCCTGATATGCACCTGGCAACTGACACCCCTGCACAATGGCTGATCACACAGTGGTCATGTGCCTGTGCCACCAGTTCTCTATGAGAACCATAAACTTTTAAGACTCGAACTTCCTTGGGTTGAGGCATCTCCTGAGAGTCTCTGAGGTTCACAGCTAGAGGGAAAAGCACATCTTGCGTGACTTTGTGGGAGCCTGTATGTGACCTCTTTACTGATGGGTATCTTTTATTTGCTGTCCCTGGACTGTATTCTTTGCTATAATAAATCTTAGCAGTGAAGCTGTGAATACAACTTTATACTGAATCATGTGAGTTCTTTCAGTGGATCACTGAACTAGTAGGTAGTCATGGGATCCCCAAGACAGGACCATTGAGTAGACAGGAAATTAAGGAGGTGGCAGGATGTGAGAAAAACAGAATTTAGTTTCCATGTAAACCATCTTAATCACCTTCATTAGAAGACTTCTGAGCAGCAAGTTGCTTTTAACCATTTTCATCCTCATCACTGGTTCAAAGTTTCCTTCAGCTTTCATTTACTCTTTTATTATTTCTATTAAATTCAGAGGACCTCCCTGGTTGTTCAGTGGTTAAGAATATGCCTGCCAGGGCAGGAATAGAGATTCAGACAGAACAGAATTATGGACACAGGGTGGGAAGGAGAAGGAGGGATGAACTGAGAGAGGAACACTGAAATATATACATTACCATGTGTAAAAACAGGGAACTAATGGGAAGCTGCTGTATAGTGCAAGGGGTTCACCTGGTACTCTGTGACAACCTAGAGGGGTGGGACGGGGTAGGAGGTGGGAGGGAGGTTCAAGACGGAGAGGACACGTGTACACCTATGGCTGATGTAGGGAGCAACCAACACAACACTGTAAAGCAGAGTTAAG
Source organism: Nanger dama (assembly GCA_917880005.1). Classification (NCBI taxonomy): domain Eukaryota; kingdom Metazoa; phylum Chordata; class Mammalia; order Artiodactyla; family Bovidae; genus Nanger; species Nanger dama. The sequence goes on along the minus strand of CAKJTW010000085.1, from coordinate 2,679,267 downwards.
CTCTAACTGAAAAAAAAAAAAAAGAATCCACCTGCCAATGCTGTTAACAAGGGTTCAATCCCTGGTCTGGGAAGATTCCACATGCCATGGAGCACCTAAGCCTGTGCACCACGATAACTAAGCCCACACTCTAGGGCCTGCAAGCAACTACTGAAGCTAGTGCGCTCTACAAGAGAAGCTACCAGAGGAAGAAGCTGCCACCTCAATGCAAAGCAGCCCTCACTTGCTGCTAACTAGAGAAAGCCTGCACGCAGCAACGAAGAGCTAGCACAGCTAAAAATAAATAAATGAACAAAAACAAATGAATTCAGAAACAAGATATAACAGAATATCCCTTACTTCAAGAATATATCCTAGTATATTTTGTGATCTTGTTCCAAATCTTACATATACCACCACTATCTTTAAATTCATTGTGTTAAGCTGCTGCTGCTGCTGCTAAGTCACTTCAGTCGTGTCCGACTCTGTGCGACCCCACAGACGGCAACCCACCAGGCTCCCCCGTCCCTGGGATTCTCCAGGCAAGAATACTGGAGTGGGTTGCCATTTCCTTCCCAAGTACTAAGTGCCTAAAAATATTAAGAAGATAAAGCTCTTGTCCTAGAATCTAGAGAAGAACACTTACATGACTATTACTAGGATCTAGGCATAAAAATGAAACAGATCTGTTTCATTTCTAACAGTATTCCAGGCACAGGTAATAAAAAAGTTGCATCTTTAAAGTCATACTGAGACTGAAAGTACTGCATTACAGTCATATGACAGATCAACCTTCTCATGACAACTTTGCAAAAACATCCAAAAATCTGAATAATGAGCTTTCCACTGCAGAGTCAATGAGAAACCCAAGGCAGTCAGAGTAAAGGTAAATATTACCAGAAGCTACCTCTGCTTCCTGAGGGAACAGTGGATACGATCACCAGACGACTGAATAGCTTTGCTATCCTCAGGACGCTTATGCTTCTAGAATGATTATTCACCAGAAAGTGAGAGCAAGAAAAAGAAACAATTTCTCATTCCTCCCACGTATTACTTTGAGTCCTATTTGCCCCTACTAATAAAACATCTTTCATTTCTTTAGAAATGCTACATCCCCTTTTTAAATAAAAAAGATAAAATTATTTTATCATCTTTTTGAGCACAATTCAGGGATTGTTAAGTTGAATATGTTTAAAAGAACATGAAACATGTAATTATTCATCTTTTATGTATGGCAGAAACCAACACAATTCTATAAAACAACTATCCTCCAATTAAAATAAATATATTTATAAACAAAACAAATCTCTTTCAATCAGTTTGACTTAAAATAGCCAGTGGTAGATTTTGTTGATTGAAATCTAGTTCCATGACTAGTACAATAAAAATGTTTACCTACCCAAAGGTAGCGGCAAGGAACTATCCATCTTTAGAATTTAAAATATCTTGTTATAGATGTAAGCTTAGTGAGTTTTACAGAAATTCTGCTGTGTACAAATTTCTGGCGGCAGCAGAAGCCTCAGAATTGCAAAAGACAACTCACAGCCTGCTAATCAGAAGAGCTGCTTTCACTGATTGGTGATGGTTGTAGAAAGCTCCAGTGCAATAACAGACAAGTATAGAGAAGCTGAGAGTAGATTTCAAGGGAGGAGAGTGAATACATAATAAAGCTGACTAAAGCTTGAAACTTTATGGTATAAAAGAATAGAGATCATGAAACAGAATACAGAAAAGACAATCAGCATATGTTGGTGGGTTAGCGCCAAGAAATGATCATTTCAGAAACATAACCAATCAAATGTAAAGTATTATTGGAGACACTGGTGCCAAATCAAACATATCACTGCAATTATCTATTAATATTATCATAATTACTACTAACATTTAGTAAGCAGTTACATGTCAACCAGGCTTCTCTGGTGGCTCAGACTATAAAGAATCCACCTGCAATGCGGGAGACCTGGGTTCCTTCCTGAGTTGGTAAGATCCCCTGGAGAAGGGAACAGCTCCCACTGCCACTATTCCAGCCTGAAGAATTCCACGGACAGAGGAGCCTGGGGTCCGTGTGGGGTCGCAAAGAGTCGGACACAACCAAGCAACTTTCACTTCACTTACACGTTAGCCACTCTGCAAAGCACTGTAAGTGGATCCAATCTTTATAACAACCTTGTGAGACAGATACTACCATCAACCTCACTTTATAAATGAAGAAACTAGGGTTAAAGAAGTTAAGCAATTTGCCCATTAGCATAAAGCTAATCAAAAGCCAGTTAGAAATCAAGTCATATGGTTCTAGACACTGAGAGAAGTATGCTATTCTGCTTTCTCATCTGGTAGAAAAATGAGCCAGAAAACACTGCATATATTAACAATAAACTGTTTCATGAAAATTCTTCTATAGATAAATCCACAAACAGAAGAACAGAGGTTACCTCATCCACAGTGTACATTTCAAGTTTTTGAATGGAAAACGATGGAGAGATACTATGAACACTACGGAAATAGCTATCTCATCTTTTTACAATACTAAAAAGGCAAAGGAAAACATCTTTGAAAAACATCTTGAAAGAAAAGTATAATATTGGCTCATCCAAAACAAAAAGGTCAAATATTGAAACACTACAGGTTCTAAGTAAAGCAAACTACTGACCACAATAAATATGTGCCCTGTGAGCAGTGCAATGGAGACACAGCACAGCAGACTGGCTGTCAGGATCAACTATGGGATCCAATCCTGGCACTACTACAAATAAGGAAATGGATGTGTTCTCCATGTCTCAATTTGTTAATCTCTACTAAAAAAATAATATTATACTGTTTTTGTACTTACCTCAAAAAAAATTCAACAGGAAGTACTAAGTTAATGTTAGCAACTTTTATTTTATTAAGTTCAAGTGCCTAAAACAGAATGCTAAGTCATTTTCAATAAATGCTCTCATGTAAAATTTCTACATATTCCAGCACTAAACTTTATACACAAAGAATCTGAATATAATCATTGTAAAAATGTATCTCTAAAACGTCACTAGGAATTAGGGCTTCTGTGAAATAAAATGAAAATCAAATGAGTGGTATCACCATCCTTTTCTTCCACAGAGGAATTAAAATGAGAGTACACTGGACCCTCCTGGTGGTACAGTGACTAAGAATCTGCGTGCTAATGCAGGGGACATGGGTTCAATCCCTGTACAGGGAAGATCCCACATACCATGGGGCAACTAAGCCCATGCACCTCAACTACTGAGCTCGAGCTCTAAAGCCTACGAGCACCAACTACAAAGCCCAAAAACCTAGAGGCCATGCTCCACAACAAGAGAAGCCACCACACTGAGAAGCCTGCACACCACAACAAACAGCAGACCCCTCTCAATGCAACTCAAGTCGGCACACAGCAACAAAGACCCAGAGCGGCCAAAAATAAATAATTTTTAATTATTCTTAAAAAAAATGAGAGAACATCTAGGCTCATAGAAATCAAAATGACAAATAAATAAATGAACATGGGTCTCTCATATTTCTAATAGAAATATCTTACATTATCTGTCAACAATAAATTTCATTAATTTACATAAAACAATCTCTTCTTTGGGATAGCAGTTCTCACACCTGTTTGGAAAGCAAGGTACAAGAAAGAGACGGTGCTATTTACAGAACCCCCAAAATGATGTTGTAGTTAATGGTAACAAAAGAACTAAAAAACTTTCCCAGATTATGGAATTGCATACACATATGCAACATACATGCATATTCTCCAATATGAAAATAGTAACCACCAGTCTCTATTTATGAAAAAAATCTAAGCAAGAGCAATGTCATTTTTTCATTAACATTCATTTGGTGCTTGTTAATAGTAACAGTTGCTAATTTCTGAATACCTACTGTGTGTCAGGCCAGGCAATATGCCAAAGAGACTGAGGTGTGTATTTTACTTACAACTTATTTACCTTGCTCACAACCATTACTGACTCCTTGTTATCATTACTTTCATTTTTACAGTGAAACAGCTGAGGCTTCAAAGAGGTTAGATATTTAATCAAAGTTCAAACAACGGGGAAGGGGCAGAGCAAGGACTCAAAACTGTCCAACTGAAACTGTTCATGTATGTGCTTAGTTGCTCAGTCATGTCTGACTCTTTGCAACCCCATGGACTGTGGCCTGCCAGGCTCCTCTGTCCATGGGATTCTCCAGGCAAGAATACTGGAGTGGGTTGCCATGCCCTCCTCCAGGGGATCTTCCCAAGCCAGGGATCAAACCCGGTCTCTTGCACTGAGCCATGAGGGAAGCCTGAAACTTACATGCTTAACCACAACACTACACTCTACCCTATGCAATAAAATCTTAAACATTTTACACAATTGTGTTTAAATGCTATACAAATCATTAAAGATCAACATTAATCAATTTTAAGAACAAAATATACACATTGGTGAGAGGACCATTGAAGGATCGCTGCCAAGAATGCAATGTAAGCATGGTGAAAGTTGTTTAGAGAGTATACCTTTAATGTTCTCCTCCAAAAAAGAAATATTATTGGGTTGGCCAAGAAGTTGATTCAGGATTTTCTGTAAGATGTGAGGGAAAACCGGAACAAACTTTTTCACCAACTCAATATTTCATGTGACACAATGGAGGTGTTAACTAACACTATGGTGGAAGATATTATGTTAACACATTAATGTATCAAAGAAATACAAAATCTAGTTTTATAAGTTGTAATCAAATAAAGGTCTTCTTACTAGAAGATAAGCCAACTGTAAAATCAACCACTGGTCAATTAACCTAACTTAATTCCTCAAAGAGAGGATATATGTTTAGAGAATAAAATGAAGTTTTTGGGGGTAAACTAAATCCACTCTAATCTGTGTGTAGCCATTTTGGACTTCACATTTTAATTTGAGGAGGTACAGGGCTACCAGTACTGTCAAAAGGAAAATGATTACCTTTAGTTTTCGTTTAGCTGAATTGTTATCTGGTAAACAAAATACTACTGATATATTGACTTTTGTAGCGTATCTTCTAACATTACCCTATACGTCCATGATTTCTAATTTATTATTATAATTAGCATATCCATAGTCATAATTAAAAAGACAGAAAACTATATAAAAAGAATTATCAAGAGGAGTAAAAAGATTGTTCATACTTCAAACATGTTTAGGTCAATTCAATTTAAAATCTTATTGTGCTGGAATGAAATTTTACTAAAAGATAAGGGCCTTAGGTCTGCACTGGAGAGCTATTAAAGACAAGAAAATCTACTAATCATAAAATTTAAAAATAATCTTACTGTTAAGTTACTGTTAAGTCACTTCAGTCGTGTCTGACTCTGTGCAACGCCATAGATGGCAGCCCACCGTGCTCCTCTGTCCCTGGGATTCTCCAGGCAAGAACACTGTAGTGGGTTGCCATTTCCTTTTCAGTGCATGAAACTGAAAAGTTAAAGTGAAGTCGCTCAGTTGTGTCCGACTTAGCGACCCCATGGACTGCAGCCCACCAGGCTCCTCCATCCATGGGATTTTCCAGGCAAGATTACTGGAGTGGGGTGCCATTGCCTTCTCCAAAATAATCTTAACTCAAGCCTTAAAATGTATTTACCTTATGATATCCATTGCCTGGTAAAGTATTTCAGACTGATCAACTCCAAGAACCTTCTTTGCCCCTGCTTTAGCAGCAAACATAGAAAGAATTCCAGTTCCACAACCAACATCCAAAACTATCTGGTATAATAATGAAAGAAAAAGAACAGATGTTATTGAGAAGGTCTAACACTTTAAATCATATTCATATATGATGATGTTTCTGGCTAGGAATAGATAACAAAATTTAAACTTTACCAGTCAAACATGGTAATAATTTCTATTTGGGTAAATTGAACATATAATTACATTAAATTATTTTAAATTCATAACTGTTTTTGGCCACAGTTTATTGCAATCATATGCAACAATGTAAATTTAAGAAATGTTTTATATGAAATGAGCAATTCCCAGACTTACTAGGGAAGTACTCTGTCTTTAATTTAGGTTCAGTAATTCTAAATTTTAACAGAAATAAGCTTTCTCAAGTTTGAATACCAGAAATTAACCTAAGCAGGACAGTCTGATCCAACACAATTTAGAAATGGTTATAAATGAATCATGGATGTAGAATATTGTCATACTCACTCCACTTCCAAAGTTTAATAGTCAACTCATTTTAATTACAGAGGTACAATAAAAAATAGGCTTTTAGAATTCAGTTACTTGAGAATTTAAGTTTTCAAAATGATATTCACTATCAATGGTAGAAACAGTAAGAAGAATGAAATTTAAGATGTTATTGGGGATTGGAATGTAACAATTATTTCTAATCAAGAATTTCATATGGTTCTTCCCAGAATAGTAATAATGAAATCTGCATGGTTCACAGTAAAAAAAAAAAACAACAATTACCAAGGAAACACATTAAGCAAAATACTCAGAAATAACCAAGAATAAAGAATAGAAAGTAATAGAGAATAGTAGTGTGATAAAGAAAACTCAAGCATAGAGCAGAGCTTAGGGCAAAGGGAGAGGATACACACTCTCTTTTAGAATTTTAAATAGGTCCATGAAGCTTTTCCTAGCAAGAATATTGGAATGGGTTTCCATTTCCTTTTCCACCGTATCTTTCCGACCCAGGGATCAAACCCGTGAGATGTCTCCTGCTTGGCAGGCAGATTCTTTACCACTGTACCACCTGGGAAGCCACTGTAAGAAAAACAGAACTAGAGTTTATCTATCATATTGTTCAATCTATAGGGCTTCACTAGTGGCTCACCAGTAAAGAATCTGGCAGCAACGCAGGAGATGCAGGTTCAGTCCCTGGGTTGGGAAGATCTCCTGAAGGAAGAATTGGCAACCCACTCCAGCATTCTTGCCTGGGAAATCCTATAGACAGAGGAGCCTGGTGGGCTATAGTCCATGGGATTGCAAAGACTCAGACACAACTGGACAACTGAGCAATGTTCAATCTATGTAAATGTATCTTTGTAAATGAACTTATTTACAAAACAGAAATAGACTCACATGCTTAAAGAACAAACATGGTTGCCAGAGCGGGCGAATTGGAAGAAGAGACAGGAAGTTTGGGATGGATATGTACACTCTGCTTTATTTAAAATGGAAACCAACAAGGACCTACTGTATAGCACAGGGAACTCTGCTCAATGAGACAGCCTGGATGGGAGAGGAATGTGGGGGAGAATGGATACATGTATATGTATGGCTGAGTCCCTTTGCTGTCTACCTGAAACTATCATAACATTGTTAATTGGCTATACTCCAATATAAAATAAAATTTTTTTAAAAAGAATCTATTACATTGTTCAACAACTACTTTTTCACTAGGTAATATATTCATTTTTCCACAAGCATAAGAGAATCAGCTTTTTTTTTAAGTCTTAGTATTTTTATGGGTACTGAACTAAAATATAAATTTACAGAACACAGACAATTTCATTTTGTGTTTTCTATTCAGGAACACGGTAAGAATTTCAATTTGTTTTAATCATCTTTTATGTTCTTTAAAAGTTTGGGATTTTTAAAAATCTCTTTCATGTAAGTCCTGCACACTAGTTAAAGTCTGTTCCTATGCATTTTATCTTCTGCACTGTTTACTAGTATAAGGTAAGTCTGTTCCATCACATTTTTAAAATATACCAGAACTGACTCCAGAGGAGAGAATCTGAATAGTCTTAATTTCTATTGAAGAAATAAGGTTGTCAAAAGGCTGCTACTCTGTGTCCCCCTATCCTCTCTGCCCCTCTTAGAAGGTAGAGGCTGCTTAGGGAGAATGCGACTGTCCCTGACCGTAATGTTACCTGTTTGGGTGAGTCAGCACATTTTAATATAACCACTTCACATGTTAAGAAAGTTCAAAACTGTAAGATGAACTCTATAAAATACCACTGCAAAACCATTTTTTTAAGTTACAAATAAAATATACTAACCACACCATCAAGTAAATACTATAACACTGAGCATATATATTTATAGCATGGTTACAGTAGATCAACTTGAAATTTACATGGCATAAAATGATAATAAAATGTAAAAATATATACAACACAACAGTAAGTGATGATTTCCCAGAACTTTCATTGAAATATTTGCAAAATTAAAAATAAAAGATAAGTGTCGAATTTACCAAGTCTGACAGCACAGTGCTTTGGCAATGGTGTTTGGGAATATTGAGTATCAACACTCATGCACTGTTTCTGAAAAGACAAACTGGCAGCACTAATTCCATCCAGGGTAGAACCTTTCTGACCCAGAGAGTCCTCTGCGAGATTTATCTTATTATTCTATTCCTACATTTTATAAAAAGATTTTTAATATTTTCTATTTTTACATGCATTATTTATAATATAAAAAATTAGAACTTATGGACAATTTACACTGAATTTTTGAGCCATTAAAATAACATTAATAAGGGATTACCTTAGAGAAACTAAGTGACAACAACTAAGTACAGCAAGATATATATATCATGTACTCCAATTCAGTATGTATTCTCTTGTAAAACTACACACATACATAATTTATATACATATGCATATATATATATATAAAATCTTACTTAACTCTTTCTGAAGGAAAGAGAGCTTTAGAGAAAGAAACAGATTCAGGATCATACAGCAGGTAATTTGTAAAGCTGAAACTCAAACATAGGTCAAGCTGCTTTTTGAAGTGCATACTTAAATTATATTTTTAGCTGCATACTAATTAGTTATTACATCTAGCTCAGATTTAGGTTTTTGGGCAAATAAACTAAAACTTGAAAGAACCAAAAAAGAGGAAAAATGACAACAGAATACACTAACATTATTTTATAAAACAATGAAGGAATGTATATAACACATTTTAACTGTAGATAATCAAAAAGCATAAAAAGGCACCAAACTGTGAATTTCTTCAATGAACTACAAATAGAAATTAATTATGAGTGAGTGAGAACAAGATTATGCCACCCAAAGTTAAATTAAATCTGAGAAACCATATGGCCTCCACAGGAGCTTTGTGAATTAAAACAATATTAAGAAAGGAAAGAAGGAAAGGAAGCAGGAAGGATGGAGGGAGAGGAAAAGAAATTTTAATTTTAATCCCTTTTCTGAAAAATAAATTTCTACCATGCCCTAAACAATATATGATACAGAAGCTAGAGCTGTGATATGAAATTTATCTACCTAATGAAGAAAAATAAAAACAAAAACAATGGTATAAAACTTAAGAAGAAATGTTATTCCGTACATTTTTTAAAAGAACTATATTTAAATAATTTCATGAACATGTTCTGTCATTCCACACAGGACCTATGCATGAAAAATAACGAGAATTAAAATGTCATTAATGAATCCCACCCTAATTATTTTCTCCTTAAAGTGCAGTGGCACAGGGTTAAGGGCACTAAACTAAAACCTTCAAGTCCTGTTTTTGAGTTGCCTATTTAAGAACAAGTCTTTAACCTACTGGTTTCAAATTCCTCATGTATTAAATGGAGATAAATACCTACCATCCCTAGTTACAGGTATATTAAACAGGAAAGAGACAACGTGTTTGAAAATAGTCTATAAATTATCAAACACTATTTAAATGTATGGTAGTACATTTTCCACATCTGCAGCCATAGTATAATACAAATAAGAGTATTCCAAATCACATAAAATCTCTAGATTACTATTGTTAATTACAGAGAATTATATCCTGAATATGCTTTAAAGAATTAGAAACTGATACATATTTTACACTATACTCTTAAGAAACCAAAAATGCTAAGCAAACCTAACCACACATTGATAAAAGAAAGCATGTTAGCCAAATTCCAATTTATTAATAAGCCCTCTCCTTACTGTGACAGATTTAATCTCTTCAGCAAAAGCAGTAGATACTATACAAAATAAACTTTATATGTTTTCCATGGTCATGTATTTTGTCCAAAAGTGTATTATATGGTATTTCTCTAACAGTTACTATCAAAAAAATTAACAGCAGATAATTGTATAGGTCTATGAACCCAGTAAGATGTGTTTCATATACATAGAAATATTCATAATTACTTAATTTCCTGATTAATCTTATGATTACTAATACTTTTGTCTTTTCACTACTTTCTTCTGTAATACAAGACAAAAGTCTATTCAGAGCATATTGAAAAGAAACTGCTGCTAAGTCACTTCAGTCGTATCCAACTCTGTGCAATCCTACAGACGGCAGCCCACCAGGCTCCCCCATCTCTGGGATTCTTCAGGCAAGAACACTGGAGTGGGTTACCATTTCCTTCTCCAATGCATGAAAGTGAAAAGTGAAAGTGAAGTCACTCAGTAGTGTCCGACCCTTAGCGAACCCATGGACTGCAGCCTACCAGGCTCCACCACCCACAGGATTTTCCAGGCAAGAGTACTGGAGTGGGGTGCCATTGCCTTCTCCGGAAAAAGAAACTACTTTTACTTAAAAAATTCTTACCATGTTGGTATCAAAAAGTATTCGTATCAAAAAGTATTTTTAAAATACTTTATAAGATAGTTCAAAGATACTGCTTTTATAAAAATAGAAGTCCTAAAGTTTTAGAACCAGAAAAAAAAATTTTTAATCATTTTATAGATGAGGCCCAGAGATTCACCATTGTCTAAAATTATTATGTGGCTGGATCCTGAGTAGCCAGGCAGAACTAGTGATTCCCAGACTAGTACATGTTTCAATTGTACACAATATATTAAGGAAAAAAATAAAATAAAAATCTAGGCATAATCTAAATAACTTTAAAGCAAAATTTTAATAGTAACATTATTTGCTTCACTGGAAAGTGTTTTTTTAGATATTAAATAAACTGTTCTAGAATTTCAGGTGCAAATATAAAAACTACTAAAAAAATGATTAGTCTTCACTATAATAATAAATAGAAAGCAAATTTAAAAAGCCAACAAAGAACTGATAAAAACTAATACTTTTAAAAATGAAATAATCTGCCTGTTGGAGAATTAGCAAAAACAAAGAAATACACGCCATCATTACCTTATAGGTAATGCATTGGCCAAAAGATATCAGAACCATATAAATTTCACATCTCCAACTCAGCTAAGTCACAAGTTAAACACTGCTCTTAGGAAACAGGTATGGAAAATAAAAAGCCAGTCTCTCTCTCTCTCTCTATATATATATATATATATATGTTATTCCAAGCAACATAAAACTCGGCAAAACAGTCTTTTCAATATATTAAGGTCGTGGGTCACTACTGCAGTATCATATAAGGTCCATGAAATAACCTTAGAAAAGTATTTTTTTTTATTAAGGGGAACTATGAAAACCTGATGTTACCAGTATACATATTCTTGAAGTAGAAAGTGTGTGTGTATGTTAGTCAATCAGTCGTGTCTGACTCTTTGCAATCCCATGGACTACAGCCCACCAGGCTCCTCTGTCCATAGGATTCTCCAGGCAAGAACGCTGGAGTGGGTTGCCATACCTTTCTTCAGGGGATCTTCCCGATCCAGGGATCAAACCCAGGTCTCCCACACTGCAGGCAGATACTTTACCATGTGAGCCACCTGGGAAGCCCCTGAAGTAGAAAGAGAGGGGAAAATTTCCAAGCAAAGGTATGTGAGTGGCAGAGACAAGCATATACTAGACTAAATTAGTGGACTAACTTCTAGTAAGGTGGAACAAATAGAAAACCTGAACTCTTAGGTAACATGCCAATGTAGAGGAGGGAAAGAGAAAGTGAAGAAAAATGGAAAAATTCACAAGGGAGGAAAAAAATATATGACAAATTTCACACACATACTCATACACACCATGAAGGATCATCTTTGAAATAACAAGAGGCAGTATAAAGACTAATTGTAAAATATAAAGTATCTCATAAAATGGTCTCAAAAAAAAGCACATAAAATAAATTCTACCTGAAAATATTTGACCCTATTTACCAAATGAGTTTTTAAATTAAGTTTTAACTAATTAATGTGAACTAAAATAATAGTTAAATGCTTTGATATGGGGTTTATCCTGTAGATTTGAAATTAACAAGAATCATAGTAAATCAAAAACATGGTTTAAGAAAAACTTACCTAACTGAGCAAAGTTAAATCACTATAATTAATTTCAATTAAAAAAGTGTAATGAATAACACCAATCAGCATTTCTGTTATCAGTATTCTGCACCATAGATCAGCATCACAAAAGTCTTCCATGAAATAAAGCCAGTATACATGAAATCAGGCTTCCCTGGTGGTTCAGCTAGTGAAGAACACACCTGCAATGCAGGAGACCCTGGTTTGATTCTTGGGACAGGAAGATTCCCTTAAGAAGGGATAGGTGACCCACTCCAGTCTTCTTGGGCTTTCCTGGTGGCTCAGACGGTAAAGAATCCGCCTGCAACGCATGAGATCTGGGTTTGATCCCTGGGTTGGGAAGAACTCCTGGAGGAGGGCATGGCAAACCACTCCAGTATTCTTCCTGGAGAATCCCTGCAGACAGAGGAGCCTGGCAGGCTACAGTCCATGGGGTCGAAAAGAACGGGACACGACTGAGTAACTATAGCACACAAATGAAATCAACTGCTGTCACAATGACGTAAGAGGATTTCTGTTACCCAAGATCCACATGAAACACGTAATTCTATAGACTATGCCACTCACCTTGTCTTTGAAGATATGTGGGTTTTGGTATATAAAATCTCGGTAACTTTCTGTTCGTACTTTGTCCTAGGGCAGAGAAAGGAAAACATCACATTATACTTACAAATAAATTTTTTAAAGGAAAATATCTGCTAATTATCACATACGTTTCTACAGCTCCTTTTTGCCTAGAAACCCATGTTTAATTTTTTTTTTGCTACAAGAAAATAACAGGGACTTCCCTGCTAGTCCACTGGCTAAGACTTCAAGCTCTCAATGCAGGGGGCTCAGGTTTGATCCCTGGTGGGAGAACTAGATCCCATAAGCCACAACTAAAGATCCTGTGTGGTGAAACTAACACCTAGCACAGACAAATAAATATTTTTTCAAAAAGAAAATAGGAACAGTAACAGCAACAACACACAAAGAAAACACTTAATAACATCACTGAAAGTCAAATAAGACCTAAGTTCTTAAAAATGTACATATTTTTGTCTTGACGTGCACCATCACTATAAGACTTCAAGTGATAATTAATACTAATGGGCCTGATTCCCTGTAGTAGAACTAGGTTAAAATATGAGAGGAAAAAAAAACCAAAACAGACAGATGTGAAAATTACAGTTACATAATGAAAAATGAAGCTAAACTGAGCACAGTTTTTTCTAAGAAAGTCATCGATCAGCACCTAAGTGATTTATAATCCTGTTTTGTTTCTAGAACTGTCTGTAGTAGGAAATGACGCTTAAAAGCCTTTAAGCCTAAAAGTAAATCATTTGAGCCCTACAGCCCACATTATGAGACTTCTCCACGCCGGAGTCTCACATGACCTGTGACTCAGGCAGGCAGTGAACGTTAACATTTATGCTGGTTCCTGAACAGTGCCGATTCCCTTTTAAATCACTTCAGCTGAGACATGTACTGACAGCAAATTAAGCAGTAAGGGCACAGTTGCTAAGGGAGTAAAACGAGTTTGATAAAAATATCTCAAACCGGGAATTTTAAATTTCACACTTGGTAAAAAGAAGTTAACATCAAACACTACAACATTTATACCATTCACATCCCTGACAAAACCATTGTTCATGCCAATACTGGAATTAAAAAAAAAAGATATATATAAGTCTTAAATTAGAAGGTGTTTCACAGGAATTCCATAATTAATTCCATGTTTTGCTTTACAAACAAAATTTTAAATCAGGTTTATTAAATTTATGTATTTTAAGAATTATTATGAGAATCTAATATTCAAATGAATTTAAACATACTATTAAGTAATTAATTTTACAAATCTTTTAAAAATACCATTTCATACATTCTTACTATTTTTATACTCTTCTTACACTATAACCAGTGATTTTTGCTGACATAACAAAACCCACAAAGTGTGAACATCGGTCAAGAAGGCAGTCACTCAGAAAGCTCTCACCAATCACACTGCTCTAATTTAATCACTGGCACCCCAACTCCTGTCCTTAGTCCATGCACTGCTGCTCAGTTCAACCATAATCCTTCATCCGGCTCTTCCTACACATCCATCTGCTTTCACTCAGATGCTCACCTGGTGCAATGAAATTCAAAGTATGCTAATAAACACAGTGCTTAGGACATAGCAGAGCTTTGATTTAATAAATGAATTTTTGAGAGGAAAATCCACTGAATGTGAAAATCCAAACAAATTAAAGACAAGCCCTCAAACCATTACTAAAAATTCATTTCAACAAAGAACTAAAACTGTTCAATGTAAAATAAGGTAATAAAATAATCTTTTGTACTCACCTATTAAAACTAAGAAACACAAAAGAACGAGAGGTTCTTTGCTTCTCAATATTAAGAAGCAAAATAATCTTTTAAGACTAGTATATGGTGTCAGGGAATTATTCCTACAAATATTTTAAAAATTTAAGTATGAGACTAAAGACAACAGAAAAATTATATACTATAAATTTTACCGATATAAGTAACAGCATATTTTAAAATACAGGCTCATGAAGGTGGACAGAATGCCTAAGTCAACTACAAATACAATGAAGAAAATGAAGAAAAATTATTTAATGGTACTATAGTCTGGATAAATATTAACCAGGATAAACAATGTTTTTCTTGGGGGAAAAAAACAGAGAGAGAGATACATCTCAGATTTAAAACATTAGCTAATTTCAGAAAGATAAAGTGGTGAAGGATTTTGAAAGTTCATGTCATCTATTCTGCGATCAACTAACATCTCTGGAATTCAAAGTTACCTTCATCTTGATTCTGAAAAATAAGATTACAAACTATCCTTATTTATAATCACTAAATAAGGCATATACAAAATAGTGTCATTAAAATACTGTATCTGAGACTAAGCAACAAAAAATTCAAATAATATTTTTATAAAAGCAAGGCCAATTCTAAGCATAAAAATAAGTCCTGTATGTATGGCTTCTCAACTTTAAATGATCACGTGAGCTGATCAATTTTAATGATCTTAAATGTAAAGATCATGTGAGATTCTGGTAGTAGCACAACCTTGAACAAATTATATGTGCTAAGAATTGTTTTGATAGGAAACAGAAGAAATATTGTGTTTCATAAGGCAATATTTCATATTCCCCCACAGTATGTAACTTAGCAAAATATAAAATGGACAAATAGTCTTTTTGAGTGAACTATATCCATATTTCCTATGATCCAAGGAGAGGTGGTTACACTGTGTATCAGCTAAGGGGAATTAAGGCATGAGAAAGTGAAAAGACAGCACTGGGAACTTTCAGCGTGAAAAGACAGCACTGGGAACTGTCAGCTGGAACTTCTTAATGTACATCAAAAGGACTTAAAGATACTCTATCTGGTATGAAATCCTCTAGTTACTGAAATATAGCTACAAGGGTCCAGGAGAGAGATTTGGAAATAAGTCCAAACTGGATTTCCCAGATGACTGAACCGAGAGCACTCAGATGTACTATCTTCTAGGAGTCTCAGTAACTGACCAGTCTGAAAAATCCAATACAATTTCCCTATCAAAAGCATTAAAGGTTCATGGCATTGAAACTGATGGGGTGATTTAAAATGACAAACATGGGCAAAGAAAACCTTTAAAGAAAATATTCTAGACACAATAAAATTAATTTTAACGAGGAAAACGATGTATGTCCATTTCTTTTAAATAAATGCATCCCGGACTTAATTTATTACTTATAACTGTTATTTGCAATCCTATGCAACTACCCAAGGAAGGAACAACAAAAAGCACAACCAACCGCGACAAATCATTAGTGAAGAAATGACATGACATTGCTTTAAAAGACTCCAAATAATTACAATTACTATTAATCAGCAAACCTCCAACTCTGCAATCCTGCAAAACTGACTCAACAAAATATATACATGTTATTAAATATTCCTGGTTATTTTAAATAGGTGTTTCAAGGAACACAGTCTTCAGGCTTCTGTAAAATAAATCAATCTTCTGAGGAAGGATTCAAAAGAGAAAAAAGGTAGTGACATCTAAAATTGACAGATAAACATCGAAAATTTTCAATAATTTTTAAACTCCAATGTTTGTTAGATATTTTCACTTTTACTAAATTAAAAAATTATACTTTGCTATTTTATAATCTATAATAGATGATAAAATGTATCTATTATACCAAGTACAGCTAGAAATCTACCTATAGTTTATATAAACATTACCATTATAAAAATTAAAACCAGCCAAGTTCAAGTATCTGATCTGACTTAGGAAATTCTTTCTATCATTGATTTCAAATGTAAAAAAGTTATGCTATAACTGTGAGAATTTTCTACAACTAACTTTATACCAAAGAATTATTCTTTGCCTAAACTAATGACAGGACTGCTAATTAAAACACTAATTTCTCCTTCACACATTAAAAGGCAAACATATAATTTATTTCTTCCTATTTAAAAGTTGCTCTTGAGAAGCCTAAAATCATTAGCAATTTTTCCCATTGTTCTATTTTAAGCAAAAGTAATCTCATAATAAAGATTAATAATGATCCTAAGTAGAATTTACAGTAATTCTGATACTTCTATAATCTTTTCACCGTAAGATGAGCTATCAAGTACCAAAAAGATCTAAAAAGCAGTTCTCAAAAAAAAAAAAAGGCAGCTCTACCACAGCATGTGTGTTAAGAACCAGTTTCAGTTTCACTCTATCTTTCCTTCAGCATGGACTTGGCACATTTGTGCTCTTTTCTAACCTTGAGCATTTCTTCGTGTATCCCATAATGCCCGTAGGAGCTGAAATAAACACCATCCTCATCCTCCCGGAGGTCTGCAATGGCAGTGGTAGATGACGGGCAGGCTCTGACATCTGAGTTCATCACAAAATCCTGAGCAAATTGTCTGTAATCAATTTGAAATACACCCTTGAGACAAGTTTATTGGACCATGAAAAAAGGAAAGGCTAGAGGCTGAGGCAGAGGTAGGAGGGAAGTGTAGAGTGTGATGAGCCTCTAAATCACGCTCTATCTTAAGCAACAAAAGCTCCCCCTGCTGGATTTTAAGCAATGGGCATATTCAAACCCAGTTGGAAGCACGCCTTCTGCAAACCACAAAAGCATAGCCAACTCAAATTATGGCTGTTGATACCTTTCGACCAACAAAATAAGCATACTATGACTCTATTCACTTTTCTATTATTCCAAAATCTTATTATATCATGGAAGGGTTATATGGGCAGAAAGCAGATCCAAACTGGAAATTATTTACACACACCAACACCATCCACTCAGCCTCTAAAACTCAGTTCCCTCTCTGATCACAACACATTAGGAATCTATAACATATACATGGGAAAGAAGTGTAGAGAGGCAGATAAAGAGTTGTTGGTTACTAGGTTACTCAGCATAAAATATCAGAAAAGGGGAAGGGAAACTACAATTCGCTTGACTATTTTTCCTGCTGGACATTTTGGCAAATCATCAAATGGGTACTCAGGCAGTAGCAACCAACTTACAAATCTTAACAGGTTAAGCTGGAGGTGTATATATATATATATATACACTCAATAGAAAGGCAGAATCTCAGACTACCTATTCAAGGCCTCCTGAATCAGAATCTGTAGTTTATCGCATTACCCAGGTGATCTGTATACACGTCAAGTACTAAGCCAGCAGAATGCTAATTTACACACTGTAGAAAACCATCTTATGGAGCTAGTTTTCTGATTATATACTTCACCATAATTATCATTTGATTCTTTAAAAACAAATATTTCAACTGTGTATTTTCCCCAAGTCTAAAAGCCTAGGAGAATAAAAGTGAAGAAAGCTATTACAAAGAAGGTAATTCAAAAGAAGGTAGCATTAAGGAACAAAAGCACTCAAGAGGACAACACTCCCAAGAACAACTACCATTAATATAAAAGTAATTACATAGAAGTATATGAGAATAGAATTTTATGTTAATTAGTTATAGCCGCAATGTACAAAAATACTGCATATCCTCAATATTACTAAAATTAAATATCTACACTGTGCTTTCTAGTAAATGAAATATTTTACTGTATTCTACCTTGAACTGTATTATTTGGGGGATCTAAACCATTAATGTTCTGTAAGATTGATAAATTACTTCATTTTTTGCAGGTCCTCACGCGCTCCAGCCAATGCAGCTTCAGCAGATAGTGCCCTGGCTTCCATGTGTTTCAATTTTTCAACAAGAGATGCATTTTCACTGAGCCCATTGGGATATGAGAATGGGACTGACACCGGTTCATAAAGATCTTCTACATCTAAAAAAATGAATGGACATTATTTTCAGGCCATCTTATAACAACGAAGCACATATACATGTGTTACAAATAAATATATACTAAGTGCCTATTATGCAGCCAACTGAGAAAAATCAGTACATTTAATTAAATATTTAATATCCAAATTATTTTGAGTTTATAAACAACATGCCATTAGTCTAAGTTTTTCACTAGTTGGCTAAAGTGAACACACAAACAGTAATTGCACTGAATCAAACCCAGGACAAAGCAAAAAGTAGAAGGAAAAAAAAAACGCTAATATTTATTGATTGGGTAGCTTTCAAATTCATGTATCACATCTCGTTTCATCTTCAAAACAAACCTAAAATATAAACATTTATCCCTGTTTTAAGACATGGGAAAAATAAATTTCAGAGAAACTGACTAGCCCAAAGTCATACAGCTGTTTAATGAGGGAACTATGATTCAAACCCATGCCTGCCTTTCTAGCCCATGTCCTGCCATCACAGAGGGCCACCTCTAGTCTCTGGGTCTTTACCTGTAGAAAAACAGGTATTAATTACATTTAGCTATTCCTTAAGGACAACATGGAAGTAAGGAATTTTGTACATTCACTAAGTTTTTCATTTTGGGTAAGGTGGTATGCAATCTATACACTGTCTTAGTGCTGATATCGTTAAATATCCTAATTCCTAATATTATTAAAATTGATTTAATTTCACTATATGTAAATTAGTAACTTCTGCTATAGAAGTTAATGTATGTAAATCATTAATTCTGCAAACAAATTAATATACGGAGCTAGTGAGTTGTACAAAACTTCAATGTCCATTGACTAGTCTAATTAACTTTCACATGAACCTAAAGCAATAAAAACAATACAGGTATTATACTGTCTCCTCAGAGCAGCACTGAGGGAAACAGGACTTTTTTCCCCCATTTAGTCTTTACTTGCAACAATTCTTTAGAGCTGAGACAAAATACTAAGTTTAACAAATTCACAATAATATTATATAACTTAAAGACTAACGCCTAAATTGATCTTGTTATAAAAGCAGTGCAGGATAATCAGTCTGGCAGAATACTGAGTCCTTGCTTTAAAAACTATAGATTCATCCACTATTTAATTCATCCAAAATTAACAACGGCAACAAAATACTGCCAAACTGTTAAAGGATGATGTACAATTTCTCTACTTTCTACTATAACTCTAATTGTGTAGCCTGTCTTCAAAATTCTTTGAACTGTTTGCAAACCACCTTGTTAAAGAACTGAACAAAGAAATTGGCTTGTTTCAGCTAGTTTCTGTGTTTTGCTTTCTGCTGCAATAGATTAGTCAGGATAAAAACTTTAAGTATTAATAAACAGTTTTCCCTTGGTATCTCCAAGGGCTCTGTTTCAGGACCTCCCTCAGATACCAAAACCCACAGATGCTCAAGTCCCTGTATAAAATGGCAATTTACACTTAGCACTTTAAATCATCTCTAGATTCCTTATAGTAACTAGTACAATATAAATGCTATAAGTAACTAGTACAATATAAATGCTATACAAATAGTTGTAAATACAATGTAAGTAGTTGGCACTGGGCAGCAAATTCAAGTTTTTTTTTAATTTTCTGGTATTTTTTCCTGAATATTTTTGATCCAAGGTTGGATGAATCCAAAGATGCAGAACTCCTGGATACAGCAGGCCAGTTGCACACAAATAATTCTAAATTAAAGGTGAAGTGTATAGCTTTGAAAATGAGAAAGGATTCAATAAACATTAACATTCATACCTACAGTATATCAAAACAGTCTAATTCAAAGTCCTAACCCACACTCAGGAAGAACTGCCACACCTACATTCTATCTGAGGAAGTTTAAATCACTTGGACACTCTATCTTAGCTGCTGGAAACTACCACAAAAGATAGTTCATCATGAAGACCTAACAATTATGAGAATAAATCTCACAAGAGAGCTTCAAAATACATGAAGCCAAAGCTGACAGAATTAATGGTAAAAGCAGAAAATCCTCTAATCACAGTCAGGGATTCAAATACACCTCAATCAACAATTGATAGGGGCAGATTTTTAAAACTCCAAAAGACATAAAAGATCTGAAGAAAAATACTAGCACTCTGACCCATTTATACAATAATGTGCCCAATAACTATCTTGACACTTGTGAAGAATACTTATCAGTAATTTTGTAGAATGTCCCTCAACCTGGGACTGTCTAATGACTTTTTCATTACTGGAATGAGGTTATACACTTTGGGCAACAACAACAGAGAAACAATGCTGTCTCCTCAGAGCATTACACAAAGGGGTTCATGATGTCAATATGGTTATTACTGATGATGTTAACCTTGATCACTAGGTTATGGTGGGGTCTGCTTGGTTTTTCCACAAAAGTTAACATCTCCTTTGTAACATATTTCTTAGGGGAGATACTTTGAACTATGCAAATCCTATCTCACCCACCTAAGTTTTCACCCACTAATCTCAGCATCCATGGGTGGCTCTTCTCTCCAAGTTACTACTGCGGTACTTGCCTAATGCTGATTTTCTGTCTCTCTTTTCCAACACTAATAGAAATTCTATGCCAAAGAAAGGCAATGCCATAGAATGCTCAAACTACCACACAATTGCACTCATCTCACATGCTAGTAAAGTCATGCTTAAAATTCCCCAAGCCAGGCTCCAGCAACACGTGAACCGTGAACTTCCAGATGTTTAAGCTGGTTTCAGAAAGGCAGAAGAACCAGAGATCAAATTGCCAACATCTGTTGGATCATGGAAAAAGGAAGAGAGTTCCAGAAAAACATCTATTTCTGCTTTACTGACTATGCCAAAGCCTTTGACTGTGTGGATCACAATAAACTGTGGAAAACTCTGAAAGAGATGGGAATACTAGACCACCTGACCTGCCTGTTAAGAAACCTGTATGCAGGTTAGGAAGCAGCAGTTAGAACTGGGCATGGAACAAAACATTGGTTCCAAATAGGAAAAGGAGTACATCAAGGCTGTATATTGTCACCCTGCTTATTTAACGTATATGCAGAGTACATCATGAGAAACGCTGGGCTGGAAGAAGCACAAGCTGGAATCAAGACTGCCGGGAGAAATGTCAATAACCTCAGATATGCAGATGACACCACCCTTATGGCAGAAAGTGAAGAGGAACTAAAGAACTTCTTGATGAAAGTGAAAGAGGAGAATGAAAAAGTTGGCTTAAAGCTTTAACAGTCAGAACTAAGATCATGGCATCTGGTCCCATCACTTCATGGGAAATAGATGGGGAAACAGTGGAAACAGTGGCTGACTCTGGGCTCCAAGATCCCTGCAGATGGTGATTGCAGCCATGAAATTAAAAGATGCTTGCTCCTTTGAAAGGAAAGTTATGACCAACCTAGACAGCATTATTAAAAAGCAGAGATATTACTTTGCCAACAAAGGTCCATCTAGTCAAGGGTATGGTTTTTCCAGTGGTCTTGTATGGATGTGAGAGTTAGACTATAAAGAAGGCTGAACGCTAAAGAATTGATGCTTTTGAACTGTGGTGTTGGAGAAGACTTCTTGAGAGTCCCTTGGACTGCAAGGAGATCCAACCAGTCTATCCCAAAGGAAATCAGTCCTGGGTGTTCACTGGAGGGACTGATGAAGCTGAAACTCCAATACTTTGGCCACCTGATGAGAAAAGCTGACTCATTGGAAAATACCTTGATGCTGGGAAAGATTGAGGGCAGGAGGAGAAGGGGACTACAGAGGATGAGATGGCTGGATGGCATCACTGACTCGATGGACTTGAGTATGAGTGAACTCCAGGAGTTGGTGATGGACAGGGAGGCCTGGCGTGCTGCGGTTCATGGGGTCGCAAAGAGTCGGACACGACTGAGTGACTGAACTGAACGCTAAAGTGGAGCTACTTCTTCCCATTTGATTATTCCTGTCAGTATGAATTCATGGACATTTATATTATCCTAAGGGTTAAAACCCAACACTATCATTTTCTGTGTTAATCAAATTCTTCCATTAGTTTTGGCCATTAGGAGCTCCTTCATGTTGGTTTCCTGCGTTCTTCAGGTAAGTCTCTTTTCACTTTTTCTTAGGTACTTCCTTACTTTCTAGAACAAGTTGTCCCAGGTTTATCTTGTATTTTCCCTGGCTTATCAAGGAATCAATCATCTCTCTCAGGACCCTTGGCACCTTATATTAATAAAGGATTGTAAGTCAAGGTCTGGACATGAGGGATGCTCATTGCTACTGTCATTTTTCTAGGCCCTTTCAGCAGAGCTAGACAGTATATAAATATGTATTCTACTAATCCACAAACACCTATACTTCTGTATCTGTCTATATGCATGCACATCTGTATTTCTGTATCTTATCTGTCTACATAAGAAATATTGTGAATTTGTACTTCTGATTCTAATCTCTCATCACAAGATTTATTTCATCCTTCAATTCATCCTCCTTCTCCAACAATGAGAAACCCGGCTCTTATCCATATTAACTTACTTTTTCCATTCTGGTGTATGTGAAAATAGTGTCAGAATTGTTAATCCATACCCTCCAAGAATGGCATCCCATGTGGCCAGTGGTAATGAGTCTGCCCACCAATGCAGGAGACATGGGTTCAATCCCTAGGTTGGGAAGATCCCCTAGAGAAGGAAATGGCAACTCACTCCAGTATTCTTTTCTGGAAAATCCCATGGACAGAGGAGCCTGGCAGACTACAGACCATGGGGTTGCAAAGAGTTGGACATGACAGAGCAACTAAGTACACACATACACACACACACACACACACACACACACACACACACACCTTGCAAGAAACCCCTTTTCTTTCTGGATTACAGAAGTTCTTTTTATCTGTAGACTCAGCACAGAATCCAGTCAAGGTCTCACGTAGTTCTTTTCCTCCCCTCTCTCTGCAGTAGGGTTACACTATTCCTTTGTATTACAGTTCAGTTCACCTGTTAGTGCTTGCATTCCACCTCACACCAATACCACCTTCATGCCCATTCAGACTCATCATTGCTGATTTAAGTATATGAAGGCTATAAAAACATGACTACAGTCCTGAGAGTCAGAGCTGTACAAAGATATGTTCAGTGAAGGTGTCTCTCCCTCATCTCTGTTACCTCAGTCTCTGCTCTCTTCTTTCCAGCCTTGTCCCACAAATCCAAGTAAGTAACCAATCTCAATTTCTAGTTTTTCCTTCCTATATTTCATTCGCCAAAATGAGCAGACCCATAAGCATTTTCTCAACTCTCTCCTACACCAAGCGTATCATACTAGATATTCTTTTGAGCTTTGCCTTTTTCATTTGACACTACATCTTGGGACTCCACTAGCAGTCCAATGATTAAGACTCTGTACTTCCAATGCAGGGGGTGCAGGTTTGATCCCTGTTCAGGGAACTAAGATCCCACATGCCACAGAGAGCAACCAAAAAATTACAAAAGAGAAACGAAAACAACAAAAGAGACAGAATGTCCTGGACAGCATTCTGCACCAGCTCAGTTCATTCTCTGTCATACAGGATTACTGCTCTATGGTATGGACGTGCCACAGTTTATTCAACCACTCTCCCATATATGGACAGTTAGGATGTTTTCAACATTGTGAAATTACAATGCTGCAATGAATAACCATGTTTTCTACATATTTTCAGAGTGTTGGAGGTGTATCTTCAAGACTAGTTCTTATCAGAGAAACTGCTGAGTTTAAAAGTTCATGTCCAGGTTTGTTAGGTACTGCCAAATTTGATTCTATTAGCAGTGTATGACAGTGCCTATCTTGCCACAGCCTTGTCAACAGACTGTGCTGTCGTTCTGTAAAAATCTTTACCGGTCTAAGTGAGAAATGGTAACTTGCTGTTTTTTTATACTTTTTTTTGGTCTACAGTCCAACTACGTATCTTTCCCCATTGTTCCATCAATTGTTTGATCCTCTGTCCCTTAATTTTTAAGAGGCCTTTTACATGAAAAGGATATTAATCCCTTGTGGAATATGTTTCAAATACTATATCATACTTTAAAAAAATTGACTAAACTCCATTTTATTCACTCAGATTTCATCAGTTTTTCCCTAATGTCCCTTTCTGTTCCAAAATTTCACCCAGGATACTACACGTGTTTAGCGTAAACCCTTCATGGCTTTGACAGTTTTTCAGGCTTTCCGTGTTTTTAACAACGTGGGCAGTTTTCAGGAGCACTGGCCAGACATTCTGTGCAATATCCCTCACTTTGTGTGTGTCTGATGGCTTTTCATGGTTATACTCAGGTTACTGGTCTGGAGGGAAGACCACTGAAGTGTTATTTTCATCACATCGTACAAAGGGCTCATATTATCAATATGACTTATTATTGACAACGCTAACCTTGATTACCTGGCTATGGTAGTGTTTGCCAGGTTTCTCCATTGAATAGTTACTTCTCCCCTCTTACACTATACATTCATTGCTTATTTTCTTAGTCACTTTTTAAATTTAGTAATCTTTATATTCTCAAAAGCCAAAATACAAAGCAGATGCTCAATAAATATTTACTGAAGGGCAGTGGAGGTGAAAAGGTCAGTCACCAAGCCAGGAGTCAGGGGAATGAAGACCTTCTATTCCATGTCTCTCCACCAAAGGCCAGGAGCACAGATCCTTTGTGAGGCTTTTCTGTTTTGGCTGCAGGATCTTAGTTTCCCAACCAGAGACTGAACCTGTCCCCCTGCAGTGGAAGCATGGAATCCTAAAGCGGGCCCACCAGGGAAGCCCGAAGATCCTTTGAGAGATGCAAACAGTACACTAGTGAGCACACCCAGTTCAAAGTCCACTTCCTTCCCTAGGCCCTTTAACTGTTCCAAATCTCAGTCATGACTTCTTCATCTAACTCCTCAGAATCTAATTTACTGCTGCTGCTAAGTCACTTCAGTCGTGTCCAACTCTGTGCGACGCCATAGACGGCAGCCCACCAGGCTCCCCACTCCTGGGATTCTCCAGGCAAGAACACTGGAGTGGTTGCCATTTCCTTCTCCACTGCATGAAAGTGAAAAGTCAAAGTGAAGTCGCTCAGTCGTGTCCGACTCTTCGCGACCCCATGGACTGCAGCCTACCAGCTCCTCCATCCATGCCATTTTCCAGGCAAGAGTACTGGAGTGGGGTGCCATTGCCTTCTCCATCTATTTACTAGTAATAACAAATTCTCCATCATTAAGTACTTACCCTGACAGGTACTGTGCTAATATGCATTATCTTTGCAACAATTTTATAAGACAAGTGTCATTATCCCCCTTTTACAAATTAAAATTAAGGCTGAAAGAAGTTTATATGCCTTTGGAAAGTAAAGAGTTCAATACTGGTCTGCATCCATCATAATCAGCACACAGCACTCAGTATCTATTGATCTGAGTAATTGCTTTCTCTTCTGAACTGCCCTATTCTTCCTACTTCTCATGAAACTTACTACATTCCACCATGTATTAATATAATACAAGACAGTCACTCAAAAACAAAACATACCTACTCTTAGATTATGGGCTCTCTACAGGAAGGACTCATTTGTTAGGTCTGTACAGAATTTAACACACTACTTTTAACCTGTGAGTGTTCAATTTGAGCTTAGGGTGTCATGAAGACCACCTAGTGGGCACTTCGTCATCTATCAAAGAGATCACTCTGGTCACTTCTGAGGAGAAAATAAAATTTAAAAGAGGTTACGAAAACAAGAAACAATCAACCTAGGCCTCACCAAATTTTAGAATTAGAAATAAAGTTGGAAATCTGGCCCCAGTTCTTATTTTACAGATGAAGACTTAAAAATAGAAAGAGTAAGTGCTTTGTCCAGGGTCACTTAATCCCTGAATCCCTGAATAATACTTTAAGGTTCTTACTACAGCATCACACTGCCACACAACTCCTGTTAATGGTACTTCTTAAGGAAATGAGCGGTTTCCCACAGTTCTCACTTATCAGAGAACTGCTCAAATATATAGTCAAACTACTATCTGTGACAGTATGTGTCTATTTAGAACAGTCTTGCTGATCTAAAGACAGCAACCCTCTATGTCACCCAACTGGCACAGAAACATGAAAGAAAGTAATAAATTAAAAAAAAATAATAATAAACCAAGAACTCCAATAAATTAGATCTATAAAGAATGAATAAGAAGGCAAATGAATTTTCACAAGATTCCAGTTCAATAAGGAATGAACCAAAGCATAGAGCAAATAACTCAGAAAGAAAGCTACAGTCAAGAAATGAGTGAACCTGCCACAAGGCAGGCTTAGGAGTTAGTGTACATGGGTAAGCCCATGAGAATCTGCATGGAGAATGCTCTGCACCAAAACAACAGCTCTGTAAATCAGATATCTTAAGAAAAGTCAATTATCTGATGATGAGGCAAAAGCAGCTAATGTTGCTAAATTTACTTAAATCTAATAAATATTATATCTGATATAAATTTTTAAATTTAGATTTAAAAGTTGTCAATTTGAGTTACATTAAAAATTAGGCTGCCAACTAAAAATTACTCTCTTAAATTTTCCTGTTTCCAAACATCTTGTACACAATGTTTATCCCAAGCTCATAGTCCTCCCTGGTAATTGTTAGTGTGACTCACTTTTCAAGTGACTTAACTTACCTACTGAAACCAACTAACCAAAAGGTCTTTTGAGAATCAAGGAGGTAACCTATCTCCTGTGAAACCTAACCATTGTTCTGCTGTAACAAATGACCCTACTTTAAAGTAGATGCCGTATGTTCGGCTTACCAAATTGAAGTAAAAGGTCATCTTCTAATACTGGCTTTAAATATTCTTCTTTCTCCCAAGGCACTGGGTTGTATATGGAATTCATATATTCAACTGTAGGATTCTGGAAGTAAAATCAATTGCATATTTTTCACTGCACATAATCACACAATCCCTTACCAAAAGAAAATTAAACAAAAAAGGAAAGCATGTCTACATTAATACACAATTGCTATTTAAAATGAATCTGTGTTAACCAGCCATTTCATTAACTTGACTGAATGATTGCTTAATTGTTTCAGTGCACAGTTTTATACTGTTTGGATTTGGGGGAAATGGCAATATAAATATCAACTGACCAGAAGAAAGTGTTTAAAAAAGAGCAACCAAAGCACTTCAAAACCCCACTAGAAATCAGAAACTTCTGATTTTACATAAAGAATGTATTCTTTATCTGACACTGAATTACTCTGCCACATAATACTGATTCATCTCTCACATGCAATTAAAAACCATACTTATGTAAGCAAAATTAGGCCCTAGATTTTACCAAGTATTTGTCAGTTGACATTAGAGCCATACGTATGTTAAGTATGTATGGTACCACATGTAAGTATGGTATTTATATATGTATGTAAGCACCATATATTTACCTGGTGCTATGTGCTGTGCTAGTTCCTAATGTCCAGGATTCGAATATGATGATTGTCAAGTTTAAAACACTTCCCTTATATAGCAGCTCTTCATGCTCTCTTAAAAATGGCTGCACTGATAATCACTGCGGTATTTCTTTAGGTTTTAAGCGAAATTGTAAATTAAGCTACCATCTTACCTTAAGTCTAATAAAATTTATCAGTTTAATGTATCCATAAAATTCAAGTCCTAAAAGGGAAAAAAAAATTCACTTACTTCAACATGAGTTTTGTTTCATTGACTTGCTCCAGAGATGCTTCTCTGGTGAGACAACAGGCATAGATGACAAATTTTTAAATGCCTTCCTTGCATTTCTAGAAAACGGGAATTTTAGAATTCTACTCTTCTCAGAAAAATACCAATAAGCAAAATTAGGCCCTAGATTTTACCAAGTATTTGGCAGTTGACATTAGAGCCAAATTTTCTAATTTCCCAATTTTTATAGCATCTACCAAACTTTCATTTTGCCAAGACACCAAGTATACAAAGTGTACTAGCTTTTATATTAAGTTAAATGATACAAATGAAAAAACAATAAGGCTTGTATCTGTTCTCATCTTTTCAGAAATGAAGCAGCATTTAAAATAAGGGAGAGCAAATAGCATGTCCAACCAACTATTATTTGTCATGAGAAAGACTGTTATGAGAACATGTGCTGTGCTAAGTCACTTCTCATGTCTGACTCTGTGCAACCCTACAGACTACAGCCTTCCAGGTTCCTCTGTCTGTGAGGTTCTCCAGGCAAGAATAATGGAGTGGGTTGCCATGCCCTCCCCCAGGGGATCTTCCCGACCCAGGGATTGAACGTACAGCTCCTATGCCTCCTGCACTGCAGGTGGATTCTTTACTGCTGAGCCACCAGGAAAAGCCCTGGCAAAAGACTGTTATGAGAACATACTGGTATATGAAAGTGTTTCATATGCATAATAACATACAAAACCCCTATTTGACAAGCGAAAACATAAAATTATATTAAGCATGATTCCAATTTTAAAAGGCATATTAGAAATATGAAAAAAAAAAACGAAACAATGAAACAGTACTTTATTTATGTCTTACAAAAATAGTTGCGTTGAACTTCTGGTTCACAAACATAACTGCATCATATGTGTATCCAAGACCTAAAATCTGCCTATTTGCTATTCTTCAGTAATGTCCTTTCTAGTTATTAGTAAACACAGGGACAGAAAAGTCAATTCTCTACTGAATTAATTTTAGTACCATACTGTAGCTCTTCAATATTTATTTAAAGTAGAAGGCTTTAAGTATGTCTAGATCCAAGTTAGAACAGAATCATCATCTGAACCTCTGGCTACCAACTTAACTTCATCACTCCCTACTTCCATACTCTTACTGAACTCCTTATAAAGCTCAGTCTTCTATGCCCTGAAGCCTGTGTTGTGCTCTGAGCTGGTAAGTTGTCTTTTTTCATAATGATCTGCCTCCTTTTCCAAAGTCCACCTTTACCCTTATTCTCCCTAATTCTAATATTCCCCCTTCTCTAAACATGATTAAAATGCAATCACATGCCAAGGGTGTTTTTTTTTTTCCATTTTAGCTGTGAAGCCAATTTAAGCTTAAATACAGTGACTCTTATCTAGAAGAATGACTTATTAATCTTTCCTCAAAAGCCACTTGCCAAAAACACCTTATTTTCATGAACTGTTACTATATGTTTCACTACATTAGACTTGTATAGAAAAAGAAGAGATGTGGAAAAACAAAGTTTGAATTTGAATTTCATTACTAAAATTTTCTTTATTCTAAAAAATACTTACCATGTTTATGAACCATGTTATCAATACTAAATTGATGCTCCGACTTACAATGTGAAAATGTTTCTTCAGCAGATGTAAATAACCTGAAAAATCAAACAATAGCTTCATGGAATAGTCCCCTAACAACTCCAAGTATTGATTTCATACTTAATCAAATATACACTTTTCCCCCTCACTCTACAAGTTTCCAGTTTTCCTTCCAATTAATAATAATAAAAACCACTTGTAAAGAGGATCCCAGCACTTCTAAAGAGAATTAGTACTTCTGAGTTCCATTTTACACCTATAACTATCCTTTAAAGCTCAAGATTAATTTGCCAAACAATAGCAACGAATTTATCACACAGCTTTTGAGAGAGAGAAAGCCCTTTGATAATCTTTCTCTCAAGACATGAACATTCCCCATGTAAGACTCTTTTTTTCCTCAAAGTATCAACTCTTGTTTTCAGAGGCTCTGAACTGGCACAGCTCAAACATCTTTTAGAAATAAAACATAAAATGTAATTTTATAACTGCCATATTTCCAAAGTGCCACATTTCAAAAAGTGGTCTTATGGTGCTCCACAAGGATTTGCATTGCAGACACTGGGAGGCCCAAGCTTCTTTATTATGTTATCTGCAAAACTGAAGGATGCACAATGTTAGGGATTTACAGCAGACACACATCTTTATGCTTAGCACGGAGGCAGCAGTTTTAAATAAACATTTACCAAGATAGGTTGTTTTTGTAGTATTTACGCAGCCTACCACAAAGAAGTACCTCCCTGATACTCAGTAAATATTGTGACTACAGTATATGCAACACATCCCTCATTTACCCAAATGAGGGTACATGTGAAACTGACGAAATCAAGAGAAGCTAATATACCATCAATCAGCACCATGCCCACACTCAGGGGGAACTAGTAAAATGTTTATTGAAGCAATACCAGTCAGTGCCAATCAGTCCTCTTTCATCCCCACTTGCCCAGAGAAGC
Source organism: Nanger dama (assembly GCA_917880005.1). Taxonomy (NCBI): domain Eukaryota; kingdom Metazoa; phylum Chordata; class Mammalia; order Artiodactyla; family Bovidae; genus Nanger; species Nanger dama. The sequence goes on along the minus strand of CAKJTW010000085.1, from coordinate 2,648,750 downwards.
AGACAAAGTCAAAGTTTGTTGAGATGAAGAGGCAGAATTTTAAATGGAAAGAACAATGTTTTGGATATAAGACAAACCACAGCTCTCCAACTCTGAACAAGTTACTGGTATTGCAATGTCTTTCTCTCAAAGCGAAAAAGGCATCAATTTCCTTCACCTTCAACAGGTGGGGATCCTCTAACAAAGGGGATTCTTTATATGGCTCAAATGGAACTATTTACACCTGAAAAGCTTTCTACTTGTCAAATATAGAAAGGGAGAGCTGGAAGGATTCTGAGGGATTAATCTAGTTTAGTGACTCCCAAATTTGTTATTCTTTAGAATCACTTCGGATAGTGTCTTTGTTAAAAAACAGATTCCTAGACACTAACCCTGATTTAGAAGGGCGGAGGTGCAAAATTTAGCACCTGTTATTTTTTTAAGTGTTTTAGGTGACAACCAGACTAGGGAACCGCAGATCCAGTCCGAAGTCCAATACTGTAACCTGGCTTCCAGTTCATGGCTCCTCCCTCTGGACAAACCCTCACTCCCAAACACGGGTTCCACATTTCCAGGGCAGCCACTCGGGTTTCAGACTCCAGCTGAACCGACAACGAAAACCCACGTGGCTGGCCACCCTGGGCCTGAGCCTGGCGCTGAGATGGACGAACCTGTCACAGAACAGGCAGGGGGTCTGCTGCTCGGCGTGGGGGAGATCCGCATCGTCCTCATCCTCCCAGCTGGCCTCATCTCCGCTGTCTGACAGGCCTGGCGGGTCCTCCTCCTCCGCGGCGCCTAGCACACGCAAACGGTCAGACGGCCTCGGACACCAGTGCTAAACGGGCGCACGAGAGGCAGGGAAGGGAGAAGGCTTTGGGCCCGGCCGGCCCTCCCCCCGCACCTCCCCGTCCCTCTCCGCTGGGGCCCTCCGCCCCGACCGGGGCGCAGGGCGAGAAGGGGGCTCTCACTGGCCCCACGGCGGCGCGGCCTGCGCGCCGAGGGGTCGGGGTACCCACCGGGAGTGCCTGACGCTAACGAGCACATGGCTGAGGCGGCCCTAGGAGACCAGCGCGCCTCGGGGCGGGGAACGGCCGGAGCAGCGCGCGCGTAGCCGCCTCAGAGCACCGCCGGCCCGGGAACCCCGGAAGTAACGTGAGCGCGTAGCGGCGCCGTTGCTCGGGGAAACCTCGGGGACGCCAGGGAAACGCGAGAACGCGCGCGCCGGCTCGCGAGCGCTTCCGGCCTCAGGGGCGCGGCGTCGTTCGCGTGAGCTGGGGTAGGCGGGGCGACGGCGGGGCTCCGCCCCCCCAACGCGCGCCGAATGTGCGCGGAAGCCTGCAGTTTGTGCGTAGTTTTTGTGTTCTCCTCGGGCTGCGGCAGGCATTGACGCTGACGCCCTCGCCTACGGCCCAGAGCCAACAGCGGCTCCGCAGCCCGCATCGCTCCCCTAGTCCATCCCTTATTCGAGAGAAGAGCGGCTAGTAGAGGGCGATCTACTTGCAGCGCCCTCTGGTGGCGGAGAAGGTCAAGCGCAGGCGAGAGCCTGGGACGCCACCCTGGTTCCGGGCCCCGAGGCGCCTCTGGAGTGCGACTGGGGATAGGGAACTGCAGAGACCATTGAATGTAATGTACCAGAGGCCAATGCCTGAAGGGCTGTTTTAAGCAGTTTTGTCTTTGAAGTGTAGGTCCCAAGTTCTAGTACCAGATGTTAGCACTGGGCTTGGCACAAATTTATCCAGTTAAACTGCTGTTCACTGTTTACTGTTGTAAACCCACTACCTACATGTCCAGTGGCACACAGGAGTGGCACATATTATTGAATGAACTAATGAATTCAAAGTCATTTGTTAACTGGGCTCATCCAGCTTTTTCCTTCATCCTTCCAACACACTCTCCAGCAAGGCTTATCTTTCCCGTCTGCATGACATTTGGAGGAAAATGTGCTAAATCCCATTAACACCCCAGGTAGTTCAGTGGAGCCACAGGTTTGATCCCTGGATTGGGAAGACCCCCTGCAGAAGGAAATGGCAACCCACTCCAGTATTCTTGCCTGGAAAATCCCATGAACAGAGGAGCCTGGCGGGCTACAGTCCCTGGAGTTGCATAGAAGTCGGACATGAACAACAGAAGAGACTGAACAACTCCATGTTAACAGTAATCAAAATAACACCCATTCTAGAGGAGTGACAGGGTCCGAAGCTTATCTGTCACCACAATGCTGGGCTTAGCAGGGAGCAGCTTTTTTCTTTAAACCAAAGATAAAACACAGACCCTCTCCCATCACCCTGCTTCACTACTAAGATCAGAATAGAATGTTGAAGACCCGACAGAAGATTTGTGGGTAAGGAAATAAAAGAATAATTTAAAACTGGGCACTGGGTATAGCTGCTTTTAGAGCCCACCAGCCTCAAGATATCCTCCTGGGGTCCCCTCACTTTATGACACACTTCTTGCAGCCCATGCTTGTTATCACCCAAACACACAGACTCTTCAAGAGTTAAGCCCCAAAGGAAACCCACCCGCCATGAAGAAGGAAGGTGTTCTATCTCCTTCTTAAAGCCCACATTCCAAGATCTTATCTCATCCTAAGATAGGCCTCTTTCCTAGATGACTGACACTGGGAATGTCCAATACCTTGTAAAGGCAGCCAGACACATGCATGCACGCGTGCGCACTTCCCTTATAGATAAGATGGTAAAGAATCCACCTGCAGTGCGGGAGACCTGGGTTCCATCCCTGGGTTGGGAAGATCCCCTGGAAGAGGACACGGCAACCCACTCCAATATTCTGGCCTAGAGCATCCCCATGGACAGAGGAGCCTGGCGGGCTACAGTCTGTGGAGTCGCAAAAAGTCCAACATGATTGAGCAGCTAAGCACAACACACACACACACACACCCATTAAAGGGGATGGCCTGTACCTTCTGACGTCCCCTGAAGCTTCAGATTCACTCCTTGGCTTCCCCCAGCACAGAAGTCAAGACAAACTTCACTGCTCTCCTTTGCCCCATGTGTGCTCCTCTTGACTCTGACCTTTCCTTCTGCATCTTCCTTTCTTTCTCCATAGTTTTTAAAGTGAAGCACTTTGAGACATGTTAACTGGCTATGTGAACATTTTGTGCTTAATCATTAGAGAGATCCTAGAACAACAGAGAAAACCCAGATATTTCTATCTTATGCATCCACGGCATGTACTGATCCAGTAACAACAAACTCCTAGGTGGAATTTCCTGGAAATACATGGATACTGGACCCTCTTGCTGGGTGGCTGAAAACAGAAGCTATGGATTCAGGCTGACTTGGGTTAGAATCCTGGTTCTGCTATTTCCTGGCTTTAGCTTTGGGCCCTTGGGCAAGGCACTTAGCCACAGTGAGCCTCAGTTTCACCATCTAAGATATGGGGACACTTAGCCACAGTGAGCTTCAGTTTCACCATCTAAGATATGGGGATGATGTGAATTAGGATTGCCTGGAGGGTTAAAGGACAGATAGCACATATAAAGGTTGGCATTTAGCAATCACCTGATAAGTATTAGCTGCTATACTATCACCCCACTGGTCAACACACTGCATACTCCGAATGAAACCTGGGCATTTTCTAACAATCTAAGGGCACCCACGACTTGTCCATTCATATTAATTATTTAATTCTCCCATGAATTATATAAGCTCGGTTACATAACTTTTATTATATGTCCAAAAGAAGTAGTAAGGCACAATGTTCACTTACACAATGAACACACAGTCAGCACAGGGTAACTCAGAGACACAAATGTGAACAATTTTAGCTGAGAACTCATCTGCATGATACATAAAGTGTGCACTGCTGCTGTGACTGCAGAAAAGCGTTTCAAAGCTGGCCTCCGTGCCAGCAGCATCAGAACATTAAGCTTCAACAACAGATTTCTGTGCCCATAATGCAAAAGTTCTGAGTCAGAAAATTCTGACTCAGGCCCTGCTATGAACCTCTTATTTCTGTGCAGAATACCAGACACTAGGCCACCAGAGAGCTGGTGGATCTCTATTTTTGAAAGGCTCCCCAGGTGATGTCTACTTATGTACAAGCAAGTAAATATTAGTTGTTCAGTCGTGTCTGACTTTTTGCAACCCCATGGACTGTAGCCCGCTAGGTTCCTCTGCCCATGGAATTCTCCAGGCAAGAATACTGGAGTGGGTAGCCATTCCTTTCTCCAGCGATCTTCCCTACCCAGGGATTGAACCTGAGTCTCCGACACTGCAAGCAGGTTCTTTACCATCTCAGCCATGAGGGAAGCCCCAGGTTCTAAAGCGCTGATGCAGAGCACGATCATTTTTGACTGGACAAAAACTGAAAACCATAGTTAAAGCACATCTTGTTTTAGACTCTGAAATTACCAATTAGCTGGTAGGTGTTGAGTCTGACAATAAAAAAAAAAAAATTTCTCCAGCGTGGTCATGGCTTGAGAGAGTCATCAGCTTTCCCCAGGTCATGGATGGCCTTGTTATCCAGCAGTTCCTTCTTCTTGTCACTTGGTCTCACCGCGTTGTTCAGCATTGCTCTGACCACAGTTATCACTGGCACAGAGTGCCCACTGGCCCAAGATTCTGGTAAGGAGCCAAAGAACTTCCTAACCAGCCATTCACTTGGGCGAGATTCCTGCCGATCACATAAGAGAACTCTAAAGAGAAAAAGAAAAGCAGGGGAAGAGATGGCAAATTGCATTCAGACCTTTGTTGTTGTTGCTCAGTCACTAAGTCGTGTCCAACTCTGCGACCCCGTGGACTGCAGCACACCAGGCTTCCCTGTCCCCTATCTCCCGGAGGCTCAGACCATACAGGATGTTAACTGAACTGTGTCTCCCCAGATTCATGTTAAAGCCCTAACCCCCCTGTGTGACATTGCGCAACACTAACCCTGATGATACCTTGATCCTGGACTGGTAATCTCCCATTCTGTGGTGTTACTCTGTTGCTGCTAAGTCGCTTCAGTTGTGTCTGACTCTGTGTGACCCCATAGATGGCAGCCCACCAGGCTCCGCCATCCCTGGGATTCTCCAGGCAAGAACACTGGAGTGGGTTGCCATTTCCTTCTCCAAAGCATGAAAGTAAAAGTGAAAGTGAAGTCGCTCAGTCATGTCTGACCCTTAGCGACCCCATGGACTGCAGCCTACTAGGCTCCTCTGTCCATGGGATTTTCCAGGCAAGAGTACTGGAGTGGGGTGCCATTGCCTTCTCCGGTTACTCTGTTACTCTGTTAAGGTGGCCCAAACACCAATCCAGTGTGAAAACAGTCTTATTTGGGCATGAAGAGGATTCTGAAAAATAAAGCAGCAAAAGCTACCCAGGAAATTCCAGACTATTCTGAACCTGGCACCAACAACCATCTACCCCTTTCTTGAAAGCCCAAAGCTGGGTTCTTCGAGGAAGTGCTCTCCCTCCATACAACTTCTATTCACATCATAGAGATCTTATTTGTCAGTCTCTTCAAATGAAAAACCAGCTCCTACAGAATAACCAACTTAAAGGGGTACTCCTGCTAAGTCGCTTCAGTCGTGTCCGACTCTGTGTGACCCCACAGACGGCAGCCCACCAGGCTCCCCCGTCCCTGGGATTCTCCAGGCAAGAACACTGGAGTGGGTTGCCATTTCCTTCTCCAATGCATGAAAGTGAAAGTGAAAGGGAAGTTGCTCAGTCGTGTCCGACCCTCAGCGACCCCATGGACTGTAGCCTACCAGGCTCCTCCATCCATGGGATTTTCCAGGCAAGAGTACTGGAGTGGGGTGCCATCGCCTTGGCAGTAGGAATACTTACCCAGGCCTAAATATGGAGTAACGATCAAATTTTAACTCTTCAACTCTAGCTTCCACTTCCCCCTGTTAGCAAAAGAAACGTTTAGTATGTAATCAAGACTGACTTGCTGTAATGCTAACAACAAAAGTAACTTGGGGTTTTGAAGATAATCTGCTTCTGCAGGTCTCAATATTTGTAAATACTGTCTTCCAGAGTTTTAGATTCTAGAGTCTGGAAAGTGAAGGAAGAGATGACATGCAGTAGAAAATGAAAAATGATGCACTGGACTGTCTCAAAGTCTCTTCTAATGCTAGGGTTCTGAGCTTATCTTCAATACCAGAGATGGCAACGTTTCATTTCATGCTTACCAGATAATCAACAAAGGGGAAGACACTGGGAATTATCTTTCAAGTCACTCTTGATTACTAAATATATCCCTGCAAAAGAGCAGTCCTTGCAGCTATAAAAAATGGCTAACATAATGCATTTAATGCATTTTGGTATTACCTAGCATTTTATATTATTACTGCCAAAAAGCCAAGGTTCCCCAAAGTATATAAAAGACAGAAACATGCACAAACCTTGACTTGCAGATATAAAAAATTGCTTGACTTATCAGCTCCCCTAGAGGAGAGCAAGTTGAAAATGCTTGCACCCTCCAGACTTCGCCAGCTCTGCAGACTTCAGGACATAATCCACGATCAACACGGACAAGTCCTTCCTAAGGGCAAAAAGAAATGAGTTATTTCCAAACAGCCGTGAGTTCGTCTTAAAAATTACTCCTCAGCTTGGGTGGCAGGTAAGCAGTCCTGCGGTGGGGAGGGGAGGGGATCCAAGCAAAATGAATCGGAGTAAAACATGAACGTCAGGCTCAGACCCTGGGAAGGGCTCCGATAAGACGCTCAGGATGGATGTTCCAGCTTCGGTAGCAAGGCCAGACTGTGATGGAAAAAACAAGGACAGTAACACTGAAACACAGACACCGAGCAAATCTGCAATGAACAAAAGGAATGATAATACTATCAGGCTGGAAACGGTGTTTAGCCTCACGTTTCTTTGTCTTCAGTCGCTACAACCTTACCACCCTCCTCCTGTTTTCTCTGTTTTTTTCAGTGTTTTTAACATGGGAGTGTCTCAGAAGAATGGCTATGCACACTATCCAGGCACTATGAGAATGAAGTCTATTTAACTTCCAACTTTTATGTATGTTTTACAACATACTTTACATGTTAGTAAGGAGTGCATCTGCAAATTTTTCATTTACAGGTGTATAACCAAGGGGGTTTCCCAGGTGGCTCAGTGTTAAAGAATCTACGTGACAGGCAGGAGACATGGGTTCGATCCCAGGGCTGGGAAGATCCCCTGGAGAAGGCAACAACAACATGCTCCAGTATTCTTGTTAGGAAATCCCATGGACAGAGGAGCCTAGTAGCCTACAGTCCATGGGGGTCACAAAAGAGCTGAATAAACAACAACATATAATTAAGAATGTTGGGAGACCTCTGAGCTAGACTCAGTCCAGTGAGGGTAACAGTTGGATCTTTCTTAGCTCACATCTCAGCATCTGTACATGCCTAGTACATAGTAGGTGCTCCAAAAATACTGGAATGAATAGAAGTCCAGTGAAAGCAGGAAAAAAAGGCAAGTCCAACTAGGGAAAAAATAAGAGGCAATCAAGGGAGGAGGGGAGAGGATGGTGTAAACAAGAGAATACGGACTCATTTTTATTTTTAGGGTCTAACTGAAGGACACATGCCTGTATCCAGAAAAGCAAATTCCGTGTAATAGCTTCTTGAGACCACCACAAAGTGAGGCATCTTCAAACTCAGGACAGCTGAAAAGAAGTCTAAAGTCCACTCAAGTTGAACTTCATAAGTACCCATGATTATATAATCAAGTTACACATAAGGAGGATTCCAAATCTGAAGGCTGAATTACTGTTCCAGTGATTTTTTGTTTGTTTTTAATTAAAAATCTGCTCAAACAGGGGCTCTGTAATCATCTAGAGGGATGGGATGGGGAGAGATATAGGAGGGAGGTTTGGGAGGGAGGGGACATGGGTGTACCTAAGGTTGATTCTTGTTGATGCTTGACAAAATTCTGCAAAGCAGTTATCCTTCAATTAAGAATAAATACATTTTAAAATATCTGCCCTCTCGTAGTTATTGACCCTAATGTATTTATCATTCATAGGATAGACAGAAGGCACTTTTGGAAACATCACAGCCAACCCCCTCACTGTGGAGACGTGAGCACAAGGTCCAGCAATCCAAGAACTCCCAGCTAATAAGTGAGAGAGCTGAGAGCAAGATGCAAATTCCTGACTCTCTAAGCAAGGCTTCCCACTTGTACCCATGTTCCTTCTTACCTCACACCATCTCCAGCTAATGACAGGACTAATTCATTGTTGTGGTAGGCAGAATAATGGCCCCTCAAAGATGCCCACATCCTGATCCCCACACCTGTGAATGTGTTAGAGGCTGCATGGCCAAGGTGAATGAAGGTTGCAGGTGGACTTATGGCTGCTAATCAGCTTTTTCACTCTCCTCTTTCACCCTCATCAAGAGGCTCTTTAGTTCCACTTCACTTTCTGCCATTAAAGTGGTATCATCTGTGTATCTGAGGTTGTTGATGTTTCTCCCAGCAATCTTGATTCCAGCTTGTTATTCACCCTAGCCTGGGCTTTTGCATGATTTACTCTGTATATAAATCAAATAAGTGGGGTGACAATACACAGGCTTGAAGTACTCCTTTCCCAAGTCTGAAACAGTCCTTTGTTCCATGTCCGGTTCTAACTGTTGACCTGTATACAGGATTCTCAGGAGATATGGAAGGCGGCCTGGTATTCCCATCTCTTTAAGAATTTTCCACAGTTTGATGGGGTCACAAAGAGTCAGGCACGACTCAGCGACTGAACAACAACATTCAGTAACAACAACCTTGACACTGAAAAAGGTTACTCTGTATTATCCAAGTGGGCCCAATGTAATCACAAGAGTCCTTACAGTGGAAAAGGGTAGCAGAAAAGGAGGCTGGAGTCAGGCACTGTGAGGCGCACTGGATTCCCCACTGCCGGCCTTAAAGATGGAGGAAGGGATCATGAACCCCACAGCCTCTAAAGCCAGAAACGGTAAAGAACTGGATTCTCCCCTAGAGCCTGCATGAGAGAATGCAGCCCTGTCAACAGCTTGATTCTATCTCAGCAAAATCCACATCACCCTGCTAACCAGAAAAGGATAGATTTACATTGTTTTAAGCCACTAACTTTGAGGGAATTTGTTACAGCAGCAATAAAAAACTAATACAGAATTCAATTCTAAAACGAAGGGCCCAAGAGAACTTTCCAGACTTTGTATGGCAGTAGATCATAAAAGAAAACATATTCTCAGTAAAGGACTGGCTATGAAGTGTTCACATACTAAACATCTTCTGCAACCAGCTCCCAGACCCCAAAATAGAGCATCACTGTTACACCCAAATCCTGTTTTGTCCTCTCTTCTCATCACTCCCCACAGAGAATCTTTGACCAGGTCCACAACCTGCAGGACAGGTCTGTTGTTCCTTTGCCTTCCCTTTTTTTAGATGATATAACCTTAACTCTTAGCCAGGTAGCATCCTCATCTCCTTTTTGTGTTGTAGACTTTGAGATTCAATCCTAATACTGGACTCGAAGACCCATCCTGCACACTGATTGCAATTCCCTCTTGCTGCTTTTCCAAATGGGTGTGCAGCACACTGATTTTAATACTCAGCACACTCTGAGAGTGGGATGAGACTGAGCTCCTCTGAGCCATTCTATGAATTGAGATTTTACATGTGCTGAAAATGTGCCAAGAACCACTCAAAATGACATCGAAAAATTCGAAAACACTCGACTTCTCTTCCACATCTATTTTCTTTCCCTCACTCCAATTCAGCAGAACTCTGATTTTGGTAACAGGTCCATGATTTCCAATAAAATTACACTGGTGACTAGTGGAATTCCTTTTGTTGCTGCTGCTGATTTAGCACTATTTCTTAGAAGGATTATTAGAACTATCTCTGTTAAAAAACGTTTCTTCTTTCATCAGCATCTTTAAAAATAAGAGAAAGCTTCAGCCAATCACAAGGCTCTAGACCGACGCCGTGCCTCTCACTTAATCCAGGGCTAGTAAAGGGATAATTTGATTAAACTGAGACCCCAATTTATTTGGCTTTAGTTCTGGATCAACCTCTCCTTAATAGAGTCCTGTCGTCTCCGATTGTTTGATGAAAATTAAAGTGACATAAATACCATGGGACTTTTTCAATCTGATTAGTCAGCTAAGGCACATCAATAGCACCCCAGCCATCAGACTCTGGCGTCCCTCCTGTCACCCGCCTGGCGAAGGGCTGACAAGGGCCCCTTGCGGGACGAGCACCCTCGCTGCTGCTGCGACCCCCACGCTTGGCCCATCAGCCCTGCTCAATGGGCCCTGCTGACAAGGTGCCCATACCTTTCTCCACCGCTGTTCTCTGGACAAAGCGAAATACTGTTTTATTAGCAATCAATGGCTGTTAATCCAAAACGATTTCACAAATCCTCTGAGCCCTCAAGCTGATTATAAATACGCATTTTTCCAAGCCCACAAACTTTGAATTTCACTTCCCTCACCCTGATGCGTGGCCTTTTAGCTGGTGAATGAAACTCAAAAGCAAAGGGGTCAACAGCTTTCAAGGACTTGGAAACCAAACTAAACACGGATCCCAGCGACTGAGTCAGAGACACCGACACACAGCTGGTTTTCTCTGGAGTAAGGAAGATGCTGTTTATAGACCAAAGGGAGCTATCTTTAAAATCTTCTTATTAACACCCTTTCTTATTCTCTAGCAACTCGAATAAAAAGCAATAGAAAAACAAACTAAAACACGCTACTCCATATCCCAGAAACACAGTTTTCAAAAAACCATATTTAGTTTCCCTAATCATATAGCAGAAAAAAAGACGTCTCTTCTGAGAGCATTAAATCCATTATATTACTGAGTCTTTACGATCCACAGTCGGTGTGTTTTACTCTAAGATAGGAATCAGAGTCCTTCTAGAAAAAGGAATTGATTAAATAAATTGCCACTATAAATTTCCTTTTCCAGTACCTGCTCAAAAGAATAAACACAATATACTTATATGACACAGCAGAGAGAGCTTTGTGAGCTCCACAAACATCTAGGGAGACAAATTCTCTAATTACTCTTTAAGTCTTATGACAATCCAAAGCTACTAAGTATTCTTTCCAATCTTTGCCAACCACTGCACACTGGGAACACTGTGCCTTAGGAATAATTCATCTTGACACAGCAGCGGGAATGACGCAAGGTCAAGAATAATCTTTGCAAGAAGGGAGGATCTATCATCCCGCAAAGGGTCCCACTTGGCCATACTTCTGCTTCAGATTCTTTCTCCTCCACTCCCTTTTCAATCCAACCCTACGAATTAGACTAGAAAACAAAGAGACACTGACCAGCAATGAATGGTATGACCTGAGGTCCCATTTGTTCTTGTCCTGGAGAGCACATCTGTACTTCAAGTACAGAGTAGGAAGCAAGGTCTTGGTGAACGAAGGAGCTCTGGAGAGAAAAGCAGAATCTTACAGAGATTCCTGAGTCAATCTCCATGTTCTCACACATTTTTTTTTTCCCATTCGGGGCACTCTTTTCTCTTGTGTTTTAAAAGTCACAGAATTTTGCAGGCCAAAGGGGCTGCAGAGGTCACCTCCCTCTCAGCACAGACAAGGAGGCAGTGGTCCACAGGAGCTAACTGGCATATCCAAGGCCCCATAGCCGCTCGGTATCCAAACAGAGCCTATAATCTGGGTTCCCTGAACCATCTGGGACCTCACCACTTCACAAGTCCCCTTCTAGACATCAAAGAAAACAGTAGAGGTGACCACAGGGGCTGGCAAACTTTCCCTGTACAGGATGAGATAGTAAATATTTGCAGATTTACAACTGTAATTACACAGCTCTGCCATCATCGTGCAAATGTAGCCATTAATAATATATAAAGTAATGAGCCTACTTCAATAAAATTTTATTTATGGATACAGAAATTTGAATTTCTTACATCCTCATGTGTCATGACACATTTTTCCTCTTTGAAAATTTTTAACCACTTAAAAATATAAAAACATTCTTAGCTCAAGGATTATTCAAAAACAGGCAGGCTGTATTCAGCCCACAGCAGTGTGCAAACGCCTGGTTTAGAAGAGTGTATTATTAGAATCAGAAGCCCAGAGACTTCAATGATGCCTAATAAACGTGACAGGAGCTGTGTTAATCAGATTAATGGCACCGTTCATTCGATAGACTCCAAAAGCCTGGACATTGGAATCCTGTGCTGAGCTGATGAGGAGATAAATGAAAAGATGAAACTACAATAACAGCCCCCTCAAACTCACTAACCAAATCCTTCTCTTAATAAGGAGAAAGCACATTCTCAGTGGCACCTGTGAGTTTTTTGCACTTCACTTGCAGCCAATGTAGATCTGGTTTTCAAGGAATATTTCAAACTTCACTGGCATGTAAGTTACATACCAAACCAATGTGAAAGTCATCTGGGTCAACACTACCTGGAAAATCAGCAGGTGAGGTGGACTAATACTGCCCAATGCCTCCTGAAAGCAGGCCCAACAAGAGGAGAGAGTTGGGTGCGTCAGAACCCCCAAGAAGCCTATTAAAAATGGGCTTTCAACCTCAGATTCTGATACAACACATCTGGCTTAGGGCCAGGTCATGAAGTCCTTGCATTGATTAGACAACTATGGCTGTGAATGTGAAAAGATCAGCATCTCACCAGCTGCTGATAAAGGAAATAGTTTTCCCAACAGCTCAAGACGGCTAACAGACCCTAGCACCAGTGTCAATAGAAATCTTGGTAGACTGTATTTTATGGCTGTTCATATGTTGAAGGCCTAATCTCCAGTTAATGTGTCCTTCTTTGCAGATGTAATTAGTTCAGATGAGGTCAAAGTTCAGATGAGGTCAGTCATGTCCAACTCCTTGCAACCCCATGGACTGTAGCCAGCCAGGCTCCTCTATCTATGGAATTCTGCAGGCAAGAATACTGGAGTGGGTAACTATATCTTTGTCCAGGGGATACCCTCCAGGAAGCTATACCCTTCTGACCCAGAGACTGAACCCAGGTCTCCCGCATTGCAGGCAGATTCTTTACAGTCTGAGCCACAAGGGAAGCCCCATTCTGAGTATGGTTTGACTAGAATTGTTATGAAAAGGAGATATTTGGACATGGCCACAGGCAGATGGCATTAGTGGTAAAGAACCCACATGCCAATGCAGGAGACATTGACTGGGGTTTGACCCCTGGGTCAGGAAGATCCCTTGGAGAGGGGCCTGGCAACTCACTCCAGTATTCTTGCCTGGAGAATCCCACAGACTGAGGAGCCTGGGAGGCTCTAGTCCATAGGGTCGCATAGAGTCAGACAGCCTGAAGTGACTTAGCATGCATACACAAGTCGTAGGAAAAACGCCATGAGAAGAGACACAGGGAGAAGTCAGCCATCTGCAGGTCAAAGAGAGAAGCCTGAAAGCATCCTTCCTTCCCAGCCCTCAAAAGGGACCAACACTGTCAACAGCTTGATCTCAGATGTTCAGGCTTCAGGACTGGGAGACAGGAAATTCCTGTTGTTTAAGCCACGGGAAGTGAAGTAAAGTTGCTCAGTCGTGTCCAACTCTTTGCAACCCCATGGACTGTAGCCTACCAGGCTCCTCTGTCCGTGGGATTCTCCAGGCAAGAGTACTGGCGTGAGGTGCCATTTCCTTCTCTAGGAGATCTTCCCAACCCAGGGATCAAAGTCGGGTCTCCCTGATTGCAGGCAGATGCTTTACCATTATGACAGTCCTAGCAAACTAATGCAATGAAGGTCAGAGGGAAATAAGTGGGCCACTCAGATGACTTCAGCACTAGAGATAGAAACCCTGAATTTCTCAAAGTTCCGCTACTGGAAACTCCGGGTACTAGAAGAAAATGTGGGCTATTTCAGTTGCAAAACAGCTACAGAACAACACTTAGCTAGCCACCAACTTTGCAAAAGCCATCCAATGACCTTTTTAAAAAAAAAAAAACAAAACCAGACAGCGTTCCTGACCAGAATACCCCAGATGGGGTGAGTCCCCCATCAAACAACTACCTAGCCACTTGTGAACTTAAGTTATCAAAACCTCCAAGCTTTATATTGCATCCAATCTAAATTAGTTTCAAATTAAAAACAAAAAAGACTTTCTGGAAGAAATGTCAGCTTATTTCCTGTCACTATCTTCTTAAACCATTTATGCCTTAATTAATTTCTGAGATTATATATTTGGTTTACTAGTCTTTTCCTTATTCTTTAGTTACTTTTATCTTTTCAAACTGTTTGGAGAATAAAAGATATTGAGCAGCCTGTGGGGTGGGGAAAAACTCCCATCAAAAGAAAAATATTCTAGATAGGGAATACACTCAAATCTTGATTAAAATTGCATTATGCAATTTCAATGCAATAAAACAATTTAGACCTTCCCCTGGAGAGCCCTATGAGATTTGCCTTCTGTCATGACAATCAACCGCTCTATGCCTAATGCAGTGTTTTTTATTTTGCTGAGTCACCACCAAAGTCAGGTTGGCAGTTGAGACTGTGGAACCTGCAGTGTACTAGAACAAAAATTTTTCCATGCTTTTAGAGGACACAAGGCTTGTAACTGTCCCTGGGACAGAAAAGACTGCAAGAGCGGCTCAGCAGGAAAATGACCCTTCGTAGGAGAGATGATGTGCCAATTCCTGGGAGAGTCAAACTTCTTGATAATCCTCACTTCCCAGCAAAGAACTCAAAACCAGACTGTTCCTCTTGGCACATGGCAAAACTACAGAAAATCTCGAAATTTTTCCCTAATGAAAGCATAAATAGAATTATTCTTTGGATCACCCAGAGAGCCCAGAGAAATACATCTGAGCCCAACTTCTTGGTTGGTATAAATCAATAGTTCTTAACTGTGTGTTCGCTGAATGATTCTTATGCCTGGGCCTGTTTATAAACCTATGGTAAACCCGCATGGGACCATCGGCATCCTGCATATTAACAGACATGTTTCACTCCAGCAAGTAAATTCTGTCAGATAAACTATAGTCAAGGTATAAATTAAATAAGATGTACGCATTAACACTTGCCCAGGATCTACATAGTAAGCTTTGATTTCTAACTATATAGTGAAGTTTGACTTCTAGATAGAGGCTGATGCAATTTAGAATGTAATTTATCATTAAAAACCAAATAAAATCTGTGTGAAGCAGTTCTGCGTCAGTTAAGGCTGAATCACCACAGGGGTTGAATCATCGCTGGAGGCTGAGTCATCACTGGAAGCTAGCTGAATCGTGCCTCTGTTCTGATGTTCTAGCGCAGAAGCGTAAGGCTCTGCATGGAAATACGTTGAAGCAAATCACTCAAGTGAGAGAAATCAATTTAAGACATTTATAAAGAAACAAAAAAGTTACTCCTAAGAGCATGAGCCAGTTACTTTTACTCAAACCTTAGTCAGAGGATGGAGTGATGACAATATTTGCAAAAGGCAAGACCATGAAATATCTATGATGGGATATGAACTCAAGGATTATGTTGAAGGAAAGATGAATTTATCAGTACTATTCAAAGCACAGCAAATACTAGGGCAGCACATGGAATCTTAAATGTTAAGTGCTAATATACACTTAAGCACAGCAAATAGAAAGCAAAAGGGGGGGCAAAAATAGAATCTTTGACATGACTGACAAGAGAAAAGGGAAAAGGGTGTATTTCTTTCTTACCGCTCCAGCTTTTTTTCTGGTGGTACCCAGGCAACAGAATCCAACATCATGACCTTGAAAGGCAGAAGCATAGTCATCCAGTTTCTCAAAGTCCACCACTTCTTGATTCTAGACAACAGAGACATAGCTGTATATTACTTGATGTTATTAAAACAAACAGGAAAAAAAATACCCCCTCTAGATTTAAACAATAAATGAGAGAATATTACTAGAGTCAATTCACTTAACATCACATTTTGCAAGCTCAATTTCTTCCAGAAAAAGCAATAAATCTAAATTTAAACATCAACAATGTACTTAAATGTCTACAGTACACACAACTGGACTACAGGTGATCTAGCTCTTTTAAATCAGGTTCAAATATAATTTTCTCTCTGGAAAAATGAAAGACCTCTCTGTATATTACCAGGAGAAATACCAATGAGGTATAATGTCAAGGAAGGAAATAGTGTCTGGAATCTCAAAACCTAGGTTTGAATCTTGGGTTTGCTGGTTACTAGGCATGATAATCATTTTGGCTGAGTTACTCATATGCCTCAGTTCCTTCAGCAATAAAATGTGAAAGATAATCTTTCTTTGAGTCTAAACCAGCATTACAATCAGGCAGCAGGTGCTTGACAAAAAGCCATATTCCTAGGTCTCATGCCAACTCTGCACTGTTGATAAGCACCCTGCTAATTCTCACACTCATGAATATTCATGACACTCCGTCTAACCTCTTAAGTTTGCTGTGAAATTTTAAAAAGAAAAGTTCCAGAAGTTCCCATGATCCAGGAGTTTACATAAAATGTTGCTTTTCCCTCTCTTTCAAAAGCATTTTCCTGGCACTGTACCCAATGCTGAAGAAAGGAATGCTTACAGAAAGTGCCTAACCAAAAGAAGTGCCACCAAACCTCGACCATCAAAGCAAAGAACTCCATTCCAGTTTCCAATGGCCAGAAGTGTCCAACTTCGTGCCCCCTGAAGTCAGACTATGAAGATCACATATTACCTGCCTAAGCCTGAACAAAGATGTCCATTTAGAACAGAAAAATCCTGAGAGACGAAAAACATATGCAAAATGACCTGCAGGAGTCAAGGACATTTATCTCTTAGACAGTTGTTAACTGGAATGTTCCACCTGTGAAACCTGTGGGAACAGTTGGAGATATCAGAATTACACTGCAGTTTACAAATTACTCCCTTTACAAATTTCCACCAAGCTCAAGCTTCAGATATTTAGAGGATTAGCACCAGGCTGCAATCTGCTGTATCAGTAGGTCAACCAAGAAAGTTTAAGTGACAGTAAAAGGATGATTCAACTTATAGACACAAGCCTGCAGCCCTGAGAAGTCAGGCAGGGCAAATTCTTGCAGCTGAAAAACGGCACCTCTCAGTGCCAGAAAGTGTTTCCCACTCCACAAACCATCTTCTGATTCACTGACATTAGTGTGGAGTGGACAGGTAAAGAAAACAAGCAATGGGGTTAAGAAACTTGCCCAAGGTCACAGGACTGTTTTCTCTAGAAGCCACATTGGAGAACCCTGGCAACCTGGCTCCTCTCTTCGTCCCTGGCCTCTCTTTCACCTAGGCTCCACCTTGTGGGGGTCTGGACTGAGAGAAGGGCTTTGTTCAAGTGAGGAGGAAGCCCATCGGGACATACAATCCAGCTTCCAGTAAAGCCTCTCACAGACCAATCGTGGTCACACTTGAACACCTCTTGAAGTGAAGAGCAAGTTGCTCAGTGGTGTCCTACTCTTTGGACCCCATGGATTATACAGTCCATGGAATCCTCCAGGCCAGAATCCTGGAGTGGATAGCCTTTCCCTTCTCCAGGGAATCTTCCCAACACAGGAACTGAACCAGGGTCTCATGCATTGCAGGCAGATTCTTTACCAACTGAACTATGAGGGAAGCCCAAACACCTCTTGGGGCCACCGCAAGCAAGCCTTGCAGCAGAAAATACCCTCACCCTGCAGAAACACTGCGGGGACACTTTGAGTCATAGCTCAAACACCCACCACGTTTTTATAAGCTTCCTCGTCCAACGTGAGCTTCCTCCGGCCAATCAGCGTGACTTTAGAAAACAGGCGCTGTTCCAGAATTTCTTTCAAGAGCACTCTGCCGGTTTCCCCGCTGGCGCCCAGAATAAAGACGGATTTATTCTGCATCCTGAAGTCTTCCCGAAGCTCCGGCAGGGCTTCTGTCTCGGCCATGCTGCAGAAATAACATTAACAGGTGCTGGTGTCAGGGCGTTTAAGGGGCGGCCGTGCTCCCCCGGAACAAGGGTGGGTGTGTGGGTTGGTCTGGAGGAAGGTACGATTCCTCTCCGCAGTCTGGGCCCAGGGAAAAGTGCACAGTCACCGGCAGGGCGTGGCGCCCCTGGCCGTTCCCCAGCACCTGAGCCAACCCACACCTCAGAAGGGGCTGGAACAGGGGCTGCGCCCAGGTGCCACAAATTGCCGGTACCAGGGAGCCCGTGTTCCCGACTCCGGCCCCTCCTTCCTCCAACCTCGGGGGTGCGGAGCCCAGCTCGGTCCCCCAAGCGGAGAGGTTACCTGACGCTGGCACCCTGCCCCACATCCTCGGGCTGCAGCAGGAGCAAGGCGGATACCAGCGCCGCCACGCCCGCCGCGGCCGCGGCGCTCAGCACTGCGGGCCGGGACATCCGGCCATCCCTCCAGCCCCGCGTTCCCCGTCCCCTGGCACGCCTCGGCGGGGCCCCTGCCAGCTCGACGCCTACCGGGCCATCGTCTTCCGGGTGACTTCCGGGTATCGCTGCTCGCCCCGCCCAGAGGGGGTGGGGCCCGGTGAGGGTCGGAGGGTGCGGCCCAGGCGCGCCTTGAGCACGTGGCCGCGCCCATCTGGGTAGAAAGCTCGGAGACCTCTACCTCAATATCGGGGATCTCTGGGCCCCTCTCTCCAGCGTTCTTCTTCACTCCCTGGGCTGAGCTGACCTGCATCCAAGGCCTCCCGCCAGTAGCCTTGACCTGCGTTTGACCCTTTTCAAAACCTATAATGTCAACTGCGTGTTGAACATCTTCATCTTGAATTCACATGGAAAGGTAACCCTTCCTTTCCAACCTCCCCAAACAGCAGTAAAACCAGTCTGCTCCTTGCCTTTCTTGGGTGTCACTGTCTATTCATTTGCACAATCTTCACTCCTTCCCTCTCAAATCAGAAATTCGGACTCTCCCCTTTGACTCCTTTGGCAGGTGTTTCCACATTCTAGATTAATAATCACCAAGGCCTGCCATCCTCTCTGCTTTTCAAATATTTCTCTTATGCAATTCCAGCTCTCACCTTATCTCACTAGTAAAACAGGTTTCCCTGCTTAGGTTCTAGATGGTTGAGCCAGAGCAACCTTCTACACCCGTTCCCCTGTACACTGTTCAGAGCCAAGATCCATGGATTAGTAAGTAGTAAAGTCGCTCAGTCGTGTCCGACTCTTTGCGACCGTAGGGACTGTAGCCTACCAGGCTTCTTCATCCATGGGATTTTCCAGGTAAGAATACTGGAGTGGGTTGCCATTTCCTTCTCCAGGAGATCTTCCCAACCCAGGGATTGAACCCGGGTCTCCCAGATTGTAGGCAGACGCTTTACCGTCTAAGCCATCAGGATTAGAACATGGCTATCTACACTGGGCCTGTCCCGGATTTTGGAAGTCCTGGACAGGAGTTAGAATCATAAGCCAGAACCTGTACAACAGAGATAGACTGTGTTGTGGACTTTGGTCATTTTTGGCTGCCCAGCATTCAAATACTAGTCTTATTTTGTGCTGTGCTTAGTCATTCAGTTGTGTCCAACTCTTGGAGACCCCAGAGACTGTAGCCTGTCAGGCTCCTCTGTCCACGGGATTCTCCAGGCAAGAATACTGGAGTGGATTGCCATTTCCTTCTCCAAGTCTTATTTTAGGGAATTCCAAAATTAATGGGATACAGGGCTCTACCTCCTACTCTAGAAGTCAAGTAAAACATGTTTCCTCTCCCAACTGCCAGGGAATTATTTTACATGCAGGTGAGACCTCGGCTCAGCCGGTCAGACACTTCTCATCGAGGTTTTTCACTTTGGAAGGTTATACAGTGATGCTGTGGGAAGCTGAGATAGAGTTTGGTTGGACAGTGCAACTGTATAGAACAATGGCATCCTGGGATCTGCCAATGATCTGATGATCTGATTGGTTGCTTCACTTTCTTTAATTCCTGCCTGTGTTCAAAGGCTGTTTATTAAACTTCCTCTTATTCTTTTCCTTATTTCCTTTTTTTTTTTTTTGGCAATAGTTTTATTTTCTGCTTTAGCTAACCAGAACTATCTTCTGTTGCTTGCAACCAAAAACCTTAACTGATACAAGGTGGAGTGTTTCCTTCCCTGCTGGTCTGCTGCAGTGTTGGATTCTCCTATTAGAGTTCCTAAAGCTTTTCTGCTAAAAGGCAACTTAAAACCATGCCAGCTAACACTGTCTCAAGAATTCATTAATCAGATCTGTTGCAGAGATGATTAGCATTGTAGTGTTAATTCTCTTTTTAAAAAAATTGTGTCATAATTAATATACAATAAAATCAGTTAGTTCAGTTGCTCAGTTGTGTCTGACTCTTTGCAACCCCACGAACTGCAGCATGCCAGGCTTCCCTGTCCATCACCAATTCCCAGTGCTTGCTCAAACTTATGTCCATTGAGTCAGTGATGCCATCTAACCATCTCATTCTCTGTCATCCCCTTCTCCTCCTGCCTTCAATCTTTCCCAGCATCAGGGTCTTTTCCAATGACTCAGCTCTTCATATCAGGTGGCCAAAGTACTGGAGTTTCAGCTTCAGCATCAGTCTTTCCAATGAATATTCAGGACTGATTGACTGGTTGGATCTCCTTGCAGTCCAAGGGACTCTCAAGAGTCTTCTCCAACACCACAGTTCAAAAGCATCAATTCTTCGGCATGGATACATAGAATAAAATGCATGGGTGGAAAAGGTTCTATTCCATGCTTTTAGATAATTGTGTATTCATCTTCACAACTACCACTAGAAACAAGATACAGAACATTTCTGTCACCCCAGAAAGTGCCTTCAATCCCTCCCATCCCAAAGGCAACCATTTTCTAATCTGTCAGATTAGTTTTGTCTGTTATAGGACTTCATTAAATATAATCATATAGCACATACTCTTTTGTATCTCAAGTTTTTTGCTCAGCATAATGTTTTTAAGATTCATCTCTATTGTTTGTAGGTCTGTGTTATGACTTTCATGGACTTCAATGAGCCTCTTCTTTCATAAAAAAATAAAATTTATCTCCTATAACTGTGTTGCTACAATGACAAATATATACTATGTAATAAAACATTTTCATCAACCTAAAAGTTCATTTTTTCCTTCTGATTTTAAAAGAAAATATTATCATGGGCCTGGGCACTGTGCCTACTGTGCTAAATGGGTAAGTCAATCTTGGTTGCTTCATGTATCAGCAGTTTTGTTCCTTTTTATCATTGAGTAATAGTCCATTGGATAACTAGCCCATGACATGTTTAAACATTCTGTTGATGAACATTTGATCTGTTTCCTGTTTTTGCCTATTATGACTAAGACTCCCATGAATGTTTACCTACTTGTCTTTCTGTGGACACAGGTTTGCATTACTCTTAGGTAAACACCTAGGACAGGAATGACCAAGGATTTCTCCCACCCGCTCTTTTAAAAATTTAGTCATTTCACTGGCTATTACATGGTTTTCTTGTCTTTCACAATAGAGCTCTGAGTTTTATCAAGCCACATGGCTGACCATTTATATTCTATATTTCCCAACATCTCTTGCAAGTCTGTTTGAACATGTGACAATGTTTTAGCCAATAAGCTGCAAGCAGAGATAATATGTGTGCACTCAAATCACATTTTAATAAGAAAACTACCTGCTTTCCCTTTTCTCCTTTCCTTATGCCAGAGCCAGCTCTAACCATAAGCAGAATGGCAGAGTAAGAAGTTGGACGCTGAGTCCCTGCATCAAGCATAGAACAGAGCTACCTGCCTACTACCCTGGACTGTTCGCCCACTTCCGGGCTGTGGGATAGGTCAACTTCTGTCATGTTGGAGCCACTATAATGTGTCACAGCAGTTTCATCCGCATTTTGCCTAATATAAGATGCTTTGAGTCAATCATGTCAATGGATACTCACTGGATACTGGATACTGATTCTCCAATGTGAGCTAAATACTGTTCTAGGTACTATAAACTTTTCCAGGATGAATCTGATACAAGATAAATGTACTCTCACCTGAGATGGTAAGTTATGAATACTTGGGGAGCTAAAGAAAAGTACAAGTTAACATTATCCAACATCTCCCAAACTTTCATAGGGTAGCACATGCTAAATGCAAATGAGTGACAAGGGATGGAAACTCAGAAAAGATAAGCCCATGACTTTTCTTCTCTGACAGTTGGTGAGCATCAATGCCCTTAGATAAGATGACACAACCTAGACTACTAAGGCAACAGGGCCACAAAATTTCAGAGCAAATAGGAAGGGAAAAGCACAAGGGAGGGAGATAAAGGGAACACAAGAAAGCTGGGGTAGCATGGAAAGGCCCTGGGCCAGAAGACCTGCCTGCCAAGTCCACGTTTGACATTACCTTTGACTTAGATGAAGTTTCTTCATTTATCTTGGCATCCATTTTCTTATGTGTAAAATGGGAACTGTTTTATGATGTCCACTTTCCTCCGAGAAACAGAGACACACTGATGCTAACTAAAGACAATGAATATTGTAATACCCACGTAGTGTGTATGGCAGACAGAATCTCAGAGAAATCTGAAAGCAGAATCAGCTGTAGGATCAGGCCTCTGGCAGAATGGAACTAGACGGTAGTTCTGCATTTAAGTCAGATGTAGAGTCTTTACCATCAGGGATCCAGGTGTCTTCACTTTAGAGCTATATTTTTAGTGACATCTTCATTAAGACTTCTGTTTCAAGCTATTGAACTGTCAGCTCAAGATGTTTTGAGCAAAGAAAAAAAATATATACTGGATTACATAATAATAATTAAAAAATTCTGTGTGTGAAAGCCTTGGGCATCACTGAAGTCAGGTGGTCAGCCAGTGGGGCCGACTCAGTCCCTCTTCCTCCCTTGGCTCCTCTCTCCTTCCTGTTGGCCTGACTCTCAGACCTCACAAAGTGACTCAGAGGCGGTGGGAAGCCACAGCCTGTCACCCCCTGTTTTAGTCAAGGTTCAAGATGGGAAAGACATGGCACTCAAAATGGGTAATTGAAGGCAAGGGCTGAATCGATGATGTTTCAAAGAGCAAAACAGAAGAGGGAATCAGTTCATCAAAACGGAGACAGAGAGGGCTGTCTTATAGGACACAGTGAGTCTGGAGCAACTGCACAGAGAAGGAATTGAGGGAATAGCCCAACCTCACTCCCTTCCACCTTTTTGGTGCAGCTTGTGGGACCTTAGGTCCCACAAGGGAATCCCACAGGGAATGCTCTCCCCCTACCTTGATCTCCTGCTGGTACTAATTGGTCAGAAGGAGCTTAGACTGCGCAGACCAGTTTTACTTCAGGGCACAGAGCCAGGGACAGGGATGAAGAGAGTGTATTATTTAAGATATCAGTGCATCCTCTGAGATTTAAGTCCAGTGGAAAAGGCCAAATCATAAGCAAAGGTCCCTTCTTAGTCAACTGCATCTCCTTAGTTCTGAGTGAGAAGAACTAAGGAGACCATCCTAACCATTAGTGTAGACAGAGGAATGAAGCCTAGATGAGGTCAACTCCTCATGTCTGAAAGTACCACCTCAAGGAAAGCAGCAATTTGGATTCCTTTCATTTCTTTTCTTCTCTGACTGCTGTAGCTAGAAAACAGAGGTCACTATTAAAAAAGAAAGAAGAATGGGTTTAAACAGTATTCAAGATGATCATACTTCTTCCCCATTTATTATCCCATTTATTCATAAATATGTATGCTGGATGACTTTTTTGCAAAGGAGAGCTGTAAATAAATGTAGCACTATTAAGATATCTGGTGGGGCACAAAGAATTTAGATTTGGTAAAGGTTAGGTGTTTAGAAGAAAATTTTGCTATATTCCTGTCACAGAACAAATATAGGCATGAACTGCATTCAGCAATTTAGGTGCTGATTTGGTATATTTACCATGTTCTTGATGGTAATTTTTTTCCCTTTTGGAAGTTGTAGAAGTGAAGAGATGCTGGCATATGTACCCACATGTTTCCTGCTTCCATGCTAATTTTTGTTTCATTTTATAGATGAAAACTGAGTCACATTTCCATTAAATATTTTATGTAAGATCATAGAATTAAAGTCTGATGCCAGGACAAGACCTTGGACACCCAGATCAATGATCAAATGTTTAGTGATTCCAGTGCAATTCTAGAATAGTCTTCAGGAAAGCATAGTTTCTCTTATTTTTAGCTGATTGTCCTGTATGTGTTATATTATTCAGTTCCCTAGCATTTTTAAGAGTGTTCTCTCACTGACCAATGCTAAAGAATAACCTATGCAAAGGCACTGTGGTGGGTGAGAGTATGGCTGGTTTTGAGGGGCCAAAAATCAATATGGCTGAAATGGAAGGATAAACACCTGGAGCAGGGGTGGGGACAGGATAAGCAGGCAGGGCCAGACGGTACCTGACCTCAAAAGATAAACAAATCACTTATAATTATTAATTTTAATTTTTAAATTTGGGGAAATTATTTCTTTTCACTATATTTTTAATGGTTTTCTTCTATTTAAGGGAGCCACATATGACCTGAATTACTAGTAATACATTTATTAGTTGTTGTTGCTCAGTCTCTGAGTCATGTCTGACTCTTTGTGACCTATTAATATATCTAATAAGGTATTTAAAAGTGAGGACATTTAAAAAATATTAAGAATAGATGAATATATAGGATACATGGAATATGATGAATTCAAGAAAGTAATATCTGAATAGGAAAACTTTGTGAAATACTGGTGTACTGACCATTTCTCATTTTCCCCTTCATATCCACTTTCTACCCTCTACACCCTTCTCTGTGACAGCAGAGCTGACCTCAAAAGCCTGTAACATTCTGGCTTGTCCTCTAGTTTCTAGTTGGATTTGGCCAATGGGAGGCACTGGTTATCTGAAAAGGGGAAGAGAGTGAGATAAGGGTTTTATTTTCCCGTATCCTTCTCTACAGAGTCACTGGGGTTGGTCTTCTGCCAAGAGGCACAACTCCCATCAATCGGATCTCCCTCACAGCTACAGACACCCTCTCCAAGTTCCTGTAACCACCTCCCTGCCACACCTCTTCAGACCCAGCTACTGTTAGCACTGGGACACAGCACCATTCCCTGTTGGATTTTCCTTAACCCTCCTCACACTCTTATAAATCTTCTCTTATTAAATTCTCCTCCACTGTCCATTTGAACAACTTTATGTTTTCCTGCCAGAAGTGAAGTGAAGTCGCTCAGTCGTGTCTGACTCTTTGTGATCTTGGGTACTTAAATTGAAGGAAGTAGGGAAAACCGCTAGACCATTCAGGTATGACCTAAATTACATCCCTTAAGATTATACAGTGGAAGTGAGAAATAGATTTAAGGGCCTAGATCTGATAGATAGAATGCTTGATGAACTATGGAATAAGGTTTGTGACATTGTACAGGAGACAGGAATCAAGACCATCCCCAAGGAAAAGAAATGCAAAAAAGCAAAATGGCTGTCTGGGGAGTCCTTACAAATAGCTGTGAAAAGAAGAGAAGCGAAAAGCAAAGGAGAAAAGGAAAGATATAAGCATCTGAATGCAGAGTTCCAAAGAATAGCAAGAAGAGACAAGAAGGCCTTCTTCAGCGATCAATGCAAAGAAATAGAGGAAAAGAACAGAATGGGAAAGACTAGAGATCTCTTCAAGAAAATCAGAGATACCAAGGGAACATTTCATGCAAAGATGGGCTCAATAAAGGACAGAAATGGTATGGACCTAACAGAGGCAGAAGATATTAAGAAGAGGTGGCAAGAATACACAGAAGAACTGTACAAAAAGATCTTCCTGACCAAGATAATCACGATGGTGTGATCACTCATCTAAAGCCAGACATCCCGGAATGTGAAGTCAAGTGGGCCTTAGAAAGCATCATTATGAACAAAGCTAGTGGAGGTGATGGAATTCCAGTTGAGCTATTTCAGATCCTGAAAGATGATGCTGTGAAAGTGCTGCACTCAATATGCCAGCAAATTTGGAAAACTCAGCAGTGGCCACAGGACTGGAAAAGGTCAGTTTTCATTCCAATTCCAAAGAAAGGCAATGCCAAAGAATGCTCAGACTACCGCACGACTGCACTCATCTCACATGCTAGTAAAGTAATGCTCAAAATTCTCCAAGCCAGGCTTCAGCAATACGTGAACCGTGAACTTCCTGATGTTCAAGCTGGTCTTAGAAAAGGCAGAGAAACCAGAGATCAAATTGCCAACATCCACTGGATCATGGAAAAAGCAAGAGAGTTCAAGAAAAACATCTATTTCTGCCTTATTGACTATGCCAAAGTCTTTGACTGTGTGGATCACAATAAACTGTGGAAAATTCTGAAAGAGGTGGGAATACCAGACCATCTGACCTGCCTCTTGAGAAATCTGTATGCAGGTCAGGAAGCAACAGTTAGAACTGGATATGGAACAACAGACTGGTTCCAAATAGGAAAAGGAGCACGTCAAGGCTGTATACTGTCACCCTGCTTATTTAACTTCTATGCAGAGGACATCATGAGAAACGCTGGACTGGAAGAAACACAAGCTGGAATCAAGATTGCCGGGAGAAATATCAATAACCTCAGATATTCAGATGACACCACCCTTATGGCAAAAAGTGAAGAGGAACTAAAAAGCCTCTTGATGAAGAGGAGAGTGAAAAAGTTGGCTTAAAGCTCAACATTCAGAAAATGAAGATCATGGCATCCAGTCCCATCACTTCATGGGAAATAGATGGGGAAACAGTGGAAACAGTGTCAGACTTTATTTTTGGGGGCTCCAAAATCACTGCGGATGGTGACTGCAGCCATGAAATTAAAAGACGCTTACTCCTTGGAAGAAAAGTTATGACCAACCTAGACAGCATATTCAAAAGCAGAGACATTACTTTGCCGACTAAGGTCCGTCTAGTCAAGGCTATGGTTTTTCCTGTGGTCATGTATGGATGTGAGTGTTGGACTGTGAAGAAGGCTGAGCACCGAAGAATTGATGCTTTTGAGCTGTGGTGTTGGAGAAGACTCTTGAGAGTTCCTTGGACTACAAGGAGACCCAACCTGTCCATTCTGAAGGAGATCAGCCCTGGGATTTCTTTGGAAGGAATGATGCTAAAGCTGAAACTCCAGTACTTTGGCCACTTCATGCAAAGAATTGACTCACTGGAAAAGACTCTGATTCTGGGAGGGATTGGGGGCAGGAGGAGAAGGTAACGACAGAGGATGGCTGGATGGCATCACTGACTCGATGGGCGTGAATCTGAGTGAACTCTGGGAGTTGGTGATGGACAGGAAGGCCTGGCGTGCTGCAATTCATGGGGTCACAAAGAGTCGGACACAACTGAGCGACTGAACTGAACTGGACTGTAGCCCACCAGGCTCCTCCGTCCATGGGGTTCTCCAGGCAAGAATACTGGAGTGGATTGCCATTTCCTTCTCCAGGGAATCTTCCCGACCCAGGGATCAAACCCAGGCCTCCAGCATTGCAGGCAGACGCTTTAACCTCTGAGCCACCAGGGAAGCACTGGTCCTGCCAGAACGCTGATTAATAGGCATGATGTGGTGGAAAGCGTGAACCTTGAAATCAGAAGTAGATTTGAATCTTAGCCACTTAATAGCTTATGTGACCTTGGGCAAGTCCAAGTAGATAAGCATAGTATTCATCAACCCAGGAAGACTACCCTGTGAGTTCAGGCACCACATCTATCTCACTAATATAGTCCTGGTTCTTGGGATAGTGTTTAATACTTATGTTGACTAAAAAGATGTGCAACTTGAGAGTTGTGAGCCAAGTTTTATTTGGGGCAAAATGAGGACTGCAGCCAGGGAGGCAGCATCTCAGATAGCTCTGAGAGACTGCTCCAAAGCGGCAGTGGGGGAAAGTCTATAAGGTTTTGTTGAAGGGGTAGTTCAATACCATGAAGCACTCGTTTTACAAAAGGCTTTTTGTTAGTCATGAGGATCTGATGTCACCATAAAGGGAGTTAGTGCTTCTCTAGACGCAAGGATTGAGATCATAAAATCTGTTCCTAAAAACATCCACTGTCTACAGACCTGTCCCACCAGATTCCTTGGAGCACAGAGTACCTCACTCCATCCTGAACTCCCTCAGGGGTTGAAGGTCAACAGCTAGAGCAGCATCGGGTTCAATCTCCATAGAAGTAGATGGCAAATGCCTTTGTTGTTCAGTTACTGGCAATATTCTTGGTTAAGTGCCAATTTGTAGTTGATACTTAGCTGGTACTCATGAAAAACTTTTGTATGATATTTCATCTTTTATGTGACCCCAAAGGAGAGGAAGGAGTCAACAGTCAAACATTCTTACTTTGCAGATGGTACCCAAAAATGAGGTATAAATTGTGCAGGTAATAACACTCAGATGTGCTCTTTAATGGAAACAATACAGGGAGGGATTAAAGGGGGGAGGGGGATTCCCTGATGGTCTAGTGGTAAAGAATCCTCCTACCAATGCAAGGGACACGGTTTCGATCCCCCGGTCCGAGAAGACCCCACATGCTGCAGGCAACTAAGCCCATGCACCACAGCTACTGAGCCAGCACGCCTAGGGCCCACACTCTGCAACAAGAGACACCACCACAATGAGAAGAGTGGCCCCCACCTAAAGAATAGCCCACGTGGAGAATGAAGATACAGCGAAAAGTAAACAAGCAATAATTTATTTAAGAAAGGAGAAAACACAGAAAGGAACTCATGGGCAAATGGTGCTCTGCTTACACACCATCTGTCCTTATTGAGTTCATCTCCTTCCCCATGTTACCCAAAAGCCAGTTCCCTTCTGAGGGGGACTTCTGTTGCCATGGCATGTCTTCTTTCCAACAAAGAAGCAACATGAGGGATAGCACATAAAGGGCCCGAAGGTTCCACGCAGAAATCAGTGAAGGAGTCCCAGAAAGGCTGAGGGTTTATTTGAGACACAGAGCCAGATGAGCAGGGAAGCCAGAGAGGTCATGAACCCTCAAAGTCAAGAATAGGTAACGAAATGATATATTAGTTTCCTATAGCTGCCGTAACAAATTCACACTGAGTGGCTTATAACAACAGCAGTGTATTCTGTCACAGTTCTGAAGGCTAGAAGTCTAAAATCAAGGTGTTGGTAGAGTTCATGTTCCTTCTAGAGGCTCTTTGCTTCTTCCAGCTTCTGGTTTCTTTAGAGATCCCTTGGCTTATGGCTGGGGACACCAGTCTTTGCCTCTGTCTTCACATGGCCTTTTTTTCTGCCTTACAAGGATACTTAAGGCTGGATTTAGGGCCAACCCTGAAAAATACAGAATGATCTCACCTAGAGATCTGTAACTTAGCCACACTTTTTTTTCCAAAACAACAAAAATTTATTTCGAGATTTGAGAATAATGGGCAAATTAAGTAATGGGAATTGAACCCTTATCGGGGTCTTCTGGGGAATTAGAAGCACCACCCTCTTCTGCAGCTCGACGCTTCTTCAGTTTGGCGATCAGTTCTTTCGCTGGATTGAAGATTCCGTTGGTCTGCTGGTCACAGACGTAGCAGCGTGAAGTGGTGCGGAAATGCTGAAGCGCACAGCCCTCGCAGAAATAATGCCTGCATTTGGTGACCACAGGGCTTTGGAAGGTCTGGCGACAAATGAAACACTTGAATGGTAGTTCCTCCTCACCCCTTGCCACTTCATAGTTTTCATCCTCGTCGACGCCATAGCGACCTTCGTCGAGCTCGCGTTGGACCTGCCACCCGTGCTTGTAATCTGAGCGGTCATGGAGGAATTTGCAACTGTCTCCGAAGCCGCAGAAGCCGGTCTCTTTGTAGTCCTTACAGATGTCGGGCTGGTAATCCCAGCGCACAGTGGCACGCAGATGCTCGGGAGCTCGAATGGGGCCCTTCCTCGCCATTCCGGAGGAATCACTACCCGCAGACGCGTCTTTGGGCCTCACGTATTTCTGATAATTATTCATTCCCCGGTAGATCTTATCATCTTCCTTGCCTCTCAGCTCCTCCCGGATCTTCCGGCTGCGCTCCAAGATGGCCTGTGCGTCACGCTCCTTCTCCGTGTCGAGCTCGTACGCAGCCGTCGCCCCCATGTCCTCCGGCCCCACGGGTTTCGCCGAGCGAGTGGACTTATAGATCACGCCGAGACTCTCGGGCTCCTCTACTCCCCTCCTCGCCGCTCCGGTCCCCGGAAGCCCCCTTCTTGGTCTTCTGGATCCTCGGAGTGTGGATCGCTCGCTTCCTTTCCGGACGAACCACCCAGCTGCCTTCGTCACCGCTGCTGCCGCTACTGCCGCCGCCTCCGCCTCCGGACTCTTGGTCGCAGATCCGGCGTTTTCTGCGGCCCGGCCCCCCCTTGCGTCCAGGCTTTCTAAAAGAAAGGTGCACACCTGGCCCGTCGTCTTCCCCGGGGAAGGCTGCTCTGCCATTTTAAGAGTCGCGAGCTCTCAAGCTGTTGCGGCCTGCTGGGGGGCGCGGGGCTCCTGCGCCAGAGGACTGTGGGAGCAAGGGGTGCGCGAGGGCGTGCGCGCCACCGCCTAGCTACATTTTAAAGGCTCCCCCGCCCCCCGTAAGGTCACGCGCACAGGTCCCAGGGGCTAGGGTATGTATGAAGTGAAGGGAAGTGAATTCGCTCAGTCGTGTCCGACTCTTTGCGACCCCGTGAACTGTAGCCCACCAGGCTCCTCTCTCCATGGGATTCTCCAGGCAAGAATACTGGAGTGGGTTGCCATTTCCTTCTCCAGGGGTATGTATACATATATTTATATATTTTTATATATATATATATAATATATATATGTATTTGGAGCCACCATTCAACCTACTGCAAATGGCAGACAAAATAGATGTTAGCCAAATTTTAATCTAAAGAGTTGATTGATGAGCTCTGCATTTAGTAGATGAAGAAACTGGAAGTAGTGTGCAGAAAAGAGATAAAGATAGAAGAGGGCTTTTGGTTTTAAAAAATAAATAAATAAATAGACATTAAAAATTTAAAAAAAAAAAAAAAGAAGAGGGCTTGTGGTTGGAAGCTCTTGCCAGAGGGGATGATGGCATGGATCAAAGCAGTCATTGTAGGAAAGAGAAGGTAAAGCATATGAAAGAGCTTATAAAAGAACTGTCTACCTGGGTTTATTTGGGAGAAGGAAAGGGCAACCTACTCTAGTTTTCTTGCCTGGAGAATTCCATGGACAGAGGTGCCTGGCAGGCTACTGGTCAAAAAGTCGGACATGACTGAGCAACTAATACTTTGGTTTATTTGAAGTTCTCTATGACAAAAGAGAAAGAGAATAGGATTTCAAGTTATAAGACCCAGGTGTAAGCATCAGCTTGTACACTGACTAGCTGTGTATATTTGGCCCAGTCCTTGGTTTTAGTCTCTGCAGTTATAAACTATGAATAATGGCAAAACCAGCTTACTACACAGACTTAAGTGAAAGTTTGTTTTTATTTTTTTTGTGAAAGATTTATTCAAAGTTCAAATTAGACCCTATATGGGAAGGTAGTCTAAGCTGCTAGTTAAATGTACAGGCCGTGATACTGGTCCACTGGGTTTAAAATCCCCACTCTGCCAACAGCTATGTAAATGACCCTGGGCAAGTTCCTTACCTTCTTTTCCTTGGTTTTCCTGTCTGTAAAGTGTGGATGACAGTAGTTAGCTAACTCATGAAGCTTTTGTTGGAGGATTAAATTGAGATGATCCAAATAAAGCACTCAGTATATAGCATATAAAGGCAATGCCAAAGAATGCTCAAACTACTGCACAATTACACTCATCTCACATGCTAGTAAAGTCATGCTCAAAATTCTCCAAGCCAGGCTTCAGCAATACCTGAACTGTGAACTCCCTGATGTTCAAGCTGGTTTTAGAAAAGGCAGAAGAACCAGACATCAAATGGCCAACATCCGCTGGATCATCAAAAAAGCAAGAGAGTTCCAGAAAAACATCTATTTCTGCTTTATTGACTATGCCAAAGCCTCTGACTGTATGGATCACAATAAACTGTGGAAAATTCTGAAAGAGATGGGAATACCAGACCACCTGACCTGCCTCTTGAGAAATCTGTATGCAGGTCAGGAAGCAACAGTTAGAACTGGACACAGAACAACAGACTGGTTCCAAATAGGAAAAGGAGCACGTCAAGGCTGTATGTTGTCACCCTGCTTATTTAACTTCTGTGCAGAGGACATCATGAAAAACGCTGGACTGGAAGAAACACAAGCTGGAATCAAGATTGCTGGGAGAAATATCAGTCACCTCAGATATGCAGATGACACCACCCTTATGACAAAAAGCGAAGAGCTAAAAAGCCTCTTGAAAGAGGAGAGTGAAAAAGTTGGCTTAAAGCTCAACATTCAGAAAACGAAGATCATGGCATCTAGTCCCATCACTTCATGGGAAATAGATGGGGAAACAGTGGAAACTGTCAGACTTTATTTTTGGGGGCTCCAAAATCACTGCAGATGGTGACTGCAGCCATGAAATTAAAAGACACTTACTCCTTGGAAGAAAAATTATGACCAACCTAGACAGCATATCCAAAAGCAGAGACATTACTTTGCCGAAGGTCTGTCTAGTCAAGGCTATAGTTTTTCCTGTGGTCATGTATGGATGTGAGCGTTGGACTGTGAAGAAGGCTGAGCACCGAAGAATTGATGCTTTTGAGCTGTGGTGTTGGAGAAGACTCTTGAGAGTCCCTTGGACTGCAAGGAGATCCAACCAGTCCATTCTGAAGGAGATCAGCCCTGGGATTTCTTTGGAAGGAATGACGCTAAAGCTGAAACTCCAGTACTTTGGCCACCTCATGCAAAGAGTTGACTCATTGGAAAAGACTTTGATGCTGGGAGGGATTGGGGGCAGAAGGAGAAGGGGACAACCAAGGATGAGATGGCTGGATGGCAGCACTGACTTGATGGACATGAATCTGAGTGCACTCCGGGAGTTGGTGATGGATAGGGAGGCCTGGCGTCCTGCGATTCATAGGATTGCAAAGAGTTGGACAAGACTGAGCGACTGAACTGAACTTAACTCCTGAATAAATATTACCTTATTATGGAAAAGATCTTTGTCAACATCTAAGTACTACAGCAGTGACTTGTAGTTTTGGCTATAGATGAGCATCTCTTAAAACTTAAGAAGAATAAAGATGCTTGGGCTTTGCCCTGTTACTGCTACTGCTAAGTAGCTTCAGTCATGTCCTACTCTGTGCGACCCCATAGACAGCGGCCTACCAGGCTACCCCCATCCCTGGGATTCTCCAGGCAAGAACACTGGAGTGGGTTGCCATTTCCTTCTCCAATGCATGAAAGTGAGAAGTGAAAGTGAAGTCGTTCAGTTGTGTCCGACTAGTAGCGACCCCATGGACTGCAGCCTACCAGGCTCCTCTGTTCATGGGATTTTCCAGGCAAGAGTACTGGAGTGGGGTGCCAGACCTATTGAATTGGGATCATTAGTCTTTAAAGATCCTTAGATGATTGTGCTGCACCCAGAAGAAATTCACCTTGGCTAGACATGTTATTAGGATCCATTTCATAACAATATCCATTAAGAGAAAAAGCATAATCTTCATCTTAGTGAGAATATACAGTGGTCTGAACCAACCTAGCCTTCACTTCCTTTTGTAAAAGTACTTTTATAGCACTTAACAATATGCTAAGGACCATTAGCTCATTTAATACCTGCAATATGCTTCTGAAGCAGGAGTTGTTATAGATAAGGAAACTGAGGCACAGAGATTAAGCAAATAACCGAAAGTCACACAGTTAGAAAGTAGTAGAGCCAGCATTGGAACTGTAGTCTTGTGGCTCAGACAATTACAGCAGACAGATTCTCTCAAAGCTATGGTGTCTCTCAAAGTGTGTAACTTCTCTGCATCTCAGTTTTCTTATCTGCGAATGACAATTATAACACTACTTCCTTCCTAGGAGACTTGTGAAAATGAAGCAAGATGCTGCCTATAAAACAGGCAGCAATGTATTTAGTGTTTATTGCTTAACTATTAAGCACTAAATAAAATTCAGTCATTATGATTAATAATTTTAATATCATCATTATTCAGTTTTATGGAAATATAATGCAGGTTCCAGCTAAAGTTTAATAATCTGAAACATCTGAGCCTGTTTAGCCAACTAACTCCTGGGGCAGGACAGCTCGTTTAAGGCAATGTAGAATCTGTCACTTGAATTTTTACCTCCTGAGCCTCTGTTCCTTTCCAGTGCTCACATGTCAGAGGCCAGTGATGCAGGGGGACATGAAAGGGGGACTTGAAAAGTGGTACCAGTGAACCTGTGAAAACTGCAAGACTTTGATGAATAAGCAGAAGGGGGCCCTTTAAGTCAAGGACAAGTAGATGGACTGCCCTCTTCCAAAGACAGTGTCCTGCAGCTTTAAATTTTTTTTTTAAGGAAATCAGAGCCTTGACCCAAGGATGAGAGAGAGAGAAGGCAGTCCTGGCAGATAACGCAAGTCACACATGCTTCCAAAAACACATAAGTTCATTTTACAGGTCGTATGAATCTCTAGGAATAAGAGCTGGAGGAAATTCAAACTGGTTAGGTAAATTACAGCCTACCTGGTTAGGTAAAACCAGGTTACACAATATTTTACAATTCCTGACACAAGCACTGATTAGTGTAACATGGAAAGATGGGTGGAAAAGAGTTTAATCTCTAAGAGTGTGTGTGTTGAATTTTTAAGATTGTTTCACTTCTCAACTCCTGGAAGCATCAGCACTCTGGATTAGTTTCCGTGACAAAGCACAAGAGGGCGCCAGAGAAGGTGGAAATTTTTGTTTTCCAGGGACCCACTTCAGTGTTATAAAGTCCTTTCTGATCTCAATATAGGGGTGTTTACTATTAGTTCTTTTCGAGTTTTTTAAAATGAAATAACTATGTGCCTA
Organism: Nanger dama; assembly: GCA_917880005.1. Lineage (NCBI taxonomy): Eukaryota > Metazoa > Chordata > Mammalia > Artiodactyla > Bovidae > Nanger > Nanger dama. The sequence goes on along the minus strand of CAKJTW010000085.1, from coordinate 2,614,136 downwards.
AGCTTGTTGGCTAACTTTTGATCAAGGTGAGTAGTTAGCAAATGCAAAGCTAAAATACTTAAGCATTGTTGGAGAAAGCAGAGAGTAAAGAAGATTGCAAATGCTGAATCAGTTCAGTTGTGAAATATTTATTAGTTGCTTTCTGTGTGCACGCTGGTTAGATGCTTTGGGTGCCAAGATAAATGAGCCCACAATTCTTCATTGAATTTATTAGTCACACGAGAATTCAAAATTATCTATAATACTTTACTTTTATTTGAAACTCTATCCTTGTCACCTATTAATTTCTTCAGAAGGATTCTGTGCAATGGTTAAGTGCAAAGGTTATAAAGTAAAACAGTTTTTGCTCTTTCCAGCTATTAACCTCCCTGTGTCCGAGTTTCCTCACTTGTAAAATAAGATGGTTATATCACCTACCTCATTGAGTGTTGTGAAAATGAAATAATACAGTCCGTACAAAGTGCTTGGAACCGTGTCATATTTAAGAGCTCGATATTTATGAATTTTTATTCAGATATTACTTGTTCTTGGGAAAGTGAAAGTGAAGTCACTCAGTCATGTCCAACTCTTTGCAACCCCGTGGACTGTAGCCCTCCAGGCTCCTCCGTCCATGGGATTCTCCAGGCAAGAATACTGGAGTGGGTTGCCATTTCCTTCTCCAGGGGATCTTCCCGACTCAGGGATCGAAGCCAGGTCTTCCACATTGCAGGCAGATGCTTTAACCTCTGAGCCAAGGTTCTTGGGAACACAGCTGAAATTATAGACAGAATGATTGGGTCCAAAGGCATTGTTTGATATAACTATGTGGTGCCCGCTTCGGCAGCACATATACTAAAATTGATATAACTATGTGGACCAGTAACTTTTTATTTCTATCACCTGCAACAGAAAGCATCCTGACTGACGCAGCAGTTATATTTAATTTCTTGATTTGTGTTAGTTACTGTGCTAAATTTTCCATATCTTACCTATCCTTTTGGTTTTCATAGTAGCTCTATGAGGTAGAGATACTATAGGTACTAATATTATTTCCATTTTACAGATGAGAAAACAGTAAAAACCACTGAGTTACACATCTCAGATCACACAACTAATAAAGAGAGGAATCAAGATCTGAATCCATTTCTAGCCTTACTCTTATAATAAAATTGATATTCCCCCAAATGACACAAATATCCTCTGGTATAACACTCTTTAAAAAGTTTGACCTCAATCACTTGTGGTTCCATGTAACAGCAACACACTTCCTTGAACTTTCATTGACTTCTTTTCCTGAGTATTGGCCATGGTCACTATGAAAAGCCATCTAATTTATCCCTCAAATACCTACTGTGCTATATACTACTTACTGTCTTGCTAGAATGAACAGTCTATGAAATAGGACTTTGTTTTGCTCACTGTTATATCCCCAGCACCTAGGATGCTATCTGACATAGCATAGATGCTAAATAAATATTTCCTGAATGAATGAACAAACAACTGTGGATTGGCTTTCCTTGATCATATTGCACAACTTGGAGAGCAGAATGTTTGAGAACATTACACACTTGGTTCAGTTCGGTTCAGTTCAGTTCAGTTCAGTCGCTCAGTCATGTCCGACTCTTTGCGACCCCATGAATCGCAGCATACCAGGCCTCTCTGTTCATTACCATCTCCTGGAGTTCACTCAGACTCACGTCCAACGAGTCAGTGATGCCATTCAGCCATCTCATCCTCGGTCGTCCTTCTCCTTCTGCCCCCAATCCCTCCCAGAATCAGAGTCTTTTCCAATGAGTCTATTCTTCGCATGAGGTGGCCAAAGTACTGGAGTTTCAGCTTTAACATCATTCCTTCCAAAGAAATCCCAGGGCTGATCTCCTTCAGAATGGACTGGTTGGATCTCCTTGCAGTCCAAGGGACTCTCAAGAGTCTTCTCCAACACTACAGCTCAAAAGCATCAATTCTTCGGTGCTCAGCCTTCTTCACAGTCCAACTCTCACATCCATACATGACCACAGGAAAAACCATAGCCTTGACTAGACGGACCTTAGTCGGCAAAGTAATGTCTCTGCTTTTGAATATGCTATTTAGGTTGGTCATAACTTTTCTTCCAAGGAGTAAGCGTCTTTTAATTTCATGGCTGCAGTCACTATCTGCAGTGATTTTGGAGCCCCCAAAATAAAGTCTGACACTGTTTCCACTGTTTCCCCATCTATTTCCCATGAAGTGATGGGACCAGATGCCATGATTTTCGTTTTCTGAATGTTGAGCTTTAAGCCAACTTTTTCACTCTCCTCTTTCATCAAAAGGCTTTTAGCTCCTCTTCACTTTCTGCCATAAGGGTGGTGTCATCTGAATATCTGAGGTTATTGATATTTCTCCCAGCAATCTTGATTCCAGCTTGTGTTTCTTCCAGTCCAGCGTTTCTCATGATGTCCTCTGCATAGAAGTTAAATAAGCAGGGTGACAATAGACAGCCTTGGCGTGCTCCTTTTCCTATTTGGAACCAGTCTGTTGTTCCATGTCCAGTTCTAACTGTTGCTTCCTGACCTGCATACAGGTTACTCAAGAGGCAGGTCAAGTGGTCTGGTATTCCCATCTCTTTCAGAATTTTCCACAGTTTATTGTGATCCACACAGTCAAAGGCTTTGGCATAGTCAGTAAAGCAGAAATAGATGTTTTTCTGGAACTCTCCTGCTTTTTCCATGATCCAGCAGATGTTGGCAATTTGATCTCTGGTTTCTCTGCCTTTTCTAAAACCAGCTTGAACATCAGGGAGTTCACAGTTCACGTATTGCTGAAGCCTGGCTTGGAGAATTCTGAGCATTACTTTACTAGCCTGTGAGATGAGTGCAATTGTGCGGTAGTTTGAACATTCTTTGGCATTGCCTTTCTTTGGAATTGGAATGAAAACTGACCTTTTCCAGTCCTGTGGCTGCTGCTGAGTTTTCCAAATTTGCTGGCATACTGAGTGCAGCACTTTTACAGCATCATCTTTCAGGATTTGAAACAGCTCCACTGAATTCCATCACCTCCACTGGCTTTGTTCGTAGTGGTACTTTCTAAGGCCCACTTGACTTCACATTCCAGGATGTCTGGCTCTAGATCATTGAAACTGAGTGTAAAAGTTCCTAAACTCTGTTCTAGGCTCCATCCCTAAGAGCAAGGCAGGGTCTACATTCTTGCCACTATTGTGATGGAATTGGCCCCAGCATACAGCCTAAAGGAGCTTCGCTTGTGGCTCAGTGGTAAAGAACCCACCTGACATTGCAGGAGACTTAAGAGGATCAAACTCAGGTTTGATCCCTGGGTTGGGAAGATACCCTGGAAAGGGCATGACAACCCACTCCAGTATTCTGCCTGGAGAATCCCATGGACAGAGGAGCCTGGTGGGCTACAGTCCATGGCGTTGCAAAGAGTTGGATACAACTGAACATGCGCACATAGAACCTAAAAGATCTGGGGTCTCTAACTTTTCCACTAGCTAACCATGTGGCCTTGGACAAATCCTTTAGCCTCACTGAAACTTCATTTCCTCCCATGTAAAACAGAAATAATCTCCTAGCTTTTTGTGAGGATCAAATTACATGGTTATGAAAACACTAAAAAAATCAAGAAGGATATATAAGGGAAGACAAATTGAATTCATACCTTTCTAGGTAAAAGGTTAAAAGAAAACCCTCATTTTGATGACTAAATTCCTTATATTGATTGGCTTGTGTGGGTAGCATGGGATTTGGCCAAAGACAAATTAGAAACAAGTTCTCAAAATATGACTTGGAAGAAACCAGCTTGGTTGAAATCAAACTGGCTCAGAGGACAATTAGGTCAAAATAATAGTTGGAAGAGAGCAAGTTTCTCAGTTATTATTTTTTTTTAGTGGTTATTTTGGTTTACTTTGGGAGTCTTTTTACATGTCAGCATTTTTATCAGTTTAAATTTGTCAGAGTTTTTTTTTCTTTCTGTTTAAAGTCATTTTAAGGATGCCTTGAATTAGGTTTTTCACTGGTTTGACCATTTGTCAAATGTGTTTCCTCTCAGATCTGATAACATTGATTATTTTTAACTGGGAATTCATAACTGACTAATTATAAAAATGAAATACTGGAACACACACAACTTTGCAGCTCAATAGATATTGCAGTTTCTCTTTCGAACATTTGAGCTCTTGGAAACTGGCCGCTTTGGGGTCTTTTTACCTCTTTTATACAATTTAGTATTCAGAGAGAACAATGAAGAGGAGAAAATCTTGAGTGCAGGGGAGGAAGTGTTCAGGATTCCAGTGTGGACAAAGACACCATCCTCTGCCAAGAGCCTTCATAAACCTTCATGTACATTTAAAACAAGCGGGCAAACTCAACTGTTGAAGTGCAAGAGGGAAGATCGAGTGCAAAGAAGGCAGTGAGACTTTAATCACCTTGATGCTGTAAATGTGCTCAACAGCACAAGAGGGCAGTGCAGTGCTAAATATCTCAGCATCGACTGCTTGAAATGTACACTGACTTGCATCTAAACATGGCATTAAGCAAAGGAAAAAAGTCAAACTATTAGCAACAAAAAGTAAACAGGTGTTTATCAAGGGCTGGGAGGTTGGAGGAATGGGGAAGGGTACAAGCATTGTGTAAAATGGATATTTTGGGAACACAGGAGTCTTGGGAGGATTATCTAAGACAGTGCATGGGAAGTGCCTGGGACCTAAAAGCTGCAGCATAACTGGTAACTCTTATTATTGCCAAACATTAATTTCACAGTACCTACCATTTCTGAACAAGTCAGGTAACACACAATCTGATTACAACAGCCGATAGTTCACTTTTGTCCTCATCACGGGTGAAAATTATAATTAGCCCTTCCACATTCATTTTCACGCTAAAAATCATCTCATAATGATAGAGATCAGTATAATTCATTCAAATATAGAAATCAGAGTTCTAACGGAGCCACAGCAGATAAAAATGTCCTATTGTGTATTAAGATGATGTTAAGGAAAAGTTTCTGAGTAGAACCCATCAAGCTAAGAATCTATAATCCAGTTTTTCTTGTCAAATCCCAATACCTGATTCAATAACAATAGTCATGGTAATGACAATAGTCCTTATTTGTCCAGTCAATAAGACTACTAAGCCTTAATTGATGAGGAAGAATTCACCTGGGCATCCAACAGTTATTCTGCACATAATGTCAGTCATGATAAATCACTGTGCTATGGTTAAATCCCTCAGCAAATAAATATTGGCTGGTAAGAGTATAGAGAAAAAAGCACCACGGAATAGAAGGAGTCATGGAAGCTTCCTGGTTCATTAGAGATTATTGCATGAGAGTCTAACATTTAATAGCAGTTCAGAAAGATTTCTATCATCACTGCTGACCTGGACAAATCCAGTATTCAATCCAGTTTCATGTGGAATATTACTCAGCCATTAAAAAGAATAAGAGAATGTCATTTGCAGCAACATGAATGGACCTAGAGATTGTGATACCGAGCAAAGTAAATCAGAAACAGAAAGACGAATATCATACACTATCACTTATACCTAGACTCTAAAAAAGGAGTACAAATGAACTTATTTACAAAATAGAACTAGACTCACAGTTGTAGAAAACAACTTATGGTTACTAAAGGATAATAAGGGGAGAGATAAATTGGGAGATTGGGACTGACGTATACACACTGCTATATATAAAATAGGTAACTAGTAAGAACATACTGTATAGCCCAGGGAACTGTACTCCATACTCTGCAATGGACTATTATGGGAAAAGAATCTTTAAAAAGAGAGTATATATGTATAATTGATTCACTTTGTATACACTTGAAATCAACACAACATTGTAAATCAACTCTATTGCAATAAAAAATTTTTTTTTAATTTCAGAAAGTACAGTTGGACCCAAAGACTGAATAAATACTCCAGACAGTAATCAGTGAGGTGGTATATATAGAACATAGAAAACACCTGTGTATGTGTGTTGAGTTGCTCAGTCATGTCCAACTCTTTGTGACTCCATGAACTGTAGCCCACCAGACTCCTCTGTTCACAGAACTTTTCAGGCAAGAATACTGGAACAGGTTGCCATTTCTTACTCCAGGGGATCTTCCTGACCCAGGGATGGAACTTGCGTCTCCTGCATTGGAAAGCAGATTCTTTACCACTAGGCCACCAGGAAGCCCAGAAAACACCTTAGCTGGAAATTATTCATGTCCATTCAAGCTGGATTTTCCTTAAATTGTTACTTTTACATTCGGTTACTATTTCTTTCTCAGGGAAATATGTGTACCTTTTTGAACGCAGAGGCTGAACTAGCCTGAATAGCTCCTGGGAAAGTTTTTTGTATAAATGAAAGTGAACACATTTAAAAAAAAAAGAATTCATTTGGGAATTGAAAAGTAGAAAGACTCAGGTTTACTTTCAAATTGTATATAAACAAAAAGAGAGTGAAGTTAGCTGATTATATTTTAAATTTCTTTCATTAATCTGAAATAATCTATGTATATGCATTTAACAATGTTTTAAATTAAAAGACAGAATTCTGTTTTATGGAGTTTCCCAGGTGGCTCAGTAGTAAAGAATCTGCCTACCAGTGAAGGAGATGCTAGAGATGCAGGTTCGATCCCTAGGTCAGGAAATCCCCTGGAGTAGGAAATGGCAACCCACTCCAGTATTCTTGCCTGGTAAAGTCCATTGACAGAGGAGGAGCCTGGCGGGCTACAGTCGATGGGGTCACAAAGAGTTGGACACCACTGAGTGACTGAGCACGGTTAACATTTTGCTTCATATTCTCTTTGGTACAAATCTAGCTATGTGTAAAGAAATGAAATTAAATGAAAACATAGTAATTACATTTTAAAATAAACATGTGCTTGTTGTGTTAAAATAATTACATATGCTGATTAAGAAAAAACATCCAAAATGCAAGTGTGTATTCAAAGATAATGTATTTTGGTAATAGTTTCACTATGCAAACACAACAAAAAATAACCCTCATTATCTCCACTTTGAAGATGATTCACCATCTTCTCCAGTAACTTAAAATCCATCTGCTACAATTAGCTCTGCTTGTTAAAAAATTATCCTTCTATTTTCTAATATGCTACAAAAATGGGATATCAAAATTACTGCCTTAAATGTATTGTGTTTTTGTAATGAAGTGCATGCTATAACTATTTAACTTGCAAGGACTGTTATATAGGATTATACAACAAAAAGCAAAACTGTGCTCTTTGTAGGAAAACTAGAGATTTAAATCAAACCTACTCGAATTCAAAGAGAGGCACGGTTATCAATTGGATAACTGTGGTTAGTGGCCACAAGATGAATGACTTCATCTGCAAACCAAATTCCTCAGTTTAAAATTGGATGGCCTTTTCCCTTGAAATTGCTTGGAGGGGATCACACACTTTCTACAGAGCCAGCATGAATTCATTTGGTTGGTATTACTCTCTTTTTCCAAGATAAGATGGACTGCATGAGAACATTTGTTCCTTCTGTAGTCATGGTTCAAAAGTGGACCTGATTGTTAGTAAAACCTGCCAGTTGTCAGAAACAGATGCTTTAATACGGGTTAAGTTATTCTTAACAGTGTAATCAAAACTCTTGGAATGATGATCTGCCCTTGAAATATGGATTCTCAAATTTAAGAGCTGAAGGAGCCTTTAAGTCATTTAGCTCTTCCTGTAGCCTCTGTTCGGATTAGGCTGGAGATTCTTCTGATTTGTAAAACTCTCTAAGGATGCAGATTCTATTCCTATCTTACTAACTGATTCCAAGTGCTTTTTAACACAGATGTCTAAGTCCTTTCCTAGAGTCTAAAGTGAAACTGATATTTTGTGGTCCCCATAAATTTCCAAATGTATATGCCATGCTGTTGTAGAAAGAGTATTGGACTTGGAATAAAAAACCTGGACTTGACACTCCTTATTTGATCTTTGGCAAGTCCTTTATCCTTTCTGGGGTTCAGTTTCCTCATCTGCAAAGCTAATAATCCTTACCTGTCTCAAAGGAGGTTGGAAGGATCAAATAAGCTAAGACATATAAAAATATGAAATAATTATAAAACTGCAGATTTTATCTTATGTCTTATGATAATTAGGAAGTTCAGAAAGAAATAAAGATTTAGGGTTTAGATCTTAAATATCTATGCTATTAGGAATCTTGGTTATGTCAGTTCTCAGGCTACCCTAGACATACCACTCTCTTAGGGGCCTGACCACAGGCTCAAAATCTACAAAATTTCAGCATCCATTTTTCTCAGACTCTTCTCAGTTTACGAACTGCAAGTCATCATACACATTAAGCTGTTACAAAAAGCCAGTGAGTCACCTGTTTCAGAAAAGCCTGGGGTTAGATTGTCTAATAAGAGCTGGGCTGAGTTTTTTCTTGGAACCCTTAAGGTTTGCTGTTGTTCAGTTGCTAAGTCATGTCCGACTCTTTGTGAACTCATGGACTCTCTGTCCATGGGGATTTTCCAGGAGAATACTGGAATAGCTTGCCATTTCCTTCTCCAAGGGATCTTCCTAGATCATGGATCGAATTTGTGTCTCCTGCATTGGCAGGCAGATTCTTTACCACCATGCCACCAGGGAAGCTCATAAAGTTTATCCTTTACGAATCGATCTAGTTACTGAGGAACTCAGCTATTCAGAGAATCACATGATCCTAACATACTCACTAGTATCTCCGTTCTGACAAGCAAAGTAGCAAGAAAAGTATTGCTATTTGCATAGTTGCTTTACAGTTCTCTAAGCTCTCCTATATATTACAAACCAAATATATAATGACTTTCATCATGGCAGTAATCTCAGGCATTTGAGAGGTGGCAGCAAAAGGAAAGAATGAAAGATCATGAATTAAATCACTTAAATATCTTAAAACTATAAAATAAATCTACAGATGTATGAGCTGTGGTACCACCATCCACCAGAATGTAAATCCATGCCATTCATACAAAGGATTTGTGCCCACTCAGCATTTATTTTCTTTTTCCCCAGTCTTTTTTTTTTGGGGGGCCTTAAGATATTACAAATGTGTGTGTGTGTGTGTGTGTGTGTGTGTGAAGTTGTTTTTGCCATGTCCAGCTCTTTGTAACCCTATGGACTATAGCCCACTATGCTCCTCTGTCTATAGGATTCTCCAGACAAGAACACTGAGTGCGTTCACATGTCCTCTTCCAGGTATCTTCCCAACCCAGGGACTGGACCAGCATCTCTCACATCTCCTGCATTGGCAGGTGGGTTCTCTGCCACTGACACCACCTGGGAATTTGACCAGCCTAGTATTTTGTGTGGTACTGGAGAACGCTACTCTCCAGTAGAGCTGGAGAAAATAAAAGAAATATTGAAACAAATTATTTAAAAATAATCAAATTCTATGTCTGTAGCTCTGTAGCACTGAATCTGTTTACATAATGAATATCAGTGTGGGTCCAATTTTCAGAAAAGACTCAAAGAAGGTGGTGAAACATGCACCCAGTAAGAATAGGGGCAAATTTTTAATTTTCCTTAACAGAGGGTCCCTCTGCCTTGATAAGATTCACCTCCATGCATCTGACTCTAACTGCTTTAAATTAAGCAAAGATTCCAGCTTTTTAAGCTGATGTCATCATCCATAAAATAGGAACAAAACTACAACCTTCTTCATGGGGTGGTGATGACTATCCAATCATAAGATGTCTGAAATGGAAGTATTTTTATATCAGTTGGGGTGTGTTCAGTTACAAGTAAGAGAAAACCAATTTTAATTTTGGCATACATACTACAAGGAATGTATTCTCTTTCCCAAAGAGAAATACATTACAACTATAGATCAAGCAAGCTTCAGGCACAGCTTGATTGGGGCTCTAACTTCATTTTTCTCTGAATTTCTCTAATTTTTCCTTCTTTGCATAATAACTTTATCCTCAAGGCTGGCTTCCAGATTTTTTCAGAGTATGGTTCTGAGACCATCTTCATCAGACTCTCCTATTGAACCAGAATCTTGGGGTATATGGTAGGGAAAGGATGTCCAGGAATCTTATGTTTGAACAATATTTCAGATAACTCAGACATGCTAAAAGTTAGAAACCAATCGAGAGCCCTGAAAGAGGAAGGCAGAAAGCACACAGTCCTATTCCAGATTTCCCAATCACAGCTTACAGCAATTATAGGGATTCAGCTAACTACTTACTAAAGTGTAAATCCATTCATTCTTATTCCAAAGGCCCTCAGAAACTGAGGTTTGAGACTCCATTAACCTGATGTTTCACTCAAGTCTCTTTTGCCTGTGTCCTTCCCTTCAGACATTTGACACATACACCACTGTCTTCACAGAGGAATGCACAGAGGAAGGGGCAGATGGAAAATGAATTCGTGGAGAATATCACCGGGATTTTTTACTGCAGCAATAAAAACAGATTCTGGCTGTATTAGAACAAAGGGGGGTTCATCAGCTAGATATTATTAATAGGTAGAGATGATGAGAAGGTGTTTGATCAAATGGTCAAATGAAAATCACATGTCTGTTCTTTTGCACATGAGATAGAGAATGAAATCTGGCATTTGGTGATTCTGAATTAAAAGCTACTCTCTTCTATGAAGACTATATATAAAAGGGAAGTATCCAGAGAAGAAATAAGAAGTGAGGCCTTCTTACCTATAAGAAGGCAAGAAGAAAAAAAAAATTACCTGATTAAAACATGAGCAAAGGAAATAGATATTTCTCCAAAGAAGACATATGAATGGCCACCAGGTACATGAAGAAGTGCTCAGCATCACGAATCAACAGGAAGATGCAAATGAAAAACACAATGAGATATCCCCTTACACCCTACTTAGGACAGCTATTAAAAAAAAGATAAATATTGGCAAGAATGTACAGAAATCAGAACACTTGTACACTGTAGATGGGAAAGTAAAATAGTATAGCTCTTATGGAAAACAGTATGGAAGTTCCTCAAAAAATAAAAATAGAACTACCATGTTTAGCAATTTCACTTCTCCGTATTTACTCAAAAATTGAAATCAGGATCTTGAAGGAATCTACTTTGCCATGTTCAATGGAACATTATTTACAATAACCAAGATGTGCAAACAACACAAGTTGTACAAAAACAGATGAACTGATAAAGAAAGGTGGCATATATACACAAAAGAATATTATTCAGCTTAAAAAGAAAGAAACCTTACCATTTACAACAACATGGATAAAACTGGGACAAATGATAAGCTAAATAAGCCAATCCCAGAAAGACAAATACCATAGGATTCCACTAATATAAATCGTCAAACTTATAGTCAACCTTCTAAAAGCAGAGAGTGGAATGGTGGTTGCCAGGAACTTAAGATGGGGAGTTGGTGTTCAGTGGATATAAAGGTTTAATTATGCAAGATGAATAAGTTTTAGCGAACTTCTGGGCAATGTTTGCAACCCCAAGGACTGTTTCCTGCCAGATTCCTCTGTCCATGGAATTCTCCAGGCAAGAATACTACACTGGATAGCCATTCCCTTCTCTGAGGGATTTTCCCCAATCCAGGTATCAAATATGGGTCTCCTGCAGTGCAGGCTGAGCCACCAGGGATGACCATAGCAACATTAAGAAGGCACATCTCGCATTAGGCATTCTTACCACAAAAGAAGATGAGGGAACACAAGGAAACTTTTGAAAGTTAAGAATATGCTTATTACCTTGATTCTGGGGATAGTATCATGGGTGTATGCTCATAGCCAAAGTCATCAAACTCTATACATTAAACATGTGCCTTTTTTTGTATATAAATTATATCTAGTCATTGTTTTTTAAAGTTTTGTTACTTCTCCCATATAAGTTTTTTTAAGTTGATATGTTATGTTTTCATTTTTATTCAGTTCAAGAATTTTGTTGTTGTTGTTGTTGTTGGTTGCATGCCATGTGTTGGGATCAGTTTCCCAACCAGGGATTGAACCTGTGGCCCCTGCAGTGGAAGCAGAAAGACTTAATCACAGGACCTCCAGGGAAGTCCCAGTGAAGCCATTTTGTTTTTTTAAAGGAATGCGACTAGATGCTGGGTAGCCAAATAATGACAAATGCCTGCCACAGAGATCTCTGCACTAAAGCATTTTCCAAGGAAAACTGAGCCTGCTTCTGGAAAACATCTCCCTGGGTGTTAAAAGTAGATGATATGGGTGGTCAGACAGCACCACCAATGAATACCAAGAAGGAGCCAAAAGAAGTTCCAAATTCATATTCTTCCCATTTATATGACATGCAGGGGCTCTACTGAGCAAGCAAAACCTCTACAGTTCAGGAAAGATCCGGTAGGTAGGGATGGGTGAACGTCCTTATAATATTTATGTCTGAGATTCACACTTATCTTCAGTGAGATCTAAAATAAGAACTTGAGAGTTTTCAGAGAATCCTAGAAACTCCAATCTGTAAAAATCATTAGAAATCAAATAGCACACTGGCTTGAAAATATTTTTGCTGCAGACACACTTCTTGAGAGCCTGATATGGAAAGCAGACAAAAGTGGGGTCACTATGGCTGAACAACAAAATTCTGTAAAGCAATTATCCTTCAATTAAAAAATAAAGTTGCAAAAAGACTCATTAAAAAGTGGGGTACAAGCCACCTGTTCAGCTTCCCCTACTTCATCCACACTCTCCTCACTCCCCAGACAACTCTCTTGAGTCACCTGTGTGATGCTATGAGAGTCATCTATAATTGCCAGATAGCTGGCTTAATAAGCCTGTCCTCAAACTCAATGGTTTCTAACAAAGAGCATTTATTTTAAATCGTGCAGTCCTGCAGAAAGCCTGGGGTGTGGCATGGATTAGGTGAAGGAAGGGTAGCTGGTTAGAGTTTAATGGGAGCAAAGAAGGCCCTGCTAGCTTAATATACATTGCAAATTGTTCCACGGATAATGCCCACCTTTGGGTCCTCTGCCATCTCTCCTATTTCTATCACATTCTACAAATGTATAGACTAACTGTTCAGTGCTTGACCCTACCTTGTATACTTGAGAAGCAGAATTCAACCAGTGGTGGGAGCTTTGGGCACTAATTTACACTAAAGAATAAATGACTTCTTGGATCTGTTCACTACATGACTGGTAGGACTTGTAACCACAGAGAGCACGGATGTCCTAGCAGATGAGAGCAGTAAGAAAGACACTATTGCGTAGAAGTTGTTGTTGTTATTTAGTTACTCAGTCACATCCCACTCTTTGCGACTCCATGGACTGTAGCCCGCCAGATTCCTCTGTCCATGGGATTTCCCAGGCAAGAATACTGGAGTGGGTTGCCATTTCCTTTTCAAGGAATCTTCCCTGACCATCTCCTGCATTGCTAGGCATACTTTACCGCTGAGCCACCTGGGAAGCCCATTGTGTAGAAGGGCAGAACACAGACAGGGTGGTCGAAAGTCAAGTGAGCCTATTTTGCCAAATTCTGTATCTTATCAGTTCAGTTCAGTCGCTCAGTGGTGCCCGACTCTTTGCGATCCCATGAATCGCAGCACGCCAGGCCTCCCTGTCCATTACCAACTCCCGGAGTTCACTCAGATTCACTTCCATCAGTCAGTGATGCCATCCAGCCATCTCATCCTCTGTCATCCCCTTCTCCTCCTGCTCCCAATCCCTCCCAGCATCAGAGTCTTTTCCAATGAGTCAGCTCTTCATATGAGGTGGCCCAAGTACTGGAGTTTCAGCTTTAACATCATTCCTTCCAAAGAAATCCCAGGGCTGATCTCCTTCAGAATGGACTGGTTGGATCTCCTTGCAGTCCAAGGGACTCTCAAGAGTCTTCTCCAACACCACAGCTCAAAAGCATCAATTCTTCGGTGCTCAGCCTTCTTCACAGTCCAACGCTCATATCCATACATGACCATAGGAAAAACCATAGCCTTGACTAGACAGACCTTAGTCGGCAAAGTAATGTCTCTGCTTTTGAATATGCTATCTAGGTTGGTCATAACTTTCCTTCCAAGGAGTAAGCGTCTTTTAATTTCATGGCTGCATTCACCATCTGCAGTGATTTTGGAGCCCCCAAAATAAAGTCTGACACTGTTTCCACTGTTTTCACATTTATTTCCCATGAAGTGATGGGACCAGATGCCATGATCTTCGTTTTCTGAATGTTGAGCTTTAAGTCAACTTTTTCACTCTCCTCTTTCACTTTCATCAAGAGGCTTTTTAGTTCCTCTTAATTTTGTGCCATAAGGATGGTGTCATCTGCATATCTGAGGTTATTGATATTTCTCCCAGCAATCTTGATTCCAGCTTGTGTTTCTTCCAGTCCAGCGTTTTCATGATGTCCTCTGCGTAGAAGTTAAATAAGCAGGGTGACAATATACAGTCTTGACGTACTCCTTTTCCTATTTGGAACCAGTCTGTTGTTCCATGTGCAGTTCTAACCGTTGCTTCCTGACCTGCATACAGATTTCTCAACTGTATCTTATACTTTTTTTAAAAAAGATATTTCCCAGGACCTGTAATGCAGAGTTGTATATTCAAATCATGAAATAAACACTTCATTAACTTGTTCATTCATCAAATATCCATGCACCTCCTCTCTCCCAGGCGGGGAGGAACTTGTCAGCTGATTGATCTGTCTAGCAAAACAGTGATTTCAAGAGATCATCACCATTTTTCTTCAACCACTACTTTCAAAGCGCATTGAAAACACAGATCTGACAGGATAGTTAAAGGGCCAGGCTCTCTGAACTAGAGGGTTTAGTGCAAATATCAGAGATTTCCATTATCATTAGTATCACAGTAGATAGAGAAGGAAGGGGCTTAAAACATGACTCCTGCTTCAGGTCCCAGGAAGATAGAGTCTTGGAGGATGATCAAAGCTATTTTTTGATCATGTGATCATTTACTGTATCTCCAGGTACTATGGTAGGTGCTGAGGATACAGCAGTGAATGAGACGGATGCATTCTGTGTCCTTGTGGAAATAAACTCTAGTGGACTAAGGGTCGAGGGCCATGTGGTGATTGTAATTTCTTTGATTCAGTGTTTACTGAGTGTTTTTTCTGTACCAGCCCTGTGCTAGACATATAAAGATTAGAAAACAAAGCAAACCAATGATAACCGTCCATCCTCGCTTGCCAGGTACAGACACAAAGACAGCAGGTAGGCTGACATGTGAAAATCGCTATCATCCAAGACGTACTTTAGAGCTCAAGGGCACAAAGTTGCTATTACTTCTAACTGGGGAGAAGGA
Organism: Nanger dama; assembly: GCA_917880005.1. NCBI lineage: Eukaryota > Metazoa > Chordata > Mammalia > Artiodactyla > Bovidae > Nanger > Nanger dama. The sequence continues at coordinate 2,598,979 of CAKJTW010000085.1, read as the reverse complement.
GTCAGAGAAAACCACAAGGAAGTTTTGACATGGACTGAACTTGGAAGGACAGAGTAGAGTTCACCAGATGGATCTGTGAAGGTTGGGTTAAGATTTCATCCTTAGGGTTAATTAACAATGGGCCATTCAAAATGTTATCACTTCTGAAAACACAGCAAGAGAAACAGAAACAACTGCAGTAAAGCATATTTAGGCTTCATTTGATTCATTTACAAGCACAGTTGCTTAATAATTAGCTTTCCCTCTGATTTTGTTAAAATGTCCCCATTAAGACCACCCCAGTACCAGTCCAGATATTGGGTGGATGTTGACAAGACTGGCTGATGTACTGACTCTTCTACTTATTTCTTTAAACTTTATGTCTCCTACATGTTGTTTACCAATTTGAAAAAGGAGAGAGAGGAGGATGGAGAGAGAGAGAGAGGGAGGGAGGAGAGAGAAGAGACAGGAGGGAGTAAAGGATACGGTTGATTCTGGGGGCTCATTCATTTGGAGATTAGAATCTAGTGATACTAGTTTTAGAAAGGTACAGCACGGACTGACACCAAATGAGGTGTGAAAAAATGCATGTGGAAAAGGTGAAAAAAATAACAAGTAAGGGACTGAAAAGCTCTGAGAGGAGTAAGTCAGAGAAGAAAGGTGACAAGGGGCACCTGGTACAGGTGACCTAATTCCTCAAACAGCAGGCTAGGCTGCTGCTCTACTTACTAGGAAAAAAGTTTAAAAAGGAAAAAAAAGTAAAATGTTACTTCCATGCACACAATCAGATAAAAACTGCTTCAGCAGAATGAAAGCAATTAAAAACTGGCAGTTTATAGGGTGGGTGTTGGGAGGGAGGTTTAAGAGGGAGAGGATGAGTGTGTACTTACAGCTGATTCATATTGTTGTATGACAGAAACCAGCACAACATTGTAAAGCAATTATCCTCCAATTAAAAAAAACCACTGGCAGTTTGCAGAGAAAGAAAATTTAAATTTCACATTTTGTGTGAAGTAAGCAGTCTGCAAACTGGCTCCTCTAAGCCAGCTGAGACTGTGCTCTGGGGGTTGTTGCCTTTAAAGGTCTACCAGGCTCATCTCCTGACCTTCTCTGGAGCCTTAGGCCCAGAGCAGTTTCCCTACTTTGATGGTGATTTCTACTTTCCATTCTCTCTGGTTCCATTCAAAAATCTCTTTCAGCCTTTTTTTTTTTTTTTGCAAGAAAACAGTGGAAATAGGCTGCTGGGGAATATGAAGCTATTCTATTTTTGATTGCTATGGCTGAGTCCTAAGGAAAGTTCCATTCCTTGAAATGTCTGGCTTATAGGCAGCTGCACATGACTTGATTTTCAAATAGAGTCCCAGACCATCCCTTCCCCAGGGGATTTGCCCTTTAAGCTGCACAGCCGACAGGCATCAAATGATACCCATCCTGACGCTGGGAGCCCAGAGAGAATTCTTCCGTTTCGCAGCTGAACCAGACTTCACAAATGCACCAGGGGAAGAACTGGTAAAAGGTTGAGCTGGAGTGACTGTCTTCAAATTGGAATACTAATGATGACCTTTAATGAAGCCTGACAGTACAATCTGTTTCTCATTGTTGTTTAAGTGCCGGCTCCCAAGCACACCCTGGTTTTCAAGGAAGGGGCAGACTGGGATAAATGGGCCCTGCTGGTGTTCAGGCCTGAATACAGCTGATCTTTCAGCTGGGATTAAATTAATTAAAGTGATTCTCTTGGCCACAGAATTTGTCTTTTTATCTGTCATTATTGTATTGTTGATGAATCTCCAGTGGAGGCTAATTGGAATCTGAGCTTTCGGAGGCAAGGGATCTTGGAGTGATTGGGATGAAATTGTCCTCATTTGGAATGGTGAGAACAGGAAGGGTTGTCTTAGTTCTAAAGGTGAAATGAGTTTGTTAATTTAAGAACTCCATCAAAAGACTACAACAGCCCAAGGCAAGAACAGTAAGGCAAAATGAACCTATCTGGAGAAAGCTTTAGCTGTGTGGGCTTTGCCCCAGATTAATAATCAATAGAATAGTCACTAAGAAACCTACTATAAGCATGACTTTGTGCCAGGAAATTAGAAGGACCCATTCATATGCCATGGCTCCTTAAATTGGGTGCACTTTAGTTAATGAGATGCCTGAGTCCCATGCCCTAGAGGAATCTGGAAAAAACTTGAAAACTCATCTAGTTCAAACTCTCATTTTACACATAAGATGGAAACTACAGTCAGCAGTGATGATGCTCATCAAAGCTAGGGTATTTCTTGAAGTGGGAAAAAGGTGCCAGGTCAGGACTGGAACATCAAGATGTCAGCTGGGTTCAAAGAGAACACCGTTTCCCCCTCTACTCTGAAGGCTGTGATGAAACTGGAAGGATGACCCAAAGAGGGATATTGGGACTGGGAATCTATGAGAGAAAACAAGACAAGCTGAGACAACTTGTAAGGGAAAAAGAGAACCAAAGTTCTGTTTCTATTAGTAAAGGCTTTTAAAGTTGCAAGTGGCAGAAATTTGATTGTCCTTGGCCTCCATCGCCCTCCAGGGAGGTATATTCTAGTGGAATTCCTATTATGAAGGTGCTACTGTTAAGCCATTCTGTCCTATAAGTTTGAATTCTGGCGTCTAGGTATTGACCAAAAAAGCTGGTTGACAAGGGGATACACACACACACACACACACACAAAAATTATGACTGATTCACACTGTTGTGTGGCAGAAACCAAAACAAGACTGTAGAGCCATTTTCCTCCAACTAAAAAAACAAAAAGCTGATTGATTTCAAGACATTATTCTGCAAGCTTCTGACCTCTCTGGCAGTAACAACATGTAAAATCACAGTTGGCTGCTCCCGTTAGTATTCTGTGACCCTGAACTTGGGTCCAAAGTCCGAGATCTTACCTGTGATCCTTACCTGTAGACATCACCATTGTGGTTTCTGTCTCTTAGCAACAGTCTTCCCACTAACGAATTCCCACTCTGATCAGTAGGTGTCACTTCAGCCTCTTCTAAGCAAAAGAAAAGCCTGAGGTAGGAAACAGTTGATGTTTTCTTACCTCCAGGTTGCATCTCAGTTAATGGCCGTCTCCGACAGAGCCAGATGGAGAGTACAAAACAGGAAGGAAGAACAGAGCAGGTCTGGCTTCCCTGTTCTATGGTTATACCTGCATTCCAATATTATTTTCTATTCTGTATTCCATCTCCTTCCTTTTTTGTTGTCACTCTTTGATTTTTGGTTGCACTGGGTCTTCCTTGTTGAGTGTGGGCTTTCTCTAGTTGGAGAGAACAGGGTCTACTCTGGGTGCGGTGCACGGCCTTCTCACTGCTGTAGCTTCTCCCGTTGCAAAGCACGGTCTCTAAGTACATTGGTTTTGTAGTTGTGGATTCCTCCCGAACCAGGGATCGAACCCATATCCCTCACACTGGCAGGTGGATTCCTAACCACTGGGCCACCAGGAAAGTCTTGTACCCTTCCTTTGTTTGTACAACCTGAAGAGTTGATAAAGGATTTGTGTTTTCCAGCTCAGGCAGATACAACCATCTTGAATGGCTGGCCACAGCAAAAGAGTATCTCAATAATGTACCTGTGTTGCACTTGGTGTATGCCAGAAACTCACAAAGGCTCAGTCCTGAAGCAGCCACCTCCACCATATGAATGTGGAGAAAAGGATGTCCCTTCTTTGCTGGACTCACCTGGTAGAGGGTGGGGAGAATCCCAAGAGCTTCACCCTCCTGGGGCCACTTCCATTGCTGCTGCTGCCACCCAGGTGGGGAGAGAGGTCTGCTGTTTCCTTACTGGCTCTCGCCTGGAGTAAGCCAGGGAACATTAAAAGACCTCTGTCCCACAGGATTCTCTCCTACAGGTCCTTGAAAGCATGGGCTTTCCTCAAAGCCCTTTACGTCTGTATCTATTTGTAGGTTTCAGGGTGCCCTGGAGTCTGAGACAGGCTGTCCAGGAGGGACAAAGGCAGCAACCTAGGAGATCCACAGCCTGGCTGTCCCTCAAGGACTGGCTTCCCTACCCAGTCCTCCTATTCTGATCCCCCTCGCAGAGTCCTCTGACAGTTGCTTTACACGTTCTACCCACAATTTTTAGTTGTAGTCAGAGAAAGCAATGGGGTATATTATGCTTATTCCATTCTGACCAAAACCAGAAATCTTCTGTGTTTTTTCATCATGTCTCTGTTATTCTTGAACACATCTTTGCTTTTGGATTCAATAAGGTGTTCCAGGGTCATCTTATATTTTTCTCGTCCAGCTCTTGAATCAGTCATTTCTCAAGAGTTCTGATTCTGTTTGATAGAGAATGGTATTTAGGAGCCAAGATCTGGGCGCTAGATCACTATTTGCTGTTGCTATTACTTTGGGGTTTTGCTTCTTCCAGACCCTTTCATGGCTCTTGGATCCTCTCAGTGATCAGACCTTAAAAGAAGCAGCCATGGTACCACAGATAATAGTGCTACCTGGCTATTTATATATAAGTTTAAAATAAATAAAAATTAATGCCTTAGTTGCAGGAGCTACATTTCAAGTGCTTGACAGTCACATGTGGCTGGTGACAACATTGTAGATATGGAACATTTTGATCATTGCAGTGCCCATCTAGATAGTTTCTGCCCCAAATTGTATGCGTTATTTATTTCAGTTTGCTTATGAAAATGAAGCATAAAACTCAAGTCAAACTTTTTATAATGTCGATAAATTAAATATACAAAAAATTATAGTTATCAAAGGAGAAAGAAGGGAGAGATAAATTAGGGAAAAGGGGGAGGGATTAACCAATACAAACTATTGTACATAAAATAGATAAGCAACAAGAATTTACTGTAAAACACAGGGAACTATAATATCTTAGTCTATAATGGGAAATAATCTTTAAATATATATACTTATAACTCAATCACTTTGCCATACACCTGAAACTAACATGATCTTGTAACTCAACTATACTTCAATTAAAAAAATAAATATACAACGCCACCTGTAACAAGCATACAAACAACCCAGGATGGGCTTTAGAGCAAAAGAATGAGAAATGCCTTCAAAGTTGCCTTCCAGGCTAGCAGTTTATCTACTTAAAGTCAGTTTTAGCTTTCAAAGAACACCAGAGATTCTAACAAAAACTTCTCAAGGATCCCGTCCAAGCTGTATTACCAACTAAAATGAGAAATTTTAATTTTCCTTCTCCATCTGTACTTTTTCCACTTAACCAGTGAGGGAGGGAAGGATACTAAGTGAACACACTGTTGATTACAGAAGTATTCTATTAAGAGCAGTTTGATGCATAATGCCCTTCCTCACCAGGGGACTGTAGGATGGACTTTGTCTTGATGAGCTGCTGAAGAAGCTAACGTGGTTCTCACTATTTTAGCATTCATACCAAAGTGTCATAAGTCTAGGCCTGCTGACAATGATTGGTCAGGGGAAAAACAGAGGGAAAAAATGACATCAAAATTGTGTCAGAGATGCAAGAGGTATATGTCTGTGTGTTCAGTAGCATCAGTCATGTCCAACTCTAGGGATTGTAGCCTGCCTGCCTATTCTATCCATGGGATTCTCCAGGCAAGAATACTGGAATGGGTCACCATGCCCTCCTCCAGGGGATCTTCCAAACCCAGAGATAGAACCCAAGTCTCTTGTGTCTTTTGCATTGCAGGTGGATTCTTTACCCTTGAGCCACTGGGGAAGCCCCCAAAAGGAGGTATATGTAGAATATATATATATCAATAATATCACATGTTATTGTATATGTAATATATAATACTATTATAACATTATAATTAAGGGAGATAATGCACATACAGAGTTTAGCATATGATTCAGCCCAAATAGTAAGCACCTGTTACACTTTAGCTATTCTTTTGATTCCTTTTTTAAAAAATGAAAGTTTAGTTTCTGAGTACAAGTATACTTCTCTTCCTCCTCCTCCTCCTATGATAACTAAGAGAAATTCCATAACTACTTGGCAACCATTTTGGCAAATGTTTTGATTGTATTATTTAATTTAACCCTGCAAACAACCCAGTGGGATAGGTAACATTATTAGACTCAGCTCCAGGAAGATTAAATAACTTGCTCAAGATCACACGGCTCGAAAATCATAGAGGAAAAATTCTGTGCATGTCATCTGGCTCTCAAACCAGGACTCTTAATCCCAGTGTAAGAAATTCTAAACCAAGTTGCGAAATATTTTCACACCAATTTTGTGTGAAAAGGTTCAGAAAATATTGATCTCAAACTTTGAAGCCTTGTACACCATAAGACACATACTCTATATACATATAACATGCATACTCTAATATCTAGTGAAAAGAGAGGCTGGGACATAGATTCACAAACGATGATGATAGCACACACATACTGTCCTCCCTTGGGTGCTCAAGCCTCTCATGTAAATGGCATAGTATTTGCATATAACCTACATATATCCTCCTGATACTTTAAATCATCTCTAGGTTACTTATCATTCTCAACACAATGCAAATACTTTGTAATAGTTGCCACTGGTTGGCAAGTTCAAATGTTGCTCTTTGGAACTGTATGAAAAAATATATTTTGTAATATTTCTGATCTGTGGTTGGTTAAATCTGCAGACTCAGAACCTGCAGATACTGAGGGCGAAGTGTACAGTACTTACTTTGTATCAGACTGTTCTCAGCCCTTTATTAATACTCATCCCATTTTCACAATAACCCTATTAGGTAGGTATTATTATTATGCCCATTTTTCAGAAAAGGAGGCAGCAAGTGAGGCAGCAAGATTTGGTGCCTCACACAACATCTCACACAACTAGTAAGTTTTGGATGTGGGATTTGAACTCAGATGCTCTGATTCCAGAGGCCACAGGATATTGTCCCAAATGTGTGCTATCACATAGCTGGTGATATCAGTTACTAAAAAAGTGATCCAACCACAACAACCATGGACACAACTTGAAAATTCCCTAAAAGTGAAGCTACAAAGTCTTTAGCTTTATTTTAAGAGAAGTATAAGAATAGAACATTTAAAACAGTAAATCCAGTTGCCGTGGGGTTTCTAGTCCCATAGGCTACCAGGATTCTCATCCACTACTCTACTCCCACGTTTTCTTGTTTTATTATTTCTTTATCACTTCACATAAACACACACACACACACAGCTCCTTCAGAAAAACTCGACCACTATGTTTGTCTTTCTGAATTATTCTGACCCTTCACACTTGAGACTTGTAGCTCCTTGAGTAGCAATATGCCTGAAACAAAAGAGGAGATCAGTTGAAAAACATGAGTGGATTTTCTTAGAAAATTGCATGCTTCCATCACAGGGCTGTTGTGAGGATCAAAGTGGGAATGTGTGTGATCTTGCTTTGAAAATTCTGAAGGCCTTCAGAAATGGAAGGAGTCATTATTATCACCGTACTAAAACCAAAACCCTAAGCTCTCTTCCCAAAACAATTCCTGCAATCACAAAATCAATGGGAAGGCCAGGTCTGTGGTTCACGGTTTTTCTTTATATTGTGTCAGACTTCAGAGTTTTTGTGGTTCTCTAGTTAATATTTGTTTCACTGGCATTGCATAAGGCTTGCACAAGCTCATGAAGAGTGTGCAGTAAGATTCATTTATGAATGGCCCGACAGATGACACTTTTTTTTTCCAGGGAAATTTGCATCTGTCATTGCAATAATTGAATTCACTGCTCAACACACAAGTAAATTCCTCAAAGCAGCCTTTGTGTTGTGCTTGGGATTAAGAGTATTTCTTTCTATCAAAGCAAGGCAAGTTTTGTCTGAAATGAGTTTCTTTTTGCAGCACACACACAAAAAAGTAAATTAGAAAAAGATGCTAAGATGATCCTTTGGATATGATGACCTCAGTTGAACCAACTTGCCCTGTGGCCCAAGTAAAGTCATACAATTTATCTGGATCTTGATTTTCCTCACGACAAAATGGGGAGGGTGAACTAGGATTCTGTGATCTATTCTAACTTATTTTATGATTCTTCCCTTCTGATGTGCCCAAAAGATTAAATGTGGTTCACCTAGGATCTAACCATTGATAAATCTTAATGTTCCAGAAGGAAAAGAGACTTATTCCACCTCCATTCTAATCAAAATACATTGTATCCCTCACTTTATAGTTAACAGTGTTTCACATATATTATTTCATTCGATCCTTGCCATAAGCCTTTGCAGTAGTAATTTTTATTCAGTTTTATAGATGATGATGGAATTGAAACTCAGAGGGAGTGGTTCAGTGTCTCTTCCAAAATTCCACATTTAATGAATGGTGAGCCCATTCATATAGGTCTGGAGTAGTGTAATTTCTACTACTTTATGATGCTTGATTATTTATTTTAGGAGGAGAATTTTACTCCCTCCCTGTGGATTGCAAATGTTGGTATTGAAAATTATGCTGGTGATCCATATCTTTTCTCATGAAATGATAGTAAGAAACTAGTTGAGCCAGAAAGTTTGAAATCCTATTAGGTCTATTTCATAAACACTGTAAATGTAAAATACAAAAAAACCTAAATACTATATCTTGACATTCATTCATCCATGATTTCTTTGATAAATTCAGCACATATTTTTCAAGTGTCTATGATTGCTAGGCATGGTGTTAGGAGGCATACTTAATAAGGCCAAGCTCCTGCTCTCATAAAATGTATAATTGAACAGAAAAAAAAATAAGTGTTGCCATCAGTGTTCGGCTAGGAAATGGTTAGGGTGCTGTAGGAGCATACAAATCAAGCTTGTGATTATCCGCAACAGTTAGAAAAGACTTCCCAAAGGATGTAGGGTTTAAACTGAGAACTGGAGGAGTAAGAGACTTCTGATGATGCAAATGGTGACAGAGAAGTTCCATCTGGAAGAAAGAATGCGTGCAAAGGCAATCTTGCTTTTATTTTTGTAAAGTTATTGCATCTCTTTAAAACATGTTTCTAAGATTTTAAAAGTACAAAAATAATATGTTATGCCACATGAAATAACATAAAGGTCTATAAATGATAAAGTTAAAAGACTTCCCTGGTAGTCCAGTGCTCACTCCCAAGGCAGAGGGTACAGGTTCCATCTCTGATGGAGGAAGCTCTGTATGCCATTCAGCTCAAAAGCAATAGAATGGATAAACAACAAAGTCCTACCGTATGGCACAGGGAAACTATATCCAATCTCCAGGATAAGCCATAATGGAAACGAATATTAAAAAAATGTACATATGTGTATAACTGAGTCACTTGTATAGCAGAAATAAACAAACCTTGTAAATCAGCTACACTTCAATTTAAAAAGATAATGGAACACCCTTTAAAAAAGAATAAGTTAATATTCTCTTTATCTCCACTCTCCTTCCATTTCTACCCAGCCAATATGAATTACTTTTATGTGGAATCTTCCTCTTCCTCTCTATGAAACAGTTAGTATATAGCTAAATTGTTTCATAATGCTTGGACCCAGACAGGATGGTATTATGTGTGTGTGTTGGTTGGTTGAAAGTCACAAGCCAAGAACAGCTAGTTGCTGTGACCCAGATGTGGCTGTTATAACCGCTTCAGTGATTCTCATCTTTTTATGGACATAAGAACATCTGATTGATTGTTTAGTGAAAGTCAGGAATGGATTTTTCACAGGTAAATGAGTAGCTTTTTAAAATCATAGACATTTAAATGGCCTCTTACTGGTGAAATCGGTGGTATTCAATTGTATATGGCTTATCCAAAGTCTTTTAGAGACACTCCATTTCCTTGGATGGACAGAGATTAAGACTCCAGCAAGGTCTGCAGCCTGCTCCCTTAGGGATGGTGTCTGAGGCCTGATCCTAAAGGGTACTGTCCAGTGTGTTCTGGGGGAATTTCTGATGGCCTGAGAGACCATAAAGAGAACAGAATCCCAACCCTGCAGTACTGTCACATCAGGCTCAAGGGAACCTGCTGTGCAAGACAGTGAGCAAAGCAACTAGAGGGCTTAACTAAGCTTCCAGAACGAGCGATAGGCCTTGTTTACGCTTGTTTGCTAAACAGAATTGAGTCAGACACTTGCTTTTACTATAGCCCAGGAGTGAGATTATCGGAGACTAGCTACCTTTACCTGCCTGGAACTATTAAGAAGTTAGTATTGACTTCTTAGACCAATATGACCCTAAGAGTGGTGCATGTCTAAGTTGACCTAGAGAAGTTCAAGATACATATAGACAGACACACATACACACACACGTGTAAAGTTTTAAAAAGTAAAAATATGGCATGCCATATTCATTTCTGTTTTATACTAAATAAATCATGGCTCACCTGGGTTAAAGGATAAAGGCAATCTACTTTTTTAGAGGCTGAAAAATAGTCTATAGGGTAGTCACATTCGCTTATTTGACCATTCACCATATACCACTATTATTGAATATTTCCAATTTTATTTCATTTTTGTTTTTATCATGATAAGCATTGCTATAATAAACACCCTTGAACTTCAAATCTTTTTTTTAATTTTTATTAAATTTATTTATTTTTTTAATTACAATACTGTATTTGTTTTGCCATACATTGACACGAATCAGCCATAGGTGAACATAATCTCCCAATGCCGAAGCCCCCTCCCACCTCCCACCCCACATCCTCTACTTGAATCATCCTGTGCATCAGCCCCATGCATCCTGCATCCTACATTGAACACAGATTGGCGCTTCGTTTCTTACAAGAAAATATACATGTTTCATTGCCATTCTCCCAAACCATCCCACCCTTTCCCTCTCCCTCAGAGTCCAAAAGTCCACTCTATACCTCAAATCTTATTCTTGTTTTTGTTTCTGTGGAGTGTATTTTTAAAGTAGGATTGTCAGGCCAAATGTAATTCTAACATATGAAAATGAAGAATATTTTAATAGATATTACCAGACTGCTTGCCCCAAAGGTTGCAGTAATTGACAAATTTCCATACCCCATAAATTTATGGGAATGCTAGTTCTCTAGCATCTTCTCTAATTCACAACAGTATTGTTCTTTTTATTCTTTGTCATTTTATGGGTCAAAATGGTACATCATTGTTATTATATTTGGCATCTTCCTGACTATTAAGGTTAAGCCTTTTTTCCTTGTGTTTTGAGACTTTGGGATTTCCTCTTATGTGAATTTCCTGTTCATATTATTTGGTAAATATTAAGGTGCCTTTTAAAATTTGTAGGAATGTTAGTGGCACCCCACCCTAGTACTCTTGCCTGGAAAATCCAATGGACAGAGAAGCCTGGTGGGCTGCAGTCCATGGGGTCGCTAAGAGTCAGACATGACTGAGCGAAGCGACTTCACTTTCACTTTTCACTTTCATGCATTGGAGAAGGAAATGGCAACCCACTCCAGTATTCTTGCCTGGAGAATCCCAGGGATGGGGGAGCCCAGTGGGCTGCCGTCTATGCGGTCGCACAGAGTCGGACACGACTGAAGCGACTTGGCAGCAGCAGCAGCAAGAATGTTTAGTGTGGTAGAAATATTGGTTTTGTTTGCCATACACCTCATATTTTTTCTAAGCTACTACTTGCTTTTTGATTCTGTCATGGTGTATTTTGCCATGTTAAAAAAAAACATTTCTTTTCCTTTATGACTTCCTGGTTTCCTGTGATGAAGATGGTCTCCCATAAACAGGTTTCCTTCAAATATTTTTCATATTTTTCCAATTTATTTTAAAATGTTGAAATATTTAATCCACCTGTAATTCTTACATAAGATACGAGTTAAGGGGTCTTTTTCTTCTGAGGTGAGACCAAATACCATTTATAAAATGGAATGTCTATGTTTACTGAAATGGAATGCTATGTCTCATATAATAAGCTCTCAAATGCACTGTATCTTTTTTTTTAGATTTTTCTATTTGACTCCAACACTGTAGTTTTCCTTTTCTATGCACTTGCCAATTCTCTGTTGTTAGAACAGGAGACTTATGGTAAATTTTGCTTTCCTTGGTTAGCTGTTGCTTATTAACAAAAATAAGTTAATCAAGTGGAAAAGCAAATTATTGAAAGCTTATTATTAATATGGTGAAAAAAACAAGTGGAAACAGGCAATAAAATTAGTTTTACCTAACCAAGCAACTTTGGAAACACCCTTTACTTCCCTCAACTTCAGTTTGCTCGTTTGTAAAATGGGCATTTATAATTATCGCCTACTCCACAGGTTCATTGTAAGGAGCTAAATAAATCAGACAGAGAAAACAGCTTGTAAATTCTAAAGCATGTTACAAATGCCAGTTATTGTTGTTTACATATGTTGTAATACGTGTGACCCCTATTTCTTTATGGACTGTTTCTGAGTATGTAAGCAGAATGACATTTATGAATCATGAACTTACTCTGGTTTCTCCCACTCAAAGTAGAGGAACAGCCTACAAGGCCTTAAAAATCACATGTGTTTTCAAAGCCCTGGCCAATTAATTGGGAAGAACTATAGAAAACAAATGGAGATGATGAACAATGCATTGTGGAAAAGCTGCCTCCCCAAATCCCCAGGTTAAATAGACTTAAGCATCATCCTACGTTGCAGCCTTCTCTGGGGAGGACTCTAAGAGGATCATTGCCCCATGGCAGGCTGGGTAAAGGGTGAAAGGTTAACAGGCCAATCCCAGGACAAGGTGTTGACCCAAACGAGGTGTTTGAAACATTTGCTGAAGGATTTAGTCTGCTGAGTTCTTTATTTCCAACAGCAAAAGTATTTAGGGAACAAAAAAGACTTTTGTGTGGAAGAATTCGGGAAATTTAGTTAGGTTCTCTCTTCTCCAAGGAAACCAAAAAGATTAAAAAGTTTCCCCGTATTTTGAGGACACTGTTACAGATAAACACACACACACACATGCGTGCACGCACACACACACACACACACACAAGCTCATTTGTGTTCTGAGAACCAATATCATGCTGGCAAGACTCCTTGTTCAGAAACTTTTATTTGGAATTACTTTTCCTGAGAGCAAACAGAACCACCAAGAATACAAGTGGCTGCCTGATACCCTGACATCTAAATGCTTTTTAATAGCTATTTTACTTTTAAGAGCAATGAATTTTTCAGTAAAAACTAGGTTTGAGGCAAGGGCAGGTAATAAGGGAACAATTTCAGAGTAGGAGGAAAGAAACTCATTGGACGCCTGCCCTCCCCTCAGCCTCTAACCCTACACATTCCAAGGCCAGAAAAATTGTCCTCAGTCATGCATCGTAGTCCTTAAACACTGGCTTTGGCCACATTGTTATTCAAAAACAGTTCTGTAGGAATGAGATCAGGAACCTGGAAAATGACATTTTGAAGGGAGGAAACAGTGTTTCTTTAGATGTTTGTACAAAATACTCTGAAAAGGCCTCTGGTCAAATTTATCCAGAGCCAGAATGTTCATATCACCTTTCTGAATTCTGAAGATGTTAGCAGTGATGGAGTGCAAAGGATCACACAGCAAATTCATATGAACCTGGCACCAAACAGGGAGGAGTTCAGCTTGATTTTACAATGATAGGCCAGAAAATCTGTAAAACCAAAGTGACTGTACGAGAAACTAATTCCAAACCCTATAAACTACAAAATTCAACTGTATGGATCTGAAAGAAAGGTACATTTGTGGGGGAGAGGGTTGCCGGAAGCATTGGCGGCAATTATTCAAAGCATAGAAGGAATTGCAAATAGAACTCGGTTATATCCCTTTTTCGTCTTGCCTTAATTAAAAGAAAGGGTAGAATATACAATTATTTTTATGCTATGATAACAAGTGTGTTATAATTGTGTATGCTTGTGGACCAACTTTGAGGGACACCATGAAAAAATCATAAAAACAGTGTGGTACAGGGATTAGACGTCATTTCGTCTTTCTTTCTCCTTCCCTCTTGGCTTTTTAGCATGTTACAATATTCCTTGGAAAATAAGTAACAGTTAAAAAAATTGACAAGTCCAACTTATTGTAAGATTATCCCCAGGAGGATAAAAGATACTTCTTCCCATAATGGGCAGATAAATTTGCTATTTTCCAGAGGGGATACGCAGATGACACCACCCTTATGGCAGAAAGCAAAGAGGAACTAAAGAGCCTCTTGATGAAGGTGAAAGAGGAGAGTGAAAAAGCTGGCTTAAAACTCAACATTCAAAAAATGAAAATCATGACATCTGGTCCCATCACTTCATGGCAAATAGATGGGGGAACGATGGAAACAGTGACAGACTTTATTTTCGGGGCTCCAAAACCATCCCAGTGGGGGATGGTGACTGCAGCCATGAAATTAAAAGACGCTTGCTCCTTGGAAGAAAAGCTATGACAAACCTAGACCGCATATTAAAGAGCAGAGACATCACTTTGCTAACAAAGGTCTGTCTAGTCAAAGTTATGGTTTTTCCAATAGTCACGTATGGATGTGAGAGTTGGACCATAAAGAAGGTTGAGTGCTGAAGAATTGATGCTTTTGAACTGTGGTGTTGGAGAAGACTCTTGAGAGTCCCTTGGGCTGCAAGGAGATCCAACCAGTCCATCCTAAAGGAAATCAGTCCTGAATATTCATTGGAAGGACTGATGGTGAAGTTGAAACTCCAATACTCTGGCCACCTGATGCAAAGAACTGAGTCACTGGCAAAGACCCTGATGTTGGGAAAGATTGAAGGCAGGAGGAGAAGGGGACCACAGAGGATGAGATGGTTGCATGGCATCACTGAATCAATGGACGTGAGTCTGAGCGAGCTCCAGGAGTTGGTGACGGACAGGGAAGCCTGGCGTGCTACAGTCCATGGTGTCACAAAGAGTCGGACACGACGGAGTGACTGAACTGAACTGAGAAGAGAAAGTTTGTAGAAAATCAAGTTATAACAGCTTTTGTTATAAAGCTACGTGTTTTGGAAGGCCTGGCCAACTTTTGGGAGGAGCTTTAAGTGTCTTTTTTCCTCCAATAAAAAAAAATTAGAGAAATTTAAAATTACAGATGTAAAATTTTCTAAGCGTGATTTTGCTCATTACACAAACCCTTCTATTCTTTCTGTGTATGCCAAAGATGACTTGCATTTCAAAAACCCTCATCCAAAGAGGATCCTCACAAAGCACTGAGAAGTCCCCAGTTTTGCCCTGTTAGAGGAGTGAACCTTCTCTGGCAGTGTTCTCAAGTTCACATTGCTGTGAGGATTAGAAAGAGAGCATAAATATGGGGACTTCAGGAGTGTAAGACATAAGGGAATGGTGGGGCCTAGAATAATCTGAACATCAAATTCAGCTCCTAGGTGGGCAAACAAGGCTCCTGAGCGCTTCTGCAGCTTCACAATCTGTCCCTTGCCCCCATCGCTGCCCTCTGGTGCACACATTTCAAATCCAGACATACTGACCTTCTTGCAGAAACCCAAGCAAATATCCTCTTAACCTCACACAGTCTGTTTGGCCTTGCCTTTCCATCATCTTCATTAGGAAAACTCTTACCCATTCTCCAAGACAAATGATAATATTCTTTTAGACCAGTGGTTCTCAAACTTCTTGGTCTCCAGACTCCTGAACACTCTTACAAATTACTGGGAACTGCAAAGGTTTTTGTTGATGAAGGTTATTATTTCTTGATATTTACAGTATTAAAAAACTAAAAAGTTTTAAAAATATTTATTAGCTTATTAAAAACAAATTATATGTTTTATGAAAAATAACCATTTTCCAAAACAAAACATATTTGGTATGCTTTTGCAAATCCCTTTAGTGTCTAGGTTAGTAAAAGGCAGCTGAATTCTCATATCTGCCTCTGCACTGAATCTGTTTAAATAAATATGTTGTTTTTGGTTGAAGTGTATGAAGAATATCTGGTCTCACAGATATGTAGTTGGGAAAAAAATGAGTATTTTAGTAACCTTTATGGATAACTGGATTTTATTCTTGACATTATGCTCAAACTAGACAAACAGTGATTTCTGAAAGGTTAGTTGCCATGTGGAATTTGAAACCATGTCAAAGGAATTCTCATATTGCATTAAATTAAAATCTCAATCCACCTGACATTCTGAATGGATCTTTTATCCATGTCTGATTTTGTAACACTAGCATTGATCATTTGAAAAATATTAGTTCACTAAGTTAAGCAGATCTTCCAAATGTTAACACATTTCATTATATAATACTGAAACACCATTGCCATTAATCTCACCACTAATCTTACTGAAAAAGTCTTTTTATTGGGATATGTCAAGCTCATGATGCGGGGAGTGTGGGGGGAGATAGTTTTTAAATTTTTACTTGAAATCTCAAATTTTATCATCACCAAGAAGTACTGTCAATTGTTTCCCTTGAAATGACAGGCCCACCTCATTCATTTGCAAGAAAATACTCTTTTAGGTAAAAATTGTGTTTCACCAAAAAAGCAGTCAGTTCAGCTCACAGGTTGAACAATTACACAGTGCTTTGCCTTGAGGTCATCATCATGCTTTGGTATGAAGAATGCTTTATATATTACTTCCCAGGTCACTACACAGAATGTTAAAAAACATGTACTCAAGGGCCAAAATTTGACAGTATTAATAATTTGAACTCTGTCCTCAAGGAAATCCATAAAAGAACCCGGAATGTTTTCTTCCCTGCAAGTGTGCAGTCGTGAAGAAAGCCTGTACTAGCAGAGCCAGGCCTTCATTCACACTAAGCCTCCAGTTTGATCACCATTGTTTTTGTACCATCAGTGCAAATGTCAACCAACATAGTGGGGAAAAGGGAAGTAGTATCTTAGAATACAGTGAAAACAGTTTTGATCTCAAAGACCCCCTCCGAGAGCTGTTGCACAAGACTGTAAGTAACATGAAGGCGAGGTCTGTGTCCAGTGGTGTGCTGAAGTCAGGTGGTACTGGCTTGCAAGAGCTCCTGGTTAACTTTGCAGGAATTTTTGCAAGCAGATTGACATCACATTGGCTGTGTGATTATCAGCCAGAGTAGGAATGTTTAATCCACAGAATCCATCAGACATTACAAATCCGGGTCCTTATGGAGAACTGATTGTTACCTGTCTACCAAACACCACTCTCTGTGTGCCTAGTTCTTTGTAAATCAATGTCTTACATTGTTCTTGCCACATATAGGAATTTAATGAAAATCTGTTAAATAGTTAATCTATTGATGCTACCTTCTCCAGGATTTCCCCAGATTCTCCAGGCAATCAGTCTCTCCATGTGTTCTATTTAACATCCTTACACTGGCTATGCATGAGTGTACCTGCGTGCTCAGTTGCTTCAGTCATGTCCAGTTCTTTGTGACCCTGTGAACTGTAGCCCACCAGGCTCCTCTGTCCATGGGATTCTCCAGGCAAGAATACTGGAGTGGGTTGCCATGACCTCCTTCAGGGGATCTTCCTGACCCAGAGATCAAACCCACATCTCTTGTGTCTCCTGTATTGGTGAAACATAGCATACAGGATCTTAGTTCCTCAACCAGGGATGGAACCTGGGTCCCTTGACATTCAATGGGATAGAAAGATTATAAGAAGTCTCACATCTGTTCATGCCTGGCTTTTCTGCCAGAAGAATTATTGAAACAAAACCAAAAACTTTGATTTCCTTAGCTTTGGGGATTTCAGAATTGCAGAGAAGGAGTGTGTACCATTTTAGGCTTTGGGTTGGCAGAGCTGGGCATCTGACCCTGTCTGGTAGTGACCTCTCCAAGGAAACCACCCAGCTGAAGCCAGTTGTCCTCGGATTCCCGTCCTTAGCTGCACATTTTGCGGACAGGCTGTACAGGACTACAGGGCACACTCCTCTGCAGATGGGAAACTGAGTCATGGTGTCGGGCCACCAAGAAAAAAAAAAAAGATGGGCTAGGTACAACCCCCAGATAGCATCTGCCTGACAGAGTCTGGAAAGCCAGTAACAAGTGATGAATCATGTTGGTAAAATCCCCTCTCACTGCTTCACAGCTGTCTCTCAGGCCCTTCCTGCCTGTAGGGGAGGAAGAAAAGCCCCTCCTGGAGGCCACTCTTATGTTGCTGGGTATGCCTAAACGCCCAATGGCCGGATTTATTAACTTCATATCTTTAGTAGGCCTTCACGTCAGACCCACCGCAGGCCTAAAGATGGCTCCTGCTGGGCCCCCAGCAGGAGGACAAACGTTGAGGCTAAGAGTGCAAGCTAGCATGAATAGGCCTAAATTAGGCCGGGCCTAATAACCCGTTGACTAACACCTGTATTAGTCCTCCAGCACTCGGGCGAACCGCTGTCAGACAAGCTGTAATCCCATAAGCTTTTCATTTGCATACCCCTCATTAGCTGATGAAAACTTGAAGAAGGCAGGTTTCTGCAGCTGGTGGGCCCATTCCTTCACACCGCCTGCCTGGGTGGTTTTGGTAATGAAGTCATGTGAGTGGATGTGAGGTTTATATGTATGGAAGGGATTAAGAGTATTAGAATGTGTGTGAGCTGATGTTGCTATATTCTCTGTACCGGAGCCCAGTAATTGGATGGGAGGAGAAACGGCAGACCCATTAGTTTTGTCTGTTTACTCAGGAGCAGGGTGCTGGAGATTCAATTTTGCTTCCTTGGCTCCCTTGGCTTTGTGAAGCGGGCCTGCTTTGTCTCCTCTGCCCCCCAGCACCTCCAAACCCCAGCCCTGCTAAGGCGATTCAGCCACAAAGGAGAGAGGTCGGTGCCTAGAGGCCTGGGGAAGAGAAAATGCAGCCCCAACTCAAGTACTACTTGAAGGCAGCCCCATCCCGCCTCACCCAATCCTGGGAGAGAGCACGAGAGATAATTGAAATTTATCAACACTTCTGAGGCCTTTTTGATTATTTTATTAGTTCTCCACATTTGGGATTAACCATCCTCAGCATCAAAGGCACCGCAGCCTCCTTATTTGGGAAATGAATGGTTAGACATTTCAGAGACTTAACAAAAGCAATTGTTGTATTTGCCGGGTTTGCATAATTTTAATAGACAAAAAATAACATGAAGGAAAAAAAAATCCATTTCCTGTGCTGTTTGTACAGCTGGAGACAGAGCTCCTTGTGCTCGGTGATATCAGAGAGGCACCATTGTTTTGCAGCTCACGCCGACAATGCGGTCCCACTAGGGTCGTTCACAAAACTGGACCAGGCAATTCTGCAAACTTTGAAGCTGAACATTGTTTCTGAAATGTATTGGGCGCCACAGATAGAATGATGTTTATTCATCAGCAGGGCTGAGGACTGACTCCCACCGGCAAAGAGTGAAGAAGGGAGGTGTGGATGAGCATGAAGCCAGAGCTTGAAGCCAGAGAAGACAGGGGGAAATGTGGACTGGAGAATTTTCTTCCTGAAGAATATTGGAGAAGTACAAGAGAACACTTCAACTCAGACCCTGTGAAGGTTTATGTTATACTTGTAGTTTTCTTTATTAAAAGTCACAGCCTTGACCCCCTCCAAATATTCTGAGGTGAAAACTTTATCACTCGCTGAAATATTCCATTTCAATTGGGTTTACATTTTTAAATGAATTTAATGAAGGAAAAAAAGTCCACCAAATGTAAGTCTGAGTTAGGTCATTTGCAGGATTTATAGAGAGATCAAGGCATTCAAGTGAGACCCCCATAGGCAAAAGAGAAAGTGCAGTGCCAGTTGTTATCAAAGGTTTCCCTCAGTAAAATCCAACCTTTAAAAACAAAGCAAACAAAATGTCAAGTCAATAAGTCAGGAAGCACATTTATGTGTGTTTGACCAATCAGTAAAAGACAAAGTTTGCCACTTCCACCTTCTTTTGTCTTTATGATTTTAATTACTTTTTCCATTTCTGTTAAAGCAATTGCATCCCCTGTGCTTGACACTCAATACAGTTAACATTTTTGAGTCCCTGCTCTCTGCTGTGTTTAACGCAGGGTTAGAAAAAAACAAAGCATGCAAAATTTCAACCACTGCCCTGTATTACCAAGTGGGCATTTAAGGAGATCTGGTTAGAAAGGTGGTGAGGAAAAGAGAAAAGAAGTCTTATCCTGGCTCCTACAATGATTCTCAATGACAGATTCATCAAATGTCAACCTTAAAGATCCTCAAATCCAATTATGCAACCAGTACTCTAAAATCCCCTCTACCCAAGATTCAGTAGACCTCCTTGTCTGTTCCAAGCATTTTGGACCTATCATCTTCTTCAGTTTTTGTAATTCTGATTTATAACTTGATTACAAATTATAGTTTTTGTAATTCTGATCTTGTAGTCACTTTGCTGTGGTCCATGGGGTCGCAAAGAGTCAGACACGACTGAGCAACTGAACTGACTGAAGCCACTTTGCAATCCTCTCAAGTTTATCTTTGCATAATATAGTCCTCACGGGGAAAGAATTTACCATTTTTGAGCACCTACTTACACAGCAGGCTTTCCTGGTGACTCAGATGGTAAAGAACCTGCCTGACAATGCAGGAGATATGAGACAGGGGTTTGATCCCTGGGTTGGATGATCCCCTGAAGAAGGGACTGGCTACCCACTCCAGTATACAGAGGCTCAGGGAGGCTAAGCCATGTCCCAAGGACATATAGCCTTTAAGCAGATCAGCCTAATTACTACCCCAAACCTAGTGGCTTAAAACAATAGCCATTTTATTATTTCTTATGGTTCTATGGCTTGGCTGGGAGTTCTACTGACCTGGCTGGCATAGCTGGGCTGGGTCTTCTAGGAAGGTCTCCCTTACAGGGCTGGGCCTCAGTTGGGATGGCTAGGACAGCTGGTCCTCCCTCTGCTCATCCATCAGGAGGCTGATGGAAACTTGTTCAGATGGAGGCAGCTTTTCAAGAGAGTGAGAGCAGAGGCTGCAAGACTTACTGAGGTCGAGGCTCAGAACTTATGGTCACTTCCCTGCACTCTACTGATCAAAGCAAGACACAAGGCCAGACCAGGCTTACCAGGTGGGTAAACAGATTCTGTCTCTTGATTAGAGGAGTTGTAAATAATCTGGGGCCATTTGCAATTGAACTGTGGTCTGAGGTTTTGACTGAGTGGATATATATAAAGCAGTTAGAATACTGCCTGATACAGACTCTCTCTGCACAGTATAAATCTCAGTTATTATTACTGTTATTATTGTTTTTAACCCACATGTTACACTGCCTATCTCTATAATTACTTTTATTATGTGCTAAGGCCTGAGTGAATGAGTGAGTGAGTGATGTCGCTCAGTCATGTCCGACTCTTTGCGACCCCATGGGCTATAGCAGGCTTCTCCATCTGTGGGATTTTCCAAGCAAGAATACTGCAGTGGATTGCCATTTCCTTTTCCAGGAGATCTTCCCAACCCAGGGATTGAACCCGGGTCTTCCGCATTGCAGGCAGACGCTTCACCCTCTGAGCCACCAGGGAACAGTTAAAACAAGAAACTGGGTGGGAAAGATTTAATATTTATTTACCACCCATTTATGTAGGCTCTGTGCTGGGTACTTTACATTTTCATTTAGTTCTTATAAGAATCCAGTAAGGTAGGTATTATTCTCTGTGGTTAGGTAACTAGGGGCTTTCCTGGTGGCTCAATCGGTAAAAAGGATCTGCCTGTAATGCAGGAGAACACCTATCAATGCAGAAGACTCGAGTTCAATCCCTGGGTCAAGCAGATCCCCTGGAGAAGGAAATGGCAACCCCTCCAATATTCTTGCCTGGAGAATCCCATGGACAGAGGAGCCTGGTAGGCTATAGTCCATGGGATCACAAAGGGTCGGACACAACTTAGAGACTAAATTACCACCACTATCACAGGTAACTAAGGAGAATGAGACATGGATCCCTTTTCTCAAAAAGGTCACATCCTCCTCTGGAAGACATTACCTAAAAGTGGCTTTTGGTTATTTCACAAAACACTCATTAAACAGGTTATTAACTCACTGGAGCTCAACAACATTTTTGTCAACGCTGTGAAGCTGCTGAAGACAACGGTGTGCAGAGAAGGTATGCATTGGAAAGGCCACAGCCAGGCTGGAGAAGAGTCTGGACCAAGGCTGGGGTCTTTGGCCACTCCACTGCAGGCTTCTCCATGATACCCCTGATGTCTCACTTATTTAAATCAGCAAGTGTCATGTGAGGAGGAAAAAGATCGCCAGAAACTGCTAGGAAAAACTTGACCAGATGAAGGCAGAACAGCCAAAGGAGGCAAAAGCTGGCCAGCTGGTACATGCCACCCCCATCACAACACTTATAGCTGTTGTGCTTGTGTTTAGTCACTCAGTCGTGTCTGACTGTCTCTCTGTGACCCCATGGACTGTAGCCCACCAGGCTCCTCTGTCCATGGGGATTCTCCAGGCAAGAATACTAGAGTAGGTTGCCATTTCCTCCTCCAACAGCTGTTGGCTGAAATCATTTTGGATGTGGTGGGCCTAGGAAGCAGGTATGGCAACATGAAGCTTGAACTCCCATGGCCTTCTCAGGACTAGGGATGTGGAGCCCAGTTCATGAACAGAACCCATTCCACACATGGCTTGATTTGTGATCAGCTCACAGATACAAAGCATTCATCAAAGACTAGGATGGTCATTCTCTGAACAATTTTGGAAAACTAGGGCTCCTCCACTTCATTTAGGATTGCCACAGATCCTGGTCAAGACTAGACTGGCACACATGGTTCCCTTTGCACACTGGAGGGGACCGACATAAGCCTTCAGAGAAAGCAGAGTCCAGCAGACTCTGGAGACACTGTCATGCACTGGGCAAGCCCTTCACTTGGTGGGCCTTGAATGCCTCGTCAGTGAGGAGAGCAGCTGTATTAGCGTGTCGCTGGGTGGCTGTGTGAGGTGCTGAGCACATGGTAAATTCTTAACTGGTGATGGATGAGCTGATAGTATTGGAGTAAGGAAGCCAGGCATGTTCAAAACCTGCCCTGCAATCACCACTTTGAAGGAAGACAAACACCTGAGGAACAACGGCTGAATGGAAACCAAAGTTCCGTTTTGAGTTGGCTGCTTGCACACCCTGCTCCTGAGTTCTGGCAAAGTAATGGTGGAGCACACAGTTTTAGCTTGCGGACTAGGGAGAGCCTTCCCACTCTCCTCCAAAATTGAAATCTCAGCATCGTCTACCCTCTGGTGGATTCATGCAGGTGGGAGGTCAAAGAAAGGAAGAAGAAAGAAGTTGGCCAGATTTGGAAAGAGAGAGAGAAAACGGAAGAGAGAGAGAGAGGAAACAGGAGCCGGATGAGGAGGTGTGGGGAGAGGGAGAGAGAGGTGACCAGGCTTACTTGCTGTGACAGCTCTGGGTGGATCTGCTCACCACACAGGTACGAGGAGATGCTAGCTGCTTTGTAACACGGTGACCTTGTCTACTGATAACCATGACCCAGACCATGTTTTAGATTCTCATTATTCATATTAGCAACTCCTCTTTCTGAGCTATGGGTAGTAGACAGTGAGTGGAGGTAGGGGCAGCGTTGGGAGACAAGGTGGAAGACTAACCTACCTGGTGGTACTTAGCATACCTTAAGCATGCTGCTAAGTCATTTCGGTAGTGTCTGACTGTGCAACCCCTTAGACGGCAGCCCACTAGGCTCCTCTGTCCCTGAGATTCTCCAGGCAAGAATACTGGAGTGGGTTGCCATTTCCTTCTCCAATGCATAAAAGTGAAAGTGAAGTCGCTCAGTCGTGCCCAACTCTTAGCGACCCCATTGACTGCAGGCTCCTCTGTCCATGGGATTTTCCAGGCAAGAGTTCCAGGCAAGACATCGTTGCTGTCGTTCCATCTCTATGCTTGTGTTTTCACTATTCGTGAAAAGGAAATTGAATAGTGAGGGTTAAGGTTCCTTTCAGCTCTGAATTAACGATAGTAATACTTCAAAAAAGAAAAGACTGATAAATAAAAACCTATCAATCCAGACTCATTGGTTTCTAATGATACGGGAGACAGTGGGTCATAAAAATAAAGCCTGAAGAGACAGTCATACTTAGTCATATTATTTAACCCCTCTGAGTTTTAGATTCTTTATCTGTAAATAATGATAACTATTTCCCAAATTTGGGAGAATTAAGGAGTTAATGTAAAATAAAGCTTTGTTAAGCAGAGATAGATATGCTATGATATCGCTTATTTGCAGAATCTAAAAAAATTGATGTAAATGAACTTATTTACAAAACAGAAACAGATTCACAGACTTAGAGAAGGAACTTATGGTTAGCAGGTAGCAGGGGGAAATGGTGGGGGAAGGGATAGTTAGGGACTTTGGGATTGACATGTACAGACTGCTATATTTAAAACAGATAACCAACAAGGACCTAGAACTCTACTCAATGTTCTGTGATAACCTAAATAGAAAAAGAATTTGAAAAAGAATAGATACATGTATATGTATATCTGAATCACTTTGCTGTACAGTTGAAACTAACACAACACTGTTAATCAACTATACACCAATATGTAAATTTTTAAAATTGTTTTAACAATCAAAAATAAAACACAGCCTTATATGTAGTCAGGTTCTAGAAATGGTAGATCATTATTACTGAAAATAGGATATAAGAACCTACTTTTTCATCCGTTCTGACCTGTATTATGCTATTCCACGTACTCCAATGTTTGCAGCTTTAATTTTATCACGCCTCACTCACAACTCCACTGCCACTCCATATCCCCACAGGCCAGGTCCAGGTGGAGCACTGTAATTGAAGTGGCATCAGATTCAAGGAGAACCAGAGATGAATCTAGGCTCTGTCGCTTTACAATTTTGTGACTTGGGACAAATAATATTCTTCTCTGGACTGCTTCCACACCCAGATAATAATTCTGTGACCAAAGTTCTAGCTGTTGACCCCAGTCTACATTCACTTCCTTGTTATCTTCACATACTGCTAAAATGAAGTGAAGTTGCTCAGTCGTGTCCAACTCTTTTCAACCCCATGGACTGTAGCCTACCAGGCTTCTCCATCCATGGGATTCTCCAGGCAAGAATACTGGAGTGGGTTACCATTGCCTTCTCCAGGGGATCGTCCCCACCCAGGGATCAAACCCGGGTCTCTCACATTGGAGGCAGATGCTTTAACCTCTGAGCCACCAGGGAAGCTCACATACTGCTACCTACTTAAAAGACTACATTCCCCAACTTCCTTTGCAGCTAATCATGGTCACATGACTCAATTTTGGCCAACAAGATATAGCTAGGAGTATTACCTGGCATTTCATTCATCTTTCCTATTTCTAAGAACAAAGCCATAATAGCTAGAACTCAAAAACTCTGTGGCCCCTAGAGATAATTGAACAGAGACCAGAAGGAGTCTAAATCCTGAGAAAGTGGGATTCCAGTACCAGCTCTGTAGTGACTGCCTCTGAACATCTCTTAAGAATAATTAAAAATAACCAAACTTATTTAAATTAATCTTATCCCGAGTTTTCTGTCACCTGTAGCCAAACCTACATAAGATAATGAATGATAAAGTACTCAGCATTTTGTAGGCATTCAACAATTTTAGTTTATTTCTCTTATCTTCCCCATCAAGTCCATTCTTGCTACTGCAGTCAGAGAGCCTTTTAAAATTCAAATTATTAAGCAACAAATTTCATAGATGTACTCAGTTATCCCCATCACAAAGTCATTAACTGGCTTATGATGAAGATCAGATGAAATAGTTCTGTAAAATTAATTTGTATGTTGTAAATTCTACCTAAGTGGGAGGCATCAAGACCCTTCCCACTATGGCTGCGCCTCTCTGATCAGCCTTATTCTAGCTTTCTTCTCCTGCCTATCCTAACCCCTCCTTCCACATACCTCATTTTCCAGCTATATACCAAACTGAGCACCTCCTACATTAGTCTCAAAATTTTTAATTGGTGACAGAGAAGAATAAGCGCAGACCCCAGGCATATCTGGAGACAAAAGCTGAAACAGCTTTATAGAAAAGTCCAAAGTTTCTTGGAAGTATTAGATTTTATTTTAATAAAAATTTAAATTTTTCATTCTCCCTCACAATATCCTCCTATTTCCATTAGTACAACTATACTGTTTAAATCACTCAACCTTGAGTAGTTTGTGACTTTGAGAATTCTCCAGATCCAGATCCAAGAAGGAAGCCCAAATCTGTCATATCTCTGTGCTTTTGGTGCTAATTTTTTCTGCCAGAAACACCTTTCCTTGAACTTGGCCCTCCCAGCCTCCTCTGTAAAAGTATTCTTGATACCTTTAAGTGGATTTAATTTCCAGCAAGCTGTCCATTGCTCCACTATAGCACTTAAGAGATAATACTTAAACTTGCTTTGGGAGTGGGCTGTCTGCAGTGAGCGGGCTGACCCCTTCGTTAGCCTGCAATATGCTCCAGGAGAACGACTGCACTCCTGGGCCACCATCCCTGTTACCACTGCCGTACCACCGTCCCCATTAGGGCCTCGCACTGTGCCTAGCCCCCAAGAGAAGATGCTCAGTAAAGACCAGATAGAATAAATAAATGTCCAACAGATAAGTCAAAGGACAGGAGCAACTCTGTGGACCTTAACCTCAGATTTCACCCACCATGCACTGTCCAGTTTGGCCTGGATCAAGGCCAGTGGTGACCTCTTCCATGGATGTGGCTCACTACACTTCTAAACTGGATCCTGAACCCTACTATGTGTACAATGGAAACACAAAGGCAACCACCTTCAACGCAAGTCAGTCCAGCCAGGAAAATCCACTGCCAATGTCCCAGTGGTCTCCAAAATGTCAATACTATTGAGGTTGACGCTAAGCCTCACACCCCCTCACATGATCAAATGCCCGTTTGCTTCATGTTTTGTCTGGTCTGTCAGCACCATTTACTGCTGAGCAGGTCCCTTATCTTTATTGATCACTTAATTTATCTTTTCTTAACTTCCCTTGCACCGTCTGGTGCCGTGTGTCCGTCTGTTGAGGCTGTCATGACTGGTTTGCTCTTGACATAATGGGGGCAGCAGGTGGTGTGACTAAGTCGACCCTTGGCAGAATGGAGGATCATTCCTAGTCCCTGTCTCAACCTGCCAGTGCGTCTACACCCTCCCAGCTGTTCCACATTAAAGCAGTCAACTGTGACTTTACAGTCCGAGTTTTACACAACTGTTTTACAAACCGGGAAGAAGGTCTTTTGTCGCAAATCCTTTGTCAGGCAGTAGAATAGGGGTGTGGGGAGCCAGTTCCGAGACTCAGACTCGGTGCATTTTAATGACTATGCAGATAGATGCATATTGCTTTGCTTTAGTGTGGGTTGACGGTGGAAGGCCCGATGGGAAGAGAGAGGCCAGCTGACTCCTTGCTCTTGGGACGGTTTAGTAAGAGGAGCAACTGTTGTTTTAACACTAATTTCAACTTCAAACAGACTCTCTACTCCATGAAAGTCTTCATTCTTCTTGTAAAGTGAAAATAAGGGCAGTTATTTAGAGCCTTCTGTC
The DNA here is from genome assembly GCA_917880005.1 of Nanger dama. Taxonomy (NCBI): domain Eukaryota; kingdom Metazoa; phylum Chordata; class Mammalia; order Artiodactyla; family Bovidae; genus Nanger; species Nanger dama. The sequence goes on along the minus strand of CAKJTW010000085.1, from coordinate 2,571,747 downwards.
TAAGAGTCAGTACTCTGGGGGCAAGTGTTGCCCAAATGAGAAAACAACAAGAGAATTATGCCTTTGGGATATAAAAGTCAAGTGTCTTTATGATTTAGGGCTTGTAATCACATGTGAGAAGAAATGAGACAAAGTGAAAAAAAAGCGTATAGTTTTGAGTCAGACAGATCCAGACTCTAAAGTTAAGTGACTTTTGACGTAGCTCTCTAGTAACAATATAGTGTATTAAAATTCTTATTTCCATTTTGCAGCCAATCAGGGGTTAATTTCCAAATTAGTTGCCATACTAACAGAGTACACAACTCAATAAAAAAAATAAAATGCAATAAAAAAATAGGCAGAAGATCTAAATAAACATTTCTTCAAAGAAGACATACAAAGGGCCAACAAGCACATGAAACAATTCTTAATATCACTAATTATTTGGTAAATGCAAATCAAAACCATAATGAGGTATCACCCATTGGTCAAATGGTTATCATCAAAAAGTCTACAAGTAATAAATGATAGAAAGGGTGTAGAGAAAAGGGAACCTTCCTACACTGGTAGTAGAAATATAAATTGGTAATTGTAAAATAGAGAACAGTATGGAGCTGACTTAAAGCCTAAAAATAGAGCTACTATATGATCCAGGAATCTCACTCCTGGGCATACATCCCGAAAAGGTGCAAACTCTAATTCAAAAGATACATGCACTTTAACGTTCACTGAAGCACTATTTACAACAGCCAAGACATGGAAGCAACCTAAGTTTCTATTGATGGATGATTGTGTAAGATGCATTATCCAATCTCTGTCTCACACACACACACAATGGAATATTACTCAGCCATAAAAAGAATGAAATAAGGCCATTTGCAGCAACATTGATGATCCTAAAGAGTATTATACTAAGTGAAGTAAGACAAATACACAAAGTGAAGACATACGATATAACTCATATGTGGAATCTAAGAAAAACATAAATAAATTTATTTACAAAACAGAAACAGCCTTACAGACATAGAAAATAAACTTATAGTTACTAAAGGGGAAAAAGAAGCGGGGGAGGGGGAAATTAGGAGTTTGGGATTAGCAGATACACGCTGCCATATATAAAATAGACAAGCAATGAGAATTTACTGTATAGCACATGTGTGCGTGCTAAATCACTTCAGCTGTGTCCAACTCTTTGCAACCCTATGGACTGTAGCCCGCCAGGCTTCTCTGTCCATGGGATTCTCCAAGCAAGCATACTGAAGTGGGTTGCCGTGTCCTCCTCCAGGGGATCGTCCCAACCCAGAGTATGAACCAGGGTCTACTGCACTGCAGGCAGATTCTTTACTACTGAGCCACCTGGGAAGCCCCACTGTATAGCCCAGAAAACCATATTCTATATCTTGTAATAACCTATTATGGAAAATAATCTGAACATATATATTTATATGTTCAGATTATTTTCCATAATGGAATCACTTTGCTGTACAGCTGAAACTAACACAACATTGTAAACCAATTATTCTTCAATAAAAATTCCTATTTCTGATCTATTTCTGTCTGATTCCTTACAGCAACTTTTCTCTCCTGGGTGGTGTGCAGTGTTAAAGACTGCTGTTTCCAGAAAACCTATCTTTTTCTCTTTCAGATAGATATCTTTGATAGGACATGTATCTGTTAACTAGAAGTTGATTAAGCAAAACCTTCAAATAATTAAAATCCACACTCCTGTCTCTACACATACATATACACCTGCATTTTAGTTAGAAGTGATAAGGCAGGAAAAGATGATAAACTTAATATTGTGAAAGGGTATATTAGAGTGAAAAAATCCTTCATTCTCTCTTGTTAATACTAACCAGCTGTAACCAGCTGGATGAGTTTAGGCATATCACTTAAGCACTGTGAGTGAGTTGGGAAACTATTAAAAGTAGTTTATATGTATGTGAACTGGAGAAGTGGATGGTAATGGGGGAAGTAAAAGAAGAGTGAGGTTTATGATCTTTCTCCTTTACATAGGTCTGCAGAATGGCAATTTCTACTTTCTTTTTAGGTATCAGAATGGCACTGGTAGCCTTTCCTCTCAATGACCCCTAATTAAGGTAGGAGATGTTTAGTGTCTGATTCCTTACAGCAACTTTTCTCTCCTGGGTGGTGTGCAGGGTTAAAGACTGCTGTTTCCAGAAGACCTGTCTTCTTCTCTTTCTATTGTTTGGCTGAAAGCTCATAGGTGCAGTATTCTCCTTCCAGCCATCGTGTCTTTATCAGGGGTGGGGGGGTGTGGTGAGAAAACCTGAGTTAGAACCCAGATCCTGTCTTCTAAGGCAGCGATACTCAAATGCGACCTGCTGACCAGCATGTTTATGACTGACCCATGATAAGTAATGCAGAACTGTCATTAGTATCTAGAAATCTGTCAATCCATGAAGCAAGCCTGCTTTTCACATTAAAAACTAAATACTGATGTAGCCAAGAGGTAAATGTATATATAATATTAAGCGTTTATATTGGAAAACAATAAGTCCTTTAATTAACAATCTAAGATCCCATCTTATGAGACTAAGAAAATAAGATCGAATTAAAACCAAATCAAAGAAAAGGACATAAAAAGATAATGGAAAGTGAAAGTGAAGTCGCTCAGTCGTGTCTGACTCTTTGCGACCCATGGACTGTAGCCCACCAAGCTTCTCCGTCCATAGGATTCTCCAGGCAAGAATACTGGAGTGGGTTGCCATTTCCCTCTCTAGGGGATCTTCCCAACCCAGAGATCGAACCCAGGTCTCCCACATTGCAGGCAGATGCTTTAACCTCTGCACCACCAGGGAAGCCCCAAAAGATAATAGCAGAAATCAATAAAATAACAGAGACAATCAATGAAGTCAAAAGTGATTCTTTGAAAAGAGCAATAAAATTGATAAACCTTTTGCCGTGCTGGTCAGAAAAGAAGGAGGCAGACATAAATTACCAATATTAGTAAAGAAAGAGAAGATCAATAGGTAGAATGTTCAGAATTTAAAAGAATAAAGATAATACCATAAACATCTTACGCCAATAAAGATTTTGAGAGCTTAGGTGAAACAGATTCCTTTAAAGACATAAACTACTCAAGAAGAAGTGGATAATCTGAATTGTCCTTATTTATTAAAGCAACTGAATTTACTGTCAAAAACTTTCCCACAAGCCAACCTTCAAGTCTAGATGTGTTTACTGACAAATTCTACCAAACATTTAAGGAAGAAATATGCCAATTTTATACAAACTCTTACATAACTTAGAAGGCTTCCCTTGTGACTCAGCTAGTAAAGAATGTGGGAGACCTGGGTTCAATCCCTGGGTTGGGAAGATCCCCTGGAGAAGGGAAAGGCTACCCACTCCAGTATTCTAGCCTGGAGAATTCCTTGGCCTGAATAGTCCATGGGGTCTCAAAGAGTCAAACATGACTGAGCAACTTTCACTTTGACATAACATAGAAGAGGAGAAAGTATTTCTGAAGTCATTTTATGAGGCCAGCATGACTTTGGCAGCAAATCCAGAAAAAACATTGCAGGAAAGACAAACAGATATTCCCCATGAAAACTAACAAAGAAATGCATAACAAAATTTTATCAAATTTAATCCATTAACATATAAAATATTGTATATCATGATTAAATAGAGCTTATTCCAAATATGGAAATTTGATCCCACATTTGAAAGTTAATTAATCATGTAAATGGACTAAAAATGAAATGGTCTATGGGCAAATCAAGATGCAAAACAAAAGCATTTGTCATAATCCACATCTATTCATGCTAATATTTTCAGCAAATTATAACTAGATGAGAACCTTGTCAACTTTATAAAGGCCATCTATAAAAAACCCTATAGCTAACCTTATAATCATCTCACAAGCTAGCAAAGTACTGCTCAAAATTCTCCAAGTCAGGCTTCAACAGTATGTGAACCATGAACTTCCAGATGTTCAAAGTGGATTTACAAAAGACAGAGGAACCAGAGATCAAACAGCCAACATCCATTGGATCCATAGAAAAAGCAAGAGAATTCCAGAAAAACATCTATTTCTACTTTATTGATTACACCAAAGCCTTTGGATGTGTAGATCACAACAAACTGTGGAAAATTCTTCAAGAGATGGGAATACCAGACCACCTTACCTGCCTCCTGAGAAATCTGTATGCAGGTCAAGAAGCAATAGTTAGAACTGGACATGGAACAACAGACCGGTTCCAAATTGGGAAAGGAGTACATCAAGGCCATATATTATCACCCTGATTATTTAACTTCTATGCAGAGTATATCATGCAAAATGTTGGGCTGGATGAAGCACAACCTGGAATCAAGATTGCTGGGAGAAATATCAATAACCTCAGATACTGAGGATGATACCACCTTTATGGCAGAAAGTGAAGAGGAACTAAAGAGCCTGTTGATGAAAGTGAAAGAGGAGAGTGAAAAAGCTGGCTTAAAACTCAACATTCAAAAACTAAGATCATGGCATCCAGTCCCATCACTTCATGGCAAATAGATGGGGAAACAATGGAAACAGCGACAGACTTTATTTTCTTGGGCTCCAAAATCACTGTAGATGGTGACTGCAGCCATGAAATTAAAAGACAGTTCTCCTTGGAAGAAAAGCTATGACCAACCTAGACAGCATATTACTTTGCCAACAAAGGTCCATCTAGTCAAAGCTATGGTTTTTCCAGTAGTCATGTATGGATGTGAGAGTGGGACTATAAAAAGGCTGAGCGCCGAACAATTGATGCTTTGAGATGTGGTGTTGGAGAAGACTTTTGACAGTCCCTTGGACTGTAAGGAGATCAAACCAGTCAATCCTAAAGGAAATCAGTTCTGAATATTCATTGGAAGGACTGATGATGAAGTTGAAACTCCCAATACTTTGGCCAGCTGATGCGAAGAACTGACTCATTGGCAAAGGTCCTGATGCTGAGAAAGATTGAAGGCAGGAGGCGAAGGGGATAACAGAGGATGAGAAGGTTGGATGGCATCACCAACTCTATGGACATGAGTTTGAGTAAGCTCTGGGAGTGGACAGGGAAGCCTGGCAAGCTGCAGTCCATGGGGTCGCAAAGAGTCGGACAGGACTGAGCGACTGAACTGAACTGAACATTATACTTACCGGTAAGAAACTGAGTACTCGCCTCACTAAAATCATGTAGAAGGTAAGGATGTTTGCTCTCACTCCTCTTATTCAACATTGACTGTAGCCAATGCAACAATGCAAGAAAACGAAAAAAGACAAACAGTTCTAATGAACTAAATCCGTCTTTACTGCATCATGATCATCTAAGTAGAAAATCACATGGAATCTTTTTTTTTTTTTTTTGAAGTGCTGCTAGAAGTAATCAGTGAGTTTAGCAAGGTCAATATATAAAACTTGTTTATATTTCTGAAGTGAAGTGAAGTGAAAATCATTAAGTTGTGTCTGACGCTTTATGACCCCATGGACTATATAGTCCAAGGAATTCTCCAGGCCAGAATATTGGAGTGGGTAGCCTCTCCCTTCTCCAGGAGATCTTCCCAACCCAGAGATCGAACCCAGATCTCCTGCACTGCAAGCAGATTCTTTACCAGCTGAGCCACAAGGAAGCCCAAGAATACTGGAGTGTGTAGCCTATCCCTTCTCCAGCAGATCTTCCTGACCCAGGAATTGAACCGTGGTCTCCTGCATTGCAGGCGGGTTCTTTACCAGCTGAGCCACAAGGGAAGCCCAAGAATACTGGAGTGGGTAGCCTAGCCCTTCTCCAGCAGATCTTCCTTACCCAGGAATTGAACTGTGGTCTCCTGCATTGCAGACGGATTCTTTACCAACTGAGCTATGATACTAGCAATAAAAAAATTAGAAATTAAATCTTAAATACATTTGCAGTAGCACTGAAAAACATGAAATACTTATTGATAAATTTAGCCAAATATGTGCAAAAATTGTATGCTAAAAACTATAAAACATTGGTAAGAGAAATTTAACAAAAAACATGAAACATAAAAGAAAAAATAGATAATATGGACTTAATATAAAATTAAAATTTCTGTTCTTTAAAAGACGTTACTAAGAAAATGAAAAATGAAACCATAGACTGTAAGAAAGAAAATATTTGCCAAAAAAATTTTTGCATGAGTAAAACTATGGTTGATTCATGTTGATGTTTTATAGAAATCAACACAGTACTGTAAAGCAATTATCCTTCAATTAAAAATAAATAAAAAGAAAAAAATAAATACATTTATTAAGTTCAAAAAAATTTTTATAAACAATTTGTATACAGAATGTCTAAAGATCTCTTTATAATTTCATGATAAGAAAGAAATTTTTATTTGTAAAAATTTGAACACACACATCACAAAAGAAGAAATCTGGATGGCTAATCAGCACAGGCAAACATGCTAACATCATCAGTTACTGCACCCATGCTCTGACACCTTGTGACCCCTGTAGCCCACCAGGCTCCTCTGACCATGGGATTATCCTGGCAAGAATACTGGAGCAGATTGCCATTTCCTTATCTGGGGAATCTTCCCAACCCAGAGACTGAACTCACATCTCCTGCACTGGCAAGTGGATTCTTTACCACTGTGCCACCTGGGAAGTGGTATGTAAATTATATCTCAATTAACTTGACTTAGATAAATAAGAAAAAAAATACACATATATATATAAGTATACAACTACTCGGAGAAGGCAATGGCACCCCACTCCAGTACTCTTGCCTGGAAACTCCCATGGATGGAGGAGCCTGGTAGGCTGCAGTCCATGGGGTCGCTAAGTCAGACACGACTGAGCGACTTCCTTTCACTTTTCATTTTCATGCACTGGAGAAGGAAATGGCAACCCACTCCGGTGTTCTTGCCTGGAGAATCCCAGGGAGGGCGGAGCCCAATGGGCTGCCGTCTGTGGGGTCGCACAGAGTCGGACACGACTGAAGCGACTTAGCAGCAGCAGGAGCAGCATACAAATACTTATACAGAAGGAGAAGAGGGCATCAGAGGATGAGATGGCTGGATGGCATCACTGATGCAATGTACATGAACTTGGGCAAACTTCACCTGGCATGTTCCATGGGGTCACAGAGTCAGACATGATTGGCTGTTGATATATATAATGTTCACTTAAAGTGTCCATATATGTATTAAATGTGGGAAACTGCTATTTCACTCATAATTTTAAATTTTGTTATAATTCACAAGGAGAAAAATTATGAGTGTGATAGTGATTCTATATATTGATTGCCTATAGGCACACTTTCAATGAGTTATACATACAGTTTTATAGTATTTTTTAATGTTTGTTATTTGTTTTATTATATTAATAGAAATGTAATTTTTATCTGTTGAAGCTAATAAACATTGAAATTTGTGTTTTGTATGTCTTTGCTCTCTTTATTTCATTTGTCTGGTAATTCATTTTTATTGCATTTGGCTAATTAATGGGTCTGTTACTGAATAGGGCCTTCCCTGGTGGCTCAGAGGTTAAGCGTTTGCCTGGAATGCGGGAGACCTGGGTTTGATCCCTGGGTTGGGAAGATCCCCTGGAGAAGGAAATGGCAACCCACTCCAGTACTCTTGCCTGGAGAATCCCATGGAGGGAGGAGCCTGGTAGGCTACAGTCCTAAAGAAAAGGAAAAACTGGTTCTTCAATGCAGATAGTTACAGAAGCACTATTAAGGGGACTTCCCTGGTGGTCCAGTCATTACGAATTTGTCTGCCAGTGCAGTGGACACAGGTTCGATCCCTGGTCTTGAAAGATCCCATGTGCCTCAGCAACTAAGCCCGTGTGCCAAAACTACTGAGGCCATGTGCTGCAACTACTGAAGCCTGTGTGCCTAGAGCCTGTGCTCCACAACAAGAGGAGCCACCACAATGAGAAGCCCTTGCATCACAATGAAAGAGTAGTCCCTGCTTGCCGCAACTAGAGGAAGCTCATGCACAGCAACAAGGACCTAGTGCAGCCAAGAAAGAAAAAAGCACTATTAAGGCAGGTGTGGAGGCCCATGCGTGTATGTGTGTGTGTGCCTGTGTGCATTAGTCATTTCCCTTGTAATGGGTTTGGATCACTGTCCATCTGCAGATTCAATCTCCTCTCCATAACAAGCAGCAATTCTAATAATCCACTGAGTCTTAAGTATAAAATCATTTCCCAGTATAGCTCTCCTGGCAATCTTTGACTAATTCTCAACTCTTTCTGAAACTGGAGAGGAAGAGATACGATCAGCTATCTCAAACCCCAACATAAAGACCCTTTCAATTTTAAAATCCTAAAATTTGATTGGGAGTTTATTTAAAACAAAGCTTCACCAAGCCTAGATACTTTCCCTGAACTCAGTCAATGGTAACAGATACCTGCTCTCTATAGGGCCCCTACTCAGCCCTATAATAGAAAAGATGAGCAAGGCAGACTTTGTCCCCTCAAAGGATTTATAGTTCATCTTATAATAACAATTACTCTTCGCAGTGTTAATCCCAAAGCCTCTCTGCATGCATGCTCAGTTGTGTCTGCCTCTTTGCAACCCCATGGACTGTAGCCCACCAGGATCCTCTGTCCATGGGGTTTTCCAGGCAAGAATACCGCTGTGGGTTGCCATCTCCTCCTCCAGGAGATCTTTCAGACCTAGGGATCAAACCCACATCTCCTGCATTGGCAAGCAAATTCTTTACACTGAGTCACCTGGGAAGCCAATCCCAAAGTCAGTAAGATCCAGAATTATCAGGAAACATTTAATTGTGTTTTCTTCCTTAGGTAACAAAGTAGTGCCAGAAATGTTAGAAAAATTACATGATTACAATAATCAAAATAAATAGCTCGTCCCTTAAATTTCACTAAGGTAAGAATTAATTCTTATCCAAACACCAAATTCCTCAGAGTTTTTACTCCTATTGATTAAGGCTTTCATTGCCCACTTGAAACTGTTATCCAAGGAGAGATCCTCCCTTCCCAAAGGGAATAATTAGTTTGATACTGACCACCTGACCTGCCTCTTGAGAAAGAGGACCTGTATGCAGGTCAGGAAGCAACAGTTAGAACTGGATATGGAACAACAGACTGGTTCCAAATAGGAAAAGGAGTACATCAAGGCTGTATATTGTTACTCTGCTTATTTAACTTATATGCAGAGTACATCAGGAGAAATGCTGGGCTGGAAGAAGCACAAGCTGGAATCAAGACTGCCGGGAGAAATGTCAATAACCTCAGATATGCAGATGACACCACCCTTATGGCAGAAAGTGAAGAGGAACTAAAGAGCCTCTTGATGAAAGTGAAAGAGGAGAGTGAAAAAGTTGGCTTAAAGCTCAACATTCAGAAAACGAAGATCATGGCATCTGGTCCCATCACTTCATGGGAAATAGATGGGGAAACAGTGGAAACAGTGGCTGACTTTATTTTTCTGGGCTCCAAGATCACTGCAGATGGTGACTGCAGCCATGAAATTAAAAGACACTTACTCTTTGGAATGAAAGTTATGACCAACCTAGACAGCATATTCAAAAGCAGAGACAGTACTTTGCCGACTAAGGTCTGTCTAGTCAAGGCTATGGTTTTTCCAGGGTCATGTATGGATGTGAGAGTTGGACTGTGAAGAAGGCTGAGCGCAGAATTGATGCTTTTGAAGTGTGGTGTTGGAGAAGACTCTTGAGAGTCCCTTAGACTGCAAGGAGATCCAACCAGTCCATCCTAAAGGAGATCAGTCCTGGATGTTCATTGGAAGGGCTAATGTTGAAGCTGAAACTCCAATACTTTGGCCACCTGATGAGAAGAGCTAACTCATTGGAAAAGACCCTGATGCTGGGGAAGATTGAGGGCAGGAAGAGAAGGGGACGACAGAGATGAGATGGCTGGATGGCATCACCGACTCGATGGACATGCATTTGGGTGGACTCCGGGAGTTGGTGATGGACAGGGAGGCCTGGCGTGCTGCGGTTCACGAGGTCACAGAGTCGGACACGACTGAGTGACTGAACTGACTGAGCTAATTGATGCACCCTTGTTTTCTCCCATTGTCTTGGCTTTTTACTCACATTTTTTCTGTACTTTCTTGCTTGTTTATAGATTTTTCCGTTGAGATAACAGACATAATATTGCTATTTTCAAGTAGTGGAATGCAAGGTTTATACAGAAATCCTAATTTCCATGTTTTTCCTCTGCTGAAATGTGGAGGTCAGGACCTTAAGAGATAATGATCCAAATGGCTCTCATTTTGAAGCTAACAGTTTAAAACCCCAACAATTTCTAAAGAAGTTCTTTCTAGAATTTGCCCCCACTCCCTGGAAAAGATTTGACTTTCCTAATGAGCCATGTACCTCCATTTACTATAAAATAGAAATTGTATAATTTATCCTGTTTTCTTTTGGCTTAAGCTAAATAACTATGTCTCTAGATCTCAGTTACTCAACTGTTACGCTATATGATTTTTTTCACTTCTCTTTTAACCTGTCTTGCAACTTTAATCTGCCTCAAAACTTCTGTGGAAGTTAGCAGGTATACAGCACTCAAAAGTAAACATTAAATTAATAATGGAAGTTTAAGAAGAGTGGATTCTATTAATTCCTTCCTCTCCATTCACTACTAGTTGTATAATGGCCAGATTTTGAGGTGTTTCAAATGCCTAGATTTCTTTCTTTTAGTGAAATCCATCTGTTGATGCAATCAGGTAGAAATACTCATTAAGGTAAAATTAGATATTATTTAGTCTTTCTCTAAAAACCAGAAATAACTAAGTTTCTGAAGAAGATAATTTTTTAAACAAAAATTTAAAAATGTGCAAGCAATTAAATCCAGGCAGTCAGTAATAGCACTCCCCAAGAAAATACTACTATAAAAATTTGAAATTATTCTTTAAGAGCAAACAAAAGAATATACAAGATATTTGAACAACATGGATGATAAGCAACATGTTTTCTTAAGACAGCATCAAAAATTTTAACCTATAACCAAAATCTGGAGTTCAGGTTTACCTCTGAATATAATCTCATCAAGGTGATCATGTTTCCAGTATCTCTTTACACCTCGGTAATAAAACAATGTGAGCGGACACTGGAAATGTCTGTCTGCCATCCCATTCCGAAAGTCGTTGGTCTTTTATTAAAACATCTTCAGTTAAAAGTTCTCCAGTTGGTATTATTTACTGTGGTCAGGCGACCAGATAGCAGGGTCCCTCACCTCAGGGTTGGGGTGTAAATTAGAGAGAAGGCACAAGTGAACTGAGTTTGGTGGTCATTTGAGATCCTGATGGACATTTGTCTACCTCACAAAAGCCCCCTACAATTGGGCTCAATTTGTCACAACTGACAGCTTCTGCTCTAAAGAGGCCCAGATCTGGAGTGGCCCAGATGTTAACAGTTTTTCTCTTTCCTCAGTTTGGACCACAGGGACAAAATTCACAGAGTTGATAGTTCTAAGCAACCTGCAAGACCTCAAATATGCACCTTTTCCTCTCTCTTTTCAGAGCTCACTGATATTGTTCCAATCAGTTTCCTTGGTGCGAAAGCCATTGCCAGAGCCAGCCAGCAGGAGGCCGACAGCTGCTGCTGCTGCTAAGTCGCTTCAGTCGTGTCCAACTCTGTGCGACCCCACAGACGGCAGCCCACCGGGCTCCCCATCCCTGGGATTCTCCAGGCAAGAACACTGGAGTGGGTTGCCATTTCCTTCTCCAATGCATGGAAGGACTCTAAAAACACAAACTGAGAGGGCGTCTGCACATCAGTCTCTGAGTTTTTGGAAGGCAAAGCCCAGCCTCACTCACTGCTGTACCCTCCCACAGGGTTCAGCTGGGTGGACCACGCAACAGTCCGTCTGGAAGGTTGCACGGAATTGACAGAGGACCTTGACATGTGGTCTTAATGAGCCCATTTCACTTAAGTCTCCCTTACACTGGTTTCAAAGATGTTCCAATTTGTAACCAGACATCTAGAGCAGGGGCCATTAGAAGGTACAATCACAGTGGATTCTTGTGGCAAATGCCATCCAACTCCTGTGTGTTTTGTCTGTTCCCAGAAAACTGACTGAGGAAAACAAAAATTTTGTGCAGGTACCTTGCAATGAGTACAGTTTTCATATAATTGTCTTAAGAGTAATTGAATCTGTCTTTTAACAACTCACAAATTATCTCCTGACAACTTGAAATAATAGACTTTTTTGTTAAAAGAAAAAGCCTGTGGAGACCAAAGGTTAAACAGGTCTTTTCATCATGATAAATCACTGGTTAATGAGGTCACTATTGTTGGGTATTACGACCATTCCCTTTAATGCCATTACCTCCTGGTTGTAAAGCTGACTCTACCAATGGGCCGCATTCTTTGAACTTTTCCACAATATTGACTGGCTTTCCTGAGCAGATGTTCCCTGCATGTGATTCCAAGAGGTTCTACAATTCTCAGTCAAGCAAACAGCTTCAGGCAAGCTTATGGAAACCAAACAGTCGAGGCTTTGGCAGAGATGAGGTAAGAAGGAGCAGGAGAAAAGAACACAAGTTTTAATTCTGTGATAATAACATCAATTTGCCCCCATGTACCTGAGGTGATATTATGTGGCAACTAGTACCAAAGAGCTTAATGAATGGTTATTCATTAAAAATAAGGTGAAAAGTGCAATTAATACTTGGATTTCTCCTTACACATTACAATAGCATACATCTCCTCAAGTTGATCGTTACACAAATTCTCTATGTTCCATTTATTAATACTGCTTTTAGATGGGGAGACCGAGAACCTTAGAGAATTCCTTTTTCTAGGTCTTGCAGATACTAGGTGATAAGGAATTGTTGACACCAATCTCATGCTCACTCATACACACAGCCATTGACATCAGAAGAAATTAACTAATTACATTAGACGGCACTAAGTATTAATAGTCACTTCAGATGTTTCTTTTAGAAACAACAGTTCCACAAGAGTTGTTCTTCATTTGCACTCAGTGACTGAACAGAAACAGACCTATATAATTTTTACAATAGAAAGATTTTAGAGAGATTGTAATTCCCAATTACATAGGGAACAGAGGCCCAGAGGCAAGTAACTTAGCAGTTCTCATAGCCGGATGATGAATGAAGATATCATGAATGTCATATTCGCAGCAGCATTCTTAGAGCAGAATTGCTTCAGGGCACATTTACAATTTTTTAATCACAAAATCTTCCTTCCTTAATTTTTTCTTGTTGCTGCATTGTGTTGTTTTGTTTGCCTGAATTAAAAATGAAAATGGAATTAATAAATCAGATATACTGCTAATATGAAATCATGTATACTGCCTTCCAAATACACATTGTTACTATTATGCTGGCAGGACACCCAGATATTTTGGCATGAACTGTACATTTATTAACATCTGCTACCCACTGCCTTTGTGAAAAAAAAAGAGGAAGTCATTGCCATCACTGGAGAGCTAGCAGACATTCAGTTGAAAAATGTATATGAATTTATACCATTCCTGCTTCATACAATTTTGAAGCAATGGAATAACTTAAATGTTTTACTTTTTGAGTTATTGAGGAAGAACTTTTCTCATAGGGGAATAAATCCAGAATCACTGATGTTTGCTATGTTTTCCCCCTCACAGTTAAGTAATGACATCTACAACATTAGCCAAGCTTTGCTACTTCAGTCGGTTTTTTACATTTTTCACATGCTTTAAACTTTTTATTTTATATTGGAATATAGCCAATTAACAATGTAGTGATGGTTTCACGTGCATAGCAGAGTGACTCAGCCATGCATATACATGTATCCATTCTCCCCCAACTCCCCTCCCTCCAGGCAGCCACATGAGTCCAGCCATCAAGGTTTGAGTTTGCATCACTTTTGAGGGATACTGATGAGATCTAGAGAGGATTAAAAAAGAGACTTTGAAAGATGGGGAGGCAAGAGAACAGCAGCATATTGGATGTTCATTAAGGGCAAAGACTATATCCACTTTTGTATCTGGCAGATAGAAGGCATTCAATCCATGTTTGTTGAATTAACTGAATAGGTACAGATGCACAAAATCATAAATGAAAACTTCACATATACTCTATAGATAATGGTTTAATTATTATACTTCAGGCTTCCTTTTCCAAAGCTGGCTTACTTCACATATTTAATTTATTCTCACAATTTCCAACTGTCAATCAGGTGGGGAATCATTTTGTCTCTTTTGACAGATAAGGAAACAGGGCCACTGAGCAGGAAGCAAACTATATAAAAAGGAAACACTGGTTTCAACCGAATCATGCTCCATCCTCTCAAAATTACAAAAGGGAAATCATCCAAAATGAAACTGACAAACTTAACACAGGAAGAGGCGGTCTTGGTTGTGTATGTTCCTGCAAAGAGGGAAAGGTTTCCATTTGGGGGAACAACAGCAACAAAAGAGTGAAAAATCTTCCCTCTCACACAACGAAGGATAAAATGCGGTATTGAAACAGGAAATTAATCTCCCCAGTGCTTTGTCTTTGTACTGTCAAAGACTCTGATATGGGGGAAATTCTAGATGTCTGGAACCCCATATCAAAGCCCTAATAATGAGCTGTTTTTCACTTTTTTTTTTTTTTTTTGAGAAATGCAACCCTGGATTTACAGGGGGATTAGGCAAATGTTCATTAGCAGGGCTTAATTTCCAAACCCAAACTCAGAGTAGGCCTAGTCCACATTCACAGGAAATAAAGAAGAAGAAAAAAAAAAAGAAGTCAGGCACACTTCAGGATGTTTGGAAAGACATGGGTATTAAGTCCTGTCTTGGTAAAACAAATATTCTGCTTAATTTTATTTTTCACCTCATTCAGATATCATACAGAGTCTGAATTGGAGACTAAACCTATTCTCTCACTTTAAGGGATTATAGTGTTTCAATAATCAAATTAACTTAAAGAAGAACGTGGGTCTGGTCAATGGACAGAGAAATAATGAGAGGATGATAGTTAACATTTGACTTGAACTCACCACAGTGCTGTACTGTGCTACCTTTGGCTAGCATAGTTATTCTCATTTTAGATGAGGACTATCAAATTCTGATGGGTGAAATGAGAGGTGAGCATGTAGCATTACTAGGGAAACAGTCTTGCCTCTCTGTTTCTATGATTCAGGGACTTTTTTCCTTTTGACATCTTATGCAGTGGTTAGCAGTATGGTGGTTATAATGTCTGCAGTGCTTTAAAAAACTTGAATATAATCTTGTGATAGAGAAGATGGGTCAGACAGCTTAAAGTGTATAACTCCAGGGGTGGTCAGCCCACGTCTAGAATGTATACTGCCCAGGAGCAGTTGGCTAATGCTATCTCAGAGGAGATACATCCCAGAGGAGGCCAGGTCATTCCTGATCGACAACTCATATGCTGCTAATTGGAATACAGGCTGTCAAAAAGGGATATTATTAGTGAAACTAGTATCCTGTTAAATAGTATAAATGTTAGAAAATGGGTTTGCATTCAACATAAAGGGATGGGCAAAAATAGTTTAGGGTCTCGCTCCATCTTTGTATGAACAAGGTATAAGAATCTACTGAGGGACTTCCTTAGCAGTCCAGTGGTTGGGACTCTGAGCTTCCAATGCAGGGGACACAGGTTTGATCCCTGGCTGGGGAATTAAGATCCCACATGTGTGGTGCAGCCAAAAATAAAATAAAAGGCATATGCCATCAGGGAAAAGAGCCTCTAAAAATAAAGAGAATTCACTGAGGCACTGAAAAGTTTGTCTTCAAGGAGAGCTAGAACACAGCTACACAATCTGTCAAGCATTCCTGGACTCATCCCTGTGACCATTTAGTATCCACCTTCAGCCATACTGTAGCCCCAATCTGTAGATTAAGTTCTGATCTTCAAATTCTGAATCAAAAAGATTCAAGGAACCTTAGTCTGAAGTTTGGAGCTGAAGTATCATCAACTTTCCCACATGTCTGGGGTTGACTCTGGGTGGCCAAGGTTTTGACAACTTGGCTTTCTCTTCTTCCTGGGGACTTTGTAATATGATCACAACTTGGCTGCTTGGGTAAGGTCCTCCTCAAGAGTCATTCCAAACCCAGAGTTTGGGTCTTGCTCTTAAAATACAGGTTCCAGCCAGGAAAGAACAATCTCCATAAGTCTGCCCAAGGCAGTCCTGGTTAATGCCTATTGACACATTGTCATTACTATGTATTAATAGCACTCCAATTCCCTCTTAGAAGTGTCCTGGTTTGCATAAGAAAGTATATGTTCACTCTACCCTTGAGAGAAGAAAACCTTCTCTTCTTCAGCATTATATTCCTGGGGCTTGGCAGGGAGATGGGGTTCAATATGTATCAGCTGAAAGTGCAAGTCACTCGGTCGTGTCAGACTCTTTGCGACCCCATGGACGATAAGTTCAAGGAATTCTCCAAGCCAGAATATTGGAGTGGGTAGCCTTTCCCTTCTCCAGGGTATCTTCCCAACTGAGGGATCAAACCCAGGTCTCCTGCACTGCAGGTGGATTCTTTACCAGCTGAGCCACAAGGGAAGCCCAAGAATACTGGAGTGGGTAGCCTATCCCTTCTCCCTTCTCCAGCGGATCTTCCTGATCCAGGAATTGAACCAGGTTTTCCTGCATTGCAGGCAGATTCTTTAGCAGCTGAGCTATCAGGGAAGCCCCCATGAGGATTCTCCAGGCAAGAATACTAGAGTGGGTTGCCATGCCCTCCTCCAGGGGATCTTCCAAACCCAGGGATCAAACCCATGTTTATCGCATTGCGGGCAGATTCTTTATCAGCTGAGCCACAAGGGAAGCCCATGTATAGGCTGAAGGAGTGAGTTAAGTAAATGAAAGACTATGTCACAATGTGTTACCTGGGGCCAGTCTTCCCTGATACTACTACTGCTTAAGACTTGCAAACACCACTTGGGCTAACTTTCAAATACATTCTTATACATTTTCTGCAGTCACTTAAATTAGGCCAACTAGAAGCATCTTCTACTGGCCAAAGCTGGGAAAATCTGAATATCAGTGAGAGTAACAACATCAATGGGTTGAACACATTAAATAAAATTAAGCTCATAATTAACAGTGATAGTCAAAAGATTCCAAAACAAAACTTCATTTGTGATTTTTGGAAGACCTGAGGAACCAATTAATTATTTAAAAACTAATACATATGGACTTCTCTGGTGGCACACTGGATAAGAATTCACCTGCCAATGCAGGGGACACAGGTTCAATTCCTGTTCCAGAAAGACTCCACGTGCTGTGGAGCAACTAAGCCTGTGTATCACAACTACCGAAGCCCATTCCCTAGAGCCTGGACTCTGCAGCAAGAGAACCCATCACGCTGAGAAGCACATGCGCCACGAGAGTAGTTCCCACTCTCCGCAACTTGAGAGAGAGTCTGGACACAGCAACGAAGACGCAGCACAGCCAAAAGTAAGTAAATAAATACCGCAGTGTGTACATGTAAAAAAAAAAAAAAAAAAAACCTCTAATATAGAAAGGAAAGAATTAAGCATTGAGCCTGCCTTTCTTATAGGACTAACTACACCTCACTATAGGTCATCAGCTACTGAGGGGATGTTTGGCTTTATGATAGGACACCAGCTAATAACCAAAGACTGAATGAGGTATTTAGAATGTCAACATTTTCCAGCTTCTAAGGAAATAATGAGTGTAGGTCGGTGGTTCTCAAATGGAGCAACTGACCTTCAGTAGACATTTGGCAATGTCTGAAGACAATTTTGGTTGTCACAGCAGTGGAAGAGATGCATATAGCATCTGGTGAATAGACATCAGGGATGCTGTTAAACATCTGAAAATGCCCAAGACAGTCCCCCGCAATAAAGGATTATTTGGCTCAAAATGTCAACAGTGCTAAGAATGAGAAATCCTGAAGTAGACAATAATCCTTAGAGGTTGCAAATATTAGAGACAAACAGACACTGTGTCCCTCGTGAGAGGCATACACAGCGCCTCCTATACAGCATCATGCAAAAAAAATCAACCTTGCCTCTGAGTAAACCTCTAGTTCAGGGGCTCTAGTAGGCATTCAGATCCCCAGGTGGGCTTGTGAAAACACAGACTTCTGGGACCCTCACCTGAAGTTGCTGATTGGATAGGTCTGGGTGGGTTCTGAGAGTCTGCATTTATAACAGGCTCCGAGGTGTTGGCTCTGCTGGCCCAGGCTCACACTCCAAAATGTAAGTTTCAGTTTATAAGAAATAAAGAAGGTAGGGGAACATCTTAACTCATTATAATATTCATCCATCGTACTCTTTATTATACTTTTGGAGTTCATTATAATATTCTCTTCTGACCTGGGGGTGGGGGGCTTATCTAACAGTGTCATATCGTTTTGTCTTTTCATACTGTTCACGAGGCTCTCACAGCAAGAATACTGACTACTTTTTGTTAGAATTCTTCACAAAGACCCATCAGTCTTGGGTGGCCCTGCATGGCATGGCTCATAGCTTCATTGAGCTTCACAAGTCCCTTTGCCACGACAAGGCTATGATCCATAAAGGGGTGTCCAATATGCTATGAGGAAGAGTGGAGGGCAATCACTAATAGCTCCAGAAAGAATAAAGTGGCTGGGCCAAAGCAGAAATGACGCTCAGTTGCAGATGTGTCTGGTGGGGACAGTAAAGTCTGATGCTGTAAAGAACAATACTGCATAGGAACCTGGAATGTTAGGTCCATGAATCAAGGTAAATTGAACATCATCAAGTATGGGATGACATGAGAACATCAACATCTTAGGAGTCAGTGAACTAACATGGACGGGAATGGGCAAATTTAATTCAGTTGACAACTATATCTACTACTAGGGGCAAGAATCCCTTAGAATAAATGGAGTAACTTTCATAGTCAATGAAAGAGTCCAAAATGCAGTACCTGAGTGCAACCTCAAAAATAAAAGAATGATCTCTGTTCGTTTCCAAGGAAAATCATTCAATATCACAGTAATCCAAGTCTATGCCCGAACCACTAATGCTGAAGAAGCTGAAGTGGAACAGTTCTATGAAGCTCTACCTTCTAGAATTCACACCAAAAAAAAAAAGATGTCCTTTTCATCATAAGGGACTGGAATGCAAAAGTAGGAAATCAAGAGACACCTGGAGTAACAGGCAAGTTTGGCCTTGGAGTACAAATGAAGCAGAGCAAAGGCTAACAGAGTTTTGCCAAGAGAACACACTTGTCACAGAAAACACCCTCTTCCAACAACAGACAACTCTACACATAGACATCATCAGATGGTCAATACTGAAATTAGATTGATTATATTCTTTGTGGCTGAAGATGGAGAAGCTCTATACAGTCAGCATAAATAAGACTGGGAGCTGACTGTGGCTCAGATCATGAACTCCTTATTGCAAAATTCAGACTTAAATTGAAAAAAGTAGGGGAAATCACTAGGCCATTCAGGTATGACCTAAATCAAATTCCTTACGATGATATAGCAGAAGTCACAAATATATTCAAGGGATTGGATCTGATAGATGGAGTGCCTGAAGAACTATGGACAGAGTTTTGTAACGTTGTACAGGAGGCAGTGATCAAACCATCCCCAAGAAAAAACAAATGCAAAAAGGAAAAATGGTTGTCTGAGGAGGACTTATAAAGAGTTGATAAAAGAAGAGAAGTGAGGCAAAGGAGAAAAGGAAAGATATGCCCAACTGAATGCAGAGTTCCAAAGAATAACATGGAGAGATAAGAAAGCCTTTCTAAGTGATCAGTGCAAACAAATAGAGGAAAATAATAGAATGGGAAAGACTAGAGATCTCTTCAAGAAAATTAGTGATACCAAGGGAACATTTCATGTAAAGATGGGCACAATAAAGGACAGAAATGGTATGGACCTAATAGAAGCAGAAGATGTTAAGAAGAGGTGGCAAGAATACACAGAAGAACTATACAAAAGAGATCTTAATGAGCCAGATAATCACAATGGTGTGATCACTCACCTAGAGCCAGACATCCTGGAGTGTGAAGTCAAGTGGACCTTAGGAAGCATCACTGTGAACAAAGTTAGTGGAGCTGATGGAATTCCAGCTGAGCTATTTTAAATCTTAAAAGATGATGCTGTTAAAGTGCTGCACTCAATATGCCAAACACAGCAGTGGCCACAGGACTGGAAAAGGTCAGCTTTCACTCCAATTCCAAAGAAAGGCAATCCCAAGGAATGTTCAAACTGCTGCATAATTGCACTCATTTCACACATCAGCAAAGTAATGCTCAAAATTTTCCAAGCTAGGCTTTTAACAGTACGTGAACTTAAAGCTTTCAGATGTTCAAGCTAGATTTAGAAAAGGCAGAGGAACCAGAGATCAAATTGCCACCATC
This sequence comes from Nanger dama, assembly GCA_917880005.1. Classification (NCBI taxonomy): domain Eukaryota; kingdom Metazoa; phylum Chordata; class Mammalia; order Artiodactyla; family Bovidae; genus Nanger; species Nanger dama. The sequence continues at coordinate 2,551,509 of CAKJTW010000085.1, read as the reverse complement.
TGTTGAATCATAGAAAAAGCAAGAGAATTCTAGAAAAACATCTGCTTCTGCTTCATTGACTACACTAAAGCCTTTGACTGTGTGGATCACAACAAACTGTGAAAAATTCTTAAAGAGATGGGAATACCAGACCATCTTACCTGCCTCCTTTTGTTTTGCTTTTTTAATATTAAAGATATTCTCTTTTATTCTAAGAAAGTTACAAAAATTTCTCTGGAAACTATATTTCTGATTGTCTATTCTGTGTCCATCTTAGTGTCCTTACCTGGTGGAGAGAGTGTCTCCCAGACACAGCCCCTTGAAGGCTATAGCAACCTTCTGTAAGTCCTGGGCAGTCCTAAGCTATATTTCTGAAATGACACAAAATGACTATCACACAAGACACCCTGGGAACTCAAGGATAGTGTCACTGGGGTTGACTGGAAGGAAAGACCACCTCCTTTCTGGTGTAAGAAATCAGGGATGGCTGCATGGAAGAGGAAGGGTCAGTTGATTCAGAATCTGAAGCGAATGCGTGAGATTTTGACAGCTGGAGATGCAGTAGATAAGACAGACCAATGAAAAGTCAATCACTGCAACAGATGCAATGGGGCAAGGTCAAAACTGGTGAGTTCAGTATCTGCTCAGAGACTGGCAGGAGCATAGGAAGCCCAGGAAACTTGTAGGAGATGTAAGGAAGTTGGAGACACATCGTGAAGAATGGAGAGTGCTCAGCAGATGATGGGTCATAAGTGTCTTGCTTTTTCAAAGGACTTGCCTTATTTTGGAAGCCTCACCCACATAGCTGTCTTGTGTAGGTCTAGTTCGTGCAGGTTCTTTTCTACTTCCTTTGCTTTTGATACTGCAGACAATTCCCCTCTCTCTCTAATGTGGACAATTCTCTCCTCCAATAGGTAAGTGTATTCTTTCATTTCCACAAAGACAGCCCATTGCAACACTACCCCCAGATGCACGAGGTCCCAGGTTGAAGAACAAACTACAGAGATGGCCAGGCCAGGCAGGTTCTGTCAAGTTCTCCACTGCCTGGCACACATTGCTGACCAAGGCTGCCCCAAGACTGTGCGCCTCACTGAGGAAAATGGCTGTGACCCCTCAGCTCCTTTATTGGGTTTCCAGGTGAAAGGAATAAATTTGGTAAAAAAAAAAAAAATGCTCATTTCATGTACACTGATTAGCATAAAATTGCTCTTTTGTCTCAGCTGCTGCAGAGGGACAACGGCGCTCAGACTCCTGGCTGGGAAGACAGTCCCTCTCCCTTCTCCCACAGTGGCTCAGGTCACTCCACACAAAGATCCCAGGGAACCAGGATCAGACAGAGTGCCACTGTAAACACCAAGAAGGGACCTCTGGCCTCAGCCTGCTTCATCTCTGGGTGAAAATATAAAACATTGACAGGACAGAAAGCATTCCTCTCCAAAGTGCAATTTCTACCTCCCTTCTGGAGCAGAACCTTAAGACATGGGCGATTTTATTCACTCATTTCCTCTTTTATTATTTATGCAGTGGCTACTGCGTAAGTCCTGATTGGCCTTGAGTCTTAGCATCTGAGAAAGAGATGAGAAAGCAAACAAGTCACTGCTTTTTCCAAGAAGAACTTGGAAGGAATTACCAGCCCTATAATGCTGAAATCCAAGTATATGTGTGTGTGTATACATATATGGGCTCCCCTGGCAGCTCAGCTGGTAAAGAATCTGCCTGCAATGTGGGAGACCTGGGTTTGATCCCTGGGTTGGAAAGATTCCCCTGGAGAAGGGAAAGTCTACCCACTCCATTATTCTGGCCTGGAGAATCCCAAGGACTATATAGTCCATGAGGTCGCAAAGAGTTGTTGGACACGACTGAGCGACTTTCAATTCATTGTATACATATATATGTGTGTGAATATATATATTTGACTCTGAAGTATGCACTTTCCTACATTTTAATATCTCCTAAATAGGCAGAAGTCCTATGATTAACAGCGCAAAATTATAAATGGCAGGAATTTTTCTTTCTTGGTGGCACGTGAAACTGTGTGTGTTTAATAATTGAGAATATCTTGGATTGGATTTAAAAACCATTAAAAGTCAATGACAGACTGTTAGAAATTGATTTAAAAAAAATCCTGGTACTGACAATCTCTGCGCATCTCAGAGGAATTTCCCTTCTCATTCCAGTCCTCCAAAGAACAGTTTTCTGGGAGACAGAATTCTGTTTTATCAATCTGAAAATGAGATGGTGTATCTCAAATTCCCTAAGACTACTGGTTCCTAGCAAAACTGCAAGGAGACAGAATCAACTTTAGGCAGACAGAGCTGGTTCTAACTTCCATTCCTGGTACTCACTATTCTTTCCTTTTGAAGCTTCACTTACCTGCTCTGTAAAATACTGATGACATTTCTTTTCTAGAAATGAGATAAAGCCTGGCATGTAGGAGATGCTCAGAAAAAGTTTCTTACCTATTAATACAGTTATTTGTTATACTAGTTACATAACTGCCCAGAAGTTCATGCAATCTGCAAAACACGCCAGTCAGGTATGAAACTGGTAACTTAAAGCAAGGTCACACGGCTGGTGAAAGAGATGGGGCTGGGGATTCAGTCTAGTGTTCTCTTTTCTATCCAACAGCCAACTCTGTCAAAATTCTCATCATAGACCCCAAGACCTGCACTCTGGATCCTAAAGAGCCCCAACCCACTCAAAAAGCAAACAAACAAATCCAGAGAGTGACATGAAAATGGCTAGCCTCTTTAGAAGACATTGACTGATTCTAGTGAGCATCTGTGTGAATTATCATGTCAAAAATGCAGGGGTCATAATGAGCTCTGATAGGATGCGATGCCTGTGACCCCCTCCCCTAACATCCTCTGGGGGCCACCAGTCCTGGCCCGACACAGCTGCTCTGCTACCCCAGTTCGCAGCTATATTGACACAGCCATTTTCATGGTAGGCCTGTTGTAAATTTGTTGTTACATGGTGCGTCTGCCCCAAATTGCACGGTGTACGTAAATTTTTGTGTGTGTGGTGGGGCTGGCACGGGGGTTGGGGGGGTACCGGGGCTGAATGGAGCGTGTGATGAGCAACCCGCAGGAGACCTAACCCTGATAAATTGTTTACTTGTTAGCGATGGGGCTCAAGAGTGGGCTGGGGGCTGCAGGCTCAGCGGGACAGACGTAGAAGGTGGACCCACGCCAATTACCAGCCATTGTGGCGTCCCACCCTGTGATTGACACCAATGTCTCCCCTCTCACCATGGGTCCTTTAACTCTCCCAGACCCAACACAAGCCCCACTGTGCTAATACCATGGTGTCTTCAATTTCCTCTGCTGCCAGCAAAAATTAACCTAGGCCTGCAGCCTGTGGAAGACCTAAGGCCTCTGTTTTATCATGCATTTTCCTCCAGTTTTTCAAGGATGAGTTAAAAAATAGAGGTTGCTAAGGCCAGCTGGGCAACAAAGAAAGCAAAGGGACAAACATTATCTTTGGATGACTGACTTCAAAGTTAATGATCTTCCCCACTGAATTGTGCCCTCCGCTCCTCAATGAGGTCTTTGCCATCAGATAAAGAAGCGCCTCTTTAATCCACTAACACTTCTTTGTCCCTTTGTGGCAAAATGATCATTTCATCAGTTTCGGGTACTCTCTGCCGGGAGAGTTTTTTTTTTTTTTTTTAGCCTGAGTGATTCAGAGCAGGAGGGACAGAGAAGGGTATTTCTCTACTTCATTTTTCCTCAAGTGACGGCTGAATAACTATGCAAAAAAATTAAGGCATAATGACCCAGCAACAGTGACAAAACCTAATTAGTCACGGAGGCCACTGGGTAATGAGCCGCAAAACCCGGCTCTTGAGTGTGTAATAACTGTATTTTTCTCCATTTCTTCCCCTTTAGTCACAGCCTTGTGTGGCATTTTTAACAAACTAAAATGGCACCAGATGCAACAGGGTTCAGACATTTTAACTTGAATTAAGAAACCATATGTTCCGATAAGTCATGGTCTCTTCTTTCCCACAGACTGGGTGCTCCATCTGTGAGATAACACTCTGATGGCTCGTGGTGAGTAAGCACCCCACGAACACGATGAGGGGTTGGGGGTGGGAGTGGGGTCTCCAGATCCCTTGCTATAGACAGCAGTTCTGACTCCCACCAGCATCCTGGATATTCCAGATGTGGGGCCCAGATTGTTCTCTGAGCATGCTAAGACTGAGAAGCTTGAGGGGTAGAGCGGATGGGAGGGGGCTCTGTGTCCAAATAATAGTCTGGAATGCTGAGAATTGCCTTTAACCCTGATGGCTCAGGTGGGAAAGTATCGCTTGCAATGTAGGAGACCCAGGTTCAATCCCTGGGTTGGGAAGATCCCCTGGAGGAGAGACTGGCAATCCACTCCAGTATTCTCGCCTGGAGAATCCCATGGACAGAGAAGCCTGGAGGGCTACAGTCCATGGGATTGCAAAGAGCCGGACACGACTGAACAGCTAAGCATGCATGTATGACAACATTATCCACTTTCGGGTGATTTAAGACACGCATTAGCCAAGTCTGAGGCTCCCAAGAGCCTTGAGAAGTAGGATGGTCCTTGTCTCCTCCATCCTTTTGAGATGAAGCAACCAAGGATCAGTGAGATTAGGACACTGCCCATGATCACAGTTAGGAGTGCAGGCATCAAGCTTTGGAGCCACATCTGTGATCATTCACCCAGTGTATTTCCCATATTTGTTGTCATTATTATTGTTGTTAGCAGTAATTTCCCTTTGCAGTTAGAACATTTTTTAAAGGGTGGAAAGTTTACATAGCATAGTTCGGCATGATCTCTGTCTTTAACCCTCACTCAGATCCAGAGTCCGTTAGGTAACAGATCAGTAATAAACAATGTTTATTTGGAGCAGGGCAGCATCAGGGGTGTGCCCTTGGCCCTGGTCTGATTTTATTTTATTTTTCCACAGTATTTGTTAATTGTTTATTTATTGAGAGACTATTTCTCACCCCAGATAGTCATAGTTTCATAGCTGAGGAACACAGGAAAGTGACAAACTTCCAAGGAACTCAACCCAAAGAAATTCTTTATATTCCAAATCACTTTGCACTCTGAAAGATACCAGCCTTCCTCATCTCCTCAAAATCTTTCATGGAATCATAATTTCTGTAGAAGTCTGCATATGCCTTCTTTCTTTTTTTCAGCCACAGCAAACTTAGAGAAAGTTGCAAACCCCAGGGAGACCATGAATGCTCCAACAATATGAAATCGCAGACATTTGGCCAGGAGGCCATGCGTCTGAGGTTTTGCCAAAGCAGTGGATGTGGCAGATTTTCTTCTCAACAGCTCAATCACGATGTCCTCTCAGGCTGATGGAGAAATGGACCCCTGGTCTGATTTTAATGTGAGATACTTCCAAACCCCATCCAGGCAGGCGCTGCCCCACAGTGTTAACTTTCATTTCTCCTCTGCCTCGGTGAAGGTCATCTTACTTCTGGATGTCACTGACTTTGGGGCTGAGACTGGGGTGAGAAATAACAGGCATTATGATCTTTGCTCTGAGCCACAGAAAGGCTGACTTTTCTTTTGTTCCTCCCCATACCCAGCAGACCAAGAAAAGGACCTTCACGAGATGAATCCAGCTCCCCTAGACTTCAATAAGGATCTTATCTCCGCCTGAGCCTCCGGCTGGGGAATCACATAAGGGGACTCTCAAATGAGGAGTCCCACATGGAATACAGAGTATAAAATTCACCAGAAGACACAGACACAGGTTTGGAAAAAATTCCCTCCTTGGGGAATTTTAAAATATCATGCAGTTAAAAAAAAAAAAAAAACCCCAAGCAGCAAATGTCTTCCTGTAACAGGAACAATGCATGATATGAAAACATAAGCAAAAATTAAAAAAAAACAGATTATCCAACTCGAGGGTTTATATAATACGTTATATTTTAATTCGCCATATAATTCTGACACAGCAAAGGCCTGGTGTCTGGGACTGTGTAAATGTGACAGCTCTCTGTTTCTGTAATCCAAGAGCAGCTGCCTAAGGCAAAATAAGAATGTGGCGACCCCTGCTCAAAAATTCTCAAGGATTTCAAGACAGAGCATTAAATGAGGTGTGGGCCCTTGCACGCCTTGGGTCCTGTGTGACCGCACAGGTCACATACCCATGGAACCAGCCCTGGAAAGCAAAGCTCACGCATCAGCGTCCAGGTCGCAAAGGCACATATGAGACAAACACAAACAGTTGGGCCGAGAAGACCGCCTTGCATTATCCCGACTTCTCTCTCAGAGTGCTTCAAAGCTGACTCTTTTTCCTCTAAACTTTGAACTTCAGAAAGCCTACTTTAGCATCTCAGAAGTACTGTATGTAAAATAGGGAGTTTCTGCGTGCAGACAATGCCATTTCTTCTTGACTCTTCTCTGGACTTTCATCTATTCTAGTCCCTGGCAAGCTTGGCTGCTCTGCTCTTTGGGCCTTTTCCTGCACTCCAGTCATTATCCTCTTTTTATATACTGCACTTCGTGCCCTTGTGAACCTGTTGAAAAATAGTCAAAGAGAGCTGAAAAGTACCACTGGCTCCTAAAAATAGTGCTGAGGAGGAGGCAGAAAGGGGGAACTCTGGTTTTATTCAGTGCTAAAGATAACACCACCAGAGTGATAGACTCCTCCGAATTGTCTGTCCCCACCGCCCATTGTCCCGCCCGGGCACTGAATGAGCCTCTTAGCAGCTCTTGAGCGCCTGTCACAGGTAGGCACCCAACAGAGATAATTCCCAGTCCATGCTTGACTGCTTCTTTATAGACACTCACTCATGGCTCTGAAAGGCCTCAGACACTGTTGAATAAACTCCGACTCGCTTCCATAACCTTTTTCTCCAGCTGAATTTTCCGGGGATGTGAGCAGCTTCCCAGCCTCGCCAGAGGATGCTTCTGAATGCACTCCTGTTCTGAATCAAAGTCTGACAGCCAAGCCCCTTTCCTAAACAAGAGAAGAAAACGGGGGCATCGGTCCCCAGAGAATCTCTGCACTTTCTTCTTCAGGTGAAGGCCAGCTCCCAGAGGCTCTGGCCTTCTTCCTGCTCTTCTCATGGGTTTATTTAGTTAGGTTGCAGGAGACCTGTGTGTGTGTGTGTGTGTGTGTGTGTGTGTGTGTGTGTGTGTGTGTGTTTAATAAAGGAAAGAATCCTCTGTTATCTGAGTCCTCTCTCTTTTGGTTTTGAAAATGAAGTGCATGCCTATGGGACATGCCGGGGGCTGTTTGTCCTCAGAATGTCCTGGAAGAGCATCATGCTGGCTGTGAATCCAAGATCCACCATTTATTAATGCGTAGGGCCTTGGGCAAGTCACTTGCCTGTCATGATCATCTATAAAGTAGGGCTAAAAACAACCTCTCTCATAGGGTCCTTTCTATCCAAGGTTCAAATAGATCATGTATGTGGTGTTTTCCATGGTGCCCAGAGAATTCAATAAGTGTTAGTTTTTACTACTATACTATTACTCTGTTTTTCTTTTGTTATTCTTCTGATTTGCAGACTCTTAGAGGCCCTTTGAGGCCAGTCTTTGGCTGCTGAAGACTGTCTTCTGGCCTGACACTGACCACCTGCCATCCAGATCTTTCTAAGCTGGCTTTTCAGTGAAGGAGACACGACCTCCTCCTTATTACTTTTAATCCATCTCTCTTTGTGTGTTCCAAACTTTGGGGGCTTTATTTGTTTTTGGCTGTGCTGAGTCTTCATTGCTTCTATTGGGCTTTCTCTAGTTGCGGCAGATGGGAGCTACTCTCCAGTTGCGGTGCGAGGCCTTCTCATAGCGGTGGCTTCTCTCCTCGTGGTGCACAAGCTCTAGGCTCATGGGTTGTAGCAGTTGTGGAGCACGGGCTTAGCAGCTGCAGCTCTTGGGCCTGGTTGTTCTTTGGCATGTGGGATTTTCCTCGACCAGGGATTGAACCTGTGTCCCCTGCACTGGCTGGCAGGTGGATTCCTAATCACTGGTCCACCAGGGAAGTCCACTTTTCATCTGTCTCTTGAAAACACCCTAGGTGGACACATTTTGTTATATGTCCTCATTCAAATGGAAGTGAATACCCCCATGACTTCATAGGCATCTTTTAAGATCACTGGGGCATGAGAGCACTTAGGAAAAATATTATATAAGACTTTGTATTACTGTTCTTTTTATTCACCTTTTACTTTATTGTGTGAAATAAACAAAACAAATGCTTTGCTGCCTCCCTACCAGAAATATAGAGAGATCCTTTTAGAGATTTCTCATTTAGAGGAAAATGAGGCCAAAAGTGGAGGCAACCTCCTTTCTTCTTCTTATTCTCCCAGCATTTCCTCTGGAACATTATTGACACAAAATGCAAACTTCAAGGTGACCCATCTTTGTTTTGAAATATCAGGTGCAGCAACACTTCTTTGCTGAAACCACAAGGTTTTGATCCACATGCTGACTGGGGTGTGCTGGGGCTGGTTTAGCCACTCAGTCGTGTCCGACCCTCGAGGTCCCCTGGACTGTAGCCCCTCAGGCTTCTCAGATCGTGGGACTCTCCAGGCCAGAATACTGGAGTGAGTTGCCATTTACTTCTCCCGGAGGTCTTCCCAACCCAGGGATCAAACCCGGGTCTCCTACACTGCAGGCAGATTCTTAATTGGAACTTCTAAAATCAAGAGAGCTAGAGGCTAGGAAGGAGACTCCCTCACTGAGCATGTGAGCACTCTTTCTCTTAACAAGAAGAAAGGCATTTGTGTCCTGTTCGAGTTGGTCCCCCTTTAGGATCAGCACAAAGCTCTCTGAGGTAAAGTCCTGGGGGAAACTGTTCAAAGAGAATCCCACCCCAATTCTAACCCACACCAGAGAACCCATCACGCTGAGACATCTTTCCCGTCAGCAGGGCTGCTTGTGAGTAGTTTTCACTTACTCATTCAGCTGTCTACTGAACACCTACCTACTCTGTGCCCGGTCCTCTGTAATACATGCGTGTGTGTGTACACTAAGGTGCTCAGTCGTGTCCGACTCTTTGCGACGCTGTGGACTGTAGCCCACCAGACTCCTCTGTCCATGGCATTTTCCAGGCAGGAATACTGGAGCGGGTAGCCATTCCCTTCTCCAGGGGATCTTTCTGACCCAGGGATAGAATCCATGCCTTTTATGTCTCCTGCACCGGCAGGAGGGTTCTTTACCGCTAGTTCCATCTGAGAAGCCACTCTTCCATGTATGGGGATATGGAAATGAGTCAATAAAAGATCCGCATGGCCAAAAACTCACTCTCAGAAAGGATACAAAGAACTCTAAGACATGGTTTAAAAAACCCACTGTGCTACAACAGAGGTGCAGGCAAAATATTGTGGGAGTACAGAAAAAAGAGAGACGAGTCCAATTTTCAAGGATCGGCGGGTCAAAGGATAGAATCAGGAAAATCCTCTTGAATTGTGCCTTAAAAGATAAATCTGGATTTGTTCTTGCAAAGATTGGTTGAAAGAGGAAATGAGCTTCAAGGTGGAGGAATAGTCAAAGCTCAGAAGTGTGGGCCCTTAGAGGCATGTTCAGGATCAAGAGATATTGCATTGCCATTCCATTTTCAAACAAGAATGAACTCTGAGAGAAAGGGACTTTCAGTCTTGTTTGGAGCCACCTCCTGCTCTCAGTTTATCCCCAAAATGCTCACCTCTTTCCAAAGCACGCAGAGTTCCACTGGGAGTCCTGAGGAGTTACACCAGCAGAAGACTTAGTCTTTGCCCTCCCAGGGCTCACAGCCCTGCTTCTTCATCCTTTTGCCCTCCATACATAGTGTTAGCATCCTTTCTACTATATTAAAACAATCTATAGGTATTATCAGATACCTTCCAGGGCTTCCCTGGCTCACTGGGAAAGAATCTGCTTGCCAATGCAAGAGACGTGGGCTCAATCCGTGGGTCAGGAAGATCCCCTGGAGTCGGAAATGGCAAACCACTCCAGTATTCTTGCCTGGGAAGAATCTGTCCTGGGAAATTCCATGGACAGAGGAAACTAGTGGGCTACAGTCCTTGGGGTCGTGAAGAGCTGGACGTGACTGAGTGACACACATTATCATATATGATATAAACTACATATTGAACCGTGGTGTTGGAGAAGACTCTCAAGAGTCCCTTGGACTGCAAGGAGATCAAACCAGTCAATCCTGAAGGGAATCAACCCTGAATGTTCATTAGAAGGACAGATGCTGAAGCTGATACGCCAATACTTTGGCCACCGGATGTGAAGAGCCTACTCATTAGAAAACACCCTGATTCTGGGAAAGATTGAAGGCAGGAGGAGAAGCGGATGACAGAGGACAAGATGGTTAGATGGCATCACTGACTCAATGGACATGAGTTTGAGCAAGCTCCGGGAGTTGGTGAAGATAGGGAAGCCTGCGTGCAGCAGTCCATGTGGTCGCAAAGAGTCGGATATGACTAAGCAACTGAACAACAACAACCCACATATAGAATTTCAAGAAAAACCATGGGGTACCCTGTCAGAGATATGAAGGAGAAATAAAAGGAAAATACTTTATAATAGTATATATTTAAATACGTAAATGCTTGAAGAAGCTTATACTAAAGTTATGAGAGATCAAAAGTTTTTATCTACATGTAGGATTATTGTAAATGCGGTCACTATAAAAGTAGACCAACAGACCTGTATTTTGCTGAAGAATCGAGCACCACAAGCAGTGTTGCCATCAGTGGATGTAATTTTCTGAAGTGATTGAAAACTCTTAGTCAAAGGCCAGACTAAACAAAATGGACATGGGGAGAGGGGAAGAGGGGGTGAGATGTATGGAAAGAGTAACATGGAAACTTACACTACCATATGTAAAATAGATAGCCAACGGGAATTTGCTGTATGGCTCAGGAAACTCAAACAGGGGCTCTATATCAACCTAGAGGGATGGGATGGGGAGGGAGATGGGAGGGAGATTCAAAAGGGAGGGGGTATATGTACACCTATGGCTGATTCATGTTGAAGTTTGAAAGAAAACAGTAAAATTATGAAAGCAAAAAAAAATGTATATGTGTGTGTGTGTGTGTGTGTGTGTGTGTGTGTGTAATAGCCCTTCTTTGTTTTGCTACATTCCTGGGAAATTCTCTGTATGTTAAACTGTGCAAAGATTACTTGGTGTCTACAGGCTCCAATCCTTTGGCGACCAGATATGAAGAGCTGACTCACTGGAAAAGACCATGATGCTGGGAAAGATTGAAGGCAGGAGGATAAGGGGGGCGACATTGGATGAGACGGTTGTATGGCGTTACCAATGCAATGGGCATGAACTTGGGCAAACTCCAGGAGATGGTGAAGGACAGGGAGGCCTGGCGTGCTGCAGTCCATGGGGTTGTAGACTTGGACAGCACTTGGCAACTGAACAAGAACAAAAAATAGGTTAAACAGAGTTTGGCTGATTCATGTTGATGTTTGGTGGAAACCAACATAATACTGTAAAGCAATTATCTTTCAATTAAAAATAAATAAAAATAAACCAGAGTTAGGTTTGAGGCTTAGACAATTATAAAAGTTTTTAACCTTGAATATCTAGTAGAATACTACAAAATTTTGTGATTTGTGGTTTAATTATTGTCTGGGACTATCCTCTGCATTGCCTCTGCATAGTATATGACAGTAATCCTAGCCAGTCAACGTGATCACCAGCTGCCACACATAAATATTTACAAAATGCCTCTGAGAGGCAGTGCCAGCCCATTGAGAACCATTGGTTTAGAGGAAGGAAGGTTCACACCCCAAAGACAATCATATCATCTATTAAATGTCAAATCAGTCATTCAAAATAGCCAGCAAGTACTCATTAAAACAGGTCAAGAAAATTGGGGTTTCAAGTTATCAGGAAATTCTTCACAACTTAGCATGGTTTAAGAAAAAGTAAAGACTCTCAGTCAGACTCTGGGGCCAGGATTCCAACTTTGACATTTACTCCCTGCATGAATTTGTATAAGTACTTTAACTCCTCCAATCCTTCTTTTGTCTAGCTGTAGAATGGGAATAAGGATACCTACTCTGAAAGGTGTGTGTGTGTGTGTGTGTGTGTGTGTGTGTGTGTGTGTGTGTGTTAGTCACTTAGTCGTGTTTGACTCTCTGCAACCGCATGGACTATAGCCTGCCAGGCTCTTCTGTCCACGGGATTTTCCAGACAGGAATATTGGAGTGGGTTGTCATTTTCTTCTCCAAGAAAAGGTAAGTTGAGAGGATTAAATGAGGTTGGATATGTAAAGGATATGGGAGACTACCTGGCTCTTGGCAAATGTTCAACAAGCAGTAGCTGTTATTGTTATAAAGGAAGAGCAACTCTGGCTGGCCTTCAAAGGGCTGACAGGAGTGGGCAAGGCAAGGTAGACACGGTGTGAGCAAAGGCCTGGAGGTGGGACTATCTATGGTGGGTTTTCCAGTAAATAGTTCAGGGAGACTGGCAAAGAGGGTGAGAGTGGGAGGCACGCTCAGTAAGTTGGGCACATTTAAGAGGGTGCAGCCTTGAATGCATAGCTAAGGAGGCTGGCATTTATTCTTGCTGGCTAAGAAGACAATGGATATGGAACAGTCCTGGAGACAACCTAGGCTAGAAGCAACTGCAGACAAGCCCAGTGAGAGCTACAGTCCCCACTGCTCTTAACAGCCATGTTCGGCACTCTGTGCCTCTAACCCTGCTCATGCCTAAAAAGCCTTTTAGCAAAATTGAGCTGGGTCAATCCAGATTCTTCTGTGATGAACAAGAACAAGACAGTAGCTGCTACAACTGAACAGAAAAGTCTTGAGGCAAACCTGAGGTTGGGGTGTCTGCTTGGAACCACAGGCTCACTGAGGCGAGGAGGATGCTGGGTGATAGAGAGCCGGGAACCTGGACCAGACATGGATAGAGCTGTAACATCACTATAAAAAACCATATGGCTCATAGGAGAGACCAAGTGGTTTTCTGGTACCAGATTCAGTTTCTGTGCATCCTCACAAAACAGAAGTTAGTTGAATGGGTTTATAATTTCTAATTACTACAGATTATAATACAAGCAGTACCATGTTTCTGGATGACCCACCAGAATGCCATGAGTTGTCCATGGAAGAAACCCCAATGGAATCCAGATAGCAACCTCTAGCTTGCAACATTTCCTGGGGAAAATCAATGAAGAAAATCAAATTTCAAGCTTCCTAAAGCCTGTAGAAAGGCAGAATGCTATAATACAAGAGGAATGGGAATCCTATTGCAAAGACTACACCTGACATGGATGAATGGTCAGTCAAAATACACAAAGAACCCAGCCAAAGGTAGATCCTTGAAAGAGCAGTCCTTCAAGTTAGAGATGAGACTGAGCGAGGTTAACTCAGACAGCTACACCTGAGGAAGAAACATCTTACACACAAGTCAGTATCCTTTCCTTGACTCTGCTGGTGACTGCTTCCTTCTGTTCCAGTAGATGAAGTGACTTCTCTGATCACTGAGTGACATAAACTATGGGTTGCCCCTCATAACCATTCCCCTCTCCCTGCTAAACAGTGAACTGTTTAGTGAGGCAGATGACCACTTAGATTAAAATGTGCATTTCCCAGCCTGCCTTGGAGGTAGGATTCAGTCATGTGACTAAGTCCTAGCCAATGAAATGGAAGTAAAAGCATCATGCGGTAGTTCCCATAAACTTCCCTTAGTCTCTTCTTTCCCCCCTTCCTCTATCTTGCTACCTAGAATGTGGGTGTGGTGGCTGGAACTGTGTCTTGAACCATGGGCATAGGAAACACACCCTGATTGTGGCAAAGACAGAAGGAGCCCGAGTCTCTCAGAACTTGGAGAGACCTGCCTTACCAGCCCTAGAATGATTCTTTTCAGATCTTTACATACAACACAAATCTCTCTCTCATTTCAAATAATGTTATTTCATATCTCTGATACAGTCCAACCTAACTCTGAGTGAAAAAGCAACACTATATAAATCTGAAGTGTGTATGTTCCCTTTCATCTGAGTTTAAAGAGGTATATAAATGTGACACATAATCAACCATAGAAATCTCAATACTGGATAAATAAAGGCTTCCAAGTGTAAGGATGAGCAAAGGGAAAGAATTTTCTGGATATATAGCAATATTAAGCAATTCCAAAGAAAGGGTTGATATGAGATGATATACAGCCCTAAAAGAAAAAGAGAACTATAGAAACATCTCCAAATTGTATTATCAATATGCTCTAGAAGCTATTGCATCTATAAAACAGGATCAATTGGCAATGAAAGGGGATAAAATCTACAAATAGTTTTCTTACACAAGGAAAGTATAACTAATAGATTTTAGAATACAGTGAAGGCAATCAGGGCAGACTGAGTGCTGCAGAAGTCTCGGTGTCCCTGACTATTCCCCTTAAACATGCTAAGCTTTCGTTATTTTTACTCAAGGTTGCAAGGCAATCTATCCTGCTCTTTCCAACACCTGACTTAACCTGTTTCACCAAGAATATTAAGTGTATTAGGTATGAAACCCCTCAAACTTTTTCTATATACCTATAGTTTATCTCTATGTGGCCTGCTCTCTCAACAAAACACCCTCTCATTGAAGAGGAAGATGGATCTTTTCTTATTCTTAGGCCTGTCTCTATTCCTGATCACGTCCTTTTCTGATTTCTCTAAGATCAGAACCTTGATCTTCCTCTTTCCCTATATTATTACCCTTTCACTCTTTGCCAGATTCTTTTGTGCAGACTGAACATATGTTTAAGTTACCTATCTTTACAAAAGTCCTTCAATTATTCATTCTTCACTAGCACTGCATCACTGAGCATCTCCTGTGCCAGACATTGTCCTCAAAACAACCAGGGCCCTCACTACCTCTATTTTCTCACCCCTAAGCACTCATTTTTAAAGAAGTTGCTTAGATAAGTTGCTAAATAAGTTGATTTTCCTTGTTATAAAATTATATGTGTTAATTATAGAAAGTTGGAAAAGTATAAAAGAATTTATCCACTAGATCTGTGACTTAGAAACAATTAAGTGAATCTTTCAGAGATTTTTCTATTCATCTAGTCTCTATCTATTAAAATACAAAATTGAATCTGACTCTAATTATAGTCTCATAGGCTTTTACTCACTTTAAGAATATCTTGTAATTTTTCTATATCAAGTTCTCTTTAGAAATACATTCACTTAAATAACAACTTGTACATGAATGTTCACAGCAGTGCTCTTTACAATAGCCAGAACAGAAGGTGAAAACAAACCAAATATTCTTCTGCTGATGAATGGACAAAGAAAATGTGTTACACCTATACAAGGGATATTATTTAGTCATAAAAAGGAATGAAATAGTATCTATGAAAGTGAAAGTTGCCCAGTCGTGTCTGACTCTTTGCAACCCCATGAACTGTAGCTTTTGTGGTTCCTCTGTCCATGGAATTCTCTAGGCAAGAATACTGGAGTGGGTTTGCCATTTCCTTCTCGAGGGGATCTTCCTGACCCAAGGATCAAACCCAGATATCCTGCATTGCAGGCAGATTGTTTACCAACGGAGCCACTAGGGAAGCCCAGTATCTATATTACTGCATAGATAAATCCTGAAAATGTTAAGAAGCCATCCACAGAGGCCACATATTTTATGAATTTGTAGATATGAAAAGTCCAGAAGAGGCAAATCCATAGAGACAGAAAGTGGATTAATGGTTTCCAGGGGCTGGGGGAGGGTCAATGAAGAGTAAGGGCTTAGTGGGTAGGTTTTTTGTGTGTGTGGAGGGGCGGGGGGCATGATAAAAATATTCTGGAACTAGATAAGGGTGGTGTGTATGTACCAAATGCCATTATTGTACACCTTATAATGGTTAAAATATTCAACTTTAAGATTATATGTATTTTACCACAATAAAAGATATTTAATAGCTGTTTCCCCTAGAACAGATAAGTGACACAAATATCACAATAATTCATTAATGACTCATCCACATATATGATTCATTGATACATAGTCATTCTTTAGCAGGGACCTATGAAAACTAGACATGGAGAAGGAAGTTTTAAGATAGGAAGGCAGAGGGAATTCCCCAGCTGTCCAGTAGCTGGGACTCCATGCTTTCACTGCAGAAGTGCCTGGTCGGGGAACTAAGAGCCTGCAAGCCACATGGCATGGCCAAAACGTAAATAAATAAGGGAAGGCAGAACACAATGGGAAAAAGGACCTCCTTGGCGTCACCCAGAGTGAGTGCATTTTGGCACTTAGAGGGCCGGTTAGCAAAGAAATGAATGGAGAAAGGAAGAGAAATGGAAGCAGAGGAAGACTTTGGTTTACTTCTCTAGATTTGTAGTACAAGCCCCAAAAGTGGCTTGGAGAAGATGGCTGGGAAAGTACAAGACGCATTTACATGAAATGTAAACTGCTTAGGAGTCTATCACTGCCTTTTTCACTACTGTAGTCCTAAAGGTTGACACAATGTCAGTTACATAGCAGGTGGTAGGTGCTCAATAAACTTTTTAATTTAAAGGAATAATGGAAATTTCATAGTTTTCTTGTCACAATATTTGCTTGTACATAACGAAACTTTGTCAAATTAATTTAAGTAAGTTTAGCATGAGGATAAAGATGAATTCCCCAAAATCCAACTGCAGAATGCACAGCAAGGTCTTGTGAGAACAGAACAATTATCCATTCTTTTCCTCTACCTGGAGCCATGCGGATCTCTCACCTCAACTCCTTTGTCCATATCTAATCTACTCTTCCTCTTACAGATTAGTTTCCTCTGCAAAACTTTTAGTTTCTATTCTTTCAAAATTCTAGCTGCATGAGGCTTTGGGTAGACACGTTGACTACTTTGCATGCCTACAACTCCAATGAACAACACTGCTGACTGACTCAATCTCAGCTGATTCAAGTGTCTACATCAGAAAAGTGGCTGTGACTAGGCTGGAATCATGGAGTTCTTTGGACTGCCTCTTCTAGGCTATGAATAAGAGATTTTCAAAGATGGATCATTGTTTGTGGAGGCAATAGTAATGCTATGATGTGGATAAGCGCAAAGTTAAGGGAATCGTATTCCACCCTTGGAAGCTTTGGGCAACAGCCCATGGTCCTGTGAAAATGTCTTTAGGCTATAAAGTGTCACTGTGTGTGCGTGCGTGCTAAATCACTTCAATTGTGTCCGACTCTGTGTGACCCTATAGACTGTAGCCTGCCGGACTCCTCTGTCCCCAGGTTTCTCCAGGCAAGAATACTGGAGTGGGTTGCCATGCCCTCTTCCAGGAGATCTTCCCGATCCTGGGATTGAACTTGCACTTCTTAGGTCTCCTGCATTGGCAGGCAGGTTCTTTACCACTAGCGCCACCCGGGAAGCCCCTAAAATGCCACTAGAATCATAGAAATACCATCAGCAGGATGCTCCAATGACTCATCTGCTTCTCAAGTCACTATTTTTCAAATGGATGTTAGCCTCTGGAAATGGAGATCAAGCTACAAGGTTAATCACTTAGTCAAGACATATATTGTGTAAGATTCCCTTCTAATAATTAGCACCTTATCTCTGCTTTCGATGGGCACTCTGAGTCCACAGGACTATTAAGAGTCCACAGTCAGCCAATGATGAAAACCAGAGTCCCTCCCTAATGTGCAAATAGCAAACATCTTTCTTTTCTTTTCAACTAAAGTATAATTACCCTATAACACTGTGCTAGTTTCAGGCACACAACATAGAGATTCAGTATTTCTACACAGGAAAAATGATCACCATGATAAGTCTAGTTACTATCTGTCATCATACAAAGTTAATATGGTATTATTGACTATATTCCACATACTGTGCATTTCATCCCTGTGACTTATTTTGTACCTGGACGTTTGTACCTCTTAATCTCCTTTACCTATTTCACTTATCCCCTCAACCCCTCCTCTCTGGCAACCACCTGTTTGTTTTCTGTATCTATGCATCTGTTTCTATTTGCTTTGTTTTTTAGATTCCACATATAAGAGAAACTGTATGGTATTTGTCTTTATCTGACTTATTTCACCTGGCATAATATCCTCTAGATCCATTCATGTTGTTGCAAATGGTAAGCATTCTTTTCCTTCCTTTTTTTTTTTTTTTGCAATCTTTCTGAAATCTCCAGGATTTCAACCTTTCTAGCAACATGCATAGAAGCACCTAGGAACCAATGTGTTAATTTGGATTAATCAGCAGTGTTGAGGCGGGAAAGAAAACAGTAGCTTTCTACAGTGAGTCCATCTGGTGCTGATGGTCTGAGGGAGTCTTCAGACTCTTTAAGGGTCCCCTAAGTGGCTAGAGGGGGAAAGGCTACCTCCAAGTCCCATCTTATTCTTGAAGCTTTTTTTTTCTTTAAGCATTTGGGCTACATGCAAAGTTTAACACATATCAAGTTAAAAAGTTAGACCTAGAAAAAATAACATAAATGTGGTATACTTCAATATTTGCTTATACATAGTGTTACTGGTGGCTCAGATGGGTAAAGAATTTACCTGCAATGCAGGAGACCTGGGTTCTATCCCTGGGTTGGGAAGATTCCCTGGAGAAGGGAACAACTACCCACTTCAGAATGCTGGCCTGGAGAATCCCATGGACAGAGGAGACTGGTGGGTTACAGTCCATGAGGTGCTGAAGAACTGAACACAACTGAGTGACTTTCACTTCATTTCATTGTTATAACAACAGTGGATCAAAATACATGCTGAATAGTTAAGGGAAAAACACTTACATTTCCTTCATTCTGGTATTCTGCACTGTGTTTTAATTAGTGTGACAATAAGACTCTCGAAAGCCACCATGTGGACAAAATTTTTACAAAATGATTTATTACTGAAAGGCCCTAATTCCAAGTTATAGCATATTAATTTCCAAAATGTCTATAATCTAATGCTTTGTTTCTAAAATCCTTAGTGGGTCCTGGGTAGAGTTTTGTCCTGAAAAGGAAAAAGATAAGTTCCAGTTCTTTTCTCAAAATACTTTTTAAAATCATTCTTTTTTAAAAATCTTTGTAGGCCTACACTGTTGGTTAACTTGAGAAAGCACTGGGGTTGACTGACAGTATCTGTCAGAGGCAATGAACTCCACTCCAACGTTGCCTTTATGCTGGTGTGTCAAGTTGCTCAACTGTGACCCTTCCATCTGTTCCAGCTAATCTGAAAGTCATTTAGACCCGCGTCCCCATTCATCTGAAACACGGCACATTCTCCTGTTAACACACATATGCAAAGTTGGCTGCTGTCAGCAACCTATGGGTTTTTTGGAAAAGTCTCACTTACAACATCTGTATAAACATTTATACAACAGAAAATCCATTTATTGACTATTACTGCTTTCCCAGCTTAACTTTTTCAGACATTGCTAAGTATAGGGCCATTTTGGATATTTAGTATCTACTGTCACCCCAAATTAATTTTTAAACAGGAATGGTCACTTGACTTTGACATTTCAAAAAAGCATTCTGTGTTATGTATTAAGACTTCTTGCGAATTCATGATCTTATTTTCAAGGATCCAGTTTACAACTGAAAATCTTTTCTTTTAAAAAAATAAGTTTGGGAGGAAGCAGTCTAATTCATCAGACCTACTAAATCAGAATCCCTGGAGTGGGACTCTGGCAATCCGTTTATTCAAAAGTCCTCCAAGTGATTTTGAAAATCAACCAGGTTTAGAAACAACTGATCTGATTTCCTTACACTTTACTAAGATGCCTGGTAATACAGGACTCTCTTTTCTTATTTGTGCGACTCTAATAAGATTCTATTAAGTAAATCACTTAACTAAAAGAAAAAAAAAAGAAGTGTGTAATTAAAAAAAAACAAGAAAGCTTATTTGAGGGATTTACACAGCATTTCCTTGCATTATGTGTAAATTGAAACTGCATTTGGAAGTAACACAATAGGAATACTCTTACGTGCTAAGTGAATTAAGATCTCCTTTGGTACAGACCTTAAAAAATTGCTTTGCTTTATTTTAACCGGTTTCCTTATCTGTACTTGTTAGATCTGCACCATGTAGACCTTGTGTGATCTTGTGTAGAACCTGTATGACCCTGAGTGAGTTACTTCTCCTCTCTGCAACTTAGTTTATATGAGGGAATTAAAATGATTTCTCAAGTCCCATCCAGCTCTGACAGTGCCTGGGGACCTAAAACAAGTTCTAGACAACCTTTCCTCCTGATAAAATCACTTCTAGCCTAGAATGCAATCTCCAACCAGACATTATTAGGAAATCACAAAGATAAAAAGTTATCAAGGTATTTCTGGAAAGTATTTCTGAGGTTTAGGAGTTTAAGGGACTGCCCTTTGTGAAATGTTCCTAGAACCTAAATGGACAGCCCTAGCTCCAAAGGTTTTTTTCACTAATCTAGTCACAAAATGTGCCACTCTCTCCTTAGAGGTTCTATTTCCAACCATCAAAGGTTCTTTACGTTACATCTGTTGAATTTGTCCTTCCATACACACCCCTATCTCCTCTTTGTATCTTGAACACGTGTGGTTGAAAATAACATAAAACTTCTGATGAGCTATACTTGAACAAATCATTTAATCTTCTCAAGCTTTAGGGTTTTTTTTTTTTCCATTTGTAAGATGGAAACAATACCTGCTTGAGTAGAAAATAACTCCTAGGTACAAAAGAAATGAGAGAGAAGCACTTTTAAACTCACCTTGCTGTGCAGATGTCACTATCACTATCTGCAGTAAGGTGGTCCTCCTCTGTGTCACTCCTGTGAATAAAGTGTCATCTACTAAATGACTATTTAGAGACACCTTGAAAGAAAAATGGCTGGCAGAAGGGAACAGCTACCCACTCCAGGATTCTTGCCTGGAGAATACCCATGGTCAGAGGAGCCTGGCAGGCTGCAGTTCATAAGGTCACACAGAATTGGACATGACTGAAGCAACTTAGCACACAGCACACACGTACACGTGGAGAAAAATGGAAGGGGAACTGAAAATGTGTATCAAAAACGCTTAAACTTTAGGCATAATAAATTTTTTTCTAAGAACACACCAAATTGTGCATTCTATTTTTGCATAAAGATGTCCATCAAAGCATGTCTATAATAGCCCATATGACAATCAATCCAGTGTCCACAAGTAAATCATTATCTAGTCATCATTGAAATACTATGTAGCCATTCAAAGTGCTGTTTTAGAAAACTATTTAATGGCCTAGGAAATGCTCAAACTACATAGTAAGGAGTTTAAAAAGACGCAGACCTGCATTTAAGTACTATTGCAATTTTATGGCAAAATATATTGTCTAAATATACGTTAAGGAAAAAAAAGATAAATTGAAGTATTTATAGTGACTGTCGATAATAGGGGTATAGATAATGTCTGTTTTCTATTTGTCTCTGTATTTTGCAAGTTTTTAATGTATTTTTTTAAAGGCATCAATTCATTCCTCCTTTCTTAAATTCCAAATCATATATTCATTCATCCATCGAAACACTGAGGATCGCCTGTCCTCTGCAGGACATGGAGGTGGGAAATACGGTCAGAGGCTTTACGGAGCTTACAGTCTAGAAGGAGAAATACTGTTCCTTATACAATGAGAGGTAGTAATAAGAAAAAGGGTCCTTAGAACAGTACAAGTGAGTTGCCACAGAAATTAAGAGAGGAAGCTTCTTTGAGGATGGAACACATAAACTGTTATTAAATCCTGTAAGAAAGACTGCTGATATAATAAGCAGTTGATAGAAATGCAAAGAACTGACTCCTTAGAAAAGACCCTGATGATGTGGAAGTTTAAAGGCAGGAGCAGAAGGGGATGAGGATGAGATGGTTGGATGGCATCACCCCTTGATGGACATGAGTTTGAGCAAGCTCTGGGAGTTGGTGATAGACAGGGAAGCCTGGCGTGCTGCAGTCCATGGGGTTGCAGAGTAGGACATGGCTGAGCTACCGAACTGACTGAGAAATACTTTAATACGATTAGAGTTTGCACAGACTATACCTTCTCATCAGAAAATGAAAAGCATTTAAACTTTTACTTACTAAAATGTTCTTATCAAATTAAGTCCTAGCTTGGTGAACCCCATATTTGTCCAGAAAAAAAACATGAACTTAAACTCATCAGCAATCCATTCTTTTTTTTTTTCAATCCATTCTTAAGAGGTGATATACCTAAGAAATAATCTGAAGAGACTTGAAATAGCACAAGGTCACCAAAATCCTATGAGGGCACTTGGATTCTTCTAGCTCCTCTTTCAGTCCCCTAAACTCAGGGTACAATGCCAAATACAAAATGTAGGTACCAAAGTGAAGAGGAAAAGAACACTTTCTATCCAGAGTCCAGAACTCTCTAAGAAAGAAAATAAATAAATATAGTTGAAGTCCATGATGCTGAACCCCATAGTAGAAATAAAAATAAAATTATCCACAGAGCTATCCCATCTTCCACCTTCAACAGCATCATTTTTATTTTTAATTGAGTTGTTTGCTTTTTGCTATTGAGTTGTATGAGTTTCTTATATATTTTTTATGTTAACCCCTTATCAGATATATGGTTTGCAAATATATTCTCCCATTCTGTGGGTAGCCTTTCCATTTTGTTGATTGCTTCCTTTGTTGTATAGAAGCCTTTTAGTTTGATGTAATTCTATCAGTTTATATTTGCTTTTGTTGCCTATGCTATGGGTTTTCCCAAATCATTTTCCCCAAATCATTGCCAAGACTGATGTCAAGAAGCTTTTTCTTTGCTTTCTTCTAGGAGATGAATAGTTTCATGTATATACATTTCAAGTTAATTTTTGTGTGTGATGTAAGATGAGGACCTAATTTCATTCTTTTGTTTATGAATCCCTAGGTCGCAAGAATGTCAATGTATGTAAACCAACAAATGTGATACACCACATTAGCAGAATAAAGGATAAAATCATATAATCGTCTCAAGAGACAGAAAAAGCATTTGAAAAAAATTCAACATTTTTTTCATGATAAAAATTCTCAGCAACTTAAGTACAAAAGGAATGTATCTCAATATGATAAAGGCCATATATCACAAACCCACAGCTAACATCAAAATCAATAGTGAAAAGTTGAAAGCTCTTCTTCTAAGACCAGGAATAAGACAAGGGCACCCACTCTTTCATTTCCAATCAATATAGTACCAGAATTTTGTAATGTATTTAAATGTTGAATCACCATGTTGTACACTTGAAACAAATGTAGTATTATATATGTCAACCACATTTAAAAGAAAACACTGGAAAATCTAGCCAGAGCAATTAGGCAAGCAAAAGAAGTAAAGGGCAACCAAATTGAAAAGGAAAGAGTTAAACTACCCCTGCTTGCAGATGATGTGATCTTATATAAAGAAAATCCTGAAGATTCCAATAAAATATTGTTAGAACTAATAAACAGATTCAAGAAAGTTACAGGATATAAAATCAACATATAAAAATCAGTTGTGTTTCTATATACTATACAATATACTAAGAATAAACTAATCAAAAAAGAAATTTAAAAATCCCATTTACAATGCAATCAAAAAAATGAAATATTTAGAAATTAATTTAACCAAGGAGGTAAAAGATCTGTACAATGAAATCTGTACAATGAAAACTGTAAAACTTTGATGAAAGACACTAAGAAGAGACACATAAATGGGAATGTCCTGCATTCATGGATTTGTTGGAGTAGGAAATGGCAACCCACTCCAGTATTCTTGCTTGGGAAATCTCACAGACAGAGGAGACTGGCAGGCTACAGTTCACGGAGAGAAAGAAGCTGGAACAAACATCCCAAATTGACACCCTTTTTGCTGCTTTGCCCCAGAGCCAGCACAGTAAGGGTTCTGTCAACACTGGCAGAATATAGGACAATTACATGTCCCGGAGTTCCTGGGACAGCCCTGGCTTCTGCCTGTTGTCCTAGCATACTTTCCTTTCATTCTCATAGTGGTCCCAGGTTGGATAATACATATTCAGGAGCTCTTGGGTCCACTGAACACAAGAGGGGGACAGCCCCAGGGAATGTTGGTGTCTGGTATCTTGGAACGTTGGTGACTCTGGTATCCGAATGAATCAGATAATGTTAATGCTGGTATCTGAGTGAATTAGAGAATGTTACTGCTGGTATCTGAACAAACCAGAGAATGTTAACACTGGTATCTGAATGAATCTCAGCCTCTCTGGTAGAGTGAACCAGCCAGAACAGCCAGGTAGAGGAACAGCCAGGTAAAGTCTAGGCAGAGTGAACCAGCACAGTGAACCAGACAGGTAGAGGAAAGATTCTATTCACTATTTGCCACCAGGTCCCTAATGCAGCCATAGGGGACACACATATATCGCTTTCATTTGTCTTTCATTCATTCCCACACCTTCTGGGAAAGCTACTTGAGTGTGCTTAGAAACTTCATTTCCCACTATTAAGATGAGGGGTGGGGTGCAGCTCAGGAACAAATGTGTGACCCAGGGTGGCCACACAGAGCATTTCAGATCCTTGGTTACAGTGTTGGATCAGGAACAGACATGTGACCGAGGCTTGGTTGTTCAGAGTTCAACCCTAGATTGCTCACATCTGAAAAACTGCCTCTGCTACAGGACACCTGACAACCTGGAAAATCAATTTCAGGATATTTTGGAAATTGGTTGAATCGCTGAGGAGTTAAGAGAAAGCTTAGTGTCCTTGGCGACAATCTTTACACTATGAGAGGACAGTCTACCGAAGAATGGAATCAACACAGAGGAAAGGCAGGATAGCCAAGAGTGATGGAGAGAAAAAGATAAATACTAAGGACAGTGTCTAAATCCATGTATCTAATGAGGCCCAAAGTTAGTATTTCCCTAAACTTTTAATTAGGGGTGAAAGTGAGAGTGAAAGTCGCTCAGTCATGTCAAACTCTTGGCAATCCCATGGACTATACAGTCCATGGAGTTCTTCAGGCCAGAATACTGGAGAGGGTAGCCTTTTCCTTCTCCAAGGGGATATTCCCAACCCAAGGATAGAACCCAGGTCTCCTGCACTGCAGGCAGATTCTTTACCAGCTGAGCCACAAAGGAAGACCAAAGTTAGAGGTAAAGTTACTAATTTCCTTTTCTAAAAAACTGAGTTTAAGTTGGATTTCTAGCTCTTGAAAAACAACAAGAACATTCAATTCAGTCACTTAGTCATGTCTGACTCTTTGTGACCCCATGAATCGCAGCACGCCAAGCCTCCCAATCTATCACCAACTCCCAGAGTTCACTCAAACTCATGTCCATCGAGTCAGTGATGCCATCCAGCCATCTCATCCTCTGTCATCCCCTTCTCCTCCTGCCCCCAATCTCTCCCATCATCAGGGTCTTTTCCAATGAGTCAGCTCTTCATATGAGGTGGCCAAAGTATTGGAGTTTCAGCCTCAGCATCAGTCCTTCCAATGAACACCCAGGACTGATCTCCTTTAGGATGGACTGGTTGGATCTCCTTGCAGTCCAAGGGATGTGCAAGAGTCTTCTCCAGCACCACGTTCAAAAGCATCAACTCTTCGGCGCTCAGCTTTCTTCACAGTCCAACTCTCACATCCATATAAGACCACTGGAAAAACCACAGCCTTGACTAGACAGAACTTTGTTGGCAAAGTAATATCTCTGCTTTTAATATGCTATCTAGGTTGGTCATAACTTTCCATCCAAGGAGTAAGCGTCTTTTAATTTCATGGCTGTAATCATCATCTGCAGTGATTTTGGAGTCCAAGAAAATAAAGTCTGACACTGTTTCCACTGTTTCTTCATCTATTTGCCATGAAGTGATGGGACCAGATGCCATGATCTTAGTTTTCTGAATGTTGAGCTTTAAGCCAACATTTTCCACTCTCCTCTTTCACTTTCATCAAGAAACTTTTTAGTTCCTCTTTACTTTCTGCCATAAGGGTGGTGTCATCTGAATATCTGAGGTTATTGACCTTTCTCCCAGCAATCTTGATTCCAGCTTGTGCTTCTTCCAGCCCAGTGTTTCGCATGATGTACTCTGCATATAAGTTAAATAAGCAGGGTGACAATAGACAGCCTTGACGTACTCCTTTTCCTATTTGGAAACAATCTGTTGTTCCATGTCCAGTTCTAACTGTTGCTTCCTGACCTGCATACAGGTTACTCAAGAGGCAGGTCAGGTGGTCTGGTATTCCCATCTCTTTCAGAATTTTCCACAGTTTATCATGATCCACACAGTCAAAGGCTTTGGCATAGTCAATAAAGCAGAAATAGATGTTTTTCTGGAACTCTCTTGCTTTTTCAATGATCCAGCAGATGTTGGCAATTTGATCTCTGGTTCCTCTGCCTTTTCTAAAACCAGCTTGAACATCTGGAAGTTCACAGTTCATGTATTGCTGAAGGCTGGCTTAGAGAATTTTGAGCATTACTTTACTAGCGTGTGAGATGAGTGCAATTGTGTGGTAGTCTGAGCATTCTTTGGCATTGCGTTTCATATATATATGCTGCTGCTGCTGCTAAGTCACTTCAGTCATGTTCGACTCTGTGTGACCCCACAGACGGCAGCCCACCAGGCTCCCCTGTCCCTGGGATTCTCCAGGCAAGAACACTGGAGTGGGTTGCCATTTCCTTCTCCAATGCATTAAAGTGAAAAGTGAAAGTGAAGTCACTCGGTCATGTCAGACCCTTAGCGACCCCATGGACTGCAAGCCTACCAAGCTCCTCCATCCATGGGATTTTTCAGGCAAGAGTACTGGAGTGGAGTGCCATTGCCTTCTCCGTCATATATATACACACACACACACACACACACACACATATATATATATATATATATATATATATATATAAATCTTGGGTCACAGTAAAATGCTTTTATTTTGGTATGCATCCACATCTAAGCATTTAGTGGTCCTGAACAGAAAAGTGGAAAAATCAGCCATTTGCCAGGAGTTTCAAGTATCTGCTGTGCACCCTCAGTTCTTTCTTAATCCCTGCTAACAACCAAGAGAAGCAACAATACCAAAACCAAAGTAGGCACCAAATTCAAGGTTCTTTTTGTTCCAGTTGTCAGCTTTCAAATTAGAACTAAATGAATTGCAAGGATGACCAAATGAGAACCCCGTTTATAACTTCTTCAATTTTTAAGAGCAAAGCAATTACAGGAAAAGAAAACAATTCATTCAGAGAGGCTGTGTGTGCTTGTAAGTGCTTTTGGGGACCTTTCTCTAAGTGTAACCACCAAGGACTCCGAGGGCTAGCAGGTCTGAGCAACCCTGATGACTATTCTTTTCACCTTATCAAAGCCTGAGCTTAAAAAAAAAAAAAAGAAAAGAAAAGAAACACACACACACACACATCAGCTGATGATGACAGCAGAGGGTGACAGGGGTGAGAACCCAATATTCATTTCCAGGCTGGTGCGTGCATGCTAAGTTGCTTCAGTCATGCCCAACTCTGTGCGACCCTATGGACTGTAGCCTGCCAGGCTCCTCTGTCCATGGGACTTTCCAGGCAAGAATACTAGAGTGGGTTGTCATGCCTTCCTCCATAGGATCTTCTCAATCGAGGGATCTCGTGAAGAATAAATAAATGTGGCTCCAAAATTAAATGAAGGAGGTCAGAGACTCTTTCCAGCCTTACCTGATCGCTTCTGATCAAAGCAAAGTGCTGGGTGGTGATGGTGCAAAAGGGACTTGAGGAGGAGGAAGGAAAAAGCAGCACCCTTCAATTAAAGTGGGGTGAGAAGATATGGGGAAATCCTGAATTCCTCACCAAAGGCCAGTTTCAGGAAGGGAGCAGAGGGGGTTACAATCTATGCCTCAGCCAGTGGTGGCAGTGGAGGGTGGGAGAAAGGATGAGGGCTTGGAAGGGGGTGGGTGGGTATCATTTAAGACTTAGAGAAAAGACCAGGGATGCGGACAAAGCTCCCTCACCCACTCAGCAGCATCCCACAGGCTGTGACTGGAAAGCTTCACGTCTACTCTAGCAAGTCACCCCAAGCTGAGGGCTACTGCAGGGAAGGAGGGAGGCAGGGGGAGGGGAAAGGGTAGAAGGCAGAGGCCCCAGGCCATGTAACCAGCAGCAAGGTGACTGCGTGAGGTGTTTTTTCCCAGTTGAGTTAGATGTGCCCGCCAGTTATGATAGGAATCAATTAAAACATACTTTCTTGACCCTAGAAGTTCACCTATGTGGACAGTACATTTGACAGGATGATTTGTTAGAGCAAAGCATACATTTCAAGTGGACAAAAAAATAGCATCAGTTATAGTATCTTAAGCTGCCCTTGAATGGGAGCTTTCTTTCCAGTACTTCGAGGTCTACAAGACATATCTAGAAATTTTACTACTGTGGCAAATGAAGACTGCTTAAGCTGAAGCGGGTAGGGGAGGGTCTGTGATTTTCCTTTTGATTAACTGTTGTAACACTGTCCTTCAGGCGGTTGAAAAAGTGAAAGTGTTAGTCACTCAGTGGTGTGTGACTCTTTGTGACCCCATGGACTGTGGCCCCCAGGTTCCTCTGTCCATGGGATTCTCCAGGCAAGAAAACTGGAGTGGGTTGCATTTCCTTCACCAGGGGAATCTTCCTAACCTAGGGACTGAATCCAGGTCTCCTGCACTGTAAGCAGATTCTTTACCATCTGAACTACCAGAGAGTGTCTCAGGCAGCTGAGGGAGCTTCATATTTTCTTTAGACACCATTAGGCACCAAAGCTCTTGCAGAACAACCCTGATGCTATATGAATTCTGCCAGTCTGCTAGCACTGATATGGTTCTTGGGTCCACCACTCCATTAGAATTATTAACTCCATTCAGATGAATTTTTGTTATAAATCATACAAAAGGGAGGTGTTTCTGGGTATTTAGGTCCACATTCTATTTTAAGGGTGTATATCTGGTTTTCATAAATTGTTCTTGGTGGCCCAATCATCATCCATGTCCATCTTGTAAGTGTCCTATCATTGTTATTTTCTAGATCCCAGTTAACTCTGCCATCTCTTACTCCTTTCTGGCCTTCTTTGAGTTCTTCCAACAGCCAGAAATCACAAGGGACTTTTACTTCCAAGACCATCGTAGCTGCCATCTTGTATCACTGTGGCTCAAAGACCTATACCCGTATATCTGAAGACAGATCTCATGTCCCCCAAGGATAGTCATCCTCATATGCCACAATTCCAGGTCTCTACCACATGGCTCCTACTGCTTTAGGGGTCTCCCAGAACTCACCTCCACCCCTGATTAGATGCATTCCATAACAGCCAGGAGGTATTAAGCATTTACTATTAACTAGGCAATGTGCTGGGCTTCCCCTCTGGTTCAGCGCATAAAGAATCCATCTGCAGCGCAGGAGACACAGGAGATGAGGGTTCAATCCCTGAGTCAGGAAGATTTCCTGGAGGAAGAAAACGTCAACCCACTCCGGTATTCTTTCCTGAAAAATCCCTTGGACAGAAAAGCTTGGTGGGTCACAAAGAGTCCACAGGGTCACAAAGAGTCAGACACAATTAAGCACTAGGAATTCTGCTAAGTTCTTTACAGTCCTCATCTCATTTAATCCTCATAGCAACTCTACAGAGGTGGGTCCTATTATTCTCTCCATTATATAGATGAGAAAACTGAGATTTTGAAGATTAACTTTCCTAAGGTGATGTAGATATTAAGTGAAAGGTCTGGACTCATTTAGTTTGATTAATGGAATTCATACTCATTTCACTACTACATTAACAATGCTTTTATGGCCTTGGACAGAGGGTCTTATATTACACATAGGAACTTGGGTAATAACTCTACACTTGGAATTGCATTTGTATACAGACTACACAATGTCAGTAAAATATCTGTTAGGGGAAGCACACTGATTGAAACTGTCCACCCTGGCCAGGCACCATAGTAACCATTTGCATGAGTTGTTTTCGGCTAGGAGGTCCCGGGGTAAGGGAACATAGAACTAATAAGCCTCCACCAACCGGAAGAGTTCAAGAAAGGTCAAAGGAGACACTACATGTCCGACCACCTCCCAGAATCCTTCTCTCTGGCATCCATTTGGCTGAACAAGGCATGCACCACCAGGAAAGGACTCTGAGTCAGAATGATTGGTTAAAGACACCCCAGAAACTAATCCCATTACCATAAAACCCGAGACTGCAAGCTATGTGACAGAACAGTTCTCCTGGGTTCCCTACCCTACTGCTCTCCACCCAGGTGTCCTTTCCCAATAAAATCTCTTGCTTTGTCAGCACATGTGTCTCCTTAGACAATTCATTTCCAAGTGTTAGACAAGAGCCCAGTGTCGGGCCCTGGAAGGGATCCCTCTTCCTGCAACATATCCATGAGAAAATACATTTCTGCTGTTTTAAGCCACCAAATGTGTGACAATTTGTTACAACAGCCACAGAAACTAAGGTAACTACTGGGTAGCTTCAGATCCTACTTCCCAAAACCAGTGGATAAATTCTATCTCCCAATCTTGAGCCTCCAACAATGTGAAATATATCATGCCTTGACTTTGATCACACTCTCTACATAAATACTCATGTAACTGCTAAAATGGAGACCAGACACAGAACCTTCTGCGTCATTGGCAGAAAGGGACTCTAGCTTCACAGTGGGAATTACCAGACAAAAGAACTTCCTGGTTTAGTAAAGAAATATGGGAAATACTGGTTAACATTTGAAAAAGTTTCTCTACTTCAGGACTTCTCAGAGCCTTTAATATGCTAATGAGACTGTGAATCTCCAAGGAGCAACGTGGTCTTCAGTGTTCACCAAGCTTATTTCATTATAGTCACCCTACCTGTGGGAATGGGCGTCCCTGGTGGCTCAGACTGTAAAGCATTTGCCTGCATTGCAGGACACCTGGGTTCGATCCTTGGGTTGGGAAGATTCCCTGAAAAGGGAATGCTACCCACTAAGAAGCCTCTTGATGAAGGTTAAAGAGGAGAGTGAAAAAGCTGGCTTAAAACTCAGCATTCAAAACATAAAGATCATACATAGCACCCAGTCCTGCCACTTCATGGCAAATAGACGAGGAAACAGTGGAAACAGTGACAGATTTTATTTTCTGGGCTCCAAAATCACTGCAGATGGTGACAGTAGCCATGAAGTTAAAAGACACTTGCTCCTTGGAAGAAAAGCTATGACCAACCAAGACAGCATACTAAAAGCAGAGACATCACTTTGCCAACAAAGGTCCATATAGTCAGAGCTATGGTTTTTCCCAGTAGTCATGTATAGATGTGAGAATTGGACCATAAAGAAGGCTGAGTGTGGAAGAATTGATGCTTTTGAACTGTGGTGTTGGAAAAGACACCTGAGAGAGTCCCTCGGACGGCAAGGAGATCAAACCAGTCAGTCCTGAAGGAAATCAATCCTGAATATTCATGGAAGGACTGATGCTGAAGCTGAAACTTCAATACTTCAGCCACCTGATGTGAAGAACCGATTCACTGGAAAAGATCCTGATGCTGGGAAAGATGGAAGGCAGGAGGAGAAGGGGATGACAAAGGATGAATGGTTGGATGGCATCACTGACTCAATGGACATGAGTCTGAGCAAGCTCTGGGAGATGGTGAAGGACAGGGAAGCCTGGCATGCTGCGGTCCATGGGGTCTAAAGAGTCGGGCACAGCTGAGCGACTGAACAACAATGACATCCTGCTCCAGTATTCTTGCCTGGAGAATTCCATGGACAGAAGAGCCTGGCAGGGCTGTGAGATCATAAAGAGTAAGACACGACTGAGGGACTAACACACATCCCTGAGAAAGTACCTTTAAAGACAAGTGTTACAAAAGACCACAGTTAGGAGAAAAATATGTCTGGCCCAAACACCCTCACCGTGCTGATAGCACTGAAGTTCAGAGCAGTTGATCTGCCACAGTCCCACTGCTGGTGGGGCGCTGTCAGGGTTATAACTCAGACTTTCTAACCTTTTGTCTGGTGTTCCTTCTCTTAACCATGTTGAACGTCTTAAAAAACGAAGCACTGAATGTCATCTTAAAGTAAAGAGAGGAGGAGGGATCTTCAAAGACAACTTCATTGAAAGGAAACATTTTCTGCAGTGAGTTAACAGTTTATAGAATGCAGCAATGAGATATGAGGAAAGGGGCATTTTTCTCATCTTTTGTTATTGGCATTGACCCTGAAGGCCCTTAGTCCTCCCTCAGAAGCTTAAGGGGCTTAGATCAAGGGCAGATTTTGAAACTGAATGTATTCAGATTAAGCAAAACCTTGAGTGAGAGGATTTACTCCCCACAAGCTGTTGCCAGTTGGGGCTGTCCCAGCCAGGCCCCTTTTCCTCAACTGCAGTCGACTGGTTTCCAAGTTGCTAGCATTTAAGCAGCCCAGTTTCCTGGGACATTAAATATCCACAGAGCTTTGTCAGCCTCCCGGATCCTTTCCTATTTCTCCACTATTTTTAGACAGGTTTTGGGTAGGCTGCAGATTTTCTAACAATCACCTGGGGAAATTACCCAGAGATTCGGAGTCTAGAAAAATGTTCTTTATTATTAGTTAGTGTTTGACAAGTCACAGTGAAGATTATTCCTGGCAAGGACGATACTTTGCCATGATAATCTAGAAGACAGAAGCAGCTGGGAGTCCAGAGTTGCAAGTAGTTGTTTATTTGGGGACTTTGTTTTTAATGTCATTTCCCCTGGGTTGCTGGATGCTGCTCTTACTCCTCCAGTCTGAAAATTGCCACTGATTTTGAGAGTCTTGAATGTGGCAGAGAAAATAGTTGCCAAGTTTCCATGAAACTAAAAAGACTCTTGCCCCTTGAAAGGAAAGTTATGACAATTCTAGACAGTGTATTAAGACACAGAGGCATCACTGTGTTGACAAAGGCCTGTCTTGTCAAAGCTACGGTTTTTCCAGCGGTCATGTATGGTGGTGAGAGTTGGATCATAAAGGAGGCTGAGTGCTGAAGAACTAATGCTTTCAGATTGTGGTGCTGGAGAAGATTCTTGAGAGTCCCTTGGATTACAAAGAAATCAAACCAGTCAATCCTAAAGGAAATCAGTCCCAAGTATTCACTGGAAGGACTGATGCTGAAGCTGAAGCTCTAATACTTCGCCCACCCAATATAGAGAGCCAACTCATTGGAAAAGACCCTGATTCTGGGAAAGAATGAAAGTAAAAGGAGAAGAGGGAGAAAGAGGATAAGACGGTTGGACAGCATCACCAATTCAATGGACATGAACTTGGGCAGACTCCAGGAGACAGTGAGAGACAGGGAGGGCTGGCGTGCTGCAGTCCATGCAGTCGCAAAAAGTCAGACACTTAGCGACAGAACAACAACATTTTGAATGAGCTCTGCCTTTAAGACTGAATTTCTCTAAGTGTTTAAAAGGCTTCAAATTTTTCTCTTTTGTGTCTATATTTTTAAAATAGCTTCTCTACTTTTTCCCTCATAATACCTGTTTGTTTTAGAAATGTTGGAAGTATGAGAAAAGCATAAGAAAAGAAAAATCTTCTGTGTTCTCACCACTCAGAAATAAAGGTAATTAACATTTTTGGCTCCAAGCTCCTTTAGAATTGTTTTTAAATATCTTAACAGGATGCCAGTGAGGATAAAGTTTGAGGTGAGTCTCCCTAATCCCCACAGGATGGAAGGCAACCTGTGTGCTCTGTCTCTGAATCAAGCACAAGGAGAATCACCTATCATTTATTGAGTTACTATATCAAAAAAATCTTAGTTTGTCAAATTATATGGAATCAGAGAACCCCACTGAATGGGTAAGAAACTGAGTGCCAGAGAGTTGACTGACTTTCCCCATAACACCTGGCATCTCAGAGGTAAAGCAGGGACCAAAAATATTTTTTGGCTCATTTTAGTGTTTCTTTTCTCCTCACTATACCAGTGTGTCACTAAAGAGAGAATTATAATTACAAAATTCAGTTTGAGTAAGAACATTTGGCTATGCCAAAACTCAAAGCATGAGGAATTTTTATGTATTAATTATTTGGCATTATGGTGAGAAAAATAATCTCCACATAAATAGAAATTTCCAAACTACTAAAGGTCAGCTTTTCAAGCACAAAGACTGGCATTTTAGTGTTAGCCAGTGCCAGTGGAAATTATTCTAAATATGCCTTTTAAATGAGAGGCACATTTAACAACACAGTTTTTTTCTTGATGACTCGAAATCGTAATTACGAGCATCAATTTTTATTCTGTCCTACAACAGAGTGAGTCCTTCTGGGATTGGTAAATTATAAACCCCTAATGGTTCCAGACTGCTAAGCTTTCATCGCGTTATGTTTGCTTTATATGGATTTTCTGTCTTCCCCTTCACAATCAAGCTGTCAGCTATTATTTCTTGCTGCTCTCAGTATGTCTGAGATCTTCTCCTCATTTGTTCCCCATCTGCTATGCTCCTGCTAATCTTTTATGAGCTGGGGAAGCGGATATCCACGTGTGTTAGAAGTATTTGTAATGTACAAGTAATTAGGCTCTGAGTGAGTATTGAGGAGTTTTGTCAGTCATAAAGTTAGTGAGCAGACTTAGGAACACATATTTTGACTGCTCAGAAGCCGTTTTAAATTTGTGTTCTCTTCAGATTGGCAAATAACATTCAGATAAATGATACATCACAGTACTTTAGAAATAAATATAAACAGACATGAAGAAGTCAGAAATCTTTTGCTGATGTTATGCACATCATTCTTTCCTTGGGAAGTGACCCAAATCTCTAAGCAACACAGTGGGTCCTGAGTTCATAATTTCTTTCTTTCATTTCTTTCGTTGCTGTCGTTCAATCTGTAAGTCATGTCACACTCTTTGCAATTCTACGGACTGTAGCGTGCCAGGTTTCCCTGTCCTGCACCGTCTCCCGGAGTTTGCTCACATTCATGTCCATTGAGTCGGTGAAGCTATCTAACCATCTCATCCTCTGCCACCCTCTTCTCCTTCTGCCTTCAATCTTTCCCAACATCAGAGTCTTTTCCAAAGAGTCAGCTCTTTGCATCAGGTGGCCAAAGTATCGGAGCTTTAGTTTCAGAGGTTGGTAACACTGTACAGGAGGCAGTGACCAAAACCATCCTAAAGACAAAGAAATGCAAGAAGACAAAGTGGTTGTCTGAGAGGTTTTACAAACAGCTGAGGAAAAAGAGAAGTGGGAAGCAAGGGAGAAAGGGGAAGATATACCCAACTGAATGCAGAGTTCCAGAGAATAGCGATAAGCAGTCCTTCATTTCTTTTAAACTTCTAAAATTTACTTTACAACATAAAATTGGTCTTTTTAAATCTAATGGAAACACAGCCTCGGCATCACTCATGAAGGCCTGTCAAGTGCAGAGGACAGGCCTCTCCTATCAGCGCTGTTTCCCACCCCTGCCCTTCATTTCCTGACTCCTTCCCCATACCTCCAGCTGCTGTCTTTCCTTCTTCAGTGCAAAAGGTGCCACTTTTCCTTTCTTCACTTGTGGCTTGCGTATTTTTGAAAAGATCAAAACAGCTTTCCCTTAATTCAAACTTTAAAATTCCTTTAAATGATCAATAAGACGGATTTTCCTACTCTAGCTACATACCCCCAACCCCGCCATTTTCCCCCAGTTTTTAAATTTCTAAAAATTGTCTTGCCAAGAATAAGCAAGTACATGACATGGACCAGGAGGAAGCTAATGTCCCTGCTCACGGGATGCTGAGATCATTCGGAATGCCACCATTAGAAATGGGGCTGCAGGAAGAGCAGGGCCTGTAAAAGCCAAGTGATTGCAAAATTATGCCAAGAGGAGGAATTACTCAATACAAACACCTGCTGTGGAGTGATTATCAAATTATCCACAGTGTGGCTATGACCCTGCAAGTCGACTTTCCTTCCCCCTCACCTCCCCCGCCCCAACTCCCAGTGCCACACTCGTTTGCATTTACCAGTAAACATCCACAAAACCACCGCACTCTGCTAAACCAAAAGGCCAAATTAACTGACTCGCTGGGATTAATGAGGGGCTTAATAACAACAGCCTAGCCACATGAGAACAGGGCATTAACCATTTGCAAAGGACTTCCACATACTCAGGAGCTCAGTTTGCAACAATTGCTCTAACCCTAAGGTGGTTCCCACCAATGGGTTCTCCCAAAGAAAGCACAAATCTTTAAAAGAAAAACCGAAGTTAAAATACACCCTAACCGTCTGGTCGACTTCTTCCCACCCCCCGTCCACCACCACTTTTCTTTCCAGCTGTCAGTTTCTAAAGTGTATATTTTAATTTTCCATGGTGGACCACATCCAAAGCTTTTTAAGGAGCATGGGATTCTATTCTTCTCTAAAATCTATATGCAGCCATGGATTACCACAGCTGGCTCTGGTAACACGCGCAAAGTCCAACTTACTCTCTGAGACGATTTCTAAGGCTATTGTGAGTGACATTAGGCCTGTTTCTGGCAAGAAATCCTCTAGTTGTAATGTACACCATCTTAAGTGGTCTTTTTGTGATCAGGGTCCCAGCTCTTACACAAATGCAGGGCACATTTTCTCCAATGGGTGTCCCAAGGAGAGCTTGGGAAGAAATCATCATTATCAAGGCAGTTCACCCAGACACACAGGCTTGCTTGTTACCGTATTTAAAGAAGTGGCCACAAAGAAATAGTCATTGCATTTACAATAGGAGAAACCTAGTATGCATTTCCAAGGAATCACATTTTGGGGAGAATTACAGAATAATTACACATATGCTTAGATCACGAGCATTCAATGAAGCGGACAGTATTTTGAGGATTTAAGATGTTGGCGTTGTGGTCGTCTCTAAGAAACCGGGATAATTCAGACATTCAAATGCAAAACTGCACCATTTGGAGTGTACTGCGGTCTGTTCTGGTCACTGTTACAAATTCGGAAAGGATTCCCTGGCTGCAGACATTAGAGGCACTTAATACTTAAATCTGTTTCCAAATGTAAAGCATAGAACAAAAGTGCTGGGCATTAATGAAACATATCCTAACACTGGGGTGCTGGCACATTTCATTAAAGTGTCACTTTGGGAGAGTAAAAAATAATGACAAGGGCTTTGCTGTGTGCAACTTGATAAGGTCCTCAGATGAAATATCACTAATAACACATTAGACATCCATTTTAACACTATCAGGGTTTTCAGATAAGGTTGGAATTAACTTTATCCTAGGCTGTTGTTTATAACCAATTACTATAAATGAACCTCTTTCGTAGGTCTAAATACTGATTGTTCATGTTAGTTGTATTCAAACTGCCAGGAAATCAAGTATTCTTGGAAGTTACTGCAAGGATCTTAAGAAAAAGACTTTAAAAGTCAAATATTTTGTTTACTCATATATTATTCATTTCCTGAAGGAATATATCATGTGTATGTATTTTTAAAAATACACACCTTTATCATTTTTGCTGGGTCAGTGGCAAAAACTTTCCTACTGCACTATAAATGCGAAAGTGGCCTTCTAAACTCTAAAGGGTTTTTTCTTTTCATAATTAAAAAAATTGGATAAAAATAAGATTTCAACAGATATAGACCAAAAACTCAGCATTTTATGAATTTGAAAAGATTTACAATTTCATGTTCCAATTTAAAGCTAAGTAGCTATCTATTTAGGAAAATTTTCCGTGTGCAAATACATGGAATTTGCATTTTCAGTAAAATTTCAAAACATCTCCTAAGATCCTGTGTTCAAAATATCAGAATAACAAGAACTTTGCCGCTCTGGCAACCACCTGGAAACTCTTAACAGACAGATTTATGCAGAGTGTTTTTCAACATGTATAGATTTGTTTGATTTTATGCAAACGAGTCATTCTATAAAACGTAGCAAGGCAAGAAATTCTCCTAAACTGGTCGGATGCAGCCAAGAATCGAGTTACAAAGTAACACAAAACAAAAGAGATGAAACAGAGAAATTAGTCTAAAGCAAAACAAGAGAAGTGCAGGAGAAATTTGGAGCTGGCAATCTCCTAATGTGAAAGGTTAATCACAAGATTTAAAACCAGCTCTCACTCTCTAAGGCAGCTCATGTAACTGCATACATTGTAAAGAGATATGAGAACAGTGGGAACAGGAAAAAAATCGAGCTTAATATAAACTGTAAATTTAATGTGGAAAAAAGCAAAAACAGGCAGAGAACTCAGCAAGGGGTCAGCTGGGGAACTAAGACAGTAGAAATGGCTATAAATAACTACTTTTAAAGAAAAGGCAACCTTTAATTTTTGGATTGATACATAGTCTAATGGGATACTCCCTAAAGGCTCTTTAGATTAATTCCATTCATCTGTGTTGCCCAGCGAAAATTTATAGGGAATCTATCATGTGCTGATACTGTGGGTATACAAAGATAAATCTGACACAAGAAGAAAGCCATAGCTCCCCAGAGCAGATAGTACCAACTGAGAGTTGAGAAGGAGAAATCACTCCACAAAAAAAGCTGGTATTTAAACTCTGCTTGGAAGAATGGGCAGGACTTGGTCATATGCAGGTAGGAATGGAAAGACAGGAGGAGAGGCAGGAGAGTCTGGAGTATGTGCATAATTCAGAGGCAACCGCAGGTGGACTGCAGTGCAGGTAACAGACACAGAAGCAGCCTGGCTGCAAACGGAGATGGGTAGACATCCTGGGCTCTGGAGGAACTTGACTGCTTTTTAATGGGAAGTGGGAAAACACTGGAGTTTGGGGATTCCAGGAATGGTCTGGCTCTAAAGGTGTTAATCTATGTGGGGCAGTCTAGAAGAGGAAGAGGGAAACATCATCTCAGCAGAATATATTTCAGGACACCGAAAGCACAGAGATTTGTGTTTGGGGGCTAGAAAGTACTGAAAACATATTTATGAGTTACATATTTTAAGATTCACTTCTTGCTAAATTGGAAATGAAGTAAGAGGTGCCATGGAGGAACATGTAATTTATCAAGGACTCATGGAAGATCCAGTGGGTGTGGCTCAAACCAATTCCCCCAGTTTTTCCAGAGAGATCTCTGGGTGCGTGTTGAATGCGAGAGACTGAATGGATTAAAAAAGCACACCAAGAGTGTATAATTTAATTCCCTATCATGGCAAGAATTTGGATACATCTCAGGCCCAACCAGGACATACAACAACCAGCTACCCCATGAGTAGCCCCTATGTCCAGAAACATGCTGCTGCTGCTGCTGCTAAGTCGCTTCAGTCGTGTCCGACTCTGTGCGACCCCATAGAATGCAGCCCACTAGGCCCCACCCCCACCCCGTCCCTGGGATTCTCCCGGCAAGAATACTGGAGTGGGTTGCCACTTCCTTCTCCAATGCATGAAAGTGAAAAGTGAAAGTGAAGTCACTCAGTCATGCCCAACTCTTAGAGACCCTAACTAGGCTACAAACCATCTCTGCATCAACATCAGGAAAGAGAAGCAGGCAAACAAACACACGAGGAAGCCCTTGGCAAGAAGTGCGTGGTGTCAGGGCTTGGGGGCAACATTTACTAAGGAGGATAATGGACAGGTGAGTAGAATGTCCTCAGGGTTTGTTTTCATAGGGACATTTCTTTACTTGTCATATTTATGTGGGCTTCCCTGGTGGCTCAGTAGCAGGAGACATGGGCTCAGTCCATGGGTCGGGAAGATCTCCCGGGGGAGGAAACGGCAACCTACTTCAGTACTCTTGCCTGGAGAATCCCATGGACAGAGGAGCCTGGCAGTCTACAGTCCATGGGGGTCGCAAGAATCATATACAACTTAGTGAATAAACAACAACAACATATTTATATAACACTTCATACTTTTCAAGGTGCTTTTATTAACTTTAAATATATATATTTATTTATCTTTTATTTGGCTGTGCCAGGTCTTAGTTGTGGTGTGTGGGATCTAGTTCCCTGATCAGGGACTGAACCTTGGCCTCCTGCATCGGGAGCATGGAATTTCAGCCACTGGACCTCCAGGGAAGTTCCCCTCAAGGTGCTTTTAGATATATGATTTCATTTCCCCCAGTAGCCCCATTATTCTCCTTTTACAGAAAAAGTTACGAAAGCCCTGCCAGACT
The DNA here is from genome assembly GCA_917880005.1 of Nanger dama. Lineage (NCBI taxonomy): Eukaryota > Metazoa > Chordata > Mammalia > Artiodactyla > Bovidae > Nanger > Nanger dama. The sequence continues at coordinate 2,511,707 of CAKJTW010000085.1, read as the reverse complement.
GTGTGACTATCTCAGAGCTTCTTGGTAGCAGGGTGAGCACCCAGAACCCAGCTCTCTGGATTTCTCCTCCATGTCTTCACCCGGTCTGTTCCCCCTTATCATCAGCAAATATTTATCAAGCATCTGTTCTGTAGAAGCCATGCTTCTAAGTCTGAGGAGAGCTTTAGGTTTTCCTGGGAGAGTTAGAAAAATCCTAGCAGAGTTTTTGGTGGAGAACGATAACCTGGCTCATCTTGCCTGCATAGCGCCCCCTGGTGGCACGTAAGATAAGTGTTGTGAGGTAGGAAGCCTTGAGAAGTTTTAGGATTCAGAAACTGAGATTTTAAGACTCAACTTCATGGAAAGATGAGACTATTGAAACACAGAAAATAATTTTCATAAGGGCTTATCTGATCCAGTGCTCTCATTTGGCATATTAAGAAACTGATGTCCAGGGATTTCCCTGGTGGTCCAGTGGCTAAGACTTCATGCCAATGCAGGGGGCTGGGTTCAATCCCTGGTCAGGGAATTGGATCCCACTTGCCTCAACTAAGACCCAGCACAGCCAAATAAATGTAAAAAAAAAAAGCAACTGATGTCCAGAGAGGTCAAGCAATTGTGCTCTTGGTAGCAGAACATTCTAAGCCAGCGCTTCTCTTCAGTAAGAAAGGCACCCCTTGGCCCCTTCCTCATTCGTCTTTCTCCTGTGTGTTAATATTCATGCCACAAAGGCAATGTCCTTGGGAAGGAGGACATGGAAAGGATAAGCCCCTGGTATTTGCACAAACGGACACCTCCTGGATTCTGCTCTTAATAGTTATGTGACCCATGTGACTTTATCCCCCTCATCCTCCTCTGAGCCTCAGTATCACGGCTCAACTCAAAATATGCCTACCTTACTGGGTTGTTTTAAGTGTTAAATGAAATAATGCAAGTGACACACTTGGCGGAAGCCTGGCGTGTAGCAAACCTTCAATGCAGGCTATTGAAGCTATTATGCTATTATTATATTATATTATAATTATAATAAGCTATTATGCTTAGTCAGCCACCTCTGTCTGGAGTCATCAGCCCTAGGCATTTGGCAAGATATATGTATGTAACAGGAAATCAATAGGTTGGTACTTACAGATGAAGCCTTTGAAATTGAAACAGGTATAGTAACTTGTTAAAGGCCTTATTTCAAATAACTGGCAATGTTCTGGAAGTTATATGCAGCATTCTTTTCATTATGCCACCACCAACCCCACCACTAAAAGATTTTTGCTGGTCTTTGTATCATCTGCAGCTGTTGTCTGTAACAATCCTGAATTTCACACGTGAAAAGGTTGATATAACACCTGATTGGCACTTCAGTCTATAACTTTGCACCCCTTTTAAGACTCATATTTTTTGAAATATAGTAGGAAAAATAAGCTCCTCCCCCAAATAATAAAATTATTAGAGGCTTTCAAGATTCTCTGGAGAGTTAAACCAAAAAATGTGGTGCTCATTTGTTCCTATAATGGTATGCTGTCCCTGGATTTCCATTATGCACGGAAGCTAACTCAGCTCATTTTGAGAGCAGGCATTTAAGAGAATATGCTATATAGCCATCCCTCGGTATCCGTGAGGCATTGGTATCAGGACCCCCTCACAGATACCAAAATTTGAGGATCCTCAAGTCCCTTATATAAAATGGTGTAGTATTTGCATATAATCTATGCATATCTTCCTGAATACTTTAAATCATCCCTAGATTACTTATAATACCTAATACAATGTAAATGCTGTGTAAATGTTGTGAATAAAATGTAAATATTTATGTAAATAGCTGCTGCTGTATGGCAAATTCAAGCTTTGCTTTTTAGAGCTTCTTCGGAATTTTTTTTCTTTCTTTTGGAGTATTTCAAGCAGCAACTGGTTGAATCCACGAATGTGGAACCCAAGGGTATGAAGGCCCCACTGCATCTATATTCCGAATCTTAGCAACCTAAGGACCCTCTTGGGTCCATGTAATTACTAAGAATACTCTTGAACTCTCAAAAGATTTCAGATTTAGACAATAAATTAAAAGTATATAGCCATCTTACCAACAAATCATGGGGGTAAGGAAAATTTCCCTCTTCTTTGATATTTTAAATGGAAGGAAAATATTGGACTAACCCTCTTATAAACTACCATGAAAACTGAACAAATAAATGGAACAACTATGTTCATACACTGGATAAGAGTTAGCTCAGGGCTGTGGGTTAAGCACGATGATTACCCAGATTTCTTTCCACTGGCATTTTCCAAATCTCAGAGCACATACGGCGAATCCAGAGTATGGTGGTTTCATGGAACAGAGGAGATGGAGGTCAGATTTCAGAGAGGCTGAGACAACCAGAATTTGTGAGGAAAAGTACTGAAAAGAGAGCTACACAGAGAAAGAACTCTATAAACCTGCGTCGAGTGCGGTGAGCCTTTGAATATTGATATTACGCCATACACACAGGTGGGACTCCAGGCAAAGAACAAGTGCTGGAGAGCTGTCAGCTGAACAGCTACAGAAGTTTGCACAGTGCTCGGAGACACGTGAGTTCCTGAGAGTGCTGGGACCTGACAGGACGCATATGAAGCACACCTCAAGGCATGTCTTAATTAAATTGCTGAAAACCAATCCTAAAGAGACTATCTTAAAAGCAGTCAGAGGGGAAAAAAAGACACCACCTTTAGAAGAATGAAGATCTCAAGCCAAATGCTGAAAGCAAAGAAAAACATGATTTTGTATTATTAAATATATTATGTATAAAGGCATCAAAAATATGAAATGTCTAGGGATAAATCTAACAAAATAAGTTAGGAACAGCATAGTAAAAACAACAACAAAAAAGATGGAACTGGTAGAAATTAAAGAAGACTAAAATGTTCACAGATTGGAAGATTCAATATTACTGAAATGGCTGGTTTCCACAAATTGATCTATATAATTCAAAGCAATCTAAAGGAAAATCCTTGAGATGAGACTGGGATTTCTAATTCTTCACTTGCACTCATGGATTCTTCACAATCTATAACATTTGCCCAAAGAGAGGTTGGCATTCTTTCTGCTTTTGCTGTGCTCTCTCAGTTTGTCAGGCTGGTTTTATGATATTGCAGTCACCACGGGAAATAGCTCAGGGTGAAGAGTTTGCTGGTTTGGAACCTTGCGCCTTTAACGCAATGCGAGAGGATCATCAAAGAGATCATTGTCACCCTCCTAAGCCTACATGAATTGTTCCGTGAGCTCAGTCACTCAGTCATGCCTGACTCTTCACAACCCCGTGGACTGTAGCCTGCCAGGCTCCTCAGTCCATGGGATTTTCCAGGGAAGAATACTGGAGTGGGTTGCCATTTCCTTCTTTAGGAAATCTTCATGATCCAGGGATCCAACCCACGTCGCCTGAGTCTCCTGACTTGGCAAGCAGATTCTTTACCACTGAGTCACCTGGAAAGCCCACGTGAATTGTTCTAGCTCTCTTCAATTTTCCAAGTGGTTTATACTTTGGTTCCATCCCTTGGGAAGACAGGCATGAAGGCTTCAAGATTTCTTTAACTTCATCTATAATTGTGCCTACTAGAATGACACTTGGCACACTTTTCTTGGATCACACAATATCTTGCCTAACCTGTTGGCTCTTTCCTCAGATCAAAGAAATAGAAATGAAGCATAAGTAATTAACAGATAACCAGGTCTCTCCCCTAGCTTCCTCTTTCAGTAATCTCATAAACCAACTGTGTGAACAAGATGACGTCTAAAGAAAGATCTCAAGGAGTCAACAAACTTGCACAGTGGAAGACGGCTGACTTTGAATCCCAGTCTCAATTATTAACCAAGATTATTTCCCCTTTTCCCTTTAAAAACTTTCATGATTGAGCAGAATCTGGTTCAGAAGGTAATTTTGGAGGAACAAGAGTTCGCCTTCTCCCCAGATTGCTGGCATTCTGATTAAAAATAATTTTCCTTTCTAGCCACAACTGCCCCTTGGGTACTGACTTTTGAGTGGGGAGCAGTAAAACCTGAGTTTGGTTACATTCACAGGACAAATGTGGCTCAAAGTATCTTTAATCTCATTGCAGGAGGAGTGAATTTTTAAAAAAAAAATAGGAGGGGGGAATCTCTGTAAGAACTCTCTCCAGTCCTCACAGTGACATTGGTTTTTCTGGCTCTTTCTCCAAACCACATACTGAATGGATTAATGCTGGTGATATGGAGTGAAATTCTATTTTTGGAAGTAAGTCCGCAGGGTAACTTATTCCACTGAAAATATTCTTCTGCCTTTGAATGCTGACATTTATGGATCTGAGTGCTGCAGTTTTCTATGACATGATGAAGAATTACTGGTTTTGTTCAGTCGCTAAGTCATGTCCAATTCTTTGTGACCCCATGGCCTGTAGCACGCCAGGCTCCCCTGTCCTTCACTGTCTCCTGGAGTTTGCTCAAATTCATGTCCATCAAGTCGGTAATGCGTCAGGCGTGTTTCTAAACATGTCTAGATTATCCACACGAACCTCGACTCCGAACTCCTCACTAAGGTTGGTGGATACCCCTACTTATCAGCTGCTGTGCAGTTCAGCCACACCATATGGTACAGACCAAGCATCCAGCTTCAAACCAGCTCTAACAGTCCACTTAGTGACACTCCTTCTCCATTGGGAATTTGATAATATTTTGGACTGCAGAAACCAGTATCTAAGTACATACTCGATGTTCTGTACGCTGCCTCCAGAGTACAGCTCCGTTCTCTCAGCTTCTCTTTTCCAATCTGACATACCCCTGGTATGACAGTTCTGTTACTGCCCTGAGATATAAACATAATTGATCCTGGGCAAGGACCAGCTGGTCAGAAAGTCACAACAATCTCTCCCTTCTCACTTGATGCTTCATCAATGAAAGAAATCTGGGTAGGAGTTTCAATTTCAGCTAATATAATTTGTTTCTCCCTCAAATCTGTACTTTGGGGTAATTGACAACAACCCTTTAGTAACAGGGAACAGTATAAGTAAACCTTCAAGCTGGGGGAATTCAAGTCCTGCCACTTACTGGCTTCATGATCTTGGACAACTTATTTAACCTCGTGGATTTCTATTTCCTCATCTGTACTTCAACCTTCTTTTCAAGGAAGGGCCTCTTAATTCTTACATATGATCCTTGTGGAAGTGGGCCAGGAAGTAGGAACAGGCCCTCAGGTTCTCCCTGCCCAAGCAGTCAGTGGAGATGGTTAGGCTGCCCCTCGAAGGGGCTCACAGTGCCAGCTGATCCCCACTGAATGGCGACCCAGCAGGGCATGGAAGCACATGCCAGTGTTGACTGTGCTAACACTTCTGGAAATCTGCCAGAAGAGTTCTTAAACATGAAAGAAAAGCGCTAGCAATAAGAGAAACATACAAATTGAATTTTAACAAACGTAAAAGCTTTCATTTTTCAAGAAAGAGTGTCAAGAAAAAGAAAGGTCAAGTCTCATACTTCTAGGAAAAAGTATTCACAATACACATACCTGAAAAAATGCTTGCAGAATAAATGCAAAGAACACTTAAACTCAGGGAGAAGACAGCAATCCATTTCTCACATGGGCAAAAAATCTGACAGTCATTTCACAAAAAAACATACATATTCTTGAGAGAATATCTGTGAGGAAAACTTTGGAGGTGATAAAAATATTCTATGCCTTGACTAGCAGGGAGGTTACATACACTTGTCAAAATTCAATGAACTACACATTTTAAATAGGTGTATTTTATTATATCTAAAATATAACTCAATAAGGCTTTTTAATAAAAGGGAAATGGGAGGAAAAGGGAAAGTTATAGGACATTATGCAGCTATTAAAAAGAATAAGATAAACATTTACTTTAAATTTAAAGATAGGCTATCAAGTGAAAAATGAGAGTTATTGAATAGTACCATTAATCCCATGCACTTTTCAAAAAAGTAGTCTCTCCTCCCTCCCCTATCCAAATATATAGATTTGTTTATATATACCCATACAGGATGGTTACAGAAAAAAAAGCAAGTCAAGGGCTATTCTGTAGAGTATCAGAAGAGAGAAGGAGCAGGCTTTTGTTTTCATTTTAATACCCCACTGTTTACCCAGTCATGCATCACGAGCATCTGGGTTGCTTCTATCTTTTGATTACTGTGACTTAACGGTGCTATATACCTTTTTGTACAAATATTTGCTGAGTTCTTGATTTCAATTCTTTGGGTATATATCTAGAAGTGAAATTGCTGGATCATGTGATTATTCTGTTTAAATTTTCCTCATCTGTAAAATGGGCATGTTCACACCCCTGCTCTGTTCACACCCCTGGGGCTTTGAGAACCATATAAAAACCCCTTTGTATCCTGTTAAACATCAAATTCCTGTAAGAGATTATGAGAAAGTTTTTGTGAAGAGTACAATTCTAAAACAGAAGTGTGTATAATTTAAAAACAATGAATATTTCATGTGCCAAGTACTGACCTACACATTTCACAGATATTAGCAAACTTAACATTGGAAGGGCTGATGCTGAAACTGAAGCTCCAGTACTTTGGCCACCTGATGCAAAGAACTGACTCATTGGAAAAGACCCTGATGCTAGGAAAGATTGAAGGTAGGAGGAGAAGGGGATAACAGAGGATGAGATGGTTGGATGGCATCACTGACTCGGTGGACATGAGTTTGTTGAGCAAGCTCCAGGATTTGGTCATGGACAGGGAAGCCTGGCATGCTGCAGTCCATGGGTTTGCAAACAGTCAGACCTGACTGAGTGACTGAACTGAGCAAATTTAAGCCTCAAGGGACAATCTTGTGAAGTAGGTTTTGCTACAGTTTGGCCCTCCAAATCTGTGGGTTCCATATCCACAGATCCAACCAACTAACAGGTTGAAAATATTCAGGACAAAAAAATTCCAGAAAGTTCCAAAAGCAAAATTTGCATGCACTGGCAACTATTTTACATACTACTTACATTATATTGGATAGTATAAGTAATAAAGGGATGATTTAAAGTATATGGGAGGCTGTGCATAGGTTGTAGGCATTTGATATAAGGGACTTGAGCATCCATGGATTTTGGTATACCTGTGTGTGCTGGAACCAATCTCCCATGGAAACCAACAAATGACTTTATTATCATTCTATATGTGAGAAAACTTAGGCACAGAAAAGCTACCTAACCTGCCCAATGTCATATACCTAGTAACTGCTGCTGCTGCTAAGTCGCTGCAGTTGTGTCCAACTCTGTGTGACCCCATAGACAGCAGCCCACCAGACTCTCCCATCCCTGGCATTCTCCAGACAAGAACACCGGAGTGGGTTGCCATTTCCTTCTCCAACGCATGAAAGTGAAAAGTGAAAGTGAAGTCGCTCAGTCGTGTCCGACTCCTCGAGACCCCATGGACTGCAGCCCACCAGGCTCCTCTGCCCATGGGATTTTCCAGGCAAGAGGACTGGAATGGGTTGCCATTGCCTTCTCCGTACCTAGTAACTAGGAGAAAAAAAAAACCTTCAAGGACTAACAGACTTCCCCACATGACAGAGTTCTTTCCTGATATAGAAGGTTTTATCATAATTTACAATTTCAAATTTTGAAAGAAAAAATAGGCATATATCTCATTTCAAAGCTATATTAGTAGTTTAGGAAATGCAAAGGGAAATAAATCTGTTATTATAAATGTTACCTAAGTTTCCCCATAAATGGTTACTTCTTTGATTCTGAAAGAGGAGAAGAATCTAGACTTTTAAGTATCACCATGTATAGGTATCACAACAACCGGCTTCTGAAAAGATTCTGACCTCATTGTTACTACTGGAGCTTGGGGGAATGGGTGGGGGAGCACAGAGGGCGGGGTGCAATGTCTGCCTTTGGCATCAACACGAAGGAAAGAGAAAGCAAAGGAAAGCATGTGTGAGCCAACAGGAGAAACACCATCCTTCTAATGAGGTCTTCATGCCTTCTTTGTCTTCAAATGAAAACTGGAACCATGAAATTCCTTTTTTGTTAATGTTAAGATGTGGTAATGCCAAGCATTCATGACCATAAGCATGGAAAATTGATGAAATTACAATCTGTTCAGGGAAATAATGTAGTGATGAGAGAAAAAATCTTCACCTGTGTCAGGATCCTGATGGCAGCTTTTAAAAACAGGTGAACATTCTCTTCCCTCTCTGGGGGAAGACATCCCTTTGTATAACATGCCAAGTAGATGCATATGGAAAAAGGCCAAAGGAAAAAAAAGAGATTGACACAAATAATTGAGATATTTTTAAGGGCATGTAAGTCAGTGAGCATTTCATTAGTATCATTTCAGCAATTTTCTGCTCTCCAAGAAGAAGCCAAATGGAAATCATATCCTTCTACTTAATGAGCAAAAGAATGTGATTATCTTGCTGGAACATTAAGATTTGAGACGTTCATGTGACGTAAATCAGAGTTAATCTAAGTAAAATAAACCTGGCCCTTTCCCCAGGAATGCTTTTCATCAGAATACATTAAAAGTCATCACTTCTTTAAGAGCTATTAACAGCCACAACTCAATATTCAGAGTCATACTAACATACACGATATTGAAGTCTCGAGTAATTGAAAAAGAATTGCTCTGTCTGGCTTCCCTGGTGGCTCAGACGGTAAAGAATCTGCCTGCAATGTGGCAGACCTAGGGTCTGTCCCTGGGTAGGGGAAGATCCCCTGGAGGAGGGAATGGCTACCCCCTCCAGTATTCTTGTCTGGAGAATCCCATGGCCAGAGGAGCCTGGAGGGTTACAGTCCATGGGGTCACAGAGTAGGATACGACTGACTAACACACACACACACACACACACACACACACACACACACACACGCACACACACAAATTGTAGAGCATTCAGCTTCCATCTTAAGTACCATCTCCAAAGGTTCAAGGCTACATGACTATCAGTTATTGCTGGTTAACAAGTCAATTTAAACTTTGTAGCTTAAACAATAACCCCTTATTAATGCTCTCAAAATGACAGAATGATCTCTGTTCATTTCCAAGGCAAACCATTCAATAATGGTGTGATTCAAACCAATCACACTATGATGGTGTGATCACTTACGGTAATCCCAGTCTATGCCCTGACCAGTAACGCTGAAGAAGCTGAAGTTGAACAGTTCTATGAAGACCTACAAGACCTTCTAGACATAACACCCAAAAAGATGTCCTTTTCATTATGGGGACTAGAATGCAAAAGTAGGAAGTCAAGAAACACCTGGAGTAACAGGCAAATTTGGCCTTGGAGTACAGAATGAAGCAGGGCAAAAACTAATAGAATTCTGCCAAGAGAATACACTGGTCATAGCAAACACCCTCTTCTAACAACACAAGAGAAGACTCTCTACACATGGACATCACCAAATGGTTGACCCCGAAATCAGATGGATTATATTATTTGCAGCCAAAGATGGAGAAGCTCTATACAGTCAGCAAAAACAAGACCAGGAGCTGACTGGCTCAGATCATGAACTTCTTACTGCCAAATTCAGACTAAAATTGAACAAACTGGGGAAAACCACTAGACCATTTAGGTCTGATCTAAATCAAATCCCTTATGACTATACACTGGAAGTGAGAAATAGCTTTAAGGGACTAGATCTGATAGACAGAGTGCCTGATGAACTATGGATGGAGGTTCATGACATTGTACAGGAGACAGGAATGAAGACCATCCCCAAGAAAAAGAAATGCAAAAAAGCAAAATGGCTGTCTGGGGAGGGCTTACAAATAGCTGTGAAAAAGAAGGGAAGCAAAAAGCAAAAGAGAAAAGGAAAAATATACCCATTTGAATGCACAGTTCCAAAGAACAGCAAGAAGAGATAAGAAAGCCTTCCTCAGTGATCAGTGCAAAGAAATAGAGGAAAACAACAGAATGAGAAAGATTAGAAATCGCTTCAAGAAAATTAGAGATACTAAGGGAACATTTCATGCAAAGATGGGCTCGATAAAGAACAGAAATGGTATGGACCTAACAGAAGCAGAAGATATTAAGAAGAGGTGGCAAGAATACACAGAAGAACTGTACAAAAAGATCTTCATGACCAAGATAATCATGATGATGTGATCACTAATCTAGAGCCAGACATCCTGGAATGTGAAGTCAAGTGGGCCTTAAGAAGCATCACTATGAACAAAGCTAGTGGAGGTGATGGAATTCCAGTTGAGCTATTTCAAATCGTAAAAGATGATGTTGTGAAAGTACTGCACTCAATATGCCAGCAAATGTGGAAAACAGCAGTGGCCACAGGACTGGAAAATGTCAGTTTTCATTCCAATCCCAAAGAAAGGCAATGCCAAAGAATGTTCAAACTACCACACAGTTGCAGTCATCTCACATGCTGGTAAAGTAATGCTCAAAATTTTCCAAGCCAGGCTTCAGCAATACATGAACTGTGAACTTCCAGATGTTCAAGTTGGTTTTAGAAAAGGCAGAGAAACCAGAGATCAAATTGCCAACATCTGCTGGATCATGGAAAAAGCCGGAGAGTTCCAGAAAAACATCTATTTCTGCTTTATTGACTATGCCAAAGCCTTTGACTGTGTGGATCACAATACACTGTGGAAAATTCTGAAAGAGATGGGGATACCAGACTACCTGACCTGCCTCTTGAGTAACCTGTATGCAGGTCAGGAAGCAACAGTTAGAACTGGACATGAAACAACAGACTGGTTCCAAATAGGAAAAGGAGTACGTCAAGGCCGTATATTGTCACTCTGCTTATTTACCTTATATGCAGAGTACATCATGAAAAATGCTAGGCTGGATGAAGCACAAGCTGGAATCAAGATTGCTGGGAGAAATATCAATAACCTCAGATATTCAGATGACACCACCCTTATGGCAGAAAGTGAAGAACTAAAAAGCCTCTTGATGAAAGTGAAGGAGGAGAGTGAAAAAGTTGGCTTAAAGCTCAACAGTCAGAAAATGAAGGTCATGGCATCCGGTCCCATCACTTCATGGCAAATAGATGGGGAAACAGTGGAAACAGTGTCATACTTTATTTTTTTGGCTCCAAAATCACTGCAGATGGTGACTGCAGCCATGAAATTAAAAGACGCTTACTCCTTGGAAGGAAAGTTATGACCAAGCTTGACAGCACATTAAAAAGCAGAGACATTACTTTGTCAACAAAGGTCCATCTAGTCAAGGCTATGGTTTTTCCAGTGGTCATGTATGGATGTGAGAGCTGGACTATAAAGAAAGCTGAGTGCTAAAGAATTGATGCTTTTGAACTGTGGTGTTGAAGACTCTTGAGAGTCCCTTGGACTGCAAGGAGATCCAACCAGTCCATCCTAAAGAAGATCAGTCCTGGGTGTTCACTGGAAGGACTGATGTTGAAGCTGAAACTCCAATACTTTGGCCACCTGATGAGAAGAGCTGACTCACTGGAAAAGACCCTGATGCTGGGAAAGATTGAAGGCAGGAGGAGAAGGGGATGATAGAGGATGAGATGGTTGGATGGCATCACCGACTCAATGGTCATGGGTTAGGGTGGACTCTGGGAGTTGGTGATGGACAGGGAGGCCTGGTGTGCTGCGGTTCATGGGGTCACAAAGAGTCGGACACAACTGAGTGACTGAGCTGAACTGAATGCTCCTGAATTCTGCTGATCTGAATGAGACCTGCCTGATCTCAGCTGGGCCCGCTCCTGTGGCCAGCTGGTATACTGACTGTGGGTAGACTGGTCAACTTAGCTCTGCCTGCCCAACTTAGCTCTGCTTACACATGGTGACTCATCCTCCAATAGGCAGGTCCCAGTTTATTTACAAACAATGACAAAGTTCTGAGAAAAAGAATAGAGGCAATCAAGACTTCTTGAGGTCTAGACTCAGAACTAACGCATGGCCTTTACCACATTCTTTTGGCCAAAAATAGGATACAAGGTCAGTCCTGATTCAAAGGGTGGGGAAACAGAGTCTGTCTCAGGATGAGAGGAACTGCAAAATATCATTGCCAAGGGGAAGAATGGAAGCTGAGGAATTTAATTGGAAATGGATTGCCTCCAATTTACAGATAGATCGAAATGCAAAAGTACACTGGCCCTCCATTGTTTGACTCTGGAGACACATATTCCTAAAGCAATAAATGTTAAGTCAGGTTCCCCAGTTAATGAATGAGCTTATTATCCCACAAAGTTGAAGAAATAACTATGCATTAGTAACGTATATAAAAATAAATAATGCAGTTGCTAGGAAAATCACAATGAAGAGGAAATTAACTGCATCAAGTCAGACATTTTTAAATTTTTTAGATAAAAGTGCCTTAGAAAAGCAAGTTTTGTTCAGAGAATGCCAACTCTGTGGATATCTTGAATCATGCAGTGTTTTTGTTCAGTCACTCAGTCATGTCCATCTCTTTGTGATCCCATGGAGTGCAACACACCAGGCTTCCCCATCCTTCACTATCTCCCAGAGTTTGCTCAAACACATGTCCGCTGAATCAGTGATAATCCAACCATCTCATCCTGTCATCCCCTTCTCTTGCCTTCAATCTTTCCCAGCATCAGGGTCTTTTCCAGTGAGTTGGCTCTTCACATCAGGTGGCCACAGTAGTCAAGCTTCAGCTTCAGCATCAGTCCTTCCAATGAATATTCAGGACTGATTTCCTTTAGGATTGACTGGTTGGATCTCCTAGCTGTCCAAGTGATTCTCCAAAGTCTTCTCCAACACCACAGTTTGAAAGCATCAATTCTTTGGTGCTCAGTCTTTTTTATGGTCCAACTCTCTAATCTCTACATTACTACTGGAAAAACCATAGCTTTGACTATATAGACCTTTATTGGCAAAGTGATATCTTTGCTTTTAATATGATGTCTAGGTTTGTCACAGCTTTTCTTCCAAGGAGCAAGAGTCTCCTTGCTGCAGTCACCATCCGCAGTGATTTTGGAGCCCAGTAAAAGAAAAGTCTGTCACTGTTTCCATTTTTCCCCTTCTTTTTGCCATGAAGTGATGGGTCAGGATGCATGATCTTCGTTTTTTGAATGTTGAGTTTTAAGCCAGCTTTTTCACTCTCCTCTTTCACCTTCATCAAGAGGCTCTTAGTTCCTCTTAGCTTTCTGCCATAAGAGTGGTGTTATCTGCATACCTGAGGTTATTGATATTTCTCCTAGCAATCTTGATTCCAGCTTGAGCTTCATGCAGCCTGGCATTTCACATGATTTACTCTGCATATAAGTTAAATAAGCAGAGTGACAATATACAGCCTTGATGTACTCTTTTCCAAATTTGGAACCAGTCCGTTGTTCCATGTCCAGTTCTGTTGCTTCTTGAGCTGCATACATGTTTCTCAGTAGCAAGGTAAGGTGGTCTGGTATTCCCATCTCTTTAAGAATTTTCCAGTTTGTTGTGATTCACATAGTCAAAGGCTTTAGCATAGTCATGAGATCGTGAGATGGTGACCTGTAAGAAAATTAACAGTGCCTTTTCTCCAAGCCCTTCTTTAGTATCTACTGCCTCCATGGTTCCACCAAACATATGATTCTGGGTTCTAAATGCCCTTCCCAACTCCATTCTCATCCTTATACTTATCCCTGGGAAACTGAGGCAACTGGAGTAAAGCTTTTCAAACCAGTTGTCTAATTGTACCCCTGTTCATTCCCCAATCACTCACCAGCCTACTTCCATCTACCTTCCATTCCTGCTTCTCCAATGAAACTGACCTTGTCAAAGTCATCAATCAGACCTGAGTTACAGAATTCAAAGGCCATTTTTTAGTCATCATTTCATATGATCTTTGAGCAACACTGAGCCCCACAAAGGACACTCTCCTTGAAACAGATTCATCCCTTTGCTTTTGTGAAAGGGATTTTCCTGATTTTCCTCTTGCTTCACCAACTCTTCCTTCTGTCTCCTTTGCCATTTCATCTTTTTTTCCCCACCTGTAACTCCTTTTTTTTTTTTAATTTTTAAAAAATTTTTTAAATTATAATACTGTATTTGTTTTGCCATACATTGACACGAATCAGTCATAGGTGAACACAATCTCCCAATGCCCATAAGAATTCCCCAAAGTTTGATGCTAGTACTTTTTCTCCAGCCATACTTTCTTTTCAGGTTATCTCAGCCATTGCTATAGTTGACAATCAGGGAAATATCAAGGGCAGGGAAGTGAGAGTTGCCCATTTCTGGTACAGGCAATGTGGGTACATGGTCTATAGAGATTATTAAAACAACAGGACCAGTTTTTTGGGGGTCTAATTTTCATTATCACCAATTCTAAAAAGTCAGTCATAAACTACTCTTTCCAAGGTAGGATGGATTATCTTTGGCTGATTTAAGCTGTAACAGTGGTTGCAATTATTGTGGAGTTTTAATAAAAATCTGGAAGTTTCAATTTAGCACATTTTGATTACTTATTCTTTAATAAGCACTGTATTCGACATGGAAGTTAATTTTGAGAAGGCCCGTTTATGCAGTCAGTTCTCCCCCTCTTCGAGAGGACACAGGCAAGCTCTGCTATAGGTGTTTATTTCAAGAGAGGTTAGTGATAGTTTGAAATTATTCAGTCTTGTGGGACAGTTCATTCTGTTGCCCCTGGAGCACTACATATTCCCACGGTTATGATTATATACATCATGGTTTTATATATACCCTCAGCAGGGACAGCATGGAGTTGGAAAGAATATGCCCACTTCTCTCTTCCTTTTAACTTGTTGAGGTTTAGAGAGGAAGGAAAACCAGGGGAGGAGGATGAGAAATGCCATGTACCCCCTGTAGCTCAGCTGGTAAAGAATCCACCTGCAATGCAGGAGACCCCGGTTCGAATACCAGGTCAGGAAGATCTGCTGGAGAAGGGATAGACTACCCACTCCAGTATTCTTGGGCTTCCCTTGTGGCTCAGCTGGTAAAGAATCTGCCTGCAATATGGGAGACCTGGGTTCGATCCCTGGGTTGGGAAGATCCCCTGGAGAATGGAAAGGCTACCCAGTCCAGTGTTCTGGCCTGGAGAATTCCATGGACTGTACAGTCGACTGTGCAACTTTCACTCACTCATAGAGTGGAAAGCATGTGTGTGCATGTTCACTAAGTCATGTCCGACTCTTTGTGACCCAATGGACTGTAGCCCACCAGCCTCCTCTATCCATGGGGTTCTCCAGGCAAGAGTAAGGGATCTTTCCAATCCAGTGATCAAACTGGGGTCTCCGGCACTGTGAGAACTCCCAAGAGATTTTGTTTATTATATTATATCTGTCCATTATCATTCTATTAGAAATTTAAACTGAGAGATTTTAAAAATATTTGTTACTTCAACATTCTGAAAACTGTAACTTGTTAACATAAATAACCTATTTGGGTAAAAAATAACTGTTTCCAAAAGAAAAAATAGGGAGAAGAATTAACATTGTTTTGCATTTTTGCATATCCCTTTTACTGTCTAGCTTAATAGAAGATGGATCTTCATGTCACGTAAACTCTAGAAAAGTCCACTATACACTCATTAGAGAATCAGTTCAGTTCAGTGTCTGACTCTTTGCGACCCCATGAGTCGCAGCACGCCAGACCTCCCTGTCCATCACCAACTCCCAGAGTTCACTCAGACTCACATCCATCGAGTCAGTGATGTCATCCAGCCATCTCATCCTCTGTCGTCCCCTTCTTCTCCTGCCTCCAATCCCTCCCAGCGTCAGTCTTTTCCAATGAGTCAATTCTTGAGAGAATAAGAGTGAATAAATCAAATAGTACATTACTATTGTTATGAAAATAATTTGAGCCTCTCTGAAAGAGATCCAGAAGCCCCCAGGAGTTTCAAGATCACATCTGGAGAGCCTCTGGTCTAGTCTGAGTGTGACAAGTTCAATTTCTTGGATCGAGAACCATGGGAAGCAGTGGAGCCAGCTGGTGACACACAGACATTGAATCAGGCAGAGATGAATCTGTCCCTCAGCTCTGCCACTTAGAAATATGTTATATATATCATATAAGCCTCAGTTTACTTACTTCTGAAATGGGAATAATGCCATTTATTCCACTGGGCTACTGTCAATGTAAAACAGGGTGTATCTGTACTTGCCACAGTACCTGGGACACTCTTAATTATGGAGGAGAGGGGAGACAGGGAGAAACAAGGTCAGTAAATGACCTTAAAAAGTCATGTGCTGTCCTGATACACTTTTGTCCTTACTGTCTAGTTTGAGGGGGGTAAATGTAAAAACATGAATAGTTTATTACAGCATGAGATGGGATGAAATGCCATGGTACCTTCTCCTACCCTTTCATATAGTGGAAGCTCCCACAGGCGCGGTTGAAAATTGGCCAGCTACTTGAAGGAGCAGTTAAAGCAGGGGATCATACAAAATAATACACACACACTCATCTAAAATGTGTTATTTTAATCTAAAACATGTATACAAACATCAATCTGCCAATCTCCTGAATTGGGGCCAATGCTTTTCTTTGAGGACAAATCTTATAATTGGTGTTCTGCATCACCTTTCTTACAGAAAACACACCCTTAATAATCACATGTGATTTCCAGCTTCTTTTATTTCAGTGTATGGAGAACTTAGACACTGAGAAGCAAATACAAAACCTTCTGTTTTTACTATTTTTTCCCGAATAGTCTCAGTTTTCTTTGCCTGGCTAGCAATTTGTTTTAGTGATCATCTTTAAACTTAATCCCAAGACATCAAACTTAGTTTCTGAAGGAACAACAGCTCTTTCATGTTGCACTGAAATGTCATTGATTTATCTGATATTTAGTTAAATCATATAACTACAGTAGAATAACAACTGGCATAAAAAGGCTTGCGAACAAACAACTCTCTCTTGGTAAGCATACACCTCAACCTATGACAGCAGACACATCCAGGTAGCTGCAGAGTGACTTATAAGCCAAGATTGTTCATGGAGCCTAAGAACCTAACTGCATGCTTAATAAGGAAAACAGAAACCAGTGGTTTATCTGAATTAGTTTGAAGTGGAAATTGCTTAACAGCACTTTTCAGATCTGTATGTACTGTCATGGAAAGATATTTAAGAACCCAGGATGAATCCCAACTTACCTGAAAAGAAACCCCCCAAATTTATATACATCCACATGGTGCAAATGCACAGATTTCAAATTTGTCAGCCTCTACAATCATGTGAGCCAATTCTTTAAAATAAATATCTTTATATACATATATATACACATACACACACACACACACACGTTCACACACATGATGTGCATTCTCATGAGAGGCTTTTAGCTTCCACCAGGAATAAGCAAGAAAAGTAGGTCAGGGGCTTTGACTCTTAAACTCCGTAGGGCTTAAAGTCACTGTTATATCCACTTTTGTTACTTCCTCCCATATTATCAGTCAAATGGTTCAGTGCCGAAGTGTCACAGCTAGTTTCAGAGATGGCATAAAAAGGGCCACAGAGCAGGTGTATGCAGCTCCCTAGCTGCACTCAGTAAGGAGAATCCCAGAGGGGAGATGTGGGTAGGACCCAAAGTCACAGGAGCAGGCTGAGTCCCAAGATACACAACAAGGAGGGATAAAGCCTCCAGGAAGGCAAATCCCACTCAAGGTTCTAAGACCTAAGAGCAGAAAGGCCTCTGATCACTCCCCTTCCCCACAAGCCCACAATGTCTAAGAGTTAGGGGATGTACAGAGGTCACTTGAATGCTTGATAAAACCCTCTCTTCTGCGCTGATTTATAGATTAATAAGAATCTAGCAGGAAAAAAAAAAAAAAGCCCACTACTAATGAGGCTGACAGGTGTGCCCACAACAAACTTAAGCTTTCCCAGGCAGTCAGTCTAAAAGCATTTTTCCTCCAAGGCCAAAGGGACGTCTCCAGCAGGTGACCCTTTCATTCCCTACTAATTCAATTTGTATAGTAATAAGCATAGCTCATCGACTAAATCTGCCTTTCTCTTAGCAAGGAACTTGATATGCCTCGAAGTTGCTCACTTAATTCCCATCTCCTGTTACAATCAGGAAGCTATATTTTGACTTGATTAAAATTAAGAAATCTGAGATTTGGAAAGAAGCTTAGCATACATCAAGAAGAAGCTTTAGTCTCTTCATTTGATGGTGAGGACCTGAAAGGTCACAGAGAAACCCTCAAATAAGACAGATCAGAGAGTGAGTGCTGCAGAGCAGAAACTACCCAGGGAAAGGGATCCAGGGTGTTCAGGCAGACTGGCCACATGCGTGGGGTCAGGCGAGGGTGAGGCTGGATGCTCGGGGGGTGACAGGGTAGGTGATCCATTTCCCAGGAGAATGGCAATGTGGTGATCTGGTTCAGCCCCCACCAGGAAGCCCTTGTACCTTCCAACCTCGGCTTAAATACTTTCAGTGATGTGATGGGGAGCTGGGGGTGGGGGGTGGGCAGGGGTCTCACCATTTCAGTTCAGTTACTCAGTTGTGTCAGACTCTGTGACCCCATGGACCTCATCACGCCAGGCCTCCCTGTCTATCACCAACTCCCGGAGTCCACCCTAACCCATGTCCATTGAGTCGGTGATGCCATCCAACCATCTCATCCGCTGTCATCCCCTTCTCCTCCTGCCCTCAATCTTTCCTACCATCAGGGTCTTTTCCAATCAGTCAGCTCTTCTTATCAGGTGGCCACAGTATTGGAGTTTCAGCTTCAACATCAGTCCTTCCAGTGAACACTCAGGACTGATCTCCTTTAGGATGGACTGGTTAGATCTCCTTGCAGTCCAAGGGACTCTCAAGAGTCTCCAGCAGACCCCAAATAAACAATTTTTGTTGTTGTTTTTGGTTTTTTCTAATCAAACCAAGTCTGCTTCCTTGAAACTTCTACCCATTACCCTGTTGGTTCTCACCTTGGCTGACATTTAGGCTTACATATGGAGCTTTGAGAAAGTCCTGACACCCCAGCCTACACACACCAATCAAATCAGAATTTCTGAGGGGAGAAGTGGGGGTGGGGGAGGGGCGTAATGTGTGCATACGTGCATGTGTGCTAAGTTGCTCTGTCAGGTCCGACTCTTTGGGACCCTGTGGACTGTAGCCCACCAGGCTCCTCTGTCCATGGGATTCTCCAGGCAAGAATGCTGGAGTGGGTTGTCATGCCCTCCTCCAGGGGATCTTCCTGACCCAGGGGTTGAACCCTCCTCTCTTACGTCTCCTGCATTGGCAGGTGGGTTCTTTACCCCAAGCGCCACCTGGGAAGTGCCAACCCAAACATTAGTATTGTCTAAAGCTCCTCGGATTGTCCCAACTGGGGAGCCAGGTTTGAAAAAAACCTGTTTTTGGTTCAGTTCTTGCATTAGTTGGCTATGGCTTCCATAATAAAATACCACAGATTAGGTGGCTTAAACAACAGAAGTTAATCTTCTCACAAGTCTGGAGACTGAAGTTCAAGATCAAGGTGTCAGCAGGTGTGATTTCTCCTGAGGCCTCTCTCCTTGGCTTCTAGATGGCTGCCTTCTCCCTGTGTTCTCACATGGCCTTTCTTCTCGCTGTGTGCGTCCCAAGGTCTGTCTGTCTCTTCTTACCAGTCAAGTCAGATTAGGGCCCCATCCTTATGGTCTCACTTAACCTTAATTACCTCCATAAAGGCCAAACACAATCACATTAGGGATTGGGGCTTCACATGTGAAGGGGCATGGTGGGGGAACAGGGCAGGAGACCCCACTCTTCCTGTAACAGTTCTGCTCACTGACTAGAACTGGCTGGTTTAGAGGTCCTTACCCACAGTGCCATGGCACCCACATAGGCCATGGGCTGTCAGGTTGTGAAGGTGGCCAGCTGGATTCTGGGGCCACTGGAGGCCCTAGGAGAGCTGCCTCTAGCCCTGTGCAGCTACCCAAGCATCCTTTGAAAACAGCAGGGCCAGATGCCATGCCCAGCAATCTCATGAAGCCCAAAATCAGCAAACAAAATGAGTTATGTCTGGCCTTCAGTTATTTGGGCAGGAACATCTTTTTGGCAGATAGCTACAGAGTACCCACAGGGTTACTGGAGGAGTCCTGGGTGCTCAAGAAGTGAAAAGCACAGGACAGAGAGTCAGGGATTAGGGGCTACACGGGTGGGCTCCAGGTGGTGGCTTCTATCCTCTCCGTTCACATAAATCAGGTGACATATTATGACAAGTGAAGTCCTGGCAAAGAAGTGGATTCTACAAATTAGGGCTCATTCTTTTGAAAGACTGACGTGTAGGTGTTTAGAACCGTACCTGGCACTTAGTAAGCCTCAATAAATGTTGAATGAACCAATTAATAACTGAAAATATTTTATTGGATTTGAAATCCATTAGAAATGTTACAAGACATTTCAATATTAAAAGTTAATTACACTTAATTACAACTCTTGAAACTGCTGAACAATTGGAAGAGTATTTCTTTCTACTTTTGTCTCGTGTTATGAAAAATGGTTTTCATTGTTGTGATTTTCAAGAATTGAAATCAGTTCAATTCAGTCGCTCAGTTGTGTCTGACTCTTTGCGGCCCCATGAATCGCAGCACGCCAGGCCTCCTTGTCCATCACCAACTCCCAGAGTTCACTCAAACTCATGTCCATCGAGTCAGTGATGCCATCCAGCCATTTCATCCTCTGATGTCCCCTTTTCCTCCTGCCCCCAATCCCTCCCAGCATCAGAGTCTTTTCCAATGAGTCAACTCTTCGCATGAGGTGGCCAAAGTACTGGAGCTTCAGCTTTAGCATCATTCCCTCCAAAGAACACCCGGGGCTGATCTCCTTCAGAATGGACTGGTTGGATCTCCTAGCAGTCCAAGGGACTCTCAAGAGTCTTCTCTAACACCACAGTTCAAAAGCATCAATTCTTTGGTGCTCAGCTTTCTTCACAGTCCAACTCTCACATCCATACATGACCACTGGAAAAACTATAGCCTTGACTAGAAGGACCTTTGTTGGCAAAGTAATGTCTCTGCTTTTCAATATGCTATCTAGGTTGGTCATAACTTTTCTTCCAAGGAGTAAGCGTCTTTTAATTTCATGGCTGCAATCACCATCTAGGTGACTTTGGAGCACCCCAAAATAAAGTCTGACACTGTTTCTCCATCTATTCCCCACGAAGTGATGGGACCAGATGCCATGATCTTCGTTTTCTGAAGGTTGAGCTGAATAGCTTATCATTAAACAGTCTTGATCAGAATTGTATGTAGCTGGGCTTCCCTGGCGCCTCAGTGGTAAACAAAGCACCTGTCAATGCAGGTGATTGCTGACTGCTGTAGGAGCTTCTCAATCCTTGGGTGGAGAAGATTCCCTTCTCCAGGGAATGGCAACCCATTTCAGTACTCTTGCCCGAGAAATCCCAAAGACAGAGGAGACTGGCGGGCTACCATCCATGGGATTGCAAAGAGTCAGACACAAGTTAACAACTGAGTGTGCACACACACACACACACACACACACTTCAAGTTGAAAATCTGACATTAAAAAGAAAAGCCAGGTTCATTGAAGCAATGTTGTTCATTGTTTCCAAGCAATGTTCCAAAACAACTCATTAACTTTATTAACTTTAAGGAATTTTATTTAAGGGACTTCCCTAGGGGCGCAGTGGATAAGCATCCACCTGCCAAAACAGGGGACATGGGTTCAGTCCCTGGTCCAGGAAGATTTCATATGCTGGGTAGCAACTAAGTCCATGTGCCACAACTACTGAGACCATGCACCTAGAGTCTATGCTCTGCAACAAGAGAAGCCGCCACAATGAGAAACCCTACCACCACAACAAAGAGGGAGCCCGTTTGCCGCAGCTAGAGAAAGCTCAGGCAAAGCGACAAAGACCCAGCACAGTCAAAAATAAATAATTTTTTTCAAAAAAGAAATTTTACTTTCGAGGTATTTCTTAAATGCATTTGATATATCATCCCTAATACTTTGTATTTTTTCTTGTCAAAATAATATGTAAAGAAAATACAATGAAAATGTTCACCAAGCCTCATATGCTGTTGTTTAGTTGCTGTCATGTCTGATTCTTTTGCAGCCTCATGGACTGTAGTCTGCCAGGCTTCTCTGTTCATGATATTCTCCAGGCAAGAATAGTGGCGTGGGCTGCCATTCCCTTCTCCACGGTAGATTCCTTACCCAGAGATTTTTGACCACCTGAGCCACAGAGACATATACAAATCCTCTTTAGTTTATATATTACGAATATTGTCACTTTTTATACATGTTATAATATGAAAAAATTTAGGAAGCACTGCCTTCGACTTCTCTTAGTCAATGGCACAATATCGAAATTACTAAGCCTAAATTAGGGTGCTGCCCTGATTGTTCTTTTTTCTTCATGTTCTCAAGCCGATCCTTCCATCAGTTCAGTTGTGACTTCCTTCAAAATCATCTCCTCTGTCCACGTCTTTCCTTCTCCAATGCTTCTACTTGGATTAAGCCACCATCATCTCTTACCTGGACTACTGCAAAAGATTCCTATCTGAGTTTCCATTTCCTGTGTTCCTTGCCCTTCTTCAATTCCTTCCTCACATGGCAACCTGTGTGTCCTTTTGAAAACTCAATTCGATCCTGTTATGTCTCACCAGCTCTTTACACCCTTAAAGCCTTCCAGTGGCTCCTTAAGTAAAATCTAGACTCCCTCTTATGGCCTAAAGGGCCCTAATAATATCGTTTCACCTTCCTCTCCAGCCTCACCTCTACTGCCTTCCCACCCTCACATGCTCTAGCCAAACCAGCCTTCTGTTTCCTAAGAAAGAATTCTAGGGCAAAGGTCAAGATCAAGTGCAGATACCAGGCAAACAATTAGATGGAGAATCTAGAGTTTAGGGCACATCTGAACCGGATCTATAACCTGGGATTCTAGTAGAAAGTCAAAAGACAAGGTGAGATCACCAAGGAAGAGGGCTTAGAAAGAGGAGGACCAGAGACTGGGCAGTGGAGCATTCTCAGGGAGATGAAAAGAGTCCTGTGAAGGAGACCGGGAGACGCAGCCAGCGGTTGTAGGAGAGAAAAACAGGAGGTTTGGGATCCTTGGAACCACTCTGAGAAGTCTGTTAAAAATACACACTTTCAGAACTAGCCACTGGATTTTTCAGTACGAAGATGAACACCAAGCATTCCCAGTCCTGTTATTATGAGAGAAACCTGGGAAACACTGTTCTGGAGCTTAACACAATCAGAAGAATCACTTGCCTGGGGCCCTTTGTAAACACATACTCTGCAGGGACCTCACCCCCAAATAAACCGAAAATGAACCTCCAAGGAACTTACAGTTTGGAAGTTCATCTTCCAAACTAATTATTTCTTTTTGGGACTTGTTCTTAAAGAGTTTTGCTTTTGAACCAATGAATCAGCAGTTCTCTCTTCATTGACAAAGGCTGATATACCATTTCCATCATCTCTTCAACTGGAGGCATTTACTAAAACCATATGGAGTTGATTTTAGCACATGCTAGGGTCTCAGCCGGAGAAGGCAATGGAACCCCACTCAAGTACACTTGCCTGGAAGATCCCACGGACGGAGAGCCTGGTAGGCTGCAGTCCATGGGGTAGCTAAGGGTTGGACGTGACTGAGCGACTTCACTTTCACTTTTCCTTTCATGCGTTGGAGGAGGAAATGGCAACACACTCCAGTGTTCTTGCCTGGAGAATCCCAGGGACAGGGGAGCCTGGTGGGCTGCCGCCTATGGGGTCACACAGAGTCAGACATGACTGAAGTGACTTAGCAGCAGCAGCAGGGTCTCAGCAAGGAGTCTTGGCTTTGAACTAAAATTAAAACTACCTAACCAAAAAAAAAAAAAAAAAAAAGGAATTCCCAAGTCTGGACACAATAGTCAAACTACAAGTTACAGCACTCCACCCAAACTTCCTAGCTAACTTAGCTCCCAAAGCTCTCAGAGTCATCTTCTCTGAGTCTCAGGAACCACCTAATGGCAGCCATGTCAAGACGGTCTTTCCAGGGCCTCTCTTTCTGGGGTCCTCACAGCTGCCTCCCCCAACCCAACCTGCTCCATCAGGCTTTTCTAGCTCTAGAAAAATTTAGAGGCTCTTCCTAAATTTCCTTACTTTGAATGTTAAAACCTCTCCCTCGATCAAAATGGGAAACTTTTTGCCCTCTTTGACAGAAATCATTCCTTGTTGGCCACCTGATGGGTACTTGGGGTTAATTAGAAAATCCCCATCAAGAGTTCAGAGGCCAATATCAGCTGTCAAAATCCCACATTCCCCTCTCGCCCCTCTTTCAAGTGCAAAACAACCTGTGTCTGAAGATGTGTGGGAGATAAAAGGGCACACACAGCAGCGCGGGGGCTTTGCTTCGGCCTCATTCACGGCCCCACCACCATGAATACTGCAAAATCTCAAATGAAAGTTTTAATCTCCCCACTGCATTCAGCCTAAAGAGAAAAGGGCTTCCTTTTAACAATTTCCCCCTTAAACCTTTTGTGTTGCCATGCTCCTGAAAAAAAGCGGAGATTTCACTCTGACCCGGCGAGGGCTTTACGCCAAAGAAAGCAACGCACCTCGAACCCTTTGTGCTGAAAGAAGGGCTGGCCGGCCCGAAGCCACCGGCGCGAAAGCGGCAACCTACGGTGGGGAGCGCGGGGGGCAGAGGGTGCCCGCGTCTCTGCAGACGCCGGGCTCTGGCCTCGGGCCCCTGGGCCCTAAAGGAACGAGTGTGAGGCGCCGCGGACCCCACTGCTCCCAACAGTGCGGAGTCTGGCGTTGGGGGGTGCGACATGGGGCGGCTGACTTTCCAGCCAGGACACCGGTCTGAAACGCACCCGCACCCGCAGACCAGGGGGCTCAGTGTGGCCCTTCTTTGTTTTCACAATGAACTCAAAAAGAGAAGGAACTCCAAGTTCAACGCTCTAAGCGACCCTTCGGGGAGAATCTCTGTCGGTGGTGTTCACAAGACTCCGGCCGACTGCTAGGAAAGCTGATCTTTGGGCGCAGACCCCGTCCTCTCCCGGAGCTGCAGCCCGCACTCCGCAGAACGCCTTTGCGCCCAGGGCGCTTCCCGCGCGCAGACCCGCCGCGTCCCGAAGAGGACCTGGAGAAACGCAGAGGAGTGTTTCGATCTTTGCCTGCCTTCACCGTTACTCCCTTCGCACATAATTAATGCTACCGAGGTGCTCGTGACTAGAAACCCAACTCTCAGCTCTTCCAGCATTGAAAAAAAGTTCCCAAATTATGACGTCCCCTTATCTCCTCCAAAGGGCTGCTCTAAATGTTTGAAATTAACACCTGATATTAATCCAAACTGTCGGGATTAAAAGCAAGAGGCTCTGTTTCTGAGCCCAGCGCGGTTTTACGAGCGCCTTAATTTGGTGTTGCTTGATTCTGACAGCCCAGTGAATGCCAGCTCTTTCAAAAGAGTGTTTTCTGTCGAGCGGCCAGAGTTCAAAAGGCCCAGCGCCCAGCTTTCAGCGCAAACTGAGCGCAGGGCCGGCTCGGAGCGGTTCTAAAGCAGCCCCTGCCGGTCGGTCTCTCCTTACATTTGTAAAACGATGAACGCGCCCCTTCCCTCAAGGGTTCTGCCTCCTCCTGTTTGACAGTTTGCTTCGCTAGCCTTTTCATCACTTCTGAACGTGATTTTTATTGAGGGTCATAGCCTGGTAGGTATGTTGTCACTGCCCAAGGCAAAATTGCTTTGATAGCTTTCCTTTTTAAAATCTGTTTGTAAGGGGTCTCCCCCTTTCCCTCTCTTTTGGCGTGTGTGACTTGGAACGGGTGTTGTTTTCGGGACAGCGTAGGGCGGGGGCGATTTTCAAAAGATGTCTCAAATTCAGACGTTTAAAGAAACAGCGGTGAGAGGGCGGTAGCGTGGAGGTGAACAAAAGGCCAAATAGCATTTAAAATTATTACATTTATCTGTGCTGAATGACATGTATTTTAAAAATAAAAAGCACATATAAAGACTTTAAAATCCCTTCCTTTACATTTGCCACTTGCTGAATAAAAGCTTATCGAAAGCGTGCCTTTGATCATTTTTAAGCTGTGAAATTCTGGCCAACCTCTTGAACACAAGCGAATCGCACACCATAACACACTTCCAAAATGAGAGCAGGAATAAATTGATAATGCTGATCAACTTTTCTGCATCTCCGCTTTAACTTCGAGCTCAAAATGAGCCCCAAATGGACACACAGGTTCTAATTAGAGTGTTTCTGAATTCCTTTCCAGTTCTAATGATCCATAAATAATATTTCAGTTTGTGGATAGTTCAAGGGAAAGTACATCTTTTTAAAAATCATAATTATCTAGATAATTAGACTAAGGCAATAAAATTTAAGTACTGACTTTAGCAGTAATAGACATAGAAAATTTTCACTTTATATAAAATCATACTTCAAATGCACAAATACTGCTACATTTAAAGGAACTCGAGTGCAAATTATTCTGTCAAATGAAAAAGACTTTTCTAATGAAAATAAACATCTTATTAATCTATTTATTATATTAATATATCTGATTTTTCTTAAACCAGATTTCTTAAAAAAACAAAGAGTTTCCTTATACAGAAGTATGGCCATATTCATGGTATACTTAGATTAACAATTCTCCAGAAAGAAATAGAAACAAAAGGTTTGTAAGGACACTTAAGATCTTTTCTCATTAGGAAAATGACAGGAGATAAAAAGAAACTTAGAGATATCTGCACAATGAAAAAAAAGTTATTCAGAGCAGATGAAACTTTTAACTCCTCTACTAAATATAGGTGTTCCAAATTTACATTATGAAAGGAATATAAGATAATCCAATAGAAATATTCTACATTTTAACTGAATTATGAATAATGCATCTTTTACATAAGTTGATTTAATATGGCTCTTTGAGGAAAAGTTTTCATTCGATAAAATTTTGTTACTTGCTTCAGAAGTTTCAGGGAAGGAGAAATTGAAAAAAATTAATGCAATTACTAATGAATTTTGGTTAAGCCACAATAGAAGAGGAACAAAGTCATTGGATATGAGGATATCTGAGTTTTTAATTTTCTAATGCTAAAATCTCCTTTAGAACGCAGTATTTGGAACATCAGGGAGTTTTGCTACCAACTGCAATAACATTTTTGTCTAAACATTTTCTCTGCTTGTCTTATGGTTAAGGGACAACCTAGTATAAACCACCTGTTGTGCTACGCACCTAGTCCAATTAGACAAGTCTTTTGCCTTTGTGGCAATAATGACCCACATGAATCACTACTTTCAGACTAACCGAATCTGAAAACCCCAGTCAGAGTGGTCTTTTCATGCTCACAAAGTCAGCAGGCAACTTGCCTCTCATAAAGCTTAAAATCTATCAAGCACATGCAGAATAATTCACATCACTGCCCCTGAAACCCTTTGAAGCAAATAAACAGAAAAGAAAAAGATTAAGATTTGATCTCAATTTAAACATGTTAACAGTAACGCTATATTAGTCCAGATTTTACCCAGCTGTTTTGGATCTTTAGAGAATGTGAACAAGAGAGCAAACCTGTTTCAAGGATTAGAGAATATAAAGGTTCAAAAGGAGTCGAACCCTTTTCGGAACTATACATCTCCTGCCTTGGTTTCTTGCTTGACAGAGTTTTAGAATTCAATGCCATTGGGTTCTTTTTCACTTTTTTTCTCTGAAATCTGGCTTTCTTATAATTACTTCCCCAAACAGATCTCTTACACTCTTTAAAACTATAAACATTATAGATCACATAGGGTGGGCTAAAATCATTTGCCTCATAGGGCACTGGGTTTATATCTAAAGTCATTCGTAATCATCTATGTCAAATTCAGTGAGAGAGGACTTATTTAGTTTTACTCTTTTTTTTTTTTAAGGAAGACATGAGCAAACCAGAAAGAGAATAAATATGACCACATTTAGAGTAAAATTGCAACCACTTATTAAATAATCACTTCCTTTAAAAGAATAAATCTGCTGTTTTCCCAGAACTGTAGAAGGAAAAGACATTTTCACAGACAAGAAAGACAAATGTAGAAGCTGATTCTGACAATTAAGTTCAAATGGAGAGCTAGAGAGAAATATTTAACAGCAGAAAAAGAAGTCAAACAGAATGAATCAAAGCGAACTATTTGTATGTAGCATCAGTCACTGTCAGAGAAGGCAATGGCACCCCACTCCAGTACTCTTGCCTGGAAAATCCCATGGATGGAGGTGCCTGATAGGCTGCAGTCCATGGGGTCTCGAAGAGTCGGACTCGACTGAGTGACTTCATTTTCACTTTTCAGTCACTGTAATTTTGTTGACGAGAAGGCAGTTTGTCATTACGATTGGGTTAACTAAGTTCAACAGAAGATGCAGCAGGAGCTATAGGGATGAAGTACCTGGAAAGATACATTTCATTTGTCTTGGGAAGAGAGACAGAAGGGTTTGCGGGTAGACGTATAGGAAAATATTCACCGAACAGTACTTTACACAGGTAAACATCATGAGAACTCTCACTAGTCCCCATTTTTACAGATGAGTAAAATGAATTTAGAAATTTCAAGTTTCTTGCATAAGGAAGACAGTAACTACCTGATGGTCTGAATTTTGCTTCAAGCTTATTTTTTCTAAAATAGATTGGTTCTCTACTCAAGAGCAGGAAGGCACATTTTAAATTTTCATGGAAAGCAGTAAATATAGGATAGTAGGTATTAAGGCTTCTCTTTTTCCTATTATCTGTTCTTGCATCATTCATTTCACCGAGTTAATAAATCTTCACTAAGCATCTTTTACTATCCACCACTCCCAAAAGATACTTGGAAGAAAAAGTGAAAGTTTAGTCACTCAGTCGTGTCCGGCTCTTTGTGACCCCATGGATTGTAGACCACCAGGCTTCTCCGTCCACGGGATTTTCCAGGCAAGAGTATTGGAGCGGGTTGCCATTTCCTTCTCCAGAGGATCTTCCCGACTCAGGGATCGAACCCAGGTTTCACACATTATACACAGACACTTGACCGTCTGAGCCACCAGGAAAGTCCCACAAAAGATACTTGGTACAGGTTAAATGCCTCACCTAAGGTTTCACAGAACCCAGGCAATCACATTAGAGGCCATGCTCTTCATTAAGTGTCATTCTCTGATGCCTCTGCTACAGTCTTGCAAAGTAGGTGATCTGGCCAAAAGGAGGAAAGAGCGCTACATAAAGGTGATCTGATAAGATGGTGTGTGCCTCTGAACTCAGTGGGAAATATGGCATCTGGGGAAGATTCCAGAGTAGCAAAAATAAATCATTGACCCAATGGGATGATAACAAGAAAATAGCCAAGAAAAGAGAACAAGTTTCTATAAAGCAAAACAATAACATCAGTCGTTCTCTATTCAGAGAAGGCAATGGCAACCCACTCCAGTGTTCTTGCCTGGAGAATCCCAGGGACAGCGGAGCCTGGTGGGCTGCTGCCTATGGGGTCACACAGAGTCGGACACGAATGAAGTGACTTAGCAGCAGCAGCAGTTCTCTATTAGATTAAGTGTAAAACCACAATACATACAAAGGAATAAATAACATTATTCATGTAGGAAACTTAGAAAAATTATAAAATAGAAAATAAAAATCATCTTGCCACTCAGAAACAGTCACTACTGTCTCCCTTTTTTGTAATATACCTTTATGTCTACATGTATAATACACATGTATAGGCACATTTTTAATAGAATACATATCTTATATATAATTTTCATGCTGGCTTTTTGATTGCTTATTATATTGGATACATTTTCCAATGCCTTCAAAGAGTCTTTGAAAACATTCTTCTTAATTTTACATGTCAAAATTTATTAAACCAATTCCCTATAGTTAGGCACCTAATAATTCTACTTTTTGCTACTAGAGGTAGCTCCCCATTGTACAAATATTTTGTATTTTTGTGAACATCTCTGATGATTTCATCAGGATTAAACAACACTTTTCGTGGTTTTTTAATTGCCATTGTGTCTTCCAAAATGGTTTTATTTATTTACCCTCCAAGATGCAAAATGACATTTTCACTGCTGGGAAAGAATATTTTCAAAAAAATTTCTACCAACTAAATGGAAAGGGGAAAGCATGCTATTATTTGAAATTCCTTCATTATTAACTTGAATATTTTAACATGCTTCTTGATATTTTTGTTGTTTATGCAGTATATTTATGCCCTTTCCTTTTTGGTATTGGTATGCTTGACTTGTTGATTATAAAGAGGTCTTTACATATTAAAAATATTGAGTAACTACATAATACTACATTTGGATCTGTTTTTCAAGGTCCCAGACCAATTTCTGCATCTTTCATTATACCCTTCCTGACTCCTTCAACCCTAACTCAAGTCTCCTGCTTCCAAAATCTTAATACAATATCCAGTACTGAATTATATACCGTTTGAAGTCCTTTAGAGTTTCTCCTTTCATCCTCCATAATACCTTTCCAGAGAAGACTTTGTGCCTCTTAACAACTACAAAGAACCGACTTGACATCTCTGAATTCTCAGTGTTGTTAATCATGACATAGTTGTAATTATCCTCATTTAGCAGGTGAAGGAGCTGGGGTTCAGCCCAGATTTACCAACTGCTCCATGGTTATCCTAAATCTTCAATCAGGCTTTCTCACTCCTATAGTGCTTCTACCAGTTCTCACGTTACCATGTCTACATTGAGATACTCTTATGTTAGCATTTTTTTAGTTTATTTTAAACGTATGGGGCTTCCCTGGTGCCTCAGTGGTAAAGAATCTGCCTGCCAATGCAGGAAACATAGGTTCAGTCCCTGGTGCAGGAAGATCCTACACACCTCAGAGCAGCTAATCCTGTGCGCAGCAATGATTGAGCCTGTGCTCTGGAACCCGGAAACGGCAACAGCTGAGCCCACAGGCTTCAGCGGCTGAAGCCTGTGTGTCCTTGCTCCACAGCAAGAGAAGCCACCACAATGGCAAGCCTGCGTACTGCAACCACGGAGTGGCAACCACTCGCTACAAACAGAGAAAAGCCTGTGTAGCAACGAAGGTTCAGTACAGCAATAAAACTATAAAAATAAAAATAAATCAATAAAACCCAATTCAAAGAGCTCACAAAGAAGACTTAGTTGGTAAGAAATAGAACCACGTCTGATATTTTAGATTTTTGGTATAGAAAAATGAATTCTTTTATTTGTTGTGGTTATAATTTCTTTAATAATTCTTTGCCTTTAGAACAAAGAACATCAAATTTCCTCAAAACTTGAGTTTGTGGGTTTTTATGTATAAAGGATTTACATGAGTCACCCTCAAATCACAACAATGATAACAGAAATGAAATCAAATAGCCTATGGCTTTCGATATCATCTTCCTCCCGTCTCGCTCCAGAAGTCAAATCCTTACAAATCATTTGGATGCTCCAAATGAATAGTTTTATCTTTCTTTTTGTTAGAATGGGAATTTACCCAGTACTCACCCATAAAAAGCTTTTGTTTAAAAATCACTCTCGTTGAAATGGAGAGGACCCCAGGGATGGCGAATCCAATGGAGAAGAATCTGAAAAATAACTTATTTGGGGTGTGTATGTGTGACGTATGGACAGAGACAGAGAGATGCATACTTGTTTATTCACAATGTGCTACTTTTTGTACAATCCAATATGACTTAGCTAGAGGCTGGGATAAATAAGAGAGAATAAATAAGGAGGAAGAAAAGGTCATATGAGAAGGTGAAACTCACAGCTTCTCTTTGGAACTGAATTGGGCAGGTATGTGTTTTAGAAAGACCTTCAAGGTTCTTCTGGAGAAAGGTCTGATTCGAATAGATTAACGTGGCTGGACTTCCAGGCCTTCTAAAGTGGTCTTTCATTTCCATGTGAATATTGGAAAATGCCCTTCTTGGGAGAGGGGGCTGAGGGATCAGACCTCTTTGCCTCCATCTCTGCTAATTTACATGCTCCCCAATGGAGGTCATATCGATATGAGACCCAACCACTGTCAGCTTTGCGGGCCCCTTAACCTGAGAACCTTGAAGCCCATTGAGAGCTATTCATACTTGGCAGATTGATTTCTTCAGTCATTTTGTCATAGTAACTGACAATTCACTGCCATCCAAGTGTATCTGGGAGCACAATGCCCACATAAATATTGTTGGCAATTCTCAGCATATCCCTTTGTGGAAATGGTGGATTAACTTACTTCTGCCACTCGACTTTCTATAGCTATGTGGCAGAAGATCATTTCCTCTGCAACCATATAGCCAACAGGACCAGCAGGGCCTGTTTCAGAGCAACAGAGAGTTCAGAACTCCTCATTAATGCATAATGAAATGAATCAAAACTTCAAATACAGGTTAATCTGAGGGGGAGACAACGGGTCCACAGGAACATAAAAACCTTGATGAGAATCAGGAGTAGCTCAAGTCTTAAGCTATTCTAGAAACTTTAGGGTGTGGAAATAATAGCTTATATGATCAGGAAAATGTCTCTAGTTTAAAAAAATAATCATGTGAGAGACAAAGGACATTGACCCTTACTCACACCAGCTAATCTGAAAGGTGTGTTCTGAGCTGCACTGATCCTCAGAGCAGGTGAGGGACTTCCCAGGAGCAGTTCAGAAAGCTCTGGGTGACTTTAGTCTATGGAGGACTTTCTTATTGTTTCTCTAGTTGTTTATCCAACCATCCCCGAATGGTGAGGCAGCCACAGCTGTGGCATGACAGAAAGAATAGGTAGACATTCCTGGATTTGATACCTAGCTCCACTGCTTAGCCATGGTACCCTAAGTCCCTTCATCTTCCTAAACTCAGTTTCACTATCTGTGAAATGGGATTGTAAAGGCACTGACTTTATGCAGTGGTCATAATGATTAAAGAAGATCATTTATTCATCAAGTAAGTCTTTTCTAAGTACCTTCTCCGCAATAGGCACAGCATTTAGGACTGGGAAATGAAAATATCTGGAGGTGGAAGTCTCTTTGATTTTAATGCATTCAGTTAGAAAGGAAAATAAAATTACTTCAATGTAAGACTTGACTCTGAGTTGGCTTGGAAGCTTCAGGGAAGGCTTCTCAGAGAAGACAGCACTTGAGATTTGAAGAAGGAGAAGTTGTCAGCAGATGACAATGTGGGATAGGGAAGGCCAGAGGGGGTAGGCGATAGCACTCTTGTTGCTGCTGGAGTGTGATGGGCAAGGAGCCTGCAGCAGAAGACAAGGCTGAGTGCAGAAAGGACTGAGTCAGAAGGAGCTGTGTGCCCACTACAGAGGAGTCTAGATTTCAACCTGTCATCACTGGGAGCCTTGGAAACATGCCTGCCTCACCAAGCATTTGTAGGTGCCATGTGCTGTGCTCAGACACTGGGATGCTTCTCGTCTGGTCAGACTAATGAATGCTGATGTCACGGTGGAGTTGACTGAGTTGCTAGTGATGCAGGATAGTGAGCCAAAGCTCATGTATGGGTGTGGGGGACAGAGGCAGTAAACCTTTCGAAGAATTCTACTCATGCCTGGAAGTCAAGAGGCAGGGATACACCTCCAGTCGGTTTCTCTATCTCCCTGAACCTTTCTCTGTCTCTCCAGTGTACATGTGTAAGTAACATTTGCCAAGCCTCAGTGGAGAAGTTTTATGGCATGAGAGATGCCCAGCACCTTGCAAAATTAAGTACTATCCCCCACTCCAGTACTCTTGCCTGGAGAATCCCATGGACAGAGGAGCCTGGTAGGCTGCAGTCCATGGAGTTGCGAAGAGTTGGACATGACTGAGCGACTTCACTTTCACTTTTCACTTTCATGCATTGCAGAAGGAAATGGCAACCCACTCCAGTGTTCCTGCCTGGAGAATCCCAGGGAAGGGGAAGCCTGGTGGGCTGCCATCTATGGGATCACACGAGTCGGACACAACAGAAGCGACTTAGCAGTAGCAGCAGCAATAGCAAGGCTATATCTAAGACTGTAATATTCACTGAAAGGACTGATGCTGAAGCTGAAGCTCCAATACCTTGGCCACCTGATGCTAAGAGCTGACTCATTGGGAAAGACCCTGATCCTGGGAAAGACTGAAGGCAGGAGGAGATGGGGATGACAGAGGATGAGATGGTTGGATAGCATCACCAACTCAGTGGTGGATGGCATCACCAATTCATTGGACATGAGTTTGAGCAAACTCTGAGAGTTAGTGAAGGACAGGGAAGGCTGGTGTGCTATAGTCCATGGGGTTGCGAAGAGTCAGACACAACTGAGCAACTGAACAAGGCTATAATCTGCTGCAGTTTTCTCCTTCCTCTTGCTGAAGTGTGTGAGTAGCACACTTGAATATCTGAAGGAGCCTAAGCCTCAAGAGAAGGGAGCCCCAAGCCTCCCAAGACCACTTAAATAGGAGGTGGGATTTCCCAGAAAGTTGGTACCACCCTCTACTTCTGAGGCCAATGTAAGGAGAGTCAGGACATTGAGAGTACTAAGAAGACGAATCCTAGAAATGCAAATACTGGGGCTTTACCAGTTAGCAGCTGTGTGATCCTGGGGAAGTCCCTGAACCCTTGCGAGCTTCTGCTCCCTCATCTCGAAAATGGGAATAAGTTGATGATACCCACTCTGCCCACTGAATAGCGCAGCATGGTCTGTGATGACACATGCTCTGGTCATCTGTGGCTGCCTAACCATTACTCCAAAGCAGAGTGGCTTCAATCCATCACATTCACCTAGTTCACAAATCTGCTAGTCTCTGCTCCATTTGCTATCAGCTGGGGCGGCTCAGTGGCTGGGGCTGGAATTTCAGAGGGTTCATGCACTCATACATCTGAGGGTCAGTGCTGACTCTTGATGACCTCAGGGTTTCCTCATAGCAGGGTGGCAGTGTACAGTGTAAGTGCCTGATTAGGCAGAACACCAAGCCAGAAGTCACGCACGTATACATTTTCCCTCGGTCACAGCCGTCATAGTCCCACTGGGACTCAAGAAGAGGGAGCACAGACCCCTCACCCCTCCATAGGAATGACAGTGACCTTGTGAGACGATGATGTGGGATGGGATAGACATATTGGCAGGGCCATCTTTGGAAAATATAATCTGCCACTTGACGTGGAAAAAGAGCTTTATGAAGTATAAAGCAACATATGAATGGTGTTGCTGAAAATCCCATGGACGGAGGAGCCTGGTGGGCTGCAGTCCATGCGGTCGCTAAGAGTCGGACACGACTGAGTGACTTCCCTTTCATTTTTCACTTTCATGCATTGGAGAAGGAAATGGCAACCCACTCCAGTGTTCTTGCCTGGAGAATCCCAGGGATGGGGAGGCCTGGTGGGCTGCTGTCTCTGGGGTCGCACAGAGTCGGACACAACTGAAGCGACTTAGCAGCAGCAGCAGCAGCAGCTGAATGAGTGAATAGGGTTGGCTGAGCAAACTCTGGGAGACAGTGAAGGACAGGGGAGCCTGGTGTGCTGCAGTCCATGGGGTTGCAAAGAGCTGGACATGACTTAGCGACTGAACATCAAGAACAA
The DNA here is from genome assembly GCA_917880005.1 of Nanger dama. Lineage (NCBI taxonomy): Eukaryota > Metazoa > Chordata > Mammalia > Artiodactyla > Bovidae > Nanger > Nanger dama. Next base: position 2,476,453 of record CAKJTW010000085.1, on the reverse strand, counting down.
CAACCACCACCACTCAAGGTTTTCCACTTAAGTGCTTTTTCACACAGTTAAGTACTATTATTTTTAAAGTCTTTGTTCGATATCTATTACATGCAGGCACCAATCAAGATGTTTTCAAGCCCAAGATCCCATTTCACCCATATAACAAGCATAAGGGATAGAATTTATGATTCCTATTATAGAGTAAACTGAGGTTCAGGGCATTAAGTGATAGCTTCTATTCATTCACTCCATAAATATGTATTAAACATCTACCTTCTGTCAGACAATATGCTCAAAGGGGAGCAATAGTAAACTAACCAGCCCTGATCTCTGCCTCATCTAGTGAAGACAAAAATAAAAGCCAGATAATCTTAAAAGAAATTGATTACTATTGTGACCAACACTAGTAGGAAGATCCCCTGTGGATGTCGGGGGAGCTTCCCTAGGGAAGCGACATTTTAAATGACACTTGAAGAAAGAGTAGGAATGAGATAGGGGTAGAGGTGTACAGGAGAGCATTCCCAGCAGAGGGCGAAGCCTGTGCAAAGGCCCTGTGGGTGGAAGGAGAGGGACACACCTGGAGCACAGAGTGAGGAGCTTGCTTTGAGATGCAGCTAGAGGGACTGACAAGCCAAAAAAACTAGCGAAAAGCTTGCAGAGCCTTGCTCAATCATAAGCCAGAAACTGTAGAGTCAAGACTTAATTTAGGGCTTCTAAGCATCCCCTGGAGAAGGCAATGGCACCCCACTCCAGTATTCTTGCCTGGAAAATCCCATAGACAGAGGAGCCTGGTGGGGCTGTAGTCCATGCGGTTGAGACTGAGCGACTTCAATTTCACTTTTCACTTTTCACTTTTATGCATTGGAGAAGGAAATGGCAACCCACTCCAGTGTTCTTGCCTGGAGAATACCAGGGACGGGGAGCCTGGTGGGCTGCCATCTATGGGGTCACACAGAGTCGGACATGACTGAAACAACTTAGCCGCAGCAGTAGCAGCAAGCACCCCCTAAGGGTTATTTCAATCCAGGACAGTTGCCTGGATTGTACTGGGCAGAGCACTACCTACTGCTGTCTCCCACAGATCCTTACATGGGTGAGGGTAAGCCACACGTGTCTCCACTCAGGTGCCAGGCTCTTGGAGGGCTATGTGCTCTCCTCTCTGATTAATCTCTGCGTGGCACTGAAGTGTGGAGACTATGCAGACACTGAGTGAGTGCTTGTTACTCAGCTAATTACTCCCAGCCTGACTGTGAATAATACAAACACCCTCTTATCAAACCCTCCCAAAGGCAGATACCCTGCCAAGGACCTAAAAACAGAGAGGCTCCCTGGAATCTAGATGGCATTTTCGTGGGTGAAAATGAGAAAGCAAGACCTTTTCAAAGCCTCAATTTGCCCTTCTGTGAAATGGGGAGATTCAACCCAATTACTTCCTAGCCAATTTATTAAAAATCAATTCATTCAAAAATGAATCTAAAATAAAATTGGCACAATCATGCACCCTTTGCAGAAACAGTTTATCTTGCTAGTTTTATAGAGAAACCAGTAAGGTGAGGTGGTTAGGACAGCAGGACCCTAGGAGAGAGAATCTCAGCATGGGGATGTACAGTCAGAAAAGAATGCTTGCAGACAGGAAAATGTTTCTTACAGAATGTGCTTCTCAGCAGCTCTCTGGCCCTCTCATCCAGAGCCTAGAACCGTTTCCAAAAGAGTTCTATTAGCTTTTGAAAGAAAACAGCCTGCTTTCCCTATTGGCAGCTATCTAGGCTACCAGCAGCTTCCCTGGTATTCTTGGTTAGGAAATCCCATGGACAGAGGAACCTGGTGGGCTAGAGTCTGTAGGGTCGCACAGAGTTAGACACAACTGAGCATGCATGCCATGCCAGCTTAGAAGGAAAATATTTTTCTCTCTTTGGCAAAAGACACATTATGGATCCGTCAACATTAGGAGAAAAATGTTTTTCTGGAGATGGGCACTATGTAAAAAGTATTTTTGATTTGCATTGTCATTCACAACTATTGGGTCATTTTCTTGTGGTGTCAACTAATAGAACGATTAAACCACGACCCCCTACATAAATCTCTTCTGACATGTTTATTCACAATAATAATTTTTAAAAACTCGAATGATAAGGTTAGAATTACTCACCAAAACCCAGTAAAGCACAGCCACCTCCACAAGCCACTCCAGCAAAAGGCTCTGAGTTTCACAATACCTCACTCATTCTGCTGGCCACAAGACCATCACTGTTTTCATCCTGAATAGCTATTACTGGGGAGCTCCGCCTGGAATTCACTCATCAGAACTATAATATCCCTTCAAATTTCTCATCTGAGATAAAACTTTATAAAATTCTTCCTAACTCAGAAATCATTAAAAGAGCCACTGAGATAAGAGTAGGGTGGAAATAAGAAGGCAGCCAGGAAAAGAGATACTCTTTGGGGAAAATATCCTCACTGGTCCACTCTTGGGACCCCATGGACTGTAGCCTGCCAGGCTCCTCTGTCCATGGAATTCTCCAGGCAAAAATGCTTGGGTTGCCATTTCATCCTCCAGGGGATCTTCCCAACCCAGGTGTCAAACCCGCATCTCCTGCATTTCAGGCAGATTCTTTACCGCTAAGGCACCAGGGAAGCCCTGGTTTCCACTTCAGTGATTCTTTTATCGTGGAATGAACTCTGACTCTAATGGCACACAGAGATGGTACTTTTGTCTCAGAAGCAATACATTTCACACCATAGTCACCTCTCTTTTCTGGACATACGTCTGAATTTCCTACCGTTTTAAGCACCAAAGTAGGTTGTACTTAGGTGTCATAGGGAGCCAGTAAAGGTTTTTTAAAAGGGGCCTTGCCTGGTGGTCCAGACTCCATGCCCACAATGCAGGGGCCTCCGAGTTCAATCCTTGGTCTTTTTTTTTTAAAAAAAGCTAAGTTCATAAAAACATCTGATGCAATGGTGAAGCTGCTGTTTAGAACCGAAAATACCCTGAGAATAGTATAATTATGGTCCCACTGTTGCCAGTGTGAAAATTTTCTTAATATTTTCAAACTAACCTGTGTAGCAGCTGTCTAACCAATCAGTCTACATACTGTTGACCAGTCTTCTAACTGTGAATCATCAGTCACATAGTCGGCAGCCCAGACAGGGTAAGAAGATTGTGGAAAAGGTGGGGTGGGGTGAAGGGATTCAGTGAGGGCAAGAGTGAGGCAAGATGACCCTGGAGAGCCCTCCATCGCTGGTCCTGTGCAAAGGACCTAAACATCTGTACTCTCCTGCCGCTGCTCTTTTGGAAACAACCTGTGATCAAGAGCCATTCCTTTGATCTTGTGTGTGCTCAGTTGCTCAGTTGTGTCCGACTCTTTGAGACCCCATGGACTGCAGCCCACCAGGTTCCTCTGTCCCTGGGATTGCTCAGGCAAGAATACTGGAGTGAGTTGCCATTTCCTCCTCCAAGGGATATTCCTGATCCAGAAATCAAACACATTTCCTGCATTGGCAGGCAGATTCTTTACCACTGAGCCACCCAGTAAGTCCATTCCTTTGCATACATTCAAACAAAGCTTCATCTGGTTATAAATAAATGACTAGCTATTTAAAATGGAGGGAAAAAACTTTTAGATGTCATAAATTTCTATCTCATTTTGCAGCATAATCAAACTATGGTAGATAAGTAAGGCCAAATATTTTCATATAATTCAGTCCAACTCTATTAAATGATTATAATCCAAGTACTAAAATGTCTAGATTTTCAGAGACTTCTATGGGAATAGGAAAATTTTTAGACTACTTGGGGTGTGTTATTTCAGTTCTATTATATATTCATTAATCTGAAATGATATATTCTAAATAGTAATGAATGTTTACCGTCTGTATGCCCTTTTTTTTCTTCTTTTTCTTTTTTAACCCTATTACTGTCTTAGTAATGCTTGTTACTCTCACTTGACATCCTGGGCTTGGGTGGAGCCAAAAGTCTTTAACTTCAAAGGAAGTGAGTTTGGAGTTTTCTGGATCTGATTCAGTAGTTGAAAATAACAGCAAGAAAACAGGAAACTGGATTGTAGGGGAAGGGCTTCCCCAAACCTACCATTGGGCAAATAATTCACAAGTGTTTCAAACAGCAGCTAAAAGAATTGGTGTTGGATTGAAGGGAGGGCACTAAGATATCCTACTTCCCTTCAGACTGTGTTTAAATTCTACATATGTTCAAACTAACTCTCACCTACTATGACCCCAAATAAGAACAGTTCACCAATCCTAAATTTGTTCAATCAACTATTTATTATCTACCATGTGCAAGGCAAATATTCACAGGAATGACTCTGTGAAATGGTTCCACCATTTTACATAAACTCGATAGCAGGTTAAAAAGTAAAAGGAAATTTTTAAAGAGATTTTAGGGAAATAACCCTTTACATATCACAGCTATGATGAAGCTCAGCAGTTCTAGACACCAGAGATGGACAAATAATAGCTGAAAGTTTAAAAACAGTATGTCAATACCTCTATCCTAACTGAAATTTAGGAGGATTTGTAACCAAAACAACTCAGGAAATACTGAAAAAAATATATGCTTTTACAGAAAGGTCTAAAAAATGCAAGCAATATTATTAATGGAAGAAAAATATAGGCCAACGTTAATGTTATTTCAGAGTGTTAACTCTTTAAAAATAAAAAATGGATTGCCCTGGCAAATCTGATAGAATATGGAAAGATATAAATGTTATGCCCTGTGACCCAATTTAAAATATTTTAAATATCCCTTGTGCAATAGATTAAGGGCAAAGTTGAGGTCTTATTTCTTTTCATCCTCGGACTCTAGAAGTTCTTGAAAATAAGCATTTGGGAAAAATCTTGGATGATTTATTCATTCTTTAAAAAGGTGAAGTACACAAACTGGAAGTTCAACTTTACTTAGTTATACTTATTACTCAATAAAGCTGTTATGAAAGTTAGGAACGAGAAAATGCCTGTACCTTTTCAAGATGAAACTGTCTTCAGAACCATTTGATCTTAAGAGCTCATGTGATAAGAAGTATTTTGGATTCTTGATCAAATCTAGAGAATCTGGCTTCAACATTACAGGGTATCGATCCCTTGTTTCCTGTTGGATACATAGTTCTTTCTAGAACATCGAATTTAAATAATTTAAGGTCTGATTATCCAGTTTGTGAATGATCAGAGCCCCTTTCTTGCCCTTATCTTCCCCGAGGCTGTTTTCCCTGAATCTCTGTTCTAACCAGCGAGGAGCTTTTCTTCCAGATGAGCAGAGGACAGGGAATTCAACACTGTCAGCCTTTGCCCTCCCTCTGACTACCCCTGCTTTCTCTCTCTCTTCCTCCCTCTCTTCCTTCCCTTCTACCAACTTCCGTTCCTTTTTATGAAACTTTGTATCAAAGTAGTACACGCATATCATTTAATTATTAAATAATACCACAAATCTTACAATAATAATCCTTAGCCTCTTCTTCCTACTTTTGAGATAGAGCTATTTTCATATATTTTAAACAATTTCTTCTGGTATTTACCTCCATATTTCCTTTTTTTTTTAAATTGAAGGATAGCTGCTTTACAATGTTGTGTTAGTTTCTGCCATACACCAACATGAATAAACCCTCCATATTTCTGAACAGTTTGCTTCTAGTTCCATTTGCTGACTTGTACATTTCAAACATCAGCTATTGACTTTCCATAATGGACAGTGAAGGTTTACCCATCACGCTCAATGCCTCCCACCACTCTACCACAATAATTATATCACTATTTTTGGTACAATCACCACTACGTGTGTCCTTTACTACATGTGTGCAAATAATGTGCAATGGTAAGCTAGTATTAGCCTATGGTTACATTGCCTTGTCTTTTTCTTTTTCCTCAATCTAATAGTTTCTTTTCCTTTATATAGCTCTCTGGGTAGTTATCATTAAGTTCTTCCAAGACTCTCTCTCAGAATTTTAAAACACCCCTAAATATTCCTCTCTTTACCATGTGCTCAAACGCACCAGCTGATCTTCAGTTCTGCGTCTTCTCTTGCACCCTTCCATCCTTCTGCTTCTCTAGTCTTGCTGCCCAAGATTTCCCTTTGCTTTTCTTCTGGGCTGGATCTCTTATTTCCAGTATCCTATGTCTTCTTCCTTAGTCCATCCTCTCTTTTGGCAAAGCATCTCCTGCTGAAGCTTCTTGAGAAAGAATGGAAGTTTCCTCACTGCTAAGAATCTCACTTCTCATTTCTAAGGATCCTGCTCCCTTACAATCTCTTTTAAGGCAGGGGCCACGAGCTGTTTTTCTTTTAATCTCCTAGTGTGTACACTGCTACTCCCCTACCAGTTCTTGTTCATCACAGACCCTGAAATTATCTTATTTATCTGTTTACCAATATATATCTTTCCCACTTGCATGCCTTATCCACCAACGTATTTTCAGTGTATTATAGTTGCTGGACCCACCAAAATCACTGAATAAATAGACAAATGAATAAAACTGTGCAAAAAGAGCCATGAGGTTTGAGCATCAGACAGCCTTTTACTCAAACACTGGCTTTGTACTTCAGTTCTGAGACTTTGAAAATTTTACCTAACATTGCTGAAACTCCACTTTTTCATTTGTCAAATAAAAGTAACTATTCCTTATGTGTCAAATCACACATATATGATGCTGACTTATTTAGGGTTGAAATACCATAAGACCTATGACTTATTTTCAAATGGTTCAGGTTCCTTTCTCCAGATGTATATGTGAATACTTTGAGGACAAGGCAATATGGCAACAGTTAGTGAACCCAGATGAAGGATATATTAGTGCTTACAGTATTTTTCTTTCAAGTTTTCTCTAAGTGTGACTCTTTCCAAAATACACAGTTGAAGAGGGGAAAATGGCACAGCTACCACTGAGGGTCTTCTTTAGAATAAAGATGGGCTCGATAAAGGACAGAAATGGTCTGGACCTAACAGAAGCAGAAGATATTAAGAAGAGGTGGCAAGAATACACAGAAGAACTGTACAAAAAGATCTTCCCGACCCAGATAATCACGATGATGTGATCACTAATCTAGAGCCAGACATCTTGGAATGTGAAGTCAAGTGGGCCTTAGAAAGCATCACTATGAACAAAGCTAGTGGAGGAGTTGGAATTCCAGTGGAGCTGTTTCAAATCCTGAAAGATGATGCTGTGAAAGTGCTGCATTCAATATGCCAGCAAATTTGGAAAACTCAGCAGTGGCCACAGGACTGGAAAAGGTCAGTTTTCATTCCAATCCCAAAGAAAGGCAATGCCAAAGAATGCTCAAACTACCGCACAATTGCACTCATCTCACACGCTAGTAAAGTAATGCTCAAAATTCTCCAAGCCAGGCTTCAGCAATACGTGAACTGTGAACTCCCTGATGTTCAAGCTGGTTTTAGAAAAGGCAGAGGAACCAGAGATCAAATTGCCAACATCTGCTGGATCATGGAAAAAGCAAGAGAGTTCCAGAAAAACATCTATTTCTGCTTTATTGACTATGCCAAAGCCTTTGACTGTGTGGATCACAATAAACTGTGGACAATTCTTCAAGAGATGGGAATACCAGACCACCTAACCTGCCTCTTGACAAATCTGTATGCAGGTCAGGAAGCAACAGTTAGAACTGGACATGGAACAACAGACTGGTTCCAAATAGGAAAAGGAGTACGTCAAGGCTGTATATTGTCACCCTGTTTATTTAACTTATATGCAGAGTACATCATGAGGCATGCTGGACTGGAAGAAACACAAGCTGGAATCAAGATTGCCAGGAGAAATATCAATAACCTCAGATATGCAGATGACACCACCCTTATAGCAGAAAGTAAAGAGGAGCTAAAAAGCCTCTTGATGAAAGTGAAAGAGGAGAGTGAAAAAGTTGGCTTAAAGCTCAACATTCAGAAAAAAGAAGATCATGGCATCCGGTCCCATCACTCCGTGGGTAATAGATGGGGAAACAGTGGAAACAGTGTCATACTTTATTTTTTGGGCTCCAAAATCACTGCAGATGGTGACTGCAGCCATGAAATTAAAAGACGCTTACTCCTTGGAAGAAAAGTTATACCAAAACTAGATAGCATATTGAAAAGCAGAGACATTACTTTGCCAACTAAGGTCCGTCTAGTCAAGGCTATGGTTTTTCCAGTGGTCATGTATGGATGTGAGAGTTGGACTGTGAAAAGGCTGAGCGCCCGAAGAATTGATGCTTTTGAATTGTGGTGTTGGAGAAGACTCTTGAGAGTCCCTTGGACTGCAAGGAGATCCAACCAGTCCATTCTAAAGGAGATCAACCCTGGGATTTCTTTGGAAGGAATGATGCTGAAGCTGAAACTCCAGTACTTTGGCCACCTCATGCGAAGAATTGACTCATTGGAAAAGACTCTGATGTTGGGAGGGATTGGGGGCAGGAGGAGAAGGGGACGACAGAGGATGAGATGGCTGGATGGTATCACGGACTCGATGGACGTGAGTCTGAGTGAACTCCGAGAGATGGTGATGAACAGGGAGGCCTGGCGTGCTGCGATTCATGGGGTCACAAAGAGTCGGACACGACGGAGCGACTGAACTGAACTGAACTGAACTGAATAATGAAGCACTTACCACTGTGCCTGACAGTACTCTATGTGCAGCAAACGTTATTGTCCTTTATTCCCTGGAACTAATCCCAACCTTAGACTGGAGAAAGATACAGGAACTGAGATCTCTGGACTATCAGCTTAACCTTCAGCCAGCCCTGCAGTAGGCTCCCTCTGACTTCATAGACCAGTTCTAGAAACTTCTCTTCTCAACTTTGCTCCTGGTGGTAAATTGAAAAATTCTTCCTCTCCAAGAGAGCAAAGGAAAAAAAAAAAAGCACATCAAATCCCTGCAACTGATGAAAGTCGTTTTATTAATTTTTGGTAAAATGGTCTTTACAGAGTAATTAAGAACCTTGAGATGAGACATCCTAGATTATCTAGGTAGACCCAAATCCAAGGACAAGCATACTTATAAGAGACACGCAGGGCTTCCCTGCTGGTCCAGTGGTTAAGAATCTGCCTTGTAATGTAGGGGACACTGGTTCAATTACTGGTCCAGAGAGATCCCACATGCTGCAAAGCAACTAAGCCCATGCACCACAAGTACTGAGCCTGCGCTCTAGACTCTGAGAGCCAGAGCTGTGGCGTGCACACGCCACCACTCCTGAGCCTGCATACTCTCCTGCCTGTGCTCCACAACAATGAGAAGCCCTCGCATAGCAGCTAGAGCGTAACCCCTGCTCACTGCAACTAGAGGAAGCCTGCGTGTAGCAACAAAGACTCAGCACAGCCCAAGAGAGAGACACAGAGGAGAACAGCCAGAAGAAGAGGAGGCGACTTGAAGTCCAGGGCAGAGACTGGAGGGGTGTGGCCGTAAGTCAAGGAAGTGAGGAAAGCTGATGGCCACTGTAAGCTGAAAGAGGTAAAGAATGGACTGTCCCCTTAGAGTTTCGAGAGGAAGCTCAGTGCTCCAACACTGAGTTTGGATTTTCAGGCTCAGGGAATAAAGTTCTATTGTTTTAAGCCCCCAAGTTGTCAGTAATTGGCTAGGGCAGCCCTAGGAAACAAATACACCTCCACCACACCAGGTCCTCAACATGCATTTCTATTCAAGCAGCCTGGCTCTGCCTGAGTCAGCCAATAGCCCTCACCCAGCCCCTTCCCCAAAGCCCCATGACCAGGGCCCTGCTCCCTGTCCTGGTTCTTCTTTATTTCTCTCCTACTTACCTGACCTTCTCTGTCAGCTGTTGGCTGCAAGATCTCTCTGATGCCAGCTACCTGCTTGTCTGGTCTTTGCATGTGACTTCTCCTTCATACCTCTCAAGTTTCACTCTTGTGGTCCAGCTCCCTGGTCCCTGGGGTCTAATCACTTCTGCTCTGACTAGCCCAACCAAATACCATGTTCCAGACAGGACATCCTTATCATTCCAAAACAATGGGCATAATAATCTACAGTGAAAATAAAAAATTAGACCATGGTTGTTTTTCGGGGTGGGGAGGGAACCAACTGGGAATGGGTACAAGAGAACTTCTTAAGGATTATGGATATGCTGTACGTATTGATAGGAATCTGATGTGCAAGGATATTTGCGTTTGCCAGAAGTGATCAAACTGTAACTAAACATAATATCTCCACATATCACCATATATAAATTATTTCTCAACTAAAAATAGTAAAAAATTAAAAAGCAAACCTGCTTATAATAAATTTAGAAGAAAAATGAAAGTCCTTTGGTCAGATCAGAGTTTCTCACCTTTGACACTGTTGACATTTTGGGCCAGAAAGTGCTTTGAGGGGGGCCCTCCTGTATGTTGAATAGTAGCATTCTTGGCTTCTTCCACCAGATGCCAGCAGCATTCTCCTGGCACCTCCTACTCCCCAAATGTGTGACAACTAAGAACATCTCCAGACATTGCCAAATGTCCCCTGGAGGGAAAAAAATCAGCTCCTGGTCACAGGTTATCAAACCTGAGTTATTTAATACATAGTGCTTATCCATGGCCAACCCATGCAGTGACTTGTATACACTATGACAAGTTTTGGAGAACCAACTGAGAGGGACTTGCAGAGGAATCTTTCTCTTAAAGGGAAAAAAAAAATAGGGACTTCCCTGATGGTGCAGTGGATAAGAATCTGGGAAGATTTCACCTGTCGAGGAGCAACTAAGCCCCTCTGCCACAACCACCAAGCCCAAGAGTTGCAACTACTAAAGCCTGCATGCCTTAGAGTCTGTGCTCAGCAACAAGAGAAGCCGCCACAATGAGAAGCCCACCCACCTCAATTAGAAGCCCGCAAGAGTAGCCCTCGCTCGTGGTAACTAGAGAAAAAACCTGTGCAAAGCAATGAAGACCCAGTGCAGCCTTAAATAAATAAACAAGTAAAAGGGAAAAAATAACTTGTTGCCAGGGATGTGGGCATGATCTGATGGTTCTCTGCTTTTCAGTTCTAGTTGTAAAAGAAAAAGAAGCATAAAATTAGAATAGGCAGTAGCAATAGCACTAATTATTTTAGCAGTGCTAAATAACTGTGGGGGTAGAGATAATAATATCACCACCAATGACACCACAAATACCAATGACAACTAACATTTACATGTTATATACTTTAAGTCCCTTAAAAATCCACTAATTTCTCTGTAACAATATTCCTTTGAGAAAGATATGATATCAATTTCTCCACTTAATAAAATCAGGGGCAAAGGTGAAGTGACTGCCCAAGGTCATAGTGAATTAAAAGAACAGCTGGAGCTACAACCTTGGTCTCGTGAAGGCGGATCCACATCAGAGTGGATGGGAGGAAATAAGTAATCAATTAGTCCCTGAAGGGCTGGCTCTGCAGACCCAAATTCATCTATGTGAATAATGAATAATAAGTTTTCTTTGGAAACTACAGCCACTGAAGATTTTCCTTTTCGGTATGACACCGGGGCGGGGCGGGGCTTCCCAAGTGGCACTAGTGGTAAAGAGCCCGACTGCCAACGCAGGAGAGAAGAGATGCGGGTTCGGGCCCTGAGTTGGGAAGACCGTCTGGAGGAGGGCATGCCAACTAGATGACATTCTGGGAAAAGCAAAACTATGGAGACAATAAGAAGATCACTGGTTACCCAGGCTGGGTAGGGGAAAAGATAACTAGGCAGAGCACAGGGGACCTTTAGGGCAGTGAAAAATACTCTGTATAACATTGCAATTATGAACATGTGTTATTATACATTAGTCCAGACCCACAGAATGCACCATACCAGGGAATGAACACTAAGTTAAACTATGGACTTGGATGATTATCGTTGGCAAAAGTGTACCATTTTGGAAAGTGTTTTTGATAATGGGAGAGGTTATTCCTATATACATACTTTTTCTTCAGTTTTGTTGTAAAACTAAAACTGCTCTGGAAAAAGAAAAAGGCTTAAAAAAAAAGAACTTTTGGAGGCTCACCCTTCTTAATAAGAGATGAGGGAGTATAGATCACAAAGAAGGGGATCCTAGGCTGGTTGGCACCCACAAAGCAGCTGATTTGTCCAGAACATCCTTTCCCCTCTCTGCTGTATTAAGCTCTTGTTCCTGGATGTTCCTAAGTAACAAGGGAATTTTCTCATGTTTGTTCTGGACACAGTCAAGGGAAGGGACAGTGAAGGTAACCTTCACTGAGCACCTACCACAGGCATTTCTTTTATAGCAAGATGCTTTCATTATAAAATTTGGAATTAACCATGAAGTCAATTAGAAAAAAGGATTTTCCCTGCTATTGTTTTAAAAGTATCTCCATCTGGAACTTGTAGAAATAAAAGTATTTTGAGCCAACAGGGCAGCTTTATTTGAATGGCTTGCGGCTTTATTCAGCACAACAATGGAAGATGAGGGACCAAATGTGATAAGAATGGGTAAGAAGCAGTAAAGATAGTGTCTATGGGTCTACAAGAAGAAGGCTCTTTATTCTTGAGCAGAGGACGGAAGTAATCAAAGCTGGCTTTGCTAAGTAATGCTCATAGCAACATTTATAATTTCCATTATTGAAATGTCTGCAGGAAAAATAACTTTTGATAGTGAAAATCTGAAACTCTTGAATCCTTAGCCCCTTTTGATCCATTCTGTGTTTATAACGCAGTTTCTTAAAAAGGTAACACTGATCCCACTGACATACCCACGATACATAACAAACCAGGCAGTGCAAAGCAGGTACTTCCTGAATCGATGGACTTGGTCAAAAGAGGCTGCAAATGGCTTGAGTCTGGGCAATGAAATTACTCTGTTTCTCTGTGCAATGGCAAATAGACCTGAGATTATCTTCCCAAACACCCATGAACAGAACCTATCTATGTATTTTCTGAAACAATGATCTTATTGGACCAGAATGTGAACCAAGGTGGACTGTCCACTTGGGGAAGATGGCCTGTTTCTCCTCTGAGCCTCATCCTATCACCTGAGCCAAGAGCTAAGTCCCTAAAGCAAGTGCCAGGAGAGGGCCTTGAAAGTAGGTGGCTTTTGGCCAGGAACAGTTAAACGTCTTGAGAGAACAGGCCCTGCTTCGACTACCAACCCGTTCCATCCAGAAAGCAGCCCTGGGAGCCCCAGAGGGGGCTTTCTCTGCTGACTTCTCACACACCCTTCTTTCAAATGAATTTAAAGCTTTTCTTGTCCAAATCCCCACAGAAGGAAAAAAAAAAGAGTAACCACTCTGTAGTTTTTCTACTATTATGCAAATAGATTAATCAGGCAATGTTCCTGTGAGAATTAATTTATGTTTGAATCCAATGAGGCCTGGATGCTTGCTAACTGAACCACCGCCCCCGCCCCAACCATGGCCAAAGCCTCAGCTAGGTAGCACCTCATATTATTCCTTTGACGAGATGTGAACTGACACAAACACTATGGCTCCCTTTCAATCCGATTACCCCGTTACCTCACATCAATGCTACCCCAGCCATCAGATTCTGGCGTCTTTCCTTTCACCGGCCCCAGGAACAACGGACAACTCCTCCTGGATAAACAAGCATCCACGCTACCACCTCGTACCCCCGCTCTTAACCCATCATCCTCATTCAATGGGCTCTATTCGACAAGGTATTCTATTTTGTTTGTAGGAATCAAGGACTGAAAAACAGTTCAAAATCAGGCCTGGCTGGGGCTGTTCATTCAAAGCTGCCCTTTCACACAATCAGTCGCTGAGAGCCCCTGCGAGCAACACCCCTGAAGTCGCCACCCTTTAAAGGACGTCCTTCCCTTGGGACGCTACCCGCCCCCACCTCCGCTTCATCTCCCTCCCTGGCGTCTTCTGAACTCTTTTTAAAACACACAAGAAACAAATAGCAGCACAGGTTTCCCTAGGCTTGCGTGACCTGAAGCTCAGTCAAAATGAACCTAACACTTTAAACCATACCTTTGTACTAAACTCGTGTTGACAACCACTAAATTCTTCCCATTGCTCTGCATGGAAACTTGCAAAAAAAAAAACACATTCATTTCTCTCCCTGCCCCCAACCCCAAACTCTGCCCATTTAAAAAGCTTGGCTAAACAATCCACCAGGTGGGGGAAAGCTTTTCTATGTGGGCAGCTAAGTTTCTGGAGCCCATACCTTGGAAATTAGATTAACAGGCAAAATGTGAATAGCAAGGCCCACAACGCCTCCCCTCCCTTCATGCTCTCTACCATTTAGAGCACTTAACCCAGAGCAAAATATCTTGAATGGTGACAGTAAAAAAATATGTATATATGGATTTGTGAATTGTTCTATGCTGAAAATGAAAATGAGAGAGAATGAACACAAAGCCAGCTTTATTTTTTAGGAAGCAATACCAAGTGATTGTCGCTCGGTTTTTTGAGGGAGGGGCAGAAGTTATACACGATCATAAGTTTGCACTGTCGGTAAGTTTTGTCAGCTTTGCAGTTAATAAGCTTCAATATTCTCTAATTCCTCTTAAACTTTCTAAGCTAGAGGACAGTGACCCCACAGTAATTCTTGTCTTCCTGAATTGCTGCAGTTAGGGGCTCACTTCTGTAACCACGATCCCTCTACAGGCTCTGATTTTGAGAAATCCTTTAAGACATATTCTAACTAAACACGTGTATCAAGAAGCTACTCACTTTGACAAATAAGCAATAAGCATTGAAGCAAACGAACATTCCCTCAGAACACTTACCTACAAGGAAAATGATTGGTTTTGCCAAATATCATTTATACTTTTTTCCAAAGCAACTTTCTTTCTGTTTATACCAAAGGAGAACATCTCTGCTTTCACATAAAATAGACTTCCATTTCTTTTTTTCCAGTTTTTCTTAAATATTCATGTATTTATTTGGCTGCTCCAGGTCTTAGTTGTAGTATGTGGGATCTAGTTCTCCGACCAGGGATCGAACCCTGGCCCCCGGCATTGGGAGCACAGAGTCCTAGCCACTGGACCACCGGAGAGTCCCTAAAATAGACTTCCATTTAAAAGTTAAAGAGGCATTGAGGGAATGTGTTAGATTTTAGTCACTGATTTTCTCTAGAAGACACGCTGTCTTTCTCTTTCATCTGAACATTAGTGTCTTTTCCAAATATCTAAAATATGCTGCTTAGGGTCTGCCAAGTATAGACCTAGCAGCTATTTCAGAAATGTTGCCTCACGCCATATTTTGACTCAAAAATAAGTGTGACTGTTTTCTTCCCTTCCCTTAATCTAACTGTTCACCATTTATTCAACAGTCCTTCCATATCTACTGACTAGGAGACATAGCACTTGGTTTTTTGAGAGAGGGGCAGAAGTAGGTTCTCAGTGGCATTCAGAGTGACTGGTGTGATTAAAATCCTCACCTGACATCCTTCCTATAACTACCATTTGGGGCCATAGGAACCTTCTCCTGAAAGCTCAGCTCTATTCAGTCCTGCCTCTTAACAGGAAATATCTAGGAAACTTCATGCATGAGCTTCAGGAACTCAGTCTCCCCATTGCTATTGCCTTCTGCATGTGATGAAAGTTTCCAGGCTAACTTAAGAGACCCCTTGGCCCCTAAGTTCCCATATGGTTCCTCAGCCCCTTCCCAGATCACCTGCCTGCCCAGAACATAGGATATGCCTTCCTCTAATCTAGTGATCTTCAGCCAGGGGGCAATTTAACAGGGTCTGGAGACATTTTTCTCTGTCTGGGAGGGAAGAATACACTATAGGTATCTAATGGGTGGAAAGTATGAGTGTATGAGTCAATCAGTCGTGTCCGACTCTTTGCGACCCCATGGACTAGCTCACCAAGCTCCTCTGTCCATGGGATTCTCCAGGCAAGAATACTGGGTTAGGTTGCCATTCCTTTCTCCAGGGCATCTTCCCGACCCAGGGATTGAACTCGCATCTCCTTGCAGGCAGCTTCTTTACCATCTGAGCCACTCAGTTCAGTTCAGTCGCTCAGTCATATCTGACTCTTTGTGGCCTGATGGACTGCAGCACACCAGGCTTCCCTGTCTATCAGCTCCCAGGGCTTGCTCAAACTCATGTCCATCGAGTCGGTGATGCCATCCAACCATCTCATCCTCTGTCATCCCCTTCTCCTCCTGCATCCAATTGTTCCCAGCATCAGAGTCTGAGCCACCAGAGGCTAACAATTCTGCTAACCATCTTACAATGTACCACACAGCCCCCACAACAAAACCTGAAGTTCAGAAATCTGGCTATAAGCAGCTCCCTCCCCAATCCCATAGACAGCATAGACAGACATACTTTGGATCAGACCACCCTAGTCCAAATCTGCCTTTGCCTGTAAATTAAATGCATGATATCCTGCAAGCTACTTTATACTTCGGAGCCTCAATGTCTTTGTCTGTAAAATGGACTTGTTATGAGGAAATAAGGAAATAATATGTATATAAAGCATTAGCACAGTACTCACTAAATGGAAGGCATAATTTTTGTTGCAACTGTCTTATCATTCCTAGAAATGCACCCCAATATCCAATTCCCTGATTCCTGTTATTTAATGACAAATTTTTTTCTGTGAACTTTCTCCTGGTAGCTCTCATAATTCTCAATCCACAGATGCTATATGGAACATGGGTCTACAATTTCTGCCGCCAGGTCCTGGAAGGTAATATTAATTAAGAGCAGAAAGCTTTCCCAGGCTACTCAGAGATGATCTCATTTTTTTTAAATTATTATTGTTATTTTTTTTTGGCTGCACCCTGCAGTGTGTGGGATCTTAGTTCATGGACCTGGGACAAAACCTGTGCCCCTGCAGTGGACGTGCAGAGTCTTAACCACTGGACCACCAGGGAAGTCCCGAGACATGATCTTAAAATCTTTCTCTACATAGTAGTTTAAATGCAACTATCAATCAGTAAGATTTGGCACATGTACTATATTTGCCATCTTTCATTAATATGTCACCTCACCAACCAGGGGTTATCTTTTGCTAGAAATAGTAAGCTCCTTATCATTGGAAGTGCTTAAGTAAAGTTACCATGAAAGGGATTTTATTTTTAACATGCACGGCATTTTACATGTTTGAATTACCATCTTAGAAGCCTGGGACCTGCACATCAGATCTGCAGCCCTTATGCCCCAAAAGCAAGGTACAAGGAAGGTATTTTGATGGGTACAATAGTCACAATAGGATAAATTCTCTGATAAACCCAAAATCTTATAATAAAAGCTTATTTCTTACTTCTGGCACTGTTCAATATAAGATGGGTGGCACTCCTCCAAGCCATGACTCAGGGGTCTAGGTTCATTCCATACTATATCCCTGCCACTCCAACATACAGCTGTCATGTCCCAATGGAAGGAAAAGTGAAAAATGATTGTACATGAGAAATTTCATATGCCAAGACTGGAAGTGATCTCCATCACTTCTGCCCGCATCCAACTGCTAGACCAGAGTCCATGGCTCCATCCAACTGCGAGGAAAGCTAGGAAATGTGGTCTATGTGCTCACAATGAGAAGAAGAATGGATGTTGGTACCCACTGGCAGCATCGGTGGTGGTCAGCAAAAATTTTAAGAACAGGAGAAAGACTAGTAACTGGCAGCTAGGAGTACTCATCATGGGTCTAGCTTTTGGTAAGGCACATTTTAAACACTTTGCTTTATTTGACACAAAGTAATAGACACTGTTGCCTATACAAAGCCACACCCCTTTTCCTTTGCCAATTAGTATTTTCTTTGTTCAGAAATCTAACACCCATGTATTTCCAGGAATCTAGGAAGGTGACCTTTGATCCACTTGATTTTAAAAAAATGGTAATTCCATTTTCCTTGCTATTGCCTGGCTCAGATTTGAGCACCTGGCACTATTCTGGCCAATGAGACCACAGTACACATCCTCCAAGGTGGGCTTCTGGAAAAGATTTTTTTTCCTGCTGATAAAAGGAGAGAGAGATAATGAATGGACTCTCCTTCTGCAGCATGTTGTCATCTTCATGTGATGCCTGGAACTGGGACAGCCATTTGACAATGTGCGGGACCCAGCAAAAAGAGCTCAGTCAACTCACTGGAGATGGCAGAGCAGAGAAAAAGAACCTGGACTTTGATGACATAAATGAGAAAAGAAATTAACAGACTCTGGATCTGTTATACTTCTGGAGTTCTTCTTTTATGAAATAATTTTTCTTTGTAGTTTACTCTATTTTTGGATGGGTCTTTTTGTTAATGCAGCCAAAATCATCCCAACTGATAGTGATATGTGCTAAGTGAAGTGACATCGCTCAGTCGTGCCTGACTCTTTGTGACCTCATGGACTGTAGTTTACAAGGCTCCTCTGTCCATGGAATTTTCCAGGCAAGAGTACTGGAGTGGGTTGCCATTTCCTTCTCCGGGGGATCTTCCCGACCCAGGGATCGAACCCGGGTCTCCCGCATTGCGGGCAGACACTTACCGTCTGACACTCTCCAAAATGGATCCAGTGGAGAACTAAAGTTCATCTACATCTATCTCCTTTTGTCAGAGCAGAGAGGAACTAAGAGCTCCCCTCACTCTGGGTCCCTTACTCTCACAAAGTTCACTGTTTTGAAATCTAATATCTACTTCTATGAATAAAGTAAGTGTTGGAACTACTGCTGCTGTTTCTTGAGATGACTGTGAGGATGAGTTGATACATAAGCACTTCAAGCAATACCTAAGATTCTGTAGATGCTAAACAGGTGCTCATATCATCATTATTATTATCAAACATAAATACAAAGGATCATAAGAGACTACTGCATGCCAATAGTAGTAGTACACTACGACTACTAAATGCCAATAAGATGGACAAGCTAAAGAAATTAACAAATGCCTAGAAAGGTACAATCTTCAAAGACTGAATCAGAAAGAAATAGAAAACATGAACAGACCAATCTCACAGTTTCAATTGAAACTGTGATTAAAAATATTTCAAGAAACCAAAGTCCAGGACCAGATGGTTTCTCAGATGAATACTATCAAACATTTAGGGAAGAGTTATCACATGCCCTTCTAAAACTGTTTCAGAAAATTGCAGAGGAAGAAACACTCCCAAGCTCATTTTATGAGGCCACGATTACTCTGATATGAAAAACAGATAAAGATATCACAAAAAAGAAAATTTCAGGCCAATATCTCTGATGAACATAGACACAAAAATCCTCAACAAAAATGCTAGCAAACCAAATTCAACAACACATTGAAAGGATCATACACCACGATCAAGTGGGATTTATCCCAGAGGTGCAAGGATTCTTCATTACACACAAATCAATCAATGTGTTACACCATATCCCCATGGACTGCAGCCTACCAGGCTCCTCCATCCATGGGATTTTCCAGGCAAGAGTACTGGAGTGGGGTGCCATTGCCTTCTCCATGATGAATAAAAAGCATATGATAATCTCAATAGATACAGAAAAAGCTTTTGACAAAATTCAATATCCATTTATGATAAAAACTCTCCAGAAAGTGGGCATAGAGGGAATGTACCTCAGCATAATAAAGGCCATACATGACAAACCGACAGCAAACATCATTCTCAAGTATGAAAACTTGAAATCATTTCCTCTAAAATCAGGAACAAGACAAGGATATCCACTCTCTCCACTATTATTTAACATATAATGGTTCTGGAAGTCCTAGTCATGGCAATCAGGGAAGAAAAAGAAAGAAAAGGAATTCAAATTGGAAAAGAAGAAGTAAAACTGTCACTGTTTGCAGATGACATGATACTATATATAGAAAATCCTAAAGATGCTATTAGAAAACTACTAGAGCTTATCAGTGAATTTGGTAAAGTTGCAGGATACAAAATTAATACACAGAAATCTCTTGCATTCTTATACACTAACAATAAAATATCAGAAGGAAAAATTAAGGGAACATTCTCATTTATCATCTCATCAAAAGAATAAAATTCATAGTAATAAACCTACCTAATGAGCCAAAGACCTGTACTCAGAAAACTATAAGATACTGATGAAAGAAATAAAAGGTGACACAAACAGATGGAGAGATATACCATGTCCTTGGATCGGAATAATCAGTATTATGAAAATGACTATATTACAAAGCAATCTACAGATTAAGTGCAATCCCCAATTGCCAGTGGCATTTTTCATAGAATTAGAACAAAAAATGTACAGTTCGTGAGAAAACTCAAAGGACCATGAATAGCCAATGCAATCCTGAGAAAGAAAAATGGAGCTAGAGGAATCAGGCTCCCTGACTTCAGACTACATTACAAACTACAGTAATCAAAACAGTATGGGACTGGCACAAAAAAAGAAATATAGGTCAGTGGAACAGGATAGATAGAAAGCCCAGAGATAAACTCACGTACCTATGGTCATCTAATCTATGCCAAAGGAGGCAAGAATATACAATGGAGAAAAGACAGTCTCTTCAATAACTGCTGCTGGGAAAACTGAATAGCTACATGTGAACGAATGAAATGAGAACATTCTCTAACATAATACAAAAATAAAGTTGAAATGGATTAAACACCTAAGTGTAAGGCTGGATACTAGCTTCTGCACAACAAAGGAAACTAGAAGTAAGGTGAAAAGACAGCCTTCTGAATGGGAGAAAACAATAGCAAATGAAGCAACTGACAACTAATCTCAAAAATATACAAGCTACTTATGCAGCTCAATTCCAGAAATATAAACGACCCAATTAAAAAATGGGCCAAAGAACTAAATAGACATTTCTCCAAAGAAGACATATGGATGGCTAACAAACACATGAAAAGATGCTCAACATCACTCATTATCAGAGAAATGCAAATCAAGACCACAATGAGGTACCATTTCACACCAGTCAGAATGCCTGTGATCCAAAGTCTACAAGCAATAAATGCTGGAGAGGATGTGGAGAAAGGGAACCCTCTTACACTGCTGGTGGGAATGCAACTAGTACAGCCACTATGGAGAACAGTGTGGAGATTCCTTAAAAATTGCAAATAGAACTGCCTTATGACCCAGCAATCCCACTGCTGGGCATACACACTCGAGAAAACCAGAATTGAAAGAGACACATGTACCCCAATGTTCATTGCAGCACTGTTTATAATAGCCAGGATATGGAAGCAACCTAGATGTCCATCAGCAGATGAATGGATAAGAAAGCTGTGGTATATATACACAATGGATTATTACTCAGCAATTAAAAAGAATACATTTGAATCAGTTCTAATGAGATGGATGAAACTGGAGCCGATTATACAGAGTGAAGTAAGCCAGAAAGAAAAACACCAATACAGTATACTGACACATATATATGGAAATAAGAAAGATGGTAATGATGACCCTGTATGCGAGACAGAAAAAGAGACACACATGTATAGAATGGACTTTTGGACTCTGAGGGAGAGGGAGAGGGTGAGATGATTTGGGAGAATGGCATTGAAACATGTATACTATCATGTAAGAAATGAAGCACCAGTCTATGTTTGATACAGGATACAGGGTGCTTGGGGCTGGTGCACGGGGATGATCCAGAGAGATGATGTGGTGTGGGAGGTGGGAGGGGGATTCAGGATTGGGAGCTCGTATACACCCGTGGTGGATTCATGTCAATGTATGGCAAAACCAATACAGTATTGTAAAGTAAAATAAAGTAAAAATAAAATGAAATAAAAATTACAAGTTAAAAAAAAAAAACTCTTACAGGAAAACAAGCAGAATATTCTTTGACATAAATTGTAGCAAGACCTTCTTCAACCACTCTCCTAGAGTAATGAAAAAAAAAAAAAAAGCAAATGAGACCTAACTAAACTTAAAAGCTTTTGCACAACAAAGGGAACTATAAAGAAAACAAAAAGATAAACCTCCAAATGGGAGAAAATATTTGCAAATGAAGTAAAATATATAAATAGCTCATGTAGCTCAATATTTTTAAAAAGAGCACAATCAAAAATTGGAAGGAAAATCTAAATAGACATTTCTCCAAAGAAGACATACAGATGGCCAAGGGAGGCAAATGAAAAGATCCTCAACGTCACTAATTATTAGAGAAATGCAAGTCAAAGCTACAATGAGGTATCACCTCATCCTGGTCAGAATGGCCACCATCAAAAAATCTATAAACAATAAATGCTGGAGAGAGTTTGGGGAAAAGGGAACCCTTCTACACTGTTGATGGGATGTAAATTGGTGCCGCCACTATGGAGAATAGTATGGAGTTTCCTTAAAAAGCTAAAACTAGGGCTACCATATGATCCAACAACCACACTTTTGGGGCATATATCTGGAGAAAATAATAATTTGAAAAGATACATGCACCCCAAGGTTTATTGCAGCACTTATTTACAATTGCCAGGACATGGAAGCAATCTAAATGTCCATCAACAGAGAAATTGATAAAGAAGATGTCATAACATAGGCCCTGGAATATTAGCCATAAAAAGGAATGAAATAATGCCATTTTCAGTAACACACGATGGACCTAGAGATTATCATACTGAGTGAAGTAAGTCAGACAGAGAAAAACAAATATATGATATCACTTATATGTGAACTCTAAAACAAAAAGGGTACAGATGAACTTATATACAAAATAGAAATAGAGTTATAGATGTAGAAAACAAACATGGTCACCAGGAGTAAGAGGTGGGGAGGGATAAATTGGAAGATTGGGACTAACATATACACACTACTGTATATAAAATAGATAACTGAATAGGGAGGCCTGGCGTGCTGCAATTCATGGGGTCGCAAAGAGTTGGACATGACTGAGCGACTGGACTGAACTGAAGGACCTACTGTATGGCACAGAGAATTCTACTCAATACTCTATAGTGGCCTATATGGGAAAAGAATCTAAAAATGAGTGGACATATGCACGTGTAAGGGCTTCCCTGGTGGCTCAACAGTTAAGAATCCGCCTGCAATGCAGGAGATGTGGTTTCGATCCCTGAGTTGGGAAGATCCCTTGGAAGAGGACACAGCAACCCACTTCAGTATTCTTGCCTGGAGAAGCCCAAGGACAGGGGAGCCTGGCAGGCTCCATCCATAGGGCTGCAAAGAGTCAGACACTGCTGAAGTGACTATGCGTGCATGCACGCGTGCATATGCAATCTGATTCACTTTGCTGTACATCTGAAACTAACACAACACTGTAAATCAACTATACTCTAATAAAATTGTTTAATTTTTTGTTCAAATTTTAATTTAATTTTTATTTTTATTTAAATTCTTTATGTATTTAGCTAATTTGAATTTAAATAGTCCCACATGGCTGGTGGCTACTGAATTGGACAGGGCACTCTAGTTCTACACTCTGACTTTCTTTTCTGATAAGTTGGACATCTCTGCATTTTCTCTGAGCTTCCTGCTTTCTTTTAACTTCCTTCCCACTATAATTAACCAATTCTGATACCCATACCTGTGTTGACTTTCTGTCTCATTCCAGCAGATTTCGTACCTAAGACATAAAGATTAGCTGACAGGCACCAGTTTTCAAAGCAATTATTTGCTTTCTGAACAACAGAATTTCTCTTAGTGATGACTTCATTAACATATATATTCATATTAATACATATATATTTGTGTATATATTAATATATATACATTTTATATAACATAAATATTTATACTTCCCTAAGGTCTGGGTGGGGATGTACCAGATCATTCATTACTTACACTGCAAAAATTAAACATTTACTTAATTTAATGCTGTGAGATCAAGAGTTAGTGTATTTGTGTTCATCTGAGCTTGGTTCCTGTGCTGTGGAAGTTGACTCTCTGTAAACATATTTAGTCAATTAAGCATATTAGCTAGTAATATCTAATAAGGACCAACAATGCCAGTAGACGTCATCAGCTAATCATTCAAATAAGCAAACAGAACTGCCCTAGGAGTTAAAGATGAAAATCAGACAGTCTTTGAGAAAACCTGGGAGCTTTCCCATCTGGTTCCCATCTACAGAACCCAACACAAAATGAAGAGTTAATAATAAGACTTTAGAAGAAGGTAGAAGAATTCACTACACTGAATTTCAAAGCAGGAAAGGTCCTTTGAAATGAGGCAGGAGAGTGCTCACAGAACTTGAAGATTTTATCACTCTGCACATATTCTCTGAATGTCTGCCACGTGCCAGGCATCAGGACAAAGAGTCAAAGAACACGGTGCCTACCCTCAAGGAGTTCATGGTCTATAGGGGAAACAAACATACAAATTATTCCAATAGGTACAGTTGCCAGCAAATAAAAATTCAGAATACCCAGTTAAATTTGAACTTCTGATAAACAATGGTGTAAGTGTATCCCACACAATATTTGGGACATACTTGCACAAAGTAAGATTTGCTTGAGATTCAAATGTAACTGTACCTCCAATATTTTTTTCTGGCAACTCTAAATAGAGGGCAATAAACGCAGTAATAAAGATGTTTGTTAGGTACTACAAGAAAATGTCCAAGAGGCATGGACCTCAGAGTACATCAGAGGAGGATCACAAAGGAGGTGAAGCTCAAGGCAAATCTTTCCCAATGAATGGAAGTCAGCCAGGTGATGAGAGTCTAGAAGGATCCTCAAGTCCAAAGGCACTGTGGTTTGAGAGAGTGGGACATACTTAAGCAAGTGCTCAGTAGGGATAGAATAAGTAATGAGTAAAATTTCAGTAACTATCTGGGGAAGAGCCAAAGGCAGAACCCAGAGTAATGCTACCATCTAAGGGCTTAGAGGAGAAGAGAGTTCATGAACAGAGCAAGAAGGAACAGTCTGAGGAGGAAAAAAAAAGAAGATCATGAAGCCAGAAGGGAGAGGTCCTCAGTGACAAATACTGAGGCCACACTAAATAAGAAAAGATCATTGACTGCCAACAGGGAGGGCATCAACAACACCGAGAAATCCATCTCAGTGGAATGGAGTGGCAGCAGGTGAAGAAAGGTCATAGGGGTGGCAAGAACAGAAAGAAGAAAGCAAGATTAGGCATTGCTTTCAGAAAGTCTGGCTGTAAAGAAGTACCATGCTTCAACCTGGACAAACAGGGAGCTCAAACCAGACCCTGAACTTTAGAAAGGGCCCCAGTCTAGTTTCCTTCCAGCTCCACCCATGTCCACATGGCCAAGGGGACAGGCTCACCCACAGCCTATATGCTCCCTTCTAGGCTCTGGAATTCATTGTCCAAATGGAACCTAGTCTCTTTTCAAAGCCGACGCAATTCTTTTCCTAGGTCTATCTTCCCATGGGTGGATGATGCCACTAGTGTGCCTCTTCCTGAACCGGAGACATGTCTTTGGAGAGAGGTGCAGTGGGTGTGGATATGTGGACCAGGGGTCCAGGCTCTTGGATGCAGGACCTTCCTGATGTAGGATGGAATCAGAGTGGGACATGAAGTAGGGTGGGCCACAGGTTTCCATCTATAGTTTTGTCCTCAGGCCTCACAAAAGTTAGAGGAAGTCTGTAAGGAGACGTAATTTAAAATGGATATAAGGCCAAGGGAGGGTCCTTTTGAAAAAGCACAGTTTGAAAGAACCTATGGTGAAAGGGAGATTGAAACTATAGACAGAAAGGATAGTGAAGAACAAGGCTGAGTCAGGAGTTCAGCATCAAGCATTTCCAGTGAAGGAGCCACTTACAGAAGTGCAGACAGGGTTAAGGGAATAAGCAAGAGGCACCACTGCACCCAAAGCCTAGCAACAGTGTGAAGTCATTATATCCCATTACATCCCCATGTCTGAAAGGTCAGGAGGTGGACAAGACAGTATTGCCAGGGCTTGGTGAACCTGGGAGCTGCAGTTATGGTTACTCACAGAAATGCAACAAAAGGCAAGAAGGGAGTGGGAGGAAGAAATATCCCAACCTTTCTCTGCTATCCTTGAGTTGATGCCATTGGCTCCCACTAACTGAAACCATTCTGTTTCTGTCCTTTATTGTGTCCATCTTTGCATGAAACATTCCCTTGGATCTCTAATTTTCTTGAAGAAATCTCTAATCTTTCCCATTCTATCATTTTCCTCTATCTCTTTGCATTGTTCACTTAGGAAGGCTTTCTTATCTCTTCTTGCTATACTTTGGAACTCTGCATTCAAACAGGTGTATCTTTCCTTTTCTCCTTTGCCTTTTGCTTCTCTTCTTTTTTGGCTATTTGTAAGGCCTCCTCAGACAGCCATTTTACCTTTTTGCAGTTCTTTTTCTTTGGGATCGTTTTGATCACCGCCTCCTGTACCATGTCACGAACCTCTGGCCATAGTTCTTCAAGCACTCTATCAGAGCTAATCCCTTGAAACCTAACAGACACAGAAGATATTAAGAAGAGGTGGCAAGAATACACAGACAAACTATACAAAAAGATCTTAATGACCCAGATAACCACAATGGTGTGATCACTCACCTAGAGCCACACATCTTGGGTCTTAGGAAGTGTCACCATGAACAGAAGCTAGTGGAGGTGATGGAATTCCAGCTGAGCTATTTCAAATCCTAAAAGATGATGTTGTGAAGGTGCTGCACTCAGTATGCCAGCAAATATGGAAAACTCAGTAGTGGCCACAGGACTGGAAAAGATCAGTTTTAATTCCAATCCCAAAGAAGGGAAATGCCAAAGAATATTCAAACCACTGCACAATGCATTCATTTCACATGCTAGCAAAGTAATGCTCAAAATTCTCCAAGCCAGGCTTCAATAGTATGTGAACTGAGAATTTCAAGATATTCAAGCTGGATTCAGAAAAGGCAGAGGAACCAGAGATCAAATTGCCAACCACTGGATCATAGAAAAAACAAGGGAATTCCAGAAAAACATCTACTTCTGCTTTATTGACTACACTAAAACCTTTGATTGTGTGAATCACAACAAACTGTGGAAAAGTCTGAAAGAGGTGGGAATACCAGACCACCTTACCTGCCTCCTGAGAAACCTGTATGCAGGTCAAGAAGCAGCATTTAGAACTGGACATGGAACAATGGACTGGTTCAAAATTGAGAAAGGAGTATGTCAAGGCTGAATATTGTCACTTTGCTTATTTAATTTGAATGCAAAGTACATCATGTGAAATGCCAGGCTGTATGAAGCACAAGCTGGAATCAAGATTGCTGGGACAAATATCAATAACCTCAGATACACAGATGACACCACACTTAGGGCAGAAAGTGAAGAGGAACTAAAGAGCCTCTTGATGAAGGTGAAAGAGGAGAGTGAAAAAGCTGACTTAAAACTCAACATTTAAAATATGAAGATCATGGCATCTGGTCCCACCACATCATAGCAAATAGATGGGGAAACAATGGAAACAGTGACAGACTTTATTTTCTTGGACTCCAAAATCACTGCAGATGGTGACTGCAGTCATGAAATTAAAAGATGCTTGCTCCTTGAAAGAAAAGCAATGACAAATCTAGACAGTGTGTTAAGAAGTAGAGACATTACTTTGCCAACAAAGGTCCATCTAGTCAAAGCTATGGTTTTTCTAGTAGTCATGTATGGAAGTGAGAGTTGGCCCATAAAGAAGACTGAGTACGGAAGAATTGATGCTTTTGAGCTGTGGTGTTGGAGAAGACTCTTGAAAGTCCCTTGGACTGCAAGATCAAATAAGTCAATCCTAAAGGAAATCAGTCCTGAATATTTATTGGAAGGACTGATGCTGAAGCTCCAATACTCCAATACTTTGGCCACCTGATATGAAGAGTCGACTCAAAGATTGAAGGCAGGAAGAGAAGGGGACAACAGAGGATGAGATGGTTGGATGGCATCACTGACTCAATAGACATGAGTTTGACCAAGCTCCAAGAGTTGGTGATGGACAGGGAAGCCTGGTGGGCTGTAGTCCATGGGATCGCAAAGAGTTGGACATGACTGAGCGACTGAACAATAACAGCTAAAACCAACCAGCAAGATACCTAGATGCATTTTGCTAGTCTCTTAGGGCAAAAGCAGAGGGACAAGGTGTAGGAGGTAGATTTGGAAGGGCAAACAGAGATTAAATTATCAATATTTATTTATTAAATAACTAACTCTAAGGAGATGTGAACAGAATGGAGAGTAAACTGAGGGGAAGGAAATGGAAGGCATTTCTGTCTGATGACCATCTTCTCTCTGCAGTTGGAGGGGAAAGTTGGTCATGGAGGAGGGTGAGCAGGCTAGAGAATGTTCCGATTTTCCTCCTGCAGGTGGCAGCTGCCAGTAGGCCCTTGTGCAGTAGAGGTAATACCTAAAGTAAGACTATTTTCCTCCATCCCTTCCCCATGTAAGAGGAATGTCACATTCTCTCATGCCTCCCTCCAACTTCCCTACACTGATCAAGCAGAACTGCAGAGAAAGCAGAAGTCTTGGGGGGACTTTTCCTTCTCCCTTTCCTGCAATAACCTTGAAACCCACCTCAGCCTCAGGCAAGTGAACCTCCAGCAACATCAGAGTCCCACACACTACAGAATACTTCCCTCTTAAGTACTGACTCATGGTTCCAAACAGCTTCTCTATCTGACAGTTCCCTCCTCTGACCACATCAAGACTCCCTATTTGTCAGAAGAACAATAATTTTTAAAAGTAACTTTCACATTATAAAGAATGGAAGTCTTACCTCTAATCCTCCCTTGGACATGTAGACTAAAAAACAAACAAACAAACAAAAAAACCTCTTTTCCCAAAGGGACAATCTCTAAATTTCAAAGATGAGTTGAAGAGTTTGCAACCTTTAGCCAAGGATGTTCCCTCTCTCTCTCCCTCCCTCTCCTCCCCCTGCCCCCCACCTTCTCTAGCCAGCTGACCCTAGATTCACAATGACTCTGCTTCCTTTTATACTTGAGAACACAGCTTCTGATTTTTTAACATGAAGAGAGAAAAAGAAAGGAGAAAGTGAAGCAAGATTCTGGTTTAGGAAAGAAAGTCTCAATCCATTGGCAAAAATCTGTGTCCCTTGTAAGTGCTTAGACGTTGGACTAAGGTTTAATATTAAAACAACAAGCTCCCCAGAGGGGGAGAGAGCTTGAAAGACTGGTGCAAACCAGGCAGCATCTATTTCTCACAGCCACTCCATATAAACAAGAACAGTCTTCTCAGAGTCCTCTGTTCTCCAAGTGCGTGTGGCAGTAGAGGGCAATTCTGTTCACTTTTCTGGGATCTGCCACCCAACCAACTAAACCGCCAACTCCCTCAGGCCACCTCCACCCACCACCCCCACCACACCCCACCTCCAGCCCCAACCCCCAACACAAACCCAGCCTCCCCAAGAGGCACCTGCTCCCCAGCTGTGAGTCCTCGGGCCTGGAAGGAAGAACAGAATACAGTTCATATTCTCTCTCTTCTCTGTCCCACCATTGGCAAAAGTGGCCCTTTCAGGACCAGAGAAAGATCCTGTATGATTTTCCACCCAGTGTGCCTGTCAGCCAACTTCACCTTTGTCCCAGCCTCTTTATCCAGAAAGATTCTGGGACAGGAAATCAATAGTTCAGCTTGAGGTAAGGAGAAAGAGGTGGGTGGGGGCTGTGAGGAAATGGTTCATGGAGAGGGGGCGCAAGGAGTAATTAGAGAGGCTGAAATATGCAATGCCCAGGACCTAGGGAGCCAAGCCAGGGAGGGTCACGTCCTGTTTTACCCCTGACATTGGGGCGCACCTCTTTGTGGAATCAGGGCAGAAGAGAAGTGTGCACCGGAGCCGTTCGGGGGTGAGATCGTGGGTGGGATGTGAGGGCCCATTAGCCTAAGGGCTCTTAGCGGATCTCCAGACCAGAGATCTGAGGGGCAGAAGCCAAGTCGATCTGCTCTGAAGCTTCTATCTCCCTCCACGCTTCTTCCCTCCCCTCAGGCCTCACCCCTGGAGCCTGGAAATGTAGTCTATGCAGTCTCCTGGGTCCTCCCTGCAGCGCTGAGGCCTGCAGAGCTGAGGCCCGCAGTGGGGTGACAAAGAGCAGAGAGTTTTTAAACCGTAGATCAGACATAAAAAGGGACCTTAGAAAGCTTTCTAAGGTAATCACAGGATTTCCCACACAGGGACACCTAGGCCCAGGAGACAAGGACTTTCCCCCAAGACACACAGTAAAGTGAAATGGATCCAAATGTAAGTTAAAAGGATATTTAACCCTGTTGTCTGCCAAGAGCCAGTTAATCAAGGAAAGGCAAAAGCAATTTACTTTTAATGGGAGTGGGGGGAGGGGACATCAGCTTTGAAAAGAAGCATTATAAAATTAATTTCCGAGACAAGGAGGTTGGAGTAATGGAGAGAAAAAGCACTCAGGGCTCAGCTCACTAAAATTTCATTTTCATTATCTTGAATGGGCACAGATCGCCTCTGTCAACATTTCATGGTGCTAATATCACTTGGCTGCAGGGTCCAAGTAGAGAGTTAAACTCCCGCCAAGCCGGGCCTGAGCACAGCTCTGTTCTAAAGAGATTCCCTTTCTTTGGGTTTGGAAAAAAAAAAAAAAGAAAACACACACACACAAAAAAAAACCCACAAAAAACACAACACACAGTTAACCACCTGTCAGGGCTGAGGATACAATGAGGCTCCTGGAAAAAGAGCTTTTCATGCATGCGTAATATATTTGTTCAGCTATTCACTTAATGAAGCTGATAAATGTGATGCAAGACAATAGTCAAGTTAATCTATTTAGTAAAATGTTTTTGAGACTTTCAGGCTACGTTAAGGAGGGGAGCATTCAGCGACATTTTCATTTAAATGCGCTCATCTCCCCTCTTAGGCTGCACAAGGGGTTCAGGCAATCTAAGTGAATATAATTTCTTATAAATGTGTCTTTAATGGGTTTAATTCACCCTTGCCAGCTGTTTTGAGGGCTATTTTGTAAGAGCAAAACAAACCTTTCGGGCTTGGAAAGCTAGTTAAAATTAGTTTCGGTCAGCGAGGCCAAGCTATATTTCCTGCAAACCATCTGCTTGATTGGCACAATAGAAGGATTTTCAAGGAAAACGGGGAGAGTGACTGTGAAAGGAATGAGGGGTCGGGGTGGGGGGTGGTGGTGGTAAGACGCTAGAAAGGGCTAGGGCGGCCCGGTAGCTCCTTGTGGCCTATTCTAAAGGTGAACCCCTTAGAGGTGTCTTTTAATAGAGCGACTCGCCTAAAGAGCTGGGGCGCAGGAAAGCTCTTTCAGCCCGAGCCTCGCTGCTCTCCTCCTTTCCCTCGCCCGTCAGCTCCTCCTTTTGCCCCGGGGCCCTAGAAGCCAGGCGGCGGGCGCTGATTCCGATGACGCCGCAGCCCCGCCAGCCTGCCAACTTGCAAAGCGCTTTTGGTTGGTAGCTCCAGTCAGCAGCTCCACAGCCTGGGGCTTTGAGCTCTGGCCAAAGTGTGAACCTGGGGTCCCAGTCTTCCCGAAGCCACGTTCGTTATCTTTTCGGAGGGCAAAAAATCTCAAGTCACTCTTCACTTTGCAGACCCTTCACCTCCGCACGGGTGGCCTGTGCTTACCCGGGCTGGCGCTCGCGGTGGGACCCACTTTGGAGAGGGCGCGCAGTGGCCAGAGCTTGGAGCGTGGGGTAGGGACCCGCCCTCTCTCCATGGCCCCCGGGGGTAGGGGTGGGGTGGAAACCCCAGACGGGTTCCAGGAGTCCTTCCTCCCTTCCCTGGGAGGCTCCGACAGTTTTGGCCGAGAGGCCCCGGGAGCCCCGGCTCCCTCTGCCGAGGGCCTCCCCAGGCGAGCAGTGCGCCCGCGGCACAGAAGAGGGCCTTCACCCCAATCCGAGCCTCCGAGTCTCTGTTTTCCCCAGAAAGAGAAACAGAAAACCCCCGTTCTGGGAGAGAGGATGCAAATGACTTCTCTGAAATAAACTCGAAGATAACGACATTACAATGAATGGCAGGACGCACAAAACCCCATGCGCTCAGGTCAAACGGCATTAGTCACAGGTCTTAGCCGCAGCCGCCACGCCGCACCGCGCAGCCCCCTTAGGCTACGGTGGAGTTTGAAAAGACGCGTTCAAGGAGATCACTTCAAGTAAGATCCTTTCGTCTGATTTCTTGCTTCCTTGGGATTTACTTTGCCTTTTCAGGGCCGCCAGCCCTCACCCCGCCCTCACTTTTCCTCTTTGGCGCCTTAGGAATGCTTTAGGAAGCTATGGAGATGGAGGCCTGAACACGTGGATCGCAGCAAGGGGTTGACCCACCTTCCAAAAGTGTCAGGCCCCCTTTTTAAAAAAGAAGAGACGTTAGCAGTAGTCAGTCTAGTGGGACGCAGAATGGTCAGAGAGAGAGAGAGAGAGAGAGAGAGAGAGAGAGTGTAAGGGTGGGGATCAAGGAGCAGGTCCATGGGCAAGATACTAATTGTAAAAACTACCCCAGGGAAATATTAATACCCCAGATGGAGAAGAAATTTAGAGAAGAGGGGAGGTTAGAAAGGCCCTAGACTGGCTTTGAGTTCTTACTGTCCCTCAGAACAAAATCCTGCAAAAAGTAGACTGCCTTCCAGTAGGCTGCAGTCAGAAGCTCTAAGCCCTGAGCCCTCTTGCTTGATGAGAAATCCAACGTGGGGGTATGGAAGGTAGAAGGGAAGGAATGCAGGAGAAGAGGAGGAAAGGACTAGAATGAAGAAGAGGAGAAAAAGAAGAGAGGTGCGAGGGAATGCACAAACCAGAGCTGGTCCTTCTGCTTTCAGAAAGCAGTTGGTGGGAGGGGTGATATGGAATAAAAACTTTGTGACAATGTGAGAGCACAGGTGTTCAAATACTTTAAACCTTTCCTCCCCTATTTTATGGCAAAATTTCTAAAAGAGGAACATTTGAAGTTTTAAATGGCAACCCACTCCAGTATTCTTGCCTGGAAAATCCCATGGACAGACGAGCCTGGTGGGCTACAGTCCATGGGGTCGCAAAGAGTCGGACATGACTGAGCAACTTCACTTTCACTTCCATTCCAAGGGATTCCGGTTAACTTCAGCAGTGCATTTTCCCTATTTAAGTAGCCATTTATTTAAAAGATGCTCTTTCCTGAGTGGTTTTCCACCTCCTGCTCCCCAGAATGCCTTGGGCTCAGAAACTCCATACTTGTGTCCTCCTGGAGCATTAATTCAGCTCCAAGCCCAACTCTAAATAACTTTTTAATTTGAATCAAGGGAGAGCTTTAGCGGGCTCTATTTCTGGTTTAATGTGATATAAATCACAGATGCACTTTTATTGAATGGTTAAAGCAGCGACATGGAGATCATCAACACAAAACACCCTGAACAAAACCATCGAGAGAAATAAAGCTGGTTAATAAGATTTTTGAGAAAGCTTTGTGTTAAAAAGCAAAAGGAAAACCAGCTGAAGGTGACAGTTAGTTCATGGTTAATAGGATCAGGGCGGCCTGGCTGGGCTGCACACTTCTCTTTGGGGAGGTTCAACCACACTAAAGAAATGAATGGGACATTTAACACATCTGTTATCTAGCCGAGGAACGGAATTGAGGCTCAGCATCACCCGAGCCCCAACCCAGAGGAAAGCCAAGTGCGGTCTACCGGAAGATTCTGATCTGAGGTACCAAATGAAGTAAGAATCGTCTCTCCTGGTGTGGACCAACATTTTTGGGGACCTCGCCCTTCGCTCTGTTTTCACACAGTCGTACATTGCAGTTGTTAAGAAGCAGCAAAACTATGCCCGGGGAAGTGCTGGCAATGGGTAGGACCCTCTCAGGACAAATTCCAACCTTCTGCTGCTGTGGTTTTAAAAGTCCAGGCTGTGAGTTTCAAGCGAAACTGCCAAGGGCTCCCAGAGGTTGGGAAAGAGCCAGTGGAGCACCCAGAGCCTTCAGGTCTCGTTGCACAAGGCAGCTTCCAGCAGAGGTAAGCCCTGGGAAAGGGAACCCTGCCACCTTGCCCCTTTTCGAGGCTCCCCTCTGATCCTCCCCTGGGTTAGCTGCAGTTCATTCCTCTGTGCCACTTCTAAAGACAGGTCACTGAAAATTGTTTTCTAAGTTGCAGGGGCTTGCAGGAGAATCATATTACTGTTCAGGTATCACCAACTCTCTCAAACTCAATTACTTTCCCAACATGAAATAAATCAAGACCTCCCTTTTCCGACCCCCGAGGGATGCCCATTCAGTAGCTCCAAAGCATCGATTTCAAGTTTCCCTGGTATTTTAGAACAGCACCCCTCTATCCCACGTTTATTTAACACATCCCTCACAGCTGCTTTATGCCTCAGCTGGGGTAATGTATAGGGAGGGCAGAGACGGAAGGAGGAGTATATTTTTATGTTCACTGACTTGAAATTTTCCATTGCTCTCCGCACAAGGGGGGAGGATTATTTTACTGATTGCCTGGAGATGAGTTTCTATGAATATTTATTGATTTATTTTCCAGGCTCAGCAGGGGAGCTGCAAATAAATTTAGTGTGTTCTCTAAATAATTCCTTTTCTATAAGGCAAGATGTCATCTGAAACTTCTAAATAGGCATTTAATTAGCCCGGGTGTTGCTCCAGAACAAAAACTCCTGGCGAGAGCTTTGGGGGCGCACTGTATTGCAAAGAGGCGGTCGATACGAAGAATTGATGCGCGCCAGCCTTTGTTGCCGGCCCATTGTGCGGGCCATGCTTATGAAGACTAATCCAATCATAAATTGCGCCCCTGCTCCAATCAGATCGCCCAGAGCCTCCGGCGAATGAAGCTCGAGTGGAGAACTTTGTTGAACTTCATTGTCAGACCTGTCACTTTTCAAAGCGCTTTAACGGGCGGGCCACTATAAAACCATCACCTCGACGGGAGGACCACGGAGGACTCGCAGACGCCCAAGTAGGATCGTTCCTTAAAGACGTTTGCTAAGCCCAAGAGAGAGGGCACCACGGGGGTGGGAGGGGCGGGAAGTCAGGCATTTACCTCCTGGCCATTGGAAGAAGTTTTTCGGTCCGCCCTGCGCCTAAAATGATGTTCCCTGGCCTCCTCGCGCCCCCCGCCGGGTACCCCAGCCTCTTGCGCCCCACACCCACCTTAACGCTGCCCCAGTCCTTGCAGTCGGCATTTTCCGGTCACTCGAGCTTCCTGGTGGAGGATCTGATCCGCATCAGCCGACCCCCGCCTACTTGCCCCGAGGCAGCGTGCCCACCCCCAGCATGTCGCCCCCAGGCCGGGGGCCCCTGCGGCTCTCCCAGACACCGGGGCCTCGGATCTGGGCTCCCCGGGCCCGGGCAGCCGGCGGGGCGGCTCACCGCAAACCGCCGTCTCCCCTGCCAGCGAGCCCACGTTTCTGAAGTTTGGAGTGAACGCCATCCTTTCCTCGGCGCCCAGAACCGGTAAGTGAAAGCAAAACGCTGAGGGCTGTTCTGTGGTGGCCTCAGTTTCCCTTAGGCAGCGGGTGCCCACGCACACAGCGGAGCACACACTTAACACCAGATCCCCGAGGACCCAGGCCAAGCAATGTGACACGTAGGTCCAGACGATTCCCAGAAAGAAAAGCCTCCAGGTTCGCCCCACCCTCAGAATGAATGTGAACACCCGCAGTTTGAGCGCGCGCACAGTACCTGGCCCAGGGAAATCGAGCGCACGCCCCTGGGCGTCTGCGTTTCTGCCCTCCAGCTTCTGGAGGCCCGTTCCTTGAACCCAAGACAACATATTTACTAGCTTAACAAGTATTATGGGTCTGCAATTCTTTTCTCCCCCCGCTCCAGTTCTATCCATCTTGTTTGCGCCTAGGAAGACATTGCGGGGAGGAGGGGCGGGTGGTAAACGACTGTGAGAACTATGGGGAGAGTTCCACAGATGAGACAGTGTTAGGGAAACATTTATTTTACTCTGTCATTGAGGAAGAAGCCTTTGGAACCAGCCTAAGGTGTAATCATGTCATGTATTCACTGTCCTGTACAATAATCAGGTGACCTAATCAAATTCCCTTTCTGTCTCCCTCCTGGTTCCTCCTTCCCTCACTCCCAGAAACGTCTCCCACCTTGCTCCAGAGTGTCCCTCCCAAGACCTTTGCCTTTCCCTACTTTGAAGGCTCTTTCCAGCCTTTCATCAGATCTTCTTATTTCCCAGGTAAGTCTCGTCCCCCTTCCTTTCAGGAGGCTGGACGTCACCCCAGCCCCACCCCGTCGCTCCCTGCCCCGAAGCCATATTTCTCCGTCCACCCCACGGGGTTACGCTCTGGTTCAGAGGTTGCGAGACGTACAACATTCACGAATCCGTCGCGCCAATTTGATGCCCTATTTAGCACAAGCAGTGACTGCTTGACACTTTGCACCAATTCCCTGCTCTACAAATTAGCAGGAATTGTCATGGTCCCAATTTGAGGCGGTTCCCTTCTCGGCGCGGAGCTGTTGGCATCTCTTCACGCCGCCGTTTTCCCACAGAGTCAGTGCACTTGGCCACGATTCCCCACAAAGGTTTCAGCACCATGACCAATTGGTCAGCTCCTCCGGGCAGCCACACACAGACCAGCCCTCGCCCCTCCGAGCCGCGGAGAGACACCTACCAGCCGGGGCTAATTTCTCTTTAAAACTCATTCAGGGCTGCGGGCTTTTCACAAGACCACATGGGGTGCCCTCTTGTGTGGGATGCCTGGGGTCGCCCAGGGGAGGGGGCCTAGATCCTCCCACACCCTCTATTTCCAGCCCAACTTCCCAAATTATACCCCTTCCCCACCGCCAAAACATTTTAAAGACCGTAGAACTCGTAAAATTAGAAGTCGGAGGGAGGTCCATAACTGGGTCCCAGTTTAAAGGAGAAACACCTTAAGCAGCTTCCACGAAGTTTTCATCCTGCAATCCCAGTGATGACTCAGAACTCTACAGCTGGTCAAGACTGAGGAGACGGGAACTCTTATAAAGGGAAGGGAGACTGGGTATGGTCGGTGGGGGGTGAGTAAAAAAAACCTCGACAGCACTTCCCAATATCAGCGAAAGAAACACGCAATTGATTTTTGAAAGGGGAGAGAAAATTCACCAACCGCCCCCCCCATTTATGGTGTTGCTGCTAATG
The DNA here is from genome assembly GCA_917880005.1 of Nanger dama. Lineage (NCBI taxonomy): Eukaryota > Metazoa > Chordata > Mammalia > Artiodactyla > Bovidae > Nanger > Nanger dama. Next base: position 2,439,713 of record CAKJTW010000085.1, on the reverse strand, counting down.
GAATTTGCTCCCTTTCTCCCCCAGCTCAATGCTCTAACAAAAACAACCCGAGCTTTATAAATAGCTTTTCATGTCCATTTAATGAAAATGGTTCGGGAAGAGAAGCCTCTGCCATCAGTATTCTCCCAATGGTCTTGGCCTGCAGTTGTGTTTAGTTTGAAAGTGTAAATCTCTTTTGTCCCAGTAATATATGGCTTTCGCTGCTTGTCCTCAGTCTTTTTCTGTTAGTTCATTACTACACAATTACCATTCACGCTTCATTAGAGTCTCTGTTTCTTTTGGGCTTTTTTTTTTTTTTTCTCCCCTTAAAGCGAAACTCTCCCCCACCCCCACCCCCGCCTTTTATCATGCCAATACCCATTGGGAAGCGGTCAATGTGCTAATTAGCTGCCACTTTTCATGTATTCGGGCAGAATTCTTTACGTTTTGCGGGTGAGAGGAGGAAAGATTAATATAAAAAAAGATGAATACTGATTGGATTTTTCCAAAATAAAAAAACCCAAAGCGGATTTTCTCCTAACAAATCAGTAAAGCACCTCATTTTCATCCAAAGAATGCAGAAGCCACCAGTGTGCTAAAAGCTTAGGGGGAAACCCAAGAGGCCTCGGCTGGCTATTTTATTTTCACTTTTGTAATTTATTTTTTTTTTCTCCTGCTATATTAGCTGATGCACGCAGGTTTGGTTTCCCTGAGACTGTTGAATGGAAAAACGAAACAGGCTATTGTGGGGGCTGTTTTCTGTGTTTCCGTGGTTTTACCTAATCCGGGTTTGCACGGTTCAAAGGGAAAGTTATTTGGGCGGAAAGCGCCTTTCACTCTCGCAGGTTTGTAGGTTCGTAGCCTATTCTCCAGGGGGAGAAAAAAGAGAGCTTTAAAGAGACGAAGGATCAGAAAGGAAAACCAAAGGAAGCCGCAGTGGAGGGGCGGACGGGGCAGGACACTGCCCAACCACTCACCTCGCACTCCTGGCCTCCGCAGCGTCCTCCAGCGTCGTGCCCATCCCGGGGACCTTCTCCTGGCCACTGGCCGCCCGCGGCAAGCCTCGCAGGGGCATGCTGCGTCGAGCCGTGTTCTCCGACGTGCAGCGCAAGGCGCTGGAGAAGATGTTCCAGAAGCAGAAGTACATCAGCAAGCCGGACCGCAAGAAGCTGGCGGCCAAGTTGGGCTTGAAAGACTCACAGGTGAGGGCGGTCTCCCCGTAGCCCCTCCCCGCCAGGCACGGTCCAAATGGGAGGGTTCTCGGGAAACCGTTTAGGTCGCAGTGTACAGATGCGGTCAGAACTAGAGAGGATGGAAGGGGCGAGAGCCGGCTTCAAGGAGGCTCCTCGCGATAGACAGCCACTCTCCCTGCCCCGTCTCTCCCGGGCTCACCATCGACCCCACCCCCGCCCACCTCGGCCAGGTACCCTAAGACCCGGCGAGAGATGCGTGAAGTGGGTGATGGGGATGGGGGTGGGGGGTAAAGGGAAGGGGTGGGGGAGCTGGCAAAGACGGTGGCGGGGGCTCCGCGCTAACCTCCGCTCTCCCCTGCTCTCACCCGTTTCGCCCCAGGTGAAAATCTGGTTTCAGAACCGACGCATGAAGTGGCGGAACTCCAAGGAACGCGAGCTCCTGTCTAGCGGGGGCTGCCGCGAGCAGACCCTTCCCACCAAACTCAACCCGCACCCGGACCTCAGCGACGTAGGCCAGAAGGGTCCCGGGGACGATGACGACGAGGAGGACGAGGGCCCGGGCAGCCCCCGCCCCCGCCTGGTCTATCACGCGGCCCCCGCCGACCCCCGGCACCTGCGGGACCCGCGGCTGGAAGCGCCGCTGCCCCTCTCGCCCGCGCGCTCGGGCAGCCCCGACAAAGCTTCGGACTTCTCCGACTCCGAGGACGACGAGGAGGGCGAGGAGGAGATCACGGTGTCTTAGAAGCCCCCGCGCCCCCGGGGTACTGATTACGAGTGCTTTGAAACTGAAGAGGTGGGATTCGGTGCGTGTTCACTCGGCCCGCTGCCGCTCCTTGCTGCAGAAGTCACCTTGTCCGAGGGCACCCTGGCCCCTTCCGTTGCCCCAAACGACATTTCTTTCCCCTACACCCCTCCCTCAACAGCCCTCTCCGCACAAGTTAAATTTAGGTCTTGGTCCCAGCCTTAACTCTTCCACGAGGAAGAGTCTTTGTGTCTATCGTGTTTTACTGCAATTTTAAACACAAGTAGGGGTGTTCACTTCTACAGCCTGGGTTAAGCTGTGTACCAGGCGCTACTGGCTTCAGCAGCAACAACCTTGTAAGAAAGCCTGTATGAAGCAGGAAACCGAGACAGGATATCTCACAATATCAAGCCTATAACTTCAAGACCCCTGACTTCCCAGACCCCTCTACATCCCCATCTTAGGTAGTAACCACATCCTAGCCAACTCCAAACTCTGGTGACCCACTCTTCTATAGCAATGCCCTTAGAAAGCTCAAGAATTAAAAACCCACAAACCTGTGCCTTCTGGTCTAAGGTACTGCATAAACACTGAATCTTCTCTATGTGTCCTGTTCCCAGTGCTCTCTGGGCAAAGAAGTGACATCTCTACATGGGAGGAAGAGTCAAGCTGTATTTCTGTCTGTGTATTTTAAAGCATTTTCTTTACTATTTCAGAATCTATGGTATATGCACCAAGCATTTTCCCTTATGCCCTTTTATTATGACCAGGGATGTTTCACTGAGCATTGGGCATGAGGTGAACAGATAGAGACCCACAAGCCTCTTTGATTTTTTTTTTTCATGGAACTTTGCTGTCTTTGCACAGCTTTTTATGAACTGTACACTATTTTGTACACATGTATGGATATTTTATACCAAGGTTATTATGAATCATATAAAGAACTGACTAGATTTCCTCTTTTTTTACAATGCTTTTTAAACTTTAAAAGGTAGCTGTTTAATTGCATAACTTATGAAGAAATTACTTATTTTGTATTTTTACTGTGTACAAATTTTTATATATGTATATATGTATTAAATGAAAAATGCCAAATAAAAAGTAGAATGGACACAATGATCAAGTAATATCCCTAACTCACAGACTGTTAAAGTTATTCCAGTCCAAGGAATGGAGGTATTCTGGTCCAAGGGCCGCTGGAATTTACAGAAGGTATGCTCATATTCCAGAGGGAAAGGCACATGTCTAAAGCACCCAACTAGTCAGAGGTCAAGCTAGGACTAGAATCCATTTTCCCAGGCCAGTGCCTTTTCTGCTTCCCTGAACCATTGTTGTTGTTGTGTTAGTTGGTCATTTACCAACTCTTGGCCACCCCATGGACTGTAGCCCACCAGGCTCCTCTATCCATGGGATTTTCCAGGCAAGAATACTGGAGTGCATAGCCATTTCCTTCTCCAGGGGATCTTCCTGACCCAGGGATAGAACCTGGGTCTCCTGCATTGCAGGCAGATTCTTTACCATCTGAGCCACCAGGGAAGCCTGACCATAAAATAGCCAAATTCACTATGGTTACAAATATAATAGCACCAGTGAAGTGACACCAACAAATTGAGTCTGGAGTGATCCTTCTCCCCTACTCTGAGGACCGAACTGATAGACTAAAATAAATCAATGAAAGTCAATTTAAGTGGTTCAAGTTTGCAATGGTTTTTCTTTCCCTCCTTGAAGGCATGGTTTCCTAGTCCCTAGGAAAGCTTGAAGCTGGTTTTGATTTTTGTGTAGGAACTGAGTTTATTAGCAATATCATCTACAGGCAGTGCTAGGGAACCTGATAGAGGTTCTGGGGCTCCGCAGTGAAACTAAGTTCTTTAAAGATGGACTCTCAGCAGCAATGATTTATTTAACCTGCAACCAGTGAAGAGCATCAGTTAGAACTCTGGCAAAGGCTCTGTGCCCCTGGAGAGACTGATCTCTGCCAAGTGGATCACACAGACACACAGTTGGTTATTTTATGCTAACACATACTCCGACAAAAGGGAAGTGTCGAAGCTGAAACTCCAATACTTTGGCCACCTGATATGAAGAACTGACTCATTTAAAAAGGCCCCAATGCTGAGAAAGATTGCGGGTGGGAGGAGAAGGGGACAACAGGGGATGCGGTGGTTGGATGGCATCACCGACTCGATGGACATGAGTTTGGGTGGACTCCAAGAGTTGGTAATGGACAGGAGGCCTGGCGTGCTTTAGTCCATGGGGTCTCAAAGAGTCGGACACGACTGAGTGACTGAACTGAACTGAACTGATACTCCAAAAGCCTGGAAAGAAGTCGTCAAGCTTATATTTCAGTAGTTTGTATTATATTTGAAATTTGAATATATTTTATTCTCAACTCTCTTTTCAAAAAAATAAACAAAACAAGCCCCCTCCATGCTGCTGCTTCTGCTAAGTCGCTTCAGTCGTGTCCAACTCTGTGCGACCCCATAGTCGGCAGCCCACCAGGCTCCCCGTCCCTGGGATTCTCCAGGCAAGAACACTGGAGTGGGTTGCCATTTCCTTCTCCAATGCATGAAAGTGAAAAGTGAAAGTGAAGTCGCTCAGTTGTGTCCGACCCTCAGCGACCCCATGAACTGCAGCCTCCCAGGCTCCTCTGTCCATGGGATTTTCCAGGCAGGAGTACAGGAGTGGGGTGCCATTGCCTTCTCCCCCTACTCCATGCTAAGGTTAGGATATTCTCCCCTGCTAGGCCCATGTGTGACACTGGGGATCACTTCAGTGCCATGGGAATTTGGAGCAAAACTAATCTTAACTATCATAATTATCTTACTTCAAGAAATATACCACATTTCCCCCTCAACACATATGAAAATGTTAGCATGGTGTCCTGCATACAGTAGGCATGCAATTTTTCAGACCAGAAACCCTTTCTGCTCTGAATAATTCAGGCTATTTTCTCTTTTTCTCTGCTGTTACCCGAAGGGATATCCAGAGATGAAATCTTGACCAGAAATGGCCCACCTTTCCCTCTCTGCCAGTTCAAGCCTCCAGTTGTTACTTACAGTCAAGAACTATTTACCACCATGGGGATGGATTCATGTCTACATCAAAGTAGTTTAGTGGCACACCCATGTGCATACCAGCAGTATCTTTAATAGTCAAGAGGTATTCGTGTTCATTTCACTCCCATTATTCACAACGGCTTCTGCAACCCAAATATCTATCAATGGATAAATAGAGAAAAAGTGGTACACACACACAATGGAATATTATTCCACTTAAAAAGGAAAGGAATCCTGTCACATCTTATCATGTCAACATGAATAAATTTTAAGAACATTATGCCAAGTGAAATAAGCTAGTAGTAAAAAGGCAAATACCATATCATACTTATTATATGAGTTATCTAATATAGCCACATTCATAAAAACAAAAAGTAAAATTACAGTTGAAGAGGTGGGGTCATAGGGAAATAGGGAGCTGTTCAATGGGTACTGAATTTCAGTAATATTTCAGTATTGGAAAAATAGCTCACATGTTCAAAGATTTAAAATTCCAGTAATGGTCAAAATTATGGCAGGCAAGTGAAAAAACTTGAGGTAAGAAATATGTGTGTGTGTGCATGTGTGTGTGTGTGCTCGTGTGTGCATGTGTGTGCACGTGTGTGTGTGATGTGGCTTGCAGAATCTCAGTTTCCTCTCCAGCGACTGAACTGGTGCCAGGTCAGTGAAAGCTCAGAGTCTTAACCACTTGGCTACCAGGAAGTCCCTGAGGTAAGCAACATTATCATAAGGCCATGTAAAATTCAAACCAAAAAGTATTCTGTGATGTAAATAAAGTTTTTTTCTATGTTAATAAAAGTTAAGTTTTGGGGTGAGCAGCCCGAGGTGACCTCTAAAAATGATATGCTATTCACTTGACCCAGAAAACCCCACAAAATCAAGCAAAGCAAGAGGTTCCAATCCTTGTGTTCACTTTAAGAACACTCATGAACCCGCCCAGGTCCTTAAGGGTATGCATATCTGAAAAGTCACCAAGTATCTGAAGGATGTCAATCTACAGAAGTGACATGTGCCATTCCATTGTTGGTAGGTTGGAGTTGGTAGGTGTGCACAGGCCAGACAGTGGGGCTGGACACAGGGTCTGTGCCCCAGAAAGAGTTGGATTTTTACTGCACATGCTCAAAAATGCAGAGAGTAAAGCTAAACTGAAGGACTTAGATGTAGATTCTCTGCTCACTGAGCACATCCAGGTGAATAAAGCCCCCAAAATGCAGGGCTCACGGGGGATTAACCTGTACCTGAACTCTCCCTTCCACATTGAAATGATCCCAACTGAAAAAGAACAGACTTTTTCTAAACCAGAAGAGGAGGTTGCACAGAAGAAAAAGATATTCCAGAAGAAACAGAAGAAAAACACTTACAGTCCGGGAATAATGTCACAAAAAATAAATGCAAATGAAATTTTAAAATAAAAGTTAAGAAAATCCAGAAAAGGAAAAAAAAAATACTCGAGATTTTTTTAATGTATGCTATTCCTCTACATGCACAAAGTTTTACTTCCTGAGGATTACAAATGGCAAACTTCAGCTCTAAGTAACTCCTTTAGTAGAACTTCACAAGGGTGAGGAGCAAGCTCATTTTGCATGCTGCTTCCTAGTGTTACGCATAGTCCCTAACAAATATTAGGTGTTTGATATGTGTTGAGTAAATAAATTAATTAAAAGGAGGGATGGAGGCCCTCTAGAGTCTAAACCATATGTCTGAAAACTCTAAATCTTTCAAATAAGTTGAAGGGCTACTTAGGCCAATAATAAAGTAAAAGAAAAACACTAAATTAACTGGTCAGATGTGTTCTTTAAAACCAAACCAATTACTTCAGTCCAAAAGACTAAAATAGTCATAAACTGAAGAATAGTAAATACTAAAAGGAAAATTTTTGTTTTGCTTTGAGCACCTGTGACAGGAATGCATTCTGCTAGGGGCCTTACACATTAGTGCTTCTCAAACTTTAAGGAGCATAAGATCACCTGGGGATCTCATTAAAATACAGATCATGATTCAGAGTATTTAGCACTGCTAACCCCTGTTAGGGGCTTACCTGACAGATCAGTTGGTAAAGAATCTCCCTGCCGTGAAGAAAAGCCCAGTTCGATTCCTAGGTTGGGAAGATCCACTGGAGAAGGGATAGGCTACCCACTCCAGTATTCTTGGGCTTCCCCTGGTGGCTCAGCCGGTAAAGAATCTGCCCGCAAAATGGGAGACTTGGGTTCGATTCCTGGGTTGGGAAGATCCCCTGAAGAAGGAGAAAGGCTACCTACTCCAGTATTTTCACCTGGAGAATTCCAAGGACTGTATAGCCCATGGGGTAGCAAAGAGTCAGACACGACTGAGCAACTTTCACTCACCCTTGTTAGTCCACAGATCACACTTTAGCAAAGATTTACAAGAAGTTTTATCCTCACAGAAACCCATCTAAGGTAGAAATTATTATCCCACATTACAGATGGACAATCTGGAGGCCAAGAGTTTTGGTAATTTCCCCCTGCTCACCTCAGCCAGAATCCAAATTCAGGTGCCTCTAACCCTAATACACCATCCTGCTTCCTTGACTAAACTGGTAAAAATCCATTTAACAAAACTCCAACCAACAGGTACACTTAATAGAGTTTTAGGCTTAAATATTCTGAAGTTATAAGAAAAAAAAGTTAACGGCTATTTAAAACCTTTTCTTATCCACCTGAATCTCTCTTATCACTAGCCCTGCTCCCTGGGGCCTAAACCAGCAACCCTCAAACTCCAGTGCCTAACACATCCCTTTACACTGTTAAAAATCATTGAACACCTAACAGATTTTTTGTTTGTTTCTGTGTGTTTTATCTATTAATACTTTTGGTGTAAGAAATTAAGACTGAGAAAAAATTTAAATGCTTATTGTGCTTGCTATGCTAAGTCACTTCAGTTGTGACCCACTCTGTGACCCTATGGACTGAATAGCCCACCAGGCTCCTCTGCCCATGGGATTCTCCAGGTAAGAATACTGGAGTGTGTTGCCAGCCCTTCCTCCAGGGAATATTAGAGTAACAAATGGAAGTAATAAATGCTTATTACTTCATTTTAAAACAATTTTGTTAAATAGTCATATAAACATCATATTTTACAAAAGGTAAATATTGATATACATACCAAACAAAAAAATTAGAAGAGTGACATTTTAGATTTCTGAAAAGCTCTTTAATGATTGGCTTAATAGGAGATAGCTGAATTATCTATTTCTACAATCTGTTGAAATAGGAAGAAAACTTAGCGTCATACAAATATGCAATTGGAAAAGGAGAAGTATTTGATTAACCTTATGTGACTGTGGCTCTTCTTTGATACATTATAGCAAAACTGGACAAGTGCTATTTTTTAAAGGTTAGCAGCGATTTGAAATCCAAATTCCTTTTGGGATTTCCCTAGTGGTATGGTGGACACAAATCTGCCTACAGGGGACATGGGTTTGATCTCTGGTCCACGAAGATCCCACATGCCGTGGGGCAACCAAAGCCTTCGTGCCACAGCTACCGACCCTGTGCTCTGGAGCCTGCGCTCCGCAACAAGAGAAGCCATCACAGTGAGAGGCCTGGGCACTGCAGCTGGAGAGTCACCCCTGCTCACAGCAGCTGGAGAAAGCCCGTGCACAGCAACGGAGACCCAGCACAGCCCAGAAGAAAATAAGTCTTCAAAAAGTGGAGTCTTGGGGACTTCCCTGATGGTCCAGTGGCTAGGACTCCATGCTCGCAAAGCAGGGGGCCCGAGTTCGATCCCTGGTCAGAGAGCTAGATCCCACATGTCACAACTAAGACCCAGTACAGCCAAATAAACAAAAATAAATATTTTTTTAAAATGGAGTCTCATGAAAAAACGTGGCTAGTTCAACCGCACAAGTGCTTTTCCTTAAATAACCATCACATTTCGGGATGTGGCCCCACCAAGCACATTCTTAACTGAAACTGGCTGTCTTTGGGCAAAAGTCAGCAGAGAAAGCAATGACCACTGGTGTAGTTTAGCACCCCTGCCTTGATTTGTGCCCAGGTGCCAGCAGTTGCACCAACAACCAGCTTTGCACTGTCACTAAACACGTCAAGGTGGTAGTTGAGTAAAACCTAAGATTCAAAAGGTATTCAATACTTTAGATATTTCAGCAACCTTTATGTCTGTTGTCAAGCATTTCCAGATATTCTTTGATGATTATCTGTTTTGAATACTAAGTAAATACAGAATATAGGATGTCTGGGCAGTTGTGCAGATCTGTCCATTTTCAAAGCAAAAGTACAGTTTTGCAGATGATTTATTAACTCTGTCTTTGATGAGTTATTCTATCATTGGAAAGTGGCACCATCGTGATTTCTTTTACTGACTGTTCATCCAGCAGGTGTTCAGCATTGTTGGCTTTGCAGGGTTTTAATTAGTCTCAGCTGTAGAGTGTAGTTCCTTAGCTAATGCAAGACGCTAAGTTACTCAGTGAGTTACTTCCTGGCCTTTCCATTTCTAGTCTGAAAATCTATAACTAACTGTTCTTAATTTTTAAACAGTGTCTTTTGTTTTTGTTTTAAAAAGGCAATTCAGTTCCTTTCTTGACATTCTGAATGACTGATCTCAGAATGATGTACAATTTAATTGGAACCATAATACTATGGTCTGTTGTATAAAACAAGAAAAGTAAAATATTACAAAATTAACCTTTACCATATTTTCTTTCTTTTTCTACTGTTTCATCCAATTTTCATTTTTGTTTTTGTGGGGAATGGGAGTAGTATATTCCTGCCTTTCGTGAACTCTGATATGTCATTTTTTATCGGTTTTAGCATCTTCAGAAGTAGACAGTGCAGCAATGGATGGAGAACGTGACTCTTTTAGTCTCCATTTCAAAAGTCAACAATTCACCCTTAAATATAAGAAAAATATATTACTCATTTTCTTTTCTTTTAAAATAAAATATAAAATTATAAAATAATAGTAGTTTTTGCAAAATCTTACAGAGTAGAACATTTTCCAAAAATTTAAAAATATTATTGCTAAATAAGACAACCACCTGTACTTCTTATGTTTTTGCATAGATGCGAGGAAAATATGGGAATTTCAAAACAGCAATTTACTGGATGATAATAAGGTTACAGATGTCATAGCAGGTATAACTGGAAAGAAAGTGAAAGTGAAGTTGCTCAGTCCTGTCGGACTCTTTGCGACCCCATGGACTGTAGCCTACCAGGCTCCTCCCTCCGTGGGATTCTCCAGGCAAGAGTACTGGAGTGGGGTGCCATTTCCTTCTCCAGGGGATCTTCCCAACCCAGGAGACAGCTGTAAAAGTACAACAGCAGTGCTGAGAAAAAAACTAAGTTAATCACTAAACAGGAGAAGGCGATGGCAACCCTAAACATGTACATAAATCTAAATTCACCACCTTAGGAAATTCTAAGAAACACAAGACTCCCATTAGCCATGAGCAGGAGATGCCACAGCACCTGCAGCCTCTATTGTCCAGAAAATCCCACTGTGTGGCCATGGGAGGCTCTCAGGGGCGCCCAAGGGTCCCACATCACACTTTGAGAGTCCTTCCTTTAAACATACAAAGTGTTTTACTAGAGGAGAGATGGAAGGGAACTACTGGGTGGGGTCAAAAAGCTTGTTCAGGCTTTTCCATAAGATCATACAGAAAAACCCGAGTGAAAATTTTGGCCAACCTAATATTTGGCTAAGCTCAAACCACCCCCACTTAAAAACTTAGATGCAACCCCAGCTGGTGCCTTCCAGAGGTCCTCAGTTCGCTGACTCCTTTGTCAATTTTTCCCTTCCCTCCAGGAATCCTCAGTCCGACTTGACTTCAGCCCATCTCTCTCACTAGCACCTCCCTATCAGCATAGACAAGTGACCTTTCCTGCAAGGTGCCCTGAAAAATCTCGTCCTTCTTCTGTTCCCCTCTAGCTACTGCCGGATGTCTCTCAGCCCCTCAAGCTGGAGAAGCCTCATCCTCGGGCTCGTCACCCTCTGTATTTTTCTTAACGTAGATGTTTCCCAAGGTTTTTATCCTTAGTCCTTGATGCCACTTCCTCTACTCCAGTGATCTCCCTCTCTCTGGTTTGATGGGGCACCTGAGTCAGTTCCTAGGGAGGTTGATAAGAAGTCCAGGGTTCCCCAGGAGGAGATAGGGGTCTCGAGTTCTCAAGGAGGAGAAAAAGACAAACATTTTTTTCTACATTGCTTTGTCTTAGTCAATATAAGAATGTATCTTACTCGAGGACATGTTTCTCCTTAACAAGAAACTTCTGACTAATCCTGTCATTTTGAAATGTAAATTGTGGGATGGATCTAGCAAGATCTTTATAACCTTGAGACATTCTTTTGATTTATTGTAAAACCAGTTAAAAAGTATATAGCTCCCTTGCTAAGACTAGACAGTGGGGGCACTGTCCGTCCTCCTTCTGATGTCTATGTCAGAAGCTTTCTTTGTCCCTTTTACACTTTAATAAAACTCTGCTACACAAAAAGCTCTTGTGTGATCAAGACTGGTCCCTGGTCCCTGGTCCTAAAGCTAAATCTTCTTTGGAGATCACAAATCCAACATCTTTCACCATAAGCTGTCACACTCCAACCTGGCACTCAGACATCTCTCTCCTCAGCTCCAGACCCAGACAGTCAGCAGCCTTTGGATATCTGCCCTCAGGCATCCTAAGAACCTGTTAAATTCCACCATGCCCAGGACCACGGGCATATTTTCTAGTTGCCACAGTACATTCAAATAAAGCAAAAACAAAACAACCCCCTGCAAAACAACAATTTAAAAACTTCACCAAAGTCTTGCCCATAAGTCCAAGAATGCCTTCATTTCTCTTGCTCAAAAATTAGAGACAAGTGCCATTCCTGATCTCTTCCTCTCGTCCATTCCATACAAGGGATCAACCTCCAAGGTCTGTCCTGGTATGTAAGTCCTTAAGAGATTTTCTACTGTTCCTTCCATTCTCATTGCCTCTGTCTTAAATAAAAGCTATTATTATTGTTGCTATTACTGCTGATTATTTCAGAGGATTGTACTCTGTGCTAGATGTGGTGATTAGCATTTTATGTACATTATTTCCTGTAATCCATCATGACTATTTTAAATCCCATTTTACAGATGAGGGAACAGACTCATAGATCTTCCTGGTTATCCCCTTTTCTCGGCATTGAGAGCATCTGAGAATGGTTTGTGGAGAAATCTGCCCCAGGTCTTGAAGGATGGTATGATTTTTATGGCGTAGGAAGAGGAAACCGTATAGAAGAAGAATGTGGCTGAGTGTGTTTGTGGTCAGTGACGTTAAGGTGTTTTTATTCAGTGGCAATGAACTGAAACAAGCAGTCCCCGAGTAAAACATTTCCAAAATGCCTTGCTCCTTTTTTTTAAATATAAAAGAATAACTGTAATGGCTACTGAGTCCTAGTATGCAGGGCATATTGCTAATGCTTTCATCTACTTTGCAACTAACCTTCACTACAAACCTCCATGGAAGCATCAATACCTGCATGGAATAGAACAAGAAAATGAGGGTGCATAACTTTCACCTAATTACTGAGATGGCAGAGACTCCAGCACATTCTCTTTCCACTACAGGCAGCGGCACCATAGAAAGGAAGTCTCCGCTCCTTCTCCTCACTCCACTACCAATTGCAACCTCTATGTACGGTCCTTCAGGTAGATATTCATGGTTTCTTTTAAAAAGTGACTTTAGCTGGAGACCCACAGTCTGAATTTGGAAAGATGATGTTAAATAACTATAAAAAGGTTTTTCTATTATCTTCCAATTAAAAACAAATAAATGATTAAAAAAAAAGATTTTTATGAAACCTACCTGGCTGTCCAATGGTTAAGACGCCACACTCCCAATGCAGGGGGCACAGGTTCAATCCCTGGTTGGGGAACTAAGATCTTTGCATGCTGTATGGTGTGGCTTGAAACACAAAAAAGAAATGGTTTTCCTGGGAAAGACCTGTAAGCCTGCAAACTTATGCTCTCAAAAAAAAAAAAAAAACCAAAATGGTTTCCCTGTTTTTACATTTGTGTGTGTGTTTTTTTTTAATGACTTTGATGTTGATGCAAAAACAATCCCAACCAGGGGAAAGATGGGGAGTAGGGACAAACTGGGAGTTTGGAATTGACATACACTTGTGTTTAGTCATTCAGTTGTTTCCGACTCTCTGCTCTCTGTGACCCCATGGGCTGCAGCCCACCAGGCTTCTCTGTCCATGGGATTCTCCAGGCAAGAATACTGGAGTGGGTTGCCATGCCTTCCTTCAGGGAATCTTCCCAATCCAGGGATCGAACTCAGGTCTTCCGCATTGCAGGCAGATTCTTTACCGCCTGACCCGCCAGGGAAGCCCATACTACTATATTTATATACACATACTACTATATTTAAAATATGTAATCAACAAGGACCTACTCTCTAGCACAGGAAACTCAATATTCTCTAATAACCTAAATGGGAAAACAATTTGAAAAAGAATAAATATAACTAAATCACTTTGCTAAACACCGAAACTAATACAACATTGTAAATTATACTTTCACAGAAAATATTTTAAAAACATTTAAACACAAACGAGCAAAACAATCCCAATCAAATATGATCCCAGGACAGAAAAAGGACAGTGGGTAAAAACTAAGGCAATCTGAATAGAGCATTGATTTTGGTTGATAATAATATACAAATATCGATTTTTAACTGTGACAAATGTACCATAGTAAGATGCTGACATTAGGGAAGAAAAGTGATGATACAAGAACTCTTTGTACTATTCTTGCAGCTTTGTAGAACTCTAAAATTATCCGCCAATAAAGTATTTCTTTAAAAAAATCCAAATGTGTTGTATAGACGTGTTGTGAAGGAGAAAACAGGACCATATTCTTTACAGTTTAAACAGCAGAAGTACTATTAGAGTAAGGTGATTATTAAAAGGAAAAGCAAAGTTTCAATTCTTTCTTTGGTAATCCACACAACAAAAGTGTATACCCCACCCCTCTGCCCAAACCCAGTGGGGCTGATGATTCTATTATTTAACCCACTCATCCCTACTCCCCCTCCAAGTCCCCTACCATCAGAGTAATGCCTCCTGGAATTCTTTTTGGACCAACATCTTGTTTTAGGAACATGTTTAGACTGTGATTAAAAGAGGATTATTTACACCACATAGGCATCCAGCGCAAAGGAACAGGCCACCTCCCGCACTTTTCTTAACTTTTCTGCAAATACCACACCCCAGCAATCACCAGCAAACTAAGCAAAGCAGATCAAGGGGCAAGGGAGGGAAGGTTTTATTGTTCTTAGCAAAAAACTTTCATTTCAGCTAGCAGCTGCCACTAAACTCCTCATTCTTAATTCAAAAGGACTCATTTACTGGAACTGATGGTGTACGTAGCGCTGAAGTTTGTATGCCAAGAAAACCCTCCTTTTACAGCTGTATAATGGGAGGAAATGGCCAGGAATCAACAGTTATTATTAACAAGGCCTTGGACAGACCAGTTTACAGAGGCCTACTTTACATACAGGTATTTGAGAAAGTAGGTTCTCATTCTAAATTCTCACATCATGTTTCCTTCACCTCCACAGCAAATTAACTGCTCACATTTGTTCATAGTTTAAAAAGTTGCCCTTACCTCATCCCATTTGATTTTCACTTCAGTCCTATGAGATAATCAGGGCAGGCTTCATTTTCCGCATGTTCCCCATGGGCTCAGAAAGTTGATTGATTTCCCCAAGGTGGCACAGCCTGTAAGCAATAAAGATGGTGCTTGAACCAAAGTTTCTTAACTCTAAATCGAGGTTCTTTTGTTTGACAGGTATTTACTGAGTTCCTTCTGTGTGTCTGGATCTCTGGTTGCTCCTGAGGATGGAGTGATACTTGAAATAAGCAGGGTCCTTTTTTCTGGAGCCAGCAGGACAGTGAGAGACTGACCAAGTCAGTGAACAGATGTATATATAATTACAAATTATGATGAGGGTTATAAGAGAAATAGAGTGCAAAGCTAGCTAAGGGAAAGCCTCTTTAAGGAGGTGACATTTTAGCAGGTATAAGTGGGGCACATATTGTGGGAAGGATGCTCCAGATGACATATGACAGACAGTGAAGGGCTTGCCGATAGAGAAAGGAATCAAGAGACATGCAGTGGTGAAAAAGAAGTGGAGTCAGAGGATGGGCAGAGTGGCTGCCCCTCAGCTTTGTAGGCCTGTTAAAGGGCTTCAATTTCATGCTACATAAGGCAGGAAAGTACTGAAGGGTTTTTAACACAGACTGACATGGCTTGACTTACTTTTTTTTTTTTAAATCATACTGAAAACTAGGTGAAAAATGGATCAAAGAATAAACTGGTTCTACCTCCAGACAAGAGTGGAAGCAGAACGATCAGTCGGCAAAACTTGGAAAGTATGGTCGGGGAATTCCCTGGAGGTCTCGTGGTGAAAACTTGAAGCTTTCACTGCCGAGGTTGTGGGTTCAATACTTGGTCAGGGAACTAAGATCTAGTAAGCCTCATGGCCCAAAACAATGACAACAGCAAAACAATAACACCAACAAAAAAAATTTAGCCCTGCCTACTCATTTAAAACAGGAAAGAAACTGTGGCACTGGAGAAGACTGTTGAGAGGCCCTTGGACTGCAAAGAGATCAAACCAGTCAATCCTAAAGGAAATCAACTGTGAATATTCATTGGAAGGACTGAAGCTGAAGTTCCAAGACACCAATACTTTGGCCACCTGATGTGAAAAGCCAACTCACTGGAAAAGACCCTGATGCTGGGAAAGATTGAAGGCAGGAGAAGGGGTGACAGAGGGTGAGAAAGTTGGATGGCATCACTGACTCCATGGACATGAGTTTGAGCAAACTCTGAGAGATAGTGAAGGACAGGGAAACCTGGCGTGCTGCAGTCGGTGGCATCACAAGGAGTTGGGCAAGACAGTGACTGAACAACAATGGTGACTTGGACTAGGGGGTGACAGTGAGGATGAAGAGAGGATGAGGGCCAAAAGGATCCACAGGTTGTAGGAATGAATCAAATATGGAAGGTGATGAGGATGAAGGAGTGAACTGTACTGTTTGGTGAAAAAACAACAGCCACAGACTCATACATGAATTCATTTATGGAAAAGAAAGATACAGGTGTTAATAAAGAATCCAAAAGGATATCAAGATTGAGCTAGGTCAATTTTGGAGGTGAGAAAAATCCCAAATAACAAAGGTTTCACTGCCTCCTGTACAATGTTATGAACCTCTGTCCATAGTTTTTCAGGGACTCTGCTGACCAGATCTAATCCCTTGAAACTATTCATCAACAGTATGCATATTCCTCTCCTGTATACAAGTTCTATGGAGTTGCAACAGCATCTCAGGCCTTCTCAGTCTTCCTGTCTCCCTTAGTGGGCAGCTCCCACTTTAGGGTCTGTGATATAATGACTTATAATAAGAAATATATATTTGGTCTTTGTCCCCCTTTCTGACGTAGAGTTCCTAAAACCCTCACAACCTCCTAAGTGGTAAGAGAGTGTCTTGATATCTCTAACAAATACCTTTATGTTAATAAGGTGACTTCTAGAAGATATCTAAGAATAGGACCATAGAAACAAACCATGGCAATTAAAAGGTAGGAGCTTTCAGTCCCACTCCCACTTTTGGGAAAGGGAGAAGGGCTGGAGAGTGAGTTCAATCACCAATAGCCAATGATTTAATCAATCAACTTACATAACAAAGCCTGCATAAAAGCCCAAAAGGAAGGGGTTTGGAAAGTCCCTAGGTTGGCAAAAAGCCTAGAAGATCCACACCCCTTTTTACATACCTTAGTCAGTGTATCTCTTCCATTTGGCTGTTCCTGAAATGTATTGTTTTACAGCAAGTGGGGCTTCCCAAGTGGTACAGTGGTAAAGAACTGGCCTACCTACACATGAGACTTAGGTTTGATCCCTGGGTAGGGAAGATCTCCTGGAGTAGGAAATGGCAATCTGTTTCAGTATTCTTGCCTGGAAAATTCCATGGACAGAGGAACCTGAAGGGCTATAGTCTGTGGGATTGCAAAGAGTCAGACACAAATGAGCACACACACACTCTAATAAGCAAACTGGTGTCCTAAGTCCTGTGAGCCACTCTAGCAAATCAATGGAAATCGAGGCGGGTGAGATGGGGACCTCTGATTTATAGCTGCTGGGTCAGAAACACAGCTGAAGACCTGCACTTGAAATTGGCACCTGAAGTCTTGTGGGGCTGAGACTTGCTCCTGGCAGCTGACATATCTCCATGTGAATAGCATCAGCACTGAGTTGAATTGAAGGACTGCCAGCTGGCATCACAGAGTTACTTCCTGTGGGAAAACACTCCCCCATATTGGAGGGTCCCAGGCAAAGAACTGATGCTTTTCAATTGTGGAGTTGGAGAAGACTCTTGAGAGTTCTTTGGACTGCAAGGAGAACAAACCAGCCCATCCTAAAGGAAAACAGTCCTGAATATTCATTCGAAGAACTGATGCTGAAGCTCCAATACTTTGACCACTTGATGCGAAAAGTCAGCTCATTAGAAATGGCCCTGATGCTGGGAAAGATTGAAGGCAGGCAGAAAAGGGGAACAACAGAGGAGGAGATGGCTGGATGGCATCACCAACTCAATGGACATGAGTTTGGGCAAGTTCCAGGAGATGGTGAAGGACAGGGAAGCCTGGCGTGCTGCCGTCCATGGGGTTGCAAAGAGTAGGACATGACTGAGTGACAGAACAACAAAGCGGCTGTTCTGGCAACCAAACTGCAGAAAGGAGCAAACAGGAGAAGGGTAGGTCTTTTTCTCTGAGGGAATATCTCTGCAGTTGCACATACCAATTCGACTTCTCCATCTCAAGCCAGAGCTCAGTCACACAGCTGCAGACAGCTGTGTGGGAGGGAAATGTTACCTCGCAAGGGCTTGCTGCCCAACACGCATAGAAGCCAATACCATGGCACTGGCTTTCGAGAAAAGAGAAGAAAAGACAAGGAGACGGAAAGAAGTGAAGTGGCTCAGTCGTGCCCGACTCTTTGCGACCCCATGGACAGTAGCCTGCACCAAGCTCCTCCATCCATGGGATTTTCTAGGCAAGAGTACTGGAGTGGGTTGCCGTTTCCTTCTCCAGGGAATCTTCCCGACCCAGGGATCGAACCGAGGTCTTTCACATTGTAGACAGACGCTTGACCGTCTGAGCCACCAGGAAAGTCCCAAGGGGACAGGAAGCCGAGATCAAAGCTGTCTGCCCTATCCAGGGTTAGGGAATTTCGAACTTGGAAGCTGATTGGCTAGTCTGGAATCAGTCCACCTATGGTAACAGATGGAGAAGGAAATGGCAACCCACTCCAGTATTCTTGCCGGGAGAATCCCAGGGACGGGGGAGCCTGGTGGGCTGCATTCTTTGGGGTCGCACAGAGTCCGACACGACTGAAGCGACTTAGCAGCATGGTAACAGAGCTACTTGTGCTCCTCCGAAGTGGGACTTTTTTTTTAATTGGAAGGACTTCTTGCTTCCTAAAGAACTCGGCTGTCAACATTTCTATTCTTTGAGTTCCCTAGATAGAAGATTGTTGGTTCTGGAGTCATCCTGGAGACCTGGGTAGGGGGATAGGGGGCGGGACGGTGTCCCCATCTTGCACATGCGCAGTGCTAGCTCCGAAGTGACTCCGGGTCTGATTAATCAACAACCTATTTTTAAGGAAGCAAAACCAGTTTAAGGTGGTCAATGCTTTATGTTTCCTAATCTAACATCTGAGCAGTTCGATTACAGAAGATAAAGGGGAGACTGGATGGGGGTGTGTGTGGCAACTGATATGCTCTGCCCCCCACCCCAATAGTCCACGTGCCTCTGTGGGGAAGCAGAAAGTGAAAGTGAATGTGGCTCAGTCGTGACTGTCTCTTTGCGACCCCATGGACTGTATAGTCCATGGAATTCTCCGGGCCGAAATACTGGAGTGGGTAGCTTTTCCCTTCTCTAGGGGATCTTCCCAACCCAGGGATCAAACCCAGGTCTCTTGCATTGCAGGCGGATTCTTTACCAGCTGAGCCACAAGGAAAGCCTGAAGGGAATTAGATGATGGGTAATAAAAAGGGATGTGTTATGTTCCTCTTTTGGTTATGCCTGGCTTCATTTCTCTACTTTGGAAACATTTGTGTTCTTCTTCTTCTTTTTTTTTTTTTTAACCGAAGAGGGGTTGCAGAAGGAGGAGTGCTGGGACTGGGTAGAGCAGAAAGTTAGTGAAAGTTAAGTCGCTCAGTCATGTCCGATTCTTTGCGACCCCGTGGACTATAGCCCACTAGGCTCCTCCGTCCATGGGATTCTCCAGGCAAGAGTACTGGAGTGGGTTGCCATGTCCCTCTCCAGGGATCTTCCTGACCCAGGGATCGAACCCAAGACTCCCGCATTGCAGGCAGATGCTTTAACCTTTGAGCCACCAGGGTAGAGCAGAAAGCATCCACAAAGGAGATGGAAAGGGGACAGCCCTTTTGGCAGGAGGAAAACTAGGAGAAGTAGGTTGTCCTAGAGTCAAAGAAGTATGGGGATGCCAATTCTCCCGAAACTTCTGAAAGCGCAGTAAAGATGAATATAGAAACTATGTCACTAGACATAAATCATCAGGGACCCTGAGAAGACTGTTTTTAATCAAGAGATGGTGATGTAAGCCAGATGGAAGTGAATTAAAGAAGAAATGCCCCCGAAACAGAGCCAGTACACAAAACCTTGCTGTTTGATACAGAAGGCATTTCATTCAATGGAGAGAGAGTATGTACTTTGATGAAGGATGTTGGGACAACTGTGTCCAAAATTTTATACATTTTGATCCTGAGCTCACATCTTATGCAAAAAGTGACGTGAATTGAAAACCCAAAACTTAAATGTGAAGTACAAAAATTTCAAATACTTAGAAAAATATATCTTTTTGTAGATGCACATAGATTTAGTAGAAGTTTAAGAACACAGCCAGAATACAAGCTCAATTTCTGCCTCCAAAGAGGGAGAAAGGGAAAGGGAGCTGGGTGGAGGCAGTGTAGGGGACATGTTTTTAAATCCTAAGGACACACAGCAGTGTTAATATTTGTAAATTCTCAGTTGTAACAACAAAGTTGATTGTACTGTCCTTTGACCTTAAATATATTTAAACATTTCTCAATGTCAAACTGTTAATAGGAGAAGGGAAATGGAGCAACAGTTTAGGCAGTGTCTTAGTCTATTCAGGCTGTTACAACAAAAATGCCGTTGACTGGGTAGCTTATAAACAACAGCAGTTATTTCTCGCAGTTCTGGAGGCTAGACATCTGAGGTGAAGGTGCTGGCCGAGTCAGTGTCTTGTGAGGACCACCTCCAGGTATACAGCCGTCTTCTCAAATGGAGAGGATGTCTTCTGCACCTGGAGGAAGCAGTGAAGGAGCTCTCTCAAGCCTCTGCTATAAAGGCACTAATCCCATTCATGAGGGCTCCACCCTCATGACCTCATCACCTTTCCAAGGCTCCACCTCCAAATATCATCACCATGGGGACCAGGTCTCACATATGGATTTGGTGGCAGTAGGTAGGGTGGGGGGACACAGTCAGTCTATAGCAGTCAGTTTTGTTTTTTTTTTTAATTGAAATGACATAACATAGCATTGAATGGAATGGAGAGTCTCAGTGTATTTTCCATGAATAATATTTTATGAAATGTTTGTTTCTATTTCATATGTGTGTGTGACTGTATGTGTCCTAGTATATGTGTATGAGTGTGGGTGATTGTGTGAGTGTGTGTGCTTACACACTCTGAGTGTGTAAAGGACAAGGGTTGCTTTGTAAAATGTGTTTCTTACTATGGGTCATGATCAAAGAGTCTGAAAGTCCTAGGAGACAAGTATAGTCAAGTTTTTTAATCAGGTTGGCTATAGAAAAAGCAGAGAAATGGAACAGCTGTTGGAAAAGGGATGTGTTGTTAAGGGAGGTTCTTGGTTTGCCTTTTCCTCTGTTTTTTAAGTCTGCAGATTCTGGAGTATGTTTGTCGGCTGACAAAAGATACATCAGGAGAGAAGGAGGGAATTCCCTTGCAGATCAGTGGTTAGGACTGTGTGCTTCCACTGCAGCAAGCTGCATTGCACAACCCCCACCCCAACCACCGCCTCCCCCAAAAAAAAGAGAAAAGAGTTTGGTGAGTAAGACTAGAGTTGGGGTGGGAGTGAAGATGAGAGGGAGGTGCATGATTGAATGATGTTAGTCACACATCTAGCAGGCTCTGATGGGCACAGATCAGGTGTGTGTGTGGTGGGGGGGGATGCAGAGGAAGACTTGGGACACGTTCCCATGCCAGGCACCTCATGCCAGGGCTCACAGTCTTTGTGATGTGACATGGCAGCCACTGAGCAAGTTGGCAAACAGGCTGGCAGGACAGGGCTCTGACAACAGGTGCTTCTGGAGTTCAGGTAAAAGAGAAGGACTAGGAGTAATCTAGGTGGTGAAGCCTTCTCTGGGTGAATAAATCTTGGGGTGAACTCAGGGATAGATGCTGAATGGGGCCAAGGAGTGAGGGGGTATTAGAGAAAATGTAATTTCCCACAGAAAGGGAGTGGGGACAAAGAAGGAGTGAGTTTTGATAAAGGGAAGATGGGCATACTGCTTTGGATTCCAGTCTAGAGGCAGAGATTGGGATATGAAGGTGGACTTCTCTTATTTAAGGTCAAGTTTACAGGTAGACAGAGTAATAACATTTCAAATCTGCTTACTAGGTACTAGTCTACAAATAACCTATTTATTGCCTAAGTTATTCCTAATAACAACATTATAAGGTGGATTCTGTAATAAACTTAATTTTACACTTACTGATGGGCTTCCCAGGTTGTACTAGCAGTAAAGAACCTGCCCACCAATGCAGGAGATGGAAGAGACGTGGGTTTGATCCCTGGGTCAGGAAGAGCTCCTAGAGGAGGAAATGGCAACCTATTCTGGTATTGTTTCTTGGATGAAACTGAGGCTCAAAGTATTAAGAAACTTGCTGGAGGTCACACAACCAGCCAGTGACAGAGCAAAGTTTCACACCTAAACAGTTTTGTTCTAGAAGCCATACTCTCAACCTTTACTAGTTTATACCACCTCTGGTAGTGACAACACAAGCAAGTCATCAAGTTGCTCATCTAGGATGTGAGCTTTTGACCAAAATGGCCTTTGATCAAACATCATGTTTCTTTCCAGAGAAGGAAATGGCACCCCACTCCAGTACTCTTGCCTGGAAAATCCCATGGACAGAGGAGCCTGGTGGGTTGCAGTCCATGGGGTCGCTAAGGGTCTGACATGACTGAGCGACTTCACTTTCACTTTTCACTTTCGTGCATTGGAGAAGGAAATGGCAACCCACTCCAGTGTTCTTGCCTGGAGAATCCCAGGGAGAGGGGAGCCTGGTGGGTTGCCATCTATGGGGTCACACAGAGTCGGGACTGAAGAAACTTAGCAGCAGCAGAAGCAGCATGTGTTTCTTCATCAGGTGATCATGCCTGAAACTTGGGTTCTCTGGGATGGCCTATCATGCTCCATACGTAGAGCATTGCATGCTAATAACTTTATACTTTTTCACCACCTTGAATCATCAGCCCCCTCTCTCATTTCAAGGTCATCTCCCACTGAGAAAGAAGAAGTTTTCCCCTTAAATCCTTTTCAAGTTGTCTACTTGGCAGTGTTTCCTGGAGCTATAATGACTCAGCTCCTTCCAGCAGTCCTGAGGGTGACCTCTCATCTTTGTTGCTCATCATCAACTCTTGTTGATGGGACTCTTGTGTCCCTCTTCTCAACAGGATGCTGCCACTTCTCCATGGACCAGGCCACACTTTCCTCATTGCCTTGTCTGTAGATTCTCCACCCCCACCATGCTTTCTGAAGCCTGGAACCATTAAAGAGAAGACAGTAGCTGTACACCAAACATAATGTTTCCCCTAGTCCATGGGAACAGGATAAAGGGCAGCCTAGAGTTGGTTTGTCCATCAACACATCATCAATACCATGCTCTTCTCATCCTTTTATTCAACCTTCCTTAGCACGTTGGCTTCTGAGTTTGGGGTTTTTTCCCCAGTGGTGGCAAGAGGCCTGTTGTATTTCCAGTCATCACCTCTTCACGTGACAGTGTCCACATGTTCTGTCTCATTGGTCAGAACTGGATCCAGGTCCATGCCCAAACCCCTCACTAACAGAGGAGCTGCCATTTGGGCTTTTGAACTGTGGTGTTGGGGAAGACTCTTGAGAGTCCCTTGGACTGCAAGGAGATCCAACCAGTCCATCCTAAAGGAAATCAGTCCTGAATATTCATTGGAAGGACTGATGCTGAAGCTGAAACTCCAATACTTTGGCCTCCTGATGCAAAGGATTGACTCATTTGAAAAGACCCTGATGCTGGGAAAGATTGAAGGCGGGAGAAGAAGGGGATGACAGAGGATGAGATGGCTGGATGGCATCAGTGACTCAATGGACATGAGTTTGAGTAAGCTCCGGGAATTGGTGATGGACAGGGAGGCCTGGCATGCTGCAGTCCATGGGGTCACAAAGAGTCAGACACGACTGAGCAACTGAACTGAATCATGTTTCACTTTCTGTG
This sequence comes from Nanger dama, assembly GCA_917880005.1. Taxonomy (NCBI): domain Eukaryota; kingdom Metazoa; phylum Chordata; class Mammalia; order Artiodactyla; family Bovidae; genus Nanger; species Nanger dama. The sequence goes on along the minus strand of CAKJTW010000085.1, from coordinate 2,416,195 downwards.
GTGGGGTACATTGTTGCCTGAAAGAAGTTGGGGTTCTGTGAGTCAGAAGAGTAGGATAATTATTGGGTGGACAACCACCAATCTTCTGCAGCATTTAAGAACTTAAATCTTTTACGTGCTTCCTAACCCTATCCTTCAATTCCATCCCATCATTATATTCAGCTTCCCTTCAAAAGAGCCTCCTTTCCTCCCCCTCCACCCCTAAAAGCCTCTCTCTTCATATATTAATCAGGAAGCCTTCCACTGAATTGTTTTGGAAAATCCTACTCTTTATCCCTAGGGAGTGGTCTCACTCCAGTTCAATCTACTTCTCCCCGTTTCATGTGATAATTTCCCTCTCCCCAGAATGGGGGCTAAAGAGGAGGTAGCTGCATGATGTGGGGAGGGTGGTTGGACTCTGACTCCTAATGCAGACACCAACTCTCAGAGGCGCAGTTTTAACTAGAGGTCATAACCACTGATGACTTTGGGGATCAGGCAGGTGACATAAAGTGAAAGGGACTAGCACTGGTGAGCTGCAGGACACAGAGCCCATCCCAAAGTCTGCTGTTCTTTCCAGCTGATTGTTTCCATGCAGGAATGAGGGACAGATTGCCTGGGGGAAGCAGGAAATCTGGAACTTAAGTGCAATTCCCCACTTAAAACATAGGTGAGCAAATGCCTCCTCTCTTGCCCTGAAGTGGGCTTCCCTTGTGGCTCAGCTGGTAGAGAATCTGCCCGCGATGTGGGAGACCTGGGTTCAGTCCCTGGGTTGGGAAGATCCCCTGGAGAAGGGAAAGGCTACCCACTCCAGCATTCTGGCCTGGAGAAGTCCATGGACTGTATAGTCTATGGGGTTGCCAAGAGTCAGACACGACTGAGGGGTTTTCTCTTCACTTCACCCTCACCATGAAGTCTCTTTGCTGCTGTTATTATTCTTCACTCGCTAAGTTGTGTCCAACTCTTTGCCACCCCATGGACTGCAGCACGCCAGGCTTCCCTGTCCTTTTCTGTCTCCTGGAGTTTGCTCAAATTCTTGTCCATTGAGTTGGTGATGCCATCCAACCATCTCATCCTCTGCTGCCCCCTTCTCCTCCTGCCTTCAGTCTTTCCCAGCGTCAGGGTCTTTTCCAATGCATCAGGTCGCCAAAGGATTGGAGTCTCTACTTCACAATATTATGTATGTAGAACTGTTCTTAACCTTTGTTTCCCCAGATTCCTCCTGATGGTCTCTTTATGCCTTCTTGGCAACAGGAGGCCTGAGGCTGAACACTACACCTCTGAGTGGCAGCATTCTTAACCTTTGGCTGTCTCCATGGATCCAGGGATGTTTGTTTTATTGAATTATGATGCATCAGTATCATTGGGTTTTTTTGATGCTCAGACTCAGCCAATGGGAGTCCCTTTAAGCTGGCCTCTGTGACTTTCAGATATGTCTCCAGTAGCTCTTGAGCGCCTCCATGCTTTCTGGGACAACCAACTTCCAGGCTCACCTTGTAATTTTTCTGCCCCATACCTGGAATCAGCCACTGCTCCATGAAGCTCAGGGTTATTATTTTTAATGGGAAACGGTATTTAGATATCAAGACCTGGTGGCTTAATGTGTTGATTTGTACTGTAATATCATTGCTTCTCTGCCCTTTCAGGGAAGAGAGAGAGAGACAGAGAAATCATATTGATAGTCTACAGCAGCATGGGGTTCCCTACTGCATGTTTTTAATCTCTCTTCTCTCACAATATGTGAGAATGATTGTTATCCCACACAATATATTTGCTTTCACCTACATGCGTTACTCACAAACCAATTTGGAATGACAATATCAATATCACAACCATCAGCACGCCTACAAATCAATACAAGATTATATTCCACTAAATTATACAAAGTTCTATTCTCAGTCTGATGCCCTGCTAGGACGGCTTGCTTCTGCTGGTCACCATCTGTAAGCCATTTCTCTGTCCTTGCTGATGCAGCTTTACCTCCCGAGCACACCTATGGAGTTTGCCTTCTGAACCTCCTTGCACCTGGCCTCCTTCTATCTCAGTTTCCTCCCCATTTCCTTCTCATTTTTCTGCCTGACGTGGAGTCCTTTAAACATCTGCATTTCCCTTTATCTTTCTTTATTCTCTGTCCCTATCATCTTTACTGATAGGAGCCAAGTTCTGTGCCCAGTCCTAGAACCCCCTGGCTGTCCAGCACACCTTCAGCTCACCGTCTGTGCAGGAGACGCAGGTAACCAGCCATTGCAGTGGAGTGATGGGCGCCACGCAGGGTGGGAGCAGAGGATGCCTGGGACACACAGGAAGCTTCTCACCCCACTGTGCCCATCATGGGCTTGTGGGTGGCACTCCTTAGCTGGTTGTCCTACTGGCAGGAAGAGACAATGTCTCTTAACATTAAGTGAATAATATTTGCTATTAACTTGTGAAGTATGAACTTGACAACACTTGTCATTAGCACTGGGTTAATAAACTCATGTCATGGGGTCGTGGTGAGGATGAAATGGGATAGTGCCTATTACATGCTTAGCACAGTGCCTGGCATGGGAAAGGGTTGAGTATCACTAACACGGTTGTGTGATGCTCTCCACAAAAATGCACCTGCTGTGGAGGTTCAAGGTAAGGAGGCATTAGACTGGCACAGAGTTTCCACCCCTCCTTGCACCTTTCCCACTTCCATCTGTCTAACTTTGCCCATGAGGCATCATCCCCTCCTCTTGGTTAGAGCACGTCTATTTGCCTTTGCCAAGCCAGTTTTCCCCCGTCTTGGTCAGCGTGGCTGGTTAACCCCCACACCCAGCTCAGCGAGTGGACTCAGGACTCAGGCGCATGAACCTAAACCAGGGCCCACTCCATCATCAGCAAGGCCCAGGGCAACATGAAAGGGCAGGGCCCTTTGTTCAAAATTTAGGAAGAATTTCAAGATGACAGCTGTGTTAAAACAGACTGCACCTCCCTGCGGCCCCAGGACTTCCGCAGTCAGCTCCCAACAGGAGCAGGAGGAAGGATCCTAACCCACAGACACCTGCCAAGCTCCTCCACCGTCCTGGTACCTGAGGGGGTCTAGGGCCCACTCACATCTGGAAATAGAGCAAAGACATGCCAGGGGAGCAATGGAAGAGGTCAGCAGTTGAAGAGCTCTCAAGGGTGTGGTCCCTCTCTTACAAATCTGATCATACTGAGCCCAAAGATGGAAATGTTTCTATAAAGGTCACTCAGCAAGTTCGCGGCAGTGTCTGAACTGGAACCCAGGTCTCCTAGAGTTAGGGAACCATTCGCTGAAATTGCCCACCCTGGCCATGCGTGATAATAACACCTCGCATGAGTTGTCTCACAAAGAACACACTGTACACACTGTTCTTTGTCTGTACAAAGAACACACTGGCTGGAGAATTTAGGAGGGGCCAAAAGGAGGGAGGAGACTGCAGCCCATAATATGTCCTACCAACCTCCTAAAAACCCTCATGCTGGAATCCATGGCGACTGAGAGGATGCGTATGCCACCAGAAAGGACCTGAGTCAGACCAAATATGGCCCAGGCAAGATGAATGGTCAGAGACAACCCAGAAAGTTAACCCCATCACCGTGAATCATAAGACAGCGAGCCGCATGGCAGAGCAGGTCTCCTCAGCTCCTTCACCCTAGGTCTCCACCCTGGCACCACTTCCCAGTAAAGTCTTTCGCTTTGTCAGTACGCATCTCCTGCTTCAATTCATTTCTAAGTGTTAGACAGGAGCTCACTCTTACACACGTGTGGCTGAAGCCCTTCGCTGTTCACCCGAGACCATCACAACATTGTTAATTGGCTAAGGTGGTGGTTGAGTTGCTCAGTTGTGTCCAACTCTTGCGACCCCATGGACTGTACCTGCCAGGCTCCTCTGTGCATAGGATTTTCCAGGCAAGAATACTGGAGTGGGTAGCTATTTCCTTCTCCAGGGATCTTCCTGACCTGGGATCAAACCCTGGTCTCCTGCATTGCAGGCAGACTCTTTACCAACTGAGCTACCAAGGGAGAACTAATCAGCTGTACTCCAATACAAAATAAAAAGTTTAAATTAAAAAAAGAGAGAGAGCTCTCTTGGACCTTGGAAGGGGTCCCTCTTCTGGTGACACTAGGAGCGCTCCCATCACAGGTGAAAGTGAAAGCTGCTCAGTCCTGTGTGACTCTTTGTGACCCCATGGAGTATACAGTCCATGGAATTCTCTAGGCCAGAATACTGGAGTGGGTACCCTATCCCTTCTCTGGAGGATCTTCCCAACCCAACCCAGGGATTGAATCCAGGTCTCCCACATTGCAGGCAGATTCTTTGCCAGCTGAGCCACAAGGGAAGCCCAAGAATACTGGAGTGGGTAGCCTATCCCTTCTCCAGCCAATCTTCCTGACCCAGGAATCAAACCGGGGTCTTCTGCATTGCAAGCAGATTCTTTACCAACTGAGCTACCATAAACTACATTCATCATCACTAGGCAGGAGGTCAAGATAAATTCCAGCCTGCCAAGATCTTGGGAACCTTTTCAGAACAGCTATGACGCTAGCAGTTAACGTTTGAGTGCTTACAACAGTGTCACACACTTCTGGGAGCCTCACAGATCTCCAGCTCATTCAACCTTTGCAGTAACCCTAAGAAGCAGGTACCCTTACTGTCATTTCCATGTCACAGGTGGGGAAACTGAGGCACTGAACTATTAAGTGACTGGCCCAAGGTCACACACCTCTGATGTAAGTGTCAGAACTGGAGCTTAGACCCAGGGAGGCCAAGGCGGGGCACAGGGTCTTGGCCAGCATGCCACACCGCACAGAGTATTTGGCGGTATTGTCCCACGGTGGGCAAGCGAACCCCAGTGGAGAAGCAGCTCCCATCGGTTTAGTTCTCCTGGCCACCAGGAGCTGCACTCGGTGGTTGACAGGACTCGTCACAGCCGGTGGACCTCCCTCAAACCTCTGTCAGGCCTTCCCCCGTGTCTACTTACAGAAACCTGGCTTCCTTGGACTCTGGATTATCTCATTTAACTGGTCGTCCAGAGAGACGGGGGACTCCTGCCGCGGGTGAGTCAGTGGCTGGACCACAGGACCCGGTTCTGTCTCAGCTCTGCTCCCCTTCACACTGCTTCATCCTCTGTAGGGGGCGGGGGTGGGGGGCAGAAGATGGCTGCACCCCCCACCAGGTGGGGGTTCACCTTTCAGACATGACTATAGTCAGAGGAAGAGGAAGCGTTTCTCCCCTGAGGATCTCTCTTAAGAAATAAGACTCTCTCTCATAAGTGACCCTTTCCCCAAAGACTTTCCTACAAACTGCATCCTAGATCTATTTCTGACCCATGCCTTAGGAACTGGACCAGGGTCTCTTGCTAGACCATGACTCTTTCGTGGGATGGGAGTCAGGTTCCTCGAGTCACATGACCTTGTCGGGCACAGTATCAGGGTGTAGATAGGAAAGGGAGGAAGACGGATGCTGGGACAGGACACAGCATCTACAGGTGGGTATTTCATGGTCATTTTACAGATGAGTAAACTGAGGCTCAGGGAGTAACAGATTCCTCAGGGATACAGCTTACAAACAGGGCAGCTGGGATTTAAACCTATTCTGTCCAACTCCAGAGCTCGTGTGCCTGACTTCTTCCCCAATTGCTCAGGAAAGGAAGCCAGGACACCTGGGTTCTTGTTCCCAGGGCACCGTTAGCTCAGGATTTGTTCTGGGACAGTTTCCCTCCCCTCTCTGAGCTGCAGTTTCCTCCTCTGAGTGCAACAGGGCCTTCTGGGCCTAATATGCGGGACTGGGGTGGACACCAATGAGGTTATGGATGTGAGCGTTTCAGCAGCTGCAGAGGGAGGGTGCCTTGTGGTCTGGGAGAGACGCTAAGCTCTGGAATCTGACTGGCTGTGAGTTCAGATCCTTATTAATGGTGAGACTGTGCACAAGTCCCTTAAAACATTCTATACAGTGGGGATAATGATACCAAGTCCCACAATTGTTACGCCACATGAAGGCAAATTACTTGGCTTAATAATGTGTCTAACACACAATAATTTCTTTTCTTGTTCTCTTTATAGGGAATGCAGCTTCATCCTGCAAGCATCGGGTACAGGGAAAATACTACACTCAATTTTCTGAGGATAGTATCCAGTGGGTTTTTGTTTTGTTTTTAAATGAATGAGGGAGAGGGCAGGAGGAAGGAGGGAGAGAAAATTTTGCTGCAGTGCAACTGAGCCAATGCTCTGCAACTACTAAGCTCAGATGCCACAACTAGAGAGTCTGGAGCCACGGCCAAAGGTCCACCCACACAACAAAGACCCTACGTGCTGTTCAGTTCAGTGCAGTCCAGTCGCTCAGTCGTGTCCAACTCTTTTCGACCCCATGAATTGCAGCATGCCAGGCCTCCCTGTCCATCATCAACTCCCGGAGTTCACTCAGACTTGCGTCCATTGAGTCTGTAATGCCATCCAGCCATCTCATCCTCTGTCATCCCCTTCTCCTGCCCCCAATCCCTCCCAGCATCAGAGTCTTTTCCAATGAGTCAACTCTTCGCATGAGGTGGCCAAAGTACTGGAGTTTCAGCTTCAGCATTATTCCTTCTAAAGAAATCCCAGGGCTGATCTCCTTCAGAATGGACTGGTTGGATCTCCTTGCAGTCCAAGGGACTCTCAAGAGTCTTCTCCAGCACCACAGTTCAAAAGCATCAATTCTTCATTGCTCAGCCTTCTTCACAGTCCAACTCTCACATCTATACATGACCACTGGAAAAACCATAGCCTTGACTAGACAGACGTTTGTTGACAAAGTAACGTCTCTGCTTTTGAATATGCTATCTAGGTTTGGTCATAACTCTTCTTCCAAGGAGTAAGCGTCTTTTAATTTCATGGCTGCAGTTAGCATCTGCAGTGATTTTGGAGCCCCCCAAAATAAAATCTGACACTGTTTCCAGTTTCCCCATCTATTTCCCATGAAGTGATGGGACCAGATGTCATGATCTTCGTTTTCTGAATGTTGAGCTTTAAGCCAACTTTTTCACTCTCCTCTTTCACTTTCATCAAGAGGCTTTTTAGCTCCTCTTCACTTTCTGCCATAAGGGTGGTGTCATCTGCATATGTGAGGTTATTGATATTTCTCCCAGCAATCTTGATTCCAGCTTGTGCTTCTTCCAGTCCAGTGTTTCTCATGATGTACTCTGCATAGAAGTTAAATAAGCAGGGTGACAATAATGCAGCCAAATAAATAAATGAATAACTAAAAAAAAATTCTTAAAAAAATTTTGCCAAGGCAGCTCCATTCCAATGGAGAATTGACATTGTTTGGGCTTTGCTGCCCCCTCGTGGCCATTATGAGTAGAAAGTGAAAGTGAGAGTTGCTCAGTCGTGTCCGAATCTTTGTGACCCCACAGACTGTAGCCTGCCAGGCTCCTCTGTCCGTGGGATTCTCCGGGCAAGAATGCTAGAGTGGGTTGCCATTCCCTTCTCCAGGGGATCTTCCTATCCCAGGGATCGAACCCAGGTCTCCTGCACTGCAGGCAGACTCTTTACCGTCTGAACTACCAGGGAAGCCGCTTGTGTAGAAAGGGCTGCCCCTAATTGCCGCCTGGGATGGCAAGAACTGGGAGAGGCCTTGCCGTCCACACATTCTGATTCCCCACGCACTAACGGGAGGCCATGTGGTTGCTGGGCTAGGGGTAGTCAGGAAACACTGAGCTAGTTCATTACATAGATGGGAAAACTATGGCCTGGAGAATAGGTGGCCTTATCCGAGGGAGACACCAGGATAGGAGCCAGGCCCTCTGGGCTCTAGACAGCAATGCTCTTTTCACTGTGCCCTGTCTAAAGTGATCTTGCCAAGTAAGCTCCAAAGACCCCCAGAGCTCACCTGCTGACCAGGGCTAGGATCCCTGCGCTGTTGCTGTCTCAGGGGGCCCCCAGCCTGTGCTTGCTCCTCCACGGTGGTGGGGCACTTACTGTCTTAGAAAGCAGCCTGGCCCCTACTCCTGACCTTCAGGACATTTCCCCTTGCCTGGGCTCCAGACAGGCCTCTCCACCTCCTCCCATACTGGATCCGTTCTGCCATCTGGCAGTGAGGCACTCCATTCCCTGGCACACTGCAGAGACGGTGGGGCCAGGGCAGCTGGAGCTGGGAGGATGAGGAAGATGGAGTAAGTTCTTCGCAGCATCTGGCACCCCCAGATGCATCTCTCCCCTGAATCCTGCAGGGCAGTTGCGGTTAGTCTCACATTACCTCCGAGGGGGTTGAGCTGTAGGGAACCGGCGTTACCTTGTGCACGCTCACACATGGCTTAGTGTCAAGGTGGACACAGCGGATGCCCTTGGGTTCTGGACTTGGGAACTTCAGTCTGCTCATGACCAGGCACATCATTCTCCATGGCCCTGAGGCACTCACTGGGTGTTGTGGCCACGTGGGCACCTGGGGTAGACTCTACTTTGTACAAACTTATTGTGAAGTATAATGCTCAGAGGAAAAAGTGCGCAAAGATGCATAACTCCGTGATCTATTAGAAAAGCAGCTGCTTGTAAAATCCCCACCCAAGTCACCAAAAAGGATGCCGCCAGCAACCCAGGGCCTCTTAGGTTTCCTGACCACTGTTCTCGTCCTTCTTTCTATTGGGCTGGCCAAAATGATGTTACGAAAAACCTGGATGAACTTTTTGGCTGACCCAATAGTTTTACAAGCACATGTGCCCACGCCTGACGGTAGTGTGACCCTTATGTAAATGGAGTCACACTTAGCATCATTTTGCCTCTGACTGCTCTCATTCAGCATTCACTCAGCACCCACCCACAAATATTTTCATGGCTGGAGGACATTGACATCACAGTTTTGTCAGGGGATGTGGGGACTGTTCCCAGGTCTTCCTGTACTGAGCATGATAACTGCTCTGAACATTTGTGTACATATTTCTTGGTACATATCTGTATTCACCCCTTCATGGATGACTGCCTTGTCATGGCGAAGGGGCTTGCATAACTCAGTGAAGCTATGAGCCACGCCGTGCAGGGTCACCCAAGACAGGTGGGTCATAGCAGCGCGTTCTAACAGAACGTAATCCACTGGAGGAGGGCATGGCAAACCACCCCAGTACACTTGCCGTGAGAGCCTCATGAACTGTACAAAAGGCCAAAAGATACGACACCAAAAGACGAGTCCCCCAGGTCTGAAGGTGTTCGATAGACTACCTGTCAATCTGGAGAGAAATCAATCCTGAATACTCATTGGAAGGTCTGATGCTAAAGCTGAAGCTCCAGTATTTTGGTCACCTGATGGGAACAGCCGACTCATTGGAAAAGTGCCTGATGATGGAAACGATTGAAGGCACAAGGAGAAGAGGGCATCAGAGGATGAGATGGCTGGACAGTATCACCATGTCCATGATGCAATGGACATGAACTTGGGCAGACTCTGGGAGATGGTGAGGGACAAGGAGTCCTGGTGTGCAGAGTCGGACACAACCGGGTGACTGAACAATAACAACGTATGTATTCACATGTTTCTGTTGGGTATCTAAGGGTACTTCTTTCCTAGAGCTTCCGTAACTCAGTCTCCCAGACTGGGCGGCTTTAAAGCACAGAAAGTTATTCTTTCTCAGTTCTGGAGGCTGTGAGTCTGAAACGAGGTGTTGGCAGGGCTCTGCTCCCTCTGAGATTCTGGGTGGACTCCTTCTTTGCCTCTTCACAGCTTCTGGTGGAAGCAGGCAGCAGCCATCCTCAGTGCTCTTTGCTTTGCAGCTGCACAGCTCCTGTCTCTTCATCCTCACGTGGCCCTCGCCCCTCATATCCTTCTGCTATCTTCATATAAGGACAGTGGGCATAGTGCCCCAAGAGTCACCCTATTGTGTAGAACCTCTTCTTCATCAATTACACTTGCAAAGACCCTGTTTCTAAATAAGGCCACATTCTGAGGTACTGGGGCTTAGGATTTCAACATTTGTTGTTGTTATAGTACAACATATATTTCAAGTAGACAAAAAATTAGTATCAGTTACGACCGAACAACAATAGTATCTTAAGCTGCCTTAGATTGGGAGCTTCCTTTCCTGTATTTGATGAGGTCTATACGACATTTCTAGAAAATTTACTACTGCGGAAAATGGAGACTGCTTAAATCGAACAGAGGTAGGGGAGGCCTGTGGTTTTCCTTTTTGATTAACTGCTGTAATATTGTCCTTCAGGGCGGCTGAAGAGGTTTCATATTTTTAGACATCATTAGGGGCCAGAGCTCTTATAGGACAACTCTAATGCTGTATGAATTCTGCCACTTTGCTAGCACTGATAAGGCTCTTGGGTCCACCACTCCATTAGAACTATTAACTCCATTCAGATTAATTTTTGTTACAGATCTTACAAGGGGCTTCTTCTGGGTATCTAGGGCCATGTTCTATTCTAAGGCTGTATATTTGGTTTTCATAAATTGTCCAAGCCCATGGTGGCTGCTGTTGCTCAAGATCAACATATGATTTTAGGAAACACAATTCAATCCTTAGTTACAACTCAGAGAGCAGATGCTGGTTGTCTTATCAGATCCCAAGAAAGGACTTGAGTGTAGCTTGTTAATCTGTGAGGGAAGCACTTTTGAGGCAGGGGAAGCGTCTGGGGCACAGAATTTAGGGTGGACTCACTCTAGGGCTCTAGGTGTCTCACCAGAGCACCAGCAAGGTGACAGGAGAGAGAGCCAGTGAGGCGTTCCTTGACTGCCACTGTGGGCAACTGGATCAATCAGTCCTACTTGGGGAGCCTCTAAAGAGCTCTAAGGCGCTTCCCCAGTGGCTCAGAAGGTAGAGAATCCGCCTGCAGGGAGGAGACCTGTGTTCGATCCCTGGGTTGGGAAGATCCCCTGGAGAAGGGAATGGCAACCCACTCTAGCATTCTTGCCCGGAGAATACGATGGACAGAGGAGCCTGGCGGGCTACAGTTGGTGGGGTCACAAAGAGTCAGACATGACTGAGTGACTGACACTTTCACTTTCCACAGAGCTCTGTAGAATGTGCCTCCCACTCGTCCCACAGAGGGATGGGAAAGCTGGCCATTCATCTACTAACTACTGTATCTTACTGGTTGCAGGTTGTCCCCCAGGGCATAAGTCCTCTGTGGACTGCTCTGCACTTGAGTGGACAGGCTTCTGCAGCACCAGAGAAAGGTCTCAGATGCAGGTCCTTGCAGTGGGATGCTGTCGGCCTCAGTTGTCCACTGTGGACTCAGGTGAAGCCAGGGCTGTGGATCAAGTCATCGACAGTGTCTGCTCCAGCGCGTGCCTTGTGATGCTTCTCCAGAGAAGACATGCAGATGGCCCAGCCCACAGGCACACGAAAAGATGCGCAACATCTCTCATTATCAGAGAAATGCAAATCAAAAATCTCCATGAAGTAGGTCCTTTGGTCTGAGACGTTATCCACTACTCCATGCAGTAAAGCAAGGGTGTACTGGGTTTATTTCGGAAAGGTCTATTCTGTTTTCTTGAATGATCTGTAAGTTCTTGCACCATACCACACTGAACTTCATGATCTTTGAAAGTCCTGATATCTGGTAGAGAACTCTCTCTCTTCTTGGTCTTCTTCCTCATTGGCTATGCTTCATCTTTTGCATTTCAATATACATTATAAAACTATCTTGTTAATTCCATAAAGATTATGTCAATTCTTTGAGCAGGCTTGCATCAGCTCTGTGACCATTTTGGTTTTGGAGGAACTGGCATCTCCATACCATTGAGCCATCTAATCCATACATATCACGTTGTTGTTCAGTTGCTCAGTCATGTCTGACTCTTTGCGACCCCATGGACTGCAGCACACTCGTCCTTCACCATCTCCTGAAGCTTGCTCAAACTCATGTCCATCGAGTTGGTGATGCCATCCAACTTTCTCATCCTCTGTCATCCCCTTCTCCCTCTGCCTTCAATCTTTCCTGGCATCTGGGTCTTTTCCAATGAGCTGGCTCTTCGAATCAGGCAGCCAAAGTATTGGAGCTTCAGCTTCAGCATCAGTCCTTCCAATGAATATTCAGGACTGATTTCCTTTAGGATGGACTGGTTGGATCTCCTTGCAGTCCACGGGACTCTCAGGAGTCTTCCCCAACACCACAGCTCAAAAGCATCAATTCTTCGGCGCTCAACCTTCTTTATGGTCCAACTCTCACACCCATACATAACTATTGGAAAAACCATAGCTTTGACTAGACGGACCTTTGTTGGCAAAGTAATGTCTCTGCTCTTTAATACACGATCTAGGTTTGTCATAGCTTTTCTTCCAAGGAGCAAGTGTCTTTTAATTTCATGGCTGCAGTCACCATCCCCAGTGATTTTGGAGCCCCCCAAAATAAAGTCTGCCACTCTTTCCATTGTTCCCCATCTATTTGCCATGAAGTGATGGGACCGGATGTCATGATTTTCATTTTTTGAATGTTGAGTTTTAAGCCAGCTTTTTCACTCTTCTCTTTCACCTTCATCAAAAGGCTCTTTAGTTTCTCTTTGCTTTCTGCCATAAGGGTGGTGTCATCTGCATATCTGAGGTTATTGATATTTCTCGGCAATCATGACTCCAGCTTGTACTTCATCCAGCATGGCATTTTGCATGATGTACTCTGTATACAAGTTAAATAAGCAGGGTGACAACATACAGCATTGACATACTCCTTTCCCAACTTGGAATCAGTCCATTGTTCCATGTGTGGTTCCAACTGTTGCTTCTTGACCTGCATACACGTTTCTCAGGAGGTAGGTAAGGTGGTCTGGTATTCCCATCTCTTAAAGAATTTTCCGGTTTGTTATGATCCACACAGTTAAAGGTTTTAGTGTAATCAATGAAGCAGATGTTTTTCTGGAACTCTCTTGCTTTTTCTATGATCTAATGGATGTTGGCGATTTGATCTCTGGCTCCTCTGCCTTTTCTAAATCCAGCTTGCACATCTGGAAGTTCTTGGTTTACATACTGTTGAAATCTAGCTTGGAGGATTTTGAGCATGACCTTGCTAGCATGTGAAATGAGCACAGTTGTGTGGTAGCTTGAACATTGTTTGACATTGCCCTTATTTGGGATTGAAATAAAACTGACCTTTTCCAGTCCTGTGGCCACTACTGAGTTTTCCAAATTTGTTGGCATATTGAATATAGCATTTTCACAGCATTATCTTTCAGGATTTGAAATAGCTCAGCTGGAATTCCATCACCTCCACTAGCTTTGTTCGTAGTGATGCTTTCTAAGGCCCACTTGACTTCACATTCCAGGATGTCTGGCTCTAGGTGAGTGATCACATCATGATTATCTCGGTCATTACGATCTTTTTTGTACAGTTCATCTATGTATTCTTTCCCCTTCTTCTTAATATCTTAGAATAGGGGGCATAGTTAGGTCCATAGTGTTTCTGTCCTTTATTGTGCTCATCTTTGCATGAAATATTCCCCTGGTATCTCTAATTTTCTTGAAAAGATCTCTAATCTTTCCCATTCTATTGTTTCCCTCTATTTCTTTCCATTGTTCACTTTAAAAGGCTTTCTTATCTCTCCTTGCTATTCTTTGGAACTCTGCATTCAGATAGATATCTTTCCTTTTTCCTTCGCCTTTTGTTTCTCTTTTCTCAGCTATTTGTAAGGCCTCCTCCAACAACCATTTTGCCTTTTGCATTTCTTTTCTTGGGGATGGTTTTGACCACCGCCTCCTGTACAATGTCACAAACTTTTTGTCCGTAGTTCTTCAGTCACTGTATCAGATCTAATTGCTTGAATCTATTTGTCACTTCCACTGTATAATCATAAGGGATTTGATTTCCTGAATGGTCCAGTGGTTTTCCCGACTTTCTTCAATTTAAGTCTGAATCTTGTATACAGAGTTCATGATCTGAACCACAATGAGTTCCTGGTCTTGTTTTTGCTGACTGTTAGAGCTTTTCCATCTTTGACTGCAAACAGTATAGTCAATCTGATTTCAGTATTGACCATCTGGTAATATCCATGTGTAGAGTCACCTCTTTTAGCTTCTTCAGCATTAGTGGTTGGGGCACAGACTTGGATTACTATGATATTGGATGGTTTGCCTTGGAAACAAGCTGACATCATTCTGTTGTTTTTGAGATTGCACTTAAGTACTGCATTTCAGACTCTTTTGTCCTAGGTAATTGCTATTTTTGATGCTCTTAAATTGGATTTTAAAGATTTTTATTTTTAAATTCAGGCACATATAGATATTAAATAAATTTACACTGACTTTGTACCCAACAATTTTTTCCAACTTATTATTTCTAATCACTTATCTGTGAGTTATTTTGGGTGACCTATTTACCGAATGCTCTCTATGAAGAAAAACAGTCCAGGTTCTTACTTTCCAATCTTCAGGATTTACTTCTCTTGCTTCTTTGTACTGACTGGGGTTTCTATGATGTTACGTGGTAAAAGGAGTTATCTTTATCTGTCTCCTGATCTGAAAGGAAACACAGTCAACATTTTGCCATTAAATATAATGCTTTCTATAGTTTTTGCTTTAAATATTTCTTATAAATATTTGAGAGTCAAATGCAGCCTTGTGAGAAACTGTCTGAGCCAGATGACCCAGCCCCACCAAGCTGATCCATACAGCGAGATGTTCGTTGTTTTAAGCTGCTAAATATGGGGGTAATTTGTTACACAGCAATAGATAACTCACGCAGAAGGATGTATAATCCCCCCCCACCAAAGTCCAATCTAATGTGACTGCAGCATTGTGTGGCAGAAAAAGCATGGGTTTTAGAACCAGATAAACAGGGTTCCAGTTCTTTTGTAGAGTAAGTTACTTATCATCACTCAGCCTCAGTTTTCTCCCTGGAAATGAGATAACCATCCACCTTCCACCTCTTAGAGATGCTGTGATTACATGGGAGGAAGTGACATCTCAGTGCAGGGTCTGGCACACAGGATAAGTACTTAAATGCCTAGCTCCCGTCCCACCCATGTGACAAAGTCATCTAGCTCACTGTGGCTTTTAAATATGCTCATTATATTTCCTGGATAACATCAGAGTATATTGTGCAGCCAGGGGGTGCAATTTTTTTACATTTTTAATTGGAGTATAGTTGCTTTACAGTGTCGTGTTCATTTCTGCCGCCCAGGAAAATGAATCAGTTATACATATACCTATATCCCTTCTGTTTTTAGACTTCCTTCTCATTTAGGTCAACAGAGCACTGGGCAGAGTTCACTGAGCTTTATAGCCGTTTCTCATTAGTCGTCTATGGTACTTTATAAATAGCAGTGTACATATGTCAGTCCCAATCTTCCAATTCATCCCACCCTCGCTTCTTCGCCTCAGTATCCATAAGTTTGCTCTCAACATGTGTCTCTATTTTTGCTTTTCAAGTAAGTTCATCCTTACCATTTTTTTTTAAGATTCCACATGTTAAGTGATATTATACGATATTTTCTCTGACTTACCTCACTCTGACAGGTTTATCCACATCTCTACAAATGGTGCAATTTCATTCCTCTTTTATGACTGAATAATATCCCATTTTACATATGTATGGGTGGAATATCTGACATAGAAAACCTTGGAAATTCAGGACATCTGGTTACCACACCATTGTACCAGCTCCTGTTCATTTTGACAGCTAGTACAAGCTGCCTACTCTCAACATATAGATTATTTATCCCCCAACGCCGGTTGGGCCACTGCTGTGGGTTACAGTGATTTGGACATTTCACATCACCAGCAGTTAAGGCCACTGGGTAGGATCCATTTCCCAATGACCCCACATGCCTCACTTCAAGTCAAGCCTTTACAATTCTTGTTGTTGCTGGTAAAAGTGAAGGCTGAGACATTATAACATCTCTTATTGCCTATGCTCTGCGATGGGTATCACCTGCAGTGTGGAATGCCCTCTAAGGTGAGAAGCAGGATTTGGGGTTGGAATTCAGGGCTGAAACTCCAACTCTCCCACTTCTTAGCTTACAGGACCCTCAGCAAGTTGTTTTCTCTGAGCCATTTATCTTTCTTTTTTCTTCACTTATAAAATGGGAGTAAGAATATTTACCTCCTCTGGGTCATTCTGCAGATTATACTGGAGCATTTGGGGAAAGCATCTGGCCATTTGTAGGTACTCAATACATAAAACAACGACAGCAACAACAACTTTCCAGGGGCTTCCTTGGTGGCTCAGTGGTAAGAATCTGCCTGCCAGTGCAAGAGACATAGGTTCGATCCCCGGTCCGGGAAGACCCCACATGTCATGGAGCAGCTAGGCCCGTGGGCCACAACTGCTGAGCCTGTGCCCAAGAGCTTGTGCTCCACCACAACAGGAGCCACCACGAGAAGCCTGCACACTGCAGCAAAGAGCAGCCCCCGCTCCAGAGGAAAGTCCATGCAGCCTCAAAGGCCCAGCACAGCCAAAGATAACACAGGAATAAAACTACTGAAAAGAAATCTTTCCTGTGCCAAGTGGTCCACTGTGGGGAGGGTGGGGCAGCTGGATACTGATAGAGCTTGCCTCAAAGTGTACTGTAGGACCTGAGCATGAGCATCACCCAGGAGCCTGTCTGAAACTGAGAATCACAGGCCCCACCTTGGACCTGCTGAATCAGGATCTGCGTTTCCACAAGGTCCTCAGTGACTCAGTGCTTGCGAGGAACCCGAAGTCGTGCATTGCTAATAAGCTCTATGCAAGAAATAACTGAGGTGAGGAATTGAGAAGCGGCAGGACGCTGATGACACAGCGGCAAAGACGGGTTTGCAGATTTGGGGAGCTCTTCCTGTGTTTGTTGCATCATGACTCCTCCGTGGCATGAAACTGAATTCTGATGAGGATGTTATCCAGCACAGAAAAGTCAAACCACTCATCTGAATAAATAAGCATCAATTTTATTGAATCATGAATAATTTAAGACTGGTACAATCATCAGTTTTATTCTCTATGACGTGGGGCATGATCTCCGGCAGATCATTGGCAAATCCAAAAACTTCATGATAAATGAAAATTAAATAGGGAGGGAGGGAAGGAGGGAGGAAGGAAACATACCGTACACAAAATACTCAATTCCTAGTTTTCTCTTTAAAAATGGCTAGAAAAAATTCATCAAAATGCAGCACTTTAATCAATTATTTACAATTTCTATGTTACAATGAAAAAATGTACATCTTATAGAACATATTTCATAAACTGCTCCACTGGAAACAACTAGATCAAAACAGCAAACCTTTCATTTCATATCCACAAAGTTGGATTATTTTTTTTCTTTTGAAGTAGATTCGCCACGATCAAATCTGAATACACAGAATTTTGAATTTTAAGCATCAACAATAAAATTTAAAAATGTCCCCAAATTACAACAAAGATCTAGATAAGTCTTGTTCCGTGTCCCACCCCTGTCCCACCCACCTCCTTAAATTAAAAGGAATTCCCATCTCATTTATGGCCTGTAAAATTCTTGGCAGTTTGGGAAGAAAACTTTTGGCTTCCATCGGTAACTCAACACAAATGTTGCATAGAATTTCATACATTTTCAAAATTAGCCTAACTGTAGAAAAAGGCAAAAATGGAAGCATTTCGGACAGAGCCCTAAATGAGCACAAAGTCACTTTGTCAAAGGTGAGCGACACAAAAGGAAAGCAGGACCAAAGTAAGAAATGTGCATATCAGACAACCCTGCTTCCCGAAACATTAGGAAAGACCGCGTTGTGAATCGTGCAAGGCTCTGCTCCTTGACACCGCCATGCGGTTGCCAGGCAGCACCAGGGACAGAGGTCTCAGCTCTGGGCCTGGCCCCGGTGGGAGGGAAGTCTGTGGGATCGGGAAAGAAAGAAAGAGTGAAGAGGGAGTCATCAAAAGAAATGTTTCCAAGGATATTAGCAGGTGTCTGCTCACCAGGTGACTGGGAAAACTGCCCACGAGGAGGAGTCGTCCATTGTGCCTCCTCCCCAAATTCACAGTATGAGCGTATAAGGTCATCGCCGGGAGACAAGACTGAGGAGGACTGTTCTTCAGGTTTACACAGAAGGCTCAGGGTGGTGGCCCCGAGGTCACAGGCTAAAATACATGCTTTGAACATTTTATGAAAAACAGAACAGAGTAAGACACACTCACACACCCAGATGACTCACGAAGGCTTAGCAGAACACAGTCTGCTAAGATTTTTTTAAATTAAGATGAAAGAAAAGAGCACGTCGAGAGGTTGGCCATTCACCTGTTAGTGGGACACAGTTCACTTTTCATTTTAAAGAGGAAGTAAATGGTGTCATCCAAATGCCACGTGAGTGGTTTCAGGTCAAGCTCTTGTGGGAAGAAAATAACATGTTGAGAGAGGGACGTTTGGAAACAGAAATGTTTTAAAAAAAAAAATGGAGTAAAAACCCTGGTCATTAACAGAGATACCCTCCCGGGGTCTGATAAAAATAAAACACAAATGACTCAAAGGCTGACCACACTCTGTAGAGAGAATATCAGCACGCTGAAGACACGCACCAGCAGAGCATGACTCGGCAATGTCACGTAACATTGCAAGAACTTTTTGCTTTTTCCTGCACAAGACAGACTGCTGTCTAGTCAGGGAGTTAGCTGATAAGAACCTAAAAAAAAAATGATTTTTTTTCCTTTTTCATTTTCCATAGTCACGCATCCACACACAAGAGTCTTTCAGATGAGAGAAGTCACATTAACTGAGTTCTCCTAGTGAGTACATGACTTGTTAGCCCTGTTTGCTCTGATGTGGAAAACAGACCCCAGGCAGGCACAACACTCAACAATGATCACGGTGAATACAAAACCAGTAAGGCATCGCTTTGGGAAGGTCAGCACCGAAGAGGTCAGGCAAGACTCATCACCGGAGGCTGCGGCTTCTGGAAGGGGGCGGCCACCCCCGCCTGTTGACTTGGGTGATGTCCCGTTGGTACTGGGGAAAGTGCAAGTGTTTCACGAGGTGACCTCCCACCCCGGCCCTGAGGCTGGGGGCTGGCACGCTGGAGGTGTCGACATGCATCCTGTAGCCTCAGGGATGAGGAGGAAAGGCAAGGTCCCGCTCACCCACGCGCTGAGGTGCTGGCCCCATCTTCAAGGGCGCAGCGACCACAGCCCTAGCAGAAGGCGGCGAGTGTGTAGAACCGTGAAGATGGGCAACTGAAAACCAAAACTCAGCAGGACCAAACCAAAAGCTAACTCCTGCGGTTCTCACGTTCACCAAAGGATGGATTCTGACCACGAGGGGGAGGAGAGGGGGAAAAAAAAAAACCTTCAAAATCAAGAGTCAGAAAGGAAGAAGTCGACCTCATTATCAAAGGAGGTGATGGGTTCGCCAAGGTAGACCAGTTCTCACTGTACACAGTGTTAGCAGGAACAAGACCGGACGCGTTTCTGTAGGAGAAGGACTCGGACACGTGCAGCTCGGCCTTTACAGCCACGTCCACTTGGCCGCGCCCTCTCGCTGGAGGATGAACCGGAGGCTGACGGATCTGAGAGGTGGGGGTGAGCTGGGACAGGCGGAATACCTCTCGGGTAAGGAGAGCACCATTTTGAAAACAAACAGAAGAGAAAGCATGATTTGCTTTTCCTAAGGTCTCCCTGTGATGTGGCTCTGCGGTTTGCTGAGGGTGTCCAGAGCGAGGACCCCGGCGGGCACCGGGTCTCTCTGGGGCCGGCCGAGTGGAAGGGCGTCGGCAGGGTGGAACGGCATCGGCGGGGTGGCCGGGGGTGGGGGGTGGGTGGTGGAGGCGGGGGGGGAGGGTGGACCCGGGCTGCTGTCTCCATTTCCAGCTCTTCTTCGGTCTCTTCTGTCTCCGGGCAGCTCAGGGTGAGGAGGCTGCTTGGTCTCAGAGCTTCAAGAGGGTCTGCTGCTGTTGCTGCTGTTTTTCACCCTCTCGTTTCAACGGTGATGGTCCCTTCCCGAGAAGTACCTTTCCGTGTCTTAGGGAGGCCACGGCAACAAGGCAGAACTGTAATGAAAACGGAAGGTAGTACAGTTTTCGCTGTGAAGGACGCAGGCCCGAGGCGTCTGCACCCAGGTCAAGGCTGGAGGACGAGGAGGGGCGTGGGGCTCCCCGCAGCACTCATGCAGCAGCCGGGGGCTGGCTCAGGAGGGCGTCTTCGGGGGCGTGGGGGGAGGCCGGTGCAGGGTGAGGATGATGGGGGGCTTGGACCGGGAGGAGGGCGTGCTCCGTGTCCCGGCCCCCGTCACAGAGTAGACTCCAGGGACGAGTCCAGGATGTCGTCCTGGTGGCTGGTGCTGTTGGAGTCGCTGTCGTAGCTCTGGGGGCTGGAGTAGTTGGCAGCCTCCTGCAGTCTCATGAGCATGTTCATCTGGGGAAAGAGCGAGGGCTGTGAGCGGGCTCCCGGTCTGCACAGAGCCACCCACCTCCAGCCTCTCCCGAAGCTCACTCCCCCTCCTCCAGACTCACCTTGGGGCTGTGGCCCACCGTAGAGACAGTGGATGGGAGCATGGACTCTGGAGCCAGGCTTCCAGGATTCAAATCTCGGCTCCACCACCCCCAGCTGAACGACTGGGGCACGTGACTTAACCTCTACACCTGTTTCGTCACTGGTCACGTGTGAATAATTATACCTACTCTATCACCTTATGCTGCGGACGAACAGACACAGAGGCCGGAAAACACAAAGTCCCCTATATTTTTACCCTTGGGAAGAGCACCTCAACCCAGTGTAGCCCTCAGCCTGGGTGAGATGCCAGCCAAGTGCCCCAGCTTCTGGAATGCAAACAGCGGCACCACTGACCTCGAGGCCCATGGCGCCCCTTCAGCAAGCGTCCAGGCCGTCTGCACCTCCGGCTCTGGCCAGAGGGCTCCCTAGAGTCACCTGTGGCTTCAGTTCCTGTCAAGGCTTCCATGGGGAGGGGGACAGCACCGGCTACGGGTGGAGCCTCGGAGCACACAGAGGCCTGGATTCCAACTCAGAAGCCTTTGGGGATTATTTAAGGTATCTCAGCTATCAGTTCCTTATCTATAGACTGGAGAGAATAGCAGTGCCCATCCCATCGGGCTGAAGGAACGAACAAACGATAGGATGTGTGCTAAGCCCTTAGCATAGGGCCTGGCACAGAGTGACTACTCAGTAAATGTGATATATCTGCTGGCACCATCATCATCACCTGTCGTAAGAGTTCAAAGGCAGTGTTCTTGTATCTCCCCTGATCCACAGTCTGTGGGTCATCTGTGTTGACGTGGAGATGGGGAACCAAAAGCGACTCTTATTTACAACTATAAATTGTGTGTATATATCTTTTATATTGGATCTAGCAAAATTAGGAAGATAGCATCTCTGAGCTATCTTCGGGTTTGCTGCAGCCGGGCATGAAATCTGGCTGCCCCCTGGCAAGCCGCCCGTCAGGATGCCTAGCAGAGTATGCCTGGGTGAGCCAATCACAGAAGCACCACGGGCTGGTGTCCATCTGCACGGCCACAACCGCGATGGGGTGGAGCATAAACGTGAAGGAAGATCCTTCACAGCCAGGATTATTCATTCACTCATCAAACATCCCCTGTGTACCCACAGTATATGGTCTGCAGTGAAAGCAACACAGTCCTGTCCTCCTGGAGTCCTTGGTCTCAGGAGGGCAAGGGGTCAGTAAACAAGAGGGCTATTACAGCTGAGATCTGTGGCCCTGTCCTCCTGGAGTCCTTGGTCTCAGGAGGGCAAGAGGTCAGTAAACAAGAGGGCTATTACAGCCGAGATCTGTGGCCCTGTCCTCCTGGAGTCCTTGGTCTCAGGAGGGCAAGGGGTCAGTAAACAAGAGGGCTATTACAGCCGAGATCTGTGGCCCTGGGCAGAGAGAACAGGACTTGGGGGAAGCACCCAGTAGCTAACTTGATGTGCAGGGGTGGCCAGGCCGGCGCAGATGACCTCTGGGAGCCAGAGGTTGTAACTATTCCAAGAACCCTGGGTCTTACCTAAATGCTTTCTGTGTTTAGTTAGTGACACAAATATTTTTGGTTAAGATAGTCCAGGGATGAGCTGACCATTCTATCCTCTAGATATCCCAAATTCTGTTTTTATGTAACTTAGAGGATATCAGCTTGAACCCACAGAAAGAGTTCTAGGACTTTTGCTTTTATGGTTCCCCTGTGGCTCAGCGGTAAAGAATCTGCCTACAGTGCAGGATACTTGCAGCAGATGTGGGTTTGATGCCTGGGTTGGAAAGATCTCCTGGAGAAGGAAATGGTAACCCACTCCAGTATTCTTGCCTGAAAAATCCCAAGGATAGAGGAGCCTGGTGGGCTAAGTCCATGGAGGTCTCTTTTCTGACTGACTAACACAACAACAACATTAGAAAAGGCTTTTTATAGGTTGAATCTTTCCTCTGGAAAATTACTGCTATAAAACACTGCAAATCAAGGTGTGTAGTAACACAAGCCCTAAATACATTTAAAATAAAGTTCCTCTTTAAAGTCAGGAGTGGCAAACAACCCTAAGGCACCTATTATGATGATTATTTTTTATCTAGCAAATCAGTTCGTCACTAGAGATAGCACAACAAGTCAGCTGTCTTTTAATTCTGCTGCCATCTCTTATGAAAGTGTTTGTTCATTAGGTAGCACAAGCCATAGTCTTTGCTGTGTTTTTCCTCTTGCCTCAGCTGCTAAGAGAGCTCAGAGCTAAATTTATAGCATGACCACGGTCACTTAACCGTGGAAGGTTCTGTCTCACTGGCCTCGGGACCCACACTCAGGGCCGCTTGGCCTTTCTTCCACGAGCCCCTCCTGTCCTCAGACCTCCCTCTGCCTGAGCTCTGGACACTCTGGCTCGAACTTTGGCCTTTCTTCCACGAGCCCCTCCTGTCCTCAGACCTCCCTCTGCCTGAGCTCTGGACACTCTGGCTCGAACTTCTGCCCTTAGCACGCTCTGCCTCTGCTCAGTTACTAGTGGGAGGGTCTAACGGGACAGGACCAGACGTCATAAAGGTGAACTCAAAGCAGAGGGCAGAGAGTGGTGTAGGGACATTTTGGGGGAAACCAATTCTTAACCTTTTATCTGAAAACTTTCACAGGGGTTAAAGGCATAGTGAAAAACTAAAAACAAGGAAGAAAATATTGGCCAAAATGTCCCAAACCTTGGGATGGGTCTAACCTTCCTAAGCAAGACCGGGGCTCGGCCACCTCCCAATTTCCAGCATGCCCGGTATCACACCCAATACACAGTGAGTGCTCAGTGAATGCCAAGCGGCACCGGAAGCAGAGAACTCACCAGCGGGTCTCCTTCAGCATCACTGGGGGCATCTGCTTGCTGGCTGGCCCCTCCCGAGGCATGGAGTAGCCATCGAAGCCAACATCCTCGGGCCGGAGCTGCAGGAGCGGGGGCCACTCGTGGTGCTGTGGGCTGGCTGTCCAAGGATAGGTGTCCATCACCCACTTGGCGGGGTCCTCCCAGGGGGCCCGCCTTCCATACAGCTGCAAACAGACAAAGAAAGAGCAGTCAAGAGGTGGGCCGAGATCCCCCTGTGGTCCTGGTTTGGCAGCTTTCTGAAAAACTCTCCAAACCCAGCAATATGTTTCCCTGGATGGAGTAATTCCACTTGCAGAATTCTGTCCTAAGGAAATCATCCAAGGTGCTAAGACCAGAGGTGCTGTGACCCAGGAGTAAGAATGCTGGAGGCAGCCTGACCTAGGTCACCTCTCACCTCTGCCATGGGCTCACCGTGTCACCCTAAACTCTGAGCCTTGCGGATCCAACTTGAAAATCTGATTTGAAGCATTTGCCAGTTTCCATGGTATAAACACTCTCACTGTGGCCAGTCACTTATCAACGTGATGTCGCTGGACGCGGAGCTTGAAAGAGGTGCTATCGTCCCACTGAGGAGGCCCCCCAACCATGGCATACAGATGGGGGTGCTGGGCATCAGGACCACAGGTGGAGGCCACAGTGGCCCTGGCTCAGTAAGACCCCATTTCCTGAAGGGAGTCTGACTCTCAGGGGCCCTCTGCAGAGGCACTGGTCACTTTCAGAATAGGAAATTGTTCAAGGGGCTCCATGTGGGTCCTGGGATTGCAACCGTTTCTCCTCCCTCGTGTATTTCTCAGAATTGTCCACGACAACCGATTTCCTCTTAAAGAAGAAATTAACACAAAACTGTGTAAGACCAGTGCCATGCCTCCAAGCTCCTTAAGTCAAAAATACCTAATAATACAGTGACTTCAGTGACTTCTCCTGGCAATTACAAGCAACGTAGACACTCTTTAAAAACATGAAAACCCAGGCTGCACCACTTTCCAAGGCTCGGCTCGGCACATCATACAGAGAGGCCCTCTCTGTAGCCTTCCTCTGCAAGGCCACCCCCTCCACCACACCTTACAGCTCACTGCGCGCCAGGGATTGCGAGAAACACTTGACAAATATCTTGTTTTACCACCACGTGACTCCGGGAGAAAGCATCACTACCCAAGTGGGCTCCAGAAGGAGAGGAGGCAGAACTGGAATCCGAGTCTGTCCAAGCGTGTGAACCACTGGAGCCTGAGCGGGCGTGGCAAAGTTGTGCTCATAGCCAGGACAAGATGTGCCCACCCAGGACAGTGCCCCCTCTGTGGCTCTGGAAGGGCACCTCCTCTGTAGGGGGCATGGGGTAAAGAACCAAAGCCCTCTGGACCACCATGGCTGCAGGGGGCTCAGGAGTGGAATTACATGTGGACCGCAGCCTGTCTGTCTGTCCTTCCAGGACTCTTACAGTTGAGGCAGGGGGAGTGTGGGAAGAGAGGGCCAACAGTACAGCAGAGCTGAGCTTTGACCGCTAGAACCACGTCTTTCCCAGGTCACAGGCTAACTCAGCTGGAAGGAACTGGGGTCACCTATCCCAGCCCCTTCATCTACCGGATGGAAAACTTGGGACTTAAAGAGAAGGGCCAGTTGTAAAGGTTTCAGAGCAGAGCTGGATTCAGAAGTAGGACCCCAGCATCCTTGTCTGAGCCTTTCCTTTCTCCACCCCTCCTGAGGAACTCTACTCTGAACCACTCGGTGGTATCAAGAGTCACATGGCTCGGCCAAAACCGGCGCGGGGAGATGCAGGCCAGGTGTCTGCCTGATGAGGACATGTCACCTGGGCTGGACCTGCTGTCCCTCTGGTCGTCTCACCACTGCTAGGCCACCTCTGATCTCTCCAGGAAGCGCTCGCCCTGCCCATTCCTGCCCACACTGCAGACAGACCCCTCCACCTCCCTTCATCCACAGCTGCCTCCACTGGAGACACATAGCCTCCTATGAGCTCATGGCCCTCAGACACCAGGGCTCCTCCCGTCTAGCGCCCTCCAGCCCTATCTACTGTGAAATCTTTCTTAACCTGGGGCAGTGGTGACTCCGAGGCCGGAGAATTCAGTCTGGCATTCGAACAGCGATTCACAGTCTGTGCAGGAAGCGGTCACATGAAGGTACGTGTGCGCACACGTGCGGGTCAGGGAGGAAGGGAAACGCAAGCACTTGGGGATTTTTAGAACTGAAGACGTCTTGGCAGATTAGAAGCATTTCTGCAACTTTTAGCGTCTCCCTCCAAGGACTTTCCCTACAGAGCTTGGCTGACTTTCCCATGCCAGATTTCACATGTGGGAGGCTGAATCAAACGTCGTTTCTGACAGCTTCTGCTTCTGTCTCCATCCTCCAGGATGAAGAGGAGACGCTCAGAGCTGCGGAATAACAGTCTAGAATCCAAGCTCAGCAAGTTCATAGAGAGTCTGGCCCTGTGGCTTGTCAATTTTTGCTCTGCTTCCCAGACTGTGCTACTCGGCAGTTTGAGGGGCTTTGCAGTTCTGCACAGTCAGGCTGAAAAAAACTCCTGGTCCACACATCTCAGGTTACAGTTGGGAAATATGAGGTTGAGAGGAGGGAGGTCTACTCAGGGTCTCAGCAGGTTGGGTCATCTGATCAACGATCCCTGCTCTCCCCTCTTCCAGCAGAGGGACAGAGGTCTTTTGAATGACTCTGCAGGCTTTAGACACTTTGCCAAGTGTTTGCATCAACAGCTCTAAAGGGGAACAGGGCTGGGGACTGTCATAAGACAAAAGCACTCAAGAAGCTTCTAACATCATTTGCAAGAACAAGGAATATTTTCACAAGTCTCCCCACTTGCTGCTAGACATGTTCAAGTCCAAGTGATGAATGGCTGGGTAAGTACCATGGCAAGCAAAGGATCTATCACAAAGCTCCTTGGTCCCACTACAGAGCCCTGAGGCACCTCTGGGAAATAGCAGACAACTGTACACACAGACAGACAGACAGACAGACAGAGAGGACATTCACTTTCCCCAGGCAGGGAGGAACTTGGCATGACTACTAGGTCAGGAATAGAGATCCACGACATCGGAAACTGAAACCTCAGCCACTGACTCCGATTTATGACTCTCTGGATGCACATGTTTATCACACAAGAGGGCATCAAGGTACAGATTGTGCAAGAACCTCCAAGCAATTGTGCATGCATGCACACATGCGTGTGCACGCTCACACACAAATCTTATTGGGAAAAAGAGACTTAGGAGTCAAAACCTGCAATGATATCTGGTATCCACTAGGGGGCAATGCCGTATCTCCTCTCGGCACGGCAGTGCCCACTGAAGAGCTGACTGGAAGCCCATGGTGAGACCTGATTGCAGCGGGGTCTCTGTGTGGTCTACCACCACGGGCAGTCCTGCCTAAGCCCAATCTGGGGACTTCACCCCTTCTCAGCATATGACCTTGGACAAGGGCTTGCCTGCTTTGAACCACAGTGCACTCACCTCACAGGGTCAGGGAGGAGTAAATGGCCCACCAGTGCCCAGCACACAGTAAGCATGGGACTCCAGGTAACAAGCAGAGTGGAGAGTTTTGAATTTTTTTTTTAAATAGGACAATCCTTTTGCAAATGAAATCTTATGTATAATTTCATGCTATGAAACATAATACTTGGTTCCCTGAGCCACCTGAAGCATCTAAGGTATAGAGCAGGGGTCTTAGGACAGCCTGGAAACTCTTGGAAGTAACTGAGCAGTTAGCTATAGGCTATGACGCTGGCTCATCCACACCCCAGCAAGTGAACTGGGGAAGGGTCAAAAACTCCCGTGAGCTTTGGTTTCCTGTCTATGAGGTGCACACTAGGCTGTGAGAACTAAATGGGATCATGTCTGTTGGGCCCCTGGCACAGTGTCTGGCAGGGAACAGCCATTCAATAAATCTCAGCAAACTTTCCTTCAAAACTAGAGACACAAAGAACAATCCCAAGTTCCTCGTGAATCTGCAGATTCTATGGGGTCTCTTGGACTAAAGAATGGCACCAAGTCACAGTTTTGGGGCAGGAGGGCTCACTTTGGAGCAACACAGTAACGCTAGCTCTGGCTGCCTCCCCTGGTTGTGTCCATGTTCTTGCAAGACTGTCCTTCAAACGACCTCAACAGCATAAGGAGTAGATGACTTCTCTGGCCTCACAGAGAACGAGTGAGTCTCCTGAGGTGATGGCATGTTTCTGCTCCTTGTCCTAAATGGGCTCGTTCACAGACACCCCAAAGCCCTTTCACCTGCAGACTCTTTGATCTTTGTAGGAAAGAAAACGACTGCCCTTATAACCAACTCATCAGCAACTTCTCCAGGATAGGCAAGAAAGATCTCACTGTGCTTTTATAGCCGTGCCCACAAGGCCTTGGAAGCTGAGGTCCAAGCAGCAAGGCGTTAGCACCATCCAGCCTTGGTGAGGACCAATGAGGGGCCTCTACCTTATAGCTCACCGCTGGAGCACAGACCAAGCTTCTGCCTCCCCATTAGCGCCTCTTTCAGCAGGAAACCTTTATTCAACAGCTCCCATGAGTTTTTCCAAGCACACAGAGGATATATTTGGGTAAAGAAGCAAAGGGGAGAAGCAGGTGGTGAGGCAGAAATAGAAGCAAACTGCTTCTTCCTCTCTTGCAGTTCCTTCGGCTTCTTTCCAGCAGTGTGAGTTTCCCAGAGCTGCCTGCCTACTATAGTCCCTGGAAGCTCCTGATGGGAACAGAGAAAGGCTTCTGGAATGAAAAAGATTCTAGCAGGGGCGGAGAATACTTCCACTGGCCCCAAGAAACAGGAGTGACAGGGTGGCTGTTTGGGTTTGTGGTCCTAACAAATCCATTTGAGTAAAGAATACATGATGGTTACTTAACCAGGCCAGTGAATTTATCTACCTAGAGAGATTCCACTGCAGAGATCTGAAGTCTTACTCTTTTTTTCCTGATAAAAGCCACCTTCAACAAAATAGAAATGCTGCCATCAATGGGAGAAATAGCTGAAGGGAATACAAACTTTTAGTTGTGAAGTGAGTAAGTCAATAATATGGTAACAACTCTGCATAGTGACAGATGGTAATGAGATTTACCATGCTGTAATTCACAATGCATAAAAATATCAAATCACCGTACTGTATACTTAAAACGAGTATAGCATATGTCAATTACAATTTAACAAAAATATAAAATGCTGCCATTGATTAATGATCTTCAAACCCTGGAAACTGATTTGCGACTGGGTAAGGGACTGCCTCCGGAGAAGGCGATGGCACCCCAGTCCAGTACTCTTGCCTGGAAAATCCCATGGACAGAGGAGCCTGGTAGGCTGTGGTCCATGGGGTCGAGAAGAGTTGGACACGACTGAGCGACTTCCCCTTTCACTTTTCACTTTCATACATTGGAAAAGGAAATGGCAACCCACTCCAGTATTCTCGCCTGGAGAATCCCAGGGACGAGGGAGCCTGGTGGGCTGCTATCTATGGGGTCACACAGAGTTGGACACGACTGAAGTGACTTAGCAGCAGCAAGGGACTGCCTCATTTCTTGCCACCCTCTGCCTTCACAATCACTTGTGGCTTGAATTTGTAGCCTACGTGCTCCAGGCCAATGAAATACCCATGACCAGAGGCACATCATCCTTTTTTGGAGCTCTGGCTGTCCTGAGTGTCTCTGGAGACCGTCAGTGCTGTTACACATTCAGTTCAGTTCAGTCGCTCAGTCGTGTCTGACTCTTTGTGACCCCATGAATTGCAGCACGCCAGGCCCCCCTGTTCATCACCATCCCTCAGAGTTCACTCAGACTCACATCCATCAAGTCCGTGATGCCATCCAGCCATCTCATCCTCAGTCGTCCCCTTCTCCTCCTGCCCCCAATCCCTCCCAGCATCAGAGTCTTTTCCAATGAGTCAACTCTTCGCATGAGGTGGCCAAAGTACTGGAGTTTCACATTACAGGGATACAATGACAGGCTCAGCTGAATACACGTAAATGACAAACCCCACTGAAGTGTGCCATCACCCATATGCATGCAGGTGTGCAAGTCCTATGTGTACCATCGCACACGTACATGTGGGTGTGCACATAGCACCATCCCCTGAAACAGGTCCTTTTACAGCAGCATGTGTCTCCCACTGCCCAGTACCAAGCAAACACAGCCCTTAGAAACCCAGCTGCCAAGCTGGCTTCTAGATTATCCAGCTGTGTATGACACCTGCCAATTCCTCAGAGTGGTCCTGAAAGCTGACAACCTTCTCAGGCTACCTCCAGACGCAACAATACAACCACTGCAAACTCCGATTTGCTGCTAAGCCCCTAGCATTAACCCCTGGGCT
Source organism: Nanger dama (assembly GCA_917880005.1). NCBI lineage: Eukaryota > Metazoa > Chordata > Mammalia > Artiodactyla > Bovidae > Nanger > Nanger dama. Next base: position 2,386,721 of record CAKJTW010000085.1, on the reverse strand, counting down.
GAGTGAGAAGTGCAGGGTCCAGGCTTTCCAGCTGCAACCGGGGAGGAGGGTTGGACAGTCACATGGGCATCAGAGTCATCTATCTCTGAGGGGTCCTGGTGTCAGGCAGAGAATGCCAAATCCTTGATTCTTAAAGTTTCACTTCCTGACCTTGGGGCAAGTCACTTATTCACTTTGAGATATAATTTTCTCTTAAAAACTGGAGATTAAAAAAAAAAACAAAACCTCTGCCCAAGCCTCATTATAAATGCTGAGCCTGAACCAAATAGCAGATATAAGACTACTTAAGCAAACTGTGAAGTGTGACGTATTTCATTTCTTGTGCACTCATGATGCTGAGCACTTGCTGGCCGTGATGTCGCTGAACCCTGGCAGCACTCTTTGTGGGGGGTATTATGGATCTCTCTTCCGTGGATGAGGGCACTGTGGCACAGAGAGGCTGGATGTCTTGCTTAGGGTCACACAGCTAACAGTGGCAGAGCCAGGATTTGCAGCCCAGTACGTCCTACACTGGGCTAAAGGATGGCCTTACAAGTGAGGAGATGCCACCTCACCTCAGTCAGTTTTTGGTCGAGGGTCGGAGGGGGGATAAAGACAAGAGTGCTGGTCACGAGAACAGTCCCTGGAGCTGAGGAGGTCAGTAGGCAGTGTGCTCTCACCTGGAGTCCTTCTCTGACGGCTTCCAGGAGGTAGGGGATGATTGAGTAGTTCCACAGGTCGGTGAACCACACCCTGGAGCCATCCACGTCGATGGGACACGACAGGAAGAGCCGGGGGCCTGGGGACCACAGGGAATATCAGTCCAATTGAAATGGATGGGGAGCAGGAGAAGCCAGCCCAAGGATGCCTCACAGGAGGGACCCTGCATTTTCTGAGTAGCAGCAGAAATACCAGCTGCCACGTGGTGGGCCCTTGGGCTCTCTAACCCTACCCTGGGATCTCGCACCTGGTGGGAATCACCCCAAGGGAAGGGGAGACTTTGTGGAGAAATACGGTCACTGTGGTATCTAACCTTTGAAAATGGAAGCACGGCAGATGTCCATGAGAATAGGAATGATTAAGGAAGTGATGGCATACCCACATCTGACTATATCACAAAAAAATTATTTCATCTAATTATCTTGGAAAGCAACAAAGAATACTCATGAGACAACGTGAAATGGAAAATGAAAAGAATGCATGTATGTACACTATGATTGCAACTACATAAAACATGTATGGACACGGACAGAAAAAATAAGCTCAAATTACAAGGATTATGTCAGGATGACACAATCACTGGGATGACCAGTGATTTTTTTTTCCCCCCCTTTCTCTGAAGCCTAAGCTTCAGGAATGTTAATAACATTATTCATAAAGCAAAGCAATCCTACTAGGTGGTTTCCATCTGGGGAGCCCCGGGGTGGGGGCCCCTCACCTAGCCTAAAAGTTTACACCAGCCTAGAGCTGGACACTTCTCTCTGCCTCTCATCAGTGCAGAGGGTTGGGCGAGAGAGAAGGGTGGAGACACAGTCCCAGGATGTGAGTGACTGACAGGTTAGGGTCTGTCTAGGCTGTGGCTAAATCTGTGTGGCTGTGCAGCGTCCAGCTGCCAGGGCCAGGGCCCAGGGCCAGCCATCCGAGGAGGCCAGGGCTCCAAGAGCAGCAGTTCCAGTCCCAGCCTGCCCGCCTGCCCTCCCCTACCTATGGTGACGTCCGATGAGCTGTGCGCCTCCAGGAAGCGGTTGAGGTGATGCCAGACCTTGGGAATCCAGTCGATGATTTTCACCAGCTCCATGTTCCGCATCCGCCCACTGATCTCTGTCTCCATGAGCTTCCGCCGCAGGAACCGGCCCAGGAAACCCTTCACGGGCTCCGTGTGGTTGGCACAAAGCACCCACCTGGAAGGAGTCACAAATTTTCCACGACAAAGCCCGGGGTCAACTTCATGAATCAAAGCTCCTTAGAGCTGGATGGTGAATATGCTAATACTGAAATTGGACTCTTCTGAACACTGCATACATACATTTTTATTTTTAGTTTATTTTTAAATTGAAGGATCGCCTTACAGAATTTTGTTTTCTGCCAATTATCAACATGGATCAGCCCATAGGTATATACCCATGTCCCCTCCTTCCTGAAGCTCCCTCCCATATCCCCTCCATCCCACCCCTTTAGGCTGTCACACAGCTCCGGGTTGAGTTCTGTGAGCCATACAGAAAATTCCCACTGGCTCTCCAGTTTACATATGGTAATGTTAAGTTTCCATGTTACTCTCTTCATACGTCTCACCCTCTCTGAGGCATGTGGAATCTTAGTTCCCTGACCAAGGATTGAACCCATGTCCCCTGCATTGAAAGTGCAAAATCTTAAGCACTGAACCACCAAGGAAGTCCCCACTGTAGGTATAGTAACTCACAATTCCTCACAGCAACCCCATGCTACAGATATGACCACTACCCATTTTACAGATAGAAATTGCAAGGCACAGATGGAAAATCTCACTTGTCCAAGATCAAACCGCTAGTCAACAATCTTAGAGGAAGAGCTAAAAGCTTTAAACACTTAGCTAGCTGCCTCCTGTGCTGTGCCAGGCCCTGTGCTGGGCTGTGGGGCTGTAAGCAATGACAGAGACACAGTCCCTGTTCCCCAGGAGCTCACAGTCTAGCGGAGGAGGGAGTTAAAAGAAATGAGACCTGACGAAACCTGGGGAGTCAGGGAAGGCTCCTCAGAGGAGGGGACATCTGAGCTGAGACCAGAGGGGGCGGATGGAGCAGCTCCATGAGGCAAGGCAGAAACAGGAGGAGAAGCAGGCGTTGTGGTGGCTGGAGGGGGGGAGTGGGGGGTTGCAGGGGGGAGGAGGGGGAGTGGGGGGAGGGGGGAGGAGGGAGGGGGCATGCTGCAGCATCGGAAGGGGCGTGAGCAACGGCATGGGGCGTCTGGGAAAACTGCCAGAGGTGCAGTGTACCCAGAGTTTAGACTTGACCTGCCAACCAAAGGGGCTTGGATTTTGTTCTGGGGAGCCATTCAAGGACTTCTTGCAGTAGGGTTTAGGGTCAGGTTTGAATTCTAGAATGCTCACTCTGGTTGTCACTGATATAGGGGATGGCCTGCAGGAGGCCCAAGGTCCAGGTAGGCATACTTGTTAGAAAATGACTGAAACAGCATTCTGGGAGATGTGTGGCAGCGGCGGGGGGAAGGAGGGAGGGGCAGGGGAGAAGAGAATGATCTCGAGGGACATTCAAGAGAATGGACCAGGACGTCTGGGATGCAGAGATAAGCCAGATCCTAGTGACCCGGAGGAGTTGGCATTTCTCAGATAATCACAGTTCAGCTCTACTTTCAACAGAGATGCCAGCAAGGTGACCGTGAAAACGATCCAAAGGAGGCGGTCTCATCCCAGGTGAGATGACATCCCCAGCTGTTCAACCTTATCTAAGGGTCCAGGCAGGAGGGGAGTGTACGGAGCCACCAAGGTGCCAGGGCAAAGGGCATTGTGCAGCGGCAAAGGCAAGCAGCCACAGCTGAGCGTAACAGACCTCCCGCCCCTGCAGCAGTGGGGCAGCTCAGGACGGGGCTGGGGCAAAGGGCTCCCAGCAGCTGGAGCCTGAAGGCCAGAGACCCCGCCCAGTGGGGGCAATCTAGGAGCTCTCACTGCTCTGTGTCACTTGGGGCAGAGAGATGAGCCACTGGTGATATGCAGTCCATCTGTCTACAGACCCCGAGTAGAACTGTCTCCCGGGCACCAACTGCTACCCCAGGACATAGCATCCAAGAGACCCGGGTTCTGCCACTGACTAGCTATGTGACCTCCTCAACAAGTCACCTAATCTCCCCATTTGTAAACTTAGAAGGAGGCTTTTGTGAGAGTCAAGTGAACTAAGCTGGGAAAAATGAGCAAAGTTCCAGGCATAAAACAGGTACTCAAAAGGGACACCTTACCTGAAGTTGTGATGAAGCTGCAGGTTGGGAGTAGAAGAGGTAGCCTGGTTCATTGTGCCAATTATGTAAGGGCTGTGGGGGAAATGAAGGATGATAGAGCTGGAGAAGAGGGTCCCCGTGCACCTAAGCACATGGCTACTGGCTGGGGTCAGCCCCTCCCACAAGCCCCGCCCCACGCCAGGCGCATGCGCTGCTCTCCCAGGGGCCGAGACGTCGGGAGCCGCCTTTACCATCTGTGGTCCTTGCAGTTGAGCAGCCCGTTGAAGATCTCGCCCAGGGAGCTGACATGATGCAGATTGTCCAGGATGATGACGAGAGGCATGTCCACGGCGTTGTTCTCGCTGGCACACTGGTCGGCGAGGTTGGACAGGTACTGGCGCAATTCCTATGGAACCAGAGGAGTTGAGGGGAAGGAGCCCGTGAATGCCCCCAGGAAGATGCTCGTGCTCAGGGCGTCACCTGGGCCGGTACCGGCAGAAGGGCGCTTCCTGAGGCCACTCGAGGATCATGTGCTGATCCCCAAGGCACTACAAGGCCTCCGTCTGGGTGCAGAGGAGTGCAGGCCAGGGAAGTCTCAGCTTTGCCTTCTGGAATTCTCCAGGCAACAGGAAACCCGGCAAGAGCAGGCACGGTGAGGGTGCCCAGGCATGGTTCTGTACACGATCTATCACTCTGGAAGTGCTGCCCCCCTTTCTCGGTATTTCTTACTATGCCAACCTCCCAGGAAGCTCCTGAGGGTGACTCATACATCTTTGTGCATCCACGGCACCACCTGAGAGCTGCTTACAAGCCCTTGACAAATCAACACAGCAAAGGATGCCTCCCTGCCATGACCTGCTGATTAGTGTTGGGGCAGACAGACAATGTACAGGTGCAGAGGAGGCCATCTCTGTGCACAGCGGGTCTCGAAAGGTCTGGGTGAAAGGATATGCTTTGGTCTTCACTGTGAAGAATGGGCAGGGCAGTGTTTGGAGCTGGGAGTAGAACACAGCCCAGCTTGGCTAGAGCGAGCGGTACGTCAGAAAAGGAAGAAAAAGAAGAACGTGCAATGGGGAAAGGCTGAAACAGTACGCTAAGGAGAAGCCACTGAAACCAGAACCACTATCTGATGGTATTAGCGTCACAGTGACAATGGGCGTGACCCAGGGCCAGGCATGGCCTGGGGCCTCACAAACTCCTGTAGGTGGGTGCTGTGACCAGCTCCATGCTACAGGCGGGAAGCTGAGGCATCCCTCAGTCAAGTGACCCGCCTGAGACAATACAGAGGGTGGGTGCAGGGCTGGCCTCCCTTTTAAGTCAAATTGTGGCTTTTAGCAATAGAAGAAAACCAGTTTTTAAAGTTTCTAGCTATTTTCCCTTCTTTTGGCTTCTTCCCATCATGGGTCCTCGGCCTCAGGCGCCTGACAAGGACAGGGCTCCTGAGGCTAGGAGCCCTCCCTCCTTTATTCAAGCTTACCAGGTACAGCTGGGGACTGGCTGAGGGGAGACAGTGGATGCCGAAATCAAGCCTGGCCTGACAGCCCCAGCCATGTGCCTGGGATCTTCTCTCGCTGGTCCCAGGAGAGGGTGCCTTCTCTGAGCTTATTTTCAGAGGGTCTTGGTTCAGGGGCCTCTGACCACTTCTCTTAGCCCTGCCTTTGTATCCAGGCCACTTTGGAAACTTGAGAAAGGCATGAAGTCCCAGCCCCACACAACCCACTGAAACAGAACGTCTGGGCATTGCATCTTCAAGGATGCCAAGTGATTCTTAAGGTGGAAGAGTCACTTCCAATTCACCTTTGATCCCTCAGCCCCCTCTGCACAGAGGCAGTCAGAGTGAACACCCAGCAATAACCACTGCACGGATAATGAACAGGGTTGAGAAGACACTTCACAACCCTAAGATCGGACTAAGGCAGACTGTCCAAGCACTTCCACTGCTCCCCGAGGGGGCAGAACCAAGCCTATTTGTTGACTCTGGGGTTTAAGACAGCGACTTGAGCTCCAGTCCACTGCTCAGTACCATATGAGTAGCCTTAAGTACATGGCCATCGGCCTCAAGCCCGTTCCTCTTCTGTAAAATGGGATCGTGACAACTACTTCCTTGAAGGTCCTGCTCTAAGGAGACCTCTCACAGGGGCACGCCATCTGTAAATGACAGCGGTTGTTCGTATTGTTATTGTTGCTCCACAAAAGGAGGTTTCAGTTTGGAAAAACAGGAGAATCTAGTAGACGTGATGAATTCTTGGTAAACTGAAATGGAAGCATCTGGGTTAAAGAACTCAAAGAACTAACACCTTTGAGCATCATGCCCAACTCATAGCAGGGAAGTAAGAAATAAACTATTGGGTTGGGCAAAAAATTGATTCAGGTTTTTCCATAAACCCCAAAATGTACGGAAAACCCGTAAATTCATACAGAAAACCTGAATGAATTTTTTGGCCAACCCAATACACTGATTTGGCTCTTCTCGCTGGCGAGTTTGGGGTCAGAGCCTTCCTTTCCGCTAGATCCATTCTGCCCTCCTTCCCCAGGCTTTTGTAACCAGCAAAGATGAGCACTGTAGGAAACGCTGCTTTTCCATCAGGCTGGTGGTGGCCTCAGTAGTTCTGAAAGGGCTAAGCAGCAGCCTCCGAACGACCTCCTCACCTTGCTGGACTTGTGGTCCACATTGAAGGTGGCGATGACCCCATCGGTCAGCTCCCGCCCCTCCCGGAGCACCAGGTACTCTGACAGCCGGTTGGCCAGGTAGGTTTTCCCGGTGCCGCTGGGCCCCGAGAGGATGATCCGCCGGTGCTCTGCCAGCAGGGACACATAGCGCTGCAGGATGGGCTTGGGGATCAGGGACTCGAACACCAGCGAGTCCAGGCTATTTTCCGCGAGCCCTGTGTTTGAGAGAGACAGGAAGTGTTCACAGCCTGGCAGAGCTGGTGGCGCTCCAAAACCCCGGGCTATCCCTTTTCTGGGCAGCCACCTCATCAGAGACCCCCGCCTACCCAGGGACACTGCAGGCTTCCTGCTCACCAGCAGCCTGTACTCTGGCCCCTGGCTGAGCTGATGGTTCCAGACTCAGGTTTGCCTTTCATATCTGGACATTTGGTTCTCATCTGTCCTCTGCAGAATTCCTAAACGCTGGGCTTGGGTTGTTTGTCAGGATTTACCGTTAGCGGTGGTGCTCGCTCAGATCTACCATGAATCTCCCATGTCTACCTGGACCCTTGGGCTGCCTCTTCTCCCTGTTTCTTTCCTGCTGCCCACACTGAGATACACCACGAAGGTATCAACACTTTTATTATTAAAATGAGGAAAAAATGCAAGCAGGGACCATTTGATTTGGGAGTGTAAATACTGGCGGACCTACCCTGAGCCTCTCCCACAACATGAGGATAATTCCCCCTCCTCTTTTGGAACAACTTCATTACTCAGGGCTGTTGGCTTTCAAAGAGCTGTTTTCTTGATATTATTCTTAAGAGAGGATCCAGCCGCCAAGGTTACTTGTCCAGAACCTAAGGTAATTCTATTAAAAAAGCACCTCAATTTTCAGTGGCTGAGTCAAAGATCTCTCTTGGTAAATGTTGCATTGCACTTGAAAATATTTTCAACTATCTTTTGATACTGATTTCTAACATAATTCTATAGGGATTATATAATTCTATAAGAGAACAGACTCTGTATGATTTCAATACCTTTAGACCATGACATTTTTGCATCTTGTTTTATATGTCGCTAGATATGTTCCATTGTTTCCTGGTTTACAGTTTACAGGAACTTGATTAGAATTTATATCCTGCTGCTGTATGAAAACTGTATAAATCTTAATTATGTTGAATTGGTTCATAGTGCTTTTCAAGTCTACTATATCCTTCTACTTTTCTGCCTATTCATTCTATTAATTTTTGAAAGTTTGATATTGAAATTCCAACTAAAAATCTCAACTTATCTGATTAAAAAATAATTGTAATATAATAGAACTACATATAACTTTGTTCTATATTTTCCAAGTCTCCTGTAAATGTGTTATAATACTTTGATAATTAAATTTTTAAGTACCTCAAGAAACCAGTATAGGCAGAAAATAAATTGAAAGGAACTTATTCTGTTTTATAATAGCATGTTTCCCTCTATATAATTAATTCACTACAAACAGATCCTCATAATGCAATTATATGCTTGTTTCCAATCCTCCTCAACCAAGGATAGCAGCTAAATGCAGTGACTATTCTAGAACTGGCTTCCCTGGTAGCTCAGTGGTAAAGAATCCGTCTGCAATGCAGGAGACACAAGAGATGTGGGTTCGATCCCTGGGCTGGGAAGATCCCCTGGAGAAGGAAACGGCAACCCACTCAGTATTCTTTTTTACTCCAGTATACTTGCCCAGGGAAATCCCATGGATAGAGGAGCCTGGTGGCCTACCGTCCATGGGGTTTCAAAAAGAGTTGGACACAGCTTAGAGACAAAACAAAAAACAAATCACCCTGATGAAAGATCCCAAATGACATCTGGGTACCGGTCTAAAACCTTCTTAAAACTGGTCTCAAAAGAGCCTACATTGGCTCAAAGCTTGAGGCAAAGTACGGGGAAGGGGTGGGGTCTCCTGTCTAAACAACAAACACAGGGCAGGGGTTAAAACACACTGAAACCCCTCTCTTTGTGCGTCAGTGCTGTTTCAGCCTCTTGCCATAAACTCCACGGGAGTGAGGGCTTTGCAAACGAACTCACTTCAGAGCACAGGAAGCCGCAGCCCCTGCCCCGCACCACCGAAGCGAGTCACCTGCAGCTCACGGGTCTCTTTCAGCTCAAACCCTTCGGTGGTTTTTAGTGCCTTGAAGGCCTAAGTGTCAGGCACTACAGGGAAACACAGAAGAGTCAGGCATCACTTAAAAACAAACCCGAGCTGACCCCTGGAGATGCTGAAACAACCTCATGCGCTGAGAGCACCAGCTCCAACTCCATGGTGGGGTGGCCCGTTTGGGAGGCAGATAATCCTGCCACTGTTTCTATAGAGGTTTGATCTGATCTAAGTAACGGGTCACTCCTTTTACCTGTCAGCATTTCCAGTGTTCACCTGCTCGCCAGCGTGGATGAAAGGCAGTTTAAGGTCATGGCATATCAGGCTTTCCTTAAAGGGTTCTCGGGTGGACAGCTGTTGTTAGGGTGTGCCTGGCAGCCCTCCCTCCTCTCCTTGCAGTGGGGCTCTTCTTTCTTGTAGGGAGTTCATTCCAGCTGTCCAAGCAGGGCTGACCAGCACCTGCATCTACCAAAGGTGGGGGTGTGTGACCAGGCTGACCCAAAGGCTCTCCCTGGTCCCTGTGACTGGTTCGGTAATGTGATGAGTATTTGATTCACAGTGGGCCAGAATCCCAGGTAGTGCTAGTGGTAAGGAATCTGCCTGCCAATGCAGGAGACGTTAAGAGATGCAGTTTCAATTACTGGGTTGGGAAGATCCCCTGGAGGAGGGCATGCCTACCCACTACATTATTCTTGCCTGGAGAATCCCATAGACAGAGGAGCCTGGTGGGTTACAGTTCATGGGATTGCAGAGTTGGACATGACTAAGCGACTTAGCATGCACACGTGGGCCAGAATCACCCCTAAGAATTTCCTGTTACACTTGTCCTCTTTTAAAAGCTTCCTAAGCTTAGAAGGATGAGTCAGGGCCATTGATCAGCCAGGTGCAGAAAACTCAATAAATAAGCAAAGCTGAGGTAAGCCTGGTCCTGACAGAATTGCTGGAGCTCCTGGTTCTACCTGTGCTTGAAGTTCATGCCTGGATTTTCCAAGTACCTGAGCCTGTGTGTTTCCTTTTGGCTAAAGCTAGTTTTGAGTAGGTTTCTGTCACCTGCAGCCCAAGGCCACAATTGTGGAATGAATGCTAACAAATAAGGCTGTGTATGTGGCTTAAACAGGAACCTGCTGCTTGTCACCAGAGAAGCAAGACCTTCCTTCCTATTGATGAAGAATGCTGGGTGCTTTCAGAAAACCTCCCAACCAGGAAACAAAGTTTGCATCAAACAGCCCCCAGACTACAGTCAAAATCAGTGCCTTCTGGGGAAGAGATAAGATGCTGTGAAGGTTGAGCTTAGAACAGTGTTTAGCAATCTCTTCTTTAGGTGGTTCATAAAATATAGGAAAAAAGGAGTTTTGCAGTCATATGCATTTGTGTAAGATCGGATCATTCAGCCTTTTTAACAGTTAAAGAGTCAGGCCACTAAAGTGTTAAGTGTCAGTCATGTCCAACTCCTTGCAGCCCCATAGACTGTAGCCTACCAGGCTCTTCTGTCCATGGAATTTTCCAGGCAAGAATACTGGAGAGGATAGCCATTCCCTTCTCCAGGGGATCCTCCCAACCCAGGGATAGAACCTGGGTGTCCTCCATTGCAGGCGGATTCTTTACTGTCTCAGCCACCAGGAAGCCCCCGGACATTAAATGACAGAGGCTTTAGAGAACCCCTATGCTCCTGTTCCCCACCTCCAAACTCAGATGGGAATAATGATTATTTGGCCATGAAAATTGTCCACCCCCCAATACTCTGTGACAGTCTGAAGTTCCAGAGAATACACTTTGGCCTGAGGTGTAGGCAATCAGAGTGGGTGATGAGGTAATCAGAGGCTTGAGTAGCATCTTGCGTGGGCAGGAGCTTCAGCGCTTCTTCGGGCTGTTCTGAGTGACATCCTCCCTGGCCACAGTGCCCTGTGGCCTCCCATCTGTAGAATGGGACCGCGTCCAAGGCTTGCCAGCAAGAGTAACTCACAGGTATCAGCAGAGCCCCATTTCAACATTAAGATTCCATTATGTCAGAGTCATAAGGCTAATGGGACCTCTTGTTATGTAATTTCAGCAATAAACTAAAATTTTTTGTTTCCAGTGGTGGCTGAAAACGCTGAAGACTGTTGCTTAGGTAAGTGTAACTGTGGTGGCAGGGGACAAGAAACATACAACCCACATTCACACACACAAATGAAATCCTGGCCACTGGTTCCTGTGCCAAATCACAGAACAAAAGGTGCAATTCTGTAAGCTCTTCCTCTGCAAGTGGCCAGATTACCTTTGACTGCCACGGAGATGGTCGTGTTCTCCCCCACCAGGTAGCCACAGGGAAGCAGCTCGGGGTCTCAGAGGTGTTGCTGCGCTTGACGTCCCCGATGCTGTAGCCAAGGACGCTGTCGGAGTTCAGCCCCAGCTGACTCACTGGGTCAATGTGAATGATGTACTCCTGGAAAAAATCAAATAAAGACCCCATCAAAGATGTGGGGAAAAAAATCTGTGGAAGACTCACATTTTCACTGGGTGATTTATGATCATCTTCTTCTCTTCCCCAGCTGATGCCTGAGTTGAAACTGACCTGTGGAATGGGGGGCAGAAGAGCTGACTTTCAATGGAGGGGGTGGTGTCCTCGTATCACAGGCCCCTTAAAGCACCGATTTATGCGGCTAGTGATGGGAGGGAGGGTGGCAAACCCTAAAAAGATGGTGAATGTGTAAAGTATGTAAACCAAGCAGGGAAGCTATGGTGCTTTTCCTCTAAATTCAGCTGAAGTTTTAAAGACACTGAGGCCTGTGAATGGGGCTGGAAAATGCATGAAGAAGTGCACATGAAATGCATGAAAATTCTGATAAGAATCTCTCCATCAGCCCCTTCTTTTGGCTCAGGTCAAGGGCCATACTAAATGACAAAGGAAACAAAACTCCGGGCTGCTAAAAAAAAAAAAAAGCAGCTCTAGAGTTTTACATAAACAAACGTGTTTAATTTGGAAAGTGTTCCAAATTAGATGAGTGACTGAGAGGTTTTAGGTCAATGACCTTGGAACAAAGTCCACGGGCCCTGTGATAGCCAAACAACTAAGATGGAATCCTGATAACAAGCTGCTACCTTTAATGGTCTCACTTCTCACCTGTGACACCTCCCTGGCTCTTTTCAGCCTGATCTGTGGTCATTTTAATCCAAGGATGTCCCAGCTGCCCATGAACAGAGACAAGGTTCAGGCCGGGCAGCAGGTGTGGTCTGCCCTAAGCCATTTCCGCCTTTTACCCCGTCTCACTTCTGCAGACTGGTCTGCCAAAATGGGAAGCAAGCTTGCGTCCAAGGACAGAATTTTCTCTGTGTGAAGCCACCTCAGTCTAGATGCTGGGAAACTAGAGCGTACTAGGTTAAAAGTCAGATTTCGAAATCAGACCAACAACCAGACCAGTATGGTCTCTGACACACAAAAAATGTGGGCTATTATTAATACTTGGGGATGTGATGAATGAACACTCCGGTCATTGACCTACTTTAGGGCAATAGACCAAAAATGTACTAAAAGCTTCTTTCAAATCACCAACACATCAAGGTTCGCCTAGATGCTCATTAGTTATTTCTCCTGTGGCAAACACCCACTCCAATGATGTGATCAGAACGAACAGAAAAGTAACTGTGCCGACATCCTTGACACGAGCCACGGGTCAGAAGTCAATGTCACACATAGCACAAATCACAGACTCAAATGTTGGCACAGGACACTGGGCAAGGTGGATTAGATCCCCTCTGCAAAATGAAGGGTGGAAATGTGATGCCTTGGCCCCAACCCCAGAACACAAAGTGCAAGACACACTCAACAGGACAGTCTAAGGTGAAGACACAACGTGGCCATTAGCAGTTCACTTTGAGGGGCTCGTGCAGTGTTTCAAGGCTGGGGAAACAGCCCTCGCTGGCTGGCCAACCTCTGCAAAGGGCAGGTGTTCTCGTCTGTCGGTCCTATCACCAGTCTGTACTTAGCATCCTCCTTCTGTTCCCTTGACAACCAGGCATAAGTCCCAGCAACGGAAGAATGTGGGAGAGGGGACACAGCCCAAGAAATGACCAGGTTCAGGGAACAAACCACCCTTTCCTTTCCTGAGGCCCAGGCCCCCACTTGGATGGCTGTCTCTACGAAGCACTTACTTTGAAGAGCCGTCTAACCACCCCATCAAGCACGTCCCACTTCGTCTTGCCACTGACTCCAATGCAGCCGATGAGGAAGAGGTGTGGTCTGGAATCCTAAGGGTGAGATGTCCACAGGTGAAAAACAGGTGGATCCTTTCTGACTCAGGTTAGCAGAGGACTTGGATTGTCTTAGAACTCCACCAGTGGCTTGAGAGGGGCTCACAAGTCCTGTTTGCTTTAACACCAGCTATAACTTGGACTAAATGTAACTGTCTTAAACACTTTCCTCCTCTATCACAACCCATGGGTTAGGAAAAGAGGGTCTCCTTTCTAGAATCTAGAACCTTTTACTGAAGGTGTACCTCGTGTGGATGTAGATCACATATCCCCTGTGGGGAATGCTTTCCTCTTCTCCTTTCTGCCATCTTTCCCTTAACAAACTTTGCTTATGAACTCACCTCTTCCAGGAAGCCTTCAATGATTAACCCACCAGGCTCACCACTCACACTGCTTGAATAGTTCTGTACACAACTTACATGATGATATATTTTGTACTTGTTTATTTTGAGGTATTTGTCTTATTTGTCTATCAAGTTTGTCTCCTTGTTAGATCTTAAATTCCTTTGGGATTTTTTTTCTCTCTTCTGGTTTTTTAATGATATTGATTTCTTTTCTTCTAGTTAAAATTTTAAACATGCTCAATTCTGAAAACCAGTAAGACTCCCAGGAGTTCACACACACAAAAATCTTTTTCTACTTCTTTTGCCTCGCTGCCCACAGAGCTCTGCATAGTAGGGGCTAACTAATCACACTGACTAAAGGAAACTAGTGGAACATTCCATTCTGTTTGGTTTTAAAATATCTGACATGCTGATAAGAATATAATAATTAGGAGGGTAGAGAGAAGTGGGGAGAGCTGGGGATATATTTGGCAGCTGAGTAACATCAGTAGAGAAGAAAGCACCTGTCTTGCAGTGAGATGATCTGGCCCCCACCACTTCCCTTACAGTCTTAGGTAAGTGATGCTGGGGTCCTGGGTTTCTCAATTGTAAAATGGAGATGACAAAATCTGGGCAGCCAGCCTCATCTAGATGTTGCGGTGATCCAGAACAACACCATTTTGAAAAGGGACAAAATTTTATAAGGTGTTAGATCTGTTTGTGTTGATGCTCATTAGAATAAAAGGCATTCACAGGTATCATAAGTTATAAGAATAACTTCCACCTTGGTAATCTATCACTCTATTAGCCGAGCTCTGAAAATGGAGTTATTTATTGGATCGTTCTAAACTAGATGATGCTCGGACCCCTAGCAGCCCCCCTCTTCAGTGAGACTAGATGGCCAGCCACACGTGGAATCCTCTGGCAGGGAAGTCTGGCTAGAGACGCTGTGTTCTGATGGCCGCTTTGGGCTCCCAAGATCTCAGAGCTTTTAATAGCATGTTGGCTAAAACACTCAGAAATAATGAGCAAGCAAAAGCTTCAAGGGACTTACATTAAAGGCTCAGGGAGCCTCTCACTTATGTGAGGGTGGTCATTCTCAGCATCATTAGGATTTAATCAATGACTAAAAATCAACTTTGATTATCAACCCCTGCCCGCCGCCGCCGCCCCCCAAAAACAGTCTGATGAGGATATGACCTCTGGACCCTGGAAGAGAACATAAAACTCAGATGCCCCAGCTTCAGCAAATCAGGATGTCCCACCATCTCCACTGCTAGTGCCTGTGTGCTTCTGGGCTTGGCCCCTCTGTCTCCCAGGGTCTACTTGGTCTGCAACCTCTGACGACTGGCTAAAACTGGTGCTCTTGGTCAGGTGAATTTGGTCAGCTGATTTCTGTACCTTCTGTGCTAAATGTGCTTAGCTGCCTTTGAAGAGTTTTGGGAACATACTAAATTCGGAAAAGCCATTTCTGACTGATGTTAATGTTTAGTTAGATACTTGAAAGTGGGGCAACTTGGACCAATTTTAGGAATCTTTATAAATTTTCCAAACATGAGAGATAGGGAAGGGCCGTTTGTTCATGTCTGTGGTATCAAAATGCTGCTGGGGCTTTAGGGTTAGTTAGGGAAAGCATTAGTACTATTTGTAAGTCACCCCAGGCTCCGAGATGATGGGCGTGATGACGGAATCACTACGCTAGGCAGTTCTACCTGGGGAAGGGGCAGGCTGAGCAGGGTAAGGGATCCAACTAACCTCCTTCCACTTCATTTCCTCCTGAAAGCTGACAACTATCTTAACATGCCTGCCTCCTTCCTTCCGAGCCGAGCATTCACCAGCGTCATCCAGCAACATGTCTGCGAATGGAAAACATCGACAGCCTTAGGCACATGGGACAGCGAAGCCGGCCTCCCGGACACCCCCGCTGCTGGTCGGCACAGCAGCAGGACAGACCGGGTGTCGCCGTGCAGGGGCGGGGGGAGGGGGCAGCATGGGGAGTGCAACCACAGAACCAACAGCAGGCCAGCCAAGGAGCCAGCGGGCTGACGATGCACCTTGCTGAATGGAAGTGCGAGGGAGACTCAACCAGAACGACAGCAAGAGCAGCCTCATGGATAAGAAATCAAAAGCGTCAGCCTCGGGAGGCTTACAAAGAAAACTTAGATGGCGCTCGCTAATTATCCAGCCAGCCTAGAGTCCAGCCCCAAGGCAGGAAGGTCATAAACCAAGCCATCATCCCAGGTGGGACCGTTTACCATGAGGGGGTGGTACACAGCATACAGCTTGCAGGTCAGCCTCTTAAAATGGATCAAACACAACTCAGCATGGTGGGCGAGGGAGCCAAGCTCACGGCTTGGAGATCTCGGGGCACTGGAGCAAAGCATGACAGCAGTCTAACGGCTGGGCTCATGTTGGTAGCAGACGCACACCCACATACACACACACACATCCTAAGTGCACACACGCCTCTGCTTCTCCATTTGATATGCTGACCTGCTCATCTCGGGGCTCCTGCTTAGAGACCAGAGGGCCAACTGCAGGCGCTGTGACGCCACTCACCCAGGCTGCTGGACTCGGCGAGATTCAGGCTGTGCTGGGAGAGCCCCAGGGACTGCCTGGGGGAGGCGGACAGGGACACCTGGGAGGGCGCCCGGCTGCAGCCACTGCCTTGAGACTCTGACTTCAGCCGGTCATTCTCAGCCTTCAGTTTCTCTATTTCACTCTGTAAAGGGGAAGGCAGAAACTCACTCACTGGGAGGATATACTGTGACCAAGCCTTTTCTGGAGGAGGAATTTGAAAGTTCCCTGCAGGGATCAAATGCGCATCCTGGCCGAGGTACAGTAAGTTACACTCTCAGAGACATTGTTCAACGTGGTTCCTTTGCTGTATACAGAAGGCCTCTCTGGCAGGGGAAGGTCTGAGAGCTGGCCTTCTTTGACAAAGACCTCAGAAATCCTTCCCAGAGTATGGGTGGTAGGTGGAAGAATTCATATCTAAAAAGTCTGGAAACCTCTGGCTTTCTCAACCCAGGCCTTTACTGCAGGACTTGATATCTCAGAGCCTTTAATGAACCAGTACGCATTATAAATCTGAGAGGCACACACAGTGTGCAGTATCTCTCAAACAAATCTGATCAAGGAGCTTTCTTTTCACACAGACTCTCGTGGAATGAGTGTTCCATGGAACCTCCTTTGGGAAACATTGCTCTCCAGTTGAGGTCCGATTTGGTAGAACCTGTAGGGGTCTTTTACTCTGTATTTGTGAAGGACCTCCTGTGTGTTAAGCACTGGTGCTCACACATCCAGAGGAAGGGACTCAAAAGAGAATAGCTCAGAAAACGCAGATGCCTTCAGTCTGCATCAGAAGGTGAGAGGAGCTGGGAACAGAACAAACCTATAGTGATTCAGAAGAGGGCACCGCACTAACGCTCCCAGCTGCAGGACTGGAAAGGGCTTGGCGGAGGAAGAGGCATCAGGCTGAGCCTTGGGTCCAACCCGGAAGTGCAGAAGGCTGTCTGGAGGGCGGGGCGGGCGGGGGGGGCGGCGGCTGGGCGCAGGAGCGTGGCGGGAACAGCTCCTCGCCTGCAGCCTGGGGCTCACCTGCATCCTGTTCATGGCCTCCCGCAGCTGGTCCAGCTGGTGGGCAGAGCTGAGAGCTTCCAGGCGGATGTCGGTCAGCTTCATCTCCTTGTCTCTCAGCTCGTTTCGGGCTGCATGACCGTCTCAGCTTCGCTGTCCATGCACTCCGAAATGCTAGGGAAAGAGAAATGTTGCTGATTAAGGCAGCTGAGTGCAGCTCCTCTGAGTTGCCCCCGACCACTGCTCCATCATCAGGTTTCTTCAGGAGTAATCCTGTATAAAAGGGGCTTCCCTGGTGGCTCAGACGGCAAAGGACCCCATATATCCAACTCCCTGGTGCTTCCCGGAAGTGAAAGTGAAAGTTGCTCAGCTGTGTCTGACTCTTTGTAACCCCATGACCTATACAGTCCATGGCATGCTCCAGGCCAAATACTGGAGTGGGTAGCCTTTCCCTTCTCCAGGGGATCTTCCCAACCCAGGGATCAAACTGGGGTCTCCCGCACTGCAGGTGGATTCTTTACCAGCTGAGCCAAAAGGGAAGCCCAAGAATACTGGAATGGGCAGCCTAACCCTTCTCCAGGGGATCTTCCTGACCCAGGAACTGAACCGGGGTCTCCTGCATTGCAGGCGGATTCTTTACCAGCTGAGGGCAGCTTCCCGGATGTGACAATAGCTTCCCAGAAGTGACAATAGCAAAAGCACCTGAAATTCACAGACTTCATTGCTTCTCTATACTGTTTCTTTGCAGAGTTCTGGCAATCTGAATGGCATGCCCTTTAGCCAAATCCCAGAGATTCAGGGATAAACAGGAGCCGACCAAAGAGAACAGTAACCTTGGCGATTTGACACTTTCTGTGAAGTATACACAAGCTGGGCCCCTATACTGACACTACATAGCCCTTGATATCAAAACCTACTCAGAGAAACAAGGTCAACTGTCTATTTTAAAGATTAGCCCCCTACAGGCGCAGATAGCTGAGGGTGATTTTTATTTGCCAAAAGGGGGAAAAACCGACAGATACAGGTGGGTGATGTTTGTCTCCAGTCATGTTCTAAAGCCCATTTCTTTAACGGTGTTCAGAGAGAGAAACATTCTTTCATTCCCCAACCCCACACTGCTTAATAAGCCCATGGCAAGTAAGAAAAACATCTCAAGTCATTAGCAGAGAGAATGGTATGACATGAAAACCAACATTTTATCTGAAAACATGAAACACCATGGTGAGCAATCCTAACCCGGCTGGACACCAGATTAGGGGACTGTGGGACCCCGCGAGTCCCTGTTTTAAGAGGTGGTGCTTCTAGGCTGGGCTCCTTATTTGATTACTGAGGTCTGTCCTTCCACTACCTGGCAAGTCAGCGCAAACTGGGAGATCATAAGAGTAGTGATGAAACGCAGTGTTAGAAAAGACAGTTCAATTTAGAAAAAGTTCTGTTGATTTCAATGATAGGAGCTGAGGTGCAGGGTGATCCAGAAAAGAAAGCTTGGACATTTCTTGGACCGAAAACAGAAAAAAAGAAAGAAAAAAAAAAGCCCAAGTTCAGAAAGTCACCAAGCTGAAGCTGATTATCTCTGAATGACATAGTGAGCATGTGGTCTGCAGAAATAATCATGCGAGCCCTCTCTCCAGGACCCAAGCACTGGATGTGACCAGACCAAACCCGACCTGTGAAACCGAGAAAGGTAGTGGACATGTTAATTGCCAAACAGGAGGCCTGTGATCACTGTTAAAAGAGACGCAGTTGTATCGGGGGACAGAAGGGACCAGAAGAAAAATTTAACACCTGAACAGGCAAATCTTTTTGTGGTTGTTTTCCTGACCAGCACCCTGAACTGTTTTGAGAGATACAAAACCACCTCTTTTCAAAAAGTTGTCAGCAGCCAATAAAACTTCACTTCAAAAATCTTCTGAGACCTCCAACAGACCCTTGAAAATCTAATTATTCCCGTGAGAAGCAGATTTGGGGCCAACAGATTTAGGACTAAGACAGATTTGGGTTAGAGAGACAGTAATGTCTTTAGAAATCATATCCTCCCCCTCCGCCCAATGCCACCCTCTCCTGGCTCTCTGTGACTGTGGTTTGTAGGGTTTAACTATATAGTCACATATATATAATATACATATATTTTTTTTGGTTTGGGAAGTTTTCAAGGGGAACTTGGAAAAACTGCTTCATTCTTGAGAGAGGACTATGGTTTCCTGGTTTAAATGGAGTGTAAAGTCTGAACAAAATTCCACTGTGACACTCTGATCTTAGCCAAACCCTGTCTCATCCAAACTCGAAGATTCCCGGTCATTGCAAAGAACAATCGGCCTTGGTTCACACTATCTGTCTGTCACATGGCGAGGCATTTTGCTCCAGTCTCCTTCACATGGTCTGTGCTTCTCCCCAGAAAGCTTTCTCAGCAAAGAGAGACAACATTTCCTTGGCACCCACTTTGTGGAATTTATCACAAGCATTACTCTGTGAAGCTTGGCCAAACAATAACTTTACAAAGGAAGGAAGTCTGTTACGAGTAACCCTACCAAGAGTTCAAGGCCCCCCATGAGCGCCCCTCCACCACACCCAAATCGGTCACTTCTCAGAAACGCAGCATGGCAAGACTGCCCAGGAGGGGTGTCCTACAACTCAGAGATGATGCTGAAAATGAGCCCCAACTAAGAGTCAGTCCCTGTGCCTACTCTTACGCCAGATGTTCCCCCTGGTTCCTGCCCACCCTAGACTTCTGCTGTGTCATCAATCATCACTCCCTACGTGACTGCTGACTCCTCTAGGACCAGGATTCTCGTCTGTTACATCTGATCACACTGACCCCCACATAACAGCTACTGAATACATAGACCACTGCACTGGGCATCTGCAGGGTACTATTTAATGTACTACGTATACTGCCCACTTCAGGAAGAGGCGCTACAGTTATTTCCGTTTTAAGAAGAGGGAGGCTGAGGCATAAAGCAATTGACATGCCTACTAAAGATGTGAGAAGCACAAAGAAATCTGGTGGGTCTGCTTAACGTCAGGGCCATGCTCCAGAGCTATATCCTGCAGGCACTTTAACACACGCTCGTCCCCTCCGTGAACCACTTACTGAAGCAACTTGATGTTAATTTTTCCTACTCTGCCCCTAACACTTAATGCCAGCATATCCCTGCCATCTTGCCCAGGAAGCAGGGTTGGGGGCATACCTAATTTTACACACCCCGAGTGTGGGAAACGCTGCCTTCCCACATGGCCATTTCTTCCGCCCACGTTGCAAGAACTTTTCCGAGCTCCGACTCCTCTGCCTTTGGTATCTTCTTTGAACGCCCTCTCATGTCTAGATCTGCACATTCTTACAAACCCTTCAAGGCTGGAAAGAACCATTTGCTCTCTGCCCACCCTTTGGAAAACCAGAACCAAAACAAACATCTCCAGTATGCGCGGATGCTGTGGAATGTCAGGAAAGGGCTACCGAGCCAAGAGTGGGCCCTGCCCAGTCCCTCTGGGGAAAGTGGTTTGGGTTTGGAGGGCATGCTCTGGCTCTGGGCTCCGGGAGCCTCACAGGCTGAGTACATCGCTGCCATCCTCACCTCAACGCGCTTGGCTGCCTAGCAGCTTCTGGCCCAGTTACTCCTCCCTCCTCCAAATGGACTCTTCTCTCTGCCCCTGGGTTTCCACTCACCTCCCAGGCTGCTCTACTTTCTCCTCCTGCACATCAAATATCTGAGAGTCCCAGAACTCAGTCTTTGTCCCTCTGTCTCTCCCCCATGTCTATTCAATTCCTTAGAGGATCCCTCCAGTTTCCCAGCTTTTGAACCACCTGTGAGCTCATGTTTCCCAAATCTCAACCTTTAGGAACTCCAGGCTGGCTGGCATTTCCCACAGGGATGTCTCC
The DNA here is from genome assembly GCA_917880005.1 of Nanger dama. Classification (NCBI taxonomy): domain Eukaryota; kingdom Metazoa; phylum Chordata; class Mammalia; order Artiodactyla; family Bovidae; genus Nanger; species Nanger dama. The sequence continues at coordinate 2,366,023 of CAKJTW010000085.1, read as the reverse complement.
CGGGCATCTCACACCTCACACGGTCAAACCACAGCTCCTGGTCCCCTCCTGGCCCAGTGTGTGTCTTTCACCCATCCCAGAAACAATACCTCCACACCCCCAAGTCCTCAAGTTGCAAATCTAGGAACAGTCAACATTTCTTCTTCTCTTCCCATCACACGCCCCATCACCAGGTGCTACCAGCTTTCCTTTCAGAATGTATCTTAAGTCCACCCAGGACTCACCATTAGCATCAATTACTCATTCCACCTAATATCTGAATGCCTGCAAAACCAACAGCGTACCTAACTACATGGAGCTTCACCTGGAGACTGGAGAATTGGGGCAAAGAAGGAATAACCAAGGAGATACTCCATAACAGGTGGTGATATCTACAATGGTGAAAAAATAAAACACGGAAGGGGGCTGTTGGGAGTGCTGGCTGGTGGTCGATGTGGTTTCACACAAGGTGCCTAGGCCGGGCCTTGCTGATAGGGTAACACTGAGCCGCTCGTGCCAGGGAGAGGGCACAGAAAGGGCAAAGGCCAGGGATGGTGACTGTTGAGTGGCGAGTTCAAACAATGAAACGGGCCAGAACACCTGGGGTGGCGGGGGCTGGGCAGTGAGGGGAGTGTGTTGTCAGCCTCTGCCGCGGTCTCCCTCCTCACACTCCACTTGTGAGACATTAATTCAGACAATCTCACGTTCCTGCTGAAAACTCTTCAAGGCATCCCCAACACATGGGAAATCAGATGCAAACTCACCTACAGCTTCAAAGTCTCACATGTTCTAGACTGGTGCTGCCTCCTTCCCCACCACTTTCCACGTGCCCACGATGCGGCAGCCACGCTGGCCATACCCAGCTTTCTCAGACACACCAGGCCTGGTTCTGGGTCCCACCAGGAAAGCTGCCCTGCTGGCTAGGAGGCGGAGTCAGCTATGTGTTCGCTGAGGTCCCCCACCCCCACCCCATGGGGCACACTTATTTCACTTCTCCCTCCCAGGTCGTAAGCCCTGCTCAGTGGTCAGTGGGAAGAGGCTCAGTGCACCCCGGCCACCTGCAGGATTCCCACTCTGTCCCCTCCCCTGCCTGAGGCTGGACACACAGAGGACATGGGCCCACAGGACAGGCGGAGCCTGGGGACCAGCATCGCCACAGGGCAGGCTGCCTGCTCAAGACCGAAGTCCGTGTTAGGTCTAGGAAAGCAGCAATCAATAGCCACGAGTGAAGCCTCTGTGCTTTGGGATGGAGTCAGTCAAAGAACTAACCAGCAAGAACTAACCAGGGATCCCTCGTGGCACACAGGTCTCGGCTGAAGCATCGCCTCCTCAGCAGGGCCTTTCTGCGCTGCCCCGTCTGCAGCTTGCTGTCAAGGTCCACTGCATCCCAACACACTGTTTCAATTCCCAGCACAAACCCTTCGCACTGTCCGATTCTTCTCATTTATCCAGCTTTCCATGTTTAACAACCGCCTCACCCCCTGACACATGGGGTCTACAACAGAGTGGGGACTTGGCTCTCTGATACACTGCTGTCGCCGGAGCCAAGAATGGTGCCCGGCACGGAGCAGACCCAAGAGTGGGATCAGCTCCACTGTGTCCTGTCCCCCGGGCCCGAATCCCCAGCGGTGGGGATCAGGTTAGCCTCCTCTTTGGTGTCTCCAGAACCATCTCGAACAGTGTCCTGCTCACACAGGCTGACATAGGTGAGAAGTCAGATAAAGAGCAGATGAGGGGTCTCCTATTCTGCTCAGGAAACAACTGAACCGGGATGACGGCAGGTGAGCCAGAGGCAGCTGGCCCTTTATGCGCCTCCCAGGCACCCTGCAGGGCAGACAGGACCGTGCTCCGGAGAGCTGGTTTAAGCTGCACGCCGGCACACAGGGCGCTGGGCAGGAGCCACACCAGCCCACCACGCTCCTCTCCCTCCTGCTGCTTGGGCTTACACCTTCGCCCAGAATGGAAGTGCCAGGGCACGCCCACCAAGAGAAGAGGAGCCGCTGATTTATGTTAAATGGAGACCATTCTTCACTGGAGGGTGGGTTCATAAATAAAAGTCAGGGCCCTAAACTCTGCCTCCTCACTCCCACTGCCCATCTTCCCTGTGGTCCGAGCAGGCGATGGGCTAGTCCTGGCTCACCCTCTCACCTGCATTTCCTGTACCCGTCTGGTGAGCTGGACTTGGGATGCTGGTGCAGGCGGCTGTCTTCTGTGGGCGGGCTGGCTGGCTGAGTGGGCTCCTGAGACAGGAAGGAGCTGGCCCTGCATGCAAGGGATCTATCTGGCTCCCCCTCGCGAGAATCCAGTGACGTAGATGGAACTCATCCCTCTTTCACCAGTGAGGAAAATGAGGTGTCCACCACCTCACTCAGGAGTCTACTCCCCACCCCCCAACCCTAGCTTGCTGGCTGATCTGACCCCAACCGCAGTGGTCCGCTTCTCCCAGGCACTGTCATGTCTCATAGGAACTGTCCTTGCAGCCTGCTTGAGTACCAGTTCTTCTTCCATATCTTGCCTGGTGATACCAAGGGCTCTGAAGGAACTTAGTCCCGTGGGGCAGGGGCAATCTCTCTCGCTGCTGCAGGGAGTCAGCTGAGCCGCCTTCTGAGCAGATACCCGGGTCCCCGCCTGTCTGTCCCAAGCCATTCCTGACCAAGCTTCTTGCCTCCAGAGTCTGGGCCTCGTGTTTTGAGATGGGACACAGAAGTGTCTCCCTGAGCGCTGATGAACAATGACGAGTGGGTGCTCAGTAGAAACTACGGGCGCTTGTCTGGGCAAGAGCAGATGACTCTTCCTTTCTATGTAACTTGGTGTCAAGGTGAACGGCACCTAAGCTAAGGCCAAGTGAGCAATCGCCTGTCTCACTTAACCAGCTGTGTTCCCAAAGAGCTCTGTACAAACTGACTCATTTACAATCAATGGGGAGAGTTCAGGGTGTTGAATCATGCTACGAAATATAGAACCCTTTGGTAAAGAGAATGGTCACTGAATCACTTTATTTTTTAAACTTCAGCTTTTGAGTGCTGACCTTAGAGAAAGAGTCAACACTAAATTTTAATCCAAGAAGAAAAGTGTAATCTCTCTCAGCCCTGCCACCCAAATGAACCAGAATTTCAGCCCAAACTGCCAACACTTATACCATCGTCCCCACAACAGAGCATACCGGCTGCAGCTTTTCACATCTACTTATCTGTTCAATCCTTAGGACAGGATAAGGAGACAACTACTGTCCCAGTTTGAGAGAGAAATGGAAACAAAGAGAGGTTAAACCACTTGCCCAAGACCAGCCAGCTAATTATCCACACCGATGCCAGCAGAACAAAAACCTTTCCAGTCCTGAAACATGGAAAGAACATGCAGAGTCCCACGAACGCAGGACACAAAGGACCCCAAGGAGCAGAGAGAGCATAACAGGACTCCTGGCCATTCCTGTTGGAGAGAGCTCTCAGGGGCCAAAGAGGACCAGAGAGACCCCAGCAGACAGACTTACAGAGAATTGGAGTGAGAGTTTCGCAGCAGGGGAGTGGAGCCCGTGGATCCATTGTGTGGTAGCTTCGGTGAGGAAGGCAGAGAAGAGTCCGTCATCTCCTCAATGTCTGAATGGGAGGACGCTGACTTGGGGGACTTCTTCTTCCCGAAGGCTTGCTTGAAGGAGCTGCGTAACTGAATACACAAGACTATCAGGTTGGCTGATGCCGGGCCCACCCCCTCAGGCCTCAGCAAACAGAGACATGCAGAAGAGCAAATTACTTCTCCCGCGCTCTCCTCCCGGCCATGGAAAAGGTTCCCCACAGCTCTCTTGAATCAGTGCATTAAGGGAAGAAGAGTTATCTGGTGTTGACAGCTCAGGGGACTGGTCCTGTGGGTGACATTCCATGCCTACTCTTGGGTCAAGACTAGATGCCAACAGCAAGACAGAGCCTGGCTCAGCAGATGATGTGGAGAGGGGGCGTGACACGGCAACAAAGCGGGGTGCTCAGACATGGTGAAGGATGCGGGTGAGGTTAGTCATATCAATGGATGGGTTAGCTTGGTATCTGATATTCATGTGGGTCTTGCTTACCTCATTGACCTGCCAGAGAAAACGCAAGCAAAAACGGGGAAGGGGAGGAAAAAGACACATTTTTAACAGAGAAAGCCAGAGACAGGGAAAGCTTCGGACTTTTCAGACATGGCATGGCTCATAATAAACACCATACAGAGAGCAGGTGTCTGGTAGGACCAGGGATCTTTCAAGGCTTAAGAACTATCTTCTCCAATTATGGAAGGAGAGGAAGAGCGTGTCTGGAGGTGCCTACAGTCTAAGCTCTACAAGCTTCTTTGTCTGGCTGAAATGACTGCCCCGTCTTCCTACACTCCTATTCTTTCCCCGCCTCTAATCAGTCTTTTTTTTCTTTTTAAGCATGTCTTCTTTTCTCAGCAAGGGTAGCTTCATTGCTGCACCAGTCCTAACATGGCTGTATAGCTCTCTAACATATGTACTTAGGAGTTCCTACTGTCCTTCTATACACATAGTAAAAGCAGATTAGCCATGTCGCTCCTTGCTCCAAAAAAAAGATATTTTAAAGAAATGTATTAACCACATTGGGAAAAAAGAACTGGTATATCACAAATTCCCCCAAACCATGAAATGGATCTGAAAATTCTGAGAACATAAAAAAATTAAAAGTATGATGTTTTCTCTGAAAGCCATGATAAGAACATCCTTTCCTAGGACCAAAAATACAGCTTCATCTTGAAAACGTTCTTTTAGAGAGTAAATTTCTTCTTCTAAAGTTTTTTTTTTTTTCTCCTTCAGAAAACACATTCTGGGAGTTTCCTTAACCACTGTGAAATTCAAAAAACGAGCCATTCAGAAATGAGAATTTTCTCCTATCAAAGTTTCACCCGTAACAAACTGCACATCCAGCTTGTGGTCAAATCTGGATCCCATTTCTCCCCCATTTCCTACTTCCAGTCATATTCAGAGAGTAGTCAGAGAAACAGAAGGATCTGCACATTTCAACCTAAATCCTTGCTCAACCTCCGCTAAGATGCCAGGTAAAGGAGGAGCTTACAAAGATCAGATAACACTGACCTTTGGGATTAACTGAGGATGCCTATTGTCCATCCTCCCCAATGGCACTGAAAACCAAAAGCTGTCTTAAAAACTTTAAGTTTTATTTCCTTAATTAATGAAAAAGGATAGTCACATTTTTTCATAGAAAATTCTCTCATCACTTTGATAATCAAATCAGATCATATTTAGCAACAGCATATTAGAAACAAAACATGAGTTAATTTTATTTAAGTCATAGCAAATGAGTTGACTAAAAGCCATCAGTAATATAAGGAAAGATTTAATCAGAAAGATGAGAGAATCACCCGGAACTGGCCTTTCCGCTTGCCTCCAATGCAAGTCATTAATAATCAAAATGACTAACTCCTCAGCTCCTCCATCACTGGACCTCGCCACCCATCCAAGATAACACAAAATGAATGAGAAGTGTATGGAATGAATGCAGACACCGGAGCTACTATGAACACATGATGCTGTGAGCATTGACAAACGGGGCTCTGTGAGTCCTGGCCAAGTTCAGATCAACCTGGGGTGTCCCTGCACTGAAGTCGGGGAGCAGTGAATGTCAATCAGAACTCCATAGCTGGCCAGCAGAACTGAAAACTGAGTGGGGAGAGGATAGTGGCATTTTCCATGAAGAATGGGAAAAACTGTTCAAGAGGCTATTGTACAGAAAGTCAAGTAGCTGGAGGGAATTATGGAAACATGGAGAAACACTGTATGGGAGACTGCTTCTATTAAAGTTGCTGTTTTGAGTTACGCCCTCCACCCCCTCCCAATTCAACCATTCAGTAACTGCTAACAACCACTTCATGAAACTTTTACTTTCAGCAAAGGGGCCAAAAACATTTTAAAGAGAAGGGTGGGTGATTTAATGCTCTCATAGGCAATCATGTAAATAAGTAGATAAGGACTATGGTTAATGATGGGATGGCCAGTGAGACACACTCCAAAAAAATACTTTGGAACTAAGGGAAAAAAACCACGTAATAGTAACCCTGGTCTAGTATCTGGAACTTTGTGGGCAGCCTATGATGAGGAAGAAATGACGCATATGAAACGAAAGACGAGTGCTTCACATAAAGTCTCGTGAGACAGTAAAACTATAAGAAGGTGGTTATTTCATGAATCCTAGTGCTTGGCTGAGCACAACACTGACTTTTAGTAGCAACTTGTCCACAAGCCACTTCACTGGACCGACTCCCAAGGGTCTATGCTGTGAACTTAAGAGCTTTATATCTGGGGCACACTATTTCCAAGACCAACCCTGACTCTGGCACAAGAGTCTTTGGAGGCACACTCACCCAGTTCTTTCTCTTCTTCTTCTTTGAATCAGTCTCTATGTTGCTGCCCACGCTGGAGTGGCTGGTGGCGCTGTTGATGCTGGAGACGCTGTCGGAGGAGTGCTGCCCTGCGGATGCGGAGGTCTGTGGCCTGGGAGGTTCCGTTCCCTGGAGACCCAAGATCCAAGACGTCAGGAGCTGCTGACTTTGCCCCTTCCTTTGCCCCAGGATTTACACCCAAATTCACACACCCAGGGACTACTAGCTGTTTCCCATTAGACCTCACCTGCTGTTCCCAGATGCTGGGTTTAAGGTCCTTGAGTAGGTGGGGGCCATGCCCTCTTTGATCAGTTAAAGGCGAACTCTTTTCATTTTGCCCAACAGAAGTCAGGAGGCTCAGCAAGAATTCCCCCACACCTGCTCTCCTGAGCTTTAGACACAACAGTGTGTCCCCGAGTTGGAAGCACTCATTTGTGTTGTGAGCGCCTCCCTTGCTCTCTCTGCTCCTGCTGCACCAGCTTTTTCATGCCCTTGGACATGCCATGCCCACGTCCTCTCACTGCCTGACAGCTACTATTCTCTCTTCCTGGGATACTCGTCTTCCTCTGTTCTGCCTGGCCAGCTCTTATCAGTCCTTCTCACGTCACCCCTAGCCTCACTTTCCAGGAGGCCTGCCATCTGAGCTGACAGTGGTACCAGAAATAACACTGCCCCCAAAAGAAGTGAGACCAAAATAAACCCTGCAGACAGTGTTCCCCACAAGCACAAGACGACACCAACAGCTCTCTCTTTAGAGCACTGCTTTCAGGGGCAGACGTGGGTCCTCGTCCCATTTCTGTTTCTTACGTTCAGTGGCCTCAGGTTGGGATCATCGGCTCTAAAACTCAATATTCCCCTCAGTACAATGTGGAGAGAGGACCAGCACCTCCCTCATAAGCATGTTGTGGACAGAAAATGGGTTAACGTAATCATTAAAACACTGAGCGTAGTGCTCAGAACACAGTGAATGTTCCAAAGTATCGACTCTATCACCTATCAGTACTCTTCATTTCATTTTTGATGTAACTCCTCATGCCCACATTTTCCCCCACCACCCCAAGTAACATACATAAGGACAAAGCAATTCCTTCCAAAATGTTTCCCTGGACAAATGTGGGATTAACCCATTTCAGGCAGCCCCACGTCAGTAGACAGAGTATTAAAGAACAGCAAAGAGAAATAAGAAAGCCTTCTTAAGTGAACAATGTAAAGAAACTGAGGAAAACAGTAGAATGGGAAAGACTAGAGATCTCTTTAAGAAAATTAGAGATACCAAGGGAACATTTCATGCAAAGATGGGCACAATAAAGGACAGAAATGGTATGGACCTAATGGAAGCAGGAGATATTAAGAAGAGGTGGCAGGAATATACAGAAGAACTATACAAAAAGTTCTTCATGTCTCAGATAACCATGATGGTGTGATCACTCACATAAAGCCAGATATCCTGGCATGTGAAGTCAAGCAGGCCTTAAGAAGCATCACTACGAACAAAGCTAGAGGAGGTGATGGAATTCCAGCTGAGCTATTGCAAATCCTAAAAGATAATGATGTGAAAGTGTTGCACTCAATATGCCAGCAAATTTGGAAAACTCAGCAGTGGCCACAGGACTGGAAAAGGTCAGTTTTCAATCCAATCCCAAAGGCAATGCCAAAGAATGATCAAACTACTTCACAATTGAACACATTTCACATGCTAGCAAAGTAATGCTCAAAATCCTCCAAGCTAGGCTTCAACAGTATGTGAACCAAGAACTTCCAGATGTACAAGCTGGATTTAGGAAAGGCAGAAGAATCAGAGATCAAATTGCCAATATCTGCTGGATCATAGAAAAAGCAAGAGAATTCCAGCAAAACATCTACTTCTGCTTCATTGACTATGCTAAAGTCTGACTGTGTAGATCACGACAAACTGTAGAAAATTCTTAAAGAGATGAGAATACCAGACCACCTTACCTGCCTGCTGAGAAACCTGTATGCAGATCAAGAAGCAACAGTTAGAACCAGACATGGAACAATGGACTGGTTCCAAATAGGAAAAGGAGTATGTCAAGGCTGTATATTGGAACCCTGCTTATTTAACTTATATGCAGAATATATGATGCAAAATGCCGAGCTGGATGAAGCACAAGCTGGACTTAAGATTGCCAGGAGAAATATCAATAATCTCAGATATGCAGATGACACCACCCTTATGGCAGGAAGTGAAGAGGAACTGAAGAGGCTCTTGATGCAAGTGAAAGAGGAGAGTGAAAAAGCTGACTTTAAACTCAACATACAAAAATGACGATCATGGCATCTGGTCCCACTACATCATGGCAAATAGATGGGTAGACAATGGAAACAGTGATAGACTTCATTTTCTTGGACTCCAAAATCACTGCAGATGGTGACTGCAGTCATGAAATTAAAAGACACTTGCTCCTTGGAAGAAAAGCAATGACAAACCTAGACAGTGTATTAAAAAGCAGAGCCATTACTTTGCTGACAAAGGTCCATATAATCAAAGCTATGGTTTTTCTAGTAGTCATGTATAGATGTGAAAGCTGGACAATGAAAAAGGCTGAGTGCTAAAGAATTGATGCCTTCGAATTGTGGTGCTAGAGAAGACTCTTGAGATTCCCTTGGACAGCAAGGAGATCAAACCAGTCAATCCTAAAGAGAATTAGTCCTGAATATTCACTGGAAGGACTGATGCTGAAGCTCTAATCCTTCAGCCACATGATGCAGAGAGCCAACTCATTGGCAAAGACCCTGATGCTGGGAAAGACTGAAGGCAGGAGGAGAAGGAGACAACAGAGGATGAGATGGTTGGATGGTATCACTGACTCAGTGGACAGGAGTTTGAGCAAGCTCTGGGAGATGGTACAGGACAGGGAAGCCTGGCGTGCTGCAGTCCTTGGGGTTGCAAAGAGTCGGACAGGACTGAGCAACTTAACAACAACACGTCAGTCTGTAAATATCAAAGCACTAGTGAAATTAAGGCTGTGGAATACTCTGATACTTGGTCAAGAGAGATACATCTTCTTCCATTTTGAGATATACCAGAGAAGAGGACAAGCCAGAACAGCTCTCTTCCTAGAAGCCATAATTAACTGGATGCGGTGTCTTCTAAGACCTGTCCAACTGACACAGACTCCTGCCTCTAGAAGGGGGTTGCATCATATATTGTCAGGGGAGGGCTCCTAAGGGCAGGCAGGTCGCCAGACTGGAAGCTGTTTTTCTTCCTTTACCTTTGCAATTGAGCTCCGGGGTGTTAATGACTCCATTAATGGCAGCCTGGGCAGCTGCGTTCTGTTTCTTCAGCAACTCAATGGTTTTTCTTAACTCATTCAGTTCTGAATCCTGAGGAACAGAAAAAAGAGTGGTCATCCCCAAATCATTCTGTACTGAGTTCAACTGAAGTCAACTTAGCAGCAGCTTAGGGGAGAGGGAGAGAATGAAGGAGCTGCAGGAAATCTTTGTCACAAACATTAGCCTGGATCAGTTTTCAACAGGCGTTTGTGAGCACAGGAAAGCAAAGAGGACTAAGATCCGTTGCCAGTACAGTTACCGCCACTCCGTCCAAGTCATATTTTCACTCAATAAATTCTGTTCTTTCAGATTCAATTCCAATAGTCCAACAAGCACACTACAATCTATACAATTTCCTGGAATAAAACAGGATCATGTTTTTAGGTTTGTTAATTCTAAGCAGGGAGGGAAGAAGCATCCTGTTTTACCTTCTGCTCAGCCGTCATGGTTAAGCTCTGGAGCCTGATGGTCATGTTTCCAAGACTCTGCTCAAAGGCTGCCACGAGGTGAGCCTAGAGGGGAAAGACACATTTCCCTGCAGTTACATTATCTTGCAAGGTTTGCTGTTGCTGTTTAGTTGCTAGGTCATGTCCTACTCTTTGCGACCCCCATGGACTACAGCCTGCCAGGCTCCTCTGTCTGTGGGGTTTTCCAGGCAGGAATACTGGAGCAAGTTGCCATTTCCTCCTCCAAGGAGTCTTCCTGAAACAGGGATCAAACCCATGTCTCCTGTTTGGCAGGCTGATTCTTTACCACTGAGCCAGCTGGGAAACCCACCTTGCAAGGCAGGCGTGCCTAAAGAGTGCCGGGTCTTAAAGACGGAAATCTTACTGGGGCCACATGGGTGAGCCTCTGTCGACTTCAGCCTCTTGAGCCCCCACTCCCCACCACTCTTTGGGATCTGGTTACTCTAGCCTTTCACATTCTCCAACGTCCCGTGCCTCTTCCCACCTCAGGGCCTTTCTGCGTACTTTCCCATCTGCCCATAATGCCCTTCCCTAGCTGCCTCCCCAGCTGATTTTTACACATACTTCTCGAGAGAGCTCAGCGCATGTCTTCATGAGACCCCCAGATTGGGCTGCTTCCCTCCTATTCACTCACACAAGCACACTGGTCTACTGTGTGCTTTGTGGGATCACAGTGTCACACACACACACACACACACACACACACACACACACACACACACACACACACACACACACACACACACACACACACACACACACACACACACACACACACACACACACACACACACACACACACACACACACACACACACACACACACACACACACACACACACACACACACACACACACACACACACACACACACACACACACACACACACACACACACACACACACACACACACACACACACACACACACACACACACACACACACACACACACACACACACACTTGGGATCACTAATTTACACCAGTCTCTACTACACTGCAGGATACCTTTCGTTCCCCAGGCACCAAGCTCACAGCAGACGCTCACGTTGAGCATGTTTACAGAATGGACAAACAAAGTGGTTGGCAGATGTTGCCTGTTATAATCCTGGTTAATAAAAAGCCACCAAAAGGCCCATCTGCTACCACCTCAGAGAACCTGCCCGCTGTCCCCCTGGAGTGAGGACTTTCTCTGGGGCTCCCCTGCACTTTTATGTATCTCTGTAGAAGACAGCATCACACATGCCATTATCCTATATATTACAAAGACAGCTTTAAAAATGCTGCCAATTATAGTTGAAATATGCATCCAATTTTAAGAGATGTTAGAAGCATGAAAAAAAAAAAGTATCTTAGAATTGAGAGATGTGATGTTTCCTTGTCTGCCCCTTTCTTTGCAACCCTCTTCAAGGGCAAGATGCAACTCTGTGTCCCAACACTAAACCTTCTTCCATAGAGCAGTAGGTGAGAGAGCAGTGAGTTGACTGAGGATCCTGATAATATTGTTAAAACCAAGGATAAAGAATGGATAAGTCATCTAACCCTGCAGGCCTCAGTTGCTTCATCTGTAAAATGGGAGCCGCATCTCTGTTTCTCCCAGGGTGATTCTGAGCACCAAGTGACACAATGTGGTTGAAAACGATTTATAAGCTGCTAAGGAATGCAAAATACAGGCATGACTAGAGACTGTGGGGAACAGATGGAGTTTGGGAACAAATATTCTGAGAACACAGGTGTAGAGAGATGAAGAAAAGGTCCTAGGAGCGGGGTGGGTAGATACACAGAAGGTGACGTCACAGGAGGAACCAGGAAGGACCGGCAAGGTACTTGAGTCTTGGGAGAAGTGAGACCTGATGGTTCTGGAAAATTTTCGAGACAAACGTGATAGATGCATAGAGTGAAGAAGACAAAGGTGGGAGAGGAGACATCACCCTAGGCTGTAAAGGGCTCAGGGTCAGCACACATCTCAGATTAGGGAGGAGAGACTTGAGGGGGTGAGTGGGAGGCCTCTGTTACTGGGCTTCATGGAACAAGGAGATTGAGGATAAGACACCTCTAGGATCAGCTGTTGAGCCTCTTTTCCATTGGCTGTAGGAGCTGGCACGGGACATCAGCACTTGTCATGCAAATGTTAAATGGATTGGCTAGCTTCTTTCTGATTGCATGCCCTCCCTCACGAAAAACTGAGAAAATGCTTTTGCATTTTAAAATCAAGTGATATGCTTTAGTCTGCCCTGGAGAATGTGGCAGGACAAAAGCCAACCAGACTGGAGAGAGTCACATAGTGAATAAAGCCAGGGCATGGAGGTGAACAAGTTGACTGCTAGCCTGGCACTTCAAAGGAATGACAAGGTCAAACCTAAATGACCGAATTTCCATTTATTTCAATTCCTCATTTGACTGCCACCCAAGACTCTATTTGTGGGCATGGCAACTTTCTATTCATTTAGAAACAAAAGCAAAAACCTGACCCCATGAAGACTGCTTATCGAGAGAGTGTTTTTGCAAACTCAAGAAGAAACCACATGTGCTCCAAAGAACCAGAGGATCGCATTTTGCTGGTGAGCAAAAGGACGGAGTCATGGTCTCAATTATGAAAATACGGGCCAAGAGGCTGGTTCAGAGCCGCACAACAGCCTTCTCAGCAAGCAGCACTCTCACATTCCCAGGGAAAACAAACACAAGTGGTATAAAAACACCCAGAGAAGGTGGCTTTGAGTAGTGTGTCCTAGAAAAAACAAACACGGCTTGGCCTGTGAGAGATGGCAGACAGTAAACACGTTAGCACTGCCGGTGGTGTGTGGCAAGACTAAATATTTATTTTAAAACAATATGGGATTCGGTGGCTTTTATGAGGAGCAAAATGGATTAGTGAAATAATAATAATGTGAGGGATCTCACTCTTACTCATCTGGATCAGAGAGGAGAGTTCCAAATGGCCCAATGAAAGGTCCCTTGAGGTCACTGGAGGAATTAATCAAGTTCTTTGATAATAAATTACTATTTTTCAGTTAGTAAGTGGCAGTCATTGATAGCTGTAGTTCTTTGAGCATATTTCCAAATCACTTGCTGTCAAACCTCATGTGTTTCAAGGAGACCCCTGGCTCACTGGTTTTGGGTTCATAGACATGCATCTGATTCCTGAGATAATGTCTCAGGAATTGATAATGTCTCAGTCTTTGAAAAAGACTCTAAACCTCAAATTCCAGATCTAACATCAATTTCTGATTTTCTTTCTTTCTTTCTTTTTTTTTTTTGTATTTATTTATTTATTTGGCTTCACCAGGTCTTAGTTGCAGCATGCAGGATCTAGTTTGGTTCCCTGACCGGGATTGAACCTGGGCCACCTGCATTGGGAGCATGGAGGCTTAGCCACTGGACCACCAGGGAAGTTCCAAATTTCTGATCTTTTAGGATACAGTAATAGAGAAAAAGTTAAGAAAATAAAGAAAGATTAAAAAAAACACAGTAGCCTAATATACGAGGGTTTTGTGGAGGGGAAGCAAAAAATAAAAAAGCAAAGATTTTCAGAAATGCAAGAAAGCACAGGAGAACAAATAGTTCAGGGTAGTTAGCAATCACTGAGCCTATAATTAAGGTCAAGCACTCTGCTAGGTACTTCGTGTGCAGACTTTAGAATGAAATGGAAAGTTTCCTCGAGTAGACTCAGGCTCAAACCAGGAACTACATGGGCAAAAGCTCCAGCTATTTACTAGTTAGAGTCCTGGTCCAAGGAAAATAAGCTTTTTGCTTTTCCTTTTAACAGCATGCTGGGATCACGCAGGTGGCTTTCTGATGGGCTCATACTCACAATCTATGGTCCTAGACTGGCTGTGCACTCCCAAGCAGGAAGCCCGGCCTCTGAGACATCTCAGCACCTTCCAAAACCTCAGGCTCTGCCTCCTGAGCTGCAGCCATGACGACTCACAGCCCTGTGGCAGGGCACCTTTACAGACTGGTCTGATGTGGTAGGAGATCTCTGCCTCTACTCTGACCCCACAGATCCTGTAACCACACCACAGTTAGGAAGCTAACTTAACCACCTAACAGATGAATGTGTTCATGATGTGCCCTGACCTTTGCCCTTCTTCCACACTGCCCTCATTCCCACTTCCTTCTCCCTTCCACCCCAGCTCTCTTCCCCCATATCCACGCTATAGATTCTAATCACACTGAGGTTCTTATAGTTTCCAAATGCACCAACATCTTCACCTTGGGCTTTTGCACAAATTAATTTCTTTGGTTAGAACGCTGTCCTTCCCATGCATCCTCCCCTACCCAGCAATCTTAAGATGTAACCTCCTCCAGGAAGCCTTTCCTGACTTTTCCCAGCCCCATCAAAACTGATCTAGGCGTTCCTCTTAAGTATTCCCACAACCATCCCCCTTTATTGCTATCATAACAGCTATCATGTCATAGCAAAACTGTCTTGTCTCTCTGCTGTACCACAGAAAGAACACTAAGATGACAGTGATTATGCTTGCTTTGCTGTTGAACCCACATTGCCCGGGGCACAGTTGGCACTTAAACAGCTGCTGAATTGAATGCCGGTTGGCAGTGCCTCCTGAACACGTAATTGTGTATATTATATAATAATTACGGAGTAGTCAGCCATTTATTGTGGAGTCTTAGATTTTCTTTTTCTCTTTTAAGATGAACATTTCCAGAAAGAGAAAGGAAAATGAACCATTCTGAGCACTTAATCTGTTTCAGGTACTGATCACATTACACCCCTGAGAGCTAAGTATTATCATCTCCCAGAGCACTGAGGAGCAAAGGCAGGCTCAGAAGTGAAAGAATCTGCCCAAAGCACAGAGCCAGTAAGTGTGAGAGCTGACACGCACACCTTCGATACCAAAGCCTGTGTCTCTTTCGTTACACCACTCTGCCTCTATAATGCTCCGAGGCAACAATGGCTACCGCTCTGGGTCTAAACTCACATTTGCTGTCAGCTGGGTGGTCAAAGCAGAAACTTTTTCTTGGGAGGCATCCAGTTCCCGCCGTAGTTTGCGAATCTAAAGATGACAAGGAACAGAGTTACTTGCTTTGGGAGTCCACTTCCAGGAGGAGCCGGGAGAAAGAACCGACCATAGTGAAAGATGAAATCCAACTAGCAAAACGTTCCTTACCTCTGACTGGCATTTTTCTTCTGGCTGTAAAGAAAAACATAGAAGAAATTAGACCAGTTGAGGAACAACTGGAGGGCCATATTTGGACACTTGCAGCAGTCTTAAAGATTATTCGTTTCTCTTCCAATGGACTTCTCTAACCAAAATCACTGCAGATGGTGACTGCAGCCATGAAATTAAAAGACGCTTACTCCTTGGAAGAAAAGTTATGACCAACCTAGATAGCATATTCAAAAGCAGAGACATCACTTTGCCGACTAAGGTCCATCTAGTCAAGGCTATGGTTTTTCCAGTGGTCATGTATGGATGTGAGAGTTGGACTGTGAAGAAGGCTGAGCACCGAAGAACTGATGCTTTTGAGCTGTGGTATTGGAGAAGACTCTTGAGAGTCCCTTGGATTGCAAGGAGATCCAACCAGTCCATTCTGAAGGAGATCAGCCCTGGGATTTCTTTGGAAGGAATGATGCTGAAGCTGAAACTCCAGTACTTTGGCCACCTCATGTGAAGAGTTGACTCACTGGAAAAGACTCTGATGCTGGGAGGGATTGGGGGCAGGAGGAGAAGGGGACGACAGAGGATGAGATGGCTGGATGGCATCACGGACTCGATGGATGGGAGTCTGAGTGAACTCCAGGAGTTGGTGATGGACAGGGAGGCCTGGTGTGCTGTGATTCATGGGGTCGCAAAGAGTCAGACACGATTGAGCCACTGAACTGAACTGAACTGAATCAGAAAGGCCAAATACAAACAATGTATTATTTTAAGAAATTAGGAAGAATTAGGAAATACTCTGGCTATATTGATTGTGAGTAGCACCCTGCTCCCACATGGAGATGATGGCAGGCAGAAGGGGTGTTGAGAAGGGCATAAGCCAGTGGAAGAGGTGTCAGATTTAGCAAATTAAAAAAAAAAAAAAGAACAGGACACCCAGTTAGATTTGCTTTTTTTTTTTAGTTTAAGTATGTTCCATGGAACAGTGAGAACACACTTATACTAAAAAATTATTTGTTGTTTATCTGAATTTCAAATTTAATTGGGCATTCTATATTTAATCTGGCGATCCTACCTGAGAGGCAGGGAGGACAGCTCATAGGTTAATTCTGTCCCATTTTATTCCTCCCTCTCATCTCCCAAGGGCACTGAAGCAGAAACAACAGCAGGGCAGGGAGGTTCCAGAAGTGAAGGGGACTGGGAGGCCCCATCAGCCAGCCTGCAGGCTCCCCAGCTTATAAGAAGGAAGATGGCCGGCACGTTCCTGCTGTTCCGTCTGGGGCCCCCAGTTACCTGTGACCCTGGGGAGTAAGGACAAAGTCTGTAGACTCTCTTACTGGAAAAACCTTCCATCCGGGGCTCTGGGTCTGTGATGACACAGCAATCAACCAGCCAGAGACTACAAGCTACTTATCTCTTCCCACAGTGGGAGCCCACATGGGTTGGGGGACCCTATTGCAGGGGGAACCATTCTTACTCTCTTCTGGAGTTTCTGTAGGGGCCCATATAAGAAGAACCCCACAACCTCCAACCCAGGCTTTCTTGGAAATGTTGGAAGTGTCCAGTGGCCTTCTCTCCACACGCCACCACTTGTACTTTCTTGGGGTGGAGCAGCCAGGTATGTAAGTGAAGATCAATAAAGACTATTATGTCCTGAGTCCTGAGTGTGTGTCATAATCCAGTTTCACTAGTGGCAAACCCATTACTCTTAAAGATCAGCATCTGACTCTGGTGTCTCCTCCTCTCAGTCAGAACACAGAGGGTATAATTCATCAGGCCCTGTAGTTCCCTATACTCATCAGCTGGGACAAGTGGGTAGCTGGTCTGACCGCCCCCTCACACCTTGCTCCCCACTTGTGATCTTGCCCCAGAAGGCCCTCTCTCCAGGCTAATCCCTAACAGCAGCTACTAATTTTCAGGTGCACTGTGACCAAGTTAGCTAATCCTTGCAGTAACTCCACAAAGTAGGATGGTATTCCTTTTGAGGTTCAGGAGAGGTTAGGTATCTTGCCTAAAGTCACACAGCTGGACAATCTCCTTATCTAAGACATGCTTTCAGAAGGTTGAGAGATGTCCTCACTGCTTATTCTTCCCTCTCTGATACTAGTCAGCATCCCTCTTTGTCTGTCTGCCTATCCATCAGTTCATCCCCACCACCACTACCTATCGAATATTTATTGATTTCCAACTATGTGTCAAGCACCGTTTTAATAATCTGGGCTACAGCTATGAACATGACCAAGTCCCTTACGTCTCATGATGTTTACATTCTGGTAATAATAAGTAGCATTTTATTAAATACTTACTATATGGCAAAGACAGTTCCAAGCACTTGACATTTATTATTCACTGAATCCTTGTAACAACCCTTTGAGAAGGTACTAATATAATTTGCCCATGGTGACAGCTGATAAGCGGTAGAACTGGGATTGGATCCAAGGTAGTCTGGCTCCAGAGCCTATGATCTTAACCAGCGCATACTCCTGGCTCCTTGACTATAGTGACATTCTCCTGGAGGCCTTCCAGAAATAAGGCCCTGGCTTCTGAGTCTGATCCAAAGGAGAAAAGTGAATGGTGATAACGTCACAGCTATCTAACATTTGGAAGGCGAGTGGGAGGTCTGTTAGCAGGTTGAACCACCCATAGAGGACCAGCCCTACCTCTAAGCACTTCTATCAGCAGGACTAATGCTCTTTACTCAGGCTGCTACCACTTTCTGTCCCTGTGCCCACCTGTCTCTGGGGCTGGACCCAGGGTTCTCAACAGCAGCCTGGAGAAATCGTGCGTTTTGTATCTTGCCCCCAGCTGCTGCCACACTTCCATGCATCTGGGAACTCTGAGTGAAGCTCTGGGCCTCGGAGCCTCCACTGGGCAGTTCCCCTGGGAACTCAGCTGCCGCTCCCCACTGACCAAGAAAGCAAGTCTGAGGCCAGATGTGCCCTCCGCGATTTTTTTTCTATTCTGAGAGCTGGCCATGACCTCTCTATGGCATTTGTTTAGCGTCAGGCTGTCTTTTCTTTCCTTTGTAATTAAAATTATAGGCAAATTTCAGCCAGAATGAACATTCTTGAGCATCTAAGAATTAGAGATTTCAAGGGGGAAAGTATGTTATCATCCAATAAGAGCCTTTAAAACACCAGGGTATTAAAGAGACTCTTTGGTCTGAGTTGGTGGCAACATAACAGACTCCAAAGATTTCTTTCTAGACAACAAATATGAACTTGTTTACCTTAACATTTGCAAAGGCGCCTAAGCATCTGTTTCCAGAATTTCATCATCATCAAGGAGCTAATAATAGATAAGAGACCACACACCACTGTTTGGTGGTAGCAGTCTGGTCAGACTTGAAGTTTTCCTTGGAATGAGCATTGCACTCCATCAATGAAAACATTCAAAGGTTAGACTATTTTTTTAAGTTTGCAAAAGCAACTTATATTCTCAGAGAAGGCTCATGTAAAGGATAGTACAGGGGAATTCTTGACTCACTGACCTCAGAGACCACCTGGCCTAGCTCCCTGAGGCCAAAGGTAAAATGGAGAATAAGGAGGTAATTTGTCCAAAGTCATACAGTAAGAGAAAAAACTAGGGTTAGGCCTCAGGTCTCTTGCTATCCAGATAAACATGGAATTAAAAAGTATTAGTATTATTAGGCAGAGGAGGCAATGGCACTCCACTCCAGTACTCTTGCCTGGAAAATCCCATGGATGGAGGAGCCTGGTAGGCTGTAGTCCATGGGGTCGCGAAGAATTGGACTTGACTGAGCAACTTCACTTTCATGCATTGGAGAAGGAAATGGCAACCCACTCCAGGGTTCTTGCCTGGAGAATCCCAGGGACGGGGGAGCCTGGTGGGCTGCATCTATGGGGTTGCACAGAGTTGGACACGACTGAAACGACTTAGCAGCAGCAGCAGTATTATTAGGTCTTTGGTAATTTGTGAATTTATATCAACTCCAAAAGGAGAATTTCAAACTACATGAAACCACCAGCCTCAGGTCCACACACCAGAACAAGAGCTACCGAAAGAGAGCCTGTGGCTGCACGAACTCCCAATGGTCGGCATGAAAGGCAAGAAGGGGCAGCAGCTGGGAACTGCACATGATCGCTTCCTGCTGTTGAATTCTCACAGATGAAGAGCTCCTGTCCTTTCGCTCTGAGGCTGGCTGATGCAGGTCAGCCCCCCAACTGTTGCTTTTCTGAGTGAAAAACGTGTGGACAGGAAACCCTGGGAAAACTTGGGGCTTGGGCACTGAAATGTCTGCTGCGGCAATACCGCACCAAGCCTGCGGAACTAGAGTCCCACGCCCCCGCCCCGTGCCTTCCACACCTCTGGATTCTGCTTTCCTCAGCAGGCTCCTCTACCCACCTCAGAGAGGAGGGGAGAGTCCTCAGGGCTCAGCCCAGAGACTGGCATGTACTTGGGGTCAGTAAATACTGTGGTGTTGGAGAAGACTCTTGAGAGTCCGTTGGACTGCTAGGAGATCCAAGCAGTCCATTCTGAAGGAGATCAGTCCTGGGATTTCTTTGGAAGGAATGATGCTAAAGCTGAAAACTCCAGTACTTTGGCCACCTCATGTGAAGAGTTAACTCACTGGAAAAGACTCTGATGCTGGGAGGGATTGGGGGCAGGAGGAGAAGGGGACGGCCGAGGATGAGATGGCTGGATGGCATCACCGACTCGATGGATGTGAGTTTGAGTGAACTCCAGGAGAGGGTGATGAACAGAGAGGCCTGGCATGCTGTGATTCATGGGGTCACAGAGTCAGACACGACTGAGCGACTGAACTGAACTGAACTGAACTGAAATACTGTGAAAGAAGTGACTCCCGGTCTGCAAGTACCCCCTCTGGTACCCTCGTCACAGAGCTTCATTCTAGAGGGGAAGACTTGGAGGCCTCAACCGCTGACAGTTAGAAGGCCATCCTTGTGCTTTCCTGGATGATGGCTTGAATGACCCCCTTCCCAAAGTTACATACATAAAGGCTTTAAGATGAAAGCCCAGACTCTGATAACATTCAGACAACATGATGCAGCAGAGGAAAGAGGTTATTTTGGAGTTGGAGGGACAAGGTGGTAGGAACAGAAGAGGATGTTTCTAGGTCCTTAAACTCAGACCATGTCAATAACCACTGAAGTCTGTCTGCTCGCTACACCCCCAAGAAGGAATAGTCAGGCCCTGGGCTCTTTAACTTGATTCTGGGATGGCCCTTAACTTACAAGGGGCTATCTTCAGTTTGTCCCACGACATAGCCCAGATACCTGGCATTACGTCCCACGACATAGCCCAGATACCTGGCATTACCTAAATCTGAGTTATTAAAACATCTGTCCTTCATGGAATGAAGGTCTAAAGAACCCCCAATTTCCAATTAATCAAATGTTTTCCTTATATGAATTCCCGAATGAAAGTTTTTAAGATAAATAGTCATGCACATAGCTAAAGAAAGCATCCCGAACAAATCCAGTACTACTTGGCTACGTGTGGCTTTTCTCAGTAGCCCTCTCACGGCTGACAGCTTTCCTTTACCAGAGCATCCTCTGGGCTGTGTGCATTCTAGTCATCGCTTTACCTGCATTTTCTTATTTCATTCAAACCCGTTATTTGAACACTATGTGCTCAAGTTCTAGGCCCAGTTCTAGGCAGTAGGAATAAAACCAGAAAAAAGTCCTTGTCTGCCGGGAGTTTATGTTGCAGTGAATAGTAATCTTCATATATTTAACTCTCAGTACAGCTCCACAAAGTAGGGGCTGCTACTCTTTCTACTTTACAGACAAAGAAACAGGAGATACAAAGTTGAAAAAGCCATCTCGGCACTTCCTTAGTAGTCCAATAGTTAAAGAATCTGCCTTCCAACGCAGGAGAAACGGGTTCTATCCCTGGCTGGGGAACTGGGATCTCACATGCCATGGAGCAACTATGATTGTGTGCCACAACTAGAGAATCCATGTGCCACAACGAGAGATCCTGAATGATGCATGCCATAACTAAGACCCCACGCAGTCAAATAAGTGAGTAAGTATTTAAAAAAAAAGAAAGAAAGAAAAAACAGTGAAAAGCATCTCATACATTCTAACCAGTTACTACCTGAAGTGCAATGCCACTTTAATGAAAGTCAGCTTCTGATTTATTGGTTGGTACATTATAATCAATAGCTATTTGTAAATTTCAAATTGTGCTCCCTAACTAATTAATCCCCTTTTGATGGAAATACTTTCTCTAGGAGACATGCTTATATTTTATTTTTGACACACATAGACATACAGCATTGATTTATACTCACTGTAGAATAAATTGATGATGTGCTGGAAACCAAGGATAGTGAGGATCCATGAACTATGAAAAAAAAAGAAAATGAAAAGGTCAATTGTACAGCTGGCTACTAGGTAGCCCAAAAGGGGAAGGGAAGGAAGGGGAAGGGAAGGAGAAACTGGGCATCAGAGGACACTACCAGGCTTGGAGCAACAACCTCACTGTGACACTACCTTGTCTGGTTTGGTGACAGGTCAGAGTCAAGTAAGGAATAATTTTCTATGGGAGTCATTTTTCTGTTACCACATTTTATCTCCTACAACCTTCTAAATACTTCCCCCTCTGACTATCAAAACAATACATAATTAATAAGTTAAATGTTTCAAGTACAGAGAAGTGTTAAGCATATTCACCGCCATCAATTGTGTGACTCAGTTCTATTACCCAGAGGCAAGTGCTACCTGCTTTTTTCCAGCAGATTTTATTCCTTTCTTTTTTCTTATGTGTCCCTTAAGGTTAAAATTGTGTTGCAAATGTATTTTATATTTTGCTAGCATCTGTCCTTTGTACAAGCAAAAAGACGATAAGCCGATTATTCTGAACACAAGAGGCTGGCTGCTGGCTACAGTAAATTCACTCAAGATGACGATGTAGCAGAACATTGGTTAGAAACATATCCACTGAAACTTAGGTTCTTCGTCTGATTTTTGTCATGTTTACAAAGTGTCCTCTTCCTTGACTGTGACTGGACTTTGGGACTTAGAACCATCCTGTACTTTCCTCCTTCACCTCCTGCCCCCCACGCTCCCCCTGGCCCCAAGCCATGGAAACATTTTATTATCTGTTTTCATGTAATTTTAAGCCACGGTCCTTATCAGGACTAGGTATTCTGGCTGACTTCTCTTCTTGGAAACCAGATTCTTTAATGACGTTTTCCTAGTAATCTCTCAAAAAACTGCCTGAAAGATAGAAGTACGCCTGTGGAGAAATCACAGACCTTTGCACTGGCCACAGGTTCCCTGATCAGGAGTGGAATGGCCCTCCCCTCCCCCTACACCGCACTCTCACCTGCGATCTGAGAGTGGGAAGCTGGGGAGGAACGCACGTGTACTAAACAGCTTTCACTTACCACCCAAGGAGTGAACTCAACTGGGATCAGCAGTCGGCGGAAGCTACCTGCCCACAGATGTCTCATGAACGGCTGCGCCAGCCTCCCTGGTGCCTCCACAACGCATTCCCAATAAATGTCCCGCACCCCAGCCTTCCTTCAGGCGCTCCTATCGCACTCTGAATCCTGCCCAGCTCTCTCACGCGTGACCTGTGAAGTTCTTTGCCATCTCAGAGTCTCTTCCGGTGCAGCTCCCTTGGTTTAGGAAGTCTCCCATCCCTGCCCATTCAGATCTCCAGCAGGATCAGCTCAAACATCATCTCCAGGAATCCGGCCTCGAGAAGGTTCCCAGATGGCCAGCAGGGCAGCTTCCTCTCTGCTCTGACTACACAGATCCTGGGCTTGCACTTCTGGTCCTCTCCTCTCTCAGAAGTTGCCAGCTGCCCTGAGGCCGTCCCCTGCACTGTCACTTACATCCACCCTCTGCAGCAATGCCTGGGGTTCCAGATCTTTCCCTCTCTTCTTCCTCCATCTATCATTCACCTGGCCTGTGCCCATAAAAAGTCAATTTAAGCTGTTAATGGCCAATAATGGCTTTCAGTGTCAATGTGTCCACACATTAAAATAAGTCTCTCATGGCCCAAGCTAGTGGTCTAACGATCCAAAAGGGTAAGTTACTTTAGCCCCATGACACAGACACTAGGGGGTAAATGACAGTAGAGGCCAAGCTGGAGGAAGAGATGTGAGTAGCATGGAGCCGCCCTTCCATCACACCGCTCTGCCAGACGCTGGCTCCCAAGGCCTGCACAGGGCTTCTGTGTGGACTTTGGCTGCTGAAAAATGGAAGTCTCTTATTTCTCTATATCATACACAAGGATTCACTGACACTGCCTTCAGCAACATCTCAGGGCAAGCTTGGGGGCGCACGCGGAGAGAGGCACATCTGGCAGGCTTCAGGTGGAGGTAATTATTTTTCTCTATAATTAACTCCTCTTACTTGTAACTAGTAACAGCAAGGCTGTGGTCCAAAGGAAGAGTCCTTGCTTTCCAGATCAACCCCGAGCTGAACGTGGCGGCCTGAACCACTGTAGCTGGCCCTCCTTCAAGTACGCTGAGCCAAGGCAGAGCCTGGGTTATGCGGCTGGGATACTTCTGGACAACAAAACGCACACAAGACTTAAAAGCCCAGAGCAGCAGAGGCATGCCCTGCAGCTTCCTCCCTAGACCTATATTTCCCCAAATTTGAAGGTACAAGGAACCAGAGAATATCCAGGCTACCTCTGCCACCGACTATGTGAAACCCAGAGAGGGTAAGCGACCCGTGTAAGGTCCTACAGCATTCAGGAATAGGATCTGTGGACCAGAAATCTGGAGATGGCTTTACCCTTGAGTGACCTCATTTACTGGTTTCTGAGGTTTACTTTTCTGTTTTTTGTAAAGCCTTCTGGTATATTTAGAATGGTTTCCTAAAGCCCTCATTCAATCTACATAGGCATAAGCTGGGACTAAGCAAGTACACAGTGCATGTTTGAGAAGCATGAGACTTCACCCCAACCTAAAGCACAGATAGGGGTGAAATCACATGATGGAATGACAACTGGGCATATTCTAGCCAACAAAGCAAACAAGTACCTCTGCTGCCACACTTGGGCATCATATATATATATATATATATAAATAATATATATATATTATACATATTCAGCTTCTTACTAATCAAAGCAATTTCTCACTTATACTACTGTTTGAAGTGATCCTCGACATCACAGAGAATGTGTAGGTAATATTCCAAGTAGGGCAGGAATTTCCACCCCCAATGAATGCAGGAGTAAACTACGGTCCAGAGGGATTAAGAGATGTGGTCAAGCACACACAGGTAGTCAGGAGTGGAGAGAGAACGTGAATGTGGCCATCGCACTCTAGATCCCCCTCTGCTACTGGGGGCTGTGGAAGGAGTCAGTGAGATGAGATGCGGTTCTTGTGGCTACTGGGCCACCCTCTCAACCAGCTAAGAAAGCATAACTGAAGACGGAGACCACACTGATGAAGGTTCATGTAAGAGAGCCCAGCTATGGCCAAGGAAAAGTGTAAAGTAGGATTGAACAGAAAAAACAGAGCGCTGAGAGTTCAGGAGTTCAGGACCTAGTAGTCCTGACTGCAAAAAGTCCCCAAGTAACTTCTATTCAATTTTGCCATAAACAAAATGGGGTTAAAATGGCCCAGGGGAGAAGGATAAAATAAAACATTCAACTGTTCCAATAGCTACCACTGATGGAGTACTTACTATAAACCCCTTTCAAAGTCATTCTACTAAATGCCTTCTAGGATTTATCTCACTTAATCTTCACGTCAGTCCTTTGAAGTAGGTACAATTATTTTCCACATTTTAGTGAACAGGAAATAGGCTGACCAAGGCAAGTCCCTTACCCAAAGTCACTGTGTGAACAGTGGAGGTACCAGGACTTGAATCCAAGTGTAAATCAGGGGTGAGAAGCACACGAGAGCTACAATACAGGATTTATTTACTAATAAGCGGCTTTGTTTCCGTGAGCTCCAGATAACTGGTTTAGACTGCACCAGTTCTTAGGGATGATTGGTAAAGTTCTGGATTTTTTTTTTTCACTCCAAAGACATTCATTTGAAAAATGCCTCAAGCATCTCTCTAAAGTACACTATTAAAGCTGACTTGAAGGTTGCATAACGTGCCTGATGGAAATTTACCTGAAATAACTTTGAAAGGTTGCACCTGGGCCATGCTTGTACTCATCTACATATCTGTAACTTTTATTTCCTTCAAAAGGCAAAGTGCTAATTAGATCGCACAAAAACCTCACACAAGGACTTGTGCTAATTCTTCTTAAATTTCCATTAATATTTGCTTTCTGGCATATGATATACCTAACTGCCTCTTAGGAGGAGGTTCTATTTGGTTCAAACATGAGACATGAACTTTTTTCCCAGCTGTTTCTGCAACACCAGGAGTTTATATATTCAAGAGGGGGGAAAAAGTCTTCAGCCAGTGGAATTAAAAGCACCTAACCGCACGAGTCCTAGTTTGCTTTTGTCATG
Organism: Nanger dama; assembly: GCA_917880005.1. NCBI lineage: Eukaryota > Metazoa > Chordata > Mammalia > Artiodactyla > Bovidae > Nanger > Nanger dama. The sequence goes on along the minus strand of CAKJTW010000085.1, from coordinate 2,340,355 downwards.
TAACAGCTTTGGAAGAAATAAAATCAATATGAGACCAAACTTCCCCAAAGATGAAGGTGTAACATGCTTCTTAGTACTGAAACATCAACAACAGCCCCTACTCCTTCTCCCTGAATTGGATTTTACCTCTGCATGTGAGTTCCACGTCACCATGAATCATCAGGGTGTACAAAAGTCTAGACGCTGCTTGTGGGCAAGCCCTTCTTATCAATGTCACTTTAACATCCCAGATATCCCACAGTGGTGCTGCCTGACAGCAGCTTGATTCCAGATGGAATAAATAAAAGCCATCTGATGATGATACTGTAAAGGTCCTGGACCTTTATGAGGCGAAGTGTGCTTGTTTGGACAAGCTGCAGGATGGAACTCCGTTCACTCAGGTACACACAGGAGGGAGCAGATGAACAGGGCACACTCCCGACTCGAGTCATCATCAGGAGGGTGGGGAAATGCCTTGTGGCCATGCTCTGCTCGCCCACTGAGCAGAAAACAGTTCAAAACAAACGACCTACTCCTTCACCTTAGGATCAACATGCCCTCTATTACTGCTCTGAGTGGTTAAAGCACTGATTTCTAGCTCTTAAATCCAGCAAAACATTCTCAGTAACTCAGGCTCCACCCCTCTTTAATCCACCATCCCAGTGGGTTCCCATATATGGATTTACAGACTAGTTAGTGTCTGCTCCCTGGATGCCACTGGATGCCAACGATACAATCAGAGTGGAGAGAACGAAGGAAGATTAACCAGGGGGCAACTGTTCCGTAACTCAACTCTAAAACTTTTGTTAAAAAGAACACTGGGGAGAGTAGAAACCAACATCCTGCATTTCTCCCCCTCTGGACTTATTTAGGGATTTCCTCAACAATCACAACTTCATTTGTTCTACCAGGAGGACGCTGGGCACATTTTCCCACTCTCACAGGGACTAGGAGCAGAGGGGCGCGCCTATGACTCCCCTCTCCACCCCTATTCTATTCTGTCACTGGCAAAGAAGGTACAGCTAGGACTATGGCTCTTAGCCTCGTTTGGCCCTCCTCTGGCTGGGGACTTTCAGCTGCCAGGACATCAATGCTGAAGCTGAGTGTTCAGGCTACGACAGGTACTAGCATTATTGGATTAACATTTATATGTATTATTTTGTTTAATTCTCAGAATTTCAGGACCCAGGTACTCCTACAAAGGAACAAAGAGGTGAAGTTAATTTGTCCAAGATCATATACCTAAGGAGTAGTGGAGCTGGAATTCAAACCTCAGTAGTATTACCCCATATCCTTAACCATGTTCATCACTAGTAAGACACCAGTGATGATAAGACACAAGCATATTATCAACTTCACCTTTGCTTTTTGGGAGGTGGGTGGAGGGACATGCCTGACATTTTGGCTGCTGGCTCCCTAACTCACACTTTGCCTGGAAGAAGAAGAAATGATTTGAGGTAGGAAGATGGCTGATGAAGGCACCCACAGTAGTTTTCACCCCCAAATTCTGATTAAAATGAACAAAACATAAAAATCCTACCCCAAATATTCCCAATTAGCAAGCAAAGAAGGAAAAGGGCAAAACTGAATGCAGCAAACTTAAAGAAAAAAACTGGTGCTTGAGAAAAGAGACCGAAGATTCTGGAGAGAAGTGGAGAAGCATGGTGGCCCACAGCTCCCCAAAGTGAACCAGGTGCATGGGCACAGAGAAAGGAACTTTCTTGTAACTGGTGTTGCCAAGATGGTGCAGCAGCAGCAGCTGAGCCTGAGCCTCACAGTGGAACTCAGTCAACTCCAGGGCTCACCAGTGTTTTGTCAGCAGCCTCTTCCCTAAAGCCCTGCGAGGTTAACTGAGAGTCAGACCCTGCTGTTCAGTTCCCTAGCGCAAGCGGGTGACTTGAAAACTCAGGCAGTGGGCTTTTGCACTGACGACGAGAATTCAGCCTAGAGGACCGCTAACCACTCTGCATGCCGGGAGAGAGAGTGAATCTCCTAGCTTGCTTACCTTCCTCAAACCCATCGCGAAATGAGCCTGAGCGGCTCATGGTTCGGCTCTTCTCGTCCAGGGACATGGAGCTGTTGCGGAAGCGGGTGTCAGTGTACGGGTCATACTGCCCATCGGCATTGGAGAGGCTGTGGGTCCTCAGCATGGTCGGGTTGGACAAGCTCATCTGGGTGACGGTGGTGGGACTCGCTGCAAGGAAAAGAATCAGTCAAAAAGTTGGAGGCTCACGTCCCTAAAGGGGACGGAGAGGAGACTGCTGACGATCGGCCATCTCTGGCCCCGTCAACTCCTCTCCCTTTGTCTGTTTTCTCAAAGGTAGTCACATCAGCATTTGAGAAACACACTTAGAGCTAAAAATAAGGGAGGAAAGGTGGGTCAGTTCCAAAGCGAGGCTCCGGGCCCCAGCTTTCCCACTTGGCACGTTCAGACAAGCTAGTGTCACCTTCCAGGCATGAGCTAATTACTCTCTGGGCTCATCTGGAACAATTCTCTCTAAAGCCAAAAGCCCAAAATAGTTCAGCCAGGCTTTTGATCAGATGGGAAGCATTTGTGCATGACAAGAAACTCTTGCCTCAAAGAGTTACAGTTACAACAGGAACACAGGTCTCACCGTCTCTGATGGGGAGATTTCATAGTGGTGCCTGCAGAGCTTCAGTGCAAAGGGGGTACATGTACTTTAGCTGAAACTGGCTTTCTTATTAAACTCCTGTCCACTTCAGTAATGTAAAATAGTTTAGAAGTGCATTCGGTTCATTAAAAATGAAGAGTTAAGCCTTCCTTGATTAGAAGTCCTTAAAGACTGAGTTTCTTATTCACAATAATCAGAAAAGGCTGCCTCTCTGAAGAATGAGATGAGACTGGAAAAAATACTTCCCTCTGTATCCATCTTGGAAGGCTCAGCTCTCATCCTGCCACCTCCATGTAACCTTCTTCAGTCATTCAAGCCAGGATTAGTCCTTTCTTTCTCTGTGTATAATACTTGCTATTAGACAATATTCAGTTTTTACATGATTTCACATAAAACTTTGAACCATTCTCGTTTACCTGTTGATGAGTCTGTGTGGGTGTCTATCTTTCTAAAAAGCATCCGTTGACATGCCAGCAGGTTCTATGATACAAATTCTTTTCCTTTCCTCATTGTGCCAGTCAAAGCCTTATGTCACCAGTAGGCACTTCCAAGAATACTCATTCAGTCAAAACTTGATCTTTATTTCCGGTTTAATAAAGCAAGGAGGATGACCAAATATGGGATATGCTGTAGAACGTACTTCTTCAGAGATCTGAGAATACATGCTTTTCATTCCATGGATAGTTTGCCCTACCTACATCAACCATGTAGAGAAAATTACTGGAAGAGAACCAAGAAACCTTTCTCCTTCGTTTTGCTATCAATTGCCTGTAATCAAACTTCACTGCTGAGGGCTGATCAGATACTGAGAGCTACATGACCACATGTCTCTCAAAATGCAAGATAACCTCCACCCCAAGGTGCCGATCAACATCGTTAAATGCCAAGTGGCTACTCACCCAGCTGAGAAAAGTTGAATCTTGTTCCAGAAGGAGAAGTTACACTGGAGCCAGAGGAGAAAGGAGAGTTGGCGGTGGTGTCCTGCAGGCCTCCTGCAGAGTGGGACCGTAACCATTCTTTTGCGTCTTCTTGTGTACTGGAGCTGGGAGGTGGGGGTATACCTGGACAGACAGAAATCAGGCTGGGATTAACTAGGAACAACGTTTAGGAGAATGAGTGCCCTGGGGCAGACAATAAACATATACAAAGAAAATACATAACCAAACATATAAGAAGAAAGTCTGAGGTTTGAAAAATCAGATTGCTACACATTCTGCAACTCACAGATTTTCTCAAAACCTTTTTGGCTCCTTGGCTGTCTTTGGGGAAAACTGCAGTTCCTAAAGGGAACTACATAAAGGGAAGGAGGTTGGTAAACGCTCAAAGAGCCGTTCCTGGGCGTATCTGTAACATGTTGATTCATGATGGTGTCATTTCAAAGCCCCCACCTTGACAGGACTGAGGCAGTGAAAGGAGCTGCTGTCAGAGCTTTGAGGAAGTTTTAATTAGATAGCTCCTGGCATCTGCATTCTGAAGTGCAAATAAGCAGCCACGAATCACAGAGTATCAGAAACCAGACACGTAACAGAAGGTGTGAGGAGACCAATGTTCAGAACAGTGGCTGCAATCTGGCAGAAACCAGTCTTCAGAAGGGGACTCCAAATCCCTGGGTGTCACACGAGGCCCACCTCCTCGTCACTTCTGAAATGAATTTGGTAACGATTTACTGAATGTCTCCAACGTGCTGGGTGCCTTCACAGACATTATCTCGCTGAAGCCTGAGACTCGCCCAGCGACGCAGGTGCTGTCATTTCCATTTTACCGAGGTGTCAATCCATACGCGCCTGACCCCCAAACCCATGCTCTCCTCATTATGCCCACAGGCAGCATCTCAAATGTCTAAAGTGCCCGAGCAACCAGAGTACTTTGGACTTATAAACAGATTCTGGTGGGGTGACTACCAGATATGTGTGTGTACAGACTGGGTGAGCCAGAAAGAGAGCCACAGTCAGAATTCGGAATATAGACACGGTTCCTCCTTAATGTTTTTACTAGAATTGGACTTCCCAGGTCCCATTAACTGGCTGAGGATACCATGTCACATATCTCCATTCTGAATTTAAGAAAAAAACAATTTTTAAAAGCTGGAGTTACATAATTTTCATAGGATAGATCTGCTCCAGAAATATACACAGGATTATGAAATGCTAATATTCCGAACTGAGCTTCCTCATGAAGCAACAGTGGGGCATCAAGGTCAAACTCATGTGAAGAGTGGATATGATTTAAACACTAGCCTGAGTGCCAACAAGCAGCTCCCACAGGCATGATGAAAACTGTTAAATACAACAGGCCTTGCCAATTCCCCGCTCGAAGGCCACAGGCTGAACCTTCCTCCCTTGGGAGGCCTGCTGGGGGTTTTTCAATACTTCTTACATTTGGCTGCACTCGGAGCTCCTGCTGAAAGGAAGCATTGATACCTACCTTCCATTACTGGTCAAAATGCTCTCAGCCTTAAGAGCTGCTGGATATTAACTACCGACATAAATGACGGCAACGAAACATTTCATTCCAACTTCCATGTTTTGCGAAAGCTCTTAATGCTTAGTGCAGGGTGAAGCTGATGCTACAAAGAACGAGGTGTTTAGAGAGCGAGAGAAATGACAGCTGCAACCACATGACATTAAGATCACGGGACAGGCGGGAGAACTGAAGTTCTTCTGGGTGGTAAAGTGAGGTGAACGGCGTGAGCAATGGTGACTTAAAGCATCTTGTTACAGCAGGACCAGAGTCAAAATGAGCCATCACTTACAGTGAATGAGAGGACACTTCCTCTGGGAAAGAAAGTCTTTTCTTTCTTTACATTATAAAAAAATTGCCCCATATCTTGTGGGGCATTGAAAACTGGCCCGATTTTTGGTTAGAATATTCAGACAAGTGCAAAGCACCTGTCCTTAGCAACTTTCTATGGGCCAAAAGTCAGAAATCCTCAAATTGCGAGGAGGGAGGGAGGGACGTATTTCTCTCCTTTGCTCATGTCCTGGCTGACAAACCAACATGCTACAAGTCATATCCTTTCTTTCAGAAGACAGCCCGTGGATGGAATGATCATGGCCAAGTGATCAGCGATCAGACCCACTGGCCCCAGAAGTAGCAGTAACTGCTCTCCCGGGTTTGCTCAGGGATGGCTGTCGTGAGATGGCTTGACCACAGTAAGCCCGAAAGAGCACAGCCCCTGCTCAAGCAAAAGAAGCCAACAAATGGAGAGATGAGAACAAGAGGGTTGCAAGGAGAGCCGTCGTCCACAGGGTCGTGCCGCGTGGGCCCAAGCGGGGACCCCCAGCCCACCCACACCCCCATCAGCCACGAGCGAGTCACACAGCCAAGCCCCAGAGCCACAGCAGATGGCACGGATGCAAGGAGGAAACACAGATACCTGAGTCCTTTTTAGGCAAAGTGTTCCTATCAAGGTGCGGGTCACTGTAGGAAAGTTAAAACACACGTGAGAACCTCGGAGAAGCACAGGGAGAGCAGGCAGCGTGAGGTGGGAAAGGCTCAGGGGGCCAAGAGATCTGGAAGAAGAGACTCACTTTACCGGGGAGAAGTCCATTGCATGCAACACAGCCACAGCCACGGGGACAAAGGCAACCGAGGCCTGTGCTCGCACCTGGGCACCTCCAACGCCCGGCACCACGGGGCCCGAGCCACTCGGCCCAACTGCTCCTTCCTTTTCCACGGGTTCAGAGCCGAACCCTGAGGCTGCCCCCCACCTTGAAGCAGTGCCCACGCCTTCCTCGGCCTGTTGCCCATCGGCACCGCCAGCGCTTAGGGCTCCCTGCACCCGTAACCACTCTGGCCCACCCCCAGATGCCTCCGGTGATGACTTCAAGTGAAAGAAGGGACTTGTTGGACGGTTTCAAGAGGCCAGCAGTCTGCATATTTGGAATTCATCTGTAACAAGTGGATTCCGGATCCCTCTCAGTTTTCGAGGCTCTCATTGGGTGGAGCTAGAAGCTGTGCCCTGGGCAGAGTTGGGGCATGTTACAACTTGCTAGCTGACAAAGTCATAGCATTCGGATTTCCAAAGACGGAGGTTTAAAAGGCTTGGTCTCTGAGTCCGACCAAAGCAACGTTTTTGCTGTTGACATGATGAAGAGGGTTTTTACTAATTTTTTCCCCTAGCATGAAACAACATTTGCTTATTATGTTTGGCCAAGCCATGGCTCCTCCACAAATTCAAGGTCAATAATCCATCTCTGAGGCCCACCCACAGGGCAGCTGGGGGCCAACAGCACTCCCCACGTTCTTCTTATCTTTACAGAAAATGGGCACCCAGAACACAACAGCCCGCGAGACACAGAGAGCCAAACTGCAGCAAAGGCCTTGGAGAGAGCAAAGAGCCAGCTGCGTGGGGAGAAGGGGGAGAGGGGAGACAAAGGTGAGGGCCAAGCCGCGTGGTGGGTGGCAGATCACATCTGGGCCTGGAGGGGGAAGGGAGGAAGGCAAAAGGGCAGGAAGCCAGGGAGCAAGGAGCATGCCACGGGAAGGCTGACATGCCAGTGAGAGCTTCTGCCGCCCCTTTTCAGGTGGCAGGTTTGAGGTTCCTTCCCAAGCTGGGAGAGGAGGGGGTCGGCCCCAGTACACCTCTACCTGAGCTCTGTGGACAGCGGAACTGACCCTCACGGGCATGTCTGGGATTGGGGGTAGGTCACAGAGTACACCGGGGCCACGAACACAAGCGGAAGCCACAGGCCAACAGCCTCACACAAAACATCCGGCTCGACACAGGGTGGGGCAGAGGATGCTAGAGGCCTGGTGGGGTCCCCGGCCTACGATGTCATTACCTGTCCTGTTTCCGAGGCAGAGTACTTCTGCAGAACTTAGGGCTAGCGGCAGGGGAAGAGAGAGGGCTAGAAGGCCAGGCAGGTGGAAAACAAGAGAGGGAGCATTAGATCGGAAGGAAGGGGGCAGGCGGCGTCACACACAATGACCAGAACATTTTTCTCATTCCCAGGGCCGGTACTGTGGCTTTCTTCCCCATGTGGAGAAGGCAGATACGTTATCACTGCTACAGTGAGATTCGAAGCTCTGAGGAAGACTCTGGGTGCGTGATTTCCTATCACTCTGCCCGGCAGCCCTTTGGTAGGAGGGTGTTTGCCACTTCGACTCAGCTGCTTAAGGAGCACCCCACCACACACTCCGTGGATGCAGCCGCCACTGATTCGGCCCACACCCTTACAAGGGCAGGGAAAGAAGCAGGTGATGAACAAACAGGACAGAAAGGAAAGATCTCGCAGGTGGAATGCCGTTTTAAACGGAAGCATGAAATCTGCCCCCAGGAGACTTGCAGCAACTCCACGCACTGAGAGTAACCACAGTGAGAAAGATATCAGGAAGCAGAGCCTGGTTTACTCCGACCCAAACTGGCTTCCTCCTGGAGAACAGCAGTGATCCGAAAGGGAGAAATCGCCCAGCAAAGGTAAACAACGCCTGGGCTTCCTAACATAACGTCTGGACTCTCGGAGGGGCGTCTTTCGGGGAGATAAAGGCAGCCAAACGCACAGCACCAACCTTTCCGACAGTGTGGTCTTCACACTGTTGGTTCTGACAAAGGGGGGTGAGGGCGTCGTCCTTGGAGGCAGCGATGAGGCCGGTGGAAGAGTTGTGACTCAGCGCCCCTCCGCTGCCCAGGGAGACGTCAATGGACTCGCAGCTGGTGTGGAGGCTGCTGATCGACTGGAAGCCCAGGCCGTCCTTGCTCACGGCTGAGGAGCTGCTGGCGTTCGTGCCCCAGGTGAGGCTGTTGGAGGGGCCCGAGTGGGCAGAGCTGGGGCTGGAGGCCAGGGGGACTGGGTGCTGTCCACGTTCTTACTGTAGAGGGGGCTGCTGCTCCCGCTGCTCAGGACGCCGCTGCCCGAGGGGGACTCTAAGTTACCCTGCTGGCTCAGGGTGGCGTGAGGGTTGGAGATGACCACCGAGCTTTTCATGTTTTTCGGCTGTGGCGATGGGCACTTGCTTGGTAGGCTTCCCACCAAAGAGTCTGCGAAGAGACAAAGGGTTGCGTGGGTTGAACACCCAAGGCCAGGGGGCGCTGGGCTGTCAGAGGAGGGTGGGGCGCAGGAGCCAGTGAGGGTCCCTGGGGAGGGGAGGTGGGGTCCTTCCCAGGGCTTGAGGCAGTCCCCTGGGAAAGGTGCAATGGGCCAGGTGCTGGCGGAGCAAAGGCTCCACCTTCAAGTTCTCAGTGGCCACTGAGACCCTGGATCTGAGTGAAAGGGAGACAGGCAGTAATCTTCTACTGGCCTCTCCTTTGCTACTTCAAGATCTTGCTTCTCTTTCTCTACATAAAGAGAGTAACTAGAAAATTGCCCCTGTCCAGGAAACATCTAGAGGAGAAATGAGTTGTCTTAATCATCTTTGTATCTGTGACCCCAGGCGCAAAGCACGCCCTCATTTATGACAGTTCAGCTCCATAGGATTCGGTTTCTCTGATCTCTGAGCAAACATGCAGCATCAGGAACAGGAGTCTAGATCTGGAGGCAACCTGGGCAATGTATCCTCCTGATTCATTCTTGCACGAAAGCCTGGCAAGAAGGAGGTGTCTTTCAGGGCCAGAGAGCAAGTGCTGCCCAGTGATATGCACAAAACCTTGCAGGATTCACAGGATGTCAGGCCAGACACAGCAGGTGTGAACAGCGTCTCCGTGACAGACACACAGAAATGCCCTTGCACGTCATCTCCCCCACTGCTCATGACCAAAACCATGCTGCCAAGGACAGAAGGAATGGCACAAACACCCCCTTTTCCACTGGCAGAGAGTTCTCTGGTAGGATGGAGTGACTACCTTAAAGTCAAAGGACAGTCCATGCTCTTATAACAATGTCCTGATTCCATCCACTAAAACTTTTATGAAACCGGTATCTCAGAAAAGAAATGATACCCACTACATACTAGACAGGTTGCCTCCCACCCAGTCGGTCAAGTCATGTAAATTTGATCTTCTATCCTCTCCAGTGGAGAAAGAAATGGCAACCCATTCCGTTATCCTTGCCTGGAGAATCCCAAGGACAGAGGAGGCTGGTAGGCTACAGTCCATGGGGCCGCAAGCTGCTAAGTCACTTCAGTCGTCTCCACCTCTGTGTGATCCCATAGACAGCAGCCCACTAGGTTCCTCTGTCTCTGGGATTCTCCAGGCAAAAATACTGGAGTGGGGTGCCATTTCCTTCTCCATTATTCTTGCCTGGAGAATCCCATGGACAGAGGAGGCTGGCAGGCTACAGTCCATGGGGCCGCAAGAGCTGGACACAATTTAGCAACTAAACCACCACCACCATCCTCTCTAAACAGTCCGTGTTGTTTAGTTGCTAAATCGTGTCCAACTCTTTGGCAACCCCATGGACTGTAGCCTGCCACACTCCTTTGCCCCTGTATTTCCCAGGTAAGAATACTGGAGTGGGTTGCCATTTCCTTCTTCAGGGAATCTTCCCACATCAGGGATCGAACCTGTGTCTCCTGCTTGGCAGGCAGATATATTTTTTTTTTTTACCACTAAGCTACCTGGGAAGCCTAAACAGTCCTTACAAATCTCAATTATTATAGAAATAAATAAACAGGATCAACCCTCATACAATGTCTGGTGACAGAAGAACGCTCTCTGCCTGGCGACAGAGAAAGAACTATTCTGTTGCAGAACCTTGGCTTTAGAGTACTTACACACCTGCAGTGACAGGGGCCTCACTACTCTACTCCAAAGGCTAAGTGGCTTCACTGCCAAGCGCTTCCAGCTGTTACAAAACCAAAATCTAATCCACCTTTTCCTGACTTGTACGCAGGGCTCCCTAATCCTACTTTATATAACTACACAGAAAAAGTCCAGTCTTTTTCTGCTAGTCCTTCACACCACTTGAAGAGAGCTATCACACTTAAGACTCCTCTCCTTCATATTAATGCACAATGAGAGAATTCAGAACACCTTACTAATTTAGGAAAAATGTAATTGCTAGGAATGGGCTGAAAGGGGCTCAGTTCAGAGCCTAAGAAGCTGCATGCATTTTCAAGTATTCTATTACACTAGCCTCAGGGTCTAGTAAAATGCCTTTGTAGCTACTAAAGGAAATCTATAATACCAAAGAGAGAATATTACATATAATACTTAAGGCAAGAAGCAGGGAAAAATTTCATTTACAAGGCAACCTGTTAAAACAACAAAGAACAGCGCAATAGGACCTTCCCCAGAAAAAATAATCATTACTGAAATTCTAATAATCAAGTCTAGACAAAGAACAGTGAACTGCTTCATTATACCTTTCATGTGGAATGCTTCTTCTGAAGGCTTTGCAAACATTCCTATTCATTTCCAAATATGTACATGGCACATGAGTTTTATTTTTCCACTGTTAAATTTTCTATCCTCGGGACTTACTTTCCTGAAAAGGTAGGATGAACTGTGCCCTATGTGGCTGTAGTTTTAAAGATGGTCCACTGTATGTTATAATGAGGCAAAAAGTTGTATAAACTGAAAGGAAATTCTATTTTTCAGAAATGCTTCTGCTTTAAGAATTGTTTTTTTCTTTTTTGTAAAGGAAGCTAACATTTCAGAGACTAATTTGGAATCATGCACGCAGTATAAAAAAAAGTGTGTGGGGGGATACTGGATTATTTGGGGAAAAGATCAGGCCAAGATCACTATCTGGCATAACGATGAGGAATCTGAGTTACAGCTTTTAAAAAAAAATACTATTTTCCTTGAGCTCCTCATCTGCATCTAAGGGTGTATTAGGAACTCATCTTCGATGGTAACTAACTTTTTCACTGAGTACTTACTATGGGCTAAATATGGCTACATAGATTAATGGTCACAGGTAGGTGTCATCATGCCCATTTTACAGATGAGGAAATGGAGGCAGAAGTATTAAGAGAGGTTACACGGTGGCTACATAAGGTGGACCTAGGATTCAAATGCAGGATGATGGATTTCAGAGGCTTATGTTTTTCACAACAACATGGGAAAATACTCAAAGCTGCTGGCAGCATCCGACCAAACAGCTTTATTCGAGGACTGAAGCGGAGAAAACCAGAGATGGTTTCACCTAAGAAACAGGAAATTATGAATCCAGGATGCCATTCCACATCACATATCCCAGTCCCACTCAATGCTGTTTACCCACTTACCTGCGGAGTGTAGGAGAGGCCACATCGGGGTACTTGGCCCCTGGCTGGAGAGTGGCCTGAGCCGCACTGGACACGGGCTGGGGTGGCGGGTTCACCTTCACCGAGTTACAGGAAGCCACGCTCTCATTGTCGGAAGAGATGCCTTTCTCCTTATCGGTCTGGTTGACTAGACCTGGCAGAGAGCTGCCCAGGGCTGTTTTGGAAGGCTCCCTCAGCTTGGGCACCGGCAGGCCGGCTGACTTGCTGCTGATGTTGGAATCTATGCTGCTAGTACTAGACCTGTTCCCGGCCCCGTTCCGGCTGGTGGACTTACTGGGCCTTGGCAGACTCCGGTACTGTAAGTTCGTCCGGGAGCTGAGAGACAGATACCCATCGTCCTGATTCTGAGCCCCATCCATGCTCGTCTTCCGACCGGTGGACCGACCGACAAGTGCGGATGACTTTGGGATTTTGCCCAGTGTGGCTGATCTGCTGGTGACAGTGGCCCCGCTGGCTGTGATTACGGCCAGGCCAGCGGCAGAGCCACTCTGCTTCTTGAACCCAAAGCTGTTGGCGTTGGCGGCGGGCGTCCTGGAGCTGCTGGGGAGGGCCTTCTTGGATTCATCACCACTGCTGCGGCCGGCATCTGATGGAGAGCGCTTCACCTGGGCAGCTTTGGGTGACAGCCTTCCTTTCTCAGACACTTTTGCATCGTCTGTTTTCCCTATGACAGAAATCAGCAAAGTTTGCCTGCATATTAAGAAGCCAGCTCAGTCAACTCAAGAGTATTTAAAATTCTCCCCTACTTCAACGAACGACTTTGCTTTCTCCTGGGGAAAGCAGTCCCCTTGGGAGACAGAGGAGAGAGCTTTTTCTAAAGATAATCTCATCTACGACTGTCACCAAGAGCCTTTAGGAGATGTCAGTGATTTCCCTCATTTGCAAAGCAGTCTACATTTACCCAGAATAAAGCAAAGCCAGCCAATCACTGACACGTCTGGGAAGGAGACCTTGTCTTTACTGACCATTCTCCCTCTATCCATTAAGAAGCTGTCCCTAACATTTTCAGTGGGCATCCTACCTTCCTGCAAAAGCTCTGCCCTTGTTTATGCACATCCTTGAATCACAGGCAATACTGACTCACCATATCAACAGCTCATAACCATGTGCCCTTGAATAGTCTTGACTGGGTATGTTAACTCAGAGCCTGCCCACGCTTCAACCAATTGAACACGTCTCAACAGCTGAACCGTCTTCAGACTTTAAGAGGCTCTCATGCTCACAAATTTCCACTCGGAAAACAGCAAAGATATGAATCTTCCTGAAAGCTGGCTATGAGCAGAGTCCAAACCCTAAGAAGTAATACCTGAGCATTTACAGGGACTTGAAAACATCAAGCCCTGCTAGGGTGACTGCTTTCCCGGTTTTGAAACTGACAAGTGCGCATGCAAGACAGCGTGTGCCTCTGACTCACCGGTTCCAGGGGTCTTGAGCGTGCCTGTCGGGCAGCCGGCTTCGTCCTTGGCATGGTGATGCCGACCTGAGCCGTCATGCCTCGCCGCCACGAGCCGGTCTGTGAGATGACGGGGTTCTTTTTGCCTGACGTGCTTTTGTCGGACTCATCAGACACGTCAGACGGGTTCCGCCTCCACTTCGACCCCGGCTCCATCTTTATGCCGCTATCTGAGCCCCCATCTGACTTCTTGACATCCTCGCTGGACCACAGGGAACTCCTCTCCACCTGTGAGTGTTTCTCGGCGTCGGTCTGTGAAGGAGACCCTCTGAATCACTTTCTCAAACCCCAGGCTAGGGAGCCCCTCACTCTGGAGCAAAAGGCCCATGTCCTGGACAAGTTAGGGGAAAATAACAGATGCCCACTTTAAAATGTTTAAGCCTTTGTACCAGTTATCTTGTTAGGAAGCCTGATTTGTTGGGTCCAAGGAAAGTGAAGAATACGAATATGTCTGAGAAGAGAGTGAGGGAGGAGAGTAAAAGGAGCCAGAAGAAAAAGAGGAGGAGAGTTCCATGCAGGAGAACCAGAGGACCGGGCTGTGGCAAGAACTGAGCCCCCAGCTCTGCCCCTTGGCGACGTGCCTCCTCTAACTCCAGCAGCCCGAGCTCTCTGCAGCTCCCAACCCCCAGCCCGGGTTCCCTTTGTTCTGCCGGCTCCTGAGCACCACAGTCTATCACACGGAGGGAGAGAGTCTCACACGGAGAGCGAGGAGAGACTGAGGCCACTAGCTCCCCTCGAATCAGGGACAGAGAGGGGGCTGAGAGAGGAAACGACTCCTCAGAAGTCACGTCCCCACGTGCTACCAGCCAGAGGGTGCCTGCTCCCAGCCCAGCTCCATCCATCTGCCACGGCTGGCTCCTCCTGTGGGCTTCTGTGCGGACAGGGGATATAATTAGCCAGCTTTCTTTGGAAGAGGCCTGACCTCCTGGCCATGGAGCCCAGGAGGGGACAGAAGTGTGATGTAAATGATTTGCTGCAGTTAAAAAGCGTCACTTTCTCGCCAGAAAGCAAGCTTTGGGGGCCTCCCTGGGGGTTGGGACCAGTCCGAGCAGATTTCAGCAGGGCGAAGGAGTGCACTGACCAGGGAAGGGCAGGGAGGTCGGCAACACTTTGGGTGGCTCCCTGAGATACAAGTCCCGTATGTGCCACACTTCACAACCAAGAGTGGGCAACATCTGCAAAGAAGTAAATTAGAATGACCCCCCCGGCAAGAATCTGGCCTGATGCCGGTCATTTGAGATCGGGTACCGATGGCTTCCTCCAGGGAATACACTGGATGAATGGGAACAAAGCTTCAGACAGACAAGCAGCCCAAGTTCAACCACCTCTGTCACCACCACGGCCACCCCGCTCTCTCCCTCTGCCATCTCACAGGTGTCTTCAGTTACTCGACCATTCTTCAAACATGCTGAAGTTCCCCGCTAGGGATGAGGCTTAGGGAGAGGACAGACACACTCCCGGGCTGTGAGAAGCTCGTCATTCAGTGTGGCAAGGGACACAGACAGAGGGGTGTCCCCGGCAAGTGAGCAATCAAGGCTCAATGATTAAATGAGTGAAATCAGTGAACACACGCTTCTGGAGCTACTGCACACTTTAACAAAATGACCTCATCCAGTTCGGACCGCCACGTGGTCAAGGAGGGTAAGAAGGTAAGTATTACAGAACTGCCTTCATCTTCATCAGTTTGAGAGAGGAGCAGAAACTCATGGGACTCGCACCATGTCCCATGCACCCCAGCCTGTGGTCCTTCCTTAACCTTCCAGTGCATTCATTCAACCAGAATTTCCTCCATATACGTGGGTTTGCCAGGCACCATGGTAGGTCTGAGGATCTGTAAGATTGGATCTCATCCCTTCTGAAGCTTATGATCCAGTGAAAGAGGCAAGGCTTGGAAATATAAGACATATAAATGGAAAAGGACAAGGAGTCTGAGAGAGTATTGCAAGCACTGATGTAATCTAGATTATGACGATGGGGATAGGGAATGGCAGTTTGGTAGGGCCTTTTTGAAGATGTGTCCTAAAGAATGAACAGAAACTTACCGAGAGAAGAGTTTAAGGGAAGAGCATGCCAGGTAGCGGGAAGAGTACATGCAAAGGTCCTGAGGCAGAAAATATCTTGGCTTTGGAAACATTCACTCAACAAATATTTACTTGTTAAAAATAAACAAATGGGATCTAATTAAAATTAAAAGCTTCTGCACAACAAAGGAAACTATAAGCAAGGTGAAAAGACAGCCTTCTGAATGGGAGAAAACAATAGCAAATGAAACAACTGACAAACAACTAATCTCAAAGATATACAAGCAACTTATGCAGCTCAACTCCAGAAAAATAAGTGAACCAATCAAAAAATGGGCCAAAGAACTAAATAGGCATTTCTCCAGAGAAGACATACGGATGGCTAACAAACACATGAAAAGATGCTCAACATCACTCATTATCAGAGAAATGCAAATCAAGACCACAATGAGGTACCATTTCACACCAGTCAGAATGGCTGCGATCCAAAAGTCTACAAGCAATAAATGCTGGAGAGGATGTGGAGAAAAGGGAACCCTCTTACACTGCTGGTGGGAATGCAAACTAGTACAGCCACTATGGAAAACAAGTGTGGAGATTCCTTAAAAAATTGCAAATAGAACTGCCTTATGACCCAGCAATCCCCCTGCTGGGCATGCACACTGAGGAAACCAGAATTGAAAGAGACACATGTACCCCAGTGTTCATTGCAGCACTGTTTATAATAGCCAGGACATGGAAACAACCTAGATGTCCATCAGCAGATGAATGGATAAGAAAGCTGTGGTACATATACACAATGGAGTACTACTCAGCTCTTAAAAAGAATAAATTTGACTCAGTTCCAATGAGATGGATGAAACTGGAGCTGATTATACAGAGTGAAGTAAGCCAGAAAGAAAAACACCAATACAGTATACTGACACACATATATGGAATTTAGAAAGATAGTAATGATGACACTCTATGTGAGACAACAAAAGAGACACAGATGTATAGAATGGACTTTTGGACTCTGAGGGAGAGGGAGAGGGTGGGATGATTTGGGAGAATGGCATTGAAACATGTATACTATCATGTAAGAAACGAAGCACCAGTCTATATTCAATACAGGATACAGGATGCTTGGGGCTAGTGCACGGGATGATCCAGGGAAATGATACGGGGTTGTAGATGGGAGGGGCTTCGGCATTGGGAGCTTGTGTACACCTGTGGCTGATTCATGTCAATGTATGGCAAAACAAATACTGTATTGTAATGTAGAATAAAGTATTAAAACAAAAACAAATATTTACTTGATACCACAATGTATCAAGCAAGTTTTTAGGTACCAGAAGTACTATGCTTAATGAGAACAAAGTACAAATCATTAACTTCCTGGAGCTTATGTTCAAATACATTCTAACACATTATTTTATATACTAAGAGGTACTAAAAACTTAGTACAAACCACATCCTGGGGTACTGCATTAATTATTCTTTTAATGTTCCTATACCTTATTTTCCCTGGTCAAATTAAAGTGATGCTAATAGCAATAGCAATAAGAATTAAAATTTATTACGCATTTACTGTGTGCTAGCACTGAGCTAAAGTGCTTTACATGCATTGTTTAATCTTCACACACACACACACACCCACACACCTATGAGGAAGTTTCAGTTCATGAGAAAGCAGAGGCACAGAGTGGAAAAGAAGATTGCCCAAGATCACGCAGTGCAAGGATTCTGGGGAGCCTGTGTGCAGAGCCCATACTTTTGCCACCTGCTATGCTGCCTTCCCAAAGGATAAGCCCAAGGACGAGAGGATGCTGCATGGCCAGGGCGCCACCACATCACCTACTCTCAGAAACTTTTCTTTCCATCCTGGTTGGTCAGTGGTTCCCCAAGTCCAATTCTTGAGCAGTTCCCGCCTCTGGGTGGGACCCCAGAATTCTGATTCCCTACCAATGGCAGAGAGAGTGCACACATGCCCAGTCTGATGACAGCTTGAATACCCCTTTGGAAAGAACAGTCATCCAACCATCATCCCCTCACAACATGGTCCAGGGTGGAAGCCATCCTAGCTGCTCTCTGCACCAGAGCATGTGCCCCGGACACTCTGCTGGCTTTGAGTTCACATCCCTCCTGAGCTCTGGGCCAGATCATGCAGTGGCACCAGGAGGGATTAAAAGACGAAGGGCCAGCCTCTCTGTTCCTAGAGCTTAACACAGGAGGGACAGCAAGACAGCCATGTCGAGACGCGCCCCTCCCTTTTGCCAACTATTTCCTTCTTAAATGGTACCTCCTTTCGGTAGATTTCCCTGCTGCCCCTACCTGCAAGTCCACTTACTCATTCAATAGTCAAGAGGGAAGTGGAGAGACCCACACTCAAGGAGGAAGGGAGAGAGCCTAGAAGAAGGGAGAGGTTCTTCCCTTGAGAGCCCAGACTCCTGACGGACTGTGGAGAGGTGGGTCAGGCTTCTGAGAGTGAGAGAGTGGAACCCAGGCACTGGGGAGTGAGGTGCAGCCACGGGGCGGGATATGGGGGGAAAGCAGAGGCTTGGGCTCTGATAGACGAGTTCAAGCAACCAGGTGCTGCCACTCCTGTGCGTGTGTGACCCTGGAGGAAGTGGCTGAACTTCCCTGAGATTGCAACCTTGTGCGTGAAACAGGGGTGGTGGTCAGACAGGTGTCTCAGAGAGCTGACAGTGGTTGCCAGGAGCTCCATGTGGAGGGACCAAGAGTAGCTTTCTGTCACCAAGTGTCCTGCCTCTGAAAATCTGCAGCACATTAGTATTTAACCTAATTCTGTCTTGCATGAAGGTAAACAGGGAATTTGCATTTCTATTATTAAGTTTGGCTCCAAGAAAGCATGTTCAGATAAAGTATGTCTGTATCTCTCTCACACTCACTCTTCAAGATGTCTTAATTATTGTGATTTTTTTTTTTTTAAATGGATGAGGAGGCAGAGGCTTGGAGAGGTTGAGCTCATCCAAGGATGTCACAGAGCTGGGAGCTCAACCCTGACTTCAAGGCCATGTTTTTTTTCCCTGTCACCACAAGCAGACTCCCCAACTTTCCTGGAGAAAAAGTCGATCAAGAGGCGGTCAGAGCTCAGGCCGGGATTCTCTGCCTAGCACACTGAGCAGCAGTGAGGAGAGGTCAGTGCTGGGCATCTGGGCATGTGTGCCCCCCATCAAAGACCCTCCCAGTGCTCCTCAGCACACTGGAGGAAACAGTCACCCACAGACAAAGGGGTTTCCATCCCCAAAGATCACTCCTTCAGTACCTGGCTCCTCTCTCACACAGCTAAACGAGGCTGCTGCTCAGGCTTCCCGGTGATAGCTTCCCTGCTCCTTAGATGTTGGCTGGTCCTCAGAGGCTTTTCAAACATGAAAACCAAGCCGGCAACCTGTCCCCAACCTGCTTTCCTGACACACTGGACCACTTCTCCCTGCCTCTGGGATGGTCTGTGCTGCCCATTTGTCCAGGGAAACCAGCGTGTGACGGAGACCTGAATGAGCCCTGGGAGGATGGCAGCAGACACGTTCCCGCTGACTGATGCTGCCCGAGAGGAGTAATGGTCCTTAGCCTTCATGAGAGTGGCACAGGGGAGGAGGAGGAGGAGGAGGCAATTTATGTGGATCAGATACTCAGGGATGCTCCCTGGACAGGAACAAAGGGATACCAAATAAACCAGCTCAGTAGGAATCTTAGTAACTGTGGTTGCAAGTCTACATTTTATCCTGGTATCTACTTAATTTTACTTAAATATTTTAAACTCAGGTAGTTTTATAGCAAAAAAAAAGGCAGTCCAATGAATCGTAAACTTCTCACAACACTCTTGATGTTAACTTTCTGCTCTTGATCAAAAGATATGCTGTGTCATATTCTTGAAGCTTTTCTAATGTAACCTTTGCGAGATGAAAGCAAAGAGAGGAGGGGGTCTTGGCATTAACCAAATTCAAATGCATCATTTGTAAACTCCAGATGTTTACTCTGTGTCGGTGTGGAAAATAGATTCTAATTCCAGCTCTGTGGGAAGGGAACAAAGACAAGGAGATTGTTCTGACAGTGTTTTGTTGGCTCAGCGAGCGTCTTAGGAGCAAGCTTCTTCCTGCCTTGCAAGTGAGCAAATCTGCTTTACAAATCATCATCTCTCTCCTCTCTGTCTCTGTCTTTCCTTCTCTCTTAGTTCCACAGTTCAGTATCTAAGGACAGTCTAGAAGCTTGATTGTGGTTACCATGAGACTAGAAGGAGTCTCAAAAAAATCCACAAAGTGTCCACAAAGAAAGGAAAAGGGTAGGTATTATAACATTCGGCAAGTGGTAGGAACACAGTCTGGCTTGGTGTCACTAATCTGTATCTAATAACTAAACACTCATCCCTTGGGTGGTATGGCTAGGTTTTTTTAAATCAACTTTTTAAAATTGAGGTATAGCATTCATACACTAAATGTACAATCTTAAGTATATAACTTGAAGAAATTTTATGAAATTAACATATTACATAAGGACCACTCAGAACAAGACATGGAACATTTCAGCACTGCTTCCCCAAATCTTTATGCTCCCTTTCATTTAGGCAGCTTTCCCCGCCTCCTGCCCCCTTAACAACCGCTACAAGCCTCCCTCGTTCACCAACAATAATTAGAAACTTGGGCTAAAAATGAAAACTCAAGAAGTCACAGGCAATCCCAGAAGCAACACCTCACAGATTTCATCAGGCGGCCTATGTTTACATTTCTGTGGGACAGAATGACGCCCACACTCTGACACATCCTTTATTTAGCCCTGTCCTCAAAGAAAAGATACCTTTGAAAGGAGAGAGACTGTGAAAGAGGCTCCTATCTGTCCAGAGGGAGAAAAGAAGCACATGTGAAAGGAAGGGAGTGAAAGAAGGGGGGACGTGCCAGCCCTGACCTCACGAGGCCCCTCTGGGAGACTCTGTCCCCATCGGACCTTCACAGGGGTTCACCTGAGGCCGCAGCCCCCACAGGTGGGAAGGACTCATCATGAAAAGGATCCCAGCCCACGTCTTCCCGTGTGACCACAGCCGGTCAGTCCCAGTGTGAGCAACTGGGTGTGAGGATGCTAAGTTCGCCTGTCCACTAGTAAAATGAGCTCATTAGAACCAACCTCTCTGACCACTGAGGGATGCTGTGAGAGCACACAAACACGCCCCCACAAAACTGCTTTGGAAGTGCTGCTACCTCTGAAACATTAGCTCTTAGAGTTTAAAGCAGGGATGGGAAACCTCAGTGACTTGGCACAGTTAGGTGAGGGTGCAGCTGGCCAACACACTGGGGCATGGGTGCCCTGTCCAAAGCGTGTGTGTGAGGAGTAGGGGGGACACTTGGACACTTGTTGGCTGTGGAGAATGCAGACTCAAAGAGGCAATACTGTCTGATTTTTCAAGAGAAATCAGAAGCTCACTTTTTATGTGAAATAATGAACTTATAAAAACTTGAGTGACACTGTGGGCTAAATGAAACACTGGCAGGATAGGACCCACCGAGCAACAGTTCCCAACCTCTGGTTGAGTACGTACTGGTCTTCTGGGCCAGAGTCTAGCCCTGCCCCTACCCCGTGGCTTTCAAGGCCCACTCTTGTCCTGTGGACATATATTCCACGCTAAGAATGGCCAATTGAGTCCAATATCCCTGTTGCTGTTGTTTTCTAAATAGATGATGAAACTGAGTTCTGGGAAGGAAAGGTGATTTTTGCCAAGGCCAGCGCCGTGAGAGCAGTGAGTCCCCCCGACTCCTATTCCAAGCACCCTGCTGCCCACCCCCTCTCCCTGCAGGGAGAGGACACAATCAGGAGACAAGACCACAGGCAGCGAGCAGGAGGCTGGGCCTCCTCTCACGGACCTGGGGACTCTGCCCACCCTAAATGGCTCCCGTGGCCCACAAGCCCACGGCTCTCCACCGGCAGGGGCCTCGGGAGGAGCCCCCGCTCCTTACCTGCACATCCAGGGTCTTGCGCGAGGAGGCAGGCGTGTTGGCATAGGAGCTGATGGACGAGCTGGTGTTGATGTCATCCGTGCTGAGGTTGTCTATGGTGTCACTGATCCCGCTGCTGACGGAGCTGCTGTCATCCCAGCTGCCAAGACAAACACACCCTGAGCACGCCACGCCGCACCAGCTCAGCCTGACGATAGAGACAGACGTGTACCATCCCCGAAGGCTCCTGGTGCACAAAGCCCCAGACACAGCTCCTTTGCCTCTAATGTGACTCATCTTCAAGGGTGACATCCAACTGCTTCTGTCTGGCAGCTGGGGGAAGTGGGTGATATGTGTCTTCCCTAAAAGGCGGTGCTTTCCTGAGCAGAGGTGACTAAACACATACACACTACCTACCCCATCCTCAACATCACCTGGGGAGCTTTCAAAAGCCAAGGGCCACCTCCAGAGACAGAAGAGGGGCAGGGGGTTGGGGACTGGAGCAGGAAGTGGGCAGAGAATGAGTCAGCAGGGGTGTCCTCCCCTGCGGCTCATGGGGGAAGAAGAGCTGCTGTAGGAATTCTCTGGATCCCACTCCTGGCACAGAAAGCCAAGAGAAGGGAGGTGCAAAAGTTGGCAGAAACCCACCAACTCTATTGGCAGTGCTAATAACTGGAGAAGGGAATGGCAATCCACTCCAGTATTCCTGCCTGGAGAATCCCATGGACAGAGGAGCCTGGTGGGCTACAGTCCGTGGGGTTGCAAAGAGTTGGACATGACTGAGCGACTAACACAACACTGTTACTGCTGCTACTAAGTCGCTTCCGTTGTGTCCGACTCTGTGCGACCCCATAGATGGCAGCCCACCAGGCTCCCCATCCCTGGGATTCTCCAGGCAAGAACACTGGAGTGGGTTGCCATTTCCTACTCCAATGCATGAAAGTGAAAAGTGAAAGTGAAGTCGCTCAGTCGTGTCCGAGACCCCATGGACTGCAGCCCACCAGGCTCCTCTGTCCATGGGATTTTCCCAGGCAAGAGCACTGGAGTGGGGTGCCATTGCCTTCTTCGAACACAACACACACACAACGCTAATAGATCTCAAGATGCATCCAAAATAGAGTCCTTCATTTCTCAGTCCTCAAATCCGTCAAGACCCTCATCCTGCACCACTCAAGTCAAATCTCCACGCAAAGATTCTTCTTTTTCCTTCTACCATTTCCTGCTTCCCAACGCCAAGACATTCAGGGCGCCCCCCTGGTCCTCCTGCCCCTGCTTGCAGAGTTTCTCCTAGTGTGCACGGCTGCCCCCTCCCCTGTGCCCAGAAGTTCTGGCTGCTTC
Source organism: Nanger dama (assembly GCA_917880005.1). NCBI lineage: Eukaryota > Metazoa > Chordata > Mammalia > Artiodactyla > Bovidae > Nanger > Nanger dama. The sequence continues at coordinate 2,317,860 of CAKJTW010000085.1, read as the reverse complement.
TGCCCTGCCTGGTGACTGCCAACAAGCCAGCTGGGCTCCAGGGTCCTCTTCTGGTTCCCAACCATCTAGTCTACCCACAGCAGCCAGAACGGTCTCTGTGAAACACAAGTCAGATCTATTGCTCCGCTGCTTCAAATCCCTCAGGGCTTCTCGGGACTCCCTACTCTGGCCCTCAAGACCCCGTGATCCAGCCCCTCCTCCAGTCAGTCCTGCCATGGACACCCCATCTTTATCGCTCACCAGCTCTGGGGTTTTGCCTTCAAGGCTTTGATTTACTGTACCTCTTCCTGGATGCCTGCCCGCCCCCTTCTCTCTGAAGAGTCACCTCCCCAGAAGGCCTTCCCTGGTCCCTCTATCCACAGTGTCCCTTCCTCCCACCCTCTCCCGATCCCCCGGCATCAAGTCTGGTTGCAGGGTGGTAGATACACAGCAGGTGCTCAATAAATACCTGCTGATTTAGACACATAGAGCGGGAAGTTGAGGAACCTATAAAGTAAGCTTCACTTGACGGAGTGGGAATGGCTACGTATTACTATTTCTATGGTACAGGTAGAGAAACCAAGGCTGAGGAAGGCACGACACTTCACAGGAGGTCAGACAGCATAACGGGCAGGACCTGAATCCAGCTGCCCCTCTCTCCTATGACGACACACAGCTCTCCATTACGTCCATTGTCAGTGCACACGGGCAAACGGCAGGGCCCACTTCCCCAGGAGGAAGCCCAGGCTCGGGAGCTGGTGTGTCACGGAGCAGGAGTGGCAGGGCCAATATGTGCATCCGGGGCCGTGTGATGATAAAGCGTTGACTTAACCACATTTGTCCACCACTCAGCCCTCCACAGGGAGCCGGGCCTCACCGAAAGGCCCACAGAGCGGCTCTCTGATGCCTCAGAATGCCAGGGTCAGAACAACTCCACGCCTCGGTATACATCCAGAAAAACAAACACAGTAATTCGAAAAGATACATGCATCCCAATAAGGCAGCATTATTTACAACTGTCACGATATGGAAGCAACCTAAGTGTCCATCAGCAGATGAATGGATGAAGAAGATGTGGTATATATACACAATGGAATATTACTCAGCCATATAAAAGAACGAAATTTTGCGATTTGCAACAACATGGATGGGCTTGGAGGGCACTATGTTTAGTGAAATAAGTCAGACAGAGAAAGACAAATACATATATAATATCACTTACATGAGGGATCTAACAAAATACAACAAAGTGGAGAATGTAACAAAACAGGAACAGATTCACAGAACAAATGATGGTCACCAGTGGGGAGAGGGAGTAGGAGAAGGGGCATGAGAGGGGTAGGGGGTTGAGAGGTACAAGCTATGTATAAAATACAACTACAAGGATATATTGTACAGCATAGGTAATCTAGCCAACATTGTGTAATGACTATAAATGGAGTATAACCTTTAAAAACTGTGGCATACATTATATATATGCATATGTACACACATATACCGAAAGAAATGCCACTGTCTGAGGTTTAGAAAGTTAGGAGCACCCCAAACCACCACTCCCGAATAATGAAAAGGAAGTTCTGGTTTGTTCCACCAGCTCATAGGATGCCTGTCTGAGCTCTGCTGATCAGGCAGGAAGACGAAGCTTAGTGGAAACCCGTTTTCATCACCTTTCCCTTCAGCCTGCCAATTTGGCTTCTAAAGCCCACCTGGAGGGTCCCACACAAGTGCAGGGGAGACATGCAAAGGTGGTTCTCAAGCAGGGAGGATAAAGGGGGGCTGGGTGGGAGCTCAGGAGGAGGCTCACTAAGGATGAATTCGCAGGAAACTGCAGTTCCAGGTCCCAGGCAACTTCCTGCCTGTGATTCCACTGGCTTGGCCCGGCCCCCATCCGGTTCCAAATCCTCCTTTAAGGCCTTCTCCAAATATCCTGGCCCACCCTGACAGTCCCCTCCTCTGAATTCACAGTCTTCCGCATTTGGGCTCATTCTGTGCGCTCTCGCAGTTTTCCAGTCATTCTCTCTGTGAAGGTCTGTCCTACTTTCTAAGCACCCGCAGGGATCTGCCTAGTGACAGTAAGCAGTACAGCCTGTGTGTCAGGCATCAGGCAAGGGGCTTGCAATACATCACTTCTATCTCTGCTTTTCACATCACACCTGCAAGGGACCCGTTCTCCTCCCCAGTTGACGGGTGAAGGGATCAAGGCTGAAGGAACGAGTATCTTGCCCAGTGCCCCACTTCAGTCCACTTTGGAATTGGGTTTAAGGCAGAACTGTCTAATCTGGGAACACGTGCTCCCTCTGGCCTGCATCACCCGGCCGTTCATTGAGCACTTGCCACATGGTAACTCTTCAGCACCTGCACGTATTCTCAGCCACGCTCCTGTTCCCTCACGGGTGGCTTTGCTTCCTAATGAGGACACAGGCTCAGGGCTCTCAGCAAATGCAGGGCAGGGTTGGCCAGGAAACTCTCCTGACCCCGATGCCCACCCTCCCCACCACCACCTCCAGGGCAGCGGTACAGCAGCAATGCCAGCCTCCCCATCCCCCATCTCCAGGCATACAGCATGTATTTATTGAACGCCTGCTGACTGAACTCACGTGCAGGACAGGCAGGGCACGTTCTGACGCAAAGGCAGCCCCAGCAGTGGATTCTGAGCCCGGTTCCCTCCCACTTTGTCCTCTGACGTGTCACAACCTCTGTGCCTCCGTTGCTTTATGGGTGACACACGGATGTGGACGACACAACCTAGGCTGGCAACCGTTTAAGGCTCTGCTGGGTGACAGCACAGACGGAAAAGGACTCCGACCACTGTCATGATCAGAAGAAAATCCCGAGTCTTTCATTGCCTCGGCTCTCCAGGGTCAGCCACTGAAAGTATCTGAAACTTCCTACAATCCAAGGATGAAGCAAGAAGACATACAGGAGAGGAGCGTGGCTGGAGAGGAGGAAGGAGGGGGAATCAGTAACAGGTGCCCGTGAACCCAAGCTCCGGATTTTCTTGCTTTGAAATTGCACCCGCTGTTCCTCTGTGCCCTCCGAACACTGAGATGCTGTTGCAGGGGGCACGTGGCACTCCTCACACACACACTTCTCCCATGTCTGTGCACAGAGCATCATGGGGCCACCCTGAGCTGACAGGGGTCTTAGCAACTGAGTCAGCCCAGAAGGGGCAAATCAACAATCTACCCCACAGAAAAGTGGGAGTGGGGAGACTGAGGAGGAGGATGAAGGAGCAATGGCCAAGAGAGCTCTATGCTGAGCACGAGCTGCCTCAGGGTCCCCAGAGCTGTCTGTGCACCAGAAACAACAGCTGTCCCCGGGCTCAGAAAACCAGCTACGTCTCCCTCACTTCTGGCTGTTTGGGGACACTGGTGAATCTCTCTACATATAAAATCACTTAGCTTCAACTTGTCCCTTCTCTAAAGTTCAGGATATTCTAAATGGTCCTGGGCCACCAAGATCACTGTCAGGGAGTTCCAAGAAGCATCCTAAGGAAAACTGGTTCCAGAAGATGCTCTGTGATAACAATGTGGTCCTAACGAGAGAATGTACGGTATGCTACCCCCTGCCCCTCAGAGATTCAAGTTGCCCATGAACTTCTTATACAGTGTTGGCATGATCTCTTTAACGTTGCCTAAAAGAGCACCCCCACATGGGAGATGCTGAGAATGACACACACACTCTGGAAGAAAAGCAAAAGAAGCCTAAAGCTGCCACTGGGCCCTTCATCCTCGGCTGCCTAAGAAGGCAGCTAGCAGAGAGGGAGGGAAGCGGAAGCAAGAGCAGTAACATCACATGAGCTCCTGCATCCAGCCGGGCCAGAGGTCAGAAGCCACCTCTGGGAGACCAAAAGCCATCTCTGGGAGACCAAACAGTGAGATCTAACACATTTCTTTCTTTTACTCAAAACTAGCTTGCTTATGCTTTTGTCAGTCGGTACACTGGTGCTAACTAATGAGGGCTTGCAATTTGTTTGTAAAACAACTCCAGACGTGCAGCTGAAAGTCAGATGGGAAAAATGTGGAAAGCATGTAGAATTCATTCAGGCAGTAAGAACGCTAGTTGAATCCAATCAAGCGGCAAAGGAAATTAGGTACAACGTGGGACGGGCTACAAGTCTGTTGACCCAAGTCAGGCGATAAATGTTGAAAGAGGTTACAAAACCTGATTATGGCTGAAATTTGAAAGAAACTCAGAGGATTTGGGTTTGGCAGTGTGGTGACACAAAGTTGCAGTGAAGAGGCTCGAGAGACAGAAAGAACTACAGTGTTCTCAGCCATGGCCCCAGAACAATCATTCTGGAATATGGTTTGGCCATTCCTGCACCCTGCTCTTGAATCCGATTGTGAAAAATGACATGAGGGTTTTGAGCCCACTTGATAGGATGAACTTCCTCCCCCTCAGTGGGGAGTAAAGTGATTTTAAATCCTTGGGACAGTCTAAAAGATGAAGGGAGATAATGAAATAAATCCTCATATTAATGCTTAGTAAAAGCTTAGTGATCATATTAATGCTTAGTAAAAGGTTACTGATCATTGGGATAATCTATATAATTTATACTATTTTTAAAAATATATGGCATATTAGAGAATCTAAAAAGGTCTTGTGCTTTGAATCTAAATGAGTACTGATTTTTCATTTGAGATTTTTAAGATGAAAGACTTAAAAACTGGATTCAGACTGTACAAAGAATTGAAGTGTTTTGGACAAACTGACGTTACAAATATCATAAGTTATTTGATTTGCAAAGGTTGTTTAAGTGCTTAGAAAGATTTTGCTTGCTAGGCTACTAAAATCTCATTTGAAGAACTTGAGAAAGCCAGGTATGTTAAGTTTACAAATGTGATCTAAAATATTTCAGGAAATTGATCTAGATTCACAAATAGTACTAATCAGTCAAACACAATTTGTTAAGTTTGAATTAATAAAGTACTAATCAAAATAACAGGTGGAAACATTCTTACTTTATGCAAAATACTTGACTTACTAAGATTTCTAAGAAAACACAGGTTTAAGATTAAAGCTTTAATAAATTGAATAGTAAAACCTAATTAATTCTAAGACACTCTTTTTGGGTACAAAAGTGTTCCTAGACATTGAGAAAAACATTAAAGAAGATTTTGTTTTGTGAATGAATGATTTTTATATATGAATGACCAGAAGGATAAATGAACACAAGACAGATCTATTCTCTTTACCAGTTTTTCCTGTTCCACTTCACCTTCATGCTATATTGTAAGATTGCCAAGACTACTCCAAAACTGCTCCAAAAGTGTTAGTGGAAACAGCACCGTGTTCAACAGCCTTGGGAAACAACCAGAAGAGCCCGAGGGACCCCTCCTCCCCAGATTCTATAACAGGAAACTAAAAGGGCATAGGGCCCACAGCTTGGCTGGTTTCCCTGTCTTTTTTTTTTTTTTTTTCAAAACAGCATATGATATTTATGCCCTATAAATTCTTTGGCTGGGACATCTAGAGAAATGGAAGATGCTTCTGTTGACTTCTCAGAACCATCAACAAAAAGCATCATTTCCTACCCAGATCACGGCCACATACTTTTTCTCTACTCAATGAAAAGTCCTCCACTGGTGGTCAGATGGCATGACTACAGGTATAAGTGATCAGACTGGAAAACGACTTTCACCTATTTTTGCCAATGGATGGGTGGAAAGAATTCCATCAAACATTTGCTATTTTTTTTTTCAAGACTCCTAAACTCTAATGTTTTTGAATCCGGAGCCAGGGACCTTGAATTCATTTTGTTCATCTCACCCTGTCAGCCAGCACCCTCTATGTGCTAGGCATCACGCAAGGTATCAGGGATACAGTGATGACTCAGTGGTCCCTACCCTTGATCGCAAAGCCGGTAGATGTGACAGACAAGAAGGCAGGGCTCAGACACCGAGGAAAGCGTAAAACAGGAAGGAAAGCAAAGGACACAGAGTGGAAACTGCACTGGTTTCTGACACGTCTACAGATTTCAACAGCCCCTCAAACCACCAACCAAGTGCCAGCATGAGGCACCAGTCGGCAGCGTGCCAAAGCCCAGGCCCACTGACGCTCTTTGCTGTGCCGCTCTCTCCTTCAAGGCTTGCGGGTGGCAAAGGCAAGAAGTCAGGAGAGCCAGGCCCAGGCCCCAGCCCTCCCCAGAATCGCCTCCTAGAAGACTTCAGACACCTCACTTACTCTCTAGTTCTCTGTCTCCAGCGAGGGAGCTGGACACAGTGATCCCAGAGGGTGCTTTCTAATCAGCATCCCGGGGGTTAAGCTCAGAGAAAAGCTAGTAGAGGCAAAGGGCACTGAAGGTCCCCACCGATCAGAGCATCTCTTTCCGTTCAGCAAAAGCTGCGAAAGAGGTCACTACACTTTCTAGTCTCTGGTTTCCTCACTGCTGATTTCATCTCATAGTGACTCTTTCTGAAGAAGGATCTTCACGCTGAGCCTTTTCAATATTTGGAATAGGTGTCGATATCTTACACACAGGCAACGATTACTTAGTGCTGAGCTGTAACTGCCCTCTTTAGACAGACCTGAGCTTTCTCATTTGACACCACCCCCACCTGAGCCTTTGTACTCAGATAGGCTACCTGAGTTTGAGCAAGCTCTGGGAGACGGTGAAGCACAGGGAAGTCTGGTGTACTGCAGTCCGTGGGGTCGCAAAGAGTGGACACGACTGAGCAAAGGAACAACAAGGCTACCTGATTTACCCATAATAGAGAGGCATTACAATCCAATCCACAATAGAGGCTCTGCATGACCACAGTATTTATCCACAAAGGAATAAGATGCAATATTACCTAACGTATAAAGCCACCGTTGGCAGTGTTTACCAAATGCTAGGCACTGTACTAGGCATGGTATGTATGCGTTTAGGAGTCATCTAATGACTTATCAGAGGCAGAGTACACATAGGTCAGCTTCGAAATCTCTATCTGCTAACCAGCCTCATCTTCAAAGGGCCTCCACTGACGGACAGCAATCAAGCATAATATCAAAGAGACCCTGTGTGGGCCAAGACACAGCATTTTAACCAGAGTCAAGGCTCTCGAAAGTGACCAGAAAATCTATTCAAAAATGGAAAGGCCCATAAAACAAGGAGATCCAGTTTCAGAGTCTTACAAGAGATGCTGACATCACTGTGTCAGGAATTCAAATGCCACTCAGAGGGCTTAAAGCACAATTTTAACAGCCCAAACACAAGCTATCAGCTACGAAAAACGCAGGTGAAAGAATCGTAAATTATTCCAGCCTCTCACACTCCCTGTTTCCCTCACTCTTGTGGGGAGTTAGCATTCCATAGAACCTGCTTTCACCAGGCTCCCCTGAGAAATCACCTCTAATCTGGACAAATTTTTAATATCAAGCTCTTCTGGGGAGTCTGTGATCCGTAATGGTTCTGAATTAATGTGGTATTGTATTTACAACTTCATCTCAACAGCAGGAATCTGCAATGGTTCTGAATTCATGTGATACTATATTTACAAATTCATCTTCCATGAAGTAAAAAGGCAAAACCGAACCCCAAGGTTAGAAAGATGATTAAACAGATTTTTCCACTAGGATTTACACGCCCAGGCATGAGGAATCCTGGCTTTCAGCAAAAGACTCTTGACTCTAAGAAGAGGAGTTACTGAACGATCTGGAGGGTCATTAGACATTCCAAATGGACTCCCTGTGAGATAATGTTGTTTATGCAAGGGAAAGACACGCTTAAATGATGTTGTAAAAAAAAAAATCAGCTTGTAGAGAAATATTCATTCCCTGCTCACTAATAAACCACAGAAGGTTAGAACAGAAGAGATAAAGTACTGCAATTCTGGTCCTCAAAAGCAGCCTTCACTAAGCAGGGGATCTTAATCACCCTCCACCCAAAACCCCCACCCAAAGACTGGGTCTACTCCAGAAGGCCCTAACCATTCTCAGCAACTGTCTTGGCCAGCCCCCCGCCCTCCTGTCTGCCCCTATCCTGGTGACTAAACTCACGCTATAGAGCCACCCAGGGCCGGGTAGGCTTTACCTGCTCACTTTTCCAGTTCTGCTCCGGAATCACGGCAGAGCCCATTTCCAGGGCCCCGTGCCCCCTGCCAGACAGCTGCATTCACTTGCAAAAGCCCAGACTGGTGGAACTTGTTTTCTGGCTATTGTTCAAGGCAATTGTTCCTGTGAAACCCCAGGGCCCAGCGGAATGAGATCCTTTGGTGTGGATGAGTGAGCAAGTCCAACCAGGGCTTAGCAGTAACCCCCGGGAAGGGAAAGGGTTTGGCTACCTCCATTTCCCACCAGACAGGTATGTTAACTATTTCCTCCCCAGGAGCTTTTCTCAGGAGCATCACCTCCTCTAACCACTGCTGGGGCCCATTAAGAAAATCTACCTTCAAAGAACGCAACAGGACTCCTGCAAAATCCAGTTGCTGCCTATCTGAGAATGATAAGAGCCAACTTTAATTGAAGTTTAAAGCTGCGCCAGACTCTGTGCTAATTATATTACTTGCATTCTTTCATTTAACCCGCCCAACTCTATGATAAAAATAATAACTAGTATTGAGGGCTTATCTATATTTTCTCCTGGGTACCATGAGATTGAGACTAATTCTATACCCATTCGAGAGATGGGACAACTGACTTTTGGAAAGAAAGGCCCAAAGGTCACACAACTAGGAACTGTTGAAGTTGGGATTCATACACAGATCCAAGAATGTGCAAACACCTTGTTTATCTATTCAACTGACACATTTTCATGAACACTTGTCATGTGTATTAGAAGGGAGTTCAAGTTTCCCACATGAACAAAAATAAGTAAATAAAAGAGAGCTACTTGAAAAAAGCTACGAGCAAGCAAGTCGCCCTTTAGGTTCTCCCCTGCGATCAGCCTACACAGTTTGCTGTTGCGGTACAAAATAACCCAGAACCTGAGTTCAAACGAAAGCCAGGATGGAGTTAGATGCTAATCCAAATAAATTAAGTTTCCTCCAGCAGTGGGCCAGGGTACCGTAAACCTCTGAAGCTCTGGATGGAGGCAGCACATGCTCTGAAGAAAAAAAAAAGCAAAATATTGGGCTGGCCAAGAAGTTTGGGTTGTTCTGTAAGACGCTTTGGAAAACCCAAATGAACTTTGTGGCCCATCTAACAGATCTCAGTTTGAACCCTGGTCCTGCCATTTACTTTGTCAGTGTCTTCACCTCCATAAGACCCAGACCTCCTCCTCTATGACCTGGTGCTGATCAACACCCAGGCCACTAACGCCTTTTGTGGGGACCAAACCAGAACTCCAGGCACAGAGGAGATAACCAGCTCCTGTCAGCTGTAGGGCGGGATCCAGGGACTTTGCAAAGACCACAGGAAGGAGAGGCAGGCCCACAATATGAAGAAGAGGATGAAGAGCTCGCTGCCATAAATGGGCAGGGTCCCGGGGGAGAAGCAGCTTCTACAGACGGTGCCAGGTGCAAGGCCAATCATTTGAGGTGGAGAGAGGGAAACAGGAACCCCATAAAGAAGGCTCCGAGGGGATTTAGTAGCACTCAGAATGTCAGGGGTTGAGTTTCACCCCACGGCACCTTTGTCCCATTTTGGTAACTCATTCCCTCAACAAGTAGGTGGTCCCCTGAGTAAGCGTGAAATTCCTCCTTTGGCTCCAGGGGCTGGTTGAGCTACCAAGCCCAGAGCTCTGGTCCGGATGCCCTCTACCCTCATTGTTAGCATAGGCACCAGCATGTCTGCTGGCCTCAGCTACACAAAGGCCTCTCTCCTCCAAGGCTCCACCAGAGAAAGCTGCTGACACTTGGTCCACAGCCTCCTGGCTTTTGCCAAAGATTGCAGCAAAGTCATTCTGCTGTTCTGTTTACCAGAAGATAAGAGTACTCTAAATATCAACAGAATTCAGCATATCATATACAGCTCAGCCTATCATATAGCTCATGAAAATACTGGCGAACATAAGCTGAAAAGCTATAACAGTGGGCTCCAGGGATTTTGCTAAAGCATTTTACATTCATTATCCCACACACTTCTATTAGACTATAAGGCACAAACTATTAATGTTCCCTTTACAGATGTGAAAACTGAGGCTTACAGAGGCTATGGTGACCTGCCCACGGTGCCAGAGATAATAAACAGAGCTGGATTTGAAGCTAGATCTGCACGGTTCTAAAACTCAAGCTCTCATTCTATGTAAGAGCAGAGGCAAAGAGGCTTTCAAGGAATTACAGTCCAATAAGAACTCAGAACTCCCAACTGCTATGCAAAAAGCCCAGGACACCTTTTTTTTTTTTTTAGTTTTATTTTGTCTTGGAGTATAGCTGATGAATAAAGTTGTTATAGTTTCAAGTGAACAGCGAAGGGACTCAGCCATACATTCTCCCTCCAAACTGCCCTCCCCAAACCCGGGATATGTTTTAATGGAATCAAAGTATTCTCCATGTAATTATAGAAAAGCTGGGGTAGGGAGGAAATCCCAGATAGGGCATTGACTGGCTGCTCTAGGTCTAGAGTTGTTGGTGGAGGAAGATGTGGGGGTCTCGACACTTCCATTAACACCACCCACCCACCCACACATACTCCCAGTCACCTCCCAATACATCTTAGGTGTTTGGAAACCTGAATGCCCAGGATAGAACAACAATTGGCCTCACTCAGGGCAACTTGTCAGGGGCCTGCCCTTCAGCTACCCTTTCTAGGCCGATGGGATGGGAAGGGAAGGAAGCCCAGGTCAGGAAACAAACATTCTGAATCAGCTCTGGGACCCAAAAACAGTTCCACCCTAGCAAACTAGCCGCCCCAGGCACACATGCAAGAGGCTAAGGCCAAGCCTGGGTCAGCCTTAACACGCCGGGTGGGGACTCCGGGACTCCAGCAGCCCCAGGCCAACTTCCAGACTACTGACCTTCCCAGTCTGACTTTCACTTGGGCTTTCACCTCCTCCCTCAACCATAAATCCAATGAGCAGCAAATCCAGTCACAGATTCATCTAGAGTCCAAAAGCCTGAAAGAGATTAGCAAACTCTCAGGTAGGTCTTGCTGCCAAAGTGCAGTTCTTTTGATGCCACCCCTCTCCAGAAATGAGACGAATTGGAGAGGCCCAGGCAGGCCATGCTTGCAAGTATCATGTGTGCGTTGGCGCGTCCTCCACAATAAAAAGTGCCCTTCATCCAGCTGAACCCACATTTAAACTTACAGATAAAACCATCCTGAGCCATCTGCCAAGCCCAACAAAGAAGGCAGAGTGGTGGCCAGTCCCGGCTCTGCCTAGTGTCTGTGTGACCTTGAGTGCATTCCTTAGCCTCTCCTGGCTCCCACAGCCTCACCTCAAATTAAAAATAATATTGTTGGCTTCGCAAGAAAAATTAAATGAGACAATGTCTGTTAGATGCTTGGCCAGTAGTAGGTGGCAATGAAGAGTGTTTCCTCTCCTCCTTGTCTGGCTTAAAAATAGAAATGTTCCTCTTTGGGGAGCTTTAGAGCAGTCCTAACAAACAAGAAAAGGACTTCTACTTAAATCTATGCCATCTCTCCTGGAGCCTAGTTTCCAGAATAAAAAAAATTATAAAAAAAACAAACACACAACCACCCAAACCACCCAGTAATTTGCAGTATTAGTAAACACAACCACAAGTTCACCCGGCTTCTTAGATTCCAAACAAAACCAACAGCAAGTCGTTTTAATCAGAGCCCTCTGCACCACCAGCAGTCCTTGCCCGGGTCCCAGCGTTGCCTCTCTCCAGTTCTCCCGCTCCCCAACTCCACCCCAGGCTCAAAGGTCTCCCCCTAAAAGCTGAAATAAGGACCTAAGAGAGCCAGTGCTTTGGTCTCAGCAGCTTCATTGATAGGATGGTCTGGAATATACTGACATTACCCAAATGTCCAGGTGAACCAAAGACATTTGTTCTAGCTGCCTTTAGGACTATCAAGGTTAAAATAAAAAGGGATGAGGGTGAGAAAGACAAGGATGATGAGTTTCCAGACCCGCGACCACCCACCCCCCACCACCAACTACGTAGCCCACGGCAATTTTGGCAGCTGTGCCGACGGCTGCTCTGCCCCGCTTTCCAGTACCACCCAGGGCAGCAGGAGCACCACACCCTGGCCCAGGCCCTAGGAGTTTCAGAATATCCTCCTACCTTGTCAGGTTCCTAGGCCAGAGCATTCTACATTGTGATCCTTGGAGAAAGCAGACAAAGAAGCTGAATGAATCTCACGATGGCAATTCCGTCAGCCAGCCAGCCAGCCAGGCAGGCAGGCAGCCGAGCCAGCCCACACCGGACCAGGGAATCCCAGGCACCAGCAATCGGCTACTAAAGCGCCAGCTACAAGGGGATCTCCATTCCCCTGCCCAGGAAAGAAACCGGATCCACCGACAAAATTAACCCCTAAAGTGCCAAAGGAGCGAGGGGTCAGGCCAGAGTGCTGGTATCAAGTCAGCTGTGAAAAGTTTCAGCAAAGCAAAAGCTAACACCAAACTTGGAAATTGTTACCGTAAAGCACCTAGTGGAAGGGCCCTCATGTGGTCCCAAGGGAGCCAGAAACAGCTGGTCAAGCTGAATAAAATCTAGATGTGAAAGGATATCCTAAACACCCATGGACTGTGCTAAAATGTTAGGAAAAGTCTCTCCGCCAATGCTGCGGCTCTTAACGATGACACAGATATCGCTGACAGTGACATTTCTTAACTAATTCCACCCACAACTGAATGCGGAACACTTGATAGAAATGATTAGCCTACAGAGATAACTGCGGAACCTGGGAAGGAAGAGACACTTATTCGTACAGTTAACAATGACGCAAATTATTTCTGGTGATGTCAATTTGGGGGCAGTGCCAACAAAAATATGCATTAATTTCTTGTTTTTTTGTTTTGTTTTGTTTTGTTTTAAGGAAGCTCGGTGTATGCATGGCTACTTTAAACATTATGGTATACAAGCTGGGAGGGGAGGTGGGATGGGAGAGAGTCCCAGTTCTGGGATGGGAAGGGGTTGCACCAACTAATCCCTATTAAAACCTGTAATCAAGGAATTCAGGAGAAACTATGTAAACAGATGCTGAAAACAATGAACAACTGTTTTACTAGTGAAAATTCAAAAGCATAATAATGTCAGAGCCACAAGTCTTTATTTTAAAATGAAGGAGGACTAAGATGCTCTCCCAAAGCCCTATTTTCTCTCCAAATATCCTACCAGTTGGCTCCCGGCTGCTTTCAAAGGCTTTCCCAGAGAAAGACTCTCCCCCTGGCCTGGGCTGCCTCTCCAATCAGAGTTCAGGGTCGGGGGATGTGGGGAGGGGGTAGGGTGGTGTGTGTGTGTGTGTGTGTGTGTGTGTGTGTGTGTGTGTGTGTGTGTGTGTGTGTGTGTGTGTGTGTGTGTGTGTGTGTGTGTGTGTGTGTGTGTGTGTGTGTGTGTGTGTGTGTGGTGTGTGTGTGTGGGTGTGTGTGTGGGGGTGTGTGTGGGGGTGTGGTGGGTGTGGGTGTGGGTGGGGTGTGGGTGTGGGTGTGTGTGTGTGTGTGTGGGTGTGGGTGTGGGTGTGTGGGTGTGTGGGTGTGTGGGTGTGTGGGTGTGTGTGTGTGTGTGTGTCTGGGGAGGGGAGAGGGGTAGGCAAGGAAGCAGTAACTGGCCCAGAGCAAGGTCTCAGGGTGGTCAACGTTTGCTCAGCAAACAAAAGCCTTTCAAAGGGGGAATGAAGAGCCACCCCCACCCCAAAAGGGGACAATAAAAGGTCAGCTCAGAAAGGAAGTGAGGGTCTAGTGAGGCTTCCCAGGTGAAAGAAAAACAAGTGTGTCCAGGAGCCGAGATTTTAATCTTGAAGGAGTCTCAACCAAAGTTAATCATTTACCTCTCATCCCTTAGAGCCCTCTCCCAGGTGAAAACCTATGGCCAGAGCCTGTCTCTGCAGTGGTGAGTGGAAGGCTGAGGCCAAGATGCTGAAGGGTGGCTTCAGGGAAGAGCAGTGATCTGTCAGGACGGACCTAAACTCTGGCTGACAAAGATGCTTTAAACCATCCCTGTCTCTGAAACTGAATTTATCTTTACAACATGACTTATTTGAGAATCTGGCTGACCTCTGGGTTACTTAGGTGGAACGAGACTACATATATGGAGACATACATACAGAAAGACATATACAATTTCCACTGTTTGCTGCAGTTGTTCTTGGTTATAAGCTAATATAATATGTAAACATCCACATGAATTGCCAAGGTAACTAAAGGATTTATTCATTTAACTGATATTACCAAGCCCCTGCTATGCAAGTCAACAAAATAGACAAAATATTCCTTACTCAAATGGAACTTACTGTTCAGTGATAGAACTATACAATCAATGAGACAAAATGTAAATTATAGAGTACGTTATAGTGATCAGTGCTAAGGAGAAAAAAGTAATGTAGGAAAGAGGCTGTGATTTGTCAAGGAGGATGTCTGAAATTTTACACAGGGTAGCTAGGGAAGGTCTCCTGAATGGATGAGTCCTGCAGATCTGAAAGAAGTGAGGCAGCTGGTTAGGTGACTATCTGGAGGGTAAGAGCCTTCCGAGAGAGGCAAAGGTCAGTGCAAAGGTCCTGAGACAGGACACAACTTACACATTCAAAAGCCACGTGTGGCAGGGGCAGAGTGAGCAGGGAAGCAGAGGAAACCAAGGAGGTCAGGTCAGAGGGTTTGGGAGGAGGGTCCCTGAGGAGAGCCTGGCAAGTCGCTGTAAGCATCTTGGCTTTTCCTCTGAGAGAGGATGCATTGGCAGGGGAATAAAGGAAGCTCTTCTCATGTACAAATTTCTCTAAATCTCCTTCAGCACCAAATATATAATCTCCATTATGCACAACTTTTTCAAGGGCGACTTTACTACATGAGACAATGCAGTTTAAAAGGGTCTCGGTCCTCTCCCTGCTGTTAAAAGGTCCCATCTTTAACGAAACACTCTGAATTCTCTGCATCTGCAAGGGTAAGGTTTAGGTAGGGCTTTCCCATGCTCTGAAAGGCAGCACACACTATAGCTAAGAGTTCCCGCAATGGGAGGAGATAAAGAAAGGAAGGCAGGTCAGCCAACCCGTGGGAGCAGACGCCCTTTGGCTCTTTTCAAACAGCCCGTACTTCCCCTGTCATTTCTGACCCTGGTTTCCAAACAGGCCAGATTCCAAAGACCTTCTAGGACACATAACCTTTTTCTCCACAGAAACAATGTTATCAGTGATGTCAAGGTTCTCAGGTTAACTTACAGAGCTATTTTTTAAACCAAAATGCAGCTGATCAACTCTACCCAGATATCAAACAGCAGAATAAAACCGCATTCTTAGAATACAGCAGGTAATTACAGAATACATACAACCACTGAAATGAATCTAAAAAAGATGTTCACTTATTTCTATGAATACTTTTATTAAAATACTACTAACGAGCCTACTTTATTCCTTCTTCAACATCATCAGTTTTTGCCCTTTTACCAGCTCTTCCCCACTAACTGGCCAAGGAAATAGGTCACCTATTTCATGAGATAAAATGTTCTTTAACCCCACGTCCATATTCTCCTCCATGACTATGTCAAGCAGAACACGTCAAAGAAGCCGTCTACATTCCAGCTTCTGTGGTCCACTGTCTCCTCCCCTGGCAGGCAGACTTGCGTTCCCATCACCCCACTGAAACTGTTTTGTTCCCCCAAGAACATCAATGGTTTAATTTTTGCCAGTGATCCTTCTGCTACCTAAGCGTTCAGCAGCATGTATGTAGCCAGGTTTGGCAGCTTCTTCCTTCTGGAATGCGTCTCTTCACAGGTTTCCATGCCATCATCTGCACCTGGTTACTTCCATCCTCACTGGCTGTGCCTCTGTGTCCTTCTGCTCAAGCTCCTCCTCTCCAGACCCCTCGGGCTCTGTTTCTTGTCCCCTGCTCTTTCCTACCTAGCCTTTCCCTAGGTGATCTCATCCACAGCTTCAAAGACTAGGCACAGACCACTCTGAAGTTTGCTTCTCTATCCTGAGCCCCTTGGGTGCATGCAACACATCTCAAATCTAATGCATCTCAGACAAAACAATTGTTTCCAACTTCTAATTTGTGTGCATTCCACTCCCAAATTGGAATCCTCCCCTTCCCAGTCAGTGTACCACTACCCATCAGTCATCTGTTAATCAGTATTTCCTTCATGTGTGTGTGTTAGTCGCTCAGTCGTGTTGGACTCTTTGCGACCCCATGGACTGCAATCCACAGGTTCCTCTGTCCATGAGATTTTCCAGGCAAGGATACTGGAGTGGATTGCCATTTCCTTCTCCAGGGGATCTTCCCAACCCAGGGATTGAACCTGGGTCCCCTGCACTGTAGGCAAATTCTTTACCGACTAAGCTACAAGGAAGCTCCTATAAAGTCCCCTAGCAAGTTCTTTTGCCTATACCTCTCCAACACACCTTGAACCTGATCACTCTTCAGCATCTACAGTAAAATAACCTTGGTCCAAGCCACAACTGCCTCTCTCCTTCAACAACCACCTCCTTGATTGCTCAGCCTTCCCTCTTGCTCTGCTAGGATCCCTCACCCCCACAGCAGTGACAGTGATCTTACTCAAGAAGACGTCGGGTCAAGTTGCCTTTCTGTCTAAAACCCTCCAGTAGCTTCCCAGGGAACTTAGAATAAAATTCAAATTCGTTCCCTCGGCCTGAAAGGGATCTGACTCCTGCCTACTCCCTCTCCCACTCTGCACCTCTCCTTCATGAAGTTCAAGTACAGGGCCCACATAGGCCTTGACACATACTAGGTCTCTTTCTATTTCATAGGCCCTGCGCTGAGTTCCACTTGCCTGTGATGATCTCCGTCCACATCTCCCCATGTTCGTCTCCTTCTCCTGGTTCAGGTCGTGGGTGGAATGTCACCTCCTCAGGGATTCCCTCTAGACTCTGGACCAGTTACCTTTCATAACACCCCATGGTACTTAACCAGTCAGCGCATTATTTGTTCATTTTCAAAGGAAAACAAAAACAAAAACAAAAACCAGTAAGCTCCTTGAAGCCAGGAGTGCTGTTTGCTTTCCTTCTGAGAGATCTCCTCCCAGGGCCAAGGGTAAGACAAGATGTTACCCATCAGTAACAGGTGATCCTGGTGCCATATCGGTGAAGATGCTGTCAGTCTCGAGATGCTGTCAGTGTGGCTTGACTCCTCCATTTCCCCCGTTCTTTGCTGGGGCTCAGAATCTATCTGATAAGTGAAAAATCTCCCTTTCCTGCTGAGAGGCTTATGGCTTATTGTCTGCATTTACAGATAGTGGGTCCCACTCTCCTTTTCCAGGGAGGAGGTGATACTGTCCTTCAATCTTACTATAAAGACAGAATGAGCCACATTTCAGTGTCGGATATTTTATCTCGAGGGGCGGCAATTTCTGGTACCTTCAATTGGCTAATTCTTGGGGTTTGTCTGAAGCTCACATCTGTGGGTCCTCACATGTGAAAGCACACACACACTCCTCTGTCCCTAAACAAAAGGCTTCATCCACCAGGAAGAGTACCCACTCTGTTATCTGTGTTTACCTCCCTCCCATTCTGAATCTGAAACTACAGGCTTGTTAACAAAACCTTGGACAGGGGAGGCTAGAGAACATAACCCCAGGTGCCAGCATCTTTGGCTTAAAATCATAAACCTAGACTTTTCATCCTCAATCCAACATCAGAGATGCCCTTTCTAACAGGGTGCCAATCAACAACAAACCAACTCCCAAATGGCAGCATTTCCAAAAAAGGACACAGGAGGTCAAAGCTATTTTCAATGATAAACAACAATCCAGATTTATACACTTTACTGTCTATACATCTCAATTCTCACAACTGGGTGGACACATTCATTATTATCTTTATGTCATAGAAAAACAAACTGGAACTCAGATAACCTAGTTGTCTTGCTCACAGTCAAAAAACTATAAGGGACCCAGAGTCTCAGAGGACAAATCCTGCCCATTTTCCATGACCCCACGAGCTCAGAGTAGCAAACAGTTCCAGGTTACTGTGCCAACAGATGCCACTACGACATTCAGTGGGTCAGGGCCACTGTTAACAGGTTACCAAATGGCAACCCACTCCAGTGTTCTTGCCTGGAGAATCCCAGGGACGGGGAGTCTGGTGGGCTGCCGTCTATGGGGTCACACAGAGTCGGACACGACTGAAGTGACTTACCAGCAGCAGCAGCAGAGTCCTTTAGCTGCTTCTAATATTGTTGGGCTTGGCCCAATTTAGACTTTACCAAATGCTATGACATCATGGTTTCTACAAGGAAGGTCGTTCTGGATGCTATGGGAAAAGTGATAAGATAAATAAACAGGGTATAGGAAAAGAGAGTCACCGGAGGCACTTCCTTTAAATAGAATGGTCAGAAAAGGCATCTCTGGAAGTGATATTTAAGCTGTTCTCCTTAAAATATCGGCTGGATGCTGGCCTTTATGCATCAGGCACCGTGCCTGGGAAATAGCAGTATGCAAAAGAGAAATGGTCTCCCTCTCTTCTTCATGGAGGTTGTAGCGTGGGATTTGTGGGGATTTCAGACATTCAAATAAAGAAACAAATGCATTTAATTGCAAGCCACGATACATGACATGAAAGAAAAGCCTAGTAAGCTGTGGAGCACATCAGAGGAGAAAAGAGATTACTGCTTTTAAAGTCAGAATAAATCTGTGCCTAGGCTGCCTGTACAGGAATGCTGTGCAATGCTAAAAGTTGACAATTTGGTGCAACATTTTAAATTTGTGCCTATTTATAGCTTTCCACATAATAAAATCTAGATCATCCCATAAAACCCCATGCCAAACACCCCAGGCTAATAATAACAGCCACAAAGATTCCTATCATTGTCCCCACAGCCAATAAGCAGTAACAGCAGACTGGAAGGTTAGTGCGTCTGGTGTTTGGGGAATAATTCAGTTAGGCCTTCCTGCATCTGTGGTCATGGTAATAAATCCGGTTACCTAGAAGAAAAAAAAAAAAAACCCAAGAAGCAAATCCACTTGGTAATTTGGTCTTTTAAAAGCAAAACATTAAAGGAAATTGAAAACAATACCACTGGCCATAAGGGGTTGGATGCATAGGGAAAACTCCAAGAGTTCAAATATTTATTTTTCAGCTGGGATATTATCTATCTCTATGAAGATAGATGGATAATAAATAAAATATTTCAAAGCCACTCTGGCCTTCTTTTAACACGTGGCTCCAGCTGCAAGGACATCCTTGAGTGTGTCCGGTGTAGGGTGAGATAATGAGCCAGGGACGGGGAAAGAAGCTGGAAAGGGAACACTAGGGGCTAATCACGGGCAGCCTTGAGCGGCCGGGATTTAAGCCAGCGGTTGGTTGGGAGACTCCAGTCTTATGTTACTCCACACACCCAAGGCGCTCCCTCTGGCCCCAGGTGACTCAGTTCTCAGGCTGGAAGTGTCCCACAGAGCAGCAGAGAAGACACTAACCAGGGCCGAGTGCAGCTCAATCACTGCCTGGTGGAGGCTCTCAGACTGCTGGCCTGTTCAGTGAGCTGACCGCCACCCCAGAGGTTCTCTAAGACCCTTCTAAGCAGGAACACTTTTGCAAGTCTACACCGCTAGATCTTCTGCTGAAATCCCTCTGCAAGAGAAAATTCATTGGCCTTCTGGATTTCTGCTCCCTCTGTGTCCTGCTGGGGACAGCCCCTGAATGGACTGTAGATTTTCTGGGTGTTAGGTGTTATCCTCAACACTGTAAAAACCTCATCCCATAGAACCTTTCTCACAACCTTGAGTCTCCTGTAAGAAAAGCTGTCCTGGCCCTTAGTTTGGTGTTTCACTGTTTCCCTTCTGAGTTTATAGGGAGTATAAAATAAGTTCACAGTCTCTGAACCACAATCTTGTCTAAGTCAAAGGGAAAAAAATAGTTTGGCCAAGAGCCCAACTCATTCTAGGTATTTGCCTAGCGGAGAGGGTAGCTAAAAAGTTAGAGTGGTTAAGAATTACATTCTTTCCACTTGACAATCAGTCTCAGAGGAAAACTGTTTTGAATGAGGGAAGAGAAATAAAACAGTTACTGGCACATAGTAAGTGTTTACAAATTTTGCTACAGGTACTGAAAACCAACTGTGTGCCACGTATGTCCACTGTTGATATCAAAACTCAAAATAATCTAGTAAGATAGATTTTTTTTTTTAATTATCCTCAATTCACAGACGGTCTACAGCTCTGCAATGTGAGATAAGCTATGGAAGGTCACAAAGCTAATCAGTGCTAAAGAACAGGTCTGCCATATTCCTAAGTCAGTATCCTTCTTGGGATTTCTTTTTAAGCTCTCATTTTTATTGAATTCTTATAATGGCAGTTAGATGCTAAATTCTCCACTCTTATCTTATTCTTCTGACATTCCCTATACAGTAGGTATTATCTCCTATGTACTAGGAATTATTATCCCTAATATACATAAGGATGTTGAGTAGCAGTGGGGTAAGCAACTTGCCCAAGGGCACACTGCTGCTATGACCCTATTAAGCAGAGGCTGTGATTGTAACCACCCTCATCACCTCTGAATTTTGGCCTTGAGTACTTGGCACACTGGGGACAATTTTCTTCATCACCAGTAGCCACTTCGCCCATCGAGTATTAAGTACACTGACAACAGCCTATACCGTTGGGCCCTGTATTTTCTCCCCTTCCTCCTTCCCTTCCTATAGGAGTAGGCTCCAAGGGTAGGTAGCATCATAGGAGATCCCAGTTCTATGCTTTTCCTGAAGTTTAGAGAGAAAGACAAAAACTCTCATTCAATTCAGAGTGCAGTGCAGACTGACACTAAATTTGCAGGTTCAGCTGCACACAGCTAGCTGCACCCAGACAGAAACTCCATTCTTCACCAACCTTTCCCAAACATGGTACCAGGAACAATCAGATGCGGGGACGAAAAGTGTGTGAATGGTTCAGGGCAGCCCCATCACCAGTAGTCAGAACATACTTAAGACTATGCTCTTCTCACAATGCCCAAGAGTGTCATCTGCATGCACAAATGTCAGAATTATAAGGAAAATATAGAATACAGTCTTTATTTGCAGCTCACAGTAGCATGCAAACATTTAGCTCCAAGAATGGGCTCTGCATTGTTCTTTGTGATGACAAAAGGAGTGGGACACCCTGAAAAACCCTCAGTGGGGAAAGAATTCATCTAATTATGGCTCCACCATAGAATGGAAAGCTGTCAAAAATGATGCCGATGGATCCTGATATAAAAGATGTTTACACGGTGGTGTCAAGCTACAAAAGTAGAAGATAAAAACTCTTTTCCTTTTTTAGTTGTTATATAGTACAGCAGTTAAAATTAAGAACTACAGAGTTATAATCCCTGGCCACTTCTAGCTCCCTGACTTTGGACATATTGCCTAAGCAACATATAGTGGACATATAGTTTAAGCAACATAACTCCTACTCCTAGAGTTACTGTAAAAATTAAGTGAATCAATATAAGTAAAGAGTATAGAACGGCACCTGGCTCATAGTAAGTGCTCAAGAAAATTCTGTCTTTTTTTCCCAAAAAATAAGATGAATAAGGGCTTCCCTGGTGGCTCAGATGGTAAAGAACCTGCATGCAATGAGGGGGACCTGGGTTCCATTCCTGGGTTGGGAAGATCCCCTGGAGGCCGGCATGGCAACCCACTCCAGTATCTTGCCTAGAGAATCCCATGGCGGGCTACAGTCCATGGGGTCGCAGAGTCAGACATGACAGAGACTAAGCCCAGCATAGCACAAGATGAGCAAGCTGCTTACATGCACAGAAAAAAAAGTCTAGACATCATCAAGGCGCTGAGGCTGCCTCTCACTGGGTCATATGTTATGATGACATTTCGCTTCCCCCGCTACTATTTGCTTGTCTGTATTATCTATTTTTCCACAATAAAACATGTTAATTTTTTTTTAATAAGGAAGAAAGAAAAATTTTTTAATTAAAAAAATCCTGATCTTTAATGAGAAACAGAAACCTCACCCAAATGTGTTTTTTAAAAAAGCTGTTGACCAGGCCAGGTAATTACAAAACCTGGAGTCTGGAGAAACCGCATGGTGTTCCCTGGTCTTTTCTAGTTCAGTGCCTTAATAACAAGAAAGAATCTGCACCCCAGCACCTCTGTCCTGAAGAAGCACAGGCAGAGCTGGGGAGAGGAAGAGACTCGAGAGACAGGAAAGCCTGGTTTCATTCTTAGCAATCCACTTAGTTTAAAACATCAGGAAGTTTAGAGGATTAAAGGTATTACAGCCGCTATTCATAAAGGTGTTTTGTTAGAACTTCCAAATAGCAATCTGGTGAAATAAGCCTTGCACAGCCTTAAATGAAAGCCTGTTACAGAACTTAAAGATTCCTAGAAAAGGCAAAAGAGCCCCAGGTATTAATTTACCTAAAGAGCAGCTGCCTGGAAGATACTGTAATGTATCATATGTAGCCAATGTTATAACATAGGTTACTAGTCACAGACCAGGAAGTTTGAGTCCAGATCACTCCGTGGAGAACTGCAATTAGCAGTAATGAGAGGTATGTCTGTGTTCTGATAAGAGCCTCGGCTGCACATATATTAAGGACTTGGGTCCCTTCCTACAAAGTCTAAGGACATTCAAAGCTGCTGGAGGGACTTCCTGGTGGCCCAGTGGTTAAGAATCTGCCTGCCAATGACATGCTCTGGGGCAACTAAGCCCGTGCGCCACAATAACTGAAGTCCTGACGTCCGACAGCCTGCGCTCCACAACAAGGGAGCCGTGGCAGTGAGAATCCCGCGTATCACGAGAGAGTAGTCCCCACTCGCCGCAACTAGAGAAAAGCCCTCGCAGCAGCAAAGACCCAGCACAGCCCAAAATAGGTAAATAAAGCTGCTGGAATCCAAAATGTGCGTGCACACACACCCCCTCCCCCACAATCAACCAACCAAAAATGGTGCTGGAGTCCAAAGTGCATGTAAACACACACACACAGCACCCCCTCCCCCAACAACCAAGCAAGCAAAAACAGTGCTGGAATCCAAAATGCACAAAATGCACGTACACACACACACACACACACACTCCAACCAACCAACCAAAACTGGTGCTGGAATCCAAAATGTGCATGTACACACACACACACCAACCAATCAAAAAAGTACCTAATAC
Organism: Nanger dama; assembly: GCA_917880005.1. NCBI lineage: Eukaryota > Metazoa > Chordata > Mammalia > Artiodactyla > Bovidae > Nanger > Nanger dama. The sequence continues at coordinate 2,294,800 of CAKJTW010000085.1, read as the reverse complement.
ACTTCTCCCACAAACACATCTGGGATGGGAAGGTCGTGGCAAACTCTGGGGGGGTAAAAGCCCATTACTGAGCCCTGTTAGCATGGTGGGCCCTGTGCTGTTCATGTCAGTCAACGTTAAGTTTTCTCGGGTCCAGTCTTACACATGGGGCAGAGTCTTGTGAGGCTCTAAATCAAATGTCTGAGACACAGATTCCATTTTTTCTCCACAATTTGTTTCTTATGAGATCACAGAAGATTTCTCAAGAGAGGTGGACTTTAAAACTAGGGGAAGAGGGGGTCAAGGTGAAAAGTCTTAGAGCAGAAAAGAGATGGGGTTTGGAGACGAGTAGCCTTGGGAGTGATTTCTGGCTCCACGAACAAGCTGAACTGCGTGAGCTGGCACTTATCTACCTAGCTGGGCAGTCTCTCATTTGGGCAAGAGGGTATGATTGTAAGTCAGGCCTGGCCCTCAAGATGCTTGGAGTACAGGTGAGGTAACAGGCAAGTAGCAGACATGTATAAGATGCTGTGTTTAGTGCTCTGATAGGGCAGAGTTCCAGGATACTAGAGAAGCAAATAGGAGGATCAGCTAATCTGGCCTTGGGAGTTGAGGTGGTTAAGGAAGGCTTCCTGGAGGAGGTGACACTTATGTGAGCCTTGAAGGATAAGAACCAAGCTGTGGATGTGGAACAAAGATGGAGGGAACAGCCTCTGCAAAGCAAGAAAGGATTGTTTTCAGAGAATGGCAACCAGTTCAGTGTGGAGGCAGAGGGGAGCGGTGATGGGGCAGTAACTAATGGGAGCTGAGGCTCACAGTAAGCCCAGTAACAGAGTTTGAACTTTATCCGTGCAGGGTCTGGGAAGCTCAGACATCTTCACTGCTTCTGGAAAAGCTCTGGGAAGCAGGGATGCAGATATACCAATGGAAAGTTACCCAGCTCCGCTTCCCAGTTCAGACATCTCCTTCGGTGGCTTGTATTTTATGTAATTTTTTTTTGACAAGCCTCAGCATTTAAAAATTATTATGTCTAGCCCATGGGAGCGCCCAGTCACACCAGGATCTCACAGCTCATCTGTTTTAAGTCCTGGAGAGTTCTGTTCAGACTTTGCTGAGTTCAACAAGCACCCACCTCCATGCAATTCATCTGCAATCACCAGATTCCAAATCTTACACAGGGTTGGCTATCTGATTAAATGAGGTCACTCTAGAAGTTCAGATCTGAAATGAAACTCAGGTGCCATGTGGCTCAGTTCTCTTACTCTAGGGGTGAGTTCAAGCAGAGAGGAAGTAACTTGCCTGAGCTCACAGAGTTTAGTGACAGATGCAAGGTGAGACCTCAGATCTCCAGCCCCCAACCCACATTCTGCTTTACTCCTCCCCACCCCATAGCCCTCTTCTTACAGACCAGCGATTCCCAATTCCCATGTCACAGTTAGGGAGGTCTCGCAGACACCTGTGCAGCCAAGCAGGACCATGAAATCTCATTTGCCAGCAAACACTGCAGGAAGGAGCAGAAAAGATGGCTGAACAGGATGGAAGCGATAAGAAGGGAAGCTAATTAGAGTGATCTTATCCATTAAAAAAAAAAAGGCAGCAACACCACAGCAGTCGAGGAAAAGAATCAATTCTATTTACGCAAAGCACTTTAAGGTAAGGAAAAGAGGTTCCAGCATTATTGTATTTCAAAACATTTATCAGATGCCAGGGAAATTAAGCATGTGCAGACACACATAGCTCTGTGCAAATGGTTTATCTAGAAAATAACCAGGGGAAAAAAGATCTGAGGAACTTCAATTTTCAACTGCCAAGGAGATCAAAGACACAAGCAGCAGAAAAAGAAATACACAAATCTAAATTTAGTCATCTCCACAGCACTGAACTTCTTTTCCAGAGTGTGTTGGCTGCCCCGTGGACATGGTGTGGTGTGAATGATTTTCATCTGAGCCTCTGTCTTTGCCTGAGCAGAGTCTCATGTGTAGCACTGAAGGTGCTGATTTGCAAGCATGCTTTGCTTGTGTCCCTGAAATCTCTGCTGGCTGTCAAGGGGGCAGGGAAAGCTCTGGAAGGTTTTGTACCTCAAGAAATAGCTGAAGAAAGGACAATAAAGGTGAGAGACAAAAGACACGAAGACAGATGAAGACAGACACACAAACTTTAGTAAAAGGTAAATTCACTATGAGAGAAAACTGAACATTTTAATACACATTTAAATAAGGAGGCCTACCTAGTAATGCAAAGGCAGATTAACTGAGTGAGGTTTAAAATACACAGATCTTAAGATTTCTGAAACATCTGGGTTCTGCTCTCCTGCCTCTGGGCTTCCCTTGTAGCTCAGGGGCAAAGAATCTGCCTGCAATGCAGGAGACCTGGGTTCGATCCCTGGGCCTGGAAGATCCCCTGGAGAAGGAAATGGCAACCCACTCCAGCATTCTTGCCTGAAGAATCCCAGGGACAGAGGAGCCTGGCGGGCTACAGTCCATGAGGTCGCAAGAGTTGGACACGACTGAGCCGACTAAACCACCACCGCCTCCTGCCTCCACGAAACAGGGCTCCGGCACTGACACATTCTCATAAGACCAGAGCAAGGAGTAAAGCACAACGATGCTCTTCTCCCATTCTGTGGACAGAAAACATTTTGACAAATTCTCAATAGCACCGCAAAGCCAAGATCCAAAGTGCGGGGCTGGGTGGAGTAGGCAGTCACCCTCATTCTGGCTGATCGGGCGGACGACCCCGGCAGAAGCCCCGGGAGGAGGCGGCGCTGCCTCTTGGTACCCAGCGCTCCTGCTGCAGCCGCTGACCCACAGGCTCACATGGCTCAGTGAAGATAAATACTGACCCTGACTTAGGAGAACTGATTTCTTCAAGGACTGGCTTTTGTCCTCCAGCCAACCTGTCAAACCTATCTTTTCTTGGTGACCATGAACACCGTGAATACACTCTGCTGCCTAAATTTAGACTTTGAGAGCCTTTTCTAACCTGTCATTCACTCCAGAAAGGGCAGATCTGTTTCTTCAGGGATACTAACACTGCCAGCCCATCGGCAATGGAGAGATGTGGCTAGGTCCCAGGGGAGCTCAAGGGTTCCAGTACTCTTGCCCTGTGAATGACCGAAGGCATTTCAGTCGTGTCTGACTCTTTGTGACTCTGTGAACTGTAGCCTGCGGGCCCAGCTTCTCTGTCCATGGGATTCTCCAGGCATGAATACTGGAGTGGGTTGCCACTTCTTTCTCCAGGGGATCTTCCTGACCTGAACCCTTCTCTCTGGCACCTACCTGCCCTGGCAGGCGGGTTCTTTACCACGAGTGCCACCTGGGCTCAGGGGTCCCTGTACCCTTGCTCTACACCTCCAGGAAAATTCCTTTCACACACTCTGTACATGTGGACAGCAAGTCTCATTCTAAAGATCTCTAGGAAAGGAAGGGCCACCATTTTCCTTAATAATCTAATTCTTCTGTATTCTACAAAGTGCTTGCTAGTGCTTTCTCGAAAACAAGAAGAAAAATGGTTTATGGAGACCAGGGTTCCAGTCTCAGCTTCATCTCCAGCTACATGCAGATTATTTCGCATCTTTGCACCTTACTTTCCTCCTCTGCAAAATACGCATACCTCAAGCATACTTCACTGAGGACTAAGTGAGGAGATGTCAGTAAAGCACCTGGCGCATAGTGAGTACTATATAACTGTTAGCTGCTGCTATTACTTCTTCTAATGTTACTGCGGCTATTGTTTCTGCTGCTGCGACTGTAATATGATTAACCCAGCTGTCTGACCTCACGAAAGTTCCCCTCTCTCCACCTCATTTAAGTTTCCTGACGTGAAAAGTAAAGGTCACACTGACTTTGTGGGAAGGAGTGTGGCAGGATGAAATAAGCTGAGACCTGGAGCCTTTAGCCTGCCACCAGGCACACAGGAATTGCTCAGAAATGTCAGTTCCCTTTGCTGTGTTCCTCAGCAGCATCAGCAGCAGCAATCCAGACAGGACTCATTTCCCCTTGTTCTGCTTGTACAACAGGGAAGCATCTATGGTGGGATATTTTGCATCACAGAAATTGGCAAACTCTACAATTCAGGATTTGGTTTCTTGTTTTGTTTCTTGTTTTGTCTTCAGAAGTGATGGAGAAAATGTTAATAAAGTAAATTAAACTAAAAAAAAATAAGTAGAGTCACTTGGCATTGAAATTAGTCACAGACATGGATGAGGCTTCTAGAGCGTGACATTTTCCTCCCAGGACCTGGCTGTTACAGTGTTAAGACAGACACAGAGGGTCTTTATGGCCAGAGGCTCACAGTCTAGCGAACATACAACAGAAGGTACGTTCTTTCCTGCCCTGCCTTGGAGACGAAACTTCCTTCTGAATAAGTGCTCTTGATTATTGGGGTTCCCACTGGTGGGTCTCATACCAACTCCATTAAGAAGGGCTTCTAATTATCTGTAAGTCACTCTAAGTCATTTGGTTAGCAAATGGCTGAGCAGGGGCTGGGCTATGCCGACCAAATTATTTGGGTGACGGGCTATTCCTCTGCTCTTAACTGCTACATTTTGCCTTGAGTTTGAGGTCTTGAATCCAAAGAAGCATGAGAGGAAAAGAGAGGCGAGTGAGGAACTCTGACTCCCCAGAGCCCATCAGATGGCATCTGGAATAAGAGTGAGGCCAGTGCAAGTTTGGGGAGGAGGGAGCTAAAGCTTATAGCCTGTAAAGCAGCCCAGTGGATTCAGATGCTATCTTCTTTCAGCACCACCTCAAGTTACACTCAGGCCCTGGGTCAGGGAAAAGGGAATTTATGAGCCTAGTAATAGTAAGACTGTGCCTCCCATGGAAGGAGGTTCTGAGAGAATTAACTGTAACCGGATCAGAGCATCAACACTGCCAGCCCTTGTGCACATCACTTCATGTTCCATTAGCACCAAATTTCCTCATCCCAGCTGCTCTGGCCAGAGCCCTGCTTGGTGAGCTGCCTGGGAGAGGAGACCCTAGGACATCACACGCCCATTTCACAGAAGGGAAAACAGAGCGCAAAGGAGGAGTGGATTACCCTGGAAACACGGGTCCGCTGAAGGACACCTAAGCCTGGCGGGCACCCCCTCTGACACACAGCAGGAACAGATTAAGCTTTTGGAGGTGCTGTGGGGGAGAAAGTAGGGTCGGCATAGTAACCACCACTGCTGGGAACCCAGCTGAGATCCTGGAGAGCCAGCAGGCAGCTCCGCCTCTGGGGTGCAGAGCCCACGGTTTGAGAGCACACTTTCAGGGCTTCCGGGGTTTACCAGCAGGTGAGGCTGGAGGCTTACCCAGACTGGATGCAATTCTAGATGTTTTCTTTTCAAATATCTCTTAACTCCACACGCGTTCTCTATGGGCTTAGTACCCACTAGATACTATTACCATTATTGTTGTTATTAACAATATGACAAAACCAGAAGCTACAAGCCCTAAATCCCATGAATGGAATGGTAGTTTTACTCAATGAAGAGTGGGAACAGTGGATCCTAATAAATCAAGATGACTGGTGACAAGTGGGCTTGTCGAGAGGGCTTCACTCTCATCCCCAGTTCTCAAGAGGCTTCATGGCCCTTCTAAACCATAGGAAGCGTGCAGGTGGCTGGGCATGAACCCCCAACTTTTCCCACTAGGAAGGCCCAGTGGCCTCCTTTCTAGAGAGGCAAAGGCAGAAACAGGTACAGGTGTGATCCTTTCACCTGCTGGGCTCAAGTGGTAATCTAGAGATGGTAAGCAGTGGTTACAGATAGGAGAGGCAATTTCGCACACCTGGCCCTTTGAGTCCCTTGACCCTTCCGAAGAGTGGCTGGGGGCAGTGTGTGGTCATTTGAGATAATGGAGAGGGCTTGTGCACGCAGGCCAGATGACCTGGGACTAGTCCTGCTTGCTGCGTGATTCCAGATAAATGACCTAGCCTCTCTGAGTCAGCTGCATCATAGAACTCAAAGGTGGCGAAGATAGTTTTCCCCTCATCATGGGTTATGCAGATGAATAGAACGTAAGACCTCATTTGAATCCAGCCCCACGGGTTACTAGCTCTGTTTCTCCATCTGCAATACGAACTCACCACCAGGCTGGGATGCACACTGATGCATCTAACACAGCAGAGAGGAGGGAGGCACTTGCTATTTTCCATGCTCAGTGACCTCTGAATCCCACCCTCCCTTGCCCCACCTTCCTCTTGGTGGCGAGTGGAGTTCTGGGTCTGCTCTCTGGGCAGGGCTCGTTGCTTAGGGGCAGAAAGCATTTCTCCAGCCTCCTTTCCTCCAGTTGGTGGGACAACAGCTGTTGCTCCCCCCACCCCTGCCCCAGTCCCGGGTTTATAGCCCATTTATGGCGGGACACCCTGGTCACTGGCTGTTTGTGTAGTGTTTAATCATTAGGAGGTGGCCCCAGGGCATCTGCAGATAAGTCAGCTATTGCCTCAGTCTATCAGCGTCTGTTTTCACCTCTGGTGCAGCCTGGAGCTGGGGGAGGTGACTTCTGAAGGGCACAGGGGGACATGGCTACTAGAGGTGAGGCTTTCTATATCGAAGTAAAGCGCTGGCCAGCCTGGAAAACACACAGTCAGTCTGCAGAGACGGGACTTCCTTTCCCTTCATCCCATTTCCCTCCCTGCCAAATCTAGATGGCTCTTTATCTTCCTCACCCTCAGATACTCAACGTGTCTTCCAAGATCCACCTAAATGTCCCCTCAACATTCCCCTGCCTGCATCATCCTTTCATGAGCTGGTCTTTGAGATAATGCAGAAGCCTTTGGTATTTTTAAAGAAGGCAACACTCCAGACCCCTGGGTACCCACATATGCTAAGTTCCCTGGTGAGTGCTCCACTGGATGCAAGGGGCCAGCCATGCCTGAGTCAGCTCAGTCAGATTGGCACCTGCTCGTCGATGAAGACCTACTCTGTGCCCCCATGCTGCTAAGGGCTGAATCAGCACTGAAGACCTACTCTGTGCCCCCCATGCTGCTAAGGGCTGAATCAGCACTGAAGACCTACTCTGTGCCCCCCATGCTGCTAAGGGCTGAATCAGCACTGAAGACCTACTCTGTGCCCCCATGCTGTTAAGGGCTGAATCAGCACTGAAGACCTACTCTGTGCCCCCCATGCTGCTAAGGGCTGAATCAGCACTGAAGACCTACTCTGTGCCCCTCCATGCTGCTAGGGGCTGAATCAGCACTGAGGAACAGGAGAAACAACCGTGTCCACAGTGAAATACCGAGGTCTCCGGCTGGGGAGACGTAACTCATCTGATTAAAAAGCAGGAGTTCAGTGTGATAAATGTTGACTGAGCACCTTCTGCATGCCAGATGCTATATTATCAGGTCCTAGAAACTCAGCAATAACTAAGACAATCCCTGGTTTTCAAGTTTAGTACATTTAAAAAAAAAAACAGTCAAGATTTTGTCAGAAGTTAAAGAATTGCACAGGGCTGTTTGGGAGCGCCTTGGAAGGAAACTTACTAAGTCTGAGGTGCCAAGTAAGGAAACGTTGGAACTGAATGCTGAAAGCCGTGTACGTGTTAGCCTGGCAAAGCGGGGGTCAGAGAGGGCATTCTCAGCAGAGGGCATGCCATGGGCAAAGGCACAGAGATCTGGAACATCGTGGAGTGTGTGGGCGGCTGTGAAGGGTTGGGTGCTGCAGCTTAGGAGGTTGGCATGGCAGCGGGGGGCCAAGGCTGGATGAACGATTCCAGGTGCTTCTCGGCAGGTGAGTGGTGCACACAATCAGATCTGCCTTTGGGGAGATCACTGCGGCTGTGCTGGAGCTGATGTGTGGAGTAACAGCATAGCAGCTGTGAGAGCTGAGGGACAGTGCCAGGAAATACAGCACGGGAGACCATGCCATGAAGCGATTGGGTGGGGGTTGTGGAGAAAGAGGCCCGGCTTTCTGGCTCCAGTGGAGCTCAGATCTGAAGTCTAGGATTGACGTGGGAGGGGAGTGCGCGAGGGGGGGCGAGGGCGGGTGGTGGGTGCTAGGGACAGAGTGGCTGGTCATTAGCATGATAAGCACAGCTTGTGGACAGAGGCCCTGGGCTCCAGCTCCAGACTTCCTGCAGGGACATTCAAGGCCAGCGCCTGCATTAGCTCCACCAGCTTGCTGGCTTTGCCCTCTAGCCTTTTATTCCAGATCATTAAGAGCACAGCCCTCTGGGAGGCTATCTCAGGGCCTTTGTTTAAAGTGAGAAGCAAGGGCATTTAATTGCCTCAGCTCGACACCCTGCCTTACTCCCCAGTCCCCTCCCTCCATGCGCCCTGCCGGATCGGTACCCCAGGCCCTCCCACCCACGGCACCTAGGGCCCACAGCTTGTCTTGACACATAATCAGTGTGTGTTCTGAGGCCCTCCTCAAATTATGGCTCTGATCTTTACTTCTAAAAGCAGAGCTGGAATTATAGCTTGGCTTAGAGAGACATTTAAATCTCCAGGGTCATAAACCCTTTCAAGTTCTGTTTCAAGACCTCTGCTGAGGATTTGAACAGGTTTGCACCTCTGATGTTGCTCTGCTGTGGCGAGTCTGCGTTTCTAGAGTGAGGCCTCTTGTCCGGGCGTGCTGACTGCTTCTGCCTGTGCCAGTTTCCCATGGCGGGCGGGGCTCAGGCCTTAAATGATACCTTCTGCTTTTCCTCCTGCCAGAGTTCCCCCAGGAGAGGAGAAGCAGGGAGACTGAGCTGAGGCTGCCCCGAAGCAGAATCACAAAGAGAAGGGTATGGTGTAGGAGGCAGGTGATGGGGGCAGGGGGTCACAGTGCTGCGAGCGGGCCTGCAGGACCCGGGCGCACATCCTGGGCTCGCAGCTGAGGCTCTTCAACCTTCCTGCGTCTCTCCGTCCTCATGTGTGCAACTGGCACTCTAATCCTTTACAAACCGGTTGCTGTTCATGGAGGGGGTTTAACTGGGCTCAGGCACTGCGCTAACATTACCCCCTGCACGACAACTCGACAAAGTGGGCTCATTATTTTTATTCTACAGACGAGAAGAGCACAGGGGCTCAGGATAGTTAACTGATCTCTGTCATGTGGCTGGGAGGTGGTAAAGCTGGAGTCTAAACATGACAGGGGGTCACAGGTTTGAAATCTTTTTCCAAGAAAGATAGTAGGCTAGGTCAAACCATTCATTCTCCCACCAGAGAACCTCCTGGACACTAACAAGCCCAATTTTGAGTCCAGTTTGGGGCTGTGGTTAACTGAAGACTGGACAAGGCTGTGAGGGATGGATCACTATAAGCCACAGCACCAGAACTGATTTGTGTCGGCACTTAAGAGCTGTTTACTGCCACTGATGCCTCATTTTTATTGATCAGTGCCTGCTCTGGTCAGTTGGTGCCTGCATCTCCCTGGCTTTAATTATTCTGCATATTGGCCCTACATCACAGAGCCAGTCAGTCAGTCATTCACAAACATCTATCATGAGCACCCTTCTGAGCCAGGCACTGTGCTAGGCACGAGATTCATTAGCCAATAGAACTAACCCAGTTTCTGTTTTCCTGATACATACAGCCGACTAGGAAGACATAGCAGACAAATAAAGAAAAATTAGCACAAATGCCAATAAGGGACGTGAAATAAACTGGATACTGCAAAAGACACTAACAGCTGAGACCTTCTTGAGAGAGTGGTCAGGAATCATTTCTGAGAGAGTGGTGAAATATGTGAGTTTAGACCTGAAGGATAAGAATGAGCCAGGCTTATAAAAAGTTGAGAAGCATATTCCAGGCAGAAGGAATAGCATATACAAAGGTTCTGAAAGGAGATACTTGGCAAGTTCCAGGGCTTGAGTTGGGGATGGAAAAGTGGAATGAGGACAGAGAGATGGCAGGGGTTGGGCTTCCCTGATGGTTCAACAGGTAAAGAATCTGCCTGCCATGCAGGAGACTCAGGAGATGTGGGTTTGATCTCTGGGTCAGGAAGACCCCTTGAAGGAGGAAATGGCAACCCACTCCGGTATTCTTGCTTGAAAAGTCCCATGGATAGGAGCCTGGCAGGCTACAGTCCAAAGAGCTGCACAGAGTTGGACACGATTGAGCGTGCGTGCCACGGAACAGCAACAGAACACGCCCTACTCCTGAGACCATGGTAAGAAGTCTGGACTCCATTCTATGTGCAGGGGAAATCCACTGAGGGAGTTAAAGGCAGGGGTAGTGGGATCTGTGTTAAGAAGGTCACAATAGCTGCTGGGTAGAGAAAGCACCACATGAAGGCCATGGAGGAGACAGTGAGCCCAGTCAGGAGGCCAGAGTGGGCGTTCAAAGAGAAACCATGGCAGCCTGGGCCCATGTGATGGCAGGCGAGACAGCAAGAAGCAGAGAGATTCGAGAGACCACTTGAAGGGACTGTGCCCAAGACTCACCCATAAACTAGATGAGAAAGAGAGGAAACCTAAAGATTCAGTAAGTCTTATTAATCATTCTTAGGATAGTATTAATTAACTAATTAGTTATACAGCAAACATCTACTACTGTATATGCCAGGCCTCTGCAGAGTCCAGGAATGCTAAGTAGAGTAACACACCATTCCGGTTCCTCGCTTTAGTTTAGCGGGGGATAACATATCCATGAGTGCTCACTCAGCCGTGCTTGACTTTTTGGGCCCCATGGACTGTAGCCCACCAGGCTCCTCTGTCCATGGGATTTTTTCCAGCAAGAATACTGGAGGGGGTTGTCATTTCATCCTCCAGGGGATCTTTTTAATCCAGGGATCAAACATCTTTTCAATACAACGTCTCCTGTGTCTCCTATATTGCACCGAGACACTGGGAAAGCACAGAGCACACCTAGGAGCAGACAATTCGAAAGGCATGTTAAATGCTACCAGAGAGCAAAACATAGGTTACCAGCAGACCCTGGATGGATAAGAGGTCCCCCGGAGGACCCTGTCTGGGGTTAGAGAAGGAGAGGAGGGGTCAAGGAGGCTTCCTAGGAAAGACAGGGCTGGGGCCAATCCTGGAGCATGAATGGGGGTTATGCAGGTAAGGGAAGCCAGGAGGTCATTCCTGAAAATTCCAAGACCCAGCTGAATCCATGACTACTCAGCACTGGCACACCCTCCTCCTTTAGAGATGGGCAGCACAGTACCCCAGGGAGAACACGGGGTTGCAGTTAAACAGGGTTGGAGTCTAAGCTCTTCTGCCACTCACTGCCCATGTGCCTCTGGGCAAGTCACTTAGATCCACTGACCCAGGACTCATCTGTGAAACGGGGCAAACTCCTTACTGGGTCCTCTGGGAGGTTAAAGCATTTAGGGGGAGAATCCCTAGGAAGTGTAGCTGTTGTTGACAATGAGGCTCAGAGACCAGAGCCACAGATGGCAAACTAGCAAGAATCCTAGGGAGGAGCTGTGACAGCCTCCCAGAGGGCATCCATCCCTGGTGTACCCAGAGCCCTGGTGAGCTGTCCCACACCAAAAATCGAGAAATGATCATTTCTTCCTGCAGGAGCTCCTACAGAACCAGGCAGTGGGTACCTGGAGACCCACTCACGCACACCTGCATGGTACTCGGGCCAACTGGAGGACACCCCGTAGGACTCACCTGTGTGCCTGTGCAGGATGACACTCCAGACTCCTGCCCAAGCCAAGATGCCCTGCGGGCCTGCTGCTTGCTTCGTCTGGGGCTTAAGCCACTGCATCCTCCTGAGGGACCCATGGTCATATCCTGGAAACCCACAGAGGCAGCCAGGGAGGATTATTTTTTTAAGCCTTGTTTTGCCACCCAAGGGCTTGTGAGTCCCTCTCCCCAAGTCACAGGGTAAAAGCTTAAACAGAGAGGCGGCAACAGAAATCCTCGAGTCAGGGGCCCTGAGCCCACCGAGCCATGTAACCACCTCATTTCCCTCCATTTCCCATTCAATCTCCGCCACACAGTCTTGCAACATCCCTCAAAACATCAGAGTCCCTCTTCAGATCTCATTTCAGGTGATTTTACAGGCACCACAGATTAATGAGGGAGAAAAATCAAAGCGCGCAGAGGATGAGGGAAAACAATAAGGCTGTAGTTGGTGCAGACAAAGCCGGCCTCCTCTTCCTGAGGTCCTGAGACAAAGGCCACGGGGCAGACGGCAGAGGCCCCTCCCAGAGGAGAGACAGACCCTGAGGGCCACCAGGTGTGACCAGAAGGACTAACACAACTTGGAAACTTCTGCTGGAAGCTCTGGAACCAAAGAAGCCAGATGTCCTTAAGAGGAAAATATTACTCCCGCAGTATCAAGCATCCCTAAACTCTGATGAGGGAAGGGCTAGAGTCTCCTCGGCAGCAGGAGAGTTTGGCTTGGGCCACACCCTCAGGCTTTCTTATGACTGCGCCTCCAGGTGGAGAAAATCAGACTGAAAAGAGGACTGTCTCAAAGGTCCCCAGTCGGTCACCTTTACATGCACCCTCAGCCGGTGTGAGGTCGTAAGGAGACGATCAGCCCTCACTCATGGAGCTTCCAGGAGGGTCACCTTCTGGAAGGATGGCATCAAGGCTTTGAACAAACAGGGAGGCAAGTTGATGATGGAAACCAAAGGTTTCCGAATTCAAATCCTATCCTTGCCCCTTAAGAGAATGTGGCTTTGGGAAGGAATGTCACCTTTCAGAGCCTGTCTCCTTATCTGTAAAGCTCATGGTCTTGTCCAAATCCATTCCTAGTTTTGCTCTCCAGGACTCTGGTAGGCCATACAAAGCCTGCCAACTGCATGAAAAAATCATAGTGCAGGAAGACCCCCACACTCCAATGGTTCATCCCCAAGGCAGCCCACTCCCCTCTAGACAGGCAGAGCCCCCTGCTAGTGCTGATTTAGGGAACAATGTCCTTCCAAGTCTACTTAAGTCCTGAGTCAAAACATCCACCAAAATAAATACAATTCATGGCTTATCAGTCACTTGGAATGTTATCTCGATGAAAACAAGACTATAGTCCCATGAACTTCAGCTCCTAATATAGTTTTGGTGATGCTCCAAATTAATGAACGGATTTTCTCCAAAGTGCCAGGAAGGTACAGGCCCCCACCACTTCTGCTCACAGCTCTGGGCCACAGCTCTGTCTGCCCTGCCTTCCCCTTTTGCAAGATGTCATTTGGTCCTTCAGCCTGTGCCTGCCATCAGCAACGCTGCTACCCGCCTCACCTGCTAAGCGCCTCTTGGCTCAGCCTTGACGCACAGTGAGGATGGACGTTGAGGCTTTCTCTCCTCTGGAGGAGATCTGCTGGATGCAGAAGAGGGGTCTACACACACCAGGGACCAGGGGCGAGCGCTGCACTCTTACTCGAAATGCCATCACACAACAGCTGTCATCGAGACCATCAGAGCTGAAAGGTTGGGGGGTCCCAGCCCTGCATAGGTGAGCACAGTCCTGAGTCATTCTGTACCTGTCCTTCAAGTGACAAACAAGAACACCAAGTCTGGGAGCTCAAGGACTTTAAACATCAGTAGGTCAGACCACGTGGATGAAGGAACAGCGGTGCAGGGACGGGAAGCATCTTACTCAAGATGCTCAGTGATAGCAGAAGAGATCCAGGACAAGTACTCGTGATTCCTAGTGCACTCCATCCCTTCCTGCATGGACTGCATTCATTTTCACCTAGGAGACAACGTGCGCTTTCATCAGTTACTTGTTCATGCTCTCCAAACTCTCGCCGAGGCAGCTTTGCTCCCCAGAGCCTGGAGGACAGAGTGGTCACTGGACCCCCAACAATCTCCCCGGCCTCAGTTTCCTCACCAGCAGAGTGAGAGGGCTGCAGCGGGGAGGGACCCTCTCATGCCACCTTGGACAGTAAGCTTCTCTTCAAAGAGGCAGTGCTGGGAAAATATATTAGAATGCCAGGTAACCTTGAACAGAAACTCTGGGCTGGCACAGTCTAAAGGCTACACTTAACCAGAACACTTTCTCCAGCTGGTGTCTGGACTCCTACACCAGGCTTATTTCATCAGCTCTTATATTTAGTAACAAATCACAGCTAGGCTGCTCTTCAAACAGGACAAAGATGTTAAAGGAAAAAAGGAAAATCCCAAACAGATAATAAAATAAGCAGACCTATTTTGACACTTGGGTAGTATTTCTAAAGGATCTCTGAAATCATCACTGACAGGAAAAGAAACCTCTTGTAGCTTATTATAGTAACAACAAGTTCCCATCATAGGATGACATTTAGCCCCAGGGCTACCCCAGTCCTTCCAGGTCCCATAAACCTCTTTGGCACTTAGCATGTGGCTTATTGAGGCTCTGCTCTTCTCAATTTGATTGCAAGCTTCTTGAGGGCAGGGAGCAGAGATGATGGTCTGACTTCCCTTTGGATCTCCAGGGCCTAGTGCATGGGAAATGCTCCATCAATATTAAACAACCATCAGCATTTTCTATAAACTGTCATATATCAAGACACTGTCCAAATACTTTGCTGAAATACAAGTGACCCATAGCATTGCTTAACATTCCTTTCATATTGCTAGACAGCATCTCATCCATAGACAGAAGAACGATCCAAGTCTCCAAATCACCTTTAAGCAACTACTGAAAAGGAACCACTTTTGGAAAAAGTACTTTGGAGGAGCAATTGTCCTTTCCATCTCCCAACACACACATACTCCACTGTGCTTCTCCTATGGTGCAACTTGGAACAAAGCTATGAAGTTGAGCAACATTAGGGAGTGAAAGGTTCCTGTGGGGCCACTATACAGCTTTTTTTTTTTTTTTTTAGTGAAAACACTGCATACATTAGAAATGACACCGCACAGACACTGGGCGAATTCTTTCTCTTCTCTTTACAACCCCCTGGGAGAGTTCCTTTGTAGCTTAAGCTGCAGATGGCTTGCTTCCTGTCAGCACTAGCCCCTGTTCAGCACACGTGGCCTCTGCCCACCCATTCCACAAGCAGACACTCTCCCTTAAAAGGAAGTCAGTGGCACCAGCAGAAAAGATGCACTTGGGAAAGGCCAGTGCAGTAATGATTACCCTGTCACCACAGAAATACAGGTTTGCCCCTAAGGCTCCTTTAAGAGCTTTTAGATTAAAATGATTTTCACTTTCTCCTAGTTTCTGTTCTTTTGCTACACACAGGGAGGAGAAAGGGGAAAGGGATGGAAAGCAAACGCAATGGAGATCACTGATGCTGGGCACTGTGCTAGAGGCATCTTCTTTTTCCACGAAATTGAGTATAACCCTGGAATGCAGGAGGAGGGAAATGCTGGGCGCACTAGTGGATACAATAGGCAGCTATAAGGCAGTGAGAAGGAGCAGGCCAGCAGAATGAGACAGGAGAGAGGGGAAGGGCTGGGGTGACAGAGCAATCGAGAAGGACACAGAGAGACCAACTGACTGTCCCGAGCAAGCCAAGATGAAGACCGGGAAAGGTAGTGGCGGAACAAGGCAAAGTTCATTTTCACTTAGGCTGGTGGGAAACTCCATGGTGAATTACCACGAAAATATGCAACCATGTAAGACCTTATGTACATCTGTATTCTCAATTTTCTCCCTTTTCTGCATGTCATATTCTCACTTAAACTTCCCCGCCCTGTCCTAATGCTTCATTATTTTAATTTACGATTGTTCTTTCATTATACATCATTACTCTAAGCTGTTATAAAAAGAAGAGGGCTTAACTATTAATTAATTAAATATAAAGGAAACAGAATGGCAGAGGGGTAGAGCCCAGATTGCCCGGAATGGCTTGCAGGACTGAGGAAAAATCAGTGCATTTATCTTTGTCTGGTACTTTACTAAGGACTCTTCCCACCTCCACCTCAGGCCCTCCTTACAATGGTCTTGTGATGCACATACCACAGTGGGCCCCAGCTTATTTGGCACCAGGGACTGATTTCGTGGAAGACAACTTTTCCATGGATTGGGGGTGACGGGATGCTTTAAGTGCATTGCATTTATTGTGCATTTTATTTCTAATATAAAGCTGCCATTGATCTGACAGGCGGCACTAGTCCGTGGTCTGGAGGTTGGGGACCCCTGCATGTGAATACTGTCCTCATTTTAGAGGCAAAACCATGAAACTCAGAGGTTACTGCCTAGCCTGCTGGTCCCTCCACAGCAAACCCCACAGCTGCCTCTGGAAATAGCAATGAGCTGGTTTATAGAAGCACTACTCAAAAGAACTCTCTGCAGTGATGAAATGCTGTCTATCTACTGAAGAGTGTTTGCGTTCTCCAATAGGGTAGCCCTGAACCATGTAGGACTTGGGAGCACCTGAAATGCGGCTCATGTGGCCAAGCAACTGACTTCTAATTTGAATTATTTTATGCTGCATGGCCATACCCTCCTCGGGGCATGAGAGCCCCGCTGGGCAGTGGGACAGAGCAGGTCTTTAGTCTCTCACTCCCACCACGTGGATGTGAGGAAATAGCCAGAGATGGCATGACATGTGATGAGATAGAAAAAGGCGAAACTTTGCCCCTTTGCCTTACTCAGTGACGATGGGAAGATTAGGAAATGACAGCACACAAACGACACAGGGGGAGAGAGCAAGGGGAAGGGAAGGAACATTCGGGGAGCTCTCCTTAAACCACGGCTCCAGCCATGTACCCCCTGCAGACCCCCAAACTCTGGGTAGACAAACTCCAGCCATGCCTCAGGGACTACAGTGGTAAGTCAGGAGCAGGGAGAATTCTTCGAATGACTGCAGATTCTCTGTAGATTCTGGGGGCCCTGGTTTCTGGGATCACTCAAGGGAAGGATGAGACTGGCCTGGAATCATGAAATTGTGGACTCTGGCAAATGGCACAAGTTGGCAGCAGGTCAGAATCCACAAACAGAGATCCCTCCTCCAAACCTGTAAGGAGACCAAGGGGTAAACTGGTCCAGCATTGTATAAGAGCTGCTACTACTCCTGCTGCTAAGTCACTTCAGTCGTGTCTGACTGTGCGACCCCATAGGCGGCAGCCCACCAGACTCCCCCATCCCTGGGATTCTCCAGGCAAGAACACTGGAGTGGGTTGCCATTTCCTTCTCCAATGCATGAGAGTGAAAAGTCAAAGCGAAGTCGCTCAGTCGTGTCCAACTCCTAGCAACCCCATGGACTGCAGTCCACCAGGCTCCTCTGTCCATGGGATTTTCCAAGCAAGAGTTCTGGAGTGGGGTGCCATTGCCTTCTCCGTGTATAAGAGCAAATGGAGATGCAGACATAGTGTGTGTATATATATATATATATATATATATATATATATATATACGCACACACACACACATATACACACACACACACACACACACATACATAGTTATAACTGATTTGAGTTGTTTCATGACAGACAGCCAAGAGAACACACTAGTCATAGCAAACACTCTTTTCCAACAACACAAGAGAAGACTCTACACATGGACATTACCAGATGGTCAATATGGAAATTAGATTGATTATATTCTTTGCAGCCAAAGATGGAGAAGCTCTATACAGTCAGCAAAAAAAGAGTGGGAACTGACTGTGGCTCAGATCATGAACTCATTATTGCCAAATTCAGACTAAAATTGAAGAAAGTAGGGAAAACCATTAGACTATTCAGGTATGACCTAAATCAAATCCCTTATGATTATACAGTGGAAGTGAGAAATAGATTCAAGGGATTGGATCTCATAGACAGAGTGCCTGAAGAACTATGGACAGTAGTTTGTGACACTGTACAGGAGGCAGGGGTCAAGACCATCCACAAGAAAAAAAAAAATTCAAAAAGGCAAAATGGTTGTTTGAGGAAGCTTTACAAATAACTGAGAAAAGAAGAGAAGCTAAAGGCAAAGGAGAAAAGGAAAGATATACCCATTTGAATGCAGAGTTCCAAAGAATAGCAGAGAGAGATAAGAAAACCTTCCTCAGTGATCAATGCAAAGAAATAGAGGAAAACAAAAGAATGAGAAAGACTAGAGAATCAAAACATTTCATGCAAAGATGGGCACAAAAAAGACAGAAATGGTATGGACCTAACAAAAGCAGAAGATATTAAGAAGAGGTGGCAAGAATATACAGAAGAACTATACAGAAAAGGTTTTCATGGCCCAGATAACCACGATGGTGTGATCACTCACCTAGAGCCAGACATCCTGGAATGCAAAGTCAAGTGGGCCATAGTAAGCATCACTACAAACAAAGCTAGTGGAGGTGAAGGAATTCCAGTTGAACTATTTCAAATCCTAAAAGATGATGCTGTGAAAGTGCTGCACTCAATATGCCAGCAAATTTGGAAAACTCAGCAGTGGCCACAGGACTGGAAAAGGTCAGTTTTCATTCCAATCCCAAAGAAAGGCAATGCCAAAGAATGCTCCAACTACCGCACAGCTGCATCTCACATGCTAGTAAAATAATGCTCAAAATCCTCCAAGCCAGGCTTCAACAGTACTTGAACCATGAACTTCCAGATGTTCAAGTTGGATACAGAAAAGGCAGAGGAACCAGAGATCAAATTGCCAACATCCGCTGGATCATAGAAAAAGCAAGAGAGTTCCAGAAAAACATCTACTTCTGCTTTATTGACTATGCCAAAGCTTTTGACTGTGTGGATCACAACAAACTGTGGAAAATTCTTAAAGAGATGGGAATACCAGACCACCTGACCTGCCTCTTGAGAAATCTGTATGCAGGTCAAGAAGCAACAGTTAGAACTGGACATGGAACAACAGACTGGTTCCAAATAGGAAAAGGAGTACATCAAGGCTGTATATTGTCACCCTGCTTATTTAACTTATATGCAGTGTACATCATGAGAAACGCTGGGCTGGATGAAGCACAACCTGGAATCAAAACTGCCAGGAGAAATATCAATAACCTCAGCTATACAGATAACACAACCCTTATGGCAGAAAGTGAAGAGGAACTAAAGAGCCTCTTGATGAAAGTGAAAGAGGAGAGTGAAAAAGTTGGCTTAAAACTCAACATTCAAGATCCTGACATCTGGTCCCATCACTTCATGGCAAACAGATGGGGAAACAGTGGAAACAGTGGCAGACTTTATTTTTGGGGGCTCCAAAATCACTGCTGATGGTGACTACAGCCATGAAATTAAAAGATGCTTGCTCCTTGGAAGAAAAGCTATGAGCAACCTAGACAGCATATTAAAAGCAGAGACATTACTTTGCCAACAAAGGTCCATCTAGTCAAAGCTATGGTTTTCCAGTAGTCATGTATGGATTTGAGAGTTGAACTATAAATAAAGCTGAGTACCAAAGAACGGATGCTTTTGATTTGTGTTGGAGAAGACTCTTGAGAGTGCCTTGGACTGCAAGGAGGTTAAACCAGTCAATTCTCAAGGAAATCAGTCCTGAATATTCATTGGAAGGACCGATGCTGAAGCTAAAGCTCCAATACTTTGGCCACCTGATGCGGAGAACTGACTCATTTGAAAAGACCCTGATGCTGGGAAAGATTGAAGGTGAGAGGAGAAGGGGACGACATCACCGATTTGATGGACATGAGTTTGAGTAAGCTCCAGGACATGGTGATGGACAGGAAAGTCTGGTGTGCTGCAGTCCATGGGGTCACAAAGAGTCGGACACGACTGAGTGACTGGACTGAACTGATGGCAGAAATCAGCATGACATGGTAAAGCAATGATCCTCCAATAAATATTGAAAGGGCCTTCTCCTTGAGGCCTGAGATCATGACAGGATAAAGGATGAGGGTCAGCCCAACTGCAGCGTCCCTGGTTGCAAAGTCTGGGATGCAGGGAGAGAAGGTAAGAAACATCTCCTCTTCCCTCTAATGCACTCTGTTGTCCATTGTCCTAATGCAAACTTGTCCATTGTCCCTG
This sequence comes from Nanger dama, assembly GCA_917880005.1. Lineage (NCBI taxonomy): Eukaryota > Metazoa > Chordata > Mammalia > Artiodactyla > Bovidae > Nanger > Nanger dama. The sequence continues at coordinate 2,275,106 of CAKJTW010000085.1, read as the reverse complement.
AAGGATGGAGTTTGCCTTTCCAGCCATCTGGGCACTGCTTACAGTTTTAGTGAGCAGGGCCTCATTCAATGAGATGACACCGAGAGAAGGGCTGGAGCTAAAGAGGAATCCACGCACAGAGGGCTCCCTGAGCGAGCAGATGAGTGGGCCAGACGGTAGGTGGTTAGAGCCTTTGGCAGTGGAGGGGTCTGCTGGGCCTGGGTTTCAGTTCCAGCTCGGACACCAGCCAGTCAGGTGTGCATGTAACCTGCAGTGAGTTTATGAGCCCTCTCACAGATTCAAGTCTATGAAACTAGGATAATAACTCCTTTCAAAGGGTCAAGGTTAAAAATTAATGACCAAATGTTTGTAAGGTGCTGGACACAGTTCCTGGCCTATAGTATTCCATCAGGAAATGGCAACTAGACCTGTTTTTATTATTTTCTGATGAAAGCTTGCATTCGTTTTCCATTGTTGCTATAACAAATTATAATAAACTTGGGGGGTTAAAATAATAAATATGTACTGTCTTACAGTTCTTCATCTGAGTTGAGTCCCAAGGACTGAACTCACAGTGTCATCAGAGCTAAGGTCATTTCTGGAGGCTTCAGGGAGCATCTGTTCCTTTCCCTTCTCTATATAGAGGCTACCCGACCTGAGTTCTTTGATTGTGGTCCCTTACTTCATCTTCAAAGCGAACCAGGATGGACGGTGTACCTCTCAGATTTCATCAGTCTGCCCTCCTCTCCTGCCTCTTCCAAGGACCTGTGATTACGCTGGGCTGACCCGGATAACCCATCTAAACATCAGCTGATAAGCTATCTTACTGGGCTGCCCGCATGGCTCAGCAGTAAACAATCCGCCTGCAACGCAGCACACATGAGTTCAATCTCCGGGTCGGGAAGATACCTTGGAGGACGAATTGGCAACACACTCTCATATACTTGCCTGGAGAATCCTATGGACAGAGAAGCCTGGCAGACTACAGTCCATGGGGTCGCACGGAGTCGGACATGACTGAGCATGCACGAAGCAAACTTATTCCCTTGGCCACAAGTCATAAAATACTCACAAGTGCTAGGGTTAGGTCATGGGTATCTCTGGAGGGGCTGTTTTTCTCCCTATCCCGGGCTTGAAAGGGAAGACAATGGGAGAAGTTCCCCTCAGTGCTCCCTCCAGTGTGCATATCCCAGCAGGGGCGATGCCCTAAGAAATAGCTCACCTCACATGGTGAGGGCGCCTACCAATTCCAGCTGCTGGTTGAGGAGCCCTGTCTTGGATTCAGCTCCTCTCTCCAAGTCAGGCCCGAATCTGTGAATACACTGCTGGGTGCTAGGAGGCCAAGCTGTCCCACACAAATCACAAAGCCAAGCAGAGTCCTGGGCTTGAAGATCCTGCGATACTCTGAGGGAGGTGGGCCCGGCTTGGCAGGCTGGTCAGATACCAGGTTGTACAGTTACATCCTCACACTGCAGGTCTCCTGTTCAAGCTGAAGCTGGGATGGGTCTGAGCACTGAGGCCCAGGTCCCAAATGCACAGCCAAGTTGTACAATGACTGAAGCCCAGCTGAAAAGCCATCTCCATACCTAAACTGTACAGAATTTGGAGGGCAAAGAAAATCTTGTAACTTAACAAGAAAAAAAAACAAAACAGTTTCACCTTTATGTTTGGTGATGTTAGAGGGAAATTTTCATTTCTGTTCAAGTCTCAGGCTGATGTTTTACCATGTGGCATTAGTTTTTTTTTTTTCCTATTTTTCTTACTACCTGAATCGTAGCTCAGTCAGTCAAGAATCCACCTGCAATGCAGGAGACCTGGGTTCAACTCCCGGGTCAGAAAGATTCACAGAAGAAAATGACATCCTAGTCCAATATTCTTGCCTGGAAAATCCCATGGACAGAGAAACCTGGCAGGCTACAGTCCATGGGGTCACAAGAGTCGGACACGACTTAGCGACTAAACCAAATTAACAAGAGCAATTGGTGTTTTAAGGGTTGAGAAGAAAGTTATCAAGTAACTGCAAAGTCTTGCTCGGGATCCATGTGCACAGGAGCCTGGCTTCTGTCTTCGACATGCTGCCAGTGATAGGTATGTGACCTTGAGGGGAGCATCTAACTGCCTCAACCCACTGCACACTACAGCACCATGCATGCAGGAAAGGGCCACAGTGTGCTTTCAAGGGACAGAGAAAGGGCGCTGAGAGTGGAAACCTTCCCAGAGCTGAGCTTTAATCTTTGAAGGCACTCAACCTGCTGAAGTTCGAGAACTTTCGACGGGTTCCCAGGAGACAGCAGCACCTGCCACCGGCCAGAGTTCCACAAACCCTATGACTGTGAGCTCAGCCCCTGGGCCCTCCTTGTCATATCCCTTCCTCCTCCCAGCCTGCTAGTCCACAGACCTCCATGTCACAGCTCTCTTTACGTGTCTGTCATCTGGGGCCAAGAGCTTGTAATAAGCCACCTCCGTTTGTCCCTTTTGATCCTTTCTTCAGAGCCGGCTGGCTCTAGTTTGCTGAAAGTCGCCCCGATGACTATCAGGTAAAAACGAGAGCCCACGGGTGGCAATCCTAGAGAGCGACAGGAGATCAAGGGCCAGGCTTGGCATCCTGAATTTACGATCGTCATTTATTATTTCTCAGAAGCTGGCTGGTGACATATGAGACTCACCAGCAGACATGGTCTCTGTCTCCCAGGCTCCGAAGGTACACATTCCTATCGGTTACTTTTAATAACCCTGAAGATACCCCAGCCACATCCTGCCGCCAATAGCCTCAGCCTGCCTGGTGAGTGGGTGGGTGGGTGTCCTTCAGGGCCTCCCTGGGAGCTGTCCTCTGGGGCTGAAGGGCCAAGGTCAGTGATGTTCCTGCTTGTAAGTGATGGCACAGTGGGCTTTCCATCTCTTTGCTGAGGTCTCATCAGAAGTCATCTCTCAGTTCGTTTCCTATTTCTTTTGTAGAACTCATGTAACTTACTGCTTGTGTGTGAATCCTTAAGGACTGGGCTTTTCATTTAAAAAACATTCATGGAAGTATCTTAGCTCTTTTTCAGGTTAGAAGGGAAGACTTCTAGAAAGGTTCTTTGCATTTTTTTTTCACTTGTCTAAATTACTTAAACAACATATTTCTAGTTACGGGATAGGAACAGGATTACCTAGCCTGTAGTCATGTGCATAGTACTTTTTATTTTTAATATATCTGCACACCATCTGTGATATTATTCCTTGATATTTTACACTAAATTGTTCCAAGTGTACACTATCCTGACCCTAAGAAATGTGTGTAAAATCATGAGTTTGAGATGTTAGTTGCAAGGGTTTTTTTTTTTTAATTAAAATGTAATTGTTAAAAGAAGTATTTCCCTATCTACCATCTAAAATTATTTCTGTACCAATAATGTTAGCCTTGCACTTTGTGGAATACTCATTTAAATGGCAATCCACTCCAGTGTTCTTGCCTGGAGAATCCGAGGACGGGGCAGTCAGGTGGGCTGCCGTCTATGGAGTTGCACAGAGTCAGGCACGACTGAAGCGACTTAGCAGCAGCAGCAGCATTTTCAGAACACAGTTTTGGGAAGATTTACAAGAACAGGGCCTCCCAGGTGGCGCTAATGGTAAAGAACCCATCTTTCAATGCAAGAGACCTAAGAGACTCGGGTTAGATCCCTGGGTTGGGAAGATCTCCTGGAGGAAGGCACAGTAACCCACTCCACTATCTTGCCTGGGGAATCCCATGGATAGAGAAGCCTGGCAGGCTACAGCCCATAGGGTCACAAGGAGTTGGACACAACTGAAGTGACTTAGTACACACGCTTACATGAAGAACTTGAAAGAAACCAACCTACTACTATTTCAGCTGAGCCAAAGATAAAGCATTATTATGGCCTGTTTACACTAACTTTGAAAAAAGTAATTTGACATATCCAAGAATAATATAGGAGCTTCCCTGGTGGTCCAGGGGTTAAGAACCTGCCTGCCAGTGCAGGGACACAGACTCGATCTCTGGTCCGGGAAGATCCCACGTGCTGCACAGCAACTAAGCCCATGCGCTCTAGAGCCCTGTGCTCTGCAACAAGAGCACCCACCACAGTGAGAAGCCCATGCATCTCAACTGCAGAGTGGTCCCTACTCATCGTAACTAGAGAAAACCTGTGTGCAGCAACGAGACCCAGCACAGCCAAAAATAAATAAATAAAATAAATAAATGATAGTGCAGTATTAAAAAAAAGAGAGTAATACAGAATATCTCACTGCCTATAGGTCCACACTTACATAATATAGAAGATTTATGAGCATTATTAAATCTTTTTTTTTAAGCCACCTGAATTCTTTTTTTTTAAAGTTGGCTCATTATCCATTTAGTCTTAAATGATCACATCTGAGCAATTCCAGTTTGGGGAAAACCAGAAGACACTGTTGTCTGTTTTGTTAACCGTGGAGACTGAGCTGGAACAACAAAACAAATGCCTCTCATATCTTTCCAGCCCAAACCCAAACCTTCCACCTCCAAAAGCAAAAGCAAGCTCAGCTGTGATCTATAATCATTCCATTAACCCTGCACTGAAGCATTAAATTAAACTGCCTAGTGCAGACACTGCTTTTGCTACAAGGGGAAATGGACCTTGTAAGGCCATCACTTTATTTATGCTAATAGATTTACTGAGCAATTCCATGTTTACAACAGAATACCAATAAACAAAATAATTTAATAAGTTATGAACGCTCCAGTGGGGGTTTTACAACAACTGATTTTTCTTTTGCTGATATTTACTCTAAAGACTTTGGTCATAGAGAGTTTTAGCCTTAGAGTAGTTCTCAAATGGTTCGTCTTTCTATAGGATTTTTAAACCAATACTTTAACATGTCTTCCCCAAGAGAAGGTGAAGATTCCTTTTCAGCAAATTCCATTTCCGGGGGAAACTTCAGGGTCTGTCTTCTTAATAATGCTGCCCTATTTCTCTGAAGCTCAGGAACTACAGAAGTCATCTCACTCTCTGTTAGAAACTGTGTTCTGCTAAGAGAAATGCAAGAAGCTGGTTTGGTGCAACAAATATTTGGCCTTCTGATACAGAAGAATTCGCCTCCAAAAAGAACAGAGTGATTTTAAACTGCTCACATTGAAATTCCATGTTCTGTCTCATCAACCCAGCTGTGGCAAGAGGTCAAGTACGACAGAAAAAATTCTTCAACAATCAGATCATTAAAGGGTATTGAAATCCAGAAATACAGCACATCAGAGCTGGAAGGGATCTTGCAAACCATACAGCCCAAACCCCTTCCTTAACAGATAGTTCACAGTCACAGAATCGGCTTGTGTCAAAGACTAGAAACTTGTAGGCCAAATATTCTTCTTTATTATAGCTTTCTGAAGCTCTCTTTGTCTCTGAAGCAGTGAAGACTGGTCAAGCCCAATCATGACAACCATTCAGCATGCAGTTTATAAACTACATGGTTAAGCCCTGTCTCTTGTCACCAGGCAACAGAGAGTTATGGGGAAGCCTGCCCAACCATGGCCAGGGGAGCTCTCTTCTGCACACAGACCTTCTGTGCACCACCAGGGACTCTGCTCCTTCCAAGATGCAATACCTAGAAAGCTGGCTAATGGAGGAAGCAGAGCAGATCCCCAGGGCCTGCTGAACTGATAAAGATGCAGTAGCAACAGTAGAACAACAAAAACCTTCCCAGCCTGAACTCCCTGGGTTCTTGCTGTAAGAATCATCATCCACCATCTAGAAGCAGGATGCAAGAGCCTGTCGGGAGCCCTCTTCCACCTGCTGGGCCAGCTCCTAACCTCAGGCCTGGCTTCAAGGCCCCCAGCCTCTGGTGGGTAAAGCAGCACGCATTGGCTCTCACTATGACTGTCCCTCGTTTCTCAGGCCCCACTGGAGTCACCTCCACATCTGGGCCACCCCAAGTGGAGCAGGCTTACCTGTCAGCATCTCCGAGGCCCAGGGAGGTGTTTCTTTGCAGGGTCTCTCGCACCACAGCCATACCATCAGGGAGCCGGTTCAGGCGGCGGGTGTAGAGGCCAAGTCCACCATCGGTCATGTACCTTTGAAAGGAGAAAGGGATGATGCAAATATCTGGTTAAGGGCAAGTCATGGACCATCTTGCTGTTCATATCCAGAAGCCCTTGCGTAGCCATCCTGTGCCCTAAGATGGAAGGAACCAAGACTTTCCGGAGGTTCTGTCACTGATCACAGCCTAGAGATAACTCAGCTAATTCAACCCAAAGGATCACCAGCTTGCTAGCAAAAATAAAACTCAGATTAATTAACCCAAACTCACAGAGATCTATGGAGCAGAAGGGGACTAGTGAAAAAATTAACTGTCAGATGCATTCATGACATTCTTTTAATGTCAGCAATTACACAAGCAGGTGTTTTACCTAAGTACTATGAAGGAAACTGACAAGTCACTGGCAAATCATAGGGGAAAATATTACAGAACAGCACAGGGGAAAAAGTAGGCAAGATTTAAGAAGGATGGTAAGAAAAGATGGAGGGTATAAGAGCCAGCTTTGTCATTATGGGCAAGTCCTGGATTTTTCATCTAAACTCTGTGAGTATCAGGCTTCCTACATCACCAGATGGGCATGGGAATTAGTGAGATACAGAGTATCAAAGTGCTCTATAATTTGTAAAGGATCACACAAACATAAGATGTTATTAAAATAGTGATCATCTTAAAGCATGTGCAATGGTAAATTTCACCTTTGATACTGATGTCTTAGGGGGGTGTCCCAGCTCTCTGAATAACAGTAATGTTACTTATCTAAACTTCAAGTTGATGCCACAGAGCTATTTTCCTATGAAATCAGTGTTGTCATGGGAAGGGAAGACCTCTGAGACTTTCTGTATAGAAGCTGACTATCCACCAATCAGATCAGCTCCTGAAGGATTAGCTACCAGTAGCAAGTAGTTTGGATCCCCAGGTGGTTCAGTGGTAAAGAATCTGCCTGCAGGAGATGAAGGAGACATGGGTTTGATCCCTGGGTCAGGAAGATCCCCTGGTGGAGGAAATGGCAACCCGTTTCCAGCATTTTTGCCTGGGAAATCCCACGGACAGAGGAGCCTGGTGGGCTATAGTCCATGGGGTCACATAGAACCGGACATGACTGAGAGGCTGAGCATGCATGCATGCACGAGGCAGTGCTTCAGGTCCAAAGCAGCTTTGCTTCGTCCACCCTGGTTCCTCCAAGACACCCCTCAGAGGATACTGCTTGTGCCATCATCCCCATCTCCGGGAGGAGAATGCAAAGCAAAATTTGAGCAGAGCCAGAAATCAAACTCAGAGCCCTTCAATTCCCCCATGGGCCCCATCAGACTTGCAACACATTTGAAAATACAAGTGATTTACTTTTCAAGTCCAGTACCAGGGCGTGAGAGGACCAATGAATGAGTGATTATTTTGCTGCAGCAGTCGGCTGAGTTATCAGTACATCATGGAATGCTTCACTGCCTCTGGTATCTTGGCTTTAGAATATATGGTATAGATCCTGAGGGTTCTCAATACTTGAGATTCTTCTATGTCTAGCTTAGGAACTTTTGGAATATAGCCTTAGAAAAATGGACTTATAGGATGCTGTGGAAGTTTTCCAGAACCAGTAGGGTCACAGAAGAAAGTTCTCTCAGGAGCCATCTTGGGTGAGGAGCTTCTGCTTTGGGGTCAAGAATACTCTCCTTCGGGCAGCTTCCAGGATACCACATCTGAACTGACTTCTCCGGTGGCCCCTTTCACCCCCTATTTGTGGCATTAATGATCACAAAGCCAACATAATGGAATATCTGTTGAAGTCGGTCAAACCAGTTTGTGGTTGAACTGTACACTTTAAAATGATGCATTTTAGGGACTTGTGGTGGTCTAGTGGATAGGAATGCACTTGCCGATGCAGGGGACCGGGTTTGATCCCCTGCTCTGGGAAGATCTCCTATGCCGAGGAGAAGCTACTGAGCCTGCACTCTACAGCCCATGCTCTGTGACAAAAGAAGCCACCAGAGTAAATAAGCAGCCTGCACACGTGGCTCAGACGGTAAAGCGTCTGCCTGCAGTGTGGGAGACCCAGGTTCAATCCCTGGGTCGGGAAGATCTCCTGGAGAAGGGAATGGCAACCCACTCCAGTATTCTTGCCAACCCCCTCCCCCAAAGGGGCTCAAAGAAAAGGGCTTCCCTTGTAGCTCAGTCGGTAAGGAATCCACCTGCAGTGCAGGAGACCCGGGTTCGATCCCCGGGTTTGATCCTCTGGAGTAGGAAATGGCAACCCATTCCAGTATCCTTGCCTGGAAAATCTCAGACAGAAAAGCCTGGTGGGCTGCAGTCCATGGGGTCGCAAAGAGTCGGGCATGACTGAGCGACGAACACTAACGCTGCACACCACAAACAGAGAGCCATTCTCCCTAGCTATGACTAGAGAAAACCCATGCGCAGCAACAAAGACCCAGTGCAGCCAAGAATAAACATTTTAAAAATTAAAAGAATTTTACGGTATTTGACTTAGGCCTCAATAAAGAAGAAAAAAAAAAACCCAAAAATTCCAGCCATCATAGCTAGAGTTAAGTAATTATTTGTGTAATGACTTTACATTTTTTAATTTATTTTTGGCTGTGCTGGGTCTTTGCTACTGCAAGGGTTTTTCTCTAGTTGCGGTGTGAAGGCTTCTCATTGCAGTGGCTTCTCTTGTTGCAGAGCACAGGCTCTGGGCATTCAGGCTTCAGTAGCTGTGGTATATGGGTTTAGTTACTCCACAGAATGTGAGATCTTCCAGGATCAGGGATTGAACATGTATCGCCTGCATTGGCAGGCGGATTCTTTCCCATTGAGCCACCAGGAAAACCCCGTGTAATGACTTCTTGATTCTTGGTTCTCACACTAAATAGTAAGCTCTTTGAGAAGGGACTATTTTATTTTGTTCAAATCTATATTCCACGTCCTAACACATACTAAGTGCTTAACAAGTATTGTTTTGGTTGAATGAAATCCAAAAGACACAGTCATAGGGTGAAGTTTAGCAAAAACGTTTTGGGAGGGAAACCAATTACAAGTTTTCCTTCCTCTTAAACGTCAGAAAATTTGATATCTAAGTTATATGGCAATTAAACTGTCCACCTGCCAGTCAGGGGCCTCCCATGCAGCACTAGTGGTAAAGAATCTGCCTGCCAGTGTAGGAGACGTGGGTTCGATCCCTGGGTCAGGAAGATCCCTGGGCCAGGAAGATCCCCTGGAGGAGGAAGTGGCAACCACTCCAGTTTTCTTGCCTGGAAAATTCCATGGATAGAAGAGCTTGATGGGCTAAAGTCCATGGTGCCACAAAGCTTCAGACGTAACTGAGCACCTGTCAGTCAACCCATCTGTCCATCCATCCACCCACTCACCCAGTAGATACAGTCACCCAGGATCCAGTGGTGAGCTCCATGTGCATCCTACAGCTTGCATAAGGAGGAAAAAGGACCTATAGCAAAATGCAGTAACTCTGCCAGAGGCTAGACTTTCTACATCAAACGTCCTTTCAAGGAGATTTCAGTGGAAGCTGTTCAAAACACAATCTACCGCACCATTAAGCAAGGCACTTAATTTCGATTTTAGCAAAGCCCGCTCAGCCATAGAGATAAACAAAAATTTTTCAACTGGGGAGATCTTGTCAAAGGACAAATAAACTAATTAAAGCATTCATTTCCCTGCTGGATTTTTTTTTTTTTTTTTTTTTTTACTGCTGGTGAAACAACACACACGGTTGGGCAATTACACGTACCTGGACATGTAGATGGAGGCCCACACATACACAGCCCTGGCTTTCTGTGAAGGCCAAGAGCAGAGGTTGGTGAGCTTCCAGAGCTGGAATGCTGAGATGTGCTGCAGCCTCCAGCCTGGTACTGCCAGGCGCAAGGTGTCAAAAACTGACCACTGATGAAGGTGGGGGGCTTTGGAGAGATGTGACTGTGTGACTGGGTAGGCTAACTTAGCTTGTCAACTCCTACTGGGAATTCTGATCTTGTTTAGGCAGAGAGATGGGGTGGTGCTGGAGGAGTCAAGGATAAATCAGGATCCTCTGCCTTCTCAAATGGACCAAAGACTGAAAGCCAGAGCTGAATGCTACCAGCGTGATATGATCCAGTTTCCTTACAAATCTATTTCATTCATTTTATGCATGTATGTATGTGTGTGTGTGAGAGAGAGAGGCAGGGGGAGGGAGGAGTCAGGAGAAGTGGTTCAGGAAAAGAGGGAATTTACCTCTTCCTCTTTAGGTTTGTAAAAATTTATTAAATCATAATTTTTAAAATAATATTCAAAATAAATTTTATGTCCTCTCACTGCAAGATAGTACAGTGCTGTCACTTGAACTAGCCTCACACTCAAGAACTTAAATTTCTTATTTCTATAATTATTATTCCACCAAATACAGTATAAAAAGCCCCGAATCTATCTTTAAATAACTCTTCTGGTCTCAGTGAAAAATACACATACTTTGGTTCAACCCAAATTTCGTAGGAATTGGCTACTGAATATATTAATATAGATGTCCATCAGTTCAGTTTAAGGAAGCATAATTTAGAGATGACGCAGTCATTGGTGGGTTGCACTAGCCCTTGAGCAGAAGGGTGAAAAGGTTTGCAGTCCTGAAGGCTCAGGAGGCTGGGTCCCGTCTTGCGAGCTTTATCAGAGGCTTGCATTGGGTGGAGATGCAACGAGTTGCCTGAGGTCACAAGGAAGGGAACCAGCTGATCTAGGGACCAAATCCCTGAGCATCAGGGCCGCACTTTCCTTCTCCTTGGGGAAATAAATCATTATTGCTGGAGCCTAAGGAGGTGCTGGTAACATCCTAATGTTTGCTTGCTGGGGTCCTGGCCAAGCCACCAAGCACCTGCACAATTTCAACACTATCCTCCACCTTCCGCTGCTTCCCCAGAGGTCCCTGGATGGAGAGCAGGAGCCTCTGTTAAAGAGCCAGGGTGTCTGTGGGTGTTTTTCTTGCTTTTCAAGGCTGGGTGGCTCATGAACATCAGAGCTAGAAGCATGGCTGTGTCAACAGTAAGTCCTGGGTTCAGTCTCCCCAGCCTCATGCTAGCTGGGGGCCCTTGTGTGCATCGCTACTAGCAAGTACTAAGGGTTACTGATGCTGGCCGGATGCTGTGCCAAGTGCCTCACAGAAATCCTGACATCTTCAAAAGAGTCTTATCAAGTGTTACTTTTATCTCTATTTTTTAGACGAAGACAATGAAACAGGTCAAGATCACCATGCAGGTAGATGCTCAGTCGTGTCCGACTCTTTGCGACCCCGTGAACTGTAGCCCACCAGGCTCCTCTGTCCTTGGGATTCTCCAGGCAAGAATACTGGAGTGGGTTGCCATTTCCTTCTCCAGGGGAACTTCCCGACCCAGAAATCAAACCCAGGTCTCCCGCATTACAGGCAGATGCTTTAACCTCTGAGCCACCAGGGAAGCCCTTTTCACTTTTAGGGGCGGGTAATTTCTCCAAGTTTCAGCTTCCTCATCTGCAGGATAGTTGAAACTACAGATTAATCTCATAGGGCCATGGTGGGTTGACTGAGACATTATAATGCCCAGGGTCTGCTACCTCAAGAGCCCTTTAGGAGATCAACCCTGAATATTCATTGGGAGGACTGATGCTGAAGCTAAAACTCTGAAACTTTGACCACCTGATGCAAAGAACCAACTCACTGGAAAAGACCCTGATGCTGGGAAAGAGGGAAGGCAATGGGAGAAGGGGGGCGACAAAGGATGAGATGCTTGGATGCCATCAGCAACTCAATGGACATGAGTTTGAGCAAACTCCAGGAGACGGTGAAGGACAGGGAAGCCTGGTGCGCTGGAGTTCATGGGGGTTGCAAAGAGTCAGACATGACTTAACGACTGAACAACAACTGTTACTATAAGCAGCAGTGACGGCCTGTGTCGCTGAGTAGTGACACCGCAGTCCCTCCTCCCCTTCCAGTTCCACAAATATTTTGTACCCGGCCCTATGCCAGGCTGGGATTACAGAGATCTCACTCCCTGCCCGGCCCTGGTGAAGCTCAAAACTGACAAGGCTCTCAGACATGTAAGTAGGCAGCTCTCCTACCACATGATGAGCGGTAGTAGATAGATGTACAGTACAGACAGACACACAACAGGCTCTGTGCACACAGAGGACGGAGGTCACAGAGGGATGCTGCTTAAGTTGGCCTTTGAAGGGTGCACAGGAGTTTGCCAGTCAAAGGAGGAGAATCCATCTAGGCATACAGATGACAAGTACAAACGCTGAGAGGGACGGTAAGAGGATGGGAAGTAGTTCACTGTTGCCAGAACAGCAGGAACAAAGACATTCGCTGGGCTGCAAGGGGTCTGGGGCCCAGTCAGGAAGGGCTTGGAGGCCAAGAGGGGCTGAGACATTTGTCTGTAAGCTGGGTAAGCTATGACGGTAGTAAGTCCATGAATAACAGGTTCGGGCTTTCGTTTGAAAGAGAACACTGACTTTTCGACACCTCCATCATTCAACACTCGATTTTTGGTGAGCAATGTCTCACTGATATTTCCTCCTGTAGATTTTCCAGAACAAGCTACTGGTCTGGATCCCGTCTGAGGCACCCCACACCTTCAGGGATCGATCAGACTTGCAGAGTAGACCTCACCATCCCTCAAACTAAAGGAGACCTGTGAAGGCAACATGCCTAGGACAAGGAACTTTATCAACAGAATAGGTGCATCCTGAGTAACTGACGGGAGCTATGAAAAGCTCTGGAATCTCATAGGAGCTGTCAGAACAAATACACTAGATTCTGGGCCCAGCGTTGTCAACAGATGTCGTCTCCTTGAAATGTGCGTAGAGAGGCACCAAGGTCAAACAAGTGAAACTGGCATGAGTCACCTTCAGAAGGGGGGACTCAGGACCCCTCGATCCTGAAGCTCCCAACATGGAGCATAAGGAACACAAAGGGGCTCTCAATAATCACAAAGGAAGCCACTTTCTGTCAAGAATTGGGGGAGAAATGAGGAGGGAATGGAAAGCAATTTGTACATTGACAGAGTCCAGTGTATTCTTACTAGAGCACAACATAAGAAAATGAAAAACGCTCAGATGCAAAAATGAAAGCAATACAAACAGAAAAAAAAATAATTCAAGCCTAAGTGGTTACTTTTCTTCAAAGACATGGCAGCATGTCTGTGTTTTTGGACACACTTTTGGTTTAAATGTGAACACAGCAAAGAAAAATGGAATAAAAGAGCTGCATGCGTAAAAGTATTCCCTGCCAACATCAATATAAACATACGAACACATATCAACACATGCTTCGTTGTATAAGGTTAAAAAAAAAAAACGATGTGGGCTGCTGAAAAGTCCTTGCATTTGAGTTTTGGCAGCAGCCAAGCCCTCAAACAACAAATGCTTTCACAGTGCTCTTCACTCCATGACAAAAGGCCTGACATTTATATTTGAAGTTTATTAGGATGTAAATTGAGTTTCTAGACAAACCTGTAAAAGGATCCCTTTAGTTCAGAGCCTCTTAGAAGTGCGATGAATACACTCCACTCTGGGTCACAGAAGGACAAACCAACAAGTGAGTCTAACAAAGCTGCCCGAATCCTTTTGAAGAAAGTCAAGCGACAGAAAACAATCTGCTACGTTTAACTTAAGCGGAGAAGACACATTTGAAATGCAAAAATATGGCTGGGGGAAAAAAACAGATTTTTTAATTTTTCAGTGTTCTTTTGGGAGACTCATGAGAGTTCAGTTTTCCTGTTAAGCAAAATAAGACGGAAGCACAAAAATTTAGGCACTTAAAATTTTAGTATGGGAACCACTTTGCCCTCAGTTTTTAGGCATAAAAGCTGAGACAAATATCACACATTTCATTTACCAAGCCACCCCCTGCTGCCTCCACCTTGAATGACAAGAAACATATCACAGAGCAATTCTCAGATCTTACCCACTACACAGCTTTAACACAAAAACCAAACAAAAGTGAATCCTAATCAAAGAACATGGTGCTGCTGCTTCTCTATCGTGTGTGTGTGTGTGTGTGTGTGTGTGTTAGCTGCTCAGCTGTATCTGACTCTTTGCAACCCCACAGACTGTAGCCCTCCAGGCTTCTCTGTTCATGGAATTCTCCAGGCAAGAATACTGGAGTGGGTTGCCATTCGGGGATCTTCCTGACCCAGGGATCAAACCCAGGTCTCTGGTATTGCAGGCAGATCCTTTACCATCTGAACCACCAGGGAAGCCCTATCATGGATCATCCCAAACTGACATGCAATGAAACAAAACCCACGGCAGCCTCTGGAGAGAAAGTCTAAGGTTCGAGGGTCTTTCCTGGCTAGCTTTCCCTGCAATAATAAGACTTAATGCATAAATAATCCAGATAGGCAACACGAACAATCAAGAAACATTTCTATGGTGTTCATGTCTTTTGGGGAACTCCTCCAACAATCCTGCCGGCAGAGGGAGAGGAAGAGGTGCAGACCCACAGGACCACTTTCCTACCTGTTTGCCCAGCGCAGGGATGGGGCACCGCCTCCACTGTGCTCTAGGACGGCTACTTCTCCAGGAAATCCCCAAGCTGGTATCTTGCACTTTTAAGGAGGATATGAGACTTCAGTTTTCCTCTCTAGCAGAACCTGCCATTATTGCGCTCACTCCTAGACCACCCACCTTGGCTCAGAGCACAGAACAGGGCCGTGGCAGATGGACGTCACTTTCACTGCAGAAAAGTCCCTTCAACGGCCAGCAGCCACCGACCCGGAGCATCCACAGCTCCAGGGGGCACCCGGCTCCTTCCGTGGCTCATCTGCACCTCACTCCATCTTACCGAGTCAGTCCTGGCTGTGAAGTGAGCCAAAAGTCCAGGCTCAATTCTCTGACCCTGGAGCAGCAGGGAAGCAAGCCTGTGACAGAAGTGAGCCGGCCTCAGGAGGTCTGAAGCCTACGCTGGCTACCTAGTCACCAGAGCACATCTCTCTGGGGGAGTGCTGCAGAGATGTTGCTAAGCTAGTCAGACAAGAGCTCAATCCTGGCAGGCCACAGGGACAGAGGTAAGAGCAGGAAAGGGCAGGCTTGAGGGAAGGAGGAGTCAGAGAGTCCCTGGGGGCCCCGTTAAGTGTCACTGGGGGAAAGTGACATTATAGAATTTATTTCTAAAAGACAGGTGCTGCGAAGCTGCGTGGAGAGAGAAGAAGGCACGCTGAGGGGGTCATGCCTCCAGCACCAACACCTGCCTCACCCTCTACCCACCACTGAACCAGCAGCTTCAACATCACTTGGCAACTTACTAGTCCTCCTGAATCAGACTCTGCAGTTCAGCAAGTACCCTAGGAGGTTCTAATGTGCATGAAAGAATGGAAATCAATGACCCCAGTCAGTGGTCTCCCTTCTGGGGGGCATAAGATGGCCCACAGTGATGAAAACTAAAGTGTTCCTATTTTATTTATTTCTTATCACGTCACTTGTAAATCCTGGGTGTAGGCAGGTGTTACAGTATACACAGTATTTCAGTGAGAAAGCACATAAATGTTTAAAAACAAATACAACGTCTAGCAGAGGAACAGGCTCTTTTTGACACAACCAAAAATAGTCTAGAGATGATTATCTAAAGCAGAAATTTCTAAATCTTCTTGAGTTGTGGATCCCTTAGAGAAACCAGTGAAAGCTGTGGAGGTCAATCTCACATATGTACAAAATGAGTATCCAGTTCTAGTTAGAGCACAGATCACCATCCACACCCACCCCAACCTGGGCCCATGTAAGTGGCCCCTCTCCGGAGTTAGAGCAGAAGTGGATCCTGGCTGGGTCTGTCCCTTCAACATATATAGTTTACAAATAGCAAAGTGTTTGCCTGTCTTTGCTGTAAATAGACACAACAGTGGCACGTGGCATTGCTATAACTCACAAGTCACCTTGAATTTTAGCATGCGGCCTTGAGTTTATCACTGCTGTGGGTTTGGGCTTTGCCCCTACCAAACTTCCGGCAGAGGAGAGACTGAGCAAGTGGTGAAATTCCTGCGTGGTGATGAAACACGCTGCTATGGTTCTTGCGTCTTCTGCAAAAATGCAACGTGGATTTTCACAAGCTTAACGAATTCCATCTAGCGTTGACTGCCAGAGCATTTTGGTTTAACCTGCCTAAGGACCTATACATATATTTTTAAGAACCTGTAACTGTACTAATAAAATACACAATCACACAGAGAGACCAGGATTATAACAATTAACCCTTACTTATCACTCCTATTGAAATAAATTTTTGTTGTTTAGTCGTTAAGTCATGTCTGACTCTTCGTAACTTCATGGACTGTAGCCCACCAGGCTCCTCTGTCCAAGGGATTTCCCAGGCCAGAATACTGGAGTTGGTTGCCATTTCCTTCTCCAAGGGATCTCTCTGACCCAGGGATCAAACCCGTGTCTCTTGCACTGGCAGGCAGATTCTTTACAACTGAGCCACTAGGGAAGCCCACTGAAATAAATACACACAGAAATTTTTCATTACAACCTGTAACTATGCTTGTTTAAAATGGGCGTTGGCAGCGCAGCCTCCTGAAGAAAGGCTGCATGCTTTGGAAATTTGACAGTCCCCACGTCTGGAATTTGGTCTGGCCTGAATTCCCTTTATTGTGGTTCAACTGTCAGTGTGGGATTGCAGCAAGTATTTCTAGCACGAGCAGGAAGCTTTTTGTCCACCTACTGAAAGATGAAACACATTCTAGCACACAGGAGACAGCTCTCTAGACAAAGCCCCTTTAAGCTCTTTCTTGGAATGAAACAGATGCTGAAAGGAGATTGACTGATATCCAAGAATTCTCAAACCTGAGAATATACCCAAATCTTCTGGGGAACCCGAGAAAAATGCAGACTTCAAGGCCCCAGCTTCACAGATGCAGAATGCCATTAGTGGGGCCCAAACCCTGCATTTTAAAACAGACCTTATATTTTAAGAGCATTTTGAGGTTTACAGAGAAATTTCACAGAGGAAAATACAGAGTTCCATTAACCTCCTTCTCCACTACTACCAGTTTCCCCTAACATCTTGTATCCTTGTGGTACATTTATTAGAACTGATAAACTAATACTGACACATTATTATTTGATACTAACAACTAACATTAATTATTATCAATCATATTGATATATTATTAACCAAAGTCCATAGCTTACAATAGGGTTCACTGTGTTTCTAAGGGTTCTGACAAATGCATAATGATATGTATCTATCATCACAGTCTCATAAAGATAATGTTTTATTGCCTTAAAGATGTCCTGTCTCCCCTATCCATCCCTTCCCCCAAACCTGTATTTTTAACAGATATGTAAATAAATTTCTCTCTCTTCCTCCATCCTTCCTTCTCTCCCTTCCTTCCTTCCATACTTCCTTTCTTTCTCTGTTAAATAATTTTCCTGTAGTCGGGATCAAGCTTTCAGAAATGCTGCCTTAAATCTGGAGCCCTGGATGGAGGAACTGTGAGCTAGACTGACCTCAGTTTCCCTAAGAGCTCAAGAGTCACCAAAACGTGACTATAGTGTAACAGTAACTTAAATTTCTAATCCTCACAGTAACTAGTCTTGGCCTTGTATATTATGGGAGCACATGTATGGTAACTGTATCTGATTCCTGATTCTTAATGGCCTCTCCATCTCAGATCGATGCCTGATAAGAGTTTTTAGAACTTTACAGCCCTTCTAAAATATTATCACTTGGTTGTGGACTTTCAGGCCTAAGTCCAACTGTGGAAGCCCAGACTGGGAAGGGACAGGAGAGAACACAGAGGACCAGGGCCATCTGTGGAAGGCTCAGCAGGGGCATCATAACTAGATGCCCTTACCTGGAAACAGCCTTCTGCTTGGTCAAGAGAACCTGTCTGTCCTCCTAGGCACTTCTTATGCACTGGGACACGCTTGCCAATTTTCTGGCTGCTGCTACACCTTATCATTCCCATGATTTCTGACATGACTCCTGACCTCTAAAGTTCTCTATGACACAAATTCACTTGTCGCCTTAAGTCGGTAGAATCTGTGCCAGCATTCAGGATTGTGTGTTCCTTTCCAAGATAACTAGAGCTCCCAGTGGCGGGAATCAGACATCCAGAGGCTCTTTCCCTTTTGGTTCCTGGTAGACACCCCTTGGTAATAACCAGAGTTACTATCAAACAGAGGAGAAGCCAGCTGGCACTTGAATTTCAGTTTATTCAAGTTTCACTTTGTCTTACCTAGACCCCACCTGAAAGAAATGCTCAGCAATACTGAGAACAGGTAAGGGCTTTTTTACTGGCTCAGACAGTAAAGAATCTGCCTGCAATGTGGGAGACCTGGGTTTGATCCCTGGAGAGAAGGGAACGGTTCCCCACTCTAGTATTCTGGCCTGTGCTGGGGTCCAGCCTCAGCAGAGTCCAGGGATATCCTCAGGATGGATGACGTCGGTGAGTGAAGAAAGACAGAGATAGAGATAAGAAAGAACGACACGGGGTGACCAAGCTTCAATGAGTAAGGCCCGTTTATTTTTTTCGGGGCTTTTATACCGAGTTGTACATACAGCAAGGTGAAAAATGCAGTCAACTCAACATTCCATCAGTATTAACTTTTATCAATACCAGGTTCTTTCCTGCAAGAGTCTTATTTTTTGTACATCATCTTCTGTCCCGGAGGCCTGTTGATATTCCATGACCTCTTTTGGATAAATGTTGGTCAGCCAGAACAATAATTTTCCCTTAAAGTGTTTCTTTTTAAATTCTTAGCGTACTTAGCCTATGTCACCCTTAAAGTACAGAGTTACATTTTTGTGGAGCAAAGATTCAGTGGGTTACAGCAAAGAAAGGACTTATTAACTCAAAGTCTAATGTTGCTAATGCTAAGGCTGCTGCTTATTATTTCTATATCTTAACTATATGTACTCCCAGGAACACAATGGATAAGGGATGTGAGAACTTGGCAGCAAGCATAGGCTCAACAATGTTGCAAGAGTCTGGACAAACTTGCCCAGTAAGGTAGAATGCTAACAGGGGTTTGAAACACTCCTTTCATGCCCAGGAGATTTATAAACTAAAGACCTAAGTTAACTCTTTCCAGAGAAAGGTGGTCAGGGCAGCCCCCTGGTGATATCAGAAGAGTTGGTGAAAGACATAAAATAGTAAAGTAGACAGATTCTGGTTTGGGGGAAGATGCGCAAGTAGATACAGGGGGTCCGTCGAATCCTGAGGCCTTGCTTATCAGGACTCTTCCGCATGACCTTGTCAAGGGTCGGATGACCCAGGGAGTCTCTCGAGTCCTGCATGACCTTGTCATGGTAGGATCTCCCGTGCTGGCTCCCCGGCAGGCCTGGAGAATTCCATGGACTGTATAGTCCATGGGGTTGCAAAGAGTCAGACACAACTGAGCGACTTTCACTGAGAACAGGAGGAGGACCAAGGAGACTAGAGTAGCTGGGAGGCAAGCTCTTCTGCAGTCTGGGGCATAAAGCAGGCCTTGGGATATCACGCAGCCTCAGCAAAGATTTCTGCAGACAGCTGGCGGGACTCAAGAAGCACCACGCTAGAGCCATATGCAGGCTGCTGTGCTAGAGATGGTCCCGCTTTTGAGCAGGTGTCATTTGTTTAATAAACATTTATGCAGCCCCTGCTGAGAGGCTGGCGCTGGCCCGGGTGCTGGGGATACAAGAATCAGATGCACTCCTTGACCCTGAGAGGCTCAGTGTTTGGGCGGGGGAAACAGACATGTGAATGTTTACACGGGCTTCAGCAAGAGCCAGACCAGGGAGCGGGGCCAGAAAAGGCTTCTTAGAGGAAGGAATCCTCAAGTGGCAACTTGAGAGATGAGAAGGTACCTGCCAGGAAGCCTTGGGTTAGAGCAAGTAAATTAGTTCACACAGACCTACATGTGCCAATACAAAGGATCTAAAATGTATAGTGAGGCTTTCCTTGGCGGTCCAGTGGTAAGGATCTGCCTTCCAATGCAGGGGACGCAGGTTCCATCCCTGGTTGGGGAATTAAGAGCCCGCACGTGGTGGGGCAACTGAGCCCACGTGCCACACTAGAGAGAAGTCCACGCACCACAATGGAAGAGAACCCATGCATGCTGCAAGTAAGATGCGATACTGCCAAAAATAAACAAATAAATATTTTTAAAAAGTAAATAAAATGTACAATGGATTCACTGTGCGATCTTAGATGATAAACTTTTACCAGCTAACAGTTTCATTAAGAAACTCATTATTCTGGGCACTCGCTCTAAACGGAATTCAAGAAATATATTTCCAACCACAAAGAAATATGTATATAGGGTTCTGGCCTTCAAACACAGGGATTAAGCCAAAACTGAGTGTCCACAAGGATACTCGAATTACCTGCCACTAAATCCGGCGGGCTTAGTAGGCACAACAGTGACAACACAGGATGCCGGGCCCTGCGCTCTTCCATCTGGCCAGGAACACCGGCCACCTTCAGAACCAGAGCCCGGGCAGCCCGCAGCGGCGGCTCTCACGGGCGTGGGCCACAGCTGGGGTGGGGCAGGAGTTTGAAAAACCATATTTGATGTTATGAACCATTTTAAACAAACAACTAAAAAGGCCCAGTGTTTTTTATAAGGTATTCTATAAAGTTTGGCAGAATTTTGGTTCATGTGAAACTACCAAAGATACATTAATTCTCTAAAGACACACCTAACCTTATTCTCACACCCCCTCTCTCCTCCCAGTTCAGAGTGTGATGCCTTTACATTCGCAGATATTAGATTTTTTTTTTTTTTAACATCTAAAAAACACTGAGTTAAAGTTTTGTGAGGAGGGGAACCAGTCATTTTCTTTCTGGAGAGTTCAGACTGAACTGTGTAAGCACCAGCTCTCCACATTAAGTGAGGTTATCTAAAGGTGCATTGCACAATCCCAACAGTTGCCCCAGATACATTCACACGGAGAGAGCCAGCCTGTGGCTGACAGCACAGGAGGGCCCTCCCTGTCCTGAGCTATGGCTGGCAGACCTCATGGCTACCTCTTTGGGGTGCCACCCCTTCCCCCAAAACAGCTGGATTGCATAATTCTTTCCTTGGGTAAATCACTTAAACAGGGCATGTCGAAATTCTCAAACATCCTAAAAACAAAACAAAATCCTAAAGTGAAAAGGCTTCATGTACAAACTAAGGGCCACTGGAAAAAAAAAAAGTGAGCCCAGCCCCCACCTGAGCATACCCCAGATAATACCTGAGTCCCTGAGCCACAGACAAATGCCCTTTTCTACCAAAGCTCATAAAAGTCTGTCCTACTCCAAAACGTGCCTTGGGGTCCAACATGGTACAAACTCCAAAAAGCAAATGATGTGCTCCTCAATGATTAAAACACCATGCTTGAGTTGCCATACAATTTAGCAATCCTACTCCTGGGCATTTATCTGGAGAAAACCATAATTCAAAAAGATACGTGCACCCCTATGCTCACTACGGCACTATTTACAATAGCCAAGACGTGGGAAGAACCTGAGTGTCCATCAAGACAGGAAGGGATAAAGAGGACATGGTCCATATATGCAATGGTACACTCCTCAGCCATAAAAGAGAGTGAAATAAAGCCATTTACAGCAACACAGATGAAACTAGAGACTATCACACTAAGCGAAGTCAGAAGGAGAAGGACAAGTACCGTATGATAACATCCACATGTGCAACTGAAAATATGACACAAATAAGCTTATCTACAGAAAGAGACTCAGAGACGCAGAGAACAGGCTTCTGGTTGCCAAGGAAGAGGGGCATGGGGGAAGGATGGCTCGGTAGTTTGGGGAGAACAGATGCAGACTGTAATATATAGAATGGATAAAGAACAGGGTCCTACTATACAGCACAGGGAACTTATTCAATATCGTGATAAGCCATAATGGAAAACAATTTTTAAAAACCCCTGTGTTCATCTCTACACTGACATGCAGCGGTCGCATTTCACCATGCTCTGCCTTCTCTATCATCTTGGTGTTGAAATATCAGATGTTTTTTAAAAATTATCTTCCCCACCTCTCACTTAGGATACCAACCTGAAAAGGTTGTACCTCTAAAACTTTAAAATCCAACATTAAGAAGAAAACCAGTAATACACAGTCTTATAGAACAACAGAATATTTGATCAGGAGTTGGGGGGAGGTCCCCAAGATTACTTGGTTTGAGGATTTCTCAGATGAGGAACTGACACTCAAGAGTTTAAGTGATTTACTCAAGGAAACACAACTAGGAAATAGTCACTGCTGTGTCTTTGTTTTAATATATCTTTGCACTCAATAAATTTATCATGTTCAACAAATCTTTTATAGTAAAACTGAAGTTTGGTTCCCCTATTTTCCATTTTGTTACAACTGCTTTATCTATTTATCTCCTTGTGTTCCAGTCTCTCAACAAGTTCAATAAATGTAGAACCAGTATTATTATGATGATCATAATTATCATTTTTGAGCTTATATTTTTGCTGCACTGCCCACAGTCCCTAGATTGTGATTAGAACTCTTGAGATACGTACCTAACAAATGTTCTTGGTGAGCTAAATAAAAGAATAAATAATAACCCAGAATTAAGTTGTTTTAATATAAATATAATATGTGTCTTAAGGATTTAGAGAATACAAAGAAGTGAGACATCCTTGCATCTATTTAGAGAAAAGTTAAATATATTCACAGAGGCTAGGTTAGCTAAAGGCTTCAAGGAAGACTTCCAGGAAGTTGGGGCCCCCATGCAGGGAAAGCTAGTAAGAAAGGGCTTGGGAGGAGGGGTCACAGGTCCTATTCAAGGGTCAGTGTGGCATGAACAGAGTCCCCCGTGGAGGGAACAATGTCACTGCCACTCTCAGTGACCCCTGAACCTGCGCTGAAGGCAGTCACGCTGTCCCGTGGCTGAATTCCCACTGTCTGTGGTTTTTCTAAAAACCAGCAGAGCAGGGAGTGCAGTTGGAAAGGCATGACTACCCCTTGAATGCAACATGTATGGACCTGGACAGTGCCACAGGCGTGTTTGCACGAAGGACAGGGGTGCATCTTCCCCCAGAGAGGCAGCTGCTGGAGCTCAGGAGGCCACGTGGGCAGGAGATACCTAGGGAGTCCAGCTTCCAGGCAAACGGGCCAGCCTGGGGACAGACAGAGGGCAGGCGGTATGAGGAGGGAGGGGCGGGGCACCCCCTGGGCAGCTGGAGCCCAGGAAGGGTGGGCCAAGAGGGAGGTGGAACCCGGGCAGGGACCTCTGGAGCAGGAATCAAGCAAAAGCTGGTTGTCTACAGGATACTCGAATTACCTTCTATCACGGCTATAGGAGCCGCAGTCGCAACAGCTGCACAGACAAAGGCAGGGTCCCTGACTTTCTCAGGCTTCCACTTGTTCAAATGTTTCTACTTTCACAAGAGAGAGAGATGGATCGGCTGAGCAGGGGCAAAGCGGAGACCCCCAACCTTGCATCCATAGAGTGAGCTTACTCCATACTGTAACCTTTTACACTTTAAGAACCTATTGATTTCATTACATAACCAAGAGTGTGTGACTCTCAGGAACATCTGGGCGGGTGTTCAGTCGCTGAGCTGACAAGTGATTCTCTACAGCCCCTCTGAAGGCCGCCAGTCCAGAACCTGCAGACAGGAAAGGAGGCGGGTCTGATTTTTGTGCTTATCTGAAGGGGGCTTGCATGAGAACATTTTCAGAAGGAATAGCTTTCGTGCCCAGCTATCACCCACAGGCTTGTCAAAGAGACCTTCTCCTGAGCCCAACACCCAGCTCTGCTCCATCCTTATTAGAACCTCAGTGATTTCCATGGGAACTGAACATCCTGATTCTTACTCTGGGAAGAACTTTTACAGGTCCCTTCTCTCAGCTTCTCATCTCATGCAACAATTCCTTCTCCAACGCGTGGAAACAGGTTTCCAGATTCTGCTTGATTACTCTCAGGAACAGGAGGCTCACGTTCTTACAAGGAGCCCAGCCCGCTTTGGACAGCTTTGATTTTCAGCATGTTTTTAAATGGTCACCTTTGTGTTTAGGAAATAAAAAAATGGAAGTCTAACCTACAGTTTCAGTTTGGTCCTTTTAAACCTATTGCTCTTCTAAGTATTTTCCATGTCAAGCAGATCTAGCTTCTATGAACATTTCTGTGACATTCAAACCCTTTTCCTTGCTTGTCATCCTTCCCTAAACAAACCCTTGCCTGATTCTGAACCTCTTCAAACCTGGCACCAAGAACAAAACAGACACCGTCTAGCCAGCAGATACTCTGTCACTTCCCACATTATTATCCTACCAATCCAGTTGAAGGTAGGATTTATATCTTTATAAAGAGATATATTTAGAACCTAAAACTCAGCAGTTGGCAGCACCAAGTCCTCAAGCCTCCTGACACTGGCTGTATCCCTTAGTAGTCGGATGACCTCGGACGAGTGGCCTCTTTTATCCCCAGTTTCCATGTGTATAAAATGGGGATAATAACCGTGTTATCGGCCTCCTAGGATTTCTCTGAGAATCCAATGATATAATACCTGAAAAGCACCTGCCACATTAAAAGTACTCCACAACACCGGGTGCTGTTATTATCAGCAACAGCAGCACCATCAGTACCAGAGGTACCCCTGATATAATTACCCTCTTTCTCTCTCCCTTCACTCTAAACATATCACTAAGCATATACAGCAGGTTTGGCAGGAGATGTTAGAAATGCAGGTGTGAAAAGACACAATTCCTCTGCTCACAGATATCCTAATCTAGGGGACAGACAGTTATACAAATAGACAAAGCAAAAGGAACTGAGATGAGCCATCTGCGAGGCATTACCAGCTGTTTGGGACCCACCGGCGGAAGCCGACATCTGCTGGTATTGTCAGGGGAAGGCTTCCCAGCTTCAGCAGATTCTTAAAGGACTGCAGCAGGTGGGTGGGAACGGAGCAGGGAGGGATTTATGGACAGAGAGAGCAACCACATGGCACAGAGGTCTGAGCGCGAGGCATGTCTATCACGGAAAATGTCAGTGGTCCAGAGTGGCAGGGCCAGAATGCCAGTGAGGGAGGAGTAGGCATTCAGAGGACAGTGGAGAGGACAAGCTAAGGGGGCTGGGCAAGCAGATCCCTCATTAGTTCCCCATGAAAAGGAGGGCTTCCTTTGTGCCAAGCACTGTGCTGGGCACAGGACATATGTGGTCAGTGTGACAGACAAGCTCTGTCTCCACAAAAACTTACCCTCCAATGGAGGACCATGGAGGGCCGGGTGTCTCAGCATGCTGGACAATGCACCGGGTGCGATGCGGCAGATGTACTTTCCAAAGACGGCTCCACAACATCGCCACCCCGAATGGTCTTCTTCAAGGTGCCCTGTCCCCTGAGAGGTGGGATCTATGCTCCCTCCAGTGAACTGGAGGCCTGTGACTGCTTTCACCAACACAGCTGGGTGAAAGTGACACTCTGCGACTTCAAGGTAGAGGAGAAAAGGCCACCTTTGCTTTGCTTGCGGTAACACTTGTCCTTGGGGCTTGGAGGCTTCCAGGTTCAAAGGAAGCCAAGCCACAGAGAGAGGTACAGGCATCCTTACCTTCAAGTTGTCCCAGCCTAACTGTCAGATGTATGAGTGAACAAGCTCTGGAACAGCATGGACCTCCCACTATTAAGCCAGCTCCAGCCCTGGGGGCCTCCCCACTGAGACTCCAGATGTGGGGAGCACAGACAGGCCGTTTCTGCCATAACCTTGTCCCAATCCTGAGACAAAGACCTGTGAGCATCATCAAACACTGCTTTCCAGCTGCCAGATTTTGGAGTCATGTATTATATAGCCACAGAAACTCAACAGTTTACCCACCAGGCAAGGTGGAGCCACAGAAATGATAAGCAGGTGATCATGTAATTAGATTAATACTCTAGAAAGAGTTTTCTAGCCCAAGAGTAGGATGGACTTGTTGGATATGCACTGGGATCAGAGGTGAAGAAAGCAAGGAAAGGGCAAATACAGTCATCTGGGGGAGAAACACGAGCAGAAAGACTGGACGAAACCGCGGTAAGCGGCGGTGAAGAGAGCGAATCCACTGACCCTGGTGGCCAGTCTTCCAGGAACAACAGAACAGAAGAGTCTGAGATTCTTCCTGATTTTCTGGCTGAGGAAGAGAAATGGATATGGAAACATAAGAGGAGAAGCAGGTTCGATGGGGAGAAGAGGGGTTAGATTGTTAACATGCTTCCCGCAGATTACAGGGTTCTCAGAAAACACCCTGAGACAGGGTGGCTGCCCTTCTGCTTTGCAGTCAGGTGTGTGGGAGTCCCGGCTCCCTAACTCACCAGCTCTGTGACCTTGGGCAAGATACAGATGCCCTGCGAGTCCCTGCATCCCTGTTGGGAGGAGCAGATGACCACACGGACGACGGTGAGGGACAAGAGACAAGCTGTATAAAGCGCCGCACACCGAGCCAGGCATTTAGAAATGCTCTCTAAACAGTAATTCAGGGTAGCTGCTATTTTTATCACCATGATCCTTATTGTTAACTGTTCTGCATACTTGGTCAGAAGCTTTGTGCACAGGAGGCCTGGCTGCAGGGCATTAAACGAAAGCCGTTCCCAGGAAACCTCACACACACCTCTGGAGAAGGGTTTATTCAACCATAAAGCCTGTGTCCACCTCTAAAATAGCTGCGCCAGCCTGCCAAGGCGGGAGGGAAGCCCGGCTGTTAGCTGTCTTCAATCTCTCTGTCTCCCTCCCTCTCTCCCAACTCAACGGTTGAGTGGTTTTAATTAACAACTCCCACAGCGTAAGGCAAAAGTCACTCGATTAATAAAGCTCTAACGTGCCGTGCATGGCTCTGGGGCCTCCGGGTGGTGCTGAGCTTGTAATTGTGTGTTTTGTTTTGGTTTGCAGTGGATGGGAGGCTACATGACTATAATTTCCTCAGAAAAGTTCACGTATCACGTGCACAAAGGCTGGAAACCGCTGGTGACCAAAATGCACACTTTGATGAGACTTCATGGCCTGAAGCCACATTGCGGTGAGGTGCTTCAAGAAATCACCACGCAGGAGGGGCTCACACTCTGAACCTTCCTGACTCTGACCATCTCATTGGTTTTTGTTTCCAAAACACACACCTCAGTTTTGCCCCCACTCACTGTCTGCAGGCCAGCACCTGGAGAATGTTGATACAAGTGTTTCTAATGCTATAGCAAAACCTGAGCCATTTAATTGAAATGAAACGCAAATTAATGCTTTTGAGGCAAACAAAAGTATTCCTTTTTGCCCCCACCTCAGCCAGCCTCTTTGGTCCTTCCACGAGTACTGGCCAAGTGAAAGTTTGTATGCAACTCAACTCTCCAAGCCTTACCCTTTGAACATCACCCTCTATCTGTTTATATGGTTTTATTGCTCCCTAATATGGCACCTGCAAAGGAGATCCAACCAGTCCATTCTGAAGGAGATCAGCCCTGGGTGTTCTTTAGAAGGAATGATGCGAAAGCTGAAACTCCAGTACTTTGGCCACCTCATGCGAAGAGTTGACTCATTGGAAAAGACTCTGATGCTGGGAGGGGTTGGGGGCAGGAGGAGAAGGGGACGACAGAGGATGAGATGGCTGGATGGCATCACTGACTTGACGGATGTGAGTCTGAGTGAACTCCGGGAGTTGGTGATAGACAGGGAGGCCTGGCGTGCTGCGATTCATGGGGTCGCAAAGAGTCAGACACGACTGAGCGACTGAACTGAATATGGCACAGGGGAAACCAAGGGTTTGTAATGTTCACAGATGCCCACTCCTCCTTTTGGTCTTGCCTTCCATATAATTAGAGCTATCGCAAGAAGCCATACTACAGAGTTCTGGAGCACAGGCTCTGAATTCAGCCTGGTTAAACACTTGGTCTCATCAGTTACTGTAACTGGGAAGAACAAATGTGACTCCATATTGGATCTGCTTCTTTTGCTCTGTGTTCTATTACTTTTGCTACAAGTTGAGAATGTTGTCTACAGTCTGAAATAGACAGGATACTTGTCAAGTCTCTGACCTTTAAGGGTGTAGCAATTTTCCATTCATGTAGAGAAAAACAGTTGTAGAACAGAGTATAACATGTGTCTTATTGAGGATTACAGGGACATAGTATCTGACTGACAGTGGGCTGCTGCAAGAGCTAAGGGTTCTGACCTTAAGAAGTCTGCAACAACCAATCACACACCCTCTCTTTCAGTGTAAACAAAGCCTGAATTCTAATTTGGATAAGATGGTTCTTTGGGACACCAGTCCACTATCCTCTCCGTCTGCTGGCTTTCTAAATAAAGTTGCCTTTCCTTTACCCAACAACGCATCCCTCAATTGATTGGGCTATTGTGCAGTGAGTGGTACAAGTCTGAACTGGGTAACATTACCAGCTGTGTGACCTATTCAAGTAACCTAACCTCTCTGAGCTTGGTCTCCTCAATCATAAAGAGAAGATGAAAAGCAGCCTTTATCTCAAAAACTGATGTAAAGGACAAGTGAGATAACACATGTAACGGAGCTCCACTGAGCGCCCAGCCCATGAGAGAGACCCCAAAGCCGCTTATCTGTCGTGGAATTCGAGTACCACTGCTGCAAGACAGGCAAAAGACACATGCTAGCGGGCGGGCTGGTTGACTTCTATGTGGCCTTTTCCCATCTCAACAGAGCCAACACCACATTTATTCCGTCCCACGTTTCTAACAACTTGAGCTGACTTTCCCCTTTAAACTTCATTGTTCAAGTATGTGAGATTTCTCATTTCAAAACAGATGCCTGGGCAATGACAAGACAAAGCTCTGGGAACTGGGACATGGACTCCAATGATGCAGCAAAGAGAAACACAGACCCCCGTCTCCAGCTTGTTACAAGATCAAGAGGTGAATATGGGCTTGATTTATAGCTGGAAGATCCCGGAGACAGACGTGGGCCCCTCCTTAGACTCTGAATCTTATTTTACTCTGGAGTCTCAAAAAAAAATCATCATCCCTCCAGAGGTGCCCATGTCAGGATTAAGCGGAAAGATCAAAACCTCTACTTCTTGGGAAGACTTCTTATCAGGACCTTGTGAATTCTGGAGTGGGTGTGATGATTTTCCAAGGCATGCACAGACTCATGATTTGTGGTCATATCCCAGGTAGGATGTATTAGCCTCGAGCCCTCACAGATGTTTCTACAAGCTGTGTTGCTCTTTGTCTCTAGACCACAGGTAAGCTGCCTCCTGACCCAGATGACTCATTCCTACTGATCACACTACACAGCCTGCTGGCTGACAGTAATGGCTAATTTTATGGGTCAACTTGGCTAGGCTGTGATATGTAGACACTTGGGGAAACATTAGCCTAGATACTGCTGTGAAGCTGCTTTTTAGAGGGGATCAACATTTAAACTAGTAAATCTTGAGTACAGCAGATTATGCTTCAAAATATGGGTGGGCTTCATCTAATCCGTTGAAAGTCAAAAGAGAATAAAAGACAGATGTTCCCAGGAAGAGGAAATTCTGCCTCTAGGCTATCTTTGGGCTTGAGATGCAACACCATTTTTCCCTCTGACAAACCGTAATACACAGACAGACTCACCTACTTAGCATGCTCAAGAATAAGAAATGGTATTACCTCATCTTAATTAACGTTCTAAGTAGGATAAAACAGCAGGAAAGCAAATAGAGGCAATGATTCCAAAACCCCAAAAGGAACGACCATTCTGTATGTGCCAAACACTTTTGAAACACTATCTCCTTTCTTTTTTCTGTACACTGAAGAAGCAGCCTATCACTGAATAAGTGGGAAACAGGCTTAGAAAAGGAAGCCAAATCGCCAAGGTCACACAGCTGGCAAACAAGGAATATGAAAGTCAGATCTTCTGACCACGAATCTAAAGTTTCTTCCATTCAACCATGTCTCCAGAGCAGCATGGTGAGAGGATCATGAGTTCCCAACAAAATTTCAATTTCTTATCTTGATCTCAGTTCAGGCACATATGGTCTATTTTAGGGCCAAAATACTCCCAAGCTCATCCAAATGGTTCTTTTCATCTTTACCTCAACTCGAACTTGGTGGCCTCCAACCTTGCCATCATAAATCTGCAGAGCCACTCTAGCTGCTGGCCCTTGAAAAGTAGCTGGAAAGGGTGCTTTCAGTGCTCTATAAGCTGAAGACAAAGATAAATAAGACTGGGTTTTCTAGACAAGAGCCATGCAAAGGCTAAACAGGAAAAACAGAGGACCTTCAGTTCCACCTGTGACAAATCTCTCCACTCAAGGTACCCTTGCAGATCTCCCTGGTGGCCCATTGTTCAAGAATCTGCCTGCCAAGGCAGGGGACATGGGTTCGATCCCTAGTCTGGAAAGATTCTACATACACAGGGCAGCTCGGTCCATGTGCCACAACTACTGAGTCCGTCCTCTGGAGCCCGTGAGCCACAACTCCTGAGCCCACGTGCTGCAACTGCTGAAGCCAGCTCACTGTAGAGCCTGTGCTCCGCAACAAGAAAAGCCACCACGAGAAGCCCATGGATCACAACTAGAGAGTAGCCCCTGCTCACCGCAACCGGAGCAAGTCCACGCACAG
The DNA here is from genome assembly GCA_917880005.1 of Nanger dama. Taxonomy (NCBI): domain Eukaryota; kingdom Metazoa; phylum Chordata; class Mammalia; order Artiodactyla; family Bovidae; genus Nanger; species Nanger dama. The sequence continues at coordinate 2,244,654 of CAKJTW010000085.1, read as the reverse complement.
CAACGAAGACCCAGCACGACCAAAAGTAAGTAAACGAATGAACAAAACAAAACCAAAAAAAACAGGTACCTCTGCAAAACACGGAGCAGAGAAAGAGGAGCCTGCAGACTCTACCAGAGAAGGCAGTCCTGAAGAAAGCAGAAAATACTCTACTAGAACATATAGAGGAACCAAGATCACAATGAAATGCCAGCACACGAAGGGAAAGAAGGGCAGCCATCTGTTAAAAATCTCGTTCATGGGCTTAAAAGCAATGAAGTTAACAATTAGTTTCTTGACTCTTCATTTTTATCAGTAAAGTGAAAACATCCTATGAAGTTCAGGGGTTATATACGGTACCTGGCACACAGAAGATACATGATACGCACTAGCCCCTACTCCATCATCCATCGAGAGCTGCAGAGCTGGCATTTGTTTTTCCTGCATGTGTAAGCATCCTTTGGTAACTGTGAGCTCACAGTCCCTGCTTTATCCTGACGAAGGACCTATATTCATAAAAAGTGAGATCGCAAAAGAAGGCGTACCAAATGGTCAGTCTGAGAACTGATCCTGCCAGTCAGACACCCCAGAGCAAAGCCTGGGATGGAGGAAACCCCTGTTAAAAACTTGTTGACTTGAAATAATTAAAAATGGAGTCTCTTTGCAGCACAGATTAATGGAGACTTTTCCTTGGTTGGATACGCGGGGCTGATCTAAGTAAGGCCAAAGCGGCTGCGTTGATGATGCTCACTAACGAAGAGCCCTGTGAAGGGCAGAAGTCTGTTCCAACAGAAGGGGAGAAGGGAATGGGATATAGTATGTACTGTTACCCCACGCCAGGCTCTGAACTGGGTATTATACGTGCATCCCGTCCCATTTAATCTGGGCAACACCATCACTATTACGAGAAGGGTCTGCAAGGGTCTAGCAGCACCGTGCATGTCACCTCATTTAATCAGGTCACCGCAACTCCAGACGTTAATATTCTCATCTGTAGATGAGGGAAGCCTGCTCCCCAGTGAAGAAAGTGAGAACAGAAGAGGTCCCCTCGGGGCCTGCCCTACTGTCAGACCCCCCACATCTTGCCTCCCAATGTGAACATTTACCACCATCTGTCTTGGGTTAGACTTAATTGTTGAGCACAGGTCAGCCTTCCCCTTGGGCCCAGAGCTTCCCCAGGGCAAGAACTGGAAGGCTGTGGGAGTGGGGTTTTCCTAAAGCCCAGGGAATTACATTCCAGAGGCTGCCACATACTCTGCTGGAACACTCAGCCAGCCCTGGTCCGGGGGTGGCCTGGAGGCCTGAGACAGTAAGGGCAGTGAGTGGTGCCAAGAGGCAAGAGGGCAAGCTGGCAAAGGATGGACAGACATCAGCTATTTCAGGCAGTGCAGCACAGGCCGGAGTCTGGGAGCTGGCCTTGACTCTCTGGTGCCTCCATGCCCCCAGGTCAGGTGGAGTTTTAGGAGAGAGTCTCTCTGACCCCATGTGCCCATTCCCGGGGCCTTGGCCTTACCCAGAGCTGTGTCACCCCTCCCTGGACTCAGAGCTCCTGGCCTGAGCCCAGCTCATTCTTGAATCTCCAGCCGACCCACCCCCCAAACAAGGCACCGCTCTTACAGAACTAGGCCCGGCACCCAAATGTCTTCATTCCTTTGTTCTTGACCTCAGTCTGCCTGACCGCTTACTTATCCTTCAAGGCTCAGCTCACGGGTCCTGAAGGTGCTATCGCTGCTGCAGGTGGGGGACACCAAACACAGTGCTGAGTGCTCCTTCCATGCAGCCAGCAGACTCTGGGCCAACTTCACGGGCATGAACTCACTGAAGCCACACAAGAGCTCTGAGACAGGCCCAGGAGCGTGCTCCGGGGCACCGAGCCTAGAGCAGAGCAGCCAGGCTGGCCTTCACGCTGTGGCCCCCAGCTCGCAGCACACCCTCGTCTCCGCTCACTGTCCTCTTAGAAGGCTCTGCTGCTCCCCTTCTCCGGAGCTCCCCGCCCTGTCACCTGCCTGTTCTGTGAGCATCCTCGGGGATGCTCTGCATCTCATTCGTTTCCCTCAGCCTTCCTGTCTTTGGCAACAAATTCCATAAACACTTTTTAAATGGCATTTTACTGCCTTTTGCCTGGAGCCTCCCCAGCAGGCAGGCCCCAGGAAGGGTTTCCAGGCCCAGGGAGCCCATGCACGGGAGGGAGGATGTCGCTGAGGAAGGGCGAGCAGGCTGCAGGCGGCCTCTCCAGAAGGTTTTCTTCTCCCCAAAGCACCCACTTTCGTTCACTTCTCCCCTTCCTTCCCTGCAGGATTCTGTGGTCGGGGGTGGGAGTGGGAAGGGATCAAATCTCAAAGCAAGCTAGGACTTTCCCAAGCAGTCGGGCCCCAGTTTCCTGAGAAGACAAGGCACCCCTCTCCCACCCTTTATCCCCCTCTCTTCCCCATAAATTACTAGGCCAGCATTTGCTCTTATGAGTAACGGTCTGAGCTGCCCATGTCAAAGTTGGACCACACTTCATTTCTCCACGGGGCTGTTCTCCAGGAAATCTTTTTGCATTCTGTTCTCTGCCTGCTAAATCTATCGTCACTGACACCGACAGTGGCGCGAGCAGGCTTGGGAAGCTGGAGAATTTCTCTACTTTCACCATGTCCTGAGCTCAACTGTTCTTTCTCCTCTGATTAAACTGCCTGCTCAGCTGCCTACAAGGGCTGAGTGATTGCCCACACTCAGTAAATCAAGCAAGTCTGCGGTGTGGGGAAGAAGACGTGCTCAAAAGCGATGCCGCCCCAGCCACTGGGGACAGACAACTCATCTTGGTAGCCGGAGCCACCAGTCCGCAGCGCCGCCCGGGTCAGACGACGTCACAGCCAGGTGAGGAGAGCTGGCATGTGCTCAGCAGCACTTTGGACAATGGATCCTGCCCACTGCACGGCCCCCCGTGCTCGCTCACTCTGCCCGGGGAAACAGGGGTCACAGGGTTTGCCTACGAATTGTAACACCAAGGAAAATATCAGAAGGGGCCAAGCATTCCTGGTTTCTGTCAATTCATACACTTCTAAGACTTGTACAAATCAGCAAGGGAAGTGAGGAAACACCAAGGGAAGCAGGGAGGAACAGAGAGGCTGAAAGACTGGGACCTGGCCCCGTTCCACCACTAACACAATGGGCTACCCCGGGGCCCATGGATTCATGCTGGAGCACCATTGGGTTTTTGGTGTGTGGTTTTTTTTGACATCACATGACTTGCAAAATCTCAGTTCCCTAACTAGGGACTGAACCTGTGCCCTTCCCACTGAAAGTAAAGAGTGCTAACCACTGGCCTGCCAGGGAGGTCCCTCGATTTTTGACGTGTGAGTGTTTATAAAAGGAATGCAGGGCATTAGGGACAAGTGGTTTGCCCAAGGCTCTACAGATGTATCTAGAGAGCAGTCTCCACCCTTCCATGGCAGTTCAGTCTCCCAAACATCACGGAGACCTGACCAGTGTCTGATGGGAGACTTGGAACTTCCAAGCCTTCCAGGAACCCCAAAACCAAGATCACTTCATAGGGATCCACCTGGAGAAACACGAGCCCACCTTTTCAAGTCTCAGAGGTACCTGCCACATCCGGCTGGACCCTATCATGTCCCTATCAGGACAGCCTCGCCCTAAAACTGTTTATCTTGGCTCCAGCGTGCATTTTGGCCAAAAGGAGTGTTTTGGCTTCCTTTCCTATCAGTTTGCCAGGAACAACAGCCTGTCAAGGTAACTTCAGGTCTGGCCTGGAAAGACCAAGAGAAACATTTAGCAGAGAAGAAAGAGCCCGGCTGTATCCTCTGCTGACTTGATGAGAAACGCTTCCCTCACTTGTCCCATGATGGTCTCTGAGGGAAGGAAGAGAGGAACAGGGCACCTCCGCTCCCGTCCCCACGGAGTATGGCCTTGGCACTTTCTTTCCATTGCACTGTTGATGTCCAGCTCACTAGGACTGAGGGAGGCACAGGTTTGGAACAGATAGAGCCATGGAAAGGAAGACCATGTGGCCAGGGCGTCAAGTTCAAGGGGCTTCAACCTGAGGCGCATCTTCTCTCAAGAGGCCTGTGACCTCTCTTGTTTCACTGAAGGTCCCTGTAGCCTTAAGTCAGTGAGTATCGATTGGTCACACTATGGAACAGGCACCGTGCTAGCTGATGCAGACAGGGGAGCCCGTAAGACAGGCTGGACTTCGACCTTTAAGAGCTGGTAACAGGCATGGGCTCTGTCCGTTTCACATAATCAATGTACCGAAACAATCTGAAAAGATGTTTTGTATGGATGCCTGGTTTGATTTTATACACATATTATATATTTGTAATAATTCTGGTGTGACACTGTCAGTACTTTTACAGGTATGTCAAAGACTATCAGAGCCCAGAAGAATCACTGGCTCTGCTTGGATAGAATCAGGGAAGGCTTCCTGGAGGAGGTGACCCGGCAAGCAACGACGGGAAAGGCAACACAGGGTGTTATGCATGAGAAGGATGCACGGAAGCATAAAACACCCTGTTGTGGTTAAATGTCTGTGTTTCCCCCACCCTGAAAAATCATATGGTGAAGCCCTAGTCACCAATGTGATGGTTTTAGGAGGTGGGGCCTCCGGAAGTTAAATGGGTTTGAAGAGGTCACGAGGGTGGGGCCCCCAAATGGGATTAATGCCCTTAGAAGAGGAGGAAGACACTCCAGACCTGCTTCTCTCTGCTTTGGGAGGACCATAGCAAGCCAGAGGGGTGCTCACCAGAACGTGACCACGCTGGTACCTTGATCATGAACTTCCCGCCTCCAGAACTGTGAGAGGCAGGTGTCTGTTACTTAAGTCACTCAGCCCGAGGCATTTTGCCATCACAGCTGGAGCGAAGACATGCCATGACATCTCTGTGCAGGTATAAGGAATTCAGCGAGGACGGGTTCCTCAGCTTCTGAGGGGTGAAGCCTCCCAGCAGGCATGTGTGGCCTCTGTTGATGGAGTAACCCCTGACACGCAGCAGGGAAGACTGCCAGCATGGAAGAGCCGACTCTGAAGCCCTGCCTGCTCACAGCCCGTGTTCTCTCCTGCACTAGACTCCTGGCCAGGCCACATTCACAGATGAGCCAGCCACTACATTCCCCACTCTCTCAGTCTTGAATAACACCAGCTCTGAGTTGCAAACCAATAAAATGATTCTTTGAGTTAGAAGCAATCAAAACCACCGCGTCACACCCTGTATGCGCCACTAGATGGAGCTATGCACTGTACTGAAAAGAAATACCAGAGGCTAAATTGATTTTCTGTTAAGTGTTCTGTAAATAGAATGACTGCCTAACACAGTTGGTGGTGGCAAGTTATGTAAGCCCAGAGTCCTGTGAGGGTAGGCATGAAGGACAGACCATTCAAAAATATTTATGAAATTCCTACTTGTGCTAGAATCTGAGACAAACAATGGGTACTGCCTGCCTTCTGGGAGCTCCATGTTTGGCGGAGGGCAGAGGCACAACACGCACGTCGTGCATGAGGTTCCCGAGTAGCCCGGCCCCCCCAGGCGATCCTCAAGGCCTGTGTCTAATTCTCAAATGAAAACTTGTTCTTAGTCCATTTGGCAGAAGTGTAAGTCACGCAGTCGTGTCCGACTCTTTGCGACCCCATGGACTATACAGTCCACGCAATTCTCTGGGCCAGAACACTGGAGTAGGTAGCCTTTCCCTTCTCCAGGGCAACTTTCCGACCCAGGAATCAAACCAGGGTCTCTTGCATTGCAGGCAGATTCTTTACCAATTGAGCTATGAGGGAAGCCCTCATTTGGCAAAGGCAAGATTAAATCTCAAATCTGCCTGCCTCTCAAGACCATACTCTTTCCTCAACACAGTCCCCCTCAAACACTTCCTGTGCAAAGCAAAAGGTTCACATGCAAGGCTGGGTGTGGATCAAGGCCACCAGAAATGAGACAGAGCTGACTCTGCCTGAGGGAGTCTAGGAGCGCACCACAGAGGAGGTTTTTCTGTTTTGAAAAGTCAGATAAGCTTGAGGGGAAAGAAATTCCAGGGAGACAGAGACAGGTCCTATGGCACAAAGCTTTGCAAATGCAAGAAACGACCTTGGGTAACAAATGGCACAAGCCAGGGACACTAGGAATACAGGGCACGTGAGGACTGACGTGGTCAGGGTGGAGGCTGGGAGGGCAGCTGAGGGAAAGTCCATAAGCAGCCTCCCTGCTAAGAAGTTGACATTTGTTCCCACAGGCAATAGGAAGCCATCAAAGACTCGTAGAGAAATTTCTGATGTTGAATTTAAATGGTCTTTTCTTTTTCCAGAAAAGGAGGTATATTCATAGTATGGAACATTATTACAACTCAATGACGCCTTTGAAAAGAAAAAAAAAAATCTTTCCAAACATATGGACTCTAAGTCTGCCCCTTTAATTTCACTCTATACCATACGGCGCTCTGAAGTTTCAGAAGATGAGTAGATGGATTGACTTCACAGATCAAATCTTAGTAAGAGACATCTACGTCCGTTACTTTTAATTCCTTTTCCACTAACCACAGCTGAATTCCAATTTATCAGTCTAATAAAATGAAGTGGTGAGGTCAGGCGATTTCTTGTAAAGTACTTAGACATGCCTGGCACATGCTAAGTGCGATAGAAAGGTTTCATAAGTAAACACAGAGAAACCAAAGGCGTGTGCCATTAGTTCCTCAGTAAACTCCACGGAAATCAAGTAATGTCAGCCCACCTTAGGGAAACCCTAGTGGTACACAGGTGCACACGCGTTCATATCCAGCAGCAACAAGGAGCTGGAGACGTCAAAAAACAGCTATTCGACCAAGCTGAGGTCCAGCGTCATTCTAAGAACAAAGGCCATGGGTTTTCCAAAACTAGAATTTACTTCCACATCAGTCTTACTAAATACACTTGCTGTAAACTTTTACAAGAACTTTCCTCAAAGAGCCTCCACACTGATTTATATAATACTCATACATCAAGGCTGCTTCCACCAAGTCAAACAAACATCTGGATGAAAACTAACCATTTCACTGTTCCCAGGATCTTTGAGGCTGATAAGACATCTGAACACTGTCTGAAACTGTGTGTCTTCATCAGATGTTTGCCATTAATTAGATAAAACCTCAAAGAGAAATCTAATTGCAGAAGGTTAAAAACCAAATTCATTGTAGTGCTTCAAGGCTTCGGGAAGCTAAATAATGTGCTTAAATGTCACAGAGTTCAGCAGCGGTAGAGTGGGATTCAATCTTATCTGATATTTGTCTGTATTCTTTCCACTACACCAATTGCCTCAGCAATATGACTTATTGGGCAGATTCTGAAGCACAGACTGAAGGACCAGTCCTTCAATATCTACTGCCTTGTCGTGTGTATAAAAGGAAAAAGAACTAAGTACAAAAGACATTAAATGATGTGCCCTGAGCTCTGCATATAGAAAGGCAAGCAGGTAACTGACCTCAAAGCAGAAACTCACACGCACTTGGACAGAGTGGAGTTGTGCTTAACTAGTGCTCTAGAATGTCACAACTAGGGAGGAGTGTGAGATGCCACCTGCGCTGCCTCGCTTCACTGGGCAGGTAAGTTTCTACATTAAAAGTAACTGGGGCGGGTGGAGGGGTGGAGACGGAGGGAGTTGGAAACAGACCAGCGTGCTCCAATTTCAATAACTGGGTGGTTTGCTTACATTTCCACACTTTTATCTACACTTGCTCTAAGTGCTATCTCACTTGCTAAAAATGTAAGCTTCCCAAAGCAGGAAGTGAAACGTAAACATTTGTGCTTTTTAGCAGGGATAACGGCTCTGGTTTGAATAGCTAGAGACTGGGAATGTCTCACTGTAACATCGCTAAGGTTCAGTTCAGAGTGTTTCAATGTTGCCACCTTGTGGAAACTGTTGGTAATACATGAAAATAAACACACCTTCACTTAAGACTGACTTGACAAGAGAATAAATGTTTCTTACTAAATAAGAAAATCTCAGACTAATCCCAAAATGTTTGGTTGTATATCACAGTGGGAAGTGATAAAGATAACCTTGACACCATGCTGAATACCAACGGTCTTCTCAGTTCAGTTCAGTGGCTCAGTCGCGTCCGACTCTTTGCAACCCCATGAATCACAGCACGCCAGGCGTCCCTGTCCATCATCAACTCCCGGAGTTCACTCAGACTCACGTCCATCGAGTCCGTGAAGCCATCCAGTTATCTCATCCTCTGTCGTCCCCTTCTCCTCCTGCCCCCAATCCCTCCCAGCATCAAAGTCTTTTCCAATGAGTCAACTCTTCGCATGAGGTGGCCAAAGTACTAGAGTTTCAGCTTTCGCATCATTCCTTCCAAAGAAATCCCAGGGCTGATCTCCTTCAGAATGGACTGGTTGGATCTCCTTGCAGTCCACGGGACTCTCAAGAGTCGTCTCTAACACCATAGTTCAAAACCATCAATTCTTCGGCGCTCAGCTTTCTTCAAAGTCCAACTCTCACATCCATACACGACCACTGGAAAAACCACAGACTTGACTAAATGGGCCTTTGTTGGCAAAGTAATGTCTCTGCTTTTTAATATGCTATCTAGGTTGGTCATAACTTTCCTTCCAAGGAGTAAGTGTATTTTAAATAATAATAATAAAATAATTATTAACTAAATTTAATAATTTTTAAATTTTTTAATTTTAATAACAATTTAATTGTAAATTATTAAAATAATTTAAAAGATTAAATTAGATGCAATTTTAGTAATACACATATATTACTGTTTAATGGGCTTCCTAGGTGACGCTATAGTGGTAAAGAACTCACCTGCCAAACCATGAGACAAAGAGACATGGGTCAAGCCCTGGGTTGGGAAGATCCCCTGGAGGAGGGCATACTAACACACTCTAGTATTCTTGTTTGAAAAGTCCCATGGACAGAGGAGCCTGGCGGGTACAGTCCACAGGATCGAAGTTGGAAATGACTGAAGTGACTTAGCATGCATGCATACACACACTGTTTTCATGTTCACGTAAAACTAGAGACGCAAAATGATGCTCTAAGTTAACGGAATCATTTGATCTACCATTAACTTTTCCTAGCCGTGAGGGGAGCAGAAAGCTGTTGCACTGTAAGAGTTTGGTGGCACCTGTCTTCCAAGATTTCACCATGGGATGGTTCTAAAAGTAACAGGCAGAAAGCCAAAGTACCCCTACTAAGCTTTAAATAAACGAACACTTCTGGACAGACAGGTAGAACGAAGCAAATAATTCTGAAATAAACTCAAGTAGCTGTGCTATTTCAGCACAGCAATGAAATCCTGGAGAAGATGGGCCAGTGCACTGGTTGAGGAGCTGCGTTCAGGAGCACTAGCCCCGAGCCCTGCCTCTTAACTACTCAACGTGGGCAAGTGATTTAACCTTCCTGAACCTCAGTTTACCCCTCCATAAGATGGGGATTTATGAGATTGCCTACTTCAAAAGATTGCTGTGAGGGAAGAAGATATAAGCGCCTAGCACAATGCTTGGCACATGGTGGGAGAATGAGCTATTATTAAGAAAAACTGACCCACCCACGGGGTTCTTGATCACTACGTTCAGGAAAATGAATGGCATGATCATCATGCCTGATTTTTATTATCTGTAATTTTACCTGTTAGAATGTTAGAGGAGGGAAAGATCTTGAAGGACTTCTGGGCAAGCCAGGTTAACAGATGAAGGGATCACGGGCAAGTGGGGTAAACGGATGCTTGTTCAGCTTCCCGGGGATCTGCAAGTGGGTCAAACGCAGGAAGCCAAGCCTTGGGCCACACAGGGTCACAGCCCAGCTCAGACATCATCTCATTGCTCCCCTTATCTTCGCATGTTACAGGGAGGTTAGGCTTGCTCCTTCATCTGTGCCGCCGCATGCTCACCAGTTGAGCAAAGTTTATACACTCCTACATATACAAGGCGCTGGGGATTCAGTGGTGGGCAAGCCAATTGTCCTGCTGCATCATGGCACTTTCCACTGTAAGCAGGAGCAGGCGGAGAGACAATAAAATACCAACCCATTCTCAGAATAATCACATGGACGAAGGAGCCTGGTGGGCTAAACCCCAGGGGTGGCAAAGAATCAGACACGAGTGAGTAAAACACACACCCAGGATAATTTCAACACCGATAAGCTTCCAAATGAGTATAAATACAGTGATGGAGAACAGGCCTGGGACAGGTCACATACAGGACTTGAAGCTGAAGGGTCAAGGAGAACCCTTCAAAGAGATGCTGGCTGAGCAGCCAGAAGGAACCAGTATAGAGATCTGGGCGAAAGGACCGAGGCAGAGAAACAGTGCAAAGGCCCTGAGGCAGGGAAGAACTTGATGAGACAGGAACACAAAAACCAGCTGCAGCAGCAGAAGCAAGGAGAATGGAGAACAACCAGCCTTCAGAGGCAGGGAAGGGCCAGATCCACCAGGCTCGGGGGTCTGGATTCTTCCCATAAGGTTTGCTGTCTAGAGTCTCTCTGGCTGCCGGTGGAGCCTGGCTGGGACCGCCCAGCGAGTTACCGCCAGGCCTGGACTGCAGCCCAGGTCGTGTGTCTCTCGGCCCAGAAGACTCCCCTCCACAGCACACAGCCTTCAGCATGGACAGGACATGAGAAAGGTAGCTTGCTCTCTCCCAGAGAACGTTGGGCTTCCCTGGGGGCTCAGACGGTAAAGAATCTGCCTGCAGTGCAGGAGACCCGGGTTCAATCCCTGCATCAGAAAGATCCCCTGGCGAAGGAAATGGCAACCCACTCTAGTATTCTTGCCTGGAGAACTCCATAAACAGAGAAGCCTGGCGGTTACAGTCTATGGGGTCACAAAGAGTCAGACATGACTGAATGACAAACAGCTCACTCCAGAGAACGTCAGGAAGTCCCGCAGAAGAGAAGGCAGGTGCCAGGCCGCCGCTCCATGCAAAGGGCAGCGGCCCAGGTACTCACCCACTGGTGATGTCGTCTGCCCGCATGTTCTTGCTCAGCACGTCCCCATCACTCATGTAGCCGGGCGCGTCCATGCTGACGGCCTCCAGGTCCATCTCATCTCCCGTCTTGTCTGAGACATCCACGTGGCAGACGCTGCTGCCCCTAGAGGCCAGCTGCCTCCGCAGCGGGGCAGAGTACACGTAGCGGCCCGACTCGGTGTTGATGAAGCGGCTGGCGTTGGCCCGGGAGGGTAGCCGTTGCCCATCGAGGGGCGTCTCCTGCCTGCAGCCGGGGGCTGGACTGGCCGAGCCTCCAGGCCAGGGGAGCGGGCCTGCCCGTCAAGCTGAGGATACTGCGCCCGCTGATCTCTGTGGTGACGTTGGTGCCAAACGTGGTTTCCAACGTGCTAGAGACATAAAACAGGCCTTGTGTGAGACCCCGATGTGCCCAGTCGCCTTTGCGTTTACATCCTCTTTCTTTTCTAGAACTATGAAATACTTCCCATATACAAAACAGGATCAAAAAATAAGGTACCAATGTGCCACTCAGCATAGTTCTGCTGTTAAAAATGAAAAGATGAAGCTGAATGCCTGAGTGACATTGCGAAAAGCCCAGTGGGGACTCTTCCCCTGAAACATGGTTCAAGATACCCACCACCACTTACTTCATTTTTTAACATCTACTTTTATTCACTTATTTGCCGGTGCCGAGTTTCAGCTGCAGCACGAGGGATCTTTAGTGGCACCACATGGAATCGAGTTTCCTGACCAGGGGATCGAACCTGCGCCCCCTGCATTGGCAGCATGGAGTCTTAGCCCGTGGACCCCCAGGGCAGTCCCCCAGTTACTTTAAAGAAATGATCTTAACTAGTCTTCTTTGTAACCCAGGAAGGGAAGTAGACAATGCTGGACTGATAATGATGGGATATAGCGCCTGCCTGCTTGTCCTTGGATGCTGCCTTCCATCTCTTCCTTCCTAAAGGCAGGAGGCGCCCATCCTCCCCCGGTGTCCTAAGACATTTCACATCCTCCGCTCTCTCCAGACCAAGCAGGTGGGGAGGGCCCTGATTTTTTCACTCTGTAACATGCATTTCCCCCATTTGCTTCTCTCCTCTTTTGTCCAAAATGACAAACTTTGGAGGCAAAAGACCAGAAATGAAAGATGAATGCCTGGGATGGTGAAACTAGCTAGGTCTGAATCTGCCAGGAGACTGAGCTCGTCCCGGGTCTTGCCACACCATCAAGATGAGAAACACAGAGGTCTCTTAACAACTTATTAACCAGAGAGGTATTAATTTGTCTTTAGAGGCTCTAACAACTATAACCAGAGGGTGATTAATTTGTCTTTGTTACCCGAACGTTATTGACGGAAGTGTTTCGATATTCACTGATGTAACAAATCACTGGCCACAGGTGGTAGTTTCTGCAAAAATCCCCCAGTCAATAATGTGTTAACTAAGCAGAGAGAGTGAGAGTCTTTCCTGCAGAAGAAAGCATGGATGCTTTCCCCTCCTCTCATGATCACTATCTTAGCCTGAGCCAAGAAATCCACCAAACTGCTGGAACTGACTTTAAGTCAGTTTCAGTGATGGTGGAAGGAGGGAGGTAAGTTATCTCATCACAGAGGGGCAGTCCAACACCTGGTTGCAGGCCAGCACCATCCCACCCCAGGGTACTTGCCTCTGAAAGGAACCGATTAGGTGCCTCAGCTGCTTTTGTTTTCCTCTGATCCGGGAAGCAGCCTGCCTGACTTATCTCATACTGGGAACCCCTAAGATTAGGTGGGCTTCTTTGGCTCAGAGGTTAAAGCGTCTGCCTCCAATGTGGCAGACCCGGGTTCGATACCTGGGTTGGGAAGATCCCCTGGAGAAGGAAATGGCAATCCACTCCAGTATTCTTGCCTGGAGAATCCCATGGACTGAGGAGCCTGGTGGGCTGCAGTCCACGCGGTCACAAAGAGTCAGACACGACTGAGCGACTTCACCTCACCTCCCAGGTGGCAGTAGTGGTAAAGAACTTGCCTGCTATTGCAGGAGACATAAGAGCTGTGGATTCGATCCCTGGTCAGGAAGATCCCCTGGAGGAGGGCATGGCAACCCACTGCAGTATTCTTTCCTAGAGAATTCCATGGACAGCAGAGCCTGGTGGCCTACAGTCCATGGGGCAGCAAAGAGTTGGACAAGACAGAAGCGACTTCACATGCACGCAAGGTTTAGGCCCTGGTCTTCTTTAAGAACCCATGGTGCTTAACTGTTCTGCCAAAGCTGCAGGCAGAGGGGGAGCCCAGCAATCTCCTGCTGTGTTCATTTATCAATAAGACTGAAACTGGAGAAGCAAAGGAGACCTCCCTGACCTGGGAGCTCACAGGGGTAACTAGGCCTTTACCTTGATCATCAAGGCCAAACACGAACCGTAAAACCTGGTTCTGCCCAAATCATGAAGGATGCTCAGGGCTGCATCCTCTTCACCTTCTCGCTCAACAAAGAAGCTGATAAATGTTTCCAATGTAATCCTAGAGTTCATCCAACCAAACCGTGGTTTAAACATGATCCTCCGTTTTTATAAATATTTCCGTACGTGTTTTATACACGTGCATGACTAACAACGTTACAGAGTGCTGGGGATCAGAAGAGAGGGCAGGAATGTGAGTCAGTCATTTTATCACACAGGTCAAGTACAGTTCACCTGCTCATTTTAACAGCCCAATATCATTTTGGAAAATGCAAGCAAAGGGAAATTTCAGTGCAGCTGGTCTGCCACATCCTCTGTGGAATGGATTGAGCAACCTTCTGCTTTGGGAAGGAATTCGTCTCTATGGATTTTTGCTCCTGACACTTCTGCATGCCATCTGGTATGCTCAGTGAATTTCAGCACATTGGCAATCCAGGTTATTTATTCCATTATTAACTAAGTCACGTATGTGGCTAGGGCGGGGACACACCACGGCAGGAGCAGCCACGTGACAGCCACGTTACCAGCCGATTCGGGGAAGTGATTCACGCTCCAGGTACCTGTGTGTAACCTGAGTTCCCCGTAAACTGGACATGGTCTCCTCCAAATTCTGCCGCAGGTCAGCAATATTCTTCACTGTGCGCAGTCGCCGAGCCTCGGGATCCTCCCTGGAGAGACAAAGGTGAAGACTGTTTAAGTTCTCAGGTAGATGGGGAGATTCACGGGAATAGCAGTCGTGTCCATGACCATAAGCGTGCTGCCTGCTCGGGACCTGGCTCAACACACATCCTCAAGAAGGATTTGAGAGTGAATGAATGAATGGATGGAGGAATACCCCAAGGGAGGCGTTAAACCTAAATAGAGAAGTCTGTCTTCTCCTGCAGGTCCCTCCAGCAATAGGTGAGGTCTAGCTTGTGAGATAAAGACAGAATCTGAAACAGTAAACACATTTCCACACTGTCTTCCATAAAGACAGACACGTGTTAGGTCTGAGCCCTGCCCAGGAATTATTTTCCAACCATACAGAAGTGGGAAAGGCCTTTTGCTTTCTCCTCCATAGATAGGTGCTGCTACCTGCTGACCCAACATTTCTCTACTTATTTATGTATTTTTGGCTGTGCTGGGTTTTCACTGCGGCTCAGGCTTCCTCTAGTTGTGGTGAGCAGGGGCCGCTTTATTGTGCTCTGCGGGCGTCTCACTGCTGCGACTTCTCTCATCGTGGAGCACAGGCTTCCGTAGCTGCGGTCCCTGGGCTTCGCTGCTCCAAGGCTGTGGGATCTTCCTCTGGGAAGGGGTCAAACCCGTGTCTCCTGCATCGGCAGGCAGATTCTTCAGCACTGAGCCGCCCTGATGCAACATTATAGACAGCTCATGTGTAGCGGCTAAAAGATTTGCACCTACTGATCATTAATATTTCTACAGAGGGAGGTTTGCCTTCTTGGCCCGATTTGTTATGTCATCTCGAATTCCGGTTCCTCTCCTCCCTGGCTGAGTGGTCACGAGGAAGGTGCTGACCCTCTCTGCCCTTCAGATGCCACAGTCCTAATCGAAGACAGTTGCAGTGCTGGTCTCAATGGACTGTCACAGGACTAAATGAAGAGCCCGAGGTGCAGCGCCCACCAAAAGCACCCGATCACGCCAGCTGGTGCTGCCGAGTGGGGAACGTTCGAGAAGAGCCAGGCTTCTCTCTGGGGGCAAGGGGCTTCCATTCCTGGGCAACAGTTCCCACTAAATGTTCCCAACAATTCCCACCTCTCCACTGGTCTGGAGAGGTGAGGCTGGCACAAACATCCCAGGAGAAAGAGGCCACATACAAGCTAGGGGAGCCACACCCCGACTCAGAGAAGCCTCGGCCTGGGGGTGTCTGGCCATTCTGTCTTGTTTGGGCTTATGGGGGAGAAGAAAAGTTGAATAACTACAGTAGTGATAAGAGGAATCACACATCTTTCCCTCAGAGTAACTTCAGGAGAGCGAAGAAGACCACCATCAAGGGTCTTTTAAAGCTGATGACTCAAAAATAAAAATAAAAATAAAGCTGATGACTATTTCAAGTACTGAGCAGTATTTCTAAATTAAGCTCCATACAGAATATGGTACACATGGGCAACAGCAAGTGGGATTTACTTCAGACACCAAGTGGAACTTCCAGCAAGTGTCATTAACAGGGCAACAGGCAGCTAAGAAAAGGCATGGAATTAACTCTCCTGAGACAGATGACCACTTCTTAGGTTATTCTCAACACGGTGATGCCTGGAGGCTGGATTCAGTGATTGATTCTATGAAGAAATTTGCTATAGCAAACTCTCTGGCCTTGAAAACATCAGTGTTTTCAGTGTTCTCCCCACTCCTAACCAAGAGAAATTTGAAAGGCATTTTCCCCTTATCTGAAAAGTAGTCAGATCTGCATTTCCCACCCAGTTCTTTCAAGTACATCGAACGTCCATGTTTTTAAACGAAAGCAGTGATGAATGTCTACTTTACGTTCCCCTAATGGCTTTGGAGGAATGTAATTGCATCTATCCACAGGGCCATCAATTAAATATCTTTCACTGCCAGTTTGGCCACATTTTATCTGTGTAAAGGCTGCCAAAAAAGGTACTGATCTTTTGGATGGCTCCAGGCCCTTCAGGGAGCATTTATCATGAAGCTAGGTCTAGGCACCAGTTTTCAAATTACCTTCATTAATTAACTTAATCATGCACAACAGTATAACAACTATATTTACAGGCGCACCTTGTTCTATTGTGCCTCGCTGATATTGTGATCTTTACAGATTGAAGGTTTGTGGCAACCCCTGCTTCGACCATGTCTGTCGGCGCAGTTTTTCCAACAGCATTCACTCTCTCTGTGTCTGTGTGTCACGCTTTGGTGATTCTGCCAATATTTCCAACCCTCCACCAGCAAAAGACTATGACTCACTGAAAGTTCAGACAATGGTTGGCATTTTTTAGCAATGAAGTATTTTTCAATTAAGTACGTTGTTCAAAATAGTACATTGTTTTTTTAGACACCATGTTACTGCATACTTAATAGATTACAGTACAGTGGAAACACAGCTTTTCATGAACTGTTGTTTAGTCACTCAGTCGTGTCTGACCCTTTTGCGACCCTGTGGACTATGGCCAGCCAGGCAGTTCTGTCTGTGGGATTTCCCAGGCAAGAATGCTAGAGTGGGTAGGCATTTCCTTCTCCAGGGCACCATGCCTGGTATTGAACCTACATCTCCTGTATTGGCAGGTGGGTTCTTAACCCTCTGCGCCATCAGAGAAAAGCACTGGAAAACCTGAAAAATCTGTGTGACTTGCCTTCTTGCAATCTTTACTTCATTGCAGTGTTCTGGAACCAAATTGGCAATGTCTCTGAGGCAGGTCTGTATATGTCCACATCTCTAATGACGTCTTAATGACGTCTTTGCCTGTGTTAAGTCTCCTAAGACAAAGGTCTTTGACACAGAGTGGTAACTCACCTTTGTTCTCGGTAACCCCCACACAAATATAGATATGCTCAAGAAATATTTATGGCCCCAAAAATGTTTGGTCAGTGTAGGGTGAAAGAGAAAGGATAGATTTTGCACTCCAACAGATAAAGGTTTGCACAGTGCATTGCCACTTATTAGTCACTTGACCTTGGACAAATCACTTATCCTCTCTGAATGTCATCTATAAAATGGGGATAAAAGCCTGTCCCTTAGGTAAGAAGGATCATATGAGATGACACGTGATATCCCTAAGCAATTGATCAAATAGTCCCATAAACGTCCATCCCTAAATACATCCATCTGTTGTCATTTCAAGAAACTGGCTGTAGATAAGCTGGCTTCAACCTCATACTTGCAAGCTACTACGTAGTGTCTCCATAAAATTACTCACTGTATAGCCACACACATGATATAGCCACACACATGAGTTTCACCGCTTACATGTAGGGTGCACTGAATCTGAATGCGCTGTTTCCCGTGAGGAGTCTCACTGGGAAACATATGCTCCCCTCAAAGATTCCAAGGGCAACGTAAAAGCACAGACTAGTAATCCACCTGCCTCGCTCAGGTGCTGATGTTCTAAACTGCCCATTCTGCATGCTGGAAGATGGGCCCAGTGTAAGATCTCCATCCCAACTCACTGTCTGAACAAAATAAACACACGTGCCCCAGGGGGAAACGACTGGGCCCTTGGAGCACGTCTACTATGAACCATTCCATGTTCACCTGCGACTCTCCTCACCGGCCCAGGACAGGGCCCCCTCAAGCCAGGCGCTGCGATGGAGAGAAGAGCACGTCTGATCACACAGAGCAGATGTGAGGATGGCAGGGTGTTCACATGAGGAACACGGATGGGACTCGGGAGTTTTTACTTAGAAGAGGGAGGCTGGGGACACAGTGCTGCAGGAAAAGAATGGGAACTGTCCGTGAGCTTCTGGAGGCTGGATTATGTCCAGTGATTTAGAAATGGAAGGATAAAAGACTCCGTTACCAGGTAAAGCCAACTAGGTATGGAAGGGCTGTCTCATGAAGGAATAGCTTTTCCATCACAAGAAGTATTCCAGCCAGCAGAGGCTGAAAGGCAACTCAGTGCATGACAGAAGGGCTTCATGGACCGGATAATAAGTGGATGTGGTTCCTCCTAACGCTACAACCCGGGAGGCATATCTCACCTGTAACTGTGTGAATGGTAGCACACCATGGGACAACCCACCTACTTGCATAAGTAAGGGGAAAGAACTCAGCAATAGATCAGAGTCTCGTAAATGGCAGTTCCTAGACACACACATTTGTGGTCGTTTTGAATTCAACCTCATACACACATGCTACTGTGTAGTGTCTCCACAAAACTATTTACACACACAACACAGCCACACGTGTGTTTCACTGCTTAAATGTAAAGACATGTCATCCTGATTCACAAAGTGTTCTTAGCAACTAAAACCTTTCGACTTCACACCGAACAGCGCTTGATTAGCCATGACTGGCTGCAACAGTTCTGGTCCCCAAACCCACAGACAGCATCTCAGGCTTTCTGAGCTCTCACTCGGTTGCTGTCCTGATGCACAGGAGACATGGGGAGAAAAGGAAAAAGGACTGAAAAGATCACAGGCTGCCATCTGTCCCTCTGAAATTTAAGTGTTATGTGGAATGTTCTCCGGCTGCCGCCTTCACTTCTCAGATGTAAATTTCACTGAGCCCCTGGGTCTGACATGAATCCATACTCCTCCGCAAGACACACGTCTGACCCATGCCAGCTGCTGAATCCCTGGCCTGGCTCTTTTGATGTGTGCACATATGAACACGATCTGGAATGTGTGTGGAGACCTGAGTAGTCATTAACCTCCATACCCTTCTCCTGAGAGCTGACCCTTTTCCTGCACCATCCAGGTTCTCACATGCAAGGGAGCTAAAACCTGAGAGAGAAGGAAACGTAAAATCAATCCCAAATGTGGGGCCCCAAACCACTGCAAGATGGATCACTTACAAATGGCTGGAAACTTCTCTGTCTCCTCAATGTGCCCAGCCAGCAGAGCCAGAGGTAAAGAGCTAAACCTCTTAGATCCTCTGAAATGAACACTCAGCATTAATGGTCCAATAGGTGGATGAGTCGATCTTATGGGCTGCATACCGGCTCCATCGCGGTACCGTGGCTATTAAAATGGTGGGGTCATGGATATTTAGTCTCATAAATAGATTTTAAACATGGATTCAGCTTTTAACCCAACCCTGGAGGTGGTATGATATGCGAAGAATAACACAGCCACTGCTCAATATGTGGCTTGCCACTCACTTCCCTGATTAGAAGTTGCTGGGACCCAGGGCACAGAGAAAGCGGTGGCCCAGAATGCACTGCAGCAGGAATTCAATTCTGATGCTACTTCTGTTTCTTTAAATGAACACTGTGATGGTATAACGCTAGTAAATATTTGTGGAACTAACTGTATGACAATTTCAGATATTATGTTTTTATACGATATGACATCCTTTAATCATCATTCCTGTCTAGTGAAAGTGTTAGTTGCTCAGTTGTGTCTGACTCTTTGTGACCCTATGGACTGTAGCCCACCAGGCTCCTCTGTCCCTCGAATTCTCCAAGCAAGAATACTGGAGTGGGTTGCCATTCCCTTCTCCAGGGGATCGTCCCGAACTGGGGATCAAACCCCGGTCTTACACATTGCAGGCAGATTCCTTAACACCGTCTGAATGATCAGGGAAGCCGCTCCTTGTCTAGGTTACATTTAAATAAAATTTAGACTTTTGTTTTTGATAAAAGAAATATGTTGAAATCTTCTTTCCAACTGTCTGAGGATGCTCAGAACAATTTTCAATCAGTGCTTCTAGAAAGGCAATTTGAAAAAGTCAATACATTTTAGAGTTCTAACTCTTTTTGGAAAGCAACTCTATCTGAAGAGTGAACAAGGAGATTCAAGGTGAAGTGTCCCAAGCCCAGAGCCCCTACGTGAGTGGGGTGGAGTATGGCTTAAAGCAGAATTCACCAACAGTTAAAGACTTTTACAGTCTGGGAAGCAGGGAATAGACTGTGAGAGAGAGAAGAGGGAAAAAAAGAGGAAGCAGGAAGATGGAACATCAGTGTGGCTCATCAATCAAAGCAACAGTGAAGCAACTTCACGACCAGCTGGGTTCGGCCCTTCCAGCGGTGGTGGCTTGGGAGGCCTCACCTCCCAGAGACAGAGAAGTTCCAGGGCTCCGTACTCACCAGTGAGTTCCTCCAGGGCAGGCTGTCCACTCTTGGTGTAGTGGCTGGGCTCCATGGGCACACCCCCTGAGCTGGATTCGGCAGTGACATTCCCTTCGGTGTCTGTCTGGGACCTTCACACACAAACCAGAGCAGACATACTTGTCACAAGCGGTAACTACCCCATCTGGACTACCGTGCTCCGATCACAAGCCCCAGGAGCCCCTCCTCTGGTGAGAAGCTTTGGAACAGAGCAGACCAGCAGACAGACTCCAAGTAATTCATCGATGCACGCAGAGCGATGTCCCAGAAACAGAGAGAGCCACCAAAGTGTAAAAGATGAAATATTCATCACCCAAAAATGGAGGCTCTGCAATCCTTCACTGGGGAACGCGTCTCTGCATCCCCTTTGAGGAGCTAGATCTAGCCAGCAAAAGACTGGCAAGTACCTGGCGGTTTGGATCATTTAACCTGTGCCAAAGAGCCACTGCTAAGTAACCAGCGATGCCAGCAAGCCAAGCATGAAGATGATTCCACTGGCAGCCCCGTGCGCCAACCCCCCACCCGCCGCCCAGATCCTCCTGACACGGCTGTCTCTGGAGAGGTGACCGTACAACCGCCAGGACTGGGTGCCAAGCAGGTGTGTTTGCCCTCCAGGTCTGATTCAGAGCTCAGATCTCCTGGAGATGAAAGGCCTCACTGATCATTATTTCAACACTTGACTGAAATCTGTACTTCCCCAAACCTTCTCCATGCCCTTATTTGTCAAGCAAATCGAGACAATCAAGCAATGTGCTCTAGCCACAATTACCTCTGTTTATTCAGGCGTGCCAGGCAAATATAATTATATTCGGATACATAACCCTGGGCGTAATGTTATTCATTCATCGGCATCCTCAGCTAATTCAACCAGATTTCACTCTCTATGAAAAAGTGTTTGCCAAGAATGCGAATTGCCTAAAACAGACTGTGGGGGGGTGTACTGATATTCCCCACATCATCCATCTACACTCCCCCACCTTTGTCTTCCTATCGACGCCATCGGTTCCCCATTCCCATCATCTCTGAACTGAAAGGATTTCCCTGCTTTCTGTGTTCCTCTCCTTCCTTTGACCAGAATCCAAGCTTTCGCCATCTTTGCCCAGGCCAGTGAACACGTATATTGCCTCCAGCCAGAGAGCTTACAAATCACAGCCAGGTATAGAAACCAGCCCATGGATGATTCTTACTGGTCTGCCAGTATCTTTCAAAGCTTTTGATTTCACGTCCACATTTAAAACTGGAGAGGTCACCAAAAAATCTGGATTTCTGTGTCCCTTTCTCAGTAAAAACAAGTCTGGAAGGACTGAGCTCACTTTCTTGCAGGGCGCCACCTGCTGGTGAAAAGTGGTGGCGGTCCCCTCCCGGGGAGGCGTGAGGTTCCCTTCCGGGAGTCCCATTCTCCCTGAACCACTCAGGATGCTACTTCTGTGGTATCACCTTTGCAGGCCCAAGCAGGCACCTGAACTGTGATCTCTGTTTTAGACTGCTTCCAGGTCTTGTCTACTCCCCATTCTGTTCTCCACTGACCTCTGTGACCCTGATGTGATCTTTCATCTTTTGATTAAAGAGGCCTCTAATGGTTTTCCGTTGCCCGCAGAATAAGATCTAAAGTCCTTACTGGGATAGAAGATGCCCTCCATCACAGGATTCTTCCTCCTTCCTTTCCAGCCCTTCTCCGGGGCTCCTGCCTTTACACACAGCCCCGCCCCTGTGCTCCACCCACATGCGGCTTCTCCCCAGTCCCAGCTCATACTGTGCCCTTTGACTGAAGGCTCTTTTCCTCTTTCTTCCTTAGTTTGCTCCTGAGCTGCCCTGAAGGCACAGTCCCCATGCCATCTTGGTTTGGAAGCTTCCCCCAATTCTTGGCCAGCAGATGGCTCCACCTCTTGTGCATTTCTGTTCTCCTGATGTCTACTTATTACAGTAAGATCTAATTAATAAACCTTTCTTCCGCTAGATTATGGAGAAGGCAATGGCAACCCACTCCAATATTCTTGCCTGGAAAATCCCGTGGATGGAGGAGCCTGGTAGGCTGAGAGCTCTCTGAAGGCTAAGACTGGCTCTTTTGAGTGGGCATTTTAGAACACTCTGCTCCAGTTCATATGCTAAGCAGGCACTCAGGTCAGGTGTGATGAATGGATAAATGAGTTTTTAAGTCTAGAAAGACTCTGGGTGAGAGAAGGAGCCCTGGACTTGGAGGTCTGAACATTGAGCTGGCTGGAGTCTGCCGTCTATTACTTGATAGCCACGTACATCTCAGTAAATCACTGCACCTTGTAGAGAGGCTGGACCCTTATCTGGACATGGGATGACAACAGCCACCTCCCCAGTTGCTATAAAACTCACAGGTGAAACCACACAAAAGCACTTAGCAAAGTATAAAGCAACAGAGGTGTCCAGTGTGTCTTCTGACTTGGTAACTATAGTTCATTCTGAGTGTTTTTTTTTAATGATTTATTTTCCTTTTCTCTTGGTAACATCACTAACATGAGAGGCTCTAGGGGGAGCACTGTTAAGTAATAAACAGTGAGCTGTAAACTTGAGAGAGAGCTTAGAACATAAGTGGAGTCTAAACCACTTTCTAAAATCCTCTGATCTAGTCCTGTCTCAATTTACAGATGAGGCTTAGTACGAGGCAGTGAGTCAAGACTATTTCATGCTTAAGCACTTGGTCCCTCTAGGTAGAGAGACTTGGCTATAAGCACGAGCTCTTCGGACTACCAGCTCTTTGACTTAGAGCAAGTTATTTAATTATTCTAGGCCTCAGTTTGCTTGTCAGAAGAATGGGGATAAAAATGGTAGCCAGCTCGTGGAGTTGTGAGAATGATCCAATGATCTGGGTTTCTGCACACACGTGGTGCACGCTCAGCAGTGGTGCCTGCAGCCGGGTCCCAAGGCAACACAGGGACGCACAAGTGAACAAAAGACCAAGTCAGGCAACCTGACTCCTGTCCCAGGGCTCTTCTCTCTAGCCTCCCGGGCTCACCCAGAGGAAAGACACCTCAGAGGAGGAACAAGGACATCTCACGGGCTGAACACAAACGCTAGAGCGCAGTTCAACACACGGGATGCTTTCTCCCTCCCATCTGTTGGACTTTAGCTCTTTACCATTAAGAGCTTTTCCTCTCATAGAAAAATCTTGAAATATTAAAAAAAAAAAGAGAGAGAGCTTAAATGGTGTAGAATCTTTCAAATGATTACAACCAGGAAAAAATAAAAGGAGAGAGTGGAATTGACCGTGATCAGACTGTAACATATTTTAATTCTGAAAATGCAAATCAAAAATCTGGGAATAGCAGCCTGAATATGCCCGACGTTAAGACTATCCACGTGACCACAATGATAAAAATTTCACGGCAAGCAATTCAGTTGCCTCCATGGTTCAGAAAACAGTTGTATAAAAAGTTCAGCATAGAGACCAGCGCTGAAGCATTATCTAAGCTTTGGCACCCTTCTCAGGACTGTTAGCTGAGCTGATGACTTGATTTAATACAAAGATGACCACCTCCCATTTAAAAAGATCTGCTGTAACCCTCCCTGAAGGAGAGGGAGGAAAAGGAAAGAGGAAAAGGAAAAGGAAAGAGCTTCTCCTCAGAAGCCTGACCTTCCCCTTACCGGCTAGATGCTGTGGGCTTGACTCTGCAATCAGTTGCTTGAACCAGTCTTCCTATCAACTCTTTGCAGGAATGGTAACAGAACTAGAACTCACCTCACGCAGAGAGAGGAAACATCTAATTCCCTGGGGAACCATGCAGGCTGAGGAAGCGGAAAGTATGGGTGCAAGTCTGTGCATATGAACAGGTTTGTGAACACAGGTGTGAATACGTGCATAGGTGCATTCACATTTCATGTATGAATGTGTACTTGGGTCCTTATTTACGTGTGACTGTCCGTGATGTGCCCTCACGCATGTGGATGCATTTGTGTGTGTGTGCATGTGTATAAGCTGGGTCCAAGCTGTAAAGGAAGAGCCTGGACTGTAACATGGAACCAGCGGTCCCCTTGGTGCTATGGACGGCTCTTAGTTATCACTCAGCTGTGCAGAGTGGCCCACTGCCTGGCAGGTCTCGAGCACAGGAGCAAGCTGAGCACTGTGAACAGGGCTCTGGGGCCCCCAAGAGCAGGGCTGGGTGGCTTCCATCTGCCCAGACAGGACTCATCGCAAGAATCAAGCATTATACAGAGACGATGTCCCCCATCCTGTACAGGTGCGTGGTGTAACCAGAGGCTCTCACAGGCCACAACCACTCGGAACAACAGCACCAGGCTCCCCGTGGTCTCCTGTGGTCCCCTGGACGTGCCATCAGAGACAGGCAGAGGGACTGATAGTGGAAACAGTCAGGCTTGTCACCCCAAATACAACTCAGGTTCTCTGGTTCTTCTAGAACTAATCCTTCCTTATGGTTACCCTTCTTCCTCATCCTGTTCTCCCCTCTGAAAAATCCCAGCACATAGCAGGGACTGAAAAAATATTTGAGTTCCCTGGCTGCCTAGTGGTTAGAATTCTGGGCTTTCACAGCTGTGGCCTGGATTTAATCCCTGGTTGGGGAACCCGTAATCCACACAGTGTGGCCAAAAATTAAAAAAATTTTTTTAGAAGAAAAAAAAAAAAATACACGCAATGGGGTAACCAACCATGAGGTTCGGGAAGTTCAAGATGAGCCTCTCTGTGCAAAGTCTCAGTTGCTCGGCAAGGTGGTTTTGTGTTTCATCGTTTAAAGTACCTTCAGGATGCTTTAGGACTGACCTTGGAGCCTGTCAAGTGAAATCAACCCACCCTCCCAGCTATTGTTCAGGCTGTTCTGCCAAGCCCCTGGGTCCCCATGTGCCTGGGCCACTCCTCCCGCATCTTGGGATCACTCATTCTCCTCTTTGGCCTTCTAGCCTCATCACTCTTTAGCCTTCTAGCCTACCCCCACGCCCCAGCCACACTGAATCAGCTGTCCCTCAAGCACACCGCGGCCGTCTCTATCAGGAGCTGATCACGGGGCCCCTGAGCTGCCTGCCTCAGTGTTCCCGGAAGGCCCCTTGCCCAGGGCTGGGCAGCCGCTCCTACCTGTACAGGAAAGGCGCCACGGTGGCAGTGTTGGGGCGGCTGTACTGCTGCTGGGGCTGAGGTAGCTGGACACTGGCGGTGTTGCTTCCTGTGGTCTGGGTGGTCCCCACGGACGCACTGACAGTCTGGCTGCTGATGCTGTGGTTCAGGCCGGTCCCTCCGGGGCCTTTTCCTTCCGAGGACGCCAGGCTGGAGGAGGAGCTGGAGTGCCTGCCGTCCAGCGGGGGCTTCTGCTGGGGGAGCCCCGAGCTTGGTTTCCCCACCCCGGGCTCGCTCCCCGTCCTTGGAAGGCGTGGGGGCACTTGGGGATTTCCCGGGCACGCTCTTCATCCCTGGTTTTGGTATCCCGCTGTGGGAAGGGGCCGGGGCCTCCTTCTTGGCACTGTTGAGCTTCCCCCTTTGGGGATGAAGCTGGCGATCTTGGAGGACTTTTGGGCATCTCGGTCAGGGGCGGCCCCGCTGGGCTCTTCTCTCGGCCCCTCTTTGAGGTCCGGCCTCTCTGTCACCGAGGCTCTCTTGGTGAGGTCCTTGCTTTTCTCCTTCTCGCTGTTGTTTCTCCTTTTCCTTCTCACTGCCTTTCGGGAGCTCTTCTTGTTGGTCAGTGCCCGGCTGAAAGTCCTCTGGGCGATGCCCTTGAGGGCGATCTTGGGGCTGTTGGACGGGGGGGCCAGCCGCGGACAGCGGGCGGCCGCCCGCCTCCATCTCTTCGCTCTCCTCGAAGCTGGGCAGGATCTCCAGGCGCTCGCAGCTCGTGTCCCGCGACCCTGGGCCCTCGCCCGCCTTAGAAGCCCCCTTGCTGTTGAAAAGTTTTAGTTTTTCCAGCATGGACCTCTGATTGTTGGGGGCCGGCTTCAGGGCTTCGGGGCGGGCCGGGGGGCTCGGGCGTGGGCGGCTTGACGGAGAGCGCGGCGGCCGCGGCGCTGTGCTTCACGCTGACCGACTTGCTGCGCCAGGGCTTGGAGGCCGAGCCGGGCTGGGGGATGGCCGAGGAGGCGCCGCAGCTGAGCAGGGCCACACCCGCCGCCTCCCTCCAAAGCCGCGGGTGCATCTTCGCTCATTGCGGGGTGGGAGGATGCCGGGCTCGCCAAAGGCTCTGCAGAGACGAGGAACATAGGGAGACCTGAGTTACATGCATGGACCTGCCCTCATCACGAGGGGGCATCAGCCACGGCTGCACTGCCGATCACCCAACCCGGATACCACTCAGCTCCACTACCTGTGTCTCAATTTTAATTCCACCTTGACTTTCTCCTATGCTCCATCAGGCACTGTTCACACACCCTCCCCCCCCATTTTGGCATATGCTATGTGAATGCACACCGACCTTAACATCGAAATGCATGTTTCACAATTAAGCACACACTTCATGGGAAAACAAGCAAAAATCCACACCACCACTGTGATTGTGCGGGAATGGTACAAGAAATATCTCCTGTCTTGAATGATTCAACCCATAACCTTGTTTTCCAAATAAAGGGAAACAATGGAGGATTATCCAACTTTAAGAAAACAATGTATCAAAGACAAACAATCAAGGATTATCCAACTTTAAGTAAACAATGTACCAGACATTAACACAGAACAGATTCCCCCCACCCCCAAAATCCAGAAAAAGAGAGAAACAAAGGATAATCTTGACAGACGTAATTACCCACAGAAATTGCTAAATCCCATCAAAGAATATGCGTTTTCCTATGTTGGCACTTTTAAAAGAGTTACGAACATGATGCAGTTTAAAAAAAGGCTTTCGAGCTTAAGAGTATGAACTGAGCACGAGGCTTCACCGTCAGCAGGAAAACTCGCAGGTTATCTGAAAGTCAAGGCTTCCCCTTTGGCACACAGGGTGTAGTTCCCCAGCCAGCCCCTTTTCTCAGAAAAGCCTCAAAATATTTCCAAATTAGAATTGGAATTATTTGGAGACAGGCGGGTTCCAAACTGGCGCTCTGCTAGGCACCGAGGCAGCCTAGATTGATGACCTGAACGCCAGAGCTCCCTTGCTCAGGCGGCAGGCACAGCCACACAGCGCCATCCTCCACGTTGGGGCAGCTGTCAGAGGGAAGGGGGCCAGGACACGGCTGTGAGCCCATCCCCGCGCCCACCTACGACCACGCCTGCCCAGTGCAGACAGGGTGCAGCACCTTGGCCCCCAAAGAGCCCGTCCCCCACCCTTGCGAAGTCACAGGGACACAACTTACCCGGCCGCAGTCACTTTCTCCCGCAACGATTCCCTAGGAAAGCTTCTCCAACCCGAGAGGCTGTCCTTCCGATTGTCACAAGTGTTTTCGGTTAAACTGCTCATGTTTCTAATTAACTTTTGTCATCCGCAACTGCTCCAGTGCCCAGAAGCCTGGCGGGATTAACGGCTGCTTCTTCTGCTCTTTTTTTTTTTCCCTTTTTAAATACCTACGTTCCACCGCCTTTGAGCAGCAGAGTAAACTGTATATAAGAGCGGCTTTTTATGATTTAAAAGTCAACGGCCGCCAAAGCCGAGCAAAGGCAGCCCCTTGTGGGACACGAGCCGGGAGCACTCCCGGCAGACGAACTGGCCTCCCTTCCCTCTCAACTGCTCCAGGGGGTGGTGGGGGGCGGCGGGGGGAAGCCGCAGCTCCGGGGTGATCCAACGCAGACCTCCCAATGTTTTAAAACACATATATCTTCCTGACTTCCCGGGGAATCGGGTTTGGAGCGGGGGCTGCTGTCCGATCCTCCCTTACAAAACGCACGGCACATTGCTGGATCTTTTCCTGGGGAGAGCTGGGGACTGGCTGGGAAACAGGCTTGCGGAACCCACCTGCACCACCAGCCCCTAGGAGGGTCTTCTCGGGTGGGACACGCTGCTCTTGGAGGGCCTCCCGGGCTCAGGAGGTATCATGCTAGGCACTCTGAGAAGAGAGGCTCACTGCCCCCGTCTGACGAGTGAGGAGACTGAGGCTTGCAGAGGGCTAACGACTGACCCTCCATCACACCACTGGAGATGGTCCAGTGTGGGATTTGGACTCAGGTCTCGAGACACAGTGCTCTTTGGGACTGCATCCCAGCTACCTCCCGCGATAAAGAACACGTGTACGACAGCCACTTAGATGACCAGAGGACTTCAGGGCATCTACCTCTTCTACTGCTTGAGTATATTCACGATGTCCATGGTGGGGGACAAACCAGCCCAGCCACTGGGAGGCAGCTTATGCCACGGAGGCCAGCTCGAGGGAGGGCAGCAGTGACCCTCCAATAGTGAGTTCCACTCTCTCAGGACCGCTGGCCTTCCCTTTACCTGGGCTCAGATCTGGGGCAGAAATATTCATTCATTCGTACATTCAGTAAATTCATTGATATCAACATTCAAAGATGGGTCATCCCTGGTGGCCCAGTAGTTAAGAATTCGTCTGCCAATGCAGGCGACACGGGTTCCCTCCGTGGTCTGGAACTATGATCCCACATGCAGTGGGGCGACTAAACTGGAGCCACAGCTAGAGAGCCCTCCTGCCGCACTTCTGAAGCCCCCATGCCCCAGGGTTTGTGCTCCGCAACGTGAGAAGACACTGCAGTGAGCAGCCCGCACACCTCAACTGGAGAGTAGCCCCCGTTTGCCTCAACCAGAGAAAGCCCAAGGACAGCAATGAAGAGCCCACATGTCGCAACGAAGACTCAGAGCAGCCAAAAATAATTAGTTTTTAAAAATTAAAAACAAATTTAATGAGTGCCGAGTATATGCCACACGTTGTTCTAGGCACTGGGATACATCAGTGACAACACCGAGATCCCTTCCTTTATGGATGTTACACTCTAGCAGGGAGGAACCGATAATTCATATAATTAATACATAACATTTTATCACTTGGTAGAAACGAAGTCCTAGAGAAAAGGGGCTTTGAATGGGGCGGGGAGATTGCAACAATGTCCATGTGGGAGCTACAGCAAATCGGGATCAGAGGTTTGCTCTTCTTTCCCAAAGAAGTTTCAGAACTACTCCCTGCTGAGCAGAAGCGCATGCATCAGCGTGACTCCTCTGCTCCCACACATTCCCTGGAACTCTTACAAAGCTCTTACAAGAAATGCCCCTGCCTAGCATTTCTGTGTAATTTTAAATCTTAACGTGCACAGCTAGCAATCAGTTGTTACTAACCAGTTAGACTGATCCAGAGTTAACCAGACACCTGACTTGTCCAAGAGAAATGTGTAAGCCAATCAAAGACTGACACCTTCAGGAAAGGTGTCAGGTGCAAGAAGGGGCTTACACGCCCCGTAGGCGTGATGGATACATAATCACTTCCCAGGCTGTTCCCAGATGGCTCCCAGAAACTCTTGTCTTTCAAACCCCAGGTCAAGTGCCTTCGTCCTTTGTCAAGCTCTCTGAGACCCTCGGGCTGTATGAACTACCTGGTTTGCATCATCACCTGGTATTTTTACCTACTCTGCTTCCCCAGGACACTGTCCAAACTTCCCTTTTATAAAAGCATTTGGAGGGCCACCTACTTACACCAGGCACTGGGAATATAGCCCCTGCCCTTTAGGAACTCACTGTTCAAAGAGATAGCAGACCTCAGAACAGAGCACAGAAGCAATGTCAAGGCTGTAGAGGACAGTACATGATTCCAGGAGACCCAAGGACTGGGATCTCCTGATTCTCCCAGAGAGTCTGGGAGAGCTTCTTGGAGGAGGCACTATGGGTTGGCTTGTTCCCCTGGTCTGTGAATCCCTCCAGAGCAGAGACCACTCCCTGCCCCCATTCACCCTTGTTTCCCTAAGCCTGCCAGAGCACAGAAAATACTAAATGGTTTCCGCATTGTTGGTGAGTAGTTGTGACATTTGCAAGTCACACTTAAGGCAAGAGAGACTCAACGTTTGTGATCAGTCATTAGGGTTTTATTAAAACCTTTCAGTCCAAACTCAGGATTAGGACTCAGAGCTTCAGAATTTCCACTTGGCATTTTGCCTGGGTTTCCCTTGTTATAGGATCATGGGGACATTTCAAGGCTGCTCATTATAGCTGTAAGAGAGTCCGTGGGGATGATTCTGAATCTGGTTTCTAGAACAGAAGTTCCCTGAGTAGGGCTCCTGGGCATCAGAGCACCATCAGAGCATCAATACTTTAGAATTAGGTCACAGCCAGTTGTTGTTCAGTCACTCAGTCATGTCCAACTCTTTGTGACCCCATGGACAGCAGTATGCCAGACTGCCCTGTCCTTCACCATCTCTTCCCCTAAACAGTGAAGGGGCTCCAGGTCATGAGTGGTCTTGTACAGGTGAACTGGATACATTTCTGTCATTCCTGGGGAATCACACCAGTGATCTCAGACCTTGGCTGAGGTGGGAAAGCAGCCATTTCTAACACCAGGCTTCTGTGATTTCTACCAGGCTTCTGAGTGCGTTAGATAAATGCAGGAGAGGCTGGGGAGGCAGGCAAAGTGGCCAGTGTGATACCAGCTGAAAGGGAACAGTATACCAGCTGAGGTATACCACTCTGCCCCTCCGTCTCCCCATTTGTAGGAGGGTAAGCTTTTCTCTAGAGTCCTTTCAGCTCTGCTTCCATTTGAATCTCAGTGAGTCTCCAAGAGGCCTGAAGAGGCTGGACCCCAAGAATGCAGCTAGGTTCACTTGCTAAGTTCTACAGTTACTGTGTGCTATAGCACACAGGTGTTTCTTTAACTTCAGTCATTTCCCTTACTAGTAAATGCAGAAAATGGGCTGGGTCAAGGTATATGCAAACTTTTATTTATTTATTTTGGCCATGTGGCATGCAGGATCTTAAGTTTCCTGACCAGGCATCAAACCCACGCCCCTGTGCCCTGGACCACTGGCCCGCCAGGAAAGGCCCAAGGAATACTCAGCCTTGGATGAGCTGCTAGTGAATTAAAATCTGGTATTCCAGGAAGACAAATGAGGGAGGAGAAGGTGAGTCCTTTAAAATTAAGAACACTTCTCTCTCTAATAACTCTAGAGAGAGAAAGGTGGAAAGCATGAAAGAAATGCTCTGACCACCAGTATTCTCCCAACAATGGTATGTGGTCCACGGAAGGAGGTGAGATGAGCAGTTCTGATGTCACATGGATACACATGTTTGTATTTTAAAAGTTACCTGTTTATCTGCTGCACATCATAAAAGACAAGCAGTTCACATATAAATCAACAGTTTCATGGGATGGTTCGGATGTAGATTTGAGTTGATTTAAGGAAAATATGAAACAAAAACACAAGCGGTTTACTGATTTGGCAAAACTCACATAGAAAGTTTGTGAAAGACTGAAGTTGGGGGAAACACTGTTCCAATAAATCAGAAATACTTATTTTATATGTAAAATATATAATAAGTATTTTAAAAATATTTATTTTACACTCAATCTATTCTTTTGATAAATGCAATCAATCAAAAGGAAACTGAAGTCACTCAGTCATGTCCAACTCTTTGCGACCCCACGGACTGTAGCCCTACCAGGCTCCTCTGTCCATGAGATTTTCCAGGTGAGAATACTGGAGTGGGTTGTCATTTCCTTCTTCAGGAGATCTTCCTGACCCAGGGATTGAATCTGGGTCTCCTGCATTGTAGGCAGATGCTTTACCATCTGAGCCACAGGGCAGAAGGCCCCCAAAAGGACTAGGTTTAAAACTAATCTGAAATGGCTACTTTTACAGCTTTATTTATTTATACATATTTGTTTAGCATGACATTTTGCTGGGAATTGGTCAGATCTGGGAACATAATCAGGTCTTTGTTTAGCCAAAAGTAATTCTAAGGATAATGGTCTTAAGTTACAGACTACTACACATAATAAGAATAATACATTACATCAGGCCCAATAAACATCCCAAATAACCATATGCAAAATTTCATGACTTATTATATGTAATAGATGTTGGTAAATTCTGTCCTAGTTTGTATTTTATTTTTGCTATACCAGGTCTGAGTTGCAGCAGAACTCTTAGTTGTGGCATGTGGGATCCAGTTCCCTGACCAGGGATTGAACCCAGGCCCCTACATTAGGAGCATGGAGTCTCAGCCACTGGACCACCAAGGAAGTCTCTGAGTTTGCACTTGAGAACTGATCACAGGGCCCCCGAACAGAGCTGATGAACCACTGGGGAACCACGCCCCATGGACTGATCCCAGCTTTAAAAGGCCAGCTCACCAGGTTCACCCACCACCAACTGACAAACCACCACAAAAAGGAAAAGTCTCATTTGAAATGCTGCAGAAACAGGAGGCCTTTGAAGAAGAAAAAAGTCTTTAGAAAAAAAAAAGAACATTAATCCTCCTGTGGGGAAGGGAAAAGTTTGGTTTTTCTGGCAACCAGCCTTTAACCTTCCCTGACAGTAACCAAAATACTTTCTAAATGAAAATACTGTCCAAGGCAGATAAACAACCATTTCTTCCTCTCTTCCTCCACGAGGACCAGCGGTGGCCCCTGGTCCCTTCTGTCCCTAGCTTCCTAGTTAGGGAGACGTCCGTGGTCTGGTCGGGGCAACAGGCACCCAGGGAGCATGATCTAGGCCAGCTGATCTTAGTTCCTGTCACCCTACTGTGATTTTAAACCTGCTCAGAGGATGAGTCTAGCCTAAATCTTCAGGAAAAGGTCTGATCATTGGGCCTATAATTTTGGGCCTATACAATTTCCTATAATTTGTTAAGGTATCAGTCTTGAGTATACAAATTTGTTAGGATAACTGAAACCAGTTCTGTTTTGTTTTTTTGTTTGTTTGTTTGCTAGTTTGTTGTAAGTGCATGG
The DNA here is from genome assembly GCA_917880005.1 of Nanger dama. Classification (NCBI taxonomy): domain Eukaryota; kingdom Metazoa; phylum Chordata; class Mammalia; order Artiodactyla; family Bovidae; genus Nanger; species Nanger dama. Next base: position 2,211,834 of record CAKJTW010000085.1, on the reverse strand, counting down.
ACTCTAGCGACACAGGCTGGAGATTATTTCCAGAGTTTCTCTACAACCATGTTAGCCACCAGACCACAGAGGGGCACGTAAGTGGATCTCGCTCAGTCCACTTAGTGGTTCTGCAGGATTTCTGCAGCCTGGCCCAAGAAGCCTTCTCAATACTGCTATGACCAATGTCTAATATTAAAGGCATGGGCTCAAACATAGTTTCTCTCCAACTCCTCCCTGGAGAGGAGTCTTGGAGGTACAGAAAGATGGAGAAAGGGGTCAAGAGAATTGCCAACAAAAGTGGTTAGAGAGGGGAAAGGCATGGAGTAGAAGGAACTGGGCTCAGAATCTATATTTTCTAAGGAACATTTTGTGTCTATAATTCCATAGGCTCCCAACATCCAAGTTAGAATAAGAATGATGATTTATATAAACAAATATTTTCTTTAAAGTTGCTCTGTTAAGTTAGTCCCTAATAAAAATCCCAATGATGTTTTTGTTGAAATAGAAAAATCCATACAAAAATTCAGGTGGAATCTCAAGGGACTCTGAATAGACAAAGTAATTCTGAAAAAGAATGAAATTGGAGGTCTCATACTTTCTATTTCAAGCCTTTCTACAAAGTCATCACCATAATACTGACAAAGGCAATCATACAGACCAATGGACAAGAGCCACCAGACATAAACCTTAGCAAATAATCTTCAAGAATATTCAGTGGGGTAAAGGTCATCTTTTCAATATATTTTCTGGGAAAACTAGATGCTCACATGCAAAAAAATGAAGCTAGGTTCATACCTTATACCATATTAAAAAATTAACCTAAGATGGATCAAAGACTTAAATGTGTGAGTTAAAACTGTAAAACTCTTATGGGAAAAACACAGGGTAAAAATTTCATGATACTAATTTTGGCAGTGATTTCTTGGTATGACACAAAAAGCAGGAGCAAAAAACCAAGTAAGCTGAACTTCATCAAAGTTGAAAAGAACTTCTGCATTAAAGGACATAATCAACAGAATGCAAAAATAACCTATGAGTGGTAATAACTGCAAATTATACATCTGATATCCAGAATACATAGAGAACTCATATAACTCAACAACAATATAATATAAAAATGGGTAAAGGACTTAAACAGACATTTCTCCAAAGAATATATACAATTGACCAATACACACACAGAAAGATGTTCCACATCAGGGAACACAAACCAAGACCACAAGAGGATACCACTCCATACCAATTAAGATGGCTATTATTTTTTTAAAAAGAAAATAAGTGTTTCTGAGGATGCTGAGAAATTGGAACTCTCATGCATTACTGTGAGAACGGAAGATTGTGCAGCCACTGTGGAAAACACAATGGCAGTTTCTCAAAAAATTAAACATAGACTATGTCCTACCAGTTCCACTCCCGAGTATATACTCGAACGAGGCGAAAGTAGGAACTTAGACAGATATTTGTATACCCAGGTTCATAGCAACATTATTCCCAATAGTCAAAAGGTAGAAGCAACCCAAATGTGTATCAATGTATAAACAATGGATACTGTTTGGATGAATGAATGAATCACCTAAGTGTGAGATATATCTATGTCTCTCTATACACACAAACACACACATATACATAATGGAGTATTAATTCATCCTTTAAAAGGAAGGAAATTCTGACACCTGCAGTAACAGGGATGGCCCTTCCTTAGGAAGCTTCTACAAGCCCCTTATCCTTACCCATCAGAGGGCAGACAGAATGGAAACCACAATTACAGAAAATTAACCAAACTGATCACTTGGATCACAGGCTTGTCTAACTCAGTGAAACCATGAGCCAGGCTGTGCAGGGCCACCCAAGACAGATGGGTCATGGTGAAGAGTTCTGACAGAATGTGGTCCACTGGAGAAGGGAATGGCAAACCACTTCAGTATTCTTGCCTTGAGAACCCCATGAACAGTATGAAAAGGCAAAAAGATATGACACTGAAAGATGAACTCCCCAGGTCGGGAGGTGCCCAATATGCTACTGGAGAAGATTAGAGAAATAGTTCCAGAAAGAATGAAGAGACAGAGCCAAAGCAAAAACAATACCCAGTTGTGGATGTGACTGGTGATGAAAATAAAGTCCGACACTGTAAAGAACAATATCGCATAGGAACCTGAAATGTTAGGCCCATGAGTCAAGGCAAATTGGAAGTGGTCAAACAGGAGATGGCAAGAGTGAACATTGACATTTTAGGAATCAGTAAACAAAAATGGATCGGAATGAATGAATTTAATTCAGATGAACATTATATCTGCTACTGTGGGCAGGAATCCCTTAGAATAAATGGAGTAGCCCTCATAGTCAACAGAAGAGTCAAAAATGCAGTGTTTGGGTGCAATCTCAAAAACAACAGAATGGTCTCGGTTTGTTTCTAAGGCAAACCACTAATATCAAAATAATCCAAGTCTATGCCCTAATCACCAATAATGAAGAAGCTGAATGGTTCTATGAAGACATACAAGAACTTCTAGAAGTAACACCAAAAAAAAAAAAAAAAGATGTACTTTTCATCATAGGGAACTAGAATGCAAAAGCAGGAAGTCAACAGATACCTGGAGCAAAGGCTAACAGACTTTTGCCAAGAAAACACACTGGTCATAGCAAACACCCTCTTCCAGCAACACAAGAGATGACTCTACACATGGACATCACCACATGGTCAATACTGAAGTCAGATTGATTATATTCTTTGCAGCCAAAGATGGAGAAGCTCTATATAGTCAGCAAAAACAAGACCGGGGAGCTGACTGTGGCTCAGATCATGAACTCCTTATTGCCAAATTCAGACTTAAACTGAAGAAAGTAGGGAAAACCACTAGACCATTCAGGTATGACCCAAATCAAATCCCTTACAATTATACACTGGAAATGACAAATAGATTCAAGGGATTAGATCTGATAGACAGAGTGTGTGAAGAATTATGGACGGAGATTTGTGATGCTGTACAGAAGGCAGCGGTCAAGATCATCTCCAAGAAAAAGAAATGCAAAAAGGCAAAATGGTTGTCTGAGGAGGCCTTACAAATAGCTGAGAAAAGAAGAGAAGTGAAAGGCAAAGGAGAAAAGGGAAGATATACCCATCTGAATGCAGAGTTCCAAAGAATAGCAAGGAGAGATAAGAAAGCCTTCCTAAGTGATCAATGCAAAGAAATAGAGGAAAACAATAGAATGGGAAAGACTAGAGACCTCTTCAAGAAAATTAGAAATACCAAGGGAACATTTTATGCAAAGATCAACACAATAAAGGACAGAAAAGGTATGGACCTAACAGAAGCAGAAGATATTAAGAAGAGGTGGTAAGAATACACAAAAGAACTACATAAAAATATCTTAATGACCCAGATAATCACGATGGTGTGACCACTCATGTAGAAACAGACATCCTGGAGTGCAAATTCAAGTGGGCCTTAGGAAGCATCACTACGGAGACAATGGAATTTCAGCTGAGCTATCTCAAATCCTAAAAGATGATGCTGTGAAAGTGCTGCACTCCACTCAATATGCCAGCAAATTTGGAAAACTGGTGTTGGAGAAGACTCGAGAGTCCCTTGGATAGCAAAAAGTTCAAACCAGTCAATCTTCCACTTGGGCTTCCCTTCCTCCACCCCAATCCCTTTAACTCTCTTCCAAATTCAGAAACATTCAGCCTAAGGGCAGAAGTTGAGAAAAACAGACATTACTTTGCCAACAAAGGTCTGTCTAGTCAAAGCTATGGTTTTTCCAGTAGTCATGTATGGATGTGAGACCTGGACCATAAAGAAAGCTGAGCACCAAAGAACTGATACTTCTGAACTGTGTGTGGTGTTAGGAGAAGACTCTTGAGAGTCCCTTGGACTGCAAGGAGATCAAACCAGTCAATCCTAAAGGAAGTCAGTACTGAATATTCATTGGAAAGACTGATGCTGAAGCTGAAGCTCCAATACTTTGGCCACCTGATTCAAAGAACTGACTCACTAGAAAAGACCCTGATGTTGGGAAAGATTGAAGGCAGAAGGAGAAGGGGGTGTCAGAGGATAAGATGACTGGATGGATGTGATCACCAACTCAATGGACATGGTTTTGAGCAAGCTCTGGGAGTTGGTGATGGACAGGGAAGCCTGGAGTGCTGCAGCCCATGGGTCACGCCAAGAGTCAGACACAACCGTGACTGAACTGAATTGACAACAGGGATGAACCTTGAAGACGTTACGCTAAGTGAAATAAGCAAGTCACAGAAGGCAAATATCATTTGATTCTACTTATAAGAGGCCCTTGAAAAGCTGACTTCACAGAGACAGTAAGTAGAAAGGTGCTTAGGGTCTAGGGAGAAGGCAGGAATTTTCACACACACACAAAAAAAAAAAAAAAGGCTGTAATTGGGTGCAAGTAACAGAATTCTGATCACCACAGCCTAGAGAGGTGAGGGGTTTACTCCTTTTACTTCCAGTGATTCAGCAAAGGGTCTGGCACACAATTTGTTGCTCAGTGGCTGAGACGTGTCCAAGTCTCTGTGATCCTGTGGACTGCGGCATGCTAAGCTTCCCAGTCCTGGCACACAATAAGAGCTCAATAAATATTTGTTGAAGTTTCTCTGTCAGTTTGATGGCTAACGCATCACATGAAATTACATAATTTCGATTGCCTTACAAATATTACTTTATTCTACCTTGACAAAAATAACATCTACTTCAAAGGAAGAGTGACCCTTCTGAAGAAACTAGCAGGGGAGCAAGTCACACCACTAGGCTTTTTCCTCCTTACTCTGGCCATCACTGACTCCTTGGTCAAGCTTCTGACTGCACTATTTCCTTGCCTCCCTCACTGCCTCATATCCCTACCTAGACATATTCCCCCCAAGTCTGTTTCTTCTAGGAAACCTCCAGAAACCAGAAGCCATCTCTTTTCATCTAAAGATGCAGAGGCTCTGCCAGGCCTTCTCTGGGGTCCTAACCCTTGCTGCCCCTGTTGCAGTGAGTGGTCACACCTAGCTTACAAGAATAACTGGGGTGCCAGGTCCCAGAAATGCTTGTGGGAAATTCATGCCTTGGCCTCTTTTATGACTGACCTTTTTCACCTGGCTTAAGTGATGCACTGGCGGGTGCCCAGATATCAATAAGCACACGACAATGATTACCCACACTGAATCCCTCCATATGGCTCCAAGTTAAAAATCAGGCATGCCTAGCTTGTCCCTCTTGGCTAACCCTGCCAGTTGTTCTCTTACAGCTACGTGGACTCAGAAGACTAGAATCCATGGTGAAGCTTTTTCTCCCATGAATGGTGAAATTTCTGCTATACCAAGTCACCAAAAAGACCATGTTCAAATACGCCAGTACCTTATGAGGGTGTAACCAAAAATAAATGTGTGGAAGGTAAAAATGCATTATCCTAGTGACTTGAAGCCAACTCTGTTCCCAGTTCCCCTCTGTGACTCTCCTCCCAGAAGAAACAGAAGAGGCCCTTGACAGTTGGCACCATTACGGTTATGTTTGGTTTTAATGTATGACGAGGTAATTCTTCCTCTTCAGTGGCTTACTCTGGATAAAAGCAAGTGAAACTATGGGTGTGCGTGCATGCGTGCAAAGTCACTTCAGTTGTGTCCGACTCTTTGCAACCCTATAGACTGTAGCCCACAGGCTCCTCTGTCCATGGGATTCTCCAGGCAAGAATACTGGAGTGGGTTGCCATTTCCTCTTCCAGGGGATCTTCCCGACCCAGAGATCAAACTCATGTCTCTCACGTCTCCTGCACTGGCAGGAGGGTTCTTTACCACTAGCGCCAAATGGGTAAAGAGGTCATTTGTTTCCCTAAATGGAGCTAAAAGGAGTCTTATTTTCTTATAAGAGAGTACCATTTTCCTACATAGTTATCACCACATTTTCTCCAGTTTCACAAGGTACATTTTCAAATCCTACTTACTACCTTAAAGATCTGGAAAACGAAACAAAAGTTAACTTGCTGGAAATATTAACATACAACTGGGCTTATCGTTGACCTGCTAACAACATCTTGCTGCTGCTGCTGCTAAGTCGCTCCAGTCGTGTCTGACTCTGTGCGACCCCATAGACGGCAGCCTACCAGGCTCCCCCGTCCCTGGGATTCTCCAGGCAAGAACATCGGAGTGGGTTGCTATTTCCTTCTCCAATGCATGAAAGTGAATAATGAAAGTGAAGTCACTCAGTCATGTCTGACTCTTTGCGACTCCATGGACTACAGCCTACCAGGCTCCTCCGTCCATGGGATCCTCCAAGCAAGAGCACTGGAGTGGGGGTGCCATTGCCTTAGAAAGAGAATAAACTCTTAAAATCTTTCTCTCCCTCCCATATGTCCTTTACATCAAAAGATGTCCCAGGCATATTTGTAAATCCTCCCACTCCACTGGGTAAGGAGACAAATCATTTGATTGCTGACACTCAAAGGAAGATCTCTTTAAAAATAAAAAGCGGTCCTATTTTTTATCTTTCATGTCTTAAAGCCATATCACCCTCAAAACAACTCTTTTCTCTCTCTTGAACTTATTTGTTCAAAATCCCAAGCTTTCAGAAGAAAGCTTTTGTTTTAATTTGTCAAGCCTTTCTCTATCTTGTACCATATATGGCTATAAGCACGTACAAAACTGGCCGTAGAAAGCCTTCTCCCTTGCTTTAAGGGTGTATGAAATTTCACAGAGACGATAAACACTTTACGGAGGCAAATCTCATTCTCCAGGCCACTGTCCACAGCTAACAGCTCTTGGCAGAACGCAATGGTTGTATGCTATTATAAATACACTCTCCCCACCTCTGCCCCCAAGACAGAGCTGGCTAAAAAATGTTACACGCGCTCCTCGCCTAAGATGCTGGTCCAGTCTTCTTGGTTTTTCTTGGAGCAAGGAATGGGCCCTTTAAAACAGGGGCCTCCAAACCAAGTTTTAAACCAGAATGCTTTCTACTAGACAGTATAAACAGGCAGCAAGAGAGAGAGGGGCTCTCAGCTCAGGTTAAGTTTAGAAAAGTTGGCTAAAGAGCAATTAATGTTCTTGTCTCAGGACTTCTCAAAGCCTTTAATATGCCCACTTGCCCTGGGGATATCCAAAATGATATGGGACAGTATGGATCCTATATGTATTTTTGTCATAGAACTGATCTTATGGGATAGCATAAAGGAATAATAGCCTTATCACAAGATGTATTCTGGTAAACTGCCCTAATGGAGGGGGGCAGAAGATAGGTACGTAACCCAATCAGACAAGACAGCAGTGCAACAGGTTAAGTCACTAACCAGGAGAGCTACTCAAAGAAGGGAGAAGAGGCACCTTTATACCCCCTGGGAAGCTATAATCTAGTAGACTGCAGAATGTTCTCATGCAATCATGAGATTTGTGCAGTAACATGCATTTCTGAACATTAAATATCCTTAGTAATGTACCTGTTCCTTTTCATTTCAAAAGGCTCGCCACTGAAGTCAAAAGGCTTGCCATGAAAACAGGAAGCAGCAGTCATGGGTGTGAAGGGGGTGTCAGAAAAGATTTCTATCCACAGGCTCACTATGGCTCAGTGCTGTCGCATGGCAGCCACAAAATCTGATGTCATCTCAGCTTGTACCACCACAGGGATGGCATTCAGAACGAAGGAGGTAAGGGTCTCGCCCAGCTGTGCCTAGCTCAAACCAGAGCTAGAATAGGGAAAACTTTAGAGTTTGGACCTGGACAGGCCTCTTAGAGATCACTACCTTCAGTCCCTCATTTCTGCAAAAAGGAACACATCCTTGGTCAGGTGATGACTTCTCTGAGGTCTCCCAATCAGTAAACATTACAGCTGGCATTGAACTTAGGATTCTGGGGCTTGTTAAATTAAGTAGCTTTGCTGGCCCTGCCCCAAACCTCCCAGTTCAGAATCTCTGCAGAGAGACCCTTCCAAACGGCTGAAGGCCTAGCTAGCTTCCCAGGTGACGGTCATCCAGCTATTAAAGAATTCGTCATACGACAACATGCTGGAATTTTTAACTTGCCCAGGATAAGGACTAGAATCCGAGGATGACCGTGAACCATTTTCAGCAAGGAGTGGCCAAAATGATGGAGACGTTCAGCCTGGAGAAGAGAGGATCTGGGAAAAGGCAGAAATGGGAGACACCTTCTTACTCAGGTAGCTTCCTTTCTCTTTGATTTTCTGGCCCACTGACAGCAAACCATCAGAAAGGGTTACAGTAACCCCAGTCAGGGCATGTCCGGGACTCAGGTCTGCTCTGTGGACAATGAGAGGTCAAGGACCCAGACAGCCTAGAAGGTGGGGGGCCTTGGGGTTCCACAGCAAGGAGCAGGGCGGACGGGGGAGAGCGTGTTCCCTGCAATTGTGGAAAAGGGGAGTTGAGCCAATCTGCTTTTATATGTTCTCTGCTCCACTTCTACCAGAGCAGCTCTCTTTACGTGTAAGATTTTATTTGATGAAAGGTTTCCATGGGGAAAAAAACCCTTTAACAACGTTAATAATCCTATATTAGTAAGAATAACAGCCAACACCGACAGGGTCTGCACTTTATGCAGACACCATGCTAGAAAGCATTTTTATTGTATTGACTTTTTTCATTTACCTTAAAAATCCAATGAGATAGGTAATAACAAGTCCACTTGAGCTATCCTATAAGCCAATGGAGAAACTGAGGCACAAGGTGTTCAGTGCCTCAAGATCAAACAGATTAGCACCAGGCAATTTTATTTCAAAGTTCACACACTTTGGCTACACTCCCAGTCTACCTGCCTGAACATGAGACCCTAAACTGGACTCTCAAAGTACATGCTCCTTTTGGGGTATAAAACAATGGTATTTTATCACCTCTTCTGTCAACAGCTCTCAGAAATGCTACATGGAAATTCTCTGACCTTTAACTCCTTCCCAGAGGAAAGAGAGAATTTTTCTCTCTAGGAGGTTCCTTTTTTTTAAAAAAAGGGAATGTCAAACAGCTGGGCAATAACTTAAGTATGGTTTTTGTTCTTCAGAATTTAGGATGCTGGCAAAATGTAATCTTTTGCTGTTATTTTTTCTGCCAATCAAAATCAGCCACCAACCAAAGGACTAACTTATTACTTTTCTCCAGGGGAATCAATGCAGAAACTGAGAGCTGAATTGGACTATTATTCACTATCTGTGATTGCATATGCCCAACGTGTAGCAACAGGAGGGGAAAAAAGCAGTCATTTATCCTGATTCTGCCAAGTATGCAGACACGTGGTATCAGATAGATCAAATAATTCCGGAGCTTCACGGCCATCACTGATCTACGCCCAGCTCTACCAGACTTCTGAGCCTTTGCACCTGACAGTTGCCTTCTTAATGGAAAAACAGATTTTTTTTCTTCTGGGGGAAAAAAAAAAAAGACATCCATGGAGGCAGAAAATGTCCCTAAAGACTGCTCATCAGCTTTATTCACCCAAATCAGGGAGTGATTTCCTCCAGGTGTCTATTTAGTTCTATACAGCAGGTCTAGCTGTGACAAGCTGGGGGTAGAGACTTCAGTTTTTGTAAGTGGAGCACTCATTTAGATAAACCTAGTAACTCTGCTATAAAGTTGAGACATTTTTTCAGAACAAGAGAATCGTGATGTGATAGAAAGAATGGCAAGGTAGTTGTTTTATTCTGCTCTGTGCTACTCAACAGCACCCTTAGAATCACGCTGGACAGAATTTAATGAAAGGGATCAAGTCCAACTTCATAACCTTGACCTAGTCATTTAGTTTAGCTGAACTTCAGCTTATTCATAAGTAGAAACAGAACTAATATCCCTAACTACCATTCACTGAGTGTTAACCAAGTGCCAGAGAGCGTGTTATATCGGGTGGGCCCAAAAGTTTGTTTCAAACCCCAAATGAACTTTTGGGCCCACCCAATAATTTCATTTACCTAATTCATTTAATTAATGATTTCTCTGATTCACACACAAGCATCTTATGAACCAGGTTTATTGCAGTTCAGAGATGTTAACAACTTGCTAACATGGCTAGGAAGTGACCGAGCAAGAATCTGAACACTAAAGTTCACGCTCTTAACCCGTGCACTCCACTAAACAGAGATGGTGACCGAAGTTCTCTTCCTTCACTATGAGGAACGAAGGAGTAATGATGGGAAAACATTTTGCAGAAATACCTACATACATATTCACTTTTATCCTCCTACTAATATTGGGCTTTCTTGAAGTCAGGGACAGCTGTAACCAGTACTGGTGGCATTTCTGTCTTTACAAGCTGAGTGGGACCAGGGGGCACCCTAAAAGCTCTCCCTGACCCAATTCATAGAGAGAGGAAAAACTTCGCTTCCTGGGCCCTGTGCATTCCAAAGCACCCAGGGATGGCAAGAAACTTCCCACGGCCCCATCCAGCCTGACTGCAGACCGCTGGCAAGCTCCTTCTGATCTCTTCGAACCAGGGCCCCGTGCAAGGCAGGCCTTGGCCTGTGTACCTCGTCCATCTCCCCAGGCTCGCTGGAGACAACCCAGTTAATACACAGCTCTCACTGTCTTCCGCGATGACTCAGACACTCCTGGCAACATGCACTCTGTTTCTGTAAGACTCAAAAGGCTCTTCACGTGAATGACGGTGAAAAGGATTCAAGAAGTTTCTTACCCGCATGCAGAGCTATGATATATAATGTGGAAACCAGGCTAGCTCACGAACTGGCTTGGAGGTTTTAGCACACACTTACACATGCCAAAGCTTATTAAATGTTGTTCCAGGGGATCTTTGTCATCTTGAATAACGAATTCTGGAGGTACAGTAACCAGGGATGTGATTGAGGCTCAAAGTTATTTGGTGATGTTTCTTCTTGGAATCCTAAAACAACCACAACATGTAGTATCTGTTCCTGCATCCATTTGATCCCATCCCATCCCTCCAACGTTTCTGACTCTTCTAGTCCAGGTCATTTCCCAAGTGCTAGAGATAAAGCAAGGGACCTAAAATCCATGCCTTTAAGGGATTCTAAGTCTTACCAGTGAAACAGACCATACAGCAGAAGTAACAACAAAGTGTGAAGTCACTGGGACAGGAGAATGTTACAGAACTCTGGATGGCAGAGTGGGTTACTTCACTCAGTCTGGCAGCAAGAGGCAGTCCCGGAAGTCATTCAAACCATGTTTTGTCACCCTTGCACAGAACTTTAACTTTTTCCCCACATCTTTTAATTGTTTAAACTTATTTTTGGTTGTGCTGGGTCTTCAGTCCTTTGCACAGGCTTTCTCTGGTTGCGGCTAGCAGGGCGCCACTCTTTGCTGCAGTGCACGGCCTTCTCATTGCGGTGGCTTCTCTTGTGGACCACAGGCTCCAGGCACATGGGCTTCAGCAGTTGTGGTGCGCAGGCTTAGCTGCTTTGAGGCATGTGGAATCTTCCTAGACCTGGGATCAAACCCGTGTCCCCTGCACTGGCAGACGGATGCTCATCCACTGTACCACCAGGGAAGTTGCTGCATGGAACTTGTAGAACTTAATTCTTTCCAAAGTATTAAAAGGAAATAAAGTGTCCAGGCGCCCAAACCAAATAATTAAATTAAAATATATGGATTCTTCACGTGATCAAGGTAAAATCTGGTCAGCCAAATGCACTCATGATACTAATCACAACCAGGAGTTCTGAGGGCATAGCCATTGCCTCTGGGCATAATGAAAAATGGGACATATAACTCAATCAGAATGTTATTCCTCTCTGCTCACCCAGCACGCACGTACTCTCTTCATTCGGCGCACATACTGAATTTATTTCCAAAATGAAGGCTCCTTACAAGTCATTTCCCAGTCCACGCTGGAAAAAAACAGACATGCGGACACCATGCTCATTCTTCCCGAAATTTGGCTGAGAAGCCAAAACAAAGCTGATGCTCTCAAATAATCTCAAACCAATTACTGATCAAGTCCCTCCCAACTGTCAGTCCAGAAGCCACAAGTTCAAGGCAAATGGCTAAACTTCCTCTATCAAGAGACATGTAGCACAGTAACAAAGATGTAAATGAGTGACAGAGACCCAAGCACAAATCTATACACCCCATCTGGGACTTAAAGGAGGCAATGAAGCCAGGAGAAGACAACTAGCATTAGCCCATACCAGCTAGGACCAAGCTTGGCAATGAGTTTTTTTTCCCCTGAATTTTCATAACTAGGAGAGCAATGTCAGGTCTATTTCACAGAACAACAAATCAGGCTCAGGGAGATCAAGTCACTGGCCTGAAAACAGATAGGCAAAGGCAAAGTTGAAATTCAAGCCAAGGTCTAACATAGAGGCTGTAGCTGGCGGCCCCACCCTCACTGTCGTCTCTCTCTCTCTCCTTTTTAAAAAGTTTAATTATTTCGTTTATTTGCTTCGTTGGCTTTTAGTTGCATCGGGTGAGATCTTTTGCTGCGGTGCGTGGACTATCAAGTTGTGGTGCGTGGGCTCAGGAGTTCTGGTGCAAGGACTTAGCTGCTCTGCTGCCTGTGGTATGTTAGTTCCCTAACCAGGAATCGAACTCACATCCCCTGCATTGCAAGGCAGATTCTTAACCATTGGACCACCAGGGAGTTTCCCATCACTCGCCTTTGAAAAATTAATAAACCTGGGTCCAAAGCTATGGAGTCAAGGGTGGGTGTGGGATAAACAGTGGGTAGTAGCCTATTTCTGGGAAGTCTCTATCAGGGTAATGGGAACACCAGAATTTTTGTTAGAATGGGAGACTGTCTCTGTAGGGAGATTCCTTAACAAGCAACCTGGACCAGAGGCTGAAGTCCTAAGGGAATCTGTATATGTTGCAGAAGATAAAAGAAATCATTGCTTGGTTCCATCAAGAAGAGAAAAAGAGGGAAACGAAGTGGGCAGGACAAGCAAGCTAGGGGACACATGATGTCAGCATGTCATTCTCTGTGACATTACCATAAGCTGCCAGAAAAGCTCCTAAAAATTTGAAGATGTTCATTGTGAGTAGGTATTTCTTAGAAGCCAGCAAGGAAACAAGCTTCAGTGTTGAGGGTGTAGGTAAAACAGAGAAAGCCTCCCCAGGGAGCAGCTGGGGAGATGCAGTCCCCAGGAGCGCACAGAAGTCCTCAGGTGGATTCCAGGAGGTTCCATCAGCTCTCCTGAGAGCAGGAATTTCTTTGCCAGTATCTGTGCTGGTTAGAGCAGGTCTGGGACAGCTGACCCCTAGTTCCCCCAGCATCACCTACTTCGGCATCAAGCCACGCAGCTCTTCCTCCTGGTCTTGGTTTGCTCTGTTTTACTCACCCAGCACTCCCACTTCACTAACCCATGGCTCCCTGTGAGGGTCACAGCTCAGATCACCCTCTCCTCATCTCCCTATCCTTCACAGGTCTTAGCGCTTGGTGCTGATCTCGCCTGGTCCAGACTCACCTCAATCTAAGCACCTATCTCCTCCAGGACAGAGAGCAGCAAACCAGGGCCTGATGGCCAAATCTTTTATTTTTTTAATTAAAGTACAGTTGATTTACAATGCTATATTAGTTTCAGGTAAAGCAAAGTGATTCCATTTTATGTATATAATATATATATATTCTTTTTCAAATTCTTTTCCATTAAAGATTATTATAAGACACTGAATACAGTTCCCTGTGCTATACAATAGGTCCTTGTTGTTGATGCCCACAACTTTGTAAATAAAGCTTTATTGGAACACAACCATACTCATTCTTTTACATATTGTCTATGGCTGCTTCCTCATGACAACGACAGAACTAAGTATTTCCAACAGAAATCTCATGCCCCGTAAAGTCTCACATATTTACTATCCGGCCATTTAAGATACAGTCTGCTGACCTTGCTCTAGAATGTTAATTCTTCAAGGCCAGGGGCTCTGTTTCACTCATCTTTTTCTCCCCAGTACCATATATGGGACAAATGTTGCTTGATCAAGTGGTTGAATGCATGCATAAGGATTAGATAAACATCATTAGGTTGTTACTGCAAAGATGCTAATTAGAAATGCTTTAAATAACTGAAGAGAGAGATTCTAGCTAACTGTATTTATTAGTTAAGCCAGTTAACAGCAAAAACAGAGGCTTTTGTGTTTCAGTGCTTATTGATTTGGTTTTTTTCTCAAAAGCATGTTATCCCATTTCTCTTCCCTTAGGACCTGGGTCTAACTGAAAGTTCCATGTGATGCTTCAAGCTGCACTTCTAAACATCAGTATCTATTACTGAAGAATCACAGGCATAGCTTTAAGAGTTATCTGGAAAGAGGATAATTTGCCTTCCAGTTAAATGCTGAAAGTTGCATTTTGGTACATATACCAAGAAATATCAGTTTACTTCCTTATCATTTAACGCTTCATGATTCAGTCATGAAAATAGCTCAGTAGGGACTTCCCTGGTGGTCCAGTGGCTCAGACTCTGTGCCCCCCACTGCAGGGGGGCCAGGTTCGATCCCTGATCAAGGAACTAGACTCTACACGCCACAACTAAAAAGATTCCATATGCTGCAACCAAGACCTGGTGCAGCAAAATAAATAAATATTTTTAAAAATCCCAGCTCAATAACTTATTTAACATATACTGTATAAAAGACACTAATCTAAGTAACTGACTTTCATTGTCTAATTTACCCCTCACAATGATCTGAGGCAGTATATCTTGCCACATCCCCATTTATAGCTGAGAGAACTGAGGCTTGGAAAGATTATGTAGCTGGTCCAACGTCAAAGGAGAGGTACACACCTACTGGCTCCAGGGTCTGAGCTGTAAGTGATTATTTTATAGTTGAGTCATGAATTCATTCATTTACTCTATGAACAAATATTTATCTAATGTCTCTGGATACCAAGTTATGTGATAGCAATGGACAGAAAAAGAGAATGCGGCTGAGTCCCACCTGCAAATGAAGGACAGACAAGATAACCATAGAGCATGATGACCAGTGAACAATATAGTAGGAAGTTAGAGTCTTAAAAGCAAAACAAAATGTGGTCACTGATGAAGAGAGAATGCTGTGGGAACACAGAGAAGAGGGTTCGCACTCAGCCTAGGAAAGGCTTTCTAGAGGAAACAAAGTCTGAGCTGAAACCCAAAAGGTGAAATAGGTGGGGGTGGGGGGACGAGCGAGAATGAGGAGGGCAGAAAGCAGTACTAACAGAGGCTGCCTACTTGAACACAAAAAGCCCCTGCATGAAACCGCTAACTATTCCACATGGCAAAAGCGCCAAGTGAGACGGCAGGCGAGCTCCTCTAAACAATCAAGCACAGGGGAGAAACGGCAATGAAGTGCTCCAGTTGTCACTTACAAGCCCCCCTTCTCAACACAAGTCATCTTCTTCTTTATGAAAACCAGATTACTTGTTATCTCGGACTCCCTCCTACCACAAACTAAGTCCCTGATGGACTTCATGAAACCATAATGGCTGGTAGAAAGTCAACACTCAACACGTGCACCAATGAATGCCCTAAATTAACACAGCAAAGCTGTGCACCAGCTTAGAGTTAAAACAAATTATTTTTATTTTTTAAGATAAGAAGTGGATTATTCAGAGATACGCATTCCATAGACAGAATGCGATCTGTCTTGAAAGGCAAGAAAAACCCTGGGAGAAACACACTCCACAGAACGTGGGCCATCTTGGAAGGTGAGAGGCCAAAATGAATTATTAACTGGAGGTGGTTAGCTCTCAGGCCCTGGGGATGGAGGAATGTGAACAAAAAAACAGTAGGATTTTAACAGCTGGTACCAGAGTTCCTCTTAGAAGCTTTGTTTAGGAAATATGTTGGATATGGGCCACCCTGAGTGGGGAAAATGCGGCTCTAGGGTATGGTCTGGAAGGAGACAAGAAAACAGAGACGCACTGCTCAGCACAGGAGAGGAGGAGGACAGCTGAACGAGAGGAGGAAGTTAGAGCCTCAGAAACAAAACAAAACATAGTCACTGGAAATTCCCAGTGGCAGGGAAGCCGAAGGGCTTTTTAAGAACAGGAACATCCAGTTTTCAACTTGAAGGTTGTTTGTTTGTATTGCAACACCATAACCCCTCCATAGCCCTAAACTTTCAGAAAGAAAATCTAGACCCAAAGCAATAAGTCACTCTTGAAGACAGAATGACTTGGGGGTGGTTCCAGCACTGAGAGAGGGATACTGAACACAGGATGGGAAGATTCGTGATCCACAAGCTTGAGCGTGTCAGCAAAACAGGGACTCAGGAGAAACACTACTGACCGACAGTCATGTAACCCCACCCTCATCCCAACGAAACAGACCCAGCAAAACCTAACACTTTCAGAAAGATGATGGAGGACTCTGGGTCTTCCCGGGAGTCAGCAAATCAATTTCATCTGAATCTCTGTGGTAGGCTAGTGAATATCTAACAACTCTGGAAGAAGACCAAAAGTTCTGATTTACAGTGTGTGCTGGTTTCTGCAGCGTAGATACTACCATTGAGGCAGCTACCGAGCTACTGACGTGACAGCCAACAGTCCTGTGAAAGTCCTAACAATTTCTAAGTCGGCTCTCCGCCGTGGGCACAAGTTGGCTCATCGTGCCCACACAGCTGGCATCCAGGTTAAACGGCAGTCCGTTCCCATGGGTGAAGTCCCTGCTTTGGCTCTGATAAGAAAAAGTTTTATCCTGAGTATTATTCGCTTTGGGACACTAGACAATTCCTACATTCAAGCTGAAAGGCAAACGCGCAGTCGGCTGGGGTGATGCCCTTTGTGAAAGAGGAAGAACCTAAGGTCTAGTGCGCATGACTGATTGCTGCTCAAGGTTACTCGTCAAGTTAGCAGCTGACCTTGAACTGAAGCTAGGGTTGCCTGCCTTCTCAGGGAAAGGCAGGCATGAGTTGGGTTTGACGTAGGGCAGGGGCAAACACAGGCAGATCTGGCTAAGTTTTTACGTTTTACTAGCTTATTAGCCTTTGGAGAACTTCTGACTCTCTAGATGAAGAGGGAGAGCTCTGCCAGGGATCTGGGTGAGTTTAAGAGATCCAGGAAGCAAAGACCCAACTAGGGTGGCCAACAGCAAAGCTTGGAGCAGACAGAGTCTCCAAGAATTTCCAAGAAGGTGGGTGGAAGCAGAGGGTGGACAGGATCTTCCCAATTGTGAAAGGATCCCTCTTCATTCCCATGCTAGTCAGCAGGAAATAGGAAGGGCAGAAAAGGAGGTCCTTTAGTCTTAATACATCTCCAATCACAAAAACATACAAGGTACCAGACAATGTCACCCTCTCATTGAAAAGAAGATCAAATTAGGCATCGTCAATGTTTTTCAAATGATTTCTGACCTAGTTATGTTACAGAAAACAGGGCAGAGTGATTCAAACCTGCTGTCAATACAGAGTAAAGGAGAGAAAAATGCCAGCTATTCCACAGCTGTCCGGGAGAATCCTGGAGGAGCTGCTTTCATGACAACTCTGATGAGCAGAAACAAGCCAACTTCCAGAGCAGGAGTTAAACCAAATAAACCTGAAGGATATCAGTTTAGGAGGAGAGTCTTAAAATAGCAGCCAGGAATGCACGGTTTCCCTTGGACAACTCAAATTACATGACTTGTCCCTGTCTTAAATAAAACTATGCACTCTAAGTGTCTGCTTCATCTAAGTTTCTCTCTGAGATGCCAATAAATTTTCAGCTCATGGAAGCCAGTCTGGAGGCAAACATGCTGGGTGAGCAAATGAACAAAGTGATGGTCCTTGCAAAGGCGGGCAGGGTACAGGGAGAAGGAAGAAAGAGCCTGGGTCCCCAGAAAACCATCCTAGGGTTAGGAAGAGACACAGCCACAGGGTCATGTTCCCCAGGGGAGGATTTCCAGTTAAACTAATGGGATGGTGTTCATGAGGATGGGCATTTAAAGTGGACTCTCCAGAAAGGGAACCCTCCTACACTGTTGGTGGGAATGTCAACTACAGAAAATAGTATAGAGGTTTCTTAGAAAACGAAAAATACAGCTACCATATGATCCAGCAATTCCACTTCTGGCCAAATATCTGGAAAAGTTCATCTGGAAAACTCTAATTTGAAAAGATACATGCGCCCCCAATGTTCACAGCAGCACTACTCACTATAACCAAGACACGGAAGCAACCTAAGAATCTATCAATAGATGAAGGCATAAAGAAGATGTGGTATATACATATAATGGAATATTACTGGGTCATAAAAAAGAGTGAAATAGTCACCGGCAGCAACATACATGAATCTTGATACTATCGCACACAGTGAAGTAAGTCATACAGAGAAAGACAAGGATTATATGATATCACTTATATGTGAATCTAAAAAATAATACAAAGAAATTAATTTACAAACAGAAACAGACTCACAGAAAACAAACTTATGGTTACCAAAGGGGAAATGTTGGGGGAGGGCTAAATCAAGAGTATGGAATTAACAGATACACGTTACTATACAAAAATAAACAACAAGGTTCTACTGAGAGCATAGGGAACTACATTAACTATCTTAATGCAGGAAATGCAGGTTCGATTCCTGGGTTGAGAAGATCCCCTGGAGGAGGAAATGGCAATCCAGTCCAGTATTCTTGCCTGGGAAATCCCATGGACAGGGGAGCTTGGTGAATTACAGTCCATGGAGTGCAAAGAGTCGGACACAATTTAGCGACTCAACAACAACACACACACACACATACACATGCATATAACTGAATCACTTTGTCGTACATCTGAAACTAACACAATACTGTAAATCAACTATACTTCAATTAAAAATAAAACAAAATGAACTCTGCAGGACACACTAATTCATTTAATGAGTATCTTCTGTGCCAGGTTATAGGCACACAAAAACACTGACCAATTTGGGGTGGATAAAGAGGTATTCTAAAATACTACATTTAAACACACTTCTTCTGTTTTACTTAACACTTTAGGGCTTCCCTGGTGGCTCAGAGGTTAAAGTGCCTCCCTCCAATGCGGGAGACCCAGGTTCGATCCCTGGGTCGGGAAGATCCCCTGGAGAAGAAAATGGTAAAACCCACTCCAGTATTCTTGCCTGGAAAATCCCATGGATGGAGAAGCCTGGTAGGCTACAGTCCATGGGGTTGCAAAGAGTCAGACACGACTGAGAAACTTCACTTTAGTAGCAGTATAGACATTGAAGTCCACATATGTTTAAGGGGAATATAAAGATCTGCTCCATGGTGTGGGCATTTGAAAGCAGAAGAGCCTTTTCCAAGAGATACAGAAATGCCCAAGCATCACGTTTTTACAAGCAAAGAGTCCTAGAATCCAGATATAAATTTTGCTTCTACTTTTTTAAATCTGAAAAACACTGGCCCTAGCTCATCTTGCTTTTGACAGTTAACTCATCTTTCTTTCTCCTCAAACTTAGACATTTTGCTCAGAAATTAGAATGCAGGCAGTAAAGAAGCCCTTTGGTTGAGATCTCACTGAGTAGAAATTCACTGATGAAACCCTGCAACCCATCATCTCAAGCCCTCACGTGTGTCCACAGACACTGAAACTCATTGGGATTTAACTGGCCTGGGACTTCATCACCACCCAGCTCAGTCATGTTCCTCGTATCTATGCATAAAACTACCACTGGACCACAATGCGCCTTCTCTTTCATTGAAAGCTCATCAGGTCAGCAAAACTCCTTGGGCGGCTCTGCCTCCAGGCTGGGATTTCTTAGGCAACAATGTCATAAAAATTGATTTCTGGTCCTGACTGGCCCAAGTCAGTATACTAGGTCATTAAAAGGATTTGAATGCTAATTTCAGTGTGAGTGTGTGTTTGGCCTGGGGTGGGGGTGGGGGGTGGGGGGGTGGCACCTCACTTCCCAACAATTCTCTAACACAAGCTGAGTGTCCTACAGTTTAACTCAATTCTAACACTATCCACCTGGAGTGATGGATTCCACAGGTTAAAGGTTCAACCCCACCAGACTGCTTCCCACCCCTAGCCGTCTACCAACCTCAAACTTCAGTGACAAGCCTGCATTTCTGACTGGCTGGCTAGATTGAAGGCTCCCACGACGTCCTCCTTGGATTCGACTAATTGGCTAGAGCAGCACACAGAACTCAAGAGAAACATTTTACTTACAAGATCACCGGCTTCTTATTATAAAAGGATATAACAGCCAGATGGAAGAGACATCTAGAGCAAGGTACCAGGAAAAGACCAGGAGCTTCCATGACCTCCTTTCTCCCCATATCTCTATTGGGTCACCAGTCTGGAAGCTATCCAAACCCTGTTCTGTTGGGTTTTTATGGTGGCTTCATTACAGAGGCATGATTGATTAAATCCTTGGCCATTGGTGCTTAAAATCAGTCTCTAGTCTCCTCCCCTCCCCGGAGGCCAAGAATAGGACTGAAAGTTCCAACCCTTTAATCCAGTGGTTGGCTCCACTGGTCACCAGCCCCCATCCTTAGTCACTTCATTAACATAACAAAAGACACCTTCAACTGTCTCAGAATTTAGGAAATTCCAAGGGTTTTAGCAGCTCTCTGCCAGAAATAGGAATTAAGACCAAATAAATATTTCTTATTATAAACCACAGTATCAGAATCACCCACTGTCCAAGGCCAGTTTGGAACTGTCCGAGAGTTCTTCGAGAGTAAGAAGACAGCCGAGAATACTATACAGATTCAGGAAACCTGGGTTCTGATCACTATCTGTTCTTGAAGCAAGGATTTCTTGAACACGAGGCATGTTCCCTGCCTGCTTGGAACTTGAAAGTCTAGCACTGATCTGCTGGGTAGAATTAAGGTCACTCTGCCTGCTTCAGACAGAACAGAAAGCTCTCAACTTCTGTCCCCTTGATTCTGTCATTCTCTCTCTCACCCACCCCACCCTCCCCCACCTCCGCAAGCTGTTCCCTCTGCCTAGGTGGAGAAGACTCTTGAGAGTCCCTTGGACAGCAAGATCAAACCAGTCCATCCTAAAGGAAATCAGTCCTGAATATTCACTGGAAGGACTGATGCTGAAGCTGAAGCTCCAATACTTTGTCCACCTGATGCGAACAGCCAACTCACTGGAAAAGACCCTGAGGCTGGGAAAGACTGAGGGCAGGAGGAGAAAGAGGGCAGCAGAGGATGAGATGGTTGGATGGCGTCACCAACTCAGTGGACATGAGTTTGAGCAGGCTCTGGGAGATGGTAAAGGACAGGGAAGTGTGGTGTGCTGCAGTCCATGGGTTTCAAAGAGTTGGACACAGCTTAGTGACTAGCAACTGTCTAGAATGCTTTCTCCTATGTAGTTAATCTACAACTCATCCGGCATGTGCTATTTTTGGTCATAGCAGCAGCTCCAGTCATTTGCACGGTGGGTGCTATGTGCTTAGTCGCTCAGCTGTGTCTGACTCTTTGCGACCCCATGGACTGTAGCCTGCCAGGCTCCTCTGTCCATGGGGATTCTCCAGGCAAGAATACTGGAGTGGGTTGCCATGTCCTCCTCCAGGGGATCTTCTCAACCCAAGGATCGAACCCAGGTCTTCCGCATTGCAGACAGATTCTTTTACCGTCGGAGTCAATCTGCTGAGTCAACTTGCACAGTAACTGACACAAACAGGGTCTCTTTCATTGGTGAATTTAGTCAAAGCTAGCTTATATGAGAGCATGGTGGTTAAAGGCAAAATACCAGAAATCAAGCAGATCCTAATTCCAACCTTCACTCTGGCTCTTACCAGCTGCATGGCATGGGCAATTTATTCCACCACTCTGAGCCTCTGTGTCCATATCTGTGAAATGGATCAGATACTGACACTCCCTGGTAGTGTTGTGAGAGATCGAATGAAGCTGTGCATGCAAAGCACCTAAAACACTTGTAGGCACGTAAGAAAACCTGAAAACCCAGCCGCTGCCCTGCCTGTTAACTTCAAGACAATTGTTAAGAGGTCCTTTTCTGTTCATAGTCCACCGTCTCACCTACACTAAAAGCAGGCCCTGGAGTTATTTATAAGGCAGGCCTTTGTAACAGCTGCTTGCTGACACACAGGTAAGGCTTTCTGACAGCAACGAAGAGGAGGCGGAGGAGGATAACAATTACTTCCTCTCCTGTCTCTGATTTTAGACACTTTGACAGGCCTGTTTTACAAAAGCCCACAGGAGAGGTGGGAGAAGAAAAAGACCAGCACAAGCCTGCTCCTGAAGAAATGGACTTCCCAGAGACACCAAAGACCACGGAAAGCTGCAGGGCATTTCACAACCAGGAATCTCTCCCTGCCCCCGGGGAATCTGTGCACTCGCTGAGGGTACGGAAACCTGTTCCTGTTCATTAGATCAAATGACAACTCAAAGTTACCATCGGCTTTTATCTGGATCAAAGGCAAAAAGATAAATATCTCAGTCACGACTTAAAATTCCTTCTCTGGCAACCAAAAAGCTTTCTACATTGTGGTTCCAGAGAGAAGAGACAGAGCAGGGTGTTCTGTTACCTACTTTACAGCGGCTCACTGTCTGGGGCTCTCCTGGAACTGGGTTCCTAGAAGATGGAGGCTCGTTCTCTGTCCCAAGGATCAGCCCCTCTAACTTGGATTAAAGCTAAATAGATACAGGGAAAAGAGGACTGGGGAATCTCTTCTGCTTTACCCTGGTGGCAAAGGCAATACCCTTATTTTATTGAGGGCAAACTGAGGCCCAGGACAGGGAAGGTGCTTACCTACAAACACTACCGAGCCGGAGCAGACTGTGGTCAGAACACCTGCTCGAACGTGGGCAAGAAAGGAAGCCGCTTTTAAAAAGCCACTTTGTGTGCTTAGTCGCTCAGTTGTGTCCAACTCTTTGCGACCCCATGGGCTGTAGCGCTCCAGGCTCCTCTGTCCATGGGGGTTCTCCAGGCAAGAATACTGGAGTGGATTGCCATGCCCTCCTCCAGGGGATCTTCCCAACCCAGGGATCGAACCCAAATCTCCCACATTGCAGGTGGATTCTGTACCATCTGAGCCACCAGGGAAGCCCATGAATACTGGAGTGGGTAGCCTGTCCCCTAGAGATAGGGGAGATCCTAATTCGTGATCTTTATATTCACCCACTAAACGTGTATAAGTCATTTTTAGTACACTTATGAAGTCGTGCAACTAATCTTGAAACATTTTATTATAGCAAAAGGAACTCTGAATCTATGAATAGTCACTCTCCATGCTCCTTGTTTGCCTCTACCCTGACCCCTAAGCCCTGGCAACTGCAAAGCTACTCTCTGTCGCAACAGATCTGCCTCCTCTGGACATTTCACATAACTGGACTCATACAACGGTCTTCTGTGCCGAGGAAGCCATTCTCTCACGATGCACTTCCGCAGCAGACCCTCCGGTGGCTCCGTGAACTAGTACCCACAGTGGGGCTTGCAGTGTAGCTGCTAACCACACGAGGCCATCCAAATGATGAACAGTGGACAGACTAAAACTTCAGTTCCTCAGTTCCCAGCAGCCACAGTTCAAGCGCTTAACAGCCCCCTGTAGCTCGTGGCTATCACATTAGACAGCACAGATGTGAAATACCACCATCGCTGCAGAGAGTTCTGCTGGACAGTGCTGACTCCAAGGATACCCAAGTATTCTCTCCTTAACCCACTGCCTCCAAAATGCTTGTTTCTTCAAGTGTTGAAAGGTTATCTTTGCAGATGGAGAGTGAAGGTGAGAAAGAGGTCAGGGAGGCGGGGGTGGCAGTGGAGGGGCGCTGGGCAGAGGGAGGAATACGAGGAGGAGCTGGGAAGGGAGGGAGAGAGTGGTGTGCCAGGAAGAGCCAACCTCCTCCTCTCACCTTCCTCCGCCACCTCAGTGTTACGCCAGGTACCCAGGGAGCTCCCCGGCCAGGACCCAAACCTGAAAAGCTTTCTGTTTAGTGAAGTTCATCCAGAAGGCAGATATGCCAAAGCCTTTGGAAGCACTTCAAGAAATCTAGCTTCTACCTCAGCCGTTTGATGATTTCTGAAGTGTTTCATGCCAGGGGCTGAACTGAGGGACTCCTTAATGAGAGTGAACAGTCCTGATCAATTTCTGGCCAGCAGTGGCTACTTTGGTTGCCAAGACGTGACCACTAAGGCTGATGATGGACACCCCAAGGCTAGAGCTGTGGAATCTTGGCATGCCCGGACAGAAGGGAGCCCAGGCTCTGAGTTCCACTCCTCTCCTTGGGTTGTCACTGGTTCAGCTATAATGTCTTTCTTCTTATTCTCCAAAGATGTCTCAGTCACTGGCTCCCAGGAGCAGGGCGGCAGGTTATTTCAAACTGCGGTTTTAGATGCATTAAGATGATCAGACGACCCAGACTGAAGAACAATGGACAAACAAAAGGAAAAACAGAATCCTATTCAGAAAGAAATCCTTTACCGAGCCAAGGGTCCTTTGTTCCAAAACACTCTGCAAAAATCATCCATCATGACCTTT
Source organism: Nanger dama (assembly GCA_917880005.1). NCBI lineage: Eukaryota > Metazoa > Chordata > Mammalia > Artiodactyla > Bovidae > Nanger > Nanger dama. The sequence continues at coordinate 2,187,566 of CAKJTW010000085.1, read as the reverse complement.
AACGTTGTTTTCAATTCAGTTCAGTCGCTCAGTCATGTCCGACTCTTTGCAACCCCATGAATTGCAGCACGCCAGCCCTCCCTGTCCATCAGCAACTCCCCGAGTTCACTCAAATGCATGTCCACCAAGTCGGTGATGCCATCCAGCCATCTCATCCTCTGCCGTCCCCTTCTCCTCCTGCCCTCAATCCCTCCCAGCATCAGAGTCTTTTCCAATGAGTCAACTCTTCGCATGAGGTGGCTAAAGTGCTGGAGTTTCAGCTTTAGCATCACTCCTTCCAGAGAACACCCAGGTGTATTATTAAGTTGGCTAATGTCCTTTTGCTTAAACTCTGCTGAAAGATGTATCTTCTTTCCCTTTCTTTAGTAGTCAATTTATTTAAAAAAGAAAGAAACAGGCAACCTAATGACTGTTTCTTCCAATGTGCCTGCTTGTCTAAATCAATAATTTTGTCTTGAATTGCCCCTCCTTCAATGAGTGGCAGTGGGGGATTTAAAGAATCAATAGGCTACATTTCTAAGGTATCAGGAGCAAGAGAGAACCAGGTGAATATTCACCAAGCTATGACAAGCGTTCATTTGCTAACAAGCTGTCCTTTCATGGAAGGGTACTGTGTGTTTCTTGGTCCCTTGGTTTTCAGAAACGTCCTTCACCATGGAGATGTAGCTAAGCATTAGGAGGTGGTTCTATGAGGGGGCTTCTGAGCCCTAAGCAACAGACCAGGCTTGAAGAACTGGCTCTCTGGAGTTTTCAGTTCAGCCGCTGCCATTACTCTCCCCCTTGAAGTCATTTGTGACTTTCACGACTTCACACATTCAGTGAACATTATATCCATAATTCAGGGATATAGTCATAATTTCCCCCTACGTTTTAGCTCTAGTAATCCTCTCAGTAACTGAGTTGGTGCCATTCTTCCTTCCATCTTAGAGCTGAGGAACTGGAAGTTTGGAGATGCTGAAGAAGCCATCAACGTCACACAGCCATCAAGAGGATTTGCTAGGGCCAGACTCCCACTGTCTTGCATCCCAGGCTGACACTTAAACCATCTTCCTTAGGTGACAACTTGTGCAGTTGGTATGGGAAAGAGAAAGCAGAGGAGCAAGGGGATCTGAAGATCAGGGGTCCCAGAGGCCTGAGAACAGGCTTAGGCTGTTACTTCACTGGTAGTTCCTACTTTGGGCAAAGGGGGGTCTCATAAAGTAAGGCAGCTTTCATCCTTGCAGTGAATGGCTTGTATCTGCCGGTCAGAGAGAATTTCTATGGGACTGAATAACTAAGGATGCTTCAGCCACTCTCCCCACTAGAGTTCGCACAACTGCGTGCCCCCAGCTTTACCTTTAATGAGCTCACCGTATTCTCATTTTCATGTGATTGCAGTATAAATATACTATTACCTCGACAAGTCAAATCAATCCAATCAATACCATATTTATATATGTGTGTATATATATGTATAAACTTATATAGTTCAACGTATATAGTGTGGGAGATTGATTGCAAAGACAGCCTTAGATCTCCAACCCTCTCTGGATCCCGTATGTTTTGCAGTGTGATTTCAGAGCATCTCCCTCCTTCATGCACCTGAGTAGACCGGATGACCTGCTTTGGCCAACAGAGTGAAGCAGAAGAGAATTGAGGTTGTTTTTCAGAGCTTAGGCATCAAAGGGCCTTGCACACATTGCCCCTGTCTCAGAACTTGCCCACCATCGTGGAACAGCCAGAACAGCCTGCTGGAGGACGAGAGACCAGCAGAGAAAAGCTGGTTTGGCTCAGCTGAGGCCAGCACACACCCAGCCAGCACCTCACACACCACCCAGGTGGCCTCAGACGTGGGAGCGAGCTCCACCAGGATCACCAGAGCCTAATAATGCCTCAACAGAGCGGACCCATCTACCTGCAGGCTTGCAAGCAATAATAGCTATTATTTGAAACCAGAAGTTTTAGGGCCAGAGGAGATAGAAGTCCAACCAGTCAGAACCTGCTTCACCAACCTGATCGAGGCTAACGTCCCGGAAAAGGTTCACTCTCACAGGTTTAGATCCCACAAGCATTTGAAGATGCTCCTGGGGAAAAAAAATCACTATTTCTGATGAGAGGGTTTCGAGGCCTAAATTGCTCAGAACTTGGCTAAAAAGCAAAAGCTTGGAGTCAAGCAATCTGGGTTAGAATCCTCACCCGAGCACTCACGTCTTACGTGGAAAAGTCACTCTGCCCCCAGGGGCACTCACTTGAGACCAGATGAATTTAGTATGAAGCAAAGTAATTCTGGCTGACTAAGGAGGTTTATTACCAAAGGGCCAGAGGCTCATTCGTGCGTGCACAGGACAGAATGAGTCTCAGGTGCACAGAACTCTTTACAAACAGGGCTCAGGTTCTTCCTAGAAGGTAGACTCTCTCCTTGGCTTTCCCTAATGAATGCTGCCCCCTGCAGTACATACGTAAAATAGGCTTTTAAAAACAATTCTTGTGCAGGGACACCTTCTATCTCCTGTCTCAGCAAAGGGCAAGGAAATGGAAATGAGTTCAATGTTAGGTGGTTACCCATAACTTCTCACTCGGTGGTCACAGCTATTTCCGTCTGGCAGGGGTCCTCGTCTGTGGCCTCTCTGATGGCCTCGGAACATGAGTTTGGCCAATGTGTCTGAAGTTAAGGGAGAAATCTTCCCCAAGTATGTGAACGGAGTAAAGGAAGTCATCGCAAATCACATGCAGGCTGTTATCTGCATGAATGCAACTTTTGCTCAGTAATGAACCCTAAGGGGTAAGCAGCATGAAGAACAAAGCACATGGCTGGGATGAATGGAGATCTTCAATGGAACCAATCCAAAGGCGGGGCTTTGGGAAACCCCAACAAAGTGCGGGGGAGCATGTGTCACTACCAGGCCCCTCTAGGACCCACTAAAATCACACCAACTTCACCCTTTGCCTAAGATCATCAAATCCTCTCTTTGCAAGGGATCTTAGGGAGGATCTGTTCCAATCTACCTGCTAATGTAAGGAATCCTCCTTAGGAACCTTAGAGGGTGATGACTTTGCCTCCATATCCGTTGCCCTGGAGTCAGGGAACTCCCTACACCCCAGACAGCCTTTTCAACTGTGAGAAGACAAGAGTGAAAAACTTTTTTCTTTTTTAAAATGAAACCCAAGTTTGCCTCCTTGTCGGTTTTTATTTCTGCCCTCTGTGGCTCCGTGTGTGTTAGTCACTCACTTGTGTCAGACTCTATGACCCCATGGACCTCAGCCCACCAGGCTCCACTGTCCATGGGATTTCCCAGGCAAGCACACTGGAATGGGTTCCATTCCCTTCTCCAGGGAATCTTCCTGACCCAGGGATCAAACCTGGGTCTCCTGCACCGTAGGCAGATTCTTCAGCACATGAGCTACCAAGGAAGCCCCACCCTCTGTGGCCAGAGGGAGAAAAAAAAGCTGGCCAGGATACAGACCTTCATTTCTAAAAGGAAGAAGTCCCTCTCCGTGAGACTGTTCCCTAAAACATCTTTGTTCCTAGCCATTGAGTACACGAATGGATATTCTGAGCAACACAGACCTCTGCAAACGTCTCTCTGGGTCTCACATTGATAAGGTTCTACCTAATCCAGAGACTCAGGTTTATTCTTCCTACACTCTTCCTGATAGCTCTTCTCTCCTCAAGAGCTGGCACCACGCGGTGTGATGAGGTCACCTGTGCTATGTGTAACAGCTGTCTCTTGCACCAGACTGTTAGTTCCATGAAGGCAAGCATCATCGTCTGCTTTTTCACTTTCAGATTTTCAGTTCCTAGTGTGATGCCTGAGACGGAGGGGGCACCTGAACACGTGCTGAACAGATGGAAGAGTTTCAAGTACACGAACATGCAGCCAAATAAGGAGGAGGAGACTGTTACTCCACTGTACAGTCTTAAAACTGGAGCCACCTCTTAAAACTGGAGCCACATCTAGCATAACTTTTCTTGCAGCCAAAAGCAGCAAGTACCTTCAAAGACCCTTATCCTCAGGGCGAATCCTGAGTCTTGCATCCACCAGCTGGTGGCCCACTGGAGGGAGAGAGCACATCCTTGTGGAGACTGACTTCGTGCTGGCCTGCCGTCAGCTCCTCACCACTGGAGAGGACGCTTTCCCACTTTACCACATGAACCTGGTCACGCCACGATGTGGGTTTTATTCAGTCCACATACATTCTACAAAACTGTGAGAACAACTGGTTGGAAGACTGGAAGAAAATGTTGAGACAGTCTAGAGTCACCCTCCTAGACTGCCTCCACTGGAACGTGATACAAAACCTGGGCAGTAGGGGGCAGCAGAGTCTCACTGTCCTGGACTATTCTGAGCCAAAGGACTTTTTTTGTATCCTTGCTTTATTCAAGGTGAGTTACTACGGATCCCTGATTCCCTACTCCTTTTCATCTTTCATAAAAATGCCCTGATTCTCCCATTTTGCAAAAGGCGGAGGGAGCCTCAGGTATGGAGAGGACTTCTTGACCTTTCTTTGCTCTCATGAAGGAAGTAGGCTAGGCCGCTGATGGAAATCTCGAAAAGAGATTTCGCTGAAAAGATCTCTGGAATCTCCACCAAGTCTGGGGAGCCTTGCCAATCCCATGAATCAACTTGGCTGCCACCGCTGATGGCAGGAGCTCCTGGGACACTAAGAATGTAAACTGCCCACAATGCCTTGGCATAAGCCATTGTGTGGCATAACCATTTATCTCCATGGGGTGGCACCCGCTGATGGCCCATGCATCACTTCCACCACGCCAGAGATGGACTGTGACCATTATGCTGGAGACAAATGTTCTCAATTACCCTCAGCTGACACCCTCATCGGAAGACGGTTCTCCGACATGTGATGGAATCCTAATGAAATGCACAGACTCAGAAGCTTGCAGATGGCAAGCTGCTGCTAAGAAACAGGCATTTAATCTGTCAGGTTCGTTTAGGCCCAAGGATGCCACGTCCCCTCAGCACAGAGGCAGCCACGCGTGTTCACAAGGAGCTCACCAGTTGGTGCAGCTACATGAGCTGTCAAGGCTTTTGCTTTTAATACACATTAATTTGGCTGTGCTGGGCGTCAGTCACGGCACACGGGATCTTTTCAGCTGCGGCATGTGGGATCTAGTTCTCTGACCAGGGATGGAACCTGGGCCCCCTACACTGGGAACACGGAGTCTTAGCAACTGGACCACGGAAGGCCCAAGCTGTCAAAGTTTCACTGTTCAGGAACAGTCCCTGTTCTAACCAGCATTCTCTTCTTATACTTTGCATTGTGGATACAGTCCCCATATGCTCATAGAAAAGTTAATCTCAGTTATCACTACTCATATTTATCTTTTCATGTTAATAAACACTGTCAAATACCTAACTTGGTGAAGGAAAATATTAAAAAAAAAAAAAAAAGAAGAACATTAAATGAACAACTAAACTCAGCCCTGGCTGCAGATGACACCTGGATAAAAATGACCAGGGAGCCTCCAGAAACATAAATACTTTCCCTTACCAATGATCCTTGAAATTAAATTGAATTTGTGTATGTGTGACACTTTCCACACAGCAGATGGAAGCGACAGAAATACTGAAATTCATCACCTGAAGATCAGATGAACGTGCACTAGTTATTTGTGGCTCCTGACACAAGACTAATCAAAGAGATCTTTATCTTCCTAAATGGCTTCTTTTTCTTTTCTCGACTCATTCATTCTGTTACAAAAATCCAGGTTTATCGTATTTTCGAGGAAGGATATACAGCAGAACCATGAGCTCACGCATGGCTTTGAAACACATCCATATTTAGAGAAAAACAAACATGGTTACATCCTTCTTATTCTTCTCCCTGCGAAAACGATGGCTCGAGTATGAAAGGTTATTAGTTTGACACTTTGGAGGACTGATGCATTTCCTCCTCTGAAGGCTCTTCTGAATTACACAGTAGATCAAGGAAATGGCTCCCGAAGCTGGCCAGACAGAGTGCTTTCACCTTCAGGTCTGACTTTAGTTTAATGCTAGAGGTTAAGGACTGAAGTGAGGATGGAGCATGCGAAGGAAGGAGCACCAGAAAGGCTCCTCTCCAGGTTTCCCTGCTGGCACTCACCCTTCCTCTCAACAGGAAAGTGCTCTTATACTCATCAAGTAACACCAAACTCTCCATGTGCAGGCAGAGAAAGAGCCAGAAGATGATTCTCCACGCAGAGAGCGGATGAGCCACAGCTCCCCGTGACCATCTCCTTGCCCTGAGTTCCCTCTGTTACTGTATCTAGATTCCACAGGGGCAACTCTTCTTTTTATATTTCTAATTGAAGTCTAGGATCCAAATCCATCTCCTTATTTTCCATTACTCAACTGAAACAAGGGAGCACTGATTTTTTTTTCTTAAATTAAGAACTTACTAGAGATTAGTGAGGCAATAGCAAGAAATCAAAAGATCCAAAGACCCTGTGCAAATAGGTAAGTCTACAAGTATAAGGTGCTGACTCCTGAGACTACACGTGAATATGTGTACAATAAAAAGCACGTACATCAAATAATTCTAATTACATAAAAATGTCTTGCATACTATAAAGTGATATTCAAATGTGTTAGGAAGTACTAAGACCATGTGTTTTTAGCCACATTTGAAAGACTTTCCTGGGGATCCAGTGGTTAAGACCTCTTGCTTCACGGCTTCGATCTCTGATAAGGAGCTGAGATCCTGCAATGTCAGTATAAACAGTTCCCTATGAACTGAGCTCCTGCTATATGCTAGGCATCAGTTTGGGCATCTTCCTCTGTTCATCTCTATTACCTATTAACAACACACAACAAAGTAGTTGCTGAGAATTGCAGGGCAATTAGAAGGCAGCTTGCCCTTTAACTGCCCAACAAAGGGGACCATGAATTCCCCCTAGGAGAGAGGTTCTCAAACTTCAGTGTTGTAAGAAGGAAAGGGTGTAAAATCCAGACTTTCAGACTCTAACTCAGAAATCTGAACTAGAAGGACTAGGTTTGTAAAGCTTCAGGATTTCTCTCTTAAGCAATGACCTCAAAAGATGCTGGTGTTGGAGGCCCATTCATCAGACCTTGAGGAATGATGGAGTCTTGAATTCACGGTCCCACCAGACCATGGGATGTGAGCTGTTCACCTCAGACTTAACAGAGAGACCACGTGGGACTTGGTCCCTCTTCCATCACACAGGGGCAATCAGCATACATATGCTGGAGCGTAAAAGTGTCACAATGGAGGCACTATTTTGGAGAGAGGTGCCACGTGTTTGAGGAATTTTCATCTCTTCAATTAGGCAACGTCAATAATTTGTTTAGAACAAGAGGGAACCAGGATGTGAAATGCAAACTAGAAAAATGAAACCTGCCTTTACTGCAGGAGCCATAACCTCCACCCTCTGACCTGTGAAAGGGCACCATTAACAGCAAACCAAGTGACTCCACAACATTGAGAAAGATCAGAAGGCATTAACTGTTTCAAGCCACGCAAATGACAGCCACGATGTCAATAAACCCCAGCTATTAGGAAACAAGTCACCCCCTGCATAGAAAAGTCTTCAACCAACAGAAGAGACAGGACAGAAAGCTTGAACCGAACTCTACAAAAAGGAGGAAACAAACACTTTATATCTGACTTTCTCCCATCACCGGGGCTAGGGCACAGATGAACGCATCGAATCTCTGCGAAGTGAGGTGACTCAACGCTGGGAAAGGATTAACAAAACCTTTCCCTTTCTGCATGAGAATTTGACCTTGGGTTGACCTTCTATCTCTGTTTCCCCTGGAAACTTGATAAAGATAGAATGCCAGCTATGTCACTAAGCAACACTGCTCATGATAAAAATGACCCTGGATAGTTATCCCACAACTGGACAGACAACGGCTGTAAACGAAGAATAAATGCCTGTTGGAGGCCACCATCATTTTGGAGTTCTCTGTGGGCTATGACTATCGATCAGGCCCAAGTCTTGTCGGAATCCTACAAGTTAGGCAGATGGAGCTGTCACAGGAGATACTGGCTCCTGTGGGACATGCAGCTTTTAAGCTAGAGGAACTCCTACACCTGCCCCTGTGGGTCTTGTTCCCTCACACCTGAGCTGTCACCCAGGTGGGAGGGGGCAGTGATGGGCCCTGGATGCTGCGTGGACTGCTGTCTACACTGCCGTGAGGACCACCCCCGTGGAACAGAAATGCTGGACTGCCCTGCTAACAGCCTTCCTGACAGTCTCCAGCGGAGTGGAAGGGTGCCAGGTGTGGCCTCACAGCGATACCCTGAGCACATGCCCCAGTGAGCAGTGCCCTTGCCCAAAGCCACACTCCTGGGAGATGACAGGGCCAGAATTCAAAGTCAGTTGGCTGCCTTCAAGGGAAACACTTTCTGTTTAATTGCAGGGCCCAAAGCTTTTCTCCTGAGACAACAGTATTCTGGCCCAAGAGCCTGGTACAGCTGGTGAAAGGCCCTGCCAGACGTGCCTCCCCGTCAGTGCCACGTGAGGTCCCTAGATTTGGAAGCATCTATTTCACCCTGCCTGCCCACCTTAACAGCTGCTAGATGGTTCTCTCAGCTCTTTGCAGGAAACCGCCTCCAGCAGGAAGCCCCTTTTCTTGTCACTTTAGCAAAGCGACATTGTAACTAACCTTTAAACCAAGCACCTCCATGACTTACTCATCTCTGGCCGGAACACATTTTTCAGATCTCTTGATAGACAGATAATACCCTGCCTAACTTGTCAGTGGTTTCTGTTGATCAAAGAAGTAGGAATGAAGAATAAGTAATTAACGGAGCAGATCTCTGCCCTAGCTTCCCCTTCAGTAATCTTCAGAAGTAACTGTGTGACCAATATCTGGAGGAAGATCACAAGGAGTCGATGAGGCTGCACGCAAGTCTGCATATGGAGGGATGGTGAGGACTCTGACCCCCATCTTAGTGACGAACTCAGGTTACCTCCTTGTTTCCCTCTAAAAGCTTTCAAGGCTTAGCAGAATCTTCAGAGGTGGGTTTGGGGGAACAGTGAGTCCACCATCTCCCCAGATTGCTGGCATTCTAGTTAAAGGTACCTTTCCTTTCTATCAACACCTGTGAGAACTGATTTTGTAAAGCAGCGAGCAGTGGGACCTGACTCATTAGGTAACATGAGACTTCTTTAAACACAATGATACCCTGGTTCAAACCTTTGAGATGGCTCAGACAGTGATGGCTTCAGGCTGAAAGGTTGTGGTGACGTCACATCTGATCCCCAAACTGAGGTGACTATCACCCATGAGCACAGACAGGTACCCAAGCTCTCCCCTTATCTGGGGTGACAGATCTGGAATGGCAGGGGTCCCCTGATGACTCCTACCCCAACACTGAAATGATCTTACAGAAGTTTCCCTCTGCAGGACCTTGTGAGGCTACTAATACCCGAGCCCACACAGGTCCTCCCTGGCCGGAAAGGGTGGATGCGTCATTCCTTTCCAAACTCTCCTTCCTTTGCTCTCAGCAAAAATCTTCAGGTAGAAATTAGGACAAATGATATTGCCTCTCTGATGTCTTTCTCAGCCTTCTTCATGACTCTGAGCACATCCCTATTATACCACAAGGAACTGTGGTGTTGAGAAGACTCTTGAGAGTCCCTTGGACTGCAAGGAGATCAAACCAGTCCATTCTAAAGGAAATCAACCCTGAATATTCATTGGAAGGACTGATGCTGAAGCTGAAGCTCCAATACTTTGACCACCTGATGTGAAAAGTTGACTCACTGGAAAAGACCCTGATGCTGGGAAAGATTGAGGGCAGGAGAAGGGGATGACAGAGGATGAGATGGTTGGGTAGCATCACTGACTCTATGGATGTGACTTTGAGCAAGCTCCAGGAGATAGTGATGGACAGACATGCCTGGTGTACTGCAATACATGCAGTTGAAGAGTCAGATATGACTTAGCAACTGAACAACAGTAAGCACCACCCCTCCGCCAAGTGTCCAGCACCCAGTCCTCACTGTCACAACCTCCAGCCCAAAGCTGGGCACAAATGGTGCTGAACAAAGGCGAGATGAAACATGGGCACTCCAGCCCATACGCTCTTTGCATGACCTGGACCACTGAAGCAGCTTCATCTAAACTGTAATTTTAGGTCAGTATCTTGATTAACAGCAGAACATGGGCAACTTTTTCGTGCTTCCCTCTCCCATTCACTAAGCCTGATCAAGAGAGTGCCTTGCCAACCACAAAGTGACAAGTTTATCAGTTCAGTTCAGTCACTCAGTCATGTCCGACTCTTTGTGACCCCATACCATCCAAAGACCTTGATGCTGGGAGAGACTGAAGGTGGGAGGAGATGGGGACAACAGAGGATGAGATGTTTGGATGGCATCACTGACTCAATGGACATGAGTTTGAGTAAACTCTGGGAGTTGGTGATGGACAGGGGGTCCTGGCATGCTGCAGTTCATGGGGTTGCAAAGAGTCAGACATGACTGAGCAAGTGAACTGAACTGAACTGGTTCCAGTCCATTTTAGTTCACTGATTCCGAAAATGTCAGTGTTCACTCTTGCCATCTCCTGTTTGACCACTTCCAATTTACTTTGATTCATGGACCTAACATTCCAGGTTCCTACACAATATTGCTCTTTACAGCATCGGACTTTACTTCCATCACCAATCACATCCACAGCTGGGTGATATTTTCACTTTGGCTCTGTCTCTTCATTCTTTCTGGAGTTATTTCTCCACTCTTCTCCAGTAGCATATTGGGCACCTCCCAGCCTGGGGAGTTCATCTTTCAGTATCCTATCTTTTGCCTTTCATACTGTTCATGGGGTTCTCAAGGCAAGAATACTAAAGTGGTTTGCCATTCCCTTCTCCAGGGGACCATGTTTTGTCAGAACTCTCCACCATGACCCATCCAGTTTGGGTGGCCCTAAACGGCATTGATCGCTGAAGAAGGCTTTCTTATCTCTTCTTGCTATTCTTTGGAACTCTGCATTCAGATGCATATATCTTCCCTTTTCTCCTTTGCTTTTCGCCTCTCTCCTTTTCACAGCTATTTGTAAGGCCTCCCCAGACAGTCATTTTGCTTTTTTGCATTTCTTTTCCATGGGGATGGTCTTGACCCCTGTCTCCTGTACAATGTCACGAACCTCATTCCATAGTTCATCAGGTACTCTATCTATCAGATCTAGGCCCTTAAATCTATTTCTCACTTCCAGTGTATAATCATAAGGGATTTGATTTAGGTCATACCTGAGTGGTCTAGTGGTTTTCCCTACTTTCTTCAATTTGAGTCTGAATTTGGTAATAAGGAGTTCATGATCTGAGCCACAGTCAGCTCCTGGTCTTGTTTTTTGTTGATTGTATAGAGCTTCTCCATCTTTGGCTTCAAAGAATATAATCAATCTGATTTTGGTGTTGACCATCTGGTGACGTCCATGTGTAGAGTCTTCTCTTGTGTTGTTGGAAGAGGGTGTTTGCTATGACCAGTGCATTTTCTTGGCAAAACTCTATTAGTCTTTGCCCTGCTTCATTCTGCATTCCAAGGCCAAATTTGCCTGTTACTCCAGGTGTTTCTTGACTTCCTACTTTAGCATTCCAGTCCCCTATAATGAAAAGGACATCTTTTTGGGTGTTAGTTCTAAAAGGTCTTGTAGGTCTTCATTAAACCGTTCAACTTCAGCTTCTTCAGTGTTACTGGTTGGGGCATAGACTTGGATAACTGTGATACTGAATGGTTTGCCTTGGAGACAGAGATCATTCTGTCGTTTTTGAGACTGTATCCAAGTACTGCATTTTGGTCTCTTTTGTTGACCATGATGGCTACTCCATTTCTTCTGAGGGATTCCTGCCCGCAGTAGTAGACATAATGGTCATCTGAGTTAAATTCACCCATTCCAGTCCATTTTAGTTCACTGATTCCTAGAATGTTGACATTCACCCTTGCCATCTCGTTTGACCACTTTCAATTTGCCTTGATTCATGGACCTGACATTTCAGGTTCCTATGCAATATTGCTCTTTACAGCATCAGATCTTGCCTCTATCACCAGTCACATCCACAGCTGGGTATTGTTTTTGCTTTGGCTCCATCCCTTCATTCTTTCTGGAGTTATTTCTCCACTGACCTCCAGTAGCATAGTGGGCACCTAATGACCTGTGGAGTTCCTCTTTTGGTATCCTATCATTTTGCCTTTTCATACTGTTCATGGGATTCTCAAGGCAAGAATACTGAAGTGGCTTGCCATTCCCTTCTCCAGTGGACCACATTCTGTCAGACCTCTCCACCATGACCTGCCCGTCTTGGGTTGCCCCACAGGCATGGCTTGGTTCACTGAGTTAGACAAGGCTGTGGTCCTAGTGTGATTAGATTGACTAGTTTTCTGTGAGTATGGTTTCAGCGTGTCTGCCCTCTGATGCCCTCTTGCAACACCTACCTGAATGCAGAGTTCCAAAGAATTGCAAGAAGAGATAAGAAAGCCTTCTTCAGTGATCAATGCAAAGAAATAGAGGAAAAGAACAGAATGGGAAAGACTAGAGATCTCTTCAAGAAAATTAGAGATACCAAGGGAACATTTCATGCAAAGATGGGCTCAATAAAGGACAGAAATGGTATGGACCTAACAGAAGCAGAAGATATTAAGAGGAGGTGGCAAGAATACACGGAAGAATTGGACAAAGAGATCTTCACGACCCAGATAATCATGATCACATGAACACTAATCTAGAGCCAGACATCCTGCAATGTGAAGTCAAGTGGGCCTTAGGAAGCATCACTACGAACAAAGCTAGTGGAGGTGATGGAATTCCAGGGGAGCTGTTTCAAATCCTGAAAGATGATGCTGTCAAAGTGCTGCATTCAATATGCCAGCAAATTTGGAAAACTCAGCAGCAGCCACAGGACTGGAAAAGGTCAGTTTTCATTCCAATCCCAAAGAAAGGCAATGCCAAAGAATGATCAAACTACCGCACAACTGCACTCATCTCACATGCTAGTAAAGTAATGCTCAAAATTCTCCGAGCCAGGCTTCAGCAATACGTGAACTATGAACTCCCTGATGTTCAAGCTGGTTTTAGAAAAGGCAGAGGAACCAGAGATCAAATTGCCAACATCCGCTGGATCATGGAAAAAGCAAGAGAGTTCCAGAAAAACATCTATTTCTGCTTTATTGACTATGCCAAAGCCTTTGACTGTGTGGATCACAAGAAACTGGAAAATTCTGAAAGAGATGGGAATACCAGACCACCTAACCTGCCTCTTGAGAAATCTGTATGCAGGTCAGGAAGCAACAGTTAGAACTGGACATGGAACAACAGACTGGTTCCAAATAGGAAAAGGAGTACGTCAAGGCTGTTATTGTCACCCTGCTTATTTAACTTATATGCAGAGTACATCACAAGAAACGCTGGACTGGAAGAAACACAAGCTGGAATCAAGATTGCCAGGAGAAATATCAATAACCTCAGATATGCAGATGACACCACCCTTATGACAGAAAGTGAAGAGGAACTAAAAAGCCTCTTGATGAAAGTGAAAGAGGAGAGTGAAAAAGTTGGCTTAAAGCTCAACATTCAGAAAACTAAGATCATGGCATCTGGTTCCATCACTTCATGGGAAATAGATGGGGAAACAGTGGAAACAGTGTCAGACTTTATTTTTGGGCTCCAAAATCACTGCAGATGCTAACTGCAGCCATGAAATTAAAAGATGCTTACTCCTTGGAAGAAAAAGTTATGACCAATCTAGAAAGTATATTCAAAAGCAGAGACATCACTTTGCCGACTAAGGTCCGTCTAGTCAAGGCTATGGTTTTTCCTGTGGTCATGTATGGATGTGAGAGGTGGACTGTGAAGAAGGCTGAGTGCCGAAGAATTGATGCTTTTGAACTGTGGTGTTGGAGAAGACTCTTTGAGAGTCCCTTGGACTGCAAGGAGATCCAACCAGTCCATTCTGAAGGAGATCAACCCTGGGATTTCTTTGGAAGGAATGATGCTAAAGCTGAAACTCCAGTCAGTACTTTGGCCACCTCATGAGAAGAGTTGACTCATTGGAAAGACTCTGATGCTGGGAGGGATTGGGGGCAGGAGGAGAAGGGGACAACCGAGGATGAGATGGCTGGATGGATCATGGACTCGATGAACGTGAGTCTGAGTGAACTTTGGGAGATGGTGATGGACAGGGAGGCCTGGTGTTGCTGGCGATTCATGAGGTCGCAAAGAGTCGGACACGACTGAGCGACTGAACTAAACAGCATTGCTCATAGTTTCATTGCGTTAAACAAGGCTGTGGTCCATGTGATCAGTTTGATTAGTTTTCTGTGATTATGGTTTTCATTCTATCTGCCCTCTGATGGATAAGGATAAGAGGCTTATGGAAGCTTCCTGCTGGGAGAAACTGACTGTGGGGGAATCTGGGTCTTGTTCTGAAGGGCAGGGCCATACTCAGTAAACCTTTAATACAATTTTCTGCTGATGGGCAGGGCTGTGTTCCCTCACTGTTTTTTGACCTGAGGCCAAACTATGGTGAAGATAATGAAGAAAATGGGATCTCCTTCAAAAGGTCCCGTGCATGCACTGCCACACTCGGTGCTCCTGACCCTGCAGCAGGCCACCACTGACCGACGCCTCTGCTGGAGCCGCCTGGACACTCACAGGCTAGTCTGGGTCAGTCTCTTGTGGGCTCACTGCTCATTTCTCCTGGGTCCTGGTGGACACAAGGTTTTGTTTGTGCCCTCCAAGAGTGTTTCCCCAGTCCCATGCTCTACGATGGGATTAACGGCGATCTCCTCAAGAGGGCTTATGCCAGCCCAGCTCTGCTGCACCCAGAGCCCCTGCCCATGTGGCAGGCCACTGCTGACCCGTAACTCCATAGGAGACACTCACACACTCAAAGGCAGGTCTGGCTCAGTCTCTGAGGGGTTTCCTGGTGCAGGAAACAAAACAAAGGTTTTGTTTGAGCCCTCCAAGGATCTCCGGTGGGTATGGGGTTTGATTTTAAGTGTGATTTCGCCCCTCCTACCGCCTTGCTGTGGTTTCTCCTTTGCCCTTGGACATGGGGCATCTTTTTCTGGTGGGAACTAACATTATCCTGTTGATGGTTGTTCCGCAGCAAGGTGTAATTTTGGAATTCTCGCAGGAGAAGATGAGCACACATCCTTCTACTCCACCACACAGATTCTAAATCAATGGCTCCAATGTTATTCAGACATGACATTGTGCTAAATGCTGTTAAAATCCTATCTCCAGCCATGTCTGGCTCTCCTTGTCTGCCTAGGACAGGCAGAAGTGAACAAAAAAGAAGAAAGTGACAGAGAGAATGAAGACCTGAGGAAGGAACCCACTAGAAAGCGCTGGTGGAGCCAAACACCAGTTAAAATCAGAGAATTCATTAATGCTTCACAGTGACTCAGTGACAGAGAACTTTAGACCCACTTTACAGAAGGGAAAGCTGAGGCCTGGAGAAGTGTTTTGAGTGCCAGGTAGGAGTGAGCTTGATCTCAAACCCAAGTGCTTTTGAGCTAAGCCATGGTCACCAGTTGTGACTGTCAGCAAAGTACCAAAATTAGTTTTTAGCAAACGATCTTGTTATATACGTCAGCGTCTTAAAATAATTTGCTTCATTTCAAGGACAAAATATTTTTTTCCCAAGAGAGTAAAAATAAAAGTGTCAAATGTGGAGAGAAACTAATCCTCTCACACACTGTTGCTGGAAATTATAAATAGGGATAACCTTTTGGGAGCAAAATTTGGCACTGTTAAAACAAATGTAAAATGTGCACATACCCTTCAATAAGCAATTTCACTGAAACAGTTGTATACATGCAAAAAGACACATGAGGACATTAACCTCAAAACTATTTATAACATCAAAAAATTAGAAGCAATCTAAATGAAAGTGACTTAAAATATTAAAGTAAGTTCATACAATGGAACACCATGCAACAATTTCATGAAGAAAGAAGATGAATGTGATCCATTAAAAATGTCTGTCCATGATTTGGTCATTTTATTTATAAGACTTAAGGTGTCGTATATAAAGCATTTCAAATAGTTCCTGGAAAAGAGTGAAAATTAGGAAAAATTTATCAAAATGTCACAGTATACATGTTTACGATTTAAAATAAGGAAATACAGAAAACTTAAAAAATGTAATAGTATATGCATGGAAACAATGTGTTTAGTCATTCAGTTCTGTCCAGCTTTTTTATGACGCCATGGACTGTAGCCCGCCAGGCTCCTCTATCGGACTTTCCAGGAGAGAATATTGGCGCGGGCTCCATTTCCTTGACCCAGGGATTGAACCCACGTCTCTTGAATCTCCTACACTGTCAGGTGGATTCTTTACTGCTGAGCCACTGGGGAAGCCCAATAGAGGAATACGAATTAAATGGTAAACAGTAGCTTTGTTTGGGAAATGGGATTACATAGGCTTTTTTTTTTTCTTTTTAATAAATTTGTATTGCCTGAATATTTTAATTATTTTTGTACTGAAAATAAATATATTCTTTCTATAAAATGAAGAAGACATTAATATTCAGAAAAGACCATTCTCCTATGCATAGAATTCGGTCTAGGAATACTAAGCATTCCAAATGTATATGATGGACTAAATATTTTAGAAATGTATTAAATTTGTGGCAGTATTACCCATTCAGAGGATATAAATGAGGGAATGGAAGGAAGAGAAAAGAAATCATGCCACAAATGTTGGGGGTGAAAAAAAAACCCAGCTATTTCATCTTCCCTGAAAATCTGTAATTCTGACCCGAAGCCTTAAAGTCGCTCAGAGCCAAAAGAGGAAGTGAAGGGCCACCCCAAGTCCCGGCCACCCCTTGAGAGACGTTTCACAGCTGATGGTGCAGACACATTCTGCAGGGTCCTCCTGACACATTCAGGCCAGGCAAGGCTTGGCCTGGCTGCCGCTTGCAGGAGTGCAGATCCAAAGGTGGACCCAAACGATGAGCGTGATAATGACGCAACAGACAACTAGCAGGTTTTCTAAAGCCTAAGGCTCTGCAAACTTTCTTCCAAACCTGTAAAATCTGAAACCTGAATCTCTAGGAAAACTAATAGGATGTGTTGCTCCAGAGAGCATTTCTGGTTTTCATCTATGTCCTTGGCCACCCTAAGGGACAAAATAATGAACTGTGTGAGTCCTGATGTTTTTTTCCTAACTCAGAAGGAGGTACTACCTGTTATTTTCTTCTATTTTACATCTCAGTTGATTGCTCAGTATAATCAGAACTCAATTCAGTGATGATGACACAACGGGAGTTTGTATTTTGGGGCAAGATTTTAAGAGGAATGCTTTAGCACAAAGTAGAAAGTGCTCTTGGGTTTTTGAAAAGTTGCTCATGACAATTTCCTTTTATTCCTCTTAACCCTTTTTTAAAAATTGGGACTAAATGTTGAAATACTTTTGTCATTTATTGACAGAATAATGAACTTACTGATATGATTAGAGCAAACTCTTAGGACTGGAAATCCTAGGTCCGCGGGTCATAGAGAAAAGCTGATGACTTGGCTCATCTGAGAGTGAGAAGCCAGAACAAAGTGCCATCCAGGTCGGACTGACCCACAAGGAAGCTTCAGGGAAGGACAGGTAATGAGATTCTATCTGGACTTGACCTCATTGGAAAGCAGTCCACACCTCAAGTAGAGCTCCAACCACACTGAACAGCAATTTATCTGCTCATGAAGCTTTCTCCAAGCTTTCTCCAGATGAAGAATGATATCTAATGAACGAAAGTACCTGTTGGGTCTTACACATGACCAGGTGGCTGAGTTATTTCTGTTCCCTGACCACAAACTATATTTTGCATGCAAGCCACCAACATCAGTCTGTAAAGTCAGATTCAAGGGAGAACACAGGGGCCATGAAGAAAGGAGGAGGAAATAATGACAGTCTCTGAAGGTAAAATTCCATAACCCTTTACCTCAGGACAATGGAAAAGTAATAAAAAGTACCCAGGTCTGTCCCAACCTTGCTCTCCCTCAGCTCCTCAGGGCAGGAGAGGGTTAATAAATGTATCTTGCGTGCACCTGACCCTCCAGCAGTAATGTTTATCACTGCAGATCCTTACAGGATTGTGAGCATGTTACAGCTTCCAAAACATCCTCAGGCATATTCTCTCACTTGATGCTCCTCACAGCCATGCCAGGGGACAGGACAGAGCCAGGGTTCAATTCTAGGAGCTAGCTGTGCACATTAACTGCAGCCCTCAACTACCAGTCAGAGAAAGTTACTAATCTCATTTAGCCTCATTTTATCTGTAAAACGGAGTTAATATTTACCTCATGGAATGTTTGTGAAGATCAAGTAACACTGTGAAAACCAAAGTCCCTGGCAAATATTATGTGCTCCACAAGTGAATATGACTTTGCTTCCTTTGATGCTGGAGTCCTTCCTGGGGCGATGCCTCTGTCAGGATCCACAGCCACTGTCCTGCAGAAGGCCTCCCGGCTGTCTGCTCGCTTGGGGCGCACACGGCAACCCCGCCCGGGACAGAAGCAGACGGGCGGCTGCCCCAGTGCCAGAGGGCAGCCCCCGGCTGGGCTGCCTAAGTGACCCTCTGCCGTGCGGGCCCTGGGACACAGCCCCGGCCACCAGCCCTGCACCCTCCTGCGTGTGTTCCCTCCACGGCGAACCTTTTCCTTATTTTCTCAGTTTTTTAGACACTGGCCTCACATTCATCCTTGAAATTTTTTCATGTCTCTTCTCCCCAAAGGATTATGGAACAAGGGCATGCCGGTCTAGCAGAAGGCCCCCGCACAACCTTTCCCAACATCTTCTCCTTTCTCCCCACCTCCTTCAACCTGCACGCCTCTAACCAACTCTCAGTGAGCAAAGAAAGCTTAGAGCATTTCCTTTCTACTTTCAGGAAAAGCACTGTATAAACTGATTCTGGAACCAAAGTACCTGAGTTCAGTTCCTTCTCTACCTCTCACTCTCTGCTGTGACCTCAGCAAGTATTTAACCTCTCTTTCCCTTAGTTCCATCCTTTGTAAGGGGGGATAACAATACAACTCGGGGGGATTCAATGAGGCACATAATTGGAGCTCAACA
This sequence comes from Nanger dama, assembly GCA_917880005.1. Classification (NCBI taxonomy): domain Eukaryota; kingdom Metazoa; phylum Chordata; class Mammalia; order Artiodactyla; family Bovidae; genus Nanger; species Nanger dama. The sequence continues at coordinate 2,168,561 of CAKJTW010000085.1, read as the reverse complement.
AAATCAGTTCTCTTCTGTCTTATGTATGTATATAAATGTGCACAGAATAGTTTATACTGGTGTCCTTCAGGGAACATGTGGAGGAGAGCTTTTATTTGATACAAACTTGTACCATTTTACAAGCATATATTGTTTTTGTAATTTAAACACACTTTTAACAAGAATATACTTGGGTATGATAAAGAAAAGGAGAGGAGGAGGGGGAAAGGAGGTGGAAAAAGAAAAAGAAATGGTTTGCCTGAGGCAAAAGTGGAAGGCTGGAAGGCTGGATCAGAGTCCTCAGTGGTTGAGACTTTCTGACTATAGCTTTAGGGCCGGGTGCAGAGTTCCTCTTGCCTTGTTGGGGAAACCTTCAGCCATATATACCTCAGCTCTACGTAATTTCCTTCAGGTTTCCTCCAGTGTTCCAGGTGAAGGTGGGTTTAGAGTCTACTGGACCAAGTTATTGTGGGCTGGAGGGGTGAGTGAGAGTTTCTGATCTCTTTCACGGTGGAAGGGTGCCAGTCTCCAGAAATACTTTAGGGATCAGGAGGCAGCTCTCCCAGGTCCCAGGTTCGGAAGAGGGGCCACTCAGGACAAGCCCTGGAATGATTCCATACTACCAGGCAGAAGTGCTTCCAAGGGGCCTGGGAAGGCCCCCCAAGAAGTTCAGACCACTTTGGGAGGAATAAAGCAGGGCTCTACCTGTTACTGGAGAAGGCAATGGCACCCCACTCCAATACTCTTGCCTGAAAACTCCCATGGATGGAGGAGCTTGGTGGGCTGCAGTCCATGGGGTCACTAAGAGTCGGACACAACTGAGCGACCTCACTTTCACTTTTCACTTTCATGCAATGGAGAAGGAAATGGCAATCCACTCCAGTGTTCTTGCCTGGAGAATCCCAGGGACAGGGGAGCCTGGTGGGCTGCTGTCTATGGGGTCACAAAGAGTCGGACACGACTGAGGCAACTTAGCAGCAACAGCAGCTGCTTGTTACTGAAGAATCTTCAAAGCTGTCTCAATTTCCCCATTTTTCCAGTGTCTCATAAGACACAGACTGCAGTAAGCTAAGGTCTGTCTTATTAACTTCTATGCAAGAGTCCCCACGGGGGCTGTTTACCTTTTCCCCATAACCTAAAACTTCAGTACTATGCATGGTCAAAAAAAATAATAATCATATCCTTTTTGGTAAGAGTTATATTATCAGAATGCCAGGAGGAATGCTGCCTACTCCTTATACAGACATTCATTTAGCCAACCTACATTTCTGACTTTTTCAAAGGGTGAGAATCCTCTTGTTCCTAATTGCCCTCACATCACTTCTGATGGGTAAAAACCTATCAGCTCACAAAGCTTCATTTCTAGTGAATCGTTTACTCTATAAAGCATGTTCTATGAAATTTATTTTCAAATTGCAAACTCTTATATTGCTTCTATGTGTCTTCTGGGCCCTACCCAGGCAAACATAGCTATTCCAGCTGGAAATTACGAAAATGTAATATTTTCCTCACCTTATTAATACCTCTGTTAACAAAGGTCCTGCCAACGGAGCATGTTCTTCTGAGCAGTTGCCCTCACTGTATTTGCAATCCAACACTTACCCCAAGGAACTGGATCTGCTATAAAGGAAGATGTCAGAAAGGACCCCCAAGAAAGCTGCTTACCTTTCTCGTGGCTGCTTGATGGTGGGGGTGGGGAAGTGACCGGTTTAGACTTGTCATAGTTGTTAAAGCTCTGGCTCCGTCGGTTGTTAGCAGTGGCTGACCCTCCGCGCGTCTTGGCCTCGCTGCCTGCAGCGGATACCCTCGCGGTAGGACCTGGAAGTCTAAAAGGCAAAAGCAGTAATCGCTTCAGTCTCAGGAAAACAGTAGCATCTCAGAAGAAGGGACTTCAGCCATGCAAGAGGTAAAAGAAACCGTTTAAGACATCAGATCTGTGGTGGCTTGCTAGTCCAAGGACTCAGTGGGACCACCACAGATATCTAGGCTATAACGACCTCCTCAGTCCAAGGGCAAAGTATGAGCTGTTTTCCTTTGAGCACAGAAAGAGAAATGTACGACGATGTTTGCTGATTAGAAATACAAAGCTCAGGAGTTCCCTGGTGGCCCAGTGGTTAGGATTCTGGGCTTTCAATGCCATGCCCCAAGTTCAATCCCCAGTGAGGGAACTAAGATGCCACAAGCCACACAGGATGACCAATAATAATAATAAAGCAAAGCACATCTTCCTTTTTCTCCTGGATGAGTAATTTTAATTTTCAATAGGACCAAACCATGTCATCTCAAATTCTATCAAGAGTGGAACATAAAGCCCTGTTAAGACACTAAACTGTTTACGTTTTGTGTGCATCTCTTCTGAAAGGTATTGAAAATGGTTTTTTTGCCATAATCTAGGGATGTAAGTATCAAGAAAAAGACTTAACTTATAATGGATGTAAAGGAAACTGCTACCTGAGAACCTAACACGTCTGCATGAAAACTTATGGCCTGGATGGAAACATTTGTTCAGACATACATTTTCCTTCAACACCTGACAACCTGTCTGCACAGACGTTACTCTGAGATTGAAGCCCAGCTTCTCTTAGGTAGATAGATAAATTCATACATTCCTTCTGTAAAATGAGCAGGAGTCTGTTAGCCTAAAGACACGCACTTTCCCTTTAAATAAAACACTTCATTTTTGGGGTCGTTTGGGAAATAAAATCAGTAGACTAATCTTTAGTTATGTGTCTAAAGATATTATGGCCCATTCCCCAGAAAGTTAAGGCTAAGACTCCCCAGATCAGAATTTTTGTTCAGGGACTACTAGGCAGACTGTTTCCAATCATTAAAGTTGAAAGATGAATAAATGATGAAATATTTAGTAATATCTTTCAGCTAAAACCCACTTAGCAGTGTTTAAAAGCCACTGGAACATCAGCCGACCAGCATTAGATCTAGCGATAAGTCTGAATTTTCAACTCATAAAGCTTTCAGCCTTCTCTTTCCACCCAAATCTGTAAGTAAGCACCAAAGAAGTCTGCAGTCTGGAAGCATTTTAGATAGAAGCAGGCAAACACTTTAAACTTTATTCTTGTTGGCTAAGCAAGAAAGATGGCTGTAGAGTAAGCAGAGAACATGAGCTGGTGTGAGAGGACTATAAAATTCATACAGTCAAGAGAAAGCTGGCCCAGTTCCTTAACTGGGAGCTAGGAGAGAAGGAAGGGGGTGAGTTTTCCCCAAAAAGTGGCAGAGGGAAGGTCTCACTTCTCACTACACTAGGGGGATTTATCCTTCTGTTAAGTTACCCCATCTTATTTGGAGAAGATAGTCACCCCATGAAGACAGGCACAGAGTGGGATGCAGAACCAGGAATGTCAGTGCCTGTGTTTGGGGACCAGAAGTGGCCAGCTTAACCAATCAGAAGAGGCTCAGCAAAGGGATCCTGGTATCTCGAGGTTCTGATTGCAGCACAAACAACATCCTGTAAAGCCTCCAAGATGGACAGTGTTATCTGAGGACTCACAGCCAGAGGTGGAGCTGCTGCAGGTGCTGACGTGGGGCTCCTCCAGGCTGGACTCTGTAGGAGTTTTTATGCCCACAGATAGGCCTGGAAAAGGATGATGGACTTGTTCCAAGATGATGTCATAGCAACAGTTTTAAGTAGTGCAGGCTAACACAGGCCACAGCATTCTACTCCAGTGTGGAATTGGCAAAGAACAGGGGAGCAAAAGCATCGAGGAGGGAAAAGATGTGTTCCTTTCAGAGTTGCCAGAGAGGCCTCCCCTGCTCTAACCTGGGACTGGACCACAGATTTTTCAGGGCAGCCCAGGGCCTTTATGGAGGCAAGAAATCAGTAATGAATGGGATGGCCACATCTTTGAATGAGGTGGGCAACCTGGTCCTCTGTGAAGCAGTGTGATATAGTGGATAAAATGAGCTTTTTCTTTTCAAATACAGACATAATATTGGGCCACTGTTATAATCTGAGACTCATATTCTGTGCTTGTCACTTTGGAATAATAGTAAAGTGCCCCGTGGGATAACTGTAAACTTGAAAAGGGACTTAATGTCCAGCCTGCTGTTTAAGTACTCATTGCAGGTTGGTTCCCCTCCTCCTCCTCTCTGCTGAGTGTAGATCCCTAAAGGAACTGGACACGGTCATAAAGAAAACATGTTATGGTATTAAAAAGAATCGCACAAATAAAGAAGGAAATAGATTGAAGTTAAAGAAGCAGGACAGCTGGATGGACAAAAATCAACACAGAAGAGTTGGAGGTCAACATTTCCAAAGAGGCATGACAGGCTTTGGCAAACAGGATTCATGATTTCCCTAAGGAACAATGGAGAAGAACAACTCCTTCATCCAGAATTTGTGACAAAGACCTTACACCTGGGGTACCTCTGAGCCATCTGTGAGCTCCACTCCCCAGACTGAGACATCCTCATTCCTGGATTAACTGAGACAGCTCTGGTTTCCCAGGTGCGGTCACCATCATCTCTTCCTTGAGTCAGAACCTAGAGGTGCTATACAGATTGACATAGCCTTTAATGGCTGCAAGTTGTGCCAAGTTTTCTGAGACCTGGAAGAGGAGGTCTGGAAGGCCTTGAGGGCAGCTGACGTGGCAAATAAAGATGGGTAGCACATACCAAGCCATCGAAAGCCACCTTAAAGCTCAAGCCAACTCACATCACTCTCTACCTCACCACCATCACACCCTAGTAAGAACAGCACCCTTAACTTGATCAAATGGGGAAACTGGGTGGAGACCAAGTAACTTCTTCCGAGTGTCAGAAGGAATCCTGTGAACACTGTGCTTTAAAACTTGGGTTCTGTTGTGAACGGGTGGGATAGCTGCTTGCTCCGAAGCAAGCCCTCCATTCCTCTGAAACTTTCAGCAGAGTCTGCCCCACAAACAAAGGCCATGAGTGAATGTGCAGCAGGTGGGAAGTAAGGAAAAGAGCTTCATTTGGATCCACGCAGGAGGGAACCGAAACATCCCTTGGGATGAGTCAATCCACAAACTGAATTCATTCAGACTGAATTGAAAGCGCAGGATTTCAAAGCCAAAGGTGCCCATGAAAACCGAAGATACCTGAGCCATCTGCGTGAGGGCACTGGACTCCACAAACTGAAGAAGGGATATGCTGTCTGTGCTCCTGAGTCCCTCCTTACCCCGATTCGTATGTTGAAATTGTAATGCCCAATGTGATGGTATTACGGAGTTAATGAGGTCATTAGGCAGAGCCTCATGAATGAAATTAATGCCCTTATAAACGAGGACCCAGAGTGCTAGCTCGCCTCTTCCACCATGCGAGGACATAGCAAGAAGTCGGCAGCCCACAGCCTGGAAGAGGGCCACCAGAATCCAACCAGGCTGGCACCTTGATCCTGGGCTTCCAGTCTCCAGAACGGTCAGCAATAAATTTGTGCTGCTTATAAGTCACCCAATCTGTGGTGCTTTATTATGGCGGCCCCAAAAGACCATCACAGGGTTTTAGCTCGGTCTTATTTAGATCTTAAGGGCTGATGGACTCTAGCTAAATTACATATGTGTTGATAAAAGAATATGAAAGGTCAGAAGTAATTCTGGGAAGGAAAATAATGACCTTGGAAGCTGGTGGATGGTCAGGGAAGGTTTCAGATAAAAGCGACCCAGAGAAAGAATCGGTGTCTGGAATGTGAGTAGGGGACAAGAAGATAAGGGGCAGAGGGCTTATGCAGAGAGAAGCTTACAGAAAAGCACAGAGGAAAGAAAGGGCTGGTGTGTGCTGGGTTTTGGGGGAGGGGCAGCGCAGGAGGAAACGAGGCTGGAAAAGCAGGTGGGGCCAGCCTCAGCATCACACTATGAACCCTGCACTCGGTCCGGTCCTCCAGCAAGGCAACAGTCATCCTGGAGGCTGAGAGTAGAGCTGGAGCTGAAAAGCAGAGTAGCTTCCAGTGTCCAATGATACAGGCCCTCAGCCAACCTTTTGAAGCTGATTCTTGTTAACATCCTTGAGCATCAGGACCACTTCTCTCCCGGCCTGGGAGCAGCAGCTGTTTGTCCATTTAGCATCATTCCAAAGCAGAGCTGGGTCTTGCTCATGGGGAACAGCGGCAGGTACCAGAACAGATGCTGCCCGCAGTGCCCGACTCATCAGAACAATCAGAGAGAGTGCAGCAAGTCAACCTCAAATCATCCACACCCTGCCTCATCCAGCGTGCCGGAAGGTTCTAACAGCTCCTTTGCGAGAGGGACTCTACTTCCTGTGACCATTCCAGGTCCAGACAATAATTACAAAATGAGAGGACACAGATGGGTTCTCTGAAACACGTATGTTGCTTTTTGAAAAAATGATGTTTAAGGGAAGAGATGTAACAAAGAAGCAGAAGGAAAACTCTGCTGCTCTGGGAGCCCGTGGTCAATGTCTCCAACATGTGTGTGCACAGCCAAGCGGGCAGGGCAGTAAGACTGTCATTCCTGCACATAGCCTGCATGTGCATTCTGGCTCCACGTGCTGTACTTGCTAATGAGAAGAAGAAAGTGGTTCTCCCACAAACCACTTCAAAGGCCAGGAGCAGAAGATGCCCCACCCCCACCCCAGAAAGATGGCAGCTTGAGTGCACGTGCTAAAGACCTCGGAGGGCAGAGGTCATAATCGGAGACGCTTTTGCTAGACAAGATGATTAAATGCCAAGTCTCTCAACTCCACAGCATCTGCTTTTCAGCAGCTGGGTGGAGAGGACTGAACTATTAGCCACGTTGATTCCTCTCCACCAGATGGTCGTGTAGAGATCAACTCTGTGGGACACCCCAGAGCTGGACCAGATCAGCTGAAACCACCAACAGTAGCCTATCAGCTAGTTACGGTGCACTGATTACATGCCAAGCAGCAAAGGGCTGGCAACGACTTTACTTAATCCACACAGCACTGTGAGTGAGGCAGGACTACTTTCTACCAACAAGGAAACACCAACTCATGGAAATCAACTAATTAGCCCCGGTAACATAGTAAGTGGTGAACACAGGGTTTGCTAGGTTTGACTGTCACCAGCCTTCAATGCCTCCCACAGGTAGAATAAGCCTAAATACCCGAGGCTCACCAGGGATACCAAGATCTCCTCTCAACACAACACAGTGATCAGAGGTGGAAATTCATGGAAATTCTTCATCCCTGTACCAGTTCCCTCCATCAGTTCCTTCCCTGTAGACTCAAGGTGAGGCTCCCCTCCCTGCCCAACACCTCTGGTGCCTGTCTAGGTGTCTGGCTCAGGCAGGTATTTACACCTGAAAAGAAACTTATTTCCAGAGACTTCATCAGTATTTGCACCTGAAGTGAGACTTAATTCCAGAGCTCTGGAAGAGGTGTCCAACTCAGCCAGAGGGGTAGACAGGGCTGTTGGTTTTGGCAACCAAACTTTACTGCGACCCCCGGTGCCTGATCAGCTAAAATCTCTATTAAGATTGTACTCAAGGCTAGTGGTGGGAAAGTGGGGGGTGAGGAGAAGGCAAAAAGGAGTGTCAGGCAAACAATAAAAGGTGATGCCTTTGGTCAAGCAAGAGTGAACATCGACATTTAGGAGGAATCAGTGAACTAAAATGGGCTGGAATGGGTGAATTTAATTCAGATGATCATTGTATGTCACCAACTCAGTGGACATGAGTTGGAACAAACTCCAGGAGCTAGTGAAAGACAGAGAAGCCTCGTGTGCTGTAGTCCATGGAGTCACAAAGTGTCAAACACAACTGAGTGATTGAACAACAATAAGAATCCCTTCATCAGGCGCATCAGAAACAAAATGCATCCAAAAGGAAATCCAGGTGAGGGACTGGGCTTGCCTGGTGGCTCAGAGTAAAGCATTGCATGCAATACAGGAGCTGCAGGAGACGAGGGTTTGATTCCCGGGTAAGGAAGATCCCCTGGAGGAGGAAATGGCAATCCACTCCAGTATTCTTGCCTGAGAAATCCCATGGACAGAGGAGCCTGGCGGGCTGCAGCCACAGGGTCAGAGTCGGACAGGACTGAGCGACTGAGCAGGAGCACCAGGACTCTGATAGAAAGACAGACCTTGGCTTTGGGTCAGTTTGGAAGTCCTGTGCCCAGCACTCCTCTATGGGCAGACCAGCCCATCATTCAGTTCTTCCTCTCTTCCCACCCCTCCCCTGCAACTCCACCTCCTTCCATCATCTGGGACTGATAAGACCTCATTCAGAGGATGTGCATGTGCTTTCAATTAGATTATTTCCCAACTAGCTCCTGTCTTCTCTCTCTCTCAGAATTGAGCACATCGTGGGAACAAACACTAGATTTCAGGTTTCCTCCATGCTCCCCACCCTCTTCCTTTCCTGCGTATGGACTTTGCATGATACACACACACAAAATGGGATCCCAGTTCACTGTGGCGGGGGGGTGGGGGGCAGTGGGCATCTATCCGACTCAGGCCTCGTGCTGTTAGGGGAAAGCAGTCACTCCGTAGCACAGTGCTAAGGACTGCGTATCTGTGTTCCCTTCTCCCCAGATGCATACCTTGTCATGCCAGTGTGACGGATCTGGAGAGGGCTCTTGGGGGAGGTCATGAGGTCACGAAGCTTACAGGGGAATAGCACTTAGCCAAGATGGCGATAGTCAGGCTCTCCCGCCCCACATCCTATAAACAATGACTCGGCCTGGTTATGAAACAGCTAAGATCATGTATAGCAATGTGCACAAGTATCACGACGTACCAAGTGGTGACCTTTGTTCACGTATACCTATATAAACACTGCCTGAAACAGCCCGTGCGTCTGCTGCGACGGCCACAGCAGAATAAAGCGTGTCTGCAGTTCCTATGGCTCCTCTCATTTTCTTTCAGCTTCCCCACTCACGCCTTGCCAACCCTAGGTTCGGCAATTAGCAAGACAAAGGTGGAGCTGCCTCAGAAGAGACAGGAGAGCTTGCTGTTCTCTGCTCTCTGCCATGTGGGGACGCAGGAAGAACACAACCCTCTGGAAAGCAGGAGGTGGGCTCTCACCAGCCCGATGGTGTTGGCAGCCTGACCTGGATTCCCCGCCTCCAGAGCTGTGAGCAATAAACCTGTGTTGAATCACCCAGTCTACGGTGATGCGCCATAACAGCATGAGCAGACTAAGACACACGGCTAGAAGGCAGTGATGACGGCAGGTCCCCCAGTACCAAATCTGGCTGACAGGCTGACTTGTTCTACAGAAAAGCAGCTGCCCTGTGGCTTCTTCCCAAGCCAGGTGGATCCTGAGTTGAGCCTCCCCAGGTGTAAGCTTTATAGAAAAGTTAACTATTAGAAAAGGCACTCAGCCAGAGCTAAAGAGAGTGGGGGCTTCATACAGACCTTCTGTAGCCATGGGTTACATGAATACGGAGAGAAACAGTCTGGGCATCCCTTTAGCTTGAAGTCAGAGTCAATGAAAAGAAATAGTAGCTGAAAATAATGAGGACGATATTCTATTTCTGTGAGGATGCTATAAGGATGTGATGAGGCAAAAGGCCAGGAGGAATAGTTGAAAAGTAAGATTTGAAAAACCAGCATCAACAACCCAGAATTCAAGGAGGAGGAGGTGGAGGGGAGAGCTGTGACGCAGCGGTTACAGTGAGGTCTATCTAGGGTCAGATTACCTGGGCTCAAGTCCTGGTTTTTCTGCTTTCTGTGTGACTTTGATAACTTACCGAACTTCCTAAATTTTAGTTTCCTTATCTGTAAAATGGGGATAACAACATGACCTACCGCAAGAAGACTGAGTTGAAGATTAAGATAATGCATTCATATTGGGCCTAATACACATTCAATAAATGTTAGCTGTTAACACACAGTAGGTACAAGGATATAACTGGCGTTTCCCGTATCCTGGTATGGGTCCTCACAGGATGTGGTAGACGCCAAGCTGAGTCAATAGAATTAATTAGTGAGCAGGCCTAGTTTTTATTTCCAGGCAACTGAAGTGATCTATCCATGTACACAAGAGCATCCAGAAATAACAATGAGACATAGTTGCCTTGTTGCTCCGTCTCCTCCAAACAATTAGATTCATGCTTCAGGTCTTTACACTCAGGAGAAAACCAATCCCACGTTAGTCATTTAACGACAGCACCAAAAAACAAAAAGCATAACCCACATAAAACAAGATGCAGGTGAGGGGGGACCAGGGCCAGGACAGAGCAGGGAGCCAAACTCATCATAAAATTACTATAGAAAGCCATCTAAAAACTCACCTCTCTAAATCAGAACGGACTTTGATCTCCAAGCAATCAAAGACAAAAAAAACTCAATGAGATGCAGAAACATTAAGTACAACTCAAATTCAACCACAATCACACACACACATCCCTTCAGCCCCAGGGCCACTCTCCAGACTCTTAACACTCAACACTTGGTCATCAGCCAAAGCATGTTTGGTTTTTCCCAAACTGCAAACATGTCAGGGGGTGGAGGGCCAAAAGGAAGTGCAGCCAGGACAAAGAGGACGAGGGGCTGGGTTGAAACCATGCTTTGCAGGACGTGGACAAGGTCTAACCTAGAGATCTTTTTCTGACCCAGAGTGAAGCGGATGATTTTGCTTTGTGATGAGTCCTTGGAAGATGCACTGCATGACGGGAAAGAAAAAAGTGGAAGAGATGAGTGAGAGGAGAGAAGATGCGTTAGACACATTATCAACAGGAGTCCTGAGACACAGCAAAAGCCCCCAGGTTTCCCTGGTTTTTCTACAACAGGCAACCTTCTGGTCTAATCTGATAAAACTCCAACGTAAGGAAACTGCTGTTCCAAATTATCTGAGAAGTTTGGTGGTTTTCTTTTTCTTAACTCCAAATCTCTTTTCTGCCATCAGTCACTACACGGTCTTCTTCCGCAATGAGACCCTAAAGCCAGAGGTCTCTGACAAGTAAACTTTGTACCTTTCTAAAGTATTCAGATGTTTCTACTCGACATGCTTATTCTACTGGAGTGCTCTTTGGAGGAGTGTCCTGAATATCCCACTAAGCTGACCCTAAATAAGGGTGGCCTGGGTGCTCAGTCATGTGTGACTCTCTGTGACCCCGTGGACTGTAGCCCACCAACACCCTGTCCATGATTTTCCAGGCAAGAACAGTGGAGTGGGTTGCCATTTTCTTCTCCAGGGAAGCTTCCTGACCCAGGGATCAAACCCACATCTCTTGTGTCTCCTGCATTAGCAGGCAGATTCTTTACCAGCTTAGCCACCCGGGAAGCCCAAATAAGGGTGGAGATATTTTCAAGTTTGGCTGATCTTGGGAATGTTTGCTCTCCATTGTATCAGCAATGACCATTTCAAATCTTCTGAACTTGCTACGTTCTGGGCTTTGCACCATAAACTTATGAAGAATCACGGATGGACTTAATAAATGGTTCAGCTTATTTACTGCCTTATGAAGAGATAAATATTTATCTTTCTTGCATCCATAGCATCTGTAACATGTGCATAAAAGGATCTGAGGTGAGAAATACAGTGCTGATGTCTCAAAACCTAGGATGTGAAGGAAGACAGAGGAGAATGTATTTTTAAAAAGCAATTCTTTGTATTTCTTTTCTAAAAGTTAAATATTGATACGATGTAAAGGAGACACAGATAGAGAGGAACTTCACGAGGTGAAAGGTGGATCAACTTCTCAGCCATCATGTAAATTAATAAGAAAAGTTGATAAGAGCTTTTAGTCATCTTGGAGGAATTGCTTTCTCCTTCATGCCAGTATCTCAATTTTCCTTGCTCAGCTTCCACAACTCTTTTTTTTTTTTTTAATTAACAAACATTATGGAAAAGTTGTCAAGTTTTAATATTTGCTATCTTGAGAGGCATGGTGTTTAGGCATGTTTGTGCCTAGTGGAGCTCTAAGGGAAGGATCAACACAAGCCCGGTATTTGGGGGTTGTGTCAACATTTGATGTTAATGATCAAGGGTCTGAACCATTACCCGTGGGATCTGGGCTATCAGAATTTGGGGATAGGAATACAATGGAACTAAGCCAGAGAAGTGACTTTACTGTTTTTAAATTTACAGCCAGTGCATGAGTATGGAGTATCACATCTCTAGACTTTGAGAACAAGATTATCCTCTGGAAGGAAAACTAGAAAGCATCAGTATGTCATGGATAAAACCAACCATCTGCTAAAGTAACCTAATACGGGCCAAATAAAGGGTGAAGGGGGCCAAGTAAAGGATGAAGGAGGACACAGAACGATTCCAGAGCCCAACTTGTCTCATCACCACATTGTAGGGTTGGGGGCATGATGGCAGGAACCACTCTGGAAAAAATGGACATTAAAAACCTGGCTTAAGTGAGTGTGGCTGCTCTTTAGGTAAAGCATCTATTTTTCACTCTTGCAGTTTTTGACCACACCACACGGCATGCAGGATCCTTTTTCCCTGGCTAGGGATGGAACCCGTGTGCCCTGCAGTCCATTGCACTGCCAGGGAAGTCCCTCTAGGTAAAGCATTTATTAACAGTAGGATGCTTTTTCTTACTGGGAGATGGGCATCCTGACTGAGACTTCTGATTCTTTTGAGAAGACAAAAGCTTGCTGTGGTGACGGATGCCTCAGGCTATCATAGCTCAATGACACAAGCCCAGTGTTTTCAACACGTGTTCCTTGGAACCCTATGAAATGAGACACTCTTATAAGAAGAGTTCTGTGGCTCAGTTTGAGAAGGCTTTCTACACCTTCTTCTGAAGATTCCCAGGGTACCCATGTCCTTTCCCCTACTCCCCCAGGTTCCTTATCTCAGTAAGTGCCACCATTTGCCTGAACACTCAAGCTGGAAATCAAGGACTTGTCTGTGATTCCTCCCTTCCTCACTCCAGACAGTCAATCTACCTGTAGTTCTGTTGGCTCATCCTCTAAAATACCCGAACTGGTCCATCTCCATACTTGCTCTACCACCTTGATCTAAGCCACTGTCACCTAGAGCAGGGATTCCCCAGCCTCTGAGAGCTAATGCCTGATGATCTGAGGTAGAGCTGATATAACAGTAATAGAAATAAAGTGCACAACAAATGTAATGTGCTTAAATCATCCTGAAGCCACCACCACCCTGCCCTGGTCCATTGAAAAATTGTCTTCCATGAAACTGGTCCCTGGTACCAAGAAGGTTGGAGACCGCTGACCTAGAGGATGACAAAGCCTCTTAGCTGGGATCTTTCCTTCTATTCTTGACCCTTCCAGAGTCTTATTCTCTGGAGAGAAACAAAAGTGATTTTAAAATAACAACTGTAAATTAAGTCTCCTTCCTGCTCAAGACTGCCCAATGGCTTAATTACCTTTAGAATGAAACACTGAATGTTCAGCCTGCATAGCTGTCCCTGTGACCTTGCTTCAGGGCTATGGGATTACACAGCTCCAGGGTGACTGACTGGTCACATTGTCTTTCATGTCAATGGTGGCAGCTCTCTTTGCTTATAAGGCTGCCTTTCACTTCACACTCCCCTTTGCTCAGGGAGCTCCAGCCACACTAGCCTTCTCTCGGCTCCTCTCATCTGCCCAGCTTACTCCTACCACAGGGCCTTTGCACCAGCTGCTCCCCCTCTCCCTGACCTGTTCCACACCTGCTCGGCTAGCTCCCTGTCACTCCTGTTTCTACTTTGGTGTCAGGTCCTCAGAGAAACCTATCAACCCAACTTAAATTATGAACCCAATCCCTCTGAATCCCATTATCTTCTTGTACTACCACTTCTGATATTTCTCTTCCCACTTTTGCCTGCCTCCTCCAGTAGAATGTAAGGAGCAGGCACCAATTTTCCCTCCATAGAACCCCTTCCCTGCAAGTTGTGAATAAGCACTCTGCAACATGCAGTATGGGAAATGATGCCCAGATCATGTGGTCATCCTGACCCCACTAGGGATCACAGAATGGCTTCCACCAGGGGGGCCCTTCAGGGCAGAGGTATGGAGGCTGGCTGCCTGGCTGCCCAGGCATCCCTGCTGGCCCACAGATTTTCACAATGAGAACTGGATATAATTAGATAATTAATTAGGGGTTCTGACTTACATCACATCTGTCACTGCTGGTTTTAACACAATCACAGTTGGGAAGCAGCACTTCTCCTGGGAAAAAGAGCTGTGACTATTAACCATCTCGAGGCCAGCTGCTTTGTTTCAACCACTTTGAGCTTCACCCAGCTACCAATGGCTACCAAGGGCATGACGGTGTGTGAGAAAACCCATGATTATTAGTGCTGGTGCTTTGGGGGACTGGAAAGAAAAAGCCATCACTCTGTAGCACATATTCAATGAAATCAAGCAATCAATTTGAGTGATGGCATTTAGGTTTGATAGCTAAAGTTTTATGGCTTAAAAAAAGTTTCTCCAAAACTTTACTATGAGTCAAAAACTTTCTAGTTCCTAATCCCCTCCTCTATTTTTTTCTCCCTCTTTAAATGTTTTATGAGGTGATTTTTGTGGTGTTGTTTAGGAATGCAGCTATTAGCATGTGAACAGAGTAGACGGTAACTGTTCTGTCCTTCTGCTGGTATACCATTCCTTGCAAGATCCTCTGGAAACACCAACAAAAACTCAGTCCTGATCCAAACAGCAGAGGGCTGTAGCAACACTGCTCCTCGGGCTCCAAGGTCAACAAAACCCAGGCACACTGACTGGGAACGGCTCCCCCGTCCAGGAGATACTGGCCCACTCCGAGAAGTGGGCAGCCTCTCGTCCTGCTAAAAACCACTTGCTATCTTTCTCCTGGGTTTCTAGGGATTTCTCTTCTGGCAAAGCAGAGGTATCTGCTGGAGAACTTCTGCTTCCACTAAGCAAAACTGTTTTGTACGTATAACACGTACAGGCTGACACACAGAAGAAGTCTGAAGTCTATTTTAGGGGCTGTTTATTGCCTATGAGCACGTGTGTGTTAACAAGCTAGAGTTTAAGGCGGGAGCGGCTGGCGACTCTGATCTCTAATACCCCCATCTCCACCAGGCACATCCATTTCAAGGTCATGCTGCTTCCCCACAAACTACTGGTAGTTCTCAGAACTGCAGAAGCGCAAATGCGAGCCACGTGGGGCACAGGCTAGAAGGGAGTCAGTGTGAAGAAGACCCTGAGAAAAGCCGAATTATCAGCTGATGAGGAGCGCCCACCTGGACTGCATCTCGGCTTGTGCTTTTGATGGCTGATGTGGCGCTGGTTGGTGAGGCTGGCACGGGGCTTGGGGGTGGCTGGCACCTGCTGCTGAGGAGGGCCAGCCTGGCACTGGGGAGGGGGCCCCTGCCGCCTGGGACCCGGCGGGCGGCAGTGGCGAGGGGAGGTGCGGCTTCTGGGACGGTGGTGGCTGCTGCTGCTGCTGCTGCTTGTACCGGGAGAGGCTGAAGAAGAGGCCTAGGATGGCCTTGAGATTTCCATTCCTTATCTCTGCAAGACAATGGGGAGATTCTGGTTAGAGGAGGAAGCCCTTCTGGGGAGCTCTGTCTCGCACCCTTTTAGGAGGCAGTTTCAGCCCCCACGTGAGTTTTAATTCCTCTAGGATAGGACAGATTTCCTGAACACTTAATTGGTATCGCAGTCAATTAAAATCTGGCCTAAACCACAGAGAAATTAGCTGACTTCTCCTCACTGTGATTAGAGTGGGTACCCGAGGCAGGTTGCAACTGGGATGTCTGGCGAGTGCGAGGAGGTAGTTCTCAGTAAGGACAAAACTGAAAAGACAGAGTCCGGAGCAAGACTGTGCTTGTCCAGGACACAGGAAGGGCTCGAGGGATGGAGACACCGGGGGAAACTCACTGGTGTCTACACATCACCCCCAAGTCCCTGTTCCATGCTTCAAGCCACCCAGAGCGTGCCAAGTAGCTGCCAGCCCACTCCAAAATCCTCACCTAACTTTGCCCAATCATCCTGCCCTCAGATACATAGCTGTCTCCTGTACATCAAATAAACAACTTGAGTTTGGGGAGGGTATGGGGATGAGCCATAGGGCTTGCTTCCACAAAACTCCCATTAAAAACATTTTCCCCCTACATTAAAAATATATATATGTGTGTGCAGAGTGGGGCTAAGAAGATTTTTCATTCCAGATGGAATTTTTCAGATTTTAAAATGTATTTGCCTCAAGGCATGCATAAAGAGCTTCAGAGAAGGAATAAAATATTTATTCCCAGGCAGGAGCTATGGATGCAATGGTGTATCTCCTTGGGCAATCCCTCCTTTTCTACAGTTCTTTTAACACCAGGTGCTGATGGCCAGGGTCTAAACTGACCCTGAGGGTAAAACAATATGGCCGCCCAGCACGTGGGACAGAGAAGGGGGAACCTGGTGCTCCCTCTGCTTCACTTGCACTCTTCAGTTCAGTCGTTCAGTCACGTCCGACTTTTTGCAACTCCATGGACTGCAGCACTCCAGGCTTCCCTGTCCATCACCAACTCCCAGAGCTTGCCCATGTCCATCAAGTCAGTGATACCATCCAACCATCTCGTCCTGTTGTCCCCTTCTCCTCCTGCCCTCAATCTTTCCCAGCATCGGGGTCTTTTCCAATGAATCAGTTCTTTTATCAGGTGGCCAAAGTATTGGAGTTTCAGCTCCGGCATCAGTCCTTCCAGTGAATATTCAGGACTGATATCCTTTAGTATTGGCTGGTTTGATCTCCTTGCAGTTCAAGGGACTCTCAAGAGTCTTCTCCAACAACATGACAGTTCAAAAGCATCAATTCTTCAGCACTCAACCTTCTTTATGGTCCAACTCTCACATCCATACATGACCACTGGAAAAACCATATGGACCTCTGTTGGCAAAGTAATGTGTCTGCTTTTCTCTACTTCCACTCTTAGGCTGAATGTTTCTGAATTGGGAAGGGAGTTAAAGGGAATGGGGTTGGAGGAAGGGAAGCCCCCACCCCCAGTGTGGGTAACACACATCTTCAGGTTATCCCAGGATGGGCAAGAGGATGCTGATAAAGGAACCAGAGTTTCTTCCAATGACCAGCTGAAGGGCAGAAGGCATGAATGGGGTTCTTTGAGAAGCAAGCCTTATCCCCTGTTAGCCTGCCAGTGCCCTGGGGTGTGATTTGCTGACTAGGTCAGCCTGAATTACTTCCTGTTGGAGAGCTCTCCTTTCCAGGCTCTTGAAGAAAGTGACAATACAGACTACTGGAATCCAGCTTTCACTCTTTGGGAGCTAGCTTGTGCTGACTGTGGGAGAAAACCATCAGGAGCTCGGCTTTTGGAAAAGCAAGGCTTGAATTTCAGTCTGTCTTCTACCACGTACTAGCTGTGCAAGTCACTGAATCTCTCTGGGCCTCCCCTGACGATACTAACAGCTTGCTCTGCTGCCAAGGTGCTTTTGCAGATCAAATCTGAGCAGAGAGGTGAAGGCACACCGGTAAACAGTCACGCCTTTCACTGGTCCTGGTTCCTGTATGACAACCACAGCTCCAGAATCCTGTGGGAGCTTCCCACAGAGCTCCAGCTACATGCCTTAAAAATAATGGTTTTTGCAGAGAACCGACTTGTGGACACAGTGGGGGATGGAGAGGGTGTGGTGAACTGAGAAAGTAGCATTGACTTATATACAGTACCATGTGTAAACAGACAGCTAGTGGGAGGCTGCTGTATAACACAGGAGCTCAGCTCCGAGCTCTGTGATGACCTAGACGGGTGGGTCAAGGGGTGGGATGGGATGGAGGCTCAAGAGGGAGGGGATATATGTACTTTTAGCTGATTTCATGTTGTTGTACACCAGAAACTAACATAGCATTGCAAAGCAATTATCCTCCAATTAAAAATTTAAAAATAATAAAACAGCTGATTTATAATCAGCATATAACAATATAACATGTCCCTTTTGTTTTTAAAAAATGTGTGTGTGGTTTTTTTACTTTGTGACTTCTTACCGTATGGCATTTTTGAGAGGGAGACATTCTTAATTACAGTAGGACAACAGGTATAAGCCAGGGCTCCCTGGACAAGCCAAGATGTTTATAAACCACTGTGTACAATGCAAGAAGCACAGAATGTTCCCCAAATGTGGGAACCCCCTCACGCCCCATTTCTTTGAGTCAGCTCAGCTTTAACCCTTCACCTCTGCTTCCTTCTCCATTCTAAGGAAACCAAAGCAGAACACAGCCACAGCCTGTTCTGCTGCTTCTAAATGTTTTGACAAGGACACCAATGTCACAGGATGTGAGGTCTGGATGGGATGATTCAGTCTACAGACTGAGGTTTTGCAAGATGCAACCTCTGAGTCTCCATGTTCTTGAAAATGGGCATTTTCCTCATGGCAAGGTGGAGGGGTAAGGTTACGTCCCCCTGGTTAAGTCAACTGGACAAGACAGGGGGCAGGGCCAGAATCAAGGGCTAGCAGGAAGGGCAGGACCTGTTAAGGAACTCGGGAAAACAATTTCCTCTAAAAATAGAATTCCCTGGATGATGAAAATAGAGCTATAATCATGCCAGATGAAATCTATGTAAGATTTCAGTGTCTTTTATAGAGCTATTGCTAATTAGCATATACCAATGAAGCTTTTCACATACATGATCTCATTCAGTCACCCAATATGGTATAACTTGGCTTACTTACATCCCCATCCCATGTCATGAATTTAGAAGCATGCCAGATAGTGGATAGTGTTTTACTTATTAAGTTAGCTCACAGGCACATAAATATTCTTTATTCTCCTTCTATAATAAAAGTATTCTTTTAACATTCCATAAAACATTTTTTAAAAAAACCACACATGAAAAACAAAGACAGGAGGAACTAACAATTCCACAGCAAAGCCAGAGGATCAGGGGTTGCTCCTGCAAAAGTAGGTATGTCCACGTCAGCTCCCTCACAATCTACCTGGCCCAGCCCAGGGCAGATGAATGGAGCCGGCTTTGTCATAGCCTCTCCCTGTGACATTCAGTCATTTATTGCTCAGTTCAGTTCAGTTGCTCAGTCGTGTCCAACTCTTTGCGACCCCATCAATCGCAGCACGCCAGGCCTCCCCTGTCCATCACCAACTCCCGGAGTTCACTCAGACTCACGTCCATCGAGTCAGTGATGCCATCCAGCCATCTCATCCTGTTGTCCCCTTTTCCTCCTGCCCCTAATCCCTCCCAGCATCAGAGTCTTTTCCAATGAGTCAACTCTTCGCATGAGGTGGCCAAAGTACTGGAGTTTCAGCTTTAGCATCATTCCTTCCAAAGAAATCCCAGGGCTCCTTCAGAATGGACTGGTTGGATCTCCTTGCAGTCCAATGGACTCTCAAGAGTCTTCTCCAACACCACAGTTCAAAAGCATCAATTCTTCGGCGCTCAGCCTTCATTGCTCAGAACTGTCCTATTCTTCCAGAAAACCTCTTTTATTTGTAAAAGGGCCCAGTGCTCCCATGAACACACAGTTTCTTAGGAAGAAGCGTTTTTACTATATGGATCACTGATTGTTAGAGCCACAAAGACCTGGGTTTGCATTTCTCAGGTCCATCATTTGAATACTTCAAGTTTTTCCAAGAGTTAACCTGAGCTTCATTTTCTTCTTTAAATGTGTGCCACACCTTCCCCATAGGGATGCTATGATTTAACAAGATTAAATGAGAAAATAAAAGCCCGTCTCTGTACTTCCTTGTTTGGTTCAGAAAATAAGGTTGTTGTACCTGCCATCTTTGGAGAGTACAGGGCTCTTCACCCCACAAGAAGCCTAAGGAGCTGTCCTTCCTTCCTGCACATCCTCTCAAGACAGTCACAGGCCTCAAGAAGAAAGCCAACCATTATCATCTCATTTTAGAGAAAACTCAGTAGGCATCTCTTTTTAAAAAAAGAAATCAGCTCTATTGAGGTATAATTTACAACCACAAAATCAAGTGTATAATGATCAGTAGTAAATTTAGTAAATTCTAGTTTTAGACTTTCCATCACCCTGAAAAGTGCTCATCTGTAATCAAGTCCCAAACCCATCCCCTCAGGCAAATTCTAATGTTGTTTTCATTGATTGGCCTATTCTGGGCCAATTTCCTGTAAGTGGAATCATGTGACCTGTAGTCTTTTGCATCTGGCTTCTTCCATAGAAGAATGCAGGAGACCTGGGTTCAATCCCTGGGTTGGGAAGATCCCCTGGAGAAGGAAATGGCAACGCACTCCAGTATTCTTGCCTGGAGAATTCCATGGACAGAGGAGCCTGGTGGGCTACAGTCCATAGGGTCAAAAAGAGTTGGACACGACTGAGCAACCACACTTTCGTTCTTCCATGGAGCATGCTTTTAAGGTTCACCTGGGTGAGAACGTTATCATTAGTTCGTTTCTTTATATTGCTAGGCATTATCCTGTTATATGGATAGACCTCATGTTATCCATTTCAGAACACAGGACTCAAGCATAGTGAATGCTTTGTTTGGAGTTAAGAGACACACAGTTCATGCCATGGGTGGTCTTTAACAGACAGTATCCAAAATAGCTAGAATGGTGTTCTTTTCTTATTTCCAAATGGCATTTGTCTGTGTGCCACAAGGCCTGGTAAGCTGGCTACACAGGCTCTCTAAAAACAAAATCCACCAGCCCACAAAAATGTTCCCCTATGACATTTCCTAAGGCTTTGGGGAAAAAAAAAGCATCATTTTATTTCTGATAACTATCCTCACACTCTTGATCTTTAGAAAGGAAAAAAAAAAAAAAAAAAGTATACCTAGAGAGAGATGGGCCTCCCTGGTGGCTTAGATGGTAAACAATCTGCCTGCAATGTGGGAGACCTGGATTCGATCCCTGGGTCAAGAAGAGCCCCTGGAGAAGGGAAAGGCAACCCACTCCAGTATTCTTGCTACAGAGAGAGAGAGAGAGATGGCTTGTCTAAGGAGACATGAGCTAGTGGGGCATCGGAACCAGGATGAAAGCCCTGCTCTGTTTTCTCTCCTACAGCCACCTGCACATAAACTGGAGAATAAACTATACAGACCATAGGCCAATTCTCACTAGAATTCAGTATCGCCTTGACTCAGTCTCAGCTTTAGCATCAGTCTCCTTGGGTTCCCACTCATCGCTCCTAATCTGCATAGATGCTGTAGGGCATGTTGGGCAAGATGGGAGAATAATAGTTATTTTCTTTCAACATTATTTAAGAGAGACCTCAAGTCTGATTTATTTAGGCACAAGCATTGGAATAATCCAATACAAAGAAAGCTGCTTTGTAGGGAAGGCTGCCTAGACTGTAGACTCCAGATTCCTATTCACTCCCCTTAACCCATGGTGTAAGGTCGTCTAGCTGATTTGGGGCTGTGAATCCTATCTGTGCCATCTACGTAACCCCACTCTAGCAGCCCTTCTGTTTATCAAGCCCATCAGTGCTCACAGGGCAGTGGATGAGGCGGTGGGAGTAGAGCCCGCAGCGCCCCCTGCTGGCAAGGGACAGAAATGGTCCCACTCACAGCAGAACTCGGGAGACCCCAAAGGAGGACAATGGAGACAATCCGTCTGCTTCTTTTACCCTAGAGTCCAGAAAGACCTGTTTTCTGGCTCCAAATGAGAGGAGGAGAGCTTGGCAGCAGGTCTCTGGTTATCAGGGCCACAAACCCAGGTGTGAACTAATCAAGTCAGGAACCTGGGATTTGCGCTGCCTGGAAAAGATTCCTTTCAGGGGGATCTTCCTTTCCCTTCAGGGGATCTTCTTGACCCAGGGATCGATTTCACGCCAAATGCCTATACTGCTTGTCAGAGGGACCTGGAAGCATCGTCCTGCCTGCAACCTGCAAGACTGATAAAAAGCAAGTCCTCTGTGCCCATCACATTACTATGCCCTAATATCTATCTGGAATCAAGATTGCCGGGAGAAATATCAATAACCTCAGATATGCAGATGACATCACCCTTATGGCAGAAAGTGAAGAGGAACTAAAAAGCCTCTTGATGAGAGTGAAAGAGGAGAGTGAAAAAGTTGGCTTAAAGCTCAACATTCAGAAAATGAAGAATATGGCATCTGGTCCCATCACTTCATGGGAAATAGATGGGGAAAGAGTGGAAACAGTGTCAGACTTTATTTTGGGGGCTCCAAAAATACTACACCACTACAGATGGTGACTGCAGCCATGAAATTAAAAGACGCTTACTCCTTGGAAGAAAAGTTATGACCAACCTAGATAGTATATTCAAAAGCAGAGACATTACTTTGCAAAACAAAGGTCCATCTAGTCAAGGCTATGGTTTTTCCTGTGGTCATGTATGGATGTGAGAGTTGGACTGTGAAGAAGGCTGAGCACCGAAGAACTGATGCTTTTGAACTGTGGTGTTGGAGAAGACTCTTGAGAGTCCCTTGGACTGCAAGGAGATCCAACCAGTCCATTCTAAAGGAGATCAGCCCTGGGTGTTCACTGGAAGGACTGATGCTAAAGCTGAAACTCCAGTACTTTGGCCACCTCATGTGAAGAGCTGACTCATTGGAAAAGACTCTGATGCTGGGAAGGATTGGGGGCAGGAGGAGAAGGGGACGATCGAGGATGAGATGGCTGGATGGCATCACCGACTTGATGGACGTGAGTCTGAGTGAACTCCGAGAGATGGTGATGGACAGGGAGGCCTGGCATGCTGCAATTCATGGAGTTGCAAAGAGTCAGACACGACTGAGCAACTGAACTGAATTGAATATCTGTCTAAATTTCCCTTCACCTTCCCTTACCGATTGGTGAAGGCCTACTCATCCTGCAAAACCCAAGGGAAGCATCATTGTCTCTGTGAAGCCCCCTGACGTCCCCAGGTAGAGCTGACTGTTAACCTTTCTTTAGGTACCACTGACTGGATCCTGTACATCCCACCGGCACAACTCTCTTATTAATTTGAATTGAAGCGGGTTTTGTACGACTGACATGAATCTCCATGTACCCTGGTGCCTAGCACTGCCCCTGGTATACAGGATGTGCCCAGCAAATGTGTGCTGAATAAGAAAAGCCTTCCTCTCCCAACCTCTGCTTCCCCATCCCGGGAGAATGGGCTTACGGCCAAGCAGTGCAAATGCCAGGTCTTCTCAAAACTCCCAGGTATAATCTCAAAGAGAGATATGGAAAAGTGGAATAAATGAGTAACAGATAGTTCAGATTTTAATGGAATCTGATCATGCAGATGAATAGTCTAAATTGTATTCCCACAAGGAAAGTTTATAAGAGTACCTACCTCTCAATCACTTGATATTATCAGATCTTTCAATTTTTAATCATCTGATGCATGAAAGTATGTATATCAGGTTACTTTAAGTAGTTTTCAGAATGTTAGTGAGGTGAAGCACTTCTTCCTATGTTTAATGGCCATTTGTATTTCCTCTTCAGAGAATAACTTGTTGTATTGATATAACTACTTTTCTATTGAGTTTTTAGGATCTCTTTACGAACTCTGAAGATAAACTTTGTCTTTAATTAGCGAACAATTGTTTTTATTTAAAAAAAGAGATTAGATTTGTGGTTACCAAAGGTGGGGATGGGGGAACTGGATGAAGGCACTCAATAATGTACCAACTTCCAGTTTTAAGATAAATAAGAACTAGGCATGTAATGTACAACATGATAAGATAATTAACACTGCTGCATGTGATATATAAAAGTTGTTATGAGAATAAATCCAAAGAGTTCTCAATGCAACAGGAAAAAAAAAAACCACTCCCAGAGATAGAGGCCTTCCTCCCAGGGACAGGTTTACAGATGGTGGTGACAGAAGTGTGGTAGGAAAGGGGCTGAAGGGATCTAGACCATCACCCGAGGCAGGGTGAGGCCCAGGCTCACAGGACTCTGGCCAGTCTCCAGGAGCAAGTGGATGGGTCCAGCCTTTGGAAACACCGAGGAGGTGCGAGAAGCTGCGAACTAGCGGCGTCTCCGCAGGGCTCACCTTGGCCTGCAGCCCCGGCTCACAGGCTTTGGTTGTCTTGCCCTGGAACGAAGGTTCCCTGTGGCTCTCTCACAGGCAGGTCAGGGCAGGGCCCTGAGCTGCTGAAACGCTTCAAGGACAGGTGCATACACCCTCCCAGGTTCCAAACCTGCTTAAGTCACTGGGAAAGGGTGGCGATGTGCCTGTGGGGCTTTCCAACCACTGATTTTTTCCTTTTTTTTTTTCAATCAGAGGAGGAACTTTGGGGTGCTCAATCATCTTCAAAAGCAAAACACAAAGCATTAATATGACATTATTCTTTAAACACTATAATGATTTTCTAGTCATAATGCAGGTGGTTGGAAGTGTGGGTAGTAGTGAGCAGTAGAAAACACCAGGCCTTTAAATCAACAGCTGTGAGTAGCTTGAGCAATGCCTACCTGCGGGGCTCCCTTTTGCTACATGTAACATTCTCTTTGGGCCTCAGTTTCCTCATCTGTAAGATGGGGTAATATAATACTGACCTCAGAAGGTTGCTGGGGGATTAAATCAGGTAAAAACTGTGTACGGCTCTCAGCCCGGTGATGGCACATGGTGGGTTCTCAATATATGATTTCCTTTCCTATAATTGAACAGTATGTCAAATGGAGGTATTTCCTATAACCCTGAAATTGTGACTAAGACTCATTTGAGGATAAAATGCCCTCAGTACTCTTGATTTGTAAGTTCAAGGAACTGACAAAACTTGGGGCCAGTCACCCACTCCCCCACCTCCACAAGACTGTCCTAGTCCAGAATCAGTCTTACCATCAAAGACCAGTATCACCCACTTCAACCCACCCAACCCCAAATCAGGAGAAGATCCAGATGAGAGAATGGCACTGAGGGTGGGCAAGGGTGGTCGTGACTCATGATCTGAGAGGCAGGGTATCCCTGCCCCTTACCCAAGGAGCAAGAAGGTGGGGTCTGGGCACCTCTGCAAGTCAAAGGGGTGGAGGCCCCAAGAAAATTTTCTCTGAGTGGTGGTGCTGGCACCCCAGGGCCGCGTGGGGACACCTGCTTAGAAGAGACTTGGCAGAGCTGCCTACGGGCCTCCCAAGCTGGAAACAGCTGGAGAGAGGCCATAAGGTGGGGACATCCAGGTGCCAGGAGGTCTGTTCCATCGCTGCAGGTGGAGGACAGAGCCCACGCATTCCTGCTGTACCATGGTAGGGAATGCAGGGACCACGAGGCTGAGGTCTACGGCCTTGCCGGGCCCACCTCAGTGTAGGGACAGAGTCCTCATTAGGGGGATGGGAGGCGAAGGCTACCAGCTGGGGGTGAGCTGGAAAAGCTGGTCAAACCTCCCACCAGACCAGCAGACCCTGGAAGCAGCGTGGGATTGAGTGCCCGATTGGCTGGGCACACGGAGACCCCCACCCGGGACAGTGGCAATGATAGTCACCCAAGAGAATGGCAGCAACTTCATCCCTGGCAGAACTCTGCTTCTCTGCTCTGGCCCCGATCCTGGCCGCTCAGGCACAGGGACGAGGGGGAGGGGAGGGAAGGCATCATGCCCCATCCCCCTTCAGTCTTCCAAAGCCACCTGCTCTGGGGGACACCAGGAAAAGGCTTTGAGTTTGAGACTGAAGTTTAAAAATGAACAAGACTGAGCCTTAAATACTGACATAAATCTATTCTTAAATTTATGGCGTAAAGCCTTAAAAGCATGTGCACGCATGTGTGCCTGCTCTGAATCTTTCACAACTGTGTCTGAATCTTTCGCAACTCCATGGACTGAGGCTTACCAGGCTCCTCTGTCCATGGAGTTTTCCATACAAAAATAATGGAGGGGTTGCCATTTCCTCCTCCAAGGCATCTTCCCAACCCAGGGATGGAACCCATGTCTCCTGCATCTCCTAATAACGGTGCAAGACTAAAGAGAAATAGGTTCTGACCCAGATACTAAATGAGCCTCAACCCAGCAGGAAAGATGGGGGTTAGCATAGCACAGGTGGGGGCAGTTTCTGAAAAACTCACTTCACGGTTATACCCCAGTGACCAATTCTCAACCCACTGGTTCCAGTCTGTTCTTCTCTGCTCAGAGACTCACAGGGCCACATCCTGCCACTGACCAGGGGCCAGGGTTGGTCCCTCTGCAGGATATGCCTTTGGGAATGGCCCAGCATCTTCTGAGACAGTGTCCACTAGGACAGAGGTTCTACATCTGTTTTAACTTCATCTGTACATGGCATGCTTGGATTTTATCCATCTGCTGTCCCCAAAGACACCACGAACATGAGCTCTGAAATCACTTGGGTTCAACACCCTGCCCTGCCACTCACTCACTATAGGCTTCACAACTTCATTAAGGCAAAATTTCCTCATCTATAACTCGGTCTATTGTAAATTCCATCGCCTGTTGTGAGAGCTGGAGCTGATGCAGATAAAAGCCTTCAAAGCACGTGTGTGTGCGCTCAGTCGTATCTGACTCTTTTGCGATTCCATGGACTATAGCTCACCAGGCTCCTCTGTCTGTGGAATTTTCCAAGCAAGAATACTGGAGTGGACTATCATTTCCTCCTCCTCCAGGGGATCTTCCTGACCCAGGGATCGGACCCAGGTCTCTTGCATCTCCTGCACTGGCAGGTGGATTCTTTTCACTAAGCCACCTGGGGGCAGCTGGTACTTATTCATTCAACAAACATTTGTTGAATAGACTCTCTATGCCTTAAGGTATAGAGAAGACGGGGGCAGGTGGGGGCAGGGGAGAGATAAGGCAAGCAGAAGGCAGGACAATGGGTAGATGGACGGCAGGGTGGCTAGGGTCACCTTCAGACCACATGAGATGAAGCTGGCCTCCGGTCTGCATCCCCTGGAGCTCCATCTGCTATGCATAACTTGTAGAAGCCCCTGTTGATGCTCTGCTGTGGGGGCACACGCCTGGGATCTAATCACGCCCAGGAACTAGAAGGAATGTTGCGCCCGCCACCTACACCAACACCAGCACCAGCACTCTCTTCCAGGAAGAAGTCATGTGCTCCTTGGAACAGAAATTTGCATCTCTCTATGTCTCCATTGAAATATCACCAACAACCCCCCATGCCCCAGCAAGGTGCATGCCATTCAGCCCAGGTCTCATCCCCGGTGGAGGAGGGCCCACAGCCCAGACCAAGCAATCCTCTATGGACCCTTCTCTCTGAGCTCAGATGAAGGCTGATCACCAAGAGCTCGCTCAGAGACTTCTGAAAGTGATCGTGTCTGACCCAAGGACAGCCCCAGCCTATTAGAGGTCCCACTTGGGGAACTGCAATCAGAAACATAAGATACCAGTAGTGGCCGCCCACCTCCAAAACTGAGACTACAGTCCAGAAACCCAGCCAGGACAACCAAGCCTTCCCCACGCAGCAGGGCAAAGGTAGGGCACAGGGCCAAAAGGTTCATGTTTGCAAACTTACCTGCTCCACAGGGCTGCATCTTTCCTCAGCGCTGCCCGCCTCCCCACCCTAACCTCCAGAGTCGATGCTAACAGGCAACTTTGCGAAACACAAGCATGCTAGGGTGGTGTCATCTGAAGCCCACACGGCTCTACCTGTTCTGGGAAAACTGGAGGCAGGTGCAACCTAATGAGTTTGGGAGGATGCCGGGCCCTGTGGCAGCCTTGGAGCTGGCAACTGCTTGTATTTACAAACAGGAGACAGAGAGAGAGAGAGACAGCGTGGTTCCATAGTGAGACATTGCCTGAGGAGGCTAAGAATCCAGACCAGCCATCTCCAGACCAACACTTAATTGAACAGCAAACCACCAGCAAACACTAATGTGTTAATTAGCCACCAAATTGGAGTTAATTAAAAACTAATCAGGATGTCAGAACGGAGCATCTCATTAATAAATCACGTGTTTTTTTTTTTTTTGAGCTAGGAAAAGTGATGCTTCTTCTAATAAAAGAGATAAGGATTAGGCATTTTTCCCTGGGAACTTGTACAATTTAAATATGTTCTGTGGTTAAGTGTTCTCTCTCCCACAGATAAGGCCTGGCTTGATAATTAACTGACTCGCCGGTCATGTGAATCAAATCAGCATTGTGTGATGAAACCCTACTCAGAGGGAACTGGCTCCATCTTTACTGCTCCCTCTGCACCAGGCGGACAAGGCTGGCATGGTTGGACTGGCACTCTCGGAGTGATTCTTCAGGTTGTCAAAGAAACTGGCATCCTCAAGTGTAGACAAGCATTGAGCAATCTCAAAACCAGAAAGAAACAAGACTGGAAGAGCCTATCAGGACCCACTGACTTAACTCTATAAATGTCATCAATAAGTAACAGCTGGGCATTTCAAACAGTGAAAGGGCAACTTCATGACAGGTGCTGACTCACCTTCCGCAGAGAGTCCCTGGATGTTTATTCCCTTAGCTGCCAGGAAATTCAAGCAGGCATCTATGTTTTCAATCTAGGAGGGAAAAAATATATATATACACTCAATAAATGTTTAGCCTTCTCCAGAGCCATCTCTTACTAGGAACAAGAGGCTATGTCAGAAGAGGGTTCATTGTGCATTTGCTAAGTTTCTCGAAGAGGAAAAAAATGACATGAAAATGCCGAATGGACAGATGGATGGATGGATGCAGGTCAGGACTCTCCTTTGTCTGTACTTGCACAGGAAAAGGTTACCTAATATCCTAACCACACACAGTGCCAAGAGTCCAGGCCTTGGATTGCTCACGGCTGCCAAAAATAACCAGGGTGAAATCGGAGCCCTCGCGCGGATCGCTGTCACCAGCGCTATCCTGAACGCTGGCTGGAGCAGCTGCCAGAAACATGGAGGTGGGGACGAGGTTAGGAGACCCACCCCCACCCCCCCACCCCCAGCAGCTGGGAGAGGTTTCCAGCCCCCGAGGCGGCGAGCAGTCAAATATAAAAAGTGAATGGGAATTTCAGCAGGAATCTGGGTAGTGTTGACTCACAAAATTCTCAGGATGGCAGGCATCGCAGAGGACCAAGCAGAGTTGCCAGCTCACCCAACCTCTGTCCTCTGTATCTTCTGTGGCAAGAAGGGACTCGACCCCACCAGAGTCTGGGAGGCCTTCCAGGCTTTCCAGGGTGAATGCTACAGCCAAGGGCAAGCCCACATCCCCCATGCCCCCATGCCCCCACCCCCCCACAGGAAAGAGCAATTAGGTCATTCCCAAAGGTCTAATTTGACTTCAGTTGTCAGGGTTAATTACTTTTAGGTCTACAGGAAAATGTTCAGGCTTGATTCATGTCAGTGGTAACCATAAATAAAAGAAATTGCTGTGGACTTGACGGAGGGAACTTTGGATTTCACAGAGTTCTCATTTCACGTCTTCCTTACCTCTACAACCCCCAGCCCCTGCCCGACTTCCCAGGCTCCAGCCACATGCTTATGAGCTCAAACCAGTATTTGACCCAAGGGGTTTGTTCTGAACCCATAAATGACTATCACAGTGTGCTTGTGACCATTCTCCTCTCCTCCCCCAAGCAACATCCTGATGGCTCCTTCGTAGCCATAGAGTAAAGTGTCTGCATTTTACGAGCTCTCATTTGAGTACAGTCTGGCTCCAAGGCAGTCTTCTTAAAGTTCATGTCCACCCTCCCCTGATGTCTGGCATTCTCTGCTCTCAGTCTTTGCAGCTTCTAGACATGTTAAGTTAAGCTTGGGGACACCTGAATAAAACTGCATCCACTGAAAAAGAATCTGCTCCATCCTTGCCTTTTTTTTTTTTTTTAAGCTCAGGTTCCCATCTCTTTCCCAGCTTCCAGGGTCTTCATGTGGGAGGCATTCTTTCATCTCTGGGAAAAGGAGTGGAATGCTATTTCCCACAGATAAAATAAATGCTGATGCTATGGATTTTGCCTTCCACCATGGCAGAAAGTGGTATCTTACAAAGCAGGAGGAAAAATGAGATGGCTTTAAGCGCTCTTTTCTTCTTTCCAGTGCAGGATGACCAACAGTGACAATTCAGGTGCTGCCATCTTGGAGGGAAGTGGGGGAGAAGGGGGTGGTCAAAGGAGGAAGAGAACGGTTGGGAGGATCCTATGCAAGGTGTTTAGAGCAGCCAGCTTCTGTGTAGAAGTGTAATAAAAATCCTCTCTCTAAATGTGACTGCACTCTATTATAAAACCCTGTTTTTGAAAATTCATGCTATTGCACACAGTGGTAACAGGTCAAAACCACTAAAAATCCTAAAAAGGATTTTTGCCTCCATACTAAGGTACTAATATTGAAATCACGGTAAAATTATAAAATTCCCCTGCTACCACTTGTCTCTTCCTATAATCCTATCCACTTTTTTGGGTGTGTGTGTTTATTTTTAATTTTAAATTAATTTTATTGCAGTATCGTTGATTACAAAGTTGTGTTAATCTGTACAGAAAAATGATTTAGTTATATATACATTCTTTTCCATATTCCTTTCCTTATAGTTTATCACAGTAACACTGGATACAGTTCCCTGTGCTATACAGGACCCAAACCTACTTCTTTTAATATCTCGTGGTACACAGCTCAGAAAGGAGGCTTTGGCAATCATGTCCCCATGGAAAATGAGAAGTAGAAAAGGCTGACTGTCCCTGAACCTGATAATGCAAAATCAAAAATAGTGTATTTGTTATTTATCCTGTGAGGTGTCACGTGGCTGGACTGAGATGGGTAGGTTTAGGTTTTTCACCAATACCGTGGCAGTGCAACAGTGAACACACGGAAAAGGACAGCCACCAAGAGAGTAAGGAAAAGCTCTGCTTACTGCGACACGGCAGTTCTACAGAACTCCCTTCCAAGGAGCACGTGTACGGAGCATTCGATGCATGTGTCGTCATTTAAAGTCCATGGTAATTTCTTTTTGCAAGGCTAGCCTTGGTAGATTTCAACTGATCCATGGGTTTTCTTTTTAAATGTTAAATTATGTTAAGGGAGGAATAATATACAGGGGTTACCTAGAATACTTCATCTCTCTTTTTTTTTTACAGTCCTATCACTCTGTCAACGAATTTCATAGTTTTTCGCTGAGTGAAGGAGACTAGGAAAGGAGGATTTAATGCAACCCTCCCCATCCCCGGCGGGGGGGCATCTGGCCATATCTGGTCACATTCAAGGTTGTCATAACCCTGGAGGGAACTGACATCTAGTGTTCAGAGGCTACGGATGCTACTAATACAGATCCCTCCCAATAAAGAATTATCCAACCCCACATGTCAGCAGTGCCAAGGGTGAGATTTCTGAGATGATTCTTTTAATCACTCATTCAATCAAGGTAATGATGGGATGTTTGCTCCGTGCCAGGTACTACGCTCCATTCTTTTGCTGGTGTTGGTGCAGAGTTCTCCTCCCAGTCCAGGAGTCCACATTTACACAGTCCTTCTCTTTAGGGTCCACACACACCCTGACTCCCCTCCATTTCCAGGAGAATCAGAGCATCTAATAAACAAGGGAAACATTAGGATCTCCCTCCATTAGGTGAAGGGAAGGGGCCCCAGGGCAGCAGGAATGCTTTCTCCTAAAGAGGAGATGAAACAGGAACACTATCCAGATGGCTGAGCTGCACTCCCAGAAAACATAAAACCTAAAAATAAGAACTTGGTTCATCATTTAAAAGACAGTTCATAAGCCCGTCAAGCGCCCTGAATTTTTTTCCCCCTCTACCATGAATTCTCTGCTCACAGGAGGAGTTCAAAACACATTCCTCAAGTTTCAAATCCATTCTTTAATAATGTTGCATTAAGGTTAAAACTCATGCCTGACAAGGCAGCAGAGACCCATGCTCTTTTCATCTGTACCCCAGGAAGGGCAAGGGGCTGGGGAGCAAGGTCAGATGTGGATTCCAACCTCCTGCTTCACTTGGAATGAGATCAGAAGGGGAGACTGTTTCTTTGATCCAGGCTCTCTTGTGATTCAAAATCACCTTAAGGTTTTCTTATAAACACTGTTCAGGTAAACAATCCAGCCTCCGGTATGACTGAGACTGCATACTCCCACCACATCATCCCTGGAGGGGACTGGCCAGTGGCAGCCCTGGGGTTCCCATCACAACACAATGAGGTGCCCATCTTTAAAGAGGCTCGTGGCTCATATGGGATCCAGACATCTAGTGCGGGATGCAGATCCTGTTAAAGTTGAGAGGCAGAGCGAAGGAAAAGACTCTTCACCAGCAAAGTATGTAAATAGAACCGAAGTTGTTCATTAACACATAGCGGCCAATATAAACTGCTTTCCAAAATTAGCTGGAAAAAAAATCTGTGCAAAGTCTGACATTCCAGTGTTACTGAGGGGGGTGGGGAGGGGCACTGGGTGAGAAGGCTGCTGTAGCTGTTGCCACAGAAATGGGCCCAAGAGCTCTGGGATCAAGCTCCTGGAGTTTGTAATGCTAGCTAGGGTGGAGGCAGGAAGCTGAGAAATGGGACCGCAACACCAGAGATCCCGGGAGGAGAAAGGAGCTGGATGAAAGAGAGGGCAGAGTAAGGGGACAAACTGAGCCCAAGATGCACTTCCCAGGGTGTCCCTTGCTTTGGGGCCATGCGCGGCCTCTACCCTGTGTGGTCCATGAACATCCAAGAGAGAAAGGCTGGCAATTTTAAGCCTTTCCCCCACTCTCAGCCAGGATCTCCATCCCATAGTTGAATAGCTCCTCAACAGTCTCTAAACATTAGACCTGCAGGGCAACTTCCATGGACCAAGTACATTGTAGCCTAGCTCTCCCACATCCAGAAATACAGAAACTCTACATCCAGCCCAGACAGAGAGCAAGGAAAATCAAAACAAATGGCAAACAACTGGAAAGAGAAGGGAGGGGGCTGGCAGGCAAACGGAAAACTTTACATTTCAGTCATGGTTAAGGCCGGACTGGGTCTTGTGATACCGTAAAATATGCAGACCTCAGAAGCACTGCTGTATATCTCCTCTGTAGCTTAGAGACTGATCAAATACCATCTGTTGTGGCAGTTGCCATGGTAGCATTTCACTCTGAATACCAGCATAGCTGATTGCAAAGTGTATGAAACTGATTAATCCAGATGAAGACCATCTCTACCGCAGCCCAAGGGAAGGTCAGGTTCCAGGCAGACCAAGTAAATGGGGTGCTAGTTTTGATGAGTTTAAGTTTCTCACCAAGCCCCTTGGAGGTCTCCATCTTGAGAAGATGAAATTGACAAGGGAGGCAAACAGATGCTGCTCTCGAGTCAGGCTTGATCATAGTCATTAAAAAAACAAAACAAAACATAAACTGCCTAGGGCTTAGGTAGTGGGGCACCTGGACCTCACACAAGGCTGAACAAGAACCTGTATGTTCTAAGGACTTGAAAAGCACTGTATAGCTTCTTCTTGAGTCTCTTAGCACAAACAACTTCCTTCCAGAAGTATGTGTGATCCTCACACCTGATACTGCTACTTGTCAACAAAAACAATTATCATTCATCCATCTGTTTATCCATTTCTTCATCCATATCTACTGAGCATCTTCAGGGTGTTAGGCAGTGTGTTGGTACTGGGTATACAGTGGTGAATTAAAGAGACATAATTCCTGACCTTGTAGAATCTACAGTCTAATGTAGGGGGAACTGGCATTAAATAAACAGAACACCAATACCATCTGTCATGTACTAAAGGACTTGATCAAGCCTGGAAGGATGGTGGGGGGTGTCCAGTGAGAATTCAAGGAAGAAATAGAAAGTTGGTGCACAGAAATAAGGCCTTTGTTCTCTTCACTGATGTAACCCCAAGCACCCAGAAGAGCATAGGGCGCATTGTATGTACTCAAGATATGTTTGTTGCAGGGAAATTTGAGCTGAGATGTAAGAGTGAGCCAAGTACTGACAGCAGGGAAGAGAAGAACACCCCCATCACAGGTTTCATGCAGGTTGAGGCCTCGCACATTCTGGGAACCAAAAGAGAGTCAAAATGGCTAAAGGCTAGGGAGCAATGGAGAAGAGCAGAGAGAGAGGATCCAGAGCAAAAGCAGAGCACTGGGCCACACTCAGGAACGGAAGCAGAAATGGAGAGAAGGCAAGGGTCCTTCTTGTTCTTAGGGAAGCCTTGGCACTCCATTACTATGGCAACAGCAGCCAGGCCAAGCCCTTCCAGGCTTGTCTGAAAGCTTCAGGATGGATGAGCTGTGCTGTGTCAGGCGGATCAAGCAGTGCCTTCAAGGTGGGGCTCCAGTGACATCCGGACTGGGCACTAAGATGGGGAGGGTTTGGAAGGGCAGGGCCATGCCCTGGTCACATTTACTGGGAAGGTCTGTTTCCTATCTACTAGGCCTCTATGCTCTCCTGACACTCCTTCGCCTTGCCAGTTTCCAAAAACAAAAATAGAAGGAAAAAAAGAAAAGAAATCCAACCATGAAACCAGACCCAAAAGTACTCTGGGGAACTGCGCTCCTGAACGCCTGTCTCACCAGCATTGTCTTTTGCTGTGCATTTCTGGGGACCACGACCTGATGCCTGATTGCCCAGTCTCACATTTTTCTCCATCTATGTCAGTGTTCAGCCACCTCAAATGGTCATATGGTCACGGGCCACAGCGTGGTCCTGGGGGGGTGCACACCCCCTGCAGGACACGGCAGCAGGGCCCAGACAAAGCAGTTCTAATTTTAGAAGGGAACCCCAGAGAGAAGGGAGGTATGCCCATGCTTCTGATTCTTCCAGGTGGGGAAACATTCAGGATTATCTCCCTTGTAAGCCCCACCTGCTGCTACATGCTTGGCAGACACGTAAGGCCATCTTTGGCCACAGCGCTCCATACCTGCTGTGCCAGCTCTGGCCATTGAAGCTTCAAAGCTTTCAGAAATTCATCTCTAGCTCTCTTGGTGGCTTTGAAAGAGAAAGCTTCAGAATGAGGGATTCAGGCGCTGGATGGGGCTTGAGTGTCTCTGTCAGATTGGTTCTCTGCTGCTTTAATGCCTTGCTTAGTTGCTTCCTTTAATCTGGCAATGGTATCCTCCTTATCTTTTAAGATATTTATAACTTGGGCTTTCTAAGATGTTGTCAAGAATTCCTTTTTAACAAGATTTTATAGGAGCCTCTCTGCTATTACAGCAAAGGATAAGTCCATATGGATACGAAAAAAAAAAATTTCTCTAGAGGAGAAGAAAATTGAAAACAAGAATCTCGAATTCCTCCAGTAGCTATCTTTTTCCACTTTGCTTCCAACTGCCTAGAATTGTTTCATTGCCCGGTTATTTTCTGACTTCTTGATTTTTCCCTTGGGGCCTGGAAGGGGCGCCATGGCTAAGTTCTCCAAGTCAGCCCTTGATCTGGAGGCCCCAGATCAGATAGATGCTTAGAGTTGAGCTCCACAGTGTGTCTGCTTTCAGACTCAGCGGTCCTCCCGGAGGGCGAAAGCACCCTGGGGGTTAGTATCATGTGTGTGTTCCTTCAGGAAGGCATTCTGCACATCATTTCTTCTGCTACAATGTCAGAGTAACGATCCCTAACTTCCTAGCACTCCCAAAGGGATTAGTCCAAGTGGAGGTCTCCATCAAAAGCTGACACAGATGCTAAAAGGAAAATGATGAGGGCTTAAGGAGTAATATTTACAGGAAAAAAAAAAAAAGGCTTTGTTGTTGTTTTTCAGTCTCCAAGTCATGTCCGACTCTTTGCGACCCCATGGACTACAGCACACCAGGCCTCTCTGTCCATCACCAACTCCCGGAGTTAGCTCAAGTTCATGTCCACTGAGTCAGTGATGCCATCCAGCCATCTCATTCTGTCGTCCCCTTCTCCTCCTGCCCTCAGTCTTTCCCAGCATCAGGGTTTTTCCCAATGAGTCAGCTCTTCACATTAGGTGGCCAAAGTATTGGAGCTTCAGCTTTTGCATCAGTCCTTCCAATGAATATTCAGGGTTAATTTCCTTTAGGATTTGATCACAGGTTTGATCTCTGTGCTGTCCAATGGACTCTCAAGAGTCTTCTCCAGCTCCACAATTCAAAAGCATCAATTCTTCAGTGCTCAGCCTTCTTTACGGACCAACTCTTATATCCATGCATGATCACTGGAAAAAACATAGTTTTGACAATAGGGATCTCGTTGGCAAAGTGATGTCTCTGCTTTTTAATATGTTATCTAGGTTTGTTATATCTTTTCTTCCAAGGAGCAAGCATCTTTTAACTACATGGCTCCAGTCACCATCTACAGTGATTTTGGAGCCCAAGAAAATAAAATATGCCACTGCTTACACTTTTCCCCCATCTATTTGCTATAAAGAGATGAGACTAGATGCCATGATCTTAGTTTATTGCATGTGGAGTTTTGAGCCAGCTTTTTCACTCCCCTCTTTCACCTTCATTAAGAGGCTCTTTAATTCCTCTTCACTTTCTGCCATTAGAGTGGTATCACAAGCTTTGGGGTCAGACAAATCTGATTTCAAATCCTGATTCTGCCATTTACTGAATTACAATCATCAGCAATTTAACCTCAATGACCTGATCTGTAAAATGGGCGTTACACCCATCACACAGGGTGGTGGCGATGATTATATGAGAGGATATGTGCATGTGGTACTCAGTGGGTGCCCAATAACTGGCAGTTTCTGTTAGCGTATTGTCACTTCTGATATGACTGTCCCTTGGCAACAGTGCTCAGACCATACATGCCCAGTGCCGTGTCTGGAGTTGGCCTCTGGCAAAACAGAGAGAATTAGACAAGCTTATTTGGTCTGCTTTCTATTCCTCCTCCTGGGATTTCCTCTCTATCACCTGATGTGTAACTGTCTCTTAACAAAGATGCTTACGCCAAGACAGAAGGGTCTGCTACTATCCTCTCACCAGTTCCCTCTCCTGGAGGTACTTGCATTCCATCACAATTATTAGGGGACAGTATCTACTGATACAGATTTTGAACTCTACACTAGATTCGAGTTCCCTGAGAAACTACTCTTAAAAACCCAAGAAAACTGTTAACTGCGTCAAGTCTCAAAGTCATCAGCTATAGCACAGGAATACTGATATTAATAACTGTCTCATAGCAGTACTGTTGAGTTCATGCACTGACATAAGTCAAGGGTCTGGTACCTTCCATAGTGTTCATGGGGTTCTCAAGGCAAGAATACTGAAGGGGTTTGCCATTCCCTTCTCCAGTGGACCACATTTGTCAGAACTCTCCACTATGACCCGTTTGTCTTGGGTGGCCCTACACGGCATGGCTCATAGTTTCATTGAGTTAGACAAGGCTGTGGTCCATGTGATCAGTTTGATTAGTTTTCTTTGATTTTGGTTTTCATTCTGTCTGATGCTGAAGCTGAAACTCCAATACTTTGGCCACCTGATGGGAAGAACTGACTCATTGGAAAAGACTCTGATGCTGGGAAATTGAAGGCAGGAGAAGGGGATGACAGAGGATGAGATGGTTGGATGGCATCACTGACTCACTGGACAAGAGCTTGAGCAAGCTCTGGGAGTTGGTAATGGACAGGGAAGCCTGGCATGCTGCAGCCCATGGGGTCGCAAAGAGTTGGACACGACTAAGCGACTGAACTGAACTGATGCTGCTGCTGCTAAGTCGCTTCAGTCATGTCTGACTCTGTGCGACTCCATAGACGGCAGCCCACCAGGCTCCCCCATCCCTGGGATTCTCCAGGCAAGAACACTGGAGTGGGTTGCCATTTCCTTTACCAATGTATGAAAGTGAAAAGTGAAAGTGAAGTCACTCAGTTGTGTCCAACTCTTAGCGACCCCATAGACTACAGCCCACCAGGCTCCTCCATCCATGGGATTTTCCAGGCAAGAGTACCGGAGTGGGGTGCCATCGTCTTCTCCATTACACAGACCTTTAAAAATGCTATTTATACAATCCCATAAAGGCAGAGTACTAGACACTCAAGGCATCTTCTGAAAGAGAAAGATCATTTGGGGTTGTGAGACATTCTGAGATCTGCTAAATTTTATGACAGTGTAGCGTCTTTACGAATGGGCTCCTTGAAGCAAAAATTCACTTTGACCCTGTTGGAATCAGTGTTTTCTATCCAAAAAGTTCTCAGGTCAAAGTCTCCTCTGTTAAGCTACATGAAAAGCCCTAAGCCTTACACAAGTAGTTTGTGAAGAAGAGTCAATTATTTTTTGCATAAAAATTTGAATTTACCCACAGAGAAGGATACAGACTTGGATTCCAACTTCTAGACCCCATGGCTGACACTCAAATGAATGCAGAGAAGCAGTACTTGTTGGAGAATTTCACCCAGGGACAAACTGGAACCTGGCAGCCTCATTCATTCCTGGAAAAGTGATGACTGAGTATTTACTCTCTCCCAGGCCCTGCTCCAGGGAAAGGGCAAAACAGTGGTGATGAGACACTGTGGTCCTTCCTTTCTGGAAAAGACAGCTTCCCAAGCAAGAGCAGACTTTAAACAAATATCATGCCCACTAAACAAAGTGATACAAGCTAATTTAGACCTATTAGCTCACCTGCTCAGACGTCTGTCACTGAACCTCTGGGCTTTTTCTAGAAAGCCTGGGATCTTTTTGTACTTTTGTCATGCATGTGTTGTGTATGTGTGTGTGCACTCAGCCGTGTCTGACTCTTTGTGACTCCTCTGTCTATGGAATTCTCCAGGCAAGAATACTGGAGTGGGTTGCCACTGCCTTCTCCAATTTTTGTCATATTCCCATGCTTAAACTCATAAGACACCACAAAGTCTTCAAGAGGCAGCAGACCATAAATGCAAAACAAAGCCAAACCGTAGATCCTTGATCTACCCTAAGAGTGCAGTAAATCCTCAGCTGTGGAGGCGCCACTGGAGTCTATCGTATCACCCACAAAGCCAACACATACAAAAGAACAGAGTAATGAGATAATTAATTTGTAGATGAAGGCCAGGTTGGTGACCAGTTCCCTCACACTAACCTGAAAAACTCAGTTTTGTGGCTCAGCCAGCCCGCCAATGGCCATTGTTTGTGGTCCTTGTGTGTTGTTCATGAGTATCTGACCCATGGACCGGGCTTCCTCAGTGGCTCAGTAGTAAAGAGGAGGACAGTGCAGGAGATG
The DNA here is from genome assembly GCA_917880005.1 of Nanger dama. Lineage (NCBI taxonomy): Eukaryota > Metazoa > Chordata > Mammalia > Artiodactyla > Bovidae > Nanger > Nanger dama. The sequence goes on along the minus strand of CAKJTW010000085.1, from coordinate 2,129,892 downwards.
CAGAGACACAGGTTTGATCCCTGGGTCAGGAAGATCCCCTGGAGGAGGAAATAGCAACCCACTCCAGTAATCCTGCCCAGAAAAGTCCCACGGATAGAGGAGACTGATGGGCTACAATCCACGGGGCTGCGAAAGAGCCAGACACAACTAAACAGCAACAAAGCTGACCCATGGAGTCCTGCCCCGCAGTTCCCAGGACAGCACAACATGTTAATAACTGAGTACAAGATGCATCCTGGCAGCACAGATAAGCAGACACATTTAAATGCTTTAATACTCAATTCAGAATCCTGAAGACTTTGCACTCTCACTGTGCTGAAGGCTGGAAGGAAGGGAAGCCAACTGCTCTGTTATCCTCTCCTTGTTTTAATACATATCACCTGTAGTGTTAATTTCTGTGGAAGATGTAACTAAAATATCGCCATTAAGAGAAAAAAGAAACGGCATATTTGGGGATTTCCTTGCAATTCAGTGGTTTGGACTCTGTGCTTTCACTGTGAGGGTCTGGGTTCAATCCCTGGTTGGGGAATAAGATTCTACCAGCCGCTGCTGCTACTGCTACGTCGCTTCAGTCGTGTCCGACTCTCTGCGGCCCCATAGACGGCGGCCCACCAGGCTCCTCCGCCCCTGGGATTCTTCAGGCAAGAACACTGGAGTGGGTTGCCATTTCCTTCTCCAATGCAGGAAAGTGAAAAGTGAAAGTGAAGTTGCTCAGTCGTGATGTGTGGCCAAAAAAAAATATTATCATTGTTGCCCACTTCAATTTCAGATGCTGCTAGGCACAATACTATTATCACATGCCAGGCATAATATTAGGCCTTTTCACATACATTACACTTAAATCCATTTTTATATTCACAAGCTGTTATGGTTTCCTGCTGCTGCTGCTGCTGCTAAGTCGCTTCAGTTGTGGCCAGCTCTGCGTGACCCCATAGACTGCTCCTCCGTCCCTGGGACTCTCCAGGCAAGAATACTGGAGTGGGTTGCCATCTCCTTTTCCAATGCATGAAAGTGAAAGTGAAGTAGCTCAGTCGTGTCCAACTCTTAGCGACCCCATGGACTACAGCCTACCAGGCTCCTCCGTCCAAGGGATTTGCCAGGCAAGAGTACTGGAGTGGGGGTGCCATTGCCTTCTCCTGTTATGGCTTCCTAGTGAACATTAATAAGGAATTTGGGAGATTTTGCAAGTAGTACACCGAGAAACTAGATCTGGTCAATAGTTTCAAGTTTCAAAATCTATGATCAAGGCAAAGAGCTACTTGTCAACCAATCAAAAAGTATATGAGATTAAAAGTAATTAAGAATATAATCAAGAATTAAAATAACTCAACTCTGTTTACTGCCACTGCCAGAATGTCAGAGCTGTGGGCAAAGTCACTGAAAGAGGAGAACAAATGAAACAAGGAAGGTCTCTTTTACAGGATATCCTCCAAGTTTCCCAAGACTGCTAGTGTACTTGTGAAGAAATAGTGACAATTCTTAACTTGTCATATAACACTAATCTGTTACTATTTCCATCCTTGTCAAGTATTTATCTGAACCAGATAAAACTGCCATTTTTGTACATAGAAAATGGTTAAATACTAGCTATTTCATATGGTTCTCTGTTATCAACATATTAGAAAGATGGTTCCTCCTAAAAGCTAAAATTATATTGCCAGGTGTCATAAAAATTCATCACTTTATAGCCACTGACAAAGAATCTATAAGTTCTGAGACTCAGAATCAAATCTCTGCAAGTGTCTCTCCAGGGAGTTTCATAAGACTGATGATGATACATCTTGACTTATATATACACAAAGTCAGAAAAAATACAGCATCCATAAGCTAACCCCTCAAAGGCCCTTTGCTCTGGTTCTAAGAATTTCTTTTTTTTTTTTATCATGATTGTTTTATTATTTTTTTTATTTTATTTTTACTTTATTCTACTTTACAATACTGTATTGGTTTTGCCATACATTGACATGAATTTCTTCTGCACTCTTCCCTTAGAGAAGCAGACTGGGGCCAGGGTAAGACTTTCATTCCAAGTTGCTTCATCTCGAAACTTCCCACAGAAGGCGAGCACTAGTCATCCTTCACAATCGTGAAGGGAAGCCCAGGTCACAGGCCCTCTCCTCTCGCCTTCCTGTTCCTTCAGGGGAAAGTGTGAGAAAGAAGTTCTGCCCTCTTATTCAGCTCTATATGACTGTTCCTATGTTCGCACCAATGTGGGAATCTACTCTTCAGGAAAAGCCAACTCACGCCCGGGTCACCACTGGCATCTGACAGCACTGGCATTCAGAGGATATTTTAAAGGAGGAGATGCAAGTCAAGGAGCTCTCGGGACCAGAGGTGAAATCTGAGGAACCGCAGGTTTCTCAGAGGTTCCTGGCTCCCTTTGGACAAAAGTACTTAATTTTCCCAAGCCTCAGTTTTCCTTTTAGTAAAATGGAGATAATTATCCCTTTCTTGAGAGCCTTATAGACTCCTCTCAAGAAACTAATATTTATATGCGTAGAAAACGTGACACACTGGACTAGATTCTTCTCCATACATTATTATTTCAATTAATTTTCACCACTAGATAAGGTAGGTATTATCATCACTTTTCATATGGGGAAACGTAGGCATAGAGCGTTTAAATGCCTTCCTAAAATTATGGTTATTAAATGGCAGGGTTGGAATGTGAACACTCACGCGATGTTTTGTAAGCTATGAAGCCTATACACATGGGCATTAACAATGAAACAACAGGAGTTCAGTGTCGCTGTGGAGGAGGAGAATGATCACACAGTTTTGTCATTCATTTCCTTGGAGAAAGAAAGGCAAATAATTAATCCATCCAAACTAAGCCCAATCTTTACATCTGAAAGATGAAGAGCACTTCACAGAGGAGGGAGTGACTTCTCCAACATCCTTTTGGACATGTTTTGTGGATGATATTGATGTTCTTTTACAGTGTTTTGAAATCGTCTAGGGCAGAATTATTTAAATCAATATAAATAGTACAGGCATTATTTTGATGTCAAAATGCTCCCCAAATGGATTTTTTTAAACCACCATATGCCAGAGTTTAGATCTCCTAAGAAAGATCACCTCATGCGAAGAATTGACTCACTGGAAAAGATTCTGATGCTGGGAGGGATTGGAGGCAGGAGGAAAAGGGGACGACAGAGGATGAGATGGCTGGATGGCATCACTGACTCGATGGACTTGAGTCCGAGTGAACTCTAGGAGTTGGTGATGGACAGGGAGGCCTGGCGTGCTGAGATTCAGGGGTCGCAGAGTTGGACACAACTGAGCGACTGAACTGAACTAAAGAAAGATCAGGAATTAGAACTTATGAGAACATAACAGTTTGAGGGTGAAAAACCTCAAATGTGTGCAGGAAGCAGGTAGGCAAAAACTAAGTAAAAAGCCTGGGTATGAGACAGTAGGGAGTGGTGGGAAGTGTGGCTAATGCAGCCTGTGGATGCTGCTGTTCAGTCGCTAAGTTGTGTCCGACTCTTTGTGACCCCACAGACTGTAGCACGCCAGGCTTCCTTGTCCTTCACTATCTCCCAGAGTTTGCTCAAATTCATGTCCACTGAGTCAGTGATGCTATCTAACCATCTCATCCTTTGCCTTCCTCTTCTCCTTTTGCCTTCAATCTTTTCTAGCATCAGGGTCTTTTTCAATGAGTTGGCTCTTCGAATCAAGTGGCCAAAGTATTGGAGCTCCAGCTTCAGCATCAATCCTTCCAATGAATATTCTGGACTAATTTCCTTTCAGATTGACTGGTTTGATCTCCTTGCATTCTACATGTACCTAAAGGAGGCAGCTGGTATCCAGGTTTAGTCAAATTTTGCCTATGGAGTATCAATCCAGGACTTCCAATTTTTCCCCCTAAAAAAACCTTGGAAGATCACTGTGAAGTATACTGATTTTTACCTAACCGTAGGCAGCCATTTAGTTTTTCTTATAAAAGGACTTCTGGAACCTGAACTCAGCTTGCTGGCCACTGTACTCTTTGCTTAAGTGAGCACACTGGCAGTCCTCTACTGACCAGTTCCCAATGCAGGCACCACAGGCTAACTATGCCTTACCGAGGGACCGACAAGAATTTCTCACTAAGTTCTGGTTCATAGAAAAACTAAAATACAAAGATAAATACAGGAAAAACACCACTTTGGGGCTAGGCTGAAACCTAAGAAGCCCATGAAGACGTGCACAGGGAGATGGATCTAAGCATGAAGCCAGATGACTTTTATATAAAGCACAGTCCACATGGTTATAAATCACCATCCAATTTCTCCTTCAGCTCAGGATGATCTGAAGGTCTCCCCTCCCCACCCAGTCTCACATTTCCTAAGCTTTTTAACCATATTGAGCACCACATGTTGACACTTGAAATGCCTCAGTTTCAAAGTAGGTGTAATGGGAATTTCTTCAGTTAATATTCTCTGAGCATCCAGCAGATGCCAGGTTATGGTATGGGCAGATGGACAGGGACCCCGCCCTCAAAGAAGTTAATGCCAGGCAGCTAAGGACAATGTGCTAAAGGATTATCACCTGGGTTTTCAAAGGAAGAAACCAAGGGTCACAGAGGTTAAGGGAGCTGGAAAGTAGAGAAGACGCTTGCAAACTCCAAGACCACAGCCGCGTGTACAATTCAGAGCCTACCGATTCAGAACTCACCACTGTTCTCAGACAGGATGATGTCTAATGCATCCTCGTCTTTCCAAAGGTAAACTGATTGGTTCATTCAAAATATTTAGTTAGACCTTGCTGTGGCAATCATTTCACAATACACACAAATGCTGAATCATTATGTTTGTACACCTGATACAAACGTGACATTGCATGTCATCTATATCTCAATCAAAAATACACAGTGTTTGCTATACTTAAAATGGATAACCAACAAAGACCTATTGTACAGGCCATGGAACTCTGCTCAGTGTTATGCGGCAGCCTGGATGGGAGGGAGTTTGTGGGAGAATGGATACATGTATACGTATGGCTGAGTTCCTCTGCTGTTCACCTGAAACTATCCAAACACTGTTAATTGGCTATACCCCAGTACAAAATGCTTTTGGTGTTAAAAAATTATATCAAAACACTTAAAAAGAAAAAAAAACATAGTGTTCCTAAAAAAATTAGTTAAAATTAACCTTTAGATAGATTAACTTTTAAATTTTTAAAGAACTTGGCAAAGCGATAGATGTTGAAATGCATGTTTGCAGTCATATCCTCAAAGAAAACTTTTTTACATCACCCTTTATTTACATCACCCAAGAGCTTGGCTTGTTACAAATGCAAATTATCCAGCTCCTTCCCAGACCTACTGCATCTTGCTTACTAAAGCTGAAGCAGCCTGGCACAAGAGGCTTTGCTGGACCTCCAGTCGTGGTGTCGTTTCCACTCACCTTTATAACAAAGTTAAAAGAAAAAGCTGAGAAAGAAAAGACTGGATTTGAAAATTTGGGGGCCTAGGATGACTCAAGTTTCTTGATAGCATTTAAAAGTTCATAGTATACTTCACATATTAACGCTTTCCTACTCTTTGGAAGGCTCCCAGAGATCTGGACCATTTATTGTTTAGCTCACTTATCTGACATCATCTGAGCACTTTCAATATACCTAGCTGCAAACATGGAACTTTTCACTGAACTAAAAGATTAAAAAAAAAAAAAAAAACCCACACTATATGTACTACAAAGCTTTGATGGGATTACCTAAGCCTATGAAATATGTCTCTCATAGTGAAGCTGCTCAGTCGTGTCCGACTCTTTGCGACCCTGTGGACTGTAGAACACCAGGTTCCTCTGTCCATGGGATTCTCCAGACAAGAGTACTGGAGCGGGTTGCCATTTCCTTCTCCAGGGGAATCTTCCCGACCCAGGAATCGAACCCAGGTCTCCCACATTGCAGGCAGATGCTTTAACCTCTGAGCCACCAGGGAAGCCCTGTCTCTCATAAGGTGCGCTTAAATGTCATATTGACTACAAGACAAACGCACATTCGCTGTGGAGCATAGTACCTACTCAGCATCAGAAATACCGTGTATCCATTTCTGAACAGCAGATGGAACGGCACTTGCCATTCCCACGACAGCTCAGTATCTGAGGTGGCCCACACATGGTCGTGGTGCTGGAGACTAAACGTGGCCTTCACCTCCCCACACCTTCCTGCAGGGACCTGTGCTGAGTGTACAGATGTGCAAATCTCCATTCTGAAGTGTCCCATGAACGGAAGGAAGCAACTTCCAATCAACTCAGGAACCAAGAGGCTCACAGTGGTAAAATGAGCCTCTGCTATAAACCTAAATAGCTTCCTAATACAGTAAGTTACTTCGCTTCAACTCCATAGTGTATTAGTTTCTTATTGCTGCTGTAACTAATGGCCTCAAACTTCATAACTGAAAACAACATGTATTTATTACCTTAAAATTCTGGAAGGTCAGAAGTCCAGAATCAGTTTCAGTGGCTGAACTCAAGGAGTCAGCAGGGCTGCGTTTAAGCTGGAGGTTCTAGGGGAGAATCCGTCCTTGTCTTTTTAGCTTTTGGAGGCCACCCGCATTTCTTGGCTCATGGCCCATTCTTCCATCTTCAAAGTCCGCCCAACAGGATCTTCCAACCTCATTCTCTCTCATTCATTCTCTCCCTCTGCCCTCTCCCCTGCCTTTCACTTTTCCCTCCTCTCCTCCTCTCTCTTCTCTGACCCTGCTTCTATGTTCCCTGGTCACATCTTCTCTCTCACCTTCCTGCCTCCTGTCTTGGAAGGACCCCTGTAATCACACTGGGCCTGCTCATTTAATCCAGGATAATCCTCCTATCTTGAAATCCCTAATTTAATCACCTCTGCAAAATCCCCTTTATCATTTAAAAGAACATATTCACAGGTTCCAAGGATTAGAATGTAGACATCTTTGGGGGTCCATTGTTCAGCCTACCACACCAGTACCTACTTTTTGAATAGGAAAGACCTTTTTCATGCACAAGTCAATAGTTGGGAAAGATGGGACTTGTAAACAGGGAAGGGAATGACAGTCTCATGTCCTCTTTTCATGAAACAGGATGATGCCAGGTGCTTTTATTACCACCTCTCACTCATCTCTGGCCACCCAAGAGGCAGCTTCCATAATTATCTGCCTTTTACAGATGAGGGAAAAGATTCAAATTTTCAGCAACTTGCCCGGCACACCTGCCCAGTATGTGAGACCCAGGTCTTTCTGATTCTGGGGTCCAGGCTTATTCTTCTTCATCCCAAATCTTCTTCTCTGATGGAATGCCACATCCCAAAACTCTGCCCTTCCTTATACAAGGAGATAGCATCACAAATCTAATTTTTGCACCTCCACATCAGTTTTTTTTCTTCTTCTTCAATCTATTTCCTTATATATAGACTAAAGGGAATAAAGTCAGGCTTCCAGGGTTCAAACCCCAGCTTGTCATTTATTAGCTATATGACCTAAGGTAAGTTACTAAACCTCTTTCTGCCTCAGTTTCCTCATCTGTGAAATGGAAATAATAAAGGTATATGCTCTCAGAAAGTTTTATGAAGATAAAAATCAGTTATAATGAAAATTAAATGTCTAGAACATTGTTCCACTTTCGTGCATAAGTATTTGCTATTAATATATTGGCTTCCCTGGTGGCTCAGATGGTAAAGAATCCACCTGCCAATGCAGGAGACCTGGGTTCTGTCCCTGGGTCAGGAAGATCCCCTGGAGGAGGAAACAGCAACCCACTCCAGTATTCTTGCCTGGAGAATCCCATGAACAGAGGAGCCTGGTAGGCTTCAGTCCATTGGGTTGCAAAGAATAGGACATGACTGACTAACAACACAATAATATAAAATCATAATAATATAAAACCTGACAGAACCAGGGACAAAGGCAGAAACCCTAGCCTACACAGAATGAGGGGAAATGGACAAAAGTTTCTTTAACATGACTCACATTTGGCCCCCTGGCACAGCACGGCAAATGGCATCAGAATCTAAGTTCTCCATACCCTTTAGTGGAGCGAACAAGATATATTCTTCACTCCATAGGGTTTTACGAGGATAAAGTGAGTTAACATATATAAAGTACTAAGAACAGTGATTACCTTCATTTTTATTATCAGTGTTGATCATCTCTGGTACTTGTACGGAGGCCTAAAACGCTTACCTTGAGCAACATAAAATAACACAGTAAGTGAAAAATCAGCAGCAAGGTCCTTGGATCTTCTGAATAAACTAAGGAAGAAAAGAATTAAGAGAAGGAAATATAGTTCTAGAATAGTGCTAAATATCCATTTCTTAAATCGAAGGAAGAACTTCCAAGTGAACACTCAAATCATTGCTCAATAGTAGATAATGATATGAGAATAACTGTATTATAATTCTCTAACCCCATAGACACATCCAGGCCAGCTCTTTCTTTGGTCTTTCCATCTGTCTATCCATCCATCCATTTATTAAACACATACTATATACTAGTAAAGTAATGCTCAAAATTCTCCAAGCCAGGCTTCAGCAATACATGAACCCGTGAACTTTCAGATGTTCAAGCTGGTTTTAGAAAAGGCAGAGGAACCAGAGCTCAAATTGCCAACATCCGCTGGATCATGGAAAAGGCAAGAGAGTTCCAGAAAAACATCTATTTCTCCTTTATTGACTATGGCAAAGCTTTTGACTGTGTGGATCACAATAAACTGGGAAATCCTGAAAGAGATGGGAATACCAGATCACCTGACCTGCTCTTGAGAAACCTATATGCAGGTCAGGGAAGCAACAGTTAGAACTGGACATAGAACAATAGATTGGTTCCAAATAGGAAAAGGAGTACGTCAAGGCTGTATACTGTCACCCTGCTTATTTAACTTATATGCAGAGTACCTCATGAGAAACACTGGGCTGGAAGAAGCACAAGCTGGAATCAAGATTGCAGGGAGAAATATCAATAACCTCAGATATGCTGATGACACCACCCTTATGGCAGAAAGTGAAGAGGAGCTAAAAAGCCTCTTGATGAAAGTGAAAGAGGAGAGTGAAAAAGTTGGCTTAAAGCTCAACATTCGGAAAACGAAGATCATGGCGTCTGGTCCCATCACTTCATGGGAAATAGATGGGGAAACAGTGGAAACAGTGTCAGACTTAATTTTTGGGGGCTCCAAAATCACTGCAGATGGTGACTGCAACCATGAAATTAAAAGATGCTTACTCGTTGGAAGAAAAGTTATGACCAACCTAGATAGTATATTCAAAAACAGAGACATTATTTTGCCGACTAAGGTCTTTCTAGTCAAGGCTATGATGTGAGAGTTGGACTATGAAGAAGGCTGAGTGCTGAAGAATTGATGCTTTTGAACTGTGGTGTTGGAGAAGACTCTTGAGAGTCCCGTGGACTGCAAGGAGATCCAACCAGTCCATTCTGAAGGAGATCAACCCTGGGATTTCTTTGGAAGGAATGGTGCTAAAGCTGAAATTCCAGTACTTTGGCCACTTCATGCGAAGAGTTAACTCACTGGAAAAGACTCTGATGCTGGGAGGGATTAGGGGCAGGAGGAGAAGGGGACGATCGAGGATGAGATGGCTGGATGGCTTCACGGACTCGATGGACATGAATCTGAGTGAACTTCGGGAGTTGGTGATGGACAGGGAGGCCTGGCGTGCTGCGATTCATGGGGTTGCAAAGAGTCAGAAACAACTGAGCAACTGAACTGATATACTAGTATTTTAAGTGATAGATGCTTAGATCCTCAGGTGAAAGACATAGCATCTCCTTTAAGACAATTCAATGACAATCAGAAAGAGCAAGTTATGACACATGCAGGTACCAGACATCTGGGGACACAAGGGGCAAAAGACACCTAATTATCTCAGTTACTTAACAGCTGACCTGAATATTAAAGGTTACAGTACCCAGGTGGGACACTCATCAGGTCTCCCGGGCAGACTGGATATCTTGCATCAAAATGGGAGGCATGAGAGGACATGGCCTCTGTGGGGCACTCCAAGTCCAGTGTGGCTAAGGAGACAGTCTGAGAGGCCAAGCGGCAGGAGCCGCCAGTAACTGGATCGTGAAGGCCCTTCTTTGTGAACTCAGATCAGTTCAGTCACTTAGTCATGTCCGACTCTTTGAAACCCCATGGACTACAGCACGCCAGGCCTTCCTGTCCATCACTAACTCCTGGAGTTTACCCAAACTCATGTCCATTGAGTCGGTGATGCCATCTCATCCTCTGCTGTCCCTTCTCCTCCTGCCCTCACCCTTTCCCAGCATCAGGGTCTTTTCAAATGAGTCAGGTCTTCGCATCAGGTGGCCAAAGTATTAGAGCTTCAACGTCAGTCCTTCCAGTGTGTACTCAAGAGGATGCAAAGTTCCACGGGGAGCTAATAATGGTTTTGAACAGAGAAGTGACCAAAGAGGCAAGAAAGAGGCAGGCGTGGGGATGGCCGTCATCTTGGAAGGAGAATGCCGGCCACAGCACGGTGATGCTGCCTGTGCCAATTGGACAGGAAGCAGTGGGTGCCTCCCGCCCGTCTTTGCCCTGGACTCTCCAACCCTCCACTCTAAGGTCTAGGGGACCTGTGGACTTTTCTTTATTCCTTCTTGGTTCTGTAACGTGTGTGGCCTTAGGGCCATGTAAAAATAGGTCCAAGGGCCCAGGGACAAGGCAACTCAGCTGCCCAAGGATCTCAGACACTCCCCAGGCATGTGACTGGCTTTCTGACAGCTGTTGGGAGGGCTCAAGGTCACTGGGGCTGGAAACCTGATCTCGCCGCAAACAGTCTTGCCCTAGCCCAGGAAGGTCCATGGAGAACACAGCTGGAGGTGCCTGGCGCCAGGGCTCTCGCTGGGCAACTCAAGAGATTCTCTGGGGGCCATTTGCCCCTTTCCCAGCTCTTGAGTTCCATCAACAGGTCAACTCAGGTCCTCTCCAGTAATATTCTCCTGCTTTCTCGCTAACTCCCGGCTAAACCCAGCTGGTTCTAAGGTGTCTACCACTGAGAACAAGGAGAACAGGGACTGGGAGGTGGGGACTGTTACGTCCCTTCTTTGTCCTCTGTTGCAGAAACGACCATCACTGGCTCTCAAAACAGACAATCTTGGGTTCAAACTCCTACTCTGCCTCCTAGGTGAGTGATCTGAGGCAAAAAAAAAAAAAAAAAAAAAAAAACCTTTTAAGGTTCTATCTCCATGTGCAAAATATAAACAATTAATTTCCTCTAATCATAAAGCTGTTAATATTCCCCACATTTCCTGGGAGAGGAAGAGCAGTGCTGAGAGGCCAAGTGGATGACCCAGGGCCATACTGCTTAACCAACCCTTCACCCAAAGCTGGCCATTCTTAAAACATCTATTTCTTGAAAAATACTGATGCTCAGATGCTTCCTCGTGTCCGACTCTTTGCAACCCCATGGACCATAGCCCGCCAGGTATTTTCAGGAGCTGGTCTTCTGAAAGAGGGCTTCAGGGGCAAACCTGAGAGTGGGGTAGGGGAGGGAAAAGGCAGGTCAAAGGGAGATCTGTGATGGTCCTGACCTGAGGTGCCTAATCCCATGTAAAGCAGTCATTCCGTTTTTATTACTTTTACATGCGGGGTGCCACATATTATTTTATTTTGGGGAGAATGGGAGGGGTTCTGCTCATGGAACAGAAGTTTGAAAGCCAATGTGCTATCCTTCTGTAAATAAATTAGTTGCTCAATCGTGTCTGACTCTATACCACCCCATGGACTCTATGTCCCCCAGGTTTCCCTGTCCATGGAATTTTCCAGTCAAGAAAACTGGAGTGCATTAGGGGCAAATTCCTCTTGTTTTGGGAACTTAGGTGTTGACTTTTGTCCACAGGGGCCCCCTGAAAGGACAGGGTGAGGAGCAGACCTGTGCCCTAAGCAGCAGGGGCATCAAATGTGGGGTCTGTGGAGCCCCAGAGGCCTTTGTGACCCTTGAGTTGCTCACACCGTATGCAAAATCCCAGGGCGTGAGTGGGCCAGGAAGGAGAAGGCCAGTAGATAGATCTCAGATTTCTCAAGGTTTTCTGTCCCCTAGTTCCTGACTGACCCTTGACTGAGTGCTGACCAGGTGCCAGGGAGCACGGGGACAAGGAGGTCATCTACCCCAGAGAGCTGCTCGGAGGGTATTTGTGAAGCACTTAGGCACCCGTCACACTGCAAACACTCTGATGGGCCTCAGAGTTTATTTTCACTATTGTTACTGTCATCTATTATCATCACTTTCACAGCCTCGTTAGTCCTCACAAAAACTTTATGAGGTTCGGATTATTATCAAGCCCACTTTATAGAACAGGAAACAGAGGCTTCAAGAGGTTACAAGGCCACAGACAGCAGAGAAGGAATCAGAAGGTGGCCTGTCTGGTTCCCAAGCCCAGGCAGGCCCTAGGTCTAGAAGGGCTGAGGGAAGAAGGCAAGACTCCCCGAGGGCCCAGGGGGAGGTGAGCAGGCAAGGCAGGACTGGGAGGCCCCAGATGACCCCAGGCCAGAGCCAGAAGGGAAAACAGGCTGGGACTTTCCGCTGAAAGGGCCTGAAAGGACCACGCAGCTTTGCTAACTTTGCACCTCTCTGAATCAACAACACAAAGCCAAACTACTTAAAATAATAATGATGAAAACAGAAAGCCACCCCCTGCGGCGTCCTCTCCTGGGCTCCAAAGTGAGCCAGAGTCTTGGAGTACAGTGGGTTCAAGGCGCGAGGCACTGGCAGACCCAGCGCCCGCTGGCTGCACTCCAAGCAATGTTTCTCCTTCCAAATACACACAGAACTCTGCTCAGCACACCACCTGAAAGCCAAAAAAGATGCCCCAAGGGTTGCCATGGCAATGCTAAACAGGCAAAACATTTCAAACAGCTCTGACGCACAGACACAAACCTATTTAAGCACCAAATGGATGGATTGAGGGGTGGGGTGGAGAGTGTTGTTTCTACAGTTCCATCTCCGAGGATTTGGCCCCTAAAGCATCTAGGTCAGACTGAAAGAGAGCAAAGGACTCCTTCAACACAAGCGGAGGCTGGGCTCGTGCGGGAAAGGCCCACCGTCATGCTTCCTGTGCCTCGCTTGCAGATGCAGTCCTGTTTCAGGAGGGCTACGGCAGGGTGACAGGAGATGCCGATGGCCCTGGCTCCGCCTGTCCCTGAGGACAGCCCTCTGCTCCCAGCACCAGGGCATCTTCAAAGAAACGGGGAGTGATATGCTTTCCTGTGAGCGTGAAAGGTCGTAAAGCACTGAATCGATGCATGTGAGTGCTGATATGAACCACCATTCCCCACATGCCGTCCACAGGGGTTGATTACCATGGGTATTTTCCTTTAGAAAACCTCACTCCAAGGTCCAATGGAGCTATTCCCTGAAATGCTGCCACCTGGGGCGTGACGATGACTACAAAAGATTTGGTCCAGGCCTGAAAAGACCACCATGTCTATGGGTTTGTCTTAGTTTGGGCTCTTCCATGCCCCATCCGTCACCTCAGACACAACAGGACAAACGGCTGACCTTGGCAAAAGCCCCGAAGAGTCTCTCCAGACACAGCTGATGGCACGTGGTAGCATCCCTGAGCAAATGCTGCAAAACTGCCTGCGCAGGGCCCATGACATCCTCAGGTGAACAGCATCTCCAGAAATAGGAATCTTCTTCCACTCCTGATCCCCCATGGTGAAGCCTCTCACTTTTCAAGACTCACCCCTGGGCAGTTACTCCTGAAGCTCCCCTTGTCCTGGAGTGGAACGCCCCCGCCCACCCCCCAACCTGTCCCATGCATAGATGTCTATGGGAACAGCACTATTCTAGTGTTCAAATTGTTCTCCGGTCTCCTGCCCACTCATCACTGAGCTCCCTGAGGACAGGGATCCCATCTCCTGCACCTGGGTATTCACGAGGCCTAGACCAGTGCCTGGCATTGGTGGGCACTTTGTGAGCCTCTGCTGATTGACAGGCTAAAAGCACTCAGTGCCACGCCCACAATGTTTATGCACCAAGGCCCCTGGGCATTCTCTAGCCCATAGGCCACAGCTCTGCGCTTTCACTTCCACATTTTCTGGGGAGAGAGCAGAACCTGAAGCTGAGCCTGGAGGGCAGGAGTTCGAGAGTGGAGCTCGGGGTAGCCTGGTGGGTCAGGAGAAAGGGAATAGGAGAAGAGGAGAGGGTGCCCCACCTGCAAAACTGAAGCCCTCGTGCTGGCCCAGCAATTAGTTAATGAAATGATTTGCCCCTTGGAAACTGAAATAGCACCCATTTCCCCTGCTCTGAAGCAAACCTGATTGTGTCTCCGTTATTTAAGGCCCCTGAAGATGCTCTGCTCTCTCAGGGTGGGAGAACATTAGCTCTACAGAGTCACAGCTACCTTCCCAGCAGGTACACTCCCCAAACCCCTCACCGGGTCATCTTCCTTTTGTCAGCATGAGGCTCTCCATACGCATTGCCTCTGGTCTCCTCCACATTGGCAACATTTAGCAAACACCAAATCTTTATCACTGACTGTCCTAACTGGGAAGCCTAACTGGGAGCTTGACCTTCTAGGAATCTAGAAATGGCGGCCTGTCCACTATGCTATATTCCTCAGTGATGCTTCCCATGAGCAGGACGCGTGCGCCCACACGGGTGTACACAGAGCATCCTACAGGCTGGAGCGAGGCCGTGCTTGTGTGTAAGCTCCACCGGCTGTGTGCCCAAGGCAAGGGCTGCCTGCGGGATCTGTCATTGCCTGTGATATAGGTGAAAGAACAGGGGCCCTGTAGCCCTTATCCTCATCTTCCTCACTTCCCACAGGATGGAGGGACTGTGGCAGAGGTTCTGACTTTCCCTGGACTCGCATCCTGTCTGCCACTTTCACCACCAAGGTCTGCCGCCACCTCTAAGCTGGAACTAATTATCATAGACAATTTTAGAATTTCATATTCCAGTGTTCTTAAAAAACACAGTTCATGAAAAAAACACGACAAAAACCCAACATTTCCATAGCTGTAAGAGTTATAGAGAAACCACAAAACTGTTGGTGCTGTGTGGCATTGATACATATTTACTAAGTTGGCACAGAAGAATCTGAGCTGACGGGTAGTACCTCTTAAGCTTGAAAGCAGAGTTTAACAACAAACATCTCAGATAGAAGGTTCAGAAAATACAGATGTACCAAACACAAGAAAAGGCTCCTAGGTTCGCCTGCCAGGCCTACGTCTGCAGTACCATGGACTGGAACAAAGGCATGCATTTCCACCCCAGAGGGAAATACTACATCTCCTTCATGTGATGCTGTGACTGCATATGTAAAATGCCTGCACTAAAATTAAGTCTTCTATCTTCCAAATTTTCTCAATTATTAATACACCAGACAGCTGCAGTAGCTCTAGCAAAAATAGCAGCCAAGCTTTCCCACAAGTCAAAACAGCCAGGAGACGTCTGCACGGGGACTTTCCTACGTGAGGACTGGCTGCTCTCTGGGCCAACCAAGAAGAAACACAGCCTCCAGTGGAACAACAGAAAGAGAGAAACTCGTTTTAGAATTTAACATGAAAAATGACAGCCCTTCCTCCCACCCCCGCCAGAGACATTCACTCCTCTTTTTAACAAGAAACTCTGTGTGTGTGAAAAAACAAAAGTTGACTGAAAAGGCTATCGGTCCACTCATTGGGATAACAATTCAGAAAATTAAACAGCAAACACAAGGAACGCCAATCACTTCAGTGTATTCTGGAATGAAACTAAACAGTCGTGCCCACTCAAACGGGAGCAGGGTGAGGTTAGAAAAACAAATTATGCCTTTTTTTTTTTTTTTAAGATTTCTGGAAGCAAATTAACATCCAGAAAAAAAAAAAACAACAACTGTCCTTCAGTTGCCACCTTCATATTTTAAACAAGTATCAGTGTCATCTTAAAAGACTTTTGTGAATACATTTTTGTGGAAATACTCACATTTGAAAAGCACCGCAAAGGGGAAAACTGAGTACTCGGAGAGCTGCCATTCAATGGTCTCTGAACTCAACAGTGATCATGAATTTTAAGTCAAAGATTTATGTGTAGAACATGAAACAAGAATAAAATAGATTTCAAAGATTTTTTAAAGCTATAATAGCAGAGCTTAAGCATATCACACCAGAGGGAATGTCACTCGTCACGGCCACGTTGTGCTTGGTCTGAATGTGATCAAACATTTCACAATGCCTGTCACAGTGCTGATTTCACATCATTCTAACCTTTAAAGGCAACCA
This sequence comes from Nanger dama, assembly GCA_917880005.1. NCBI lineage: Eukaryota > Metazoa > Chordata > Mammalia > Artiodactyla > Bovidae > Nanger > Nanger dama. The sequence goes on along the minus strand of CAKJTW010000085.1, from coordinate 2,113,720 downwards.
GAACACATGCCCCAGTTTCTGGGTTGTATGATACCATCATTCCGTCTGTGCCCCAGCACCACACACAAACAGAAATGGTTGTAGGTCCTTGAGGAAACAGCAGAGAGTCCTAACGGCCCAAGTTCTAAACAAGGATATGTTTGCACCAGTTCTGTATGACTTGTTTCTAAGAACAAGGACCATATTTCATTTTCCCTGTCTCACGACCTATGTAAAATTCAGTTATTTTTCAGTAAATGCCAACAAATGTCAGAGAGGCAAACCATGGCTATTTGGAATGGCTGTTAGTTTATTAATATAATCCCCCAGAGTAAAGCTCGTGGTGTGAATGTTTTCAAGACAGTCACTATCACTTAGAGGCGGGGCTTACTAACCTAACATAGACACTCACTGCCCGTGTATCACTTACCATTTGCGATCTGTTCTTTGGACAGCCATTGATGTCTTCGATCTTCTCATTTGCTGAAAAAAGAAACACGGTCAGAAAAACAAATAATCATCACAGACACCGCAAGCAGTGATGTTCAGGACCCTTGAGGCCAAGCCAATCCTAAGGCCCATTCTGGGGTTTGTCCAACCAGCACAGGCATGTGAAATACTGAGACGCTTCTAGCAAGCTTCAGGACTTAACTCATCAAGCTGCTGTCCTCCAGGGACAGCTGGGGCAAGGTCGCCCGTCATCTAAGGCAGAGACAACTGCACTGGCGACAGTCTTGGAGTGATGGGGCAGGGTGGAAATGTTTGCACACTGGGAAATGGACTGAGCTGTGACTGTGCTCTAGGCTCTGAAAAGGCAACCGCAATTTCCCCACAAAAGACGGGGTGCTTCAGAGTGAGATCCATGTAGCCACAGTGCAGCTCCTGGGGACAAAAGCCACAGATGGTAGCATCTGACTCCATTTTTAGCCAGAAACATGAAGGTTGCTTTTGGCTGTCCTGATCCTATTCCCAAAGTGGATCTTATTCCCATTGGGATCCTATTCCCGATAGAAAAACAAGAGAGTGAGACTTTAAAAATGATACATCCATGCCATTTAGTATGTCCAGATTAAATCTGGAACATACTCTATTGAAGTCAAAAGAGTGCCGACCTACTTAGAGAAGTGATAGAAAGAGACTGAACTGCATAAGCTGGAAATCAAAAAAAAAAAGCAAGGAAGAAAGGCCCAGCTACCCGTGGTGAATGTGTTTCATCCTCAGTCTAAAGGAACCTTCGTAAGATACAGCCTAGGACATCTGGGTTTGCAACTGCAGGGCTACAAGAAAGGCAGTATGTATAGTGGTTTGAAGGCAAAGATACCCAGGTTGCAGCCCAACTTTACAGCTTCTGAGCTGTGTGATCTTAGCCATGTGATACAACCTCTCTATTGCATTGCCTCACCTATAAAATTGAGCTGGCTAATCGGAGAAGGCAATGGCACCCCATTCCAGTACTCTTGCCTGGAAAATCCCATGGATGGAGAAGCCTGGTGGGCTGCAGTCCATGGGGTCGCTAAGAGTCGGACACGACTGAGCGACTTCACTTTCACTTTTCACTTTCATGCACTGGAGCAGGAAATGGCAACCCAGTCCAGTGTTCTTGCCTGGAGAATCCCAGGGACGGGGGAGCCTGGTGGGCTGCCGTCTATGGGGTCACACAGAGTCGGACACGACTGAAGTGACTTAGCAGCAGCATCTGCAAAATGGAGCTAATACTACGTACTTTACAGGAGGAGCTGTGAAAAGATTATATGATGCTAGTGAAATGCTCAGTGCAGTTCCTAGCACACAGGGAGAGTTCTGCGTGTGGTGGTGGTTGTTTTGTTGCTCAGTTGTGTCCGACTCTTTGGGACCTCATGGACTGTAGCCCACCAGACTCCTCTTTGTCCATGGGATCTCTCAGGCAAGATTATTGGAGTGGGCTGCCATTTCCTTCTCCGGGCTATCTTCTTGACCCAGGGATCGAACCCAGGTCTCCTGCATTGAGAGTTGGATTCCTTACCTCTGAGCCACCTGGGAAGCCCTCTTTGTATGGTAGCAATCATTAATCCAATTATACATAGTCTTTACCAAATACGTAAAAATACATACAGTAAAAGTTTCCTTTTGATCTCTCCATCTGAGTTTAACCCAGAAACTTAGCTAGGACTTCACAGTAAAGGACTACAGATTTGCCTTCTCTGAAGACTTTTTAAGATTCCTTCCCAACCCCACATCCCTTTACATGTCACCACCCCAGAAAGATAAGGCCTACTAGGTCTCCCTGCTCTCCCAGCAGCCTGAAACTGCCTCTACCTTGCTTTTTGCCACCTATTGTGTACCTCCTTTGCTAGCCTCCCCTAGCTATGCAGACAGGTAGATTTTGTTTTTCACACTTGTATCCTTACAGCTCAGTAATTGCTTGCAAATTTTATATATATCACATCTGATTTTAATGACTGTAATATCTAAAACGTCCATGAAAAGGCATTAAAAAAAAAGCATCTGAAAAGGATAACAGAAACAGTTTACCACGACACTAAGGTTTTAGAACACCTGTACTTAAATACAGTTCACTGCTGCCTCCACTGGGTTCATTTTTTCCTCCAGCATTTCTACCTTGCTAAGTCGCTTCAGTCGTGTCCGACTCTGTGCGACCCCATAGACGGCAGCCCACCAGGCTCCCCCGTCCCTGGGATTCTCCAGGCAAGAATACTGGAGTGGGTTGCCATTTCCTTCTCCAATGCATGAAAGTAAAAAGTGAAAGTGAAGTCGCTCAGTCGTGTCCAACTCTTCGCGACCCCATGGACTGCAGCCCACCAGGCTCCTCTGTCCATGGGATTTTCCAGGCAAGAATACTGGAGTGGGTTGCCATTTCCTTCTCCAGTGCATGAAAGTGAAAGGTGAAAGTGAAGTCGCTCAGTCGTGTCCGACTCTTCGCGACCCCATGGACTGCAGCCTACCAGGCTCCTCCGTCCATAGGATTTTCCAGGCAAGAGTCCTGGAGTGGGGTGCCATTGCTTTCTCCTTTCTACCTTGAGACAGAAGTAAAAAATAAGAAAGCAAGCTAGTGGCAGGACATTATTCAAAAATCTAGTTACCAGAGACAGGCTGGTTAGTACACATTCAGCCTCATCTACCCCTTCTTTAGAATTTGCCTGGAGTAATAGATATTTAGGCCTATGACCCATCTGGGAAGACTTCGGTCTTCCGGGAGCCACCTGAGTTTTCTCAGCTCTTAAGAACACTGGGACAGGCATTTTAGGAAGCTTCTTCCATCTGGTTTTCCCTCCTCCCCAAAGAGGTGCCATAAAGCCTTTAAAAAGCACATAAAAGATGCCCAATGAAAGGGATGACTCACAGATATTTGTTATTCAGTTCACCAGAAAATACAGTTAGCCAGAAGGCATCATTGGCATTTAAGTTCCACAAAGCCAAGGACTTTCTTTCTGCTTTGTTTTCTATTATAAGCCCAGAGCCTAATGCAGTGCCTGATGCATAGCAGCCACTCAGCATGTATTTGTTGAGGGCAACTAAGGACTATTCTGATTATTTCAATGAATCAAAGTTTTATTGCCTATTCTGAGGCAGCTGCCCTTTCACTTGTGTATATATAAATGTATGTCCTGAAGGTGGAAAAAAAGAAAGCTCCTTGACACCTGGCACTCCTTCATACACTGGAAATTATGGCAGGCTAGCACTCTGACCTTGGATTTTGATATACACCACTGGAAGAATAAACATATGGCTTTCGAGAATCAAGGCCACTCCAAGTATCTTCCAACTGGATACTCGTGATGGCCAAAGTCATAAGTCATCGGGGTTTCGATCAATACCCAGCTCACTGATGCTCATTAAAGTGAAGGATGGATAACTGTGATCCTGAGAAGTCATTTTAAAGATCACTTATATACCTCTGACTTCCTTGGTGGCTAAGACAGTAAAGCATCTGCTTACAATGCGGGAGACCCAGGTTCAATCCCTGGGTTGGGAAGGTCTCCTGGAGAAGGGAATGGCAACCCACTCCAGTATTCTTGCCCCACCCTGCCAACAAAGGGGCTCAAAGTAATATTTTGGGCTTCCCTGGTGGCTCAGAGGTTAAAGTGTCTGCCTGCAATGCAGGAGACCTGGGTTCGATCCCTGGGTGGGGAAGAGCCCCTGGAGAAGGAAATGGCAACCCACTCTAGTATTCTTGCCTGGAGAATCCCATGGACAGAGGAGCCTGGTGGGCTACAGTCCACGGGGTCGCAAAGAGTCGGACACGACTGAGCGACTTCACTCACTTCACTATATACCTTCTGGATAAATGAAACCAAGGGATTGAGTCTAATTATCCCTGTAGTTCCTTTTCATAGTCTGTCACTAACCACAGTCAGGTGTTCATTGAGTTCCTTGGGCTCCTATGAGGCTAAAGCTGCCCTTTTATAATATTCAAAATAAACCAATGGGGTGGAGCCTATTTATAACCCCCTAAAGAAGACCCACTCCAGTACTCTTGCCTGGAAAATCTCAAGGATGGCAGAGCGTGGTGGGCTGCAGTCGGTGGGGTCGCGAAGAGTTGGACACAACTAAGCGACTTCACTCTCATTTTTCACTTTTATGCATTGGAGAAGGAAATGGCAGCCCACTCCAGTGTTCTAGCCTGGAGAATCCCAGGGATGGCAGAGCCTGGTGGGCTGCCGTTTATGGGGTTGCACAGAGTCGGACACGACTGAAGTGACTTAGCAGCAGCAAAGAAGACATGGGAAAAGGTCAAATGACTCAACCCAAACTCAAAATAAATGCTTAATAAAAATGCAAAAGCCTGGACCTCCCAGTTACCAATTTCATGTAATATAAATACTTCTCCTTTGACTTAAATTCTCAAGAATTTCTGTGAAAGTGAAAAAGTTGCTCAGTCGAGTCTGAATCTTTGCGATCCCATGGACTACATAGTCCATGTAATTCTCCAGGCCAGAATACTGGAGTAGGTAGCCTTTCCTTTCCCCAAGGGATCTTCCCAACCCAGGGATCGAACCCAGCTCTCCTGAACTGCAGGTAGATTCTTTACCAGCTGAGCCACCAGGGAAGCCCATCAGGAATTTCTGTGGTGGTCATAAATACTTAAAGCAATAACAGAAGCTGTCATTGTGCTGGTAAGAAGAAGAGCTTGGTCTTCAGAGCTGAATTTACTAACTTGGGGTAGGGGGTCTTTGGCTACAGCCCGGAAGTAGAAAACCAAAGAAGCAAAGCCATGTCCCCCAAAGTCCTCATTAAAATCATTAAAACTGGCATGCTGAAGTGCCAATGGTATTTATTCCAGCAAGCTCTAATGTGCGGACCTGTCCGCACGCAAGGTGACAATTTAGTCATTGGAAAGCATCAGTGCACTTTAAGAAGTATGAAATCAAGCTCGTCACTTCTCAAAAGACCTCTTGGGAAGAGTTCAGAGCATTTCAAGAGCCCAAGCATCTATGCTTGGCCCCTATGTATGTTCAGGGCAGTTGGCCATCCTGCCAATGTCCAGAAAGAGAAACTGCCTGCCCTCACTGAAAGGCATATGACTTACCCAAGGTCATGCCATGGTAGCAGGTTATCAACAGAAAGAGCAGCCCCGCGGGTTTTGTGAACTTCCTGGCTGTGCGAGGAGGCAGCCCAAATGGTGGTCGAGAATGAACTGCTATCAGCCCCCGTCACCTCTGATGGGAATCTCTTCCCCTCTGTCTTGGCTTTCTCCTTCTCTCCAAGCCTCTTGTTTATCCTGTTTCCCTCCCCCTCCCTCTCTGTCCTCTCTTCCTCCCGCCCCTCTTCTCTCCTTCGCTCACTCCAACCCCTTCTGGCATCCTCCCTGAGTGACAGCAATGTAAGCAGAGGGAGGGAGGCCTGTCTCTCCCTCTTGATTCATGCTGTTTATCCTGGCCTCGTAAACCTTTCTAATAACTCACGGACATGGCACCGTTGATGGGCTGGCAGGCAACTGCCGGCCTTGGGCAGCTCAGGACTCAAGAAGATAATCATACTAATAAGAGGCTGAACACAGACACTCAACCCTCAGTCACCAGAGCAAGCGCAGCAAGAGGCAGCAGCACAAGGTTCTTTTTCTGCCCAACGGGCAGAAGGCAATGATGCAAGAGTGTATCCCACTATCCCAAGGTATCCCACTATCTGGAAAGAGGGGGAATGGATAGACAGAAGGCTAGGGCCTAGGACCTATCTGGGCTCGACGAAGACTTAGGAGTAGCATCTGTGAAGAGTATTTCAGGTTTTCTTTCACATAAAACATCTTAGCTTTCAAAGGATTCCAATGCTCCATCATTAGAACTAGCTTGAGGAGATGGTTAGATTCCCCAACCTGAAAGTCAAGTCTTCAGCCACTGGCTTTGTTCCTGGGTTAGCCCTGTACCTTGCCTTATTTGCCTTGTTGAGTCTCTGGTTCTCTACCCTCCAGCATCTCTGCACACTACTCCCTCCACCAGGAAAGCCCTCCCTGACCACTTCATCCAGCTAACTCCCAGTGTGAGGTCTTGGCTTATAGATAAAATTCCTTGATGAAATGTTCCTTGATTCCCTCCTTGCTAACCCAGCGTCTCCTTTCCCTAATCATGGGTCAGGCCTCACAGCACATGAGCCCTTTATCATTATGCACAATCTTCCTCCCTCCTAGAGCTAGGGAAGAGGTTGTGACTTAAAGGACAATCTCTCTGCCTCCAAGTTTTGATGGACCTTCATTTAGATGAGTTCTTTTCAGTTGTTTTAAAATAACTTCAAACCTTCAGAAAAGTTACAGGAACAGTACAGAGAATTTCCATACAACATCCTCCATTCTCATTTTCTCCCTTCCTCTCTCACACCCTCCTTCTCTCTATAGGTAGACATTATTTGTCCTGAATCATTTTAGTGTAGGCTCAGTTGTGTCTGACTCCTTTGCAACCCTGTGGACTGAAGCTCCTCTGTCCATGGAATTTTCCAGGCAAGAAAACTGGAGTGGATTGCCATTTCCTACTCCAGGAGATCTTCCCAGGGACCAAACCCGTGAACCTTGTGTCTCCTGCACTGGCAGGCAGATTCTTCATCACTGAGCCACCTGGGAAGCCATCGGGAAGGCCAGGTGGCTCAGACAGTAAAGAACCTGCCTGCAATGCAGGAGACCCCGGTTTGATCCCTGGGGTTGGAAAGATCCCCTGGAGAAGGGAATGACCACCCATTCCAGTTTTCTTGCCTGGAGAATCCCATGGACAGAGGAGCCTGGTGGGCTACAGTCCATGGGGTCACAGAGAGTCACACACGACTGAAGCGACTGACACACACACCTGGGAAGCCCTAGGGTAGCCTCCAAGGGTCATATCCCTTATTCTTGGTGTGCACTTCCAAAGGACAAGGATGTTTTCTCGTGGTAAGATTCTAAATTTCAGAAAATTTAACATTGCTCTAATTCCAATATTTCAATTTAGTCAATTGACTAAAATATGTCCTTTTTGCGTTTTATTCCCGTGAATGGGATCCAGTCCAGCATCATGCCGTGCATTCAGCTGTCAGGTCTCTTTAGTGTCCTTTCTTCTTAAACAATTTCTCAGCCATATTTTTTTGTCTTTCACAGCACTGCCATTTTGGAAAAATTCAGGTTTTTTTGTTTTGTTTTGTTTTGTTTTCAATAGAATGTTCCACAATTTGGGTTTATCTGAGAGTCCTCATGATGGGTTTCAGGCTTTCTAACCCCTGAGTGCAATATAACGGTGAAGTGATGTTGCAATCTTTCTGAGGTCTCCTATCAGGAAGCACATGACATCCAGCTGCTTCTCATCAGGGATGTAGTTTGGTCACCTGGTCATGACACCTGATTCTCCCATGTGGTAACTATATTTCCCTGTGCAACTAATACACCATCAGTGAAGAGCCCGTTTGAGACCACGCACACAGCTGCTCTCCATCAAAATTCTCCCCTTGATTTCAGCTCCCATTGGTGATTCTTGCCTTAACGACTGTTCGCCCTCACAGCTGCAACTCCTTCTCCATTCATCAGCCAGCCTTCTGTTGAGTCCTCTCTTCTCTTCCATTGATACATCATCTATTTATTTGTCCAGCAGCATATAGATCTGTGTGCTCCTATTTTATTCCATGGCTACAATCCACAGTGGCCCTCAGCTATATTGATGCTCTAGTTGTCTCAGATCAGATTGCTCTTGGCAGCCCTGGAGTGTAGAACTAGAGTGCTTGCAGGGAGATACTACCATCCGGGGGGCAGATTTTTGACTTAAGGAAGGAAGAGCTTTTCAAAGACTCTAACTCTCCATCATTAGAACTAGCTGTGGAGGTAGGTAGTCGCCCATCTGAGGAAGCATTTAATAGAGTCTGCTGACTACTTTTCCTAGAAGCAATTCATACATCAGGTTGAGGCTTTTAAAAGGTCCTCTCCAAACCTTAGAGTTTCAGCCCATCCTGGAAAGGAGGAAGGTGACAAACAGGTGAGAGGAATACTCAGGAGACCTCTACACACTGAGAAAGGGAAACATTCAGGATCCCTGTGGGAAACAATCCAATGGAGGCTGCGGGGAGCCAGGGCTGCAGTGAGCGACACTCTCATCCCTAAACTAATCGACTCAGCTTCTTGTGAACATCACTGGACACCAGACACCACTTTCAATGCTGTGAACTCAGAAAGGAAGATGCCTCAGAGCCAGACCTATGGAGAGCCAGGCCCAGTACAGCAGTCAGCGGGATGACAGAGGAGGGTCCCCTCCAGCTCTGCCTGGGAGAGAGCTAGGTAGGGGGTCAGAGGGAAACTGACTTTTCAAAAATGAGTAGGAGGTCTCCAGCCAAAGAGCAACTGTAACCACTGGACTTTTGTTCAGCACAAGATGGAGTCTCTAGGACTCCAGTTTTGGGAATCGGTGGTACCAACTTGAGCCTTTGAAATCACAGTCTAGTAGCTCGGCTCAGAGAGGTCACTGTCTTGGGAGTTCATCTCATCAGAACAGATTCAGGGAAGCATCCTCCTGAGCAATGATAAAAACTATGCTAGCTTACATTTCCATAGTGCTATGCTTAGTAAGTTTGCCGTACACATTCACCAACTCTGGGCCCCAACAGACATCACTGATCTATCATGACACACTCTGACATCGATTCCAAGGCCTCTTCATCTTTCTACGTGCATCTTTTGAGGCAGTGGCTACCAAGTCCTATCCAGAAACACTTCACAGTACCCAAGCACGTTTCACATCTGATGCCTCCTTTACACTTCACAAGATTGCCACAAGATCAGACGAAGCAGGCATGAAAGTGAAAGTCACTCAGTCATGTCCGACTCTTTGCATCCTCATGGACTATACAGTCTATGGAATTATCCAGGCCAGAATGTGGGAGTGGGTAGTCTTTCCCTTCTCCAGGGGATCTTCCCAACCCAGGGATCGAACTGCGGTCTCCAGATTCTTTACCAACTCAGCTATCAGCGAAGTCCAAAAGCAGGCATGGCTATGCCTATTTTATTTCACTTGTTTTAACTGCTCTTTTAAATCCTTTTTCCCCCTTTGGCCGCACCGCGCAGTATTCGGAATCTTAGTTCCCCAACTAGGGATTGCACTCCTCCTGCTCCCTGCAGTGGAATCACAGAGTCCTAACCACTGGACCACAGGGGAATTCTGTGTGTCCATTTTAAAGATGGGGAAACAGGTAGCAGAGTCCATATCTCAAAGAACTGAGAGGGTCTTCTAGGAGATGGGGGTGGCCTCAACAATCTGAGCAAACTTGACCCTCCTACCTAGTCAGCTCCAGATGAAAACTTCACCCTGGCCAGCACCTTGATTCTGGCCTTGCAGAGTCACCCAGCTAAGCCGTGTGTGCACCCCTGATGCACAGAAATTGTGAGGTAGTGAACAGACATTCTTTTACGTCATTAAGTTTGTGACAATCTGTTATATAGCAACAGCAAACTAATACAGGGAAGGAGAGAAAAAGAAGGACCAATGGAAGTTGGTCTTCAATCTCAGGACAGTAAGGAAGCATCTTTCTCTCTAAATGGCACTCTGAAAGTCTCACCTTAGGCCTACTTGCCTGTATTTTTAGGTACGATCTCCACAGACATGAGCAGAGCTACAACTATACACGGCTGCCTCTCATACTTGAAGGATAAGCAACTGTTCCATAACAACTCGCCCGAGGGCCTGGGGCTTCTTTTTTTTTTTTTCTTCTCCCTTGGCATGAGTTGGCTGCCGAGGCTGCCAGCGACAACAATCAGCCTAATGCCATCTAATTGACCTCCCGCCTCCACGGTCTGCTCCAAGTTCTCAGGCAGGACCACTGGGGTGCTTCCCTGAAGACCCAAGGCAAAGCTGTGCACAGCCTCCACCCACGTGCCTACCCAGAATAACTCCTCTTCCCCTCAGCACACCGCCAAGGCATTAAAAATCCCACTGCTCCAGTTCCTTTCCCTCAGTATTAAAACCAGAACCAGACTCTGCAGAGACTGAGCCTTTGATTTCTCAGACCCAATTAAAGTTCACAAGGAAGAACCAGCCTCATGTTGCCTTTTCTTGGAAATATTTCCAGAATAATCCACAAAAAAGCACATCATCGAGGGGGCAATAAGAGAGCCAGAAAGATGATAGGAGGGAAGAAAGGGGACAGACAGCCCCTCTATAAACCACAAGCATTTCCCCCAGCCATGGCCAGTCTCTTTCTGGAGGAATCAAGATGAGATTGCCCTGTAGGTGATCCTATCAGGCAAAACAAGCTGATACCCAGCCTCCTCCCACACAAAACAGAGTCAAATAAACTGTCAACACGCGGACGCAAACACTGCCTTTTAGATGATGTCAGGGTTCCATCCCCACTTGCCATACTCGACCCCTGTTGGACTGGTCTCCAAGGTAACTCATCCACCCAGCCCCCTCAACCCCATCCCTCTGAGGTCAAATCTGCTCTTACCTACAACCTGGATAATCTGGGCTAGGAGGACACCGTCCGTCACATCTTGCTGGAGATCCTTAATGAGACGCTTGTGGCCTGATTTGGCTAGATAGTGATTGGCCCAATCCGTGTAGATCTGCAAGAAAGCACACAGGCAGCTTTAGGAACGCTGTCAGATCCGAGCAGCTGCGGGGCCAGTGCAGGAGCCCCTGCCCCGCCTGCGAGCTGTCTGGGGCCAGCCCCGCCATTAACATGCAGCGCACTGTGCCCGTGGGGCATTCAGCTGGCCAGAGCCGGGCTTTCACCTATTGAGAGATCTGCCGTCAAAGGCTCAGGAGAAAGCGCAGAGGTCTGAATGGGACAGGGGGCACGGAACTAAGCATTCTGCACCAGACGGCTCTGAGAGGCTGAGGCTCTAAATGCAGGCGCGGTCTCCCCCACCCCACCGCCCGACCCGGCCCCTTCCCATCTTTTTCTCTTTATTGAGAAAACGTATGGGGAGGATTACCACCCCACAGGCAATCTTTTCATGGGCCATTTCAGGGAAAGGAGTTCTCAGGAGCCTGGGTCCCTTGTAAGGGAGCCAAGTACCAAAACACAGAGCCCTTCAATTACTCTGTGTGAGTGGAGTTATTAATGGCCTCACAATCATCTCAGATTTAATCAGCTTCATTTAAAAGCCCAGCATCATTTTCACTGTTGGGATTCTGTGAACGGCAACAACAACACATCCCCCAGCAAATTCCAACACATTTAAACACAGCATTGGTGAGCACAGCACCCGGAAGGCAGAGGCTGGGCCGCCACAGGATCAGAAAAGCAGACCCTTCTGGGGGACACACAGACCCGCCCCTCCCAGTCACAGAGCCACCGGCACAGAGAGTATTTTCTTCCAACAGGCCGACAAACCAGGAAGACTCTCGCTTGAAAACTCTCCCGCAGTGACACAAGCTGAAAACAAAACCGAAAACCTCCTCATCAGTTCTGCGTGCTAAGTTTCCTGTGAGGACGTGTGAATTTGTTGGGGGACATCAAGGTGTTTATCAGAACCTTTTCTTCTTTTCCCCTAGCAGGGATATGAACATATGGCTGCTCATTAAGAGAAGTGTCCCCTCTCAGCTGGGCCACGTCAGTGGCTGCAGTTCATGTACTAACCCACGTGAGGTTTCCACCGCAACGAGGAAGCCTGTCATTGCACCTCCATCAGCCGGCCTGCTCTGAGATCTCGAGGGACTCACACAGCAGCGGAAGCCCTATCCCACCCCAGCCCTCCCTCCATCCTGCTCTTCCCAACACTGTGCTCATCAGGGAGTCTCACACAATGGGGAGCTGCCCTTCAAAACTCCCAAAATGTGGGTTCAAGGGCCAGTGCCTGGACTTGCAAAGCAGGGCCCTTCCAGGGAGGGGCACCTCCGACTACTCCAACTGGGACAGTGAAGGCCTCATCTCAAGGGTGGGCAAGGTGGACGTGCCCTGTCTACTCATCAAGTGCGGGGGACAGAAAACTCCTGGCCGTTACTTTCTTCCCTCAAGACTCCCGAGTTGTCAGATCTAAAATTCAGTACAACAAGATCATTTTTCAATTTCACGAGCACTGAGAAATCTAAGGAAGTGGAGTGCCATCTTGCTCACTACATGGCCAGTCTGAAAGGCCAATGATCACTGGATGAAACTGTTAAGAGGGAGAGAGGGAAGGGGAAAAACATTCAAAAGAAAAGAGAAAGACCAGGGTTCAAGCCCCAACTCTAGAGGCTCCCCAGGGTGGGGGTTTGGGGTTTTGTTCAATGCTGTAGCCCAAGGGCCTACAACAGCACGAGTCACGTTAGAACTTCCCGGTAGGTAGGTGGGGAGGAATGGGGGTCTGACCTTAGCTGAGCACCTTAACTCTCTGAGCCGAGGTTTTCCTATCTGCAATAAGGGATCGATACTGTGTACTTGTCAGTTCTTATGAGGACTGATACAACATTTTTTTTTTAAATAGTGGCTTATACAGAGTAGGAGCTGAGTAACAACTAACACGGAGCCTAATACATGCCCCACACTAGAACAAATAGTTAACACATATTAACTCATTGCATCCTCATTCTGTGAGGTAGATGCTAGTACTGCGTCTATGCTTCAGAAGAGAAACTTGAAGTGCAGGGAGGTAAAGGAACTTACCCAAGGTCACCGGGAAGTGGTGGAGCCCAGGACTTGAACCCAGGCTGACTGGATTTAAAATCCTTTAGATGCACTTAACACTGCTACTCTGAATATGAATATAAATTATTCAAATCACTCACCCCTCCAGGACACCCTCCTACTGACGAGACTTATTCCTCTATTCAGTTATGTTCATGCTGAAAGAATTGTTTACATATAGATCAAAGCTCCAAATCAATCCCTTGCTGTCACGTGACTTTTCTTAACCAAGTCACTTGACTTTCCTGGGCCTCAGTTTATCCAGCTGTAAAATGGGCACAGCCAGGCCTACTTCAGAAGGTAGTTGTGAAGAATTCAGTGAAGTGCCACTTGGAAGCCCCTGGCCTGACCCACATGGGGCTCGGGAAGCACAGGCAGTGGGTGGTCATGAGAAGGCATGAGCAGACAGCTTTAAACATTAACTGCCGGGCTGCCTAGTATATCTGTGACCTTTGGCCTGGGTGTGTTCATGAGGGAAATAATAATACCTACACATCATCAGGTGATTATGAGGGTGAAACGAGTCCATATACATAAAGAACACAGAATCTGAGACATGCTAAGTGTTCAGTGAATAAAAGGAATAACAACAAAGGTGACTCCCAGCATTATAAAATGGGCCAGAACAAAACCAGCCACAGCCTCTACCCTGAACCTCCAGGACACAAAGGACTCAAGGACTCATTCCCCTTCTCTTGCCACAAGGTACAATTTCAAGAGTCTGGAGCACTCTCTCTGCAATCACGAACCAGGGTAGATGTAGAAGACAAGCAGGCCAGAAACCGGCCAGGCTGGTATAGAGTGAGGCATCCATCCCTAAGTAGGAGATACACCCCCAGGGATGTCTCAGGCCCTGGAGGGATCCTACCAGCTGAGGGTCTGAGGGAGCAAGCTGCTGGGGCTAAGTCCACTGCTTCAGCTGTGTCCAACTCTGTGCGACCCCACAGACAGCAGCCCACCAGGCTCCTCTGTCCCTGGGATTCTCCAGGCAAGAATACCGGAGTGAGCTGCCAGAGACCAAGAGAACATCCCAAAGCTTAAAGCCATCTGCCCCACAACCGCCAGCTGAGGTGAGAACAGGCCATAGGCAAGAACACCGCCGAGTGGGAAGTACCTCAGGCACCTCTGCTTATTCCCTTCTTAGGTGATTAAGGGTATTTTAAAATAGACATGCCCTCTCTAAAGCCAGCCCTCCATGTGTGTGCACAGACGAGCAGGAAACCAAGGTTAAGCAAGCTTCTTTCAGCAAGTCCAGGGGCACCTACACACACAGTGTGGAGTCCTGGTGAGGCCACACAGGTATCTGGTATACCAGGGAGAACTTAATTCTACAGTAGTCAGCAACAGCTCTGCCAGAGAAGTGACCCTCTCTCCTCAAAGCTGTTTAAAACAAGAACTCTTCTTCTTCCAACTTGAATCCACCTACACACCACTGCCAACTGCATGTCCCAACAGCATGCCTCTAATCCTGTCACTTGCTCCAAAAGTCACCAACGGCTCCCCCACTGAACTAAAGGCCGACTTTTCACACTGTGGCTCTAGGCAGTCTTCGCATCCACCCACTCTTCCCCAGCAGGTGTCCCACCTTGCAGGGGAGGTGGTGTGTGTGAAAGTTAAGAGCATGGGCTTGGGCATGGACCCAGTCAAGCTGGCCCTTGGCAAGTGAATTCCTATTCACCTCTCTGTACCTCAGTTTTATCCTCCATAAAATGGGGATCATACCAAATACACAATAAGGCAGGGACTGGCCAACTATACACAGGCCAAACCCAATGGGCCGCCAGCTTCTGGAACAAAACTCTATGGGAACCCAGCCACATCCATCTGCCATCTGTAGCTGCTCTCATACCACAATGGCACAGCTGAATAACTGTGATACGACTTCTGGCCCGCAAATCCTCAAATATTTACTGTCCGGTTCTTTACAGAAAAAAAGTAGCCAGTCTGTGTCATAGGGACTGAATGATGTAATGTGCCTACAGTGAGCAAGTGCTCAGGAATAATTACGATTATTATTACCCCAGGAAAATTGGACCTCACACTTCCCCCATCTCTGAACTCCTGCCACCCCCACCCACCTGAGGGCCTCCGAGGGCCTCCGCTGGGACCACACAGCAGAACTCCATTCCTATGCTGGTCCTCCCACGAAGTTCACTATTGATTTCCCAATTGCATCCCGAGCTGCATACAAAGCAGGGAACCTGTACGCTGGCACCATCACCTCACCCCCACTCACAGACTGGAGGCAAAGATGGTGTCCTGCCCATCACTGGGCCCAGAGGTGCCTCTCAAGAAGGGGGCACAGGAGGGGTTTGGTAAGTGGTTGTGGAGTTGAGCTGAACAGAGAGCAAAGGGCAAATCCTTGAGAAACTGATTACGTTGGTGACTTAATGTGAGCTCGCAGCAAATACTCAAACCAGGATCTCAAGTCTCTTTACTGATTGAAAAGAGGAAGAAAGAGAGAAAATAAATCAATCCATACTGCAAGCTCACTAATCAGGACCCAAACAAGAATCATTAGTTTATCTGGGGTTTCCTCTCCCTAGCTCTCAGCTTTCTGAAGAAATGAGTCACAGGAAAATACCTAGATTTATTTTAAGAAATACAGTTTTTATGGGTCATGCTAAGCACTGACACAGGGCAGGGCCCTCCTCCTCAATTACTGTTTCAGTAGCCCATGCAATGACTACCATTCTTCCTAGAAGTACCTTTGGAAAATAAGCTCACTGGTCATTAAGGACTTCATCAGGTTCAGAAACTCAACAAAAAATGGAAGAGAGTGTGTTAGAAAGATCTTAAGCAAGGGCTACGTCATGCAGGGCACCCTCTCTGAGCCTCAGGCATCCAGAATCAGCTTCTCTAGAACCTCTCCCTCCCCAGGATCCTAGAGCCTTAGAACTGCAGCTGCCCAGCTGGGCTCCCTGGAGGCCACCGATCCCTGATGGGTTGAGCGTTCAGTAGAAATGGGCAAGGCAAAGGACCACACAGTTTTGGGAAAGAGTAAAACCATCATCGCCACACCCAACTCCAAATCATCACATCACTCCAGAGTCAAAGTTCTAGAGGAACAGGCTCTAGAATCGTCTCCCCGAGTATCCGCAGGAGTCTTTCCCACTCTGACTCATCTCACTGAGTTCACCACTCTCCCCACCGGCTCTGGTGGGAGACCTCATCTGTGCTCCAGAAGCACTTGGTGAGGGAAAGGAGTTCCGTCAAAGCTCGAAAAGAAAAAAAGGGGAAGGAAGACGGTGACAGCTGAGAGCGAATTCGTTTTGATTCACTTTATGAGCCTTGACAGGATTTCAAGGAGCGTGTCACTTGTTTGCTTACGACTCTACCTCATTTCATATCAAACAGGCTGAAATCAAAGAGGGAAAGTCTTGACAGATCAAGTGACGTGAAGAACCCGATTATTCGTTGTAACAAGAAAACCGATAAAAATTGCACTGGTGTTAAACCAATGGGGAAAGTGCCAAGTTCATACGGCAGTTAGCGCTCCAGTGATGGGGGATGGGCAGCATTGGAAGAAACCTCCCCGAATTCTAGAAAATAACTGCGCCTAAAGTCACTACCCTAACAACTCTTAAGTCCAGACCTGATGGATCCAAAAGGCAGCAGACAGAATTAGCACAGAGGTTACAGGAGGAAAAGGGTGCAAATGAATCTCTTAGCAGGAAATGCCAGAGTGGAGATTCAAGAGACATTAGTCATTTACTAATAGCATCTGAGGTGGTTTCCAGCCAATCAGTTGTAAAGAGAATCTACTGTCTGGCCTCCATTCAAGGTCTCACTTCAGGGATATCGTCAACATCATAGCGCTTCCATGACTGTGCAGTGAGTGGTTAAAATGACTTAGTTATTGTCCCGAAGTACAAAAATGACATTGCAGCAACTGTCCAGTGTCCACCCAGCCCCTGAACACACAAAGAACGAGCATTCAATTAGTCACAGTTTTAAGAAAATCAAAATACACGGTTTGTTATTAAGGGCAAAGCTAGTTAACGCATTCACTTCTGCATCCCTAGCATCTAGCAAGAAGCCTGGTACCTACCCCACAGGTGTGCCCACATGTCCACAGATCATTTCAACCGCCTGGGGTAAAGTGAGGGGCCTGAAGTTATTAGCTGGTGGCTTTTCCCCATGTTCCCGCTCTCCCCATCAGAGTTTAAGATATCGATCCTCTCTTAAGGTAGACCTGCCTTGATTAAAATCACTCCCTTGAAATAAACATTCAAATGGGTGAATGATGCCCCAGCCCTACACACTGGAAAAAGACAAGGAGCCCAGAACAGCCAATCTTTTGCTCAAGGCCACAGAGTACAGCAAGGGCTGAGCCCAAACACTGGGGTTGCTCCTTGTTTTCTCAAAGGAAGAATCCAGTTCTGCTTGGTGTCTTTGATTCTCACTACATACTCACCTTGGAGGGCAACGACTCTTCCATCCATATCTTTGTCATCCAGCCAGGTGGCCCATGGTGTCAGGGGGCCCTCGCTTACATGATGGTGATATGCAGGTTTGCCTTGCAGACACAATGAGAGCATGTATGTCAGTGGTTAACAGTGTCTGGAGCACAACACTGGATAAATAGTGGTTATTGATGGAGAAGGGAATGGCTACCCACTCCAATATTCTTGACTGGGGAATCCCATGGAGAGGAGCCTGATGGGCTATGGTCCATGGGGTCGCAAAGAGTCGGACACGACTGAAGCAACTTAGCATGCATGCACACATGCATTCATATTCAAATTAATGTAACTTTCAGGGGGAATATGTCATTCTAAATTGCTGAGAGCTTCCTCTTTTGAAAGCCACCATTTTTAACTATGTCACTGGGACTCTTTCCCAAGATTATCATGATTCGTGCTTTTAAATTAACCCAATTCCATGTTTTCTTGATGACTCATGGATATCACTATGAATAGCATTTTGATGCATTCAAGAATGCCCTTAAGGCTGGACTGTCTTTAAGACCCCAGAGTCCTTTAAAACTGGGTGTAGAGTAAAAGTACCATTCAAGCCAGGGCCCTGATGAGACTTTTCCACTGAGGAGAATACATCTAAGTGTGCAGGCTTTCGTGGTACCCCTCTGATGCTCTGAGGGTCATAAGGGAAGGCCTCTTAGCTGGTTTCTAGACAGTGAGACTGCTAATAAGCTGGGCTCCCGGAGCACCAAGATGTGACCAGGGTCTGTATCTCCAACCTGAGCACGTGCTGAATGGCACTGCCAGTCCCCACGCTCAATATGCATTTTGGAACCTGATTCACAGGAACTTGTTTATACCAAGGAGTACATATCCCTGTCTGGACCCAGAAGACAGCAGCAGGCTGAGGAAGGTGCCCATTGCTGGTTTTCTCCCCATTTAACTGGCAGTAACCTCTAGCCCCTGCTGAGTTTTCCAAATTTGCTGACAGACTGAGTGCAACACTTTAACAGCATCATTTTTAAAAGGATTTTAAATAGCTCCTCTGGAATTCTGTCACCTCCACTAGCTTTGTTCGTCGTGATGCATGCTCCCTAAGGCTCACTTGACTTCACGCTTCAGGATGTCTGTCTGGCTCTAGGTGAGTGATCACACCATAGTGGTTATCTGGCTCTTGATGACCTTTCTTGTACAGTTCTGTGTATTCTTGCTACCGCTTCTTCATCTTTTTGCTTCTCTTGGGTCCTTACTGTTTCTGTCTTTTATCATGCCCATCCTTGCCTGAGATGTTCCCTTGATATCTTCAGTTTTCTTAAGAGAGCTCTAACCTACTTGTCTGCATAACCAGATGCACCCTGATACCAGCCCACAGGTAGACTCTTGTTCCAAAGGGATACACACACATGTCAACACACACACAGCAGGTAAGTAGAGGAGGGACAGGGCTTATCACTCATTTGAATTTCCACCCCTCCCCTCCCTCACCTCCACAACACCTTTCTTTGTACTTTACCCCTGAATGATATCAAGTCAACATAAGGTGCTCAGAGCCACATGCACGCCACAGTGCATTGAGCAAACCCTGCCGGAGCAGCTTCCCATGCTAGATCTTGCTCTTGTATAAGATGCTAACTACCATCAGCCAAATTCTACAGTGAGTTGATAAAAGGAGAGTGCCTTTTAGAGTCAGACTGCTTATATTTCAGACATGTCTCAACCACTTCCTTCAAGAGTTATCATGGGCAAGTTCCTTAAACTATATCTGGGCCTTCATTTCCTCATTTGTAAAATGGATCAATTCCCTATTCAGGTTCTTGTGAGATTGCAAAGAGGACATCTAATAATGGCCAGCGCATAGCAAGGGCACACAGCATGTTGGTGTCAGTTAGTATTACCATGAGGACGATGCCATGCACTGTGAGCACTTGCCCAACAATGGATTCCTTTCATTCCCAACTCACTGTGAGGCAGGTATCATTTCCCCCATTTTACAGATGAGAAAACAGAGGCTGAGAGGGGAAATGACTCTCCCAATTTCACCCACAAGAATGCAGCCTTTGAAAGCAGAGATTCTGGCTCCTAAAGAGGCCACACAGGTCCTCAGAGGCCCACGCCGGAACCGCTGGCCACAGACGGGCGAGTGTCACGGCTGCATGGAAAAATCAGGCAGACACAGCGAGGCTCGTTGCACAACAGCCACCTCAGTGTCCCTGGCTCCTGCCCCTGGGAACAGAGCTGCCCGCTTGTCATTCACGCCTAATGGACCCAAGGCGAGGGCTGACACTTTCCCACGTCACCAAAGCACAAGCCAACATCATAGCAGGGTCACTATCACAAAAATAAAAAGGCCAGTACCACAGGGGTTACCACCACTGGGCTGTATCCAGATGGGAAATGTTCAGGAGTAAACTCGCCCAGTTCCTCCAGCCTGCAGCGAGCCAGGGCTGCGGGGGAAGAGCCCACAGCCACACAATAGTGGCACTGTCTTGCGGGAACACCAACCAGTCACAGGTGGGCGTGCACAGCAACTCCGGAGGTTTTGAAACTGTGCCTCTAGAAAAATACACCAGGCTGGCGAACGTGTTGGGAGGCACTGGCGAGATCTCAGGGAGGAGCGCACAGGTGCCTGCTCACCCCACACCTCAGGCTGAGTCACCTTTGATGCCTGGGATGCCCCTGGCGTGGTTGCGTGTCGTGCTCCTGGGATGAGCGCTGCTCTGCACCACTCTCGACAGGACACACAGTCCTTTCCCGCTCATGTCCCAGCTGACCGCCACCAGGGGAGCACAAGGGGAGCTGGGCTGCTGCTGAGAACCTGCTGAGTGCCAGGCGTTGTGTCAAATACAATGTCTTCCCACACCAGAGGGACAGCTGCAGGAGAACAGGAATTCTTATTGTGCTCACTGAATTATTCCAAAACATCCAACATGGTACCTGGCACACAGCAGGGGCTCACTAAATACCTGTGGACTAAATGAATCATCCCCATTTTACAGGCTGGAAAACAGAGGCTCTAAAAGGCTAAGAAACATACACAGGGTCACACAGCTAATAAAAGGCAATGCTCCATTTGACCCAGGCCGCCTGGTCCTACGGCTACAAGCGCTCACCTCAAAAGTGCACCCAGATCTCCCGAGGGCCTCCCTGGAAAGTCAAACAAGGCAAGAATGAAGACCTATCACCAGAGGCTTCAAAATAAAACCCCCGCTGTATTCCCTCTCACTCACTCTAACCTTAGAAGATCTGAGTAACTTCTGACCAGGATGTCTAGCATCTCCAAGAAAGTCAAATGTCAGAGCCCACTTGAAATTTCTTGAGTATTTTCTCTCCCTTCCTGTGTTCATTAGTTACTGACTGATTAGAGATCCTTTCTCTCCAAGTGGTTCCCCTTCGACTGTGATGGGAACCAGGCCCCTCCAGGCAGGCCTAGCAGGAGGGGGAGGAGGAGACGGGGCTGCCGGTAGGGGGAGCTGCTGAGCACACTCTTGGAGAGGGAAAGTTCCTAAACTCAACAAGAGCTTTTGAGAGCTGGCTGGCAGGGGGCCACACCTGAGGGGCTGCTGACAATCTGGGTAACAATACAGACCTTCCTCCAGTCTGGTCATGAAACGACCTTCCAAACATCAGCCTCCTTCCGGGTCTCCCCTGCACCGTTCCCCTCACCTGCAGGCTGCAAGTAAGGGATGCCAACCATTGTTTCTTGTCGCCCTCTGTCCTGCCAGAATGCCTCCATTTAGCTCCCTAAGCACAGGCTCCCCAGGATTTTGGCTCCACTGGGCCCAGTTACCTTGGAGTCCTAGGTAACTTCTGGCAGGTTGCTTAACCTGAGTCTCAGTGCCCTCTTCACAGGACTGCTGAGTGCATAAAGTGAAATGTTAGATCGAAGGGACCTCACATATTTGGACGGTATGCCAACGCTTTGTGACTTGAGCAAACCACTTTCTGAGCCTCAGTTTCCACATCTGTAATATGGGATAATTATCTACTATGAGGACTATTGTGAGGACTAAATGAAAATGTTTGCAAAGGGCTTAGCACAGTGCCTGGCACACAGGTAGAATATTTAAATGTTAGCTTCCTTTCTTGCCTTGTCCCCATGTCCCCCACCCATAGATCCCTCTGCTACGCCACTCACACATGGGCTCTGTGCCATGCTAACCTTCAGTCTCCACTCGTGGGTTTTCTGGTCTGGTGTGTCCTTCCACATCTCTCCGTTTAGCAGGATTCTCTTTTCTAGAAACCAGCCTTGACTGCCAGGCTTCTCTCCCTCCTCTGAACTCCTAATGCACCTGCAATTAAATATACCTGTGTACCAGCCCTTGTGCCTCTGCCCACACCATCCATCCTCTCTCCAGCAGAGCCATCTCTTCTCCACCACCTGGCAAATGCTTATTTGGTGTCTTACAAGCCCAGTCAAGTGTCAGTCCCTGTAAAGCCATTCCCAACTCACTGTCTCACTCCCATCAGGAAATTCTTTCTTCCCTCTTCTCTGGCTCCAAAAGCACTCGGCACATGTCTTCATCATGGCTACTATAACCATTCACATGTTCAACAGAGTCTGCTCCAGGGTAGAGAACAAGTTTCCACACCTCTGAAACTCTAGCACGGTGCCTGACTCACTACAGGAGCTCAATAAACAAGAACTTACGGATTTACTGCAGGGTCAATGGGTGGATGGATGGAAGAGAAAAAGAGGGGTAGGCTGGTGAATGTTCAGATGGACAGGCGGATGAATACAGGGGATGGGTGAATGAATTTGTTCCCCTTCATTGCCTATAACATAAAGCCCCTTAAGTCAAGATGATGATTCATGTATCTTTCAGACCAGTCTTAGCACAAGGTATAGAATGGGCACTGGTAAGTAACACTTCCCTGGGAGAACTTCCAGCAACATAGTATCAGGACCCACTTGACCATGGATATTAAAGTGCTATTAAAAGACACACATACATACACACACACACACACACAATATGCTAGAGCAGGCTTGCACTAGCTCAGAGTTGACTGGTTAAACTTTCAGGAAATCTGTGAGTTGGTTGTTAACCAGCCATTAGTGATAAAGGAATTATCAGAAAGAGAAATTTAAGAAAACAATCCCATTTACAGTTGCATCAAAAATAAGATACCAGAGACTGAGATTTCACCTTTGTGCCACACCATTTTCTGGTTGTCCAAATCTGCATTATCAGATTAGCTTGAAATTCATTGGAAACATCCTCTGAAAGGATGAATAGAACATGATGCGACATTCCTGATCTCCATCAGCAGATATTCCTGATCCCGCTACAGAGATGTCTTATGAGGCGGTTTGAATCCCAAGAGACCAATTAATTCATCCATAATCACAACTACAGAATTTCAGTGACCAAAGAACTTCCAGTGATCTAACTCTAAATTTATAGCTGAAGAAAGTGAGGATAATTTAAGTTAAATCCCTTTTATGTTATCCCCAAACTTAAATATACAGGCCTGTATGGACCTAAACATATACAGTCAAATCAGCCATGAGATCATAATAAAATATACATGAATCAAATAAAAATGTACTCTTTTGTACGATAAAGCTGAAACTTAGAAAATGGAACATCTTGAAAAAGAATATCTCATCTAAAATTGTTCAATTTAAAATTTTTCTAATTTTACTGACAGTTAATTTACATATAATGACCTGCATATATCTAAACTGTACAATTTGATGCATTCTGATCTATACAGACCCATGAAGTCACCACTACAATCAAGATAACAAACATTTCCACCAACCCCAAGGACTTCCTTGCAACCCTTTGAAATCCATCCATTCCTCCACCACTGCTGCAAGGCTAACAGATCCGCTGTATGTCATCACAGATTCACTCAGGCTTTCTGACCTGTACATAAATAGTATTATATATACTTTAAAATTAAATTATATAAACTTACAATTTTTAAAGGTGGTCAGACTCAAAACTCATCACTTTCCATTTATCTTTCTCCATTTTACTATTGTTTATGCTTAAAGTGATTTACATCTATTATATCCCTATTACAACCCACTCCAGTACTCTTGCTATCTGTATGAGGGAAATAGTATTATGCATATTTCTTGCCGGGAAATATTGAGAGCAGGAAGAGAAGGCAGCAACAGAGGATGACATGATTGGATGGCATCACCGACTCAGTGGAGATGAGTTTGAGCAAACCCCAGGAGATAATGAAGGACGGGAGCCTGGTGTGCTGCAAAGAGTCGGACATGACTGCAAACAACTTGTGAACTCGATTCAGAGATGCTACGTTTGGTAGTCTGAGGTCAGCCTCGGTAAGACTGACCTTGGAAAGCAGCAAGAGCTACCTCTCAATAGCGAGCCCACTGTTGACCACCAGTACACACACACAGGTGGGGGGGATATTCGTTATTTTCCCTCTCCCCTCTACCCCACAAGAAGGTGGAGGGTTTTTGTTACGTAAAATAGTGGGTATGAGTGTGCAAATTTAGGTGAGTGCTAAAAAGCTTAGCATCAGAAAGAAAAAATTCAGGGGAGAGAGAGAAGAGGTTTGCAGCTGGACAGACTGGGAAGCAGGGAAGCTGCATGCGTGGGAGGAGGGAAGAAGCCCTGGAAACGAGATCAAGGGGGCATTTGACAAAGTTGTACATGATCTAAACTCTCCCCTTTGAAATCTTCAATAAAAATCTATATTCTTACCAGTGCTTTCTAGGGCAAGTGGAATCCTTCTTAGGAAGGCCTAGAGGTGCCAAGTCCTCTGTCTCAGTGGGTGACAGGACAAGAGAGAGCCGCGATTAGGTGACTCGTATTCAAGAGTGAAGAGCTTTGTTCACAGGGCCAAGTAGGTGGACGGCCAGCTCTCCGTATCCCTGTGCGGCATGGAACAGGGTGTTCGTGGACAGGCACTCACTCCAGGAATGCTGGCTGGCGGGCCCTCTTGGCTGCCTCATCCTCTCCTGCACAAAAGTCTCTTGGATTCTGGCTTTGGTCTCCCAAATGTTTATGGTCCACAAGCTGCCCCACCCCTTCCTGCTCCCCACACTGACTTCACCACCCACCAAGGTGTCCCAACTGGCTCAGCTCACGAAGCTCCCAGTGCCCAGGCACTGGGCCCTGGCCCTGTCTCAGCCTGACCCTTGCGATCGAAACTCACCTGACTAGTGTTCCACTCCATTTCACAAGGCTTCTGAGGTCCCAGGTACGCAACTCTGCCAGGGATGGCCTGGTGAGTCACTGTTCCCAGCTAACATTTACAGTCCCAACGGAGTCATCAATGCTTTACTGTCAGGATATGGATACAGGGAAAGGCAATCACCCTGGCAAGTTTGGGAGAGAGGTTTTCTTTAAATGTTAAAAAAGATTTTTCAGGGCCAATCAGATCACTGCAGGTGAGTGGCTTATATAAACAATACATTGTTCATTAAAATTCACAAGCCCCAGGAGAAACTGCGTGTATTCTCAGTAATTATTTAAGGATGCTCCTTTACCCAGGAAACTTGAGCAGTGGATGATAGTTGAAGGATTTCCCCTAGGTCAGGTTTCTTGAGATTCAAGAGCCAAAGCACACTGATTTATCAGGGAAAAGCAGATCCAGAAAAGATCCCGTACATGGAGGTGGGGGCAGGCTCCTTTCTTGCATCAGGGGCTGCGACTGGAGGTGAGGACAAAGGAAGGTGATGGGGTTCTCCTCTGGTTCCACCTAAAGAAAGGGAGCAGGGGAACAGCTGAGAGGCCCTGGAAAATAAATGGGGTACCACGTCTCCTTGCTCCTTGCTCACTTCCAAGCAGGTTTATGGTTGGCACAGGAGAAAGACAACATCCACGAATTTTTTGAATTTTGTGTTAGTGACAAGGAGAAAATGATGCGCTGTGGTTACAAGGGTGAGGCCAGATCTGAGAGCAAATCCTGGCTGCACGTAGGCACGTACCCAAATCTAGGCAAGTCACTGAAAGGCAAGCTCAGTTTCTTCATCAGTAAAATGGAGACAGTGGTACCAAGCACATGTGTGTGTGCTTAGTCACTCAGTCGTATCCAACTTTTTGCAACCCTATGGACTGTAGCCTGCCAGGCTCCTCTGTCCGTGGGGATTCTCCAGGCAAGAATACTGGAGTGGGTTGCCATGCCCTCCTCCAGGGGATCTTCCCAACCCAGGGATCGAACCCCAGTCTCTTGAACTTAAATTAAGAATTGATGAGAAAAATGTACAGCCCCTCTGAGGCCATACACACAAGTACCCAAAGAGGGATGACGGTGCTTATCAAAGAAGGTCCAGGGGCTCACAGGGGAACCTTAGATGGTCTGGCATCTTCAACAACGTATCAGAGAGCGGCATCCCATTGGGCAGAGAGGCACTAGGCCTGGCAAAGACAGCGTGGTGCCACTTGTGGGAAAGTTGTGTGACAAAGGCTTTAAAAGTCTCTGGAGGCAGGCAGTTCCCAGCAGTGGCTGGCGCTGCTCCGCCCCCAGGACACGCTGCCCTGCTCAGTCTCTATTTAGTAGGAGTCTCCTTCCTTTCTGAGCAACTCCATGGCCAAGGGACTTGGCCACAGTAGAAGTGGTCGTTGTGCCCTGGGCTTCTCTCCAGCCCAGATGTCAAAGCTCTCAGGCCTGGGGAGGCTTGGGATTTCTGTGTTTTGTATTTCTACAATAGGCTTTCACTAGGAAGACTACCAGATATACCAAGCTGGCCCCCAGGAAAGAAGGGGCCAACCTGGCCCAGAGCACAAAAGAATGATTTGCACAAAGATACTGTTTATTCTACAAAGTCCTAGAAGAAAGCCCCAATTGATTCATCTTAAGAAGAAGAATAGTCCTAACTACAGCTCCGCCACTGCCTCCCACCTGCGGTGCTTACAGTTTAGAAAGCTCTTCTGTAGAGACAGTCTAACCTGAGCCACCCTACAATTCTGGGGGAAAAGGGAAGACTGCCACATTGCTTCTCCCCACTTGATAGATGAGGAATGGGAGAGCTGAGCCAATCAAAGTTGAGCACCAGCACGGCGGCCCAGGTGTTCTCACTCAGCCCAGCCATCGAGATGCAGCTCGGCAGGAACAAACACCAGGGCAGGTCATCGGCTGGCTGTGTTTGGAAGAAGTTCTAGGATGGAAGGGGAGGGGATCCTCTTCCTAAGAAAATCGGGATTCGAATTCCGTGTCTGTCCTGCCAGACTCAGCAAGAGATGGAAATCCCCATGCAACACATGAGAAGTGTTCACTGATGCTCAGAACCACATACCACAGCTTCCTCCTACTGAAATGTCTATTTTTAACATCCTACCTCAAAAGAAATCTCTTCCCTGGGGCAGTGGGCCTACGTCCTGGAGCTGAAAAGTCACAATAAAAATAATAACCCAAAGACACTCCCATCAGTCACGCTTGGCCTGGGTGTGGTTAGACCTCTAAAGCAAAAGACACAGTGGTGTCCAATGTACCAGCAGGGCTCGGCCTCCTAACGAGCCAACACGCCCGGAGGAGGGAGGCCACCAAAGGGGCTAAAAATACCTGAAAGTGTCCATAGAGTAGCTCTACCGAAAATGGCTTCAAAGTTGCATCAGAAGATAGCTTCTTGCAGGGAGATTTTTCCTCCATCGTTCATGCCAACTTCATTCATACCCTTGCACGTAAAGGAAAGTACAGACTATTTGCTGATCTAAGCAAACATGTTATGCACTTATACATTTTACAATCAGGCATTCCAAGGTCAGGTACACACAGTAATCATGAAACAAATAAGGAAAACACACTCCCAGAAAATAAGTCCTTACTATACCTTATAACATAATTGTTGCCTAGAAAGCTGGGTTGGAGGAGAAGACAATAAACTACACCATTGTTTGCAGACTAAGGGAAACATAGCCAAGTAACCAGTCTGATTATCCACCCAGAGAACCCCTCGGACACAAGCATCAGGGTGGCCATCAGCCTGAAGGTCACATTAATGGTCTAAGGGTGAAGGAGGCAGAAAGGAAAAGAAGAACATTTTGCCTTTTCGCTCTGTGTTGCAAGCTCCCAAACGGAGTCCTCAGGATCGGTGGAAAGTCACAGAAGGCAAGTGCCATCTGGCTTGAAAGAGCCTGTCCAGGTTGCCCGACCAGGGCTGGCGGAGATCAGTGATGTCCTGCCCGGGCCATTCCCACTCTCACAGAACAAGTGATTGCTTCCCAGATGGATCCTTTCTACAGGGAAGCCCCTGAGTACTCCCTTATAACTCTTCAGCCACTTAACAGAGGTCAATCTCACTCCCGGTTTGCAGCTGCTGAGACCCACAAGTGAGAAAACAGACCTAGGCCTGCCACACCTGTTAGCATCTTCGACCTTCCCCCACCGCCCCCGCCAACCCCAACCCTGGGGCTGTTGCCTTTGGTTTAGGCAACTGTTATCTTTTTCAGGCCATCAACAACTTCTAGACAGATTCTTCCCCACCTGCTCTAAAAATACACCACTGGGTCCTCACCCCGTGAGGACCCAGGAAGCATAAGGCGACAGCAAGGTGACAGCTCGCTCAGCGAAGCACTCTGCAGATGAAAGCGCTCCTGGTCCCAGCTGGCACAAAAAACAAACTAGAACTGTCTCTAAACACAAGCCCAGATGCAAACAGACTTCATCACCTCTCCCCAAGGCCCCTGCCAGTGGCCCTCCAGGTGCCTTACCACTTTATAATGGTCGCAGGACTCCCGACTCTGGCCCCGGGCAGGAACCCACAAGTTGATGCTTATAGGCATGGCTCGACCCACAGCCCGCAGCCCCTGCAGTCCAGGGCCTGCGCCCGCCCAGGGTGTCTAGTTCAAAGCACTGCGGAGGCGCGTGAAGCCTCGAAGGTTAATTTTAGCTGAAGTCACGCTCCTGCTGTGGTCAGATTTTCTTACACAGGCCACCTCCTGAATAGCGGCCACTTGTGTTACCCCAACGCTCTGGGCGGCCCGCTGGCCCTCAGCCCCATCCTGCGGCCATTCTCCCCTCCTCCTGTTCCCCCACGGCATGCACTCTGCCCTCCAAAGTAATCAGACTGTGTTTCTATTTTCATGACACACTCAAGGGAAAGAGATCACAGTTCCTTTTGCTGCCCCAGACACACAAACCTAGGGACTCGCTCCCCTCTCACTCAGGCCTGGCAAAGGCCGAGGGTTGAACAAATTTCACTTGAACTGGGCGGCACAAGGGAAGAAGCCTGATGCTTCAGCTTTTGCAGAGGGGGTATGAAAACCTTTATCTAAACCATTAGTTGCGTTGTACCCTCGGGTGTGTTGTCTTCTTCCTGACACTGTTTTTGTCAAAGGAGGCACAAGCTTGCCTGCCTTTCCATCTCTTCTAAAAGGCTGATGGACAGAAATCTGCACGTTTCTACCCAGAGATCTTGCTCCTGCAAAGGAAAAGTGTGAGCCTTCATTCAACTTTGCAGAGGTTTTTGAAAAGGCTACTGGGCATGCGCAGGGCCCTCGGATTCCAGATTTCAATAAGCGGAGGTTTTCAGAAGGAAGGTCCCTACAAGTTTTTCAGGCACGGCTCACTTCCTGCTAAGTTCAGCAATTGAGACCTGGTTGCTCATCAAACCTTCTGTGCTCAGATTGCCTGTTAGACTCAATCCTGACCTGCTCTTCAGATCACCTGTTTTCATTGGGGACACAACCATAAAAAGGCTATGGAAAAATTAAGCAAATCTAGAGTGGCCTACCAGTCTCCCAACTGACCCCACAGCCTACAACTTGCAGCAAAATGTTGGTGTGTGGTGTCTGAAGCAAATATTAAGGCCATGTGCAGAAACTGCTCTGTGTAGGATGCAATGCAATGTCTTTCCCCACCTGAGGGCTATCTGTTACACTCCCATGGCGTCCTATGCCCCACTTTCCAATTACTTCATTCATTCAAGTACTTACTGAGCACATACTCTGCAGCAGGTACCCTCTCTAGGTTGGAAGGAGGCAGCAGTAAGAATATTCTATGGGGCTTTTTTCTACAGAGGGCAAGAACTGGGAAGAGACACACGACAATAAACTGATCAGCAAGTTAATATCAGAGAACAATGCTATAAAGAATGCTATAAAGAAAACACAGAGATGGGAATTCCCTGAGAGTCCCGTGGGGAGGACTTTGTGCTTCCACTGCTAGGGGCATGGGTTCAATCTCTGGTCTGAGAACTAAGATCCAGCAAGCCTCAAGGCGCAGCCAAAAAAAAATAAATAATGCAATAGAGCCTGATGGTGACAGGTAGATCGGCGCTATGGCAGGGAACTCAAGAATGGCCTCCCTAAGGAAGTGACATTGAAATAAAGACCTAACGGCAAAACGGCAGTGATCCTGCAAAGACTCAGGGCGGCAGTTGTCCCAGACCAGCAGTATCAGCATCACCTGGGAACCTGTCAGAAATGCAGCTTCTCAGGGCCCACTCCAGGCCTCCTGAGTCAGAGACGCTAAGGTTGGGCCCCAGCGGTCTGGACTTGAACAAGCTCTCCAGGTGATTCTCATGCAACTGCGGTTTGGGACCCACTGATCTAGAGGACGCGCATTCCAGGTGGAGGACTTTAAAAAGACAGAAATCTGTGGTTTTGCCCCTGGCTGGAATCCCCAGCCACTGGCCCAGTGCCTAGCACACAGTAGGAAGTCACTGTTCTTGACTTCTTGCTGAGTTTTAAGCCTCAGCACCCTGGAACACCCCCCATCCCCAAATAACAGAAAGATATGAGTCACAAAAGTGTTGAATTCCTAAAACTTCAGCGAAAGCACTTAAAAAGAAATAGAGGAAGTCATTTAGAATTCCAGGTGGCCGGTGGGAAGCTTTCCGTAATGCCTGAAATGCCAGCTGCTAAGATCAACTCTTCCCAATTTAATAAACCTTGGCATCACAAAGTTGGCAATTAGATTTCCTGTAAAAGGCTAAATGCGGCGGCCTTCTGCTTCCTGGATGCTAAATTTCAGTAAGAAAGGCATTAGTGTGTGGCAGCTGGGATAATCATTTAATTGATCTTTTCCACCCATGGAAGTCTCCCTTCCCTGCTTCAACCCACTGAATTGTAAATCAATGTCACCTTCATTGTAAGCATGAAAAGGCAGGAAAAAACACCCCCTCCCCAAACCAAATAGGAGTCAATTTCCTAATGGAGAACTGGTGAGGCTCTAAATGGGTGCTGCGGTTTCTCCCCCCTCTGGCCTCCTCCGGGGCCACCCACACAGCTGCACGCAGGCCAATGGGAGCTCCAGTGACATGCGAAGCAGGGAGACCAGGCACCTCCTATGGCAGGGATTCCTTGAGGAAAGGGCAAGATTCCCATTCAGTCAGACCCAGTTCAAGTCTCCAAACTGAACTATATTTCTAAAGCATCTAGAAAGGCATTTGGCATGTAGGAAGGGTTCAATAAATCGCTTCTTTTTCTTCTCAATCATGCTGTATGCAATTTTACTCATTCATTTAACAAATATTTATCAAAGACTTACTATAGTACTCCTGCCTGGAGAATCCCATGGACAGAGGAATCTGGCAGGCTACGCTCCATAGGGTCGGAAAGAGTCAGACATGACTGAAGTGACTTAACACGTCGCTTATACACACACACACACACACACACACACACACACACTTACTGGGGACAGAATGACGATCAAAACAGACATTAGAGCTTCTTGTCTTGAGGGAGTGACAGGCATTAATCAAATAAAGATGTCAACTAAAAATAAAGAAAAAGATTCAGAGGGCAAATGCTATCAAGATGAGTGCATGGCACATGAGCCTATAATGGAGAAATTGGACCACTCCAGCACTCTTGCCTGGAAAATCCCATGGACAGAGGAGCCTGATAGGCTGCAGTCCGTGGGGTTTGCAAAGAGTCGGACACGACTGAGCGACTTCCCTTTCACTTTTCACTTTCATGCACTGGAGAAGGAAATGGCAACCCACTCCGGTGTTCTTGCCTGGAGAATCCCAGGGACGAGGGAGCCTGGTGGGCTGCCGTCTATGGGGTCACACAGAGTCGGACACGACTGAAGTGACTTAGCAGCAGCAGCAGAGTTTATTAAAATACAGATGCCTGGATCCGAGGTAGGCATCTAAATCAATCTCAGGACATGGGGCCCAGGCACAAGTGTGTTTAATAAGTTTCGCAGGGATTTCTCACTGCTGGAGTGGGAGGTTTCAGATAAGCAAGGGAGGAAGGCTAAAATGATCCATGTGGTAACTGATTTGAATTGGAAGCTGTATATAAGTTATAAACCATTTTTAAACTATTTAAAACTATTTTTAGTTTATAAACTAAATAACAGTTTAGAGTTTCAATACAACTGCATCTGTTTACAATAGCCAGGACATGGAAGCAACCTAGATGTCCACTGGCAGATGAATGGATAAGAAAACTGTGGTACATATACACAATGGAGTATTACTCAGCCATTAAGAAGAATGCATTTGATTCAGTTCTAATTAGGTGGATGAAACTGGAGCCTATTATACAGAGTGAAGTAAATCAGAAAGAAAAACACCAATACAGTATACTAACGCATATATATGGAATTTACAAAGATGGTAATGATGACCCTATATGCGAGACATCAAAAGAGACACAGATGTAAAGAACAGTCTTTTGGACTCTGTGGGAGAAGGTCAAGGGTGGGATGATCTGAGAGAATAGCATTGAAACATGTATATTATCATATGTGAAACAGATTGCCAGCCCAGGTACGATGCATGAGACAGGGTGTTCAGGGCCAGTGTACTGGGATGACTCAGAGGGATGGGATGGGGAGGGAGATGGGAGGGGGGTTCAGGATGGGGAACACATGTACACTCATGGCTGATTCATGTCAATGTATGCCAAAAACCACTACAATACTATAAAGTAATTAGCCCCCAATTAAAATAAATAAATTAATTTAAATTTAAAAATACAACTACATACTGACCTATATATCAATAGTATGCTGTTATAAACTGCTGCTACTGCTGCTGCTAAGTCGCTTTAGTCATGTCTGACTCTGTGCAACACCATAGATGGCAGCCCACCAGGCTCCCCCATCCCTAGGATTCTTCAGGCAAGAACGGTGGAGTGGGTTGCCATTTCCTTCTCTAATACATGAAAGTGAAAAATGAAAGTGAAGTCGCTCAGTTGTGTCCAACCCTCAGTGACCCCATGGACTGCAGCCTACCAGGCTCCTCTGTCCTTGGGATTCTCTAGGCAAGAGTACTGGGGTGGGTTGCCATTGACTTCTCCTTGTTATAAACTAATGTTTATCTTAACTTAGATACAGTATCTATAGACACATGGGTTAGTAGGCACACATTTATTTCCTTGTTTCTAAAGGATCAAAAACCAAAGATATCCCAATAGCAACAAGCACATACAGTGTCCATATCCTGGTTTCTCATACCGTTTACCTACACTATAAGGAGCCAGGGTTCCTTGGAGAAATGGCTGATTATCTCGGAATGCAACAGAAAATATTCAAGATAGGCCTGGAGTATATTATAGTGCCAGAAAGGAAGGATATGTCCCTGCACCAGAAACACATCGAAGTGGGTTGTCACCAGGACACAGGAGCTAAAGGAAAGCACCTAATGGCCAATGCTGGAACAACTGACCAACAAGAGTAAGGAAGTATTGGATTAAAACACAAGGTAATAAACAAATATCCATGAGTCCACCTGCGTGTGTCTGTGGAATTCTCCAGGCAAGAATACTGGAATGGGTAGCCATTCCCTTCTCCAGGGATCTTCTAGACCTAGGGACTGAACTCAGGTCTCTCACATTGCAGGCAGATTCTTTACCATCTGAAGCACCAGGAAAGCCTGAGAAATAAAAGACTGAATAAATAAATAAATAAATGGAGAGAAGAGAAAAGTCTCCCATGCAAAGAGAATTACAAATAACTTATGTCAGTATTCTGCTCTCAAGGGGGTGCAACATGAACTGGCCCTCCTTTTAAGTGTAGGCTGCACAGAGAGAACAGTATGGAAAGGGGGCCGGGGAGTAACTTTTCGGAAAACCTGACAAGGACCAACCCCGAAGGATGAGCAAAGTCACCATCTACACCTGCCAGTCACGTTGACAGCAGGTACCCGATACAGGGTGCTGAGAGTGGCCCTTGACCTCTGTGGTCTTTCTCCCCAGAACCCGCAGTCTGGATCTCATCATGAGAAAAGCATCAGAATGATCCTAATTGGGAGAGGCCCCTTTACCAAATATTTCACCAGTACCCCTCAAAACTCTCAGGGTCATCCAAAACAAGGAAAGTTTGAGAAAGTGTCACAGCCAAGAAAAGCCTAAGGAGACACAGCAACTAAATGTAATAAGGTGTTCTGGATGGGGCCCTAGAACAAATAAAAGACATCAAATTTAAAAAAAAAGAAAAAGAAAAAAACCTTAAGAAATCTGAATAAAATACAGACTTTAATGATAACATTTTAATATTGGTTCATTAACTGCAGCAAACGCACTATAGTGATATATTGTTAAAAGCAGGAGAAACTGGGTGTGGAGTATGTGGCAAGCCTCTGTACTATCTTCCCAGCTTTTCTGAAAGTTAAAATCTACTTTAAAAGTTTATGTAAGAAGATAAAATTCAAGGCTCCACAACTGACTATAGTATGCAGCCAGGTCTGAAAACGGAACTTTGAAACACCCATGGATAGACTATGGATTTAGCCATGTCAAGGGCAGAATGCCTTGCCTAAAGTTAAACCTGGGGCTTCTTCCCTCATAGCTCAGTCAGTAAAGAATCTGCCTGCAGTGCCAGAGACCTGGGTTTGATGCCTGGATCAGGAAGATCCTCTGGAGAAGGAAATGGTAACCCACTCCAGTATTCTTGCCTGGAGAATCCCATGGACAAAGGAGCCTAACAGGCTACAGTCCATGGGGTCGCAAGTCAGACACAACTTAGCGACTAAACCTCAAAGTGAAACTTAGAATCACAAAATTTCAGAAACATAATTTATACACATTCACACACTATACATGTATGCCATGTATATAAAGTCTATACTCTCCTTATTATATACAAGAAACTTCCTGCAAGGGCGAATTTCCTAGAATGCTCGTTAGTAACTGTTAAGGATAAAAGGACTTAACAAAAAAAATGGGGCCATTCAAAACTCCAGGTTTTGCTTTGATCCTTTCAAAGGGCCATGAAAGAACTATTTGTGCCCAAAGAATGTGTTGGGAATCTCCCAGTTAACAACCCTGGGCCCCAACTCAAAAGATCCCATTTGTTCTTAAAAAGATTCTGCATTTGATTCTTCCTCACCTTTAAAAGGAGGAATCAAAATGCCTGAGGTTCTCTCAAGTTTACCAGATCAAAATATGATGTGAGACATTGTAATAAACAACATAAATTAGAATACACCATATCCTAAGATCTTCAGTAAGTAAAAACGTCTCCAAAGTGCATTTAATTCACAGTGGCCCCATGATTTGAGATTTTTAAGGAGGAAAGAACCATCCTGGAAACACAAGCCAGCTTTCACCAGCAGTAGGTGGCAGCATTTCTGTTTTTCTGGGCTACATTCTACATAATTGTACCAACTAACAGACAATTGCGAGACAAGGGTTTTTCAAGGTCCTACTGCACATCCCATGTTTTCCATTAAAGGATAAACTCTTTCTACAAATCACTTCTGCCAGAGATAACAAAATCACATCTCTCTCTTTTTAAAACAAAAAGAAAAAAAATAAAGTGACAAATTAATTTCCCCCAACATAATACAACTAATTCAATCATGTTGTGCTGGCCATCTGCCTCACAGATGCAGATCTAACTGCAGTTTCTACTGCCTGATAACTTGCTTAATTCTGTTAGCTCTGGTGACCCTGCTTTTGTGAGCATTTCTTAATGGGACCGTCCCTAGAAGCTTCTAGACAAGGAACTGGCTGAACCAGAGAAATGTTTCTCCAAGAAGCAGCAGTGATGGAGCCCTCCTCCAGCTGGCTGCCCATCAGCAAATGAAGCTTTAAACAGGGCAGCCAAGACAGACAGAGTTTCAGCTGCCCTAAACTGGATAACAGGTACCAGGGAGCACTTCCTATATGTCAGGTACTAAGACCTTGACAGGTATTTGTCATTTAATCCTCACAATCTGAGTTAGTAACTCATGAGGCACCTGCGGTTTGAAGAGGTTAACACACTTCCTCAAGGTTTCAAAACAGCCTGTGAGATCTGACAGCCCATTCTACAGGCTACTATGCAGGTCGCTCAGCATGACAAGGGACCTCCCTGGTGGTTCAGATGGTAAAGCATCTGCCTACAATTTGGGAGACCTGGGTTCGATCCCTGGGTTGGGAAGATCCTCTGGAGAAGGAAATGGCAACACACGCCAATACTCCATGGATGGAGGGAGCCTGATAGGCTGCAGTCAATGGGGTCACAAAGAGTCGGACATGACTGAGCGATTTCACTTCACTTCAGCATGACAAAGTGGTCTGCCTCTAAGCCAGAGGCATCAAAGCAAGCCTGGGACAAATGTGCAAAATGCAGGCTTTCAAAGAAATCCTGGAGAGCCAGCTGCATGAAAAGGCAGACAAACAGGATCTGGAGGAGGAGGCTATAACTTCAGAACTCTGTGTTATAAGCACATGCTGTACCCACTACTCAAATCTGGGTTGGGAGTGCTTCAGTGGGGTTTCTGGGGGAGCCCGAGATGAATGTGCCTGCAGTTCGGGATGCTGTGGTCTGAGATCCAGCTCTGGCCCTGAGAATCCAGAGGGAGTGAGGGTATGCCTGATGGTTTCAGTGACAGAGTCAGGAGATGATAACAGGCTGATAGTAGTCTGCAGCCCCCACTGCTAGGAGCTTCCCTGGTAGCTCAGATGGAAAAGGATCTGCCTGGAATGCAGGAGACCTTGGTTCAATCTCTGGGTCAGGAAGATCCCTGGAGAAGGGAATGGCTACCCACTCTAGCATTCTTGCCTGGAGAATTCCACAGAGAGTCCATGGGTTTGCAAAGCATAGAACATGATTGAGCAATTAACACTTTTCACTTTCACCCACTGCTGGGACAAGAGATTTGGTGTTTTCTTGGAGGAAGCACACACATGAGTTCATCTGGGGTCCTACCAAATGGCCCTTCAAGTGCTCCACAAAAGAAAGACACAGCTTTCAAGAGCAGGAAGTGAGATCAGAAAGGATCGAAGGACCCATGCAGTAAGGACCTTTCTTCTCTGCCTACCCCCTGGGGTGGGGGAGGGTGGGCTGCTTTCACTCTTCCTCTGCAGGGGCCTGAATTCAAGTTCAGGCTTTGATTAATATTGGGATAAAGAAGTTGTGGTACATATATACATATATGTACATATATACATATGTAATATACATATGTACACATACATATATACATGTGTACATATACATATATACAATGGAATATTACTCAGCCATAAAAAGGAACACATTTGAGTCAGTTCCAATGAGGTAAATGAACCTAGAGCCTACTGTTCAGCGTGAAGTAAGTCAGAAAGAGAAAAACAAATACGGTATATTAATGCATATATATGGAATCTAGAAAGATGTTACTGTTGAACCTGTTTGCTGGGTAGCAATGGAGATGCAGACACAGAGAGCAGACTTGTGGGCACAGTGGGGGAAGGAGAGTGTGGGATGAATCGGGAGAGCAACATCAAAACATAGACATCACTATATGGAAAATAGACAGCCAGTGGGAATCTGCTGCGTGATGCGGGGCTCAAACCCAGTGCTCTCTGACAGCTAGAGGGGTGGGATGGGGTGGGAGGGAGGTTTAAGAGGGAGGGGACATATGTATAACTATGTCTGATTCATGTTGATGTGTGGCAGAAGCCAACACAATATTGTAAATTAATTATCCTCCAGTTAAAAATAAATACATTAAAAAATATTAGATGGGGTATTCTAATTTCTCATCTGAGACCATCTTTGCAAATTATTTGACCACAGGGCTGTCTGTAAAAACGAACAGAATGGTCACGGGCTATCACAGCCTTTGTCCCATGGCAGGAAAAAAACAAAAAGAAAACTCACAAGCTTTGTCCACAATCCACGCACGATATTTATCCAATATGTTGGTTACATGAGCAGTGCAGAGTCCCCTGGGGAGTTTTTAAAAAACACAGATGCCCATGTCCCACCTCCAAAGAGTGATTCAGTAGGTTTGAATGACCCAAACACCTGCCTTTCTTTTCAAAGTTCTCCAGAGAATTCTGATGCCCTGGCAGGACTGAGAACTATCAGATCATTCTTTATATACAGATTACCTCTGAAAGGAAGAAAGAAGAGCATTTCATCAACACCCAAGTTACTTCTTAATATTTAGAAAACTTGCATTATTCAGTGCGTAGGGCAACATGGTATTAAGTATGTCCCACAAAAGAAGGTTTCTAACATTGCCTTTTCTCATATCAAAATATTAGCAAGTGGTGGCATACAAAAACAATACGAGGGAGGTAGGGGAGGGAAGGACTGGGAGCCTGGGGTTACTGACTTCTATTTTTAAAAACATATTGTCATATATAACATATGCAGAAAAGCAATCAAAGCAAGTTTTAAGCTCTGGAACACATTTTTACAAGATGAACATGCTTTAGGGCTATCCCCAGAATAAGAATCACAACAGATGATGGGTCCCTGAAGCTCCTTCCTTTCCCCTGTTACTGACCACCCTCACCCCTTGCCCTAACTTCTGTGGGCTTGATTGCTCAGTTGTGTCCAACTCTTTGTTATCCCATGGACTGCAGCCAGCCAGGCTCCTCGGTCCACGGGATTTTTGAAGCAACAACACTGGATTGGGTTGCCATTTCCTCTTCCAGGGGATCTTCCCGACCTAGGGACTAAACCCCCAAGTCTCCTGTATCTCAGGCAGATTTTTCACCTGCTGAGCCATCCTAACTTCTACCTCCACAGATAAACAATTGCGCTTTTCTTTGATAACCTGAATGGCTTTTTCAAGGACAGAATGCCCTCTGCTAATTAAGTTTACTCCAAATGATGCAAACAGAATTCACTGTTACCAGAAAAAAATAAAAGATATGAAATTATTATAATTAATTCTTCAGCCCCTCCCCAGAAATGACTCTTCACTTTAAAGATCAGAGAACGGAGACACAGATATGTTATTTGCTTAAGGTCCAGCAGTTAACAAGAAGCAAGGCTGAAACTCGACTCAGGTCTCCCACTTTCAAAGACCAAGTACTTAACCACTATACCTTCCTTCTTCTAAGAGTCACCATTAATATGTTATAACAATCAAGATGTTCTTTTCCCCTGGTTCCAGGCCTGATTATGTTTCAATGCTTAGGGTGAAGATGCACAGGTACTTGGGATGAAAGAGATCTGGTGACACCAGAGGTGACTGGTGCAGTTCCGTTTCCTCCAGAGCACTTCAATGTCATGGCCACAAAGAAAAGAGTTATCACAAACCATGTAATATCCCTTTGATGGAGAAACAGAATTCAGGA
The DNA here is from genome assembly GCA_917880005.1 of Nanger dama. Classification (NCBI taxonomy): domain Eukaryota; kingdom Metazoa; phylum Chordata; class Mammalia; order Artiodactyla; family Bovidae; genus Nanger; species Nanger dama. The sequence continues at coordinate 2,074,890 of CAKJTW010000085.1, read as the reverse complement.
AAGGAATATTTTCCAATGAGAAGTTCACTGGAGAATTCAGCCATCTACAGAGCACACTAGGTTATAAAGCCAGAAGGAATCTCGCCTGACATTTTAGGGCCTTGTTTATTTCCATCTAAGGGTGTGGGAAAGAAACTCCATGAAGATGGAACGCTGTGACTTACCCAGGCAAATTCAGAATGAATGCGCTTTAAAAATCGCATGTTCAATCAAGTACTTAACTCCAAGCGACTGAACTATCAGGGGACAAAATAAATAAATAAAACCCTCCAGAGTGACACTCCCGGTTCAGATATCAGACACGCATGGCTTCATGGAAATTATCCAGGCTTTGAAGCCAGGCAGAAGTTGGTTTGAATTCTGGCTCTGTCGCTTACCGACTGACCTAGTGGCTCTGGGCAAGCAGTTTACCTTGAGACACTCAGCGTTCTCTTCTGTGAAATGGAGGTGCGAATACCCCAGTTTAGAGGGCTGCTGGGGGAATGAGAGGTCCCCGGGGGAAAGTCACAACCACCAGAACACAGAACTCCCTCAACATTCTGCAGCTCCTCTTTCTGAAGAACCTAGCTAAACACAGTTAGATGTTTCAAATAAATGGACAGAGACAACCGGATAAGGAAAGGCGGCTCCCGGCGCATGAAATTTTAATGTCAGTGACAGTTCAGGTTTGGGTCTAGTCAATAGGAACCATAAATAGCTGTCACCTCATGGCCATGTCCTCTTGAAAATGGGTTATTCGTCTGAGTCCGTCTCCCAGAGGACAGCTGCAAATACCATCAATACTGGCACTAAGCAACAGCCTTATTTATAGCCAAGGGACAGATTCCAAAGATAGAAGAGGTCACGGAGGCTGAAATCCCTTCTCCGAACTCCCAAATTCCTAGAGGACTGAGAGGTGAGGCTGGAGAGCAGGTCTTACAGGAATGTCTGAACACAGTGGGAAATTATCCATAAGAGTGAGAAAAACTGAAAAGGAAGGAGACGTTTGGAAAGAAAGCAGCAGCCACGAGAGGAGGAATCGTGGGTGATGCTACGTAAGCCTGGAGCCGTTAAGTCAGCCACGACCCTTCATGAGACTTACTCCCCAATCTCTCGGCCAACACCTGTTAAAAAGTGGAAGCCTCTCAAAATCTATCAGCATGTTCAAGGAGGGCCAGAAAGTCTGCCCTTGACCACACCTGCCACTTCAAGCCCTCTCTAGTGCCTACAGAGTCAACTCTCAAAGTCTGAATTTGACTTTCAAGAACTGTGACTTAACCCTCTGCTCCTGATTTTCCAGTCTTCCCCTTGACTTTAGCCCAGGGCCACCACTGGCAGTTTCTTACAGAGAACCACCTCTTTCCAGCCTCTGGCTCCTTGATCCTGCAGCAGGAATGCACAGGCTTCACACACTGGAATCCTGTACACTTCTCAAAGACCAGTTGGTTCAAATACCACTCTTCCCCCTAAAAATTTTCCTTCAGCTTTCCATCTAGGTTCTTAAGGGTTTTGACTCCTGTTTCACATTTGAAGGTCTCTGAGGGCAGGACTTACGATCTTTATCTCCATGTTTTTTGCAAGTTGAGTGCCAGTAGTTTTTGTTGGATAGATGAGTGGGTGCATGAAAGGAGAGAAGGAAGAATGGACCTGATGGATGAAGAACATGAACAGGAACATGACTTAGAACAGTGGGGAACATGGTGGCCATTGTCCACAATGTCATCTGTCATTCAGTCATTTGCCAAGAAATGGAATGTCCTGATTATCACAATATTCTGATTAAGGAAGGCTTCCTTCCCTGAATACTGTTCACAGATTTAACCACTGGTAACTGACTACCTCAGTTCAATTCAGTTGCTCAGTCATATCCAACTCTTTGCAACCCCATGAACTGCAGCACTCCAGGCCTCCCTGTCCATCACCAACTCTGGGAGTTCACTCAAACTCACGTCCATTGAGTCAGTGATGCCATCCAACCATCTCACCCTCTGTTGTCCCCTTCTCTTCCCACCCTCAATCTTTCCCAGCATCAGGGTCTTTTCCAATGAGTGAGTTCTTCACATCAGGTGGCCAAAGTATTGAAGTTTCAGCTTCATCATCAGTCCTTCAATAAATATTCAGGACTGATTTCCTTTAGCATGGACTGGTTGGATCTCCTTGCAGTCCAAGGGACTCTCAAGAGTCTTCTCCAACACCACAGTTCAAAAGCATCAATTGATTACCTCAAGATGGGCATAAAATCTACCATGCATTTCAAATGGAATAAACAAGACTGTCATTTTTGATGACTCATGGAGCACCTGGATATCTTACAAGACTCAGGCTTAGGAATCTCAGTGGCCACTGCACTGGGGTGTGAGAGAGATGGTTTGCACAGCACCAATTAAAAAAGAATCCTAGACAATTAGACATAAGTTGGCTAAAAACATAATTGAAAATAAGTGTTTTTTCGACAACCCCTTCTTCACTAGAGTCTTACAAAGCTAGGATGACCATTACAAACTTTCCACCAGATAACCCTACAAAGCAGCAGAGAGGTGAAGAAATCCACCCACCCACATCACCCCGAAGTGCATGTCTGGCTCCTCCACTCAGACCCGACCAGCAGACCTGAATTCAGAACATCAACAGTGAAAGTCATTAAGTACTTGGCCACAGATGACATTAGAACATCTCACCCTTGTCTCGCACTTCATCCCACCTTCCCCTCCTCCAAGTTCTTCTGACCTTTGCCAAATGTTCCTAGACAAGGCCCATGCTTGTTTGACCGTTTCCCAATTCCACCAGCCACAGATAGGGAGAGGTAGACGAAACACATGCCAAACCAGTCGGGCTGCTATCATTTTTAACTTGGCTCCTGGGTGCTCGCAGGCAGAAGAACCGGTTCTACTGTATACAGTTTCTCCATGGCCAAAGCCAAGAGAAGCACTCTGGGCTTCCTGGGCCTGTGGGCCTCCGCCACCAGGGTGTTCCCAGGTAGTCATCGGGCAGCTCTCGCTCACATCAGGCACTTTCCCGAGCCAGGGCTCTCTGCGTGTGTGCTCAGTTGGGTCCGACTTTTTGTGACCCCGTGGACTGGAGTCCACCAGGTTCCTGGGTCCATGGGATCTTCCTGGCAAGAATACTGGAGTGGGCTGCCATTTCCTCCTCCAGGGGATCTTCCTGACCCAGGGATTGAACCTGTGTCTCTTGAGTCTCCTGCATTGGCAGGCGAGTTCTTTACCATGAGCCATCTGGGAAGCCAGGGCACTCTGCTGCCTCCCAATTAATTATAGGCAGCACCTCAGTGAGTCCTCACTGAATCTTCTGAGGCAGAGATTACTACCCCTGGTACAGAGAAGGACACAGATGCTAAGAGGTAAGAGACTCACCTGAGCTGCGCAGGGTTTGAATCCACATCTGTCCTCATCAGGAAGCTATGCTTCCATTGTTTCTCACTGCCAAGTCCTCCCTTGTCCTCTGCCACCATCCCAAACTGAGCTGCTGTGGCAAGCTCCACAACTAGGGAGGGCCATGAAAGGGTGAGCGGATACTCACCAGAGGACTCGGGCCCCTGCTTGGGACATGGCGCCCCCTACATAAGGCACTCTGTGTAATCAGAGGCTCCATCCGAGTTCAATAGATATACTCGCGATCCCACTGCAGAGCTTCGACAGATGCCCACCTGGGAGCTGGCTGGTGCCAAGAACCAACAGAAGAGAATGTACTGCAGAAACATTAACCTTGGCAGTCTCCTGCCACAGTAAACCACTGGCTGAGCTTTAATGAAATCGTGCACCAGAGCTGAAACATCTGTATTGCTGGTTAAAATAAACCCCAGTCTGGAATGCACAACTGTCTTTGCACAAGGACACAACAAACCTGGAGAGAAATGGAAAGGATACCATTCTTTGCAATCAAAATGACTGTTTAGAACCAACAGAGGACAGGCCTGCTTAGCTCTGTGTTCCTCAGTCAGGCTTACTAGCTTCTATCAGATGAAGACATGTACTAAATTTGAGCAACCCAGGCTTTCCCAGCAGGCTTATTAGTGTGGGAGAGCAAAAGTCCTGCAAACTGCTGTCCCCACCAACCCTCTCTAGTCCCCACAAAAGCATTTCCTAGGATGAACACACACTAACTAGACTGGCACAAGGAGGCCTCACTGCTTTGTTAAGTATCCTGAATAAATCATTCATCCAAGCCAAAATTAAAGCATGGACATATCCTTAGTTTAAAAGATATAATAATAAGAAATCAGTCTACAGATCATGGGGGTCAGGTGAGGCTTCAGCAATGCCATAAAGTTGCTGTTTAAGTGTGACATCTTCTGTGCTAGGTGGCCTTTCTCAAAACACAAACAGCACATGGCCTGCCAGAAATGGAAATAGAATCAGACAGTTGTAGCATTGGAAGCCCTCTTGCCTGATCTCCCTCTGCCTTTGATACAAAAATCCCCTAATCAAGCCACTACCAAGTTTCCCCAAACTCTCAACTCCTAAGGAGGCTATGTGACACTACCTTAGAGAGCTCTTCCTTTTGTTAAATTTTGGTTTTGCTTGCTGGGGTAGAAGCCCAGAGATGAATCCTTCCAGCCCTTCAAGGAAAGAAGGTGGCATAACAAGTCTTCCGTGAGTCTATATATAATGAAAGTGTTTCAACTTCCCCTAAATAGTCTGTAGAACAAGGCTGCAGTCCTTTCCCACTTGACTGTTCTCCAGACAGACAGTGATGATGGATAATGATGACGAAGATTATTAAAAGAAAAACAATGATCTTAACTCTCATCTACTCAGCCCTGCTATGTGATGTAACACTCTAAGATGCACTTGACAGGCACTTAGGCTGAAATCCTCCCAGAGGCAATAGTTTGGGACTATTATTCTGTCCATTTTACATTTTGAAGAAATTGAAACTCAACAGGTGACATAACTTGCCCAAGGCCATACAGTTAAGTAAGGAATGGGGTCAGGATTCAAATTCGGACAGACTCGCTGCCCTCTGTCATCATGTCCAAAGAGGGCGCCAGCCCAGCCACATCCTTCCAGTGGTCCATGATGGGGGCTACCGGCATCATACTGCCATGAGTGGAGCCTGAAGCCAGTTTTCTCTACTGGGAAAGACAAGGGCCCCGAGCAGCCCTGTTGGCACCCTACCTGGGGAGAGGGAAGCCCTAACGGGGGGAGAGGAACAGGAAAGTGGAAGGCGGTGAAGACAACCTGTTTACCATTTAACAGACTGGCAGGATGCTTGGAGGAGACTCAGCAACGTTCTCAGCAAAGGGAGAGGGTGGGAGCAAAAGCCTTCTCCCCCACAGCAGGGGAGGCTGGCTGGAAGGCTGCTTCCTGGGAGACCCAGCAGGCACAGGGAGCAGAGGGCCAGTGTCCTGACCAGAGTCAGGGGCAGGGTCCCTCATCACAGCCGCCTTTGTGTCTGCCTTTCTCTACCCTCCACGCTGGATGGGACCCTGCTGTTGCCAAACTGGTTGGACTAAGAGGCAGCAAAGATGACCCATCTGGCTGCTGTATCCCTGATCAAAGCTGACTCATTTCAAAGGCGAACTGTCAGCAACCTGGGAGATTGCAATCGGACAAGGAAAAATAAATTGGACGCTTACTTCAGGGGTTAAAACTCAAAGCCTCCCTGAAAAAATAAAGTTCTCTCTTGTGCTTCTGAAATTCTCAGACCTAAGATCTCCATGAAGAAACGTATTGGACACTAACTAAAGAATACTTTGGGTCCTGAAGTAAGATCCCAGCGTTCATCTGGCCTCAAGCTTTGTCCAGACTGGGGGAATATTTTGCAGCTGCAAGCTTACAGAAATGACCCAAGGCTAGAGTTCAGGCTGGGATCCCATGTGTTTGGCGATTCCAACTCTGCTTCCACACAGCCTTACGTTTTAATCACAGTACAATGGAAGCACAAAGAAGTTCCAAAGAAAATGCATACACATATATACCTACCTATGCACACACATACACACAAACCTACGCTAAGGTTAAGATCAGGCTTCCCTGATGACTCGGTTGTAAAACTGAATTTTGAAACATCCATGGATAGACTATGGATTTAGAAATGTCAAGAGCAGAATGCCTTGCCTAAAGTTAAACCTGGGGCTCCTTCCCTCAGAGCTCAGTCGGTAAAAAAATCCACCTGCTGATGCAGGAGACATGGGTTTGATCCCTGGGTCAGGAAGATCCCCTGGAGAAAGAAGTGGCAATCCATGCCAGTATTCCTCCCTCCGAAATCTCATGGAAAGAAGAGCCTGGCAGACTATAGTCCATGGGGTACCAAGACAGCTGGACCTGAGAAGGGCACAGCAAATCACTCCAGTGTTCTTGCCTGGAGAATTCCAAGGACAGAGGAGCCTGTTTGAATCAGATACAACTGAGCGATTAACATTCATTTTAGCAACTAAAGACCACAACAAGCAAGCTTAAGATCAGTTCAGGGCCTGGATTTTTAGAGTAAAACCATTTGGTCAGGAGAGGAATTTACTACACCGGTCACAGGGTATCTACCTAGAAATGAGAAGAACTGATTTACCTTTATATGATGAAGAAAACAGGGACATGTCTTGCTTCTCAAACCCTGGGGACTTAACAATAGCGAAGATCCCTAAGATGTGTCTAGGAGGGGGCAGCAAGCCGGAGCTCTCTTTCCTTTTGTGAGGCTGTGGGCCATCCACTAAGAGCTGGAACATCCAGAGGACCCCCACAAGACCCCACTGGGCTTATCCAAAGTGGGCCCGGCGCCACCGTATGTACAGAACCGCCAGAGAGCACAACACACTCAGTTCCGGCCGAGGGGAACTTGGGTCCAGCTGTGGGGAGGACAGAGCAGCAGCAGGGTGAAGGGGGAGGGTGCTGGGGTGGGGACTATAAAACCATCACCTCTGTCACTTCTGCATCAATCAAAGTGTGTCAATTCAGTACAAGATGAGAGTCTCCCCTGTGGTCCGAAAAGCCACCAGGATACACTCTTCTATCAAGTCTGAGGCCCTGGGCAGAAACCCAGGGGCGAGGAGTTAAAACAATTTCTCCATCAAGTTACTCTCCTGAAAAGACGCATGTTCCAGCCTTCTCTTGACTGCTCAGTCCACGTGAAGTCAAGTCTCTCAGGGCTCTGGGGCCCTCGTCAATATACGTGGACCAAGGCAAGGAGGAGACAAAGTAAGGGTCTGAAAGGCCCCCACAACCTGCTCTCTTCCCGCTACCAGGGTGCCTAGGGCTGTGCTCCCTTAACAGTTTTCAGATGCTCTGCAGGAGGAAAAAGCAAATGCTGGGCTCTCCTGGCAAAGGCAAAGGCCAGACCTGCCGAAGCTCCAGGGGAGCCCCAGGTCCCCGTGTCCCTCACACCAGTTCAGATGTCCGGGCAGATGCAGTGCGCCACCCAGCTAGGCTGGTCTTCAGAGACTGGGCAGGGCAACTGATGCCAAATCGTAAGCTTCTGCCCATGCTGGGACGCCTTGTAGGATTTGCTCTATTCACCTGGGATTGCTGCTTCTTAGCAGAGTTTTGGTGACAGGGACAGAACATGCAGTGTTTGTAGAATGGATTCAGTGAAGATATGTAATCCAGAGGGCTCTCTTTACTCTCCCCCTCTCCTCTAAGTCCTATAAAAATGTTCTCCTCTGGTTTCCCCAAATCTGGGGGCCAAGGATCCCGAGGTTCTTGAAGGTTTAACAGTAGGGTCTCTGAGAGTTCATAAGAGTGCTTCCGATCAACCAAGAGAAAGAGGATAAGACTGTTCCATTTGCCACAGGGTGGGCCTTCAATACTGCTCGAGTTGATCCATGTCATTCCCCTTCTAAGACATTCATTCTCACTGCATGACCCAAACAGGAAGTCCCAACTCTTGTGTGACCTCGGCCAAGTCTCTCAGGGGCCCAAGCCTGTGCTCACCTCTCCAGTCTGGAGGAGATGAATGAGTGCTGAAGGGGTTAAAAGAACACCAGCAAGGGTAGTCCCAGGACTTCAGATCCACGGATTTGGGGATTCACTTCCAGGAACCCATAGATAAATGGGAGGCAGTCAGGTATACTGGAAAAGCTACAGGCTTTGAAGTCGGTTAAACTTAGACTTAAAAATCCACTTCCCCCATTCACTTGGTAAACTCAGGCAAGTTGCTTAAGATATCTGAATCTCAGTTTGTCTTTTATATGCGCAATGGGCATCATGTGAAAGGAGCTTCAGGATAACCTTTAAAGCACCCGACACAGTGCTTGGACAGAGTGAGTTCTGGCCCCCAAAGCCCCCTTGCAAGAAGCCCTCTTCACTTTCTAGTTACCCCTACACATGCACAAACCACCCTCTGCCCACATCTCTCGAAAACCATTTTCCCACAGCACAGGAGACTGGCAGTGGGATTTCAAACCAGATTTATGAAAACTCATAACTAGAAGATTAAAATTCCAAATGTCATCTGGATAAGATGGGCCAGATGCTTGGAGAATTGCAAAAGCTTCGAGCTTCCCTGCACCAGCAGAGAAATGGCAGTTGTGGAGGAGCTCACATCAGAGGGTTCCACTGATTGAGAAGCAGTGCGCTCCCATATATGACGGCAAAGGAGAGACGTGTCTTCAGGATTGGTGAGGGCACTGCAGCTGTGAGATGAATTCAAACACCAACATGCAGTGTTCGGTGAGGGCTTTTATTCACTGGGAGGCAACCGTGACCCAGGGTTGGCTCACTGGCCCTTCTCCTGGGTAGGGTTTGGAATGTGTGTCTGTCTACCTTGAGACTGTTGGGGACCAGAGGGAGGGGGTCAGACCAGGGCCACTAGGAGAGAAAACCCTAGAAGGCTAAGTCATTTGGACCAGGTACACACCAACTGACTTCAGCTGGTCAGCACCACCCCCACCACTCCCAAAAAATAGAAAAGGGAAGGTGAGCCCTGCTTTCCAGAACTCCTACCATATGTACGCTAACCACACACATGACTTCACTGAGTCCTTCCGACCACTGGATGGGGGCTGCACTGTATCCTTACTCTGCAGAGGAGCCTGGTGCTCAGGGGAGCTGAAGGGGCCCATAGTCCTATAACTCCCAAACAGAGGAGCAGAGCAAGAATTTAAACCAAGTATTTCTGAACTGAAAATACATCCACTGTCCAAGCACTGGCTCCATTCAACTAGAACCGTCACACCTCATGGCCCATTTCCACAGAAGCTGGCCCACTTCCACTGACTACTATGATCACAAAAGCTCAGGTAGGAAGTTAAATCAAATCATCAATGTCATTGTCAGAGCATTTAAAAAAAAAAGTACAAGAGAAAGAGAGAATGGCTTGTACTGGAATGTTGATCCTGGGCCATAGTCTAAGATCAGAACTATCAGTGAGTGAAGGGAAAATACTTTTCAGAAGGAATCTGCTTCACCAACCAAAATAAAAACCTAGAATCACCTGGGGTGCAAGAGCAGTTAAGTAAAGAGTTCACCTTCTTTGAAAAACCAGTGATGAAGAAGGGAAAAACCTGGAGGAACAAAAGCTCATCTGCTGCCGCCTCTGGCCTTTTCTCACATGGATCAACACCACATTCTTCTGCTAGATCCACGGGGCCACCCCACCACATCCGGCTCCCTCCCAAACTGCCTATTAGTGACCATGCTTATCCTTTAAGATCAAGTCCAGAGTCTGAAGCCTGGCATTTGTGGCTCGTGATAACCTGGCCTCAGTCTCTGCTTCAGCCTCCCTTCCCTCCTGCTTGAGAGAGGCAGTGCAGCTTACATGGGTCTCAGCGTCAGTCTCACCTGGGTATAGCATCAGGGCTCAGCTGTCCAGTGGATGTGCAGTGTCTAATGGTGAGTTATGAAGGATCTCTGAGGCTAACAGGAGAAAAATAACAAAGGAAAAACAGAAATACTCCATGTAAAATACATCCAGTGTAATGCATGGAACCTAGGGCCCATTCAAGAAAGAAAGATACTGTAGATTTTTAAGCCTTCATGCCAGGAGATAGGTTGGGAGCATTGCACTGCCCCACCTCTGACTTTCCTTGATCTAGACCCTCTCTACCACACCCGTCTACACACCCTGACCAGAATTCTGCAAGGGCCAGGTCAAGTCAATACTGGACTCTCTTACTTGTGACCTTGCTGTTGTTGCTTATCACTATGTTACTGGGATTTGCACGCATACCTTGGCTAGTTACCTGCCTTACTCTTCCATGGTTATGTTGCTTACTGGCATTCATTTCTGCCCCTGCAACATTCTCTTCCACCTCCATACTGCAGAGTTTGAAAGCATCACCCAGACTCCCTTGCACTCTCTGGGGTTCTGGGTCTGATTTAAGTTCTGCCCAGTCATCTGTACCTGCATGAGGTCAGGAAGGCAGGTGTGAGGCAGAGGGCGCTGGCAGGCAAATTACAACGAATGGGAGTGATTGTGGAGTCAGACTCTAGGTTTCCATATCTGGTCAGCAGTTTTGTGGGAATCAGAGGTAGGCAGGTGGAGTATAACAGCTCTAGAATAACAAGCGCTTTAAGTCACAGTTGTGATGGTTTGGTCTTGATGAGCCCAACTGTACCCTCCTAAAGCTCAACATTCAGAAAACTAAGGTCATGGCATCTGATCCCATCACTTCATGGCAAATAGATGGGGAAACAGTGGAAACAGTGTCAGACTTTATTTTTTGGGCTCCAAAATCACTGCAGATGGTGATGCAGCCATGAAATTAAAAGATGTTTACTCCTTGGAAGGAAAGTTATGACCAACCTAGATAGCATACTGAAAAGCAGAGATATTACTTTGCCAACAAAAGCCCGTCTAGTCAAGGCTATGGTTTTTCCTGTGGTCATGTATGGATGTGAGAGTTGGACTGTGAAGAAAGCTGAACACCAAAGAATTGATGCTTTTGAACTGTGGTGTTGGAGAAGACTCTTGAGAGTCCCTTGGACTGCAAGGAGATTCAACCAGTCCATCCTAAAGGAGACCAGTCCTGGTGTTCATTGGAAGGACTGATGCTGAAGCTGAAACTCCAGTACTTGGCCACCTCATGCAAAGAGTTGACTCATTGGAAAAGACTCTGATGCTGGGAGGGACTGGAGGCAAGGAGGAGAAGGGGATGACAGAGGATGAGATGGTTGGATGGCATCACCAACTTGATGGACATGAGTCTGAGTGAACTCTGGGAGTTGGTGATGGACAGGGAGGCCTGGCGTGCTGTGATTCATGGGGTCGCAAAGAGTCGGACACGACTGAGCGACTGAACTGAACTCCTGTCCTTCCTAACAATTTTGTATGTTACCAATTCCCTATATTAAATCTCTTCCTGCTTGAGTTACGTAGTACGGTTCCTAGTTCCTGGAGTGATACCAAGTTATTAAGTCCTCAATTCACGCTCTTCAGCTTCCCAAGCTCAGTTATTATCACATGATCTATATGTAGTTTAACACTTAGCTCTGATTGTAGGAGCTACTCATTACATGAGTCCAGAGATCCAGATTTATTTTCATCCCTATAATTGACTCAGCCTAAGTAGGCAAACTCAGCACTAAGAGATGAAAGCCTTCTGGCCATTCTGTGAGCTTTAATAGTTCCTCCTTCTTCCCCTGGCCTGTCTTCCTTTCTCTCTGGTCAATAAGAGTTAGATTTGCTTTATAAGTCTGTATTTCACAAGTGCAGTAGATGAACCCCTGGGGGTATGCTTTGTAAAATTTTAGACTGCACACTGGTGAATCTCTTATTTTAAGCCATGTACTTATTTTTCTCATTACTTTCTATTATGCCCAGTGTTTTTGCACTTGTAGATGAAATATATCATTTGCTCTTAAAACAAATTGCTTTAAATTAAGTAGTCACCATGAAGAAAGATGGTAAGTAAATAAGCAAGACAAGTGGTAGACAAATATGGCAAAACTATAAAGATGGCATCAGAATGACTAAGCTTGGGCGACGTTGACTTAAATCCAATCTTACAAATAAATTTTCTGGGGAATTTCAAATGATCTTATCAGGATAATATGAGATGACTCTGAGAATGTTCAAAATTCATTTTACATAACTTTCTGTCCCACTTCTCAGGGCCTTGGAAATAATCTGGTCTTCCAGGAAGCCTGACTGATAGCATCAGGAATGTCAACAGTCTTTTGCAGACTGTGGTCCTGGGCAGGTTATTCACTCCCATTTGCCTCACTCCTGTGTCTGGGAAGGGAAGCCAGTGAAGGTGTCTCTTCACTCCATGGGGTGCTGAGGAAGACAGAAAGATGCGGCTATGCCTTCTAAATGAAATCATTAATTTCAATGATTGTTTTTAGTTGAAGTGATTTATCTAAAGACAATTTTCACTACATATAATCCGAGGGTTGGAGGAGAAAGGTCTGTAGTAAATTATTCCAGGAAATGAATGTTAATGGAGGGAACGGTTAGTATCTGGATATACCCTTTTGAAAACTACTTGTTTACTTTGGGTCCTTGTGAATGTTCATGAATATAAATGATCCTGAAGCTAGAATGAACAGTCTACCTCCCCTCCTTTGCAGCCAGTGTAAAGGGGGAGATAAGGCCTTAGAAGCAATACTCAGACTCATGGGTTTCTTCCCTTCTGACTGGATGCCCCCTTCCTGAAACTGGAGCAGGTGTGGCCACAAGGGGTCAAACGCCGTCAGGGGATGCAAACACACCAGCTCTCCTCTGAGAAGGTGGCTTCTAAAAAAGTCAAGAATGTGTTGGCATACAGTTGGTGCCAATAAAAGCAGCACTTGGCTGTGGCTGACTCCCTCAGCCATAGAGTTATGGCTGAAATCTCAGATAAGCCCAGGACGCATATTCACTATGACGACAGGGAAAGGAGGTGGGTGATTTTCTCCCTAGCCATCCCACAGAAATGCTACTGGAGTTCCCCAAAACCCGCTGTAAGAGGATGTAGGAGTGAAGATTGAGAATAGGGCCAAGGAAGGAACTCACCACTAACTGGGCAGGATAAGTCCAAATTCCCTGTGGACCTACCGTGGTCATTTTTAGCCGAGATGCCACAAAGCACATCCTAGAACACATTTGATAAGGGAAAAAGTTTTCTGGGGAAAATTCTGTGATAGTCACTCTAACTAACACATTGGCCCGTAACAGTTTAGGGGGACTGAGGTCATATTCGCTGCATAAGGCAGATAGGTTGGGTTCTTTGGCAGCTTCAGCTTGTCCACAAGACTAGGACCTCAGAAAGGACATGAGAAACACAATGTAAGACTCCACATGCAAAGTAACCCTTGCAACAATAGTACACAGGGCTTCCCAGGTGGCCGAGTGGTGAAGAATCTGCCTGCCAATGCAAGAGAGGGAAGAGACATGGGTTCGATCCCTGGATCGGGAAGATCCCCTGGAGGAGGGCATGGCAACCCACTCCAGTATTCTTGTGGGGAGAAACCCATGGACAAAGGAGCCTGGCAGGCTATGGTTCCTACAGTCGCAAACAGCTGGACACAATCGAGGAACTGAGCACACACACACACGACAACAGTATACTTGATGTGGGACGCTAACGATAGCTAGGGGAAGAGGAACACCGGCTGGCTCAGGTGAGGTGAAAGGAAGCCTCCTTACAACTCCAAGTACAGATGTTCCTTTTCAGAGGACCCTGTGAAGAACTTTGCACATTTGTTTGGCCATTTGTTCATTTAATAAATATTTATTGGCTTCCACTGTTGAGCCAGATATTGTGCTAGGTATCTGAAACTCAGCAGAAAACCAGAAAGATATGTCCCTGAACTCATGAAACTTACCTATAAATTGGGTGAGATGGATGATAAGTTAATACATTAATAAACAAGATGTGTCAGTGCACGTGGTGTGTTACAAGGGAAGGGAAGAGAGTGATGGGGTAGTGATGGCAGAGGGCATTGCCATGATGGAGTGCGGTGGGGAGTGCGGCAGACTTCTGAGAATAAAAGGAGAAGCAAGTGTCATGTGAACAGCCAGGTAGGAATATTCTAGGCAAGGGAACAGTAATGGAAATAAAAATAAACAAGTGGATCTAATTAAACTTAAAAGTTTTTGCACAGCAAAGGAAACTAGAAACAAGATAAAAAGACAACCCTCAGAATGGGAGAAAATGATAGCAAATGAAACAACTGACAAAGGATTAATTTTCAAAATATACAAGCAGCTCGTGCAGTTTTCTGCATACCAGAAAACCAAGCAACCCAATCAAGTGGGCAAACCTAAGTAGACATTTCTCCAAAGAAGACATAGAAATGACTAATAAACACATGAAAAGATGCTCAACACGGCTCATTATTAGAGAAATGCAAATCAAAAGTATATTGAGATGTCACCTCACACCAGTCAGGATGGCTATCATCAAAAAAAATCCACAAACAATAAATGCTGAAGAGGGTGTGGAGAAAAGGGAATCCTTTTGCACTGCTGGTGGGAATGTAAACTGGTACAGTCACTATGGAAGACAGTGTGGAGATGCCTCAAAAAAATGGGAGTAGCACTACCATATGACCCAGCAGTCCCAGTCCTCAAGGCACATACCTTGAGGAAACCAAAACTGGAAAAGGCACATGCATCCCAATGTTCACTGCAGCACAATCTATAGTAGCTAGGACAAAGAGGCAATCCAGAGGTCCATCATCTGATGAATGAATAAAGAAATCGTGGTACATGTATACAATGGAATACCACTCACCCATAAAAAGGAACACATCTGGGTCAGTTCCAATGAGGCAGATGAACCTAGAGCCTATTATACAGAGTGAAGTAAGTCAGAAAGAGAAAAACAAATATTGTATATTAACACATACACATGGAGTCTAGGAAGATGGTACGGATGAATCTATTTACAGGGCTACAGTGGAGACACTCCAGTACTCTTGCCTGGAAAATCCCATGGATGGAGGAGCCTGGTGGGCTGCAGTCCACGGGGTCACTAAGAGTCGGACACGACTGAGCAACTTCACTTTCACTTTTCACTTTTATGCGTTGGAGAAGGAAGTGGCAACCCACTCCAGTGTTCTTGCCTGCAGAATCCCAGGGATGGGGAGCCTGGTGGGCTGCCATCTATGGGGTCGCACAGAGTCGGACACGACTGAAGCAACTTAGCAGCAGCAGCAGTGGAGACACAGAAATAGAGCAGACTTAGGGACACGGGCAGTGGGAGGAAGGAGGTATGGAACGAATGGAGAGAGTAACATGGAAGCATATACACTGTCATAGGAAATACAGAAGGCCAATGGGGATTTGCTGTACGGCTCAGGAAACTCAAACCGGGACTCTGGAACAACCGAGAGGGGTGGGGGTGGGAGGTGGGAGGGCGGTGGGAGGGAGAGGACATATGTATACCTATAGCTGATTCATGTTGATATATGGCAGAAACCAACACAATACTGTAAAGCAATTATCCTTCAATTAAAAGTAAATAAATTTTTTTTTTAATTAAAAAAATAAGTTTGGAAAAATAAATAAGGGGAAAAAGGCATTGTGATGAACACTTTTAATATTCCAGAAGGTAAAATCATGGAAACAGTACTCTATAAATCTTGTCTCTATGGAAAAAATAAAAGAATATTCTGGGCAAGGGAACAGCCAAGACAAAGGCCTAGAGGTGGGAAAGAGTTGGAAATTATGAGAACAGGAAATTATCCCTAGTGCCTGCTCTCAAATAGAAAAGGGTAACGTGGGGTGATTTCAGGAAGCAGGCAGGGGAGAATGGCACAAGACCCCGCAAGCCATGACAGTAGGGGGAGGGGATTTTATTCGACAGTCAACCGGCAGTCATAGGTCGCTTAAACGGGGAGCAAAAGGATCTAAGTTTTCAAAAGGTCACTCTGGCCCTCATGAGAGGAATGGACAGGGAGGTGGGGTCAGGACTGGAAGCAGGGAGTCTAGTTACCTGGCTGCTGGAACAGTCCAGGTGCAAGAGGCTTAGGCCAGGGGACAGGAGCAGAGACTGAAGAAGTGCAGAAAAAATAACTGAAAAGATTTGGCAGACTTCGGCCCCAAATCAAAGCTTCCTGGATGGATAAATGAGGACTTGGCTGAAGTTTTACCTGATTTGATTGGCTTTTCTAAAATTGTCCGTCATGAAAGTAAAACTAACCATAAACCCAGGTACCAGTTCTAAGTCAGAGACGGGAGGCAAACCTCTTCAAATTGAACAACAATCAATTGCTGTTCTATAAAGGAGGCATCAACACAAGCTCAGGGCAGCGTTTCCATCTGGAGTAAAGAAAAAACAGCTCACTGGAAACTGGGCCGTCAGGAGCTCCCTGTCTCTCTTCCAATGCCTCCTACCTGCCCCCACCATCCCAGCCAATTTTCACTCTGCAGTTTCAAAGTTAAGAGCCGCCCCGAACGAACTGTAACTTCCAAGGAAGAATGTGGTTTAGCATTATGCTTCAGTAAACCCAGAAGGCAGGCAGAGATAAGAGAATTAAGGGTACCTATTAAGGGAGCCGGAAGTCCCGAAGAAAGAAGAGCCTGCACCCGGCCAGAGGCAGAGTTCCATCACTGCTGGCAAGTCTGCAGAGAGGACCTCTGCCTGCAGGCTTCCTCAAAGAGCAGCAGCAGGGTGGCAGTAGGAAGAGTTTTTCCTTCGTCCCTCTGGAAGCCTAATGCGCATGCCAGTTAGAACGTGGGTCGCCAGTAGTCCTAGAGAACAGTGCTTGTTCCCAAGGAGTGCTCGCCGTGGGGGCAGACCACAGAGCTGGGCTGGACACCAAGAAGGGGCTGTGCTTTCTACCACTTGGAATCAAATTCCCCTGGTAGTAGAGGCTTTGACTTCCAGCAAACCTTATGAAGGAAAGTGCAGAGGCTAAGGGACCCATGAAGATCACTGGCACAGGAGCTCCTAAAGTCAGTGACCTGGACTTAGATATGTATTTGTTATGGAAGCAAGCAAAAGTAAAGTTCTCCTTTCAGGCTTTGAATTTAATCAGTTCCCACTATCTAGTGGCTCAGACGGTAAAGAATCCACCTGCAATGCAGGAGACCTGGGTTCGACTCCTGGGTTGGAAAGATCCCCTGGAGGAGGGCATGGCAACCCACTCCAGTATTCTTGCCTGGAGAACCCCCATGGACAGAGGAGCCTGGAAGGCTACAGTCCATGGGGGTTGCACAGAGTTGGACACGACTGAGCAACTAAGCACACAGCCCTACCACTTAGCGGTATAAATGAGCAGTGTGTGTGAAGAACAAGTACTCCAGCAGGCCCAGAGTGGCCGCTCCCTCCTGGGGGCCCAGGAGTGGGGGCTGCACAGAGTTGGCAGAAGAAGGGGAACATCTGCAAGGCATCTCCTGGGTGCCTGGCACCTCTACTCACATCGGCGCACCACATAACCCCGCTGGAAATCCTCTTCAGTGGGGAGGCAAGACCGCCTCTGTAAGAGAGGGGAGTCAACGAGGCCGGCAGTCATGTAACCAGTGGGCAGCAGGGCTGAAGTCGGAATGAGTCAATCCCAAGTCCCATGTGCTTTCCATCCCTACCAGCCGGCACCCTCAGCCCAGCCACACTCTCCCCTGGGGGACTGAGTGCCTGTCCTTCGGAGGACTACAGCCTGGGCCTCCATCCCAAGCATGCAGCTTGCCCCTGGCTCTTAGCTAGCTTAGGGAAGGTGACCAGTCCCAGACGTTCTCACCTGTGAGCTTCTCGAGGCAAGCGCTCAAAGCGCCCTAACTCTCCTACTGGTGGTATTCACCCGCAGCCGTGGGACAGGGTCTCCCTCCTCGGCAGGTTAAGATGTGTCCACCCGCAGCCGTGGGACAGAGTTTCCCTCCTCAACAGGTTAAGATGTGTCCACCCGCAGCCGTGGGACAGGGTCTCCCTCCTCGGCAGGTTAAGATGTGTCTTGGAACAGCTCTCAGGTTCAGTTTCTTCCTGCCCAGCCCCAGGCCTGCAGATTGCTCCCCATGGGCTCCCCACCTGGGCGGGAAGGGTAACTTGCCAGGCTGGGCGCGCTCCCAGGCTACAGCAGATTGGTGCACGCAGTGCCTGGGCCGGGCAGGAGGGCAAGGGGAGGAGTCCTGGACGCCTCTGCTCTGCCTGCTTGTCACCTGGCAGCTGGGGAGGTGGTAATGGTTAACCTGGGAGAGTGCCCCATCTTCCTCTCGTGTCCTTGGTGTGAGTGACATCACCACCCCTGCAGGACTCACCTGCAGCCGGGGCCTGGCACAGTCCCCAGCAGTGACTCGTTAACGGTACAGACTTTTCAAGTCAGCTTGATTTGGATTCAATAGGGTGGCTCCTTCTGTCACTAGCTATGTAGCTCGAGGTAAGTTATTACCCTCTGAGACTTAGTTCCCTCAGGCATAAAGGGGACAAGCATAGCACTTACGTCATAGGGCTACTGTGCAGATTACATGAGACAATGTGTGCAGACAGGGCTTGCCACCCAACAAGTACTCAATACATGCTTAATAAAAAATAAAAGCAATGTTCTGTTAAAGTAAGTCACTGCAACTGCAGTTCTTCCCTGGAAAGGGCAGGAGATTCAACCCCGAGAGTCCTGCCCTCTGGAAATGGAAAGAGAAAGGAACAACTTAAGCATCAGCCTGGTGGGAGATGCTGTGTCTGACTGCCTCCCAAACACAACATTCTCAAATCTTCGGAAGCGGTAAAAGACCTGGCCATCCACTCAGCACCTACTTATAGGCAGGTGCCTTACATGCCTGTCTTCTGATCTATTCAACAATCCTGCGAGGCCAGAATTATTCCCACAGAGGAAGAAGCTGAGGCTCAGAGACGTCAAACAACTTGCCCAGAATCACACTGCTGGGGAGAAGCTGGCATCACATAATAAAAACTAGAGCAACATTTTCATAGTCCTTATGCTGTTCCAGGTATTATTCCGAGATCTTTACACATATTGACTGATGTAATCCTCAATACACCACAGGTACTGTGATTATCCTCACTTCACAGATGAGAATAACTGAGGCCCCGACAAGTTAAACAAGGTCATACAGTGGACAGCTGGGCTGGAAGAAGAACCAAGGTAGGTTGGCTCCAGAGGCCTTGCTTTAACCATTGCCCTATCAAAAAAAAAAAAAGAAGAAAAACCTCCTTGCTCTGCCCACAGAACTACCCTGCCTCTAAAAAAGTGAAATCTCATGAGTGCTGAGGACACTTTTTAAATCAGAGACAACTGTGTTGGAATCAAAAATACAATTGCCTGGAGCTTGGAGATGTTAGGGTGTGAGTGGAAGCAAAGCACTTTGCTTCTCTGGATGTCAGCTGGCCCAAGTATAAAAGGACTGGAGTGGACTAGTAGTTTGTACCAAAATGTCACAGCTCTAACAGTATATGGTTCTCTGAAATGGGCCTCCCTCCTTCCTGGGGAAGATTATGAAGTCCACAGAGCTGGGAGCTGAGCTTGCCAACAGGCTCTCCTCAGGGCAGCCAAGGCACATCAAACGGAAGGAGATGGCATGAGGCCGGAGCACAAGAGCCGCCCACGAGCGAGCATCTGAGTCTGGGAGATCCTGGGCAATTTACCAGGCCCTCAGTTTTTCCCCTTTGGCAAAGACAGGGAAATAACTCGCCTTCGAGGGTTGCTTTGAGGTCATAAAAATGGTCATAAAGCATTTTCCCAGATTCAAAGCCCGGGTTTGCAAAATGCTCTTGAACTCAGCCATGAGAAGAGTCATCAGAGAAGTCGGGACTTTGCAGGATTCCCAGAAAGCAGTCTGAGAATGTCAAGAATCTTCATTACTTCTCCATGCTTCTTACAGCTGAGTCTGGTCCAGAAAGAGGAGGAAAAAATGCCCCAATACTAAATCAAAGCAACTCAGAAGATATTCAAAACAGTACTATGCTGTTTAGCATAATTATATGCTATCCAGTTCTTCAAAGTCTTCATCTCTCCCATCGGATAGTAAATTCTTAAAGGCTATGAAATTTGTCTCTCTAATCATAACCTGTAGATTTGCTGAAACATTTCCAAGACAAGACCCAAATTCACTTCCCTGTACTCTGACCTTCCTAATCCTCTTTTTCAAGTGACCTGACTGGACTCAAGTCAACAAACATGTTCAGAATGCTACTATGGGCCAGGCAGCATGTCATTTGTATTACATTCCAACTACTTTGAAAAACTACGTAACAATAACGGCTGAAAATAACATCAGTGTCTCAAGGCTGGAGTTGGGGGTGGGGGAATAATCAAACCATCCCTATTTGAGGAGATCAAAAAATGGTTTTGGAATTTCAACTACTCAGTTAAAGTCTGTGTATTTTATTCATTAGGTATTCATATAATATGTATTATATAAATTCTTACTACAGAATATTGAGTCATTCATCCATTCAACAATTATTCCTGGGGCAGCTGCTCTTTGTCAGGCAATGTGCTAACAGTCCTGAGAGGTTCAAAGAAAATTGGCATATTACTTATTTTATTGGAAGTCTAATTTCAGAGGTCCGCGGCTACCAATTTTAAACTAGAGTAATGGAGTCTCTCTTCCTCAAAGATGATAAGATTAATTCATTCATTCAGTCAACTCATATTGGGCATCTATCTTGCGCCTGGTACTAGAGATAGGCTAAGAAGCAATCAAGCATGATTCTTGCCTTTATGGAGGCCAGCCATCTAATTAAGGAGGCAGCCAGTTACTAACTGCAAGAGATGTGATGGAGGAAAAACAAACAAAAACAAGGGACTGAGATTTGGAAGGGAGCACCTGCATAAGATAGATAGATCAGGGAAGGTCAGGTCTCCATTTAGGCTGAGTCCTAAATGATGAGAAAAGAGTCAGTCATGTAAAAGTGGGGAGAAGACAGCATTCCAGGTCAAGGGAACCACAGGTGAACCGCCTCCCCACCCTCAGGTGGGAAAGATGTGGTGAGTTCAGGATGCTGCAGGACCCCCGTGAGCAGTCGAAGGAGGGAGAGACAAGAGATGGCGAGGTAGGCAGAGCACTCGAAGCCAAGGCGATATGTTTGGATTTTACTCTTTGTGCCAAGGGAAGCCACTGAAATGTGCTTGAAGCAAGAGAAGGGGTACTACTCTGCTGCGGTATGGAGAATGGACTGTGAGTAGGCAGTGGGGACCCTGGGGAGGCTAGTTAGGAGACCACTGCAGTTCTCTGAATGAAAGATGACGGTGCCACGTGAAGAAATAAGAAGTGGCTAGGTTTCAGATCTGCTGGCAAGGTTCCTGCAGAAGTGCCTGCTCCTGGGATGAAGGCGTGCAAGGGAGGAGGGCAAGAGATGACTCCTCAGTGGCTGGAGCCTCCGGTAAATGGAGGGCCATTCGCTGTAGGGGTCCTCAATCAGTGGCGACTGTGCTCCCTAGAGCACATCTGGAAATTTACGGAGACGTCTCTGACTGTCATGACTTGGTCAGGGGGAGGGGTCCGCTACTCAATATTCTAGCATAGGTCGAAGCCAGGGATGCTGCTATAAATTAGAGTTAAACAATTGTCTGGACCCAAATGTCTATAGTGCCAAGGGTGAGGAAGGCCAGCTTTCAGAAGTGAGGAGAGGAGATGGTGTGAGGGGTTACTCAATGCCACATCTGGGACATATTAAATTGGAAATACTCATGTTAAATTGTCCTTGGAACCACACTGCTTAGAAATGAAGAAAGGAAAAAGCAGGACTGGCAAGCAGGCTCCTTGGAGAAGAGAATGTGAGTCCTCTCTCTCTGGTTTCCCAAAACCCAGTGGTCCTACTCATGATCCACTCTGCTGCTAAATTATGAAAGAAATTTCATAAAATCAAAACACGAGAGTCTCAGAAGTACAGATGGGGAGTTTGGGGCAGACATGCACGCACTGCTATATTTAAAATAGATACCCAACAAGAACCTACTATATAGCACAGGAAACTCTGCTCAATATTCTGTAATTTGGAAAAGAACTTTAAAAAATGGGAGTCTCTTTAGACTTGCCACCCACCCTGTTTGCACTCACCTTCCTTTCTCTCGCCCCCAGTTCTGCCTACTCTGCCAGCTCAGTGCCAGGACCTAGGTTTCCAAGGTTTCCCTGAGGTACCTATCCTTGCTGTGTCTGAGTTCAGTGGGGTCTGACTTCTCTGGCAACTGCTGTAAATTGCACCTCTCTATGTATGCCACCCCAGAGAAGGCAGTGGCACCCACTCCAGCAGTCTTGCCTGGCAAATCCCGTGGACGGAGGAGCCTGGAGGGCTGCAGTTCATGGGGTCACTAAGAGTCGGACACGACTGAGCGACTTCGCTTTCACTTTTCAGTTTCATGCACTGGAGAAGGAAATGGCACCCCGCTCCAGTGTTCTTGCCTGGAGAATCCCAGGGACGGGGGAGCCTGGTGGGCTGCCGTCTATGGCGTCGCACAGAGTCGGACACGAGTGAAGCGACTTAGCAGCAGCAGCAGCAGCATGTATGCCATCCTGCCACTACCCATGTCTCTCCTCAAGATTTTTCACACCCCTTGGAGGAAAGGATTCTACCCATCTTCCAGATAGAGAAACTGAGGCTCAGACAAGTAACCTCTGGACCAAATTGATGATGATGGCGACAGGCACCGAGTGTGCTATACCTGCTGCCTGCATAAATGCACCAGACAGGCTGCTTCCCTCTCTTCTCCTACAGCATTTAGTCTACAGCCTCAGGATGATGACGGAGTCCTGTTTTAGACCACAGCTCTCCTATGAGTGGCTGGCACACAGCTCGTGCCTGAGCCTTTGTAGAAGCACGTTAGCCCTGTGTGAGCCTGGCCTTTCCAGGTGGTCAACTGAGAGCAGGGAAGCATGTTGGGGAGGAACAGAAATGCTCCCCTTTTCTCTCTTTCCCAAGATCCCACATGATCCCCGAAAGGAGGAAGCACCAGTAGTATTTCTGGCTGCCATCTGCACACCCACGGGACACACTGTGTCTAAGCTGGCCTGGCAGAGACCGGCGCTCTTCAGGGTCCCAGGTTACTGGGGGATGGAGGGTGAGGAACTGTGTTTAAAGGCAGGAGTTTAGTCCATGCAGCCTCTTTTACTTTTGGAGTACAGGCACCTCTGGCCCATTTTCTCTGCTCAGTGTCTCCACCTGGGAGTCCAGTTAGGTCAACTCTGTGGCCAGTTCACAGAAGACAAGGCAGGAACCCTTCCTTTGGTCTCAGGTCTGTATCATGATCGTCACAATTTATCAGAAATCTTGGATTTGGGGAGTTAAATGGGGCATACCAGGGACTTCCCTGGTGCTCCACTGGTTAAGACTCTGTGCTACCATTTCAGGGGAGCAATGGTTTAATCCCTGGTCAAGGAACCAAGATTGAGCTTGCTGCACAGCCTGACCAAAAAATAAATAAAAATAAATTTTTAAAAAGTGGGGGCATACCAGAAAGTGCTTATCCAGGTTAGTGAAGGCTACCTATCTTTGTCCAGGTTAATAAAGGTCACCTGTCTTGTCCCTAGGGAGGGAAGATGAGGGAGGGTTGATTTATGTTGCATTCACATCCATCCCCCTTGCATAATTTGGGCCACAGTTTACATAAAAATTCAATAAAAATTTGAAAAATGATATAAATAATTCCAATATGGCACAGCCAAGCCAATCCATCACATCCCGTTCCCCTCCCTCTCTGACCTGCTCCCCTTCCTGAGATCCTAATTTTGCTGAGTGACAGGGCAACAGCCTGGCTTTCCCAGGATAAAAGCCTCAGAAGTCTTTAAACTCCCCTTCTTCTGACAACCAGCTGGCCAGCGCTGTCAATCTTGCTCCGGAATAATGCTCCCACCCAAAGAACGCCTTTCCCAGGCCACTACTTGAGCTTTCGCTCACTCCACTGAGAGCTCACCAAAACATAAACACTGGGACCAAAGCCTGACGTCGCCATCATCTTTGTCTTCACCAGAACAGAGCGTGGCCCCTGGGACAGAGAGCAGGTTCACGACCTGGAGCAAGTAAGACCATGGTTCCAGCTGACAGTCTTGGGCCAGGGAAATTCAGAGGGCCAGGCAGCACGGCCTGCAGCTTCTCTTCTTACACAGGTGACACTAAGGAGCAGAATCAAAAGGGCCTCTTCCAAACCTACACCCCTTCTACTCCCAGAGCCAAACTATACCCCACATACAGCACAAGGTAAATGAACTCCAAAGAGCTGAGCCCCAAAACCACCAACTCCCAGCCGGGACACACAGTAGAACCATGAAGATAACTGAACCTCAGGATGACTTGAATTCCCATTTAAAGGACCTGGTGATTTGCTCCAGGCTTCAGTCCAGAACTCTATTCTCCAACAAAGGTAGGTAAAGGTCTCATCTTTTGTGCACGTGTATAAGGAAGAGGATGGAGAGGAAGGAAGGAGATGGGGAAAGGACCACCCTCTGGGGAGGCCAAGGAGAGCCCCATATCCACACCGCTCATGCTTCCCCAGGCCCAATACACCTGGGGAGCCACTGGGAGCCACGACATCAGAAACCTCCTGGAATAACGGCCACTCTCTTGGTCCTCCTAAGCAGCTACAGCACCCCAAAACATTCAACCCACACTGAACCTGGAGGGGACCTCAAGTGGCAGGAAATGGAACTGCAGCCAGGACCCAGACACACACAACCACCAGAGAGAAGCCAGGAACCCCTGCAGCTCGGATTCCCTCCCGTTATTTCACTAACCTTACAGTACACAACACCACATTTCATGTCATTCAACACTGCTTTACAAGGGTAGGGAAGGACTGGGAGTTTGGGATTAGAAGATGCAAACTATTACATACAGAATGGATAAACAACAAGGTCCTACTGTATAGCAAGGGAACCACACTCAACATCTTATAATAAACCATAATGAAAAAGGATAGGAAAAAGAATGTATATATGTATAACTGAATCACTCTGCTGTACAGAAGAAATTAATACAACATTGTAAATCCACTATAACAGAATTAAAAAAAAAATAAAGCCTTTGTATTATCATTAAAAAAAAAAAAAAAAAACCCTGGTGACTTCATAGTTGCTCCATTCATTTAACAGGTATGTGTGCCAGGTACTATGCTGGTTGTGGAGAAGGCAAAGATGTTGAAGCCTCAACTGCAGGCATCCTGAAAGCATCTGCAGAGTCCAGGCAAGCCAAAAGCAAGGTGGGGACATGAAAAAGGGATTCTTTATCCACAGTGTCTTCATCCACAGTGGCTACTCTGGAGTATAATCAATAGCGCTCAGCATCTGAAACATCTTGGAACTGCACCATACACAGCCTTGAAACCTCAATTTTCTCCTTGAAAAAGTCTATAGCTGTGTATCAATCTGTACATTCTTGTAATATAGAATATTTCCAGGAATTAAGTTAAAGGACAATGTGCCAAACTTCCCAGGTGATGCCATGGTAAAGAACCCACCTGCCAACGCAGGAGATGCAAGAGACGCAAGTTCGGTCCCTGGGTCAGCAGGATCCTGTGCAGTAGGAAATGACAGCTTGCTCCAGTATTCATTCCTGGAGAATCCCATGGACAGAGGCACCAGTCATCGGGGTCATGAACAGTTGGACGCAACTGAACACACACACACACACATACATCCCAACCTCCAGATTCCTAGCATTATCTGATTATACACATGCTTTCTCTTTTTTGACTAATTTGCTATCTGAGAACTCTTCTCTTCTTTACCTTATGTAAAGAAGATGTGCAGCCAACCTTCACTGAGTGAGAAGCAACTTAAGAAGGTGAGAGGGCAGAGGGCATGCAACAGCATGGATTCAGGAAATACAAAGTAACACAAACCTAGCTGTCCCAACGTTGTCCTGGGTCAGAAATCTGTGTATTCAAATATGGGCCTCTTTAAACCAAAACCTAGTTCAATCTGGAATAGTCCCCTAACTAGAGAGGCAGTGGGACAACTTCTGAAGACTGAACTCTACCATGTCTATAGCTCCTCACTCTTTCCCATACGGCAGCCAGACGTTACTTTCTGGAGAGACCGTTTACTACTGCAGTTAGAACTTGAAAAAACAGCCAATCAACGTAATAAACCCAGTTCACTTCATTTCAAAACATGAACTCATTGTTATCTCAGGAAATATCACCTTACTCTTTAGATTAAATGTTAGCCCAAGTCTAGGAGGCATTCAACAGTGAGAAAGTAATATACTTTAGTTGGTTTCTCCAGGCTCAAGTTTCACCAAAACAAGTTTCATACAGAGATTCGCCAAGTACCGGGTAATGGGATATGGCAGGGTGACGTCACCTGCGGCCCATTTCCAAAGAAACGTGGCTTTTCCAGGTGGAATTCTAAGTGCTCTCTCTTCTGTTTATAATCTTTGTTGCACCACTTTGCATGATGAGTACTAGCAGATGCATTAAAACTGGCGATAAGGTATGAGGCCTTGGGGCAGTTCGTTTCATCTGTCTGGGTCCCCGCTTCTGCCTTTGTGAAGTGGATGTTTGGGGGCTATGAGTCAGGGGCCCTTTCCTGAGCTAACATCCCAAGATAGTCCTGGACTCCACTGTCCAGCTTTTCCTGTGGTTGCCTTAGCACAATGTCTCCCAACTAGCCTTTGAATCCAGCACCCAAACATGTGTGAGTCTTCCATTCTCTGAGTAGGGATGGAAACAATTACCCAGCAGACTGACTCAGTTTATCTCCCAAGTCCACTGCTCAGCCAAATAGTCGATCCTGACATTCACCCACCTTACATATCCTCAACTGCTTCCCAGGCACAGGTAGAGATATGAAAAAGAACAATCTGGGCCCTCGATCTGGTGATGATCACGGTAATGAACTGTTATTCATTATTCAACTGTTTCAGGTCCTGCACCAGATACTTTACTTGCATCATCTCATTTAATTCTCACAAAACCCCTCTTGGGTATACATAACACAGGAGGGAACTGAGATGCAAAGAGATTAAATGATTTGGCCAAGATCTCACAGCTAGAAGGCGGCAGAGCCCAGGATTTAGAGTAGGCCTGCCTGACACGATACTATGTTTCAGCCAACCTTGATACTTGGAATAACCAAGTATACACAGGAAAGCATCTCACTTTGCCCAGGACTTGATTTACATCTGTATCCCTGTACAAGTCTTCACAGTACCCTTTTACTGTCAGAAATGTCTTAGCTTGGATAATAAATTATCCAGTCACCTACTTACAATGCCTATTACAATGAGAGGTGATAATGATAATTGTTATTATTACACAACCAGGTCACATTTGCAGTAAACCACTGCTTAGCCACTCTAAAGAGAGAAACCTCTCCCAGCCTCCCTATCCTTCTGCTTACTTTGCTTATTTTTCTCCATAGCATTCATCAACATAAAAAATATATTTTGCTTATCATCTCCACTACAATATAAGCTCCACACAGGCAAAATAGCTTTTCCTTTACTAGTATATCCCCTAGTTTGTAGTAGACATTTCATAAATACCTGTTGAGTAAAGAAACACATTATTGTCACTGGACAAAAGCAAACATTTCTCAAGCAGTTATTAAGGGCTTTGTTCTGCTCCAAACCTGTGTGTGTGTGTGTGTGTGTGTGTGTGTGTGTGTGCGCGTGCTTGCACGCGCAAGTGTGCTACCAAGTCTGATTCTTTGCAACTTCATGGCAACTTCACGGACTGTAGCCCACCAGGCTCCTCTGTCCATAGAATTATCCAGGCAAGAATACTGGAGTGGGTTGCCATTTCCTACTTCAGGGTGCCTTCCCGACCCAGGGACTGAACTTGCATCTCTTGTGTTCTGCACTGGCAGGTAGATTCTTTACCATTAGTGCCACCTGGGAAGTCCCCCTGCTCAAAAAAACCAAACCCCTCAAGTTTGGAAGTTTCATCACTTTATAGAGAAGAAACGGAGCCTCAGAGAGCTGAAGTAACAGTCTCCAAGGATACATAGACTGTTGCTGGCAGAGCTGGGAGGGAAGTCATGCTGACCACCTACACCCCCACGCCACTCCCAGTCTGGGAGCAGAGACAGAGCACACACACACAAGCAGCACATGCACTCAGGGCAGTGTGCAAAGGAAGGTTAGCACTACTGCCTGTCAGAGATCCCAGAGGGCGTGTGGTCAGACAGAGCTTCTTAGAAGAAAGGAGACTTGATTTGAGCTTTGGAAGACAATAGAATATGGACAGATGGAAGAAGCATTTAGTCCCAGGGAGCAGTGAAAGCAGAAAATCACGGGACCATGCTGATTAGAACAAACAGCTTCTATCTGGAGCCCCAACAGAGCAAGATTTAAAACACTGCTGTCACCTAGAGGGCCTTGAATGCCATGGAGGAGTCGAGTTTCCTCCACTAGTAAACAGGATCCTATCATACAAGAGCTTTCCTACCAGGAATGATGTAGTGGGCAGTCTGGATTCCTGAAACTTCACCATGGTAACAAGGCCAGAGAAGTCGGCAGGAGCTTCAACTGTGAACCAGGACTCCCCTTGGACCCTCTGCAGATACACATCCAGGGCACATAAGTGAGCTGGTAAATCTCTGATTAAAGCACCTTCCTCCCCATAGATTTATGTTTGGGGTCTTAACATATTCCCATGAGCACCCATCCCTTCTCTGCTACGACAAAGATAACATATAGTGCTTGTCCCACTCCGCAGGGTTCTGAATGGATGCAATTAGTATCTGTGGTGGCAAGGACCATCCTTGCCTATCCTCCCAGCCATCCCATACATCCCCATAACACCTTTGTTTAAACAATATCTATCTACTCATTCTATCCTCTCTTTTTCACAGCCTCTCCACCTCCTTGGCTGCTACTTATAACATGAGCCAACACATCTGCAACAACTGGATCAAAATGAACAACCCTTGGGAACAGCCCCTGTGTCACCTAGCCAATAGCCCTAGGCTCGTAGCTAGATGGATGACGGCAATCTGGTCCACATATCCTGGACAGCCTAGACACCCTGAAGACACCCTGAAGCTTAGCCACACGCTCTCTGGGTGACTGGCATTTTATGACAGAAGCCAGAAACAAAACATATACGTTGTTGTTGCTGTTGTTCAGTTGCTAAGTTGTGCTCAACTCTTTTGACCCCATGGACTGCAGCATACCAGGCTTCCCTGTCCGTCACCAACTCCTGGAGCTTGCTCAAGCTCATGCCCATCAAGTCAATGATGCCATCCAACCATCTCATCCTCTGTCGTCCCCTTCTCCCCTTGTCCTCAATTTTCCCAGCAACAGGGTCTTTTCCAGTGTGTGAGCTCTTTGCATCATTTATCTTCTCTCTCTCTCTCTCTCTCTCTCTCTCTCTCTCTATATATATATATATATACATACACACACGCGCGAAAGAACTTTGCATCATATATCTTCTATACACACACACACACACACACACACACACACACACACATATGCAAAGAACTGACTCATTGGAAAAGACCCTGGTGCTGGGAAAAGTTGAGAGCAAGGGGAAAAGAAGACCACAGAGGATGAGATGGTTGTACGGCAGCACTGACTCGATGGGCATTAGTTTGGGTAAATTCTGGGAGCTGGTGATGGGCAGGGAGGCCTGGAGTGCTGCAGACCACAGGGGCGCAAAGAGTTGGACACGACTGAGCAACTGAACTGATGTGTATTTTTTGCTGGCTCCACACAAAAATAATTGCAGAAGTAATGTGAGCACTGCGTGGTCACCAGAGGGACCAATTATAAAGCTCAACAACCATATCAACACAAAAATGAAGGAAAATGTGTTACTTTAAAAGTTACCTTAAGAAAAAAAAGTTACCCTAAGGAAGTCACTTACTAATTTCAAGTGTTTTCTTTCCTCCTTTCCTGATATTCATTTCTTTATTTTCCCAGGAAAGTCAAAACCCTCCTTATATGCGTTAGTTTCAATTCCAAAAAGCATATCAAGGTTATGATGGCTCATTACTCACAGCAGAAATACACATGAAAATGTTGCTGGTTTCTCCAGGCAAGGATAGAATTTCTTGTTCTAGAGATTTTTGAAATTAGCAGAAAATGGACATGATGATTTCAGTACCTGGGAAATGGTAAAATCTATGCCAGTTACAATTAGTGGAAAGCAGGAGAAAGCCCTAAAAGTTTCTGAGAGCTGAAATTGCTGGTATTTTCCAGCAGAAGAGGGGAATCCCTTCAGATCAGTGGTCAACGAGCTCTATCCAGGGAAGAAGCAAAAGTTGTCACTACAAGAGCCAGTCCGTGCACAGAAAGATGAATAAGAGCTGAAGGATCATTGCCTTTTAAACACAGAACCTGGCTGCTCATTGGCTCTGCAGCGTCCATGGCATCCTTGCCTTTGGGATGGAGCAGTGTAACTGCAGAAAAGCAGACGGGGCCCTTTAACCCACTGACCTCTTTTAATCTGCTTGTTAGCCTGGCTGTGGGCAGGACCAGGGGGCCTGTGATCAATGCCTCTCTGGGGAAAGGTCAGAGGTCGGAGGCACAGTCTCTCATCATCATTATTCTCAATTATTCTTCATTCAGAGCCACTTTCTCCCCACTTTCGAGGGAAGGCCCTGTAAGCATTTTCCAGGACACGGAAGGGTGATGACCCAACCCAGCCCTGAACACTGTGCTTCCGTCTTCCCTACCTCGCTCACTGCATCTCCCTGACCAAAGAGGATAACAGTGGGCAGAAGCTCACAGAGAGCCCTCACAGGAAGAAACCACAGCAGTAAGCACAGGTCTGCACACAGCACAGTCACACATACCCAGCTCAGCAGAAGGCCTTGCTGCTCCCCAGGACCCACTCACAGTTTTATGACAGAGCAGTTCAAGGCAAGGCCTTTGCCATCAGACAAGACAGAGGTTCTATGAGTTACTAACCTTGGAATCTTTTTTAATTAATTTATTTTAATTGGAGGCTAATTACTTTACAATATTGTGGTGGTTTTTGCCATATATTGACATGAATCAGCCACAGGTGTAATTAACCTTGGAATCTTAGGCAAGTAACTTACCCAACTGAACTTTAATTTCCTCATCTCAACAATGGGGATAACAGTTTCTCTTGCATAGTGCTATGGCAAGGATGAAATGGAATAAAGCTCAAAGTAAAGGATCAATGCATGTTAGCTATTAATATGCTGAATATTAATTCTATGATTATTTTAGCAGTATGATTTTCTGTATTTCCTTGATGATAAATGTAAATAATGGTCATTGCACAAAAACTGAAATGTAAGGAAAAGTATAGACAAAAAAAAAAAAAAAAATCCTTAATCTACCCCCAGAACTCAGCCCTGGTAGCAGTGTGGCTATTTCTGCTCAGTGTTTCCTCTGTGCAGAGACACACATACACACTACGGGATCACCTTGTAACTGCAGAAACAACTGCTTGTCAACTCATCGGGCCCTGAGTTCAAAGTCTGACACACACTTCTTTCAAATTCTCATTGTAACTCTGTGAGTCACTGTGATACTCAGTTCAGTTTAGTCGCTCAGTCGTGTCCAACTCTTTGCAATCCCATGGACTGCAGCATGCCAGGCCTCCCTGTCCATCGCCAACTCCTGGAGTTTACCCAAACCCATGTCCATTGAGTCGGTGATGCCATCTAACCATCTCATCCTCTGTCGTCCCCTTCTCCTCCTGCCTTCAATCTTGCCGAGCACCAAGGTCTTTTCAAATGAGTCAGTTCTTCGCATCAGGTGGCCAAGGTATTGGTGTTTCAGCTTCAGCATCAGCCCTTCCAATGAATATTCAGGACTGATTTTCTTTAGGATGGACTGGTTGGATCTCCTTGCAGTCCAAGGGACTCTCAAGAGTCTTTTCCAACACCGCAGTTCAAAAGCATCAATTCTTCGGTGCTCAGCTTTCTTTATAGTCCAACTCTCACATCCATACATGACTACTGGAAAAACCATAGCTTTTACTAGAAGGACCTCTGTTGGCAAGAGGTCCAACAGATGAGCAGAGCAAGGCTACAGAGGCTATGCAACCAGGTCCCAAGGCCAGCGGTTCCTGAACAGAGCTGTGGCTGCGGGCCTCCCTAGCTGGAGGCCTAGCTCTCTGCCTGAGGACAGGCAGCGAGGTGCCCCCCACCTCCTTGCGCTTTTCCTCTCTTCATTCTTTGACTCTGCTGCTTCTCAGAGGACACAGGCTGCTCCGGAAGCGGCACCATTTTCTTCTCCCTGCCCTGCCCAAGTTGAAAGAATCTCAAAGAAAAGAAGCAGGGTGGGGAGGGCAGTGATAGGATGTCAGAACCACCCACATCATGCTCTAGGCCTGTGCTCCCCCTCCCAGGGGATGCTTCAGGCCTGAGCAGTCACCTCCTCTCACTTTCATCAAAGGCTCCATGACCCTGTCAGATGGGATTTGGACTAGAGAAGACTCTTCCAGCTACTGGCTTCTACCCGAGGTGGGCAGGTGCCTTTCTGACATCCCCTCTGCGGGGATAATACATAAAGATGCAAGCTTTGCCTCTAATTACTCTTAGCCTTATTTTGATCCAATTAACCTTAAAATAGAACATGAAGCAAAACCTTTGGTTCCACTACTCAATCAGAACAGTGAGTTTGCAAGCTAAGGGTTAACTGACTTCAAGTTTATTGAACTGCACCAGTGATAAAAGTTCAGGCACCCACCTCTGGCCCCACGCCCCATTCTGGGATGGTTATTCACACACAATTGACTTCTTAGAGTTCCTTCCTACAGAGGACCACTAATGACTCAAAGGTTTAAAAAAAAAAAAAAAAAAGGTTTGTTTTCCTGAAGCTCATTAGGAGAAAAAAACCATTCACCCTACAACACAATGGAGAGCAGAACACTTACCTTTGAAGAAAATAACAATAACAACCACCATTGTTCCCATTTTTAGATACCCAAGTATCAGACTTGGGGCTTCCCTGGTAGCTCAGCTGGTGAAGAATCCACAGGCAATGCAGGGACCCTGGTTTGGTTCCTGGGTTGAGAAGATCCCCTGGATGCCCTGGAGAAGGGACAGGCTACCCACTCCAGTATTCTTGGGCTTCCTTGGGGACTCAGATGGTAAAGACTCTGCCTGCAGTGTGGGAGACCTGGGTTCAACCCCTGGGTTGGGAAGATCCCCTGGAGGAGGGCATGGCAATCCACTCCAGTATTCTTGCCTGGAGAGTCCCCATGGACAGAGCAGCCTGGTGGACTACAGTCCATGGGGTCGCAAAGAGTCAGACGCAACCAAACAATAATGCACACAGCTCATATCAGACCTTGGTGCCTGATTTTGTTTCTGTCTTCTCATTTCATCTCTTCACACCTGGGGAAAGGGCTATAAAACTCTTTTACAGAAGAAAACTGATTCGGAGATTAGTAAGTGATGAGGCTAGAATTCGAACCAAGAATCACCTGAGGGCAAAGTCTTTCCCAAAGAGCACAGCCTCCCACCATGAAAGGACTCTGCACAGTGTCAACACACAACAAACGGGTAAATCAGCAAATGATGAAACAAAAAACAAGCTAACAATGTGTCAGCTAATGATGTGGCCATGGTTTCGCGGATTCTGCAGAAACGCTGAGGGCCCATACTTGAGGGTAGCAGAGGCTCTCTGAATGTCAAGGTGCAGTCCATGGCTCCTCCTGCCTGTGACAGTAGCTGTTGCCTCATCCAGTGCTCCTAGGCGGTTTGAGCTCCTCCAGCCCTTCCCCCACCTGGCACAGGGGTACTTGGGTTGGGCCACAGCTACCTTGGGTGGTCCTCACAGTTCACTTGAAAAGTGAGCCTCAGATCTGAAGACCCAAGACAGACCCAATAAAGGCTGACCTTTGACCCATGTGGGGAACGCTCCCTCCACAAGCTAAAAGGGGTCAGCTGTTTTGGAGCCGTGAGGACATGCTGGTTCTTACCGTAGCCACCTGCCACCAAAGCTGTAGAAACCATCCCCTGCGATGCACCACATTTTCTCTGCCTGGGAAATAACTTTTTTTTTTCTTGAGAACTTTTAGGTCTGGTTGTCCGTCACTAGCCAGCCCAGACCACGACCCAAACTTCCTGTGCTGGATCTAGGAGCAGCAGCTCAGGTGTAACTTGGAGGGAAAATGTGTGAAACTCTGGGCTCGTCCACAGCAGTCTGGTTGGAGAAAGATTCCATGCAAGGATTAGGGAGCTGGAGTCCTGACACAGTGCAGTGAAGGTGCATAATGTCCGCTCATGTTACAGCACATTAAACGAAGTTGTAAAATAGTAGCTGAAAGTGAGACAGGCCAAACATAACACAAGAAGTATGAACAGCAAGGTGCCGTTTTTCCAACAAATAAGTTCATTATATGAAGAACCAGCTTAGGTTGACTTAGCGTCTTAGTATCCAATGCAGCTGCTGTGAATTTTTTTTTTGGGGGGCAGCATCTTTAAAGAGTTCATCCCTAAAGTATTAATTCCAGTTTACTAATAATACCTATTCCCTACTGAGCCCTTAGTTTCGGTGAGAAACTTACAAATATGATTTCTTATGCTCTCAGTCCGCTCAACAAGGTGAAAACTTGCCCCAATTTAGTGAGGAGGAGATTGACATTCAAGAGGGTAACTGACTTGGCCTCAGCACTGGCTAACTTTCACGGGGAATTAAGGTCCCCGCCAGCTGAAACCATCAGATAAAGAAGTCATAAAAGCAAAACCCAGTGAAGGGCCTTCCGATCACTTTTTATCCTTGCTATGGAGAAACCATGCAGGCTTCTTAGAGCAGAGAGGGAAAAACGCCGCTCTCCGTAGTCGTCCCCAGAGTGATGGGCGGTTATTTTTGAAATCGGAGGAGGGAAAAAGTACCTGCAGCCTAGATGGTTCTCACAAACTTGAAAGAAAACGAAGGCATTGTGAGAGGCGGGAGAAGAGGTCGCGGTGCATATTCAAGATGGGCTCAACGTTTATTTGCCCAAACAAGCCAACCCTCAATAGAGACCAACACCCGCGAGCACCCCTAACTATCAAAACACAATGAGGGCGAGGTGGAGAGAGGGGGACAGACCACGCTGAACCCGGAGCCGCGTTGAGAGCACAGAGCTATGCGCAGGAGACAATCTCTGGCTCGGGCAACCCCAGAGAGCCCCAGGAATTCCTGGGTGGAAGGGTCTGGGAGATAATACAGCCCATCCCACCCGGCTTCAGTTGCTCACACACACGCATGCACATCGACTTTCCTGGTTTAAAAGGAAACACCACTGGAAATCTATTTTCAAAACAGTAAGGGAAATACCAAGAACCGGACGCACTTCGGGGACTTTCCATCGCGGGAGACAGCCCCGATGGGGATGCGGGGCGGCGGGGGATGGGGGTGGGGGGGAGGTGGGCGTTGGTGGGGAATAAAAAGCAGAGTAGTGCCCTGGGAGCGAGGGCTGCAAGCCACCCTTACCAGCTTCATGGTGGTGTTATTCTGGTCCCAGCGCCACAGCATCACGCTCATCTTACTTCAAGGCAAGGAGGGAAGGAAAAGAGGAAAAAGAAAAAAAAAAGAGAGGGGAGGGGGCCGAAGCACCTGCCCGCGCGCCCGGCAGGTTGGGCCGCCCGGTCCGGAGTCGTTCTCTCCGCCCCCCGGCCGCTCCGGGCATCCCCGGCGCCCGGGGCCGCCGCCGCGCGCTGGGACCCTCCCCGGAGCCCGGCGCCCGCGCTGCCCGGCTCTCGGGCCTCCCTCGCTCGCTCCCCGCCGGCCTCCCCCGCCTCCGCCAAATCAAACAGCTCCCCCTGCGTCCGAGCGCCCGCGCCTCGCAGCGCGGGGGCCGCTGGGGCCGCGGCGGAGGGGGGTCGGGGCCGGCGGGCTCTCCGCCTCCTCGCCGGCCCGCGGGCTGTCCCGCGCGGCCCCCGGCGCCTCTACGGGCCGGCCCCCGCCGCGGGAGCGGCGGCACAGGGGAAGCGGGCTCCGGGGAGGGGAAGGGGCAGAGGTGGTTGCGGAGGAGAGGTTCTTCAGTCTCTCCCGGAGGGTGTGGGTGGGCGGGGCAGCCAGGCAGCACTTGGGAAGGTCCGAAGCGGCGAGGGGGCGCGAACCCAGGGGTTACCCGAGCGCAGTCGGTGGCTACCAGGTCCTCGCGGGTCCTGAGCCCCGACACGGCCCGCGCCCCCTCTCCACGTGCGCTCAGCTCCGTCTGCATTTTGTTTCTGCGCCAAACTCCCTCAAGCTGTCCGACAGTGGTCACTCTGGGGCCGCCCCCCAAAAGCAGCTGGAGGGGGATATACCATCTCTACCCTCTCCACTGTCACTCCCCGTCCCCCCCGCTCACCACACACACACACACACACACACACACACACACACACACACACACACACACGCTTCCCTCTCCACTGTCACCCCCCCCACTCACCCCCCCACACACACACGCTTCCCAAGAGCAACTGGAGGTGGTTATACCATCGCTACCCTCTCCGCCCCATATCACCCCCCCACCACACACACACACTCCCCACCCCAGCCCACATGTCGCTCCGCAAGCAACATTTATTTCCTGCTACGTGAAGGACGCTGTGTGTTTTCAAACACACCTGGCTGCTGCTGCCAAAGAAAGGACATCCGTGGAGAGGGTGGGGGGCAGACGAGGACAGGCGGGCCGGGGAAGAGGCGATGTGGCCTTTGTTTCCGCTTCTGCCTCCTCCACCTGCCGCAGACTGGGGACCGGTCCCCTCCACCCTGCGCCTTCCTCTGAGACCTTGGGGGAGCTGCCATCTCTTCACCTTCCTGCTCAACCCTTGGCTTGGGTCCCTTAATCTAGCACTGACTCTCCAGGCTCCCTAGCAAATTTCAGTACCCTGAAAAGGCTCAGGAATCCTTCTCCTCCCCATGGCAAGGTGGCACGTGCCATCCAGACCTCAGGGCTGTGTCGGATTCGGGCTGCATCTTGGGATGGAAATTCTGGTTCTGTCCTGCTGATATAGAACTAATGCGATTGCCTGATTACGCATTCATTTCAGGAGGTCAGCACCATTCCTAATGAAGGGAGGTGATAAAATGGGTACTGGTCTTCTCAAAGTGATCTTTAAAACATGCAACTAGATCACAGTGAGGCCTTACCTCACTACATTCTTCAGGATTTGCTTTCCCTTCATGGCTGAAAAATCCCAACTTCGTTTCTGTGACTTCCAGCTTTATTTCCCAGCCTCTCCCCCTGACTTCCGTGCTCCAGCAACACTGGCCTTCTTTCTTTTCTCACACATGTGGAAATCGTTCCAGCTCAGAACCTTCACACCTGATAGTGCCTCTGCCTAGTCTTGGTTTCCCCTAGACCCACCCAGGGTCTCATTTGCACATCACCTTCTCAAAGGGACTTTTGACTTTTCACGCAGTGACCTTCTCCTTCCCACACTCTTCTACCCCAGGACTGTCATCTTTCATTCTGCGTTCTACTCACTTTGTGAGTTTAACCCACCTGTATTCTTGTCTGTTTTCTGCCTCATCCCATTAGATTAGAAATTCCACAAAGCAGAGACCTTGTCTGTTTTGTTCCCCCAAAGTGCCTGGAACTGTGTTTGGTGCAGAGTGGGAGCTGAAGGAAATGAAAACTGTTGACAACTGACCTTCTCTAAGTTCATGTAACTTCCTCTGCAGTGAGGACTGAGCCAGACCCCAGCAGCACAGCCCACATCCCACATCCTGCTGGAGGCCCTGACCTGGACCAAATGTCTGCAAGGGACCCTTTAATGTATATCTCCACATATATTTCTGGAGAGTGAAACACAGACAGTCATCTTTGCTCCTCCAGGGAAGGGGTACATCGTAGGGAAACATAGAAAGGGGAGAGGGGGTGTCCTTTAAAAAAGCATATTCCACATTAAAGTATACTTATGTATTTGGAAAACAAGATTCTAAAATAACTTTTTTTTTTCCTGAAAATAAATCTGGACAAAAGCTTATTGGCCGAGAGAGCAAAACACAAGCTCTCTATTGCAGCTGCTTTAAGCTGGGGTTTCTTGGAGTCCAGAGACCTTCTGGTTGTAAGAAAATGTTATGAGACTGGGTGCTTGTACATTTTCTGGGGAAGCATCTACAGGTTTATCACATTCTCTAGGATACTTAGAACATTAAAAAAAAAAAAAAGTGTCTCCAGGAAGCCACCGAATGAGCATTTGGTTCCCAGTCAAAATTTGGCAGGTCAAAGATGGAAGATACCACTCCTGGTGCAGGGAGGAACTGGTGGGGGTGACTTTTGAGAGGGTACCTGCCCCAGCTTTAATTAAAGAGAATAAATCCTGTGGCCTTGGCTTTCAGATCTCACATCCATCAGACCACAGGTATGCTAGCTTCTTTAGCAAACACTCCTTGATCACCTATCATGATTCACTTGCCCAGCTCTGTGCTGGGTATTGGGAATCAACAGAGGGTGTGTGTGTACACACTCCTACCATGCACACATACATTCTACTGGAAGATGGACACATATACTACTAGTTGTAGGGCAGTGTAACAAGTGCTTGAAAAGAGGGCTGCACACGGCTGTATATTGCTGGGCCAGAAAGAAAAAAAAGTTAGAAGCAAGACGAAGAAATTCAGGGAGGTGACACTGACCTCCATCTGGAAGGATGAAGGCAGGCTGGAAGAGAGGAGGCATGCATCCCAACAAGACAGCATAGCACGTTTCAAGAGGACTGAAAAAGCATGGCAGGTTCTGTGTGGTCAGAATGTGAAGATGCCGTGGCAGGAAGCAGGGCGATGTGTCAGGCTGGAGTGGGCTAGGTCCTTGTGAAGGGGACTCTGCCTTTAATTCTTATGAACTGAGAGTGATTTGACCCAGTTCCCGTTTTAGGTGGACCTCTCTATTAAATAGCAAGAGGATGACTTTGACAAAGTAGAGGCTGGAGGGAAGGAGACCAGTTGCAAGGCTGTTGAAATCACAGAGGGGAGACAGAATAAGGACCTGAATGAGGAGTGGTGTGTGGAAAAGGAGACTGACGCCACAGCAAGCCACAGGCGCCCTGAGTGACTCCAAGGAGTAACGGCTGTGCGTTCACCAGGTGTCAGGACCCGGTGTCAGGACCCTGCAGATTTTCAGAGACAGACACAGCACCCTAAACCTCCTGTCCCTTGGAGAGCTGTTTCTCATTCACCAGGTGCCTCTCCCAGAACTTTTCTTCTTCCTCCCATTTCTGTCTTCTCCCACCGAGGCCTTTGCTGTGAATTCAGAGAAAGAGATCAGCCTCTCTACATGTGAATCACATAAGACTAAGCTAGTGGGAACAAGGTTTGTGAGGGTCTGCCCTGAAGTGGGGTCTGCTTCCTCCCAGCTGCTG
The DNA here is from genome assembly GCA_917880005.1 of Nanger dama. Lineage (NCBI taxonomy): Eukaryota > Metazoa > Chordata > Mammalia > Artiodactyla > Bovidae > Nanger > Nanger dama. Next base: position 2,035,932 of record CAKJTW010000085.1, on the reverse strand, counting down.
GCCTCTCTTTTCAGGCTGTGGTCTTCTGACCTCTCCCCTGGACCTGACAATTCAGCGCTGACCCTCACAGGAGGTGACACCCTCCTCTTAGCCCAGTTCCCTGAGGGTGGCCTCTCTTCCACTCTCAGCGTAGCCACGAGGCAGGACTCCACCTCCTAGTGTTGGGGCAGCCCTTGGTGGTGCTGAAGCCCCAGAGGTTGAGTTCTGCCCTTTGCTAACAGTGTCCTGTGTTCTAGATCTTTCCATACCCAGCATCCAAGAGATACATCTCATACCATCCAGCACTGGCTCATTCCCATGTCTGTCTTCCCTCCTCTCTACTCGGAACTGCAGCCCAAGCTTTGGTGGACATGTAATACATATCTCATGAATGAAAGTGGGGGTGTCCATCTTGTTCCTCAAGGCAGAATAACACGAAAGAAGAGTCAAGTCAGGAAGCACAGTTTGAGGCTTAAAATCTCAGAGACCGGCTCCTCCATGAACTTTCTTTGCGTCACTCATAACCTGATGATCTCTCAAGCTCCTTCTCACTCCTAACTCCTGCAAGTCCAGCTCCTGTCTGATAAACTAATTTGTGTCCAGCTGTTAATGGCTTAATGCGTTTCCCAGATAACGGATTTCAGTTTAACAGGGGTCTTCCACACTCCCAGCCAAAGCAGTGACTAACAGGGGAAAGTTCAGACGCCGTGGAGGCTGACTCGGGCAGCAGCAGACAACACAGGCTCTCCAGACGGGCCTGAATGTGGGCTGGGGCCTTTCCACCCACACATGCGGCGGACTGTGGGGAGGTGCCAGCTTTTATGTGGTTGGCCCAAGGCTGACAAAGTTTCGACCAGAAGCAGTGTGCCACCACAGAGTGAAGGATAAGCTAGTTAGCTAGACATGGGGAGTCCGCTGTTCCTCCCCACCGCCACCCCCGACAGATAACTGACATTGAATAGGAAAGGACCACAAAAAGTCTAGCACCACCTGTCAAATGAAAATCCTAGCCATATTAGCAGCTATTTATTAAGCATGGCACAGATCAACTTCCACTTACTTATTCATCACAGCCCTGCTAAGAAAGGTCAGAGAGGGAGAGTGATTGACTCTATTCAACCAGCTCAGACACCCCCTGATAGGTCAGTCTGCCTGACCCCCTATCTCTGCAATGTCTGTGTTATTGTCAAACTATATACAGGAGAAAGCCCAGAAATGGCATCCCTGGGATAATGAAGAGGACTTGTGAGCAGAAATTTTTGCCAGGGGCTCTCAGGCTAATTTGAAGTCTCTGTCCCACTCTGGAAGGGTCCTATGATCTTGGCTATGTTATGGGAAAAGAGGTGTATAAAAATTAAAATAAAAGGTCTGAGGAAGTACTCAGCTGTCAGGCTTTCCAGACTTGAGCACCCAAGTTTAGAAAAGCACTAATCCTTCCTGAAGAAACAAATTCTTGCCGAAAGCCAGGGACAAGGAAGGTCTGAGCACGGGAGGTGCCATCTCCCCTCTGCCAGCCTGAGTAATCTGAAGGTCAGCCTGGGAACACTGAGGTCTGCAGGGGGTCTTGCAGAAGTGATTGGAGGGTTTGAGAGTAAACTGTATGGCTTTCAAGGGAGCAGACACCTTGTCCCAGGGAAGTGAAGTGAAGTCGCTCAGTCATGTCCGACTCTTTGCGACTCCGTGGGCTGTAGCCCACCAGGCTCCTCTGTCCATGGGATTCTCCAGGCAAGAATACTGGAGTGGGTTGCCATTTCCTTCTCCAGGGGCATCTTCCTGACTCAGGGATCAAACCCAGGTCTCCCACATTACAGGCAGATGCTTTACCCTCTGAGCCACCAGGGAAGCCAGTGACAATCTACAAATGAATGAATGAGCACGCCCCTGGAGAGGGCTGGGCTGGCTGGGCTGGCAAAGGACTTCTCTCCACTCTTGCCTCTTCCCTTTTTTCTTAAAATAGAGAGGCTTTAAGGGTTTAATTGGTTGCTTCCTGGCACACAATTTTCTTTCTTCCTTCCGGCGACAGGGGTCAAGTGGTGATAGAGGATTTCTGGGTGGAACAGGGTCCCCAATCGCTCCTCCCAATGTCCTGGTGGTTTGTCCACCCCCCTGGACTAGGCTACCCACCTGCACACCGCCACACCCTTGCCTGGGCTGTTCCCTCAGGATGCAAGTGCTTATCTCTCCATTCTCTGCTGGATGATAACCTGAAAGAATGCTGTTCTTTCAGGACCCTGAGCAAAACTAGCGCAGTGAGTGAACTTCTCTTAAATCCCTCCCCCATCAGAACACACCCTCCTCTGTGGTCCCCAGTAGTCTGTTTCTATCTTGACAGCCTTTATAAAAATAGCCCATCCTCTTTTGGAGTTAGGATTGGTATATTTTATTTGCCATTATGGATATTAGTATTGATATTAATATTGTTACCACTAGATTATAAATTGCTTAGAAACACATGCATTCATCTTTGCACATGCAGAATAGTGCTTGGTTTATCACTGGTGTAATGAAACACAACTGACAAATTCAGAATGTCAGGGTTATAGGGGACATAAAGATCATCCAGTTCCCCTTCTCCCCCCCACCCCCATCTTCCAGAAGAATCCCTGTGTATAACTCCTTCCACTAGAACATGCAAAATGTATGAAAAACAAACCCAACTGAATTGGGAGGCAGCAGACACGACGGCATCTTGGGCAGACCCCAAGAAGGGAAGAAATCAGAAATCCACCGTTACTCAGACTAAAGAGTCACTTGTTTGCTGAGAATTTGGATATCTGCTATTTCCTTTAAAGGTTACTAGAAAGAGAGCTTTCAAAATTCTGCCTTATATTTCCCTACAGTCAACCTAAACACAGCCGAACATATAAGGGGCATGGGTAAAAAAATAAGGTTGAACAAATAAGGAAGTAAAGGCTAACTTCAAAGCTCCAGGGCAAGAGGTTTTGACTTCTACAGGGCAGCTGAACTGGTCCCAAACAACAGAGGACACCTCTCTGAAGAGTGAGCTTGTTTATCCCTTGTATCCAAGGGTTGCCAGGTGCCCCTGGTATTTATTTACTCTACTCAACACCCCAGGCCTGGGGCTCCTCCTCCAGCCCCTTCCCCTCCCACTGCCTCAATGAAGCTGATAAAGGGTGGAAACTGCACAATCTTTGGGTGACCTCTGACCCCCTTTTGAAGGGCCTCCCACCCAGCCCACCCTCCCTCTAACTCCTACCCTCTGAAGAGCACCATCTCCAGCTCTGACCCAAAGGAGCTGTCAGGGCGTGGGGACCCGAAGATGTTTTGGGAAGTGACTTAAAGACTTGTTTGGGGCTTATCTAGCCTACTCAGTTGGGCTACGGGTTCATATAAGGTGAAATAAATGACTTAAGCAAAAAAAAAAAGAAAAAATTTTTTTAATTCTGCCACAGAACTGTGGGCCCAGAAATATGGATAGCTATTGTCAAAGCACTTAAGAAAGTTCAAGGGCTTCTAATTTTTCTCCTCTGTTCTGGTTTTGCATCTCAGTGATTCACAGAAACAGTTTGGAACAAATCTGCCCTCAGACTCACTGGGGTGTGCTGGGTTGCTGGGTTTTGCTTTGTTTGGTTTTTGGTGGTTGTGGTTTGGTAGGGGAGAGGGTGGTGTGGTTTTGTTTATTTTATTTTCCCTGTGGGATCAGCCCTTTCATTCTGGGCCAGCGCTGGTCACCGGGGATTAAGGTTAGCAATTTAAGAGGCAGCATCTTTCCCAAGGGGCCATGGTCTACACTTCCTGGGGACTGTTGAGGAACCGAGCGCCTTGCTAATAACTCTATTCTTGGGAGTGCAATTGATTTTCACGGAGAAGTTACATGATGGAACAATTAAAGGGACACAAATATCCTACAAGTGGGCTAAAAATTATTCCCCAGTGTGGGTTTTTTTTTCCCCTTAGAACAAAAACGGTAGATAAATTGATTCCACTCTTGTCAGGCATCCTGATCTCACAGGAGATGGCCACACACACAGCCGTGTACACAATCCACCAACAGGGTTCCTCCCTCCCCCCCCCCAGAAAAGGGTGACCATGATGAATGCCCCTGAGGACAGGATCGGGGCTAGCATTCTGGATCCAGTACACAGGGTCTGAGATGAGGAAAAACAGGAGGAAACAGATGTCTGAGATGCACCAGCTGAGAGAATGTGTGTACACAATCACTCTCTATCCCAACGTCAACAGAGGACAGCCTGGGAAATCCCAGAATGAGGGCGCTATTGTTTAGCAAAGGAAAACTCCCAGCACCACTAACTCATTTCTGGCTTCCGTGTAGGCCCATGAAATTACTCTGGCCTTAATTACTGCTGCTGTTGATCAAAGGGCCTCAGCAATTGAGGCCATTTCTCAGATCCTAGACTGAGTACAGAGGCACTTTCAAGCCAGCCGCCTTTCACAGCTTCATCTCTGCAGTCAAATGTGAGCATCGACAACACAAGGTGACCTGGCATTACGTTTATCAAAGCACTTTCTCATCAGTTACCCAGGTAACTACTTTTAGAACTATTTATGAACTACGTTGGATGGCTGGTATGGTTTTCCTAGGGGACACTGAGGTACAGAGAGAGTAAGTCAACCGTCCAAAGTTACACAGCTGTTCAAAGAGAGGGCCAAGCTAGGACTTAGATCTTATTGGTTGCTATCCAAATCCACTCTCATGGGTGCTCAAGACAAGTGGACTTTACATAATAAGAGTATTATTAACAAAAGCAATAGCAGTAATAATAATTGATGCTTTCACCGGTGAATTTCTATGTGTCTGGTACCACTCTGAGGACTCTGCATGTAAAGCCTTGTGTGAAACCTTATGAAATAGATTTGAAGATTACAGAGGGGGAATCAGGACAGAAAAGTGAAATAACTCACCCAAGGTCACAGAACTGGCCACGGACATCTCTTGGAATTAAACTCTGTTAAGATGCAGAATCTGCACTCTTAACTTGTGCTGTTCCATCTCTCTTTGTGGTAACATCATAATATAATGTGAGCCTAACATGAAAAAATACTATAAATGTAGTCCACTGAAAGAGTTTTGATAAAATAGTTACCATTTCCATTTAGTGGGGTTTTGTTTGGTTTTGGGATTGTTTTTGCTTGGTTTTTATGATTGTTGTTACTACAAATAAAATTCCATCAAATGCACCAAATTCCTTCTCAGATCGTGCAATGGTAGGTGGTTTTTCAATAGCTCTGTGACCTGGGGCAAGTTATAAATCTCTCTGTCTCCTCTTCTACAAAATGGGTATGATTATATTTACCTCACAGAGTTGTTTTGAAAATCAGGTGCGATACTATGTGTGAAGGCACCCAGAAGCTGTAAATTCCTAGCTAGTTTCCCAAAATTGATAGTAAGCAAAGTTTACTTTGTTCAACAGTTTGCATATGTTCTTAACTGTTAGACTCCTGGGAGGCTTAAATACGCTAGTGAGCATAGGAAACCAGAAATGGAGTACTTCCCAAAGCTGACTACAGAACTCTTTAGAAGAAGCATTTCTCCAGCTATAATTCCAAGTAACCCACTTCACGACTTGTCTCCCACAGAGTGGAATCTGGCATGTATTTTCCCAGAGGATCCCTTTCTTCAGCAACATTCAGAACAGCTCCAGGCCATCTGAAGTCACCCCTAGATTCTCCCACTTTATTTTGAGACTTTGCAGCAAGAGACTTAAGTCTACACTTCAATTATTGTAACTATCAGTTATATCTTCATAATAGGATATGAGTTACAAGTGAGAGGGGCTCTGGGACTCCAAAAGAAAAGGGACAAGAGACCTTAGATGATCCCCTTCTAATTCTTATGTCCTACATGCAAGCTGGCTCCTGCAGAATCACCCGAAGGACTAGTCACTCAGAATGTGTGGCTGGCCCCTGACATAAAGCCAAGATTTGAAGGCTGGTCCCACTGCTCATGAATCCCCATCCTTCCTTTCCCCGTATACACACAGAGTATATGGGGAAAGAATAACATGGGACTGGCCCAACACATGGGGTGTAGTTGGAGGAGAATGCATGCCTTTCTCTGCTCTGACACCACTATCCCATGGAGGTGGACATGAGATGTCTAAAATCCCCATTGTTTTATCCTAAAAATAAAAGTTGCTAACATTTATGGAGGACTTGCCTACTTAGCATGTCCCCAAGACTGTCTAAGCTAATCTCCATCTTCCAACCTCACAGTAACTCTTTGAAAGTGGTACCACCAACATTTTACAGAGCAAGTAACAGACGCACAGAGATGTTAGGTAAATTGCCAATCATAATAGCTCATAAATAGTGTAGCTGGGAGTCCAACATGGGTTTGCCTGAATCCATAGCCTTGGACCTAAGGTTTTAGGTTGTCTAGAGCAGTGATCCTCAAAGAGTGGTCTTCAGACAAGCAGCATCACTAATACCTGGATAGTTTTTAAATATGCCAATTTCTGGGTACCATTTCAGGCCTACTGAATGAAAAACTCTGCTTGTTGCTGTTGTTTAATTGCTCAGTCATGTCTGACTCTTTGCAACCCCATGGACTGCAGCATGCCAGGCTTCCTTGTCCTTCATCATCTCCTGGAGCTTGCTCAAACTCATGTCCATTAAGTTGGTGATGCCATCCAGCCATCTCATCCTCTGTCATCCCGTTCGTCTCCTGCCTTCAGTCTTTCCCAGGGTCTTTTCCAATGAGTCGGCTCTTTGCATTAGGTGGCCAAAGTATTAGAGCTTCAGCTTCAGCATCAGTCCCTCCAATGATGGCAATTCGGTGTTTTTACAAGCCCCACCGTTCACTCCGAGGCCCACTAATGATTGAGAACCATTGCTCTAGGGCAAGAGCTTTGCACCAGATGATGGCATCATATTACCTGAGAAAGGTAACACAGCCAGCCAGAATGAGTCATTATCTAGTAATGTCACCCAGCAACAAGCAGGGTGCATTAGGCCAGGGCTGGGGGGTTAGGAGTTACTGTGGGAAAGAAAAGTAACAGTGAGCTTGGGGGCCCCAGGGCACTAAGGCCAAGACCGAGTGGGGAGGGAGAGCCGAGGTCCGGCTTGAGGGCAGGCAGAGGCCAGGGCAGCCAGACCTGTGACTATGCCACCACTCCCATCCCATTCCATCCCATTTCCCACCTTCCCTCTTCTCGCGACCACACACTCTCAAGGCAGTGCAGTCCTCAAGGGTTCCTGGGTTCCCTTTCTACCGGAGCCTCTGCTTGGACCCCTGCAGTGACAGAGAGCTCACCGCTTGCAAGGTGGTTCTTCTCCTTTCTGGAAGCATCTGCTTGTAACATGACGCTTGCCGACTAGGAGATTCATGTGTGTTTCCTCACACTATTCCCTGCCTCTCCTTGCTCCACTCCATGGGGGCCACTCCAAACTCACCCGCCTCTGGGCAGCCCCTCAGATGTTTGACAAGCCCAGGCTTCCTGGGTCCTCTCTGGTCCAGGACTAAGGCCACGGCTCTTTCAAGAATTCCTCTTCTACCCATTTTCATGTCCTTTCGCCACCCTGGGCCACCTGAAAAGGCTTGCATCCGGAAGCTCTTATCTGCCACTTCCTGTTGGCCCAAGTCACCAACCTCCACCCAGCGGAATAATACCAGGCTCATTGAGCAAAGAGCCCTGCCCCCAGCGGTGCCTCCCCGTGCCGCGCTGTCCTGCAGGGGGCTGCCCAGTCCTCTTCCTGAAAGAGGGGCTGAGGCGAGGAGTGCTGACTGCTTTTCCTTCTCTTCTTCCTGATGAGAACATGGAAAACGACAGCCCTGCCCTTCAGAGATTGCCTCTGTTCTGCTTTCTCAAGGAAATGTTTCTCTGAGACTCACTCCACGTGCGAGTTGGGAGGCCCACCAGTGAGAAAGTTCTGCCCCACTCACCTGCCCCCCTCCCCCCATCACCTGGAGGAGCCCCTGTTTCCTGCATCTCTCCAGTGTCCCAGGACTGGGGGATAGAGGAGCCTGTTGGAACCCTTGGCTCTCAGAGTTGGTAGACATCAGGCTATGTCAAGGCCCCACAGCCTCTCTGCAGTTGGCAGGGATTGAGCCCTTCTGCAGAGATGAGATAGTGATGAATCTGTCTTCTCTGGACAGGCTGTGATTATCTTCTCCAAGAAAGCTAAGGCAGAGGCTGGGCTGGCAGCCTGGAGATTGGGGCTCTAGGCCCCCATGGTCCCAGGGCATCCTCCAGAAACAAACTGCTTAAATTCAGACTTTGGTCCACCCTGGCTAGCTGTGTGACCTGGGGCAAGTTATTTAGCTTCTTGTGAGGCCTATGATCTCAGCTGCTCACGGGGACATGTATATGGAGTGCCCACTTTCAAGGCTGGTGTTGAGGACCAGACGTGACACGCATATGAACACTGGGCACAGAGCCTGGCACATGGTCAGTGCTCATCGGATGCTTCTTGTTTCTATTGGTATTACTATTTCACACAACTTGATTAGGGATCAAGTTAACATAACTAGAGCCTTTTTAACTTTGCAAAGACTTTCTTAATTCCTTGGTGATCCTAATAACTCAATGAGATGATGACGACATCAAGGCTTACCGTTACCATTGTACAAGTGAAAACACCAAAGCCAGAAAGGTCAAGTAACTAATCCAAAGTCACACAGCAGACTGGCCATCAGATCCCAAACCATCTGGCCTCCTGCTTCTAGCTCCTGAGGCACAGCTGTGATGGAGAGTCTGATTTCTAATACCATTGCAATTTCCCCCATGTTCTACACCTGTCTTATTTTCTAAAATCAAGAGCTAGACGCTTGATCTTGGGCATAAAATTCTACAATCTCGACAGTAAACAGGCTCCCCTGTCCTACACTCCCTAGTTTCTATCCTAAGAGGCATCCAAGGAAGAGATTGCTATATCTTTTCACTTCCCGACTTGGCTCCTGGGGCAGGGGGTGGGTTTGACTGGTGTATGAGTCAGTTTACAGCCAACCTCACTGCTTGATCCAAGGCTCATTGTCTGACCCTGAGCCACAACTTGAGGATGTTGGCACCAAGTTGCCTGGGAGTCCTCCATAGGACCACCTATGCAGCATCCCATCTACCCCCTGGGTGGAAGGAGCCCAGCCTGCCTTTGCAATGACTTCTGGACTGGAACAAGGCCTGGAACAAGGCCGGGTGGGAGTGTAGGGTGGGAGAAGGGTATACCTGCCTACTCTAGATGTACCCCTCTCACTTGCCAATCCAAAGGGACCCCTCGCAGGAGATTTTGGGGTGTTTGTGCCTGGGGCTGGAAGTCACTATGTTCTCTTCAGCAGCTCCAGAAATACCAGATCTTTCCACCATGTCCCATCTGGGCCTGATAAGCACCATCTCTTCAGTGTCTCTACTAACTGGATCGTGGGCTGGCTTAGCTGTATATTCCAGGGAGGGACAGTTTATCTCAGTGCTCTTCCTATGGCTCCACAAGATGCTTCTCTCCATCCTCAGGAGACATCAGGAATTGGCTCCACCGAGCACTTATCAGCCAGGGATGCTCCAGTGACATCAGCTTCCTGAGAGCTGGACAGTTCCCCTCACTTCAAAGCCTGGCTTTGCTCCCCTCCTCCCTCTACTCCTCTCCTGTTCACACTTGGATTCACCTTCAGACCCCACAGCACACAGAACTGGCTTCTCACACTCCTCGCTGTCACCCAGAGCACAGTGTGCCGTCTTCCCCTGATCTGTCTTCACTAGTCAGAACCCACAGGGCTGAGTGGTTATAAAGAAGGGCCGCCTCACTGCACATGAAAGATATTACAGGGGCTGAAAACTATCCGGCAACAGAACTTGTTTTACATTTATTAACTTATCCAACAAATAATTTTTGAATGACCACTAAGTGCCGGGTTCTATTCTGGGTGTTGGCGAGTGTGGAGCGAGACAGCCTGCCATCGAGGGGCTGACGTTCTACAGTGGCAGAACTGACAAAGAGGTAAATGTATAGGACGTGATACAAAAAAAAAGGGTACAGCAGGTTGAGGGGCAGTGTGCTGCAGGGGAGGGCCAAGCGCCAAGGAGACACCTGCTGGCGGGGACTTGAACAAAGGAAGGAAGTGAGCTGCAAAGTGACTTGAGGAAATGGGGTTAGAGCGTGCCTGGGCCCTTAGCAGAAGGTGGCGGAGGCGCTCATGGACAGCCTGCAGGCCCCCGAGGCTACAACAGGGTGAGCAAGGCAGAGGGTGAGAGGTGGGCTGGAGAGAAAGGTCCAGGCCAGCTCGCGGAGAACAGGGTCAGCAGCCAACTATAGCCCCTGGCCTGTTTATGTCTGCCCATGAGCTGAAACCAGTTATTACATTTTTAAAAACTGAAGTATGGGTTGATATACAATGGTGTGTTAGTTTCAGGTGTGCAGCAAAGTGATTCAACTACACACACGCACACGCACACACATATTCTTTCCCATTATACGTTATTACAAGATATTGAATATAGTTTCCTATGTTATACAGTGGGTCCTTGTTATCTATTTTATGTATAGTGGTGTTCATCTGTTAACCCCAAATGCCTAATTGATTACCCTCCTCGCCTTTCTCTTTTGGTAACCATAACTGAAGACGTGGTATGCATATACAAGAGACTACAACTCAGCCATTTAAAAAAAAAAATCATGCCATTTGCAGCAACATGGGTGGGCCTAGAGAGTATCATAGTAAGTAAAGTAAGTCAGACAAGACAAATATCATATGATATCACTTATATGTAGAATCTAAAAAAAAAAAGAGAAATGGCCCAAAGGAATTCATTTACAAAACAGAAATAGGGTCACAGACATAGGAAACTGTCACAACATTTGTAAAGAGTTAGGAGGAGGAGGAGACAGATGGAGAAAGAAACAGACGCAAAGATGAAGGCAAAGAAGAAGGAGGTGATTTTTGCAACGGCGCCTATGCGGCTCACGAAACCTAAAACAGTTTGTCTGGTGCTTTAGAGAAGTTTCAGTCAGTTCAGTTCAGCCGCTCTGTCGTGTGTGACTCTTTGCGACCCCATGAATTGCAGCATGCCAGGCCTCTCTGTCCATCACCAGCTACTGGAGTTCACTCAGACTCACGTCCATCGAGTCCGTGATGCCATCCCGCCATCTCATCCTCGGTCGTCCCCTTCTCCTCCTGGCCCCAATCCCTCCCAGCATCAGAGTCTTTTCCAATGAGTCAACTCTTCGCATGAGGTGGCCAAAGTACTGGAGTGTCAGCTTTAGCATCATTCCTTCCAAAGAAATCCCAGGGCTGATCTCCTTCAGAATGGACTGGTTGGATCTCCTTTAGAATGGACTGGTCGGATCTCCTTGCAGCCCAAGGGACTCTCAAGAGTCTTCTCCAACACCACAGTTCAAAAGCATCAATTCTTCGGCGCTCAGCCTTCTTTACAGTCCAACTCTCACATCCATACATGACCACTGGGAAAACCATAGCCTTGACTAGACGTTTAGTTCTCCCCTAACACTGAGATCTGAAGGACATTAAGCTGTTTGGGCTTCATTTCCAGTACTGTAGGGCGTCACTGGGCAGGGGGGTGCGGGGGGCCCTGCGCAAGCAAATGGCACAACCTGAGGTCTCCTGGTCAGGGCTTCCTCTGGCCCCACCACCGGAAACGGCTGTAAGGGCTCAGGGCGCTGTTGCCACACTCACCCGGAGTGAGAGGACGTGGCTGTGTCTGCAATGCGAGTGGTGGCTGTGGTGAGGATTCAGTTTGGGGGAGTTTTTGTTTTATTTTTATTGGAATATTGTTGATTTGCAGTGTCTTGCTACTTTCAGGTGTAAAGCAAAGTCAGTCTGTTATACATATAAATATATCTACTCTTCCTCAGATTCTTTTCCCATGTAGGTCATTACAGAGTATTGAGCAGAGTTCTCTGTGCTATACAGCAGGTTCCTATTAGTTATCTATTTTGTGTATAGTAGTGTGTGTATGTCAATACCAATGTCCCAATTTATCCCTCCCCATCTTACTTCCTGGGGCCTGGAGAAGGGATAGGCTACCCACTGCAGTGTTCATGGGCTTCCCTGGTGGTTCAGATGGTAAGGAATCCACCTGCAATGCGGGAGACCTATGTTCAATTCCTGGGTTGGGAAGACCCCCTGGAGGAAGGCGTGGCAACCCACTCCAGTTTTCTTGCCTGGAGAGCCTTCATGGACAGAGGAGCCTGCCAGGCTGTAGTACATGACATCACAAAGAATCAGCACAACTGAACTCAGCACAGCACAGCACCTAACTCCCTGGTAACTGTAAGTTATTTTCTACATCTGTAACTCTCTTTCCACTTTGTAGATAAGTTCATCTGTACCCCCCCCTTTTTTTAGATTTCGCATATGAGCAATATCACATGATATTTGTTTGACTTACCCCACTCAGTGTGGCAATCTCTAGCTTCATCCATGTTGCTGCAAATGGCATTATTTCATTCTTTTTACGGCTGAGTAATATTCCATTGTGTATATGTACTTCTCTGTAGATGGACATTTAGGTTGCTTCCATGTCCTAGCTATTGTAAATAGTGCTGCAAAGAATACTGGGATGCACGTATCTTTTGGAATTATGGTTTTCTCCCAGGGTATGCCCAAGAGTGGGATCTTTGGATCATATGGTAGCTTTATTTTTAATTTTTAAAGGAATCTCCATACTGTTCTCCGTAATGACTATATCAATTTACATTCCCACCAACAGTGTAGGAGAAGGGTTCAGTTTGGAAACATAATTTGTGTCATCAAATGAATATGAGATATGAGGGAAAGAGAGGCATGAAGGATGACTTGGGCTTTTAGCTTGAGCAACTGGGCAAATGTTGGTTTCATTTACTGACCTGCAGAAGGAAAGCAGTTGGTAAGACAGGTGTGAGAAATACAAAGTTCAGGTTTGGCCATGATCAGTTTAAGATAATGATCAGACATCAAAGTGGAGTATGTATAAACATAGTCTAGTTGCTAAGTTGTGTCTGACTCTGCGACGCCATGGACTGTAGCCCTCCAGGCTCCTCTGTCCATGGGATTCTCCAGGCAGGAATACTGGAGCAGGTTGCCGGTTCCTTCCCCAGGGCATCTTCCTGACCCAAGGATCAAACCTGAGTCTCATGCATTGACAGGCAGATTCTTTACCACTGAGCCACGGGGGAAGTCATACATGGACAAAGTATATATAATGTCATTTTCTTATACCAAGATAATAAGTGCTATGTATGACTTCTTTAAACTTATATAGTGCTACAACATATTAACATCCTGCGAACTTCAAAAACCAAATACATTTACAGTAGTATTATTGATCACCAAAATGAAGGGGAAGGAGACTTTACAACTGTGAGAATGTACAAGTGTCCTATTAAGGCAATACTAATCCAGATGATCATTTAGTATCTGCCACCTCTAATGCCTCAGTTCTGGAACGCCTGTTGTGACAAACAGTCACATAAAATGTAAAGGGATGATTCAGGGAGAGGATGTGGGGTGGGAGGTGGCAGGGGGCTTCAGCATTGTGAGATCGTGGACACCTGTGGCTGATTCATGTCAATGTATGGCAAAACAAATACAGTATTGTAATGTAGAATAAAGTATTAAAAAAATAAAAATAAAATAAAATAAATTAAAAAGAATGATGATGTTACTGATGTAACATCAGTAACCCTCTTCCAGGGGATCTTCCCAACCCAGGAATCAAATCCAGGTCTTCTGAATTGCAGGCAGCCTCCTTACCATGTGAGCCACCGGGGAATCCCTAATTGATTGAGAAAACTGAGGCTTAAAGAATTAAACAGTTTCTGTCTCTAACTATCCTTCCCCCATCCTTCCTCCAGCAACCATAAGTTCATTTTCTGTGAATCTGTTTCTGTTTTGTAAGTAAGTTCATTTGTATAATTTCTTTTTAGTTTCTGCAAATAAAGGATGTCATACGATAAAAATAAATAAATAAATAGTTTCTGGAGTTAGTTGTACGTGGAGTTCAGTGGTGGTAGAGCTGGGATGGGGGAGCCCAGTGGGCTGCCATCTATGGGGTCGCACAGAGTCAGACATGACTGAAGCGACTTAGCAGCAGCAGAGTTGGGACACAAAGTCAGGAGTCCGAGTTCTTCACCCCACATCCACTAAGCTGAACACAGCCGTGAGTGCTCAGGAGGGCACTCTTCCTTTTCTGGTGTCTGTGTCTGGGCATTTTCATTCAGACGACATAAAGGACAAACTGAGTTCCTGATTTGATTCTCTAGTCCAGATCTAATAAAATATTCTTGTTTTCTACCTCTGAATTTATTAAAATTGAAATGTATATTTTTCATTATAATACTTTTTCTTATACTTTTTAACTGATGAAAATGATACATGCTTATTAATTAAAATTGAAAAAACAGAAAAATAGAGAAGTGGAAAAAAGGAGAAGAGTGCCCAACATTTAAATATACTCATTATTGAATATTCTGGAGCTTTTAAATGCTGCATACACATTATCTGCTCTATTACTGCTGCTGCTAAGTCACTTCAGTCGTGTCTGACTCTGTGCGACCCCACAGACGGCAGCCCACCAGGCTCCCCCATCCCTGGGATTCTCCAGACAAGAGCACTGGAGTGGGTTGCCATTTCCTTCTCCAATGCATGAAAGTGAAAAATGAAAGCGAAGTTGCTCAGTCGTGTCTGACCCTCAGTGACTCCATGGACTGCAGCCCACAAGGCTCCTCCATCCATGGGATTTTCCAGGCAAGAGTACTGGAGTGGGTTGCCACTGCCTTCTCCGTATCTGCTCTATGGATAACAATTAGCTTCTGGGGTTCAGAAATGTGGGCTCAGAAAGTAAAGAGGGCCCGAAAGGAATCAATAAAGGAGATGGTAAAGGGTCCAGGTAATAAATGATTAAAAAGACTGATATTTTTTAACACAACACCAAGATGTGTGTCAAGAATTGTGCTAAGTGCTTGAGGTGCACGACCTTGGCTAATTCTCACACCATTTTACAGCAGAGGAAACTGAGGTTTCCATCTCTCTGAAGCAGCAGAACTGAGACTTTAACCCAGAGCAGAAGCTCTTCAGTCTCATGTTATCCTATTCTAAGAACAGTGCTGGTCCACCATGAGGCTAGTGGGTGCTCAGTAAATAGTTCTTAAACAAATAAATCAAAACTAAGGAATCTGGTAAATTCAGAATGGAACTAAAGCAGAGGAAGATAGCGTAAATGGGAGCAACTTAGGATAGACTGATTCATGCATTCAATAAATATTTCCTGAGCATCTGTAAGTGCTAGGCACGGACTCAGATACCAGGGTCCAGCCGTGAAGGTAACAGACCAAAATCCTGAGCTCAAGTTACTCACTTTTTCATAGCTGGATCACTGTGGCTGGTTAAATCTGGGAGCCACTCAGTGTGGCTTGCCTAGAAGTCTATCTTGTTTCACTCTGATAGAGAGTCACCTTGCATCAACCAACTTCTAAAAAGTAAAGAACTTCAGGAATGGAAAATCTAATTACGGAGCATTTCTATTTTGTTCTTCAGACCAAACACTGCATAGGCTGTGCTCGTTGTCATCTCTTATTAGCTCTATTTCTGCTCAATTTCCAATCAGATCCACTAACTGGAATTTTTAACCTGAGGCTATGGCCCTCCTCGGTCTACATGGATAGGAGAATGTTATATGAATATACATTTTACAGAGGAAGAAGGGGCCTAGAGGGGAGGTCCACTGCTTTTGTCAGATTTTCAAAAGAGTGTGTAACCTCAAAAGTGTCGCAATCTATGGCTCTAATCTTTTTCCACTTCAGTGATACTTCCCATGGTCTGTGAATGTTGCCTCTCTTTTCCTATAACAGTCTCTCACAGAGCTGAGGCTGAGTGGCACGTGGGCTTTGCTTTCAGGAACTCTGTAAGTACAGCACTGGTATTTTTCCAGGAGAGGCAAAAAAAAAAAAAACGGAGCTTAATTCATTCACTTCCACATTGACATAACGAGGAATGTTCCAGTTCCTCAGCCACTGAGAAAGGCAATGTCCCCCACCAGGCTTCACACAACCCTCTTTCACTTGATTATTATTGGAGTCTCACCCCTGGCTCTGACTCCACACCGTGGGTCTACACCGTTTCCCTGAGTATACACAGTCTTAGACTCCTTCCAGCCAAAGAAAATAACACTGTTCTGATAGTCGAAGGCAAGAACAGACTTCCTAAGCAGGTTGTGCATCTGCCAGAATCCCTGCTCGCTATGCTTATTCTTCAACTCCAGATATCAGTCACCATCGCTATAGGGTAGAGAAAGGGAACAGAAAATACACTCTCCTGTTATTTCGTTCTGTTGAAAGCAAGTAGCACGTTCAAGCAGAACATTTCAGATTCAAGGTCTTTGTAAGCATCCATCCCTTTATCACTTCAACGAATACATCTGAAGTGCCCACTGTGCTCCAGACACTTCCTAAGTGTGGAGGACACAGCAATAAACAAGACAGGCATGGTTCCTGCCCTCCTGGAGCTCCTGGACTAGTACAGACTAGTACAGGAAAGAGACATCACAAGCAAATACAAGTGTGCTAAGCGGTAGGGAAAAAAACATGAAGTGCTAGTAGGACCAGAAAACTAAAAGAGCTGATGTAGTATCACAGTGTGGAAGAATGAGGAAGCCATCCCTGCGAAGGACCAGCTATGCTGAAAGACCTGAAAAGTTGCTGAGGCCAAGATGCACGGAAGGAGAACACATCAGGAACCACGGAGGCTTGTGCAAAGGCCCTGAGGTCAGAATTAGTACAGCACAATGGTGGAACTGGATGAGAGACTGTGTAGCCAGAACGTGGAAAGTGAAGCATGGCTGGAAAGAAGTCTAGGGGAAGAAATAGGGGAGTGCATAGATAGGGCTTTGTAAATCATTACAGGAGAGCAAGAGGCGCCGTGAATAAGTACCAAGGAGGGATGCGTGTGTGTGAGACACACGATCAGATTTGAGGTTTTAGAATATTCTGAACATGATGTGCGGACTAGATCTGGGCAAGACTGCATGTGAGGGATCTGCTTTAGAAGTTTCTTCAGTAGAGGTGGGAAGACGGGATGGTGGTTTGGATGAGGGTGAAGGTCATGGACATGAGTAGAAGCAGACTCACCTAAGAGAAAATAGGGAGCATGAACCAACAGCACTTGATGGTAGGTTAAATGTGGAGGTGGGAAGGACAGAAGGATTAGTCCTCTGACCAGTCATTTCTGCTTGTCCCCAGAGCAGTTCTAGACACTCCTGGATACTCCAGTTGGGGTTATAGTCTGCCAGGTATAAAGCTGAAACAAGCAACTAACTCAAGATGCTCCAGGGACACTGGCCATTGTTAAGTTCATTGAACAAGGCAAGCCTGTCCCTGTTTGGAGCCTTTGTGTTGGGGATTCTACTGCCTGAACCAGGCTCCTGGCTCTTTGTAATGTTAGTGCTTCAATTCTAAAGCTGCCTCCCCGATTGATCTGCACTGAACAACTCTCGAACACATCACCCTTTCTAGGTTCTTCACAGAATTTATCGCCCTCTTACTAATAAACATATTAATACATGTGTTTACTTGTGTTCTGTCTGTATCTCCCCACAAGACAAAAAGCAGAGACGTCACTTTGCCGACAAAGGTCCATCTAGTCAAAGCTATGGGTTTTCCAGTAGTCATCTATGGATGTGAGAGATGGACCATAAAGAAGGCTGAGCACTGAAGAATTGATGCTTTTGAACCGTGGTGTTGGAGAAGACTCTTGAGAGTGCCTTGGACAGCAAAGAGATCAAACCAGTCTATCCCAAAGGAAATCAACAATGAATATTCACTGGAAGGACTGATGCTGGAGCTGAAGTTCCAATACTTTGGCCACCTGATTCAAAGAGCTGAGTCATTGGGAAAGACCTTGATGCTGGGAAAGACTGAGGGCAGGAGGAGAAGGGGGGTGACAGAGGATGGGATGGTTGGATGGCATCACTGACTCAATGGACATGAGTTTGAGCAAATTCTGGGTGATAGTGAAGGATGGGGAAGCATGGTGTGCTGCAGTTCATGGGGTCACAAAGAGTCGGACACGACTGAGCAACTGAACAACAAAGACCAAACCACCCCCACCTGGGTGACCTTTGACATCACGCTGGTTCTGGCTATGGGCCATGGCTCAGATGAGCAGCAGCCTGTGGGCAGATTCTGCACAAGGTCCTTCAGACTTCACTCTGGCCTCCTGAACACAGGGCTCAGGTGAGCAGCGGGTTTCCAAGAAACAGAACTCTTATGGGGATTTCCTTTTATTTCTTTTCCAAAGCAGAAGAACCACCAGCGTTGGTACCTTTCGAAACTCCATACCTCAAGGCACAAACCAAATTCAATAGGATCCTGGGACAGAAATACTTCCTCACGCCCATGACTGGGAGAGCACACAGCAATACTGCGCATGCTGCTGATTCGTGGCTTTTCTCCCCTAGCTCTCCCTATAGATCTCAGAGCCAAAGTCAACTGCATTTGTGCTTCATAACTGGTTCCTTTTAACCCAGATATTGGACAGGATTTGGTCCTCTCAGCTAAATTCTATCTGGCAAAGAGCTCTCAATTCTTCTCACTCTTCCAATTTTATTTTGAAAAGATGCTGTTTTCATAACAGAAAGATGGGGGCTGCATTCTGCGGAGGAGAAAGAAACAGGGCATGGCAAGCCCCAGCCCAGCCCCTGCAGAGCCCATCAAAGGAAGGAGCTGGTGCCAAGCCACTAGTGGATGGTCGGTTATCAGAGCCTGTGGGTCAAAAGCTGTTGTGCACGGATCTTCTGATCCTATAGTCTCTCTGAAGCCAGGAGGGAAATGACTAAGAACAGACATCCCTGTCAAATGATGATTTCAACTGAAACCATAGCACCAATCTGGTGAGATAAAAGAAACTATCCCCTTACCATATAAGAATCTGCCTGCAATGTGAGAGACCTGGGTTCGGTCCCTGGGTTGGGAAGATTCCCCTGAAGGAGGGAAAAGCTACCCACTCCAGTATTCTGGCCTGGAGAATTCCATGGACTGTATAGTCCATGGGGTAGCAAAGAGTTGGACATGACTGAGTGACTTTCACTCTTACCACCATACAATACACCTTACTGTGTTGCCCCAGGATTGAGTTACGGCAGGACAAAGGATGGGCTCTATTACAGCTGGGTTAGGCTGGACACCTCTTTCTTCAGCCTGTCTCTCTATGGAACTACGTCAAGGCTTACACACTGGCATTAGGTATTGGGGTCGCTCTTTTCTTCTCTCTTTTTTTTTTTAATGTGGTCCATTTTAAAAGTATTTATTTAATCTGTTACAATAGCACTTCTGTTTTATGGTTTTGGCTTTGGGGGCATGAAGCATGTGGAATCTTAGCTCCCCAACCAGGAATCAAACCAGCACCCTCCCATGCACTGAACCCCTTGCACTGGAAGGTGAAGCATTAGCCACTGGACTGCCAGGGAAGTCCCTGGGGCTGCACTCTAAAGGAAAAAGCCTGACCTCTGTTCCAAACCTCTGATTCATATGCCAGAACTCTTGCTTCATGGGCACCATTTCTCTTAGAAATGGCCTTTCAGGAAGTAGAGGCAGATGATAAGAACAACCTTTTGGAGGGGAATTAATCAAAATCAACTGTGAGGGGTGCTCTGGAGGGCTGAGCTCAAGACAGTCACATCTGTAGACCATCTTGCCACCCCTGAGCATTTTCCTATGCTCTGCATCACTAAATCATTTCCAACTAGTATATCTGCCCCCACCCCCAATGGTTAACAGCAGCAGCCATTCATTGAATACTCACTATGAGAAGGGCACTTTATATACGGTACTTTATTCAGTCCACATGAGCTGTGTCCATTATTACGCATATTTTACAATTTAGGAAACTGAGACATTATATCACTTTGCCCCAGAACACACAGCCGGTAAGCCAGGTGTGGGAACCAACCCCTTATCTCATACCAGCAGCCTTACTCTGCTCTCCTGCCAGCCTCTCTTCAATCAAAGGGTCTATTTTTACTCTGTTTACTAAATCAGAGAAGGTATATTTGTTTTTAAATGTTTCCCTTAGAAAGACTCACCAACAATATTTTGTAACACTAAATAAATAACACCTGAGCCTTAGGCTCTTCGGTCTAAGTGAGTGTGTTGAACAAGATTGTATCTTTTGGGCCCAAAGTTCTATGATTTCATTCTGATCAATCACACAAAGCGTCTTCTTCGTCTCAACAGGGGGAAGAAAAATCTCATTAGGCTCTTTAGAACACCCACCAGCAATTCTCTGTAGATGGTGCGCGTGTGCGAAGTCGTTGCAGTCGTGTCCGACTCTTTGTGATCCCATGGACTGTAGCCTTCCAGGCTCCTCTGTCCATGGGATTCTGGGTTCCTAGAAAATCTGTAGTAAATGAAGATACACAGTCTCCTGGGGCCTGTGTGAAGGTGAGCAAAGGAAGTTGCTCTGCCTCCCTGGGGTGGTCTTGGCTCCCACCTACCCACCCACCGAGGAGGGTGCCCTCCAGTGCACCCCGCCCTGGCTAGGTCTGGCCATCATCCCTCACTAGACACATGACCAGACATGGCAGTACAATCGCCCTCAGAATCAGCTTCAGCAGAAAGGGGTCCCTGCTCCACGCTGCCTCTTACAGGAGTCACCTGGCTTTCCACCACAGCCACTGCCTCTTGTTCTGACCCCCACCACCCTTGCTCTTACTCCCTGAGTTCCTGTCTCCACTCCTTCGAGCTCCCTCCTCTCTGTTCCCTACAGACTTCTGCTCTTCCCCATCTGAGACAGCTCCTCCCCTATGCAGTTCACACAGCTGCCTCTTCCTAACCTTCGGGCCTCATGCCTTCCCAGACTCTGCCACTTAACCATGTTTATCTTCTTCATCACCCTCACCATGATTTTAAATTCTTTTGTCCATGTATTTCATCCCCTGTCTCCCTGGCACAAAAATATAAATTCTATGAAGGCAGGAGTCTTCCCCTTTTGTTCATTGTTGCTCAAACAGAATAGAAGGTAAGCAACAACTGGAGTGAACAAAATCTTCCATTTCAAATTTCCTCATCTCTAAAGGGGAGGTGATAATATTTGTATCACAGGGCTGCTGTGAGAATTAGAGGCAGTGTATTTTCAGGTTTTGTCTAAGAATCAGTCCCAATAGCCAGTTTCAAAATCATTATGATTCACTAAGAGAAGAAGCATACACTGAGGGTGACGCCTACAGGCTACTGAGCCTGAATTTGGCCTTCACAACTAGCTATTTGACTTTCAGCAAATTACTTAACTTCTCTAAGCCAAAGTTTTCTCACCTGTAAAACAGAGAAAACACCACCACAAACCCTGAGGGCCACTGTGCATCAAATACTGGGCCTCCCTGGTAGCTCAGACAATAAAGAATCTGCCTGCAATGCAGGCAGCCAGGCTTCGGTCCCTGGGTCAGGAAGACCCCCTGGGAAAAGGAATGGCTACCCACTCCAGTATTCTTGCCTGGAGAATTCCATAGACAGAGAAGCCTGGCGGGCTACAATCCATGGGGATTAAATACAACAATCCATGAAAAATATTCAGGACAATGTCTAGCAGGAACTAGACCCTCAATAAAAGTAAGCTATTCTTATGTACAGATATGCATGTGTGCATGCAAAATTGCTGCTGTTGTGTCCCACTCTTTTTGACCCTATGGACTGTAACCTTCCAGGCTCCTCTGTCCATGGGATTCTCTAGACAAGAATACTGGAGTGGGTATGCCCTTTTCCAGGGGATCTTCCTGACCCCGGGATCGAGCCTGCGTCTTTACATCTCCTGCATTGGCAGGCAGGTTCTTCAGTGCCACCTGGGAAGCCATAGAAGGCTACACCTTTCTCATTATGCCCTCTCCTTATATACTGTACAGCGTTTAGCACTGACGTGAATTTTCTCAGCTCTTGCTTCTGAAACCCTGTGAGGACTAGGAATTATCCACTTTATTTCTTGGCTGCACAAAACGATGCTCAGAGAAGTCATGGAGTTTGCCTGAGATCCCACAGCTAGCCAGAAGCAGGGGAAAGCCTCGGAATCAGGAATTCAAACTCTCTTGTGGTCACCACACTATGTTTGCGTCCCCACCCCACCTACAGCCCCAGAAGCTGAAGACATCATGCTGGGTGCAACATGGAAAAGCCCTGCCCTGCTGCTTGAGTTCCTGTTCCAAATAAGCAGAAGCCCTAGGCTCCTGCACACCCGCTGAGGCAGGTGTGTCTCTCCCAGGCCCGTGCCCTCCTGGGCCAGCTGAGGAGCTTGGCAAGGCCACAGAGGCAGATGGGGCCTGTGGCTTCGCTCACTAGAGCAGGCCCGAAGCTCCAGTGCTCGCTCAGCTTCAAAGCAACTTTAAAATAGCCCAGCACTGGCTGGGGTGGGTCAGAGCGGGGCACTGGACTGGCCACTCAGGGCTTTGTCATCTGTTTGCAGCTGGCAGGCGAGTTCACCGGGCAGCAGGATCAGCCTGGCTGATCAGACTCTCTGAGGGACGGTGGTTGGGGTGGGGGAACCTGTCCTAACTTGGTCCCTGGCTCCTGTCCTTGGAAAGGTTTTCAGAGGTGGCCTGAGCAGGCCCTGGCAGCTCTTTCTACACTGGGGACAATTCAGGAAAGGGACTCTGGGCACAAGTCCCAGGAACTCAAGGGGCTGAAGAAAGGGAGCCATACTGCACTCCCTGGAAAGAAACCGGTGTCCCATTCAGTCTTTTCAGTGTCCAGCAAGAACAGATTTGTTGTGACTAATGCATTAGGCTTTGGTCAGTTTCATGGGGCACAGCAAGGCAAAGTTTCCAAAAGTGCAAAGTCTCTGAAAGGAAATAAAGGAATAAATTTTGTAAACACCCACCTGCGGCAGGCAGCCCACCCTGTTTAAACTCTTTAACAAAGCAACAAGGCACAGGGAGCTGTGAAGAGAATTACTCAGAGCCAGTCAGATGTGAAGTAGGCAGGGGGCAGGGGTGTTAATAGGTGGAAATTTCCTTGGATCCTGTCATCCTCATCAAAAGCCCTTCATGATTGTTCCTTGCTCACAGTCCAAACGCCCTGCCATTACCTTCCAGAATTTCATGAACTAGTCCTGCACTGGGCTAAATGGTGTCTGACCAAAGCTTCATGTCCTCCTGGAACCTCAGAACGTGACCTTACTTGGAAATAGGGTCTTCACAGATGTAGTTAGTACTGGTTTAGGTGGTGGTGGTTTAGTCACCAAGTCATGTCCAACTCCTGAGACTCCATGGACTGTAGCCCACCAGGCTCCTCTGTCCAGGAGATTTCTCAGACAAGAATACTGGTGTGGGTAGCCATTTCCTTCTCCAGGGGAATCCTCCTGGCCCAGGGACTGAACCCAGATCTCCTGCACTGCAGGTGGATTCTTTACCGAGCCACCAGGGAAGCCCCACCAGGAAGTACTGGATTAGGGTGGGCCTTAAATCCAGTGATTGGAGTCCTTATCACAAGATCATGAAGACAGAGACACCTATGGAGAAGAACACCATGTGAAAACAAAGGCAAAGATTGGGATGATGAGTCTACAAGTCAAAGAATGCCCAGAATTGCTAGCAACCACCAGAAGCGGGAAGACAGGTAAAGCAGATTATCCCTTAGATCTGCCAGAAGGAGCCAACCCTGATGACATCATCTTGATTTCTGACTTCCAGCTTCCAGAACCGGGAGAGAAGCAATTTGTGGCATCTCAAGCCACCCTGCCATGGGATGTTTTTTATGGCAGTTCTGGGAAACTAATACAGGTCCCTACGTACATGTTTAGTCCTTCTCTCATCAAAGTCATCCTCCTCACACTTCACATACAGAAGACTTTTATTATACATTTTTCCTTAAATACCAGCATTCAGGTCTCACCTCTGCCATTCTGCCTGTTCTGTGACTTTGGGCAAAGCAATTCACTTCTCTTATTTTCAGTTGTCTAACCTATAAAATGAAGATAACAGAAGGGCTGTCCCGGGAGTTTGAATGAGAAAACAGACATATAAGAGGAGGGATACTATATAGCCACCAGAACTTCTCTTGGGGAAGGTAATACATTTGTTTGGAAAATAAAGCAGGAGGGTGGATCTCAAGGGCTTGGGTCAAGAAATTGGGGGTGGGGTGGGGTGGGGAGGGCTGTTGATTAACATGAGGGATTTGTAGCATGTGGTAAGAACTGACTGATAAAGGGAGAGGAATGTAAAGGGAGAAGAAGAATTCAAGAGATAAAAAGGGCCAGCAACAGTGGGGGCAGGAGGGAGCCACCCTTCCCCTCCCTTCTCTATCATGGTGCGGCTAAGGTGGGCTTCTGGAGCAAACAGAAATGTCTACTGGGTATTTTCAGTTGTTTGTGACATTGGAATGGCTGATGCTGAAGCTGAAGCTCCAGTGCTTTGGGCACCTGATGGGAAGAACTGACTCACTGGAAAAGACCCTGATGCTGGGAAAGGGTGAAGGAGGAGGAGAAGCAGACAGAGGATGAGATGGTTGGATGGCATCACTGGCTCGATGGAGTGAGCATGAGTTTGAGAAGTTCTGGGAGCTGGTGATGGACAGGGAAGCTTGATGCGCTGCAGTCCATGGGGTCACAGAGAGTGGGACACAACCAAGCCACTGAACCGAACTGAAGTGAATACAAGATAAACTCATTCCCCTACTTCCCTGACAAAATACCCCATAAAGACTAATACTGGGTACCAACACTGTCACGCTCATGGGGTTTTTTTTCTGTTTGAACTTGGAGAGGTATCAAGTTGGAAGGTTGGGAGGTCACAAGGGAAAAATGAGGGAAGCCCACACTGACACGTGAGCTAGAGACCCGGGCACACCCAGTTCACCCACGCATGCACACACTGACACGTGAGCTAGAGACCTGGCACACCCAGTTCACCCACGCGTGCAAGCAGCAGACACTTCATGAACATTACACAAGAATGTCTGCTTCAGCCTCAGTCCTCACCTTCCTGCCTACGCCTGACCCTGCCTAAACCTGGAATGACCCCTCTCCCTCACCCACCCAGATCCTCCCCATTCTTCAAAGGTCAGCTGCCTTCCCATGACACCTTCACTTACCTTCCCAGCTAGAAAGGGACCACCTCTCTCCTCTCATCTTTGCACAGCCTGTGTTCCCACACAACAGGTACTGTATTCTCTCTGGAGTTAATCAATGAAGAACGAGATAAAAAGTCATGTGGAGGCAGATAAGGGAAGATGAACTTGGGCCAAAGAGAAGGGAGTCGGGGAGGGGAAGAAATTGGGAGGAAGGGGCTCTGAAGGGCTCAGATGGCCAACTTCATTCACAGCCACTGTACCCGGGCTAAGCGAGAGGGACAGAGCCGAGAGGTGATATCACAGGCCGAGCCTTTTGTAAAGCTGAAATTCAAGCATGTTCCCTGATTCAGGAGTGTCATTCTGACGCAGAGTGAAAACAATGGCTCTGCTGGTAACTTGGTTTCTTGGAAGCTCTCTATAGCCACATGGACACGAATGATCAAAACCTCCATCTGCTGAGTTTTCTCCCTGCCCTTACCCAAAGCAAATAAATATATCCACCGTGGCCTGCAATGGGCATTAACCACAAAGGTGAAGCACTCTGATCCACTCCCAAAGGGCTCAATAAAGGAGCTCACAATGGCTTGGAACAAGGAAATCATTCCGTTTATCTATTCAGCCTTCCCACCTTCCCACTCTGGCCCTCAGTACCTGTCCTGAAGCCCAGGCTGCTGAACCGCCGGGAGGTGGAGACATGGGAATGAAAAATACATTCTTCCTGTTCTCAAGGAGGTCCCTGTGCAAGGGAAAGCAAACCAGCAGGCAAGTGCAGGGCAGTGTGAGTACCGGAGTGACAGCCCGAGGGGCTATGACCACCTCAACCCAGGGAATTACTGTTCAGCTGAGCCTTGAGGGATGACGAAGAATAATGGTATTTCTCAAAGTCCACGACTCACTCCCATCACAAATGTACACACTGGCTGTTACAGCCATTGTCATTTCAGAACTATTAAAAGGTAAGGAAATGTCTGACTTGGAGGAGAGAAAAACCAAACAAACAGTGGAAAAGCCTGAGGGGAAAGTTGGCAAAGGGCTATCAAAGCTGAGGTAACAGAACAGGCAAAGGCCCAGAGGTTGCCATGTAGGAGCCATTCTAGTGAGTACCGGGTTCTCGGTAAAGCGGCTGCCATAGCAAAGCACCAAAGGCTGGGCAACCTGAATGACATTTATCCCTCGGAGCTCTGGAGGCTGGGTGCCAGCATGGTGGGGTTCACGGTGAGGGCACTCCTTCTCACACAGGGAAGGGACGGCTCTCTGGTTCCTTCATCTCCTTGTAAGGACATTGATGCTATCATAGAGGGTTTACCCTTGTGACCTCATCTAATCAAAATAAGCTCCCCAAAGCCCCCTCTCCTAATCCCTAACCTAGGGGATTAGGGAATCAACATATGAATTTGGAAGGGCTGGGGGTGGGGCTGCTGAGAACAACATAAACATTCAGACCACAGTGTTCAGTTGTAACTGCAGTTAATAACCATGAGAATAATCCCTGTTAATCTAAGAGATACCAACGAGAAATTCCATCACATCTGTGAACATCTAGAGCTGGAGACAAAACAGAATGTCCAAATGTGATGAATGAAGTATGGAACCTGCATATACTAAATACTCCCCAGCTAATAAAAGTGACTCTGCATAGGCATATTTAGTCATATGGAAAGATGTCCATGACGTATTAAGTTTCTTAAAATGTAGGTCAGAAAATACCATAGATGCTAATTACTAGGGGGAAGAAAAGACTGAAACTGATCAAAATATTCACAGTTGTTGTCCCAGGGCTGAAGTAATTTTTTAACTATTCTTTTACTCTGTACTCATGTGTTCTAAATTTTCTGCAATAGACTTGTAAAATGTTTGAAATCAGAAAGGAAGGGGTGTGTGTGTGTGTGTGTGTGTGTGTATGAGAAAGAGAGAGAGAGAGAGAGAGAAAATGTGTTTACTGCCAGGCATGACCCAGGAAAAGTGGGAGACATCTGCAGTGTGACCCTTGGGTCAGAATGAATGAACAGGCCCCCAGCTCAGGATCCCTGGAGCTGCTCCATTGCTGGCTGTTACCTGAATCTCCTCATATTTACTTTTGTAAAGGTCACACTCAATCAGCCCCAATCATCCTCTTAAAGAGTTAAAGGACACAGCCACAAACTCACTTTCTAAGATGGGAATGTAATCGGTTCTTGAGGTCAAAGGTTCCTTCTTAAAATGTTTGATTAATTATTTGTTAGCAAATCAGCATTGACAAATGTGGCTCTTGGCCTGTTTGAGGGGGAAGGTGGGAAAATGAAAGAAATAGCTCCAGGGTGGACAGAGGATAATGATAGTGGTAGACTTCGAAGAGAAGAAGGAGAAGCCCTTCACCTCTCCAAGCAAATCTGAGCCAGCAGTCAACTGCCTGAGGCTACTCTAAGAATGGTGTCAGCGGGATGGAGTCATCATTCAGCTCTCCGTCTGACCCCTCCTCAGTCTGCACTCCAGAGCCAGGATGGTGAACAGGACACACCTTCTTGGACCCGGGAGAGAAAAACTAAAGGCTCGTGCTTGTGTGCTACGAAGACAAGCTGTGATGAGAAGCATGAAAATAAACGAAAGGAAGTGAACAGAGACTGCTGAGGCGCTGTTTTTGATGAGCTGGTTAGGGAAGAGCACAGACAGGACGGAAGGGAGGGAGCAGGCTCTGTGTTGATCTGTGGAAAAGCATTTAAGGAGGTGGGAATGGTAATGACGAAGGCCCTGAGTCAGGAACGAGTTTGGAAAAAACCCCAAGACGACAAGGAAGCCAGGGTGGCTGGAGCTAGTGAATCTGGGCAATGCTCCCAGGACCGCCAGATCCAGCCAATTAGATACACACCTCTGCACAGGGGCACCTCACACCCCGCCTCCATCCTGTGGACCCGACACAGGAGGTGTCTCGCTCCACCTCCACCCAGGAGGACGAGTCTGAAAACTTGGCCCTGTTAACTATACGGGGTGATGGCTGAGCTGCTGTCACAGCCGCGCTGTGTACCCCTGGGCAAGCTGCTTAGCTTTTACGAAGCCCAGGGGCGCACTGGTACACAGGATCTCCTGGGGGAAAGGGTGCAGGGGATGGAGAAAAGCCCTCGTTTGTAGCATTCACCCATTTCTGAGGTGTATATACTCCCGTTTCAGTTAGCAGAATGGAATCACTGAACACGGAATTGGGAAGAGACACACATTTGGCTCTCAAGAGCCAGTGCCTGCCAGGTCCAGCATACCATCGCCTCAGTCCCTCCATCTGTAAAATGGATCTCACCTCACAGAGTACTTGCTGAGAATTAGACGAGGAATATGTTAAAACCAGGGACCCCCAGGTGGCACAGTGGCAAAGAACCCACCTGCCAATGCAGGAGACACAGGAGAGGCGGGTTCAACCCCTGGGATGGGAAGATCCCCTGGAGAAGGAAATGGCAACCCACTCCAGTGTTCTTGCCTGGAGAATCCCAAGGACAGAGGAGCCTGGTGAACTACAGTCCATGGGGTTGCAAAGGGTCAGACATGACTGAGCACACACACACACACACACACACACACACACACACACAATACACAATACACACATGTTAAAAGGACTTACCAGAAAGCATGGCGCGTAGTTGATACTCTATAAGTGAGAAGTACAGTTTGTACTCAGTGAGGATATTGATTCTGGCGCAGCACTTGTATGTAGAAATGACTCTTGAAAGTAAAAAGGGCCAAGAAGAAGACTGGGACCCTCTTGTGACTGTCTCTGCCTCTTGTGTGGCTTTGGGCAATTGATTTTCCCACTCTGGGCTTCCAGTCATTCTACCTGAAGTGAGGGATAGAGCTCTTGTTTAAGTCCCTTCCAGACTGGACATTCTGGAGCTTCCTACTTTGGGGACTATTCTAGAAACAGCAGTGAAAGAATGAGTGGCCGAAGGCTACCAAGACGGCGTGGAGAAGTTTGCTAGATGCTCATCAGTGTTGCAAGCTACTGGGACAGAGGTGGCAAGTGTGTGCAGAGCCTGGGATAGCAAGTTCTTTCCTGGCAAAGACTAGAGAATTGTTCAAAAGATCAACGAAAGTGAGAGAAAAATATATGAGAAAAAACCCCTAACACTGAGACCTACAACCATGGTGAGAGAAAAGGAACATTTGTATAAGTAAAGTCGGGGTTGATGGGCTTTCAGAAAACATCTTTAATAAACATGTTAAAAGGGAGGCTATTTCTGCCAGACCTTGTCTGTAAAGAGAGAAGAGAATTCAGGAAGGAGCTGTTGAGGAAACACTTGGGTGAGATGAGCAAATCAGAAGTGAAGAGGGAAAAGGAAGGTGAGAATAGGGACTTCCCTGGTGGCCCAGTGGTTAAGACTTCACACTCCCGACGCAAGGGGTGCAGGTTCGACCCCTGGTCAGGGAACTAGATTCTGCATGCCGCAACAAAGACCCCCGAGGCATCAACAAAGACCCCAAATGTTGAAACTAAGGCTAGGCAAGTCAAATAAAATTAAAAAGGAAGGTGAGAATGATAATGCCCTTTAAGATGACCCCATCAGGCACAAGCAAGGCAGGAAGAGCGAGAGGTTAACTACAGACATCAGCAGTGCCAAACTTCATCGCCTTGAAGATGGAGTCTGCAAAGCGGAGTTCTTCGGGCCTCCAATGTCCTCATTAGAATCCCTTTGAAGTACATCAGACTGTAATTTTCAAGAGTCAAGAAAAAAGCTGCATCTAGCCTTTGGCTCGCTCGGCCCAGCAGAAGGAACGAAGTCTCTGACATGGCTCCCCCGAAGCCACAGACATGAGGCAGGCCTCCCCGCAGACGACAAGCCGCCCTGAAATATTTTGTGGACTTTGCACTTTTCTTCATCAAAGTCTCTGAACTCGCCTGAATTTCTTCTCTAGGGGACAAATGAATATCAAGTCTGAATGCTGTGATCCCAGAAATTGCTTTCCACTGGCTATTATGGTTTGGAACTCAATTTTCCTCACAAACGAATAGTTTTCTCAAGTAGCCCTGAGAACTTGCCGCTCTTCTAAGTCGTGACAAGTAGGTAAGTTAACTGAACTTCCATCTCGGTACTCCCCGTTCTAACATTTTGGGGTCAGGTATTGTTCCCCTAAGGAGCTTAATTCCAATACCTTGACATTCAGGGAACTGAAAGAGGGAAGTTGCAGAATGTACTTCATTCTGATTGGAGCCAAACTCTTGACAGGTGAGCTTAATTACTGGTTGCCTCCCGGTCCTCATCAACCAGCTTAGGACAGAAAGAATAAAGTTGTAATAAAAGGTAATGACAGTTTAGTCAAACTGGGAACTCAGAGGCGGCAGCCAGTGACTGGAGTGGAGAAGGAGGTGTTTAAAGAGGCGAGGATGAGCCCCCACCTCCTCTCACCTCTCGGTTTCATCATTTTAATGATGACACAATGAGTTCCAGGCCTGTGGAGTCAGAACTATAAATGCTGCATTAACTGTGTTCATAAATGATTATCAACTGTAGCCTTTAAGCTTATTAAAAATAAATTGAGAAATGAATCAATCATTGTCAGATGCTCAGTGAGATGCTGCTAAAAATAAAATTCCATTTGAAATTCTAAGAGCATTTACAGCAGAGGCCTAAACAATCTGTTGGTGAAACTTAAAAGAGTAAAAGATGACCTCGGAAGAGTCCAGGCATGACAGTCTGAGAGTTAGAATCTCTGGGTTCCAATCCTGTCTTTTGCCAGGTACCAGCCTTTCCCCATCTCTGCCTGTCAGTATCCTCGATCGTGTTGACCCACATCTTTGTCTTTTCAGCATCGTGATCTGCCTTGGGAGCCCAGCTGAGATGCCCTGTTCTCCTCTGAGGCTGCTTCTCCTTGGTCTGCAGTTTTCTGCAGCAGTGGTGCTTAGCCCCCAGGGAGTTTTGAAGCCCCCATCCTCGAGTGCTTCCCGTGATCCCCGAAGCATTTCGCCCACATCATTACACTGAATACGCACAATGCTGGCTCACTGCACAGGTGTTTACCCAGCACTCACTCTGCACCAGGCGCCTTCCAGGTGCTTGGGGTAAATGCACAACAGGGTAAGCACAGCTCCTGCCTTCCAGGAGCTCATGGCACAAGTGACATCACACCCAGGTTACAGGTGAGGAGGCGAGACTCAGGAAAGGCTGAATAGTGGGAAGCGGCAGAGGGATTCAGCCCCCGCCTATGCTGTTTCACTCCCATTGTCACGGACCTTTCTTTTCCCCTCTCCCAGACTCCTTGGAGGTGGGCTCTGGGTTTCAGCGGCCGCCTCCCTGTCTTTCTCTGAGTTGCTCAATAACCAAGGCTGGCCTAGCTGAACTCCACAACCCCTGGTGACCTACTCTGTAAAACGCACAGAAACAGGCCGCATCACCCTCTCTTGGGGCAGATGTGAAGATCCCAAGGCACACGTGGGCATCTTGAAGGGCCTCTGAACAAGGTGGAGCCAAATGTAACTTGGAGGCCATACCCTGCACAGGAAATTCAATCTCCCTGGCTCCACCACTGCACTGGGCAGCCCTGCCCCAGGCCTCAGTGCACATCAGCGCCTTCCCACAAAGCCTCCAGAAGGTTTCATTACATGCCCAGCACATCCCGCAAATGCCGCGCTCAGTAGCCCATGTGCTCGGGTTTCCTGGGCTGTGTGTGAGCTCCCTGCCACCCGGTCAGGGGGCCCTGGGGGCAGCAGGCAGGGGCCCTGGCAGGCCGTCCGAGTCTTCCAGGCCCTCCCAGGTCTCCACCTGGGCAGAGAGTTCTCGGTTTCCAGATGGGATCACTGTCAGGAGGGAAAGCGACACCGGCTATTTCCTGGAAGGGAAATAACTGCTGAGGCGATGCACTAAGTGAAAAGCCTACTGCAACACTACTTGAGTTTTAGTTTAAAAAAAAACCCAAACAACTTGAAACCAGATCAATACCACTGCCTGGAGAGAGTCAGGGAGAAGCAAAGGAAGCTGGGAAGGGGACAAGCATTGATTTGTCTCCTCCCGGGGCAGCTCAGACACTGGGTGATCTGAGCTTGCAGTTAGCCCGTGTCCCAGGTCCTGTCCACTCCCAGCTTTCTAGTGAGCTGGCCTGGCTCAGCCCTTTCTGACTGGCATCCTGCGTGAGAAGGGCACAATGTGATGGAAGGTGGTAAATCTGAGCCCTTCATCTGTGCTTCGTGACTTCAAATTACTGACTCCACCTCTCTTGAGTCTCAAGTTTCACATCTATAAGCTGGGTATAATTATCCCTACCCCAAAGTATCACTGACAGGTAAAATAATATGAGTGAGGACATAATAAGTATTCAATAAAAGGTAGACGATAATGATAATAATCATCACCATTTTTTTAAGAGGGACATAATGAAAGTCCAGCTTTATAAAGTTTAGTCCTATGGCTCTTCTCAGGGCTGGAGAATGTTCTAGAAAGTAGATATGACTGACTGACGCTGTGCACAGGGCAACAAGAGGGAAGTAAGGGCAGGATTCCTAAAAGAGAAATGGAGGGGACATGTGGCAAAGAGGTTCGATGAATGAAAAGAATGTGGAAATCAGACAAAATTTAAATTAAAAAATTCTAATTTTGCCATCCACAGCTCCTATTAAATCTGCCTTCTCTTGGACAATCCTCCTTTCATGCTTTTCCAGCATTCTCCTACTTAATGACAATAAACACCCTCCATAAATAAAAAAATATATAGTAGAGAGGTAATTAATGCTGAGCCGTCTAATTCCAAATTTCTAATCATGCTCTACTTACATTAAAATGAGATTGCAGGCATGTACAACAATCAGTTTTACTCTAGCTAAAAAAAAAAACACAATCACAAACTAAAGCCAGTTATTTAGGGAGAGATTTGAGAAGCACTTGGCTTCCGTATGTCACCCAAATATGCGGAGCTCCGCTGGCGTGCCTGACAGGCTGTGGCAGTCACTGCCTTCCCTACTGTAGAGGTGCGCTCTTGCCTGTGTTGAGAGAACCAAAGCGTATCGTGAGATCTGGGCTGAAGCTGGGCAGCAGAGCTGGCCCTACAGGAGTGTTTAAAGGAGCTGGGAGCAGCCAACCTACAGTTCTGTTTCTACTGGCCATAGCTTTTAGACAAGTCATTTCTCTTCTCTCTGTGTCAATGTCTCTATTTCTTCATCTGTAAAATGGGCATAATATTTTAGGATGGCCATGTTGGTGAAAACTGGGAACTGCAAATTTCCACTGTTCTCAGTGTTTGCCCCAAAGTACCCTGGTGCTTTATGTGATGGTCAGCTGTATTCAGATGGCCTGAATTTCATACCTTCCCAGTGTCAAAAGCCAGGGTCAGGGAGAAAGACAAGAGGGAAGCAGGTGTGTGGAGGCCTCACTTGGGGGGCTCTTCCAGGGCCAGCTTACCCAGTAGGCATCATGCTTAGGACCATGGAAATATATATATATATTTTTTGCAATCAGAAGAAAAAAAATGCATACAACCTTGTCTGGATTATACTTGTTTTATACCAGTGAAGTCATAAAATCCACTTTTTAATATCTCTTTTCGATGGAGGAAGAGTCCACAAAGGCAAGTGTGCCGAGAGCCCCTTCGAGCTGTAACACAGCCCCGACCAAGCTGCTAACAAACGCAAATGGGCTTCCCTTCTTACCTTTTCCAGAGCCCAGACTTGTTCCTCTGGGCCTGATGTCTGTTCCTAGACCTCGAAATCTTCCAGAGACAATGCCCAGGTCAAGGAATGAGTGGGAATTCCTGACACCATGGCTGGACAGAAGGGGAGAGTCCAGAGTGGGGGCAGGGAGGAGAGTTCCTGGCTGCCTCTGGAATCATGTCTTCTAAGCTACTGTCCAACCTGATCCCTGGACTCACTCTCCAGGTGGAGATACTTTCTACTCCCACTATTGGTGGGAGTATAACCTGGCACAAACTTTCCGGAGAGCCATCTGGCAATACAAATTTAGCAAGAATCTAAAGAGTATGTACTCTGACCCAGCAATTCTGCTTTCAGAATCCATCTTACAGTTCTTCCTGTGCAATTGTGCAAAGATAAAGGTATAATGAGCACACTGTTTAAGATGGTTTGTTGTTGTTTTTTAAAAAGAACAAGCCGAAATGTTCACCAGGAGGGCCATAGCCAATCAACTGTGTAGCATCAATAGCCACTGGATAGCCTGCAATAAAGCAGTAAAAGAGAGAGCATTTGATCTCTGTGTCAAGAGAGGGTAAGGGGAGAAAGAGCTCTGGCGGGAGGTGTGTATATGGGGAGACTCCAACTGGGGGAAGGCACGCAGACTCCAACTGGGGGAAGGCACGCAAGTTCAGAAGCACAGACCTCTCTTTGCTGCTGCAACCTCATAACCACTGCCTCTCCCACTTACAGAACCCTCTGCAGTTTATAAAGCCTTTCTTCGGAGCCGCATGGTTTTGTGAGTAGATGAAGGGAAGGGTTTCCACTACATCTTAGACAAGACACAGACTCACAGAAGTTCAGTCATGTGTCTGAAATCCCAATGAGGGGAGTGGAATTGGAACCAGGCCACAGGACTCCTCTCACTGTGCTTTTCTCCTAAGCTTCTCCTGTTTTCCCTCTCTGGATCTGTTTTGCCCCCAGTGCTATGAGCACGCTGAAGCGGACCTTCACTCCCTGGAATGCTGGGAGCTAGCTCTTGCCTGTATGGTATTGTAAGTCTCAACACCTGCATTAACGCAAACTACCACCAGATGGCAATAGCGGCCGCGGCTCCCCAGGCCCTGGTGGGGAACTCGGGCTCCTGGGCTGCCCGTGGGGGAGCTGGTCTGGATCAGGACAGGGGTGTGGCCTGCCCGTGGTGAATTTGTCTGGCTCAGGGCACGGTGCCTCTCGCTTCTCTGCTGTCTGGACACCAGGACTGAAGTATCATTCCTCCCACTATCTAGAGACAGGCAGGGCTGACACCAGGCCAGGCCCTAGGGGAGGAGAACCAGCTCTGGAAACCTTCCTGGCACCCGTGCCCCAGGATACAGGCATTGGGCAGGACAAGAACGCATCCGCTGTTAGCCGCCAGGTCCCACTTGGAGCATCCCAGGTGGAGGGCAGCGCAGAGTCCGTGAATCCCCTGCAAAGCACACACACACCCTTGCCAGTCCTGGACCTAGGCGGTGACCCCATGTGAAGTTAATTCTGTCCTCAAGCAGCTGTTTATTGAGTACCAACTATGTGCCAGACCCTGTGTTAAATGCCTTGTACTTACCTCCTTCAATTCTCACAGCAAGCCAGGAGGGCAGGAGCTATTATCACCTATGTTTTACAGATGAGGGAAATGAGGCTAGAGGAGGTGAAGTAACTTGCCTAGAATCACCAGAGGCAGGCAGTGGTAATCCAGAATCTGCCCTAAGCCCATGTAACTCCCCCAGCTCATGTTCTTCCAAAAGGGTCTGGCTGGACTGGAGTACAAGGGCCTTGGGAGGGCTAAGCAGGAGAAGACAAACTGTTAGAGGAGGCTGAGGCCATTCAGATTCCCTGGGAGCTCAGCTGGTAAAGGATCCACCTGCAATGCAGGAGACTCCAGTTCGATTCTTGGGTTGGGAAGACCCGCTAGAGGAGGGATAGGCCACCCTCTCCAGTATTCTTAGGCTTCCCTGGTGGCTCAGATGGTAAAGAATCCACTTGCAATGCGGGAGAAGTGGGTTCGATCCCTCAGCTGGGAAGATCCCCTGCAGAAGGGAATGGCTACCCACTCCAGTATTTTTGCCAGGAAGATCCCATGGACCCAGGAGCTTGGTGGGCTAAAGTTCAAGGGATCTGAGGCCATTCTGGAAAGGGTCCTGACTCCAGTCTTTGAAAATGGTACCACTGTGGATCTAATCACTGTTTTCGCCTCTTGCCATGGTGTCACATCCCTGCTGGCTGCTACTGGGAACAGCAAGGGGCAAAGGTCAGGGGTGTCGGCTCTGAAGTCAGACACCTGGGTTTCCTAGGTAGATGACCTTGAAGGTGACCCTGAGCTCTTTGCATCCGTTTCCTGCTCTGCAAACATGATTCTAATGATAGAAACAGTATCTCCCTCACAGGCTTATTGTGAGCATCAGAGGAGCTGATATATATATATATATATATATATATATATATATATATATATAAAATGCGCTTTAACCTGCCCTGGATATACAGTAGGTACTCAATAAATGTTTATTAATATCACTGACTGAGCTACCAAAGCAAGGATTGCTGTGGTTCGGTTCTCCTGGCATGACCTTCTTTCTTCTGCATCTTCCGAACATCAGTATGTCTCCTTTCCTGGGTCTCCTGTGTCTTCTGACCTCCACGCCTCTGCTCGTGATGTTCCCTGGACACGGATCACCATGTACCCTATTTCTTTTGAGCAAATACCCTCCAATTGTCACGAGCCACCAACAATTAGTACAGTTTGCTTTAATGAATTTGTAAATAAGTTTTAATTGTTCCTCAATGCTTGTGGGCAGTCACCCCGCCCAGCACTTCCCGCAGCACTTTGTTCATAGCGGGGTGTCCCCAAAGGGCACAGCACAAATGCCCCCCACCAAGGACCGAATGGCCATCTCCCAGGTGTGCCTGCTTGGAGCACTGGTAAGCAGAGAAGAATCTTCCTTTTCTTCTGCAAGGACCGGATAAAGTATTTCCCTACCCATGTTCCTCTTCAGATAGCCTGTGAAACCTAAATTCCCGCAAGCTGAATTTCGAGCTGAAAACCCAAGGCTTTGCGAAATTCCTCAGCCCAGCTTGGCCAGGCCTAGAGCTGCCCGCCCTTCTTTCCTACTAAGAGGGGGAAAGAGGGCATCTCCCCCTCAGGACACTATCACTCCTTCTGGCTCCAACACTTACTTAGGCCAAAGAAAAATTTAGTCAAGAAGAGTAAACTCACATTACTAAAGGTGCCATGCAGCCGGCTGGGTGTGAGACAGCTGGGAGTGGTGGGGACTGTGGTTAACCGAGAAACACTACCTATAGTCATTCCCCAAAGTTTTGCCAAACAAGCAAATGTATCCCCAGGCCTAATGCAGCTGAACGGCCATCAGCTTGCAAACTTTACCTGAAAAATTTGCCATCGATCCTCAGAACAGATGGATTCAGGGTCCTCAGTATGACCTCTGATGTAATTCTTCAGCTGGGCAGACCAGAGTTTGAATTCCTACTCTGGCGTTTCCTCTCTGTGACCTTGAACACTTTACCTCTCTCTTTACCCATTTTCTCAACATTAACATGGGAATAAAGTGAGAATCTGTCTCACGGGGTTGCTACGATTAAATGAGAAGACATACACGAACAGACTAACATAGAACCCGATACACGTGGACTGTTTTTAAACCATTTTTTGTCTGGTTTTGGCTGCGCTGAGTCTTTGTTGCTGCGCGTGCTGTGCGTGGGCTTTCTCTAGTTGCAGCGAGTGGAGGCTCCTCTCTAGCTGTGGTGCCTGGCTTCTCCCGGCAGGGGCTTCTCTTGCTGCCCAGCACAGGCTGCAGGGCTGTGGGCTCAGTAGCTGCACAGGGGCTGAGCTGCCCTGTGGCATGCGGGATCCTCCCTGACCGGGGATTGAACCAGTGTCCCCTGCATCGGCGGGTGGATTCTAAACCACTAGACCGCCAGGAAAGTCCAATATATGTAGATGATTTGAAATGGAGGGGAAGATGTGTTTATGTTTCTAATTACGTGGTACCTTGTGGTATATGCTGTGTGTTCTCTCCAGCTACGGAGCTAACTGTCTCTTCTCCAGCCAGTACAATGTGTGGCCCAGGGGACAGAACCTACCTTCTTGGGCTCCAAGGGTGGCTCTGGGCTCTAGCATAGAGCCCTGCATTGCTAGAGGCAGCCAAACAGCATAGCAGCGGAAGCTTCCACTGGCAGTAGTTAAGACACCTTCAGAGAACTGCTGTCAAGAGCCCATGTACAAAAACCCACGTGACCTCCTCTATGCGGACAGGCTGGGATGTTCCCTCTCAGTGGCCAGGAACTGTCCTCCCTGGTCTCTCCTTACACACAAGCCCCATCTGCCAACGGTAGCCACCACGCCAGGGGTCAGGCTATCCGGTTTGGGTGTCTATGTTGGCTGTAAACACCGCCTCCCCCTGAGAACTCAGCCACAAGTTCCTCACTAGGAAAAGCCACCACCCACTGATCACAGTCTCCCTACTTTCTCCAGAACCAAGCAGATGGAGCTGTCTTTTCATCTCCTGGATACGCCTCTCCCACAGCTGTCACCCATATTTAAGATCTACAACTCCCAAACTGGAAATCCAGCCCGGAGAAGGCTGACAGGCTCCAGACAGAGCCTCAGCACACAAACGTCTAGGGCCCCTGCTTTGCCTGGCCCGGCCACATGACGGGGAAAACATAACTAGCATCTAAACTCCTATTTTAGTCCCTTTTATCCCCCTCGGAAGTTCTGTGTTATATATCCTCACCTTCTCAAAAGTCAGAAAACATCAGAGAGAAGTTAACCTTTCCTCCTGGCTCAAGGAGCATCACAATCATTAATTTCTCTAAGGGCTGAGAAAACAGTGGATTTTTCAGTCCCCTCTTCCTGTGCAATTTTACTGCCAGCTGCTGAATGGATGGTCAGAGTGTCCACTTATCCCAGACCTCCTACCCACTTGCTTTGGATCTACTTAAGTCTAAGACGTCAGATAATAACTAGTAAGAGCCACCATTCGGTGAGCACTATATGTGGGTCAGATTTCCTACTAAGGGCTTTCCCTCTGTGCACGATTTCACTGAACCTTCTTAAGCACTCTGGGAGGCAGGAACTCTTATCCCCATTTTTCAGAAAAGCAAACTAAGCTGGGAATTGAAGTGTCTCATACAGCGGCACAGAGATAGGAAAGAGCAGAGGAGGTTCTTGAGTCCAGCCTTTTGGACCCCAAAGTCTATGATCACGATATTCCACCTTCCACCATGTTACTGTGCTTTGGAATTATCTACTAGACAGATGGCCCCTTGCCTCCTTCCTCGTTCCCTGCCCTCCTCCTTGTAATGATGTGAGTCATGCCTGTTTTCTTCACCAGGCTATACGATCCCAGAAAGCATGGATTCTGTCTGTCCTCCCTGTTCACCTTACTCTGGTCTCCCCTTCCCCACCCTACCGAACACTATACCTGGTACATAGAAGATGTTTCATAAACAGACTCCCTTCTTTCTTTCTTTCTCCCATAATTGCTTATCTCTGTGCTCACTATTGTCCTTTAAAGTAGGCTTTTGAGTGTCTTCCTAGAAATTGTCAAAGACTCCGTCCAGGGCCTGACACCAGCCAGTGTACCCCAACTAACACCTGGAATCAGGGGGCTCCCTGTTCCCAGTTCTCCTTTCAGGGAGCCCTCTGAACTTCTACCCACTCACAGTGACAACCAAATATCCCAAGGAGCTCCAGCAGTTACCCCAGTGATAGCCTGGGCTCCATAGCTGGGCCCCAATTCCAGGAAAGCAAGAGTGTGGATCCTCCTAGCTGGGGTCGAAGTTCTTTCACGGAATTATGTGAGGCTGGCCTGTCCGAATGGTGCTGGCACGCTGGCTTCTGGCAATGAATTTTCTTTATATATTAGATAAGAGCCCCTCAAAAATATTCGTCAGGCCCTCTAAAGCCTAGGGGAGGCTTTGCCTACGCTATCTCTAAAGGAAGGCTCCACCAGTGTTTTTATTGATGAAATCTGACTAAAGTGAACACCAAGGGTGGCTGTGATCAACACCCAGATCAGCAGAGTTGGGGGAGAGGACGTCATTGCATCTGGGCTCTGGAGGTGGCAGGTGTGAGTTTGGATCTGGCTGTGCCAGTTTGCTGGCTGAGCAACCTGGGGCAAGTTCCCTTCCTCCTTCTCCTGAGTGTAAGCAATTTGGATAGGAGCTTTGTGAGTTTCTGTAAAGGTCCCCAAATCTTCCCAAATTATAGTTGACCCTTAAACAAGGCAGAGTTAGGGGCAATGACCCTCCACAGAGTGGGAAATCCTAGTATCACTTGTAGTCAACCCTCTGCACACTTAGTTCCTCTGAATCTGGGAGTTCAACCACCCATGGATCGTGAAATACTGTAGTATTTATCAATACTATTGAAAAACATCTGCATGTAAGTAGACCCATACAGTTCAAGGGTCAAAAGTGCACCTGCATTTTGTAGCCTGAATCCAGGTGGCTGGGGAAGGCAGGCTGGCAAACTGACGATGAGTGTAGACACCTAGTCCAAATTCTGGTTCTACCACCAATTAGTTCTCTGATCAAGTCAAATATACAGAGTAACCCCCCAGGTATCCCTTCTGTGAAATAGATATACCAACAATTGTAATTGCTGTGTAAGTCTATTATGGGCAGACTTGAGAAATCTTATGTATAAAAATCTCTTAGCCCATGGTAGGCATTCAACAAATGATGGTTATTGAATTTGAAACCAACCTCCAAATCAATCAGTATGTTTGCTTAGCACAAACCTAGCACAGATGCTAGGTGCCCCAGGGCATTCCTGAGAAGGACTAGAATATTCCCTGGGTGTTTAATGCTGACAAGAGTTCTCACTGAAGCTCAGATCACATTCTATTTAACATACTGGTAAAGACTCTGCTCTTGTCTCTTTATCTTCTGCTTCAGCAAATCTCCAGGGCCTGGGACAGGCAAGAAAGTCCTCAGAATTGTGCCCAGCAGCCCTGGAACCCAAGAAGAGGTGGCCTAGAAGGCAGACTGACAGTGAGTAGCTCCAGTTTTCCTAAGAGGAAGCTATTTTTAATCTTAGCAGCAGTGGAAACTGCATACATTAACATAATCTCAACCTCACCAACGACTTCTAGTTTTTCATTAAAAAAAAAAAGTGTTTCATGATCAAAAGCCATGCCCAGTTTATTTGGAGCTGGTTGATACAGAGAGGCTGAGACAGGGGCATTGCTACATCTAAGGGACAATGTGTTTCGAACTGTCACCACCTCCCATGGACCTCTCTCTGCCCCCTTGAACTGCTTTGAGCCAAAAGCTCTTGGAAAGGTGCTCCGTTTCTGATGGCTGATGCTGGCGGCCAGACAGGTGCTGGCAGGTCAGGCTGATGCAGGCCCCAAATTGGGCAGATGGTGGCAGATGGCACCTAGGTGGGCAGCACCCAGCACTCAAGCTTCCTCCTCCCCACAGTGTCAGCCTCTCAACCTCAGTTTGTTCTTCCCATCCTTGCAGCTTATTTTTACCATGCAGAGGGGAAAAAAA
Organism: Nanger dama; assembly: GCA_917880005.1. Lineage (NCBI taxonomy): Eukaryota > Metazoa > Chordata > Mammalia > Artiodactyla > Bovidae > Nanger > Nanger dama. The sequence continues at coordinate 1,994,870 of CAKJTW010000085.1, read as the reverse complement.
GTGATGCTATTTCTCTGCATTTTACCCTGAAACAAGTCACACCAGCTCCCTCAAAAAGCACCCAACAGATGGCTCTGGTCCCTTGCGCTCAGAGAAATAGCAAAACCTCCCAGGCTGCTGGGAGGTGATTAAAATCTCATGCATAGTGTAGAGGAAAAGGCTTCAGACTCCTTTGTTCAGAAGGCACAGAAGTGAGGCGTTCGAGTCCTGCCTCTGACTTTGGCTATATGAGTCCTGGAGCAAGCACCTGACCTTAGCCTGCTGTGCCTCTGTCTCCTCCTATGTAGAACATGGGTAACAGCAGTGTTTTGTGAATAGCTGTGAGGATTAAATTAATCAGCCCAATGCCTGGCACACCCTACATGGTCTGTAAGTATTGGCTAGAACTATCATTGCTGTTTAGCTGCTTAGTCGTGTCTGACTCTCTGAGACCCCATGGTCTGTAGCCCGCCAGGCTCCTTTGTCTATGGGGATTCTCCAGGCAAGAATACTGGAGTGGGCTGCCATTTCCTTCTCCAGGAGATCTTCTCGACCCAGGGACCAAACCCACTTGGAAAGCAGATTCTTTCCCACTTTACCACTCTCCTGCTTGGAAAGCAGATTCTTTATCACAAACCTACCAAGGAAGCCCCTAGAACTATTATTACCTCTGATGGAAACCTCTGCGGGGCTGAAAAGGAACTTTATAAGACCCTGTTTAGGACGCTAGGGAACAGGGCTGCTCCCAGAGCAACACTCACCCCCAAACCACCCATGTGTTTGGCCAGGAGAGCTGGGGAGAGTGGGCAGGGGCCCAGGCTGAGCTCACTGACACCAGGTTACCTGGCTTAGTCGCAGCACCCATGAAGAAGTCTTCAGTCTCCTGGAGAGGTTCAGGGTGGGCTGGGATGACAACTGCAGCTTATTTAGTGAGCACTTACTATGTGCTGGGTCCTGGGATGAACATGTTACAGGCCTTCTCTGATTTAGTCCCTCATCAATGCTACAAGTAAGATACTATTATTATCTACATGTTACAAATGAGAAAAGTAAGGTCACACAGAAGGAAGCATGAGGTCAGAACCCAACTCTGGCCCAGTTAATGGGAAATTCCATGCTTACAATGACTACATACCACCGAGATGGGGCTGGAGGGCCGAGGGCAGTTTCCTGCACTCCCAGCCTGAGAAAGGCTCGCGGGCCTGGCCCAGGCCTCCACAGCAGACCTGGACAGCATGCGGTGCGTGCCTGTACTGCCATGCCCTCCTCCAGGGGATCTTCCCCACCCAGGAATTGAAACCAGGTCTCCCGCATCGCAGGCAGATTCTTTACCATCTGAGCCACCAGGGAAGCCCTGTGGATTCCAGGCACAGTCAGAGACTCCAGCCCACTCACTGGACATTTTTTGGGGGTGGGGGATATGTGAGCCCATCCTGGCCCTGCCCAGCCCACAGGGGTTTCCTCACTTTCCCACCTCCATCAGCCAAGCTTCCAAAGATCTGTTAAAATGTCATCCTGAGACCTAGAAGGAGGGATACTTCACTCAGCTGGAAGAAATGCTTGAGCATGAATTGCTCTGCATCAGACTGGGTGTGAGTAGGAAGGAAGGGCAAAGGGTTCAAGAAGAAGGGGCCCAGGACGTCATGTTTTGAGGCAGCACGGTGTCCTCATGGAAGGAAATGGAGGCTGGCACAAGCCTTGATCCCAGGTGCCCTTCTCTTATGCCATCGTCCCCGTCCTGAAGCCACTGACGTCATCTATGCTGAAACATCCGTGTCTGGCATTGGAGTATTATATTCTGCCTTTCAAATACTGCGTTTATGTTTTATCTCGTGCACTTAGGAAACTACTACCTTGCTTCACCTGGCTGGTGGTCCCCTCACCCATAACTACCAACCGGGAAACTGGCTCCTATCAAAAAGCAACAGCTTTCCTTGGAGTCATTACACAGCCTGCCCTCCTTCATTCATTCCTCAATACAAGGTGCCAAGTCCTGAGCTCGTTTTTCCTCTGGTGACTCTTAGATCTCCTTGTTCCTCTCCAGCCCTATTCCAGGCCTCTATTGTCTCTCTATGTCAGCTTCCTCATCTGTAAAATGGGGCAAATAATAGTGCCTTCCCTGTAAGTCCACTGCAATCTTTTAACAAGTGAATACAGGTAAAATTCTTGGCATAGCCTCTAGCACACAGCAAGCACGCAACAAATGTGAGCTATCTCTATCACCGCTGCCATCATCAACAGTAGTACCGAGACTGCTGACAATCCCTAGTCAGGCCTCTAGTCTCCATCTTTTTCATCTTGGTGTCCTGAGATGAACCCCCTTAGACACTATTTTCAGCCTGCCCTCCCTTACGGAGAATCCCAGTATGGCTCCCCGTTCTCTGGGACTGAGACCAAATGTCCCTGACTGGCCTCCAAAGCCCTCATTCTCCAGCCTGCCTTGAACACCACCTTCCCATATAAATATCTGTTCAAAGCAGGCCTCTTCAATGTCATCCGTCAGGCACAGCAGACGTGATCATTGCTGCCTCTAGACCTTGCACAGGCTTCACAGGCTTTTCTGGCCTTTGGAAAACTCTCCTTCCTCCTTCCACATATCCAAATTCCTTTATTCCTTTAAGGAAAGAGGGAGAGATCAGAAACCAGCTCTTGTCCTACCTCCCTTAGAAGCGTGGTTCTCTGTCCTGAGGCTGGGCACTGCATGGCACCAAGTAGCTTAATGCCCACTGTGAGCTAGGAGGAGCACCCTAGGTCCCCAACTGGCATCTCCAAGATGCCGCACGCAGACCCATGTGTAGCTAAGAGAAAGCCAGTCATGGGCGCCAGAGCCAAACACTCCTGAGGTCAAAAGCTGATGCTACCATTTACCAGTCACTTGACCTAGATCAAATCAGCTAGCCTCTCCAGCTCATTTTGCTCATCTGCAAAATGGGTCTAAGGCCTGACCCTGGAAGGTAGTTGGGGGACTGAACCCAATGCTGGCCAGAAGCGCACCCCAGTGCTGTGCACCCAGCATGTTCTCCCCTCCCCTCAACACCTATGGGCTATAGATCATTATTCTATTAGGAACCAGAGTACCACCTACAAGAGCAACGCCATCCGTCTGCTCCCACGGGAGGGTGACACGGTCAGTGGAGAGGCCTCTCCTGTGAGAGCCCACCCCCACCTGCTCCCCAGAAGTGCCCCCCTTTTCAAAGCTGCTTTTGTGTTCAAGACAATAAAAGTAGCGTCCCTGCCAACAGCATAATTGTACGGGTATCAGCTGACAAAAGGTTTAAGAGGGCAATAAAAACGCCCACATCTCAGACTTCGAGCCTGGCAAAGGAAGAATGGATGTCGTGAGGCACATAAACCCTCAGATTCCTAGGGGATGCTCTTTCTCTCTACTTCACCGGAGGCTGGGCAGGGCAGAGTCCAGGACAAGGGAGCATGCCAAGATCTTAAGGAGGCAGCCAGGTGTCTGGACCAGACCACAACAGGCAAGGAGGGCCTGAAGCCAGAGAGGAGGCTCGTCTCCAGAGAGGCATCTGGATGAGAGCTAGAAGCAGAGCCCCTGAAGACCAGGTGACAGAAAGGCCTCCGGAGAAGGCAGCGGTGTCGCCTCCACAGCCATTCCTGCAGCTACGCCTCTTTAGGCTGGTTACCTAACGTCCCTGACCATCATTCCTCCACCTAACAACCCCACCTCGCAAGGATGTTTCAATACTCAGCCAAGAGCCTGTAGGAGCCGCTCCCTTCCTGGGGACTTGCAGGGCGCCAGGCTCCATACTACGTGCTTTATGTGACTGGTCTCTTTCCATCGTCTCAATGCCTGTGAGGCTCCATGTGACAAAGGCTAAGCCCAGAGAGCTTAAGTACTTCTGTGAGGTCACAGAGTGGAGACAAGACTTGAACCCAGGCCTGTTTGAACCCTCAGCTCAGGCTCTTAATCATTATGCTTTGCAAACTGTAAAATACCACGTAAACATCTGGTATCACTGCTATTTCTCTGCAACAGAAGGAGAATCAGATAAAAGACTGACAATAACAATGCCAGGTAGAGAGCCAGCCTGCTGAGGGGGTAAGGACAGAGGGGCATGGAGCAGGCAGGGGGCCAGGCATTCCTGGCCCCTCTTTATTTCCCCTCTCCTTCCACTCCTACACTCCACACCCCAACACACACACACACACACACACACACACGACTCTGTCTAGAACCCTGCATTGGCAGTACACATTCACATTCACCATTTTACTTGGAATCTCACACCAGTCCTAGAGGCGATGTATGTTGTTCCCACTTAACAGATGAGGAAAATTGAGGCTCAGCAAGGTTCAGTGACATCCAGAGCCACTCAGCTAGTCAGGATTTCTAACTCCAAGGCCCCTAGTCTTCGTGTCAGCCTGGTCATGCAGGTGTGGGTGAGATGCCCTCCTGGGGTCGAGACCCCATCTGTGCCTCCCCCGCCACCCTCAGTGTTCAGGGTTTGCTGATTCACGGTCGCTGTTTTGTTCACTGCACACTTTCCCTTCTAGCCTGTAAGCTCCTTTGAGGGCAGAGACCACATCTGGCTTGTTCACCCTTGAGTCTCCAGGGTTCAGCCCAATGCGACAGGGAGGTGCTCAGTAAATAGTCCCCCACTCAAAATGCACCCCGAGGCTTCCTTTTACATTGTGGGATTTGAGGGAGAAAGACACAGCTCGTGGAAGTAGGGGTGAAGAAGAGAACTGGGCAATGGTCGCCTTTCAGTAAAGCACCTACTATGTGCAGCCTCCAGCACCCTAGGTGTAGGAGTAGGAGGTGGAGAGTGTGTGGAGGAGAGGCCTCCTCTCCGTGGCCCCGTCAGTAGCACAGAGGGAAATATAGCCGAGCCCTGGTATCCTCACACATGTGCCCATCACGGCTCCCTGAGATAAGATTGTCAGACTTAACAACTGAAAACAGAGGGCACACTGTTAAATGTGAATTTCAGATAAACAACCAGTAATTTTCCAGTTTAAGTATGTTCCATGACACAACAGATGGACCCAAATCTTGGTTCTGTCTTTATTGATTGTTAATATTTGATACGTACTTAAAATGGGCTTCCCTGCTGGCTCAGCTGGTAAAGAATATGCCTGCAGTGCGGGAGACCTGGGTTCGATCCCTGGGTTGCGAAGATCCCCTAGGGGAGGGCATGGCAACCCATTCTAGTATTCTTGACTGGAGAATCCCCGTGGACAGAGGAGCCTGGTGGGCTACAGTCTGTAAGTTCACAGACAGCTGGACGTGACTGAGCAACTGAGCACGCACATATACTTAAACACAATTTTTAAATTATTCATTATTTATCTGAAATTCAAATAGGACTGGGTGCCTTGTGTTTTACCTAGCCACCTCACCTAAATTGATCTGAGAATGATGACCGTGAGGACCAAGGGGGAATCTGGAAAGGCCCCCACAGTCCCCAGAGTGGAGAGAGCAGGGCCTAGCCCCGGGCACAGAAGGAGGCTGAGAGCTGGCCTGTGGTGGCTGGGAGCCGGGTTCCCAGTCCTCCCGGCATGGGGAGGGGCGTGGGGCCCGACTCGGCTGCTCCCGGTTAAGCGGAGCTGGCATTTCAGAGCGCGTCAGAGGCGCTGGCTCCCTGCCCTGGAAGTCAGCATCTGGCCTCTGAGCCAGCACCGCTTGCCCGGCCCCAGCCCTCTCACCTCAGCGGACCCAGACCGGGGGGTCCCAGCCGGCCATTGTCATCCTGCCTGAGCCTCAATGGGGCCATTCAGGGGCTCTGCAGAGGCCTCTCAGGAGGGCACATCCCCCTCCCCGCTCTGGGGTGCCCCTTGGCCGCAGCCTGTGCCTATGTGGGTGGGTGTTGGGGGTGGGGGGCGTCTGGCTATGGCGAAAGCAGTTGGCAGCCAGGGGCAACGTTACTGAAGGCTGGATTGTTGACGGAGGGCATAGAAATGTCCCACACGTCATGGGACTCCGGGCGCCCTGCCCTCCCTGTGCCCCTCGCCCCCAGCCGGGGCAGTGGGGCTTCCAAGGGGCCCGCACCTAGGGCAGAGCCACATGGCTTCCCCTCCGTTCGCTGAGGCTCTCGTGTCGATTAACTGGACACAGACAGAGCGAGTCCCAGCCCCAGCTTTGCCCAGTCCTAGCTGTGTGGGATTAGGCAAGCTGCTTTTCCTCTCTGAGCCTTTCTCCATCTCTCAAACAAGACTCCTGGTATCTACCTCCAAGGTGGGGACTAAAGGAGGCAAAACATGTGAGCAGGCAGCAGGAACCTGGCACACACGGAGGGGCTTCCCCTCCATCCCTTCGTATTTCTAGCTCTTCCTAAGCCACTGGTGACTCAGGAAACGTGCTCTTCGGTGACACAAAGGCCACTGCTGGGGGCTATCTAGGTTCAGGCTTTAATGAGGGACACCAGGCCCCTTGGAGGCCTGGGACGCTGACTAAGTACCCTCTCTGCTCACAGTGATGCTCAAATACAGAGCTGGTGCTGTTTCTGCCACCCGGCTCAGGGTCCCGAGGATCTCACGCCTACTTTACCTTCCAGGTTTCCCTGCCCCAGGTTGCTCCTGAGCTCTGATTTCTGAATGAGCCAACAGAGGGACAGATGCTGAACCCTAAGGGCACTGCCAGGCAACCTACAGGCAGCCAGCATGGGCCTTAAGTAGAGGATGAAGGGACACATACTCTGGGTTCATGGTCCTTCACCAGGAGTCCTGGTGAATGCTTTTCAGGGGCTGACATCCAGTGTGATGCCCACCCTCCACAGCAACTCCAGCCCCCAGCTGCAAGAACAGGAGCCAGGACTCCCCATCCACCAGAGCCTATCCCCCCTGCGCTCAGCACACCAAATCCCGAAGATGTTGCCGTTTTCTCTGCATCTCGCACACATACATTCAAACCTAGCTCCTCTCACCTTGTCTGGGCTCACATCCTTGCCTGCCCCAGCTCACCTAGCTCCCCTCCTTCTCTTTAATCATCCAAGTTAATATTTCCCTCTGGACCAGCCTTTGTCAGAGAGTGGTGGCTGTGGGCCATCTTCTGCAAGTTCACTTAATCATGAAGTGAAAGTGAAGTCATTCAGTTGTGTCTGACTCTTTGTGACCCCGTGGACTGTAGCTTACCAGGCTCCTCCCTCCATGGGATTCTCTAGACAAGAATACTGGAGTGGGTTGCCATTTCCTTCTCCAGGGGATCTTCCCGACCCAGGGATCGAACCCGGGTCTCCTGCATTCCAGGCAGATGCTTTAACCTCTGAGCCACTTGCCCAAAATATAAATTCTCGGGCCTCACCGAGATCTGCAAAATCAGCATCTCTGAGGTAAGGCCCAGGATTCCACATTTTTAACAAGTACCTGGGTCGTAAGGATGTACAGTAAAGTTTAAGAACCACTGTCATGGAGGGAGAAAGGCATGCTTGGCACCTCTCTCTGGTCCCACAGGACCTTTCTTTGCACACTCTCGTTTCCTGTTAACTGACTGAAAGAATGAATTAATTGGTTTCCTTATTGCCAAATTACGTTAATATAATTGAGCTCTGCCATCTCATTTCCCAATTGCATTCTCCTTGGACTTACTTGAGAGGTTTCTATCCATATATGAGAGTACAGCAGAAAATACACACACATGCACACACGCACACACACACCTGAGGCCAACATTTATGGAGAACTCATATGCCAGGCATTGGCCGTATGCTTCCCTGCACCGGAACGTTCAGAGCAGCTCTGTGAGGCTGAGACATTCATGCCTCTAGAGCAGATGAGAAGGAACGGACAAGTGTGTCAGCCATTCACCTTACCTGGGCACAGCTGGAGTCTACGCCCCAGTCTGTGTGGTCATGACCACTTTCTCTTACCTACTTCATGATCCTGACTTCTCTGAATGCCGGTCTCAAATCCAAGAGCTCTGACCCCAGACCATGCATCGGAATCCCGGCAGAGCCCTAAGAAATACAGGTGCAGAAGCTTCACCCCAGGCCTGTGTCTGGAAGGGAGATGTCTAGACATCTATGCTCTTTTGACAGCTCCATGTGGTCCTGGCAAAGAATGACTGGCCGTGTGCCCAGGTCACGTGGCTTGTTCAGGAGGGTCTAGAGAGAAAACTCAAGCTTTTTGACTCTCAGAACAGTGCTCTTGCAGCCTCCTCAGACTGTTCACATGCTATGGTGTGGCCAGTGGTTGGAATGGACTTTCTCCAGCCCCTCTAGGAACATCTGGACACACGCACACACGCATGCCCGTGCATGCACACATCCCCATACATATATGCACATACCTACAAACATCTTAGCATCGGCTCATCGCCTTTCAGTCACGGAACAGATTCTCTGTTCCCATCAGGGCTCAGTGTGGACTTGAGGGGGCAAGGGATGTCCCTCCTCCAGGCGACTTGGATGGGGTTAAATGAGACAAGTCTAGGGGAGCTGAGGAAGAAATAGAAAGCCCCCTGACCTCCTCCAGGGCCTCCTCCCTCCTGTGGATGCTGGAGCAAGCCCACTAAATCCCCTTCCTACACATACAGTGGCCCCTGCCCGACTGGGCCAGGAGCGTGTGCAGGGATGGCTGGTTTCTATGGTACCAGTGACCGTGTAAGCAGCTTTTAAGTAGCTCTGATTTACACAGAACGAGCTGAAAAAAAAAGCTCCCACCTCTAAAAGCATTAGACAATAATTTCACCAAACAGCCTGATTCAGGGGCTCAATTAATCTGCTCTGCTCTTATCAATGGGCTTTCTGCAAATCAGGACCCAACCGCAGCATGACTGAAAGAAACGCCTCAGCAGGGAGACAGATTACATTTGCACGCCACCTGCCCATTGACAGGGCTTCTCTGAGCGGGGATAGAGAGCCCAGCATGACCACCAGAGACAGCCCCTCCCCTTGGTACTCTGGGGCACACTCCTTCACAACATGCTGGCATCGTGCAATGCAATTTCCCACTGCAATTCAAGGAGAACTAGAAGGAGACTTCCAAACAGCAAAGGATCCTGGGAGCTGGGCTCTATTCAGACTGAGGGAGGGGCTGTCCTCTCTTTTCTAAAGGGGCTAGAGCGGACTTCCCAGCCGACTGTGAGAAGGGCTGCGATGGGACTGCCTCCAGTTGCTGCCAGATGCTCAACAAGCCCAGAGCTCACTGCAAAGAGGAGAGCTGAGGTCCTCTAATCTTTAACACCCAGGTCAAAGACAGGACTTCCCTTCCTTCTGCAGCTACCAGACAGATGCCAGCCTTCCATCACGCTGACCAAGCATTAGCCACAAAGCCCAGCGAATAAGGGCGTCCTCGGTGGCTCAGATGGTAAAGAATCCACCTGCAATGCAGGAGACCCAGGTTCAGTCCCTGGGTCAGGAAGATCCCCTGGAGAAGGGAATGGCTACCCACGCCAGTATTCTTGCCTGGAGAATTCCATAAGACACAGCAATGTAAGATATGCAGCGGCTGCACATTCTAGAAGTCTCTTTTCTGATACCCTCTTTCAGGGGGTGTCCTGTCCACCCCTCCCATCCCTAATCGGAGGGGTTATTGAGGCAACAGCGTCCATGCCTCCATACAGAAGAGGAAACTGAGTATTTACAGGAGGGAAGTTTCTTGTCAGCACTTCTGACGAGGTAAGGGCATAATTGCTTTTCTGCTCCTTAAACTTTAATTTGCCTATGAAATATCTTGAGTTCTGGTTCAAATGCAAATTGTGATTCGGAAGGTCAAAGGCTAAGCCCAAGGTTCTGTGTTTCTACCAAGCCTCCAGGTGATGCTATTATAGCTAGTCCAGAGATCACGGTTTTTATTAACAAAGGTTAAAGTACAGAAAGGAGCCAGAACAAAGAAAGGAAAGAAGGAAGGAGGGAGGGAGAGGGGAAGAAAAGGTAGGGGAGAGAAGAGAAAGAAGCAAAATGGAAGACAAAATGGAAGCAGTCCATGTTGGCAAATCCAATTCTCAGCTCTCTCTCCTACTGGGGATCCAGCCCTAAACTTGGACCACGTAAGAGTCTGCTCACAGGGTAAGATTTCCCCAACCTGATCAAAAATATTACCTTTTCCCAGCCAACCTAACTCACTTACAGCTTGAGATTAAGACAGTGATCTTTGTGCTAAGATACTTGTCCATCCTTTGCAGTAAGAGTCCCTGCAAAAGATGCAGAATTGTCAAAGGCAGAATACTTTAACCCATTCCCATCTTAAGAGACACACTGTAGATTTCTTAGTAGCATCTAGAGAAATAGGTGTAAGGAAGAATCTTGGATTTGGAGTCAAACCTAGAGGTTAGTCCCAGTTCTGCCTGAAATCTTGCACAAGTCCCTACTATTTATTTACTAAATATTTAGTAATCACCTACTAAGTGCTGGACATTGTTCTAGGTGTGGGGGAGATAGCTATGAACAAAAGAGGTGAAGCCCTAGTTCTTAATAGAGGAAGACACAAGATAATAAATATACAGCATGTCTATGGTAGATTGCTCTGGTTCTGGAGAAAAATAAGGCAGAGCAAGGAGATAAAAAAGAATGGATTGTTCTTTTATATAGGATGGTCAGAAAAAGTGCCTTTGATAAAGGGGCATCTGAGCAGAGGCGGGAAGGAGCTACGTCAATATCTGGGGAAGATATTCCAGGCAGCAGGTGCAAGGGCCCTGAGGCTCGGCTTCATTATCTATAAAATAAAGAGGTAAGGCAACAGGGTCTTTGTGACATAGTTCTGAGGTTCCAGAGTCTTCCAGTCAGGAGCAAGAGGGGCTTTGGAGGTGGGGGAAAATGACCTGTGCTGTGCAAATGGGCCAGGGTGGTGAAACCTCCAGGCCATCTCAACAGCCTCCTCCTTTTTACAGTCTTTCCAACTCTGTTTCTAGGAGCAAATCACCTAGTTGTTTTTAAGAAACAAAAATAATCTGTCCTGTTAAGGGAGAGATATTTTAAAACCACTGAATGGATTTTTTTCCTTCCCAGCTTTTATTTTTTATTGATACATCTCCTCTCCTTCCAGTTCTAAAATAAGCACCCTGTCTGCCCATGCACTAATCCAAAGGCAACACAGTGCAGATGGCGTGGGCCTGGGGAGAGCCAGGCGGAGGTCGCTTGGAAGGCACCAGACCCAGAGAAAAGACACCAAGACAGGCCGGCCAGCCTGGCCTCACCCATGGCCTGCTTCCTCCAACTCCAGGTGACGAGACGGTCTTAAAAACAGCAATGGAATGTGGTGAGAGCTGGCATTTGCAAATGACAAATTTCTGACCGAATTCCAGTTCTCTGGAATGGAAAACCAGCAGCTTCCTGTTACAAAATGTACCAACAGTTCATGCCTAATACATGGGTGTGGGCAATGCATATACTTCAAATCTAAATTTGGCTAAAAATGTAACAAAGCCGGCATATTTTTAGCCAGGTAAACATTTCTAGGGACTAGGTCAAATTTATATTGGTTTCTGTTCTGCAATCCAGAGAAGAAATGATTCCAAATGAGTGAGAAGCAGGGACCCAAGGGGAAAGCCACACGGATCCCCCAGGCAATTGGGAGTCACTGACTCCTACTGACCATCTCCAGTTTGTGAGAGCTTCCCAGGACAAAATAGTTTGTCCCTTCCCACTAGAGGTGTGTGTGCTAGCTAAGTCATTTCAGTTATGTCCTACTCTTTGCGACCCCATGGACTATAGCCTGCCACACTCCTCTGTCCATGGGATTCTCCAGGCAAGAATACTGGAGTAGGGTTGCCATGCCCTCCTCCAGGGCATTTTCCCCAACCCAGGGACTGAACCCAGCCAGGTCTCTGCATTGCAAGCATTCTCTTTACCTACTGAGCCACCAGGGAAGCCTGCACCTTTTAAAGAACAAAGCCCCAGGCTCCTACTATCTCTCACGCTAAAGAACCTTAAACAAATTGTTTTCCATCTCTGTGCTTTCCTCTCTCCTCCCCACCCTCAACTAGAGTCAGGAGAGGCACAGAAGAGGACCGTGCTATGGGGGAGGACGCGGGCTCTGCTAGCGTTGCTGAGTTTCAGGCCTATTTCCTCCACTTGTAGGCAGGTGACCTTGGGCAAGTTGCTCATGCTCTACCTGCCCTGGTTCACCTATAAAATGGAGATAATAACCAAAGTACCTACCTCAGAGATTATTGCTTTTATAATAATTAAATGGGAAACTCCATAAAGAGTGCATAGAAGAATGACCAGCACACAGCAAGAGCTCAGTAACAGTAGATCTTGTCTACCCCATACCAGACAGTTTCACACACAGTATTGCTTCGATCTGTATGGCACACTGAAGTGCTATACTTTCCCTTGGGCAACTGAGGCTTAGTGGGACTGACTTGTCCAAGTTACAGTTCAACAACTATTTACTGAGAACTTACAGTGTCCTGGGCCCTACACCAGCACGGGGAAGTTAGATGCTTGGTACATAAATGGGGAAGTAGGATCTTAACCTGGGTCTCGCTGACTTCCAGTCTAGGGGAGCAGGGTCTAAGATGCTGGGCAGAAAAAGCACAGATGTGAAAGTACAGAGTTTCAAAGCTGATTCCATGTGGTCTCAGTCACGTTACTAACCTTCTCTGAGCCTCAAACATGAAACGGATGAAATGCCACCAGCCTTATCTCATTGTTGTGAGGCTTAAATGAGATGATGTATGGAGACTGTCTGGCCCATGGGAGGTGTTGAATGGTAGTCTGCTGCCACAATCATACCATCCACAAAGAAGTCCTAATTGTGTGATCCACTGAGCCAAATGCAAATGCTTTCGAATATGAAAAAATGAAAAGAACAGACTTGTGGTTGCCAAGGGGGACGAGGCTAGGAGAAAAATGGACTGGGAGTTTGGGATTAGCAGTGCAAATTATTATATATAGAGTGGATAAACAAGATCCAACAAGCACAAGGAACTGTATTTAATAAATATATATTTTTTTATATATGGCAATAAACCATAACAGAAAAGAATATGAAAAAGAAGGTATATATATATATATATGTGTGGATATATATACATAAAACTGAATCACTTTGCTGTAAAGCAGAAATTAGCACAAGATTGTAAGTCAGCTATACGTCAATAAAGTAATTTTTTAGGAAAATAATATGTATCTTAACTACTCAGTAGATGGAGAAGGAAAGAACATAACTCAAGGGCTGGTTCCAATTCTTTAAGCCATGAGGGCCTTCAGAGCAGAATATCTGACTGCCATGAGTGAGGTGGGGTGAACACTGGGCCAGAAGACAGGGGGCCTGGATCCCAGGTTTTTGCTCTGCCCTCAGAGCTGGGTGACCATGGGCAACTCACACGCCTCTCTAGGCTGTTTCACCATTGGCAATGGAGCTATGGAAATAGATGGCCTCCAAGGCCCGCACTGGCTCAGACATCCCAAATATCTAGTCCAACAGAGGCACAGATCACTAAGCAGACATCCCGAGTGAGCCTGATTCTTATAAATCTGGTTTCGTTGCCTAAATGGTATTTTTCCCTCCAGGGTTTCCTCTGTCCAGAGATAGTTAACAAGCAAAGTTCACACACTGGAAGGTCTGACAGTTCGGGGGATGCTTTGTGGCCCACATACTTTGACGTCAATATGCGTCACTCCCAGGTCTGAAAATAATCAAAGCAAATCAGCATGCAATGGGAACTGTCTGCAGAGCTGCCGCAGGAGGACAGGAAAGAGGTCCTGCCAGCTGTCAGGCACATGGACCTGCTGGGTCGAGCAGCACGGGGTGACCTGGGGGACAGCAGGCAGGGAGAGGAGACTGTGCCCAGACTGCAGCAAGATGCGAGCCAAAGCCAGTGGAGCTCCTCACTTGGTAAATGCAGAACCTCCAGCAACAGGCTGGGACAGGCACAGAGGCCCCATCAAGAAGGAGACACTGGGGAGGCCACGGCCAGGGAAATGGGGAGCAGGCTCCAAGGAGCAGAGGGCTTGGGAGATTTGATTTTGTTTTTTTCTTTTTAAGTAGCACCCCAGTATGGGACTCAGGCCTCTTCCAGTTACTGGCAGAAGAAGACAGGGGTTAAGAGCACAGATTTTGGACTCAGAAACACCAGGTAGGAATCCTGCTACTGTTCAAACCAGCTGGGTGACCTGAAAAGACCCCTCACAGGCATCTTCCCACTGACCCCTCGCTTTCCTCCTTCCTGATAATTCAGGCTCAGAAAGTGAGTGTGAAGATTGAGATTGAGTGTGAAGATTGAGACTGAGTGCGAAGATTGTGTGGAAATGGCACATGAGTGTGGAAATTGCTGTCATCCTTATTCCTGGAAGGCTGGTCCTATCCTCTTATCTTAACCAACTAAAACCCTTTAGAACACTTCTCAGTCCCCCTTTCAAAGTTGTTGTGGGGGATCTGCCAAAGCCCTCCAGAGCCCACAGTGTCCTCCCCACGCAAACTTTCCAGTCTCCTGAACCACCATGATCACATCCAGATAAACCTTCCAGTAGAGCAACCAGACAGGGTGGATGCTGTAGACATCCTCGTGTAAAGGAAACGTGTGTAAAGGAATCTGCCTCTTCTCGCTACCCAGCCAGGTAAGTTTCCCCAAGACCTGGTTGGAGAGCTGTGACACTGGCTTCACCCTGTCTCCCATGCTTGGCCACCCACCACCATGGGCTCGTTTCAGCTCATACACCGGCAGACAGTTCTACAGGAGCCATATGGCTGAGCCACAGCTTCGTGAACACAGCTGGTGCTCAACAGCCACTCAATCCTGTTTTTCAGTTCTTCCTTTTATCTTCCCCCTCCCTTCCTTCTTTCCTTCTGGAATATGAACCAGGAACTTACTATGTGTTGATGCAGTCCTGCTGATGTAGTACGAGCAGAGATCATGAGAGTCACACCCTCAACCTTATGAAAGTTGCGGTCTAGCTAAATAAGCAATCATAGTTCAAGTTACAGGAACTCAGAGTAGGCTATGGGAGCACACAGGAGACAGACTACCTTCAGACCACGGTGGTGGCAAAGGGCTTCCTGGAGGAGGTGACACTAAGCCTGACCTTGAATGGGTAACGGATGAGAAGGGTTGAACCAGGCAAAGGAATTCTAAGTAGTGAGGAGAGAAAGAGGGTTAAAGCAGAGGAAGGACCTTGCTTCTGTTCAGACTCCTTGCCTTCTCCATGCCCTGCTGAGTAAAATTCAACCTGGTGTTTTCATATTTTTAAAAATTTCTTCATTAAAAGAATCTCTTTTGTACTTTCAACCTTGGAAACGTCTTAGATTTTTACAAGAGATTATCGAATAAACTTGGATCTTATGATTTCCATAAAATTTCCACAACCATCCTCATAAAAGAAGAGGAATTAAGCCAAGATTCTCACGCTATACCAGAATGGAGATAAGAAGTCCAGATCCCAGTGAAACAAACTTGGCCAGGCTCTTTATTGTGAGTGCACACATACACTCTTACTTCACACATCCTACCTTGTATATGTTCTCGTGGATATACCACAGATGTCAAGGGGATTGCTCATGTACACTCTTTTGCCAAGGCTTTCTTTTTGTTTTCCAACATTTTTTTTGAAAAATTTCAAACAAAAGTTCAAAGAGTTGCACACGTATCTAGATTCACCAGTTTTAAACATTTTATAACATTTGCTTTCTCCTTCTATCTGAACATATACTCACTTTTTTTTGGGTCCTGAACCCATTTGGGAGTTAGTTGCTGACACCCAGATACCTCATCTCTAAATACACCATATATCTTCCAAGAAAATTTTCTTACATTATTTGCAAACCACTAACAACAATGGAGTAATAATCATGCTCAGTCACTCAGTTGTGTCCAACTCTTTGTGACCCCATGGTCTATAGCCTGCCAGGCTCTTCTGTCCATGGAATTATTCAGGCAAGAATACTGGAGTGGGTTGCCATTTCCTACTCCAGGGGATCCTTCCAACCCAGGGATCAAACCCATGTCTCCCACATCTTCCCACATTGTAGGTGGATTTTTACCACTGAGCCAGCAGGAAAGCCCCAGTGGAGTAATACTATTTAATATACAATCTGCATTCAATTATCTCCCATTGTCTCCAAAATGGCCTTTCTAGCATTTGTGGCTTTGCTTATCAAGGATCTCTTATTGGATTTGGTTATCATGCCTCTTTAGTCTCCTTTTCTGGAATAGTTCTCCATCTACCTTTTAATCTTCTTCTTGTTTGTTTTTCATGGCATTGTCAGTTTGGAAGATCCCAGGCTCATTGTCCTAAAGAATGATCCATAATCTGAATTTATCTGATTGCTTCTGCAGGCCAAAAATTTATCAAATACCCCATTTTTCCTTCTTCTGTCCAGAATCAGCCCCTGCCAGTTACACGGTGATTACGCCTTACTGGACCTTGGGGCATGAGAGCACTTGGAATTTAACAAACCCCAGAGAGGTTAAATGATATGATGAAGTAGCTAATATTTATTTAATATTGAATGAATATTTTCAATATTTCTAAACTCTGGGGCAGAGGGGAGGAGCCAGATATCATATATACCATGCCAAAAGAAATTTTATAGCAGTTTACTTTGATTCCATATTAACAACGCCTTTTCAGATTTTTTTTTAAGTGTTTCACTCTTGCTATTTCAGAGCCTTGACTTTGAGGTCAAACAGTTGAGAGTTCAAATTTTGGTCCACCACTTAACCAGCTGTGCTACTTGGAAAATTAGTTTAACCTCTCTCACCCTTGGTTTCCTTGAAGGGTATTAACAGTGAAAGATGATGAGGTCAGTGTCTCATGCATAATAATCACCTCTATTAAGCATCACAAAAACTCTTCAAAAAGAGTAGAGCAAGCATCATTCTACCCATTTTATAGATGAGGCAGCTGAGGCTCAAAAGAAAATGTAACTTACCGAAGGTCATGCAGCAAAGTATCGAAGAACCAAAGTTGCTGATTCCCAGAACTGTCATTTCTGTTCTCTTGGGGAAGTAGCGTCTATCTAATGGGGTGTTGTGAGGATTAAATGAAATGATGCATGTCCAGTGCCATGCTCTGTCAGTGTCGGTTCCCATTATTATAATCATGTTCTTGTGAGTATTTGATTTGGTTCCAAGGCTCCAAAAGAACCTCGCCATTATCTTGACCCAGCCCCCACACCTACAAAACAAAATTCACTGAGGTACTGAAGTTTCACTTGGAGAGAGAAAATATTCTGAGGCTGTGGGGCCATTGTTTGCAAAACACAAGAGAGGGTCTGTTTTCCTTGGGAAATGGAGCACTAAGTCATGAATCACTCTTTAGGTTCTGTGTGGGCGACTTGGGGTTCCTGCGAAAACTTTTAGCTGTCACTCACTACTGACTTGTGTGGACTGAAGCACAAAAGCCTGACCCAGTTTTACACATGAACCATTCTGCCCAAGACATTCCAGGAACACATTGTCCATCTCTTTGAACAATGTGACCAAGAGACAGAGTCACCATTGAATGTGGCCCTGTGGCCATTAGTAAAAACCACTGGGCACCCAGCCATGCCTTGGGGCACCTTAATGACCAACCTGATCTCAAGGTTTAGCTCCCACCACAGTCATGCCAGCCCTAAGGGAAGAGGGCTCTCCTTCTGCCTTCAGAACAATGAGAAGCCGTTCAGAAGCCAAATCAACGGGATTGTTCCACTCTTGGTCCTGGGGAAGCACAATCAGATTGGCCAGTTCCATTCAACCACCTTGACAGTACCAGTTCAGACTGGGTGTTCAAAGGAGGCTTCCCATAAGCAGATTCCTCAGCGTGGTTAGTCCTATAGAAATGGCATGTTTGGAACCAACATGTGAAGATTTCACTTCACAACTCTGGACATGACTCATTTAGAGGACACTGTTCTTACTCTTGCTCCCCATTATTCTAACAAAAGCTCCGCTATGCTCTCTGCTTTCACAGTGCGAACCACCTGTTCTCCATATAGTTAACCATGCACTTGAGAGGTAGAGAGGTAGGGTAGAAAGAACATGAGCTTGCAATGAGGCAGATCTGGTTTCCAAACTTGGCTCGGACCTCGGGTAATAAAAATAGGCAATATCACATATTTTTTGCTTATTACATACCAGGCTCTGTGTTAGCAACCTCCCAGTATTATCTCATTGGATTCTTATGGACAACATTTAAGAATCATTGTTTCTGCTTTATAGATAAAGACATTTACATTTAGAGATATTAACTTGCCTAAAGCCTAGATTTGAACCCAGTTCTGTCTCTCAATTAAGCCTAATCAACCATTTTAAAACTGCCTTCCAGGGACTTCTCTAGTGTTCCAGTGGCTAAGACTCCATGCTCCCAAAGCAGAGGGCACAAGTTCAATCCCCAATCAGGAAACTATATCCCACATGCCACAACTAAGAGTCCACATGCCACAACTAAGAGTTCACATGCCACAGCCACATGCCATAACTAAAGATCCCACACACTACAACTAAGTCCTGGAGCAGCCAAATATTAATAAAGCAATAAATATAAACAAAACCTGCCCCCAAGTGGTAACTTCCTTGGTTTCATCTTCCTCCAATGAAATTCATGGGCCACTTTACATTTTACCCAGTTTCTTGTGCCTCATACTAAATTTTATATACATAATATATATATATATTATACACATTATACACAAACATATATGTATATATACATATATATACATATACATGTATATATATGCATAAAATCCCTGCAGAGTACTACCTGGTTTATAGCAGATGCCCCATAACTGTTTCCTTCCTCGCTGCTGAGACTGATTTTAAGAAATAAGAATCTCTTAAGCCAAATGTCCAAAATCTCACTAGGTGTTTCGGCTTTTGCAGACTGGCTTCGGGAGTTTCCCTAAGGCCTAATTAAAACACCTCTCTCAAGGCTACATCTCTTATTTCTTATAAATAAATAAAGTAGGACATCAAGACTTGGTTCTTCCATCTCGGTCACAAAGGATGAGAAGTGGGGAGCAAATCAACCTATTCTGAAAGCTGGAAATTGGGCTGTAATTCCTCCAGTCTGGCCTTTGATGTGTGTGTGCTTACATGTGCTTATTACTTTAAGCTGTTCCATGTGTATATATTTGTATATGTGTATGTATTTGTGTATATACACATATCCAGAAGTTGATGTATTTATACACACATATATATACACACGTAATGATACTCTAAATGAGCCACCAGTCCCACCCTTAAAGTGTTTTCAGAAAATTAACCCATGAAATAAGCAATAATACATGAACTATAAACATTCTTGCATGTTGGCAGATAACCATACTACACATTCTCCTCCAAGAACTGAGGAAGAGAAGAAAGGGAATAACACAATAGCAGAAAAATGCACTAATCAAATCCATAATCAACTTTGATGATGGAGCAAGGATTCTAATCAAAACACAATGGGGCAAAGTTGCAACAGGTTGCAAGCTTGGAGCTGCATTCTCTTCCTGGGGGCTTTGTCTGTGTGTGTTTTTTTTTTAAACATCTAAAACACCCGCAGAGGATTTCCATCACCTCTAATTACTTTTTAAAGAGGTGAGCTGCAAGTTGAACACCAGGCTCCTAAAAACAGGAAATATCAAAGTCTTATATATATATATATAATTTTTTTCCCTCTGCAACTGCTTCTTAAAAATAGGCTAACCTCTCCTCAAATAGCTCGTGAGCATTCCTTATCTGAAGGTCGGTCGGACAGGGTTTCTGAACTAACACAGAGCAGGTCTCTAAAACAGTTCTTTGCACATGGTCATAATTTATACGCCATGTTAACAGAGCAGATGCTATAAATGTTCATTCTTGGGGGAGGCCCAGGTATCCCAGCACCAGGAGGGGGACTTGGGAGGGATGTTGCGGCTGCAGAAGAGTTCCTCTCTCTGGGGGTCGAGCCTCAGCTATAGGTTTGCGGGAGAGATTCAAGGTGAGGGGCTTGGCAAGTTGACAGTGGTGCTCCACCTAAAAGCTAGTTGCTGGCTACATCAGGTCTTTTCACACTTGATGGAGATGGAGAGCAGGCTTGGGGGAGAATGGGCCATCACTGGCTGAAATAAGTTGCTGCCTAATATAAGCCATGAGAACTGTCTCCTTTCCCCATATCACACCATGTTAGAGATTCTGTACCTTAAACTAATAATAATAATCACTGTCATTTCCCAAGGGTCTGCTATGAACCAGGTCTTTTATGGACACCATCTCTCCATAACTACCCACATGCTCAGGATCACTATCGACCAGGAAGGTAAGAGGCAATTCCACTTTTTCAACTGCAAGAAGCCTTTGTTCTTTGCTCATGCTCACCTTTCGAAAGGAAGATACTAAATATGAAGTCATCACCTGTTACATGAAGGTGTGGCTTCCCTGTGGCTACACCCCCTCCTGCTCTGCACCACTGCATGCCCTCCCCTTCCCCCACACGATCATCTCATCCCCTCTCCTCCCCCTCCCAGCTATTCCTGCCCATCTCTGGAACCCACCATCTCCAGCCCCCTCCATGAGGCTCTCTGGACTTCTCCAGCCATCGTGGCTTTTTCCTTCCTTTTAGCCCCAAACAGCCCTCTTGGTGTTGTGCCCTGATGTCTTCAGTCCATCAGTTATACCTCCCATCTAGACTATAAGACCTTCAAGGCCCAGACTATGTCTAATATACCCTCTGCCTCCACCAGAACATGAAAGAGGGAGGCAGCTATGAAGATGGGGAAGACCACCAGCCTGCAATCCAGACCACCTACAGCTGGACTCCCTGCTTGCCACCCTGGAGCAGGATGACCTGGAGAGAGTCACTCAGCCTTGCTGAGGCCTGTTTACTCCTCCAGCTCAGTGGCTAGAGCACTAGTCTTATAAGTCAGATGCTGTGAGTAACTGGAAAGTCCCTATGATCTTCTCTCTATAGCATGCTGATTAAGAACAGGGAGTCCAGAACCAGGCTGTCCAAGTTCTAATTCTACTCCTGCTATTCATGGGGTCACTAACCCAGCCTTTGCCTCAGTTTCCCAAGTGTAAAATGAGAATGATAACACATGTCTCATTGGATTGTTGTAAGAATCAAATGAGGTCTTTTCGAACAATTCCTGGCACATCCAAAGTGCTATGTGATGACTTGCCATTGTTATATTACTGTCGTTGAAGAAGATGTTACACAAAATTATTGTCATAGGAAGTCATGTCTGCTTTAAGTGTTACTGAGGATGAAATGAGATCATACAAAGAGAGCCTGGCACATCAGGCACTTCCCTCACTTTCCCACCATGCCTGGTACTATATTAGGTATGTGGCAGATGTTCTGTAAACCCTTGTGAACTGAATGATACCTTCTCAAGGGCTTGACAGAATAAGCTATGCCTTTTCTCACCAAGAGGCTATTAGATCTACACTCAACAATGCCCCATCTCTTGGTTTAGCAATATAAATGGCTCATTTTATTAAGTGTTTCCTATTTGCCAGACACTGGGCTTTACATATCTTACTTATATATGTATATAAATATGTATCTATGATGTATGTATATGCGTATATACAGACAGGTGTATATGGTACTTTGCAAATGTTATTTTTCTTGAGCCTCTCACAATTTGTGTGGTTGTTAAATGCCCATGGTTACAGATGGGAACACTGAGGCCCAGAGAGGTTAATGGACTAGGTCACCAGCTTGTGCATGGTGGAGGCAGGACACCTGGGATATCCACCTGACTTTAAAGCCTGTGCTACTGAGCACTGCACAGCCCAGCCTAGTAAAAGCCTCTGAGTAACAAAGGGAGTCAAATGCCCCAAGATATCATTTGTCACTTAACTCCTCATCTCCAGAGGATCTTCTAGTGACAAATATCAGGTTTTGAATTCGGGACTACCAAGCCTGACCCCGTCCTCGAGCTGCATGGAAAGGCTCTCCTGGATGGTGCACAGGCAATATGTTAGGCCCAGAGGGAGAAGACTTGTCCAAAGAGGAAAACCCCTTTTGCCACTGATTCTCTGATGCCAAGGCGAGGCCATGAGAACAAGGATCTGCACCTGCCACAAAGAAGAACTGCCAGGAAGCCCGACCATGAATGAAAAAAAAGGGGGGGAGGGCAGGCTGCCAAAACCAGATAGCCCACTGGAAAGGTCATCCAAACCACCCTCGTGGTCAATACACAGGGCCCTCTTGAGGGCAAGGGAGGCGGGGTGGGGGCAGACAAGGGACTGTGGGCCGTGGGCAGGGGAGAGAAGGAAAGCCTAGAGGGAACCGGACCACATGAGCCCCTCTGGCAACAGCTAGAGATCATTTTTCCAGGAAACAGGGTGATGAATCACCTTTTCAGAGCCTGCCCATCGAAGGCCCTCCAACCCTGTGTGTCAAGTGAAAGGTCAAATGGACAGCGGTAGAACAGCTGCCTGGTGGCAATGATCACGGAGTCCACTTTGCCCTCATTCCTCAGGCCCTCTTCATCAGGATGGAGGGTGTGTGTCACATCCCCGAGTCACTGCTCTGGCCTCCCGCATCCACTCCATCACACCCCACCACACCCCATCAGCCCTGCCTCCAAGGGTGGAGGGGACACCCTCACAAGAGCGCACCCCCAGGCTCACTCCTGTTTCAGAGACCACTGAACAAATCCTGTGATGAACAGCAGAAAAAGAGCTCAGAGCACAAAACCCTATAGCAGAGACAGGCCCAGTAGCATTGGGGTAAATCTTGCCTTCCTCCCACACGCCATCACTCAAACCTGTCAGCTTCCAAAAATGTTTAGCAAGTGCAACAGCAAGGGGCATGCTTATCAGCCTGGTGTGGGAGGGTAATCTGCTTTGAGGGCCTTCTCCAGCCCAGAGCTCCAAAAGTCTGCTTACAATTAGCTTCCAGCTTCAGTTCCTCCATCAGAAAGGCTAGGAATGTGTTGAGTTCTAGCCTCTGATCAGAGAAAGCTCTAGGAGAAGGTGGAGACAGGGTCAGCAGAGATTAAGTGCCAAAAGGTCAGCTGGTCTGTTGCCACTTCCCTGACACCAGCCCCACACTACCTCCCCCGCTGGCTTTCCGCCTCTCCTGACTGGGACAGTCACATCCGTCAGGTCGGCCTGTCCCCAAAAGTCCCTGCTGACTAACTGCCAAGAAAATACAGCGTGCCCCTGCTCCCTCCTACCAGGAGGCGGAGGGGCGGGGGGGGGAGAGCAGTGAGGGCAGGAAGCCAGGAGAACCGGATTGGCCCTTGCTGATTTCCTTAAAAGAGATTGCATGGCTAGGGCCTGTCACCCAGCCGAACTGGGTGATGCGAGCTCGGTCTGGAAAGGTAGAAGTCATCAGTTCTGTTCAAGCCACCCCCACCCGCACCCCCCAGTCACCCGGGCTACCGGCACCGGGATCTACTACCCAGGAAGGAGGGACTTAGCTTCGGGCCGCCATTCCGAGGCAGCCACCCCCGCCCCATCGCTACAGCCAGCCAAGACGCTAGGAGTCTCCAGTCGCTTGCCTCCGCCGGTGCACCGGGCACTCCTACTGCAGTCCTAGCACGGTGCCTGGAATGCTGTCAGCCCGAAGGATGGGGCAGGCCCGACTATCTCCAAGCCGAGGGGGGCCGGTACACTGCCACCCCTAGACCTCTTTTCCTGGATCTTGCAGCCAGGCCAGGGGGAGTGGAGCCCAACGAGGTCTCGGACCATTCCTCGGCAGGGACAGAATCTCTGCAGAACCGACAGACACACAGCCGCTGCAGCAGACGCTGTCTTCTTGGGGCCAAGCCCCTCGACATGCAGAACCTGACATTTCCAGTGTGGCACACGGTTTTTTGAGGACACCTTGATTGTGCCCCACCCCACCGCGCCCCCAGAAGGAAGCCGCAGGCAGCCAGCATCCCGATCTCGCAGAGCTCCTTAAGGCAAACCTCGGTCACCCGGCCACACCCACTAGCCAGCTCACTCTCCGAGCGCAACCTCCAATCTGCTGGCCCAAGTGGCACGGTCCCCTTCTCGGCCCACAGGGTACCCCTTTCCCCTCTCCAGCCGTGTCAACTTCCACCCTCAAAAAAATATTCACCCTTCCCCGCAGAACAGTGCCCCAGGCACACAGCACCTCTCACCTGGGTATCGAACCCGTTCTCCACTGAGCCGCTCATCCGCAGCGGGAGCCCCTCCCCTGCCGGCTCCTGCAGCCCCTGCGATTTCAAGGGGATCTGGCTAGGGTAGGCGGTCTTGCTCACCTCCACCTTGCTTCCCAACTTGAGATAGCAAGGCTGGGGGCCCGCCCCGGGCTGGGGGCACGTGCAGGATGGGCGCGGCGCTGTGCACGGGTTTGGGCAGTCCCGACTTCATTTTGGAGGCCACTAGGATGGCCGGCATCTTCTCCCGGGGCTTCGGCTTTCCCAGCACGTCCCTGGAAGCGGCGGCGGAGGCGACCGCTAAAGGCAGCGCGGGCAGCAGAGCAGGCGCCGGGCTTCGGCCCGAGAGGCGCCCACCACCAGCCGAGGGAAAGAAAAAGAAAAATCCCCGGGTCGGGGATCTCGGAGCAATCGGTCGAGCTGGCCTTGGCGGTGCGGGAACCCGGCGGAGGACTGATCGCGCGGCGCTCAGCGGGTCCCACCTGGACGGATGCTGCCGCCGGGTTTCACGCCCCTCCTGGGTGGCCTGTTCAAGGGCTCTGGGTGCTCAGAAGCTGTTGCCTCTTGTGATTCTCCTCCTGGGACCCCGAGGCTTGGACGCCCATATTAACTTGTCATTGCATCTCCGAAGTGAGGAAGCCCCGCTCGAAGAGGGGTGGCGGGGACCCACGCCTCCCGCTCCGGGAGGCTGCGGGTGTGAGCCGGCGAGCTAAGGGGCTAGCAACCGCGGAGAGGAGGGAAGGAACGATACGAGGAAGAGAGGGAGGGCGCACGCAGCCCAAGACGTCTTCAGCGAGAGGCAGCTGTCGCTTTGATC
Source organism: Nanger dama (assembly GCA_917880005.1). Taxonomy (NCBI): domain Eukaryota; kingdom Metazoa; phylum Chordata; class Mammalia; order Artiodactyla; family Bovidae; genus Nanger; species Nanger dama. The sequence continues at coordinate 1,970,140 of CAKJTW010000085.1, read as the reverse complement.
GCAAGCACCGCAGTGTCCCCCGCGACGCAGAGGCGCGGCGAGAGCCCCCGAAAGGTCTCTTTAGGTGTGACAGTCAGTCACCACTGCCAGAAGCCCCCGGGGCAGAGAGCACTTCGGCGCCTGAGGGTCTGCACATGCTCCGTGCGCTATAGCGCAGCAAGGCTGTGGCCGCGGGTCGCGGGCACCCGGACGCGCGGCTGGCGGTCTGGGCTGGGCAGGGCAGGGCAAGGCAGCGCTCGCGAGCGGCAGCCGCGCTTCCCGGGAAGGCTGCGCTGGATGCGGGGCTCCGCGAAGGGGAAGGACAGGCTGCGACCCGCGCGGCTGCGGCGCGCGCTGACAGCCCGGGCCGCCTCAACGCGCCGATTGGTCCGTGGCGGGCCAATCGGCGGCCGCGGCTCTCCCTGCAAAGGGGGCGTGGCCTCAACTCCCCGGCCGCCGCCGAAACTCTGGGGCCGCGCTTGGCCGCAAGTACAAAGCGGGCTGGTGGCCGCTCTGCAGCGCGGCTCTGGCCGCGCGCTCCCCGCGGGTCCACACCCACCGCGTCCTGAAGCCCTTTTGAAAAATGCCCTTTCGAACGCAAGCGCCCGCCTCGGGGCCCCGCGGGGAAGGCTCCGGGAAAGTTTGTTTCCTTTTTTAAATTGTTCTGGTCACCTTAACGGTCTGAGGCTTCCGGAGTCGCGCCTGCAGCCCCGCGGCCCCCCATCTGGTCTGGGCAGGGCGGTTCCTGAGGCTCCCGCGTGAAGGACGCGCCAGCCATTTCTTCTCTTTTCTGCCAGCTCCTCCAGGCGGGCCGGGGGCCTCCGAATGGCTTCCTCTCCAGCTTTCAAAGGCTGCACATTTCACTTAACTATGTGAAGTATTTATAGGCAAATACAATACCCCCGCGAAGCCTGCCGACCCCAGACGGTTCCTCCTCGCAACCTACCACATACTGTAATTAGAGTGGCCAGAGGAAGCCCAGAGAAGCTCCAGGACCCCGGCCGGGCTCGGGCTAAAATCTTGCTGCGTTTCGGATGGGAACCCCTCCCTGTCTGCGCCTCGGACGCATTGACCCCATAGGTTCCTCGACTTAAATCCGCTCGAGGATTTCTCTCCTGTCCCAGGCGCTCTGTGGCTTCCTCGCAGAGAGCTGCAAAGAGATGACACAGGCAGGCCAGACCCCTCGCGATTCACAGATGAGGATTACCAGCCCCCCCACCCTCCGTCCCCATAGAATTTCCTGGATTTAAATCGGGCGAGTTCTTTGATTTAGATACATCTTTACAAAGCTTCGGTTCTTACTGGGAGTAAGAGGGGGTTGACGACATTATGCTATTGTTTGGATAAATGAGATAGTTAATTACAGTCATGTAGCACGGGTACTTGGCAATGTGAAAGACCGGTAGAAGTTAGGTATTATTATCCCTATTATTAAATTACTGCTACTGGTATCCCTCACTCCACCCTCCAGTCATCTCTATGTAAAGTTGTTTCACTTCTCTGTCTCTGAGATACAGATTTTTCACAGTATGCCCACCCTATAGCCTAATTTTCAGTGTTGATAGCAGTGATTTGTTATTATCCTGATAGTAGGAAACTTCAAAGTTTTAAGTTAGTCTCTTAAACCAGTATTAAGAAATAAGAAGGTGCCCCTTACCTTGGCCTGCTCCCTCTCCCATCTTACCTCCATCCATTCTATGCAGCAACTTGGGCTGAACTGCACACAGTCTTGTAGGCAATTCCAGGTACTCCTCCGTCTAAATTACATGTAGTCTGCCATGTCACTTACTTAGCACTCAGCCCTTTTCTATCTGATGCTACCTTGTTGTTTATTGTTTCATGTTTATTTTCTTCGTAAAGAGAAGGCCTCTTGAAGTCAGGAATGTGTTTTTAACCTGCATTAGATTATCTCAGCATTGAGTATAATGCTGTGGACAGAACAGCTACCCAGATTGTTATCAGATAGATGAGTAAATGATGCCAGCGGCAATTAACCAGAGGGAGAGCCTTTTAGATCCAGGTACATAAAATCATAAGAGATGCTATGCTCTATTAAAACTTGGAGCCTCTCCTATCCAGAATTCTGGTTCTGCCAGATGTAGCAAGAGTTATGGAAATATATTGCAGTCTTTGACTTTAAAGATTATGGAGATATTCCAAAGTATTTCCATGGGCTTAATGTAGTTAAAATGTTGTCCCCAGATCACCACCAGCAACATCAACACCTGGAAGCTTGTTTGATAAGCCCCACCCCAGATCTGATGCAGGTTAAAAACCAAAAGTCCCAAAGTTGGGGCCCAAGGATCTAGGTTTACCAAGTGTTTAACCAAATGATTCTGATGAATGCATCAGGCATTCAGTGCTCTTTCAGGGCTGCTTAAATTTTGATATGTTGCTGTTGTTCAGTCACTAAGTTGAGTCAAACTCTTTGTGACCCCATGGACTGCAGCTTCTCAGGCTTGCCTGTCCTTCACCATCTCCCAGAGTTTGCTCAAACCCATGTCCATTGAGTCAGTGATACCATCCAACAATATCATCCTCTGTCATCCCCTTCTCCTCTTGCCTTCAGTCTTTCCCAGCATCAGGGTCTTTTCCAATGAGTTGGCTCTTCACAACAGGTGGCCAAAGTATTGGAGTTTCAGTTTCAGCATCAGTCCTTCTAGTGAATATTCAGGGGTGATTTCCTTTAGGATTGACTGGTTTGATCTCCCCGCAGTCCAAGGAACACTCAAGAGTCTTCTCCAGCACCACAATTTGAAAGCATCAATTTTTCGGCACTCAGCCTTCTTTATGGTCCAGCTCCCACATCCATATGACTACTGGAAAACCCATAGCTTTGACTATAGGATCTTTGTTGTCAAAGTGATGTCTCTGCTTAATATATGTAATAAACCTTAATATACATAAGAATTACTGGAGATCTTGCTAAAATACAGATTCCATTCAGTAGTTCTGGACTGGGGCTGAGATTCTGATTTCAGAATAAGCTCCCATGTGACACCCATGCTGGTGGTCTCGAGCTCACACTTTATGTAGTAAACTAAATCATAGGTAGCAAAATGGGTTCATCTCAAGGGCCATTTCTAGCTAACTGACTTTCTGTCACCCTCTGCTAAACGGAATTCCAAAGGTGTATATACCTAGTTAAGTTGGAAATAGCAGCCTGGTCAATTAATAATGTCTGTCATGGGTACAGAATAATGTCTGTCATGGGTACAGAAATGGATGGACATAGTGATGTATATCGGAAAAGGCAATGGCACCCCACTCCAGTACTCTTGCCTGGAAAATCCCATGGACAGAGGAGCCTGGTGGGCTGCAGTCCATGGGGTCGCTAAGAGTCAGACACGACTGAGCGACTTTCACTTTTCACTTTCATGCATTGGAGAAGGAAATGGCAACCCATTCCAGTGTTCTTGCCTGGAGAATCCCAGGGACGGGGGAGCCTGGTGGGCTGCCGTCAATGGGGTCGCACGGAGTCTGACACGACTGAAGCGACTTAGCAGCAGCAGCAGCAGTGATGTATATACTATGTGTTTGCCATCTTGGGTTTCCCATTTAAATCATATTTGCACCAAGGTCATTTTTTGGGTTCTGAGACCCTCAAATATGTACTAATTTGAAAAACAGTGCATTCTTTTTTTAAAAAGTACCTCTTCCTAATACTCTAGGATTTGGTAAAATATATGACTATGCACCTTAACTTGTGTGATTTATTTAACCTAAAGTCCAGTGACTTCTCATCTTTCTTGATGGAAAACAAGTGAACCTTTTAGTCTATTTCCAAATTCTTTCCTGGCCTCCACATCCCTTTAATAATTTTATTTGCTCTTTCCTGGAACAGTTTTCATCTCCCTTATATTTTTTCCTGTCTTCCCCTCATTTTCTTTCTTTACAGCAAAATAATTTTGTCATTACAGCAAGTCATGGACGGAAAAGCTCTTTTTTCCCTGAGGCAAAGAGATAATTGCAAGATTCCTCCTTAAATAAGATCATCTCAAATTATAAAAATGTCCTATAAAGTTACTCCTTCCACATAGATGCTGTGTCAACATGAATGAAGTCATTTGAAATCAATAAGTTTGGCAAGCACTGGGAGCTAAAGGAGTCGTTGGTTTAGGATACAGTAAACTGCTTTGGAAAGAACACACTATCCAAGTTTCTTTTTATTGCTATTTTAAAAAATGATATATATCATGGATAGCCCATTATTTTAAATCCCAACTTTGACAACCCTTCTCTGTTTCTTCTGTCAGACTCTCAACTTTCAAAACCACCCAATTTGAAACATATTGCCAAAGCTCCCAGGACCACTGAATCAGAATCTGAGGAGTTTGGCACCTCCCTGGCTGTAAGAACCATCTTTAGGTCAGGATGTGCCAGCTACACTGCTTTCGGATCCTATACAACAGCCACTGGTGATTAGTTGAGCGTAGATTGGTCTTTAGGGCTGATCTGCAAGTGACTAGCCCCATCAACCCACCCTTTATCTGTGTTAAAGACCGCTAGCTGTGCTTACCTCCCAAGAAGACAGTCCTAAGAGAGACTGAAACATCTAATCCACAGCCTACCACAAAAAAAAAAAAAAAAAAAAAGCAGGGACCTGGGGAAAGAATCAACAGGCTTTTGGAGACCCCTGCTATAGATTATGAAGGGACATATTGCAAGTCTTCAGAATAATATAAAAAGCAAAACATTCTTGAGTTTATTGGGGAGTAAAAAAAAGTTAGAAAGGCTTATTCTCAAATATGCACTTTTCCTTAGTTTTCTATGACATGGGTTGGCAACTTCCAATAATATCTCTTGCTGGCCCAAAATGCTTATCTTTTGGTAATGGCTGAATTGAGAGCCCACCCATCTCAGACTTCAGGGAAACTGAGGTCAGAACCTTAGAACAGCTGTTTAGAAAGTCTGCTCACCTCTCCCTGCACTTGCTTCTAATCTACCTTCTTCCACAGATGGATGTGTGAAGATCTGTATGCCCAGAGGTGATCTCTGCGTTGTATTTTGAGAACTGATGACTGTGGGTTTTCCCACTTGCAAGGCTGGTGTGTAAGGAGTATGTGTGAATATGTGCATGTTTACAAGGGTTTGAGACAATTTTTGTTATTTTAGTCGCTTGGACTTAGTCCAAGTCTTTTGTGACCCCATGAACTATAACCCACAAGGCTCCTCTGTCCATGGGATTTCACAGGCAAGACTACTAGAGTGGGTTGCCATTTCCTTCTCCACAGGATCTTCCCAAACCAGGGATCGAACCTGCATCTCCTGTGTTGGCAGACATATTCTTTACCACTGAGCACCTGGGAAGCCCAAGGCAATAGCCCTGACTAAATGTCAAACAAATATTTAGTAAACTATTGGTTTGTTGGCTATGGGTTCCCTGGTGGCTCAGCTGGTAAAGAATCCGCCTGCAATGTGGGAGACCTGAGTTTGATCCCTGGGTTGGGAAGATCCCCTGAAGAAGAGATAGGCTACCCACTCCAGTATTCTGGCCTGGAGACCCCATGGTAGCAAACAGTCAGACATGACTGAGCAACGTGCACTTTCACTTATCAGCTATGGTATGCCTCAATCGTTAACTCAATGAATACATTGTTGAGAGAAATCTATATGCCAGGCCTTGTGATAGGGAACAAATAAAACTTAAGTGCTTAGCCCTGACTCTCAAGATTCAAAGGATGATGTAACCACTGTTTCTAGCCTGAGGGTTGCCCTTTTCAACAGCTGAAAAATTGAGAGAACAGGGCTAGCGAACAGGGAAATAAATGACAAATAGTCGATCTTACACTCCAATAAAAGCCTAAGAATTACTGAGGGTTAAAGGAACAGAACCCTGATCACACACCCCCTAACAGACCTAGAATTCTGAATCTGTGTATCTGTCTTTTAAGCAAGAACTCGGATGACTTTGAATCTGTGGGTTCTCACACTTGACTTCGCAGCCTTGGCTGTCCATGAGAGTCACCTGCAGAACTGGAAAAAAACGGCTGCCCAGGCCCCACACTAGATCAATAAAATCAGACTCTGGGGATGGGGCCCAAGCATTTTTCTGTTAGTAAAGCTCCTAGGTGGGTCTTCCCAGGTGACTCAGTGGGTAAAGAACCTGCCTGAATGCAGGAGACGCAGGAGATGCGGGTTTGATCTCTGGGTCAGGAAGATTCCCTAGAGGAAGGTATGAAAACCCACTCCAGTATTCTTGCCTGGAGAATCCCAAGGACAGAGGAGCCCGACAAGCTACAGTTCATGGAATCACAAAGAGCTGGACACAGCTGAAGCGACAATGGGCACACACACGCACAGCTCCAGGTACAGGCGAATGGGAAAGTGCCGCTGTAAGAAATGCCACAGAGACTGCTCGCGCAACATTTTACAGTGGAGGGGGTGACTGAGGCAAAAACCGGGCCTGTTTCAATCAATGGGAACAGCCAATCTGGAAAAACCCAGGCCTTCTGTCACTTTCTGTGCCAGGTTTGTTTTTTGAGAGAGACACACACAGCCAGTCTAGCTGCCCGTGCAGCTCCAGAGCAGCCGGGTAATTGCCCAAATGCTGCCTGAGAGTCAGCCATGCAGATGGCATCAAGCAGCCTGACCCCTGGTCAGTGTGAGCCCCCAGGCGAGAAGCGAGGATGCTCTGGCCACTTCCTGCCCACATTTCCTCTTTTCATTACTGTTGCTCCTGTGAGCCTTCCTGCCTCCCTCTGCCCCAGACTCACAGCCTGGTGAGCAGCTGCGGCAGAGGAGCTTCTGGCCCCGGGAGAGGTGGGTGGTGGTGCCCAGGGTTCAGAGCTCTCAGAAGGAGAGCTTGGAGCACAGTTAACTCTTTACGGTCTGTGCTCAGAAAATTGTACACTGGCATGAAAAAAATCTCAACAGTGGATACTAAAAAAAAATCATGTAGCCCTTCAGTATGTATTTTGTCATTCTTTCTCTATTTAAAATGTATATGTCATGGTGATATTTATCTTATTATTTACATACATGTTTGGCTACTATTTACATACATGTGTGACTTCCCTGATGGCTCAGACAGTAAAGCATCTGGCTACAATGCAGGAGACCCGGGTTCAGTCCCTGGGTCGGAAAGAAGGAAATGGCAACCCACTCCAGTATTCTTGCCTGGAAAATCACATGGACGGAGGAGCCTGGTAGCCTACAGTCCACAGGGTCACAAAGAATTGGACTTCACTTTGGCTGCCATTAAAATTTGCTAATGTATTTGTGTGTTTACAATGTATAAATACATACATTTATTAAGAGAAAAGAGAAAGAAGGCATCACATCACACTACTAATAGTTATTTTTTGAGGAGCAAGTTAGGAGACTGGTCATTTCTTATTTTTCTATCACTGCTTTAAAGGGTTGGAATTATTGATTTCAACTTACTTTTCCATGGGATTTTTCTTCATTTTTTCAAATAAACATCTTTACTTGTTTGAATCTTTTGTTTATTCAAGGAAAGCTCATTATCCTCTACAGAGAACCAAAGTGAAGTGAAAGTCACTCAGTCCTGTCTGACTCTCTGTGACCCCATGGTCTACGCAGTCCATGGAATTCTCCAGGCCAGAATACTGGAGTGGGTAGCCTTTCCCTTCTCCAGGGGATCTTCCCAACTCAGGGATCAAACCCAGATCTCCCACATCGCAGGCACATTCTTTACTAGCTGAGCCACAAGGGAAGCCCAAGAATATTGGAGTGGGTAGCCTATCCCTTCTCCAGGGGATCTTCCCGACCCAGGAATCGAACTGAGGTCTCCTGCACTGAAGGCAGATTCTTTACCAACTGAGCTATAGGGAGCCAAGCCTTGTGCCAAATATTTGTCATAGGGAAGTTAGCTGGCTTATATCCACCTCTGCCCTCTGCCTTTTCAGGTAGAGGAGTTGAGTCATCTCCCAAACAGACAGAAACTTTGTTAGCTCTCAAAGAAAGATTAAAATCCAATTTTAGTTCAAATCTAGTTCAATTAAATCCAGTTTAGTTATATATAAATATATATATATAAGATCTATATACAGTTGGCCATCTGTATCCATGGGTTCTGCATCCACAGATACAAGCAACAGCAGATGGAAAAAAAAAAAAAAATCCAGAAGGTTCCAAAAGCAGAACTTGAATTTACCATGCCCTAGCAACTATTTACATAGTATTTACATAGCATTTACATTGTATTAGGTATTGTAAGCAACCCAGAGATGACTTATTTAGGAGGGTGTGTGTAGGTTATATGCAAATACTACGCCATTTTATATAAGGGTTTTGAACATCCTGCAGATTTTGGAATCCGAGAGCATCCTGGAACTAATCCCCTGCATTTGCTGAGGGATGACTCTCTCTCTAAAGTCACTGACAGGCAGGGTTCCCTCCTTCTAAGACAGGCAGGAGCAGTTACCCCAGACACCCTCCCTGGTTTCCTTCTCTTCCAGGGAAGCAGCTCCTAATAGAATCCTCCTCTGCAGAAATGCCAAGACCACCTCTGAGCAGAGGGACTAGGAAACCCGTCCTTTTCTGACTGACCTACCAAACTGTCTCTATAAGCCATCATGCTAGCCTGAAGACAGAGTCCTGATCTCGCAGGAGAGAAGATGGAGAGGTCCCAGTATGCTTGAAATGAACCCTGCTGGGCACATGTGAAAAGGAATTCTCGTTCACACTACCCCTTGGTTGAGCTCAAAGCTGGTCTCGGAACTGTCAACAAAGCAGAGACACCCGTGAGGATCTTTTGCACCCTGAGGTCATTGGAAGCCACTAAACATAAACAGCTGTGCTGATTTCCACTCGCTCCCCCAACCCAAGGCAGATAAAACCTCAGAGCTCAAAGGGTGGAAGAGAATAAAATATACAAGGATTTTATTATTATAATTTTTGGCTTAGAAAGATGGTTTTACAAACAATGGGGCAAGACACCATTCAGCCTTTAAAAAAAAAAATTGGCATCTCTCTTGAAGCTCCACATTGTGCAAGAATTTTAGACATGCACTGATATATTTATCAAAATTTTTCCTCAAGGCAGTCTGGACATGCATCAAATATGAATCTAACACACTCAGACTCCCTAAGGCTGCAAAGCAGACTGTCAAGCATATCACCCTAGCCTCCTTGTTTCCACAAAGACTGTCTTCAAATTTGGGGATGGCAAATGAATTCTTACTCACAGTCATTTGCTTCTTAAGGTTTTATCCTTTCCAAGGTGGAAGGAGAGACCCTGAAGAGCTGAGTTTGGAGAATGGAGAATCCAGTCTTCCAAGGCACCTGGGTCTTCGTGGCTGACTTCCTCCTGAATTATCAAACACAGGTTTCTAGAGTTTCTTCCCATGACCATTTTAGCTCTTTCTTTGACTTTGGTCCTTTATTCTTGACTTTCAATCCTGTCTGGTACCCACAAACCCATTTTCTTCTGCTTTCCCTAGAGCAGAAGCTTGGGCTATTTATCATGGCTAATTTTTTTTTTTTTTTGCTTCCACACCACATGGCTGTGGGATCTTGGTTCCCCAACCAAAGATTGAAAGCACACCCTTGGCAGTGAAAGTCCTAGTGAAAAGTCCTAACCTCTGGACAGCGGTGGAATTCCCCCATCACTGCTTCTTGTTTCCAGGTTCTTCTCTGAGTGACATGAAGGAGCAAGAAGATTGGGGTGGAGTCAGGCAAACCCATATGTGAATGTTGATTTCACTTCCCATTGACTGAGCAAGGGTTACTTCATCTCTGGCCCTCAGTTTGTTCATCAGGAAAATGGGAATGATGGTAACTAGTTCACTGGGTTGTTGCAAGGATGTGGGATAATGGGAGTAGAGGGCCTGGTGTGAGTCTAGAATCATGTAGGTGCTCTATTTATTCATTCATTTACTTAAATCATAGTTCAATGCCGCTGAATGCCAGACAGCATGCTAATCACTACTGATAAAATGTTAATAAGAACCAAGGGTTTTTGTTGTTTGTTTGTTTGTTTGTTTGTTTTGTCGTAGAACTTACAATGTAATCAGGAAAATGGACAATAGTTACACAATCACATGGATGTATAATCACTAAGTGAGGCAAGTGCTCTGTTAGCAGGAAAGAACCTAGACTGTTGAGGCTGTCACGGCTCCTGGAGAAGTGACGTGGGGGTGATGCTGGGGTGAGGTCTGAAAGGCAAAGGGGCAGGGTTGGGGCTTTCATTCCTGCCTGCTAGTGTGCTTGAGGTGGAGGGTTGGGCAGTGAGCAAAGACCCGGGTGCCCCCAAAGCATACCTCTCCTTCTTACCCATAAGGTAAGAGATGATGTCAAGGTTTCAGTTGCTCTCCTGGAAGTCCTTCAGTGAAGTGAAAAGAGTCCCACAGATGAGCATAGATACTTAACTGGTTGTGGGACCTGGGCTCTGAGTCTCAGTTGTTTCATCGATGAGAGCTGGACCATAAAGAAGGCTGACTGCCGAAGAATGGATGCTTTCTAATTTTGGTGCTGGAAAAGACTCTCGAGAGTCCCTTGGACTGCAAGAATATCAAACCAGTCCATCCTAAAGGAAATCAGTCCTGAATATTCATTGGAAAGATTGATGCTGAAGCTGAAACTCCAATACTTTGGCCACCTGATGCAAAGAACTGACTCATCTGATAAAACCCTGATGCTGGGAAAGATTGAGGGCAGGAGGAGAAGGGGGCGACAGAGGATGAGATGGTTGGATGGCATCACCGACTCGATGGACATGGGTTTGAGTAAACTCTGGGAGTTGGTGATGGACAGGGGAGCCTGGAGTGCTACAGTCCATGGGGTCAGAAAGAGTCAGACATGACTCCATGACTGAACAACAGCAACAATATGCCATCTATGACAGGAGGTTATACCTACCACCTGGGACTCTGGAGCAAGATTAAGTAAGAGAGGCAGTAGAGGTGGGTACAGTGGTTGAAAAGAGGATAACTTTGGAATTAGACTGCCTGCGTTTGACCACATGGCCTTGAGCTCTGCCACTTACCAACCATGTAACCTTTGATGAGTTATTTAACCACGTAATGCCTCAGCTTTCTCATCTGCAAAATGGCGTTTATAACAGTACCTCCCTCCTACAGTTGCTAGAAGGATTAAATGAATTGATATGTGTAAAGCACTAATCAGTGCTCATGGTCACCATTTTGATGATGGCTGTTCCTGGTTTACAGTAAATTCAAGCCACAGTTCTTTCCCACCTACCCTGGAGTTACCACATGACACCTTGTTGTGGTTGTATGTGAGTATGAGGACATTTCCATTGCTAACATACTGAGTGAAGACCCAGAACCTGAGGCTAGGGCTCAGTAGGGACACCTGCCTCTCTGAGAGGGGTTCATGGACATCCACCGTCACCGGGAGAGGGATCCGTATCCCCAGATCTGGGGCACACACAATGGGCCAGGTAGGGAAAAGAAGCTAGAGAGAGGTCGTGGAACCTGTCTGCAAACATCTGCCTTGCAGTTCTGCTCACCGGGAGAAGCACAGCGGGGTTTAGCGCGTCTCACTGCAGCCCCGGTTCACATCTGCCCCTCCCCACCTGGCCTCCTGCCAGACTCCGTGGGTTGAGAGGCACACAATCAGGGTATGGGCATGTGTGCTCTACCCAAGACATCCATTCAGGGCACTGTGCCATTCTTCTGCCACAGGGTGTCAAATGTGGGTGTCCCAGACGTGGCTGCTTTCCTCCCAAACGCCTGGGGTGCTGAGGCCATCCTCTCCACAAAGATGCCTCTTTGGGGGAGGCAGGTTTCGCTTTCAACAACCACCTCTTCATCCTGGTATCTCTCTGACTTCCCAATCCACAACTCAAATCAACACATAGTGTCAGCCCCGGGCACTTCAGTAATCCAGGTGCAGAAAACCACTGAGATGGGAGCAGGGTTTGGGGTGGGAATGAAACAGTTGTATGCGAGAGTAGTCCTCTCATGTAATGTCTTCAAGTAATCCAAAATGTCTCCCTTTTACAGATGAAGAAACCAAGGTGCAATAGTAATTTGTTCAAGGTCACACAAGAAGCAGCAGAACTGGGATTCAAAACTTTATTGTCTGATCCCAACTGCCATGCTTTCCCATGACATCCTATTTGACAAGAGCCACCCGGGACTGAGTCCCTGACTCTGTTGATTGAAGGCTGAGCAAATCATTGCTGCAGAGCAAAGTGACTCACCCCTTCCCGCAGCAGGTGACTGAAAGTAGGCTGCAAAAACCTGGGCAGAACAAGGGCACTTCTGTCTGAGTGCCAGGGCAGGGGGCTAAGCCAGAGTGTACTGGGGTTCCAGTATAAAAAGAGGTTCTGGACCATCTGGACTCTTCTGGGTGCTCTTCTCCTTCCTTGTCCCTCTCCTTGTCCTCTACACACACAGACACACACACACGCAGTCCTCACGCAACGTACATCTGGCAGAAAGGCATGCCAGCCGAGGTGTTGAAATCTGTGGAGAGTCATGGTTTGGCACCTGTGGAGTGCTTTTCAGCACTTTGGAATGACAGCTTATTCGTCCACAAAACCCTTCCAGAAAGGTTGTATCTGTGCCATCATGGAGGGAGAAAGAGCAAAGGCTAGGAGTGGCCGAGGCCAAGCCTGAGTTGAACTTCTCACCCCTGCTCGGTGTGAGGCCTCTCAAAGGTCCTCTGCTCCAGGTTCTGCTGTTCAGATTCCAAGTGACCTTGGAAAAGCCATGGATCCTTTTCAGGCCTCTGTTTTCTCGGCTGCAAAATAAGGGGTTCTCATTCTGGGCAATCAAGACCCACAGGGGCTTGGGATACAGTCATGGCCATTAACCAGGCATAATAAGAGCTGTCATTTGCTCAGATCCTTAGACACTGTTACCAGGGGTGTTATGACTGATAGCTCCAATTTTTAAAACACACTTGCAAGGTAGGAATGGCGACCCCATTTTACAGATGGGAAAACTGATCTTCGCAGCTGTTAAGGGACTTGCTCCCAAATCACACAGTTAAGCACTGGAGCTGGGATTCAAACCCAGGATCACATGTTTAACTGTGACCACCTACTGCTTCTGAGGGGCTAGGCAGCCTCCGTCCTAGCTTACATCGAGGGCAGGGGCGCGGGTTTCTGGTTCTTCCGTGGCCGCCCCACTGCACTCACCCCTGTGCTCTGATGAGCTGGCATCGGCAACTGCGTGGGAAGGCTGTGGTGGGCACTGGTGCTGGGGAGGTCATGCAGCTTCCAGGCAAGGAGGCACAGAGCCAGCTGCTCTGGAGCTGACCCGTGAGGTCCAGATAACATGTCGAAGCAAGAGTTCAGTGGGGAGAAAGAGCGGGAGGTCCTTCTCACATTCCTCCCCACTCAGCACGGAGCTGCTGTCAGAACTGATTGTCATCACCGAGCGCCTGCACCTCCGTGCTCCCTTCCAAAACACTGACCTACTTTCTGTCATGTAGAAATGTACCCCAAGCCCCCTAGCTAATGGCTTCTTGCTCTCATTGGTATAGGTGGCAGCTCATTCACTGGATAAAATCCTGTCTTATAGTCTGGGTGCCCGAGGCCCTTCCTGCCCTGCCCTCACCCACCTCTCCAGTTTCCTCGTGCTAGTTTCTCTTTCGCCACTTGCCCCCACCACCACCCAGGCCTGCCAGTCCCTCTCATGCTGCCACACATGAAGAGGCAGGACGGTTCAGTGGTAAGCGCAGCTCTCCGGAGGCAGAGCGCCTGGGGTCCTATGCCATTTCTGAGATGCTAAATATCCTTGGGCAAGTGACTCCCACTACTGTGCCTCAGTTTCCACATCTTCAAGATGACGACAGTAGCAGTAGTTTGGAAGATTATTGTAAGGACTGAGAAAACACATACACTCAAAGTAGCTTTTTTTTTTTTTTTTGAAAAGCTCCCAGTGCTTCCCTGGTGGCTCAGTCAGTGGTGAAGAATCTGCCTGCCAATGCAGGAGACAAGGGTTTGATTCCTGCTCCGGGAAGATCCCACATGCCTCGGAGCAATTAAGCCCATGCACCAGATTACTGAGTCTGCACTCTAGAGTCTGGGAACCACAATCCCTGAGCCCGTGAGCAGCAGCTACTGAAACTGGGGTGCTCTAGAGCCTGTGCTCCTCAACTAAGAGTAGCCCCTGCTCTTCACAACTAGAGAAAAACCCATGCAGCAACGAAGAGCATCATAGCCCAAAATAAATAAATTATATATATATATATTTTTTATTTTTAAGCTTCCGGATGATTCTGCCATGCTGCCAGAGTCAGGGAATCTCTGGTATCAGACTCTAATCTCCAACAGAGTAAAGAAGGATATCTTACTGTGTCTACTTCACAGCCTCGGTGCTTAAGTAACACAGTGTCTGGCACAAAGCTGGCCTTCTGGGAATAGATTTTGAATGAATGGATGATTCTATTTATTTGGAAGATTAAAGAACAAAGGATCCTTTCCCCAAAGCCAGGCGTGCAATCACTCCAAAAGCCAATTTCAACCTGAAACCAGTAAACCCATGCTCCTGGTCATTGAGACGTCCTGCTTGGGAACTCGGCTGTGAGATGCTGAGCTCAACTGAACACCGTCTCAGTAAATAAAGTCAATATGTAAAACTGACTCCTGGACAAACTAGGAAGAACAGACTCAATGAGATCCAAACAACACACAAAAGGGAAAAAAGACTTTCAACAGGAGACAGATTTTTGGGTATTTAAGTGTTTGGATGTATACTCCAGGTTTCTTGGTTTTTTGTCAGACTTCCAAGTTTCAGGGACCATGCCAGCTTCAGACTCAAAATGGACAAATGCGCTTTCTGAATCCTCACACCTAATTCCAGATGGAAACACTAGGAAGTGACTCTGACCAGCTCTACTGCTGGGAGAGAAGTTATTCTTAGCACAATGGTGTGGGTGGCAAGCCAGAGTTGTTTTTTTTTTTTTTTTTTTCTTATGTGATGGATGTTCAATTAGGCTGCTGAAAACTAGGACAGCATTTCTATGTATGGGGGAGAAGGTTGGAGTGGGGCAGGACCCAGCATCTCAGTGTCTTGCAGTGTTTTGCTTTTTCTCTTGTGGTGTGCCATCCAAGAGGGCTCATCTGAGGAGCTATCAGCATATGGAGTATAATGGAATTCAATGGAGAGGGCCAGGTGCTAGCTCGGCATTTGTCAAGATCAATGGAGGAAAAAAAAGCAGGCCATTTGTGTTCTTGGACAGCACTCAGACAGTAACCCAGAAGGGACAAAACCTTTCAAAACACATGACAAGAAAGGACACATTTCTCTGGCTTGTACCCTGCATGCAAGCAAGACCAGGGCAGCTGGACTGAATTAAAATGTACACAATGACCCAAAGTGAAGACAGGTAATGGGGCAGGAAGCAGTGCCAGCAAAACCAAGGAAAAAGGCTGGGACCAAACATTTCTCAAATGCCCACTCCATGCTAGGCACTGCCTGATAACATCTTGTTTATTCTCTGCAGGGTAGAATATTGCCATTTCCTGTTTACAGATAACAGCATGGAGGTACAAAGTCAAAAAACCACTCCAGTTAGTAAGTGGATGAACAGGGGTTATGAACTCCAACCCAGCCTCCAGACTCTGTGCCTTCCCATTTCTGGGCTGGAAAGCTCTGACTCAGCTCCCTGGGGGAAGGCACCAAGGGCAAGTGACCACACCTGGCCGGGGGAGGGTGGGCGGAGGCAACAGCTGGAGGGGATGCCTTCACCAGGTGCTCTGGTGCCCATGCACTCAGCTTGGAGTGAACTCTTGATTACAGCAGCAATCGCCTTCTCAGGCAGTGACCTTGCAGAGCACTTTGCCATTGGCCATGGCCGTGGAGAGCTGCAGGTCACCCGTGCCTGTGCCAGGGCACCCTTGAGTGGGAGGACAGCCTCTAGGGCCTCTGGAAGGAGACATGAGAGCAGATCTCACAGAGCTCCTTTACCCACCTAGAGAGGCGCACGGGAGAGCTAAGGTGATGAAAAGTCCAACTGCCTACGTAAAGGACTCCGACGGGCCATGGCTGTCGGACACTGGGGTGAGCCCCGCGTGCCCTACCCCTGCTATCCAAATCCATCCGAATGAGGCAAGTAGATTCTGAAATCTCAGTCTAAGGGAAGGGTGAGCCAGGTGCCACCAGCTTGATCCCCGTGACACTGGAACTGTCTCTGAGAGGAGACAGTGGCCAATTCAGGACAGCAGGGTTCTGGCCCTACCTCTTCATGGCCAGAGCTGAGTTACTTTTATCTTTCTAAACCTCAACTGCTTCACATGTGAAAGGGCAATAAAATGAACTCCCACCTCCAGGGACTCTGAAGGTGTTCTGCCTGGAGGCCAGGGCCCCCTTACCGTTTCTGCGGCCCTCCCCTCCCTCGGATTCCATGTGCTTTGCCTCTACTGGGGGTATCTCTGACCTTGCTCACAGGCTGCCAGTGGGTTACAGGAGCCCCTTCACCTAGGTGTGCAGGAGAGTTCAGTGAGTCTGAGCATGGGCTCCTGGAGCACCGGTTAGCAGTGACGACCTGTGGGCACACAAAAGCCCAGCTCTCTTGTCTCGAGATGAGACAAACTGAGAGGTAACAGAAGCTCCGCAGCTCTTCATAGGATGAGCTGAGACTTTGCCCAAAACACATACCCTCACTTGGCTTCATCCCTGTCCCTGTCCTGCATTTTCCTAGGAGTACTTCTTTAAAGAAATCACAAACCCTCATCTTAGAGTCTGGTTCTGGAGAAGACACCCTGCTTTGGGGTTACTGTGAAGATGAAATGACATCATTGCTGGAAAGTGCTTCACTCAATGCCTGGCACCCAAGCAGGGATCAATAACTAGTAGCTATTGTTCATTTTCAGATGGAACCATTATTGGAAATCACCAGTAATGACTATTTGTGACTCCCAAATGGTACTTTCATATGGATTGACCTAATGATATTTAATGACAGATCCAGCCTCTTAACAATCTCTCACCAGCTACAATGACAAACTTTTTCTAATGAAGACCACAGCCAGTTCTGGTGGGTTCCCCAAAACTGTCTTTTCTCCCTGTTCTGTCCCCTTCCTAGAATAGGACTGGCCTCGAATATCCCCTCAGTTGCTGGCTTTTGGACTCTCCTGGGCTAGGTACAAATACACTTGTTATTTCACCAGAAGCCCACGGAATTGGGACCCCACCTAAAACAGGAGGAAGGGCAGGGGTGTGGCTGGGAGAGAGCAATCAGTATTTGTCAAGTGGAAAAGACTAGATCATAAATAGGAAAAATGTTTTCAACTTTTCCCAAGGGCAATGTTTTGTAAACATATTTTTATTTTATTTTCCTGGAAAGATGACTTTGGTGGCCTCTTAGAGCAGGCTGTTGTGAACCAACTCTTTGAAGGGCCATGGTGTATTTATGGCACATTTCAGCTTCAAACACTGAACAAATGACTCCTGTGTTCGTGTCGGCGTGGCACACCTGACTGACAGAGACATGAAAAGTGCAGGAAAATTGTTGTTTATATTTCCTCTAGCTATCGCTGCTCCAACCTCATGACAATGGGGAAAGTTTACGGTACAAATAATCCATCTGCTATCTCACCCCAAACACGGCCTCCCCTCCCGTCACGAGGGGACCCTATGGAGGCTGAGCATCACACACAGCCATGGCTTCAATCACAGAGGAAACCAAGAGCCAGGCAGAGATGGGCTGGTGGCAGATAAGCGACAGAGAAAATGAACCTGAAAATATCGGAGCAGGCGGGCACCAAATGATCTGCTTAATTGGCAAATCTCAGCCATAAGGGACCATGCAGCTGTTGAGCTTGGAGAGAAGGTATTGGTCAGGTCCCCAGGCAGCAGGGACCCTGGGCAGGGAACAAAACCTGTCCTGAGTGGGGGTCAGCTCACTGCTGGGGAGTCTCAGCTGCCCAATGGCCTCAACGTGGGGCCCATTAAGTGCACACCAGCACCGAGAATACTTACCACCAAGCTTATATGTCATTTGCTCATTTCTTGTTCATCCCCGTCCTTCATCACCTCACCTCAACACACAGGCACACACTTGGATTCAAGTTCCAAAAGAGTGGGGATTTCTTTCTGACGTATCCCCAGAACCTAGAACAATGGTAGGTACTCCATATGTATTTGTCAACTGAATGAATGAAATAAAATAGCTTATATGGTCAAGACACAAAAATGCCTGTGGAGGCAATAATGACAGCCAACGATTAGATAAAATAGGATTTTGCTCATTACACTCCACTTTCTGAGACAGAGGAAAAGTCAATCCAGGTTTAGGAGGCTTTGCAACCATAAGGAATGAAACAAGGAACAGTTTCTGCTTTATTGGAAAACTCCATTCATCAGAACATCCCTGCGTAGATGTTTTGTCTGTAGAGCACAGCATATTTAGATGTTCCCAGATATTCATATGTTTAGTATTAGATAGCACCAAACTATGAGCTTTCTCAGACAAAAGCAAGAAAATTCAAATATTTGGTCGAGGAGCCAAATGCCCCAGGTTCTCAGACATGGGCTTCCAGGCGGGTACATGTGAACAGAAGGGTCTGGTGAGTCACCTGTAAGTCACAGATTGGGGAAGACTCTTATAGCTTCCCTTCTGGCTCAGACAAGACCCGAAACCGCCCCCAGTGAGGCACCGGCCCGATGTGGGGATTCCTCCCCAACCAGTGTGTGAGCACGGTCAGAGCTGTCAGATGATCCATTAATGTCTCCTTGGCAGAAGGAGAACCACGCCCGAAGTCACAGAGGGCCCACAGATGTTACGCTGGCGCTCTGCCACGGAATCACGGCCTGTGTCTCTCACCGTCATGGTTGGCCCCACAGAAAAACCTTCCAACCACCAGGCCAGACAGTGGCAGGGCCTGAGCGGCATGGAAAGTATTCTCAGTTGAGCTCTTCTAATTGAGAACAGAGCACAGAGACTCTAAAGCATTTAATTGTATATTCCAACACCAGTGTGCCAGTCACACAGAGGTCTTTGGGTCCAGATAAACCCAGGGTTACCCACAGATGAAAAAGAGAAGGTGAGTTTTGGCCTTCCTTATTTGGCTTCCCAGGTGACTCAGTGGGTAAAGAATCCACCTGCCAATGCAGAAGACACAGGCAGACATGAGTTCGATCCCTGGATTGGGAAGACCCTCCGGAGGAAGGCATGGCAAGCCACTCCAGTATTCTTGCCTGGAGAATCTCATGGACAGAGGAGCTTGGTGGGCCACAGTCTATAGGGCTGCAAAGAGTCAGACACGAGTGAAGCAGCTGATCATGCTTGCATGCACTTAGACCCTATGCAGGGCTTCCCAGGGGGCACTAGTGGTAAAGAACCTTCCAGGAGACATAGGCATGGGGTTAATTCCTTTAATTTGGGAAGATCCTCTGGAGGAGGGCATGACAAGCCACTCCAGTATTCTTGCCTGGAGAATCCCATGGACAGAGATGCCTGATGGGCTACAGTCCATAGGGTCACAAAGAGTTGGATACAACTGAAGCAACTTAGCATGCACAGGCTACCGTATTCACAGGAAGGTGGGCTGGTGGAGCCCTTGGCTGCTATTCTTCAAGGCTTTGGGCTGTCCTCACCCACAAAAAAAGGTAAAAGAGTGGGCTAGGTGGGCCTACCAAAGTGGGAAAAGCCAGAGGAAGATCCAAGAAGATGGTTACTGTCAGCTGGTGCAAAGGGCTAGACCCACAGAGGGATTACCTATAACTGCCCTGTAGCCAATAGCTACACATGGCAACCTCATGCTTAAAATACATCAAATCTGAATGGAGATGTACTCTAAGGGTAAAACACACCCTGAGTTTTGAAGATTTTGTATGAAAAAATGTAAAATACCTCATTAATAATATTTATACTGATTATATGTTGACACGAGAATATTTTGGATATACTGGGTGAAATAAATGTATGAAAATGAGTGACATCTGTTTCTTTTTTAATGTTGCTACTAGAGAATTGAGAATGACACGTGCAGGTCGTATGATATTTCTATTGGACCGCACTGGCCTAGAGCCCTGTTAGGCCAAGTCTGATTCCAATTAGCAGCATCACCTGGGAGCGTCCAGAAATGCAGATTCTTAGGTCCACCCAGACCAGCATTTTGAACAAGATGCCCAGGAGAAGCATTTTCATGTTAAAATCTGAGAAGCCCTGGCCTAGGCCATTCTGTAGGACTTTGAGTGGGGGGGGGCAGACCCCAAGAAAGAAAACTCTGGTCTGTGCAGTGTTGTGACAGGAGCCCTAGTTTCGAGGTCACTGGATCTGGCTCTTATGCCTGATGCTGCCCAGAAACTGCTGTGTGACCTTGTTTAGGTCACCGCCCCTCTCTGGGGCCTATTCCTCAATCTGCAAATGAAGAACCTGGACTAGAAGACCTTTAAAGCCCATCCAGGAGCTTTCCCTCACACCTGCTGGTGTGACTGGAATCTGCTTCTTTCACAAAGGTTCCCAGACAAACCCCAGGGAAAATTTCCTTTTTGTAACTTAAATTTTTTTTTATTTGGAGGATAACTGCTTTACAATGTTGTGTTGATTTCTGACCTACAACAACATGAATCAGCTATACACAGAAGTCGCTCAGTCGTGTCCGACTCTGCAACCCCATGGATTGTAGCCCACCAGGCTCCTCGGTCCATGGGATTTTCCAGGCATGAATACTGGAGTGGGTTACCGTTATGTATACATATACCCCCCTCTCTTGAGCCTCCCTCCCACCCTCCTCAGACATCACAGAGCACCAGGTTGAGCGCCCTGTGTTATAGGGCAACTTCCCACTAGCTATCTCCTCCCACTGTCTCAAGTTTGCTCTGTAATGTCCATGGCTCTATTCTTGCCTTGCAAATAGGTTCATCAGTATCATTTTTCTAGATCCGAGGGAAAGTTTAGCTTTCACTTTGGTTTTTGCATCTGTTCCACTCAAAACAGTTACATACAGTGTTGAATTGATATATACGTTTTCGTATGTTCCAGTATATTCTCCCTTGAGTCCTGAGAAATTTAATTAATTTTTTGTTACAGTATTTTATTACAGAGTGATTACTATGTGGTGGGACTGATTCTAAATACTTTACACCTGTTGTCTCACTTAACTCTTGCAATGACCCCAAGAAGTAGGTCTCACCATAACTTTGCTGCTGCTGCTGCTAAGTCGCTTCAGTCGTGTCCGACTCCGTGTGACCCCATAGATGGCAGCCCATCAGGCTCACCGTCCCTGGGATTCTCCAGGCAAGAACACTGGAGTGGGTTGCCATTTCCTTTTCCAGTACATGAAAGTGAAAAGTGAAAGTGAAGTCGCTGAGTCGTGTCTGACTCTGCGACCCCATGGACTGTAGCCCACCAGGCTCCTTCATGTATACATATCAATTAAAGCACAGAAAGGTTAATTAAATTGCTCAAGATCATATACCTGGTAAGTGGTCAAGTTTGGATTTCATTCCAGGTAAGCCCAACTTTTCATCCTTAACCAAAACAATAAATTCCTTCTGGGACTGCTCTGAAACTCTTACACATTTTTCTCAGCCCCCAATCTGCCAGGATGCCTCTTCTCAACTTGCCACATCTGCTTTCTGCTTCCAGGGTTCAGAATCTTCCCCTGACACTGCTGAAACCAAAACCACAGAGACTGCACCCTTGCCAGTTGTCCCTTTGGCCTCCCAGCCCTAACAGTGGATTAAGGGGAACAAGACAGAGCAGCCAGGGTGCCATATTCTTGCTCCACGCAAGGAGCAAGCATTCAGTAGAGGTGTGTTGGCCCTGACTTTGGCCATGAAGTCATTGACTGGCCAGGAGAGAAAAGGCCCAGAGGGGTAGCCTAAGACTGTTAGGCAGCAGAAATAGGGAGGAGAAAGGAAAATGTTATAGCTGATGCAAGTGAACTTTCTGCAGCCTTTGCCCGATTCCCATATGATGGTCCATATCACACATCGGCAACCATGACAATCTCTTTCTTTGAACTCAGCACCCACATGACAGACGTCTCCTGGGAAAGACATTCTGTCCGGTTGCCACACTGACATCGATACCCAGTACCCACACATTTTGACAAGGCTAGTTAAAACGGATGGGGCAGGCTGATTAATTTGTCCCCAAGGAAGTAATTAGGAAAGGGTTAATGCTAAAACAAGCCCTTTCCTTTTTAAAGATCCCTCTCTTCCCTCATGAATACATTTTTGTATGAGTAGTAAAAATAATTACTCATAAGATAATCATAGCAAGGCCACCGTAGCCAGACACGAAAAGGCAGTTTCGTTGGCCAGTTGTGAATGTGGCCTGGGGCTGGCTTGTCCAGCCTGGCCAATGTCTCCCACGCAGCACATCCCTTCTTGAGCCAACCCTCAGCCTCGAGTGTTGCTGCAGCCTTCGCCCTGAGCCCTGTTCCCAGCCCTTGCTTCTACCTGGCACACCTCTTCCTAAACTTTTCTCCTATTCCTGGTTCCAGGCTTCTTGCCTCATTTCCTGATGATGCCTTTGTCCTCATCCCTTGGAACTGACACATCACCTTGACTTTGGCAATGCCAACCTCTAAGACTAGAATTTATATTGTTCTGGTAGATGATTCCTCTTTGGCTGCTCCAGAAGCTGGCTGAGGCTGGCTCAGCCTGCTGTCCATGACTCTGACCTGGAGAGAGTCAGAGATCATTGTCACATGATCTGTATCCACAGCAAGTTTGCCTTGACTGGGGGTGGGGTGAGCAGGGACCAAGAGTGGATCATTGGAAAGACCACATCAGGATTCTTCTAACAGATTCCCAGAGTCTCTGGGAACACCATACAAGACTTACCCTCTGTTGAGTTACTCCTAGCCAGGGACTGATCTTCCAGGCCTCCTCCCGTAATCTTGCTGGGTTTGCAGAGCTAGAATGACTATATGATTTTTCATCTAAGTTGGGCTCCTTTGGCAGTGGAAATTGATGCTATTAACCATCACTGATGGCCTGGGACTATCCCAGGCTAACTGGGAGACTTTATAAAGTACCCTTACTCAAAGCCCAGCTTCCTTCTCAGTGATACAGCCTGGTAATAACCATCTCCCTATGTTGTACACACTGAATCAATGCCTCCTTTGGTGAGTCTCACTGAGACTTGTCCACAAAAAGTAACCCTAATGGCTGATGTGTTTACCAGGTGACTGATGTACTCGTCAGTGGAACCACCTAAAGCTTCCTAACAGCAGCTCTTTGAAGTCTTAGAAAGGTAGATACAATTTGTCATTCTATTTAATATATCCTCATTTTGTCTTTTAAAAAATACCTATAGATTCTATTCTCAAAATGTGAAGTGAAATTGAGGCCCAGGAGGACGCTAGCTGCGGGTTTACCCTGTGGCTTTGTGTGCCCCCTAGTTCTGCAGTGTCATCTGAGAGGCACGACAACAGCCTCACACCTGGTGTAGTAGGAGGGTGGCCACAAAACCACTTAAACTCACCGTGTCCAAAGTGTTGGTGGGGATGAATGAGAATTCTACAGATCAAGGTCTAGATCAGTTTCTGTGCTTGCCTAAGCACTTGACCCTCCCTGTACTGAGTCTTCTGATCCTCTTTTCTTGCTGTTCAGTCACCAAGTCGTGTCTGACTCTTCACGACCCACTGGACTGCAGCATCTCAGGCTTCCCTGTCCCTCACCATCTCCCAGAGTTTGTCCAGGTTCATGTCCATTGAGTCGGTGATGCCATCCAACCATCTCATCCTCTGTCTCCCTCTTTTCCTTCTACCTTCAACCTGTTCCTTTACATATGACAAATATAAGGCCAATAACCACCCCACCCCACCCCCCCGCTGCCACCCATGCAAGGGTCTTGGGGGTTTCATGATCATGCAGCTCAAAGTCCTAGGTGGGATATTTTCTCCCCCTTACATAGAGATGCTTGAGCTTGACAAAAGACCACCTCTGAGGGAGACCCTCCTCAAATGGGAGGTGTTTGTGTGGGCCCCATCCCTCCTTTCATCCCATTCTGAAGAAACCAGGAAGCAGTTCCCCCAGCAGTCACATCCAGAGTGCTGAAGTCCCCAGCAGTCTCATCTGAATGGAGGCTGAGGGGCAGCCTGGG
This sequence comes from Nanger dama, assembly GCA_917880005.1. NCBI lineage: Eukaryota > Metazoa > Chordata > Mammalia > Artiodactyla > Bovidae > Nanger > Nanger dama. The sequence goes on along the minus strand of CAKJTW010000085.1, from coordinate 1,946,215 downwards.
GCACAGAAGCTCCGGGTCCAGTCTCCTAGATTCAGCTGAGTGTGACTTCCTCAGCGAGTCCTGATCTAACCCTGCAGGGAGGGCAAGGCTCTCACCTTTGATATCTCACAGTCTCTGCATTATCCCTCCCACCTAGCAAGGTCCTACCCACTTACACAGCAAGTAGACAGGCACACACACACACACACACACACACACACACACACACACACACACAGTCTGGTCCAGGAACATACAGTCACTCCTTTTTCTCTGGAACCTGCAGCCATTTGTCATGTCTGAGGATTTAGTACATCTACTGCTGAATTCCTTCTTCCCCTCCTCTACCTCCTTCTAGCAGACTTACAATTTCCCTGGAGATGAAAGGATAATTTAAAAATTAACTTATTTTCCCAGTCTTTCTCTATAGCTCCAGGAAATATCCTCCAGATCAAAACACACAGGTCCTGGAAGGTAATGATTAGGAGGGGGCTTGATGGGGATGCTGGTTGCTGATAATGTTGTGTGCCTTGACCTGGGTGGTGATTAGCTAGGTGTGTTCATTTTGAGATGATTCATTCACCTCTATATGTATAATGTGTGCTTTCTTCTGAATGCCTGTACTACTTCAATGAAAGTTTAAATTTGAAAACTAGCGCAGGGTGAGAGGGAAGCCTTTAACTGGAGACCTGCTGTCTGGACAAGAAATCTTTCGCTCTTTTTTTCTGGTTCTCACCTATTAATACAGTGGCTATTGGGCTGCTGGAGCTGCCACGGTTTCAAAGATGCGAGGCTGAAGGCCAGCACTGTCTCCTTGCTTCCAGGAAGAAATCTGTATTGACAGCATAGTCATCTTTAATTTCACGCTGCCCCTCTAAGACTCTGGGCAGACTCACCCTCCTGGACTATTGTGAGGAGGTCCTTAGACGAGAGGCAAGGTGGTTGTGGGCTCACAGTCTGAGATGCACCAAACTATGGTGATGACAAGAGGTGGGTTATGCAAAGGAGAAGCAGGGGACCTAAGTGTTTGGAGGCAGACAGATAAACCTGTGTTGAAACTCTGACTCTGCCACTTAGTAGCCATGTAACCTTGGGAAAATGATATGAACTTGCTAATCTTCAATTTCTGCATCTGTAAAATGGGGCTAATGACAGTGTTGATTGCTGTAGGAATTACCTGTACTGCATATAAAGGGTTTTGCCCAGGGCCTGCAAAAATACAAGCACCCATTAATGACTATAAGTTATAATCCAGTCCAACCCCCTCACTTTATGTGAGAATAGTAAGACCTAGAAAGGGAGTACCTTGTCGAAGGTCACAGAGTCAGGATGTGACAACGACAAGGACTGTCAGTCTGGTGCCTCCTTAAAGGCACAGGCGACAGGGCTGGGGACAACCTGGGGAGCAAGAGGGTGCTGCCTTCCTGGGAGATGGTGGGTGGAGAGACACCAGATTATGATGATGACAAGCAGCAGATGGGAGAAGGGAGAAGCAGGGGACCTAAGAGAAAGGAAGAGCCTGGAAAGAGCCTATGGGGAGGCGCTGGGGGTGAGGTGGGCACAGCACAGGGAACAGAACAATAAAGGGGCCGTACAGTCAAAGCACAGGGAGCCAGGGGAGTGCACGAGACCCCCTCAGCCATGCTGGGAACAGGGGACTTTACCCTAAGGGATGGGAGAAGCCACCACAGGATTTCAAGCTGGGAAGTAATAGAATGAGATTTGCCCTTTGGAAAGGAGCTCTGAGAGTGAGCCCAGGTCCAAAGGCAGCAACAGGTACAGGGTGGGATCCTGTAGCCTCATATAATTCCCATGGCTGCAGCAGCGGGGCCCCTTAGGGGCCGGATCATCTTCGCTGGACAGATGGGGAAACTGCGGACCAGAGAGGGACAGTGACTTGCCAAACATAACACAGCAACTTAGAGGCAGAGATGATAGGTCTGCTTCCTCTGTCTCCAGGAACAGTCCCTGCTGCACCCACAGTCATCCCTGACTTGCATGGAGGTCTCATTCATTGGCATGAAAGTCTTTTAACCCCACACAGATCAATGGACTCTTAAGTAGGAAAGAACATGTTTTAGGTCTAGAGGTACAAAACACATCTTTGCAGAACGTAGGCATTTAAGTGTATGGCCTTTTATGTGGGCCCTCGCTCTGTTCCCCAGTCACTCAATTCTTCCTTTCTTTTCTTCATTTACAGTATCTTGGGGCCCAGCCTCAGCCTGGCTGCGTCTGCAGACCTGTTCAAGTATAGACTGGGAAGGAGTGTGGCCATGGGCACAATTCCAGCCTGGAGCCAGCTTCCTCATCCCTATCTATGGCTGGGTCTGGACATTCCTAAGGATTCTTCGTCAACCGGTCCCCCAGATGGATGATATCATGGGCCTTTGAAATGAGAGGAAAACTCCTGCTAGGCTGGAAATTAAGGTGATTCAAAGCCAGACGGCAGAGCTTCCAAACAGAGAGGGTAGGACAAGTCATCCAAACACACCAAGCTGAGAAGTTGGTTGGGCCTTCAGGGATGAAGCTGTTGGGGTTGCTGTGGAAGCAGGGCTCAAGGTGGACTTCACAGCTGGGCCTCCTCTGAGGGTTCAGACTGGGGTCAGCATTTGGGCCTTGCCCCCTTCTCCCTTGCAATTTCAATTTGACCCCAGGAAGAGTCTTTGGCTTTCTCTGAGAAATGGATTTCCAGGTCCTGGCCCTGCTTGAATCTGTATTTATGGAGTGAAGGACTTAGGATGGGAAATTAACACCCAGTGACCACCTGTCACATACCAGGCACTATGCTGGGGGACCAGGGGTATAATGGCCCAATGTGCAGCAAGGTAGCAACCCATAGCTGTTTAGGCCACAGGGGACAAGACCAGCCTGGGCGTATAGGGAGGCCTCTTCCCTTGAAGGGAAGGGGTATTCCCGTAGCTGATCACCCTGGAGGGGCAGAAAATGCGACGAGGCTCTGGACTGGCTGGGGGATGAAGGAGAGGTGTTCTTCACCATGGGAAACTGCATCAGACCTGCTGTATGGAGAGGCCATGAGGGGTCTGGGGGCCAGTGGGCTGCCCTCAGCTACATGGACACCATCCAGGAGCCAGAGAGCACCTCGCCACCACTGTTTACCATGGTGGAAGCAGCAGCAGCTCAAGGTAACAGCAAGTTTTGGTGATAATCAACATTTATGTGATGCTCAAGGGGGCACGACTGAGTATCTGCCTCTCCTCCGAGAAGTGGGAGCAACCCAGACTGACCTTGAGTTGCGGCAAGCACTTCCTCTTCACCCCTGGGCTCTCAGAGAAGGCCAGCAGTGATGATAGCTGAGCCAGCCAAGTGGTTAATGACCTCACATGGGGCAAGAATAACCCAGACTGTGAAGGACTTCCTTGGGAGTCCAGCGGTTAAGACTCTGGGCTTCCATCGCAGGGGGAGTGAACTAAGTTCACTAGTCAGGGAACTAAGTTCCCTGGTAAGGGAACTAAGATCTAGCGTGCTGTACTGCATGGCCAAAAAATTAACAAAAAGACAACCCAGCCTGTGGTGTGGGGACAAAAGGGTACCATGGGATGGAAGAACCCCTGAGGTTCTCTCTGGACCACATGAAAAGCAACACACTAGAGAACCCTTCAGAAATAGTTGGGGGACACTCCTGCAAGGGCTAATGTCCAATAAAGTAACGCAGACCATAACGGTTGACATAAGAGGAAACGTAACTCTATCTTGAACTGAGTTTAGGGACATACAGATGATCTATTACCTCACTTTTTTTTTTTTCACTTCAGTAACCCTTTAAGGAAACAGGTAATTCTTATCCCTACGTTATAGACAAAGAAACTAATATTCTGAGTGATCTCCAGCTTTTAGATTTCACAGATGAGCAAGTTGAAAAACACTGGAGGAGCACATCTGGCTTGCTCACTTTTATTTAGTATTCCTAAATTAGGAAATTGAAAACCTTCAAATTGCTAACATCTCCATTCACTTATTGTTTTTCAGGTAGAAGAAAGGATCTTGTCAACAATGAAGCAGATAAGCTAATGAGTATAAAGGCTGGTCTTAATAGAGTTATAGTGTGGAAGAATTGACTATCCTTCTCACCTCCTTGAAGACCTGTGAGAGGTGGCCCTGTACGTGTGATCTGTGGAGTCAAGTTGGCATTCCCAGGGACTGAGTGATTCACCTAGCCCAAAAGAGGCAGAACTAGCTGTGCTCTCCTGTGTTCAGGGCAGAGGGGACCCACAGATGCTCTCTGGGGCGCTCCAGGGCCTTGTCTGACTGTCCTGCCCACTGGCCTCTTGGATGAACTCAACCATTGGGCTGAGAAATCAACAAGTAACGCCAGTGTGGAGGAGTTTGCTGAGCTCGGCACGGCACGGCTTCCTCTGCACCAAGCAGGGCACCTAACAAGCCAAACCTTGCCAGGACACAAGTAGATAAAGAGAAAGGGCAGCCCAAGGCTCCAATATGGTCAGGCCATACGAGATGCTGGCTCTCTTGCTGTCTGTATATCCCCTGCTTGGCCAGCCCCAGGCTTCACTCATATGACTGACCTTCCCTCCTAATCATGGAACCTAATCAGTAAATGCCTACATACTTGCCCCCAGGCCTCAGCTAGTGACTGTCCTAATCTTTAGATCACAACATCTCCAGTTTGATAGCTTATCAAAAGGGCAGCTAGGGGCATGCTTCTCTACTCGTTTCCCTGGTAACTGACAGCCAATCTGATGTCAGTTTCCCCTATAACCGGTAACTCCTCCCTCCATTCACCCTCCCCGCTGGAAGCGAAGACAACTGCCATGTCCTGCTCGCCATCTGCCGCACACAGGGAGGTGTTGCTCCAGGACCTTGCTTCAGACATGAAGGTCCCCCTTCCATTAAACCATTGATGTCTCTGTCCCTGAGTCCAGCCTTCTGCTTCCGTCTTGATGCTGGGCAAGTACAGGGCTTGCAGGCCTCTGGGGTGAAGCCCAATATCTCTCTCTTCTCTTTCAGGAAAACACATTTTTGCACCTTCATCCCCCAGCTGTTGCCATGAGGCTTTCTGCTTCCTGGACAGCCTGCTTGGTGGAAGCACCAAACCATTCTCTCTCCCTAGCTGTCCTTGGTCAATGGGCTTAGATGGATCTCAGAACAAGACCACCTATGGGTCCCCCAAATCCAGGGCATTCTTGCCTCAGAGAATCACAAAATATTAACACTGCAACGAACTTAAAGGATAATTTAATCCAACTTCTCCCATTTTGTGTATAAAAGGCAAAGAAAGCAGCTACTAAAACCCAGGTCTTCTAACATTTAGCTGGGGCCAGGGGGCATAATTGACAAACCACAGAGGAACTTAGGTTGGCGTCTAGTCCTCCTTCATCCTAATTGTGAGACCATGGGTGAACCTTCACTTCTCTGAACTTCAATGTTTTCAACTGAAAACATGCAAATTATACCAGTCTCCAGGGGCCCCTCAGGGATTAACTAGGCCATGTGCCTAGTCCATAGTTCCTTTTGGGCAGCTCACTAACTTCTTTAAGGCTCAGTGGTTCCATCTGTTAAGTGGGGATAATAATTGGATTACAGGAGCTAATGCCTGTATGTAAAGGTTTAGCCCAGTGCTCAGCAAGCAGTACATGGAAGCAATTGTTACTAGCACGTTAGCATCATCAGCCCCTTCTCTCTGTGTAGATTCCCCAGGTGGCTTCCTGACCATCTGGCTGGAGGAAGTGCCCAGTGGGCATCCATGCAAGTCTCTGGATACTAGACATGCGCTGTTGTGGATGGAATTCCTAGACCTCAAACCCTGACTTGCCAGGGGCTGCCTGGGGTCTCAGAGTCACAGACCATCATCAGCACAAAGGATGGTCTTCCCAAGATGGGGAATCCATCGCTAGACTCCAATAATCTTGTCTCTTGTTCTGGAGGATTTAGGCAGACCAGTGGGGCATTTCTGTCAAAGAATCAGGTCAGTGAGCTTAAAAAGACTAAAGTCAGCCTGCTGCCAACCCAGCCAGCCATTTCACGGGGAGTGGAGGAACCACCCCCAACTTTGAGAAGCAGAGAGCTGAGTTCAAGTGCTAACTTGGCCACTAACTAGTGGTCCTACTCAAAGCCTCAATTTCCTCAGCTGGAAAATGAGGACTATCAACACTATCCTTAATAAATGCTGTGAAAAGTAAACTGAAAGCTGATGACTGCTTAGCTTAGTGCACGGCACACTGCCATTATTTAATGAGGACCCCGTTAAAGCACAGAACACCCAGGCCAGGGACATCCCCGAGAGGCTCTAGCTGCTGTGCATGACACAGTCCCCTGAACGTAGATCGTTTGAATTCAGATCCTGACTCCGCCTCTCTTTCTACTAAGCTAGTTAACCTTTCTGTGCCTCAGTTTCTGTATCTGTGAATGGAGATAATAATAGTACCCACCTCAGTGAGCTTATGATGGCTAAGTTTTTAAAGTACTTAGAACAGTGCCAGGCACATACTAAGTGCTCAGTAAATGTTGGCTATTCATAATAGAACTCAGTGATTTCTCATCAGCCCAAAATGAACTCCGGAAATGTGAATTTCAGGAAGCTCATTATCGCCCTGCCTTTCTGAAATGACAGATGGGCAGAAGGCATGAGACCCACAGCTTTCTTCTGCATCAGTTCCTTCCCAAGCGAAGGAGCTCCACTTTCTGATAACAATTGCCACTCCTAGGATGCCTGCCATGTGCCTGCTGCTTTACAGATTTTACCCCCGATGCTTATGATAGCCCTTTAAAATAGACATTGTGATCCCCATTCTGTGGCTCTTCAGGTGATGCTAGTGGTAAAGAGCCCACCCGACCAGGGCAGGACGCACTAGAGACATGGGTTTGACCCCTGGGTGGGGAAGATCCCCCAGAGAAGAGCCTGGCCACCCACTCCAGTATTTTTTGCCTGGAGGGCTCCATGGACAGAGGAGCCTGGTGGGGTACAGTCCACAGAGTGAAAAAGAGTTGGACACGACTGAGACGATTCGCCACTCACGTATGCATCCCCATTTTACAGATAAGGAAGCTGAGGTTTAGAGAGGTGAAATGGCTTGCTCAGGGAGCCCAGTGGGCAGGGACAGAAGCAGGATTGAACACCGGTCTGTCTGGCTCCACAGCCACAGAACTGCCTTGCTTACCTCAACAGAGTGGGGCTCTGGGTCTCTTTTGTGGGTGTGGGTGTGCCGACCAGTTCCTCAGCATCATTCAGCTTCACTGGGCTGGCTGAGGCGGTTGATATTTAAAAAACTGGAGGGTAAGGAGAAAAGAAAAAAAAACAACTCTAAAAACAATAAACGGTGATTCAGACTGAGTCTTAACTCAGGCGGTTACGGGAAACTGGCGGGAAGCAACAGCCTTAGTCACTGAGGAATGGCTGAGCCCCTGACTCATGGGCAGCAGGTCACGCTGCTTGGGACAGAAGCCAGCCCTGCTTTCAGTGCCAGAAAGGCAGGAAAAAGCTCTGGCCAGGGGGCCTAGAGGGGGTGGGTGGGATGCTCGTGGTGCCGTAGAGCAGGAGATGAAAGGAATGATGACCTGGAGAAAGAGATGCTTTGTAAGGGAGGGTCCAGGCTTGCCCTGGCTTCTGTAACAGCTAAACTCCCAGGTCTGACGTTCCTGCCCCTGTCCATAGCCTCCCTCATCTTTCTCAGCCTGATTTCCTTCAGTTCTCACTGAAACACTGCACACTCCAGTCAGCTGGGATGGTCTACCATCCCTCAGACGCCCTCCTGCTCCCGTTAGTGCCTGGAATGTTCTTGCCCCTTGTTCCCTTCCAGCCCTTGGGTCCACTCTTTGCCTCTTCTTCACCGGGCCTCCTCTCCTGCCTCCAGCTCTAAATTCAGGCCTTGGCTTCTCAAATATTTGTAGAACATATAGTATACTAAATTCCATGGTAATTGCTGGAAATACAAAGGTGGGTTAGGTGCAGTCCCTGTTTTCTGGAAGCTCACGTCTTGTATCCCCTTCAGTGAGGAACCAGATGTATACATGTAAATAGAGAGTAATCTCCACAAAAGAAGAGTTCTGATATGGGTAAACCCACTCTGGGAAGCAGGGAAGGCTTCCTGGAGGAGGGGATGTTTGAGTTGAATCTTGCAATGTAGAAATTAGGAGATGGTGAGTTGGGAAAGCATAGAAAATAATCTGTCTTCTAAACTGTCAAAAATAAAAATTCAGGCAAGTAATAGAAGGTTTTTGACAAAAACAAGTTGGAAGAGGGGAGTAGAAATGGAGGAAAAAACCCAGAGAAGCAAAATAACAGTCTCTGTAAATCCCGTCAAAATTTTGGAGTAATTCTTGCCAGCCTTCCCTCAGCATATTTCTATGTGTGTAGACATATACATTAAAAAAGTACAGAAACATGTTAATCTGTTCTCTAGTCTGCTTTTTACATTCAGCTACATGGAATCTTTTCATGTCAGTATATACCAGTCAACATAATACAAAGGTCATGACTTATCTGCCCCGAGAGAGGTTCTGTTTGGCTCCTGTTCAAATTCTGCACTTGCACACCTAACGCTCTGGGCTATCGGAGCTCTTTCTCCCCAAGGAGCTTTTTTCTTGTCTTAAATGCGAATGAGATCGGCTCCTTTGTTTGCATTGCATGCCTGGCTGGTCCAGGCTCTGGCATCGGAGCCCTGATCCTGAACATTCGTGTGGTTATGTCGTATTCTAGACCACGAAGCACCTTGAATTCCCTGGCGTCTTATCCTCACTTCTCTTTTGACACTGCCAATTTCTACCAAAAAACAGTCATTAATCGGGGTGGGCTCCTCAGATACAGGCTCCACACCTGACATTTCTCTCTCTCCTTCTGACCCACAGAACCCAGCACAGCTCCACGGTGACTCTTGCTCAAAAAGTGGTCACTAAGCACTTGACAAAGGGACAGAGAAGAAAATACAGGGTCACGGCTTGACCTCTCCTAATTCAAGTGAGCTGCCCTCCCCCTTCTCCCATCCCAGATCCTATAGCAGGTGGAGGACAGGGGCTCCAGAGTAAGCCTTCCCCTGGCTCACACCTGGTTCCCCCACTTACCAGGCTCTGCAAGTTCCTAAATCTCTCCAGCTTTCAACTTCTCTTGTGCAGAATGATCCCATGAACTGTGCCTATCTCTCCAGGTTGCTGTGAGGTTCAGTCTATACGAGAAGACCTTCTAAGAGACTCTGCTGCACCATCACAACTGTTAACCACTGTTTTTACTCTTGCCATCCCATCATCTTATACTCTCAACTCCCCTCTGGAGGAGGCATTCCTCTTTGTCAGTTCCCCTGCCTCTACTCTGGGGGCACAGTCTTGCCCTGCAGAGAAGGGTCTCAGGCTGGCACCCGACCTGACAAAGGGAGTGAAGCCTGTTCTCGAAGGAGGAGGATGCAGGGAGGACGGCCAGCAGCTTCCAGGCCTCTGGAAAACCTCAGTGAATCAGGCAAGGGGTAGGCAAGCTTTTTCTGTAAAGAGCCGGTTAGGAACTACTTTTTAATTTACTTTTTAACACATGAGAGTGTTATTCAATAACTCTTTTTTAATTAAAATTTTTTTATTGGAGAAGGCAATGGCATCCCACTCCAGTACTCTTGCCTGGAAACTCCCATGGACAGAGGAGCCTGGTGGGCTGCAATCCATGGTGTCGTTGAGTCAGACACAACTAAATGACTTCAGTTTCACTTTTCACTTTCATGCATTGGAGAAGGAAATGGCAACCCACTCCAGTGTTCTTGCCTGGAGAATCCCAAGGATGGCGGAGCCCAATGGGCTGCCGTCTGTGGGGTCGCACAGAGTTGGACACGACTGAAGCAACTTAGCAGCAGCGGCAGCAGGAACTACTTTTTTATTTACTTTTTAACACATGAGAGTGTTATTCAATAACTCTTTTTTAATTAAAATTTTTTTAATTGGAGGATAGTTGATTTATATCGTTATATTAGTTTCACGTGCACAGTGACGTGAACCAATTATACACATCAGTCGGTTCAGTTCAGTCGCTCAGTCGTGTCCGACTCTTTGCGACCCCATGAATCGCAGCACGCCAGGCCTCCCCATCCATCACCAACTCCTGGAGTTCATCCAAACTCACGTCCATCGAGTCGGTGATGCCGGCCAGCCATCTCATCCTCTGTCGTCCTCTTCTCCTCCTGCCCTCAATCCCTCCCACCATCAGAGTCTTTTCCAATGAGTCAACTCTTCGCATGAGGTGGCCAAAGTATTGGAGTTTCAGCCTCAGTATCAGTCCTTCTAATGAACACGTAGGACTGGTGTCCTTTAGGATGGACTCGTTGGATTTTCTTGCAGTCCAAGGGACTCACAAGAGTTTTTTCCAACACCGCAGTTCAAAAGCATCAATTCTTCAGCGCTCAGCTTCCTTCATAGTCCAACTCTCACATCCATACATGACCACTGGAAAAACCATAGCCTTGTCTAGATAGATCTTTGTTGGCAAAGTACTGTCTCTGCTTTTAATATGCTATCTAGGTTGGTCATAACTTTTCTTCCAAGGAGTAAGCGTCTTTTAATTTCATGGCTACAGTCACCATCTGCAGTGATTTTGGAGCCCCCAAAATTAAAGTCTGACACTATTTCCATTGTTTCCCTATCTATTTCCTATGAAGTAATGGGACCAGATGCCGTGATCTTTGTTTTCTGAATGTTGAGCTTTAAGCCAACTTTTTTGCTCTCCTCTTTCACTTTCATCAAGAGGCTTTTTAGTTCCTCTTCACTTTCTGCCATAAGGGTGGTGTCATCTGCATATCTGAGGTTATTGATATTTCTCCTGGCAATCTTGATTCCAGCTTGTCCTTTCAGCCCAGCGTTTCTCATAATGTACTCTGCATATAAGTTAAATAAGCAGGGTGACAGTATACAGCCTTGATGTACTCTTTTTCCTATTTGGAACCAATCTGTTGTTCCATGTCCAGTTCTAACTGTTGCTTCCTGACCTGCATACATATTTCTCAAGAGGCAGGTCAGGTGGTCTGGTATTCCCATCTCTTTCAGAATTTTCCAGTTTATTGTAATCCACACAGTCAAAGGATTTGGCATAGTCAATAAAGCAGAAATAGATGTTTTTCTGGAACTCTCTTGCTTTGATCTCTGGTTCCTCTGCCTTTCCTAAAACCAGCTTGAACATCTGGAAGTTCACGGTTCACATATTACATATACATATCTCCACCCCTCCTCAGTTTCTTCTCCTATATAAGCCATTATAGATAGGAAATATTTTAGGCTTTGCAGACCATATGGTCTCTGCTGTCACTACTCAACACGTTAGTAGCACAGAAGCAGCTATGGACAATGTAGGAACGAAGGTCGTGGCTTCCTGCCAATAAAACTTTATTTAAAAAACAGGTGGCAGGCCAAATTTGGCCCAAGGGCTATGCTTGACGGACCCTTGGGTAGACCAGTTACACCCTCATGGAGTCAGGGCCTGTGGGTTTCCTCTGCTCTGTACTCCTGAGAAACTCCTTTCTTGCCCTGAAAGCTTAGAGTCCTCATCTATCTATTGAGGAGGTTAAGACAGATCATGTTTAAGAAACATTCTGTCTCGAAAGTGCAATGCCTCTGCGCTTAGTAAGCTGTGTGACACTGGGCAACTCTGTTCTCTCCAGGTCAGTTCTCTCCTCCGTAAGGCAAAGGAGCTCCATCAGCCATTGAACCCGGACCACATGCCCAGGGGAGACTTTGGGCTGGGCAGGCCCTGAGTTTGCTACAGGAAGTCATGTTCTAGTGGCTCAGTGGTAAGAATATGCCTGCCAATGCAGGAGATGCGGGTTTGACCCCTAGGTTGGGAAGATTCCCTGGAGAAGGACATGGCCACACACTCCAATATTCTTGCCTGCAAAATCCCATGGACAGAGGAACCTGGTGGGCTACAGTCGACGGGTTGCAAAGGAGTCGGACACAACTGAGCGACTAAACAAGTCACAGACACTTGGGCACCCAGAGCACCCTCAGATGCTGCCTGGTACCCCTTGCTGCCCTCCTCCCACTGCCTGGGACCCCTGTAATCTGTCCCTGAGGGCCTGGTCGATGTTCAGCCCCACACTGCGATGCAGCCAGGTTGCTCTTGCCTGAATGGCTTTCTGGGAACTCCTTCCATAGCTGGAGTGTCATAGTTCATGTCTGACCATGCCAAGTACCCAAGGCAACTTCTCTGCAGAGTGCCAGTAGCCGGGCCAGCTGGGTGTGGCGTCATCATGGACTGGACCAGACCACAGCATGCCTTGGAGGTCAGTGGGGTCACAGACTTCCCTGCTCTATGAGGCTGATCTTAGAGCCTCTTTGTAGCCAGAAGCCTTCATTCTGCCCTTCAGACGTACCACGTTGTCTCCTGGCATGCTTCCTAGGCACACTCACACACACATGCATACACATGTGCGTGTGCGCGCACGTGCGCGCACACACACACACACACACAATCACCCTGTGTCTTTACATCCTAGGAAATGTCTTAAAGATCTAAGGAGAGTCAGGAAGCTCTCCAGACCCAACCAAATGCTGCTTTTATCCCCATAAAAAAGAAAACCAGCTGCTCCAGCCTGACCCATAACAAGGCAGGCCTTAGAAGATGAATTGAGTCAGCAGTGGGGAACCACGAAACCCTTGTGACCTGACTGCTGAGAGGCAGGACGGGGCCAGGCTCAGGTCATCAGGAGCTGATGTGCCAATGGCAATGGCACGGCCATCAGCCTAGGCAATTCTCCCTGGCAGATGCCTCCACCCCACAGAGCGCGTGACTTCCCATCTTCCCTGGGGTATTGGGATAACAAAGGCTGTGCCCCAGCACCATTGTACAGCTGGGGAAGGCCGGAAACCAAGCTGCAGGAAACTGGTTGCTATGGTTTCCTTGAGCGTAATGCCATAGAAATCGCTTTCTAAAAAAAATAATAATAAGGTTTCTGTTTTGGGGTTTTTATTTTCAGGGAGACATAAGGGGAGAAACATTTATTTCAGTGTTTACTATAATCCAGGCATTGAACTGGGTTCTAAATCCTCATAGTAAGCCACTGGGTTTGGTGCTAACAGCTCCATTTTGCAAATGGAAATATGGAAGAACAGAGAGGTTAGGACACCTGCCCACAGACACCCAGATGGAAGGCAGCAGAGCAGTTTGGAACCCAAGATTGTCAAACTCTAGTGCTTGCTTCCTTTTCAGTGTACACACCAGGATTTGGGAGATTATATAATCCAGATGATTCTTACCACTGAGGCTCTGGAGCGAGGGGGTAGGAGAGAGGAGCAAGAGGACAGGGAAGGAGCTAAATCAGAAATTAGCGAGTGGAGGGAACTTCCCTGGTGGTCCAGTGGCTAAGATTTTGTACTTCCACCACAGGAGGAACAGGTTCAATCCCTGGTTGGGGAACTAATATTTCACATGGTGCCCCTAGGTGCAGCCAAAAATTAAAAAAGAAAGAAATAAGGGAGCCGAGGAGTGAGGTCCCTGGTAGCTTCTGATGTGCAAGCGAGCACCAGGCTCCCCAGGCTCTCAGGATTGGTGGAGAGATCGCAGGATTTGGAAGGGAAGGGCCTGAGGTTAAGGGCCAATGTCCCTACTTTCAGTTTGAGCCTCAGTTTCCACATCTGCACAAATGGGAATAATAAACTTACCCGCCTCATAGGGTTTTTATAAAGATTAAGTAAAATCATCCCTGTCAAATGTGTGACACAGAGTAAGCACACAGTAAACGTAAGCCTTCTGGCTATTGTTATCATTATTAATTATGCTATTTGTGAAAAGAAACCTATAAATTATAAATTGTTGTGCAAATATCAACAACTTAAGGGGAACTTGGGGCTAACTTAATGGAGGGACCCTGGAAGTGGCTGGTGCATGTGGCAACTCCCCCACTCCAAGCCACATGGCCCTGAGGCCCTGATTTACCCGGGGATGGGAGACTTCCCACCGCACACCCCTCTGGAAGGACAGTGATGCATGCGCTGGTCCCAGGTGCATTAGTCCTTACTCAGCACCTAGTGTATGCCATGCCTTGTGCCAAGAGGAATACAGAGATATGACATCGTCTCTGCTCTCCAGAACCTCTCAGACTGTGAAGAAGAAAGAGTGGCGAACACACTGGATGTTCACTGAGAGTCTTGCCTCCTCTACTGGGGCATGTACAATGGTTGTGTAGAGGAAGATCCCTACAGGAGAAAAGAGAAAGAGAGAGGGTGTGTGTGTGTGTGTGTGTGTGTGTGTGTGTGTGATGGTGGGCAGGGAAGACTTCTGCATGAGAGGGGCATTTAAATTAAGCTTTAAAGGTACATGGAAGTTCGTCAAGGGAGACGTGCAAGAGGGGCTTCCCAGGTGGTGCAGTGGTAAAGAATCCACCTGCCAACTCAGGAGATGTGGGTTCAATCCCTGGGTCTGGAAGATCTCTTGGAGAAGGAAATGGCAAGCCACTCCAGTATTCTTGCCTGGGAAATCCCACGGACAGAGAAGCCTGGGGGGCTATAAAATCCATGGGGTTGCAAAGGAGTCAGACCTGACTTAGCAACTGAACAACAACAACGTGGGAGATGGCAGAGGTGGAAAAGGAAAAATAGCTACAAAGATCTCAGGGAATCTGGAGAACATACGATTCGAGTTTCAAGTGCATAAGCACAGTGTGGAGCTGGGGAAGGCTGGGGAAGTGGGTAGGATGAGAGAGGAAATGGAAAAGAGGGCTGGGGTCAGGCTGTGTAGGGTCTTCCGTGGTATGCTAAGGATCATGGAGGTTTCCTGTAGTTACGACAAGGAAAGGAAGCTGCTGTGTGTGTGAGGGGTGTGACTAGAGGTCTACAGAGGCCCTGGGAGAGTTAGGATAGTAGCTGTGAGGTTAGAAGGCGAGCCACCCTTTATTTTGAGTTCTTACTCTGTGCCAGGATCCCTGCTCATCCCTTCTCATGAATTCCGTACTTTAATCCTCACCCAAACTTCACAGGGTGGTCCCACAATTACCCCATTTTGCAGATGAGGAAACAGAGATTTGGCAAAGTTCGACACCAGATTCAAGCTCAAGTAGGCTGGCTCTTTCCCCTTCCAGTGAAGAAAGGAAGCCCAAGACTCAGGGAAACCTGCTTTCTGGGTGACCTCATCCACAGACACTTCCAGCTGTCACCACACGTCCATTGAGATTCCTTTCTGGGACTGTCTCCTTTCTCTTGAAGAATGTAAGCCTGGCCCAGCATAACAATCCTGGGAGAACAAACTCCCCCTTCTGACGCTGGGAGAAGGGAGGAGAGGAATTCAACCTGCAGGGCTGGTTGCTGGTAACCTTCCATTGAGAAAAACTCGTCTGGGAGCCGCTGCCATTCCTGCCTGTCAAGGGCGGCACGCACAAGGGCTGTCTTCCCAGAAAGGAAGATGGACACATGTGCGCCTTCTGAGAGTTCGCGCTCACAGTCCTCTTGTGCAAAAATCCCTCCAGAGTGGAAATGAAAATAAGACTTGGGACGTGGTGATCGTTAGGCCGGTCTCCGAAGGTCCTCTATGTAGCCTGGGGAAGAATTGACTGCAGCGCTTGTGATCAGAAGGAATAAGGAAGGTAAGTGGGACCAGCAGGAGAGAGGAAGAGCTTGATGCTCAGCCAAGAGCTCCTTCACTCCCTGGGCCAGAGGCACTTGGCCGCTCGGCCCAGGCCTGACGAGGACCAGAGCTGCTCTCCAAGTGCCCCTGAGTTGCTCTTACTTAATTAGCTGCGTGGCCATAAAAGGCTGGCTCAGCTCAGAGGAGGTGCCTGGCCCCAAGAAACAGCAAACGGAGTGTCATAAAAACACAGCCCCAAGAAGGGGAAAGGGCAGGGCAGGGCGGGAAATTCAAATCATAATGGATGTGCTGTTTCTAACAGCCGCGGCCCATCCTGTCCTGGAGGGAGGCTGGGTCCCTGCCCCTGAGTCGTGCTGGGCCCAGGCCTAGCCTGTCACAGAAGGAAGCGAACAGGTCCTGGGAGGACAAAGAGCTTTGGTGCACGTGTGCTGTTTCATCAAAGCAAAACATAACGCCCGGTGGCTTCGCTGGTGGTTCAGTGGCTGAGACTCTGCGCTCCCAATGCAGGGTGCCTGGGTTCAATCCTGGTCAGGGACCTAGAGCCCACATGGCACAACTTAAAAAAAAAAAAAAAAAAATCCCACGTACTGCAACTAGGACTAATTAATTGTTTAGTTACTTTTTAAAAAACATAATGTTTAAAAACTTTTAATCCTTCCTTTAAAACCAATTCTGGAATTTCTTCATAACTGAATATTATGTCACTCAGTGTTCCCTTCTTCCTCCAATTAAGACTCCATATAAGAAATTCCTTATAGGACTTGGTGTGAAGGAGCCTATTGTCAGAGGAGTTGGGTTAAGAGGGTGGTGAGAGAAGAGGTTTAGAGTCAAATTCCTCTGGATTTAAATACTAGCTGTGTGACCTTAAGGAAATCAGTTAACCTCTCTGATTTTTATTGGTTAAATGAAGATTGTTGTTGAATGAGGATTATTGTTAAATGAGGATAATAATAATATCCACTCCTGAGAATTGTTAGAAGAATTAAAATTCTGTGTATAAGGCATAGGGCACAGTGCCCGCTACATAGTAGATGCTCAATAAACACAGTTGTGCATAAATACATTTATAAAACACAATGTAGCTCCTCTAAATTCTTGGTGCTGTAAATGGAGATAATAAAGTTTATCATCAGAGGGCTGCCATGTGAGAATACCTTCCAAAATAATGGTGCTTTTTAGCATCAATCCCCTTCTCTTTCTCTCCCTGGCCTCTGCTTATGCCTCAGCTGCTGAGAGGCTCAGAACCATATCCAATGTCTACTCCAGCTCTTGGGGTGCAAGTTGTTTCTGATTTCTCTTTCTAGCAACCCTCTTATAAGCATGTTTCTTGTAATCTGTCTCAGATTTTCTTTGGAGAAGGACTGAGAGCCAGTGAATAAACAGACTCACACAAGTCTACATTTTGTGCCTGGGGAACTCTGCCCTGTGTCTCTGCCTGACTTTCTAAGACCTAAATCCTCTTTGTCTGGAAGGTGCCATAAGCTGCCTGCTGGGAGCTGCATGGCCCCTGGTCCCTGAACGATTCAGAGATGAAGGGCACTCTGCCTCCCCTGCCGGCCAGTCCAGAGCCCGAGCTGGTCTAGGTGGGATGTGTGCGCTCTCAGCTTCTGTCAGGATTCTTCCTCACACCCTCCGTCTGCCGCTCAGTCGGTGCCAATCACCCTCAGTGCATCCCTAGCGCCCTCCTTATCCTGGGGCCGCACAGGGGAAAGTGCTCTTGCCGGTCACCTTCACGGGGCATTTGCCCAGGGCTCACTGAGTCCCAAAGGCCCCTCCAAGAGGCGGGTCCCATCATTTTGCCTGTTTTGCAGGGAGAGAGTTAACACTTGGAGAAACAGAATAACTTGCTTCATCAAAGTCAGAGGCAGGAACACACGCCGTGTCAAGGAAGGTGTGCCAGTGGTCACTGTGACCAACCCCATTCCCTAGTGGGCCCCTCTCACTGCTGAGGGCTGGATTCAGGCTCTGTGCCTATATGAGAATTAAATAAATATGGAGAAGAAGTTAAACAACTGCACAAATCTCGAAGATTTCTTGAGTGCCGACTCAGGATCTGGCATTGGCCGAGGGACTGTGATGGGAGCTGCTTAAGCCCTGCACCTGTACTCTGCGGGGGACTGTGCTAAGTACCCTCCACTTGGAGTGCCCAGAACACATAGTGCTGGTTTATCCCTGTATGCCCTTACTCTGCTGTCCCCTCTGCCTAGATCTCACCTCTCCCCTCTTCCATCTCATTTCTGGATGGATGCTCAGGCTCAGATCAGAGAAATAGACTTCCCCAGGAAATCTACATCCCACAGTTCTCTTGGGGAACCCCATCACCTTGCTGAAATGGCCTGTTTATGAATGTCTCTCCCTCTAGTCAGGACATTTCCTACAGACGTGGATGCGTTTTGTATATCTTTGTCTTACACACACCTAGAATCACACTAAGCACACAGTAGGAGTGCCTAAAGCTTCTGCTTACCTAAATCAGGAGTTGGCAAGCTAAGGCCATGGGCCAAATCCAGCCTTTGGCTTATTCTTGAACAGTCCCTGAGATGAAATGCTGTTTACATTTTTAAAGGGTTGTAAACAACACAAAAGCAGAAATATGCAACAGAGACCACACTGTGGTTCTGCAAAGCCTAAAGTATTTACTCTCTGGGGATTGTGCAGAAAAAGTGTGCCATCCTTTGTTCTAAGTGTTGCAACTGAGCCTTGAGGGGCAGGTGGGGTGGGGGAGCTCCTGGGATGAGCGGGGTTCAGGTTGACCACAAGAAGCTTTCTGGCTGCAGGAGAAGACAGGAGCCACAGGGACAGGGAGAGAGTAAATAACGCCAGATGCCTTTGGAACAGGGGATGCTCAAGACAGATTTCATGCAGGCAGCTGAGTTCAAAGGGTGAGGAGGATTTCTGTAGTCACTATAAATAGGAGGCACTCCCACCTGAAGAATCGCACAAAAGTTCAGTGAAATGAGAGGCCCCGTATAAAGAAGACAATACTGGAGAAATCACACCATCCATCATGGAGGGATGACTGTGAGCACAAGCACGCATGCGCTAGAGCCTGTTCATTACCTGTAATGAGTTTTTAAAGGACATACGGGTTGTTGGGGAGACGAGAAAGAGGCCAAACAGTCTGACTGAGACAAACAGTGAGAACTAGATCAGAGAAACATAGCAAACGGCACTAATTGATCACCACGCTCTTTCATGAGAGGCTTGGATGTAGCTTCAATTGCCTCTCCACCTAGGCTCCAGCCCCACTCACCCTGCCCATTTGGAGTTGAAGTACATGTAATCAACTTGTCCTTTTTGACTGGGTAGAGTCCCCAAACTCCTAGTTTAACAGGAGCTTTGAGGAGAGGGGCAAAGAGGGCTGGCCTAGCCAGGTGGGCAGCTCTTGGGTGGGGTTGGAAGGACGCACGGTGCCCCTCCATTAACTGCCTTGACATTCCAAGAGGGCCAGATGAACCAGATTGTGGCTGGGAAGTGCTTAGGCCATGCTGCCGGAGAAGACAGGGTGTCATTATTTATCCACACAAAGTGCTCCGCGGTTGTTATTTCTTTATTAATAATTTCCTGTGGGCTCGGAGGTGCCCGCAGCCACGGCATCACCTCATCAGCCTCTCCCGCCCACTCTGAGATTCAGCTGCAGCTTCAAAGCCTGGGCTTTTCCTTGCGTGTGGAGGGACCAAGCAATTAGCACCCGCCTCCTGCCTCTTCTGCCCAGTGAGTCAGAGATGTGCTTGGTCAGCAGCCCCTTTCTGCCAGCCTGGCCCCTGAGGACTCCAGACACCCTGGGTGAGGAGCTACAGAGAAACTGAACCTTCTCCTTGGAACTGGGCAGGGGAGAGCACAGGTTCCCTGTTCCCAGAGCTCCCTGAGCAGAGGCAGGCACCTTCGCACATGGAGCTCATGTTATGTGGAGACCCAGCAGAGACACCGGGCATGAAGCAGGGACAAGGAGAGGCCTGGGCCCTTCTCCTGGACCTCACAGGGAACCCAGCGAGGCCAAGACTGCTGGGGAGCTCAGGGGTTAGGCCAGGGAGCAGCATACCCAGACTTCAGGGCTGAGAATAGCTAGGGAGCTGGGGCTAAGCAGAGATCTAATGGGTCAGGGGCAGCCCCTGGAGGGGAATGTGGAGGTGTGGGTGGAGCGTTCCAGGCAGAGTGATAGCAGAGGCCAGAGATGCGAGGCATACTGTGGGGGACTGAGGTTCAGAAAGGCTGGTCAGAGTGCAAGGTAGACATGATGAGATCCGGTGCTGGATCTTCGTGGGCAGGAGCCAGATCACATGGGACTTTGTCCCAAGTTGAAAGCAGGAGGACTTCTCCCCAGAGCATCAGTAGTCATGATGTGCTGGGGAGAGGCACAATTAGACGAGCATTTTAGAGAAACTTGCAATCTGGATGCCAAGTGGGAGCCCCTTTCTGACCCACTAGGCGTCACCCACGGCTAGGCAGGAAGGAGTCCCATCCACCGTGGGCCATCGTGGGCAAGCTGTGGTTTCCCTGTGGGAATCCAGTCTCAAAAGGCAGTTGAATGACCTGGGGTTTTCTAAGAGCAAAGGGAATGGGGCAGGGCAGCACCCTCTGGCCAAGCCTACACCATGCAGCTAGGTACCTCTGGCTCAAAGCCCCTTGCTCACAAGTGCTGAGCCACCTCACAGGCAGGTGTTCCAGTGGAGGACGGTGAGCAAGGCTGTGAACAGCATGGCTCCCCACTCCCTGCACTTAGTAGGTGATCAATAGAGTTATAGTGCATACTGTGCACCAGGCATTGTGCTTTGCGTATACTAACTCGTCCTGTCATCCCTAGGCTCTATGAGAGAAGTGTTATTGTTACCTACACTTTACAGATGCCACATAGAGGCCCAGAGAGGGTAAGTAACTTGCCTGAGGCTGTACAGCAAGTAAGTGGTAGAGCCATGTAAAATGAATGTGTGAGGTAAGGAAGAATAGAACAGCAAGGTCATCTGGGGCTTAGGGGGAAGAAAGTGAGATGAAATGGAGCTGAAGAGACCAAGGTGATTGTAGGGAATGTAGGCATTTTGCAGATGTCTTGTGCAATTAAATGACCTTTTGCACACCAAGGCACCGTGCAGCTTCTGACATCAAGGAGCAGCTTGATAAACCTTAGCTGCCGGATGAACCCTCTGTGCAGCGGGTATCGGCCAGAGCCCTCATCTCTTTTAATTGCCATGTGGTTGGTCACTTGCCCATCCCTCCATTTGTCCATCTATCCATCTGTTTATCCTTCATTTTACTGGTACTCAAAGAGGATGGACAATAGATAAAGGCCCAAGGCCTTCTAATTATCTCCCATAGGCCTGCCGTGTAGAGGGAATCATTTCCTAAGAATGAAAAGGGACATCATTCTCAGTTTTGAGTGTTCTGTCTGAACAGAAGCCTACTTAATACCCAAGAAGAGACAGCCAGGAGTTGGCAGTCTCACCTCTGACTCTATGATTAGATGTCTTGATGGGAAAGCACTTGAATTCTGGGCAGCCACAGCTTGGGCACAGGGCAAGGTGGCTCAGTGTCTCCTTCCTCAGCTGAGCTTGGAAACAGGGGTATGTGAAGGGCCTGAAATAAGGAGGGACAGAGAGGGAGTATCCCACCTGGCTTGAGATGATTCAAGACCAGTGTTAAACTGTAAACAGACTTCATACCACTGGGCTATAGAAAGAACCAAGGTCACTTTCCAAGGTCATTGATGGAAATAGCATTTCAGGAAGTGCAAATCTTGTTTATATGTGATTTCTTTAATGTTGTCTTTTATACATTCCCACGCAGCTCCCTCCCTGTTCTGTCTGCTCAGAATCCCTGCCTCCTCTGTCCTTCTTCCTCCCTGGAGGTGTCCCCTTGGACCCGGGGGACAGACAGATGATGGACATTCAGTCGGCACAGAGGATCCAGCATGGGACCTCCCCCAGCCCCTGGTCTAGGAACTACAACCCAACAAATGAGCTGTCTCCTCATCTTCACTCTCTCTTCCCACCTCCTGTGCCCCTAGAGCTCACCCCTGGGGAATCTGGGCAGCTTCAGCTAAGACAGGCTCCAAGGGAACTGAGAGTTACAAGGTCAATTGATGGGGGTGTGGAAACTAAGCAAGCAAGCAATTAGCTTGAGATACATGACTGTGGATTTTGAGTCACTTTCATGGTGTTGGAGAAGGAAATGGCAACCCACTCTGGTACTCTTTCCTGGAAAATTCTATGGATGGAGAAGCCTGATAGGCTATAGTCCATGGTGTCGCAAAAAGTCGGACACGACTGAGCGACTTCACTTTCACTTTGTTTGAGAAACACAAAGAAAAGGACTTGAGCTATGTTGAAATCCTTTTTGGCTTCTGCACTGTGTTCTTTTAGCTATGACATTGCTCTGGACCTAAAGCCCATAGGTCACTGCTTGTTCATTATAAGCTCATGACAAAGAAACCTATAAAACATAGATTGATCCTTGCCCAGTGAGTCCTCCCGTTTCTCAGAGACTAGGCATTGACTTGTCTCGTCAATCATTTATTCACTGATTCACTCAAGAAGCTGTTAACAAGCACCTAGCATGTTCTAGGACCTGTTCTGGGCACAGGGTACCCAGAATGTTTCCTCCTCCAGCTTCCCAGCCCCAGACCTGGGTCCTGCAGCCCACCAATAAAGCTGTCTCCTCAGCTTCACTCTTGCCCGCACCCCCACCTCCTGGAGTCCCTCAAAGCTCACCAGTGGGTATTGGCCATCCCGACTAGTGTCTTCAGGCCTGAAGAAGTTGCCAACCTGCCCCCTGTGCCTCAAGTCAGATGTCAGGTTGAAATTATTTGTGCACACTTTGGTCTTCCCTGCCTGACTATGAACATCACGAGGTCAAAGGCCATGCTTGACTGAGCTTTAAATCCCCAGAGCCCAGCACAGGGTCTGGCACAGAGTAGGCATCAGTGGGTAATTGTGGAATTTTGAAAATATCTGTTGGTTCACATTCTATCAGCCAGCAAAGTGGAGCAGGCACATCCTATGTGCAAGGCACTGGCTCTGAGGCCCAGCTGGTGAACACAACTGACGAGAGCCAGTGGCTTCTTGGGACTCGGATGACAGGAGCCCAGTCCAGGGGTGGGGACGTTGGAGTGGAGAGATAGGCTGGGGAAGGCTTTCTAGAGGAAAGTGACATTTAAATCAAGTAAGAACTAACTACAATAAGCAGTTTTCAGCGTTGGTTGCATACAAAAACAATCTGGAGAATGATATAAAAATACTGGGGAAAGGCCTCACCCCCAGAAATTCTGAAGTCTTTGACTTGGGGTGAGGCCTGAACAGTCTCCCTCTCTTTTTTAACTTCCTGAAATGATTCTAGGGCTTCCCAGGTGGTGCTAGTGGTCAAAAGCCTGCCTGCCAAAGCAGGACACATAGAAATGCAGGTCCAATTCCCAGGTCAGGAAGACCCCCCTGGAGGAGGGCATGACAACCCACTCCAGTATTGTTGCCTGGAGAATCCCAAGGACAGAGGAGCCTGGTGAGCTACAGTCCATAGGGTCTCACAGAGTCAGGACTGACACACACGCAAAATGATTCTAGTGTGAGAGGCCGGGGTGGAGTCTCGTCAAGCTCGGTGAAGGCAGAGGTGGAGGTCAAGGGGTGGGTGGGTAAGAATATTCCTCACTAGCCTGTGTAAAGGTGCTGAACTGGAAAAGAGCCTGGTGTAGCCTAGGAACTAAAAGAAATACAGTAAGGCGGAGGGAAGACAGCGAGAGGGGGCATCATTGCAGAGCCAGCTGTCAGTGCCCATTGAGTCCACAGAGGATGTCACAAGCTCTAGAAGCTGCCTTGGAGCCTACCTACTCGATTCCAGGCGAAAAGTGAACATCCAGGGCTACCTGTGTGCGAGGTCATCACCTCAAATCGCCCTTGACGATAGCCATACCGAGTGGTGGTTATTCTCTGCTGCGGATAGGCTGCTGGAGGAGGAGCTCTGAAAACATCTAGACAGGAAAGGACTATGCTGGCACCAGGAGCTCTCACAGGCTTGTTGTGGTCTTTTATACCACCCCAGATACTGAAGCTAAAGTCAGAGGAGAAAAGGAAAGCTATACTCATCTGAATGCAGAGTTTCAAAGAATAGCAAGGAGAGATAAGAAAACCTTTCTCAGTGATCAATGCAGAGAAATAGAGGAAAACAACAGAATGGGAAAGATTGGAGACCTCTTCAAGAAAATTAAAGATACCAAGGGAACACTTCATGCAAAGATGGGCACAATAAAGGACAGAAACAGTATGGACCTAACAGAAGCAGAAGATATTAAGAAAAGGTCGCAAGAATACGCAGAAGAACTATACAAAAGAGATCTTCATGACCCAGATAATCACGATGGTGTGATCACTCACTTAGAGCCAGACATCCTGGAATGCAAAGTTAAGTGGGCCTTAGGAAGCATCACTACAAACAAAGCTAGTGGAAGTGATGGAATTTCAGCTGAGCTTTTTCAAATCCTAAAAGATGATGCTGTGAAAGTGCTGCACTCTATATGCCAGCAAATTTGGAAAACTCAGCAGTGGCCACAGGACTGAAAAAGGTCAGTTTTCATTCTAAGCCCTAAGAAAGGCAATAGCATAGAATGCTCAAACTACCACACAATTGTACCCATCTTACACACTAGCAAAGTAATGCTCAAAATTCTTCAAGTGAGGCTTCAACAGTACATGAACTGAGAACTCCAGATGTTCAAGTTGGATTTAGAAAAGGCAGAGGAACCAGAGATCAAATTGCCAACATCTGTTGGATCATAGAAAAAGCAAAAGAGTTCCAGAAAAACATCTACTTCTGCTTTATTGACTACACCAAAGCCTTTGACTCTGTGGATCACAACAAACGGTGAAAAATTCTCTAAGAGTTGGGAATACCAGACCACCTGACCTGCCTCCTGAGAAATCTGTATGCAGGTCAAGAAGCAACAGTTGTTAGAACTGGACATGGAACAATGGACTGGTTCAAAATCGGGAAAGGAGTACGTCAAGGCTGTATATTGTCACCCTGCTTACTTAACTTCTGTGGAGAGTATATCATGTGAAATGCCGGGCTGTATGAAGCACAAGCTGGAATCAAGATTGACGGGAGAAATATCAATAACCTCAGATATTCAGATGAAACCACCCTTATGGCAGAAAGCAAAGAGGAACTAAAAGACTTTTGAAGAAAGTGAAAGATGAGAATGAAAATGCTGGTTTAAAATTTAACATTCAAAAACTAAGATCACAGCATCTGGTCCCATCACTTCATGGTAAATAGATGGGGAAACAAAGGAAACAGTGATAGACTTTATTTTCTTGGGCTCCAAAATCACTTCAGATGGTGACTCTAGCCATGCAATTAAAAGATGTTTGCTCCTTGGAAGAAAAGCTATGACCAATCTAGACAGCATATTAAAAAGCAGAGAGATTACTTTGCCAACAAAGATCTGTCTAGTAAAAGCTATGGTTTTTCTGGTAGTTATGTATGGATGTGAGAGTTGGAACATAAAGAAAGCTGAGCACCAAAGAATCGATGCTTTTGAACTGTGGTGTTGGAGAAGACTCTTGAGAGTCCCTTGGACTGCAAACAGATCAAATCAGTCAATCCTAAAGGAAATCAGTCCTGAATATTCATTGGAAGGACTGATGCTGAAACTCCAATACTTTGGCCACCTGATGGGAAGAACTGTCTCCTTGGAAAAGACCCTGATGCTGGAAACGATTGAAGGTGGGAGAAGGGAATGTCAGAGGATGAGATGGCTGGATGGCATTACCAACTCAATGGACATGAATTTGAGCAAGCTCTGGGAATTGGTTATGGATAGTGAGGCCTGGTGTGCTGCAGTCCATGGGGTCACAAAGAGTCAGACACGACTGAGTGAACTGAACTGAGATATTGATTCAGGGAATCTGGCTTCCATTATACATGTTGGGCCCCACCCCAGATTAACTGAATCAGAATCCCTGGCTAGTGAAGTCAGGGGAAAAACCCAGGAGAAATGCTAGAAGTCGATTAATACAGAGGAAAGAGCATGTGGATTTTTTTAACATCAGAGAAAACTAGGTTCAAATTCTGGCCCTGAAACTTTGTTACTTGAATTAACACAGATATTTAACCTCTTGGAAGCTCAGTGGTATATTTGCAGAAGGAGATTTATCATACCTCCCTGGTAAGCATGTGGGGGATTTGAGAGTAGCAATGTATTTGGGGGAGGGGGGTCCGATTGACTGTGACACAAGATTGTGATGATGATGGCGTGGTAATGATGATGCTATTTTTTCTTCTAATTTAAACTGTGAGTCACAATTCTAGAATGAAATAATCAAAGTATGATTGTAATTGATCACACATACCATATTCATATTTTAGACTTTGGTTGATTAAAAACGTTCTTTATAAGAAGATTGCTAAGAACACTCTGCCAAACGTTTCATTATTAAATTGATTCTATAATGCTTTTCTGCTCTTCCAAGAAAAGATGATAAACACTTTGAATGGTGTGAAGTTTGAGATATGTTTGTCCTCAAATCTGTATCTTATGAGTCAGAGATGAGTAGATCATAAGAGCAATGGTGATGTGTGTTTCAGAGCTCTTAAGGCTTTTACACATATTGATTTTAATATAAGCAACAACCTTCTCAGGTAAATATTAATATCTCCATTTTGCAGAAGAGCCAGATACTTAGAGAAAAAAAGCCACAAGTCTCTTCCTTGAGCTTCCTGAATGGAGCTGCCATGTGAGGAGAGGCTTATAAGCTGTAGGAAGCCAGGCGCAGGGGTGCGAGGCAAGCACCGCCCCACGCCCGACAATGCCCCACCTGCTTCTCAGCCTCAGGAACAGCACCAGCTGCGAAGGCCTGAAAGCAGTGCGGGTAACAGTGGGTTGTGGAGGAAAAGAGGACCCTGACTAGTCGTCAGCAGCCCAGAGAGTCCCGGAGCCACAGGGTAGCTGCTGTTCCTGGAGTGGCACAAGTATCCATACGTCTTGACTTCTCAGTTTCGTCAAGCGGTCCTTTTCGCTATTAACAGGGTGATGTTAACATGGTCTTGGCAATGGCTTTCTCTCTGCTCAGCCTCCCAGGCCTGGGGCTACTCTCCCCTGAGTCCTTACCCTCCAGGAAATACAGTACAGGTGATAAGCTCCTTGGCTTTCAAGTTGCATAACACCTAGGTCTGAATTCTAATTCTTCTACTCAGTAGCTGTGTGACTTCAGCAAATTATTTAATTTCTCTGAGTTTAGATTTCTCTTCTGTGAAGAGAAGAGAGTCCTCACAAACTGCTCAAGAACTGAACATGAGAATGGATATAAATATGTCTTGTACCCTGCAAGCACATAGTAGGTGCTCAATCAATGTTCATCTGCACCCTCTTCTTCCTTGGGCAGGTGGCGTTCAACATTCTCCTCCTTGGCAAGAGCCTATTGGCATCTTGAAGCCCTCAGGATGTAGCTGCTGGTTTAGATTCAACCAGGCTGAGCCTTGAGATTTGCATGATATCTTGCTCTCCGTTTCTGAAATTCACAACTCTACCACCCACCCCTTCTCAAAGTTTGCCAGAAGCTCTAAGGATGGCGGCCTCACTCCCTTATTCTAGGAGACTCATTTCTCTGGTCAGCCTCATAACTACCTTTTGGGCTGGAGGGAGGGAATCTTGGACTCATGGCCTCTCCATTAGCAGCCTGCAGCCCAGTCATGGCCTAAGATATGCAACAAGACTCAGGGAAACACAGGCAGGGCCAAGAAACTGACAAATCTGGTTTGTCTACAGTTTGGGATCCCCAGTAGCTGCCTCTGTGCTCAGCTGTGGGGCCAACATCCTTGTGACAAAGGATTAACTTTCTCCTCTCACTCAAAAGAGCCTTCAACAGAGAGTCTAGGCTAAAAGAAGGGAGGCCCAGAGAAGGAGTCAAGGGCTGGTGGAAGGCCCGCCTTTCAGGCCTGGTCTCCTTCAGTGATGGGGATCAGGCTTCGCCTCTCCCCTTAAAGGATGGTCTGGCCCCCCTTCCTGTACTGTCATGGCCTTGCCCTGTGGGAGGGAAGGAAGGTTTCATTCCATGCAACAGCCTGGCTCAGTTGGCAGCGGCTTTCTGGAGCTCTGTGCTGTGTCTGGACTCTGCAGGAAGGAGAGCTGTCATTAATTAGTGATGCCTGCCATGGCAGCGGGAGGGGCAGCCACAGGCCACGCACTTGTCCTCTCTGTCCTAGGGCAGAAACCCTGCACAGTCTGCGTCCACACGCCTAACATCAAAGGTGTGTGGATGTTATTACATGAGAGGGTTTTTGCTTTGCTGAGAACCTCAATGGAATGAGAAAAGGTTAGGAGCCAAGAGCTGGGGAAACTTGAACTGTTCTTCAGAACAGAGGCAGAAAGTATTGGAGTTTCTACACTTATCTGGAAGGAAAGAGAGGAAGATAAGAAATGAGAGTGGGAAGGAAAGAGAATATGTTACCAGGATGCGGGGGTTGTGGGGGGTGGGGTGCTGGATGAAGCAGACAATGGAAAATCCAAACCAGTCGGGGGTCGGGGGTGGGAGGGAAGGCAGGGGAGCACGGGAGCTGTTTGAGTGATGGCTCTGAAGTCAGACTGCCCGAGTTCACCTCAGCTCTGCTACTTCCCAGCTATGTAATCTCAAACATATCTCTAAAGTGAAAATGAAGTCTCTCAGTCATGTCTGACTCTGCGATCCCGTGGACTGTAGCCCACCAGGCTCCTCTGTCCATGGGATTCTCCAGACAAGAATACTGGAGTGGGCTGCCGTTTCCTTCTCCAGGGGATCTTCCCAACCCAGGGATCGTACCCCATCTTCTGCATTCAAGGTAGACACTTTATCCTCTGAGCCACCAGGGAAGCCCCTAGCCTGAGTTTAATCTATACCCTGGACATAACAATAGTGTCTAATTCCAAGCATTGTAGGGCCAATCAAATCAGATCAAGCACATAAAGTGCTTAGTATATTGCCTACCATATGATGAGTACCTAGTAAACATCAGCTTTTGTTCTTTTTGTTTCTCACCCCCAAACAGTATCTAATATTCGGTATGAAAAGTTACAAGCATTTCTGAAATACATACCCCTCTCTTTGTCTTGC
Source organism: Nanger dama (assembly GCA_917880005.1). Taxonomy (NCBI): domain Eukaryota; kingdom Metazoa; phylum Chordata; class Mammalia; order Artiodactyla; family Bovidae; genus Nanger; species Nanger dama. The sequence goes on along the minus strand of CAKJTW010000085.1, from coordinate 1,917,652 downwards.
CAGCAAACTGTTGGTATACTTTACACACATACACATCGCTTTGTGTGAAAAGACTGGGTTTCTAACCCAGAAAATGTGGTGCAGAGTCAACAGGGACAGAGTGGGAAAAGGACCATTAAACTGAGAGGCAAGAGTGGGGGTACTTAAGGGGACTGAGTAGATGGATCTCTTACCGGGAACCCACTAGGACTTGACTGAAATTGGCAAGAGCCTTGGACCTCTATAGGGCAGAGAGTGAGGGTCTCAAGCCAAGTATAAATGGTCCTCCAAGTCAGGAGGAGGGTCCCTAGCTGGCATCAGGTCACATGTAGATGAAATCAGGCAGTAGTGTGGCAAGGGGAAGGTACACCAGGCTGGGGAATGAAGGCTAAAGGCATAGTCCACCTGCCACTGGACCTGGGGCCTGAGTGTCTCAGGCACGGGTGAGACAGGTGGGTGCTGGTATGGGCAGTTCTGTGCTTCTACCTGAATCCTGGCGCTAACGGGCACAGCTCCACCATAGGACAGTGCCTGAACGGAAGGGCGACTCTGGGGCAGGCTTGTCTGGTACCACTGGAATGCTGACTCTGCAGGGCCACACAACTGTCCCTCCAGCTGCCCGGCACATGGTGGCTGGCAGGGATGGGAGGACAGTCAGGGCCACAAGACCCACTTGAACTTTGAAAGGTTGAAAGGCAGAGAGAAGGAACAATTGCTATTCTCTCCTTGAGGACACAGTGAGTTGGTCATACACTCAATCAGTCTCGCCAGCGAGGCCTCTTTGGGCTGTCTGCTGCTTTACTCTGAAATCCAGATCGACTCTGACCACAGCAAGCAGTCTTCTGGTTGGGATCAGCTGGCAAGCTTAATATTGTTCTTAACCGCTTTGGACCACGACCTTCTGGTCTTTGATGGTAGGCAAACTAGAAATCTAACATTCATTCAATCATTTTTTTCCCTATTATCTCTGCAATGAACCTGTTTTAAAACACATACACAGCAGAGAATCCTTCTCTTTGGAACTTTTATTTTTCCTTAAAGTAAAAGGTGCTATAAACTATAATCCAGGCCAGAGGGGGCACATACTCAGCTGCTGTGCCCCCACAGCCCATTCCCACACCCGTGGCAGACACTGCTAATCAAACACAGCACTCCTCTATTGCATTCCAGGCAGCCACCGGCAAGTGATTGGGGTTGGCACATAAGTTAAATGTGATCCTTCCTCCCCTGAAATTCAGGAGACCTGGGTTCTAATCTGACCTTGACCATTAATTCATTGAATGCTTTAGTCTCCTTATCCATTGTAGGAGACAAATATTTCATATTCTACGTAACCACAGATTCTCATTTGAATGAAGTAACACAATTAACAATGAAAGCCATTGAGTATTAAATGTCAAACTGCTCAACATTTTCATACTTGTTCTCCTATTTAGAATCACAATAACTGTCCACACTGGGCATAATGTCCTCACTTCTCCAATAAGGACACTGTGCCATGCTACATCTAAGAAACTCATTCCAAGCCACACAGCTAGTAAAGGGACAAAGCCAAGATTGTAATCCAGGCCTATCTGGCCATCAAACTTCTGTTCTGACCTACACACCTGAGTTTCAAAAGCCCTTTGACAAGTTAAAAACACCAAGATAGAAGATACCCATGTATCTCATTATATAGTATTTTTGACTTTGAATCATTTCAACACACCCAATAGCAATCCAAAAAATGGAAGCAACCCAAGCGTACATTGGGTGAATGGGTGAGCAAAACGTGCCATGTCCGTACAATGGGACATTATTCTGCCTCAAAGAGGAATGAAATTCTGACACATGCTCTGACATAGATGAACCCTGAACACATTGTGATAAGTGAAATAAGCAAAACGAAAAACACTATGAGTACATTCCTAAGAGGCACCTGGCATTGGTGGCAGCTTCGTTGCTAAGTCGTGTCTGACTCTCGCGACCCCCATGGATTGTAGCCTGCCAGGCTCCGCTGCACCCTTATGGCAGAAAGTGAAGAGGAGCTAAAGAGCCTCTTGATGAAAGTGAAAGAGGAGAGAGAAAACGTTGGCTTAAAGCTCAACATTCACAAAACGAAGATCATGGCATCCGGTCCCATCACTTCATGGGAAATAGATGGAGAAACAGTGGAAACAGTGTCAGACTTTATTTTGGGGGCTCCAAAATCACTGCAGATAGTGATTGCGGTCATGAAATTAAAAGACGCTTACTCCTTGGAAGAAAAGTTATGACCAACCTAGATAGCATATTCAAAAGCAGAGACATTACTTTGCCAACTAAGGTCCATCTAGTCAAGGCTATGGTTTTTCCAGTGGTTGTGTATGGATGTGAGAGTCAGACTGTGAAGAAGGCTGAGCACCAAAGAATTGATGCTTTTGAACTGTGGTGTTGGAGAAGACTCTTGAAAGTCCCTTGGACTGCAAGGAGATCCAACCAGTCCATTCTGAAGGAGACCAACCCTGGGAAGGAATGATGCTAAAGCTGAAACTCCAGTACTTTGGCCACCTCATGCGAAGAGTTGACTCATTGGAAAAGACTTTGATGCTGGGAGGGATTGGGGCAGGAGGAGAAGGCGACGACAGAGGATGAGATGGCTGGATGGCATCACTGACTCGATGGACGTGAGTCTGAGTGAACTCTGGGAGTTGGTGATGGACAGGGAGGCCTGGGGTGCTGCGATTCATGGGGTCACAGAGAGTCGGACATGATGGAGTGACTGAACTGAACTGAACTGAGGCTCCTCTGTCCATGGGATTCTCCAGGCAAGAATACTAAGAGTGGTCAAAATTGTAGAAACAGAAAGTAGAATGGTGGTTGCCAGAGGTCGGACGTTAGGATAGGGGGTAGAAAGTTTATTGTTTAATGGGCAAAGGGTGTCAGTTTGAGAAGATGAAAAAAAGCCCTGGAGGGGGCTGGTGATGTTGGTTATACAACAATGTGAATATATTTAACACCACTGAACTGTACTCTTAAAAATGGATAAAATGGTAAATTTCAGGTTATGTACATTTCACCACAATGTTAAACAGTGACACTGCCCCAAAGCTCTGTTTCCCCTCAGCTGTTGATGTTTTCGCAGATACAGGCTATTATTACTCCTACTGTACTATTATAATTGGGCTTCCCAGGCGGCACTAGTGGTAAAGAACCAGATGCAGGTTTGATCCCTGAGTCGGGAAGATCCCCTGGAAGAAGGCACAGCAACCCACTTCAGTCTTGCCTGGAAAATCTCATGGACAGAGAAGGTGGTGGGCTATGGTCCATATGGACGCAAAGAGCCAGACACGACTGAAGCGACTTAGCGTGGCGCAGCACTATTATAATTAGAAGGGGCCAATTATTCTCCATTCTCTAGCGGGACTACACCATCACACATCAGAATCTCAGAGTGGCAGACACAACTCTGGATATGGGTTAGAAATATATCCGACGTTGCAGTTTTACATTTAGAAACCAGCATTACCTATTACTTTTGTAATATACTTTGTCTAAGTCTTCCAGACTGGGCGGGCAGGGAGTCAGAGGGTTGAGAAACCCTGAGTCAGGTGTCCGAAGCTGGGGGTGGTTGGTCACCTCTGGCTTTTGTTAGAATCTGCTGGCCCCTGCCCATGTGCTAGCCACTTCCCCCTCCCCAGTGCCCTGTACCCTGCCAGTCTCTCCCACCCCGGTCGAGTCCTGCTGTTCTTCCTTGTCTTCTTTTGGCCCCCACCTCTTGCTGCCCCCTGAATGTCAATTTCAGGAGCCAGTGAATCATTGTGTCCAGGCTGGGAGGCAGTGACTGATAGAGGTGACTCATCCCAGGCCACACCAGAAAAGGGATCAGACAGCACAGGTGACGGGCTCCCAGATGGAGGCCCCACCCGCACACCAGGGAGGTCCAGCCCCACCGGGCAGCCGTTGGCACGCCATGGCCTGGTGAGGTCAGCATAAAGCCAGGCTGTTCCCTCCTGTCCAGCAGTGCAGTTTGTCTGGCCTTTGCTGTGCCGTCTAACCTGATATTATCTGAGAGTACTGAACCTGTATTTACTTTGTACAGCTTCACCTGCCACATTCATGCTGGGAAAGGGAACACAAACAGAGAAAGAAGGGATGCCCATGGTCCTCCTCTTTAGAATGTTTTCTTTCCAAACAAGAGCTGCTTGCCTTGAAAGGCTGTTTCTTAATGGCAGGCAGATAAGTGATCAACAGAATAATCCTAAGAGTAATCATTATTTTTTGGCAAGGCCAACTAAATTCAGGTAGTATACTAAGCCCTTACACAGAATAACTCATGGAAACCTTGCAAGAACTCTGTGGATTATGAGTTCCATTTTATTGATGGGGAAACTGAGGCCCTCAGTGACTGAGTCACTTTGTAAAGGTCAACATTGCCAACAAGTGCTAGGGTCACGATTTGAACTCATAAAGTCTGCTTTGGGCTCTCATCTATAATGTGTCAAGGAAACTGAGGTCCAGACGAGGGAACTCTCCTTGATTCCACCCTCTCTTGCTTTGCAACCCATATCAACCCATCAGCTTGTCTCTCCTAAATACATCTCAAATGTGTTCCCGTATAGTCTTGGCCACCAGCTTCTCTTGCCCGAGTTCCTGTAATTTCTTCTTAAGAGATCACCCTGCTTCTACTCTGACCATACTCCTCCCAGCCCACTGGCCACACGTGAGCCAAAGTCATCTTTCATTGTCAGAAATCAGAGCAGGTCACCCCTCCTATCCTACCCCCAACACACACACCATCTGGCCATACCTTATGCTTCCTTTGCCCACTACCCACTCCACCTGACCTGGCCTCCAACATTTGCCATGCTCTTCCGAGTATTTCACCTTCACACACACACGCACGCGCGCGCGCGCACACACACACACACACACACACACACACACACACACGCCTCCCATTACCTGGGTCTTGCTCTCTCCTTTTCATCCCAGAGGTCTCTGGTGTAAATGTCAACTCTTGACAACCACTTTCCCTGACTCCTTGTACAACCAGATTCTGCTCTGTTTTCTCCACAATATCACAACTTGAAAATGTACACTTTCACCTCTTTATTTTTATCCACCTTCCCCACTGGACTCTAAGTGTGACAAGATTAAGGACACGTCTATTGAAGTCACTGATGTATTTCCAGAGCCTGATGTTATGACAACACAGCACACTTGAACTGCTAAGTATCCATTTGTAGAATGTTTTTGCTGATTTCCATCTTACCCAGGACCAGTGCAGAGATGGACCTGGTTTCCTGACTCCATGACCTTCCTCTGGCCCCAGTGGAGCATTCTTGATTCTAAATGTCAGTTCAAGTGTAATCAGTGGTGCACTGGTAACTTAGCTCTCCAGAAAAGAATAATCTCTGATTTGTAGCCCTTGCTGATTTCCATGGTGTGAAGACTCTCACTGTAACTGATTTCAAGCAATTACTATGACATCTGAGACTGCAGACTTGGGAAGAAATGCATGCAGTTAGCTTTTATGAATCAGGAAGAGCGTGCTCCAGCACATTGCTAGGCTCATCCAGACCCAGAGTCCCTCTTATCCTCGGTAAGGGGTTTAAGGAGTTTGACTTCCATGCTCAAAGGGTATGCTGTGAAGTCCCCTCTCTGCCAGCCCCACTTTTGATTAGGTGGCATAGTTGGGGTGCTATGGCTGGTGGTTCAAAGTTCAGACAGTAAGGTCTATAATCCAGCTCCTTGCGTTTAAGCTATGTGACACTTAATAAATAGCACAGCTTTCTAAGGTTCACTTTCTTCCTCTGTAAAGTGGAGATAATAATGGTCCCTATATGGTTGTCATACTGATTACATGAGCTTCTATGTGTAAAGTACTCACTATAGAATACTGATTTAAAAAGTCTGAACTCTGAAGTCAGACAGCTTGGGTTCAAATCTCAGTTCTGCCACTTATTAGCTGTGTGACCTTAGGCAAGCTACTTAACCTCTCTGTGCTTTAGTTTCTTAAGATATAAAATGAAATAATTATAGTACTTGCCTCATAGAGTCATGGAAATTAATTAGTGAACACAGAATCATAGCATAGAATAAAAGCTATTATTATTTGGCAGTAAATGATAGTAGTGCATATAAAAATCCTTAGCACAGTGTCTGGTACACAGTAAGTGCTTGATGAAAGCAACTTTCGTATTAATAATACCTGATCCTGGGCTGTGTTCCCCAGTCCAAGTGTCCACCTGTGTCCCAGATGTAATAGTTGGGTCTCTATCACCCCATGCCTCTGTCCCTGATGTGTTCAGAAAGCTGCTCCCTTCTGTCGGTGCAGGCTCCTCTTTGGCAAGGTCTCATCACTCCAGCTTGTTGATTATCACACCTCTCCGGACACCCAGCCCTTCTTCAAAACTCCCTGCCCCACTTCCTGCTTGTGCAGGGCTCTGGAGCCCTGGGACAGCCGACAAGCCTTGCTCAGGGCTGAGGGACATCAGCACAGGCTTCTAGTCAAGGCCCCTGTCTGGTCTACCCTGCCTGCTATCACTGACCCACATGCTGCTGGCCAGATCAGGATATAGGGTAGTGTGGTTTCAGGGAGCCTAAGGATGATGGGAAATGGGCAGGAACTCAGATGTAGTCACATTTCCCTAGTATTCAGAACCCACTTGAAGATCAGCCTTGGGCATGACATAAAAACAAAAGAACATGGACGTGGAAAACTGATTGGAGTTCAGAGTCTCAGCTACATACCTACCCTCTCTGAACCACAGCTTTTTTTTTGGGGGGGGTATATTAGATGTACAAAGTAACTTAACATCTGTGTAGTTGCACTGAGAAAGACAGACAAAAACCACGTATAGGTGCTTGCCACAAATTGGAGGCTCAAAAGAATGACCACAATGGTAGCTTTCCTAGTCTACACCAGACTCTCTGCTTTTTCCAACTTGAAATATTGGAGGCCCAGCATGATCCCTTGGTCTTATTCTTCTCTCAGTTCAGTTCAGTTGCTCAGTCGTGTCCAGCTCTTTGCAACCCCATGGACTGCAGCACGCCAGGCCTCTCTGTCCATCATCAACTCCCGGAGTTTACCCAAACTCATGTCCACTGAGTTGGTGATGCCATCCAGCCATCTCATCCTCTGTCGTCCCCTTCTCCTCCTGCCTCCAATCTTTCCCTGCATCAGTCTTTTCCAGTGAGTCAGTTCTTTGCATCAGGTAGCCCAAGTATTGGAGTTTCAGCTTTAGCATCCGCCCTTCCTAGTCATGCTCAATCAAAGTTCCCATGAATTAAATGCCCAGATTTATATACCCAACCCAGATCTCTCCCTGCAACTCTGAATCTGTAGAGCTAACTCCCTGTATTACCTGGATGTCTAGAAGGCAGCTTACTGTATCACAGTCAAGATGGAACTCCCCTACAGGCCTTCCCCTCCCCAGAATGTTTCATCTGAGTGAACAGCTTCTTCATGGAACCAGCTGTTCAAGCTGAAAGTTCAGGTGAGAGCCTGGAGGCTTTGCCTCTCACACCCCACATCCCAAGTATTAGCAAACACTGTCAGCTCTCCCATTAAAATATATCCGTAATCCGACCGTATCTTAGATTCTCCACTGTCACCCCCTGGTCAGGTGACCATCATTTCTGTCTCGAGAGCAGTGCTGCTCCTAGGAATCACTTGAGCCTGCAGACTCTGCGTGTGTGGGGCAAGGCCTGGGGGTCTGCATTTCTAGTATGTTCCCAGGTGAGGCAGAAGTTGTCAGTTCTCTCGAGTTTACCTCCTTCTACTCTTGCCCACCTTCTCCTCAGTAGCTAGAGGAATCCTACAAAACGAAAATCAGATCAAATCACTCTCCTACTCAACCAACCACTGCCCCCACCCCCCAACAACTTCCCTTCCAACAGGGAGTTAAATCCAAAATGTCAACCTGATCCGCAAATCTCAGCACAACCTGGCTCAGGGCTCCCTCCCCAACCTCAGTGCTAGCATCTCTCAGGCGCTCTCCAGGATGCCCTTCTCTCTTTCCCTCAAACACACTGCACAGGCTGCCTCCTCTCTCAGAGGCTGTGTATTTCCTGGTCCTTCTGCCCATGAATTCTCAGCTGGTGAGTCCAGTACAGCAGGAAGCTCCATGACAACAAGTGAGATGGAGGATGGACCTGGGGTTCCTCCTACAGACAGTCCCCCTGGCAACGGAGGTCCCTGTGCACTGTCACTCACTGCTCTGCATTTTGTCATTTCTGTTTGCTGTTCACGGAGAAACTCGGCTTGAAGCTGTGACATGAGCTAACCATAGTCCTGCAAGGCCACTGGACACGGCACAGGAAGGTCTTTTGAAGGCAAATGCCCAGCAAATGGTCCCCCTGCCTCTCATTGGGCATCTGTCTCCCTGGAAACCAAGAGAACAGCTGGACAATCTTCCTCCTCCAATCAGGGCCCCAGGGGTGTGCCAGGCTGCCGTTTTGATCCTTTCAGTCACCCCTAAAACTCTAGCCTGTCAGGTCATCCAGGTGGAAGGCAGAAAGCAGAAGTTCAAGTCCTAGCTCTGCCAACCAGGATCGTGCAACCAAGGGCAAGCTATGTCAGCTCTCTAAGCCTGGCATTCCTTGTCTGTAAAGTGCTTGCAGCAGCAGTTCGCTACCTCACATGGTTATAAACGTATTCATATGCACAATGTGTTCAGAAAGGGACCTGGCACACAGCAAGTGCCCAATAAGCGTTAGTTATTATTGTCATGCCTCACTATCTCTGGTATCTTCCAGTAACACGGCAACTGGAGTGGCAGAGTTAGATGGAAAGAGGGTGAGGTTTTGATGCCAGGCACATCTGTGTTTGAATCTCAGCTCTCTCTGTCTGCATGTCTTTGAATGAGTGGCTTCACCTCAGTTTTCTCATCTGCAAAATGAGGATATTAATAGCAACTTCGTGGGTACATGAGGAGGATTCATGAGTACACAAATGGAAAATGCCTGGCACTTAGCTGGGGCCTAATAAAGGTTAGTTCCCTCCCTCTTGTCCTCATTTACCTCCCTCCAGAGCTTCTTCTGCATTCACAGTCTTTTTCTTTCCTCTTTACTGTCACACTGAATAAATGAATATATTAAGTTAGTCGAGCAGATACTTTATAAGAATCCAGGCTGGTACATTTCCCAGGTTTCGTCGCCATCCATCATGAAACATTAACAAGAACTCTTAAAGAAACACAGCGCATCAGAGAGACAGTGGAGCTTCTCCATGGCTCTGTGGTTCTTGTGCCAAATGTCACATGTTATTAAGGCCGAGGGCAGGAGAGGCTGAGACGTAGGGGGAGCCTTAAGTGGAGCCTGGAAAAAGCATGGTGATTGAGAAGCTGACTGTGCAGGGCTAGGGTTCAGTGCTGGGCAACCTTCTGCCTTCCTTGGAGGTTTGTAAATTAAAAAAAAATGTTTTATAGTTTCAAAAAAGGTGGAAAATACCCAAATAATCATCAACAGGGAGCTAAAGAAATTATAGTCCATGCAAAGTATAGAGTACTTTGCATCTACTAGAAGGAAAGAAATGAATTTATACGCCTGCCATGGAAAGCTGCCAAGTGGAAAAGCGGGGAGGAGAAAGCTATGTACGGGATGGTTCCATTTATGTGAAAAAAAGCTCTGTAGTCGTATATGGACATATATGCATGTAAATGCATGAACTGTTCACAGTGGTTACCTCCAGGCAGGGGGAAGGGCATTCAGGGCAGGCAGGAAGGTTGAAATCATGCTTTCAGAGAAGTACCACATATACTTCTCTATGTTATTGATTGTTTCACATGTGCATTACCTGGGACGTTAAAGGAGAGAAAAGGCGGGGGGGAAAAGAAAGGAGGGGGGAAACAAATATCCCTCTGTCTGCACAGCCAAGCTCACCCAGTCAAGAATGCTCAGGGTCTGCAGGAAGCCTTGCTTTAGCACTCCATGCCACCATGGATTCCGAGATTTGTGCAGACATTCACACCTCTCTGCCAGTCAATGGCATGCTTCTTTGCACGTCTGCAGAAGGGTTGGAACTGCGGCTTCTTTGACCCAGCACCCTGCCAGTTCTCACACTGTGGATCAGTTGTGCCTCCTTCAGGCCAGAGGGGCCCTGGGAGGAAGCTGGTCCCGAGGGTGCTGGTGGTGAGCCAAGGTCCCGCCAAGCACTCCTCCCCAGAGCATCCGGGTACAGACCCTGGCTGAAGGTTCCTATCAGATGGGATCACAGAGGGCACAAATGACATTTTCCCCCAGCAGGCTTCATTTAATTCGTTAACATCCTAGATACATCTTTATCAGCTCACTCCTTTCTCCAGGACACTCTCTATTCCAACATTTCAATGCAATACATGGTATATAATACAAAGTCCTTATGCCTGCACTCAGGGTCCTCCAGGGTCTGTGCTAACTAGATATCCATCTTCCTAGATGAGAAGGGAGCATATCCTATTATGCTTTGTGACTCCTCTTGCCAGAATGGTTTTTAGAAACAGATGCCATCTGTCAAGGCTGCCATCTGCCCTGCCTTGGCTAAGAAGGCCAAAGGGATGACCAGCTGGTCTACCTGCCTCATTTTTACACTTGGATCAAAGATAGACTCTTTAGTGAAGCAGGGTTGGCGATAATAATTCAAGTAATAAAGCAAGCTCCCCATGCATTGCGCTTCTGCCTCATGCCACACAGTGCTAAGGGCTTCCCAGGTGGCTCAGTGGTAAAGAATCCACCTGTCAATTCAGGAGTCACAGGTTTGATCCTTGGGTCAGGAATGAAGAATCCCTGAAAAAGGGAATGGCAACGCACTCCAGTATTCTTGTCTGCGAAATCCCATGGGCAGAAGAGCCTGGTGGACTACCATCCATGGGGTTGCAAAAGAGCTGGACACGACTGAGCCACTAAATAACAAAAACAACACAGAGCCAAGAGCTTACATATTTTCTCTCTCCTTTCTCACAGTGAAATTTCAGAGTGTCATGTGCTCCCTTTACAGATGAGGAAACTGAGGCCCAGCAGGCATTAGGTGAAGGGCTTCCCTGCCTCCCCGAGGCACTCTCTGCAGCGGGAGCTCACAGATGTGAGGGCGCCTCCGCAGCCATGGCAGCCTGTTGGGGGTGTGCTGTGAGTGCGTCGTCTGTGCGTGTCATGTATGTGCCCCGCTGCACATCACAGGCTCCAGATAGCTCTGTTCTCTGTCCCACGGGAAGTGCACTGGGGGTCTGCTCCCCGACGGGGCCAGGCAGGTTGAAAATGCTTCAGTCAAGCTCTTACTTAATCTCTCTGCTCTTACAGGACCCTTGAGAAAAGACATCCTCCCTGGAGATGAGCTGTGAAGAACGCCTTCCAGGGAAAGGCTCTTTAAGTGTGTCAAGAAGGTCTAACAGCAATGTAATGGTTCTGTACAGTGGATCGGGTGAGGTGTTTTTTTCTCTAGGGCTCTCTTGAATTAAGACTCAGATGATGGGGTTCAGGTTTAGCTTTGGCCATCAGAACTACATGACCCTGGCCTCTTTAGGCCTAGTTTATTGACAAAAAAGCTTACAGAGTACACCCATTTAAACTGTTCAATGAGTCTTTACAAATGTGGTACTAACCATCACCACAATCAAGATACACTGTGTCCGGGTCTTCTCCATGCGGGACACATTCCAAAACCCTGAAACCACACCTAGTACTGAATCCTGTAAGTTATTATGTTTATTCTTATACATACATACCCATGATAATGTTTAATTTAAAAATTAGGCACTTAAGAGATTAATACCAATATCTGATAAAATAATAGGACAATTATAACAACAAACCATAATAAAAGTTGAGCTCCCAGGTGGTACTGGTGGTGAAGAACCCGCCTGCCAGTGCAGGAGACATGAGAGACATGGGTTTGATCCCTGGGTCAGGAAAATCCCCTGGAGGAGGGCTGGGCAACCCACTCCAGTCTTCTTGCTTGGAGAATCCCATGCACAGAGGAGCCTGGCAGGCTACAGTCCATGGGGTCACTAAGAGTCAGACATGACTGAAGCGACTTAGCATGCAAAGATGCATGCGCTGTAACAGAAGTCAGGTAAATGAGGTCTTTCTCTCTCAAAATATCTTGCTGTATCATAGTCTTCCTCTTTATTCTTGACATGAGGGGAGATGATGAAATGCCTACGTGATGAGGCAAAGCGAGGTGAGTGAGGCAGACGTTGGCATAACGTTAGGCTACGGCCGTCTCATGGTGTCAGAAGGAGGATAATGCGCTTAGTATGATCCTGGATCCTCGAGCCGCGGCCCTGTTGTCCGCTGGACATCAGAAGCCGATGATGTCAGTGGTGGCGGATCCCAGGCAGGGCAGAGCAGGATGGCGTGAGACGTCATCTCCCTACTGAGAATGGCACACAATTTAAAACTTACGATGTGTTTGTTTCTGGAACCTTCCGTCTAGCATTTTCAGGCTGCATAACTGAACCTGTGGAAAGGGAAACTGGATAAGGTTGGAGGGTGACTGTACAGACCGCGCCGTCACTCCAAAAGCTCCACCTCCTGCTTTCGACCTCTAGCAATTAAATCTGTCTTTTTCTGGCATCTTGTACAGCTGGAATCATTCTGTATGTGGTCTCTTTTGCTTGGCTCCTATCACTCAGCATGCTTTTGAGATTCATTCATGTCGGTGCAGGGACCAGTAGTACTTTTTCCTCTTAATTGGTGGAATTATCATATGAATCTAATACAGCTTGCATAGCCATTATTTGTTGAATATTTGGATTGCTTCCAGTTTGGGGCTGTTATGAATAAAGCTGCTGTGATCGTAAGTAAACAAGTCTTTTGTGTAACTCCACGGTTTCATTTCTCTTGGTTAAATACCTAGGCGTGGAAGTTCCAGCTCACGTGGGTGTCTTGGTTTCCTGGGGCTGCCATACAAAGTGCCACAAACTGGCTGACTCAAAACAGCAAAAACTTACCGTCTCTTAGTGCTGTAGGTGGGAAGCCTGAAATCAAGGTGTTGGCGGGGCCATGCTCCCTCAGAAGCCTCTAGGCAGCGATTCTTTCTTGTCTTATCCAGAGTCTGGCCGTGCTGGCCCCGGTCCTTGACTCGTGGCAGCCTAACTCCAATCCCTGCCTCCGTTTTCACACAGCCTCTTCCCTCTACGTCTGTGTCTTCATGGAGGGTTCTCTTTTGCATGTCTACATCTAGATTTTCCCCTCTCACAAGGATTTCAGTCATGTTGGAGTAGGGCCCACCCTAAAGACCTCATCTTCACTTGACCATATCTGCAAATAAAGTCACATGCACAGGTACCTGGGTTTAGGACTTCAACATCCCGTTCTGATGAGGATACAGTTCGACCTATAACATATGGTGAGTAGGTGTTCAGTTTCATAAGAACTGCTAAACTGTTTTCTAAAGTAGTGGCATCACTTTACATTCTCAACAACAATATAGGAAATTTCCAAGTTGCTTCAGATCCTCGCCAGCACTTGGGAGTTGTCTGGCTCCTGTGTTTGTACATGCTAATGGGTGTGTAGAGGTCCCTTGTTATGGTTTTATTTTGCATTTCCCTGACTGTCAGTGATGCCGAGTGTCTTTTTCTGTGTGTACCTGCCATCCACACATCTTATTTGGGTAAGTGTTTGTTCAAATATTTTGTCCAGTTTTTAATTGAATCGTTTACTTCTTATTGATTTATAAGTGGCCTTTATAATATATTCTTTCCAGACCACATGAAAACATGGAGTGACAGTCTCATTTCTAAAGTCCCTTAGACCTCCTTGGTTTGATATCAAACTGAATGGTCAGACTGATGGGAATGTTTAACGTGTTGACCAGACATAAATACTGAATTGTATGATGTCCTTTAACATAGCACTTTTACTCTAGAGAATTTATCCTGAGGAGATATACAAGAATTTCATGACAAGAATATGCTTCCTAGCACAGTTTATATTTGAAAAAAGCTGGAATTAATCTAAATGCCCCCAAACAGGAGGGAGACACTGTAAGTCTAAGTGATAGAATACTATAGATACACTAAAACAGATGCTATAAACACTAACATGGAAAGATGCTTGAAATATAATGTTGATGAAAAAAGCCAGTAATATAACATCATGCATAATATTATCCTTCCAAAAGTATTCACAAAAGACATAGAAAAGTATCAGGTGGAAAGTACACCGAAGTATTAACAGTAATTGTTTCTAGGTGGTGGTATACTCAGTCGCTCACTCGTATCCAACTCTGCAGCTCCATGGACAATAGCCCGCCAGGCTCCTCTGTCCATGGGATTTTCCAGGCAAGAATACTGGAGCCAGGCGTCATTTCCTCCTCCAGGGGATCTTCCCAACCCAGGGATCGAACCTGCATCTCTCATGTCTCCTGCACTGGCAGGCGGGTTAAAATTTGGGTAATTTTAATTTGTTCTTGACTTATTCATAGGCTCTTGTTTCTCCACACTTGGTTAATAATTATATAAAGGTTGAATTATGTTATTTCCAGGGCATGATTTTCAAAAGACAAACATTTGATGTTAGCTTTTTTATCCTGAAGGCTGGCTACAGCGGAATAGAAAGAAAACACCCTTATGATTTTGGGGGACTGGTGCTGCCTAACACACCTTAGCTCCATCAGCAGTGATGGTGGGACCAAACCAACATTCAGTTAGGCAAAGAGCCACCGTGGGGGCTGGGCTGCCCAGACCCAGGACCCAGACTCCCTCCTCTGGATTATCGGACCCACCCTGAAACCTGACACAGCAGAGGCCTATCACGTAGTGGAATGCGGGTGAATGTTTAAAAGCTGGGTCTCCAGAGAACTAAAAGCAGCCCTGATTTGGCATGTCTGCCAATTTCTATGATGTAAATACCACCCTCATGGCTGATTGCAAGCTACTGATGTGACATCATTGGATGCAGCATTGGGAAGAGCTGAGCACAGCAAACCATTCCACAGTATTTTAAATAGCATTTCCATGACCCTGAAACAGTAGACGTAAATAACTTTAAGCACACAGGAAGTAGTAAAGGTATTAAGTGATGAGTTTTGAGTATTTATTACCTTCATTTCTAATACAATGCATTTCATTGTCAGGTTATATGATTTAATTTTTAATAATGACTATTTTTTAACAAGGAGCTCACAAAATTGCTGAAAATTAATACCTGGCTTTTGTGCAAGGTACTAGCCAACTCCAGCATATCACTGCCAATTAGGGTGCCTGGCCTGGTGGAGAGGCCCTGACTCATGCATACACAAAGAAGCTATTAAATTGAGCCTTTCAGTGTTCTCATTTTCCTATGAGTCTAATACTACCTAATTCACAATGGTGGGGAGGAGTGATACGAAAGCCTTAGCACTGTGTCTGGCACACAATCGGTGCTGAATGACCAAACAGTCTCTAATGCTGGTAGTGTCAAGAGAACAAGCCAGAGGACCGAGCACCGCACCCCCTCCCCCTGCCCCCCCAATCCACTCAGTTCCCACCTCTTCTCTCCCCCTTCATTTCCAGGAAAGGGTGGGTCAGGAGGTCTGACTCTCTGCATCCATTCCACATCCATCAGGAACCAGCACTCATCAGCTAAGTGTGACTAGCCACAGAGACAGCAAGGGTGGGTGGGGGGACAGGTTCGATCCCTGGGATAAATGGATGAACATGCTAGCCCTGCCACTTGTTTGTTGAAGAAGCTTCACAAGTCATTTAGTTTTCCTGAGCATCAGTTTCCTCATCTGTAGAAGGGGCCCAAGCAGCCTGTCCCACAGTCATAATGACAATGGCCGTTGGTGCTGGTGGGGCTGGTGGTGGAGCCAGACCCCCATCCTCACAGATGCTGGTTTTGTACTGCAGCTAGGTTTATGAATTTCTGGGCTTGGGGTTATAGGAGGACAGGGAGAGTTTTACCCCTAGGTCTGACCAGAGGCCTGCTCTGCACCCTTCCGTGGTGACATCAGCAATGCCAGCCTCTCCATGCTTACTGGGAGCCCATCAGCCTGTGAGATCTGCAACAGTGGGCAGACACACGCAGGTGCAAGCCCATGTGTGCTCAGCCTCATCCTCATGAGGACTGTGGTTTTCTGTGTGCTAAATCCCTTATGATTATATAGTGGAAGTGAAAAATAGATTTAAGGGCCTAGATCTGATAGAGTGCCTGATGAACTATGGAATGAGGTTCGTGACACTGTATAGGAGACAGGGATCAAGACCATCCCCATAGAAAAGAAATGCAAAAAAGCAAAATGGCTGTCTGGGGAGTCCTTACAAATAGCTGTGAAAAGAAGAGCAGCGAAAAGCAAAGGAGAAAAGGAAAGATATAAGCATCTGAATGCAGAGTTCCAAAGAAGAGCAAGAAGACATAAGAAAGCCTTCTTCAGTGATCAAGGCAAAGAAATAGAGGAAAAGAAAAGAATGGGAAAGACTAGAGATCTCTTCAAGAAAATTAGAGATACCAAGGGAACATTTCATGCAAAGATGGGCTTGATAAAGGACAGAAATGGTATGGACCTAACAGAAACAGAAGATATTAAGAAGAGGTGGCAAGAATACACGGAAGAACTGTACAAAAAAGATCGTCACAACCCAGATAATCACGATGATGTGATCACTAATCTACAGCCAGACATCTTGGAATGTGAAGTCAAGTGGGCCTTAGGAAGCATCACTATGAACAAAGCTTGTGGAGGTGATGGAATTCCAGTTGAGCTCTTTCAAATCCTGAAAGATGATGCTGTGAAAGTGCTGCACTCAAGATGCCAGCAAATTTGGAAAACTCAGCAGTGGCCACAGGACTGGAAAAGGTCAGTTTTCATTCCAATCCCAAAGAAAGGCAAAGCCAAAGAATGCTCAAACTACCACACAATTGCACTCATCTCACATGCTAGTAAAGTAATGCTCAAAATTCTCCAAGCCAGGCTTCAGCAATACGTGAACCGTGAACTTCCTGATGTTCAAGCTGGTTTTAGAAAAGGCAGAGGAACCAGAGATCAAATTGCCAACATCCGCTGGATCGTGGAAAAAGCAAGAGAGTTCCAGAAAAACATCTATTTCTGCTTGATTGACTATGCCAAAGCCTTTGACTGTGTGGATTACAATAAACTGTGGACAATTCTGAAAGAGATGGGAATACCAGATCATCTGACCTGCCTCTTGAGAAATCTGTATGCAGGTCAGGAAGCAACAGTTAGAACTGGACATGGAACAACAGACTGGTTCCAAATAGGAAAAGGAGTACGTCAAGGCTGTATATTGTCACCCTGCTTATTTAACTTATATGCAGAGTACATCATGAGAAACACTGGACTGGAAGAAACACAAGCTGGAATCAAGATTGCCGGGAGAAATATCAATAACCTCAGATATGCAGATGACACCACCCTTATGGCAGAAAGTGAAGAGGAGCTAAAAAGCCTCTTGATGAAAGTGAAAGAGGAGAGTGAAAAAGTTGGCTTAAAGCTCAACATTCACAAAACGAAAATCATGGCATCTGGTCTCATCACTTCATGGGAAATAGATGGAGAAACAGTGGAAACAGTGTCAGACTTTGTTTTGGGGGCTCCAAAATCACTGCAGATGGTGACTGCAGCCATGAAATTAAAAGACGCTTAGTCCTTGGAAGAAAGATTATGACCAACCTAAATAGCATATTCAAAAGCAGAGACATTACTTTGCCGACTAAGGTCCAGTCTAGTCAAGGCTATGGTTTTTCCTGTGTCATGTATGGATGTGAGAGTTGGACTGTGAAGAAGGCTGAGCACCAAAGAATTGATGCTTTTGAACTGTGGTGTTGGAGAAGACTCTTGAGAGTCCCGTGGACTGCAAGGAGATCCAATCAGTCCATTCTGAAGATCAACCCTGGGATTTCTTTGGAAGGAATGATGCTAAAGCTGAAACTCCAGTACTTCGGCCACTTCATGCAAAGAGCTGACTCATTGGAAAAAACTCTGATGCTGAGAGGGATTAGGGGCAGGAGGAGAAGGGGACGACCGAGGATAAGGTGGCTGGATGGCATCACGGACTCGATGGACATGAGTCTGAGTGAACTCCCAGAGATAGTAATGAACAGGGAGGCTTGGCGTGCTGCACTTCATGGGGTTGCAGAGAGTCGGACACGACTGAGTGACTGAACTGAACTGAACTGAGGCCTGGTCTCCAAGGGAAATGTACCTGGCCATTCCTGACCGCAGACCCAAGGATGGCAAGCTAGAGCAGCTCAAGCCAGACACCTGGAGGGAAACTGCTGTCTCTTACCTGACCTTTGCTTGGTGCAGGAAGGCCTGGCCTTTCACAGCACACCTGCCTCCTGCCTGCAGCAGACTCTTCAGGAATTCTGGAGCCTAACTGTTGATGGCTAGGAGCAGTGTCTTCTTGCAGTGCTTGAAGGGATGTGGACTGTAGGGTAAGTCAAACGTGTGTTCAAGGCCTGATTCTGCCACATTCAAACTGTGTGATTTTGTGTAAGTTACTTAACCTCTCTGGGGCACATCATCCATACCTGTAAATTCGGGACATACTGACCTCAAAGTTTTGGTGATAGGATTAAGGATTTTATAGTTAAAGCATTTAGCATAGTAGCTGGAGCATAACTGCTCTTTGAAAATTGTCTGAGTCTCTCTGAATAAGCATCTCTTGGCATCTGTCTCTGGCTAGCACCATCAATCCTAAAACGCACTCCAACATATCCCACCCTGGGCAAGCTCCCCAGGCCCTACACCCTAATTCTACTGAGCCCACCCTTCCTTCTGCCCCTTGACCTCCAGCAGTTTGTGGCACATGGCACATACCGCCACAGGACTTCAGCTCAGACATGGTAATAAATCCACTTCAGTGCCTGCCACCAGCAGCTGCCCAACGCTTGTCTGCACAAAAGACAAAAAGCAGGAGGAAGCAGGCTTGCCAGCCTCCTCTGCCCCATTTCAAACACTCCTGATGTGTTGATTAGAATATTTATATTAAAAGAAACAGCTCCCACCCCATATCTCCATTTTTTTTCCCCTAGCTGGCTTCCCTCTGCAGACCCTCGAGCTCGGTAATGAAAGACAATTGGAACGCAAACCACGTTCACGTAAAGTCACACTCAGAGATGCTGGCTGTGCATTTTCTGACATTTGCTTGGGAGGCCATTAGCATTTCTGCTGATGGGGCTGAAGCCCCCAGCCCTGGCCTCTCGCTCAACCCCACTTGCAAAGCCGGGGGATAATCTGCAAGGTGGGCATGGCTCCAGAGAAAAACTCTGCGTCAGGCGCTGTCATCGATCCCGGATGACACTGCTGCCTCTGGCAGTCTGACTTGAAAGGTCATCACAGCCATGTCAGAAGCTGCCCTGGTTCTCTGCTTCAGCCATGGGCTAGTTTTGGACTTGGTCTGAATTTCTACAGTGTCATTTACCAGCTGGGTAACTTTGGATGAGTCCCATAACCTCTCTGGGCTTCAGTTTTCTCCACCACAGAATACCAGTCACCTTTTCACCTGATCAAAGAGATGTGGTGAGAATGAAACGAGACATGTCTTTGAACTGCAGTCAGTGCCTGGCACATAGTGAAGGCTCAGTACATCTTAGCTTCCTTTTCTTTTCATCCTCCCCAGTCCGTTGACATCCCTTGTCTAACTCTACCTGTTGTTGACTCCCAGACGAGAGATGGTCAGCATCTGGCATTCTTATCACCCCAAACTGCACCTCCCAGCGCCTTGGCAGATGTTACCACTAATCTATCCCCACTGTGGCAGGCAGAATTACACCCTCAAAGACGTCCACATCCTCAGCTCTGAAACCTGTGCATGTGTGATGTGCAATGGCTAAAGCGACTTTGCAGATGTGATTATTAAGGATCCTGAGCTAGGGAGATGATGCTGGATGATCTGGGTGGGCCTGATGAAATCACGCACGTCCTTATAAGTGTAAGACAGAGACAGGAGAGTCAGGCTCAGAGAACTGCAGTTGTGAGGAAGACCTGACCAGCCATTGCCGACTTTGAAGATGAAGGAAGGGGCCACGCACCAAGGAATACGGCTGCTGCCAGAATCTGAAAAGAGGAAGGCAACGAATGCTCTTCTAGAGCCTCTGGAAGGAATACAGCCCTCCGGACACCTGGATTTTACCCCAGGGAGGCCTGTAATGGGCTTCTGACCTCCAGAATTATAAGAGGATAAGCATGCGCCATTTTAAGCCACCAAATTTTTATAATTTCTTACATCAGCAATAGGAAACTAATACACTCATCATCTTTCCCCCAGAAGAATCCACTTGGCCTGAGAATTCTTTTCAATATAGCGCTCCAGGCAGCCACCACTGAGAAATACCAGATGCGACCTTCTGTCAAGGCCCCCTGGGCCACACAGAATGCCAAAAACTGTTCATCACCCAGGGTTCTGATTACAGCCCGCCCTGACCTGATGGCCCATCTGTCCTGATGTGGGACCTTCCCAGGTCCCAGCTCTGCTACCGATTTCCCCTTTTCTGGAAACCCAACAAGCTGAGGTCCACACCCCAGCCAGCTCTGGGCTTACTGGCCCTAGAAAACAGACTTCTCCTTCCCAAAGCTTTCTTCTCCCAGGCCTGGCAAGAGTCTGGCTTCCGCAGCTGTCCCGTGACCCACGGCTGATGGATCCTCTGAGCAAAGGAACCCACATGAAGGGCTGGATCAGAAAGAATGAGAGACCACAGTCTGCCTCCCAGTTCCCACTTCCCCCAGCCTCAGTACAAAGGCCCTCACCACAAGGGGTTATAGGAGTTGCATACATTCATATCCACCAGCCTGTGGCTACCAGAGGAACAAAGGCTTCTTGTAGCAACACCCAGCACCAAGGACTGCTTCCGATGGGGGAACAAATGGTTCCAAATAGAGATGCTTTTCCTCCACTTTTGATTGTGGAGGAGCTGTAGACAAGGACAGGCTCCCAGGGGATGGCGCCGAAGGGGAGGACATCATGACTCACTGTTCGAAGTGTCCTGACATCAAACACCTTCTAGGCAGCATCCACTTCTGGAGTCCACCCCATGCAAATGTAACCACACAGGCAGCCTTCTGCTTGTGCACATGCCAGCCCCTCTGGGACAGCCTGACCCACAGATTGCCATGTGCACATGTGTCTGTTAGCCCATGGACACATGTGTGCACACATGTGTACCCAAGCATCAGGATGCTCACCTCTGTGATGGGAAAGCACACAGGCGGGCATCACAGTGCACAGACACAGGGAACGGCTTGCCAACCCAAGACATGTAGACATATATGTGTTTAACTACATGGAGGCAGTTAAATAAGCTACATGGTGGCTCAGACAGTAAAGAACCTGCCCACAGCATGGGAGAGTCAGGTTCAATCCCTGGATCGGGAAGATTCCCTGGAGAAGAGCATGGAAACCCACTCCAGTATTCTTGCCTGGAAAGTTCCGTGGACAGAGGAGCCTGGCAGGCTACAGTCATGGGGTTGCAAACAGTTGGACACAACTGTGAGACTAACACTAAATACCAGCTTCATGGTAAATGCGTACCCAGACCTAACACATGTACTGAGAAGCCCTGCCCCCTCCATCTGTGCCAAACATATATTAATAATTGCATCTTCGATCAATACCTCAAAACTGCAGTAATTTCCGCCCCTGCCCTGACCCACACACATACCACTGCCCACACCAGGGGGATAGCCGTGCAGAACATGACCTGGCACACAATCTCCGAATGCCTTAGTGAAAACAAGGAAAGCCAAGTAAACAGAAGCAAAGGCCTTTGATGTTTTTGTTCCTGCCACAGGACTGCCACCTGACTCAGGAGCCGATTGCTGTAAGCTGCCCACTCTCGCAGCAGGTGGCCACTGTGAACACCGGACTGGAGCATACCGAGAGCCTGGCAATCATTTCCCAGGGGCCTTGGGTGCTCACCTTTACAGGAGTAGCTCTCTCTCTCTCTCTCTCTTTCTCTCTCACACACACACGCACGCGCACACATGTCCCCCTGACTGTTTGCAGCTGCCTTTTCTTTTTAAATCTCTCCTATAATACACTTTGCAATCCAGCCCCCTCCTGCTTGGCTGGGCTAAACTATTTCGGGAATTGGCACAGATGCTGAGAGCAAAGATATTATTCCGAGATGCTCAACAGAGATCAAAGCTGCTTAATCAAAGCCGTCGACTCTGTGCACAGCGCCTTAGTGCATCCAGAGCCCAGGTGGAGAGAAGTCAAAGCAGATAATTGAGGAGACAGCGAGAACACAGCGGTGGAACTCCAGGTCTGACAAGAATGGAGGCATCGGGATCAGGGAGGGACTCCCGAGGTCGTTCAAGTCCCAAATTGGTCTCACTTTTCACCTCCAGATGGAAGTCACTCAAGGCAGCCCCAGAAAGGTGAAAATCATCCTGCTTAAAAAGCACTCCAGGGAGGAAGATTTCTTAACACTCTATCGAACAATTCTCATATTTAGGAGAGGGTTTTCTGGTGCAGGTCTG
Source organism: Nanger dama (assembly GCA_917880005.1). Lineage (NCBI taxonomy): Eukaryota > Metazoa > Chordata > Mammalia > Artiodactyla > Bovidae > Nanger > Nanger dama. Next base: position 1,895,313 of record CAKJTW010000085.1, on the reverse strand, counting down.
ATGAAACACTCTAGAGCTTACTCAGACTGTGGCCACCTCCCTAGAGTATCACAAGGAGGGGCTGAACCGTGCAGGGAAGGGGCAGAGGGGCAAGTCTGGAAGGGCCAGCCCCTTGTGAGATTGTGGAGATGAGGGAGACCCAGTGGGATTCCTCACAGCTCGCATCCTTCACCTAAAGTGAGACCTTTACCTAAAGTTAACTCAAGAGGATCCTTCTCCCTGACATCCCATCCACCCCCCAACAAACATAAAGTGGTTACTGACTCAGTCATTTTTTCAGCCAAGGTTTGTTAGTACCTGCAGTTTACCAAGGACTGTTCCAGTTGGGAATACATGTCACAAAACCAGGTTTCTGCCCCCAGGGGGCTTGTGTTTGAGATGGACATGGGAAGAAGGGACGAGAGAGATACATCAAAAAGGAGGGATAGGAAATAAAAATTAGACTTCAGATTGTTATAATTGCTAGGAAAGAAATAGACAAAGAGCTGTGAAAGAGAAGTGAGCAGAGGCGGTGAGGATGGAAGGCTATATTTATTTAGGGTGAACACAGAAGCCTCTATGAAGTGACATTTGAGCCCAAACCTGGAGGATGAGTAGGAAGCAGACAGGGGAAGAGCAGAAAAACCAGTATTTTAGACATGGTCAGAAGGTGAGAGCCTGCTGCAGTCGTGGGAGGGTAATGAGGCTGCAGCCTGGTAAGCAAAAGGGAGAGCAGGACAAGGTGAGATAGACTGGCGGTCTTAGGCCAGCTCAGGAAGGGTCTTGTGGGTCACGGTGAGGAGTTAGCCCTTCTTCCAAGAGTCTTAGCTCACTGACTGCTGTGTAAGATGGGTTCAAAGGGGACAAGAGTAGATGTGGAGAGACCTGCTAAGTGGCTCCTAGAGCTCCTCGAGTGCTCTGGGCAGAAGATGACTGGGGAAGTGCAGTGGAGGTGGAGAGTAATAGATGGACTGGAGACTGGATTGTAGGGAGATGGCCCTGCTGATAACTTGAACGCAGATGGTAAGGAGCCTGGAGAATGCTGTCATCTGTCAATATGATACAGTTGAATTACCTGGAGTCAAGCATCCCAGGGTTGGGCTGCTGCTGCTGCTAAGTCACATCAGTCGTGTCTGACTCTGTGCGACCCCAGAGACGGCAGCCCACCAGGTTCCCGTCCTGGGATTCTCCAGCAAGAATACTGGAGTGGGTTGTATTTCCTTCTCCAGTGCGTGCAAGTGAAGTCGCTCAGTCGTGTCTGACTCTTCACGACCCCATGGACTGTAGCCTACCAGGCTCCTCGGTCCATGGGATTTCCCAGGCAAGAGTACTGGAGTGAGGTACCATTGCCTTCTCCCCCAGGGTTGCAAGAGTCTTTCAAAACCACTTCTCATCCAGAGTTTGCATTAGCTCCCTGCCCCCAGCGGGAGGTCATCAGCCCCTGTTTCCAGACGATGGTATCAACTAGCACAGGATCCAGCCTGCCCATGGCCTGAGAGACAGCAACAATCCTTGGAGGGCTCTCCTTTGGGTGGTGCTGCACGCTGCCTCTCCAAAGCACTCAACTCTGGCCCTGGCTATGTTCCTCCCTTAGGGTCATGAGGTAATGGCAAGCCCCCCTCCATAGAGGGGGACTTTAGAGAATTGTGAGCAGTACTAAAGGTGTCCTGGGCCATCTTTCTTTCCAGGCCCCAAATCCCTAGTGTCTACAGTTGCTCAGGGCCACCTGGTGTGACATCATTACCACAATGTCCCTTCATAAGGTCAGCACCTGGGTGTGGGTCCTGGACTGTAACACATCCAGGTTCAGAGAATCCCCAAAGGACTAGATGTCAAGATGCCATCTTTCTTGAGTCCTACGTTTGTACTCCTTAGCTTACAACCCAGCCACCTGGCCCAGAGAACTGAACTAGCCAAACTCTGTCCTTTCTGTCTTACCTTTTCCCTTGCAGAATGATTTTTCTATCCTAAAATGTTCTCTTAGGCCTAGGGAATGGGTGACTCTATCCAGAGCTGTGCTTCCCAAAGCAGGCTCTGCAGAAATGATGCTATCAGATGCTGCATGGGAAGAGGAATCTTCAGGTGAAGAAGTGTGAAATGCTGTGTATAATAATGTAAAGTATTATGTTTGTATATATATATATAGATATATATAAAACATACATGTATACACTATATTAAAATACTATACTATACTCTTCTCTTGGAGTTTCATGATATGCATGAGCAGGCTCTGTCTGAGAAGTCCTGGAGTAAAGATATCCATTCAGTTTGGTTGACTAGGACATTACCTAAACTTATTGACCAAAGCAATCTTTATTCCTGGAACACCTACTATTAATAGCTCCGCTTTAGGGAATGCCATTCCAGATGACTGAGTTATGAGATGGAATTTGTTATCTGTCTAACTTAAGCCCCCAAGTCCCAATTTGCCCTGAACCATTTAGATGTTTTAAAGCCCAAATGGTGTTTTTGAATTCAATTACCTGCTTAATGGATTCTGTTTTTCTTATTGGCACTTACAGACCTGGCTTCATCTACACACACACACACACACACACACACACACACCCACACACACACACGGGTTTTGGCAAGTGAGTAGGAGGCCGTTAGTCACTTTCCTTCTTCCCCCGCCGCCCTGCTGAACTCAGACAAGCCATCCCTTGGCTGCCAACCAGGCCTGAATGGAATTGAATGTTTACACCCTGTTGCTGGTTCCTAGGAGGCGATCCCAACGGTTGAGCCTTTTCTCCACGTTTCCCCCGTGGACCACTCCTGATCCTGCTCACATACAAGGCCAGTAGGTGGCTGGTCACCTAGCTTCCCTGGCACGGGTGGAGGAAGGTGGCCCCGGGCCTCCTGGGAGACACCCAGGGAATCACTTTCGCCCCGAAACCCTCATTTCCCGCACTGTCAAAGGAAGCAGGAGACCATTAAGGCCTCTGTTGCCGGCAGTGGGCTTGTTTGAGCCACCGCCACGTCACCGGGCCTGTGGCAGTCAGTTTCCCAGAGAATTAACCTAAAAATATAGCAACGGAAAGTGTCCTCCCCATGCACAACCTTATTAAAAACTGGAAAAACCTCTCCGAAATAAATACTTCCTTTGTTGATGAAACATCTAGAAATATTTTGCCATTCTGCATAGGCTGCCAATCCTAAAGTGCAATTGTTGGAGGATTAAAAATAGGAACGGCGGTGGTGGTGGAAGGGCTCCAGGGGCCTCACATGGGGCTACGGAGGCTGTGCCCTCCACGTGGGGGCTGCTCACAGAGGGTTGAAGCATTTCACAGATGCTCGTGGCGACCAAATCCTCTTCAAAGTATTGAGTCTACTGCATCCTCTGCTTCATATAATAGACATGAGGGAGAGCTATGTCAAGGGGACTCAAGCAAAAGCCTATTGTTTGCACAAACATTTCAGGCATAGTGTACCATCCTTATTGGAAAATGGTAGGAACCCTTTGGAAATCCAGCAGACAAGGGCCAACCTTGCAAACAGAACTTGCTAAGGATGGCAGTCTCAGACTGTTAATGCTTTTCTATACAAAGGCCAGTACTCTATTTCCAGATGAGTAAGCTGAGGCTCAAGAGATGTACCCAACCACTTATATATGTTTGGGCAAATTATAAATCATGCTGGGCCTTGGTGTCCTCATGGGAAAAAAGTAGGATTAATAACAGAAAATATCTTATGTTTTTGTGAGGACAGATAAACCTGCACGTGAAGTGTTTGGAATGGTGTCTGATATGTAGTAAGGACTCAATAATATTGGATAGTATAATGCTAGCATTAGGATCATATTATTGATCTAAACTACATGACTAGTAATTGCAAATTGAGCCTTTGAATTCCGGCCTTTCTCCACCCTATCTGTTTTTCTATACCGCATTACTGCTTCTGCCCAGTTCTGCTTTCTCAAGCTCAAAGCTTGCTGTTTTGGTTCATGTGGTAGAAAGCATGGCTAGGAAGGGACCGCTGTTCTGCTTATTACTGTTCAGACCCTGCAAGAGAAATGGATTCCCTTCTTCCAGTCCCTGTACCAAACTTCCCACCAAAGGGAACGATTGTTCCAGCCTTTGACAAGCGCTCACCCTGGGATCAATCACATGGGCCCGAAGGGGAAGGGCCAGATAGAAATCTAGTAGGTTCTACTGAAATCGTATGGATTTGTGAAAGGGATTCCTAGAAAAAGAGGCTTCCGGCAGACCATCCTGTAGGTGTCTGTTACAAGTGCACCTCCCACAGTTATTCTAAGGATCTAATAAGACAACATATGTAGAATGCTTGTGTAAGTGTTCAAGAAATTACAGAAATAATGACTTAATCAGAAATCTGTATCTGATAGAAAAACGAGTTTACTCGTCTAACCTAAGTCACCAAAAGCCAAGAGAAGAAAACCACCAGTAGCTATAAAGGACCTCAAAACATTTTGCATGTGTTAGCACTGGCAGGAAATGTTGAGGAGGGTAGGCGTCAGGGGCTTGCGAGCACAGAGGTCAACTGGGGCTGAAGAGAGCGTGCAGAGACTGGAAGTAGAGGCAAGGCCCGTCAGTAGCCAGGGAACACAGAGACTAGCGGCCAGGCCAGGAAGAAGTTGACGGTCCTTCAAATGGCCAGAGAGCACACCACAGTTCTTGAATGGAGCAGAAAAAGAGACCCAGAGGTACTTTCATTAGCTCCTTCGTGGAAGTCTTAACTTGGAACTGATGTGCCACCCTGGGAGCACATCTGGCCCAGTTAAATATTTTCAACTTCTGGCACTGAAGCTCCCTTTAGGAAGAAACTCACTGCCACATTTCACGAGGTGTGGGTCTACATACCAAGTGTGTCTGGGCCAGATAGATTGTGTATATTAACCTGCAAGGTGTGTGGTAGCCCGAAGTTCCAGCATCCTTCTGAGTGAGAGGAGACTCAAAGATCATAGAACTCACTCCTAAGATTCCAAGCAAAGAATTGCCTGGAGAGACTTGAATCCCTTCTCTCTCTCAGTGTGAGGCAAGCTGGCAGCCCTCTGGGCTCAAGACCGTGTGGCCAGTAGGGTCCTTTCCTGGACGCCCTGAGTTATATGTGGGGCCACTGGGAAGACGGGGAACATAGAGAGACACAGACCCGGGGCCCCTTTCCAAGGGTAAGGAACTCTCCATTTTCCCATGAATACTTACGGACGTCCTTGCTTCTCTAAGGGAGACAAATGTGTGGAGAAGTAGACATGAGGAAAAGAGTGCAAACAGAAACACATAGATGTTCGGAGAACACCACCACCACTTCTAATTTCTCCGAGAACTAGCAACTGCACCGACCGAATCTATTGACCAGGTCTCTAATGGATGAGATGCAGGCTTGTGGAAACACAGAGCTCAAATAAGCTGCTTTGTATTGACTGTAATTTCATGAGCATGAGGTTCAATTAGCTATTGCACTAGACATGAACCCGAAAGCTATCTGAAGCTTTGCTGCCAAGCAGACTCCAATCCATGACCCAGACTGCCTCTCAGGACAACACTGCTCTCTCTCCCTCCTCATCGCCACTGCTCACTCATCCTTAGGGAAGACGGCCTGGATTACTAGAATGTTTTTCTGACTGGCCCTACTGCCTCCAGTCTCTCTTCCTCCAGGTTACCCTCCACCCTGCAGCTGGAGTCGTTCATCTAAAAAGCAAATCTGATGATGGCAGTTCCCCATTTAGACATCTCTGATGATGTTGCACAACTTTCAGGATAAAAATCAAAGCTCCTGAGCTTGTCTATATCGCCCACACATTCTGGTCTTGTCTGTAGTAAAGCCACGTCTCACCGTTCCCTGTCGCTCAGCTTTTGTTCCAACTTTATTTAACCTCTAGAAATTCCTCATGCAGGATGATGGAGGTACTACTATGTACTCCCCAAAAGTCATTTCATTCCCCTTCTGCGCTCATGGCTACAAGTGGCTGATTCTAAGGCTATACAGGATGGCAGAATCAGAAATGGATAGTGTTTGCATCCCTGAATCACTGCATGAAAGAGAGACATCTAGAGCCATCTGACCAGGAATACCAGTGCTGGACCATTGCATAAGCAAGAAACATTCTTTCCTTGTATGAAATCACTGAGATTTTGAAAATTCTTTGTAGCATTTCATGGACTCTAGCATATGGGCACGTTCTCTTAGCCAATAGGCCTGTGTGTGCATGCTCTCTCTCCTCGTAATAATTCTCCCTGAAAATTTCCCTTAATTTTCTGGCTAGAAAATCTCTAATTATCCTTCAGTACTCTGACACCACCTCTTCTGGAAGGACTACCTTAGTTCTCCAAGCTGAGTGAGGACTCATCTCTGAAGTGTCCTAGAATTCAGTGCTTTGCTTCTGCTGGTGTATCTAGCCTGTGGAATTTCTTTCTCTCTTCACTTGCTTAACTCTACCCATTCGTAGACTCTGGGCAGGGACTGTATCTTATTCCTGGGGTGTAGGATAGGGTCTTTCTCAGCGGAAAAGTTGAGTGAAGGTTGTTTTTTTGGGTTTTTAATAAATGGATGAATCAATGGAGTGAGTTAACACATAGGTTTGTGAATGATCACATATAGATTTGTGATCATAACTGATATGTTTACATAACGCTGCCTTCCTCACATATGTGCTGAGAACAATGTGGGGCAATGTGGGCAGCAGCCCAGGTCGTAGGAAAACCTACAAGGCAAGACTTCAGGACAGTGGTCAATATAGAAACCAGAGCTTTGGGTTCTCTGTTGTGCTGTAGACACAGGTGATGGACAAGGGAAAGTTAGGAAACCTTGGCCTGGTGAGGAAGGAAAAAGGGATGTACTTTTATGAAGCATCTACTATGTCCTGGGCAATTTAAATATATTATTGCAGTGAGTCTGTCTTGACAGCCTTGCTCTAAGTTTGCTGCTAATATCCACATTTGGCTCAGAGAAGTCAAGGGACTTGTCCAAGGACACACAGCTGTAAAGAGCAGGGCAAGAATCTAAACCAGACCCACCCGAATTCTGAGCAGGGATCCTCCCAAAGTATCTCAGGGGTACAAAGGCCGAAGCCAGACACGCCTGGTTGCTCCATGATGCCTCAGGCCTGGCCCCTGCACATCAACCCTGGCCTGAGCAGAGCACTCAGAATGCTTCCCCTGGCACCGATCCGTTGAACACAGACCTCAGAGGAGAGGGAAGGAACAGTCTGCTTCTCCCTGGCCCCAGCTCTGTCAGGCAGGCCTGATTTGCGCAGCTGCCCCAGACACTGCGGAAACAAAACAGCGGGCTGTTGGGTCAGGTTCCCCTGATTTCTCAGATGAGGGAGCCAGGCTGGAGCCAGCACATTTCTCAACTCCCAGGCAACCGCTGACCAGGCCTCCCAGGCTCCATCTTCACTGGCAGCTGTGAGCAGCACAGCCGCTTGGCGGGCTGAGCATCCCCCCAGCCCTGCTGGCAGGTGAGGGCCCGGAGCCCTGAATGCCAGGGGACCGCCCCCCTCTGTCTGGGGAGACAGAGACAGATCCAGGAGTACAGCCAGGAGCCCCAGGCCCCGGTCAGAGCCTTCACTTGCCTCAGCAACCTGGCAGCTGAGCAGAGGGCCCTGAACTGCTGGCAGGGGAGATCAGGAAGGCCGAAGTCCTTCTAGGATGTGACGAGCAGGCGAGGTGTGTAGGGAGAGGCTGGGAGGAGTTGGGGGTACAGAATGAGCTAGCTCAGGGGCTGGCATCTCAGGAGGGGCCTCTGCCAGGCATGGTGATGAGCAGATATAGTGACAGCTTCTGCCCACAAGGAGCTCAGAGTCTAGAGCAGGAGGTAGACACAGGGCACACAGTCCAGTGTCAAAGGCAGGCAGCTTCTTCGGGCTATACAATTTACTAGCTGTGTGGCCTTATAACAAGTGACAAGATCTCTGGGCATCAGTTTTCTCATCTGCAAAGTGGGGCTAATAATATCCATTTAACAGGTTTGGATGAGAAGCATATGGTTTATCGTACTTGGCAAAGTACCTTGCTCATAGAAACGGTGTTTGCTAAACAGCACGTGGATCTTTGCCTTCCCAGTTACATGCAGTGTGTGGAAGTCAGGGGCCTGGGCTTGTATTTCTTTATAGCACCCATGGTTTCTAGCCTGGCACTGCCCATTCTGTTTACTAAGTAAGAAAGAAGTCAAATGCTTATCCTAATGGAATAGAAAAAAACTGCCATCAATAATAGCTTCAGGATATAGTCTCTCCCTGCTGGGCTTCCTCCAAGGAATCAGCCTCTCTGACTGACCAAGATGAAAACCACTAAAACAGGCAGCAGCAGGCGGGGAGAGGTTGGCTAGTCTGATAATCTCCCAGTAATGAGTCTGGATAATCTAAACCTGATAAAGGCTCCTCCGATAATCAACGACAGACTGCAATGATGAAAACAACTCCTATCTAGACAGCACTTTTCAGTTTGCAAAGCTCCACCACAAACATTCCTTCTTCCAGGGGAACCCAATAAATATGTGTTGAAGGACAGAAGCTTGCAATAGCCTCATGATACAAGGTATTGGGGTTTTGATGTAACTGATAAGGAAGCCAAAAAAGAGAGGTAAATTAAATTGCTAGAAAATGATGGCTGCTGTTTGATGGCAAACCTAGTATCTTTCACACCACACCATGTCTCTGCCTACGAACAGATGGTACATGGAGGGTATGCCATCACGGACAACCGCCACCTCCGAGCCAGACAGGAAATCCAGTCAACACAGTTGTTCTCAGTGTGCTGGTCTTGGAGATGGGTCTTTAAAGAAACATGCAAAAGCTATTCCCCGCACCCCCACCCTGCCCGCCAGCAGGCATGTTCCCTGGTGGGTGGGAACCGTGGAAAGATGAGAAGGGGGTAATTGGCACAGCTGGAAGGCAAGCAAACAATGAAGCTGGTGAAAGGTTGGCCCGAGTCTCTCTTGCTGATGGAGGGTGTGTAAAATATAGAAATAAAAATTACACAACTGAGCTGTCTCCTGGGAAGATGATGGCTAATTAGATGCCTCACAGCACACTGATTCCTCAGCAGGGAGCAATCTGCACCCCCAGCTTGCCATCCCCAGCCACGAGCCAGGCGTGATGCCCAGGGGCACAGCCGTTTCCTGGACACTGGCCGTCACCAAAGCTACCGCTCAGAGGTCACTGTTCAGATACCACCTCCTATGCTGGAGGCTTTGCATTCACTACTTGTTGAATACAACTGTCTTGTTAAAACCCTGAGAGTTTAGTGATGGGAGGGTCCTCATTTGATGTCTGAGGAAGTAGAGGTAAGGTGGGGGTGTGTGATATGAACACCCTAGTCTTAGTAGGGAGGTGAAAGGTGGGTGGTGACTCCAGAAACAAAAGGAAAGCTAGCCCTAAACCCAGAGAGAAAGAACTGGTTTTGCTTTCTCCTTACAAGGGCACTTTCTGGGGTGAAATGGGAGAAATCCTATCTCCTCGAAGCTGGAAAAGCTCTCAGAGAGCATCTAGGCCAGAGTTTTATAAACTTTTTCTTTTGTAAACAATAGGACCCTTTGTTTAAATGCAATAGAGTGAAAACTTAGTAGATAACAAAGAGCCAGGAGGAGCTGCACTCCCAGGAGTGGGAGCCTGCCGTCAGCCACTGCCCTCTTCTCTTCTGCCCTGCTCCTGCCAGGGCAGCTTCCTGGAACCCCTGGGTTCCATGGAATCCAGTTTGAAAACCACCGTTCTCGTTCAACTCTTCGCACATGAAAAATGAGAGACCTGGAGAAACTAAATGATCTATTCAGTGTCAAAAAGCCAGGGAGTGGTAGAGGCAGAACCAGAAATCAGGCTTTCTGCTGTTCAGGCCAAGGATTTTTGGCTGGGCCAGGCAGCTTTTTAAAATCTGCTCTAAACTACTATGCAGATAGATATAGATGATATAAATATTAATGATATGTAGATACAGAGAGCTAAAGATAAAGATATGTAATTTATTGAGCATTCTTTGCACTAAGCTGTGTGGGTATATTTGAAACCCAAAGTTGGGAAAACACGGGCCCTAATTCCCAAAGAGCTGGGGAGACCGACAGTGGCGCCAGGATTGCCTCACAAACCAGGGTGCAGAGAGAAGGCAGAGACAGGGAAGTGCAGGGTACGATTCAGTGAACACACGGGGCCTTCCAAAACTGGGACCAGTCCAGTCTTCCCAGCCCAGCTTCCTACCAGGAGCTTTCCATCTTGCCCTCCCCACTGCCCCGCCCCTGCCATTCTGGGATCTCTTTGGGGGCTCAGCTTCCTCCTTTCCAACAACTGTCCTAATGACGGGAGGGGGAAGTGGGTGGTAGAGTAGGAAAAAGGAAATTAATTCCTCAAAGCTGGGTGTATGTGTGTGTGTGTATGTATATGTGTGTGATATCTATGTAAGAAAAAATACCGTTAACATCAAACACAGAAGCTACTCTGCCTTTTAGGAGAGAGGTACAATTAACTCAGAGGAGTTTTTCTGACGTAGCTTTATTAATAACATGGTTAGCAGTACTAGTTGTTGTTGTCTAGGAAAATGTCTTAGTGGGCCTCTTTGGTTCCTGGCCTGAGAAGGGAAGGAGAAACAAGAGAGGACTAAATTACTCTGTCTAAAGGGACATCTGGGCTTAGATCCCTGAGAGCTGCAGAGGTCTGATGAGTGCAGGCTGGCAGGCTAGGCTGGAGGGAAAGGACTCAGAGTGGTGAGAAAGAGGGGTGTGCAAAGGCAATGAAAACAGAACCCCAAACAGGCAGGGAGTGTACTCTGCAGAGACAGAGAATTGTCACCTGGTTTCTGGGTAAAAGACTTGTTTTCCGCCCACTCTTATTTTCCACAAAAGCCTGGTGGCCATGAGGTCCCATGGCAGTGACGTTTGGGGCGGGGGCTGGAAGGAGGGTCCTAGCCTCACGTGCTTGGAGTGAGGCCAGGAAGACAGCTGCGCCGTGGAGGGAGTAGCTGATGCTGGCGATGCTGGGCAGAGGGTGCTGGTCAGAGCGGCAGTGACAGGGCTTGAGCTGTTGTATTTGGAGAGTTTAGTAATGGATGCTTCCAGAAGGCTAAACAGCTATGGGACTTTGGTGTACATGGTTACGTGTGTGTGGCATGTTTATGGTATGCACAGTCAACTGTGTATTCATGGGCATCGACACCTATATGATTGTGTGGGTAAAAGTGTGTATATTTTTGAGTATGAGTGTATACTCAGTTGCTAAGTCATGTCTAACTCTTTACGAGTCCATGGACTATAGCCCGTCAGGTTCCTCTATCCCAAGAATACTGGGGTGGCTTGCCGTTTCTTACTCCAGAGGATCTTCCTGACCCAGGGATCAAACCCATGTCTTTTGTGTCTCCTGCATTAGCAGGCGGATTCTTAACCGTTGAGCCACCTGGGCAGCCGTGAGTGTGGGTAGATGATGGAAAGTTATTATATCCTGTGTATATATTGTGTATATATGCCAGTGCATGCACATGGGGCTGGAACTTCAGCACCTGTGGATTCCATGTGTACAAATGAATAGAAATTAGCATGTAGCCATGCGGGTGTGGACCTAGCAACACGTATCTGAGGTTGCCTGTCAGTGTGTCACTGTGTGTGTGCAGGGCTGTGGGGTTATTTGTGAACGTGTGGGACTGTATACTCTGCAAGAGTGTGCACAGATGCACCAGGGGCCCCACGCAGGCCTGGCCGCCCCTGTGACATGACTTCCTCCCCCACAGGGCCCAGCAGGGCCAGCGAGGCTCGGAGCGCCACAGGAGGGGGAGTGGATGTTCCCGGCGTGCTCGCCCCAGAGCCCTGTTCCTTGCCCAAGAACATTCCCGATTTCCCATTCCTGGGAAGGAACATAATGTCCACTGGCGCCTCTCCCGCCTGACGAGTCCAACTCCCCGGCTGCCTCGGGCTGCAAGGCACTTCCTGACCAGGACAGCAAGCATCCAGGGAGCCAAAAACCCCAGGGGCTGAGTGGGAGGGAGATGCACCGGCTCCAAGGATGTCAGCAACAAGAGACCCTCCCCAGGCATGATGAAAGGAATTCTCGTTCATTTTCACGGCGTTTGCCCTGTGCCAGCCCCACGCAGAGCTTTTCACAGGAGTAAACTCATTTCCACCTCCCCACAGCCTCCGTGGCCACGAGTTACCATTATCTCATTTGCAGAAGAGGAGAGAGGCTCGGGTTAAGGGATCCGTCTCAGATGGCACAGGCAGTGGAGGGATGGGAACCTCGGTGCCCCGGCTCCGGAACCCGAGCTGTTACCCTGCAGGCAGGACGAGCTGTCCATCTGGCCGCCATCCTCAGGGCACAGACAGGAGCCTGTCGGGAGACTCCTCCTCACCCCAGGAGGAGCCCCTCTCTCACCAGGCTTCCTTCTGCTCCCAGTTACTCTCTTGAAAGCCCTGGAAATGTGGGCTGTCACTGTGGCAAGGGACCTTGGAGACAATTCTGATTAGCCCTCCACTTGGGAAAAGGCCTTGCATAAAAGTCCAGGGCACACTGTCCTCTGCACAAGTTCCTTCCTTTCTCTGGTACCGATGAGGTCAGAATTGCAGCTCGTATGGCCTGTGACCAGGGAACTTGCCCACCGAAAACCTTCCACTCCCATGGCCAGCATAGACCCCAGAGCTGACAGAGCCCTGGCCCAGCACACGCATGAGTCTTTTGGTCCTTAGCTGATCGTACACACTTCAGCCAGTCTCGCCTTCTTCACGCACCCCTTCTTCACGCATCCCTACAATGTGTCAGGCCTTGTGCTGAGTCCTTTCAGGTCATATGCAACGTATATTCTACTTTCCATTGATTGTCTCATTTCATCGCCATAACTCTATTATAAGGTTGATGTTAGTCTCATTTTGCAGTTAAGGAAACTGAGGATCAGAAAGGTTAAGTCACTCTCCAAAGGACACACAGCTCATAAAAACTGAAACCAGGATTTGAATTTGGACTTGATTTCAAAGCCGATGTGTTTAATAATGAAGTTATCACCCTGACAATATTCCTGTGAGGTAAGGAATATTTAGCCTTGCATCAGAGACAGGGCACAGATCTGTTCAGTAGCTTACCCCAGAAAACACAGGGAGTAAGGAGCAGAGGTGAATAGGAACTCAGGTCTGTGAGAAGCATCACTGTGCTTCTGTGCATGGATGCCTGGGACCACATTATAAGAATGTGGGCATGTGTGTCTGGGTATGTGTGTTGGTACCAGCGGATCTCTCCATCCTTTCCCAACCCCCTTAGCTTTAGCTGAGATAGGTCTCTCTCCTCCTGTATCCCAGAGTTTCCCCTGTATCCCCTTCTCAGGTTTCTCATCATCCTCAGGGGCACCCAGGTATGCACCCTCAGACCCCTGTTCTCCCCAAATCGACTCAGGACTTCTCAGCTAATTTTCCCTTTAACCCTCATCTTCATGTCAAATCTGGGGCTCCCCATCACCACAGGGAGAGACTCTCCCAAGGCTCTCCCATGGCCAGACCCTGGGAGAGACTCATTCTGTAGCAGCTGCTTCTTCTAGTGACGAGGATTGGCCTTGAGTCCCCAGGGGCCCACGCATCCATCCAGCAAGTATTTATTAAACCCCTGCTATGCTCCAGGCAATGTTCTAGGTACTTATTTACATCAACAAATAAACCCAGACAAAAACACCCACCCTTATGGTTCTTATCATCCAGGAGTGAGAGAAATACAAAAATAAATAAATAAATTACAGAGTAAGTTAGAAAATAGCATAGGGTAAAAGGAGAGTCTGAAGCCCATTCAAAAGCTGACTTTTAAGCAAGACTTGAAGGAGGGCGTGAGCTAAGCATGTGGATATCTGTGGGAAGAGTACTCCAGGTGGAACAAACAGCAGGTGCCAAGTTCCTGAGGCAGATGTGGGCCAGTGTGGCTGGAGACCTGGGGACAGCAATGCAGCAGCAGGTCAGATCACACAGGCACTCACCGGCTGCTGAAAGGACTTGGGCGTGTGCTCTGAAGAGGAAGAAGACTTAAGAAGTTTTCCCTACCCCTGCCTCCTGTCCCAGATCTTTGTTTTGCTGTCTTTTCATCTTTTAGGTCTGGACCAAAGCTGTCTCTTCAGGGAGGCCTTTCCTAGGGCCACCTTCTATAAGTGGCATCCCACATCTCAGGGCTTCCCCCAGCGGCTCAGTGGTAAAGAATCCACCCGTCAATGTCAGAGACACGTGTTTGATCCCTGGGTGAAGAAGATCCCCTGGAGGAGGGCATGGCAACTCACTCCAGTGTTCTTGCCTGGGAATCCTCATGGACAGAGGAGCCCAGTGGGTTACAATCCGTGGGGTCACAGTTGGACACGACTGAAGAGACAAAGCATGCATGCACCCCACATGTCACCATTCACTCTATCACAATGCCCATGTTTAACCTTTTTCATGTCCCAGAAGTTAGCTAGTATGCATTTCCTTGGTCCCTGTGTTTACTTCTATCTCCACACAAGAAACTGGAAGTTTCCTGAGGGCAGGACCCGTATCTGTCTTGTTTAGCAAGGAGTCTACACTACCTAAAATAGTGTCCAAGCATCATGCAGGGAATGAAGCAACCTGTTACCCCCATGGCCAGCCTGCTAATAGCTGATGCGCCCGGGATATCCCGGATCCCTGCTCATGAACCTGTTCCTGTTGGGAAGGCAGGTGGCTTTCTGCAGAAAGTCCATCCTCCCCCTCCTCCAGTTGCCTTAAATGCCCTCAAACACTGACTAATGTGAAATATGAAGGTTTAAGCCAGTGAAAAGAAAACCATTTGGGAAGCTAAGCCCTCCTCTCTGCCCCTCAACTAGGTCATAAAATAAAAAGCTTTGTTCCTAGAAATTCATAGCATTGCATTGCTTTTCCCGTCATTAAGCTGTTAACCAGAAAATTCCACAGAGACAAGAGGACTGAAAGGGATAGAGAATCTGTGAGGTCGTCTCCACAGATTTTATGGTTTAGGCTCCTGAAAAAGCCTGCAATGTAATGCTATTATACTTACTTCACAGGTGGGGGAAAACTGAGGCAGAAGTTCAGTAACTGTTCCCGTCTCAATATTATACGATTAGCGTATGACAGAACCAGGGCACCAAAGCCTCATGCTCTTTCTATACAGGCTCCTGTATAGAAAGAGTAAAGATTCTGCCTGCGATGCAGGAGACGCGAGTTCGATCCCTGGGTAGGGGAGATCTAATGGAGACGGAAATGGCAGCCCGCTCCAGTCCTGGGAGAGTCATGGGGAATTCCATGGACAGAGGAGCCTGGAGGGCTACAGTGCACGCGGTCACGAAAGAGTTGGACTCGACTTAGCTCTTTCTATAAGCCCATGCTAATCCAGCTTCAGTTCGGCATGAAAATCTATTCTTCTGAGGAATGAAAAAAACAAACAAAAAAACAAGAAAAGGAAAACAAGAACAATAAGGAACCTGTCTCCATGAGGCTGGGGCTGGCCAAGAGCCGGCTCAGCCTCAGGCTAGAGGAACCATCCTGAGCCCAGCACTGCCCAAGCTGGAACACCCAGCACCGTGGATCCCAGACGTGGCCCTGGAACACATTCCCCACCCCCCACCCCATCATCCAGAGCCCTGCATGGGCCCTGGGGTCCGGCTGGCCACCTGGGTGCTCCACCAGGAGTCTCAGCTGCCCGCCCACCCACCTTCCAGACTAAACACTCCCATGCCCAGCTCTCCCTGCTTGGCCTGGCCAAAGTATCCGAGGAGAGTCTCAACAACACGGGTGAAGGATAGTTTACACGTGTCTCTGGACACCCTAGGGAGAGACGCAAGCATGTACACAGGCTCACAAACACACACACGCAGGGCAAAGTGAGCCTCTGGACACTGCCTGGGGAGGCAGAGCAGCCCAGAGCTCCACAAACACCACACAAACACACACACACACTCACACACCCCAAAAGGCAGAAATGGTTCTCTTTGCATGCTGGTAAATAGAGGTGGGCTCACACTAAAATACACACACATAGACAGCCAGATGCCACAGGCTCTGAGCTTCTGAGCACCAAGGACACATACGCCTAACTGTGGACACACACAGGATGCAGGGCTGTATTTTGGAAAATAAAAAGGGGGGAAAAAAGCCTGCCAATGTTTCCACTGTGCGCTGCTTGTAAAAATTCTGTAGCCTGGGGAGACGCCCCCGAGCCATGGAGCTGTGTGTGGGCTGTCAGATAAAGTGGGGAGTGTGAAAGCAAACAGCTCAGAGAGCATGCTGGTGGAGAGGCCAGCGTTCTGTAGACAGGGCTGGGCTGAGGCTGGCAGAGGAGAGGGTCTCCCAACAGCTGGTCCAGAGGGAGCTGGAGCCTCCAGCTGAGGGGCCCATGGGTTTAGTTTCCTGAAAGGCAAAACAAAAGCCAAGTCTACTCTAATGGTTGCTTTGCCAAGATGTAGTGAAATAATATTCAAAGCACATCAACTGGCACATCTCAGGGACTCAGTACATGAAAACTGTTGCAACTGGGCTTCTGGGTGATAGATACGTGGATCATTCCATTGCCATCTTCAATGCTGCCCCTTTCAGAGCTGATTCATTAGAGCACTGCTTGTCTCAGAAAATTTTAATATAATACAGTATTATAGATATATGCTATATTATATAAAATACATATATATTATAATATATATAAATATTGCATTTTGGTCAACACCGAAATCAGATTGATTATATTCTCTGCAGCAAAAGATGGAGAAGCTCTATATAATCAACAAAAACAAGACCAGGAGCTGACTGTGGCTCATTTCATGAACTCCTTATTACCAAATTCAGACTGAAATTTAAGAAAGTAGGGAAACTGCTAGACCATTCAAGTATGACCTAAATCAAATCCCTAATGATTATACAGCGGAAGTGAGAAATAGATTTAAGGGCCTAGATCTGATACATAACGTGCCTGATGAACTATGGAATGAGGTTCGTGTCATTGTACAGGAGACAGGGATCAAGACTATTCCCATGGAAAAGAAATGCAAAAGAGCAAAATGGTTGTCTGGGGGAGGCCTTACAAATAGCTGTGAAAAGAAGAGCAGCGAAAAGCAAAGGAGAAAAGGAAAGATATTAGCATCTGAATGCAGAGTTCCAAAGAATAGCAAGAAGAGATAAGAAAGCCTTCTTCAGCGATCAGTGCAAAGAAATAGAGGAAAAGAAAAGAATGGGAAAGACTAGAGATCTCTTCAAGAAAATTAGAGATACCAAGGGAACATTTCATGCAAAGATGGGCTTGATAAAGGACAGAAATGGTATGGACCTAACAGAAACAGAAGATATTAAGAAGAGATGGCAAGAATACACAGAAGAACTGTACAAAACGGATCTTCATGACCCGGATAATCACGATGGTGTGATCACTAATCTAGAGCCAGACATCTTGGAATGTGAAGTTAAGTGGGCCTTAGAAAGCATCACTATGAACAAAGCTTGTGGAGGTGATGGAATTCCAGTTGAGCGCTTTCAAATCCTGAAAGATGATGCTGTGAAAGTGCTGCACTCAAGATGCCAGCAAATTTGGAAAACTCAGCAGTGGCCACAGGACTGGAAAAGGTCAGTTTTCATTCCAATCTCAAAGAAAGGCAAAGCCAAAGAATGCTCAAACTACCATACAATTGCACTCATCTCACATGCTAGTAAAGTAATGCTCAAAATTCTCCAAGCCAGGCTTCAGCAATACGTGAACCGTGAACTTCCTGATGTTCAAGCTGGTTTTAGAAAAGGCAGAGGAACCAGAGATCAAATTGCCAACATCCGCTGGATCATGGAAAAAGCAAGAGAGTTCCAGAAAACATCTATTTCTGCTTGATTGACTATGCCAAAGCCTTTGACTGTGTGGATCACAATAAACTGTGGACAATTCTGAAAGAGATGGGAATACCAGACCACCTAACCTGCCTCTTGAGAAATCTGTATGCAGGTCAGGAAGCCACAGTTAGAACTGGACATGGAACAACAGACTGGTTCCAAATAGGAAAAGGAGTACGTCAAGGCTGTATATTGTCACCTTGCTTATTTAACTTATATGAAGAGTACATCATGAGAAATGCTGGACTGGAAGAAGTACAAGCTGGAATCAAGATTGCCGGGAGAAATATCAATAACCTCAGATATGCAGATGACACCACCCTTATGGCAGAAAGTGAAGAGGAGCTAAAAGCCTCTTGATGAAAGTGAAAGAGGAGAGTGAAAAAGTTGGCTTAAAGCTCAACATTCAGAAAACGAAGAACGTGGCATCCTGTCCCATCACTTTATGGGAAATAGATGGAGCAACAGTGGAAATAGTGTCAGACTTTATTTTTGGAGCTCCAAAATCACTGCAGATGGTGACTGCAGCCATGAAATTAAAAGACACTCCTTGGAAGAAAAGTTATGACCAACCTAGATAGCATATTCAAAAGCAGAGACATTACTTTGTCAACTAAGGTCCATCTAGTCAAGGCTATGGTTTTCCCAGAAGTCATGTATGGATGTGAGAGTTGGACTGTGAAGAAGGCTGAGCACCAAAGAATTGATGCTTTTGAACTGTGGTGTTGGAGAAGACTCTTGAGAGTCCCCTGGACTGCAAGGAGATCCAACCAGTCCATTCTGAAGGAGATCAACCCTGGGATTTCTTCGGAAGAAATGATGCTAAAGCTGAAACTCCAGTACTTTGGCCACCTCATGTGAAGAGCTGACTCATTGGAAAAGACTTTGATGCTGGGAGGGATTGGGGGCAGGAGGAGAAGGGGACGACAGAGGATGAGATGGTTGGATGGCATCATGGACTCGATGGACGTGAGTCTGAGTGAACTCTGGGAGTTGGTGATGGACAGGGAGGCCTGGCGTGCTGCGATTCATGGGGTCGCAGAGAGTCGGACATGACTGAGCAACTGAACTGAACTGAACTGAATAACAGTAAGTGCAAAAACAACAGCCATCATTTACTGAATAGTCATGTAGTGCCCCGCATTGTCCTAAGAGCTTTCCCTGTATTATCTTATTTGACTTTCATGACAGCCCCATGAAGAGGTACTATTATTGTACCCATTTTACAGATGAGGAAATAGAGGCACAGAGGACTTATGCAAGTTAGCTAAGTGGAGTTTGAATATGAGTGCAAATCCATTTAAACGCTAAAAAACTCATGGTGTGTGTGTGTGTGTGTGTGTGTGTGTGTGTGCGCGCGCACACACTTGCTGTTGTTGTATATATTTACTGTTGAGGGAAGTCAGCCAGAATGGTCAAGTGGGCACTAGCAGCCCCAGTGTCTCAGACGATGACTACAAATTGCCCATTCAGAGCTTGCCTCGGTTGAGAGCACACAGCCATCTGGTGCCTCCACCACAGTCTGTCTCTCCTCTGGGCAGTATTTTGAGGATGAAGGAATGGAACAGGAGGTGGCCCAAAAGTCACAAAGGAGAGGATCATGTTGGATATTAAAACCAAAATTTTATAGTGGCCAGAAGGGTCTTTAAGGAGAAGTTTCAGAAAACAGAGGGCACATAGGGATTGGGGGAAGTCCTGACCATAATCCTCACTGTGGCCTGGAGGGCTTGAGCATCTGCTGTATAGGAGGTGCTGGGGAAGGTTCCAGATGGAGACTCTGAGAACAGGAAAGCCATGGCTACACCCCCACTCAGCAGGACCTCTGCTGCCCAGCCATGGAGCTGCGTGCCCCTGGACGCCAGCATCCAGAAACGTACCCACCAAGCTGACAGATGAAGTGAAAGTCACTCAGCTGTGTCTGACTCTTTGCAACCCCATGGAGTGTATAGTCCATGGAATTCTCCAGGCCAGAATACTAGAGTGGGTAGCCTTTCCCTTCTCCAGCGGATCTTCCCAACCGAGGGATCAAACCCAGGTCACTTGCATTGTGGGTGGATTCTTTACCAGCTGAGCCACAAGGAAAGTCCAAGAAAAATGGAGTGGGTAGCCTTTCCCTTCTCCAGCGGATCTTCCTGATCCAGCAATCAAACCAGGGTCTCCTGCATGGCAGGCAGTTTCTTTACCAACTGAGCTATCAGGAAGCTGACAAGAGAGTGTGTTTAAAAGAGAGCAAACCCTACTGTAAACTAGAAATTTGGGGTGATCACGTTGTATCAGTACAGGCAATGTACCAAATGCACCACCTGTGCAGGACGCAGGTCACAAGAGAGGCTGTGGGGTTGGAGGCGGGGGACATGGGGGTATACAAGAACCCTACTGTGCCATTATTTTACTGTCAACAGAAAAGTGCTCAAAAATACATTCATTAGAGAGAGAGAGATCTGTGCGAGCCAAAAGAAAGACATAAACCGCTCCAAATCAGAGGGCTTCATCTGTGCTTGGAGCAGCCAAGGGGTTTTTGGAAGGTGCCTTATGGGCCACCAGGTGTGGGGGCTGAGCAGAGAGGAACAGAGCCAGCAGACCAGCAGGATTTGCCTCCTGCTACACCCCCATCTATCCTGCCAGAGCCGCCCTGCTTCCACTGCTTTCTGAACTGGGGTGCTGCCTAAACTCTGGTTGAAGAAGGTTGTGCTGCTGGTTGTGTTTTAAAGATGTCTGTTTCAGGGGCCGAGGCACAGTCTTCTGTCTATCTGTACAAGCTTGCAGTTTTCAAAATCCTTTCACAAAAGGGTTCCCAAAGACAGGCAGCTCACCTTCAGGTCCTAGTTCCAGTTGGGAGATGTAGAAAATGCTCAATAATCTATTGCATGAACGAATGAGTATTACTGCAAACCTAAGAGGTGAGCAAGGCAATTCTGGTTTTACCCACCTTACATTACTTTCATTGAGTTGTTTACAGTGGGTCAGGCTCTATGTCCATTGCTGCAAATGAATTAGCTTATTCGCTCCTCATTATAAATCTTGGAGGTAAGTGATATGCTTATTGATGAAAATTGGGGAACCAAGAAGTGTGATAACTTGCTGCAGGTCACACAGTTAGTCAGAAGCAGAGATTCCAACTCTGGGAGTTTGGCTCTTATTCACCATGAAAAGTTTCAGACTCAGAGAAACCTGGGCTGGGAGAACTGTAGTGACCTCTCCAAGTCCCGGGAGGCTCAGATCCCAAGCACAGCTCAGTTGCCCTTCCACCTCATCAAGGCTTCGTTACTGGGCAGACTTCTGGGCAGGGCATGGGACAGCTGGTTCCCCATGACCTAACAAACACCAGGACACTCCCAGCCCGGAGGCCAATGGCAGAATTGCCTGGGAGACCCACCCATACCCAGGGCCTGTCTGATGTACAGGTGGAGGCAGGAAAGGAAACAAGAAGGCGTACTCAGAACAATAATTCTAAAGCAAAATTAAAAACATGATCTCTTTTCCTAAAGCCTCCCATTCCATCCACATCCTCAGCTCCAGACACTGGGTGGACCCCAGACACTTGTAAAACTTTGACAGCTGGGTCCCTCTGATCCAGGAGGGGGTTGGCCTGATTCTGGATGGAGGCAAGATGGTGCGTGATGTCCAGGCACATAGGCAGGTAGATTCAGGCTCTTTCCACTGTTGTTATCCATCCACTTACCCATTCAGCATCCATTCAGCATCCATCCATCCATTTATCCATGTATCCACCATCTATCATTCAACCATCATTCATCCATCCATCCATCCATCTATTTATCCATGCATCCACCATCTATCATCCAACCATCATTCACCCATCTATCCATCCATCCATCCATTTATCCATGTATCCACCATCTATCATCTAACCATCATTCATCCATTTATCTATCCATCCATCCATCCATCCATTTATCCATGTATCCACTGTCTATCATCCAACCATCGTCCATCCATCCATCCATCCATTTATCCATGTATCCACCATGTATCATCCAACCATCATTTATCCATCTATCCATGCATCCATCCATCTGCTGGGCTTGCAAAGAGTAAGTGCCCACATTCTGCTCTTCTTAAGCTGACTGACCCCCGAGCTTCCTCGCAAAGACTGAAGGCCACTGTCTAAGAGCTGGGTGTGGGCAGGCTGTGACAAAGCTCTCCAAGCAATGAGACATCTTCCCTGTGAGAGGACATTTATGTTATGTGCATATCATAAAGCAAAAAGAGACTTCTAAAACTTTGAAGGGATTTCATTTTACAGAAAGCTCAGAGTCAGAGTGGTAGCCCACATCCAGGTAGCATATGTGAGCTCATGGGCCTCACTGCCCTGGATATAATCTGATTTCCCCTCTCTATTTTCTGCTTTACTCTGACTTCCTTGATTACCTATAGGTTATCATCTTATATTAGCTTATATAGTTTAAGCTTCCTCAAATCCTTTTAGAATAAAGTTGAATCATGAAGGCCATTTATACATAAAAGGCCAAACTCAGTTTACCTCATAGTAATTTAAAACTACCAGTGAATAGCAGCTAACCCCACTGAGTTCTCCCCACACATCCTCCAGCAGTCCTGCAGGCCAGGAGCTGATGAACCCCCATTTTACAGGGCACTGCAGCTGGGGTCTCCCTTCAGATGCCCCCAAATCGGGTCTGACAGTTGCTTCTTGAGGGCCAAGTCACAACTCATCAGAAAAGTCCCTGATGCTGGGGGAAAGATCGAGGGCAAAAGGAGAAGAGGGTGTTGGAGGAAGAGACAGCTAGATGGCTTCACCAACACAATGAACATGAACTTGGGTGAATCTGGGAGGTGGTGAGGGACAGGGAGGCCTGGCATGCCGCAGTTCATGGGGTTGCAGAGTTGGGCACGACTGGGCAACTGAACAACAGCAACAAACTTGAGTTTAAATCTTTGCACTAGAGCCCCTGTGGACAGCCTGAGCTGTGCCTTCTCCCTCCCAGCTTTTGAGGGTAGCGGGAATAGGATCTTTGAGGACATAGAGGCTCACAAGGCTAAGAATCAATTGTTCAGCGGATCTTAGACAATGGTAAAGATCCCCATTAGATGGATAAGAGGACGCATGGATGATGGAAGGATGGTGAATGGATGTTGAATGGGTAGGAGGCTGGGTGAAGTTTGCAGGGCTCAGGTCTTCTGCTAAGCCCTCACGGTACCCAGAAGGGGAAGGCACAGTCCCTGCTCTCAAAGAGCTCAGTGTCCATCAAAGGGGACCAATCTGCAAACCACCAGCCGCAGCAGCAGGAGGGATGAGGCGTCTGTGGCTCCATCCTGTCCTTAGGTCTTTGTCCTTGCTGTTCCCTCCACTTGTACCCCTTTCTGCCCCTCCAGTCTCCATGCACATATCTCTTCTCTCCACCCCAGCTCCCATGCCTTCTCCTCCCATACGCTCTCTCTCCAAGCCTTACTTGTCTGTCTACATACCTGGCCTTGATATGGTTTGCATTTTCTTTTTCTCCCTCCCTTCCTTTCCATTTTGTCAACTTTCACCTTCAACTTTTGTACCAGTTTTTATACTTGGAGTTTCTTGCTTTTCTTTTATAGTAATGTAAATGACTAAAAACATGTCTGTGGTTACTAATGAATAAATCTCATGTGTTATCTGCTTTTACAAAGGCCTTCGCTATTGCGGAAAGCAGACTCATAGTCCTCTAGAGGCCCTGGAATCTGTGAATATGTTCCTTTATACAACAAAAGTAATTTGGTAGATATGATTAAAATAAGGATCTTAAAACAGAGAGATTAGCCCAGATTGCCCAGGTGGACCCAATGTAATCATAAGAGCCCTTAAAGACAGGAGAGAGGCCAAAGAAGGGGAGAAGGAAATGGGATGGTGAAAACAGAGGTCAGAGTGATGGGACTGATGGCCCCAGATGGGGAATGCGGGAACCCTCTGAAAACTGGGTGGGAATTCCCTGGCAGTCCAGTGGTTAGGACTCCATGCGTTCAGTGCCAAGCGGCTGGATTCAGTCCCTGGTCAGGGAACTATGGCCCCACAGACTGAGGGGCAAAGAAAGGAAGAAACTGGGAAAGACAAGGAAAGAGTCTCCCCTACAGCCTCCAGAAACCCTGCTGACATCTTGGATTTTAGACTGACCTCCAGAAGATAATAAATTTGTGTTGTTTTAAGCCACAGAGTGAGTGGTAATTTATTACAGGAGCAATTGGAAACTAACTCAGCTGGCTTTATAAGAGAGAGATGGAAACTCTTGGTTCTCACAAGAGAGTTCTTACTGCTTAGTGTCAGGATAGCCAGATCTTGTGAGTGTGAGAGAGGGTGTGTGTGTGTATGAGAGAAAGACAGAGAGAGATGGGAATTGCCCATATGGGATAAGGTATCTTTTCTCCCCCAGATCATGGTTGACACAGGACAAGTTTCCCTAAAAGAAACGGATGCTCTTGTCTCAACTGGACCTTTGTGTGGTGGAGTCTAGTTCACAGGCCTCATGGCCTTGGCCTGCACACCCCTTCTGAAAAAACATAAAGAGCATCATTGTATTCATGCACTACTGAGCCCTGCAAGGCAGTTGGCTTTGCTTTTCTCAGGCTCGCTTTCCACAGTGACATCTGCTGGTCTTCAGCTGGCAGCCTGGGTGCTGTGCACAAGGGCCCACAGGGGCGGTGGAGGTGGGAGCCGAGGCCCAAGGAGAGGCAGCGTCTCCCTGGCATTTTGCTGTTTAGAAACGCACTTACGCTTTTACAGTTAAAACACAAGTTCTCCTAGAAGGACTGACTCCATGTCTTTGATAAATAGAGCTCTGAAAGGCCCTTAAATGGCCCATTTGCTCTGCCATGTAGTAGAACATGGTGATGCAGAAAACTGCACCTTTGCATACTGGCTCCTACTGGCTGTGGTCCCTGGGGTTGGTACTGTTCTTTTCTTCATCTGTAAAATGGGAGAATAAGGTGGTTCTGGATACACAAGGGGATAATGCATTTATGGGCACTGCACACAATCCCTGGAGAGAGGTACCTCTCGGGGGGATGTGAGAGCTCTGGCACTTAGGCTCCTGATAAGCATAAAAAATGAACACGAAAGATCATAAAGAAATCAGACTAGGGTTCTGTGGTCAATTATCTCATTAGAGGAACCTCTGCTGAAAGTTTTCCAAAGGCACGAATTATTTTTTATCCTTGGCTCCCTTTAGGCACGAAGCTTCTCTTCCGCATGGTGATTAAGAAGCTGGTAATCTGCGTTCCTATCTCGCCTCGTGCTCAGTGGACCTGCTTTCTTTCTCATCCCTCAGTCGTGAACTCAGCCCAGCCATACCCATTCATTAGGGGCTCCGAGGCTGATAAGGGAAAGAGCTGAGCTGTGAGGGAGAGATACCTGTTTACTCATGCTTTTGGGGCCAAGAGTACCATCCACAGAAGCCAACCGTCTAGGGTCAAGTATAGCCAGATATGCTGAAATGCTGAGCCGTTCAACTTCCAGCTGTGACCTCACGTGATGGCTGCCCTCACACTGCTTAGAAGGGCAGAGTCCCTCACCTAGTCGAGCGGGAAGTTTTAACAAAACATCTTGACCCTGCTCTGGGCCGAGAGGGCTCCCAGTGCCAAGGGCAGACAAGAGGGAGATCTGGGAAAGAAGTCAAGTAAGTCCCTTTGACTGCAAGGAGATCCAACCAGTCCATCCTAAAGGAGATCAGTCCTGAGTATTCATTGGAAGAACTGATGTTGAAGCTGAAACTCCAATACTTTGGCCACCAGATGTGAAGAGAACTCATTGGAAAAGACCCTGACACTGGAAAAGATTGAGGGCAGGAGGAGAAGGGGGACGACAGAGGATGAGATGGTTGGATGGCATCACCGACCAATGGAGATGAGTCTGAGTAAACTCCGGAAGTTGGTGATGGACAGGGGAGCCTGGCGTGCTCCAGTCCATGGGGTTGCAAAGAGTCGGACATGACCGAGCAACTGAACTGAACTGGGGGGGTCACAACCACCCCTAGGGGCCTATCTGAGCAGAAGCTGAAGGGCCCACTGTGCAGCTCGGGGTCACCTCCTGAGTAGTGGGGTCATTCTCCTCCTGAGAGACAGACCTGTGGGCAAGACCTCACTCCCCAGCCGGAAAGCCAGCCATGGGCACACACGAGTCCCACCAGCCAGAGCAGCGCACTTCCGAGGTCGGTGCATGCACACTGAACCACTTGGGGGTCTTGTTAAAGTGCATTGTCTGACTCAGTGGATCTGGAGTGAGGCCTGAGAATCTGCCTTCCTGTAATCTCGTCAGGTAATGCCATGCTGTCCCCCCACCTTTGGGTTGGCAGTTAGCCTGAAAAAGCATAAAAATAAACGACGACGACTCCAAGACAAGAATAGAACCTTGCTGGAGACCTCACTCCCAACTCCCATGGTGTTCAGAACACCTCGTCCCTTGGCAGAAGGGATCCAGTGTGCTCTCGCTTCCTCGTGGCCTCTCTTCTTGGAGGATGAAGAGGGGCCTGGGGCAGGGCTTTGGGTTTGGATTTGACTGACGGCCAGAGCCTGAGAAGAGCAGCCCGCGGAGCACAGATGCAGGGCTGGGGCAGAGCAGAGCTTGGCCAGGGCAGCTGGAGCAGTGGTTCTGGGAGGAGCAAGATGCACATGCTGAGGTGGGGTCACCCAGGAGCACTGGACACAGAGCCCTCAGCAGGAACCGGGGGCAGGGTGACCTCTCTGAGCCTCAGTTTCCTTGTCTGTAAGTGTGATAACATTTAGGCTTCAGGATTAGGGTGGGGATGAAATAAAGCAACGAATGTGAAAGTAACCAGAGTATTACCTGGCCCATAATAGCATCCAGTATCCTAGACATTTTGAAACAAAAGTGAATAAGCAGGCTTAGCCTGTGCAGGGTCTTGACAGCCAAACAAAGGAGCTTGGCTGTGCTGCCAAGAAGCTGGGCACAAATTATCCCCAATACTTTAATCAAGCAAGCCCCCCACCCCCAGATCTCTGCTGAACTTCCTCTAAGTACTTAAATGGAACTCAAACAGATAAAATTATAGAATTTAAAATCAGCCCTGAATGCAGGCCTCCTGCTCATTCCCATTAACCTTTTGCTTCATTGTGAATGGGCGTGATTCCCTAGGCCTGAAGATTTCCTGAAATCATCGGCCAGCTCTCAGAACAGACTCCAAGATGAGCAGAAGGCTGCTGGTGGGCAGGGGTGGGGGTGGAGGAAGGGGTGGTCTGGTGCATGGGAACAGGGCAGCCTGGGGAGGCTACACAGCCTGGGCCCTGGGCCTTGAATCCCAAAGGCCTTTCAAATCTGAACTCTGATGCAGCTAAGAAAAGAAATGACCCATTTTGCAGGGTCCTTGCTAGAGGCCCTGAGAGAGAGTCAGCCTCTGACATGAATGCTTTCCAGGCAAACAAATGAAGCAAAGGATGCAGCCGGCACCCACTACCAGGAAGGGGATGTGAGATGGTCCATCTGCCCCTCCCCCTCCTCCTCCCCTTCCTGCCCCCACACGCCCATGCTCACTCACCCCGTTGGACAGGCCTTCTCAGCCATGCACAGCTTAGGCCACTTTTCATTATTATTATTTTTCTTTTTTTAAAATAATATTTAGAAATGGTTTGGGGCCCAGAAACTGAAACATTTCCACCGAGTCATTTTTTTCCCCTGCAGTGTATTTTTTGAAGCAGATAGAAACAAAGCCAGCATTTCACAAACAGAATAAGAAGAAATGGTAAATACACTTAAAATCAACGTGGAGAAGTGCCCCTTTACCCTCCTGGCAAGAGGATCTTAGACGGACTGGGCTGGAGGATTAAGAGTTTCTTCCAAAGGCCAAAAGATCCAGATGAGTGTGGGGGCCGAGGGGAGGCTGAGCAGAGGCAAGTCAGTATCTCCTCTGGGTGTTTTTTTCTTAAATAAAAATCCTTTGTCCACTTCCTCCCCCTTTGACCTTTCAGAAAACTGGTGGGAGTCCTGTGGACCTGTCAGGAACATGCCTGGACTTAATCCCAGCTCAGCAACTCACTAACTGAGGGACCTTGGGTGTGTTAATTGACTTGTCGGTACCTTAGCATCTTCACCTGTAAGTGGGGTGGTTATAGTGCCCATTTCATGGGATGGCTGTGTGTTTCAAAGGAATCAATACCTCCGAGGGGTTTAGAACAGCACTTGGTACAAAAAGATTCAATAACTTAGTATTTCCCAAACCATCAATAACTAGTATGTCCCCTATCTCTCAACCCTTCCCTAGTCCTTCCATGGCACCCCTCAACTGGGAAGACAACAGCCCCACCTTGCCAGTTGCTCAAGCCTAAACTTAGAGTCATTTTTCAAAAATTCCTCTTTCTCTCTTATTCTCTACAGGCAATCCATCTGAAAGTTGTGTCAACTCTACATTTAAAATATATTCAGGGACTTCCCTGGTGATCTAGTGGTTAAGAATCCACCTGCTGATGCAGGGGACATGGGTTTTGAAGAATCCAAGCTACTCCATTTTGTAAGGTTCCAGGAAAAGAGCCTTTAGAAATCCCTTAACCCCACCCCACTACCCGCGGACCAATCAGAACCCGTGGCCAGCCCGGGAAATGGGAACCAATCAGAACCCAACACCTAACCCTTCCACAGAAGGTAACCAATTAGATATCTCCCAACTCGGAAACTCCCGTTTTTCAAATTTCTGGTACGAGAATACCCTATATAAGCAATGTAACACAGAGCTCAGGGCTCCTCCTTATAGTTGCTGCCTCGGTATTGGTGGGAGCCCCAGCTCCAGCCTGGTAATAAAAACTCTCTTGCTTTTGCATCGGATATCGGCTCCCTGGTGCTCACTGGGAGATTTCGTAACTTGGGCATAACAGTTTGATCCCTAGTTCAGAAAGATCCCATATGCCAAGGGGCAACTGAGTCCAGGTGCCACAGCTACCAAGCCCACTGTCTAGAGCCCGCGAGCTGTGACTACCAAAGCTCGCGCTCTGCAAGAGAAGCCCCACAGTGAGGAGCCCGTGCACTGCCATGAACCCCAGCCCCTGCTGTGAAAACTAGAGAAAGCCCCCCGAAGCAAGGAAGACTCAGCCCAGCCAAAAATAAATAAATATATAAATTTTAAACCCATTAAAATATATTCAGAATCTGGTTGATTCTCACTACCCTGCCACTAACAACCCATTTCAAGCCAATGTCATCCTTCATCCTTACCGTCACAGTACCCCTCCACCACATTCTCCCCCAGCCCCTAATCACCCCTCTACACATCTCTAGAACAATCTTTTTTTTTTTTTAACTTAAGTCCAATGACGTTTCTCAGCTTAAAATGCTCCAAAGTCTCTCCATCTTACTCAGAGTAAACGCCAGGCTTTCCCCAGAGCCTGCAAGGTCCCATGTGATCTGGCCCCACTTCCTCCCTGAAGCTCTTACCAATGGCTTCTCCCTTCTCACTCTCCTCCAGCCACACTCTCTTCCTTGCCATTCCTTGAACCTGCCAAGAATGTTCCTGCTTCAGGACATTGGCACTTACCATTCCCTCTGCCTAGGATACGGTTTCCTCAGAAACCTGATGGCTCCCCTCCGTCACTTCCTTCAGGCTTTGCTCAAACATCACCTCACCTGAGAGGTCGTCCTTGAATCTCCTGTATAGGAAACTTCTATTGCTCACTATACCCATTTCTGCTTTATTTTCCTTTGCAGCTTTTATCGCTAGTTAATTGGAGAAGGGCATGGCAACCCACTCCAGTATTCTTCCCTGGAGAATACCATGGACAGAGGAACCTGGTGGGCTACAGTCCATGGGGTTGCAAAGAGTCGGATACGACCGAGCGACTTAGCACACACACATGTACGTACTATGATATATCTTTGTTTCTTTTATTTTCTTCCTTCCCTTCCTTTAGTTTTAAGACCCAATAGACCAGCAGCAGTTTAGCTCTTTTTCTCCATTGCCATTCTCCAAGTCTCGTAAGACAAAGTGCATAGTAGGTGCTTTGTTGCTATTTACTAAATGACTACCTCCCTCCTTCCATTCTTGTCTGCCTCTAATACAGCTCCAGGCAGTGGCCAGGACGCTCTGCCCACCACACATTTTATGATGCTCCTTCACTGCTCAAGAACCATCAGTGGCCCCCTCTTTGCCGAAAGGGCAAAGCTCCTGTGACACTCAGAAAGCCTTTGGTGGTCTAGTCCCACCTAACCTTGGCCCCGATGCTGCCATCAGCAAGCCCTGCAGGGGTAATGCCTTTGTTCTCTGAGCAATGATCCTTAGCTTGTGCTGTTCCCCAGCTTGGGACACACTCCTTTCCCTTTTCTGTCGGACTCCCACTGTGGGAGCTGGAATAGTGGCCCCCAAATGATACATTCATTCAGAATCTGTGAACATGACTTTTATTTAGAAAAAGGGTCTTTGCAGTTGTAACTGAGATAAGGATCTCACACCGAGAGGCTCATGGGTTAGGCTGAGCCCTAAATCCGGTGACAAGTGTCCTCACAAGGGAACAACAGAGGAGACAGCCACGTGGAGACGGAGACAAAGGCTGGAGTGATGCTGCCACAAGCCCAGGGGTGCCAGGGGCCACCAGAAGCCAGAAGAGGCAAAACCAGAGGTCTCTGGGGGAGGGGGGCACAATCCTGACAACACTTTGACTTTGGACTTCCGGCCTCCAGAATGGTGAGAGAATAAATTTCTATTGTTTTAAGCCATCAAGTTTATGGTGATTTGTAATAGCAGCCACAAAAAAGTAACACACTCCCCTTCAAAACTGCAGAGATGCAGTCTTCCTCTCCCAGCACTGTAGCAAGGAGGGAGGGTGCGCTGAGGTGGCCTTTTTGTAAAGATGCCGCTGCATCCCTGGCCAGAGTTAATCAGAGCCGGGATGGGCTGGTAAGTGTCGCAGGTACTGGGAGCTATATGGTGAAGCCACGGGGTGAGGGGGGTGGTCATGTAGGCTCAGGGTTGAGCCGTGTTGGGTCATGTAGGGACAGGAAAGTGCATAAAGAGGAGCAGGGCAGACACCGACAGAGGAGGGCAGGGGTCCTGACGATGCCCCCGCTCCCGGGGAAGGTCCTGCTCTTTGCTTCCAAAGGCTCCTTGTATTTCTCTAATATTCAGCCTCTCTCCTCTTTGTCTCAACCTGGTTTTTCTTAGAGAAGGTGGCTTCTCCTTGCAACTCAGTCAACCCTAAGCTCAGAGCCCAGCTCCAGTGTCACCCCTCTGAGGGCTTCCCTGATTGCAGCACATGGAGAGAGATGATCCTAGTCTCTGGGCACTCTCAGCTCTGTGTCCCCGCCAAGATTCACTGTCCTCGTTA
Organism: Nanger dama; assembly: GCA_917880005.1. Taxonomy (NCBI): domain Eukaryota; kingdom Metazoa; phylum Chordata; class Mammalia; order Artiodactyla; family Bovidae; genus Nanger; species Nanger dama. The sequence goes on along the minus strand of CAKJTW010000085.1, from coordinate 1,864,338 downwards.
GGGCTGTTTGCATGCTATTCTCCCCGAGACTGAGCTCCTCCAGCCGTGGACCAAGCTCATCCTCTGTGTCTGGATCTACCAATTAATTAACCACTGAGGTATAGTGTCTGGTACCACAGTGTTTAAGTAGCTGAATAAAAGATGGATGCCACTCGGCTCTGCCCACAGGAGCTTCCAGGCAAGATTTGGGGCCCCCTTCTCGCACATACTGCATGGACATGAGATGAGGCAGATACTGGGCTCGAGGTAGGAGCAAGCAGAGGGCAGCTCTGAGTTGGGGGCTGGTCAGGGAGGGCTGGTGGGAGAGGCCAGGGGAAGCAGAAAATGGTGAGGTCGTGCGTGGGTGACAGTCAGGGCTGGAGCAGGCAGGAGGCAGGCGGAGCAGGGAGCACTTTTGAGCGGGGCTTGTGGGCGTGTGATGGAGATAAGGCCGGGCTCAAGTGGAAGTTCCAAGGAGGGAACTCAGATCAGTGGGGCCCGTCTTGGGCCCTTGGGTCACTTACCCACTTAATTGACATCCACCCAGGCACTGTGCCCAGTGCCAGCTCTACAGCAATGACAGAGAGCAGAATTCAAAGGCTAGACTGGAGCTCTCAAGAGAACAACACTGTATCTGCTGTTACAAGGACCAGGAAATAGTCATAACCAAAGTATTTGTGAAACCTTTTACAGTTTCTAAAGTGCTTTCTCATGAATTAATGACTACGAAGTCCTGTGGTGCAGTAGGAAAAGCGTGCTTGTGGCTGCAAAAGTCTGACTTAAGGTTTGGCATCCTCCTTATAGCTCATGATAACCCCTCAACTTTGATGTCCTTGTCTGTCGAACAATGGCTGTGCCTAGCGTTCACTGAGTCCCTTCTGGAGGGCAGCTAGTGTTATAGAGGTTTTACATGTAGTAACTATTTTAGTCTTCAAAACAACCCTATGAAATAGGTACTACCGTTACTCCCACTTTACAGATGTGGAAACTGAGGCTCCACAAGGCTGAGTCACTCATTCACACAACTTCTCAGCAGAAGAGATGAGATGTGAACCCAGTTATTCCTGCTCCAGAGTCCGTGTTCTCAACCACAGTGCTATTCTGTAGACAATGACAGCGGCTCTCCCTCCAAGGTTTTGGCAAACCGTTAAGATGAACAAACGTGACCCTGGTTAGAGGTGAACATTACCCATAGTCATTCTTTGGTCTGATGCTCATGCTGTGTGAGCATTTGGTTGCTTTAGCAGGTGCTGTTGGCACCCTGGCATCACCATTGGTGAGCCTAGAGCTCACCCACAGAGAGTGACGGTGCCCCTCTGCACAGGGCCATTCCCTCTCTGAGAGATCCCTGGCCACCAAACACAGCAGGCCAGAGGTGCTGGGGTGCTCACACCCCAGGAGCACCCCTCAACCAACAAGGCCTGTGAGTTGGTAGATAAATATCCCATCAGTGGGCCAATTCTGAGGTGTCCCTCGGAGGGTCCCCATCAGGACTGAGCCCCGGATTCCGACAACAGTTGCCCAACCACAAGGCCCCTTTTATTGACCTCCTCCTCTCTCTGCTTCACCACCTCACTCTCACAGTGCTGCTTGGAATCACTTTCCAAATATTCTCTGTGCAGTGCAATTCTTACCTCAGGGTCAGTCGAGGAGGACCCCAGACTGAGACAAGGGTGCAAGGCGGTTTGGGGAGAAAGGAAGAGAAGAGCTATGACCTGTGAGGCTTGAGATTTTTCTGGACACACGTAGCTAGGTGCAAAACTGGGAAGGGAGAGGCACAAGCAAGCCCTTGCACAGAAGAGGCAGAGGGCCGGGAGGTGGGAAAACGCACCAGGTCCCCCTCATGGGGGCTCTCAAATAGGACAGCCCCCAAGCCCACATTTCACCTGACACTCCGCAAAGATCAGCCTTCAGGGGACTTCTAGCCAGAATCCCCATGCCTCAGGAGCAGATTTCAGGGGCATTCCTTGAAGCTCGGTGATGTGAGCACAGAATAAACACAAATAAGCTCCCTTTGTCTAAATAAACTGAGGCACAGTTTTACGAAGCCGTTTTCTTTTCCTCCTCACCCTCCCACACTCCTCTCCCTCCAAGGCCACGTTTGTTTGCTTACTTACTTAATCCCACACCCTCTGCACCTTCAAAGGGCCCCTTTGTGTCTGGGATGGAGTGGAGCATTTCTGCCTCCTAGACCTGATTTTCCAAATGAACACCAAACACAGACGAGCCCGGATGATTGACAGTGTGACAGCATCGTGTTTGGGGCTGACGGATGAAATGAACAGGAGGCAAGAGGGAAAACACGAGAAACGATGAATTTTCAGTGGCTTCCTCCAGTCAAATTGTTTGCAATTTCATTGGAAAGGATCCTCATGGGGAAAGAGACCAAAGAACTTGGGAGGAAAAAGCAAATTACAGTCTCAGCAGTGTGGCTTTTTCCCTTGACAAGTTGGTCATGAAGGAAGAGGGACAGGATGCTTGGGACAGGGCTGAGAGCTGGCCAGCATGGTGGGAAGTGCACTTGGTCATCTCGAAATGCGTGTGGCCCGAGTCACAGCCCTTGGGCCAGGCCCAAATATTCCCCACCCACTTCCTTCATCCCTGAAGCTGCAGAAGCAGTGAGAGGAGAGGGCGTCTGGCCAGAGCCCCCTGTGAGGGTCCACGGAGGGAGAAGCTTTAAGAGAACACACTTGGAATAGAGAACAATCCAAGAATTTTTGTTAAAAAAAAAAAAAAAAAAAGAAAGCTGACCATGAACGAACATATTATTCAGAGCTGATTAAAGAAAAATCAGCCAGCGTATTTGCCTTGTGAGGCACCCAGTTTGCTAAGGGTTCAAGTTCTTCCAATAAGAGGCAAGATTACCTAGCTGTCCAAAGCTTGGCCATGGAGCCAAATTGCCTGGGAGGGAATCCCCAGCTACACCACTGATGGGCTGGGTGACCTCGGCAAATCACATAAACTTCCCGAGCCTCATTTTCCCCATCTGCAAATCAGGGCTGATGATAAGAACCACACTTACTTGAGGGAGTTGTCTGTGAGGATGGCCATGAGCACATATGTCTAAAGCACCTAACGAAGTGTCTTCCAGACAGTTAAGCATCCAACGCCTTAGCTCTAATTACTACATGACTTCCAAAGACAATAGCTCCTCAGCACTACAGTATTCTCACAGGTGCAAGAGAAGAAAAGTTGAAAAGGCCAAGCAGCATGAAAGCAGGTTCACAGCACACAAGTGTGCCCTGAAGCTAGGAGACGGGAACAAAGTCAAGGATGGCCTTACCTGAGCGCATCCCACATAGAGCGCAGACGGCCGGTCGCTGTGCATGCCTCCCGTGCTGGGGAAGCCGGGGGTCCCCGCACACCCCAGTTCTCCTTGGTGTGGCAGGAAGTCCTCCTTAGACTGTGGATCAGAGGCGTGGCTGAGACCGGGGCTCTGTCCTCACAGAGGAAACGGCACACCCCCTCCTCGAAAGGAGGAGGCGAAAGTAACTCAGCTGTCCGGCTATGCCTGTTGCTGCCATGGTTTGCGGGCAGGGCTGCCTGCCCATTCACCACCCGCCTTGCCCACCGCCCCCGCCGGCCCAGGGCAGCGGAGGGGCAGGTCACAGGCACGGTTCACAGTGTGGTCTGTCTGTGCAGAGGGTGGCACGTCTCCGACCCACTCGCCCTGAGAGCAGAGGCATCTTCATCATCCACTCAGGATCAAGGCCCTGGGCTTTTCTCTGCAGAACCTCTTCGGCAGGAGAGAACTGACTCCTGCTACGCCTCTGCACATCTCGGACGGACACACGCACCCCAGCTCAACCCACGGTGCAAACATTCCACATGCACCCCCAGAACCCCAGTGTTTCCATTTAGACTCCTCCAGCTTGGGAATCAAGCTGGAATGAGGGCAAAAACAAAAGAGCCATGATCAGTCATTGTTTCTCAAGTAACAAGCAACTAATTGAGACTTACTCTTATTATAAACCTATACTTCAGGCAGCAATTAAACTGCAGCTAATGAGGATTTCAGCACCAGGCCCTCCCGCCACCACACGAGGATTCCTCCCGGCCTGGGCGAAGGGGTCTAACGTTGGAGGAAATAAATGGCTTCTTCATAACCCTTCAAGAGACAGCAGGCATGCTGGAGATTTCTTCCCCAGGGAAGTCAGTGTGGCCGGGCAGTGGGGTGAGACAAGGCACAAGTGAGAAGCTCACGAGCTCCGGGAGATTTCTAGATCAGCTGTCATCCCCCCAGGGATGGTGACATCATGCCTGTGGGAAATGGCTGCAGGATGCTATCAAGTCAGTGGGAAAACAGCTGAATTGACTCTTTTATAAGCGGATTTATTGAGAAGCTGCGAACGCACCAGGAGCTGTCGGAGATTCATTCACACACATTATTTCATTTACTTCTCCTAATGGCCTGAGGAAGGAAGGGGGGTGCCATTAGGAAATGATGAGGGCAACTGGGCTCCCAGGGGTGAAGTCACCTGAGGGAACTCGCCTAGCCATCACTCAGAGTGAAACCAGGGTTGGAAATCAGGAGGAAGGGGAACTTTGGGTGACGTTCCTGCAGGCAGCCTGGTGGTGTGTAAAGCAGGTGTGGAATCTGGGGACAACTGCTAACTGCCTGGTGAGCTTATCAAGTTACCGAAACATCTCATGCCTCAGTTTCTGCATCTGTGGAGTGGGGATGATCATGCCTACCTAGTGAGTCTGCTATAAAGACCACAGACTTCACACACTGCATATAAAGTGTGCAGAGTGGTGCTCAGTGCAGGATGAGTGCCCGGTAAATGCCAGTTATTATTAAAGATGCTGGTGAGACACTCTCGATGCAGCACAGAGGGTCGGAAGAAATTCATCATCGGAGCACGCCTGAGATTTTGCAATAGTGGAAGCGGTGGAAGTCTCCGCAGAGTGTCTGCCTGTGTCCCCTGGGAAGGGGGGTAAACCAACCCAGAGGGCTGGCTCTGCTCTGAGGCCACTGCCCTGGTGTCCAGGGCAGTGGGAAGCTAGCCAAGCTCCCAGACAGCCTGTCTCGGGCCTGGAGCACAGAGCCGTTGCCTCACCAGCTTGTAATGAGCTGCGTCTCCATCCTGATTAGGGGAACAATCCTCACTCAGAAAGACTCAGGGGAAGGAAGTGACAGCGTCGTGGGGACAGGGCATAACCTCATCTCCCAAGGAGGGGCTGGCTTCTGGGGAGCTGGTGACTTGGAGGTCACAGCCCAAGAGGGTGCCCATCCCCCTGGAGGAGGCTAAGCAGACCCCACTGGGGCAAGTCTGGGTCAGAGCAGGAGACGGGCTGGGCCAGCCCTGGCCTCTGTCTGTAAGCCTGCAAGGCAGCTGCTCACAGGCTCTGGTTTGCCAAGAGGGGCAAGCAAGGAAACCAACATTCTCTGGGCACCTTCTGGGCACCAGGCTAGGTGCCAGTCCTATGACATCATCACTATCATCAACATTGTCCTATTAAATCAAATGTTAGGGCACCGTTTTTTTTTCCAAAACTGTGGATTGCAGCCCGTTCCAGGGTAATGAAAACAGCTTAGTGGGTGACAAATAGCATTTTTAAAATAACGTGATAAAAATACAAAAAATTTCAGTGTGCATTGCACAGAGCAAGGATTGGTATTGTGGAAGTTTCATTTCTTAATGTGTCTGTGAGTGTTTGGGAGCTGGATTGTAATAGGGAAGGAAACGGTGCTCATTTCTTAAAGTAGTTGTAGGGATTGAATGGGTTAATGTTTTAAGTGCTTAATGCACTGTAACAGGCTGCCAGCACCCACCCAAGTCCCCTTGGAGAGAGTTCAGGCTCTCCATACGTGCGTTCCTGAATCTCTTTCTCTTTCTCTTTCTGGTTGTAGGAATATGCTTAGTTCAAGTGCAAAGCAGGTAAAAAAGCAGGGCAGAATTATTGCCCCAGGAGTGATGCTCAGCCTAGGAGGACTGGGAGATGGTGGGTAAGCACTGCAGCCTCCTCATTGCTCAGTGCAATGATTCTGGGGTGTATCCGCCACCATCTCTCTGAGCCCCAGATGCCCACAGAGCAACTCCCTTCCTGTCTCCCTTCCTCTCTCTCTCTGCTTCCTGGAATCTGCTCCCACGGAAACTTCTTTCACCTATATCCTGGTCTTGGTGCCTGGTTTGCGAACAACTAACTCATTGGAAAAGATCCTGATGCTGCAAAAGATTGAAGGCAGAAGGAGAAGAGGGCAACAGAGGATGAAATGGTTGGATGGCATCACCAATTCAATGGACACAAATGTGGGCAAGCTCTGGGAGATGGTGCGGGACAGGGAGGCCTGATGTGCTGCAGTCCATGTGGTCGCAAAAAGTCGGACATGACTTGGGGACTGAACAACAACATAAGACAAGCAGATGCTGGCATGAAGAAGTGCTTCATGTATGAATCATGTTCACTTAGAGGTAGGATCTGTGCAAATGCTTTACATGCATCGTCTCAATCTTCACCCCATCCCTATAAGGGAGAAACTGTGATTGTCTCCATTTTCCAGGTAAGGAAACTGAGGCTTAGAAAAGTTAAATTCCTTGTTCAAGGTCACATAGATAGAAAAGAGAGCTCTCCATTCTGAATCCATGTGTGTTACCAAGGCCTTGTTTCACCCTCTGCTCTCCATGTAATCCACACAACTAGCCTGCCAGTTAGCTATTGTTACTCCCAATTTATAGATGTGGAGATGGCAAAGAGCCCAATTCCAATACTACTCACTGTCTGGCTGGGCCCAGCACCCATCATTCCAACTCCTGGTTCTGTGCTTCCCATGACATCAGGCTGCTTCCCAGTACTCTGAAAAGGGCAGGCATGGGAGAAATCCCTTCCCTTAAAAAAGTCTGCAGTGAAACTGGCAGCTATTCATCAAACCTATGGCTCAGGAGAGATGTAAGATGTGGATGAAAGGAAGCGATGATTGTAGCAGGTTGACTGGGATTCCCAGACAGACTTCTGTGCTACTGCTTGTACCTCAGTGAGGCTGATACGTGCATGCCTGCGAAGTCGCTTCAGCCATGTCTGACTCTGTGCCACCCTACAGAGCAGCTCACCAGGCTGTTCTGTCCATAGGGACTCTCCAAGCAAGAATACTGGAGTGGGTCACTGTGCCCTCCTCCAGGGGATCTTCCCCAACCTGGGGATTGAACCTGCATCTGTTACATCTACCTGCACTGGTTCTTTACCTCTAGCGCCACTGGAGCCCAGTTGGTAAAGAATCTGCCTGCAATGCAGGAGACCCGAGTTCAGTCCCTGGTTTGGGAAGATCTCCTGGAGAAGGAAATGGCAACCCATTTCCTTCTTGCCTGGGAAATCCACGGACAGAGGAGCCTGGTGGCCTACAGCGCATGGAGTCGCAACAGTCAGATGCGACTTAGTGACTAAACAACCGCAGCTCACTGCTGGCTTCAACTCTCACCTTCCCATCCTAGTCTCCAGCAGTCTCACCATTTCCACCAAAGTCTTGTGAGCTGCACCTGACCACGGTCTGAGCTCCATCTGCGTAGCTCATGGTGATTATTCACTGCCCATCTGCTGCTTGCCAGGCAGGGTGCTGAACTCAGGGCCTCCGCTTCCTCATCCAGTACCTCGGAATCACCTTAGCATCTTCCTCATGGATTGTTCTGCAGATTAGCTGAGCAAACTGTGCAAAGCATATATCTGACCAAGGACTCATAGCTAGCATAAAGAGCTCTCAAAACTCCACGATGAAACACCAGACAATCCAATTAGAAAATGAACAAGTGATGTGAAGAGCCATTTTACCAAAGAGGATATATAGATGGTGAACAGGCATGTGAACTGCATCACCAACTACTGGGGAAATGCAAGTAAGGCCATGGTGAGATGTCATAACATACTTATCAGAAGAGTTAAAACTAAAAACAACAACAATACCCAATGCTGACAAAGATGTGGAGAAGCTGAACCATTCTTGCAGTGCTGATGGGAATGAAATATAGTACAGCTACTCGAGGAAGCAGCTGACTTTTCGTAAAAATATCGAACATACGCTTACCATGTAACCCAACAATTATACCCCTGGGCATTTGTCTCAGAGAAGTGAAGACTTAGATTTACATAAGAACCTATACATAAATGCTTGTAGCAGCTTTATTTGTAATAACCCCGAACTAGAAACAACCCAGAGGTCCTTGAATGGCTAAACCACGTTACATCCATACCATGGAATATTACTTGGCAACAGCGAATGAGTGAACTATTGGTGCATAAAACAACTTGGATGGATTATGCTGAGTCACAAAGGTTAAACTTGCAAGGCCACACACTGTGTCATTCCATTAACACTGTTGAAATGGCAAACGTAGTTTGCATTGGAAAGCAAAATGCAGATGGAAAGCACACTAATAACCAAGAATCAAGCATGGTAGAAGGGAGAAGGGTTGCTGGTACTACAAAGAAATAGCCTAAGGGAGATTTTTGTGGAGACAGATCCATGTCTTGAGTGTGGTGGTGGTTACACAAATTTACACAAGGGGACACAGAACTGTATTTGCACACCATCATGCCAATGTCAGTTTCCTGTTTTTGATACTGTGCTTTAATCATGTAACATTTAACCATATACTATTATCATGTAAGATTTGGAGAAAGCTGGGTAAAGTGTACAAAGGATCTCTCCACACAATTTTGCAATTTCCTGCAAATCTATAATTGTTTCTAAAATTTTAAAAATGAATAATTTTAAATGAATTTGTAATGATTTTAAAGATCAGTTCCTAAGTGAGCACTTAATCAATATTAGCTGTCATTATCATTTCATTTTTATTATTACTTCATCTTATTTAATGTTCACAATAAGCCTATGAAAAAAAGGGTTTTTAACCTCCATTTTACAGATTGGAATACTAAGACTCAGACACATTAGCTAACTTGCCTAAATGTACATATCCATAAAGACCTAGGGATTGAAATTCAAACCCAAGGACTTCTCACATATATGCAAGTACACAGTAAAATAAAAATCTTTTGCCCTCGCAGAGTTTATAAGATAGCAACGGAAGTAAGAGATATAACACAACCCAAGCAGAATACCATACATGTTGTATAAGTTCTATGGAAGGATGGGAGAATGAAAAGGTAAAAATTCCAACTGGAAAGATTTAGGAAGGCTTCCTAGAAGAGGTGGCATTTGTGATTGTTTTAAAGAATGAGTAGAAGCTCAGTAGATATAGAAGGGGTAGAGGTGCAGGAAAGGGCATTCCAGGTCGAGAGAACTTGACTGCTAAGGCATGAGAACAGCGACAAGCCCGAGAAGGCTGAAGCAGCTGTTGTGTGACCAGAGGCAGATGCAAAAGGAGAAGCAGAGGGCAGTCAGTGAGAAAGGGCTGGGGACCGGACTGTTCTGCCAGCCTTTGCTCATCCTGGCCTGCAAATTGGAGTGTGCTCTGGAAGCCACAAGGTCCACGTCTGAAGTGTATGCACTCGGAAAACAGGGCATGACAAGGCATCAGCCTTCTTTTTATGCTGAAAAACCTGGGAAGAGCTCTGCAGCGGGTTCCCAGGTCCCAGGAAATAAGGAGATCTTCCATTTCAGGACCTCCACGTGATGTGTTCCAGGGTCCTCCCAAGACCAGCCCTAGCCGATCCTGAAGGCAAACCCCTGCCCGTTATGGGTTTTGGAATTTCATCTTTCATCAGTTAAGTCATGAACCCTATCATAATGGTACTTAGTAATTTCCCACCCCATCAATAACCTCCGTGCAATCAGGATCCAGGTCTTTCTGGGTCATTGCTGAATGCCGCTTGGAGTCAGCCACATAAAGGTTCCATATTCAATTCCATTCAGTCAATCCAATATCTGTTTATTGCATGCATGCGTGCTCAGTTGTGTCTGACTCTGTGATCCCATGGACTGCAGCCTGCCTCGCTCCTCCATCCATGGGATTCTGCAGGCAAGAATACTGGAGTGGGTTGCCATTTCCTCCTCCAGGGGATCTTCTTGACCCGGGGATCAAACCCACGTCTCTTGCATCTCTTGCGCTGGCAGGTGGGTTCTTAACCACTGTGCCACTAGGAAGGCATTGTTGGGTGCGAGCTAGAAATAGACCCTGTGCTAGGACTGGAGGTGAAAGAACAAGATGCAGTCCTACAGTGGCGAAGCGCCAAGGCTAGGGCACCAAACACAGGGCAGTGGTAGTGCCAACCATCTAGAGACAAAGGGATGAGAAACTGCCCTGGACTGTGACTGGTGGAGACGGTCACATCTGCACGACTTATCTTTTAAAAAATGTGTTCCTAAAGCTACTGCAGAAAACAATATGAAGATTCCTCAAAAATTAAAAACAGAACTTCCATTTTTAATTTTACCCCCTCTCCTGGGTATATATCCAAAGAAAATGAAAACCCTAATTTGAAAAGATTCATGCACCTCAGTGTTCATAGCAGCATTATTTACAATAGGCAAGATACGGAAGCAAACTAGGTGTCCCTCAACAGATAAATGGATAAAGAAGGTGTGGTTTACACATACAGGGAAATACTGCTCAGCCATGGAAAAAGAATGAAATCTTTCCATTTGCAACAAATGGATGGACTTGGAAGGTATTATGCTAAGTAAGGCAGAGGAAGACAAATTCTGTATGATGTCACTTATCTGAAAAAATACAACAAACTAGTGACTATAACAAAAAAGACAGATTTATAGATGTAAAGAACAGTGATTACCAGTGGGGAGAGGGGAAGGGGAAAAGACAGGAATAGGATATTAAGAGGTATAAACTACCATGCACAAAATAAATAAGCTACAAGAATATATTGCGCAACACGAAGAGTATAGCCAGTATTTTATAATAACTATAAATGGAGTCTAATCTTTCAAAATTATGCATCACTACATTGTACACTTGAATCTTATATAATGTAATAAATCAACTATACCTCAAAAAAAATTGTGGAGGTGAAAAAAAACCCTCATTCTTAGTGAGAAGGGCACTGTGGGTCATATTGTCCAGAGTTTGTTAACGGGGCTGAATTGAGACACAGGTTCTGCTTACATCACAGTAAGTATATTGCAATGGTGCTAATGAGACTGCTCATATTTTGGCTAAGGTCATGAGAGAAAGCTGTACCACAGCTGTAACACAAGAAATGTGCTAAGGAATATGTTTCAGATCATTCTCCACTATAGCAAGGCACTCATTGCAGCTCAACTTCTAGAGCCCTAAAGCGAGTTATTTGAAAAGCTAGATCCCATAGATTCCAGGTGGGATACTTTTTGAAGCATGTCATCAATATGTTCTTATTTAAGTAGAGATAAAAGAAACTCAGCTAAGAAAATTCCTGCCAGGCTGACTGGCAGAACAGCTGTGGGTGAAGTGTGGGATCTCTTTAAAAGGCCTGTCTTGAGGATAAGTTTTGACTCACGTTTTGGGGGAGCTAAGATGAATTTTTTTGGGGGGGTGTTAGTTCTAAAAGGTCTTGTAGGTCTTCATAGAACCGTTCAACTTCAGCTTCTTCAGCATTATTGGTTGAGGCATAGACTTGGATTACTGTGATATTGAATGGTTTGCCTTGGAAACTAACAGAGATCATTCTATAGTGCAAAGTGAAGAGGATCTAAAAAGCCTCTTGATGAAAGTGAAAGTGGAGAGTGAAAAAGTTGGCTTAAAGCTCAACATTCAGAAATTGATCATGGCATCTGGTCCCATCACTTCATGTGAAATAGATGGGGAAACAGTGGAAACAGTGTCAGACTTTATTTTTGGGGCTCCAAAATCACTGCAGATGGTGACTGCAGCCATGAAGTTAAAAAGACGCTTAGTCCTTGGAAGAAAAGTTATGACCAACCTAGATAGCATATTCAAAAGCAGAGACATTACTTTGCCAACAAAGGTCCATCTAGTCAAGGCTATGGTTTTCCAGTGGTCATGTATGGATGTGAGAGTTGGACTCTGAAGAAAGCTGAGTGCCAAAGAATTGATGCTTTTGAACTGTGGTGTTGGAGAAGACTCTTGAGAGTCCCTTGGACTGCAAGGAGATCCAACCAGTCCATTCGAAAGGAGATCAGCCCTGGGATTTCTTTGGAAGGAATGTTGCTAAAGCTGAACCTCCAGTACTTTGGCCACCTCATGAGAAGAGTTGACTCACTGGAAAAGACTCTGGTGCTGGGAGGGATTGGGGGCAGGAGGAGAAGGGGACGACAGAGGATGAGATGGCTGGATGGCATCACGGACTTGATGGATGTGAGTCTCAGTGAATTCCGGGGAGTTGGTGATGGACAGTGAGGCCTGGCATGCTGCTATTCATGGGTTCGCAAAGAGTCGGATAGGACTGAGTGACTGAACTGAACTGAACTGAACTAAAGGTGACTTTGATGGGCACTGGAGTGAATTACAACATGTGAAATTCCTTAACTAAAAGGTATTGGCTTAAAAAAATGAGGAGGTGGTACTAGGTTGCCCGTGGGTCTTTGCAATCAGAATTTTTGCTCAAATAAGTTTCTCACTTGTCTATGTCCACTTTGGTTGGCCTTCCCCACACTGTCCCTGAGTCCTGGTTCAGCTGATGCTTTTGCAAATGGTTTTGTGCTGTAAAGGATAGCTATTCCAGATGTATATTCAGGTTTCAGAAGGATTAAAAGATTAAAAAGAGCAGCCAAGAGACCTCAGCAATCTTCTGAGACGATCACTTTCAACCTGAGTTTTTGGAGCCTGAGAGTTCTGTAGATGTGTCCTGGGTGGGATGGGAGACAGCCCTGTGGATGGAGGGATGCTGAGGTTCTGGGCTCAGAGTCTCTACCAGAATCTACCAGAAAAGCTCAATGTAACCTTTCTTATACATTCAAGTTCCAACTCTGTTGGAAAAAATACTGTTTAGTGTTTAAAGCCCACAAAGCTAGTCCATCGTCATCATCACCATCTCATCATATTTTACAATAGTTGATTTTGGGTGTTTTGCATTTGCCAAACACTGTTAAAATCACTTAATGTGCATCATCTCATTTAATACTCACAGCACCTTTGAAAGGTAGGCACCATAATCATACCCTTAATGTAGGAGAAAACTTAGGCCCAGCACTTAAGTAATTTGCCAAAGCATACACACCACAAGTGACGGAGCCCAGCATTGAACGCACACAGCTGTCCCCTGAGCCTGAACAATTTTCCACCACGAGGTACAGATGATGTGAGGCCCAGGGAGAGGCAGGGACTGGCCCTAGATCCCACGGTGGGCTCAGGGCAGACCATTCCCTCTCGGCCTTCTTCCTCCTGATGGCTCTCCTTCTCTCCTCCCCCTCCAGCCTGCAGTATACTGTCTAGAAGAAACTCACAAGCAGCTTTAAATAGACCATCCCTTGGTTACCAAGCATCTGTGCTCTCATGAAGAAGCCTCTGAAGGAGATGGAGCTGTGAGGAGAGATCCGCTTTGGAGCCCCCTTTTGAATGTGCCCGGGGTGCCCACCTGGCCTGCAGCCTCACTTCCCACCCTCTGCTCAAGATGCAGTTGAGGACCTGCAGCCCAGGCCCCTCACTGTCTGTCCGTCCCGTCTCACCTCCGTCTTCTACGCTGCATACTCTCTTGCTAATATGGATATGCATATATCTTGTTCCTTTGTCTATTCTGCTCCCCCTGCCAGGAATACCCTTCCTGCCCTGTCGGCCTGGCCTTCTCCCCCTCACATGTGTCCTCTCAAGGGTCCTGACCTCCCCCTGCCTAGGGCAGAATCACCCACTCTCTCCCAGGACCCTCTCTGTCACAGCACACAGCCCTGTGCTTGAACCATCGACTAACTCCACTGCTTTGATTCGAAGACAGGGAGGTCTCCCATTTTCCCTTGATTAAAATCAGGGTTGTTCTTACAACCCATGCTTTGGAGTCAGAGGATTTCTTGCCTCCTGGAACACTGTTACTGAACGGACAGTATTTTGTAAGCTGTGTCGTCTTAGGATCCTGGAGACACAGGACTTCTGGCTCCCTCTGGACCGATCTCACCTGGATTGGAGGCCATGGCCCAGGGGTCTCAGGACCCCCAGGTGCCAACACAGGGAGGCCCAGAGGAGGGACCAGGAGGTGGCAGTCATGGTGTTCACAGACTGGAAGTTACCCTTGGTGCCCAGGTCATCACGGGAGGCTTGTGGGTCTGTAGGCTCCAAGGCATCCTCGAGACCCAGGAGAACCTCCTGCCCTTTTACCCACTTGCCAAGTTCACGCAGCCACTTCACGACAGAAGCCCTGGAGAGAGGCATGGGCAAGGGCAGCGGACTTCAGTTCTTTCCTGTTAGTTCTCTAGAGCTGACATAGCAAAGTACTGCCACTCACTGGGGGCTTAAGCAACTGTTCGTGTGCTTAGTTGGTAAGTCATGTTGGACTCTTTGGGACCCCGTGGACTGTAGCCCCCAGGCTCCTCTGCCCGTGGGGATTCTCCAGGCAAGAACACTGGAGTGGGTTGCCATGCTCTCTTCAGGGGATCTTCCCAACCCAGGGATTGAACCCAGGTCTCCTGCACTGCAGGCGGATTCTTTACTGTCTGAGCCACCAGGGAAGCCCAACAGAAGTTTATTTTCTCACAACTTTAGAAGCTAGAAGCCCAAGATCAAGGTGTCAGTAGGATTCACTTATTCTGAGGCCTCTTTCCTCGGCTTGTAGATGACCACCTTCTCCATGCCTTCACCTGGTCTTCTCTCTGTGTGTATCTATGTCCTAATTTATTTTTATAAGGATTCGAGTCATATCAGATTAGGGCCCACTTTAATTTTAATTTAATGACCTCTTTAAAGACCTTCCCTCCAGAAACAGTCACATTGTAAAGTACTGGTTGTCAGGACTCAGGCATAGGAATTAGGGCAGAACATAATTTGGCCCCTAACACCCCACTGAGGCTAACCAAGCTCAGAAAGAGTCAGGTCAGAATCAGACTCCCCATCCCACCCCATGCCACGCTCTGCTTCCACTTTCCTCTCTCAGAAGTAGCCGCGGTGACTGACATTCCTTGCCCTTAGCTATCTCAGTTTCCAAGAGAATTTTCCAGCGTACCCTCTTCTGATTGTCTACCCCTCTCTGTCCTCATCTAGTTAGTTCCTGGCTCCAATCACCCCCTGATCTAGGCTGTCTAGCCTTCATCTTCCATGGCAGGGCTTTCCACATCTCCTTTCTATATAAAATACAGGAATCTGTATTTTATAGATTGATATCGTCTCTCAAGAACATGGGACTTGCTTAACCATTTCCTTCCCCTTGCCAATGGAGCACCTCGCCAATCAATTCCAGCACATTCTCTCTCAGCGCCAATACTGGACAGCCACTGTCGAGTGGGTGGGCTTGTAAGCTGGGTCACTTTTACAGCTGGGGGCCTAGAGGCCCACTAACGAAGCTTCTAATCAGGAATCCTGTAGATGCTTAGGTTTAACATCCATACAGGAGATTATTCGAGATGACCCTAAATTTGGGTAACTTTTACTCTCTTCAACAAAAGCGATTTGTAAATTGGATAGGTAACTACAAGTGTCTGGATTCTTTGGGGGGCACATTTGATCAACTCTTGGGGTCTGGCCCAACAGGTGCACTCTTCAGGTGCCCTGAAGCAGCTGGCCAGGAAATTGGTTTTTCTATTCGGAGGTTCAAGCCAGAGACAAAGGGAATAGAGCTGAGAGAATAGTCATGGATTCATCCATTCGCTCTTCGCTCCAGAATTTACTGAGAGCCTACTACATGCTGGGTATTGCTCTAAGAGCTAGGGATTCAGACGAAGATAGTGACACTGTCGACCAGGAGCTAGACCCAATGGCACCCCAGCTGTATTTAATTCTTTATGGAATTATCTGCCTCTAAAATTCAGATTCTTCTTTCCATAGTATATAGTTATCCCTGGAAGGGATTTCCCATGGAGCAACTGCATTGCTCACAGCCCCCTTTATATCTAGGTGTGGCCATGAGACCTCACTGATGGAACGTAAGAGATGATGAGAGTCATTTCCAGGCTGAGGCCTTTATGAGGCTGTTGAGCCTTCTCCACGTTCTTTTCCACATTCCAGTGGCTAGAGGCAATGGTGAAGCCATAGGATGAAGGAGCCTGAGTTCCTGAACCACTGGATAGAGGAAAAGTCACCCATTGACCAGAAACGTCAGCCTTGAACTACTGTGTGAACAAGAAATATATTTCTATTGTGTTGACCCTTTAAATATTTGGGGTCTTTTTGTTATAGAAGGTTACATTACCCTAACTAACACAATTTTTGAGTAAAGTCAGTCTCATTGCTACATGGGTCCAGCCACATCTTTGTAGCTCTGTTGCCTACCTACCTTCAAAATATTCTTGGATGCAGAGACCCAAAGAAAACGTTTATCATCCAGAAATCAGCCTTTCCTCTAAGACTTTAATACCGATTATGAGAGTTTTCTATGAGAAGAACTTTAAAATTCTGGTAAAACAAACTTTCAAAATTAGAGAGAAAACTGTAAAGCTTCCCTGAAAAATTCCCAAGCACCATATTCCTTTGCCTGGGAGATCAATCTGTGCATAGGACAAATTTTTAAGCAGCCAGAAGAAACCCTTTGCCTGGGTTCTTGTCACTGGACCTGTGGCTCAGCAAGGGAACAGGCAGAGTATGGACCACTTGGCAAAGAGAAATTAAGAAGTCATGGGAGCCCAGCCCCGCTGTGGGGTCAACAGTGTGAGTCAGAGTGCTACAGAAATAGAGAAATCCCATTCATAAATTGTTCCTCACCTCGGCTTAAGAGCTTTCAGAGTCATAAAGTCGACATAAAGCCAGAAGACCTACAATCGTCCAATTAGAGGTTTTATCCAGGAAAACACACATTTTTCAAAGTCACTGGTTGGTCTTCATGCCAGGAGTGTAGCTGAGCTGCTTGGCGTGCTGTGCCTCTGGGTTTTATGAAACTTTCCACTTCAGTGAGACAGGACAGAAGACTTCCCAGAGCCTTTTACCCCCAAGGTGTGGTCCACAAGGGGCCTAGAGATACCCAAAACTAGTCCTTCCTGTGACAACTCGGACAAAACTAGAATCTACCTAAACCAGCTCATCTGGGAAGGGAGTATAAACTCAGCATTTACTATCTGTTATTCTTGAGTGTTCCAGATAGATAGCACACATAAGTGCATCTATCTTTATTTCTCACCTACAAGGAAGGGTCTATTTTCCTCCATCTTCCAGATGAGGAAAGTAAGGCTTGGAGAGGCCAATGTACCATGCTCAAGATAAAATGGCTGAGTGAAGGGCAAGGCCAGTGTCAGAACCCAGGTCCTGTGATTCTTCAATATGTCAGCCTCTGCATTCTGTTACCGCTCAGGACCCCAGGGCCTTCACTTCAACTCCATCCAACAAAATAAGCTGCTTTGGGAAGGACACGTAGATGGAGGCCAGGGGAGGGACATTATCAGGGGAGGCTCAGGTGAAAAGCAAGACCAGTGAGGGGAACAAACCCTGAAGAGAGTTCTCAGTATTTACCAGACTCTATGCCACCGTTTTGCTTGGATTATCATGCTAAATCCTCATAGCAGTCCTGCAGAGTCAGGATTACAGTACCCATTCTACAACTGAAGCCACTGAGGTTTGAAGAGCTCCAGTATATACTTGCCCAAGGCCACGTGGTTAGAAAGTGATGGTGACTGTGTCCAAGCAGAGTCCCTGCTCAGAAGCCTTATCCCAGATCTGACCGTACCCCTCAATGTGTTACATGACTTTTACTCTTGGGAGAGATTTATTTTTGTCAAGTTCACTTCCATCTGTGCACATTTAATTGGTAACTTTTCTGACAGCCCTGGATGTGGAGCCTTCCATGGGCACATTTACTTTTAGGCCACTTACTAGCTGAGTAACCTCGAGAATGTCCCTAAATCTTTCACAGGGGATACAGTTTCCACTCACATGGAACTTAACCACCTAGACCAGCTGTTGATGACCTTTTTCCAATGAAGAGCCAGAGGGGAAAATATGTTAGGCTTTGGGGTCCATCCGGTTCCTGCATGGCAACCTCTCAATTCTGCCAGTGCAATGTGAACGCAGCTGAAGCTACGAACGGATGCAAAGGATCAGATTTGGCCCACCAGCCTAAGTGTGCTGACCCCTGATAGATGTCAAAATATTCCACAAGTAAGTGTTAAGCTCTCATTGGGTATGTGCTATAAAGGAGAGGGATCACCCTTCTCTGAGAGTTTATTCCTCCCAGGAACTGCTCTTCGGAGGGGGGCGGGGGGGGGTGTTGGCAGCTTGGACAAGGCTCTTCTGTGAGTCAGGCAGGGCTGGGAGTCTCCTGCTGGCCCCCTGGGGCTCCCCCTTGGCACACGCTGCCTCCTGGCCATCAGAGAATCTCCTCCAGAACAGAGGATGATCCTGCCGCCCTGTTGGAGGCTCGGGGTCAGCAGGCAGCACTCAGAGAGAAACTCGGGGCTCCTGCAGACTCCTGGCTTAACCTCTGACGGGGGCCAGGAAGCTTCCACCAGCAAACCACTGGCTCATTTCTCTCCAGCAGAGCCTGGCTCTCTCACAGCACCTTCTGGAAAGCCTTTACAGCAGCTGCAGCAGCACGCGGCGTTAATTTATTAAAATCCCGGCTTGTAAAAGCCGAGCTTGCCATGCAGAGCGGTTGGAGGCAGAGGCCCGCTGCTGCTATTTTCTCCTCTCGCAGCCACAAAAGGAAATGTTGGCGAGGTCTTGGGAGAAGGGGTGGCGGGTTGGGGAGGGGACGCTGCTGGATTTAATAGCAGGAATACAAGTCATTTGTCTTATTGTAAAAGAGATGTGTGTGTTTGGACGCAGAAAATGCTCTGGATCCTTTCTATCCTCCCCTCGCAGGCACGAAAAGCCGGGAGCAAAGCAGAAACGCTGCTGATTTCTCGAGGCTATTTTGGGCGCCTGCCGCTGACTGCCTGCTTCCAGGCCCTCGGCACACGCCGCTGCCTTCTCAAAGCAAGGGTTGAACAAATTGAAACGAGGACTGAATGAGCATCTTGCTGCTAATGCTGCCCCTGTCCGCAGAGCGAGCGGAAAGCAGTCCCCACTGGCCGGGCCTGGCCCGAGTCACTGGATGCTTCCCTGGCTCCCCAGCGCCCACCCAGCGCCCCACATCTCCTGCTCCCGTCTGTGCTCACTGGCGCCTGAGCTGGGCTGCCCACCCCGTGCCAGGAAGCTATTTACCAAAGGAAATAACTCCGATAAAGGGCTAAAATTAGCCGGCAATGATGGAAAACATTTTGTCGAGTGATCTGTTGACAAGAGGGGAAATAGAGCTGTGAAAAAGATGGGGGGTGGGGGTGGGTGAAGGACACAGAGGGACAAGGGGCGGACTGTGACAAGAAGGGGACCCAGAAGTAGCTGGGGCAGAGCCTAGCGGGCCAAAGGCCGAGACGGCCACACCGAGGGCACAAAGCCCGGATGGCCACTCTTCCCTCTCGGGCAGTGGACCCTGTCCTGCGCTATGGCACCTGGCCTCAAGGCACTGAAGGAGGGTACCCTGGCAAGTTCTTTTGGAGGATGGATATCTGAGGATGGGTATCAGACGTGCTTCCCTGGTGGCTCAGACGGTAAAGAATCTGCCTGCAACTCAGGAAACCTGGGTTCGATTCCTGGGACGGGAAGATTCCCCCGGAGAAGGAAATGGCTACCCACGCCAGTATTCTTGCCTGGAGAATTCCATGGACAGAGGAGCCTGGTGAGTTACAGTCCATGAGGTCACTAAGAGTCGGACTCTACTGAGCAACTAACATACGCACACATCAGATGTGCAGGCCCGTGAAGGGAGCAGAGTGTAGGGCAGAGGTGAGCCAGAATCTGGGTTTTGGAGTTCAAGTCCCAGATCTACCAGTTACTACCAGTGACCTTGGACAAGCCACTTAACACCTCTCAGCCTCATGTGATATCCTCAGGAGACAAATAAGTATAGTGTTTGGCCCATATCACAGGGCTGTGGTAATAACACATGCATGCGATTTACCAAAGCAGCATGTTCAGGACATTCTGCCTTCCACAAACATGGGTGGAGGGCATTCTGTGTTCCCGGCTCTGTCCTGGGAACTGAGGATACCTTGATGAGTTAGAGAAAGCCCTCCTCTAAGATGCTTTAATTCTGTAGAGAATGTGCTCCTCAGAAATATAGAACCAGCACTGCTTGCCCTTAAGCAAATGAACTGAAGGGCCCTAGAGACATTTATCCCACGTGACTGAGGGCCTGATACAGGCTATGTACTGGAGAGGGAATGACTCGGGCTCAGTCTGCCTTTTGAAACACACAGCCTGGTGGGGGGACAAAAGGCAGGTAAACAGGTGTCTGTCACTCAGCATGAAAAGGAACATACCAGAGTTAGGTTTAAGAGGGAACCATGAATACTCTCGGAGAAGGCAATGGCACCCCACTCCAGTACTCTTGCCTGGAAAATCCCATGGATGGAGGAGCCTGGTGCACTGCAGTCCATGGGGTCACTAAGGGTCGGACATGACTGAGCGACTTCACTTTCACGCACTGGAGAAGGAAATGGCAACCCACTCCAGTGTTCTTGCCTGGAGAATCCCAGGGACGGGGAGCCTGGTGGGCTGCCGTCTGTGGGGTCGCACGGAGTCGGACGCGACTGAAGTGACTTAGCAGCAGCAGCAGCAACATGAATACTCCTGGAAATAGCAGGGCCTCAAAAAGGAGGTGACAGAGGTGGTCTTGAAGGATGTGTAGGAGTTGACCATGCAGAATGAGGAGAGGAAGACATTCCCACAAGAAAGAAGAATCTGCATGATGTTTGTGAGAAAAATGTTCATAGTCGGGTATGGCTGGTGTGCAAGACACAAAGACAGGTGACACCCGACCCAACTGGTATGGCAGGGACCAAACAGTGAAAGCGCTCTAGGCACGGCTCTGGAGAACAGAGTTCCAGAGCTCTTCTCTGAGCTGGGCCCTTCCTGTTAGTTTCTGGACTGTTGAGAAGTCAAAGGCAGAAGCGGTAGGGGCTAGATGGTTGGAAGATGTTGGGCAGGGGCCAGAGAGAGGACTCAGGGAAATGCCTAGTGACCCGCTAGTTTAGAGGGATGGTTATACCAGTGTGAGCAGCTAAATGTCTGCTCCCAAATGGAGGAAGGAGTATCCCAATGGGCAGAGATCTGGCACCCAGACCAATATGCAAAAAAACCTCCACTTTTAATGTGTTTGCATATGGATCTCCCATCTAAGACTTCATCTGGGGAAAGTATTTTGATGTTAAAAAGATGACTCAGTGCAACATAGGCTCTGCTCTTTGATGAGCAGACATTTGAATTTTCCCCTCCTCAGCTTTGCATTTTCTACTATACTGTGGAAAGATGTATCTTTAGTTTCTGAAAGTCATCCTTCCTTTTTCATTCCTGTGGCTGATACTCTGAAGGCATTTCCCTCCTCTGAGTCTTATGGAGACCAGAAAAGCATCCTGGAAACAGGGATGGGCCTGCTCCTGTGAGTGGTCCTAGTGGCTCACCCAGGGCTGAGCCCATCAGATATCTTGATAAGGATACAATGCTAGTACTCAGTGGATGGCCAGTGGCTGTCTCTGTTGACCATCTCCAAGGGCAACACAAATGCTTCTCTCTGAGGTCTCAGGTAAGGCCACAGAAATCACATGATAATATGGAAGGAATATGCATTTGGAGAGTGAGACAGACCGAGTTCAATCCCAAGGTCACTCACTGCATCCTAGCTCTGTGCCCTTGGTTATATGATTTAAATAAAAATGGAAATGAGAACAATATCCATTTGATGGAGTCATCATCAAGATAAATGTTTTATCACATAAGCTTGCTTCTTGCATTATCAATACAACGACTGTCTCAATAAATTTAGTCCTTTCCCTCTCCTCTATTTCTTTGAGGCTTCCAGGCACTAGAGTATGCAAGTCTTTACAAGCTAAATATATAAAGTTAATCATATTCACATATTTGCATAAATTAATAAGCAGTAATTATATATTATAGCACTTTCTGAATAATATCCCAAAATAACTATCTCAATACACCAAAATGTTAATATTTTTTATTTCTCAGTAGTGGAATTATGGGTGATTTGTATTTTCTCCCCAGATTTGCTACAATTATTATGCATTATCTTCTAAATAGGGAGGGGATAAAAAGCAACTGTGAGTAAGAAGAAAGCTGTCCTCCGATACCCTGTGATGGGAAGTCTGTTCACTGGCCTTGGATTCTGCTGACAGTCTCTGTGACTCCAAGGACCTGGTGAGTCATCAAAAGGCTGAAGTAGGCTGACAATAGAAGATTTTGCAGCAGAATGTGGCAAGGCTGCCCAGGCTCGGGCTCCGTGGGTCTGATCCTTTTCCTCCTTGCTCTGGGAGGCTGGACCAGAAAGGTGTGTGCTAACTTGAGGAGGGAGTGTATAGATGGAGAGGAACCCACCCCCTCAAATGACTGTGTGCACTGGGCACTGATGAAGACCTGGATTTGTGGGTTCATGGCCACGTGAGATGTCAGATCTTGGGCCAGCTGTCATCCCCCTGAGCCTCAGTGTTCTCAGTCCACATATTTTAGTTGTCACTTCCTTTGAGAAACCTTCCTGGACCTCCTCAGCCTCAACTGGACACCCCTCATTAGACTCTGCACCCCGATCTGCTCAGCCCTCTGTGTTACAATGGTCTCTTGGTGGCCTGTCCCCTGCATGAGGCTAGGAGCAACTTAGAGCAAGGAACACAGCACCCCGTAGCTGTTTCCCTGGGCCTCTCATGGAGCCTGGTACAGAGCGGACCCTCCCTAAACGCCTGCTGAATGGATGGATGGATGGATGAATGACATGCAGGCTTTTGCTAGGCCCTAGAGCTGCAGCTGTATTTCCCCTCCACCCTCAAGGAGCTCACACGCTGCTGGAATTCTTTCTCCCCAACAGAATGTACACTATGAGCAAGGACTCAAAAGGCTTAAGAGAAACTAGGAAAATGAGGAAGGAGAAGAAGATTCCCCCAGGGCCTTGTATAAAAGGCCGGATTTGTGCAGAGGCTGGAAGAAGGAATAAAACTTCCCCCATGGGGCCAGGAAGTAAGGCAGCTAAGACAGGAAGGAGTGAGGCAGGAGAGCACACAGAATGGGGGAAGGCGGGGGCCAAGTGTGGAGTACCTCCCACAGGAGAGGAGCAGGTCTGGGTGGCATTCTGTCTGGGGAGCCCAGACAGGTTGAGCAGGAGGCTGATGGGGTCTGACCTGCCTCTCCCTGGACTGGCAGGACCAGGCATCTTCACCCGTGCAAGATGCCAGCCTACCCCAGCATTCTTTCACCTGCCCATCAGGAGAGCTCAGAGTAGGACCAGTTTGGAATCTGCCCAATCTAGCCTTCAGCAAAAAAGCCCTCTAATTTAAACCAGCATATGTGAGAAGGGCTGCTTTGGCATGGGTCCCGAGGAACACAGGTATGATTAACCTCTGCCAGTTGCAGAAAATTAATTGCAGAAAGGATATCCTGGGAGACCCCAGGATCTTAAGGGCAGCCAACAGTTGAAGAGGAAGCCTGCCTGCCTGCCTTGCCTGGGCTGGAGGAGCAGAGTTGTGGCTTCATCGGGGCGGGGGGTGGGGGGGGTGGGCACTGCTCCACCAGAGAGTCTGTGGGCCCTAGTTAAGGTGCGACTCACCCCAGGGCCTTTGCGTGTGCTGCTCCTTCAGCCTATCACTCCTTCTTCCAGACACGGCTGGTCTCTCCTGATATTTCAAGTCGTGTTCAGATACTGCTTCCTGACTGATACTTTTCCTGGCTCCCCATTTAACACAACATTACTACTCCCTTCCATCACCTCCCATTATTTTCTGTCTGGGGAGCCCAGACAGGTTGAGCAGGAGGCTGATGGGGTCTCCCATCTATTTTCTGCTTTCATGGGGCTTCTTTTCTCTTTCTGATACAAGTTTACTTTCTTCCTCCCCTCCTGACTCCAGCCAGACCTAAGTTTCCTGAGAGCAGGCATCTTGTCCTGCTCACAGCTCTAGTTACCATGTCTCCCACAGCACCTGACCTTTCGGAGACCACCCCATATGATCTTCTTGAAAGCCCTTACTCTTAGCTTTAAGAGTCTCACCTTCGGTACTTAATAAAAATGAATTGGATATAGCAACTTCTCACCAGCTATCTTGGAGAAGGAAATGGCAACCCACATCCAGGGTTCTTGCCTGGAGAATCCTGTGGACAGAGGAGCCTGGTGGGCTGCTGTCTGTGGGGTCGCACAGAGTCAGATATAACTGAAGCGACTCAGCAGCAGCAGCAGCAGCAGCACCAGCTATCTACTTTACACATGGTAGCATATATATGGGGCTTCTCAGGTGGGCTAGTGGTAAAGAATCTGCCTGTCAATGCAAGAGACATAAGAGATGCAGGTTTGATCCCTGCGTCAGAAAGATCCCCTGGAGGAGGAAATGGCAACCCACTTCAGTAGTCTTGACTGGAGAGTCTCATGGACAGAGGAGCCTGGTGGGCTACAGTCTGTGGGGTTGCAAAGAGGGGGACCCGACTGAATGGCTGAGCACCAATGTATATACGTCTGTGCTGATTTCTCTGTTCATCCCACTCTTCCCTTCCCCAGCTGTGTCTACAAGTCCGTTCTCTGTATCTGTGTCTCCATTCCTTCCCTCCAACTAGGTTCATCAATACCATTTCCCTAGATTCCATATATATGTAGTAATATATGATATTTGGTTTTCTCTTTCTGACTTCATTCTGTGTAACAGGTTCGAGGTTCATCCACCACACTAGAACTGACTCACATTTGTTCTTTTTATGGTTTAGTAATAGTCCAAGGAAAGGAGATGGGGAAAGGAACTTCCTAACACAATAGTTCCAAACTGAAACCCAGCCCCCAGCCCACCTGCTCTGGGAAGTTGGTTCATGAATCACCAGCCTATGGAAAACCTCCAGGGCAGGGCCAGGGGTCTTATGCCAAGCACGTGGGGCTGAAGGAGGGGAAGAGACAAACCTCTATTCACCCACTTCTATGTGCCAGATCGTGTCTACTGAAAGAAACCTCTCATTTTACAGATAAGTGGGCTGTAGTTCATAATGAATAAATATAAAAGAACATTTATTTTGTACCTGGCACCAGCCTGTCACATATAGCCTTATGTATCATCCCCACAAATTTTGGAGGCAGGCCTTGATTACTGCTATGATTTTATCAGCAGGGAGATTCAGGGTGTTTGGGGAAACTCACACGAACCAGTGGCAGAGCCAGGCTTTAAGAACCCAGGTCTAACTGGGTTCGAACTCCTGTCTGACATAACACATAATTCACATGATGGGTGGTCTGGGCTGGTCCCACACCCCCAGCCTCCTGGGGACCAAGGTGGAGGGGAGCCCCGCACCAGGCTGTGGCTCTGGGCAAACTTCTCAGACAACGTCTACTAGCACATCCGCTGGCAACTCTGGCGCCCTTAATTAGCTCGCCACCTCTGAGCGTGGAAAGCTGCTTGGGCCGCCTGACTCAGCACACATGCCAAGAGCCGCCTACACGGGCGGGCAGGTGAGGAGGGATGGGCCTTCTGGCCTTGCACAGCAGCCAGCTCAGAAACCACCCAGTGAGGCCCCCTGCCCAGGCTGGGGTGCAGGGGAGAGCAGAGGCTTCACTGG
Organism: Nanger dama; assembly: GCA_917880005.1. NCBI lineage: Eukaryota > Metazoa > Chordata > Mammalia > Artiodactyla > Bovidae > Nanger > Nanger dama. The sequence continues at coordinate 1,838,821 of CAKJTW010000085.1, read as the reverse complement.
CTGTCCGGGAAGGGAGGGTCCGGTCCTTAGGCCCTGTCACACCCATAAACCGTGTGACTTACGAGTCTCTTCATCTCTCTGAACCCTAACTTTCCCATTCATAAGGCTATCATAAAGAAGAAATGACATACGCCAAACACTGCCCCAAGGCTGTCTCAGAGAGGGAGCTCTCTACTGAGCATAGATCCCCTGTTGATGAATTCTAAGTTCAGAACCAGCCTGCAAATTCTCCTTCCCACCTGTATACTCATACATGCGACACACACTGGTGGGGTCACACACTGTGCATGTCCAGGGCACTGGAGAAAAGACGGTGAAGAGAATGGTCCAAATCTCTAACCTCAAAGCCTTTACCTTCTAGTTGGGAGCTGGGGGAAGGAGAGGGGGTGATCAACAAATACATGAATGAGATATCTCAGATAAGGTGCTAAGAAGGAAAAAGCAAAGCTGAGAAGGTAGATAGGAAGTGTAGGGAGATGGGGTCTCTGGAATTCTGGAGAGGATGCCCAGAGACGGGCTCACTGAATATCTGACTTCTGAGCAGAGAGTAAAGGAACTGGCAAAGAGGGCCATTGTTCCAGGCAGAGCAAACAGGTCTCAAACGCCAAGGCAGAGCCTTCAGTAGATTTCAAAGACAAAGTTTTTCCCAAACAGGAAATCAGCGAGAAAATTAGATTTTATAAGAATGCAGTTTGTGGCCAGTTTTTCAAAAGGGGAATGATGCGGTCCACCCTTGGTTTGATGGTTTGTAGTTTCTGGGAAGTTGTCCTTGGCAAGCATCAGCATGTAAATATAGGTTTCCCTAGGTGATGATACTAATTAACATCAGCAGTAAGAATTACAGTCACTGTCATTTATTAAGCCCCTGCCATGTGCCAGGCACAGCTCTGGAAGTTTTGATGTGCTTTGTTACTATTCCCATCTTACAGATGAGGAAACTGAGGCACAGAGAGAGTAAGCCTTTAACCAAGCTCACCTGACTTTTAAGTGGAGGAGCTGAGGTTAAAGCGCAGGCAGCCTGGCTCTGGCATCTATGCTTTGACCACCATGCTAATGATCTCAAAACGCACAAGTGGTTGTTGCTATTAGCAAGAAGAGATTGCCCTGGGCCATTCAAGCTTTCTCACTCATTCCCCCGAGCCACACTGCTCCCCCTGGATGAACAGTGCAGAGCTGCCCATTTAATCCAAAGATGCAAAATCTTAAAGAAAAAGCACATTGTACAGCAAAGGGAAGATTCGAAATTCTAGTCTCTATTGCAAGTCTGAGTAAGCCCCAGGAGTTAGTGATGGACAGGGAAGCCTGACGTGCTGCAGTTCATGGGGTGGCAAAGAGTCGGACAGGACTGAGCGACTGAACTGAACGGACTGTAGAGGAGAGTGGCTGAGCAAGGAGTAAAGCAAGCTGGCACCACTTCCCCAAGTCTCAGTTTCCCTGTCTGCAAAATAAGAAGGGACGGAAGGCTCTAGAGTCTCTTCTGGGCCATGATCAGAGGCTCAGAGACACAGACCCTAACCCTGACCCTGACCCATGCCATAGAGCACACTGTGGGGAGCTCACAGCTGATACACAGAAGGCAGTGGCCTAGGGGAGCTGGCCATGCTGCTGGGCAGGGGGAGGAGGAGCCACAGCCCCCAGGCCCATGGTCTGGACCAAAGGAACATCCGCTCCCCTGACTGCCTCGTGGGTGTCAGCAAACATCCGCCTCAACTGACTGCCTCGTGAATGTCAGCGGCCCCGTCTCACCCAGGAAGCGGGGGATGGGTCTCTCTGCCTGCCAGGGTATTTGCCATGGGGGGGACCCTAATGCACTGAGTGCTCAAAGGGCTGGGAAAGGACAAATCTGCGGCTAGTCCCCACTTTGTCCCTGTCCCCTATCTCTGCTCTTCCTGTCTTGTAGCTGCATATCACTCATTCTTTGCCGAAAGCTGATTTCTGGCTGGGGAGGGAAGGGGACATATTAATGATAAAGGATGATACGGGCACCATTTACTGACTGCCTTCTCTGAGCTATGTTTTTCTTTAATAGAGGTAAAATCACCTAGGTCTCCCGCATTGCAGGCAGATTCTTTACCAGCTGAGCCACGAGGGAAGCCCAAGAATACTGGAGTGGGTAGCCTATCCCTTCTCCAGTGGATCTTCCTGACCCAGGAATCCAACTGGGGTCTGTTGCACTGCAGGCGGATTCTTTACCAGCTGAGCTACCAGGGAAGCCCAAAATTCATGTAACAGAAAATTAACCACTTTAAAGTGTACAGTTCCATGACAGTACATTCTCAGTGCTGTACAGCCATCACTTCTATATAGTTCCAAATAGTTTCATGACCCTAAAAGGAAATCTGGTACCCAGTAAGGAGTCACTCCCGTTCTCCTATCCCCAATCCCTTAAAGCCACTAATCTGCTTCCTGTCTCTCATTCTGCATATTTCATATAAATGGCATCATACAATCTTTTGTATCTGGCTTCTTTCACTTAGCAGGTGTACACGGTTGATTCAGGTAGCATTTATCAGGACTCCACTCCTCTTTATGGCTTAATAATATTCCTTTTATGAATATAATACATTTGGTTTTATCCATTCATCTGTAGATGGACACTGGGCTGTGCCCACACCTTTTGATTGTTATGACTAGTTCTGTTATGAACATTCATGCACAAACTTTTTTTTTTTTGAATGCTTGTTTTCAGTTTTTTTAGGTATGTATCAGCAGTGAAACTGCTAGATCAGATGGTAATTCTATGATTAACTTTTTGAGGACCTGTCAAACTGTTTTTTCCCACAGCATTGCACACTTTTCCATTCTTACCAGCATGGCATGCAGGTTCCAATGTCTTTATAACCTCACCAACACTTCTTGTTTTTCATTTAAAAATATAGCCATCCTAGTATGTATGAATTGTATCTCATTGTGGTTTTGATTTCCATTTCCCTAATGATTAGTGATCCTGAGCATCTATTCATATGTTTGTTGACTGTATCTCTTCTCCAGAAAATTGTCTAGTCCAGCATTTTGCCCACTTTTAATTGGGTTATTTACCTTCTTATTGTTGAGCTCTTTATGTATTCTCTTGAATTTCTTTATATATTTTTGCATACTCGACTCTTGTCAGGTATAAGATTTGCAAACAATTTCTTCCATTCTATAGGGTTGTCATTTAACTACAAAAGTTTCACTTTCAATGAAATCCAGTTTATCTAGTTTTTCTTTTGTTGCTTGTGCTTTTAGCCCCATATTTAATGATCCTTTGCCAAATCCAAGATCATGAAAATTTACCCCTACATTTTATCTTAAGAGTTTTGTGTGAAGTGCTGTTTCTTTTACATTTAATCTCCCTGACACTCTCTGAGGTAGATACCATCATCATAAACACCCCATCTTAGAAATGATGAAACTTAGAAATGATGTATAGGCCACCAGTCCAGGGACAGACAGCCAGGGCAGGGAAGAGGCAAGGTGTGAACCTGTGTCTTCAGCCTTGGACTCCAAGATCCATGTCATTCAGGCTCTTCATGTCTACGCTCCTGCTGTCCTTATCCCACCATCTTCAACGAATAGACATTTCACAAACTAAATGCTAAGAGGGAAGCAACAAAGGGATGCAGATTTCCACCTGATGGCTCAAGAAGTAATTCTACAGCCTGGGAGGAAGACCCAGGTGAAAAGCAGCCACCAGGTCAAATCCAAGGGAAAAGTCATCTCTTCATTTCAAAGTCTGGCTTTGGGTAGATCTTTTGAATTTTCCTTTCTTATAAAGCAGCAATTCCAGGGGTAGTGAGACAAGCTGTTTGAGCCATAGATCTCCTAATTCCCCTTCCCAGGGTGGTTGTTGTTTGGACTGCAGCACACCAGGCTCCCTTGTCCTTCTCTGTCTCCCAGAGTTTGCTCAGATTCATGTCCACTGAGTCGGTGATGCTATCTAACCATCTCATCCTCTGCTTCCCTCTTCTCCTTTTGCCTTCAGTCTTTCCCAGAGTCAGGTTATTTTCCAATGAGCCACCTCTTCACATCAGGTAGCCAAAGTATTGGAGCTTCAGCTTCAGTATCAGTCCTTCTAATGAATATTCAGGGTTGATTTTCTTTAGTATTGACTGGTTTGATCTCCTTGCAGTCCAAGGAACTCTCAAGAGTCTTCTTCCAACACCAGAATTCCAAAGCATCAATTCTTCAATGTTTAGCCTTCTTTATGGTCCCAGGGTGGTTAGGGGATAACTCTTTGTTCCCAGGAAGCTAGCATTCCTAGCCATCAGCTCCTGACCACCCAGCTCATGCTCCAGAAAAGAGGAGAGAGGTAGCCCTGTGGATCCTCAGGGCCCAACTCCTGGCCTTCAAGTTCACAACACATACTCATTTACTGAGGCCTACTCACTGGAAAAGACTCTGATGCTGGAGGAGGAGAAGGGGACGACAGAGAATGAGATGGCTGGAGGCAGGAGGCAGGAGGAGAAGGGGGCGACAGAGGTTGAGATGGTTGGATGGCATCCCCGACTCGATGGACACGAGTTTGGGTGAACTCTGGGAGCTGGTGATGGACAGGGAGGCCTGGCACGCTGCGATTCATGGGGTCGCAAAGAGTCGGACACCACTGAGTGACTGAACTGAACTGACGGTGAGCCAAGGGGCTTCCTGGTGGTTCAGATGGTAGAGAATATGCCTGTATGTGGGAGACCTAGGTACAATCACTGGGTTGAAAAGATACCCTCCAGAAGGGACTGGCAACCCACTCCAGTATTCCTGCCTGGAGAATCCCTATGGACAGAGAAACCTGGTGGGCTACAGTCCACGGGGTCACAGAGAGTCAGACACGACTGAGCAGCTGACACACACACACTTAGAGTGAGTGAGCCAAGCTCTGTGCTGTGGGGGCCACAGAAACCAGCACGTCACTGGCTCTCCAGCCAGCTGAGAAGGGAGAGAACAAAGGCTGCCCTGGCACAACAGAGAATGGACCACGGGACAGAAGAAGATGGATATTTAGAATAAGATATGAGAATATCCATTTATTCACTAAAAGAATCATACGGATTTTTCCTATGTGCCCATCATTCTTTTAGATCCTGAGGATAAAGCAGTGAACAGACAAGGAGCTTTCATCCTAGTCTGTAAGAGAGACAACAGACAAGGCATGCAAGAAGAGGTTTATTTGGCTTGGGAAGAGATCCGACGAGGGAGCATTTGAGCTGGGCCCTGCAAAATGGGTGAGATGCTAATAATGTGGAGGGGAATGTCTGAGGTGTCTTTCCCAACAGCACCAAGCAGTTCTCCAGTTCTCAGAGGCCATTGCCTGTCCTACAAATTTAACTCAATCTTTACACTATCCACATGGAGATGGCATCAGAACCCACAGGTAAGGGCTCAGTCCCACAAGACTGCCCTCACTTCAATTCATGTTGTAACCTGTGCTTCTGACCAACTGGCTATAAGTCAGAGACCCCCACGACTCCCTCAGGTTCAATTAATTTGCCAGAGAGGGTCACAGAACTCAGAGAAACAGTTAACTTATGTTTGCCAGTTTATCATAAAGGCTATCAAAATGAACAGTCAGATGAAGAGGCACTTAGGATGAAGACCAGAAGGGTCCCAAGCATTGGAAAACTTCTGTCCTCATGGAATGGGGGTGCCCCCCGCCCACATCCACCATGTGGATTCATTCACCAATTTCGAAGCCCATTGAATCTTCCTGTTCAAGAGTTTTTATAGAGAGCTTCAACTGCAGCCCCCTTCTTTCCCTCCTCAGAGGTTGCTGGGCGGCTGAAAGTTCCAACCCTCTAAGGTCTTCCTGGCGATCAGTCCATCTTGAAGCTGTCTCCATTCCCCACTCTAAGTCACCACCTCAGCATAAACTCAGGTGTGGGCAAAAGGATCCCCTCTGAGGAATAAGACAGACTTCAATCAGTCAGAAAATTCCAAGGCTTCTAGGAGCACTGCACGAGCAATCAGAGACCAACACCCAGGATGTTTCATATACCGTAGAAGGGAGAGCATTCCAGGCTAAAAGAAACACACAAGCAAGGGCAGAGAACTATGACAGCTCCTTGGCATCTTGCAGGTACATTTGCTTGCTTGTTTGTTTATTAGTAAAAATGATTTTGATTATTTCACTCATAAATTTTAAAAATACACACAAAAAAAAACACCCACCCATAATTCCATCACCCAGAGAAAATCATTAATGTCATGACCATGGAGAAGCTGAAACCACTTTTCTTCTCTGAACCGCAGAGCCCAAGGATGCCTTGCTCAGCATCCAGAAAGCCTGTGTTACATGGACCAGAGCCTTGCTTTCCCCAGAGCTGCCTGTCAAGTCGAAGGCACATGGGGACTGAAGGCAGTGTATCTGAAATGAAAGTTAATGACTTTGGCTCAACTCCATTCTGCTAATCAGATCTACTTAGATTGGAATTAAAGCCAGAGCTCCCCCCTTTGCATTCCCAGGGTGTGGTCGGGGTGGGGAGGCTACCTCGGGGAGATGCCACATGTCAAAGCACAGACCTGGGCCCTGAGCCCTGGCTCTGCCTGATAGACCCCTGATCCAGGCAAGTGCTCATCTTCCCTGCTCCTCTGTCCCCTCATCAGGTGGTGCAGGAGACAGGGCCCAGGCCTGCCTAGGAGGTGTTTCTGTAAGAAATAAATGAGATCAAGTACATGAAGTGCTTAGCAAGATTTAACCTGCAGCTGGGGTCCAATGGGCCTCCCTTGTGGCTCAGCTGGTTAAGAATCCACCTGCAGTGCGGGAGACCTCGGTTCGATTCCTGGGTTGGGAAGATCCCTGGAGAATTTCATGGACTGTATAGTCCATGGGGTCTCAAAGAGTTGGGGACAACTGGGCGACTTTCACTTCACTTCACTGGGGTTCAATAAGAGATCCTATCATGCCCCAGAATTCTGGGTCAAGTTGCCACTTTAAAGACCCAGACACCCAGGATTCACAAATGTCATGGGGCTGGATGCCCCTGCTCGATCCAACTCTACCTGCCCCGATTCCCCTGAGTACCCCTGCCCCAACTGCCTTCCCATCCACTCCACTCCTTATCTGGCCCCTGCCTGGAGGGTCTCTCCAGGGTCCTGGCACCACAGACACTCCCCTTACAGGGTCTCCTGGGCTGATCTAAGACCCCTGATCCCCAAGTGGTGCCCCAAGGAAGGCAGTAGCCAAGACAAGAGCCAGACCTGAGGAGGGCATGTGAGCTCAGGCAGGCTTGAGGGCCTCACTCAGGCTTTCATCCACTCCACGTCTATTGAGCACCTACTATGAGGTGCTGTCTCAGCAGCTGGGGTGGCAGCTGTGCAGAGATGCACAGACCTCATGGTCGGGGGACGCAGAAAATGAACTCCAAAGTTATACCACAGTGTGGGCAGTGTTAGATGGGGTTGTGGGGAGCCCCCAACCAGGCACTGGGGAGCGAGAGGAGACCCTTGGGAGAGGGGACCTTTCAGCTGAGCATGACTGTGAGTAGGTTCCCTGAGGACATTGTTTTGTTTTTTTTTTTTTTTTTTGGGGGGAGACAGAGAGAAAGGCTAAATAAAGTGAAAAAAGAGTCCTGGGCAACAGGAACAGCCATGCAAAGCTCTAAAGACCAGGAAGAATATGTACATGGAAGGGATCAGAGTGAAATGGCCAGAGTGAGGTGCTTGAGACACGGGCAAGTGACACAGGCAGGCCTGGTTCATGAAGGCCCTTCCAGTCTCAGAGCAGCGATGCACCTGCGACCAGGGAGGCAGGCGCCAGAACTTACTAGTGCATGACCTTGGGCAGGTTTTTCAACCTCTCTGAGAGGTGCTAGTAGAGAGAGAAGGGAAGGAAATAAATCTCCATGATGACTTTGGAAAACCACACATCTTGGTTCCAAACTGCACAGAAAGCCCCAGCTTTGCTCTCTGGTGGTGGGGTGGGGGGGTGGGCATCAAGACTTCCCCAGGACCACCACCGTTTGGGACCCCGCCTGCCACCTCCCTCCACCGCCCTGGCCCCAGCGCCCCCAGCAGGTCCCAGCCCTCCCCAGCAGATCACCAGCCTGCCTTTCTTCCTTTGACTGAGAGACATCAACAGTCAAAAGTGAAAAAAAACAGTTGTGCTTGGCCATCCTGTTCCCGGCAATGACCCAGTGTTCAAGAGAGGAGAAAAAGAAGTATCTATGAAGTTGTTGACGGGGACGTTCTGGACTACAACGAAGACAGAAATATTTACTTTGCAGGGATAAATATTACAGAAACAACCTTCCGTTGTCCAGTCTCTGGTCTGATTTAGAGTTCCCTAGCCAGGACAGTGTTCTCACTGCCTGGAGCAATGACAGCAGCAGAAAGTGTGGACCCCAAATAAAACAAATAAAGGCACCTCTGTGATACCTGTGAAATTTGCTCTCGGAGATGAGTGTGAAAATGCATGGGTCTGAGCCGGACCTACCTGGGTTTGCTCCCAGAACTTTTCTGTGCTACTTGGGTGACCAGGGACCCAGTTACCTTGCTTTTCTTCCTTGACTAAATGGAGTTTATATCTTCACAATGTGACTGCACAGATGGCAGGAACCCAGGATAATGCCTGGGTGCTCAGGGTGTGTAGATTGTCTTTCTCCTGCTCTTCTTCCTGTCTGCCACATGAACTTCCTATAAGACCAGCAGCTCGGAAATACCTCAACCCCAGGCAATATCCAGACTTGGCCATTTGCCACAAGTTGCCTGGGCTCCCTGTCTTCCAGGCCCAGAGGTGGCTATCCCAGTGATAGGAAGAATCTCATGACTGAGCCAAATGGTGTTCACTGAATCAAGTTTGTGGATAGACCCAAGGCTTCCCGCAGAATTCAGCCACGATGCCCTCTTGATTCAGAGGGATCTTTGCAGGACCAGAGTCCATTCTCCTTCCTATAACAACTGTAAATGAAAACGACCACCGTGGTGAGCCCTCAGATGGGGATGCAGCCTGGTGTCCACATATTTCTGGAAGCAGCATTCATGGACTACCCACCCCAGAATTCACCGTGATCTGGAGCAAGCCCAGCACTTCAGAAGAAACTTGAAGCCCCAAGTTCTTTTCCTCCAGCTGCCGTTAGACATCTGGCCACAGCTGGCATTTTGTCGGTGGATGGAAAGTCAGCTGGGAGGAAAACGGAAACATCTTCACATTGGTGTCATGTACATTGCACTACAGCACCTCTGAAAAGCACATCTCATCAAGTCTGCACAAAGGCATGCGTGTTTGCACACAGATGTGGTTTATTTTAATGGTAGTGTCAAAGCAGCGAGTGGACTGAGGCAGTCATTTTACCGGCATTAATTTCTGTGATAAAATGGAGAGTTGTCAATTTCTCACTGCAGTGAAAATAAATCAAATGTGAGCCCTTGCCAGATAGCTGTGAAGGCAATGTGCAGGGGACTGGGCTCCTCCAGCAAAGAGATGTTCTGACTCCTGTGCTTCTAGGAGCACGGTTCAGCAAGAAATTAGTATTTTCAAGACTAGGAATTTCAAGCAAATCTAAAATTGGAAAGATGATTAATCCACTAGGTAGTCCTTACCAAAGTACTCTGGGATTAAGAGGGAAGAGAGAACTTTGGGGACAAATGGGAATTTTAATAATTTGAAAGACTGGGAAAATAGGAGCGCAGTCCACAGGTTTTGAGGGGAAAGCGTGGGCTTTAGGGTCATACACTGAGATTTCCAGATGTGGTTGCTGTAGGACTGAGCATTTGTGATACCACGGCCATCAAACCTGGTTAATGTCCTAGGCCCTCACTGGGTGGCTGGTGGTGCTGTTCTCTTTGCTCACTAGCTGTGTGACTCTAGGGCAGTCCCCTCACCTCTCTGAGCCTCGATTTCGCCTCAGTAGAACGGTCTGGGAGCTACAGGGCAGCACAGAGCAGGTGCTGGAGCAGTGGTGGTGGGCTTCTCAGCCCTCAGCTCACAGAGGATGGCAGCCAGGGAACGGACTCGGGCCAGGAGCAGAGGGCAGGTCCGAGCACCCCACCCGACTCCGAGGGGAGGAGAGCTGGCCGAGGGGCCTCCTCACACAGCTCTGCTCCTTCACATGGAGCAGGCACAGGAGGCTCAGGTCCCGCCGGGCCCAGAGTCTCCTCAGAAAGGCACCACAGGCAGCCTTCCGCTGAGGGCCTGCCCGGGCCAGGCTGGGTGGCGAAAATAAAACCAGTGGCTGACGAGGCACCTTCTGAGGCCTCGGGCATTAAGCCAGCTCGGGCCCTCGGTTTTCCAGCAACAAGAGGAAAAGCAGCAGCCTGGCTTGTGGACATCCGCAGACAATCTTCTCCACATTAGAAGGAAGATTCGAGAACAAACGCTGATCCCAAGCCCCAGCCCGTTCCCGGGGAGAGCTCCCGCCACCCTCGAGGAGCCGCGCGGACTGTGCTCTGAAATGGGTGCATGTCTCCCTCTGCAGGTGGCCGCTGCCCCTGCAGCCGCCGGGACCCGGCTCAGTGGGTGGGCCCGCCTTTCTGCAGCAGCACGACCCCCTTGGGCTTCCCTGCTGGGTCAGAGGGTAAAGCGGCTGCCTTCAATGCGGGAGGCCAGGGTTCGATCCCTGGGTCGGGAAGATCCCCTGGAGAAGGAAATGGCAACCTACTCCAGTAGAATCCCATGGATGGAGGAGCCTGGTGGGCTACAGGCTATGGAATTGCAAAGACTCGGACACGACTGAGAGACTTCACTTTCTTTCCTTACACACCCCTGGGAGGGAGGCGGGGCAGGTCAGAGCCTGGGCCTCTCAGGGCTCTCCAGACCCCGAGAGCCCCTATATGGCCTCCAGTGTTGCTGTTGTCAGTCACTCAGTCGTGTCCGACTCTTTGTGACCCATTGACTACAGCCCGCCAGGCTCCTCTGGGATTCTCCAGGCAAAAATACTGGAGTGCGTTGCCAGTTCATATCTTCCTGAACTAGGGATCGAACCGAGGTCTCCTGCACTGCAAGCAGATTCTTTACCAGGGAAGCCTAGAGGAGGAGGCGAATGGTTTGATTAGAAAGGGTTGGACGGAGCCGGAGGAGGGAACTAATAGATCTGAACTTGGGATGGAAGAGGGTCCAGAGGGGTCCGGGCCTGGCTGGGTCCCGTGAAGGAGGAGCCCTCAGGCCTCTGGGTTCTGACCGCCAGCCCCGCCCTGTCTGTGGGTTCCTGCCAGGGGAACTGGACCGCAACCCCAGTGTGTCATCTACTCCCTGAACTTCCTGGACGAATACGGGCCAAGGGAACGGCTGAAAACAGATGCTGTCTCCAAAGAATGATATCAGAGTAGCTCTAATATTCAGCAGATGTCAAGTTCTTTGGGGCCTTCCCAGGGGCTTCCCTGGTGGCTTAGAATCTGCTTGCAATGCAGGAGACTCAGGTTTGATCCCTGAGTCGGGAAGATCCCCGTAGAAGGGAATGGCAACCACTCCAGTCTTCTTGCCTGGAGAATTCTGTGGACAGAGGAGGCCGGCGGGCTACGGTCCATGGGGGTCCCAAAAGTTGGACATGACTGAGCAACTGAGGGCGCATGCGCGTGCACGCACACACACACACACACACACACACACACACACACACACGCGCGCAAAGAACTTTACCTCTCTCTCAGTAACCCTGTGATGGAATTGTTGTTATTATTATTATTCTATTATTATTATTGGTCTCCCCATGTTACAGATGAGAAATCCAATGCTCAGGCATGCTGAGGTCATATATTTGGTAACTGACAAAGCTGGGTTTCCAACCCAGGGAAGCCTGACTCCAAGGCTTGTGTTCCATTGCTGTGATGGTTCTCCAGTGTCACGGTGCATGCAAATTACCTAGAATGAATGTCAAAAGGCAGGTTCTAGGGCCTGGCTCCCATGGATCTGGATTCATCAGGCCTTGTGCAAGACCCAGGAATCTGCATTTTAACAACTACAGTTGGTGAATTCTGAGTAGCTGCTCCATGGATCCTACTTCAAGATACACTGCAGGACACTGGGCTGCGTCCCATCTAAGGGCTCAAATATCAACCAATGTGGTCGTTTTAATTTCTGGTTGTCACAGTCAGGAAATGATCTGTAAAGGCCCCTTAGTGTCAAAGAGAACAGTGACAAAATTGCACCGTCAGCCTCTGAGTTATTTGTAAAATCCACCCAGACTGCGATGCACAATCTACCCAGAGTCCTGAGGCTGAGCTCAGCGCATCAGGAGAGCTGCCCTTGAGGGGAGAGCCCAGGAAGTGATAGAGAGCTGGGTGGACCCTGCCTGACAGTTGGATGTCTTGGAAAAGTCACTTCTTCTCTTGGTCTTGGTTTATCTATCTAAGCAAGGGAAAGGTCTGAGATCGTCTCTGTTTTTAAACTTCTATGTGCTTATACTCCAGACCTTTGTCTTTCTTCTGGCTGCCTTCCAGTTCTCAGAGTGGGCAGTTAGCAGTCCAGTGTCTCTGATGGGTCCAGATGTTTAGTTAATTAGGGCTTTGCTCTTAACGCTGTTAATACCTTCCCCTGGCTAGGTAAGACATCTCTGCAGGTCCTACTCCAAGTTTTAAGGATGATGCTGCTTCAGGACTCAGGCCAGGCTCATAGGATTAGACAGATGGCCAGAGAACAGATGGAAGGTCAGTGATTCCTTGACATTCCATCATCCCACCACCAGTGTGTATGGTCAGCTCTTAATGACAACTTGATTATGAAGCAGCTCTGTCTTGCTGGCTCTGAATACAGCAGATCAATAGACCGAGAGAAGAACAACCTGAGCTCTAAGCCCAGAACCACTGCTGTGTTACTGGGTGAATCCCTACCAGCCCCGGGCCTCCTTTCCCCTCTTTGTAAATGAGGCATTAGATTTTGCTTTACACAGTCCCCTCCTTCCTGGATTCTGATTTATTAGATCAGTCAGCTCTGCGCAGTCCTAATCCCTAGCCAAACATCTTAGAGTTCTAGCCTGCTGCTGATTTAGTGCCCAAACCCCACCCAAGCTCCAGGGCCACCAAAACTTGAAATTGAAAAAGAAGCAATAATTCAGTAAGGGTCGAAGAGGTTACGTGAAAACCCCACCCACAGCTCAAAGAAGGCGGCTGTTAGAAAGGTTTTGTCCTACCCTTGAGGATACTTTGGTCCCCAGATGTCCCAAAGGCTTATGGGGAGCTTGAGTCAGGCAGGGATCAGTGCCAAGCCTGACGGGGCCAAACTTACAGGTTGTGTGATCTTAACACAGTCACCGACCTTCTCTGAGACCCAGGGAGTCCACAGAAGGTTCAGGGCAGAGGTCTCACTTATGGGACTCAGTGCCCAAGAGGATAAGAAGCAGAAACCTTATGAAACCTTATGAAGGGCTTTAGCTACCCACAGAATTTGTGGTTCATGGCAATTTAACTGAGATCTTGAAGAGTCCCCCAACATATACATAAATTAAACAGGTTGATGAAGATGATTGAGTGACTTACAGAGGCCTGGTAATAGTTTTTGTTGTTCAGTCGCTAAGTTGGGTCTGACTCTTTGCGAGCCCATGGACTATAGCCCCCAGGCTCCCCTGTCCGTGGAATTTTCCAGGCAAGAATACTGGAGTGGGTTGCCATTTATTCCTCCAGGGGATCTTCCTGACACAGGGATCGAACCTGCATCTCCTGAGTTTCCTGCATTGCAGGCGGATTCTTCACCACTGAGCCACTGGAGAAGGCCTAACGAGTGGACTGTCATTTCCTCCTCCAGGAAATTTTCCCAGTCCAGGAACTGAACTCGTGTCTCTTGCATCTCCTATATTGCAGGCAGATTCTTTACCTGCAAGCCCCTGGGATTCCCTGTTGGCTCAGATGGTAAAGTATCTGCCTGCAATGTGGGAGACCCAGCTTCAATCCCTGGGTTAGGAAGATCCCCTGGAGAGGAGAATGGCTACCCACTCCAGTATTCTTACCTGGAGAAGTACATGAACAGAGGAGGCTGGCAGGCTACAGTCCATGGGGTTGCAAAGAGTCAGACGTGACTGAGCGACTAATATTTTCGCTAGTAATAGTTCAGTTCAATTCACTTCACTTCAGTCACTCAGTCGTGTCCGACTTTTTGCGACCCCATCACCAACTCCCATAGTCCACTCAAACCCATGTCCATTGAGTCGGTGATGCCATCCAACCGTCTCATCCTCTGTCATCCCCTTCTCCTCCTGCCCTCAATCTTTCCCAGCATCAGGATCTTCTCCTATGAGTCAGCTCTTCACATCATCTGACCAAAGTATTGGAGTTTCAGCTTCAACATCAGTCCTGCCAATGAACACCCAGGACTGATCTCCTTTAGGATGGACTGGTTGGATCTCCTTGCAGTCCAAAAGCATCAGTTCTTCTGCACTCAGCTTTCTTTATAGGTGCTCATAAAGTGTTCCTGATTTTACCTCTCCCCTACACTGAAGGGGAGAGACTCATTCAAGGTACTGAGCTCACAAAAGTGAAGGGTAGCCTCAAATGGCCTTTGCTGCCAGACTTGGATTTCAGAACCTCACATAGACGTTGTGCTAAAGTCTAGGTCCAGACAATTTTCTGGTTTCCCCTAAATAACAGATGAGTCCCAGCACTGTCCTCTTTCCCTGGCCTCTGACTGCCCCATCACTGACTGCCTCTGATCAAAGTTTGGCTTGGGTAGGACTAGTGACACCCAGCGGTGTGTCTCACTGACAGCTGACTATGCTGAGCAGTCACAGGGATAGAATTCATCACAATCTTGGTGAAAATCAACACTTTAAAGGACAAAAATACACCCCACACTTGCTGTCTTTGATCATCTCAGAAATTCCTGCTAAGTGTAGGGACCCAAACAGAATCGAAGGCTAAATTTCAGAAGTGGAAGCGATATTTGATGAGATCATCAATCCAAGAATTTGCCGGGTGCCTTCAGCAGAATACTGGTCTTTGTACAAAACACGGGTCTGTAGTCAGAGAGGTTTGGAAATGCTACCCACCTATGGGGCTTCCCTGGTGGCTCAGATGGTAAAGAATCTGCCTGCAATGCAGGAGACTTGTGTTCAATTCCTGGGCTAGGAAGATCCTCTGGAGAAGGGAATGGCAACCCATTCCAGTATCTTGCCTGGAGAATGTCATAGACAGAGGAGCCGGGCAGGCTACAGTCTATAGGGTCGCAAGAGTCGAACACGACTTAGCAACTAAGCCACCACCATCACCCACATATGCTCTCCTTCCCTTAGAAGTTCACTGTGCAGGTGGCATTTAAAAGGCACTGAGCAGTCCTGCAGAAAGAGACCTGCTTAATTTTGTTTAAGCTAGTTTTCCAAACTGATTTAACTTTGGACACCCCCCACCTTCAATGCACTATTAAAAAAAAAAACTATTAACATAACATTTATTCTATCTACTCTACTTTATATTTTTTCTGTACTCTTTTTCTCTGGCTCCTGAAGCCATCTGAGTTTGCAACCCCTTCTTCAGTACAGATAAGGGGACTTACTCAAGGCCATAGGGTAAACTATTCTTAATAATAATAGAGGCTTCCGTACAGTCCTGTTCTTTCACAGTATCTCATTTTACCCTCAGAATATAGTAACAGCCGATGATGTTGATGAGGCATATACATGATCTCCATGGAGTTTGACAGCAAGACCTCCACATTACGTATTCATCCTTCACATTGTGAAGCTTAAGATGCTGAAGCTCAGAGAACCTGATTCTTGGGCCTGAGATCACACAGTCACCAAAGAGCAGGGCCAATGTTTGAACCCAGAAAGTTTAACTCCAAAGCCCACACTCCCCATCTCCCCCAGCCCAAGGAGAGGTTGTTTTCCTGCAGCAGGAAGCAGATGTCTCAGGGTGTTCTGAAATTTGTGATTAGATATCCAATGACTCAGGAAGCACATCCTTCTTCTTCTTTTGGAGGGAGGGAAGGTGGGAGTGGAGGGAATAACCAAGGAGGCCAAACCATCAAAAAAAAACGGGGGCTATTTTACCTCTGATTCTGAGCAAAGCAATAAAAAACAGCTTCAACAAAGAGCTAATTAGGAAGTCATAACTTGGAAAACCACCAAATGCAATCTTGATGAGGATCAAATTTAATAAAAGCACAGCTTCTGGTCCCTGCAGCTAGAGCTGATCAGCCACGTGAGGGGAATGGCTAACGGAAGGTAACTGAAGAGCTGGAGACTCCAGGCAGAGCAGGCAGGGTTGGAGAGCTGTCTGTCTGTCTGCCCTCCGAAGGACTGAAGGACTCCCAGCACAGCACGGTCTACTGAGAGGGGGCTCTAGAGATTCATCAGAGGGGACAGCCCAAACACCAGACTGGGCCTCGGAAGGGGAGGGGGCCAGAGACCTCAAAAGAAAGCAGCTTCCTTCCTCAGATTCATCTTTCATAGACAAAGGTTCTTGGAAATTTCCTTAGTGAATAGACAAGAATGGCTTGTAACTAACACTCACTTGGAAATCACTCCTGTGCTCTCCTTGCCTCCTGTCAGCCACCTTTAACCGCTCCAGTTCACCACTAGCGTCAAAAGAGGTAAACCTGAGTCTGGATTCCACCAGCAAGAGACAAATTCTGAAAGAATGATGTTTGAATTCATATCTCAATATAATTCATGCTCCCATAATGCTTCATCGGTGATGATACTTTCTGGGGCATTCCCTTATTTCATCTGCAAAATAATTCTATGCAGGAGTTGTCTTTATTATATCCACTGGATATCACATGAAGAAAGGCTCAGAGAGGTTAAATGACTTGACCAAGGACACACAGCTTGTAATGATGATGTGATGAGTGAATGTGCTTTGGATTCAGAAGGACTTGGGTTTAAATTCCAGCTCTAACCTTACCAACTGTGTGATCTTAGGACACTATCTGTAGTGTCTCAGCCTCGGTCTGCTCAGCTGTGATAGGAGTTACCGTTTACAGAGGGTTTCCTTGTCCCAGGCTCTGTTCTAAGTACCTATGATGGATTGTCAGCAAAGATGGCCACCAATAACTCCTGTCGCTGGAGTGCATTATTACTGCCATCAAGAAATAGTGATTCTTTCTCTTCCTTCTCTCCTTGAAACTGGGCTGGCCTTGTATCTTGCTTTGACTTATAGAATGTGATGAAAGAAATGCTGTGCCAGCTCCTACTCTAGGCTTTAAGAGACTGGGAGATTTTATACTTATTCTCTCAGAGTCCTGAGTCATCACGTAAAAACATCCTGACTACATGCTGGAGAAGGAGGTCCAGTCAGCCCTCAGCTGAGCTGCCGTACATTTGAGGATGACTCCTTGGGTCAACCAGCTTCATCTGAACTATGTCAGCCAATATCCGATGGAGAAGAAAAGCATTCCCCATGGGGCAGTGCTTTAATTGCAGAATCATGAGCAAAAGAAAGAGTTTTCATTTTGGGGTGGTATGCTTTGCAGCCGTAGATAACTGAAACCATACGTAATTTGTATCAATTCATTTAGTTTTCTTATCAGCCCCATGGAGAAACTGAGGTACAGAAAGCTTAAACGTGCCCAAAGTTACACACCCAATAAATGACACAGCTGGATTCAAATACAAGCAGGCCGACTCCAGAGTCTGCATTCGTAAGCACCACCTGACACTGCCCCTTTGCAAAGGCCACACCTCTGAGAGTCACTGAAGGGACTGTCCCTCCCCAGTGCAGTCTCACAGGGGCAAGCAGCCCTCCAAAAGCACGCTCCCCTGACAGCAAACCAGACCCAGAGCCCCTGTGCAACCCTGACTCGATGCTGCCCTCCAGTGGCCATGACTGCCCAAGCAAGCACTAGTGACATCTCCAGGCTGCTAGAAGCAATTTGGGGATCTGGGTCTGTCTTTCCTCAAGGGATAACACCACCCCACGCGCCCCAGCTGGAACTTCAGCCCCTGCTGTTCCGTGTGGGTCTCAGTTCAGCCAGCCCTGGCGATGCTCACTGCCCAGGGAAAGCCTCCCTCCTGAAACTCAAGCTGAAGTGCCTCCAGACCCCACAGGAGAACTGAGAGCATCTCAGGGAACTCTGTTTTCTTATTCTGGGGCCAGAGTACCATCAATTTCCCAAGAGTTGCACAGACCACATTAAATAGAGGCAACTGTTCTTCAGCAAGAGAAATGTTGAGATTACTTCACAGTAGCAACAATAAATCAAACATACAAACACAACATTCAAATTACTAATCATTAGACTGGAACTGATGCTGAAGCTGAAACTCGAATACTTTGACCACCTGATGCGAAGAACTGACTCACTGGAAAAGATCATGATGCTGGGAAAGACTGAAGGCAGGAGGAGAAGGGGATGGCAGAGGATGAGATGGTTGGATGGCATCACTGACTCGATGGGCATGAATTTGAGGAAACTCTGGGAGACCAGAAAGGACAGACAATGAAAGAGACAATGAAGGACTGGCGTGCCGCAGTCCATGGGGCTGCAAAGAGTCTGATACAACTGCGTGACTGAACTGAACCGAGACTGAAACACGGGCTCTTGGAAAGACAGACCTGGATTTGAATCTTGGCTCCATCATTTACCGGCTGTATGACCTTAGAAAAGTCTCCTAACCTCTCTCAGCTTCAATGTTTCCATCTGCAAAATGGGCTATACTAACAGCATCTCTCTCACACAGAATTAACCTGAGAATTCAACGATATAATATTTGAGAATGCAAGTAATCAAAGAAACTTGAATCACATTTACTTTGTCTCTTTGCTTAATTTTAAAGTCCTCTGATTATTTTACATTGTAAAAGTAATGTATGTCTGTTACACAAAATTCGGAAAGAAAGAAAGAGAAGGGGAAGGAGGGGGAGGGAGGAAAGAAAGAAAAGGGGAGACTCAAGTGCAGGGTTTTAAATGAGAGTCCATGAACCCCTAGAGAACCGGTAAGAATTTCGTATGTTGCTTGAACTTGAATGTGAAAAATGACATACTGATTTTAACAGGTTTAAACTAAAATTCTACATTTTGATCCATTATACATACAGGCAATAAATCACAGAAATCTTGGCTGTAGTACAAGCAACTTTGTCACTGATAGAAATCTCAGACGTTGTTGTATCATGTTTTAGTTTTTGCAGATATTTTGAAATACTGTTTGTGTTGATCACCCCTTCATAGCTAATTTGACCTCCTGCTAGGTAATCCTTGTTATTTAAGGCATTTTAAAAAAGCATACACACTACTACACTGCAAATTTGTTTTGATACCCGTATTTCAATACCACTGGTTTCCTTTGAAGTTCTATGTTTTATATTTCATGCATTAATAGCATGCTGAGACAGGGGTCCACAGGCTCACCAAACAGCCAACAAGGGATTTTTATTGTACGAAAAGGATAAAGATACACCTGCTTGGCGCCTCTACCCAAGCCCACGAGCAGTTCCGGATTCCTTGCCCCCAGCCCCGTCCTGTCTGTGTGTCTCCTATTGTGATCAGGTTGCCTGTCTGTGTGTCTCCTATCGTTGTGATCAGGTTGTATAATACAATTCTGTAGTCTATCATTAACTAACCATAAGCATGTTCTTGTGCTTTTCCTACACGTATAATTTTTAAGGGTGGCAGAATAGTCCACTTGGCTGACGCACCATAATTCACTGTTCTTCTACGGTTTGCCATTTAGAAATGGCTTGAATCTATCACTTTTATAAATGACATTGAGATGGGCATCTTCCTGCATAAAGGATCCTCCACATTTTAGATTATTTCCTTAGGCGGGATTCCCAGCAGTGGCAGAGTGAACATTTTCAAAGCTCTCACACCCTCCCTGGTTCCTGGAGGCCTGAATGCACTGGCATTCAGGATGAAGGAAGAGAAAAGGCTCTGAAAGGGAGGCAGAGGACCAGAAAGACGAACGGGAGCACGTGGCCAGCACGGGCTGGCGTGCAGTCTGTGTCCTGCTCAAGGGTACCCAACCCAGGTGGTAAGCGTGGGCCAGCCCTGCTACGCAGTCCATCTCTGCTACAAAGCAATGCACTCTGACGGGCTGGCAGCCCACGGGAAGGCACCCTCTCCCAAAGGCGCTACGGGACAAAAGCAGGCCCGCCGAGGAACCCACCACTGCCCCTTGGTGGCTGTGTCTCCTTGAGGGTGAAAGTGAAAGTCACTCAGTCAGTGTCTGACTCTTGATGACCCCCTGGACTGTAGCTCACCACGCTCCTCTGTTTGTGGAATTCTCCAGGCCAGAATACTGGAGTGGGTACTCCTTCCCTTCTCCAGAGGATCTTCCCAACCCAGGGATCAAACCCAGGTCTCCCTGTCTGAGCCACCAGGGAAGCCCAAGAATACTGGAGGGGGTAGCCAATCCCTTCTTCAGGGGATCTTCCCAACCCAGGAATCGGATCAAGGTCTCCAGCATTGCAGGCAGATTCTTTACCAGCTGAGCTACCAAGGAAGCCTCTTGAGGTTTCCAGGACATAAAAACCATGCTATTAGAGAAAGCTAGAAAGGAGGGACCACATTTTCAACCTGGAGTTCCTAGACCCCTAGGATCTGGGAAGGCAAAAAAAAAGTGTGGTCATAAAGTGTTTTTCTCTTGAAACATATAAAAATTAACACATTCCCTCAATAAGGCCTTAATTGTACAGGTTGAAGGTCATCATTGTTGACTGTTCCTTGGCAACACAGAGTTACTATAGTGGCTGCTGGGGTGCCCCCACCCAGATCCCCCTCCAGGACAGAGGCCCTCCATCATGGGCTCTGGGAGCATCAGCTGCTGTTGACAGCTCGGTCCCTCCCCAGGAACCACACTGGCAGCCAAAGGCAGCTGTCTCACCCACAGTGGTAGCCCCTGACTGATGGATGTGGGGATACTTCAGGCCTGCCCCCCTCCCCCAGCCAAGACAATTCTGCAGCTCATTCCAGCTCCGGTGCTGCCGAAAGATGGGCTGAGACCTTTGTTGTGAATGCAAAGCGGTCCACCCTCTCCATCTGCCCGCTCTAGCCTCCCTCCCTTGCAGAAGGCTTGCCAAGGCACCCCAAATCCCTGCATGTCTATCTCACATTAGAACCCATTTCTCAGGGAACCCAATCTGAGACAGTTACATATTTTGTTTCAGAGAAAATGTGAGAAGAAAGAAATTATTACAACATACTTCATTGGATTAAAATTTTTCAGAACATGGTATCCATGAGGCTGGAAACCATTTTAAAAGATCTTTGTGACATCTACTCCTGAGCTTCACCTATCCTCCTCATTTGATGGATGGAAAACAACTCCAGAGGACAAGTCACTTGAAACTCACACTGCTCGTAAATGTCAGGGCTGGAATTCAAAGCCATACTTCTAGTGTCTCCAGCCCTCAAGACTCCCTCTCACTAGCACTGGGCTCAAGGTAACTCTTTATCTAGATAAAAGTTGATTCCATGAGTGGGGAGAAGCAGGGCCCTGAAGCTTAGTGTCTCCCCAAAGAGTTAGGCATCCCCCTGCCCTCACTTTCACACCCAGAGAGAAATCCTAACCCATATTGTGATCCTACTGTGGGCCCTGCCATCCCAGTCAATCCTAGCTCTGCTGCTTGCTAGCTGTGTGTCTTCAGGACAGTTTATTTACCTCTCTGAGATATACTTTCTTCATCTGTACACTTAAAATTATAATAATTTCTCAGAGTTGTTTTCTGACAAAGAGAAAATCGTCAATGTATTAATTAATTTCATAGCCCTTCCAGGTCCTTGCGCTTAGTTGCTCAGTCACATCTGACTCTTTGTGACCCCATGGACTGTAGTCTGCCAGGCTCCTCTGTCCATGGGGATTCTCCAGGAAAGAATACTGAGGTGGGTTGCCATTACCTTCTCCAGGTCCTTAGAAGGTGCTAATTGAGCCTTAATTCCCTCCTTCATTCTGCATTATCTCCTGGGCATAGAGCATAGTATTTCCCCAAATAGTGAACTCTCACATATTTTCAGGATGAAAATAAATCAAATGCCCTTTCGCCTTCTGTCACTCCCAGAAGCAAGAACCCAGCCACTCTCTGTGAACCAGGGGCAGCCTGAGAACCCACGTGGCCCCAGCCATGACTTCGCTCTGATTTGCCAGCAGAGGGCAGCACCACTCTGCCAAAAGCCCAGGCGGAGTTGCCACCCACGCGGCCTCCACTGTCTGTTTCACCCGCTTCCAGAGACCTCGGCCCTGCCTCCGAACCTCTCTTTCCCTGGAGCCCAGTGACTATGGCACGCGTCTCCAGAACAGAATGGCCAGGCCTTCAGGTCTGCAGCAGCCAGGGCCAGATTCAATTTGCCATGCCAAAGCACACTTGAATGGGCTCTTCTGTTAAATACATCCATTTATTACAAACAATACAGCCTGGAGGTGGAGATTCAACCAGACCAAGGCCACCAGCAGCCCCAGCCCACCGTTCCCTAGTCATTTGACAATCCAGTGGCCAATGTCTTCGCTCAGTCACCCTGGGGATGGGGGAGGGGAAGGAGAGAGGAGAGACAGACGTGTGTGTGTGCACGTGTGTACGTGCACACACACACACACACACACACTTTGTGTGCATCTGTGTGCATCAATGCTCCTGAGCTCTGGGTGGAGGCAGCAGGAGGGAGGGTGGATGAAGCCGAGTGCAGCCTCACACTTTCTTCCTCTGCCTACAGGAAATCCAAACAAACCCTGGACCCTCATGCTCGCCCCTGGGGGCACAGAGTCCCACTCAAGACACCAGCCAGTAACAAAGTTGGGGGTGGGGGGAAGGCATGTTGATTTCCTGTATCTCAGATTCTGGAGACAGGGCAAAGGTTTTCGGGTCTTTCTAGAAAGCAGCTCTGGCTGAAGGGCCTCCAGGCTTAGAGCCAGAACCATGCACTGAGAGAGAGCCCCCTCCCAACAATCTGTCCAAGCAGGGCTCTGCCAGGGGACAGGGACAGACCCCCTCACCAGGTGACTTCTCCTGTACAAATGTGTCCAAAGAGCACTCTACACAGCCATGCTGAAGGCAGAGACAGGGCTCTGAAATCTGCCTTCTCTTTCATCCCACTGATGCAGTGGACAGAAGGATTTCTGCTTACACGTTAATTTCACTGTCTTGCGTGGGTCTCTCTCTCTCTACACACACACACACACACACACAAACACACACTACAATGTCAATACTAATGCTCAAGGAGTAAGCAAATTCTTCCATGGTGAGCATTGCTGCCCAGGAAACAGCTCCTCAGAGAAAGCTACTTTAGGCAGAAAATCCTCGCAGCATGCAGGCCAATGACTGTGATTCAGCTCTTTCAGACTACAGCGGTGAAATATTTTTTTTTTTTCACTTTCTCTCCAAAAGGCCCATCATATCTGCAAGACCGAATAATTTATGGTTCTGCTTGTCCTTCAGGTCGCCAAGTGGTTCCACTTAAGGTTGTTCCATGGCCTTGGGACAAACGGAGCCTCGTCTCTCATTCTTTGACCCAAATGGGATCTGGCTGGGGAGGTTCCGCCTGCTGGGGGCTGAGGTGGGGAAGCCGGGGTGCAGTTGCTCCTGAGCGCCGCAGCCCAGGGCCCAGCAAGATCCCCCAGACATGACGGTGCTGACCTGGGCTCCTGGGAATTGACCCAGAGAAGCAGATGAGGGGCAGAGAGAGGAGGCTGAATACGTAGTGACTGGAAACTAGGAATTCCCTGCAGACGCGTGGCACACACACCTCCCCCTCTCCCAGCTCGTCTGACCGCGGGTTCCCAGTCACCCCAGCAAAGGCTCCTCCAGCCTCAAGCCTAGCAAAGAGACAAGGATGGGTGACAAAGGCTTCCCCCCCAACCTGCCCCCTGGCCCCCATGGGCTCCCCAACTGATCAGTCTCGCTGCCCCCTCGAGGGGCTGGGGCCACCCCAGGCTCAGCAGCGCTTCATCAATAATTCACAGCCTCCCCTCTGCTCCTCAGACAAAGGGAAGTGGAGACTGCCGGCCTCAGAAGCCCCAGGACCCAGGGGAGAGGAGGGCAGAGGTGGGGAGGGGGAAGGGGAGGGAATCCAGGGCAGCCAGGGCCAGGGAGGGGAGCAGGGAAAAGGCCAGGCGGGAAAAGGAAGCAGGATGAATCTGATCTGGAATAGCCATTCTAGAAGCCACACAGCCTTCGCGCTGAAATGCACTGTTTCAACAGAACTAAGAAACGGGGTTCTTTTCCACTTCTATTTTACCCCAGAAATGAGAGGAAACAGGACTCGGCTGGGTTTTCACAGACTATTTCTTCACAGTTTCTTATTCTGTTTTGACAAGACATCTGCTTAAGCTACTATTCTGAACCTCTGCAGTGTGGAGCCTCCGTCAGCTTTGCCAGTTCCAATGTTCTGCAACATAACGGGTAAGCAAGCTGACAGCGAGAGAGCACCCTGCGGGTGGGCGGGGGGTGGGGTGGATGGAGGGGCTGGAGGGGGCCAGGGTAGGGGGGAGAGGAGCACTTGGTGGGGTCACCAGTCAGCTAAGAGGACACACCGGGTCCCTCCGATAAGTCGCTTGACCTCCCATGAGGCTCAGCCTGGCCTCCAACCCCCTCCTCAATGAAAAGAACACGTGATCCCTGCCCTGGTGGGTATCCGCAGTCAGAGCAAATGTTTTGGGGGCTTTCTAGAAAGAAGCTGTGGCTGATCTCAATGGCACATCAAACTCTGCTAACCTGCATGCATTCTTGTATAAGTTGCAGAAAGAAGGTGACAGCAGTGGGCTGGTATCAGTCCCCAAGAGAAGCTGTAGGGACAGGTGGGAAGGGGGTGGGCTTGGCTGGTGTCAATTAGGCAAATATTTACCAAGCACGTGTTCTATGCCAGGCCCTGAAGCTGCAGAAGTGAGCACACAGACCCAGCCCCTGCCCTCAGGAGGCTCACAGTCTCCACCAGCTCACACACACCTGCCCTCAGGCAAGCCACCCAACCCCCATGGGTCACAATTTCCTCATCTGTGAAACAGAAGTCTTGAATCCCAAAGTCATGGGATTGTTGGGAGGATTTAGGGATGCTTTAGGTACGAGGTGCTAGCACAGGGCCTGCGTTCAGTAAGTGCTTAATAAATGTGCATCTCCTTTCTCTTTCCTCATTAGCAGACAGGGGCACTGAGGGGATCTGGAAGGACACTCGGAGCTTCTCAGCCAGTGATCTTCTTTATCAAATGAGCATCAGGAAATGGCTTGGTTCTCTCCTCTCAGAGACTGTCCGTCAGATTTCCCTCCACATCCTTAGGTAATATCGCTAGCAGGTCCCAGAGCTGGCTGCCTTTGGGTACTGGAACAATCGCATTTTCAGGTAATCAAAAGTCTGATGCAATCTAAATCAAAACTCGCCTCTCTTTTCCGCCTCCACAGTGTCCGCTCTCCCCGGCTGCTGGGTGGGCGGCAGGGCCGCAGACCAGCGGAGGCGGGGAGTGGGGTCTGGGGTCTGCCAGCTCTCTGCCCTTGCCCATCCCCTCTCCATCTGTTCTCCTATTTCCGGCCCCTCCAGAGCTAGGGGAGGAGGATGAAAGCCACAGGGAAAGGGGAGATGCTGACGTGACTAGTGTTATTGTCATCTGGCGATGATGCCCTTGGTGGGCAGATGACCGACTGCTCAAGGGGACAGTTTGGGCCCTTGAGTGATGCCTCCTGGGGTCTCCACATAGTGGCACTCATGACTTGGGGGGGACCGAGTGGGGGACCTCTCTCTCCTCCTCAGAGCCTGCCTTCCAGCACAGCACTCCCATGTAATCTGCTGGAGCCCCTCTTCCCGGTAGCAGCCTTCCCAGGTGGGGGTCTTTCAGAATGGCTCAGCCTGGGCCCAGTTTGCTGTCACCTGCGATGCTGCTGGTGGAAAGGTCCCGTTCTCGCAGGACCTGCCCTCCTTGCTCTGCAGGCAGGGGCATCTCTTCCATCCAGGGTCTCTCTTCACCAGGTGAGCCCCCACACCCTCGGGGACACTTGTCTTTCAATCCGCAAGAGACAGCACAAGGTGGAGA
The DNA here is from genome assembly GCA_917880005.1 of Nanger dama. Lineage (NCBI taxonomy): Eukaryota > Metazoa > Chordata > Mammalia > Artiodactyla > Bovidae > Nanger > Nanger dama. Next base: position 1,813,035 of record CAKJTW010000085.1, on the reverse strand, counting down.
AGGAGGCGACGCCTGTCCTCTGAGTTTCCACGAGGAGTAGCAAGCATTGAAGAATTGATGCTATTGAACTGTGGCGCTGAAGATGACTCGAGAGTCCCTTGGACCGCAAGGAGATCCAACCAGTCCATCCTAAAGGAAATCAGCCCTGCATATTCATTGGAAGGACTTATGCTGAAGCTGAAACTCCACCTGATGTGAAGAGCTGACTCATTCGAAAAGACCTTGATGCTGGGAAAGATTGAGGGCAGGAGGAGAAGGGGACCACAGAGGATAAGATGGTTGGAGGGCATCACCGAGTTGATGGACATGAGTTTGAACTAGCTTCGTGAGTTGGTGATGGATGGACAGGGTACCTTGGCGTGCTGTAGTCCATGGGTTCACCAAGAGTCGGACACAATTGAGAGACTGAACTGAACCAAACTGAGCAAGCAGCCAGCTGAGAATAAGATCCAGGTCTCTCTTCTCAAAGGCAGCTTAGATCGAAGTGATTACAGAAGCATCTCCCTTCTGACCCACTATCACTGTGCTCTTGAGTAAATGCTATCTTGCTCCCTCAGTTGTTGCATCTGTAAAATGGAGACAAGATCAGGTCTTCCTTCTGAGGGCACAGGAGACCATGTCTCTTGCATCGGCCCTGGTACACACAGTGTGTACTGCAGAATGTGTGTGGTTGGGAGTGAATAGTAGTAGCTGAACCCACCCCCACCATCTGACTCCCTTTGATCACTCACATCTTTGTTGTTTATTATTATGCCCTGTCCTTAAGATTCTTTCCTTTCTGTCCATCTGTGAACTGCTCTTTGGAGACATCCATTACCAAGAGCCATAAAATTATCAATAACAGATGCCACAACTAACCTCATCGGTGAACAGCGATACCCAGGGAGGAACAATGGTGACCATGGGGTCAGGCTCCTGAGTCTAAATGAACCCCTTTCCTCACCAGCTTACATTTACTCCACCTTAATCCACTCTTCAAGCATCTCCTGTGAGCCCACCACGTTGCAGACACTGAAATCTTACGATCCAGACTATAAATGCTTTGCTTTAATTAGCAGGTAATCAGAGCCCAGAAACATCTCCAGAAGCCAGCCCGTTCCTTGTAGTGAAAGTGAGTTCTTGGGCCCTTTATTCTCATCATCATTATCATCACCATCACACAACTATCATTAGCATTACTGTGACTACTCAAAACAAGGAAGGGCAAGACTTGCAAAGGAGAGTATGGAGCGGGATCCTCCATCTTCCCCAGCCTCTTAGTCCCCACTTTTTCTTTAGTAAATGGTCCCAAGGAAAGGGAAGATGAAAGGTAAATGTGAGAGGCCAAAAGAAGTGGAGAAAACTGTAGCTAGAAGCCAGTAGCTTCCTCTCAACACTCGATAACTGGTGTGCAGAGCAAGAACACGGGATTCCCTGGTGGCTGAGATGGTAAAAAAAAATCTGCAGGCAATGCAAGAGACATGGGTTCAGCCAGGAAGAACTCTGGGTCAGGAAGACCCTCTGGAGAAGGGAATGGGAACTCACTCCAGTATTCTTGCCCAGAAAATTGCGTGGACAGAGGAGCTTGGCTGGCTATAGTCCATGGGGTCGCAAAGAGTCAGCCATGACTGAGCGACTGAGCACATCAGAGCAAGAAGGCACTTTTGGGACCTGTGAGCAAGGAAGGACTGGAAGAAGTGGTGGCGTAAGGATAATAAAATCAGCTTCTAGGGTCTGCAATTAGAAAAACCAGAAAGAAGCTATTTTCATGTCAGCAGTTTCATGTTTCATGGTAAAGTACGGCTTTGATTTGGCATTCCATTTGGTGGGGGTGTATGAGAGGAACTCAGGTATTTCCAGCATCTTTCAAGCCCTCTGTCTGTAGGGCTTGACTTCTGGGCTGGGCTCTGCAGACAGCCTTGACCTTAATTAACAACTGCTCTCCAACCCAGGGAGCCAGCCTCCAAAGTTACCACAAGGTCATTAACCTCCAGGCAGCAGCAGTGCCTGCCTGCAGGGCTGGGAGGCCGCTGTTAGAAGCGGATGTGCAGGGACCCTCGTGTCAATGTCAGGGGCCCCCACGGCCGCATGCGCACCCACCCCTAATTCTTCACCTGCCATTCAGAAGGGAGGTACACAGGCTACAGCTGAGTTCCTAGAATCCAGGTGTTGACTATGGCCTAAACTTCAACTGATTTTCTCCCAAGAGAAGTCACTCAGTCGTGTCTGACTCTTTGCAACCCCATGGACTGCAGCCTACCAGGCTCCTCCATCCATGGGATTTTCCAGTCAAGAGTACTGGGATGGGTTGCCATTTCTTTCTCCCAGATTTGATCTAAAAAATGAGCCACCGGTTATATAGCTGGGATGCCTTCTGCATATAGCTATAATGCCTACTTCTCTGACCCTTCACCTCATGCTAAACTGTCTGACAAGCAACTGACTCCCAGCAGCTCAATGCCAGCCTCCCAGGGAGTGAGGCTCCTGGTGGGAGCTCCGCATCGAAGTGGGCATCCCCCAGCCAGGACCGTCTTCCTTTGACCATCCACATGCTGGTGGTTCAGAGGCCCCTGGAAAGGAACTTTCCTGGAGTCCACATCCAGCACCAGCCTCTGGGGGTTAGAAAGTGCTATGTCTTAGGGATGTAGCTTCCTATCACAAGGAAAAAAGTGGAGAAAAAAAGTCTAAAATGATCACATTAATTTCAGAGAAAGTTAAAAAGAGAAAAGAATTAGCTCAAAACCTGGGAAATAAAATCATCTTTGCAACAATTCCCAAGGTGATTTAAATCAGAACCACCTCCAAGAGGGTCTCTCTGGAGTTTGGACCACAGAGGGTGGGTACCATGGTAACCGACCCCTCCTTCTGTACATAACCCCTCCCCTATTCTTCATGAAGTCGCCCCACCCGGCAGGTGGCTTTGGAGAGCCCGGGTTTCTGAGAAGAGACAGTCCAGCCGTCTCCACTGCCCAGCTGCCAGGCTGTTTTCCTACCTGCCCGCAGTCGCTCACTCTTTTCCATCCAGGCCCCTAGCATGGCCACCATGGGGCTCCCATTAGTCACGGTGGCCGGACCCCCAGCAGTCAGTCAGTCGAGTCCTTGGCACAGCCTTGGTTACATGACAGCCAGGCTGAGGAGAGGAGGACATCTCTGCAGCGGGGGTTCACCCTCCCGTCATCTGCTCTTCAGAAACCAGTCAGGCCTCGTGAGAGACTCCCAATCAAGATGGAACAGGGGTGAGATTCTTTTTCATGAAAACATCTATTTGCTTTTGCTGCCTGCTTGAACAGAATTTGGTGTGGCTTGCTGGAGAATGAGTCTCCTTGGTTTTAAAACAGAGCCCCTTGGAATTGCAAGGCTCCCGGAAGCACCCAGTGGAAACTTCCTTTGGTGGGGGAAAGAGACCCCAGCCCCACTTGGAGCCCCTCTGCCCTTGCGTTGTAACACTGCTTTATATGCTAAAACTGCTTCAAGTTTTACTTGAAGACAAACGACAGAAAAGTCCCTCTACTAAAAAGGTGGAAGCAATGAGATCATTTCCCCAATATTTAGTACCCTCAGGAAAATAAAAAGGCACCACCTGCCTACTTCTCTGACCTTTCACATCACGCTAAATTGTCTGATGAGCAACTGACTCCCAGCTGCTCAATGCCAGCCTCCCAGGGAGTGAGGCTCCTGGTGGGAGCTCCGCTTCAAAGCGGGCATCCTCTAGCCAGGACTGTCTTCCTTTGACCATCCCATGCTGGTGGCTCAGAGGCCCCCTGGGAAGGAACTCTCCCTGGAGACCACATCCAGCACCAGCCTCAGTCTGTAAACTAAACGGGCTCCAAGGGAGAGAGATGGAGGTGAGCACAGAGGGAGTGAAATCCAGTTGGACACCATGCCCAGACCAAGCTCCCTGGAGGCGGTGTTGAGACACACACTTGCCCACTTATGAAAGCTTGGAGCTAGTCAGGTCTAGCCAGCCTGTGCTTGCGCTCATGCTTAGTCGCTCAGTCATGTCCGGCTCTTTGCTACCCCGTGGACTGTAGCTCGCTAGACTCCTCTGTCCGTGGGATTTCCTAGGCAAGAATACTGGAGTGTGTTTCCATGCCCTCCTCCAGGGGCTCCTCCTGACCCAGAGACTGAACCTGCGTTTTCTGCATCTCTTGCACTGTGGGTGGTGGTCTCCTGGGAGATCCCAATAATACATACCCACCTTGGTGAGGGGGTCTGTGGCCTGCACCCGAGAAAGGATGAGTAGATGGATGAGGACCACAAAGCTCAGAGCAGCTTCTGGGAGGAGAGAGGGTCTCTGAACATGAAAATGGCTGTGAATTGGCTTTACTGCCTCCTGGCTGAAAGCAGGAAGGAGAAGGGAGCACCCCATATCAGCCATACACTTGACCGTGGGCCTGCCAGGCACTCTGCACATGGGGACCCAGCCATCCTTGCAATGTTGCAGTGAGGAAGGCCTTATGGTTCCCATTCTCATTCCTTTGCTTTAAGTGGCAAGGATTTAAGCTGAGGAGAGCTGGGAGATTTACCTGTGGTCTTACAGCTAGCAGAGGGAAGAGCCAGGCTCACTCCAGCTCAGCCTGGCTCCCACGCCAGGGCCCATTCTGCTGCACCCCCTAATCCCTCCCTCTGCCTGCTTTCTTCTCACAGCCCCCAGGAGGATAAGATAGCCAGGTGAGCCACCAGAGGGGGTGAGGAACTAGGAAGAGGTTGCACAGTAAACCCCACTGTCCCCTCAAAGTGGATTTCCTCCCCAAGTCCAAGCCACAAATGTAGATGAGTGGCCCAGAGTGAAACACGGCCCACCTGGCCCCTGCCTGGCTTCAGTTTCTCATCGTGGAGTGTGGACTCCAGGGAGACAAAACCCAGCTCAGGTCTTGATGGCTGCTGAGAACATGGGGTTACTGACTCGGACTCACTGGAGCCTGGGAACCAGCAAGTCTTGGGGATGAGAGATGTGACCTTGGTCTTTACAGTGACCTCTGTGTCCATTGTTGCCCCTGAAAACTGTGGCTGGCTCAGAGCATGGATCTCATTCTGCTCATATTGGAGACTAATGGTAGAAAGAACTCAAGAGTTGGAGGGTCTGGGACCAAGTCCATCTCCTTCTCACACCCCTTAAGTCACCTGGTTTAGATGGCAGCCAGCTCTGCCCACATCACTGCTTCCTTGAAGAAGTACTAATCCATGCATTCACTCATTCATTCGGCAAATGTTTATCGAACACCTACTATGTGCCAGGTACAATAATAAGCACTAGCACACCTACAAGATGCTCAAGAAATAGTATTTAAATGGATGCATGTAGTGCAAGTCCTGTTGCTGTCCTAAGGACAACCAGAAGCTTGGGTCAAGATGGCAAAAGAAGGGGATTTACATTGGAATGATCCTTTTTATTAAGCAATAAAGTATAATCCTGACCATTGTTAACACTTGATAGATTATGCTCCACGAGCCTGGAAATGTAAAAGGAAGGGGAGGTGATGAGCAGCATTTGGTGTCGCTGAGAGGTCGACCTCAGAGCTGACCAAGAGAGAGAGGAGAGGACAGGGAACAGAAAGAGAAATAACGCTTGAAGATCTACTCTGAGTATCTCTGTCACCCTGGACTACTCTAGAGTGGGGGCCAGGTATTTTTACTCCCCTCTTTACGGATAAGGGAAGTCAGACTCAGCTCAGTTAGCTGACTTGTGTAAGATCGCACAGTCAAAAATGGCAAGACAGCTGACTCCAGAGTCCCTGGTTTTTAACTCTTCCAAGAGGCTGAACCTTTCTCAGAGGAGGAGTACAAATTGGAGACTGTATCAGTTGGATTAGGTGGGGTTTGTTGTGAGGATAAAGGCAAAGGACCATATGGAGGTCTTTGCAAGTAAACGTGATAAATACAGTGACATTTCAATGAAGGCAGCAGTGAATGCTGATATGCTGCCGGCAACACGCCATCAACAGCGCAAGTCATGGTCCTGGACCATCAGAGATACATTTAGAACGCACTTCTGGGAGGAAGCTCCTGCTTTCAAAAGAGACAGACCAACAAACATATAAGGTAGTCATTCACATCTCTGGTCCAGGCAGGGAAACTGAGCCCCTTGGTGTCTATTCAATCTGCTTAAAATCACACAAATAGAAAATGGCAGAGCAGGGATTTGAACCCACGTCTTTCTGACTTTCAAATTTGCATTGCTTTCCATGACCTTATTCTTGAGGTGACCAAGGATGGATGAAGGAACATTTAGAACCTCAGAATTTGGACGAGAACATAAGCTTTCTCTAATCGTGGGTTCTCAAACTTACGTGATTAGACTCATGCTTGACGAGCTACATGGAAAGTTTATTAAAGCTACTGAGGAGGACAAAGAGACAGATTCACCCATCATCAGAGGGGCTGGTCCTCTAGGAGCAGAGGCAAGATTAGAGGTGAGCAGGAGGCCAACGTAGAGCTCCAGGTCTGAGTCAGGCTGATCTCCTAACCCTGCCACCCCTAGCTAGGATAAACTCCCAGATTTTCTGAATCTCAGTTTTCCCACTTGTAGAATGGCAGCATTCTGGCTTTGGATGGAGTGTGCACTTTGGGTCAAAAGGCCTCAATTAGAGTCACATCTCTGCTAGTGATCTTGGCTAAATCCCTTGGGTTTTTATCTCTAAAACAGGCATCCTAAGAACCCCTTCTCATCTTGCTACAATGAAATGAGCTGGAACCCTCAGCAGAGAGCCTGGCTCCTAATAAACGTTTCATAAACAACAGCTGCTCTTACTCAAGGCTAAGTGCTCAGGGCTTAAGAGCTTGGGCGCTGGACTGACCCTTCCAGAACTGATCAGCTCCACCACTTACTGCCTGTGGGATGCTGAATAAGCTTCTCAACCCTCTGTGGCCTGTTTCACTCATTCTGCAAAATGGGGGTAATAAGATTATCGATCTTAGAGGGTTATGATGAAGATTAAATAAGACATGCTTATCAATTGCCTAGCCTAGTTTGGCAGGTGGTGATCATCCTTAAAGGCTACCCATTGTTACCTCCCTATGGAGTGAAACTTACTAGGAGCTGGCCAACAGCAGCTAGGTCTACACCTACCTGAGTGAGGGAGGGAGCTCCCTGTAGGCGGCAGTGCTCAGGCTAAAGGACCATCTGGGGACTTCCCTGGTGGTCCAGGGGCTAAGACTCTGTCTCCTAATACAGGGGCCCTGGGTTTGATCCCTGCCCAGGGAACTAGATCCCACATCTAATGAGTTTTCATGTTGAAACTAAAACCTAGCTCAGTTAAAAAAATAAATAAAAAGAAAATACATTAAAAAAAAAAATAAAGGACCATCTGTCCAGGGTGGATGGAAGGGATTCCCACATGAGGTCAGTGGTGGGCCCTGCTGACCCATAAGACCTATGTGTCCTGTCACTCTGAAGTTGCAACTCTGTTTGAGTTAGTAGAGAAGATACTGGCCCATCAGACCAACAAATCCCAGCTTAGTTTTTAAAAATCAAAGCCCCTTTCCAGCCAAAGGTAATTACAGACTGATCCACAGTAAGGCAGAAGCATATTTCAATTGAAAAATGGCATCTTCCTAGCTGTTGCCATATGGAGCCAGGATACCAGGTGGCCCAGGGCTGAGACCAATCACAGGGTCCAATTGGAACTAAATAAAATGACCCCCTGGAGGAAATGGCTCCAGTGAGGCCCACAAATCCCCATGACATGTCATTTCGGCTTGTCCCACGTCAGCCTGGGCCTCATGCTCTTCCTGACGCCTGAGGCTCTGTCCTTTGGCTCCGGTGGGACAAAGAAATGAGGGGCCTCAGCTGTGAGTACACCCCGAGTGTGGAGGGAGGAGCCCGTGGCACAGCGGAGGAGTCCTGGCCTCAGCCGGCTGCTGTAGGGAACCTCAGGGACAGCCAGTCCCCAAAGATGGACACATAGCTTTATCTATAGTAAAACCCTCGCCCTGCTGAGCTTCAGCTCCATCCCAGGGCAGTATAGTCTTGTACAGCCTGTGTATCTCTCCTTCCCTGGATTCTGGAACAATCTATTTCTTCTGCCATGGGAAAGCAGGTCACACTTTCTGTATAAAAGGTGGAATCGTAGGTGCTGGATGACGGATCTCGGTGGTGCTGCCAGGACCCTGTAATAAATAACTGATAAGGACCTACTGCAGGGCGTCCTGATGGCTCAGCGGGGAAGGCATCCACCTGCCAATGCAGGAGACGTGGGCTGGATCCCAGGGTCAGGAAGATCGCCTGGAGAAGGAAACAGCCACCCACTCCAGTGCTCTTGCCTGGGAAATCCCATGGACAGAGGAGCCTGGTGGGCTACAGTCCATGGGGTCACTAAGAGTCGGATGCGACTGAGCGACTTCACTTTCACGCATTGGAGAAGGAAATGGCACCCCACTCCAGTGTTCTTGCCTGGAGAATCCCAGGGACGGGGGGGAGCCTGGTGGGCTTCTGTCTATGGGGTCGCACAGAGTCGGACACGACTGAAGTGACTTAGCAGCAGCCAGTATTCTCACCTGAAAAATCCCAAGGACAGAGGGAGCCAGTCCACAGGATCGCAGAGTCGGATACAACTGATGACTAAGCATGCATGCATGCAAGGACCTTCCGCACGGCACAGGGAACTCGACTCCACACTCTGTAATGGCCTATACAGGAAAAGGATCTAAAGTAGCTACATTTAGAATCTAAAGTAGCTATATCTATAGCTGATTCAAGCTGCTGTGCACCTAAAACTAACAAACGTAAATCAACGATATTTCAATAAAATTTAAAATAAGAGAAAGCGAAAAACTTGGCTGTGATTCCCTTGTCAGCCCCTGAAATCCAAAGCAACAGTTGACAGCTCTTCCTCTACTGCTGGCTTAAGGGGCTATGGGTGAAAGAGCCAGTCGTGTCTCTAACTCCCTCTAGCTGGCTCCTTCCCCCATCATTATCATAAGTGCTCAGTTGCTCAGCTGGGTCCCACTCTTTGTGACCCCATGGACTGTAGCCCACCAGGCTCCTCTGTCCATGGGATTTTCCAGCCAAGAATACTGGGGTGGGGGTGCCATTTCCTCCTCCAGAGGACCTTCCTGATCTAGGGATCGAGCTCATGTCTCTTGCATCTCCTGGTTGACAGGTGGACTCTTTATCACTGTGCCATCAGGGAACCCCCTCCTCCTATCTTTATAATATAGTTTAGCATTTAGCAAAGTATAATCTGCCTTGTGCAAAAAGGACAACCACTTGGGAAATATTGAATTAAACAAGTTAGCGAGTTTACTTCTGTCGGGCTCCCCAGAATTGGCGATAAACTGAAGTGCATTGGGATTCTCCAAGAAAGGGACTGGGGTGCAGTGAGCAGAAATACTGTAGAGCCTTTCCCAGGCTTTGTCTCAGAGGATCCTGAAGAAGGCACATATTGGGAAATGCTGGCATTCCCAAACACTGGTTTGGGAAACCAAACCCCAAGCTCCAAAGCCTGATAGAGCCCTGTGGGACTGAATCCAGGTTCTGCAATTTACTAGACGTGTGACTTCCTTGAGGCTCTTTTTGCTTTAATTAATGGGAATGATTATATTTATCCTGTAGTATTGCCATGAGGATTCATAGTTAAATGTACCAATGTGTCTTGCAACCTAGGGAGATAATAAATGCTCAATAAATACAATCCTTATTTCTGAGAGTGTTATGATTTCATTGTGAAGAATGAACTAGACAAGGGTCCTTGGGCCTGCCTTTAGAAGGAGGGAGGAGAGAAGCTGGGAAGGCCTCCTGCAAGCAGTCTGGCTGGGGCTGCTGGGAGATGCCCCAGGGATGGGTTGCCACTGAAGGTGGGGGATGGCAGCCAATGCGGGTGAAGGGGATGAGATGGTGGATGGTATTACTGACTCGATGGACATGAGTGTGAGCACGCTCTGGGAGTTGGTGATGGACAAGCAGAGTTGGACAGGACTGAACTGAAACTGAGCTGGGGGAGAAGAGGCAGGCTGAGGCCTCTGGCTCGGCAGCCTAACAAAGAAAGGGCTCTGGGGGCTCAGCCGGACCCTTCCTGGATAGTGTCTGGGAGCCGCCAATCGTGTTTACCCCCTCAGTTGCTGGGAACAATTGTCCCTCTCAGACAGCCTATTGTCTCTAGCAAAGCAGGCACATAACTCCCATTGGCGCTGATGGGATTATGTGCTCCTATCGGGAGAGAAACAGAGCCCAGGCTTGGATAAGGGATGGGGGAGCAGTGGGTCCCCATCGGCGACCTATCTCAGGGCAGCCATTCGTTTGATTATCAGCTGGACACAGTGAGGCCTCTTTCAAGGGAACTATTCAACCCTGAGCTTTTGTAGCCTGGCTGCCTCTTGATAACTTTTCAGGGAGTAGACTGATGGCAACAGATTTGGGATGCGATGAAAAGGCTTCAAAGTGCCCATGACATTAGATCTTGAACCAAAATGGCAGCTGATAATGGATTTCCAAATGGCTGTGTTGTCTTAGTCATCTTCAATCTTCTTGTTCCCATCCCCACAAAAGAAGGTTGAAAAGACACGGGCTCCTTGTTAAACTGATCATCTAAAAGGTGTCATGCACAATATTTACTCTATGTTAATAAGAAGCATAAAATAGCATACATTTCATAACATTAAATAAAATTAGGATTAAGTACAATTTCAATAAAACCCCTGGTGTGACTTAAAAATAATGAATGGAATAAAGTACATCAAATCAGAAAGAGATCACATATAAATTTTATCCATGGGTTTTTACCAATATAGCTTAAAAAAAAATGTTGTTTAGTCACTAAGCCATTTCTGACTCTTGCGATTCCATGGACTATAAGACCCTCTGTCCATGGGATTTCCCAGGCAAGAATACTGGATGGGGTTGCCATTTCCTTCTCCAGGAGATCTTTCCAACCCAGGGATTGAACCTATGCCTCCTGCATTGGCAGACGTATTCTTTACTACTGAGCCACCTGGGAAACCCCTGGGGAAAAAAAAACAGTAGTCCTGAAAAATATTTTAAGCACCTTAAGAAGATTAACATCATCAACCTATGCAGCTTTGTCTGTTTTGGATTCAGAGCATCCCAACACAAGCCCTGTGCTTCGCTTAGTCACTCAGCTGTGTCTGACTCTTTGCAACCCCATGGATTATAGTCTACTAGGTTCCCCTGTCCATGAGGATTCTCCAGGGAGGAATAGTGAAGTGGTTTGCCATGCCCTCCTCTAGGGGATCTTCCCAACCCAGGGACTGAAACCAGGTCTCCCACACTGCAAGCAGATTCTCTGCCATCTGAGCCACCAGGGAAGCCCTGCACCAACCTTTGTCTGTAACAGAAATATGCACAATTTGGGAAAAGATAGGATGCCCTGTGTGCTTAAGGTACCTTGGTTATTAAAGGTGGCTTAGTCACATAGTACCTTAGTCATTTATGTACCTTAGTACCTCAGTCATTTAATCATTAAAGGTGGCTTACTTCAAATTAATATTTCATTTTATCCCTTTGACATTTGGATGGTTTAAAATCCCAGGGCAAATCATTCTAGTAAGATCTGATATGAGGGAGAGGTCTCCTTCTTATTAAATGGAAGAAGAGCCTTTAAACTTTCATTGGGTGGATCTTTGGGGGCAGATCAATACTGGAAAGTTGTTGAAAAACAAGTTGAGTGTCTAAAAATTGATTCCTTTCAAACTGTTCATGCATACATACCCCTGGGGAAATCTTCATGTACTCCTAGTTTAAAGACCATTGCTCTAACTGGTTTAATGAGATTCAGTTCAGAGAATTTGGAGAAACCCATGACTTTGCAGAGTAAAAGCTGCCTGGGCATCAGAGAGGTATTTAAAGATTGCAGGGAGGGGATGCAATGGAACATGACACCAGGTTCTTGCACTACAAGCTTTACTCACACACTTAGCAAACGGTAATTATGCACCTACTACATCCTCGCCACTATTCTAGGTATTGGGAATTTTGTGTCAAATGAGACAAAACTCCTGATTTAGTGGCCTTTAGGATAAACCTAGACAGCATATTAAAAAGCAGAGACATTACTTTGCCAACAAAGGTCCATCTAGTCAAAGCTGTCGTTTTTCCAGTAGTCATGTATGGATGTGAGAGTTGCACCATAAAGAAGGCTGAGCACTGAAAAACTGATCCTTTCAAACTACAGTGCTGGAGAAGACTCTTGAGAGTCCCTTGGACTGCAAGGAGATCCAACCAGTCCATCCTAAGGGAAATCAGTCCTGAATATTCATTGGAAGGACTGATGCTGAAGCTGAAATTCCAATACTTTGGCTACCTGATGTGAAGAACTGACTCATTAGAAAAGACCCTGATGCTGGGAAAGATTGGGGGCAGGAGGAGAAGGGGATGACAGCAGATGAGATGGTTGGATGGCATCACCGACTCTATGGACATGAGTTTGAGTAAGCTCAGGGAGTTGGTGATGGACAGGGAAGCCTGGTGTGCTGGGGTCGCAAGAGTCAGACCTGACTGAACGACTGAACTGAACTGAATTTCTAGTAAAAAGAAAGTTTTTAAAGATAAATAATGTCAATGTTTTGGTTGTTATACTGCACTACAGTTTTGAAAGATATTACCGTGGGGGAAACTGGATGAAGAGTACAAAGGACCCCCTGTATTATTTCTTATGTAAATCTATAATTAGTCTTAAATAAACATGCTGGTGAAGAATCCACCTGCCAATGCAGGAGACACGGGTTTGATCCCCTATCTGGAAAGATCCCACATGCCTTGGAGCAACTAAGCCTGTGTACCACAACTGTTGAGCCTGTGCTCTAGAACCATGAAGGAGCCGCAGCTACTGAACACATGCGAGGCACTACTGAAGCCTGCACGCCTAGAGCCTGTGCTCCACAAGAGAAGACACCGCAATGAGAAGCCCAAGCATCACGCCTGGAGAGTGGCTCCTGATCACCGCAACTAGAGAAAAGCCTGCACAGCAACGGAGACCCAGCACAGCCAAAAAAATAAGCAAGTTTAAAAGAAAGAAAGAAAAGAAACACAGCACTGCAAAGCATCTATACTCCAATAAAATAAAAGGGTTAATTTGCAAAAGATACGTAAATAAGTAAAATACAAACTTACACAGACCACGGCATGAAAGCACAAAAGATGAGATGTAATTTGAAAACAAAACAGAGGGATGTATAAGAATAAGAGCAGAGACCTTCCACATTTGATTGGTCAGGGAGGCCTCTCGAAAGAGATCATGATGCAGCTAAATGATGACAGCCTTCTGAACAGGCCAGGTCATTCTAGAGATGTCACAGCTTGGCCAGGTTATTGGACCTCATCACAGCCCTTCCAGTGTCAATGATATTCAAAGATATGGGAACAAAAAGCAAACTGAGAGACTCCACTGGTCTGAGCTGCTTTCTATGTGGCGTTTGCTCATCACACCTGGAGCACAGGTGTTGCAGAAGATGCAGTGAGGCAAGGGAGCCAGGGCTGGGCTCTCTGCAGCCTATTACCATGGCATACTGCACGTTCCTCAGAACTCAGGTGCTTTCCCTACAAACTGATCTCTAGACCAATTTCTGCATCTATATTTCACCTATCTATCTTCACAACAACCTACAAGACAGGTTCATCTCATGGATATAGAAACTGAAGCTTAGAAAGATTAAATAACTCAGATTACACAGAAAGTGGCAGATCCAGGATTTGAACCCAGGACTGCTTGACTTGAAAAGACACTTGGACTAGATCTGATATACTTATGAGACTATGTCCAGAACTAGGAAAAGTCACCCTGGAAATGGACAGTAAGGTGGTCATATCCAGAATATATAAAGAGCAGGAGGAAAAGACAAAGCCCACTCAGTGGCTGTTGACCAAAGACCAACAGAGTTGGACACGACCCGTCAACGGATCAACAACAACAACAACAACACGATAATAGGCAGGGTGTGGTATGCCTTTGTTGTTTTGATTCGTATTTCTCTGATGGTAATTGACTGTGAAGAAGGCTGAGCACCGAAGAATTGATGCTTTTGAACTGTGGTGTCAGAGAAGACTCTTGAGAGTCCCTTGGACTGCAAGGAGATCCAACCAGTCCATCCTAAAGGAGATCAGTCCTGGGTGTTCATTGGAAGGACTGATGCTAAAGCTGAAACTCCAATACTTTGGCCACCTCATGCAAAGAGCTGACTCATTGGAAAAGACTCTGATGCTAGGAAGGGTTGGGGGCAGGAGGAGAGGGGGACAACAGAGGATGAGATGGCTGGATGGCATCACTGACTCGATGGACATGAGTTTGGGTGAACTCCGGGAGTTGGTGATGGACAGGGAGGCCTGGCATGCTGCAGTTCATGGGGTCACAAAGAGTGGGACACGACTGAGCGACTGCACTGAACTGAACTGATGGTTATTGATTTTGTTCCTCTGGATTTCTCCAATACAAACGAAAAGTTACTAGACTCAAAGGGACGCTTTTGTAATCTCCTTCCGACTATGGACCTAACAAATTGAAAGCCCTTGATGCCTAAACAAGTTGAATTTTTGAAAGGTAATTAATTCTCTATTTTATATTGGTTGTTGTTGTGCAGTGGCTCAGTCCTATCCAACTGTTTACAACCCCATGGGCTGCAACACACCAGGCTTCCCTGTCTATCACCAACTTCCAGAGTCTGTTCAAACTCATGTCCATTGAATTGGTGATGCCACACAACCATCTCACCCTCTGTCATCCCCTTCTCCTCCTGCCTTCAATCTTTCCCAGCATCAGGGTCTTTTCCAATGAATTGGCTCTTCACATCAGGTGGCCAAAGTTTTGGAGCTTCAGATTCAGCATCAGTCTTTCCAATGAATAACTGACTATTTTATATTAATCAAAGTCATATATTATTGCCAATCCAAACCCTTGTTCTCCAGGAAATAACTAGTTTCCATGCTGGCCAATTATAATTCTTGCAGAAAGCAAAGATGCTTGTATCCAAGTTCATGTCCCTGAGGTCTGACTAGGAAATAGAAGATACACACTGGGCTTTAGGGAATGCTAATAATGGCTCCCAATCTCCATTATTACCTTCCTGAAGCCCAGGAACACCAACCTGAGAATATGGAACCACAGCTCCTAGAACTCCAGTTCAGGGTCAAGGCTAGGGACTATATCTGGATTCTGCCACTAATCGGGTATAAGACTTGGGACAAGTCACTTAACATCTCTATATCTATGAGGCATAGCATTGACCTTGGAAGGTTCGTGAGGATTAGCAGATGATGCTGAACAAATATCAAATTCCATTCTGTTTCCCAAATGTAATGGATATTTTCATATCCTGGGAATCTTGTAAAAATGCAGATTCTAATTTGTATGTGTGAACTGAGGCCTAAGATTCTGCATTTATAACTTAAACCCAAGTGAGCTGATGCCACTGATCCCTGTGCCACAGTTTGAATAGCAAGGGCTTAACACACCCTCCAGTTCAGTTCAGTTCAGTCACTTAGTTGTGTCTGACTCTTTGCAACCCCATGAATCGCAGCACACCAGGCCTCCCTGACCGTCACCAACTCCCGGAGTTAACTCAAACTCACATCCATCGAGTCTGTGATGCCATCCAGCCATCTCATCCTCTGCCATCCCCTTTTCCTCCTGCCCCCAATCCCTCCCAGCATCAGAGTCTTTTCCAATGAGTCAACTCTTCGCATGAGGTGACCAAAGTACTGGAGTTTCAGCCTTAGCATCATTCCTTCCAAAGAACACCCAGTACTGATCTCCTTTAGAAGGGACCAACTCTCACAGTCCAACTCTCACATCCATAAATGACGACTGGAAAGACCATAGCTTTGACTAGATGGACCTTTGTTGACAAAGTAATGTCTCTGCTTTTCAACATGCTATCTAGGTTGGTCATAACTTTTCTTCCAAAGAGTAAGCGTCTTTTAATTTCATGGCTATAGTCACCATCTGCAGTGATTTTGGAGCCCCCAAAATACGGCAAGGCTGTATATTGTCATCCTGCTTATTTAACTTATATGCAGAGTACATCATGAGAAACACTGGGCTGGAAGAAGCACAAGCTGGAATCAGGATTTCCAGGAGAAATATCAATAACCTCAGATATGCAGATGACACCACCCTTATGGCAGAAAGTGAAGAGGAACCTCTTGAAAATGAAAGGAGAGTGGGAAAAGTTGGCTTAAAGCTCAACATTCAGAAAATGAAGATCATGGCATCTGGTCCCATCACTTCATGGGAAATAGATGGGGAAACAGTGGAAACACCCTCCAGAGGGGGCTTCAAACAAAAAGACAGTGGGCCTCAAGCTGGTATGCCTTGGTTGTAATCCAGAGAGTGCAGTCAACGGAGAGAGGCTTTTGAAACTGGACAGACCTTTACCTGAATACCACATGGGTCTCTTTCTAGCTGGTGGATTGACAGAAGCTGGCTAATTTCACTGACTTGCTTTTCTCTTCCAGAGATGGGAGACCAAACTGCCTACATCTCATTAGCTGGCTTGGAATATTAACAGGTACCAGGCACATAAAACACCTCACATAGAATTTAGCACATAATAACTGCTCAATAAACATTAATCTCTATTGACTCCCTAAGGTTTAATGACCTGAATTTGTGACTATAATCAAGTTACTTAATCTTTCTGAGCCTGGGGTGAAGTCTATGGGCTAACCCATCAGCTTTTCCACTTCTATTTTCCCAATTATGGTTCCAGGTATTAATACATGTGTGGTCACTGCCTTGGGCTTGTCTGTCTAATTCCTGGGGCTTCCTCAAAAGGTCTGAGCCTAAGGGGTTCCATAATCTTGACCTTAGGAGACGTGTATGCCGTGTGCTTGCTGAGATCTTAGGTGAGCTGGAAGAAGATGGATCCCCATGTTACTGGGAATTAACTGAGAATTCTAATTCTCAACCCCCCATATCAGGCCTAGTTGGCCCCACTTCACACAAAATGTCAACAGAGAGGGGAATCTGACTCAAGAATCATGAGATTCTGTGGTCAAAGAAGGTAGACGAAACTGTTAATATATAATTTATTAATAAGGGATAAAGAGAATAATAATTAGGGCAGAGCTCGTAAGAAGGCAAATTCCCAAAGTAAAACTTTAGAGAATGCTCAAATGATTATGATTTTAATTAAAAGTATATCACCCGATACAAATGGCAAACCCTCCTCCTCACTGCGAGGAATGTCTGAAATGCAGAGCTGGCTGTGTCTTCCAGGGGTGTTGTGAGCTGCTGAGTGAACCAGGTCAGGCTGAGCCGTACTGCCCCCCAGCCCACATGACTGTCAGTCTTGGCAGCTCCTCCTCTAGCCCCTGCACCCTTGCTTGGAGGAGCAAAGTATGGCCACGTTTCCCACAGCAGCACATGTCCCAGATCCTGGGACCCGGGCCTCCTGACTCCCTTTTCATTCTAACAGCCTCTGAACTGTCTTCCCGATTCCTTCTCATCAGCTTTTCCCAAGGTCACTACCTAGCTGCCCTCTACACCACTGCCCCAACAATCCCACTAAAATGCATCTATCACATCCCTCGTTTGTCTTAAAAACCTCCAATGGCTCCTTGTTCCCCACACCAATAGGAACAGTGATGCTTCACGGAGTACTTACTGTGTGCCAAGCATTGTGCTAAGCCTGCAATCACATTCACAACAACCCAAAGAGATGACGTTTGATCACATGGGACTCTAGGCCTCTCAGAGTTGGCCTCTTCTCCACCACCATCATCTCCAGCTGCTCCAGATAGAGCCCTGGTGTTCCTGTAGCGAGTGCCAAGTTTGTGCCATGCTTGTTCCCCATCCGCTGGGCTCATCCCTGATCCCCTAGATGTTCATGCCCCTAGAGATGCTGTGCACTCCATCTTTCCTCTAGCCACCCGCCGGAGTCCTTTCCTCACCTGCTCCCTTTCTGTGCTTCCCTACATCTCCATCCTCACCTCCTCCTTTGGTCTCCCTCCATGAGGCACCGAGTTCCCAGGAGTCAGGGGCGTGCTATTTACGTTGACATCCTCAGCCCCAGCACAGCAACTGGCACAACTGTTCACCAAAGTCATTACCAACCATTAGCCATGTACCAAAGCTGGTACTGCAGATACAGCAGGGAACATGGGTTCACAAAGAGTTGGACATGACTGAGAGCACACACACACACCTGGGCTTGGGAGGCTGCCACTAGCGTTAATAGCTAGTAGCCTTGGGTGCTGCTAAACACCATGCAAGGCATAGACAGTTTCCCATCACGGACATTCATCTGGTCAAAATGCCAATACTGCTAAGGTTATGAAAACCTGGTCTACACTATAATCCTACTGAAATGTTGATAGCAATTGACCAGTCAGCTCCATGATTAGGTCTTGGCCAAGAGCCAGCTCTGTCCCATCACTCAAACCCACTAAAATCCACCTTTTTCCTCCCACTTTCTGCTCAGGAAACTTTCTCCTGATACCAGAGAAGGCTGAGCAGCCCCCCCTCCCCAGTCACAGGAGGCCCATTCAGCACCAGTTTTTGTGATGCTCACCCTTGTCTTGCAAAAATGTAGTTCAAGAGAACACTGGATGCCGAGTCCACAGGGGTGGGTGTGAGTTACCTCTACACTCAACATCAGTTGCCCCTCTTTCTAGTGATCTTTCCAGGAGCCACTCTATTTCCATGAGCACGTGGGAACTACTGAAACAAATAACATTTCCTGTTTACGTGGGGCAACACCCTGAATGACCTTTGTTATATTATGTGGAAGGGTGGCCCTTGGTCTCTGGTGATGACGCCACCAAGAACCACACATCAGTCCCAGCAGGGAGTCAGAGGGCATGGTGGAATCCAGTGCCCTTGGTCTTAAACACCCTGCTTTGTAGTCTGGCTCCATCACTGTGAGTGGCCTGTCCCATTTTTGGTCTCAGCTGCCTCATTTTGTAAAATGGGAATAACAGTACACACATGGTTGTTTACATTGATTGATGATTACATGAATCACCCTGTAGATGTTCAAAGTACTATAGTCGCTATTATTGTTATCATAATTCCTGAGTTAGAAGAGGGCCTAAAGATTACCCTGTTGACACTCTTAGTTTTATAGATGCAGAAACTGTGGCCCAGAGAAAGAAGAGATTGGTCTGTTTTTTGGGTCTTGAAGAGAGTAGCTGTTTAGTCGTTCGGTCATGTCAGACTCTTGAGACCCCATGGACTGCAGGGCACCAGATCTCCCTGACCATCACCAACTCCTGGAGCTTGCTCAAACTCATGTCCATCCAGTTGGTGATGCCGTCTAACCATCTCATCTGTCATCCCCTTCTCCTCCTGCCTTCAACCTTTCCCAGCATCAGGGTCTTTTCTAATGAGTTAGCTTCTCGCATCAGATGTCCAAAATATTAGAGTTTCAGCTTCAGCATCAGTCCTTCCAAAGAATATTCAGTATTGATTGCCTTTAGGATGGACTGGTTGGATATCCTTGCAGTCCAAGGGACTCTCAAGAGTCTTCTCCAACACCATAGTTTGAAAGGATCAGTTTTTCAGTGCTCAGCCTTCTTTATGGTGCAACTCTCACATCCATACATGACTACTGGAAAAACCATAGCTTTGACTAGACGGACCTTTGTTGGCAAAGTGATGTAACAGACATTATATACACATACTACTCATGAAGAAACTGAGTTCAGATTTGAACCTAGATGAGCCCAAAGGTTTGGCCCTTTTGAACAGCACCATGTAGCAGTGCCAGGTGACGTGCTTGCGATGCCAGCCAGCCACCCTTGATTCCTGAATCCTCAGACTGAAGCCCCACAGTGGGGTACCAGCATGGCATCTGCTTCCAAAAAGAACTTTAACTTCCTGACATTGCTTCTGTCCAGAACTGGGTGGTGACCATCCCTGCTCTGCTGTCCAAGAGCTCAGTCTTGATGTTGCCCTTTCTCCTCTCTCTCCCCTATCACTGCCATGGTGATCAACTCTCACCACCTTTACTCTAATGACTATACCTCATTGATTTTAAAACACACATTTTAATATCTCTGAAGGTGAGAGTGTGTCCTAATTTAATTAGTAAACACTAAGAAACTAAGATAGCACTCTTTCTTAGTGGTACATTAAAAAAAAAAAAAAGATGGTCCTACAGTCAATGACATCTTCTATTTGATGAAATATGATACATTTTTAGCACAGAACACCTCTTGAATTCCATGCTCATAAATCACAATGGCTTTTCAACATCTCTCCTTGGATGAGGAACAAACATCTCAAACACAAATAATAATATTGAATTCCTGACCTTCCCGTCTTCTGCAACTCAGCAACTGGTAATTCCATCTCTCCAGCTGTTCAGGTGGAAATCTTGGCATCACCCTTGACTCCTTGATTTCTTTCCCAATCTACATCCAATCTATCAACTAGTTTTGCTAATTGGCCTCAAAGGAAATGAAAACATCCCCTGTTGATCCACTACCACCATCTTGATCCAAGCCATCCTTGTATTTTACCTGGATTATTGCCATCACTTCTTAACTGGCCCCCTGCCACTCTGCCCAGCTACACTCTCCACTCAGAGGGGGCCAGGGTCCAAGCAGACCCGCTTGTCTTTAATAACTTATAGCCAAAAAACCACATATTTCTTTCTTTCTGTGTCTATGGTCTGTTTCCTCCACCAGAATGTGAGCCCCAAGAAGGCAAGGGCTTTGTCTCCCCCATTTACTGCTAATCACTATCTTCTAGAACAGTGCCCGGCATAGAACAGGTGTTCCATAAGTACTTGTTGAATGAACTGTGTCCCACAGGACGATGCTTTTGAAGGAGCACTGAAGTGAGGCAAAGTGTAGTCGCTTAGTCATGTCTGACTCTTCGCAACCCCAGGGACTGTAGCCCACCAGGCTCCTCTCTCCATGGAATTCTCTAGGAAAGAATACTGGAGTGGATTGCCATTCCCTTCTCCAAGGGGATCTTCCCTACCCAGGGATTGAATCCGGGTCTCCCACATTGCAGGCAGATTCTTTACTGTCTGAGCTACGGTGACTTCAGGTCAGGCAAAGTCGGGTCCAAACTGTGAATCCATTGCTTCATGGCTATGGGACTTGGGAGGTTCGTTTAAACTCTCTGAGCCTGTTTCTCATCAGCATAATGGCAAAGATATAATAATAACCCCCTTTCAGAGTTGTATGTGCGTGTGTGCTAAGTTGCTTCAGTTACGTCCCATTCTGTGCGACCACATGGACTGTAGCCCGCCAGGCTTCTCTGTCCATGGGATTCTCCAGACAAAAATGTTGGAATGGGTAGTCATTCCCTTCTCCAGAGGATCTTCCCCACCCAGGAACTGAACCTTCATCTCTTACATCTACTGCACTGGCAGGCACGTTCTTTACCACTAGCGCCACCTGGGAAACCCTTCAGAGTTGTGAGGATTAACTGAGTTGCTGTGTAGAAAGCTCCTGCCTAGCAGCTGACCCGTAGCAGAGCCGGGTGGCTGCTATTTATTGCTATTGTCACTCCAACCTCTGGATTTGGCCATGGAGCCCTGGGGCTTGTCTCCAAACCATGGTGCATTTTAGTGAATGGGAGGTGCGCTCGGGGCAGAAGCACAGAGGCATATGTGTCTTGGGGGCAAGGCAGACCTGGATGCAAGTCCTGGCGATGTCATATGTCAGCAGTGTGACCTCAATCAAGCCACCTAACCCCTCTGAGCTCTACTGTTCTCGTGCATGAAGAGGAGGTAATGACCACATCTATTTCACACAACCGTTACAAGCATTTCTGATGCACGCACACAGCACATAGGAAATTCAAAGCACATTTGCTAAGATTAACTTGAGGTATTATCATAATACCAGCTTCTCCCTCAGGTGCAGAGCACACTCCCTGGCTCCTGACATCGGGGGAGCTGCGCTGAGCTTCGCCTCGGCCTGCCCTACTGAAGCTACACACAGTGGAGGGAGCCTGAAACTACTTTCCTGAAGCCAATGGGACCTCCTGAGAAGCAATTACACGGCTCCCAGCCCCACGCAGAGTGAATCCCGCACCTGGCCTCCTGGCCAGACACTGGGTTGTTAATGTCAGGCCCTGGTGCTGCCTGGGACCTCCCCTGCCATTTCCAGGGGCGACCTGGTGAGGGGATTTGAGAGCCTCCTGCTGCCACCAGAAGCATGATTTATGGGGACTGCTGATTTCTGCTGGGGAAGGGCAATGGGGAGCCTTTGAAATTTCAGTTCTAAATATTCCCCATGACCTTCCAGCAATCTCCATGCCTTCAGCAAAGGAGGTAAATGGTAGAAAGCAGACTTAGTTTTCTCCTTTAAAGAATCACTGCTGTTCCATTTTATTTTCCTAACTCCATTCATTCAGAAGTCACAACACTCACTCATAGTAAGATGCCTCTGATCATGTCACTAAGAGACTGAAAGAGGTTGCATATGGTGTGAGCAGCCTAGGACAATGGGTGGCTGTGTCCCACTCCCACACCCCAACCCAGGATCCCACACCACTGTCCTGGGGAGCCCTCTGTACCTTTGTGTGGAATCTCCAGTGGTGAGTAAGGCAGAAAATGTTCCCACACCCTTGGGGCTAAAATTCTAGAAGGGTGAGATGGACTACAAGGGAGGATGCAAAGATAGGAGCCGAGTAATTTCCATTAAAGATTATATTACAGAAGAAATGACATGTTAGAGAATTTACTGAGGGGGTCCAAGGGGTAGAGGTGTGAGGCATGTCTTTGCTGCCACTTTAGATGGGGTGATCTGGGAGGACCTCTTTGAGGAGGTGACATTTTCCATATCCTTCATTCAAGTATATAATCACTTGAAGTCAGGGAGCAATGTATACCCCAGAAAGTACCTAGTGTCCAGCAAGAACTAGGCCATCAGGCACAAGTGTTAGTAAAAGCAGTGAGATGTAGCTGTTTGCATACGTGAGCCTTTCTTTACCTTGTAACCGACTCAGTAACTTGAGCTCTCGCTTTCCAAGCTCTATTCCAAGGAACAGGCTACACTGGGGTTTCTGTGGGACGCCAAGAAAATGAGAAAAGTAAGGACCATATTGGTAGTTTTCATATAAAAATCTAACATATTTAGCTTAAGGGGCTACCATTTATTACAAGGGCTTTCCTGGGAGCTCAGTTGGTAAAGAGTCCGTCTGCAATGCGGGAGACATGGGTTCGATCCTTGGGTTGGGAAGATCCCCTGAAGAAGGGAAAGGCTACTCACTCCAGTATTCTGGCCTATAGAATTCTATACTATACAGTCCACGGGGTCGCAAAGACTCAGACACGACTGAGTGACTTTCACGCACTCACATTTATCCCAAGATTAGTTTCCTTATTTTGTATGTGCGTGTGTGTACATGTGTGTGTATGCTAAAAAGTCCTTTCCTTCATGAAATGATGGTCTAGATGTTCATTTTTTAGATTTCTTTTTTCTTCAATATCTTTACCCTGAAAATAGCTTTCTGGTCATTCTTAAAACATATTTTTGGTCTGTAAGCTCCAAAGACCTGGTTTTTCTTCTTGGCAGCCTAGTTTCGAGGGAACAGGCTTAGTTGTAGCAGGGAGATGGCAGGTTCCACCCCAGTGCCTCTGTGCACTGGCCAGATTCCCTGGCTTGGGGCAGGGGTGGTGGGATGATGGGGTTTCAGTTGTCCGAAAGTCATACGATGCATGTGAGAAATACAGTCATCTGTGGTTTCAGCTGGGTGAGGAAAAAAAATAAACAAAAAGATGTGATCTTGGGCACTGTTCATTCAGCAGGGCTCCCCAAACTGAAAAATACTCATTATTGTTGCAGACTGCCAGAGAGCTGGTATGCAAGGACCAGAAGGTCATGAGAAGCGGCCACCAGGGCTGATCCAAAAGGTCTTCCTGAAACCACCTTCTTTTCCCGGGGGGCAGGGTGGGGCGGCGGGTATCATGGTTGGTTTTTCATTCCCCTTTGAACCTTCTGGCCCTCTCCAGAGTTAGAAGATGTAATCAGGGTGAGGGAGAGGCACTGGGTCTATTATGTTTCCGTAATGCGAAATTATTCCTCTTCATGCTTGCAGCCGTATCACAGAGCAGAGAGGTGGTTTGCTGTAGCCGGGGTCCTGGGGAACTTCCCCCGGCTCCCCCACCCCACCTCCCGCACCCTCAACCCCCCCGCCCTCCGACCTCTCATGTCCCCACATGTGTTAAGAGAAACAACTGCAGCCTGATTCCCAGGACTGGGGGAGGGAGGAGGGAGTTCTCTCCTTGTGACTTGGCGGCTCTGTCTGCATCCTCAGCCCCTCAGGGGGACTCGGGGAGCCTGTGAGATTCCCCGCTGTGGGGGTTCTGTGGGAGCCGGGCTCCGCCAATCAGGAGGAGCCTCTCACGGCGAATCAGGAGCCTGGGAAAGACTTCACTGGAGCCAAGACTCTCAGTCAGACAAAGAGATATCAGATACTTTACACCGTGCAGAGAGAAACCGAGATGCAGATGTTCACCGTTAGTGTCTAAGAAATTCAGGAGAGGGAGCTTGAATCTGGAAAGAGCTGCAGCAGGGATGGAAGGCGATCGCTTCAAGGCTAGAGAACGTGGTTTCAGTGCGCGGGAGAGTTTGACCTACATCCCCTGGCCCTTGGAGGCCCCTCAGGCTAATGCCTGACAGAGGCCTGAGAAAGTTAACGGGGGAGAGAGTGTGTCTGCCAGCAGAGAGGGAGGACAGAGACTGTTGCATGTAGAGAAAACCCACCGCTCCCTCCCCAGCAGAGGCTAAGGGGACCTGAAGCTCAGGGACTTCCAGAGGGGCAGTGGCCAAGGGGGGACAAGTGGGGACAAAGGAGAGTGAGGGGGTCTTATTCCTAGGCGTTGCGGGTACAGCGATGGCCTTTTCCAGATGAGGACCCCTCTGAAGAGAGTGGGTGCAGAACGATGGACTTCAGCAGAAAGGAAGCTTCCGGCTTCCTAGGGGGCCACCAAGCCAGTGGTGACCTCAGGCTTGATTGCAATCAGCAGGTGAGCCAGACACCCCCCCACCCCGCCCATGACTTTGCCCCGACCCCCATAATGACTGGGTCTGTAAGAAAGTGTGAGGTCTGCTGCCTAATGGGCTTTCGGTGTCTGCCCCCCACCAAGTGCAGAGCTGACTGCGAGGGCAATTTACTAAGACCTTTCCATTCCTGCTGTCTCTTCTTGTCCTCGCCCAGCCCTGGAGCTGCTCTTGGTAAACCAAGGGCAAAGGAGGAACAGAGAAGAAAAGCACAATTCTACCTGCTGTCCAAGGCAAGGCGAACCCTGAGCTGGCCCTGGAAGGGAACGTGGAAAAGATGTACCTCTGAATCTAAGGCAGGCTTGGGCTTGACACACACGACTGAGCGTTCTCATTATGGAACCAAGACTGTGCTTGGTGACTTCAGGTGACAAAATATATTGCTATCAGTGAGTGGAAGAGTCATCAGAACTTTCTGAGTGTTCATTTGGGGACAGGAGAAAATTTTCAATGAGAGACAAAAATGAAATTACTCTGTTCATCCCCAGACTGATGCATGAGGAAAGGACGCAGGAAACCAGGACCCAGGAGGAGTGTTCCACTTGTGTGGCAGAGGCAGCAGAAGCCACGCCAGTGCACAGGGGTGGCCGTGGCCATGCTGCTAGTGGGAGGTGGCAGGACAAGCTGATGTGATGGGACTGGGGCTGGCATGGTGTCCTCAGCCACAGGACTCTGAGGCTCAGCTTTGGCAGGTACCAGGTGGGTCCTGGCCACCCTCCTGCCTGTTCCTAAGTCTCAGCCTCCAGCCTTCTCATGCACTGTAACCACTGTATACCAGGTAATGTGCTCTGGGCTTCAAACATGATCATTCTTCTAATTCTGACATTTTCCTTAAGAGGATTATTATACCCATTTTGCAGATGAGGAAAAGCTGTTCTCCCAAGGTCTCTTAGACAACAGGTGACAGAGACAGGTGTGACTTCACATGCTCTTCTGAGCTGCCTCAAATCCTCTCCATGAATTCATTTCCTCATTGCAACAGAAACTGCTTTCTGTTTCTTGGAATCAGGAACCCTGACTAATATCTCCTCTTTCCCTTGGTCCTTTAAATCAGTAGGCAAAGCCAGCCTTAAGTCCTGCCCCAGCATCTCAGGCATCTTCCTTGCTTGTTTCCACCTAGAGACTCAGAATCTCATCTTTCTTCGGGTTGGAACATTTGGCCAGATGACTCGCCCTGGATCCCGTTTCATGCCCTTCTGGTCTCAGTGACCATGTTACACAATGATTATGAGAAAGAGCACGTGAAGTCACCCCTGTCTCTGTCACATGTTGTCTAAGAAACCTTGGGAGAACATCTTTTCCTCATCTGCAAAATGGGTACAATAATCCTCTTAATGATAATGTCAGAATTAGAAGAATGATCATATTTGAAGCACAGAGCACATTACCTGGTACACAGTAGTTACTCAACGCATGTTAGCTAGCAGTGGTGGAGTGGTAGGGAAATAGTAACATTACTAGTTAGAAGTAGCTGTAGAGGTTGGACTCTCAAGTGAAAGAGGAATAAACTTCTGTTTCCTTTTAACTATTGGCTTTAGGCTCTTAACCCCTAACGTGCTGTGTCACTTTAGTCGTGTCCAACTCTGTGCAACCCCATAGACAGCAGCCCACCAGGCTCCCCGTCCCTGGGATTCTCCAGGCAAGAACACTGCAGTGGGTTGCCATTTCCTTCTCCAGTGCATGAAAGTGGAAAGTGAAAGTGAAGTCGCTCAGTCATGTCCGACTGTTAGCGATCCCATGGACTGCAGCCTACCAGGCTCCTCCATCCCTGGGATTTTCCAGGCAAGAGTACTGGAGTGGGGTGCCATCGCCTGGAGCATGTTAAATGAATATTCTGAATATTTAAATACCAGAAAAGTTACATTTATACTAAGGTAAGAATTATGTGCAAAATATATGCCCATCCATGCAAAATTTGGAAGGTTAAAGGACTATACAAGGTGAGGGGCTTATAAAAGAGATAATTTTCGCATTGACATTTCCTCTTGTTATCTGTATATTTCAATAAAAAGTTGTCTCACAAGAGGAAAATAAGAAAATGTCCCTAAGATTGAATACATTTTGATCATGTTTTCGTATCAGAAGAGGGGCCTGTATGCCTGAATCCTTCTTCAGCTGCATGTCCTCTGAGAGAATTCAAAAGAAAACAAAGACAGAAGGGACAGGTCTGCCTCAGTGAGACACTCTGCACAGAGCTGAGAAGTGAGGCTCCTTCAGGGCTGCATGTGGCAACGCCCACTTGAGTGCCCCCAGCAGGGAGGCAGGGAACATGTCAGTGGGACCAGTCCACAGGGACACTGAGACCTGGGCCTTCACTCTGAGACATTCACCCCAGGGTGTCCGACCTCCTGCCTCCCCTGGTGACCAGCTGCCATGTGGCCTGAAGACTGGTTTTCTGAACCAAAGCTCCTCCTCACAGCACCCTTAGACAAATGTTAGTCAAACATCTGGGACTTCATGCCAGTGAAGCTTCCTAACACAGGGAGTGGAGGAAGGTTGCCTCCAGGGGTCTTGTCCACGGGGTAAGAAGGTGCAGGCTTTTATACGATGCATGTTTCTCCTACCAGTATTAGTGGGAAGTAGACTCCCGATTCCACACCCCGATGTTCCAGAGAAAGGCCCACATCGCAACGGTCTCCCACCACATGGACTCCTCAACCTCAGCTAACATTCTTCTCCAGCGTGGCTCATGGTCAACACCTCTCAAAACAAGAGGCATGGTTTCCGCATGACTAACAACAGATCACAGGCCTCGCTTGCTCAGCCTGCACCCTTCTTCTGTTTCACTCGGCCTAACTGTTGACAGGCCGTGAAGGAAGCATATTCCATTTGTGCTAGAGTGGTTTGGGGTTGGTATACTCGGCAGAGCCTGAATGTTTCTGATGATCTGAGACACGCAGTAGGGAAGAGATTCCACCTGGAAGATGAGCTCGCTGTGTGCCCTGGACACTTCAGTTCTAGATAATAATGGTAGAACACGCAGAAACCTTTAAGGCATTAACAGGAAGGGGCACCATCTCCTGGAGAAGTTGCTAGAGTTAAAGTGGCTTAAGAAAATTTGGGGGTGGTGTGCTGGGGCTTCCCAATATGGAATTCAGATCTTTAAGTAAAAATTGCAGGATCAGAATAGAGGCTGGACATTTTCCCTGACCTTTCCAAGTGCAGGTTTCCAAGGCCTGGCCCTTTTAGGCCCAGCCCCCACCACGCCGGAGCTGACATCAGCTCACCCACAGCCAGCAGCCCTGGGAGCTCTGAGTTGCTGGATCAATGAAAACATCAACCTTGCCAGCCATGTCTGCTCCACTCCAAGCCTGCCGTGGAGCCAGGGGTTCAGGTTCACTGCCGGACCATCTGTCATTAGGCGCTGCTGTTAATTGCTGTGCTAATGAACAAGGTTTGGATTGGAGGCACGGAATGCATATGCAGATTTAGACACAGTTCCCAGATACTGGGTCCTGTCTCCTGATAGCTTGGCAGTCTCCAGGATGCAGAGGCTGAGGTGGCCGAGTCACATCATGGGTCACACACAGTGTATAACCCAGCGGCAGGTTCTCCAAACCGCACGTGTTGGGAATTTTTCAAATAGGCACTCCTTCATCCATGCATCCATCTTTCCACTCAGCCATCACTGACTTTGTGGTGGACGCTGTGCCAAATGACAAGACTCTAGGGCTGAGAGTGACTCAGTCCCTGCTGCCTGGGGATAACAGTCTAGCAGGGAGAGAGACAGCTGGACAAAAGCAGCAAATACATCGTGGCAAGAGCTGGGACAGAGGTCAGTCAGGGGGTTGGGGAAACACAGAGGAGGGCTTGGAGTATCAAGGAAGACTTCCTGGAAGAGGAATCAGTTCAGTTCTGTTCAGTCGCTCAGTCATGTCTGACTCTTTGCAACCCCATGGACTGCACCATGCCAGGCCTCCCTGTCCATCACCAGCTCCAAGAGTTTACTCAAACTCATGTCCATTAAGTCGGTGATGCCATCCAACCATCTCATCCTCTGTCATCCCCTTCTCTTCCTGTCCACAATCCTTCCTAGCATCAGGGTCTTTTCAAATGAGTCAACTCTTTGCATCAGGTGTCCAAAGTATTGGAGTTTTCAGCTTCCACATCAGTCCTTCCAGTGAACACCAGGACTGATCTTTAGGATGGACTGGTTGGATCTCCTTGCAGTCCAAGGAACTCTCAAAAGTCTTCTCCAACAGTTCAAAAAGCATCAATTCTTCAGTGCTCTGCTTCTTTATTGTCCAACTCTCACATCCATACATGACTACTGGAAAAACCATAGCCTTGACTAGACGGACCTTTGTTGGCAAAGTAATGTCTCTGCTTTTGAATATGCTATCTAGGTTGGTCATAACTTTGCCTCCAAGGAGTAAGCGTCTTTTAATTTCATGGCTGCAGTTACCATCTGCAGTGATTTTGGAGTCCCCCAAAATAAAGTCTGCCAGTGTTTCCACTGTTTACCTGAGCCAAATTGTAAAGAAGGAGCAGAAATAATCCATGAAAAGAATGCAGGAGGGCATTGCAGAGGGACTTGCAGACAGACAGAGGGACTGCAGACAGAGGGAAAAGAGAACAGAGAGGCCTGAAGAAGCGCAGGGAGCTGGGGAGAGCCCAAGTGTGTGATGGAGGCGGGGAAGGCACTGAGGGGACAGAGTGAGAGAGGGAGATGTGGGCAGATGGAGAGGAGCCCTGAAGCGCAGTTTCTCTGCAAACTCTGCCTAGGCTTTTGCACTGTACAAGGTATAGAACTAAGTCAATGCGGGGCCCTGCCCTCAGGGCATATGAGCCAGGGACATAGGTAGTGGCTAAGAGTGGTTTGGAAGAAGAAGAAATGGCAGCTGACTGAGTTAGAGAAGATCTTGCTGTCGAGGAAGCCAGAGCTGGGCCTCCAGTTTCAGGCAGAACTTGGTCAGGTGAGTCAGCATTAGGGGCCAGCACTTTGCACAACTGACTCATCAAATCAACGAGGCCATGCTGTCCTCCCATTCTCCAGGTGAGGAGACTGAGACCCGGGGAGCTTAAATAGTTTGGTGGCTGGCAAGAAGTGTGGCCGGGATTCTGACCTCTGGTGTGCCCGACTCTACCTGCACTCCCAAGGACCCTACCCATGCCACTTCCACAGCATGAGCCAGCATGCAGGGAGATAAATGGAAGGCACATGGGGGACCAGTCAGGAGAAGAGAGTTGTGTGAAGGAGGAGACTGGGGCCTTGCATATATGGGTGGTGGTCTCCCAGAGCACCAGGGCTTGAGCTTTGGAGTCCCAGTGATGCACCCTCTCTTGGCCTCAGTTTCCTAACTGGAAAAAGGGACCTCACATCTGCTTCCTGTGGTTGTCATCGGAATTCAGTGAGATAGTGCAAGTTCTTGGGACACAGCCTCCAGCCTTACTCATCCTCAAACATGAACGACTGATTATTTTAATCAATGGTCATTATTATTCTCAATAACAACGTTAGTAAGATCCCGGAAGTAGGCTGGGGTCAGTGCATGGAGATCTTTGAGCACCAGCTCAGAAAGCGCTCTTGATCTTGTCGACATTGAGTTATTACAGAGAAAGCTTTTAAGTGCAGCTGACATGATGACTTAGAGCCTTGCCTCTCCTTCTTCAGAATAACACAGCAGCTCCCCTCTTCAGAAGTTTCCTGTTGTTTTTTTTTTTCTTACACAGGAAAACTGCATCACAGTGAAGAAAGGCCCTTTTGACAACTGCAAATGTTGGTCTTGGGGTGCCTGTAGGGGTCTGAGTGACTGAAGGCTGGATGCAAGCCACAGGGAGCTTTAGAAGGGGCTTATGGGCTCGTGCTGGGGTCCAGGGGACTCAGACACTCCTGGCTGGTGAGAAAGGGAAGAAGCTTGGAGTTACCACTGCTGGCCCCTTACTGCCAACTCTGTGACCCTCTGGAAGGTGTGAGGCAGCATCCCTTCAGCCATTTATCATCAAATCAGGAGCCTCTGGAGGCCACACTCCTGTAGCCATGGAAACAAGGCCCTCTCTGGACCACTCCTCTCTTAAAAGGATGCAGTGGTGGGCCCCCTCCTCTAGAGATGGCCATGGCGATGGCTGAGGACAGGGAGGCCTCTGTGGCTTCACTTCCAGCCTGCCCCCTCCCTCTCATTGTTCTGGAGGGGGGTCTGCACAGCTGCCTCTCAAGGAAGGAGAGAGGGATCTGGCATCTCCCTGGGCACCTGCACACTCTGGAGCAACCCTACTCCCTCGTGACCTGTCTGTGAAGCAGACCTCATCTTCACTCTACAAATAGAGAAATGTGACCCAAAGAGGGCAGACAACTTGTCCAAGCCACACAGTAAGTGGCCAGTCAGGCTGGATCCAACCCCCACTTAGTCTGATCTGAAAAACCCTGGTTTTAATCTGCATTCTGCCTCTCAGAGCAGAAGGTAGGAGAGATGAAAGTTGGCTAAAGCTCTTCAGAACAGGGACTGAATGTTACCGGCCAAAGGAAAAGTAGGATCCAGCTGACCCCTGGCCCCAAGTCAGGCAGAGGGTCAGTCCTGGGTTTGCATCTCCCCTAGTGACCTTGGGCAGGTTCCTTAGCCTCCCTGATTTCTGCCTCCTCATCTGGAGAATGGATCAGGGCAAGAGGGACCTACTTGTAGGATGGATGTAAAGATCAGAGATGTGACATTGAAGCCATGGCCTTCTATAAATGCTCACAGATGGCAGTTCTGACTCACACAGATAGGATGCACGTGTGTGTGCTAAGTTACTTCAGTCCTGTCTGACCCTGTGACCCTATGGACCATAGCCTGCCAGGCTCCTCTGTCCATTGGATTCTCCAGGCAAGAATACTGGGGGGTGGCATGCCCTCCTCCAGGGGATCTTCCCAACCCAGAGATCAAACCTGAATCTCTTATGTCTCCTGCATTGGCAGGAGACCACTAGCGCCACTTGAGAAGCCCAACAGACAGGATAGGGGCTCCTCAAGTATCCCCACTAACACATAAGATAAACTAAGAACAGAACTGTGCGCTGCACAGGATGAGACTCTTCTGACAACTCCCCGACGACTGTTCTCAGAAATGATCCTTTACTGCTAAGCACTTCTGTACAATAGCTAATTTCAACTTCGTCACAGCCCAGAGGGGTGAGTAGTACCCTCCTGTGTTACAGGTGAGGATGCTGAGGCTCAGAGACTCAATAACCTGTCACCAGGTCAGCCAATTCCTCCTTGTTAGGTTCCAAAGCCCTGCTCTTCAGAGCTCTGCTCCCTGCTGCTCTGGTTCACTGCCCCTCCCCACAGCTGCCCAGGACCTGGACACTGGCCTCTGGGTTCCAGAACGTTCCAGAAGGAAGTCTTGTCTTTACCCTCAGCCCTCGCATCGTCTTCTCAGGTCAGCCAGCAGCTGCATATGACTCAACCACTCCTTTTAGGCCAATGGCCATCACTGATCACCCCATATGACTGATCCAAGCTGAGGACTTCGTTAGGACATGGGGAGAAGCAAGATTCAGTTGAAGTCATAGGTCCCAGGCCCATCGCTTCTCCCTGCCTCATCACCAAGTGGGTGCAGGACCCAGGCTCAGGTCTGTGGGGCCCAAATGAACCAGTGGGCAGGCACGTGGACCCCTTGAAGGGATTTCTCGGCTGGGATCCCTTTCCCTCCATCAAAGCAGTGCTGCGGTTACAATGAGGGCCGGGGGAGGCATAAAATCCCCATTTGCCACAATTAGCAGATGAGTAATGAAGTGGCCGTGGCAGCCGGCAGCAGGCTCGGCTCTCCGGAGGCCACACCTCCTGTGAGTGCACACAGAGACAGAGATCGGAGGCACCTGGTACCCGAAATACCTGGAGACACCCCACTGGTTTCTCCTGCTCGTCCGTCCTGAAACCCAGACTGCCTTTGATGTTACTGAGAAGCTCATATTCTCTGCAAGAGGCCTCTGCTTAAAATCTCCAAAAGCAGGGAGAAGCAGTGGAGGGGGCCCCAAGAAGCAGAAAGGTGGAGGGAGAGGTGACAGGGAAAAAAAAACACAAACATGTCTGCAAGGACCCCAGGGCAGAAAGGAGCTATTTTGTAAAGAAAAGCAAGACAGTGTGTCTGGAGTACAGTGAGGTGTGTGGACTGGGAAAGGGCTGGACGGGGTGGGCAGAGACCATCAGGGGGTTCCCATAAGCAACGGGGAAGATTTTCCATAGGGCTGGCAGCTCATGGCTTCCACCCTTCTGCACTGTCAAGTTTTTTGATGCCTTTAGATTTCAGCAGCATTTTGTCTTCATCCATAGATGGTCACACTTGCCTGAAAACAGGCTGATGCCAGGTTCCAGGCCACAGTCTGGTAAAATGCCTAGGCGTGTTTGTTTACGGGCCCATCACAGGAAGAGGATTAGAGGCAGTCACATCCTTCCTGTGGTCCTTGTGATTAGAGGCTGCCTGAGTGTGGAGGAACCCTAATTCTTTTAGCCCCCTTCCAGAAACCTGCTGCCTCATCAGATCCAGCCAAGAAAGGACTTCAGGGCCCTCATGCCAAAGAGAAGAGTTAAAAAAAGTCTCAGCCACGGAGAAAGTAATATTCCCTCAAGATGCTTCTGCCCTGCTCAGTTCATCAAATCTGCTTTATGGAGCACAAAAGGAAAACACAACCCTCATTAGCACGTTCGTGCTGCAGCTGAACTCTCCAAAGTGCATCCTGCTTCTGCATCCCCAGAGAAAGCCCGGCCGGTGTGTGTGGGAATCATCACTTGGCTTGTGCTTGCAGTTTTCTTTATTGCCTCTGAGGAGCTATTTGCTAAAGGATATTCTCCTCCAGGTCTGATCCTCAGCAAACTCCCATGGCCTGGCTATGCTGTGCTGTGCTTAGTCGCTCAGTCGTGTCCAGCTCTTTGCTTGGTCTGGTTAAATGAGTTGGGAGGGATGACATGGGGCATGGATGTGCTAGGCTGGCTCACAGATAAGACAGGTGCAGCCAGGGAATGTGAAAGTGTTAGTCATTCATCAGGCCCAGCTCTTTGTGACCTCATGGACTGTAGCTAGCCAGATTCCTCTGTCCATGGCATTCTCCAGGCAAGAATACTGGAGTGGATTGCCATTTCCTTCTCCAGGAGGTCTTCCCAACCCAAGACAGGGAAAGGGGTCATTCTTGCATTTCTTCATTCATTCAGCAGTTACTTATGGAGTGCCCACTCTCTGTTAAGAGAGACAGCAGTGTATAATGGGGATTAGTGGGGATTCAAGAGCTACATGATTAGGGTTCAAATGCTGACTCTACCATCAGCAATACTAAAATTACTTTTACCCACTGACTCTAATTGGTTTTGTCACCTGTGAAGGCTGCTGGGCTACCAGAGAGGTGGACACAGAACCATGGTTGAGAACCACTCTTTTAGCTTTCCTCTCTAGCTGTTTGGCATATCATTGGAATAAGTGGTCAAGAGCCTCATGTACCTCTGTGGGCGTGTCCTGGAATCCTGGGACGATTCCCAGTCCTCCGGTGCTCAGTCACCTCCTCCTTGCAGGGTTAAAGGTCATTCAACCGCTGATTGGCAGGCATGACACAGGTGAGTTTGGAGTGCATAATAGTGATCTAAGTGCCAGGCACCGATGGGTGATTTGTGGGCACCGTTTTACTTCCTGCTCTCAGAATTCTGCAAGCAGGTATCATTATTCCCACTTAAAAGATGGAGACACTGACCCTTGAAGAGATCTGGTGATGTGCCCAAGGACATGTGAGTGCTCAGGACCAGAACCAGAATGCCCTGAATCAGAGCAGATTCCACAGAAGAGCCCTGGGCCAGGGCACACTCCCGCTTATTTCAGTGCTAGGGTGGTGGTGACATGCAGCTCTGTGGTGACCACACAACATCCACGGGCAGCAGGGAAAGTGGAGTGTGGGGGCCAGAGGCAGGGAGTTATTAGCCGTGAGTCCTGTCATTTTCTCACCAATCCCAATTTATTGTCTTCTGCAAAATCCCACGGGAACTTTCACCTTTCAAACAGATAATTTCACCAGCACTGCATCCCTCTCCTTTACACATGAATTTCTAGCATTTACCCATGAACTCCACTGTTAACAGATATACTTGAGGCGTGATGAGGGGTGACCTGAGTCTGCTTTCCATCCTCTCTGAGCCTCATATTGTTACCTGAGTGGAAATATGCCAGGTCAGCAGGTGGCCACTGAGTTTTTCTCAGTCCCCGTTTCTCCTGCCCTCTTCCTCCAGAGGTCACTGATGAACAGTCAGAGGGACCAAAATGGAGCCAGCCAAGACTACAAGTGGACTCTATCACCTTCTCTGCTCCCCCCTGCCCCACAACATCAGTCAACAGAAAACCAAACAGCAATCAGATGTGCTTGATTTGCTTTTCACACTGGGATGAGCTGTGGTGGAGCAGGATTAACCCAGGTGTGCAAATTAGCAAAGCTCCTTGGAAGGAAAGTTATGACCAACCTAGACAGCATATTCAAAAGCAGAGACGTTACTTTGCCAACAAAGGTCCATCTAGTCAAGGTTACGGTTTTTCCAGTGGTCATGTGTGGATGTGAGAGATGGACTGTGAAGAAAGCTGAGCACCAAAGAATTGATGCTTTTGAACTGTGGTGTTGGAGAAGACTCTTGAGAGTCCCTTAGACTGCAAGGAGGTCCAATCAGTCCATTCTAAAGGAGATCAGTCCTGGGTGTTCTTTGGAAGGAATGATGCTGAAACTGAAACTCCAGTACTTTGGCCACCTCATGGGAAGAGTTGACTCATTGGAAAAGACTTTGATGCTAGGAGGGATTGGGGGCAGGAGGAAAAAGGGATGACAGAGGATGAGATGGCTGGATGACTCGATGGACGTGAGTTTGAATGAACTCCCAGAGATGGTGATGGACAGGGAGGCCTGGAGTACTGTGATTCATGGGGTCGCAAAGAGTCAGACACGACTCAGCGACTGAACTGAACTGAACTGTCAGGCTGAAAAGAAAACAGCCGCAAAAGAGTCCCCAACTTTCATGACCTCTTTCATCCACAACTGAGAACAGCTGGTTTGGTTTTCTGCCCAAGGTGTTATTGACAAGGATAGCAATTTCTGGACTCTGGGGAGTGGTTAACAAAGGCAGAAGTTTGTTTGGTATCATGGGGCTCAAACTGTGTCACCATATCACTGGCTAAGGAGAAGGTGTGCCACCTTTTTCTCGGCAGCAAAAAGAAGAAAGTTCCCCAGTGATGTGGTGGTAGCCACTGAGTTCTGCGCCTCCCTTAGAGATCTCATACAACCCATATGATCTTGGTCTTTAAATCCACAGACTGGACACACATGGGTAACACCCTACTTTATATCTCCAGCCAGGACACCTTTCCTGAGTTCCATACTCATATATCCAACTGCCTACTTGACATCTCCACCTGGGTCTAAAAGAAATCTCCAGATTCATGTTTTAAAAACAAGCTCCTACTCTTCTTTGCCAAATTTGCCCCAAGGGAAGCCCTTCTGTCTCAGTCAAGGGCAAGACCATCCGTCTAGTTGCTCAGGCTGAAACCCTTGGAGTCATTTTTGATGCCTTTCTTTTCCCCTCCTGCCTCCAATTGATTAGCAAATCCTGCAGGCTCTACCTTCCAAAGGTATCCCAGTCTAACCATTCCTGACCACTCCCTTGCCTCCAGCATTGCTCCCTGAATTCTGAGATAGTCCCCTAACACAGTGTTATTTGTACTAAGGGAAAACTAGAAATTAACATCCAACAATATAAGCATTATAAAATAATTTGTAAGATTTCCATATTCTGGGCTGTCAAATGGCTACTTAAGACAATGCTGAAGAACAATCAACAAGTGCCTGGGAAAATTGTACTGGAAATTGCAAATACAAAGAAAGAATACATATAAACTTGAAAGTGTTAATCACTCAGTTCTGTCTGACTCTGAGACCCCATGGTCTGTAGCCTACCAGGCTCCTCTGTCCATGGAATTCTCCAGGCAAGAATACTTGAGTGGGTTGCCATTTCCTCCTCCAGGAGATCTTTCCAACCCAGAGAGCGAACTCGGGTCTTCTGCATTCCAGGCAGATTCTTTACCAACTTAGTCACCAGGGAAGACCATAAACTGGAAAGTTATATTGAAAAATGTTGTCTGGGTTCCAAAGTTATAGGGCTCTTGAGTTCCTTTTCCTGTTTGTTTATATTTTCAATTTTTAAAAAATGAAGTTTCATTATTAGGAACATATGCTACTTTTAAAAAGATAAAATGATGGGGAGAAAGACAGAATATAAAAGCAGAGACAGTGTGTGGTTGATGAAGAGGACGGGGAGGCTATGGACTCCCTCTCTGCCAGAGAACATGTGCGTGCTTGTCCCGTGAGCCCTCATTTCCCAGATAAAGAGAGAGACCCAGAAATGCACGGTGAGTTGCTAGAATAATAACGCCTGGTTCATGTATTCCGAGGTGCCAGACACAGTGCAACATGGTTTACAAAGAAGGTAATATTCATTCTTCACACTGGCTGTCTTAGGCTAGGCATCCCCCCACCCTGCTCCACCCCATTCTACAGCCAAGGAAACTGAGGCTTATGAGAGTCATAGAACTTACCAGAATAATATGGCTGGTCAGCTTCAAAGCTTGTTGAAATCCCAAAGTCCACACTGTTAACTATGGTTTAATTTTGTTTTGTTTTTACTTTAAAAGCCATAAATTAACTCAGGAGTGGAGAACCAAGGTTTCTAAATCTCCTCAGCCAGCTTGTCCCATTTGAACATGGAAGGTGATGAGCAGAATGAAGCAGCTTAGAGGCTCCCCCACACACTCCAATGCTTCTCAGCTCAGTGCATGTCCTGGGCCTGCCTGGACTAGGGCCAGGGCCACTTACTCCGGTAGGACTCAAGAGTCCAAATGTCACCTCATAAAGAAAGCAGCTACTGCGGGCAGGCGTTAAGAGAGCCAGGGCCTACCATCAGGGGAAGACCAACCAGCCTGAGAGGTGGGAGATTCCCCTCACCCAGGGCAGCCTGACCTCCTATCCAGAATCCTCTCCTGTGTGGGCCCCTGCCAGGCGGTAACACATCACTGGTGACTCAGATGGTAAAGAATCTGCCTACCAATGTAAGAGATCCGGGTTTGATTCCTGGGTCAGGAAAATCCCTTAGAGAAGGTGATGGCTACCCTTCCAGTGTTCTTGCCTGGAGAACCCCATGAACAGAGGGGCCTGGCAGGTTACAGTCCATGAGGTAGCAAAATGTCAGACAGGACTGAGCAACTAACACTTTCACTTTCCTAGGGTGAAATGTCAAACACACTGGGGCAAAAGGCTGGTGGACTGAGCTCTCTGAGTGAGGAGAAGGTGAACTCTAGTCCCATAGGCTGCTTCCGGGCTGTGGGTGAAGGAGCACGTGGCCTCCTGAGGGATTCCCATGGCCTGAGGGGGTAGAAATGGGCTGCGGAGTTGACAGATTCACCTAAAATGTCTGTAAAAATAAGGTCCGAAGGACAGTGCTGTTGAAAGGATCTGATGAGAGTGTAAGTGAAACGCTGGGAGAGCCGAACTGTTCTAGTTCTGAGGATAACAGTCCCAACTCCCAGCCTCAACTGGGCAACTGAAGACTTTCCAGCGATAGGCACCCCACATGATAAACACAGCATGGACTGGAGCAGCGTGATGCCAAGGCATCTTGAGGAGACAGAATGGCTCTCAGGCATTTGGGCCTGGATGCTAACCTTAGTGCAGGTACTAACATTTTTTAAGAAAAAAATTACAGATCAGGCTGAAACAGTGCAGGAGGGTGGAAGCTGGTGTACCAGTATTCTAGGGCTGTCATAACCACATACCACACACGGGGTGGTTTAAGACAGCAGATGCTTATTGTCTCACAGTTCTGGAGGCTAGAAATCCAAAATCAAGGTTTCAGCACTCCCTCTGGGACTCTGGGAAGCCTTCTTCCTTGCCTCTTCCCAGTCTGGTGGTGGCCAGCAATCCTTGGCATTCCTTGGCTTGCAGCCACATCCCTCCAATCTCTGCCTCCTTCATCACAAGGAGTCCTCCTCCCTGGGTGTGCCCCTCTCTCCTTATAAGGACGCAAGTCATATGGGATGAAGGGCCCATTCTATTCCAGTGAGACGTCATCTTAACTAAATACATCTGTCATGGCCCTATTTCCAAATAAGGTTGCGTTATGAGATACTGGGAGTTAGGACTTTGATGTATCTTTTGGGGGATGCCTTCAACCCATAACAGCTGGCCACAAGAGAAGCAAAAATGAGAGCAATCAGAGAGTGGGAAGGGGGCATATAATGTGTCAAGAATCACAGTGCACTGGCTTGGGGACACGGCTGCATCTGTTTTCATCACTGGAGCTTTGGTGCTGTGCCCTGGTCCAGGCACGTGGGTCCACACCCCCATGGGGATTCCCTCTGACTGCTGTTCACCAGGCACACAGCAGCCACCCGGGAGGGACTGGAGTGGGCATCTGGCAGACCTCCCTTTGGGGACGCTGGCCTCCACTGCAGTATTCTACAAACAGCCAGTACAATGATCAGGATCATTAAACATTCCATTTGCTCCCTGACACCAATAGGTCTCAACGTTTTTATTTTTGGTGAAGAATAACACTCCTTCAGATACTGTGGATGACACACTTGAAGGGATGAAAAGACGTGAAACACCAAGTCAGCGCTAACAGCACGTTCACTGCTAAAGTAGAATCAAGTCTCACCTTTTCTATATAATTGCTGGGTTATCACACAGGGTCTGTAGAAGCATCCTTGGAGCTCACAAGGGGCCAGCCACCCCTCCACACCATCCACACCATCCCCAATCTCAGCTTGAGCCGCTGTATGAGTAGAGATAATTATTGCCCTTTCTGTGGTCCCCTATGTTCCAAGCAAAGTTCTCCCATCTTTCAAGTCAATCTAAGAATTAACTTTCTACTTCTTATCCACAGCAGGTTATATTCCCCCCTTTCCTAGCATTACCCAAACCAGCGTAAACAGTCCCTATAATTTGTTATTGCAAAAACGAGCCTGACTTGTTGATCACATCTCAATCTGGTGTATGTCTTGGAAGGAAGTGATGTGTGAGGGGCATCAGGACCGGGGCGAGCTGCTGGGAAAACATCTCCAGGACTGATGAGGAGGAAGGGGACCAAGGTATTTCCAACCTTCTTTTCTGCAAGGCTTAAAACAGAATAGTGGTTTCTGCCTAACTCTGAGTTCTCTAGAAAGGCAAACTAGCCACTTTGCCCCTTGCTAATGAACTGCACTTTCAGGCTTAAGAACCTAAAATACAGTGTGCATGCATGACACTTCCCTTGAGTGTTGGCTTCCCTTGGGGGATAGGACTCCTTCTTTTCCCTTCTTTCCCCTTCCCCTCTATACAGCTACTCGGCTTGGCACCTCCGCACCACTTCCTCTAGCCTCCTACCTTCCCCCAGACAACCCGTCTCAGCCTCAGTCTCTAAGCTCCAGCCTCTGAGCTCAGTGGCTGCCCCAGAAAGGAAGCTGCCAGCTCTGGGTTTCATTTACAGCTAACGAAAGAGACTATTTTCTCCAGAGACAAAGTCAGAGGCATCTTTAGATTGCCACGTAACCTCTCCCTGCGGCCTCCAGCTCTCAGCTTTGCCCAGACACCCTGCCCTCTTCCTACCCCTCAGGAAGGGCACCAAAGGTCCCAGCAGAACCTACCAATGAGCCAATTCCCCAGCAAACAGGGCAGTTTCCTGATGGGAAGGGAAACAGAGTGTCTATTTCCCTTGGAGTCTATCCAGGTAGAGCAATGTCAAAGACTGGGCTGGGGTACAAAAGGCATTAGGCAGGGACCCCAGAGGACAGTGTGCAGAATTCTGGCCATCAGACTCCAGAATGTGTTGTTACTGGCTACATCCATTCCTATTGGCAAATGCAGCTTTTGGATAGGATAATGTTTTTCAGTCTGGGCTCGATGTACCAAGTGTCCTGGGTCAGAGGAAAGGCTGGTGCCCATGCCAGATGGCAGGGCATGAGGCTGGGAGAGACTGCAGAGCTCGCCAGGGCCCCAGCGGTGGCCCAGGCCTAGCAGAGTCATCACTAGCCCACCAAGGCTGGGTGACGAGGGCAGTGTTCTCCATTTCTGGCCCTCCCCTCCAGCCTCACTTCCTAGGCGTGAACAGAAGGGTGATGGAGACCAGCAGAGAGACAGTGATTGTTCAGTGAGAAGTCAACAGCATCTGCTTCCAGAGGCTTTATGGGCCAGAAAGGCTTCATGAGAAAGCTCCCACTTCCAACCCTGGCATTTCTATGCACCTTGCCCCCACCCTCCCTGTTCCCTACCTCCAGACACCTTCCTTGTCTTTTTTTTTTTCAAATAGTAGCAGCTCTATTGATGGATTATTCTCATATAATTCATCTATTTAAAGTATTCAGGGGCTTCCCTGGTGGCTCAGATGGTAAAGAATCTGCCTGCCAATGAAGGAGATTCAATCCCTGGGTCAGGAAGATTCCCCTGGAGGAGGAAATGGCAGCCCACTGCAATATTCTTGCCTGGAGAATTCCATGGACAGAGGGGCCTGGTGGACTATAGTCCCTGGAGTCGCAAAGAGTTGGGCAGGACTGAGTGACTAACACTTTCACTGTCAAAGTATAGAACCCAGTGGTTTTTCAGTATATTCAGAGTTATGTAACCATCAGCACAATCAATTTCCACCCTTTCCCCTCAACTAACCCATACCCACTTCTGGGAGGATGCAGTGCCTGGACCACCTCCCGGACACATCACCCTCTCCTTAACCCTTGTTTTATCAGCTCTCCTAGAAGCTCTGGGAGCATTTGTATACTTCAGAAGAGAACAATGAATTTTTTAAAGGAGAAATAGTACAGCATTATCCAGAAATCTGACCTGAAATATAGAAAATGATCTAGGAGAACCTCAGAAATAGCAAGATTTCTGTCAAGGAAGTTTATGAGGAACAGAAACTATTAACCACTCCACCAGCTGACTGATGTGCTTTTTAAAAAGAGCTGAAACATCTCAAGAAGATTGTTTATCTCTAAAACATACATCTATTAGTAATCACTGCCCTTTCTTTTCACTCTTCCCCAAACCTAGGCAACCATGAATCTATTATGTTAATACTTTCTGTCTCTGTGTTCGCCTATTCTGGACATTGCATATAAATGGGATCATATCATACTTACCTCTTATGCCCCCACTGGAGCCCAGTTTAAGCCTCTTGGGGCTTGTGTGTCTGCTGGGGACCGTGGCACCTGGCTGGATTACCTGTGCTGATGGATAAGGCAGCAGATCCAAAACATTCACCAACTCCTGAATTCATGCCTTTTCTCTGTGAATCCCTATGCTTCCCAGGTGGCGTTAGTGGTAAAGGACCTGCCTGCCAGTGTAGGAGATGTAAGAGATACAGGTTCGATCCCTGGGTCGGGAAAATTCCCCTGAAGAAGGGCATGGCAACCCACTCCAATATTCTTGTATGAAGAATCCCACAGACAGAGGAGCCTGGCAGGATATGGTCCATAGGGTCACACACAGTCAGACGCAACTGAAGCAACTCAGCACGCAAGCATGCATGCCAAGTCCCCTGACTGTTCTCTACAATGATAATTATGGGCTGAAAAGATGTGCAGTCGAGAAATATGGGTGCAAAGACAGGCTCTGCCATTTACCAGCTCTAGGACCTCAAAAGATCACTTCAACCTCCTGGATCCATTTTTCAGCCACAAATCAAGAATAATAAATAAATCTACTTCCCAGCCTTCTTGTGAGGGTCACACAAGACAGGACATGTGAGCACACACAGTGTATATCATAAAGCCAGATGAAAAGAAGCAGAGCAGTATCCCAGCTCCTTCTTGAGTTTATAAACAAAAGCGAAGAGCTGGTCTTCTCTGTGTTCTCCCCTCCCACCTCTATTCCTCTATGTTCTCTCCTTTCTGTGCCTATGACAGAGCTGCCAGGGATAACTCAAGAGATGCTGCCCCAAGAAGCCAGGAGAAGAACCGAGCACTTTCCAGGGCTCTTGAGTGAGAACCAAAATGATCGGTCCTGGCTGGGCAGGCTGCGGCGCACAAAGGGTGTGGGCGATGACCAGAGCCTGGACTTGGGGTTGGGACAGTCCTGGCCTTTAGAACCGCCTTCGTGTGTCACCTCTGGCAGCCCGACTCACCTCCTCTCCCGTTTCCTCACCTGTACAACTCGAAATAAACACAGTTACGACCTCATGAGCTGTGTGCTAGGAATACCTGAGACAAGGGCTTAGCACAGAGCTGGGCTGGGGGTCAAGATAAATTGCAGCCATAGCTATTAGTATTATCCTGGTTGTAACTATTATTT
Organism: Nanger dama; assembly: GCA_917880005.1. Taxonomy (NCBI): domain Eukaryota; kingdom Metazoa; phylum Chordata; class Mammalia; order Artiodactyla; family Bovidae; genus Nanger; species Nanger dama. The sequence goes on along the minus strand of CAKJTW010000085.1, from coordinate 1,769,894 downwards.
CTGTTATCAGAGAAGGGGATATGGTATAGGTGAAAAGTACAGGCTCCCACATGGACTGAAGTGTATCCAGAGAGTTTTAAAACTGTCACCATGTGTTTACCACCCACTCCCCAAATAGCCCACATCCACTTCTGTGAAGACACGGTGCCTGGACCTCTTCTGGTCATGTTGCCCTCAGCTTAACCATTGCTTTCTCTATTGTTGTAGTAGCTCTGGGAACATCCATGTATTTCAGAGGAGAACTTGGATTTAAAGACAGAGGATGCTACAGCATCTTGGTTTCATGGTTTGAGTTTGGTGGTTTGAGGCCAGGCTCCACTTTCTCTCTGTGCCTCAGTTTCCACAAAGGAACATAGATATGAAAATAGTACCAGACTCATAGTGCAACTGTGAGGGTCAATGAGTTCACACACACAGTGTGTTTAAAGTAGTGCCTGACACAGAGAGCTATAGAAGGATTTATTGTATTACTTCCCGAGATGGTTTCCCTAATTCTCTCACAGATCAGCAACAGCTCCTGGGTGTTTTCCTTTCACTTTTTCTCTGCAAACCCTGAGTCCCTGTTTCCTGTCTTAAAAGTCCTTCTGAGAGTTTTTCAAATTGTAAAATAGCTTCTGATTTCTATTTCCATTTAACCATCTGTTTATACCTACAAAAGTCCAAGAGCTAAAACCACTAGATAGTTCCTCCTGGGAAATGCTAATGCCCAGAGAAGAACACCTTCAAGAATGAGGAAAAGTGCCCCCAGACCTTGGAGGTGGGTCCCTCCTTACAAGATCCAGCTCATACATTACTTTCTGGCTGGCTGTTTGAGGCAAGATTAAAGCAATTCCAGCAAATGTCAGAAGCTCAAATGCCCAGCCCCCAGAATAAAATTCCATTTCTTCCTTAGCATTCTAGGGGCAGTGAATCTGTGGCTTGAAGAGGTAAACAGTGATGAAATCCAAAGAACTAGCAAAAAGAAGGTGGGGCAACTGATTATCTTCCCATCTTGCCTCTGCTGATGACATTCTCAGTTATTTCAGCTCAGCAAGAAAAAGCTCAGAGAAGCATCCTGTGATCCTAGATTGAATAACTATCCCAACTATCAGGCTGAGAATACAAGCCTGATGCAGCCAAAGCTTAAATATATTTGCATCTAATCTCCTTATAATCCTTCCTATGGAAGAGTGTAAAAGCTGAACAAGATCGACCGGCATTCCCAGGGTGCAAGGACAGACACTCCTGCCCAAACTCTGAGATGTAATTAGCCAAGGCCGGGTGCTCCTCTGAGAGTTTGAAGCCCAGCACTCATGCTAACGACAGTGTCCCAGTCCCAGAAGATTTTGGGTACTTGCACACACATGCACACTCACCGATGAACAACAGACTACTGAACCTCAGTCAGAGAAGGATCATGTTGAATGGGATTTTCAGGGTTGTCCAGCCACCTGTCCCACCCTCATTCTATAGAACTGGGGTCCACAACAAGGATCAGCTTGCCCTACTTAACACTCTCCTTTCTCTGTTTTGTTTCCTCATTTGTCAAGTGCAAATCATTTTGCCTACAGTGCAGGGGTTCTGAGGACTAAGCGAGAGACATAGGCCCTGAAATGTGGTAGAAGGTTAGTAATTTTACTTTTTCCCTTTCTTCTCATGCTGCCCTGATATGTAATAAGGGTGTTTCATTTGCTTTTTCCTGAATACTTAGTGGGACCACAATCGATCTACCAAATATCAAGGAAGCTGGGAAAGCCACAAAGCTCTCACCTTGCAAGACACAAGCTTCCCCCAAGTGCAGCTGTGGGTAAGTGGTAGCGGGGAGCACTTTTGCAGGCTTTATTCCTCATCTGTTTATTCAACAAATTCAGTTAGCCATTATTCCAAGCATTTGGGGATACAGTAGTGAGTAAAACAGTTATTGAGAGAGACATATCTTAAACCATTACACTCCTAATTATTTGATTAAAATTCTAATAAGTGATACAAAAGGCAGACAGGCAGCTGTAGGAGTATATAATAAGGGGATTTAACAGAGCCTGGGGTGGGGGGTGGTGGGCAGTCATCTCAGAAGACTTCCCTGAAGACCTGAAGGAAGGCTTCCTTGAAGAAGGTTTATGCTCACATATGGACAGTGAAACTGAGTCACACAGTTGGGTCCAACTCTTTGCAACCCCATGGACTACATAGTCCATGGAATTCTCTAGGCCAGAATACTGGAGTGGGTACCCTTACCCTTCTCCAGGGGATCTTCCCAACCCAGGGATCAAACACAGATCTCTTGCATTTCAGGCATATTCTTTACCAGCTGAGCCACAAGGGACTGTTCCAGATACTGAGTTAGGTATTCCACATAGTTTATTTTGAATGTTCTCATAAGTTTAGTATAATGATCCCCCATTTCCTAAATGAGGAAACCGAGGCTCAGAGGAATTAAGTGACACAGCTCTTAAGTGACAGAGAGAAGATTCAAACTCAGGCTCCTAAACCAGTCCCCCTCTCTACATTTCTCTGCCAAATTAGCCACTTCTCATCAAAGTGCTGTAAAATCCTGTTAATTACGACTAATGAGAATGAGCCCTATCCACTACCTGTTCATCGATTTGTGGATTTTTAATATCATTCCTTGCCCCAGGAGAACTCTCCAGGGAACCATCATTACCACACAATTCTTTGGGGAAATGAAACAACAGCTGGCCCTGCCAATCACCATGGCAACACTCCTGTAAGTACATGGAATGGTGTCAACAGAAAAAATTTATATATACATATATGTTCTATAATTGCCCTAAATCACTGTTACACGTTGACTTGCTGATGACACCATCAGGGCTCAGGTAGAGGTGTTTTCAATCAGCTTCAAGATCCTTTCCCCTCCTTTGATATTTCCAAGTACCCCATCAAGCTATGTACAGGCCAGGAGGAAGTTGCTAGGGAAAAGGGAACATTGCCAAGCTCTGGCCCACAGCAGCTCTTGCTTCACTGGCGGTGTTTAAGTGTGGGGACATGACTGGTGTCACGGGCATGTGACTGGGGTAGCAGCAAAGAGCCCTGCACTCAGAAATGGCCCACGCTTGGTTTAATGCTCTTGCTAACACCATCTTGAAAAACTCAGTAACCTTTGAACCAGGCATCTCACGTGTCCATTTTGCAACAGCCACACAAATTGTGCAGCAGGTCCTGTGTGAGAAGCAAGGGATGAAAGGCACTCTGCGCTTTTCCTTCCTAGATAGCATTTTCTCCCATTTTATGCCTCCTTCTCAGATCTGCCCATCCATTCAGTGCTCTAGTTCACGAATCATTATCTGAACTCAATAGTCTTCCCTCAGAGAATGCAGCCATGCCAGTATAACCCAAACTGAGTCACTCATAACCCTACAAATAACAATTGCTCTGTGTGTGTTGCCTGCTGGGTGCCAGGTGCCACACTCAACCGGGTAACTAATAGTGTTTCTGATCTGGAAGGTGGGTAGGTACTAGCAGCTCATCTCACAGCTGAGAACACTAAGGCTCAGAGAGATTCAGTGACTTTCCCAAGGTCACACAGTACCTGAGACACAACTCTTCAACTCTTCCCAAAGGCTAATGCTGGGCTTGACTTGGGCCCAGGTGGTTCTGCCGTTATATTCCCAGGAGTGCAGCCCCTGCCCCCCACCCCCAATCCACATGCCCAGAGTTTCTAGCTCTTCTGATCTATTCCAGACTTGGATGAGACACCTCCCATCCTGGTGTGGGAATGGATATCCTGGGAGGCTGCCAACAGGACATGAGGATACAACTTTGAAGTGAGGAAGAGATGGCTTCCCACGGGGCACACTGACCAGTGGGAAATCAGGGTTAAGAGGAAGCTGGGCACAGACATCTCCTCTCCCCCTCTCTCCATGGACTACTTTCGTCATTTACAATCAAGGGAAGCCCACCTAGAACGGGTATATTCCCACTGAAGGGAACTAGAAGGCAGCAGTGGGAAGAGGCTGAGTTTGAGAGCCTGATAGACTTGAGTTTGAACCTGAAACTCCATCACTTTCTAGCTCTGAACCATGAGGAGTAATTGAACCTCTGAGCTTCCTCAGGTAAGAAATCAGGGGAATAATGCCACATTTTAAGGAAAATATAAGGATCTAATGAGGTGTTATATATATATAAAACATGTTGAGCACGGATCCCCATCTCCCCACCTCCCACCCTATATCTGCTCAAAATGCTGATTCCTTTTCCCTTGTCTTCCATGTTGGTGGTAGAGACTATCTGTGGAGGCAGATTTTGCTTCAGCCCCAGGCCCTGTTGGGTTTAGTCAGAAAGCACTATTAAGTCACTCTGAATTGTCCTCATCCTGGGCACTTTGGACTGAGAAAACATGATCTAGAGGCCTACCCCAGAAATCAAAGATTCATAAACTCTCATCCCTGAAGCATAACTCACAGATAACGTAGCTCCAACTTTCATATAGACTGCCTTGAAAATCTTCAAGAAGTGGTTATTCAGTTTGGACTGAATACCTCAGGTAACAGGGAATTCACTCCCTCACAAAGGGAGCATGTTTCATTCTTACATAGCTCTGACATGAACAAAATATTTAGTTTGCTTCTCCCATCAGGCTGGGAATCTTTGACAGGTGGGAAGCCCCAGATTTCTACCACATAGTGTGATCAAAGCCTTAAAAGCTCCTGTATGTATGCCACCATCGTGCACCTAGAAGAGATCTTAGGAAAAGACAGGATGTAACTCACTTTAACAGGTACCATGTTTACATAGCACTTTGTATTCACACATCATGGTCATAAGAACAGGACCCTGAGGAGAGTAAAGATCACAAATCCTCTGGCAAACCTCCCATCCAGAGGTGAAGTCTATGACCCAGTCTGGGAAGGTTCTGTGTCTTCTCTGACCATTAGAGTATGGCAGAAGTGACACGGTGCCACTCTGCAGGGTCAGGCTTTACGAAGCTGGAAGATCCCATTCCCTATCATCTGGAACACTGTCTCAGAGAATGCTGGACATCAAACCCTGAGACCACAGTGCTGATGCAGCCACATGAACTTGCTCCAGTTTACAGTCCCAGCTGAGCCCAGCCTTCAAGTCATCCATCCTGCTAAGGCACCATACATGTGAGTGGAACTATCCTTTACCTGCCCAGCCAGTTCATCACTGATTGAATTCTGTGATTAGCCTTAGTTAAAGCCATGAGGAGCAGAAGAATCATTCGGCAGAGCCCTATCTGAAACCTTGACCCAAAAGATTGTAAGTTATAATAAAATGGTTAAGTTACTAATTTTTTAAATTTATTTTTTTATTAAAGGATTTAAGTTCCTAAATTTTGAGGTGATTTGTTATGCAATAAGATATAACTGGAACAATCATCACCTCATCCAACAGATGAAGAAAAAGGGGCTGAGCGATGTAAATGAATTGCCCAGACAACGGGGTGCCAACAAGTTGGGCTGGAGCCCAAGACTTCTCAATCTCGGTCCTATTTTCTACCTCATCTTGATAAAATTATGAATGCATATAATCAGCAGCAGCAATGAGCACTCATCATTCATTATAATTTTAGTTCAAGTAACATCATGGTGGAGAGTTCTGACAAAACGTGGTCCACTGGAGAAGGGACTGGCAAACCACTTCAGCATTCATGACAACCCCATGATCAGTATGAAAAGGCAAAAAGATATGACACTTATAGATGAACTCCCCAGGAAAGTAGGTGCCCAACACACTACTGGAAAAGAGTGGAGAAATAACTCTATATAGAATGAAGAGATGGAGCCAAAGCAAAAACAACACCCAGCTATGGATGTGACTGTGATGGAAGCAAGGAATGAACAGCAACATCGCATAGGAACATGGAATGTTAGGTCCATGAATGAAGGTAAATTTGAAGTGGTCAAACAGGAGATGGCAAGAGTGAACATCAACATTTTAGGAATCAGTGAACTAAAATGGACTGAAATGGGTGGATTTAACTCAGATGACCATTATATCTACTATTGTGGGCAAGAATCCCTGAGAAGAAACAGAGTAGTCCTCATAGTCAACAAAAGAGTCTGAAATGCAGTGCTTGGGTGCAATCTAAAAATGACAGAATGATCGCTGTTCATTTCCAAGGCAAACCATTCAATATCACAGTAATCCAAGTCTATGCCCCAACCACTAATGCTGAAGAAGTTGAAGTTGAATGGTTCTATGAAGACCTACAAGACATTCTAGAACTAACATCCAAAACAAATGTTCTTTTCATCATAGGAGACTAGAATGAAAAAATAGGAAGTCAAGAAATACCTAGAGTAACAGGCAAATTTGGCCTGGAGTACAGAATGAAGCAGGGCACAGGCTAACAGAGTTTTGCCAAGAGAACGCACTGGTCATAGCAAACACCCTCTTCCAACAACACAAGAGAAGATTCTACACATGGACATCACTGGATGGTCAACACTGAAATCAGATTGATTATATTCTTTGCAGCCAAAGATGGAGAAGTTCTATACATTCAGCGAAAACAAGACCAGGAGCTGACTGTGGCTCAGATCATGAACTCCTTATTGCAAAATTCATTAAATTGAAGAAAGTAGGGGAAAACACTAGACCATTCAGGTATGACCTAAATCAAATCCCTTATTATTATACAGTGGAAATGACAAATAGGTTCCAGGGATTGGATTTGATAGACAGAATTACTGAAGAACTATGGACAGAGGTTCATGACATTGTACAGGAGGCAGGGATCAAGACCATCCTTAAGAAAAAGAAATGCAAAAAGGCAAATGGTCTGAGGAGGCCTTACAAATAGCTGTGAAAAGAAGAGAAGTGAAAGGCAAAGGAAAAAAAGGAAAGATATAGTCATTTGAATCAGAGTTCCAAAGAATAGCAGAAGAAAACCTTAGGAAGAAAACCTTCCTAAGTGATCAATGCAAAGAAATAGAGGAAAACAATAGAATGGGAAAGACTAGAGATCTCTTCAAGAAAATAAGAAATACCAAGGGAATATTTCATGCAAAGATGGGCTCAATAAAGGACAGAAACAATGTGGACCTAACAGAAGCAGAAGATATTAAGAAGAGGTGGCAAGAATATACAGAAGAACTATACAGAAAAGATCTTCATGACAAAGATAACCACGATGGTGTGATCACTCACCTAGAGCCAGACATCCTGGAATGCGAAGTCAAGTGGGCCTTAGGTAGCATCACTATGAACAAAGCTAGTGGAGGTGATGTAATTCCAGTTGAGCTATTTCAAATCCTAAAAGGTGATGCTGTGAAAGTGCTACACTCAATATGCCAGCAAATTTGGAAAACTCAGCAGTGGCCACAGGACTGGAAAAGGTCAGTTTTCATTCCAGTCCCAAAGAAACTCTATGCCAAATACTACCGCACAACTGTACTCATCTCACACGCTAGCAAAGTAATGCTCAAAATTCTCTAAGCCAGGCTTCAACAATACGTGAACCATGAACTTCCAGATGTTCAAGCTGGATTTAGAAAAGTCAGAGGAACCACAGATCAAATTGTCAACATTCATTGGATCCTAGAAAAAGCAAGCAAACTCTAGAAAAACATCTACTTCTGCTTTTTGACAATGCCAAAGCCTTTGACTGTGAGGATCACAGCGAACTGTTTAAATTCTGAAAGAGATGGGAATACCAGACCACCTGACCTGCCTCCTGAGAAATCTGTATGCAGGTCAAGAAACAACAGTTAGAACTGGACATGGAACAACACAGTAGTTCCAGATTGGGAAAGGAGTATGCCAAAGCTATATATTGTCACTGTGCTTATTGAACTTATACGCAGAGTACATCATGTGAAATGCCAAGCTGGATGAAGCACAAGCTGGAATCAAGACTGCTGGGAGAAATATCATTAACCTCAGATATGCAGATGACACCATCCTTATGGCAGAATATGAAGAGGAACTAAAGAACCCCTTGATGAAAGTGAAAGAGGAGAGTGAAAAAGCTGGCTTAAAACTCAACATTCAAAAACGAAGATCATGACATCTGGTCCCATCACTTCATGGGAAATAGATGGGGAAACAATGGAAACAGTGAGAGACTTTATTTTCTTGGGCTCCAAAATCACTGCAGATGGTGACTGCAGCCATGAAATTAAAAGACACTTGCTCCCTGGAAGAAAAGCTATGACCAACCTAGACAGCATAGTAAAAGCAGAGACATTACTTGGCCTACAATGGTCCATCTAGTCAAAGCTATGGTTTTTCCAGTGGTCATGTATGGATGTGAGAGTTGGACTATAAAGAAAGCTGAGCAGTGAAGAATTGATGATTTTGAACTGTGGTGTTGGAGAAGACTCTTGAGAGTCCCTTGGACTATAAAGAGATCAAACCAGTCCATCCTAAAGGAAATCAGTCCTACATAGTCATTGGAAGGACTGATGCTGAAGCTGAAGCTCCAATACTTTGGCCACCTGATGCAAAGAACTAACTCATTGGAAAAGACCCTGATGCTGGAAAGATTGAAGGCTGGAGGAGAAGGGGACGGCAGAGGATGAGATGGTTGGATGGCATCACCGACTGGATGGACATGAGTTTGAGTGAACTCCGGGGAGTTGGTGATGGACAGGGAGGCCTGGTGTGCTGCAGTCCATGGGGTCGCAAAGAGTTGGACACGTCTGAGTGACTAAACTGAACATTACTGCTCTTCCAAAGCCTGATAGCAGTGAAATTCTAAGTGCTTTATCCCCATTTCCATGTTTAATCCACATAACAATCCTATGAGGTAAGTGCTATTATAATCTCTAATTTGCAGATAGGGAAACTGAGGCATAGAATGACTGGGTAACTTGCCAAATGTCATGTAGCTAGAGAGGAGCAGAGCAGGGATTTGAGCCCAGATATTTTGGCTCCTGAGACCATACACTTAAGTACTGAGGCATACTGTTACTCAAAAAGTCAGAATGTCTTAAATCTCTTAAACTCAGAGATGATCTGGACTCGCGGCCATTATGTGTGGATCAGTGCCATGTTGGCTCCCACCATGAGTTCTTAATTTCGAAAGATCTCCAGAAGCTTCCAGGAGACTTGAGACCCACCCATGGTTCACTCACAAGACAAAGCAAAGCTATAAAGTACATAAATGCTTGATATCCAATTGGGTGAAGGAAAGCATCTTTGCGTCTGCGTGAAACCCTGACAGAGAAGTCAGGCCACCCAACGAATGCCACAATTAATTTCCCAGCGCGCACCATCGCCTGTGGGGAGAGGAGGCGCCGGCTCATTTCTTATTCATGAAGTCACACTGCCAAGCTTCATTTGCATGAAGCAATTTCTGCTGCTGCTGTCCCACCAAAAAATAAATCCATTTCTCCTACAAGATCTGGTCCCTTTACACCAAGAGAGATGAGTAAGCAATATATGCAGAAAGAACACACCCTTTGGATCATTTTAATCAGAAACATGTCTGTAGCTAACACTAAGTGATTTTACAGGAATATAAAATATCTCCAACTCCAAGTACTCAAAGACAGCCCTGTCTCAAGATCTGTTTTGGGGAGTGCTTACCATTTTTTTTCCCCACTTGGCCAAATGTTGAGATTTTTACAGGCAGTGGAATTGTGGAACTATGGCTACTGCACCATTGTCCAGAAAAGAAGAAGAAGGAGAGGGGGCGGCCAGTAGCCTGCCAAATCCTGATGAAATGAGTTACTGGAAATGTAGGTGACCCTTTGCATGGCAGGCTAAACAGAGGTCCTGCAAAGATGTCCGCATCCTAGTTGCTGGAACTTGTGAATATGCTACCTCACATGCAGAAGGGACTCTGCAAACGTGATTAAGGTGAAGAACCTTGACATGTGAGAGTCCTGGGTTTCCAGGTGAGCCCAATCTAACTGTGTGACTCCTTCAAAGTGGAGGAACTTTCCTGACTGTAGTCAGTCAGAGAGACATGACTACAAATGAATGATCAGAGAGATGCAATGTTGCTGGCCTGGAAGATGGAGGCACGGGGCCCCAAATCAAGGAACGTGGGCAGCATCCAAAAACTGGAAGTGACTAGGAAACAGATTAGCCTCTAGACCCTGCAGGAAAACATGCAGCCCTCTTGACACCTTGATTTTGAGACTCCTAGACTTCTAACCTATAGAACTGTAAAACCATACATTTGTGAGATTTTTAAGCCACTAGTTCAGTTCAGTTCAGTCGTTCAGTCACGTCCGACTCTTTGCAGCCCCGTGGACTGCAGCACACCAGGCCTCCCTGTCCATCACCAACACCAGGAGCTTACTCAAATTCATGTCCATGGAGTCGGTGATGTCATCCAACCATCTTATCCTCTATCATCCCCTTCTGCTCCTGCCTTCAGTCTTTCCCAGCATCAGGGTCTTTCGCCAATAAATTTGTATTAATTTGTTACAGCAGCCACAGAAAGTGAAGGCACCATCTATTAAGAATTCTCTCTACCACTTGCTAGCTGTGTGACCCTGCCTGAGTCACCTCACCTATCAGGAACAGTGTTACTGATAATATCAGAGTGATTTAGAGAAAAATCTGGAAGCTTTTTTAAGTATTAAAGTGATGTGGAGGTAACGTTTTACGATTATTAATATTATTACTTCAGCTGACTATACTTCATCTAAGAAAGTTCAATAGAAATAGCTGAGACTTTCCATTTCATAGTGCTTCAAATCATTTAAGCAATAATCATTTAATGGTTGTTACCCTCTGATCAAATATTTTCCCAGAGGTGATAGAAAAGGAAAAAAAAAAAGAGAGAACAGGTACGTCATCATTTCTCCTGGCCATCTTTTAAGATCCATCCCAGATATTAACTGGGGGAGGGGTGTATCCCTATTTATAGCCATTATAGCCACAATGATGCTATGTAATAACATACCTTAACTGTCCATTGCTGAAAACAATAAGCATTCATTTCGCTCAGGTGTCTGTGGATCTGTGATTTAGGCTGGGCTTGGCTGGGCAGTGCTGGCAGCAGCCCGGCTCACTCTCATGATGGGTAGATGATGGCTGGGTGACCCAGCTCTTCCCTGAATCTCTCTCACCCTCCGCTAGGCTAGTCTGAGCATCTTCTCATGGCAATGGAATAAAAGCAAGAGCAAGAGTGGGGTTATCTTTTCAAGTCTCTGCATGTGTCACATCTAACGTCCAAAGCATGGCACAGGTCCAGCCTTAGAAGCAAGTAAGTAGTTTTTTGGGTGTTGCTCAGTTGTGTCTGACCCTTTGTGACCTGATGGACTGCAGCCCACGAGCCTCCTCTGTCCATGGAATTTTCCAGTATTCTTATACTGGAGTGGGTTACCATTTGCTTCTCCAAGGGATCTTCCTGATCCTTGGGTCAGGTCAGAACCCTCATCTCTTGTGTCTCCTGCATTGACAGGCAGATTACCACTGAGCCACCTGGGAAGCCCCTGAGTGGTTCTTTAGTAAAGAAAATACAAAGACATATGGCAAAGGACATGGATGCAGTGTGTGTATGTGTCTGTGTGGGTGTGTGTGAAGAATTGAGGTCATCAATACAGTTAATCTACCACAGAGAAGAAAAGCAGAGAAAATGGTGTCATCTTTGTTTGAGATTTATGTCAACATGATACAGTTATTTTCTCATTTAATTATTTTTTAAACAATGGATCTGGATTTAACATGTTTTTTTCAGAATTTAAATTTTTTTTTTTAATTATTGAAGTGTAGCTGATTTACAATGTTGTGTTAGTTTCAGATATACAGCAAAGTGATTCAGCTATGCTGTGCTGTGCTTAGTCGCCTAGTCAAGTCCAATTCTTTGTGACCCCATGGACTGTAGCCCGCCAGGCTCTTCTGTCCACAGGGATTCTCCAGGCCAGAATACTGAAGCGGGTTGCCATGCCCTCCTCCAGGGGATCTTCCCAACCCAGGGACTGAACCCTCTCCTGGTCTGCAGGTGGATTCTTTACCATCTGAGCCACCAGGGAAGCCCAGGAATACTGGGGAGGGTAGCCTATCCCTTCTCCAGGGGCGTCTTCCCAACCCAAGGATCAGGCTGGGTTCTCCTGCATTGTAGGCAGATTCTTTATCAGCCAAGCTGTCAGGGAGGCCAAATTCAGTTATACACACATACATATATGTATATATGCATATTCTTTTAGATTATTTTCCCTTATAGGTTATTCAAAATATTAAGTATAGTGCTCTGGGATATACAACAGGCCCATGTTGGTTATCTATTTCACATAAAGTAGTGTGTATATGGGGCTTCCCAGGTGATGAGCACCTACTGTAAGCCAGTAACTCATCTAGGGGACATGGAAATAAACACAACCTATCTTATGCAGTAAGGTTTCATTGTAATAGAATGTCTAAGATGACTGTTTAGAGTGCAAAGGAACACTGTATGATATGCTTCCAGAATGTTTTAGGCCCAGGCCAATAACTGGGGACAAACAGCCCTGAAAGGTAGGCACTGTGCTCATCCCTATTCAATAGATGGAAACATCGAGGCTGAGAAGGTGAAGCCGTGCACATGCCCAAGTTCAAGATACTGAGCTACAGCTCATCCCAAAGCCCAGATTCATTCTGCTCCATTCTGGAAAGCATTCCTTCGTTGACTCAACAGCTATTTCAGTGCTCAGCACAGCTCCTTAGAAATGACTCATGACACTTCTCCTGCCCAGCATCTATCAGACCTCACCAACTGCAAACAGAATCCCTGCCCTCTCTCACCTTCACCCCAGTGTGGGTCATCATGGTTGAGAGATGCTAACTAGCTCCTTTAAAAAAAAAAAAAAAAACAAACCAGCAACAACAAAAACCCTCCAGGAAAAACAATTCATCATCATTACTGTAACCTCTGGTTCGTTTCAATCTCAGGTTCCTGGCCTTTTATTTATGGTGCTTTCAAAGTGGTTCCACGTCATTAATTGCTCACTGTTGAGGCCAATTAGATGAGGGTAGCACTCCTGGAGAAATCACCCTGCCCAGGTGGTAAGTGCAGCTTTGTCTGCCTAGGGAGCTGGCTCTGCTCTCTGAGAAATATAACAACCCAGAGATGGTCTGAGCAGGTTGGCTGGGCTGCATGGCTCACATAAAACGGATGGACTATAGACAGATGTTAATTCTGGATTTATTTCAACAAAACAGATTTTAACATGACGAGAGGTTAAACTAATGGTTTAATCATAGTACCTTGCTACTAAGTCAAGAAAAACCTTGGGGAAAAGCTTCTTTAATGACAGAGCTGTCAACCTAATGTATTAAATCTGGATGAGCAAAGCTTTGTATATCTGAATGCGACGTGACATTCAAGAGCATATGCCGAACCTGGATTATGAGCTGCTTGAGAGCAAGGACCCTAGCTTTCCATCTTTAGAATATGGCAGACAGCAGTAGCTCAATCAATATCTGGGTGAATGAATGTGTCGATGAGTAAACAGATGGACAGAAGGATGCATGAATGAATGTAACTGGATAAAATGAGGATGAATAGGGAAGAGTAAATGTCTATGGAACAAATAAATGGATTTGTGATTTTCTTGATTAAAATTTCACACTATTTTTAGAAGTGGGTAGGAATAGGAAGAAAACATTTATTGAGTACTTCCCATATGTCAACATGATACATATATTTTCTTATTTAATTCTTTTTTTAAAACAATGAATCTGGATTTAACATGCTTGTTTTCAGAATTATAATTAAATTTTTTTATTACTGAATTGTAGTGGATTTACAATGTTATGTCAGTTTCAGGTATACAGCAGTGATTCAGTTATACATACATAAATATATGTGTATATATATATTCTTTTTCAGATCCTTTTCCCTTATAGGCCATACAAAATATTAAATATAGTTGTCTGTGATATACATTAGGTCCTTATTGTTTATTTATTTTACATAATGGCACCTCACTCCAGTACTCTTGCCTGAAAAATCCCATGGATGGAAGAGCCTGGTTGGCTGCAGTCCATGGGGTTGCTAAGAGTCGGACACGACTGAGCGACGTCACTTTCAGTTTTCACTTTCATGCACTGGAGAAGGAAATGGCAACCCACTCCAGTGTTCTTGCCTGGAGAATCTCAGGGACGGGGGAGCCTGATGGGCTGCCGTCTATGGGGTCGCACAGAGTTGGACACGACTGAAGTGACTTAGCACAATGTGTATATGGGGCTCCGCTTGCCAACACAGGGGACACAGGTTTGATTGCTGGGTCAGGAAGATCCCCCTGGAGAGGGGAATGGCAACTTACTCCAGTATTCTTGCCTGGGAAATCCCATGGACAGACAAACCTGGTAGCCTACAGTCCATAGGGTCACAAAGAATCAGACATGACTTTGTGACTATGTAACAACAAAGTGTGTATATGTGATCCCAAATTCCTAATTTTCCCTTTTCTCACTTCATCTAATTGTACCTCTCTGGAGTTGCTTTAATCATACCCTGTTTGTAGAAAGGGATGCTGAAGCTCAGAGAGGTTACCTAAGGAACTGGCCAAAGATGCCAGGGTTCCATCTGAGTCTGCCTACTTCCTAAAGCCTGTGGCCTCCCCACCAGGAGTCGGGAGAACTTTCAGGGACTTGGCTTAATAGCCAGAAACTGAGGCAGGGAGAAGCATGTGATATGACCATGGCCATCAGCAGGTTATGTGTTAGAAAGAACTGGGGAGCTACTAAGATCTGTTGTCCTCGCCTCTAGAGGGGCCACCTGGGGACTGGGGACAGCCTGGAGACACTGAAGTCCCCAGGATGGCATACACAGAGCTGGGGGCTGTGCTCTGGAGCCAGGCTGCCCGTTTTGAATCCTGGCACCATCACTCCCCAAGCACATGTTCTTGGGCAAGTTAGTTAACCTCTTGGTACCTCCAATTCCTTATCTGTAAAATTAAGACAATGCCAAAACGACTTCAGGATGACCATGAGCACTAAATGAGCTCTCTGACGGTTCCTGGCTCAGAATAAGCCAGTCGTGGACGTTAAAGACCGTTCCCAGAATCAGCAGCTCTAAGATCCTTTTTGTTGCTTGCTGCTCCAAATCCGGCAACCCCCAGCTCAGCATGGTGCTTGAGCAGAAAGGGCCTCCTGGAGGCCTTTTGCCAGCTGATGTTTGGGAGCAAGAGCTGGGCTAACGAGACATTCTGAAAGGGAACTGCATTTTCTCTCGGCGGTTTTCAGGTCATAAGTTCAGGTGGCGGGCTCACCTTTTGGTTAGCAAAATTCACTCGTTCCCACCCAATGATGAATGACATAAACACTCAGAGCCTCAGGGACTTGGGGCCAGGAGGTGCAGCTAGTCATCTAACCATGGAAAAGGATGGACAAAATTTAAAATTAGGAAGGGAGCCTGGGTGAATCTGAGGCTGTGAAAGGCCAAGGAATAGCAAACAGACCATCCAGGAAGACTCCCACATTCTAAAGGGTATTTTTTCCACTATGTTCTGATACCTTCAATCTTTGTCATGGGGTGCAAGCCTGAACAGTGTGTAAACAACTCTCCATTATTAAACATCTACTATATACGTCGACTATGTTTATTTCGCAAATACCTACATAGCGCTTAGGATATGCCAGACACAGTGCTAAGCACTAAATAAAAATTCATTCATTCAATCGTCATCACCATCCTACAAGGCAGAGACTATTTACTATTGCCATTTTACAGAAGTAGAGAGGCACAGAAAGGTGAAGAAACTTGCTCAAACTCAAGAAGCCAACATTTGGTAAAACTAGGACTCAACACCTTCACTGCTACACTTTGGAGTGGGTACCAGCTGGGATGGACGGTGTCCATCTTTACTCCTAAGAGCACTCAGGAAGGTGGCTGTTATTACTCTACATGTTGCAGTGAGGAATCACAGACACAGGAAGATTAAGTAATGTGTCAAAGCACAGCCAGTGAAATTCTGAGTTAATTAACCCCAGGTTTGGAATGAATGCAAAACCTGGGATCCCCTCCTTTGAGGAGCTGACCTGATCTTAAAAATAGTTCAGCAGACTGCTTTTTTTTTTTTTAAGTGATCACATCACAAATTTTCTGAAATAATGTTAACTTCATGTCATTTTAAAAACAGATTTTCATTAGTGGCCTGTTACGGTAGCCTGTCTCCAAGATGGCCCAAAGACACAAGAGAGGATTCTACACATGGACATCACCGGATGGTTGACGCTGAAATCAGATTGATTATATTCTTTGCAGCCAAAGATGGAAAAGCTCTATACAGTCAGCAAAAACAAGACTGGGAGCTGACTATGGCTCAGATCACGAACTCCTTATTGCCAAATTCAGACTTAAGTTGAAGAAAGTAGGGAAAACCACTAGAACATTTAGATATGACCTAAATCAAATCCCTTACAATTATACAATGGAAGTGAGAAATAGATTCAAGGGATTAGATCTGATAGTCAGAGTGCCTGAAGAACTATGGATGGAGGTTCATAACATTGTACAGGAAACAAGGAGCAAGACCATCCCCAAGAAAAAGAAATGCAAAAGGCAAAGTGGTTGTCTGAGAAGGCCTTACAAGTAGCTGTGAAAAGAAAAGTGAAAAGCAAAGGAGAAAAGGAAAGATATACCCATTGCAAGCAGAGAAAAGAAAGCTTTCCTCAGTGATCAATGCAAAGAAATAGAGGAAAACAATAGAATGGGAAAGACTAGTGATTTCTTTAAGAAAATTAGAGATACCAAGGGAACATTTCATGCAAAGATGGGCTCAATAAAGGACAGAAAGAGTATGGACCTAACAGAAGCAGAAGATATTAAGAAGAGGTGGCAAGAATATACAGAAGAACTATACAGAAAAGATCTTCATGACAAAGATAACCACGATGGTGTGATCACTCACCTAGAGCCAGACATCCTGGAATGTGAAGTCAAGTGGGCCTTAGGTAACATCACTATGAACAAAGCTAGTGGAGGTGATGGAATTCCAGTTGAACTATTTCAAATCCTAAAAGATGATGCTGTGAAAGTGCTGCACTCAAGATGCCAGCAAATTTGGAAAACTCAGCAGTGGCCACAGGACTGGAAAAAGTCAGTTTTCATTCCAATCCCAAAGAAAGTCTATGCCAAATAATGTTCAAACTACCGCAAAATTGTACTCATCTCACACACTGCTGCTGCTGCTGCTAAGTCGCTTCAGTCGTGTTCGACTCTGTGCGACCCCATAGACAGCAGCCTACTAGGCTCCCCATCCCTGGGATTCTCCAGGCAAGAGTACTGGAGTGGGGTGCCATTGCCTTCTCCGCTAGCAAAGTAATTCTCAAACTTCTCCAAGCCAGGCCTCAACAGTACATGAACCATGAACTTTCAGATGTTCAAGCTGGATTTAGAAAAGGCAGAGGAACCAGAGATCAAATTGCCAACATCTGTTGAATCATCGAAAAAGCAAGAGAATTCCAGAAACACATCTATTTCTGCTTTTTGACTATGCCAAAGCCTTTGACTGTGTGGATCACAACAAACTGGAAAATTCTTCAAGAGATGGGAATACCAGACCATCTGACCTGCCTCCTGAGAAATCTGTATGCATGTCAGGAAACAACAGTAAAAACTGGACATGGAACAACAGACTGGTTCCAAATAGGGAAAGGAGTACATCAGGGCTGTATATTGTCACTGTGCTTATGTAACTCATATGCAGAGTACATCATGAGAAACACTGGGGTGGATGAAGCACAAGCTGGAATCAAGGTTGCTGGGAGAAATATCATTAACCTCAGATATGCAGATGACACTTATCCTTAAGGAAGAAAGTGAAGAAGAACTAAAGAGCCTCTTGATGAAAGTGAAAGAGGAGAGCAAAAAAGTTGGCTTAAAACTCAACATTCAGAAAACTAAGATCATGGCATCCGGTCCCATCACTTCATGGCAGATAGATGGGGAAACAGTGGCTGACTTTATTTTTGGGGGCTCCAAAATCACTGCAGATGGTGACTGCAGCCATGAAATTAAAAGACACTCCTTGGAAGAAAAGTAATGACCAACCTAGATAGCATATTCAAAAGCAGAGACATTACTTTGCCAACTAAAGTCCATCTAGTCAAGGCTATGGTTTTCCCAGTAGTCATGTATGGATGTGAGATTTGGACTATAAAGAAAGCTGTGCACCGAAGAATTGATGCTTTTGAACTGTGGTGTTGGAGAAGACTCTTGAGAGTCTCTTGGACTGCAAGGAGATCCAACCAGTCCATCCTAAGGGAAATCAGTCCCTGAATATTCATTGGAAGGACTGATGTTGAAGCTGAAACTCCAATACTTCAGCCACCTGATGCGAAGAGCTGACTCACTGGAAAAGACCCTGATGCTGGGAAAGATTGAAGGTGGGAGGAGAAGGGGACGACAGAGGATGAGATGGTTGGATGGCATTACCGACTCAATGGACATGAGTCTGTGTAAACTCCGGTGTTGGTGATGAGAAAGGAGGCCTGGCATCCTGCAGTCCATGGGGTCGCAAAGAGTCGGACACGTCTGAGTGACTGAACTGAACTGAACTGAAGATGTCCCGGGCAATCCTTTCCTGGTAACTGTGCCCTTGCAAAGCCCTATCCTACCCTGTACCACACTGACCTGTGTGACAGATTGGATGCTGCAGACCTAATAGTGTGTGGCTTCTGAGGCTAGACGGCAAAACACACTGGGGTTTCTGCCTTGCTCTTACTCGAGTTACTTGCTTTAGAGGAAGTATCTGCCATGTTGTAAGGATACTCAAGCAGCCCTTTGGAGAGGTGCACCCAATGAGAAACTGAAGCCTCTTCCTCCATGAGCACTAACTTGTCAGGCATCTGAGTGGAGGTCTTAGAAGTGGATCTTCCAGATGAACACAGTCCTGCCTGACATCTGCACCGCAATCTCCTGAGACCCGGAGCCAGACCCATGCAGCCAAGCTGCCTCCAGATGCCTGACTCCCAGAAACTCTGAGATGATAAATGCGTATTGCTTTAATCCACTAAATTCGGGGGTAGTTTATTACACAAGAGAAAACAAATTACGTATCTAAACATGAACTCTTTTTTGACTCTTTGAAGGTAATTTTTTTAAATCAGAAAAGTCCTGAGAATGTGTCTCAATAGTCTCTTTGGAAAATAAGAATCATACTATGACACTGATTCTCACCTAATTCCATAGCCCCAGGCTCTCTATAGCCCTAGTTTGTGTAGAATTTCCTTCTCTTCAGATTTTCTATTCTTAGAAACCTTTTCTTTTGGGGTCTCAGCTGTATTCACTGTGTTAGATGACCAGTTTGGGACAATGTGATCTCTAAATCCAATAATATACCTACATTCTCCATTTGGTGTCCCCCTCTCTCTCTCTCCTGCCCTCAGTGGCCCTCCCTTACCTATGCTGAAATATCACTTAATCAGAGAAGCCCTGGCAGCAAAATCTGTCACTCCCCCCAACTCCAGCACTGCCATCCTCCTTCCTAGGTTAATTTTTTTTTCTCTATAAGTCTTTTGCATCACACACACACACACACACACACACACACACACCCTGGTGGCTCAGTGGTAAGGAATCTCCCTGCCAGTGTTAGAAGATGTAGGTTTGATCTCTGGATCAGAAAGATCCCCTGGAGAAGGAAATGGCAACCCACTCCTGTATTCTTGCCTGGGAAATCCCATGAACAGAAGAGCCTGGCAGGCTACAGCCCATGGAATCTCAGAAGAGCTGGACACAACTTAGTGACTGAACAATAACAACGAAATACATATATATGGCTATTTACTGTCTTCCCTCCCATCCACGCATTTAGGTTTTATGAGAACATAGATACAGTGCCTAGAACAGTTCCTGGAACACAACTCGCCCCTGGGTGGATGTTTGCTGAATGAATAAGTGGGAGCTTTTCATGTTCCAGTGCTCCTATATGCTCTGCAGTCTAGAAATGTTACTCAGTATGTTTCACAGGCTGTATGTTACCCAGTCAGTGTTGCCTCCTCCAGGCAGTTTTCCTTTTCCCAGTCTTAACCCCTGATTCCTTCTGGGCTCTCACAGCTGGTTTGCCTTCCTTTGTCACAGCTAGAAACATAGCACCCTGTGGTGGTCTGGTGAAAGCCTGTCATTCCCATTCGCGTCTGTGCATCTGGACCCTGCCTCACTTCTGGTTGCTCTAACCAAGAGCCTGGCACTCAACTGAATTAAAGAAACAGCCAAGGTGAGACAAGGAAAGAACAAATGCATAGAAAACAGTTTTCCCAAGGGCACTTAACTGTCACAGGCGGATCAGAGAGTTGAGTTCATGCTGTGACCGGAGGGGCTGACATACTTCCCAACTGTCCAGCCACAGAGTTACCCCCCAAGTCCCCTGGAGACTGGCCCTAGCAAGCCTGTCTGTCAGGTGGCCCCCTATCTGTTCCCAGGACTCTCCCTTGAGGGGCAGAGAGAAAGTCCAGCAGGGGCAGAGGGAGGAATGGGTATGGTGGTCTTGGTCAGGAGCCCCAACATCATTAAAGCCCAGAGGTCAGCTGGGGTCTGCAGGAGGTTCACCAGGAGTCTGGAGAGGAGGGCTGGAAAGAGGGTGGTGGGGACCCAAAGACCAGCTGAACTCATCCTCCAAAGACGTAGCAGCATGCACTCTTCTGCTCTGCCTGGCAACCCTGCTTCTACAGGACGGAGTGGGCAAGTCGTGCCGGGTAAGCGCTCAGGATTCTGGAGCATCCAGTGGTTTTCAATCAGGTGGTATACATCAGAATTACCTGCAAAGCATCTTGCAGGGATTCAGGAATCTTGAGGTGGGGTCCTGGTACCCGTGTGGTTAAGCTCCACAGGTGAGCCTGACATATGACATGGGTCGAGAACTTTGGAGCACAAGCTTTGCAACAGACACATCCAGGTTCAAGCCCTAGCTCAGCAACTAACGATCTGTGTGGCAATAACTCTCTGAGCCTTACTCTCATCATCTGTAAAATGGGGACAACTTTACAGGGAGGTTTGAGGATTAAATGACATATTGACATCACTTAGCAATGAGTTGTGTATTTAATAAATGTGTAGTAAGCACTAGTAAATGGTGGCTCAAAGAAGAAAAGTTTGGGGCCTAGGAAGAATAAGAATCTATGGGCCTTGGGTATTCCCTGACTGTCCAGTGCTTAGGACAGACTCAAGGTTTTCACTGCCACGGCCTGGTTCAACTTCTGGTCAAGGAACTAAGATTCTGTAAGCCACGTGGAACAGCCAGAAAAGAAGACCTATGGGCCAAACTATTGTCACCTATGAACCAAGAACCCAAGAGAACCTGATCTGAGTCCCAGGACAACTAAATGAGCTGTAACAGGAAGTTAGAACAGTTGTAACTGTTAGTAACAGGAAGCCCCAAGCCGGAGGCTGCTCCTGCCCACAGTAACCTGACTGGGCTCCTCTGCCACCCTCATCCCGCCTCTCCCACCTGCTCTTCCAAGGAGGACGGCCCCTTCTCCAGGAGACTCAAAGCCAGGGCTTCCACACCACAGCCCCTGGGCCAGCTGTTCATCTGTCAGGGGCCCAAGTCCCCAAGGCCACCACTAAGCCTGGTCTGCAGGGGCCAGGCCAGCTTCTGTCTGTACCACGGCTGCAGGCCCTGCCAGAGGAACGATAAACCAATCTCTTGCTAAGAGGATTTGCAAAATAGACAGCACAGTAACTAAGCATATGCAGCTACAGGGCTGATGTCTTGCTTTCTTTTCTGCCTTCTTTTCTTTTCTTTTTTGAAGCAAAATAATTTCTCTTCCTCCAGAGGACAGAGAATTGAACTCTACTCTCAGGCTGGCATTTTTTCAATCCCAGGACCTTTACTCTAGTCGGAGAAGATGCTGGAAGGGAATGCTCAGGAAGAATGGTGGTGAATAAAGCCATTCTCTCAGACAGATTTAAAAGCAGACTTGTCTCTTCAATCCCTCCTGCCACCTGCCCCACCCTGAAGGCTCCATCTTGCCAGAGAGGGCCGAGTCAGCCAGCTGGGGGATTCCTGTTCACAAGCTCCCTTATAGAGCCAGCCCCTTCAAGACTTGGGATCATTCAGACAAACCTAGCTTTCTTCTAATAGGTAAATAGCAAGTCAGGTTTAATTCTAAATAAGGACACTATTTCACGCCCGTTGCATTCATGCAGACATTACAGAGAGGCTTAAAAGAAGAAAATAAAATCACTGAAACTCACATCTTAGAGAGAAGCACTGCCAACGCATTTTCCTCCTGACTTCTCTACAGATACACACACACATAGACCACGCTGTACAAACACGTGTGCCGCATGCTTCCAATTTCCACCGAAATGTCTGTCGATTATCTCTGAAATGGCAGGACTAGTGATGATGGCAGAGATACTTTTCATTCCAGGACAGTGTCCCATTGGAGGAGAAGGGAAATGGGGAGAGGAGACTCGGGAGGGAGAGGAGGTGGGGGAGGAGAAGAGGAGTATTGCCAGATCTCACCCAGGGGTTACCCTGAGCTGGGCACTGTGCTAAGGGCTTTTCATACCTTGTTTTATTCTATCCTGATGACAACATCACAGACCTGTGTTACTATGTTCTTCTTTTATTTTTTTTCTTCTTTTTGAGACCTGTGCTATTATTAGCAGCCTACTTTTATAGATGGTGAAACTACCGTTCAGAGGGATAAAGGAAAAGTGGTTCCAGTTCCAGGGTCAGTAAGGCGCCGAGGCGAGGCTTAAATCCATCTCTCTAACTCCAGACTCCACATCCTGAGCTCTTAACCACTGTTCTAACATGTAACTATGTTACATCTAATCTCTAACCTAAACAGAGTTTTATTCTTATAGAAAGACCTTTTAAATTTATCTTTTGCCCATGTCAGGTGGCATATGGGATCTTAGCTCCCAACCAAAGATTGAACCTGAGTCCCCTGTGTTGGAAGCATGGAGTATTAACCACTGGATTGCTAGAGGAGTCCCAAAGATAGACCATATATGGAGACATGTGAGCTGATCAGGGCCCTTTCAGTTAGTTTATCCTCTTCCTTCCCTGGGGTACAACTTTTATTTTCATAGTCCATTGTGGCTGTGAGAGCTACAGCCATCATATCAAAATTCCATGCAGCCAGATGGAGGAAGTAACAAAGAAGGATGTGGCTCCTCTCTTTGCTGACACACAACTTAGTAAACTTAGTGAAATATCCACATTTAGCTACAAGGGAAGCTGGGAAGTATGGTGTTTAGCAGCATCCATATGCACCTAGCTTAGTATCAGAGTTTTTTTGACAATGGAAGGAAAAAAATGTATGATCCAGTCCCCCTGTAGATCTAGGTAGTAGGAAAGCGTTGGGCCTGAAGGTCAGGCATAATTTGGGCAAGGAAAAGCTATCTCCATAAAAACATTATAATCACGATAGCTAGCGTTTATCCAGTACAGAGTATGCCCCAACACTGCAAGCTAGTGCTTATATGTCTTCTCTGATCTTACAGGAGAGAGTTGAAAATCAAGCCCAGATGATTCTCTCTTACATACTGAGTACCTACTCTGTGCATTTCACTCTGACGTCTGACATCCAGGCCTCTGCTTTGCCTCACAAGATGACCTCCTGCAAGGGACTATGAGCCCCATCTCACCGATGAAGAATTGAATGTAGCACAGTGATACAAGTTGTTCACATCAGCTGTGAATAGTGAAGCTAGAATTAAGCACTACTCCATCTGAAACAGCTTCCCTCATAGCTCAGTTGGTAAAGAATCTGCCTGCAGTGCAGGAGACCCAGGTTCAATTCCTGGGTCGAGAAGGTCTGCTGGAGAAGGGATAGGCTACACACTCCAGTATTCTTGGGCTTCCCTGGTGGCTCAGCTGGTAAAGAATCTGTCTGCAATGCAGGAGACCTGGGTTTGATCCCTGGGTTGGAAAGATCCACAAATACTGTAATTGAAATGTGAGGCCTCCTGGACAGTTTGTCTAATATTTTGGGGCTTCCTTTGTGACTCAGCTGGGTAAAGAATCTGCCCACAATGCGGGAGATCTGGGTTCGATCCGTGGGTCAAGAAGATTCCCTGGAGAAGGGAAAGGCTACCCACTCCAGGATTCTGGCCTGGAGAATTCCATGGACTGTATAGTCCATGGGGTCGCAAAGAGTCAGACACGACTGAGTGACTTTTACTTTCTGTCTGAAACCAAAATCTCTGTCTTTTCCCTGTGATAATGCAGAATGCCCCTTTCCTCAAGGAAGCATAGTGTTAGAAGTGAGAGCAGAGAGAAGGTACCACAATGTCAGACTATAGAAGCCCCTTCCTCACCCCCCTCCCCACCTCTGAAGCAGCTTAAGACACCACTGTGGAGTCCAGAGTTGAGGTGCATGTGGGGCTTCAGTGAAGGTGTTGTCTCTGGGAAAGGGATGAGGGTCTTGGGCCTTCATAGTGCCAGGGACCCTCCCTTGCCTGAGACAGTCTCACCACCTCTCCTGATGGGGTGAGAGAGCCTCCCTGGACACTGCCTGCCCTGTCCAGGGAGAAGCAGACCCTTGGAAAACAATAGAGATGCTGTGTCTGGGACCGTACTGACTACACAACAGGCTCCTGAGAGCAGACACCCCAGTGTCCTCCGATAGACTGGCCTGTCCAAGTGACTCAGAGTATCCCAGGGGAGAAAACTGTCTGCTTTTCTTCAAAGAC
Source organism: Nanger dama (assembly GCA_917880005.1). Taxonomy (NCBI): domain Eukaryota; kingdom Metazoa; phylum Chordata; class Mammalia; order Artiodactyla; family Bovidae; genus Nanger; species Nanger dama. The sequence continues at coordinate 1,745,395 of CAKJTW010000085.1, read as the reverse complement.
AAGAAGACAGGCAGGGCCACCCCTGCAGACTGGCAGTGCTATTGGTTGGCATCTGCAACACTGCACCAAGAATTTGGCCCCATGCCTTGCACATTTATTGTTGTTCAGTCGCTAAGTTGTATCCAACTCTTTTTCGACCCCATGACTACAGCCTGCCAGGCTCCTCTGTCCATGTAATTTCCTAGGCAAGAATATTGGAGTGGGTTGCCATTTCTTCCTCCGGGGGATCTTCCTGACCCAGGAATCAAATCCACATCTCCTGCATTGGCAGGCAGCTTCTTTACCACTGAGCCACAGGGGACACCCCTGCCTTGCACATAGGCACGCTCAATAAATGGCAGCTTGGTACATGTCAGTAATGACACAGTGATAAATGCTTGTTTATTAGAGTTATTTTCAGGTGCCACTATTGAGAACTAACTAGGTGCTAAGCACAGTATGTTCTGTTCACTAATTTAATTCTTATATCCACACTGTGGGGTATTATGACCCACCCCCACCCACCCGCCAGTCACCAGTTCAGAGGTGAAGAAACTGGTCTTAGTGAAAAAAAAGCACTGAAGGCGCACAGCTGGGAAGGGGCAGACCTGGATGTGAACCCAAGGCCATCTGACTTCAGCATCCTCTGCCTACCCTAATCTTCCTTCACCACCTGTACATCAGCAAGATCCAAAACGGCCTGCCTGAGTTATTCTCAAGGAGAACACCCTCTATGCACAGCCATTCCCTGCCTGGTTAACATCTACAGGTTAAATCCATGAAAGGGATGACGAACCCTCAAATGTACGGAAATGATCCTGGTCTAGTGAACTTGGTGACAGCATCACTGTTTACAGTAGCTTTTGGTCACTTCGTCGCTTTGTGGGCTTCCCTGGAGGCTCAGTGGGTAAAGAATCTGCCTGCAATACAGGAGATCTGGGCTCGATCCGTGGGTTGGGAAGATCACCCTGGATAGGGGGAACGGCTACCCACTCCAGGATTCTGGCCTAGAGAAGTCCATGGACTGTGTAGAATCTAATGCAAGTTAAAGGATATGAATGAATTCAACTCGATTGCCAGGTGCCATATTTAAATATTAAATTCAGGTGACTTTTGGAGACCACGTGTCCCTCAAGGAGTGACTGCGATGAATTAACAGAGGCAGGGAGGATGTTTGGGAGTAGATGGGCCTTTCAGTGTCTCCCAAATCAAGCCCTATATGCTGGGAACTTCCTGGCCCCAGGCAGGAAGGGACAGTAAAGAGGGAAGAAGTAGCCCTTCCCTTCTTCTTCTCCACTCTATCACCTCCCACTTGGACTTGGAACCCAGAGGAAATCTCAAGTTATAAGGTTCTGGGATGAAAAGTCACAGACAGGAACAGCCTTGGATAATATCATCTGGCCTCAAGACCCTCCAGAAATCCACACATGACATTTGTGGGTGGGAACATCGGCACTTAAGCCGGGCAAGTGACTTGCCTAAGGTCACACAGCAAGTTTATAGCCTGCTGAGTAGCTGGTGACTCCAGACTCCCAGGCCTGTGCTTTGTCCTTGGCACCTTGTTGATTTCCAGAGGGCAGGTCCAAGGGAGATGCTTGTGGTAGGTTTCAGGGCAGGACCAAGGTGCAACAGAGTCTGCAGCCTGAGCCTCCAGTGAACAGGAAGGACTGAAGACATCTCCAGAAACTGGGATTTCTCCTGGCCTTGGGTATAAAGCTGTTCTATCACCTTATATGGAAGTCCTCCCTAGCTCTGACTGGATGAGTGCCTGCTGGGCCAGGGGTGAGGGCAGGCAGATGAAAGTCCTGTGCCAGCTGCCAGATTCAACACTGGGAGGTTTCTCTTGCACCTGCTGGCCCATCCATCAGCCCTTTTCTTGCCTGACTCTAGTAGCCAGTGCCGGTGGGGCTGAAGAGGTTGTGGGCTGGCGGGCTGGCAGCTCAGGGGTTGGCAGGCTGATAACAGAAGGGATGGGGTCAGAGTGAACAAAGCCTAGAGCCAGCCATCTGCCTCTGGGAAAGAAAGAAAACCAGACCTTCCCTAGGAAGGTCCAGCCCTGAGAAAAGGAAAAATCACAGCCCAGAGTCTAGGGTCACAGACCTCAGGGTCCAGGCGAAGGCCTCTCAGGGTCAATAGCTAAAGAGTGCCTTTATCTAGACAAAAACACCCCACACAGTTAGCTGAGCTGCTCATCTGGGGCAGGGTTGACCTGGGGACTGTTACAGTTCCTGAGAAAGAGATACTTGCTAACGGCCAGGTTTTGCAATAATGGAACTAGAAGCAATCTCCCTGTCATCAGAGAGTGTATGAGAGGTGGTTCAATCTGTAACTGAGGATGCTGCAGAGGTGACCGACCCTCAAGCTCCTCCAACCTCCCAAAGCAAAAGGGAGCACAGTGCAAAGAGAGCCAGACTTCAATTAGCATATTCATTCTCTGAGGGCTTGGGGAGCCTCTGTGTGTGAGTGTGTGAGAACAGTCACAAATCCAAGGGCATAGAGAAGAGAGAAACCTGTACTGCCAGGCTCAAGAGACAGAAAACATAATAGCTTACAGCAACACGGTGCTTGAAGCCCATCTCACCATGATCTGTGACACTCCAGGGTGGGCAGGTCCCTGAGGATGAGCCCTTCTGAATTAAACATTTGGGTTTTAGAATCAAGAGACTATGGTTTGAATTCTGACTCTGCCACTTCCTGGGCAAATTACTTTGCCTCTCTGTCCTTCCATCTTTCCTCCTGAAAACCACGGAGGCTCACAGTTCCACTGACTTACCAACCTAGATAGTATATTCAAAAGCAGAGACATTACTTTGCCGACTAAGGTCCGTCTAGTCAAGGCTATGGTTTTTCCTGTGGTCATGTATGGATGTGAGAGTTGGCCTGTGAAGAAGGCTGAGTGCTGAAGAATTGATGCTTTTGAACTGTGGTGTTGGAGAAGACTCTTGAGAGTCCCTTGGACTGCAAGGAGATCCAACCGGTCCATTCTGAAGATCAGCCCTGGGATTTCTTTGGAAGGAATGATGCTAAAGCTGAAACTCCAGTACTTTGGGCACCTCATGCAATGAGTTGACTCACTGGAAAAGACTCTGATGCTGGGAGGGATTGGGGGCAGGAGGAGAAGGGGACGACAGAGGATGAGATGGCTGGATGGCATTACTCAATGGACATGAGTCTGAGTGAACTCCGAGAGATGGTAATGAACAGGGAGGCCTGGTGTGCTGCTATTCATGGGGTCACAAAGAGTCAAACACGACTGAGCGACTGAACTGAACTGAACTGAACTGAACCTACAACAAGGGGTTGTAGGATCTAAGTCTTGCACAGTGCCTGGCACCTAGGAAGCTAGGCTCCATAAGTGAAAACTGGCATTTGTGAGAGCACAGGAGCATGGGGCTGGACAGTGGCATACAGGGACAGGAGGCATGGGGTGGGGGGCATTAGCTGCTGTGCCAGCCCCAGCCCTTCCCAGAAAGTGCCCCATACCACACACAGGTATACATGTGTACAAGGCTGAAAGTTATCCTACCTGCCTTGAAGAGTACCTCATTTACCCCTGCGATAAGCAGCACTAAGCTGTGCTGAGCATTACCAAGGTGGTCCTGACACGGATTCTTCTCCACGTCACTGCCCACCTGGCCAGCTCAGGCTGACTGCTTAGCCTTTCAGGACCTCACTGGATCCATGCCAACTGCTTTGACTTGCAAAAGCTGCTGGGGAGGACAGTGCCGAGCAGTCAGAGAGGTTCCTGCCAACTTCACTGAGACCTGACCGTCCCCAGTCATCAGTGGCAGCAGGCCACCTCCACTGACAGTCAGTTTACACTGTCCTCAAGCATCGCTTGGACCGAGTCCTTACTCAAGAAAAACTGCCTTCTTTTCATTCAATAATTACTCTGGGGTCCAAGGGAAATTCATCTTGATGTGGGTTCTGGAGTTGAGGTCTTCCTCTTTCCAGTGGCTACATGCTGCTGCTGCTGCTGCTAAGTCGCTTCAGTCGTGTCCAACTCTATGTGACCCCACAGATGGCAGCCCACCAGGCTCTGCCATCCCTGGGATTCTCCAGGCAAGAACACTGGAGTGAGTTGCCATTTCCTTCTCCAATGCATGAACATGAAAAGTGAAAGTGAGGTCGCTGAGTCGTGTCCGACTCTTTGCAACCCCATGGACTGTAGTCTACCAAGCTTTTCCGTCCATGGGATTTTCCAGGCAAGAGTACTGGAGTGGGATGCCATCGCCTTCTCTGCCCTTAAGTTTTACCATTTGTAAAATGGGAATAAAAATGGCACCACTTTTGGGGGTTACTGCAAAATGTAATTACATTACAGTAAACATAAAGTTCTGGGCATAGTGCTTGCACATAACGCTTTCTCAGTAAGTGGATAATACATTTAAAATTTGTGGCTGTTGTTCAGCTGCTAAGTTGTGTTCAACTTTTGCAACCCCATGGACTGTACAACGCCAGGCTCCTCTGCCCTCCACTATCTCCTGGCGTTTGCTCAGACTCATGTCTGTTGAGCTGTTGTTGCCATCCAACCATCTCATCCTCAGTCACTCCTTCTCCACCTGCCCTCAATCTTTCGCAGCATCACAGTCTTTCCCAGTTAGTAAGTTTTTCCCATAAGGTGGCTAAAGTATTGGAGTTTCAGCTTCATCATCAGTCCTTTCAAAAAAATATTGAGGGTTGATTTCCTTTAGGATTGACTAGTTTGATCTTGCTGCCCAAGGGACTCTCAAGAGTCTTCTCCAACACCACAATTCAAAACCATCAATTCTTCGGCCCTCTGCCTTCTATATGGTCCAGCTCTCACATCCGTTCACGACTAGTGGAAAAACCATGGCTTTGACTATCTGGACCTTTGTTGGCAAAGTGATGTCTCTGCTTTTAGGTTTGTCATAGCCTTTTTTCCAAGAAGCAAGCATTGTTTAATTTCTTGGCTACAGTCACCATTCACAGTGATTTTGGAGCCCAAGAAAACAAAGTCTGTCATTGTTTCTACCTTTTCCCCTTCTATTTGCCATGAAGTGATGAGGATGCCATGATCTTATCTTTTTTTAATGTTGAGTTTTAAGCCAACTTTTTGACTCCCCTCTTTCACGCTCATCAAGAGGCTCTTCAGTTCCTCTTCACTTTCTGCCATTAGAGCAGTATCATCTGCATATCTGAGGCTGTTATTTCTCCAAGCAATCTTGATTCCAGCTTATGTGTCATCCAGCCGGGCATTTCACATGATGTACTCTGCATATAAATTAAATAAGCAGGGTGACAATATACAGCTTTGTTGTACTCCTTTCCCCATTTTAAACCAGTCCATTGTTTCATGTCCAATTCTAACTGTTGCTTCTTGACCTGCATACAGGTTTCTCAGGAGACAGTTATAAGGTAGTCCAGTACTAACATCTCTTAAAGAATTTTCCACTTTGTTGTGATCCACACAGTCAAAGGCTTTAGCATAGTCAATAAAGCAGAAGTTTTCTGTAATTCCTTTGTTTTCTCCATGATCCATCAAATGTTGGCAAATGTAATTTGTAATTTCCTTTCATTTTTCTTTAGGAAAAGCATTAAGAATTTCTCACCTGAGCCAGATCTCCTGTTTATTTGCCTAGATGCTGTCTTTGACAGTTAATGCTAAGGCCAACCTGTGAGTGATGGTATCCCTGAGACACACTGTAGATATTCAATGGCCTTTTAAAGCACATTGGTCTACCTACTACGTCAATACACTCTACCAAAAGGTCTCAAGACACCATTATTGTAGAATGGAAGTTTAACAGTCAGAAGAGTAGCCTTGAGGTATTGACCATTTACTACACATTTATCATTAAGAGCTGCTGCTGCTGCTGCTGCTAAGTTGCTTCAATCATGTCTGACTCTGTGTGACCCCATAGACAGCAGCCCACCAGGCTCCCCCATCCCTAGGATTCTCCAGGCAAGAATACTGGAGTGGGTTGCCATTTCCTTCTCTAATTCATGAAAGTGAAAATGAAAGTGAAGTCGCTCAGTTGTGTCCGACTCCTAGCGACCCCATGGACTGCAGCCCACCAGGCTCCTCCATCCATGGGATTTCCCAGGCAAGAGTACAGGAGTGGGTTGCCATTGCCTTCTCTTGATTAAGAGCTGAGTTTGCACTAAATACTTCATAGGGATTATTTCAATCTTCCCAACAATCTCACAGGCATGGCTATTACTATTGTCCCAATTTTACAGATGAGTAAAGCAGAAATTTCAAGGGGTCATCTGTCCAAGATCACATAATTAGTAAGTGAAAGAGCCAGGATTTGATCACAAGTCTTTCTGCCTCCAGAACCCCATCTCTTAAACATTGTTCAGATAGGTATCAGGACATAGTTACAAGACAAAAGTGAGGCTTAAGAGCTTTACAGAGCATGGATATAGATGTCTCTAGTTGGAGTCTCGCTGAATGACACAGCCTATGTGTCTGAGACAGCTCTTCCAAAACCTTGTTCCCTCCCACAGAGCCCTGGGACTAGTCTCCAAGCCACAGTTCATAGGCCCAGCCATGAGGCTAGACCCTTATCTGGCTCCTGGTTCTTGCACCAACCAGAGGCTACCTTTGTCCTTATCCATCCAGCACAGATGCCAAAAGCTGGAGATTCTCTGGGGGCCCCTTGTGGAGTACTTAAGGGTATGGCACTCTTGAGGATACTGGTGCTCTGACTCAGTAGTGGATCAAAAATTGCAAGTGGCCCTAAAAGCCTACCCTATAAACTATCCCACAGTCACTGGCCCACACTGCAGGAGCTGGAGATTCCCACGCAGAGGCCTCCAGACTTCCTCCAAAGGCTGCCTGCTCAGCCCCCCAGACCATCATCCACTCTCCCTCTTGTCCAGGCTCCATCTGCAGAGGGCATGATGGGCCAGTGAGCAGCTCCAAAGAGAGAGTCCAGAGAAGGAAAGCATGAGCGGGAAAAGACAGATAGACAAAGCTCCCAGCAGCAGCTGCTCAGGGAGGCTGGATTCTCACCTCTAATCTGCTTCTGCAGATTATGCATCATGCATTCAATGGGAGAGAAATACCACGATTTACATGACAAGGACCAAAGGAGAGGTTATGGCAAATCAATTCTGCATGAGGAGATAAAGCCCCATATTTAATGTATGCGGTGAAAGGTAGAAATTCAATTCTCATAACGTCAGATGAAGCTGATTAAAACTGACATTCATTATTAGTATGATGATTTTTCCCTCTCTTCTTGGACTTGAACAAACAAGCCCCATAAAGACGGGGTTGTAGAACACCACCGTGAATGGGCAAGTGAATGAAGAAAGGGTGGCTCTGGCCATTGCCACAGATGATCCCTCTGGAGAAGGAACTATGGGAATAGCACCAATTACTCTCGCTGAGGCTGGCAAAGAGCAGACAGTATAGCATGGCCTTGGGAAGTGCTGGCTGAGCCTCTGCAAGCCGCGTGGCCAGCAGCGAGTCACCTTTCCTCTCTGAGCCCATCTTCTTTTTGGCCAAATGAGAGGCAGCAGACTCCTGCAGTGCTCCCCAAAGCTCATCAGGAAAGGGGGTCTTTTAACCAAATATGTGAGGCTGTCCCACAGACCAGATCCTTCTCTGGGCCCTTCACAATGCACATTAGTAAAGTGAAGGCTCTAAAGAGTTGTACAGCAAAGAAACCCCTGTTGAATTTTGTTTAACCCTGGGTGGACTTCCCTGGTGGCTCAGATGGTAAAGCGTCTGTCTACAGTGTGGGAGACCCAGGTTCGATCCCTGAGTCGGGAAGATCCCCTGGGGAAGGAAATGGCAATCCACTCCAGTACTATTGACTGGAAAATCCCATGGATAGAGGAGTCTGGTAGGCTACAGTCCATGGGGTCACAGAGAGTTGGACACGACTAAGCAACTTCACTTCACTTTCTTAGATCAGGGTTGGCAAAGTTTTTCTGTACAGGGTCAGACAGTAAATATTTTAGGTTTGGCAGACCATACAGTTATTAATACAACCACTCAACTCTATAACTGTAGAGTGAGACCAGCCCCTAGACAAAAGTAAACAAAAAGGTGTACTCCCATAAAACTTTATTTAAAAACATAGCTGTGAGCCATAGTGGGTCAATCTTTGCCCTAGACCATGAACTACTGCAGCCCCCAACCTTCTTTTCCTTAACTAACAGGTCAGAAAGTGAAATGGGCAGGAGGTTAGGTCTAAATCCCAGTTCCGTTGGGCAGTAATTTTGAATCCTTGGGTAAATGAGCTCTGTTACAGCTCCTGGTACATAGATGGATGGGTGGGTGGGTAGGGTGTTCAACATGACAATTTACTGTAAGAATATACATAAAGCACTTACCACAGCAACTGTCACATAAATGCTCAATAACTATGTTGTTGAGGATAGGTCTTATTAATAATAATAATAAAGCAGTGGAGTGTTCTTTGAAACACCCTGAAGAAACAGTCTCTGAAAAGCCCCTTGAGTGCCCGCATTCTGTTAGGTATGGAATGGGAAGACCAGCTACCAGTGTGTCACCGGAGCCGTGGTGGCAAAGCCCTCTGGTGGAGTTTCCAGACTCTCATCATTAATTTCCCATCAGAGTTTATCCTCCCTGACCTCTCTGTCAGAGAAGTGTCTTTAGCTTCCTTTCAGCTCAGTTAATTATGCCCGGCACAGTGACCAGGCCACCAAATGAACTGCAGCTCAACTCACTGCCACCCTCCAGACTCAGCCCCACGGAGCCGGCTCAGGCAACCGGCTGAGAACAGCCACCCCACCGCCACACGCCCTGTCCAGATGGCCAACGTCCTGGGAGACCTCGGGGAGCTGGGAGCTATGCTAAAAATGTGTGCCCATCTAATGTAACAAAAAACAGTTCCTCGGATGTCTAGCAAAGCCTCATTTTTAATGATCTCATTGGAGGGGGTCACCTTGTTTCCAAAGTAGACATTGCATGTGTATCCGAATTTTTGAGCTGACAAGCAAAGGGATCTTGCCTTGGGACAGAGGAGGAGAGATGCCTGCTAGAGGTAATGGTAACCAGGAGGAAAAGGAGATGGGTATGAGAGCCACGTGTGTGCATGTTTGCATATGTGTGTGCATGCATGAGTGAGCATGTGTGTGCGTGCACAGCATACAGACTAGGGCAGCAGGTAAGACCTTGGGTTTTTGCTTGATTGGTCTAGGCTTAGGTTGAGTCCTGTCTTCTTCTTGTACTATGTTTATACTTGCAGAAGCAAGTAACTCTGGCACATGGTAGGTCCTCAATATATTATCACTGACTGATCAATTGAAACATTTGATAAATTAACAAACCTAGTAGCACAATAAAAAGCAGAGACATCACTTTGCTGACAAAGGTCCATACAGTCAAAGCCATGGTTTTTCCAGCAGTCATGTATAGATGTGAGAGTTGGACCATAAGGAAGGCTGAGTGCCGAAGAATTGATGCTTTGAAACTGGTGCTGGAGAAGACTCTTGAGAGTCCCTTGAACAGCAAGGAGACCAAACCAGTCGATGCTAAAGGAAGTCAACCCTGAATATTCATTAGAAGGACTGATGCTGAAGCTGAAGCTCCAATACTTTGGCCACCTGATGCAAAGAGCCAACTCACTGGAAAAGACTTTGATGCTGAGAAAGATGGAAGGGCGGGAGAAGAAGGGAGCAGCAGAGAATGAGATGATTAGATAGCGTCACTGACTCAATGGACATGAGTTTAAGTGAACTCCGGGAGAACAGTGGAGGACAGGGAAGCCTGGCTCACTACAGCCCAAGGGGTTGCAAAGAGTCAGACAAAACTTAGCAGTTGAACAACAGCAACTATTCCCCCACCCTTTTCCTTCCACTTCGGTCTGTTAGGCCCTCGTTGTGCTCTCCATCAGTGAACACCAAGCTGGCTGCTCTGACGTTGCCTCCTGGAAACCCTACTTTCTTCTCCCACCTCCTCACACCAGAAGCCCTCCATCAGTAAATCCTGCAGGCCTCTGTCTCTGGACCTGCCTGTCCAATCATACCCAAAGGCCCAGAACTTCCCTTTCTTTGCTGGCGTGGAGCTTTGTGGTTTCCTCTGCCCTTCTCTGCTGCTGTTCCTTTGTGAACCCTCCTTCCCCATGCCTCAGGGGGAACTCGTGCGCTGTGCCCTGCCTCTCTCCCCTGACACCCACGCTTTCTCTAGTTGACCCTGACCATTTTCTACCTGATAAAACTCTTTTTAATAGACAGCCCTTATTATCCTCCTAAGGGCTCTTTAAAGGCTTTAGAACATCTTTCCAGGAAAAGTTGTTACTTGGAGCAATAAATGCTGAATTTGTCGTGATAGCTATGCATTAGCCTTTGTACTGGATGGTGTTTGCATTTGGCAGAGTGCCTTCACAGGGGAATCAGGGCTGTGATGGAGGCCACCCAGAATGCAGGATCCAAGTCTCAAACTTTAAATCCTGGCTCCCCTCCTCCTGGCTGAGAAACTTCAGGCAAGGCCCTCCACCTCTCTGAGCTTCTGTTTCCACATTTGTAAAATGTAGTTGGTCTTGACCCTGGCCTTATCTAACTCAGGGAGAGGCCATGGGAATGAAATGAGATGATGAATTCAAAAAGAAGCCCTGTAAACCTTCAGGCATCATAATAACAGTAATTTCCTGCAGCCTGCTCTGTGCCAGGCTCCGCTGGAAACCCTCATGAAGGCTGTGAGTTTCCTTGCACAGTCCCCAGTTTAAGATGAGAAAAACTGAGGGTCAGAGAGAAGTGATGTAACCAAGGCCACCCAGACCATTCAGTCCCAGTTCCTTCCAGCTATGGAGTTTCCACTCTGCCACATGGTGGGCACTGGATGTTTTATGCCTCTAACGGAGGAATGACATCTCAGGGGGCAACCACCCTACTCGATAAATCCTTCTTGATTAACCATTTGAATGCATACGACATAATAAATAATGCAAATAAATCGATGCAGCTCCCTGCCCTCTAGGAGTTTTGGTGTAAGGCAAGCAGCAAACATTGCAGGAGACGGAGAACAGCAGTCTGACATAAAGGGGCCATAAACACGACAGGTCTTACGGGGTTTAGCAATCTTTTCTTAGTAAGGCCCTCATCAGAGTTCCTCTGCCAGCACCGACGGAGAGCTGAATGGCTGGCTCACCCTGACAACTGTTTTCATGTTCTTATCCCCATCATTCTGCCTGACCAAAGACTGGCTGGACTTATCTTCCTGTGACCCAGTTTTGAGGCAAAGGACTCCTAGGGAACATGATATGATAGGGGGCGGGGAGTGATCATTCCTCAACTTCAAACCTCCCTTGATGCCCCATGTTTGGAGAGGAGGGGCAAAATGGAGCGAGGATAGAACGAAGGTCTGCAGTTGGGCCTGCTGGTACTGGGCAGGATGCCCTGACCCAGGGTGAGGATGAGGTGGGTTACACTCCAGCTCTGAGCCTTCCTTCTAGATGGGAGCCTGGGTGTCATACTTCACTTCCCCAAATCCAAGCCAGACAACACCAGTGCCCCACGCTGCTCCATGAAAATCACTTCCCTGGTAAGTTCATTTGAGAAGCAGATGCGCGTCAGTTCATCAGGGGCCCTGGAAAGGCCTGCGTATGGGGGTCGACTTGACTGTGTCTAACAGTGCCTTCCAGTGAACCCTATTCATGTCCCGCAGAGCTAATGTCATCCGAAACTCAGTTGGAGAGAGAACGTCCTTTCTTTTCACATAGAAGGACACTAGGGGCAAGAGTGGGGGACAGATGGGACGGCTGCCTAGGATCAGTCGGTCAAGCACCAAGGCCCATATCTACTCCTAGAAGTTTCAGCAATAGCCCAGTGATTGGAAACAAAAGTACCCATAGGAGAAAAGCAGCCCAGCTCTAAGGAAGCAAACAAAAGGTCTCTGGGTAATTTAGCTCACATCTTCTTATATTTTAATATGTCATGAGTTTGGGCAGTTGTTTTGCCTATTAGATAAATAATAGCACAAGAGTTAGGGCTTCCCTGATAGCTCAGTTGGTAAAAAATCTGCCTGCAACGCAGGAGATTCCGGTTCAATTCCTGGGTTGGAAAGATCCACTGGAGAAGGGAAAAAGCTACCCACTCCAGTATTCTGGCCTGGAGAACTAGCCCATGGGGTCACAAAGAGTCAGACAGGACAGACAAACTTTCACTTTCACTTTTCACATACTTGCAGGTGTGCTTCCTGGGGCACACCTGCAAGTATCTTTTCAGAGCCGATGTGAAAAATGGGGTTGCAGTAGGTGACACGGACTATTTGTGCCCGACATCCTCTCACTTCTTCTGTGATAGAGAACCCAGATTTCTCAGGTTAGGTTCCTTGAACCCGTCTGTGGTGTAGTGTGCAGACAGAGGTTTACTGGGGAAAGACCTCAGGAGAGCCACCTACAAGCAAGTGTCTCCATCAAAATAGACAGTAAAAGCATCTGCCTACAATGCGGGAGACCCAGGTTCAATCCCTGGGTTGGGAAGATCCCATGGAGAAGGAAACAGCAACCCACTCCAGAGTATATATAGCACAAGTGTGTATATATATACTCATTGGAGGAGGGAATGGCAACCCACTCCAGTATTCTTGCTTAGGAAATCCCATGCACAGAGGAGCCTGGCAGGCTGCCGTCCATGGAGTTGTAAAAGAGTCAGACATGACTTGCAGCTAAACAGTAACAGGTATACTCTTAATGGCAACTGACATTCAGTCTCAGGGTCGGGGAGCAAAAGGGAGCAGTGTGGACTGGGGCTAACAGAGTTCTCTGACTACAGGGGCAGCCACTCCTTGGCCCCTGTGATTTCAATGACTGTACAGGTCAAATGGTATCAGCTCTTTTGATTTCTAAAGAGAAGCAGGATAGATTTAAATATTTCTAAAAATACATTTTTTTGCAGGCTGAATTTTGTCAACGGGTCCCTGGTCTGTGTGTGCTCGGCCCCGCTCCTTCATCCACGTCTGCCCCTCTCCTCAGATGGCCAAACACTAGCGCTGACGAGCAAGGGCAGAACCAGGCGGGTCAGCAGGAGGCAGAGGCGTCCCTTGCCCAGTTTGCTCTGCTCTGAGGGACTCCCCGCAGAGATGAATTAGGATAATAGTGCTCTGCAAACAGCAGTTTTCAACATAAATATTGCCAGGTTTGGGCTAGATATCAGCCCGGCCTGTAATCCAAACAAAAGAGACCATTGTCCTGTGATTATTTTTCCTTTGGACAAAAGCCTCTGAACACTTGGTTTCCCATTTTTAACCTCTGTATTTATGGGCCATGTTAATTTAATTCAGCAGCTCCGCCTTCCAATGAGGTTCAAAAGCGGTCGGGATTTGCATTTCATGATCTCAAAGCCTTTCTGGTCTGCCGGGGCTGCCCTGAAAGGGAGGCTTTGTCCTCTTCATCCTGAGAAAGAAGAGGACAGAAAAGCCACCCAAACGCTTTGACATAATACAAAACATCCTCGGCAGCTACACACATGGCTGCTCTTCTCCCAGAAACAGAGATGGCCTCAGAACACCTGGGAAGTTCTGGAACCACGTGTCTTGGCCCTCACAGCTGTGGGCTGGGCCCAGGGAATGGAGCTCTCCCTTTCCCAGGGGCTTGACCCAGGCCCACCTGAAGGTGACTGGAAGTATTGGCTGCTGGCCGGTCAGGCTGGGCCAGTTGTTCACTGGACCAGCTTGAGTCCCGTCCAGGCTGCCAGGCTGCCTTCTCTAGAAGCGGGGTCGGAGGGAGCCTTCCCTGAAGTCCACGCACCACTTTTTTCATAGTGTGCCCAGCATGGGGCTAACCGCTTCAGAAGCTGTCCCTCAGTTCAGCCTCACAACAGCTGGGATGGGATCTGTGACCGTCACATCACAGACGGGGAAACTGAGGCCCACAGATACAGAGTAAACTGCCCGAGGGCTCAAAGTCTCTTGAAAGGAAAAAGAATGGATTCTCTTTGGAAAGCAAAGTTGACTTTTTTCATCTGGCCTCAGAAGATGACTTTGATTTTGATTTCCATGACTAAAAATGGATTTTCATTTTTCTTTTTTAATGTAAATTTCTAACAGAACAAATCATCCATGAATGTATTCCAATATATTCTTTTACAAAATGTTACAGGTAAGGCTTCAAGCTCCTCAGACCATTCTGCTCCAGTCCTCACCCCCCCCCGATACCCACATCCCAAGTCTCTCATCCCCTCACCCAAAGGTAGCCCCTGAGAGCAGCTTCCACGTCAACCTTCTGCTGTTTTTCTGAACACTTACATACTATTTTAATGGCTATGCATGTTTGTAGTATTTGCCCCTTCTTAATAAAATGGTAATCATATTGTCTATATCTTTCTACAGGTTCCTTTTCGCAGTCAATAAGCTCTTGGAGAATATGGAATGCAGCCAGTCTAGAACTTTTGCAGTCTTCTTACCATGCTCCATGGTTCAGCCACACTGCGGTTCACTAAGCTGTTCAATGTTTGCACTCTCACACTCTGCAGGGCCAGGGCAGCCAGAGCCTGCTTCCTGGGGCACACCTGCAAGTATCTTTTCAGAGCTGATGTGAAAAATGGGGTTGCAGTAGGCGACACAGACTATTTGTGCCCGACATCCTCTCACTTCTTCTGTGATAGAGAACCCAGATTTCTCAGGTTAGGTTCCCTGAACCCGTCTGTGGTGTAGTGTGCAGACAGAGGTTTACTGGGGAAAGACCTCAGGAGAGCCACCTACAAGCAAGTGAGGAAGGCACAGTGGGCCTGCAATGCTCTTCCAGCCAGGCCCCAGTGGGCCCCTAGAGGAGCTCTGGAGCTGGAATGCCCCTTCAGAGTTGTCCCAAATTGAGGCAAGGGGGCCAGGAGTTTTTCTGCCTGCATAAGCCAGGTACTGGCAAAAATGGCCTCCTTCTGGAAGGGGGTGTGATCCTGGGCAAGGTGGTTCCCTGTGGCTCTGGGCAATGGCCAGAGAGAGCCACAGTGGTGTGCTCTCAGTCACCGATATTCCCAGATCTGGGGATGGGATGTCAGCCTTGAAGAGGGATCTTGGTCATGTGGCAGGGTATCCGCTACACCCACTTCTGAAAGAGGGACTCAATCTCCCAGGCTCCCCCCTCCCAGCTAAGTGCATGTGAAGAGCTTCTGACCAATGGGATCAGGCACTAATATGAGTAACTTCTAGGTTCAGCCATAGAGGGATCATCACAGACTCCTGTAGGAAAGAATAATTAACTTCAGTGCTATTTAGATCAATTGTATTTGAAGTTTCTCTGAAAAACAGCTGAACAAATATACTGACTAGTGTACCACATGATTGGGCATGCATTTTCAAATAAATTTAGTGGCTAGGGTACTACCAGGCCTCTTCCCCCTTACCCACATCTGTGCCAATTTACACCCCTACCTCAGAGTATGAGCATTTCATTTCATGGAAATGACTCTGTACTGAGCCATCTAACCTGGACCCATTTCTGATCTATTTGTAAGGGTTCTAGCAATGGGTAAGGATTCTCTCAGTGCATGGAACTAAGCAAGCTTAACTTGGCAGGAAACAGACCCAAACAGATCCTCCCCCTCCTCCCCTGCCTCTGTAAGCCATATTGGGCTTCCCCGGTGGCTCGGTGGTAAAGAATCCTCCTGCAATGCACAAGATGCAGGAGACTCGAATTTAATTCCTGGATCAGGAAGATCCTTTGGAGGAGAGTGTGGCAACCCACTTTGGTATTCTTTCCTGGAGAATCCCATGGACAGAGAAGCCTGGCAGGCTGGAGTCCACAGGGTCACAAAGAGTCAGACACGACGGAAGTGACTAAGCGTGCATGAATGCAAGCCATATGAGCTCCAGCTCCTGGCTTCCAGCTGGCTCGCCCCTCAAAGAACAACTGGGTAAATCAGGACCAGCGAAGCTGTATGAGTCTAAGCCAGAACTCTAACCTCAGAAACCTTGGCTCCAATCCCAGCTTGGCTGCTTTCTTGGGAGCCCAGGGAGATTCCTATGGGTCCTCTGTCTTCTCATCTGGAAAACCTGCTGGCCTGTGGCACAGAGTGGGCTCTTCACCCAGAGCTGGAACAGCCTCCAGTTAATCATGGTGCTTCTGTGGGTCACACAGCTGAGCTCCTGGGGGACCCCACACAGGAGGGCAGGCAGCATCAGGCTTGGCTGCCATTGCTGAGTAAATGATGGTTTTATTATCAAAACTTCGGGCAGAGTATCATCTTCTCAGCAGGCACCACTGAGTTTATTTACAGCACTGCCAGAATCAACCAGGAGACAAGGGCCATGGAGAAACAGCTCCAGGGAGGAAGGCAGTAACATTTCCTGAGGGCCTAGGATGAGCCAGGCGCTTACAAAACATCGCCTGATTTGATCTTCCCGACAACCTGCAAGCCCTTAGTCTAGCTGCTGCTGCTACTGTTACAGCCACGCCTTCTGGGAAACAAACTCACTCAGAAGGACAATGCAGATAATGAATTGTAGTTTATTACACCAGCGGGCCCAAGGCAGAGTCTCCTCTTAGCCAAAGACCCCAACCAGCATTTGTGAAAATCTTTTATACCCCATGTGTATGTGTCTGAACCCACCACCCCAAATTCCTTGAGACTTACATAAACCAAGGAAAGTACAATCCCAATAACCCCATCATTCAAGTGCTATGTGCTCATGTGCTCCGATAGTCAAACAATTAGCCAATAATCAATAAACCCGAGGTTACACTCTGATAGATACAGAAAAATTTATGGCCTGTCTGGAGGAAAGGGTGATTAGTGTGTGTTTTCTCTTAGGTGATGAGTAACCTAGATACGATCTTCAAGGTTCCCTTGTCTGGAGGGGGTCTTATCCTTCTGTTGTTTTCATAGGCACTAAACACAGAGTTCAGAATCCACTGGAAAGGTGGCCGAGCATCATTAGCATGAACAAGCCAAAGATGGAGTCCAGGCCCTATGAATTCCTTCTTCACTACTGCTGCTAAGTCACATGAGTCGTGTCCGACTCTATGTGACCCCATAGACGGCAGCCCACCAGGATCCCGTCCTGGGATTCTCTAGGCAAGAATACTGGAGTGGGTTGCCATCTCCTTCTCCAGTTCATGAAAGTGAAAAGTGAAAGTGAAGTCGCTCAGTTGTGTCTGACTCTTTGCGACCCTATGGACTGTAGCCTACCAGGCTCCTCTGTCCATGGGATTTTCCAGGCAAGAGTACTGGAGTGGGTTGCCATTGCCTTCTCCTTAGTCTAGCTACTGATAAGGAAATCGGGACCCAAACTGATGAACACAGTTGCTTGGGCTGATAGAGTGAGGCTTCAGACTAGCCCTGTGTGGCACCAAGATTCAATAATAAGAGCATTACTGCATACGTGCTAAGCTTCTTCAGTCGTATCCAACTATCTGTGACCCCATGGACTGTAGCCCACCAGACTCCTCTGTCCATGGGATTCTCTAGGCAAGAATACTGGAGTGGGTTGCCATTCCCTTCTCCAAGGGATCTTCCTGATCTTAGGGATGCAACCAGAGTCTCCTGCCACTCCTGTATTGTAGGTAGATTCATTACCACTGAGCCACCAAGTATAATATTACTACTAATAATATTAATAACTCTCATTTCCATGTCATATCTATATTGAGACATTGTTCTCAGCATTTTGCAAAAATCCACTACTGAAGTCTCAGGATGACTCTGTAGGGTAAATCTTCTAATTATCCCCAGTTTACAGATGAGGAAACTAAGACACAGAGTGGTTAAATAATTGGCCAAGGTCACACAGCAAGTAAAAGTTGGAGCTGGGATTTGAATGAATAGCCTTGTTTTGGGATCCATGTGCTTCTCCACATGTCCTCTGGGTTCACTTCCCTGTATTTGTCCTGAGACACTCAGCTTGCTATAGAATAATGGAGTTCAAATGGATTATGGAGAACATAGTCTAATTTCCCCCATTCTACAGATGGGCAAACTGAGACCCAGAGATGACATGATATTTGACCAATAACACACAGACAACAGCAACAATGCTCGGAGCAGAACTGAGATGGAAGAAATAAGCAGAAATCCATCACTAAGTTTAAAAGCAAGGTACTTTTCACCCTGAGCCTGTTTGTTTGTTTTTTTAATTTCAACAGATATGTGGTTCTCAGCAAGCTGGCGGTGGTGAAGGCCCCAGCAGGACAGGGGATCTGAGGGCAGCATCTGTGGGAAGAGGAACCGAGTGAAGCTGGCAGTGGCATGGAAGGCTGTAGGGGTTCTGGAAGCCAGGTGGGTGGCCAGACAGCCAGTCAAGCGCCACAGGGGGTGGATTTCTACCACACTGATTGGGCTAAGGAGTGCCTCTCCATGTTTACTCTCAACTAGTTGGAAATAGAAAGTGAATACCAAACGAAGAGGGGGATGGTGAGGTAATCACCACCAAGAAGTAGTAGAGGGTCACGGTTACAACGAGGAGTCCTGGGCCCGCTCCAACGTTGGTTCTCAGTATGACTACAGGCAATTGCTTAATTTCTCTACCCCTCACGTCTTGCACTGATAAAACCCTGATGGGCAGCATGCCTCGTCTACTGGGGAGAACTAAATCCGTAGACAGTTCTAAAGGGCATAACACACATCAGGCACAGAGTAAGCGCTCAAGAAACAGTTGCTGCTCTTGCTTCTTGTTGCTACTGTGACTAGCTGGGCACCGACCCTGTGCCCTGGTTCAGGGCATTATTATCATTTTCCTCACTCACCCACCTGCTGTGGTGGGTATATTATATCTAATTCACAGATGAGCAAATGGAGACTTGGAAGGACTGAGTAATTTGCACCAGGAAAGCAACTGACTTCTTCTTTCTTTCTTTCTTTCTTTATTTATTTATTTTTATTTATTTTTTTCTTTTAAATTATTTATTTTTTAAATTACAATACTGTATTTGTTTTGCCATACATTGACATGAATCAGCCATAGGTGAACACAATCTCCCAATGCCGAATCCCCCTCCCACCTCCCACCCCCTATCCTCTACTTGATCATCCTGTGCATCAGCCCCATGCCTCCTGCATCCTACATTGAACATAGATTAGCATTTCATTTCTTACAGGAAAATATACATGTTTCATTGCCATTCTCCCATACCATCCCACCCTTTCCCTCTCCCTCAGAGTCCAAAAGTCCACTCTATACCTCTGTGTCTCTTGTTGTCTCACATATAGGGTCATGACCCTATATGCAACTGACTTCTTAATGTGAGCAGTTTACGTGGAGCCCTAGCTCTCTGTGTGCAGTGTTCAGGATGGTACTGATAAATGAGGACGTAGCCAAGGGTGCTGGGAAAGTCAACAGAAAAGGGAGGTGGGGGAGAGACGCAGAAGGCAGACTTCAATGCAAATGCAAATGACCTTCATTAAAATGGGGGAATTTGGAGGGGTCTGATTTTCTCCTTTAGCCCCACCATTCTCCACACTTCTCTGCCCCGCTCTGGCTCAGAAGCTGACTCTGCAGACTCCCTTGCCCTCCAGGCCAACAAGAGGCCTTGCCTGACACAGAAGGGATAAAGGAGAAAGAGGGGTTGGGGAAGGGGCTAATTCCCCAGCTCCCTCCCTGCCAAACTGTCTCATTCTTCATCTTGAGGCCAAGGCTCCTGTCGGGGAGCCCCTTGTCCAAGGCTACAGCTTTCTCCCCTCAGCCCTCAAGCCTGGGGCTTGGCACAGCTCCTGTTTTCCTTATTGGTTCCCTTAACCCTGTTTGTGCACTTGTAAACAGTCCCTTGATTAAGCCCTCTCCAACCAATACTTTTTGGTGTACCACCTGCCCCCTACCAGAACCCTCATCTGGGTAATAGGGTTCCAGGGAGCTTATGGTACAGAAATGTCACTTGAGTCATTCCGATTCTCCTGGAGGCTGTCTAGGGAACACTCCCAACACTTTTAGTGAGTTCTCAGGGTAGTCAACAGCTTCCTGAAGGCCTGTGGCTCAACCAGCGCTGATTCACTAGTTCTTCAGGGTTTTCCAAGCTTCCTCAGCCCCAGGGAGACAGGGAGTCTTTGCAGAAACAAACTCCCATGAGTCAGTGTAAGGGCTGCCTGGCAAGGTCTGAGTTGACCTGCTAGCCAAGGGCAAGTTCAGTGCCAGTGATCTCCAGGACTGGCAACCCTCCTCTCATAGTGTTAATAAAGAGGCAGAGGTGACAGAAGAGACACAAGGGTAGCCTTATTTTGTATTCTTGCCTCCTTTTAAGAAGACAGAGAAGCAAAGGGAGAGCCTCTCTTGGGGCTTTAGTACAGCTGGCCAGAGTTGCCTGTCTGGAAAAATTTAGTACAACAAGAAAAAAATTAAAAAATGAAAGAAGTGCCCCAAGAAAATACAGAGTAGGTAGAAACTGTGGCACAGCCAGAAACAAATGAAGCCAGATCAAGACTATAACTTCTGGGTTTCAGTGGTTCTCTTCCTTTCCGACCTTGCTCTTTCCAACCCCTGCCAGATTTGCCAAGGAAAAGCCTGCCAGGATCCTGCAAACAGGTGAGAGTGCACCTGGTGAGGTGAGGCTAGAGGCCGTGGTGGAATGCTAGAGATGAACACACCAACCAGCACCACAGACTATGTGGGGATGTGGCTCTGGTGGGCCAGATGGCTTAACTGCAGGGTTGGCACAGCTGGGCTCTAGGAAAGGTAGGTCTTTTCTTCTCAGTCTGGCAGAGAATACATGATCCTCTGATCACCAGAGGCCAATCTTTTAAGGCCCTTGCTATCCTCTGCCCCATCCCACAGAACTGATGGCAAAGGCCAAAGGTCACAGTCTAAAGAGATGGCCTTCTCACCACATCTGCCTCACCCTGGTGGCCTGCTGCAGCTTATTCTTGATTCATGGGCATTCTTGGTGCCAGAAGTGGCACCAGGGGAGCAGCCACCAACCTTTAGGGGGCAGTGGGTTCCCTGGAAAGGGTGGGGATTTGGGTGTCACGCTGTCTGGGTTTGCTTCCAACTCTGCCACTTGGGCAAAATGCCTACAAGTTTTTGAGTACTTTCCATCTACCAGGTAGGATGCCAGAAGCATTGCATGAAATTCCCTCATTTAATCCTCATGAGAACTCATATGACAGTCCCATGAGTTAAGTTGGGTTGTCCCTATTATCTAGGTCCAAGGTCCCAGACAGAGCATGCGAGAACTCAAACATCAGATCTTCGTTTTCAGAATCTCTGCACTCAACAGTTCTGCTCTCTGTATTTCATATAACCTCTTGGCACTTCAATTTCCTCTTCCAAAAATAGGGTACAAGCAGCTACCTCGGAATGAAATAACAGCGGAAAGGACCTAGAAACATCACCATAATAATAGCTTCCAGTTTTCGAGATTTATCACAGATTTACCATCCACCTTCAGACAGCCCATCCCAGGGACAGGACACTGATCCCAGCAGCAAGAAGTCATTCTGATTCACCAGCAGTTTTGAGAATCCACAGATTCGCATAAGAAAAAAAAGATATTTCTTGATATTCTTTGGACAACATTGGATGTCAGATCTCTCCTTTTAACTTGCCCTCAGTTTTATGTTGTTTCTCAAGGAAAAATCTGTCCATCCAGGGTGTAAGGGAACAAGCTTTTGACCACCAAAGGAAACGTAAATTGGTATAAAAATTCCTGGAAAGCAAGTCAGCCATGAGCACCACAAGTAGTTTTTTTGTTTTAAGTTCATAGTTTTTACCCACTTCTAGAGATGGATCAGAGACCCATTTCTGATCAGAAATTCCAAGTAAGATTTATGTTCAAAGATGCCTATTAAAATAGTATTTATTATTTTGAATAAAACTGAAAAAAGCCTAAATGTCCAATGATAGATAATGGGTTAGATATAGTATATTTACAGAGTGTTATGCCTTATTGGTTAGGTAAGTTATGGTTCTTCTAATAAAATTACCCCTGAGCTATTAAAAATGTTTGAAAAGAACATCTTATCACGGGAGCATGAGAATACAAGTTAAAAATCAAGTCACAAAACTATATATACAACATGACCCCAATTTAGATGCAGATAGAAGGGAAGAAAGAGAGGGAGAGAAGGAAGGTGAGAGGAGATGAGGGGAGGGAAGGGGAGAGAGAAAGGGAGGAAAGAAGGAGGGAGGGGAGGGAGGGGGAGGTATGGATCACGGGGGATAGGAAAAGAGACATTCTCAAATTTACAGAAGATATATCTAAAATATGCTTTTCTTCTCAGTAACAAGTCTAGAAATAATTGATTTTTCCTTGTAACTTTGTATTTTCCAAGTTCCCTACAGTGATTACTGGTAAGTTTCAGAAGGAAGCAGGGGTGGAGACCATCTCTGCCAGTGACGAGTCCTACCTAACTGACAGCTTCTGCTGGGCTTCACCCATGGCTCATTCAGAGCCTTCTGTGCAGCTCGCTCCTGAGCCACGTGGAGCTGAGAATAGCGAGCGTCAGTGCATTCAAGAGGCATAGAGTGGGCATGGTGAATGGACAATTTTCCGGTGCATCTCTCTGTACCACAAAAGCGATTCATCGTCTGGGACTAGTTCCAGGAAACGCTCATCTGCTCTGAGCAGCAGCTGGCTCCAGCACCTGCACACCTCTACCTTATTCCCAGACCTTCAGACATGAAAGCGAGGAGGGATGACAGGCAAGCCCGTTCACCCCCGGACTGGAAATGATCCCTCTTGCCAAGGGTGTCGCCGCCAGTCACATCTCAGGGACAGGCCCAATAGGGGCATTTGGTGGAAGAAACAAGGAGCTGTGGGCAGGTGCAAATGGATTTTCCACAGTGAAGTCACGGGAGGAAAAATCCCACCGATACAGACAAAATGATAAGTCCGACCTGTTACTTTGGCCCATCACCCAGTGCGGCCACAAGGCTTTTACAAATGCTCTCTGTCTTCCCATCTGGCATGGTGCTATAAAAATTTAAATGAAATACCAAACACACACAGCACCAAATTACTATCATCATCACTCTCTCATGGAAACAAGAAATTCAGCTAACTGAACTCTCTCTTGTAAACTGCATTTTAATGAAGCTCACATTTATGTGTATTTCTAGACCCCAGTGTCTCCCCAGAAAGCATCATACATTATAGGGACCAGTTGGTGCTTTACAATCAGAACTTTAACTGTTTAATTTCCTCTCTGCTGATTACCTTCAGGGTTCACCTCTTGGGAAAAGACCATTTCTAATCCTAAGATATTAGAAAAGTAAAGGAATTTGGGTACCTGGGTTCTAACTGCAACTCCCCCACTAATGAGCTGAACCTCAATTTCCCCAACTGTAAAATGTCTACCATATGTTTCGGGATCAAGTGAGACATAAAGTGTAAACTATAGTGAATCCTCAAATGAATGTGACTAATGTTATATCATCTTCTATTCTCAGGGTTCAGCTGTAAACTTTCACAAAAGCCCTAAACGGAGGACCTTTTCTCCAGTTCCCCTTTCTACAACCTTCCAACACACAAAAAGCTGAGTTTCATTCTTAATCTTTCATCATGAATCTGAAATTTTAGAGGCTTTTGGGGGAGCTAGTTAATTAAATTTGATTTCTTTAACAGCAATTAAAATAATTAAAATCTTCTGGAGAAATAACGATCATTTAATACTAGAGAAAGAACATTTATTTTTTAAAAAATGAAGACTTTTGATTTTACTCTACCTGTCAGTTCAGTTCAGTCACTCAGTTGTGTCTGACTCTGCGACTTCATGAATCTCAGCACGCCAGGCCTCCCTGTCTGTCACCAACTCCCGGAGTTCACTCAGACTCACGTCCATCGAGTCCGTGATGCCATCCAGCCATCTCATCCTCGGTCATCCCCTTCTCCTCCTGCCCCCAGTCCCTCCCAGCATCAGGGTCTTTTCCAATGAGTCAACTCTTCGCATGAGGTGGCCAAAGTATTGGAGTTTCAGCCTCAGCATCAGTCCTTCCAATGAACACCCAGGACTAGTCTCCTTTCAGTTCAGTTCAGTTCAGTAGCTCAGTCATGTCCAACTCTTTGCAACCCCATGAATTGCAGCACGCCAGGCCTCCCTGTCCATCACCAGCTCCCGAAGCTCACTCAGACTCACGTCCATCGAGTCAGTGATGCCATTAGGATGGACTAATCTTGAAACAGTGTCAGACTTTATTTTTCTGGACTCCAAAATCACTGCAGATGGTGACTGCAGCCATGAAATTAAAAGACGCTTTCTCCTTGGAAGAAAAGTTATGACTAACCTAGAAAGCATATTCAAAAGCAGAGAAATTACTTTGCTGGCTAAGGTCCGTCTAGTCAAGGCTATGGTTTTTCCTGTGGTCATGTATGGATGTGAGAGTTGGACTGTGAAGAAGGCTGAGCACCGAAGAATTGATGCTTTTGAACTGTGGTGTTGGAGAAGACTCTTGAGAGTCCCTTGGACTGCAAGGAGATCCAACCAGTCCATTCTGAAGGAGATTCGCCCTGGGATTTCTTTAGAAGGAATGATGCTAAAGCTGAAACTCCAGTACTTTGGCCACCTCATGTGAAGAATTGATTCATTGGAAAAGACTCTGATGCTGGGAGGGGTTGGGGGCAGGAGGAGAAGGGGACGACAGAGGATGAGATGGCTGGATGGCATCACTGACTCGATGGACGTGAGTCTGAGTGAACTCTGGGAGTTGGTGATGGACAGGGAGCCCTGGTGTGCTGTGATTCATGGGGTCGCAAAGAGTCGGACACGACTGAGAGACTGAACTGAATTGAACTGAATCTTGATATACTTGTGGCTACCACACAGGGCAGTCCTCCATCCAGCAGAGGGCTCCCTTTTTTCTTGGACAATCAGGAGCACACCTTCCCACACATGGTTGATGCAACTGCCAGAAAAGGTACACACCCTCAGCGTCCTCTCACCCTCAGACAACTGGACAATGCTGTCCTATAGATAGCTTCAGGCTCACCAAGTTTCATCCCAAGTTAAACAGTTTCATTCCAAGTTAACCTGTCAAAATCAACACTATTTCAAACTAAAGCAATAGGACTGTTCCATGGGAACCCCATCATAGCACTACTGTTCCAGGCTAACTCATGAAAGGGCCCAACTCTAGGATATTCTTTAAAAATAGTACTGGTAGCAGCCTAGTCCCATAAAACCAAAATTACTTTAGTTTCATTAAAGGCCCAACAAGGTTTTTGCAGTCAGCCAAGAAAGTTATCCCCAAATTAAACATTCCCTGGAACACACATTTGGAGTTTGACACAAGAAACTTAAAAGCCAACTGTAGGGACACAGCACATGCTGCAGGGATTTGCCAACAATGTCTAACTTTTTTGCAGCAAATAGCTTGCTTCTGATCACAGCAGCAAATTTGGATAAAGCACGTTAGCAGTGTATATCCCTCTGATGGATGAGAACAGAGCCTGGCAATTTGCTGATCAAACTCCTTACAAACCAAATCTCCCAAGTGATTGCTATCTAAATAAGAAATATTACAGATGGAAGGACATTTAGATAGTACAACTCCAACTTCTCCATTCTGCAAGTGAGAAAACTGAGGCCCAGAAAGGTGAAGGGTCTTACTCAAGGTCACCCAGATATGAGCTGAATCTGAATGCCAGACCCTCTCTCAGAGGTGTGCGGCCTCTGCATCGCTCAGCCAGCAGGCTAGTTCCCTAGATCCATGCCACTTCCCTTCTACTTCCTCTACTCTAACACTGAAAGTTCTGCAGCCAAAATTCAAAGCCAATCAACCCCAAGAGCAGGACTGTAAATATTTTTGCCAGGCCCCCAATCCCCTCACAAGAGCAACAGAGCTTGGGTTCAGTGAGAAGGACATACTTTTAAAGCAGGGATGGCATTTTTTTTTTCAAACAAACAATCCCATTAGAGTGTAGCCTGCAGTCAGCTCATGATGGAAATGGGTGCTCTGGGTGGTTTTGGCCCAGCACTAATCAGGTTCTGTGCTGGATCCTGGGGGACCTGGATTACTACCGTATGAAACAGAGAAATGCTTCCATTAGCCCTTAAATCTTTCCACTGAATTCGGAGGTTTTCATCCCGAGGAGAGACATTGCTTGCCTGTTGGCTTCTTTTCTCCAGGTTAATCTGCATCAGTTCAGCCTTCTGTCCACTCAGGCAGTGCCGCCTGCCCGCTCCCAGGGGCACAGTGATGGTCCCCTGACTTCCAGAAAGGCTTCTCCTTACTGTTGCAGTCTCAATACAGCCTTTGCCTACACCTGGTTCCTCCTTGCTGCTGCTGCTAAGTCGCTTCAGTCGTGTCGGACTCTGTGCGACCCCATAGATGGCAGCCCACCAGGCTCCCCCGTCCCTGGGATTCTCCAGGCAAGAACACTGTAGTGGGTTGCCATTTCCTTCTCCAATACATGAAAGTGAAAAGTGAAAGTGAAGTTGCTCAGTCGTGTCCGACTCTTTGCGACCTCATGGACTGTAGCCCACCAGGCTCCTCCATCCATGGGATTTTCCAGGCAAGAGTGTTGGAATGGGGTGCCATTGCCTTCTCCAGTTTCCTAAATGTCCCTGTTGCTCTCTCTTGCCTCCAGAACACACAGGAGATGGAGAGAAAGATGGAGATGAGGATGGGGGTAGGGATGGAGGTGGAGAGAGAGAAAGAGATGGATTTGGAGAGAGGGAAAGAGATGGAGATGGAGAGAGAGGTAAAGATGGAGGTGAAGACAGAGAGAGAGAAAGACGGACCTGCCTGTTTGCTCATCTATCTGTCTTGTATGTCTGCATGTATACATGCTATTCTCCCATCTCCCTGATCACCAACTCTCCTTTACATCTAATTAACTCCATATCTGTCCTTCCAGACTCAGCTCTCTCTGGAAGCCTTACACAGCATGCTCTCCCAGAGAATGGAGCAACCTTCACACAGAATCTGAGGATTTCTACTTTCCCCTATCATGGCATTTACCACACACCACTGTAATTGTCCATTTTTAAGTCCTGGCCACTAAACTAAGGAAAGCAGAGAAGCCAGTGGTTTGCAGTCACTCCATCTGCTGGGCAACACTGCCTGAATTGCCATGTGGAGAAGCAAGTTAAAGTGCATATTGAGCTCAGTATGAAATGATACAAAATGGTCAAGTAGCCATGTCTGCCAAGGGCATGGGATTAGAGTGGGGACAGGTAGGTTAGTTGAGCAAATTGAGTGTGAGCTGCCTAAAGGCAGGGCCAGTGTGTGTGTGTGCTTAGTCGTTCAGTTGTGTCCAACTCTTGGCAACCCCACCATGGGATTCTCCAGGCAAGAATACTGGAGTGGGTAGCCATTCTCTTCTCCAGGGGATCTTCCTCACCCAGGTTGAGCCTGGGCCTCCTGCACTGCAGGTGGATTCTTTACTGTCTTTGTAGCTTTGGTACACATAGCACAGTGCCTGAAACAAAGTTGGTACTCAATTAATATTTGTGCATGAATGAACAAGGAGTATACTATCTGCTACTTATTGAGGGTTCCTTCAGTACTAAGTGTCATCCTAAGTGTTTTAGATAGTTATTTAATATTCAGAAAGTGCCTACAAGGTTATAGGTATTTCTAGTCCTGTACAATAGATGTCAAATCAAGACATGGTCAGACGGTAAAGAATCTGCCTGCAATGCAGAAGGTCTGGGTTTGATTCCTGGGTTGGAAGATTCCCTGGAGAAGGGATTAGCAACTCACTCCAGTATTCTTGCCAGGGAAATCCCATGGATAAGGTTATAGGTATTTCTAGCACTGCACAAAAGATGCCAAATCAAGATATGGCTCAGACAGTAAAGAATCTACCTACAATGCAGGAGACCTGGGTTCAATCCCTGGGTTGGGAACATTCCCTAGAGAAGGGTTTGGCAACCCGCTCCTGTATTCTTGCCTATAAAATCCCACGGACAGAGGAGCCCAGTGACCTACAGTCCTTGAGGTTGCAGAAAAGTTAGACACGACTAAGCAACTTTCACTTTCACAAAAGATGTCAAATCAAGGCATGAATTAAGCAGGTGGATGGCTCAGGATCACATAGTAATGGACCCAGGATTTGACCCAGCTCTGTCTAATCCCATAGCTATTGCTCTTTCCACTTAGCTACATGTAGAAAAATAAGAAGCATCCTCTGAATACTACACTCAATGTCCCAGGCTAGGAAGTGCCATATGTGGGCCACTATGAGGGTTCTTCAGGAATCAGAGTTGATACGGAGAACATTCCTGGGCAAAGAGGCTTTTTCTCAGCGTGGGATCTTCATGAGACCAAGCCACGCACATGTCAAGACTCCAGTTAAGACCCAGGTATGGAGTTGTCGAGAGAAGGAGGTGAGGCAGGCTTGTAAAGACTGATGAAGGCTAAGGATGCTGTCCAACTTCTCACCAAGCCTGTGTTTCTCTTTCCCTCCAGGGACTAAGTATCCATCTAAGTAATAAGGGGGTTGGGCTTGCCAGTGCCAATGTTTCTTCTATCTCAGGCAATTTATATAGGCCTTGGAGAAAAAAATACAGAAACAAGCACAAAACATACAGAGAGATGCCAGAGTCACTTGTTGAAGACGTATTATTTCCAAAACTAAACCGAGCATAACATGGTTTACAGTTTTGGGGTCAGATTGAGTCTGTATCCTAGCTCTTCATCATACCAGCTGTGGATCATAGGTGTATTACTTTCTCTCGGAATCTCAGTCTCTTCACCTATGAGATGGGGTCATTTGGTCAGTGGTTTTCAAACGTGGTTTGGAACAGCAGCATCAGTGCACCTGGGAGCTTGAGAGCAAAGTTTCAGGCCCAACTCAGACCTGCTGAACCAGAAACTCTGGGGACAGGGGCTGGCACCTTGTGCTTTAACACGCCTTCCAGGAGACTCTGATGCAGTAAAACTTGGGAACCACAGAGTTAGGCCAGTGAATTTCCAGCTTTTTCCGCCACCACCCATTATACGAAATTTACTTTTCACTACAACCTAGTACTCACACATATTATGTTCATAACTGAGACATAGTTTCATAAAACATTCTTCCTCTGGCTTCTTGCAACGCTCTCTGATATTTAATATGCCATGCCATTCCATTCCACTCTAGTTCACATCATTCTATCCCGCATCAATCCACTTCAAACCATTCCATTCCACTCCATCCCATCCCATCCCATCCCACTCCATTCCATCCCACTTGATTTCATCCCATTCTATTCCATTCCATTCCATCTTATTCCAGTCTCCATTGTTTCCTTTTTCAAATGCTGTTTTCAACTCATCAAATTGATTTCATGACCATGTAATGTATCACAAGCTATGGTTTTGAAAGAAACAGTGACCTAAGCAGTCCCTCCCAGATTGGGCTGATCAGAAGACAAGTTTATAAAATACCTGTCACATTGCCTAATGCATACTGTGTTTTCAAATTAATGGTAGCTTTCATCATCATCATCAACACACTATGCAGCAGGCAGAAACTTATTAAGTATTTTAGTGAAATGAAACTCATGATAATGTCTCAAACCACATAAAACGCACAAGTCCCAAACCTCTGTTTTTGAATGTGCTTATGCATAAATCCAAGTTCATCCTTTCCTAGGAAATCCCTGGGAAAGTTATAATTACTCTGATTCTTGGCAATAAAATAATTATAGCACTAGAAAATCCCTACGGAGGTGTGCTGGCAACGGCCGAGTGAGAGGGGAGGCGGGGTCAGAGATGATCACTCTGTGGGCGCTGAGAAGGGAGTCTCTATGGTGCACTGAGCTCTGACGGGTAAATTTCAACTTTCCCGTGGCATTTACTCAACACTGTCGTTGCCAACAAAACAGATCTCCGCTAAGGGGACCAGATGGCCGCAAAGGAGCCAAATGGGAAGGTGCTGGTTACAAATTTACAACCGCAGCACCTGAACTCTGCAGACGGAAGCTGCTGCAGTGCTAATCGCCCCCTCCTGGAAAATCAGACCTGCATTTAATACTAAGGACCTGAAATGATGAATCCCATCAGAAGTATGCTGTAAGTCTCAACTCCCTTTACTGCAGGCAGAAGGAAATGAGGAGTATAAAACCTCACCCACCAAACGAGGGGAGAACCTCTCTCCCAGGATTGCTAGGTGAGATTCACCTATCTCGAGAGTTCATTTTTGATTCCCAGTCCCTGCAACCATGACTTTTAGTTATGATTTCTAACACCTACTCTTTGGAGGTTACTCAGTATGTGGCAGCAGGTGACATGATGAACTTCACCTGTTGGGTCTAGTAGGCTTGTAAATGAAAATTTTCAGATGAGGACAGAAGCTCAGAGAGACTGTCCAAGGTCATAGAGCTGTTAAACAGGGAAGTTAGATTTGATCCAGGTCTGTGCCTTCTAGGCCTTCCCTGGTAGCTCAGACAGTAATCTGCCTGCAATGCAGGAGCCCTGGGTTCGATCCCTGGGTCAGGAAGATCCTCTGGAGAAGGGAATGACTGCCCACTCTAGTATTTTTTGCCTGGAGAATTCCATGGACAGAGGAGCCAGGCAGGCTACAGTCTATGGGGTTGCAGAGTCATATACAACTAAGCAACTTACTATTTCACTGTTCACTTTTTGGCTTCCAAGCCCATATTCTTTATCAGTCAGAGCCTACTTCTTCAAACTCAGCTGAACTGGGTCCCCAGAGAGAGGGAGAAGAGGAAGGAAGAAGAAAAGAAACCAGGATTTGTTGCGTACTAACGGTGTGAAGTGCCCCATTGGCTAGGTGTGTTACAGAAATTTTCTAGGTCACAATCTTTCAGATCAAGATTATTATCCCCTTTTCCAGATGAGAAAACAGAAATAAAGAAAGGTTAAGTATCTTGCCCAGGGTCACACCATTGAAAATGAAAGAGCCAGACTTTTACTCCCCAAGTCTAAACCTCTTGTTTCTTCACTACTGCACGCTGACTAGAATCTTGGAAGGGCTTCTCTCCACTTCAGACCACTTCTAAGTTACTGCGGCAATAGTCATCATGAACCATAACTCAGGCTAGAGCCCTCTCTTGCTCTAAAACATTCTATGGCTCCCAAGTACCTAAAGAATAAAGCCTCAGACTGACTTCAGGATCTCCTCAGTCCAGATCCAAGTAGTCTGGCCAGTGTCTATTTGCAATACTGCTTCTCAAACACAAAGAGACTTCCCACATCTCCCTGGCCCAGTCTATCTTCCATATCAGCACCAACACATTCTTCCTAAACTATGGCTTGATTACACCACCCCTTTGCTTGATGGCTGGATGGCATCACGGACTCGATGAACGTGAGTCTGAGTGAACGCCAGGAGATGGTGATGGACAGGGAGGCCTGGCGTGCTGCGATTCATGGGATTGCAAAGAGTCGGACACGACTGAGCAACTGAACTGAACTTTGCTTGAGCACAACTCTAAGGAGACATCTGTTACATCACTGCCATCACTTGCCCTTCCTCTGGTAACAGACATGATTGTCCTCCTTGGGGTGAGCCTGTGACCACGCCTGGACAATCAGAGTGCCACACCCCTCATACTACCAAGATTACTTCCGGTGTGGGCAAGTAACCTGGGCCAGCACAATCAATCTGCTCCGAGCTAATCTCAGGATCTTGGCTCAGGCAAAAGCACTCACTGTTTGGGGGAATTGAACTGCAAGGACATTGGTAATCGGTGTGCCACCAGACGGGAGATTGCATCTGAGAATGCAGCGTAGAGAGGAGAGAGGCAAAAACTCTTAATGACACGATGTATCATCCTTGGATCAAGTCTGGCCTGAAACTTCTTCATCTGGAGATGATTCTGTGACATAAGCTAATACATTTCTGCTATGCCTGAGCGAGTTTGGGCTGGGCTTTCTTACCACTTGAACCTGGCAGTCTTCTTATGATGGGAAGCTTTCACTGATGGAGCACTTTCCTGTCTTCAGCATGAAATTCAGTCTAAGGGACCGTGAAGCCCTGAGCAGTCAGGACCCCAGCCTCCATTTCCAAGCTCATCTCCTACCACGTCCCCTCCCCTCCACCCTGCGTCATCACACATGCTCACACACTCAAGCCTCCCGGCCATGGCCCATGCTGCTCTCTGCCTAAGTTACTCAGCCCAAGGCACAAAGCTGGTTGATGCTAGATGGAGTTGAACCCCCACTCACCCATCTCATGTACGCAGGTCAAGAAGATTTGTATGGAAATCTGTACGCAGGCCAAGAAGCAACAGTTAGAACCGGATATGGAATGACAGACTAGTTCCAAACTGGGAAAGGAGTACGTCAAGGCTGTATATTGTCACCCTGCTTATTTAACTTATATGCACAGTACATCATGCAAAATGCCAGGCTGGATGAAGTGCAAGCTGGAATCAAGATTCCTGGGAGAAATCTCAAATATGAAGATGACACCACCCTTGTGGCAGAAAGCAAAGAAGAAATAAAGAGCCTCTTGATGAAAGTGAAAGAGGAGAATGAAAAAGCTGGCTTAAAACTCAACATTCAAAAACTAAGAACATGGCATCTGGTCCCATCACTTCATGGCAAATAGATGGGGAAACAATGGAAACAGTGACAGACCTTATTCTCTTGGGCTCCAAAATCACTGCAGATGGTGATTGCAGCCATGAAATTAAAAGATGCTTGCTCCTTGGAAGAAAAGCTATGACCAACCCAGACAGCATATTAAAAAAGCAGAGACATTACTTTGCTGACAAAGATTCATCTAGTCAAGGCTATGGTTTTTCCGGTAGTCATGTATGGATGTGACAACTGGACTATAAAAAAGCTGAGCACCGAAGAACTGATGTTTTTGAACTGTTGTGTTGGAGAAGATCTTGAGAATCCCTTAGACCACAAGGAGATCAAACCAGTCAATCCTAAAGGAAATCAGTCCTGAATATTTATTGGAAGGACTGATGCTGAAACTAAAGCTCTGATACTTTGGCCACCTGATGCAAAGAACTGACTCATTGGAAAAGACCCTGATGCTGGGAAAGATTGAAGGGAGGAGGAGAAGGGGACAACAGAGGATGAGATAGTTAGATGGATGGTATCTCCAACTCAATGGACATGAGTTTGAGCAATCTCAGGAGTTGGTGATGGACAGGGAAGCCTGGTGTGCTGCAGTCCATGGGGTTGCAAAGAATTGGACATGACTGAGCAACTGAACTGAACTGAACCGACCCATCTCAGGGTTTAAATGCACAACCACCATGGAAGATGGCCTCTTGGAGGTGGGAGGCATGTCTGGAAGGTGGAATGATGGAGCTAGGAGCACCACGTGCCAGGATAGGGCTCTGGACTCTATTCTTTATTTACTGTGTAGAGAAAACTGTTTAAACACAGGGCCTAAGAACCAGACTTCCTGGCTTCACATCTTGACTCTGCCTCTCACTAGCTGCAGCACTTGGACCCCTCTGTATTTTGACTACCTGATCAATACCATGGTAGTGATAACAGATCCTACCTTGAAGGATCAAATAAGCTAACAAAGGATTTTAAAAGTTAACAAAGATACAGCA
Source organism: Nanger dama (assembly GCA_917880005.1). NCBI lineage: Eukaryota > Metazoa > Chordata > Mammalia > Artiodactyla > Bovidae > Nanger > Nanger dama. Next base: position 1,712,140 of record CAKJTW010000085.1, on the reverse strand, counting down.
CTTAGAAAGTACTTGACCCATGGTAGGTCAATGGAAGGCTTAGCTCGCTACTATCACTGTTAATCTGCAGGAGACAAGGGGTCCTGGAACGTTCCTGGGCAGGTTTCAGGGACATGAGTGGGGCCCTTATCATATTTCACACAAATGTGTGCCTTAGCGACAGGAAGGCCTTGGTGAATCCTGTGCACTCGTGGAGGGTCCCCTCATTAAACGCTTCATCTTCATTCACATCAGACACCTGTGGAAAGGGGCCCTGGGGGCAGCCACAGCTGGCTGGCCACCCTGGCCTCCATCCCCCTTACCTCCCAGCACAGGACCCGCCTGCTCCAGCTGAACGTGGCTGTCACTGGGCTGACCTCTGGGCCACATGCTACCAGAACAAGGCATGAGCCACTAACTGAATGGCAGCTATGGGCACCAGGCCCAACGCCCACCATGGGGCCTCTTTCACCCACGAAGCTGCCGCCTCCCAGATGCTCTCAGCTGGCTGGATTGGCAGACGGGGTGAGAGCAGGATGCCTGGCACACGGGGAGCCAAGCCTGTCCCCAAACCACCCGTGAGACAAGGGACCAGCCGGAGGCGGCGGGACCAGAGGAGAGGCAGCGTGTAGGCAGGCAGGCCTGGAAGGAAGCCCCCTCCTCCTTCCATCTCTGACTCGCTGCTTGTGCTCCTGCACAGACCATTCCATGCCACAGCCCACTCCGGTGCCAGTGCCTCGTTCTCTTCAATGCTCTGTCATTACTTCGTGGGGGGTGGGAGTTTGCAAGTGGCTTGTCCCACACACCCTTGTTCTCCCCTCTGCCTGGCACAGACCTGCCCCCAACTTGTTATAAAATCTACCTGCTTTTCCGGGCTTTGCCAGTTACACCCCCAGGCCAGCAGCTCCCGCAGACAGGACCCTCTCTCTCCCACCCCCTGCCATCCCTTCTTCCTGTGGCAGCCCAAGTGACCTTTTAGAAATGCAAATCAGAGAGTGTCACTTCCTGCTCAAATCTCGCAAACAGCCTCCCATCCTAATTAAAAGGAAACCTAAACTCTTAACCACAGCCAACAAGGCCCTCCATGCACTGGCTGTGTCCACCGCCTCCCTCCCTCTTCCCAGCTGATGCTTGCCATCAGACCATCGTTTTCTTCCCCTGGAGCCTCTTCCCTCGACCTGGAACCCTGGTCCATTCATCTTCACACAACTGGTTTCTTCTCGCCTCCAAGTCAATTTCCTAGAGCCACATTTCCAGACCACCCAATCTGAATTAGCCTGCTCAACCTACCCTCCCTTTTCTACTGCATCATTTTATTTCAGTTTCTCCACAGCATTTACCAGCACTCTCTAGAAGGCATTGGTGATGGTGCTGTTTTCCTTCTCCGTCTGATTTAAATATTGCTTATACTTTTTCTTTCCCCATTAGAATATAAACTCCATGACAGTGGAGATACTGTCTGATCCATGTCCCCCTCTGTCCCCAGAGCCTTGAACAGAGTCTGGTACATAGTAGGAGCTTAATAACTATGTTTGAATAAACTTTTCACCTAATAAGTCACTTGATCCCTCTCCTACCTAGACCACATTTTACAGAAGAGCTGAGTCCTGGGGAAGTGACAAGGGAAAGGGCACATCAGCGGGTGGGACTGTGGGGACTTTTCATCTGAAGGGCTTTGAGTTTGTCTCTGATTCACCTCACCTGGCCCATCACCCTGTACGATGGAAGAGGTCACCTGTAAACAGAGTCCAGTCTTGGGAAGGGACATTTAAGCCATCCTCAGAAGACTGCTCCAAGGGCAAAGCCTGGGATGGGGCAGGGAGTGAGCTATGAAGTCAAATAGACCTGGGTTCAAGACACATCTCTGACACATCTGCTTGGGAGGTTGTGCAAACTGTTTCTTTTCTCTCCAAACCTCAGAGATCTCACCCACATAACAGTTACTTTGTAGGGTTATTCCACACACTGTACATGTGTGCTCCTTGCTCAGTCCTGTCTGGCTCTTTGAGACTCCACGGCCTGTGTAGCCTGCCAGGCTCGCTCCTCTGTGTATGGAATTTTCCAGGCAAGAATACTGGAGCTGGTTACCATTTCCTACTCCAGGGAGTTTCCCAACCCAGGATCTCCCGATCCTGCATCTCCTGTGTCTTCTGCATTGGTAGGCAGATTCTTTACCACTGAGCCACCTGGGAAGCCCATTCCACACACTAGATGTCACTAATACCTATTAATAATCATTATTTGTATCTCAGAGAGGTGTTTGAAGATTCGGTGGAATAGCGCCTGTCAATCTAGCATGGCACCTGGCACATCGCAGGCATTTGTAATGGACAATGACTTGCAGATCACATTAGGAGAACCTGGGATATCACAGGCATCCTTTAAATACACATTCCTGTTCTTTCCTTTCTCCTGCCTGAAAAGCAAAGCCTTCTGATTACGCTTCTCAGAGCTGGGTCCTCGCCTGGTTGGGAGGAACTGATGGGAGCAATCCGGGAAGCTTGGATGAACCACCGCACCTCCAAGGTGCCGGGATCCTGAGCAGCAGGAGCAGCCGGTGCTGCCTGCTTGGCCTCCTCCCCTCTTCCTCGGTAGGGCTGGCCCTGCCATGAATATGCATACTCAGGCCTCAGCCTGGCAGAGGAGGACGGCTCTGCCTTCTCTAGGTCAGACACCATGGCAACCTGGCAGGCCCCAAAATATCAAGCCTTTTGATGCCTTGGGTTCTCATGCATTGCTCACGGCTGGCAACCATTCTCAGGGGACTGTTTCACAGGCACAGACAAGACTCTGGAATCCTACTGGTGATTTTTCTTAAACAGCACAAAGGTAAGACGGCAAGGGGTTGGGGGTGTGGTGAGCATTGTCCCAGAGAGCTTGAGTTCTGATTCCAGCCCCAGTGATTCCTAGAAAGACAACTTACTTACCTCTTTTAATGTTTCATCTGCTATACAGTGGGGATAATAACAGTTCCCATTCATAGAGATGCTATGATTACATTCAATTATTCCTTCAACAAATAATCCTTGAAGCCCCATGTGGCAGGCATTGTGCCTGGCACTACTTCCTGCCTTTAGAAACCATAGCAGAGTGGAAGAGACACACCAACGATTATGCACGATGCACTGAAATTCACGTTTCAAATGCTATGGATGGAGTCTACAGGGTGCTTTGAGAACAGATGACAGTCTGAAATGTGATCATTCTTTCAATAAATATTTACTGAACATCTACTATTACCTCTTGTAGTTCTAGGTGCTAAGGATATGGCAAACAGCTTCCCAACTGGGCTTCCATCTTCCATTATTTACCCCTCCCATCCATCACTTCTCCACAGAGCAGCCAGGAATATTTCAAAATGAAAAATCAACCATCCCACCCAAGCACTGAAAATCCTTTGTGAGTTTGCTTAGTTGCTCAGTCGTATTTGATCTGCGACCTCATGGTCTGTAGCTGGCCAGGTTCCTCTGTCCATGGGGATTCTCCAGGGAAGAATACTGGAGTGGGTAACCTTTCCCTTCTCCAAGGGATCTTCCCAACCAAGGGATTAAAGCCAGGTCTCCTGCATTGCAGGCAGATTCTTTACCACCTGAGCCACAAGGGAAGCCCAAGAATACTGGAGTGGATAGCCGATCCCTTCTCCAGGGGAACTTTCCAACCCAGGAATCGAACTGGGGTCTCCTGCATTGCAGGTGGATTCTTTCCAGCTGAGCTACCTGGGACGCCTGATAAAAATCCTTTCATGATGTCAAATGCACTTAAAATCTAAACTGGCTCTTGCACTTTCCCAGTCCCTACCAAGTTCCACAGCTCATCTCAGACAACCCCAGCCCCCTGCACAATATGCTCAAGTCCAGTGGTTCTCTGATTCTAATATGCATCAGAAACATCTGGAAACCTTGCTGGGCCCCTCACCCCCAAGGTCTGTGACCCCGTAGATCTGGGGTGGGCCTGAGAATGTGCATTGCTAACGTGTTCTAAGATGATGCTGGGGTCCACTAAACACTGACTCTGAGAACTGCTCCAGCCACTCAGCCTTCGTGTTGTTCCCTGAAGACGCCAAGATTTGTCGCACCGCAAGGCTTTTGCACATGCCTATCCCACTGTCAAGAAGGCCCCAACTCTCCTCCTGGTTGGTGCTGAGAAATGGAGCATTTCCTGCCATATCGCAAACAAGGATGTCACAGCCATCGGTGATTCTGGCCCTCCAAACATGAATTTCTGAGCCTGTCGAGTGCCCAGGAAAAGCAATACCTGCCATCAGGCACCCATCCTTGAGCACTGAGGAGCTGGGGAAAGGGGGATATGAAAAGCGGTGGATACTGGCCCCAGATAGCTGAGATGCATAGGCAAGGAATGATTTCAGTAAGCACAGGCTCTTGTATCTTTCCATACATGGAATAGCAAGCTAAATTCCTTAACTTGAGATACCAGGTTTTCCTTAATTAACAGTAATCTTTTGTTGTTCAGACTACCTGCCTTTTGTGGCAAACTTCTACCTAACCTGACTTCTTCACCCCTACCTACCCTCCCATGCTCCTACCCTTGCCACCCCCGCCCCCTCAAAGCAGTTCTCTCAGGGTTACTTGAGATGATGTCTCCCAGGCTTGAAGTCCTAAAAATTTCCACCAAATAAAATATAATGCTCAACTTTTATGTTGTGACTGTTTTTTTCAGTTGATAGCTCCTTCCCATATTAATAACCACTTCCTCAAAAATGTTATTCTTGTATATCTGCCTCCTTTGCTGTTTTAATTCACGATAGCAGCCCCGGTCGTTTCCCATCACTATCCCCACCCTTTCTCCTGTAAGCTGCAGGACTGAAAGTGCAAGTGAAGGGCTGGCCGTTTTGCCTACCAGCTCAGCAGTGCTAGCCAAGGATGAGCTGTCAGTAAGCACGTTTGCACTGAATAAAGGACGGCTCCCTGCCTCAGGGATGTCCAGCCTAAGCAAAGCTCTAAGAGCAAAGCTCTAAGCACAAAATAAATGACAATTATCATTGACAACCTCCCACCCTCAGGGTAACACAGGAGACGTCCCTCGGCCTTAAACAGAAGCCAGAGAAAGGCCGTGTCCTTAAAGTTTCCTGAGACCGACATTCCTGGCCTGCACTCAGGCAGCTGTTTGCAGCTGGTGTTGGCCCCCACCCTAGGAAACCGGGTGGACTTCTGTTCCCTCTGCAGACCCCTCCCTGCTCCAGTGTCTCTGAGTCACCCCCGCTCCCAACCCAGAGTTGATGCTTCATCCTTGTGGGAGATGTAGCCTGCGTCCAGCTTCTTCAGCCCCACTACCTCCTTGGTTCTGCAGTCTGACCCTAGCCCTCAGCCCCCTCCGTGCTCTGAAGGGGCATCACCTCCAAGGCAAGGAGCGCTGACTTTAAGCCCTATTGTTGCATTGGAGCCAGCGTCTCTGTGTGAAAAGAATCTGTGTCCAAGGCAGCAGCAGAGAATGGAGTCCAAAACCGCCCATGAAGGCTATTCAGAGGCACAAACGGATGGGCAATTAATAACCAAAATGATCATAATGGCCTCTCCCCCGCATAAAGGGGTTCACTTAAGGCACAATAGAGACAGCGAGGCAGACGGATGGCTCCAGAAGGGCTCTCTCCTCCCTTTTCTAAAGGGCTGACTCTGGCCTTGGGCAGGAGACCAAACCTTAAAGGAGTCATTTAAAAGGATAAAGGTTTGTCCGTGAAGGGTTTAGATTCAAGGCTGGAAGGATTTCAGGAGAAGAGCCGCAGGAGTCCTGTGGATCGGGTCCGCTGCACCCAGGACAGGTCAGATGCTCCCCGCCCCAGCGGTACCGGCACAGCAGAACTAGGATGGGCTGACAGCCTCGTGGGGTCCCAGCCAAGGACAGGACAGTCACTCGGGGAGCCCCTCCAGGCAACCTCAGGAGAGTCAAGACAGCTTTTGAATGACTGCCAGGTGTCTTCAGAGCAAGTCAGCATGGCTGATGGTGCAGGGGGATGGGGAACCCCTTCTGGTTCTTTAGAGGAGACAGGGCTTGGCCAGTCACTCAGGAAGCTGGAGCCACCTGCCCGCCTCCTCCACTGCCCTCGCCGTGATGCTCTGGGGAGAGGCGGGGGGGCAGATGCCTGGGCTCAGTCAGATTGAAGAGCCAAGTGCCTCCTGGACTGAGCCCCGGTGGTCAGCAGACAGAATGGCAAAGCTGGTGGAATCAGCGTGACAGAGCTCCCAGACCACTCGGACGGGACACAGGCTTCCTCAGAGATGACATGCACTATAGGCTGACCCAGGCAGCCCACGGGAGTCTCCAGAGGGTGTCTTTCTGGGGGAGAGACCCACCTACCGAAAAGTGTTAGCATGGTCAGGGACCTTCCACACACATTTCTAACACCCGGTTTAAGAATAAAGATCAGTTTCTTCTAATAATCTAAATCTCATCCAACTTTGTTAGGCTCTGGATTGTAGCCCTCCTGAAGGACCTGTCCTCCTTCTCAGTGTCTTTAAATTCAAGAGGCTTACTCCATCATCAGACCTCACACCTGTTGTCCCAGATTTCCCTTTGCCTTTGTCTGCAATCAACCAGTCTCCACATGTTTATCTTGAATCCTGTGAAGTGTCAAGCAGAGAGCTAAAGCGCTGGGGACCCAGGGGGACAAAACAGACATAGTTTCGGCTGTTAAAATCTAGAGGAGAATTCACAGTGGTGAACAGTTAAACGTGGGCAATAAACTGTCACACTTAAGAACCCCAGTCTCAGAAGTTGGACTGTCTACCTGGAGTCAAACCCCCAGCTCTGGCACTTATCAGCCATGTGACTTTGAATGTATGTGATAGTGATCAAAATAAATGACTTAACTTCTCTGTGCCTCGGTTTCAACATCTATAAAATGGAAACAATAAGGGCTTTTACCATAGAGCAGTTTGAGGATTAACACATGTAAAAGATTTTACATATATCGGCCACTATTTATCTTACCGCAGTCTCACTGTTGGCTACCCTATTGTCATGATGAAAGGAAATAAGGACTTTGAAAGAGAGAAAGCATTTCTCCTCCAGATGTGTAGGGGGTGGGGTGGAGTGGGAGGTGGGGCTGGAGGGTGTGGGGTGGGGTGGGAGGGGAGTCTGGGACCAAGAAAGGAACCTGCCCAAAGGAGAAGAGGTGACATTTGGGGATGATAGGGAAGGCATGGGCGTTTCATGATGGTCATTCTCCCAGCCTGCTCTTTTCCTTGTCTCAGCGTCCAGCCTGGCACCTGGAGCACCAGCGGCGCTCCATGACTATTTAGAGGATACTTGTGAGTTTTCAAAAAGGATTTCCCTAAATTTGCCTGCAACATTCAGTTCAGTTCAGTCTCTCAGTTGTGTCCAACTCTTTGCAACCCCAAATACGCCAGGCCTCCCTGTCCATCACCAACTCCCGGAGTCCACCCAAACCCATGTCCATCGAGTCAGTGATGCCATCCAACCATCTCATCCTCTGTTGTTCCCTTCTCCTCCTGCCCTCAATCTTTCCCAGCATCAGGGTCTTCTCCAGTGAGTCAGCTCTTCACATCAGGAGGCCAAAGTATTGGAGTTTCAGCTTCAGCATCAGTCCTTCCAATGAACACCCAGGACTGATCTCCTTTTGGATGGACTGGTTGGATATCCTTGCAGTCCAAGGGATTCTCAAGAGTCTTCTCCAACACCACAATTCAAAAGCATCAATTCTTCAGCCTTCAGCCTGCAATGTAAGACTGAATTTTTAAGGGTTACCTGCTCAAATGAAAATAACAGATGGGAAATTAAGATAACAGAATTACCGTTCTTTCTCTCTCTCGCTTACTCACACACGCATTTACACTTCAATTTTTAAGCTAATAGACCGACCACATCCCAGGGTGACATGCACCGTGGAGTGAGGACGGGCCAGCAGACAACGCAGTGGCGGGCACACTGTATGGAAGACCCTTCCTTGCTCAGCCCTCCGCACCAGCCCGACTCGATGGGATCCAGGCCTCGCCCTCCACCTGGCCTGCAAGGGCCTGCTGCCCTGGTCCGGTCCGTGGCTGCCCCTCTCCACCTGCAGGCTCCAGCCAGTCTCTTCCCACCTCCAAGTCCCCGACTCTATTCCATTCCTTCCTGCCCCAGGGACTTTGAACCAGCTGAGAGGCGTTCCCTCCTCCAGGACTCGCTCCTGCTCCCTTCCTTCCTTCTAGGAAACTCCAGCTTACCCTTCAGTCTCGGTTGAAACATCCTCATAGCAGGGAAACCTTTTGGATCCCCAGCACAGCCTTCCCGCACCCCGCTCTCCTAGCATCCTGCAATTGCCTTTGCAGCCCTTGGGTCACCTGTGAGTAGTTCAGTATTTGCACAAGGGGCTGTTTCTCTCTCTCCTCTAGACTGGGAACTCCACTGCTGTATGCTTAGAGTGCAGCCCAGAGCTAACAGCAGATCGTCAAAAAATACCTTTTGGAAGGAAGGAAGGGAAGAAGAGATAGGGAAGGGAAAGGAGAGAACATGTATCATTTGGGGAGAGGTGCAGATGGACACTGAGTCCATCAGAAGGGGATACACCTCCCTTTCTATAGGGTGATGGGATCACCATGGATGTTGCTTAGCAGAGAAGGATCTTTAGGAATATCTGTGAGTCATAGACGAAGAGACTCGAGGAGGGGGAGGGAAATGAGGGGAGGCAGAAACAATACAGGGGGCTGCCTGGGGACTCAGACCCAAAACAAGAGGGAGAGAGGGCACAGATGTGATTAAGGGGCAGACAGAACCTTTGTCTAAGCAGCTTCTTCCATGTTTCAGGGTAGAGTTCATTTAGGGGTGCCGGAGGGCAGCTGGGGAAGGCGCTACTGTGTGCTTATTTACTAACCGGCTACTCCTTATCAGAAGCCTACAAGTTATCCTATCCTCTCAGACCATTGGTGGTTTAGTCGGTTAAATCGTGTCTGACTCTTTACAACCCCATGGACTGTAGCCTGCCAGGTTCCCCTGTCCATGGGATTTTTCAGGCATGAATACTGGAGTGGGTTGCCATGCCCTTCTCTGGGACCTTCCTGATCCAGGGATTGAACCTGTGTCTCCTGCACTGGCAGGTGGATTCTTTACCTCTGAGCCACCAGGGAAGCCCTCTCAGGCCATCAGTCCATACCTTATTCAGAAATTGCCACAGACCCCTGCTCATCCAGCAGGCCCAACCCATCACCCATCAGCTGGCACCCGGGGGCTCCCATGGCCTAGCCTGGGAAGCGTCAGACATACCAAACACAGGCCTATGACACATCTGACCCTGGAGAAGAATCAACGCCACTTGCTGGAAACTACGGAACTGTGTCCTGCCTCACACCAAAGCGGTTTAGCCAATCCAGACACAGTTTGTTGTGAATGACAAAGTTATAGGTTAGACAGGGGTACCACGTTAATTCAAACCTCAGGAAACAAGACATTGATTCAAAAGTCAAACGAGATACAAATGTGTCAGTTTCTGATATTATTATATTAACAGGGCATTTTTGCTAGGAAATAGCAAAGGTTTCAAATCAGGTGCTACTTTGAATAAGCCATTAAGGGATTAAGAAAGTTTGTTGCTGTGTGTGTGTGTGTGTGTGAGATTTATGCTACAGGACCTAACAAATGACCTCAGGGCTTAAAACCAGTGATTTGCCTAGGCTGTCTCTGTCTTGAGAATGATGGAGCAAATCATTTTCTTACCACCTAATGGTTTTCCTCCAGTGCTCCATGACTCAGAGAAACTGGTCTTTAGACACTGATAAAGGGGGCAATGAAAGGGAAGGAAATTAGGTGACAGTGCAGCTCTGAATGCTGCTGATTACAAGCGACCCTCTGCCATCAAGGAGTCGAATCATCCTAGGCTGTGCAGGGAAATTAGCTCAATGTGCCTCAGGAGGGGATCTTTAACGATCCATATATACCACACTGCCACTCACCCCTGCAGCTCCATTGCAGTAAATGGACTTCTAAATTCCCCAGCCAGACCTCACTATTGTCACAGAAGGTCTTCTCCTCCTTTCCAAACACTCAGACAGTTACTTTTTCTTTTACAGAGAGTCCACGGATGAATTGAAGATGATAGAATTTGCAGGTCAGCATCTCTCCTGTCATGCCTTCCCTTGGAAAAGCAAAAGTTTCCTCGCTGCCCTCTGCTCTGGATATCTGCTTAGTTCTCATCACAAAAGGATGAAGCCACAAATCTTGAGGGCACACTGTGAGAGAAAATCCCAAAGGAAGAGGGCTCCCTAGAGCCCACGGCTGCTTTCTTAGCACAATCTCAAACTTGTTCTGGACCCTGGGCCAGGCACTGGGGACATAGAAAGCACTGCCAGGGCCCAGCCCTGCCCTCCAGGGTCACACAAGCTGGCAGGGGAGGCAGACGGGAAAACAGACTGTAATAAGGGATCTACAAAAACAGCCGCTCCATGCCCCTAGTGCCGACCACTCCTCACCCCCTCCAGGGTCTGCCTCACTTCGGTCTTTGCTTTCAGTCAAGGGCAAGGAGGCTCAGCCCTGGGAGGTGGCAGTCCCTGCCTGGAGAGGTAGAGACAGAGTCAGCAGCGGAGCTTTCAGGAGCTCGTAGTCCTGCCTAGGGGTTGCCCTGACATTCTGCCCGAGACCATTATTTCTCCACTCCTGCACTTCAAATCAGGCCTCCACATTCCTCAGAACGTCTTTTGGAGAGTGTTTCAAGAGCCCCCTCCTCTACTTACACCACTGTGGACAAAGCTCTGTGTGTGTGTGTGTGTGTGTGTGTGTGTATCTTTCCTCAGCAGAGAGCCCACTGGGCTGGGCAAGCTCCCCAAACTGAAGGCAAAGTCTGGATGGCTCAGCAGATCCAGGAGCTGGGGCTGAGAAGGAGGAGGTGGGGAGAAGTAAAAATAATCGTTCAATTTCAGGCTTGCTCAAGGCTAAGTGAATTTCATAATCCATAGATCATGTTATACAAATTGCTTTTCACAGTTTGAAAAAAATAATCCCACACTGTGTACAATCCTGGGTGGTTTATTTTACAAATAAATAACCGTGCTCTAAACAGCTCTGTTTCCTTAGCCATCACTTGCAGAGAGCAGATTGACTCTCTGATTCCCCCTTCCTCCCTCCTTCACAGATAGTAATTTCTTTGCCAAAGAGGCTTTATTTATACAGCTAATCGCTATGTGAACAAAACAGAAGACAGATGGCATCTTTTGAGGGCTTACTATGTGCCAGGTAATAAGCCGCATACAAATGATAATATTAACATTATTAAATAATAACATACATGATTGCATTTAATGCTTATAGTATGAAGTGAGGATTGTTGTCTCATTCAGTAGATGATGAAACAGGATCGGAGAGGTTAGGCAACTTATTCGAGTTCACGTAACTAATAGTCATAGCTCAGCGTACAGAAAAAGTACCTAACAAAATGTCTGGGGAGGAGGGAGACAGTTGCCACCTGAGGATACTGCCTTATATTCCAGTCCATGCAATGAGACAGCCAGGCCTGCTGGGGGGCGCTGAAGCAGCACCCAGGCCATACTGACTGCCTTTAACTTATCCTTTTTTAACCCCTTGTGATTGGCAACAGGTGTGAGAGCTGGACTATAAAGAAAGCTGAGCGCCAAAGAATCAGTTCTTTAGAACTGTGGTGTTGGAGAAGATTCTTGAGAGTCTCTTGGACTCCAAGGAGATCTAACCAGTTCATCCTAAAGGAAATCAGTCCTGAATATTCATTGGAAGGACTGATGCTGTAGTTGAAACTCCAATACTTTGGCCACCTGATGCAAAGAACTGACTCATTGGAAAAGACCCTGATGCTGGGAAAGATTGAAGGCAGAAGGAGAAGGGGACGGCAGAGGATGGGATGGTTGGATGGCATCACCGACTCGACAGACACGAGTTTGAGCAAGCCCTGGGAGTTGGTGATGGACAGGGAAGCCTGGCGTGCTGCAGTCCATGGGGTCACGAAGAGTCGGACATGACTGAGCGACTGAACAGAACTGAACTGAACTGATTGGCAACAGCTCAGGGTGCCAGGGTGTTTGGTCACAAGAGAGAAAGAAGTGAGGACCATCCAGATTCACACATTCTGGTGGCACTTCAGTCTCTCTTCAAGAATCCAACAGAAGAACCAGTTAATGGAAGCTCAAGGATAAGGAATCACCCTTCCTGAGATGTTGCTACAAATCAAGTTCCTAGTTGATTCCAGAAATGAACCTTCTGTGACTTAGTCTAATATATGAAAGCAAGTGTGGTCCCTTTGGCCAGGAGGGAAGTTCATATGCTAAGTTGGAGATGCTTCATATTTCATCTAATAATTCATAGATTATGACTTCATAGCTCATAGTGCCAGAAGAATTATTAATAATGATAAGGACAGCTAACTAAATGCTGACCTGACATAGTGCTGCAAATATATCCTCTCGCCTCATTTCCCAAAAGTTCCATAGGTAGGAATGACTGTCTCCTCTTCATCGGTCAGGAAGCAGAGGTGAAGCACTTTTGTCCTGGGATCTTGCCTGGGAGGTGAGAGAGCTGGGGTTTGAACCTACTCTATCAAACTCCACAGCTCAGACTCTGCACCCTCCGCCCCACACAGTGCTTTGAAAAGCAAGGTACAAATGTCCATGGTTATTTGCATCTACATGAAAATCTGATGGAGAATCTATGAGTTAAATCTTGCAGAGAACCATCCTGCTCAATTTCAGGAAAGCCACGAGTAAGTTAGAAAGAGACAGCCAGTGCTTTATTTCCAATGAATTTGGGAAAAGCTTCAGGTTAGGGCTAGAAAGGAGATGACCCTCCTTACCACAGGCCTGCTGGGCAACAGTGGCTGTCAGTATCCTAGATGACATAATGAGTGGGTGCAAAACTTTCTAGGTTCTGGGGAGGAAAAACACACGGGACCCCCTTCAGGTCCAGTTCTTGTTCCATGACCTCAATGGCTCATGCCAGGTTATCTACTGATTCCCTCTCCTTGGAGAGAACTTGACTCACACGCGCCTGAAGGACCCTTCCAGCACTTGAGGGCCTGGGCTGACACTGACTCCCCATCGCACCCAGGATATATCAACGGCTGTTCCACACAGCTGTTCACACAGACGCAGGCCTGGGAGTCTCCGGCCCTTCGGTGAGTAGATGTGGATGGACAGAGTCCAAGGGGCACAGCCCTGGTGATGGCCCGATTTTCTCTCTGGCTCCCACCCAGAAGAGCCCTGAGCTGTTCGTTCAACAGTTCAGTGGTTTGCATTAATGATGACTCCAGCAGGCAGGCAGGCGGCACTCTGTCTGAGATGGCAGTCCTCACTCTTGTTATCAAATCCCCTAAAGCGATCGCTAACCCCCTGCTATCACCTGGCAGGCTGTGAGCAGCTCATTAAAAGGAGAAAACTCCCTCCTCATGGTCCCAAAACCCCATTCCCTGGAGAGCTGCCCGGTGAAGCCGATAAACCCCAAGTTGTGTTTAACTTTCATTTAAACCCAAACAACCCCTGGGTGCTCTCTGTGCTGGTTGGGCCTTGGTTAATGACACAGAACACAGTAGAAGAAGTGAGAAGAAGGGAAGAAAGGATGCAAAAATAGCGCTTATATTGCTCCTCCCCATCTTTGGAAAAAATGGAGGAAGCTAGGAGCTCACAGCTTTGATGGAGGAGAGCAGGGAGGGGGAAGAGGAGGGAGAAAGGAGTTCGAATCCAGGAGGACCAAGATCCTGGGCTCACGATGCACCCTTACGTGGCTCCATCTCCATTAACTGAGGCTGGGAAGAGAGCAGATGATATAGAGCAAGATATTCAAGGTGCCATTTCCCTTGAGTTGCTTCCTGAAGAAATATTACAGAAATGAGACTGAGGCAATAAAGAGCTAAAAGAAGTCTTGAAGGCACCCACTGTGCTAAGGCACAGGGACCTGGGACTTTATGCCACAAAACATCATTGGCACACATACCCAAGAGACGGGATATGCCACAGAGATTTGGGACAAGCAGCTGAATCTCTCTCTGGGCCTCAGTTTTCTGTAACATCACCTACCTTGTATAGTGCCGGAAGGAGTACATGAGTTAGCTGTTCTATTGAAAGACTCTGGTTTGGTACCTGGCACATGTGGCTTCCTTCCATCCCCCTTTCCCTCTTGGGTTTTTTTTCCTCCAAAAGCATCAGAGACAATAAAGTGACCTGCCAAAACCCACAAAGTCAGCTAATGGTAAAAGCAGGGCAAGTACCTGTCTACTGACACTGCTTGCCTTTTCCCAGTTACATCCTGAAATTCTGCTGAACTCGCCTTGATGAATAAACATGGTTCTGGAGACAATAGGGTCTCCACCTAGTGAAGGTTCAGGCCCCCACTCTACAACTGACTATGTGATTTTGGACAAGTTCCATGAGTCCTGTGTATCAGCTTCCTCATCTATAAAATGGAAGTTGTAGCAACTTCACAGGTTTGTGGTGACGTTTCGACAAGTTCGCAGGTGTCCAGGGTCCAGCCTCATGCCTGATGCGTCCCGCATGCTCAGCATCCTTTGCCATCCCCCTCCCCCTTCTCACGGTATCTCCCACAGTGCCAGGGCAGTGCCCTGTCCACAGGACGCTCTCTGAAGCTGCCTGTTGGCCAGTAGGACTGAAGCCAACTTCCAGAGAAATGTAGCCTGCCCTGCTACATCGATTGTGAGATGGGCCAAGCCTATCTTCAGCACTGCATCACCTCATCGACCCACCGCTTGGCTGCCTTTCTCAAACCTGCACACCATGTTCTGAGAATCTTCCATGCCCGCTTCAACCCCGGAGCTACACCAGAGTTTCACCTCCTATTCAGCCTGTGCCCAATTCTTCACTGATATAACGATGAGCTGCTGCTGCTGAAGGTGATGGCAGTGGTGGTAGTTAACTGCTCATTCTGTACCAAACACTGCCCTTCTCTTTACATAGGTTTCTTGATCCCATTCTCATAATTACTCTGTGACGCATTTTTTTGGTTAAGAATTCAGCAACAGAAGTCACAAGCTAGTAAGGTGATGGAGCTGGAATTCATGTCCTTCTAACTCCAGAGTCCACATGCTGAACCCTTTGAAAAGCCTTAACTTAAAAAAGGTCTTACTCTGAATAATACATTATAGCCACAAGGGTAATAACGATGTGACAATTAAGCAGCTGCAATGACAGTTTGAATCCAAAAGTTCGGTGGCTCAACACGAAAAGAATTGATCTCACATTTGTATAACACTCAGTGGTGGAGTGAAGGGATGAACTGGTGAACAGGGGACCTTTGCCCTGCAGCCAGCGAGGGCTCTGGGCTGATGCATACTCTGCTGTCTTCAGCACACAGTTTCATCGCAGTGAGAACATTTTATAAGCCAGGCTGGGATGAAGCTTTAAATCATTTCTACCCACATTCCACTGGCCTGAACTCAGTCACATGACTTTCCCTAGTTACCAGTTAGGCTGAGGATGGAAGCCCATGGCTGGGCAGGGTTTCTAAGCAGTAACTCTTTATTGTGGACGGAGTGTAGTCATCTTTGGCGACAGCCAGCCATTCCTGTCATAAATAATAATAGCAGCAACAATAAGAAAGATAATAATAAAAGGAGTTGCCCTTAATTGAGCACTTGCTGTGCATATGCACCAGGCTGTGTGCTAAGTACTTGATATATATCATACATACTTCTCACACTCTGAAAGATGAATATTATTATCTCTATTTTACAGAGAAGAAAATTGGCATTTTAGGAGAGGAAGGTTTCAAGACTCACACGGCTGGTGAGCGGTCGATCAAATAACAAACCAGACGTATCAGTCTGGGTCCTCTAGACAGCAGAGCTTCAGCGGGAATTCAAGTGCAGACACTCTTAGAGAAGCGCAAGTACTTAGCAAGTGCTTGTACAAGTACTTATATCAAGTACTTAGCACACAGCCTGGTGCGTATGGCAGTGAGAGGGAGAATGAGGCCAGGAAAGGGGAAAAGGGATGCGAGCGACGCCTCACTGGTCGGGGGGGCCCACTGCTTCACCACAAGCTGCTGTAACACAGCAGGTGATCAGCAGGTGTGTCTGCTTAGCATGTGGCGCTTTCTCCAAAAAATCTGTAAGGACAGGCCTCAGAGTGGTCCCTGGCATGGAGGAAGAAGAGGGGAATTGGCTGATCTCCCCCAGGTTTCTTCCTTTCTGTTGGTCCAGTTCTACAGAAGGTTGGCTCCCTATACTTGCAGAGGGTATCATTTGGCCTCTGGTGGGCTCTGGGGAGGCCAGGGACAATATGCTGCCTCCCGCCCATGTCTTATAGTGAGGGGCAGAGCAGCAAGGGAAAGGTCAGAGGGCATGGAGGGCCGCACAGGCCTCACAGTGAGGGGCAGAGTGGCAAGGGCAAGCACCAGTGCAGAGGGCATGGAGGCCACCCAGACCTCACAGTGAGGGGCAGAGCAGCAAGGGCAAGGGCAGAGGGCATGGAGGCCGCCCAGGCCTCACAGTGAGGGGCAGAGCAGCAAGGGCAAGGGCAGAGGGCATGGAGGCCGCCCAGGCCTCACAGTGCCAGGCAGAGCAGCAAGGCAAGGGCCAGCACAGAGGGCATGGAGGCCGCCCAGGCCCAGCACTTCAGCTCAGACTGTCCAACTGTAGGTGGCAGCAGATGAGGAGGCAGGAGTGCCCTCAGCAAAAAGGAGGTGCTCCGAGTAACCTGAGAAATGCCTGAGGCTCCTGTCTCAGCACCAAAGACCACGCTCTTTCCACCACCTTACCCAGCTCCCTCTAAAGCAGACGCAAACTGTGGGAGTTTCTGGTCCTTGGATGGGGAGGGGACAAAGGGAGACCTCTTCAAGCAGGAGTGCATCTCAGATCTCACCCCATAAGGGACCCCCTTTCTCCCCACACTGGAAGGAGCAGCTGAAATCAAAACACTAGGAACCCAGGACAGTCCACCCAGTTCAGCTCCTTAGGGCAAGAAGAGAGGCCACACACCTGATGATGATGGCTGAGAGGGTGAGGGCGATACCTTGAGCTCACTGCCACACCCATTTCAGAAACTGAGGCCTATTTTTAGAAATTTCACAGCACTGGAAGAGGAGTTTCCTCTGAGTTCACACAGCCAGTGGGTGACTGGGTGGGACCAGAGTTCTGAGCCTTTTCAATGATGCCACCCTCTCCCAACATCTCTGCAGGCTTTTGTAGACCACACTTATCGCTTCTTGGCCTTTTGGCTAAGATCAAGTATAGACCACCCTTAACCCTAATTCTGACTAGCTCTCCAATGCCTGGACTCCCCCAGCAAGAGGAGAAAAATTCTCCCCATGGTTGAGAAATGCACTCTTTTCTAGCCATGCTGACCACAGGTGCAGGGTCATTTCTGTAGGGAAAGCCCCTGTAGGATCAATCATTTCACCTTTGGTTGTGAGGGATTCCAAACCCACAGACATCATTATCCTTGTTTATCGCCTGGCCTGATCCCAAGAAGTCAGCAGCTTGCCCACACTGCCCGCAAAAACCAGATAGGAGCCGGGGGCTCTGCTTGAAGGCTTTGAATGGAGGGCCTGCTGCCCACGCCAGCCGCCTTTCCTCAACCCATTAGCATTCCAGAGAGGGTCTCTGGGAAGATGGGGAGGAGGGAGCACACAGATGGATGTGTGCAGTCCCCTCCGAAGGCCCTCCCCCTGGTTCCATCAACTTTAGCCAAGATGGTCCCTGTTTCTGAAACTGAAGATTCCTTACAAGGAGTAGAGCCAAGCCCAAACCAGTATTTCTGAGCCGCCCCACTCCCCCTGCTGCCAAGCCATGAGGAGGAGGATTAAGAAAATGATGGGGCATCAGGGCGGCTACAATTAGGCCAGCACATCGCTATCTCCACAAATGGCATGAGCAATGTGATTTAACAGCTCATTATTAATGGGAGAAATGAGATAAAGACCAGGTTCCGTGTCCAAAGGGAGATCCTAGACCAAATTGAATACATGTGCTAATGCTCACTTTCAGGCCAACTCTGACAGAAGGGTGAATTCCACTCCTGCCCAACTTCAGCACCCCCAGTCCCTAGCCATCCCCCATGAAACCGAGGGAGAAAATGGGCTCTGATAAAAGCACATTATCTGCTGTGACCTGCATCCTCTCCCTGAGAAGGACAGTAAGGAAATGTCCTGTCTGTTGTTGCACAAAATTGCTTAAAAAATAAATAACGAGCAATGTCAGCTGTAATGCAGGATAAATGGGTGGGGTGTATCAGAAAAACAAGCGAGAAATACTGTGGAGATGAAACAAGGAGTTTCGCGTCCCTGTAGCTTTCTGTATACAGGGTGTTACCAGCTGTTTGGAGGCTGTGTGTGTTGTGTGTGTGAGCACGTGAGTGTGTGTCTCCCAGTGTCCCTTCTGGCTCCCTTCCAGTCCATTCTTATCTTAGCAGCCCATGTGATTGATCATGTCTCCCCTAGTTTTAAAACCTTTCAATGGCCAAAAAAAAAAAAAGTACAATGGTGTACTCTTACACCAAAGACCAGAATCTTTCAAGTGACTGTGAGACTTCACGTGAGAAGCCCCTGCTTGTGCCCCAGCCCCGCCTTCAACCACAGTCCTGGTGAACTGCCGGGATCCAGCCACACTGGCCTTTCATCATCTCCTTGAGCACCCTCTGCTCCTCCCTGCCTTGGGGACTTTGCACGTGCTATTCCCTCGCCTGAGCCATTCTTCCCACCTCTTTTTGCCCCTTCAGTGCCTAGTACAAGCAGTCATTTCATTTTTTTTTCTAAACTATTTTTCTTTTTATTTGACATTTGCCATGACTCTCTCTTTTTGTAAAGACTGATTGCTCAAGTGCTTTAATAATTCTGCCTCAACTGGCTTAATGGAATATTTGCTATCAGTTCACTGGCTCACCCATATTAAAATACAAAAAGATCATGATTTTGTACCTAACTGACATTAAAACTAGTATTTTTCTAGATGCACAAACAGGCACATGAAAAGATGCTCAACATCACTAATTAGTGGCAACCCACTCCAGTGTTCTTGCCTGGAGAATCCCAGGGACAGGAGAGCCTGGTAGGCTGCTGTCTGTGGGGTCGCACAGAGTTGGACACGACTGAAGCAACTTAGCAGCAGCAGCAGCAGCAGAGGAATGCAAATCAAAACTACAGTGAGGTACTATCTCACACCCAGTCAGAATGGCTATCATTATAAAGACTGAAATGCTGAAGAGGGTGTGGAGAAAAGAGAACCCTCCTGCAGTGTTGGTGGGAATGTAAACTGGTATAGCCACTACAGAAAACAGTATGGAGTTTTCTTTACAAAATGAAAATAGAGTTGCCATATGATACAGCAATCCACTCCTGGGCATTTATCTGGACAAAACTCCAATTCGAAAAGACACATGGAGGGACTTCCCTGGTGGCCCAGGGGTAAGAATCCACCTTGCAATGCAGGGGGAAGCAGGTTCAATCCCCAGTCAGAGAGCAAAGATCCCACAGGCCACGGGATTACTAAGCCCGCAAATCACAACTAGAGAAAAGCCCCTGTGTTGTAATGAAAACACTCTGCCTGCTGCAAGATCCAAGACCTGACACAGCAAAAAATAAATAAATATTTTTAAAAGACAAGATGAAAATTATTTTTAAAAAGGATATATGCACTCCTATGTTCACAGAAGCACTGTTCACAATAGCTAAGACATGGGAATAACCTAAATGTCCATTGGCAGATGAATGGATAAAGATGTGGTACATATATACAGTGCAATACTACTCAGCCACAAAAAATGAAATAATACCACTTTCAGCAACATGAGATTATCATACGAAGTTAAGTCAGAAAGAAAATGATAAATACCATACTGTACTATAAATATCACTTATGTGAGGAATCTCAAATATGACACAAGTGAAACTATCTATGAAATAGAAACAGGCTCAAGGACACAGAGAACAGCCCTGTAGTTGTCAGGAGGGAAGGATGAGGGGTTAGCAAACTAGCACGTATAGAATGGATAAACAACCATGTCCTACTGTAGAGCATGGGGAACCGTATTCAATAGCCCGTGATAAACCATAATGGAAAAGAATACAAAAAGAATATGTGTATGTATATATGTATTGATAAAACACTCACTTTGCTGCATAGCAGAAATTAACACAACATTGTAAGTCAACTATATTTCGATAAAAGAAACCTAGTGTTTTCTTCCCAAAGCAATATATTTTAACCTAGAGATGCAAATTGTTTTCTTTTCCTTTTCAATGTAAGCAGCTTCTCTGTTGTGAGAGTTTTGACTATGACTTCCTCAAATTGCTCCACTTTCTTCCCTGAAAATACCTGTAGCTCTGAGCTGAGCTCTGTTTTCTCTCCTCCATATCGAGTGTGTTCTTTTGAATCACTTCAGTCTTTATTCTTTTCCACTTCAGGTTTTCTCTCCATTGGACGACCAGTTCACCTTCTCCTTTACAGTAACCATCTTTTATTCCCAGAGCCCCTTCTTTACATGTCTCAAATGTGCTTATAAATTAATTAAATCTAGATTACATCAGAACACAGATCCCAAAGTATTTTCTATTAAAGAGACAGTTCTCTACAAAAACAAAACAAAAAAACCACAAGACACTATAGAGTTTAGGATAAGCAGATACCTTTGTTTCATTTCAAGCATCACTAAAACTGAAAAAACACAGCCATTTCTAAGAAAGCTTTCCTTGGCTCCTTTATGTACTCTTACATCCCCCTGTATATCTTCTTTGTATTGTGTGTCACCGTTTTAATTACATAATTATTTGTGTGGTTAGTTATTTAATGCCTGTCCTCCTCATCCTATTGCGAGCTCCATGACAGCAAGGTCAAGCTGCATTTTTTTCTGATTTCAAGAACACTGTGTAGAAGGGCTGGCCTGCACTGCAGTAGAACAGAGGTATTTCCAGACATATATGCAGTGCAGACTAAAGAAAATAAGCTGAAAGCTATTGAGTAGGGAGGGTTAGACCATTTCTTCATTCATTCACTCAGTCACCAAGTCCTTACTGAATGCCTACCTGGTGCCAGGAGATGTCTTGGCTGGGCAAACAGGGTCTGACAGTTAACAAGATGGGTGTGGGCCATACACAGGGCACAGTTCGCGTGACCTGTCCTCTGCGGAGTCATTCTTGAGCCTTTTACCTCCCAAGTGACGTATGCTCCTTTCTTTCTGATTGGTACCTATCTCTCAGCCTCTCCCAGGCTCGACTGCCCTGAGTGTCTTCTCTACTGACTGTACCCACTGCACTGCACCCTGAGGGCCAGGCTAATTTGTGCTGACTGTGCCTACCCAGTGCCAAAGACAGTGCCTCACACGCTCCTGGCGCCTAATACACAGACAACGAAAGAATGTGAGAATGAATGGTGGCGCCACGCAATCAGTCAAGACCATGAGCTGACCCCTTTCCCTCCCCACTCTCCAGTCCCCTGGGATCCCCACTCTCTGTTCCAGCTGCACTGACCCCAGCACTTTGAACAACACTGAGTGTGCACTTGCACAGGCTGCCTCTCTTACAGAGGAACTTTTCCCTCTGTCTGACTCAAGCTCATCTTGCAGTTCTTAGTGTAAGCGCCACTTCCCCCAGAATGCCTTCCCTGTCCTGACCATCACCACCTTCACCCTGAGTTCAGTTCAGTCGCTCAGTCATGCCCGACTCTTTGTGACCCCATAGACTGCAGCATGCCAGGCTTCCCTGTCCATCACCAACACCTGGAGCTTGCTCAAACTCACGCCCATCAAGCCAGTAATGCCATCCAACCATCTCATCCTCTGTTGTCCCCTTCTCCTGCCTTCAATCTTTCCCAGCATCAGGATCTTTTCATCAGGTGGCCAAAGTATTGGAGTTCCAGCTTCAGCATCAGTCCTTCCAATGAACACGCAGGACTGATTTCCTTTAAGATGGACTGGTTGGATCTCCTTACAGTCCAAGGGACTCTCAAGAATCTTGTCTAACACCACAGTTCAAAAGCATCAGTTCTTCGGCACTCAGCTTTCTTTATAGTCCAACTCTCACATCCATACATGACTACTGGAAAACCATAGCCTTGATGACCTAACCCTGACCTTCAGTCTCACCAGGTGCTAAACCCAGACTTGGTAGGGATTCCTGCCATGGCTTCTCATAGCTCCCAGGACTCCCCCAGTTAATTATCTCTGCTCACTCCTAGACAGTAGCTTCATCTATCTTGTATACAAGCCCCTTTCCTGGCACATAGTTGGCTCTGAATGAATTTTTTCAAGCAAATGATTGTAAAAATACTTGTGTAGAAATTGCATATGAAGGCAGAATGCTTCTAATTTCTTGCCTTCAATTATGTAACTTCAAATATATGGGCATTTTACTGAAGCTCTGAGCAAAAGGGAAAATTACTTTTTTTAAGTTCACATTTGGAATTAATTTTTAAACCAATTTGCATGTTATTCTCAATATCCTACATCATTCTTGACTACACCTGCAGGCTGGGGTAATGAGGAATGATGTTCAGCATGAATCAAAGATTAAATCATGTTCACCGCATGTAAGAAAAATAGCTTCTGACATTGTCTAAGGATTTCTAACAAGGGTTGGAACAGAAGAGGACTTCTAATTAACCCTCAGTTACCTAGGAAATTACACCCATCACAGAATTCATTCACAAGAATACGTTTCTTGATCATGTAGTGTGTGAATGATTCAGGGCCAGAGATGTGAATGAGCACGTGTAGGGGTCGGAAAGCAAAGATGGCGCCATGTTGGGCGTGTTACACTGATTGCCCACTTAAACTTCACAACCTCTCTGTGAGGTCAATATTATCCCTGTCTCTTTTATAGCTGGGAAAACAGACTTGGAGAAACTGTGTAATTTTCCTAGGAGCACATAGCTGATAAGGGGTTGGAGTTTAGGTCTGCCTGAATGTAGACCTGTGCTTCCTCTAGCTTCCTGATTTCTACACATCATGACTGAGATGACGTGGGGAGACTGGTAATAATAATGTCAACAATACCCACACAGCATGGAGGGTACAAGCAAACAGACAAAGGAAATCCAAACTCTCACTTACCACATCCTGTATCTCAGACAGGTTCCTGAGCCTTTGGAAATCTCAGCTTCTTCATTGGTAGACTGGGGTGATAAATAGTACCTACCTCATAGGGCTTCTGTAAGGATCAATGAGATAATCCATGCTGGGTGGGGGACAAGGTGCACTAAGGTACAATTATACTACAGAGAAGGATTCTTTTAGCCCCGAGGATCAAATGGTTACAGGACAAGGGACGGGGCAGTGAGGGGCCAGAAACCAAGGAAAGCAGGAGGCCATGTAGGCTCGCTTTATATAAGTGTGAGGCTTCTAGGGGCCCAGCACCGATAACTTCTTATACTTTCAAAAAATCATTTCAGAATCACTAAATCACCAGTGCTTACATTGGCACTGACAGAAAATGATACTTTGTGGGAAAACATCCATATCAGTGACTCAAAAAGTGATTCAGAAATTTCAAGCTCTAATTAGAGACATTTTAGCAATACCTTACTCGATCTATTTTGCTTGAGTCTTTTTATGCATGCACGAGTCATATGATAGAAAGTCATGCCTAATTAAGTATAAGAGAACTCTTCTGAAAAGTAGAAAAATTCTAAGTGATGAGAATGCATTGTGTCATAGTTTAATTGGCAGTCATATTTTTCCTGAGTGGTACATAAAATCACAGTGAGTTTTTATAACCAATGGCATTTGAGATTTGATGAAACACTGTAACTCACAAACAGACATTTGGTATATGATCCATTTGTGAGTTTCAACTGCCTAAAGAAGGAATTCATTCTAAAGTATAAAGGGCTGTTCTCCTTTATGTCTCCAATATTTCCCAGAGTTAATTTTGCTGGAAAATGAGATTGCAAAGGGGAGAGAAGGGAAGGATGGAACAGAGAGACAGGAGACAGAGCGTAGGGTGAGGTTAAGGCAAAAACTGTATCATTTACTGTTTATACACAGGGCCAATCCTGATGGCAGTAAATATTTAGAAGGATGATTCAAGTTACTGTGAAATCTTCAGTCATCAGACAAAGATATTATATTTACCACATACGTTTGGAAAAGAAAGTAGATTTTGAGACAAATTTGGAAGGATTGGAAACAGGATTTTTCTACTTAGCCTCAAGTAACTAGAACTTATGAAACTTAGACATCCCAGTCAAATGAGAGTTGGGTGATGGTCGCAGCTTCATCTCATAAGTGCTCATTGTCTTCTCTGTAACAAATCACATGCTCTGCAATGCCATTGCTGCCCCTGATATACTCTCACCAATCTAATTACACTATGGACAGGTCGGTCCCATCAAGATCGAGGAGAGGTGGGGACCAACATCACAAGCCAAGACAGACTTGGGAAACGTGAAGAACCTTCTCAACTTTTCTGAAAAGAACCTTGGCAAAAATCCCCCACAGCTTTTCGCTCCTTTCCTGTGCTTCTTTTGACTACGAAAGCAGAACTCAAATGGTGGCTGATACACCCACGTCAGTGAACACCTTTTTAAACTGGATGGCTCATCTATAACAAAACCAAAATAGCTCGCACCTCCCAGTCTAGAGTAGTTTGATCATCCAAGGTGGGAAAGCACCTCAGGAACTGTTCAAATGGTACTGGGCTTCTAAAGGAGCTAAAGAATAAATATGCTACAAACCTGGGGGTATCACTGTGGATCCGTCCACGGGAACTTCATGTCAAGTCCAGGAAGGCGCACTCAGTTCTGGATTCCATGCTTCTGGAACTCAGCTTCCTTCTTCTAGAGGCTGTGCTTCAAAACTCCTCACTTCCCTCTCTCATCTCTTAATTCCTTCCTTATCTAATTATTAGTAATAAAACATTGGCCATTTTGACATATTAATTCTTCTCTGAAAAATGTTTCATTTCTCCACCACCAAGTGGCACAGAGATGACCCCCAACATATGTCCTCTCTCCGAAACCAAGACACCTCACCCTCTTCAATGTTCATACCACCAAGAGCCACTGGTCACCTTCTGTGCATAAAATCAGATGCCTGGCTCCAAAATTGTGGACAGTCTTGGAGTATCCAGCTCTTGAGACATGGAAAGTCATAGCTTCTGTTTCTCATGAGAGAACAGAGGCTGCTTTGAAGACTAGCCATGTTATCCTTTCTTCTTTGGCACATTTCTTAGTTCTGTCATCCAAGGGAAGCCATGTGACCAGTTTAGTTTACCCAGTGGAGTGGGGGCAAGGTGACCATGACTACTTCCCGGCCTGGCACCTAAACCTCCTGTGTAACACGTCATGCTCTCTCTTCTTTTCTCTTGGCCAGATGCTAAAGATCTCCTGGATTGCTGCAGGGAGGATGGTCCATAATGTCCACAGTTGTTCTAGGCCATGGAGGCCCTGGGTGATGTATGATGGGAGAGCCCAGAGATGAAAGAAACTGGGTCCTTGAATGCGGAGCAGAGTCCCATGCTAACCCATTTGAAATAACAGTATGAGTGAGAAACATCCCTTCATTGTATTAAGCCTTTGACATTTTAAGCTTTACTTGTTATAGCAGCTAGTATTATTTACTTTAACATATTAACATATTTCTGAAAACTCTTTTCTAATGCAGATTTTATTTGTGCATGGGATAGCTTAAATGATTCAATTGGATCTGAGATTTTTGAAAAGCAATGATCTGACTTCACGTCAGAGGGAAATGGAATTTGTCAAGGACAGTCACAACACCAAGGAGCTAACAGAAAAGGTCCCAATTAGATTCAGGGGCCTAATTGGGCACTCCTGGCAGAGCTAACACTCTTCAGTAAACACGTATGTTACCAGCTCGCAAAATGCATTGTCCATACCATTGCCTTTCAGTTGAGCAGATGGGGGTTTTGACATAAATTGGGCTGGCATTTGCTGCTCTGAAAATAGATTTGTTTTTGCCTGCTTCCAAAATCAGTTTTAAAAAGCAACAAACAGTCAGCAAGTTCCAATCCCTCCCTTGAGGCAGGTCAGCAGGACTAGACCTCTGTTTACTATTGAAAAGTGCAGAAATAAAGGATCCAAGCATGGTGGGCTTGCAGGGGCTCTTGGGCATTCCCTTGTTGCTGCCCTGTCAATGCAGAGAAATTTTCAAGATTACTTGTAATCTCTAATCTTTCTAGAAGCATATATTGATTTGATAATAAGAAAATTATGTTTAAATTATAAAATAAGAACTAAAACAGGTGCAGAATTACTTAGGTCAACATTTCCAAAATAAACTCTCAAGGTATAGAAGTTGCATCAGTTCTTAGAACTGCACATAGTGATTTCTAGGCCATTCCAGATGGAGCAGCCAACCTGTGTTTTCTTGCCCTCTTTGATGGGGAGCTCACCACTTGATGAAGTAGCACAGTCTAGTGTTAAAGAGCCCTGTAATTAGAGAACTGAAATGGCCTCCACAAAAATTCCATTCTTTAGTCCCGCTGTTGTGGTTACTCAGTTACTCAGTCATATCCAACTCTTTGTGACCCTATGACCCGCAGCACATCAGGTCTCCCTGCCCTTCACCATCTCCCAGAGTTTGCTCAAACTCATGTCCATTGAGTTGATGATGCCATCCAACCATCTCATCCTCTGTCCTGTATCTGCCCTCAAAAGGCACTGCTCCACACACAAATCCCATGGACAGAGGAGCCTGGTGGGCTACAGTCCATGGGGTCGCTAAGAGTCGGGCACGACTGAGCAACTTCACTTTTACTTTTCACTTCCATGTATTGGAGAAGGAAATGGCAACCCACTCCAGTGTTCTTGCCTGGAGAGTCCCAGGGACGGGGAGCCTGGTGGGCTGCCATCTATGGGGTCGCACAGAGTCAGACACGACTGGAAGCGACTTAGTAGCAGCCACACACACCATAAGTACAATCCCATCTCTACGTATGGACTTTTCAGGCGTTTGAACACAGAACTGAAGGTTAAACATTGATCTTCTTCTTATTTCTGTCCCAGAGTCATCTCTTCACTAAATAACATAATTTCTAGGACCCTTCCTCAGAACATACTCCAGTCATCAACGTCCTGTGAAAACTCAAGTGCCAGGAGCCGGTTACAAGTCTAACAAATACAGAGAGGAATGGGGTTGCCATTCAGAGTGTTTAGGATGTTAATGTTTCCAGTGATTTGAACTCTTTTGATTGCCTCTGAGGCCAGCAAGGCTCTCCTTAGCTCCAGGATGATTAACTGGTAAGATTAACATGGGGATAAGGAAGCAAGAACATGGGTCCCATGGAAACCCTGAAATGGATGGATTAGCACCGCAGGGTAATTCAGGATCCACAGCCGTGCTAACACCAGGGACGCCTCAGCAGCCCCTCAGGGGCCCTGGCTCCACCTTTGCTGCTCTGGATCCCACCCACCAGGCCCTTGCTCTCCATTCCTCTCATCTTTCTAGCATCTACTTACTCCTGGCTGATACCTCCTTGTGTCCATCATGCTTCTGGCTTCTCCTGCCTGCCTCCCCTGTGAGTGTGTGGTCCTTGGTTTTTTCCCAAAATATTCTCTACGACTTACATTCAACCCTTCCACAGGGAGAGAATTTGATATTTCCACTTAATCACCATCCACCCAATCATGCCAAGTTTTAGCAGCAGGTCATCCTGTCAGCCTCTGGCCAGCCTACAGATGAGTACAAAGACTCTCCTCTGATCCATCAACAAAAATGAGATGGGTGACTCACAAGATATGAGAGGGGCAATTTCTACAGAAAGAATTCTGTGAGGGTCTTTAGTAAGATGGGCCTGTGCTGGCTTGCCTTATTTTAAGCCACAGGCATAACTCCAGGCTTGTCAATGCTTTTTTTTTTCTTTTAATGTGAACCACTTTAAAAGTCTTTATTAAATTTGTTACAATATTGTTTCTGTTTTCTATTTTGGTTTTTTGGCCATGAGGCATGTGAGAGCTTAGGTCCCCAACTAGGGATCAAACTCCCACCTTCTGCACTGGAAGACCAAGTCCCAACCACTGGACCACCAGGGAATCCCAGGCTGTCAACACGTTTGACAGTCACATTACGCTTAAGCCTCCTGCTTACTGAAAAATCCCAAAGTTGGGTTTTCACCAGCTGCTGCTAAGCCTCTCCTCTCCACCAAGTAACTGTATGCACAAATCTTCACCTCTTACGTTCACCTTGGTAGATTTTGCTTAAGGCCCAAGCCTGCAAGTTGTCTCTTAATCCAAATGCATTCTTCTGACACCAACCTTTACAATCTCTGCTCTGTAAGCCTGATCAGAACCATAAAGAGAAGCAGCAGCATGAGAGGGTTAAAGTCAGCACTCAAACCCAGCCCTGCTTTGGCCAGACAAATTGTTTTTAATGCAATAATATTTCAAGTAAGAGTTGGTTGAAACAGTGATTTCTGAAACAAAAATAAAAATTGAAAACCAGAGGCCAGGCTTCTCCCAGGCTCCCAGACTCTGTGGACGGTCTCATTGTTCACTGCGTGGAGATGCAGGGCTTGCACAGTCCTCCAGGCCTCCTCCTGGGCCAAGCAGAAGCCGATGGGTACACTCCCACTGTGGGTCCCATAGTCATTACATGTGCAAAGAGCCGGGACATGACTGCTGACCTCCCAGCTCCAGGGAGCAGCAGCCTGCTACACTGCTCCCCACTTCAGACTTTAAGCAGCATTCACTCAGCACAGCTGCAAGGGACGAGCTGTTTATCCCCGGCACTGTGAGTCTACCATGGGCAGAGGGACAGCAGGTGAAACTGGCTGTTGTCAGCTTCCAGGCAGGAGATGAGATGCCCCTCCATGAGCATTTCTGTTACCTTTAAAGCTAAAATAGGGCAGCTGTGCCTTGTAAAGACTTAAGAGGCTATGGAAGGGGCTTTTGTATTGTACCCAAACCTTGGCTGAAGCCTTAAGTGAAAGTTAACGAGTAACAACAGGTGGCGCTAGTAGTAAAGAACCCACCTGCCAATGCAGGAGACACAGGAGATACAAGTTTGATCCCTGGGTTGGGAAGATCTCCTGGAGGAGGGCATGGCAACCTACTCCAGCATTCCTGCCTGGGAGAATCCCATGGACAGAGGAGCCTGGCGGGCTGCAGTCCATGGGGTCTCAAAAGAGTCAGACACAACTGAAGCGACTTAGCATGCATGCACGCCACGGGTAACAAACACCCCATGTTGTGGAGGGTGGCTTGACACATCCCAGAAACCCCTCTTGGGAAGATGGCAAAGCTAGTTCTGAGACCCCCTTCTCCACTCAGGTTGGGTCAGAGGAAGCTGGGATTTCTTTGAGGAGCAGGTCCTCCTAAGCACATCTGTGGAGGAACAAGAGGGAAGAGAGAAAGGTGGTGCTTTCCACCCCTCATCCCTCACTGGCCGAGTGAGGGGCCCCCAGAAAAATTGTCCAGAGACTGAGGATCCATTCAGGAGGCTTCTCACTCCTTAACTGTGCTCAGTTCCTCAAACTTGCAGGGAAAAAAACCCACAACCCCCTGGTATACATGGAGTAGACAGAAGTGAGAAGGTTCTTGGAAACTCAGTGTGCCCTCAGGAGTTTGAAGTGTATGTGAATTGAATAGGGCGGCCCAGGCACTGGGGCTGCCATGATGGCAAGGCAAGGGATGGAGGTCAGCAGTGGGGTTAGCTGTCCACTGGCCTTTCAGCTGGACAAGAAGGCACTGCACCCACGGGATAGAGAACCCTGGAGAGCTGAGCTTGAACTGTCTCAACAGCCTGAAGAAGGCTGTGAGAGAGGGCATGGGAGGAGGGGGGCAGAACCAAGGCGGCCAGCTGGGCTGAGGGGCACAGTCCACGCTAGGGAACGGGGCAGTGCTGGACCCACCCGAGGCTCCACGGCAGAGCCGACTTCAAGGAACTTCTCTGACTCAGGTAACTGGAGAGCTGAGCAAGAAATGCAAAGAGCATCAGCTGCCTGAGAAAGCCTCTGCCCCGTCCTTCCTGCCCAGCCAAACCCCTGAGCAGCCAGAATGGGGGAAATAAAGGTGGTGGGTGGGGGCAGCTGGAACATGGAACAAGGAGAGCGAAGGGCAGGGGGTGGTCCTCCTCTCACTGTTGCTCCCTGAGGGCCAGACCAGGCAGAGCTGACTGGAGGGAAAAAGTTGTCCCTTCAAGGGCAGGTGGCGGTTTTCCATTTAAATTGGACTCAGTGTTCAAATAACTACAGATGAGACCTCTCCCGTCCTCCCCCTCCCCTCTTCCTCTCCCTCCTCCTTCCTCTTCCGCTCACCCCTTCCTCCTCTTCTTTCTCCATGACTGAAAAGGTGGAAACTATGAACATCACCAAGTGTCAGAGAAGTGAAGGGACCCTATGGAGTCCAGGCCACTAGAGAAACTGGGTGGGCACTCTCAGAACTTAATCTTCCTAAGCCTTGGATTCCTCATTTGTAACATGGAGATAACAAGGCTCACCTTCCAATCTTGCAGATTGAGATGAAAGAGTTTATGTCAGTGTTTGAAGCATCTAGCACTTGGGAGTGCCCAGCCAATGTCTGCCATCGCTGACAGGGGTCCCTCCCTATAATCTCTGAGCCAGCAGACTTCGAGAACAGCAGAGCTGAGAGACTGTGGAAAGCCGTGGTCTAATATCCTCATGTTACTCATGACTAAACTGAGGACAAGAGAAGCTTGAGTCAGACTGCCTGGAGCCACCCAGTGGGTTCACAGCAGAGCCAAAATCCAGACCCCAATCTCCTGACCCCACAGCCAGTCACCTTTCTACCATGCCCCTGGGCATTTCCATAATAGTTCAGTGAAGGTCTGCAGATCGGTTGATTGAAATGTCTGTGGATTGGCCTGGTGTCCTTAGCAGTGCCTGGGACTGCCAGGTAAATGGATGTGTGAGTACAAGGTTCCATTCACCCAGCAAACCTTCCCCAGGTATCAACCCTGTCCCAGAACTGTGAGTGGATCTCGATATGGACCTGGAAACCATCATCTCTGTACACACTGAGCTCCCAACCCAACAAGGGAGGAAGCAGACTGTGAATATACCTTGGAGATTCCAGAAAGGCAGCACAGAGAGGTTCACGAGCTTGTGCAGTGGATGCGAAATGAGGGAGGTCCACCCAGGATTCTCCCCTGTCCCCATCTCCCCAGGCCACCTGTCTTTTACGGTTCAATATTGAGCTCCCCGGCTCTGTCGTCAGGCTGGCAGAAAGTCCTCTCTGATCTTGCTTTGGCCTCTAAATACCTTACCGCACTGCACACGAGTCAAGGTTCTTAGGCAAGAGCTTTTTTGACACAATTGAAGAAAAGATCACTGGAGAAAGCATTTGCCAATAATCAGCTCTGCTTGTCTCATAATTTAACATTCTGGCCGATCAACCCGTCTCTTCCCACTCTGATTCACTGCTTATAGATGTTTACAACAGGAAGGTAATTCCGAGTGAACACGAGGAAAGGTGACTGTAAGGCACAGGGCTTCCCTGAAGAGAGAAAAGTGAATAGAGCTCAAGGTTTAGCTCCTGGCCAGGATATTAAGCTTCACATTCAAGTAGCACCATTCACCCAGTGATCTCAAAGCACTCAGAAGGAATGACATGAACTACTTTTTTTTAAACATCAGGTAATCCAAATCTGAATTCAGAGTCCGTGTAAGTACTACTGGGGATAAGCATTTAATGTCTTTGGGCACAAAACCAATTAAATGCAGCCAAGGCAGTACTGTGGCTTGAATGTGTCAAGGAAATAATTCTCAGTGACGGCTAATCGGATCAGCCCGGATCTGCAGCTGGCAAAACCTTCAAGGGCTCTGAAAACTCAGTACCAAAGGACTGGTCAGGTGACAACTGCTTCCAGGCTCTGGTAGACAGAGGGCAAAGGCTTCAGGACGAACTGAGGAAGGATGGGAATGAAACTGAAAGAATGAAGATGTATTCTAGAAACAACAGACCTCTAGCTGCCCAATTATGCAATGTTTGCACACGGGAGGACAGTCAGGCCTTAAACCAGAGATTGTAAATCAAGGGTCAGCAGATCAAATCTAGCCCATGTGTGTGCTTTGTTAGGCCAATGCAATGTGCATGCATGTTGTTTGTATCAGTTGCCAATATTAAATATTGGAATATTTAACGAAAAGCCCTGACTTCTGGGTTTTATTAAAACTTGGAATATCTGAAAGATTTAAATACAAAGAAGGAAACAATTAAAATAGAAGAAATCACTGGAGAATTCTTTTATAATGAATGCTTTTCCACTTTGGACCCAGAATCCAGAAGTTATAAAGGAAATAATTGATAAATTTGAGTATATAAAAATCAAAAACACAATAAACAAAGTCAGAAAGATAACAAACTGAAGGTAGAAACTGCAACTCATATTACACGGGTATTATAATCACTCTGATGATATACAGGGACTTCAAGAAATCAATAAGTAAAAATCAACAGCCCAATAAGAAACAAGCCAATGACATAAACTGACAGTTCACAGACAGTGAAATACAAGTGGCTTGTATTTCTAAATATAGAAAAGATGTTCAACTCTACTCATATTTTTAAAAAAAAAAAAAACAAGCTAAATTATACCAAGATGCCATTTTTCACATCCTGGAATGGCAAATACCGAAGACCATGATTATATCCACCATTGGCAGCACTGAGGAAGATTGCAACTCCTCTTCCAGAAAATTAAACAACAACTATTTTCCACTGCAGGCCAGAAACCATCTGACTTTTAATCACGTGTCCCAGTGACTAGATGCCCTTGGGAGTTTCAGTACCCGGAACCTGAAGATGGAAACAAGAATTTTGTCTGGATACTATTCAGCATTTAACTTGAACATGCTGCTCTTCGATAATTAGGCAAAGGTTCTGGTGAAAACTAGAAGGGTTTCCTCGGGAATCTGAGCTGTATGTGCTCTTCTCTTCTCTCTCTCTTTTTTTTTTTCTTTACTTTACAATACTGTATTGGACTCTGTAGGAGAGGGAGTGGGTGGGATGATTTGGGAGAATGGCATTGAAACATGTATAACATCATGTTTCTTTTATTACAAGAGAGAAAGAAGGAGAGCACCAGCAGGAGGGAAGGCAAAAGTCTAGCACAGTTGCAAGCTCACTGTGCCCTCATACACACTCACTGCACACTTCATACCTATCATCTCATTTCTTCCCCACAACAAGCCCAAGGGCATAGCAATCTTCTTTTTGTAGAGAAGCAAACAGACTCAGAGTAGCCACGGGACCTGACCTTCTTTGACAGATGCGTGCAGGGAGGGGCTGAACCAAGGAGCCACAGCATGGGTCCAAGTGGAGGAGAAGCTACGTTTGACATGGGTCATTTTGGTTGAATGAATGAAAGGAACCCCAGAAGCTACGGGTGCCCTGGTCGGCTGCTGAGCCGTGGCATGGAGCCATGCCAGGGCTTTCATTTGTGCTTTGCTTTAATCCTCTTCTTCAGCGAGAGAGATGCCAAGACCAGTCTTACAGGCTGCTCTGTGTAAAGAAAATAGCAATGGTGAACCCCTCAAATGCCATTTTGCTCCCTCTGATTAGGAAAGAAAGCTCACAACTGACCTTTGCATTGCATAAATCATCAGGTTCCTGGACAATGTGGTGGGGGTGGGGAGGGTCAGACAGGACCTCAAGAGGTCCTGCTAGCACGAATTTCCTGCTCTAGCAGAGCTGTTGGGGGAGGAATCAATCAATTCACTAGAAAACAAACAATGACAAGACTTTGTGCTGCGCTCACTGAAATCTCTCCTTCCCTATGTACCTCACCTAATCTGCTCCCCAACCCTTGCCTCCTCAGAGCAGTTCTCTCAGCGTTACTTGAGATGCTGCCCCTGGGCTTGAGGTCCTAAAACTTCCCGCCAAATAAAACATAGCTCTCAACAACAACAAAAAAGAAAGACTCTGCTCCCTGAGACAGTGGAGAAGTTCTCACTAGTTACAGCCTACAGTACTTGGTTTCCCTCTCCCCGTAGCCTGAATCATATGCCTCTCTTGGCAAGTTCACCATGAGAGACACTACGATTCTTGCTGACCTGTCCTTCCCCGTTAATGGAACTACTTGTGGGTAGATGTTGTTATCCTTGGCAAAGGGATATCTTTGGAAACCAGGGATTAGAGTGAAAAGGCCAATATTTTTCTGTAACCAAGGAGCATCCCTGATTTATTTCTTCACAGAGTCCTTCATGGAGTATCAGGTTGATGGCAAAAATTCCCAGAGAAGAATGATGAGGAAGAAAGTTATTCAAGGCCTGGGAAAGCTGAGTTCCTTTGGAGCCGGCCAGCAGCACCTCTCCATCCCAGAAACCTCCTTTGGGAGCTATCGGAGCCCTTCTTTGGGGGAAGACACAACTCTATATATCTAGAGCTGGGATGCAAATGGATTTTGTGGGATGCTCTGAACACTGATTAAAGCCACTAAGAAAGGGAGAGGGTGGGCAGGAAGCTGTCAAATTTTGCAAAAACCACATTCCCAGAACCTTTCCAAACCATTCTCAAAGTCTCTCTAAACCCAAACTTGTGTTTCCTTTCACCATTACTCAGAGTCACTGATCTGGAGTTGTCAGAATTGTGCATTTCTCTGAAATAGTACAACTTCAGTTAATCAAACTTTCTTATATCAGAGCCCCAATAACACAAAAGCTGTCTTGTTCCCTCTTTCCCTCTGTCATTAAAACAAAAAGGCAAAAGATAAGAAAACAATCTCACCTCAGGGATTTGGACAATAACATTTAGTAGATATCTTGGCTTGACCTGAACAATAAAGAGTCATAAGAAGTGATGTTCAGAATTACAGACTTGGGGGTCCTTTAATATCCTCAATCATCAAAAAAAAAAAAAAAAAAGAATTTGATATGAGCCGTATACTCTGTCTAGTAGAGCATCAAAAGAACTCAAAACTAACAAGGGTTGAAACCAAAAGGGTTTTCTGGCTAAGGCTCCATCCTTGTCCCTAAGTTTAGCACTTAATGGAAGTGGCAGTGTAACTTCCCATTGCAGGGGGCAGGTTTCTTGACCATTATTCTGAGACATAATGGATCAGAACTACATAAAATGCACAGAACACTAAACCACAGGAGATCCAGTTCAAGCCAAGACTGTAACCAGCTGGGATTCGTCCGTCTAATTGTCTGACTCTGAGCTTCCTTATCTGAAAGACGAGTCGGTTGCATTAGCACAGGCTGACCTTACTGGGAAGAAAAAGAGACCAGCAGGGCACAAAGGACCTACCCAGCTGGAAGAAGGAAAATGTACTCCAGAAGAAGGGGAGACCGTGGTGAAAGGCACATTAGTGGTAAAGCACGCTGTTCTTTCCCTTGGATCTGGGGACCCCATCCCTGCTCTTCTTGGATACGGGTTGGCTGTTCCCTTCTCCAAAAATGGCTTTTCCTTTCTTTTGTATGTGTCTAAATTCTACGCAGCCTTAAAGGTCCAGTTCAGAAGTCATCTCCGTAATCTTTCTATTACAAATAACCTCTTCACTGGACTATTACAGACCTAGTTTGTACTTCTGTGATGACGCTTATCACTTTGTCTTATACTTCTCACTTTGTCTTTTACTAAAATAGTCCATACCCATAGTGTCCCTGCTCCCATCAACCGGTCCCTGATACCATTAGTGTGACCAGCTTCCTGGTGGCTCAGATGGTAAAGAGTCTGCCTGAAGTGCAGGAGACCCAGGTTCCATCCCTGGGTGGGGAAGATCCCCTGGAGAAGGAAATGGCAACCCACTCCAGCATCCTTGCCTGAAAAATCCAATGGACAGAGGAGCCTGACTGGCTACGTTCCATGGGGTTGCAAAGAGTCAGACATGACTGAGTGGCTTCACTTTCACTTTCATAGTGTCCCAGCCACAGACTGAATACATATTTGTATACTTGATAATGCCTAGGAGAATACTTTCTGCACAGTAGGTGTTCAAATTACTGTGGAATGAATGAATGGAATCCCATAATATCTGAACAAAATTGCTCTAGTTAACCTAAATACTTTAAATATTTTTATCTTGAAATTCTTGCTTAGATCTTATTTAAAAACTGGAATAATCCCATTTCAAATTCTAATTTAGTTATGGATCGATCCCACCATGGACCACTTCTTAAAGAACCTTTAATTTCTGACAGTCAAATGTTCGATGAGCACCACACCTAGAGTTCTTCTCATCGCTGCTCTCAAATACACATCTGTGGCAACATTTCAGCCCAAGCCTGCTGGGAAAATTTAATTTGTCTCTTACAGCCTCACCTCCCAAGAACAAGAAAATAATACTTACAGAACCAGTAATCTTTGCTCAATACAAATAAAGCAGAAAACAATACCCATGGCTCCTTAAAGCTGTATATTAGCCACACTGCAGAAAGTATCTCATTGATATTAATGTGCTTACAGAATATTACACAAAAATTAATTAAAAATTGAATAAGACCAGAGCTCAACATTCGGCATGTATAATTTCCTGCCAAAGCAGCTCACACAATGAATAGCTAAAATTTTAAGAGCATTAGCTTATTGCACTGCAACATAAAACTCCATGTCAGATCACCTTTTTCACAGGAAATGGGGGCTCTCTGGCTTTCTGGGTCCACAATTAACATGTCGACTTTGGGGAGGAGAATTAGGTCCTGGGTGTGATGCTATTTTATGATTCTCATCTTGAGCTTCAGCCCTCAGGGACATGCCCAGTTATTTCAGAACCACAAATGGCCCATCCATGGAGAAACCTACCAGAGTCTAATCAACCCCAAGTCTCTCTGCAAACTCAGTAGTAACTCAGAGGGAGGAAACCATGGCAGGTCAGGTCAAGATGACTCCTACCTCTCAGGTCCCAGGCACTTCAGCTCCCTTGACTCTGCTCCCTGCTTGTAGCCACCTGAAGTATTGGGTTGGCCAAAAAGTTTCGGTTTCTCTGTAACATCTTTTCTTAACCCAAATGAACTTTCTTGGCCAACCCAATAGAGAGATAATGAACACAGGAGTTAGTCAGACATCAGCAAGCAACTTCCACCTCTGAGCCACGGTTCTTCACTAGCTTATAGGTATTACTACATAATACCTACCATATAGCATTCTGTCAAGAGCTACACGAGATAATGTGAATATTGCACATGGTACAGAGCAGATGCTCAGTGAATACACCCCCTTTCCCTGCATTGAAGACAAAACCCCAAACTTCAGTCCAGCAGCTCCCAGTTCCACTTATTTCCCTACATCATAAAGTATCCACAAACCTCTTGCCAGTTGAGTCTACTGGACAAGTCTATCTCTTGAAGGAAAGAGATACACCTCATTCAACTCTGCGTTCCCAGCACCTTTCACAGAGCCTGGCACACAGATCTTAGCTGGAAATGTGTGTAGACCAAATGACTGAAAGAATGGGAGAAAATCATCACTAGTTGTTGGGTGCTAGCCTCCAGCACTTCGTACACATTGTGCTAAGTTGTATTCAGTTGCGTCCGATTCTTTGGGCTTTTTCAGTAGCTCAGATGATAAAGAATCTGCCTGCCAATGCAGGAGACACAAGAGATGTGAGTTCAATCCCTGAGTCAGGAAGACCCCCTGGAGGAGGGCGTGGCAACCTATTCCAGTATTCTTGCCTGGAGAATCCCCATGGACAGAGGAGCCTGGTGGGCTACAGTCCATGTGGTCACAAAGAGTTTGACATGACTGGGCACACATGCCTTTGTGACCCTATGGACTGTAGCCCGCCAGGCCCCTCCGTCCATGGGGATTCTCCAGGCAAGAATAGTGGAGTTGGTTGCCATGCCCTTCTCCAGGGCATCTTCCTGAGCCAAGGATGGAAGCTGTATCTCTTAAATCTCCTGATTGACAGGTGAGTTCTTTACCACGAGTGCCACCTAAGAAGCCCGTACACAGGTTAGTCCATTGAATCTATACAAGAATCCTTGAAGGTGGATACTGCCTCTGTTCTACAGTTAAGGATACAAGCAAGAGATGTGGCATGGCAATCTTGCAGACATTACACAAACAACAGGTCAACTACATGAAATCACCTTCAAAAACTGCAAATGAGTATTTACTATAAGCCAGGTAGTGAGCTAAAGACCCTACATGCATTATAACTTCAGCATTACAACTCCGTGAAACAAGAGAAACCACAGATATGGAAAGAGAGGCTCCAGAAGGGTTAAGCATCTTACCCACAGTTTTGAACCATTTTAGACTGACTGCAGCGGCCATTTCAAACGGATCAACCTGATCTTAAAAGGGAAAGCCAGGGCTCCAGCTCAGACCTTTCTGCCTCCGAGTCCCTGATGTGCTGCTGTGCCTCCTGAATAAATGAGTCAGTGGCTGACAGGAGGGGAAAGGGAAGGAGAAAAAGAGCAGGCAAAAGGAGGGAGAGAGCCTCACAATGGAGGAGACACATGTATCCTTACAGCTGATTCACATTGTTGTACAGCAGAAACCAGCACAACATTGTAAAGCAATTATCCTCTAATTTAATAAATTAGAAAAAAAATTACCAAAAAAAAAAAAAAAGCAAAAAAGAGAGAGAGAGGGAGAGAGGAAAAGAATGAGGGCAGATGTTCCTCAACATAACTATCTGGGTAATTCCTACAAGGCCAGATCTTTCCTATTTAATCTTCTTCATAATTCCTGCTGTAGGGACCTGGCTGGTCTCCAAACCTGTAGTTCCCCACAGCCAGTGTATAAAATGCCAAGGGGCCAGCCTCTGCTTTGCGCTTCATCCCAGAAGGCCACATGGATGGTTTCCTGCTGGAGGCAGAACAGCGCTCTCCAGCACAGGCACATTCTAGAGTCCTGGGCGGGTAGCCACCCTCTGCTGGGTTGCCTCCCAGGGCACTGCTTCCCAACACAGTGGCCCCTAGTTGCTCTCGTGCGGCTGCTCAGACCCGGCTCACTGAACCCCAGGCTCACTCGTGAAGTCAGGCTCTCTGGCCACGGGAAGTCGGGCCAGCCCAGCAGAGATCTGGGGAAACCATTCCACGCTCTTCTCCCAGCTGGCCCCGGGCCACCAGAGCAAGGGTTTGCAGAAGAGGATGAGGGATGGCTCCTCAGAGGAAAGGGAACAGGACTGAGAGCAAAGAGCCCCAGGTTCCAGGTCTGTGTGTGCCCCTTTATGTGAGTCCTCTCCTTTCTCTAGGGACCAGCAACCAACCAACTTGAGTTCGGGGCTGGATCATCTCTTTTAAACCTTGTAACAACCCTGTAATACAGATATAAAGTTTTTCATTACAGCTAAGGAAACTGCATCTCAGAGAGGTTAAACAACCAGTACAGTGTCACACAGCAGGAAAAATTGGGGAATTAGGATGTGATTCCTGTCGGGATGTGACTGAAGCCTACATTCTCACCGTTGCCCCATCAGGGACCCCCGCTCCTTCACTCTTGGTAATGGATGATGGTCATTATCTAAACCTCCCATGCTCGGGCAAATGTACCTCTTAAGAAAACCCGTCTCTTAAGGTACTGATGGGCTCTCAAGTGCTGTATCAACGTTAGGAGTGAAGATCACTAGGTTATTCCTCCCCTCCCCGCCCCCCGGTCTCAGGTCTTCGTTTGCTCACTGTGACCCAAGGGAGCCAGATTAGTGTTTCCCAAACTTCCACTTCTATGATTTTTGCCATATCTGTATATCACCTGTGCTAATACTTAATGTTTGTCTTTAAATCAGTGACTTTCTTTAAACTCAACATCATTCTAAGCAATAACATCCATGAAATCAAGAGACCAATGCTTTGATTATATTATTTCCTGATACACAACAAAATACATTGAAAATTAAGTTACAAACTGTCCATCTAGGTGACACCTAGGAGCATCCCGTCAGAGGCAAGAGAGACTTTTTTGGGCGTGCTCAAGGACTTCCAAGCTTCTCTGCGGCCTCGCTCTGTGAGTCTCTGCCCCATTCCGCATGCGTGGCGCTGTGTGTGTGTACTGGACCTGTGTTGTTTGCAGCTG
The DNA here is from genome assembly GCA_917880005.1 of Nanger dama. Lineage (NCBI taxonomy): Eukaryota > Metazoa > Chordata > Mammalia > Artiodactyla > Bovidae > Nanger > Nanger dama. The sequence continues at coordinate 1,672,380 of CAKJTW010000085.1, read as the reverse complement.
TGTGGTCTAGTCCTCCACGGAGGGTGCTGGACTGGCAAGAGGCAGCTGTGTGATGCGAAACTAGACCGCAGCAGTCAGGCAAAGGAGGTGGAAGTTGATCTCTGGGAACCCAAGCATGGTTTCCAGCTGGAGTGCCTGGGGCAGGAGTCTGGTGAGCCCGAAGAGGTGGAGAGCAGGAAAGAGCAGAGTCCCACTGGGTGGTGAACCCTTCCACCAGCAGCCACGTTTCAAACCCAAGCCCTGCTTCTCACGGTGTGAGGCTAGGGAGAGCAGCTGGCCAAGGCCTTCAGGGCAAAGCATCCTCAGGGGTCTCTTCATGGTCGGGGGAGAAGGGGCAAGCATCCTGCCACACGCAGTGCAGCCCACCCTTAAGTTTGCTTTGTTTTGCTTGTTAGTTGTTCACTGAAGAACAACATAATACAGAAAAATACACAAATCACAAATGCAGAGCTCAATAAATCGTCAGTAACCGAATACACCTATGCACTCAGTACCCAGACAAAGAAATATAACGCCAGCTTCATCCTAGAAGCCTTTTAATGCTCCCTTCTAGTTGGTATCTTGTCCCAAGGGTGGACACTACCCTAGTCCCTAATATCAGAGGTTGGTTTTACCTATTGTGAACTTTATATAAGTAAAAACATACTTACGTCATCTTATGTCTGGCTTCTTTGGTTCAACATTGTCTGTGCAAGATTCATCCATATTATTATATATAGTTTCAGTTTGTTCACTCTCGTTGGTATATAACAGTCTGTTGTATAAATATACTAAAATTCATTCATCTACTCCTAATGGGTATTTGGGTAGGGCTCGATTTGGGGATGTTATGAATAACACTGCTATGAACATTCCAGCACATGACTTTTGTCTTCATTTCTCTTGGGTACATGCCTAGGGAGGAAAGAATTCAGTCATAGTGAACGTACATGTTCAAGATGAGTGGATACTGACAGTTTTCCAGAGCAGTTACACCGACATCTACTTTCACCAGCAATGTGTGAGAGTTTTAGTTGCTCCTCATCCTTGCCAACCATTTACATTGTTAAAAATCCTTTTAATTTCAGCCATTCTGATGGTTTTATCCCCAAACCATACTTTGGTTTTGTCCAAACAGCACAGCAAGCCCATAGGTGCATGTTGTTTCTAAAAAGCAATGATTAAACCCTGACTCAGAAGACTTGGCTCTAATGCTGGCTTTCCAGCAGTTAACTTGATACCATTAGGAAAGAATTGCTACTGGACTTTACCAAGTTCCCCCGAAAGCCCTTGTTCATTCATCTGACTCTCAGGATGAACTGATAAAAGGCAGGCAGGAAGAAATTATTTTCCAGAGCCTACACAAATTGCCAAGCAAGGACCGGGACAAAATTCCAATCCCAGTCCAACCTCCTTTCACTGAATTTATACTGACTCACCATTTATACTGATTTATACTGACTTACAATTTGCTCCCCACTTTTAAGAAGAAGGTATTGAACTGCATGATATCTGATGTTTCTTACCATTTAAATACGGCAGAAAATCCATTTCTGAATATATGACTGGTTTACTCACTAAGAATTTAAACAAGTGGAAGAGACTTGCTCACTCTTAAAAGGAAACTGAGCCAAACTCAGCTGGTGACTCAAATGCCGAATGAAGCAGAATCTTTGTGAATACTCAGCTGCTGGAGATGACAGAGACTCAGCAAGACTAAAAGTGAACAGAGGTTACAGCTTGGCCGTTGAAATGACAAAAATGTGCTCAACAGACACATTTTATTATTCAGGACTTCCTACACCTAAAGAGCAGCCAACCATCCATTCATTCATGCATCCAACCAATAAGCCATTTATCTATCCATCCATTCAACCATCCTCCCATCCTTTTATTCACTGAGCATTTATTAAACACCTACTGTGTCAGTCCCCATACCAGCTTCTGGGGTTACAGAAACAAATCAGGAACAATCCCTACTCTGAAGAAACTCTCCACCTAGGCAAGTGTCTTATGCTATACAAACCTCTCTAATACTCTGAGTTACTAGAAGGCAAAGGCCTTATCTCAACTCTGTCATTTCCAGATCATCTATTGCTAAGCCCAGTACATAGTATTGGTAAGACACATTTGACAAATAAACTGGTAATCCCTGAGAATTCCGGAAAAGAATTTGGAGTATTTATTTCTATCATTCCTTATTTCTCCTCATTGGACTAAGAATGAGACCAGGTCTTGGAGCTTTGCCTACCATGTTCCCTTCAGCGTACCAACCAAAGTGCAAAGAGAAAAAGCAGGTGATTGTCACACCAGCTTCCTTTCTCGGTCATGCTGATGGATGCAAACAGCTGGGCAACAAGTTCTGCCAAAGTTCCCCAGAGAATCTGATTCATGAGATCCTTCCATATCAGACTCGTCTCCCAAGTATTCTAATTGGCTAATGATGGAATGCTACCGTGTTTTTAATCAGGCTCATCTGCAGTTTTTTTTCTAAAGATAGCAGGAAACCTGCATGTTTTATAAAAAGCAAATAATTGTCAGCATTTCAACAACAAAGATGAGCAGAGTATAGTTCAGAGGAGGTGGGCAGCTTGCAGGCAGGAGCCATGAGAGACGTGCAAGACACTTCAAACTCCAAAGCAGTACCACTACTCCCCACCGCCAGTAATATTGACCCCCAGACCTCCAGGGCTCAGTGCCCAGCATTCAAGGCATGTGCCTGCCAGTAGATGTGTTCAGGTCCATAAATACTTTCTGAGCTCCTATTATGTGCACTCAGTGGTTGAGTGTTACCCTTACCTCCTCCCCCTCCCTTACCTCCCAACCACCAATAAGTACCAAGCTGTACAATCCCTCTAGTTCTGGAATCCATCCCCTGCTGTCACTGCTTATTGCCACCTGAGACCAGCCCATCATCCTCCTCCAACCTGGACTCCACACCAGCCCTCCCAACTGGTCTCCCTCCCTTTACTCAGACCCCCAGCCACATAACAGATGCAAATCTGATCACCTTGCCCTTCATAGGCTTTCAGTGATGCTTAGAGAAATGCTCCTTCTGTTGACCTGTAAGCCCCCTCCATGATCTGGCTGCTTGCTACCTCCCTTTTCAGCCTCATCTCTGTCCCATCTCTAGACTTATTTTGTTCCAAATGCACAAGTCTTTCCCTAAATATACTTACTCTTCCCTAAGAGCAGACCTTTACACATGCTGGTCTCTTCTTGGAATATGCCTTTTCCCTGTGCTTTATCTCCTAAGTCACCCCATTTCATCCTAGAATAAGAGTTTCAGCTTCAGTCTTCAGTGAACACTTGTCTGAGCCCACAGTGAGGGAAATTCCTCTGCTGTTAAGGCCCCAGCACCAGTACATTTCCTTTGGGGGATGCTCAACCGATTGATGGCCTTCCCTGGTGGCTCAGCTGGTAAAGAATCCTGCTGGAATGTGGGAGAACTGGGTTTAATCCCTGGGTTAGGAAGATCACCTGGAGAAGGGAAAGGCTATCCACTTCTTATTCTGGTCTGGAGAATTCCATGGACTATACAGTCCATGGGGTCCCAAAGAGTTGGATACGACTGAGTGACTTTCACTTTCAACCCATTGATTCTCCTCTCCATGTCCAGCCTCCATCCTAGACTGTAGACTCCCTTAGAGCAGGCATATTTAAACTTTCACTATTGGGGAACCTCAGTTCCTAACAGGCAGCCTCCCAGACAGGAGACTCTTGAAAAACATTGGTGGATGGAGAGATAGACTGACTGATTCATCGCAAGGACTGAACTTCCCATTAGAAGGTCAGAAAAAGTTTTAAAAGAGACACCTGGGTTTCTTTCCAAACTCTAGTCTGTTTGTCCTTGGGCAGGTGACTTCACATCTCTGAGCCTCAGGGTCTTCATCTTTACATTCATGATATATTACCTGTCCATCCTGTCTCATAGATGTTGAACCGAAAAATGAAATAAGCATCCCTGGCTGCCATTGTCAAAAATGTGTTGGTTGTTAACAGCTCCTATTCTGATTAATAAAGATGTGTTTGAGCCTAGCTATAATGATTTAAAATTCACAGTCCAAAAGTGCAATTACTTTTGTACCAACCTAATATAATTTATTATAGCTTCCCTGGTGGCTCAGATGGTAAAGAATCTGCCTGCAATGCAAGAGACCCAGGTTTGATGCCTGGGTCGGGAGGATCCCCTGAGAGAAGAAAATAGCAACCCACTCCAGTATTCTTGCCTGAAGAATTCAGAATTCTTCCTAGACAGAGGAGCCTGGTGGGCGACAGTCCACAGGGTCACAAACAGTCAGACACGACTGAGGACTAAGCATGCACGCATGCTCTAAATGAATTCCCATCTCTGGTCGTCTTCTCATCCAAATAGAAAGGAACGTACCTTCTCCCCATTCTTTATCCCTAAGTACATTCTCTGGGCACCTTGGGATTGAACTAAGAGCCTCCTAATAAATAATAAATAGGACACAATGAGAAAGGGGAAAGCCAAAAGAGATTTATAAGAGACAGACGAAAAACACCCTAGCCACACACACAAAACAGCTCCCAGTCCTCCATGTCTCTGGGGTCTTATAATGAAGGAGAAAAACCCTAAATACTTATGGGAAGGGGAAGGAAATGGTATTGATGGCATGTGGGTAGAAAATGCATTCTGAGTAGCAGAAAGTCCTTTAGATGTCCCATAACCCAGTGGCTTTCAATTCCTTCGCAGGTTCAACTTAGATGACAGTCTGGTCCAGAAGAGAGTCCTTTTCTACTAATGCACTGGTTTTCAAAGTACAGATCCCAGAGTCACAGCAGCAGCAGCAGCAGCACCACCTGGGAACTTACTAAAGTTCAGATTCTAAGGCCTCGGTTCAATTCAGTCGCTCAGTTGTGTCCGACTCTTTGCGATCCCATGGACTCCAGCACACCAGGCTTCTCTGTCCATCACCAACTCCCAGAGTTTACTCAAACTCATATCCATTGAGTCGGTGATGCTATCCAACCATCTCATCCTCTGTTGTCCGCTTCTCCTCCCACCTTCAGTCTTTCCCAGCATCAGGGTCTTTTCCAGTGAGTCAGTTCTTTGCATCAGGTGGCCAAAGTATTGGAGTTTCAGCTTCAGCATCAGTCCTTCCAATGAATTTTCAGGACTGATTTCCTTTAGGATTGACTAGTTGGATCTCCTTGCTGTGCAAGGGACTCTCAAGAGTCTTTTCTAACACTACAGTTCAAAAGCATCAATTCTTTGGCACTAAGCTTTCTTTATAGTCCAACTTTCACGTCCATACATGACTACTGGAAAAACCATAGCTTTGACTAAAAGGATCTTTGTTGGCAAAACAAAGTCTTTGCTTTTAATATGCTGTCTAGATTGGTCATAACTTTTCTTCCAAGGAGTAAGCATCTTTTAATTTCATGGCTGCAATCACCATCTGCAGTGATTTTGGAGCCCAAAAGAGTAGTCTGTCAGTGTTTCCACTGTTTCCCCATCTATTTGCCATGAAGTGATGGGACTAGATGCCATGTTCTTAGTTTTCTAAATGTTGAGTTCTAAGCCAAATTTTTAACTCTCCTCTTTCATTAAGAGGCTCTTCAGTTCTCTTTCTGCCATTCATTTGCATATCTGAGGTTATTGATATTTCTCCCAGCAATCTTGATTCCAGCTTGTGCTTCATCCAGCCTGGCATTTCTCATGATGTACTCTGCATACAAGTTAAATAAGCAGGGTGACAATATACAGCCTTGACGTACTCCTTTCCTTCCAATTTGGAAGCAGTCTGTTGTTCCATGTCCAGTTCTAACTGTTGCTTCTTGACCTGCATACTGATTTCTCAGGAGGCAAGTCAGGTGATCTGGTATTCCTGTCTCTTTAAGAATTTTCCACAGTTTGTTGTGATCCACACAGTCAAAGGCTTTGGTGTAGTCAATAAAGCTCACCCAGCCACAATGAATCATTTCTGTCAAGAGCCCAAGCAAGCCCTCAAGGTGATTCTGCCAACATTGAGGTTGAGCCCTACTGTGCTGCTTGGGCAGACAAAGATGGAGAATGGAGACGGGACAGCAACTAGTAGGTGCAGAAATGTCCCCTCTGGCACCAACACAGGCCTCCCTGTGTTTCAGACTGACCAAAGGAGGACCTCATGCCAAGTTTTTCTGTGTGCATGTCCTTGCGTCCCTTTACCACCAAAAAAACTGATCCTGGAACTCAAGCAGAGCCTTGAGAATAGAGGCTCAAAAGCAAACAAATATTTATGCCTGCCTGACCTTTTTTCCTCCCCTCTTACCTCTGGAAACAGTGGCTGCAGGCATAAATCTCTCAGTCCATATTCAATCTAGAGGGTCTCACAATCAAGAGGGAAGACTGTGAGTGATGGGTAAATATGTGTAGACTTTTAAGTGTTTGAGGGTTTATATTTGCCTCCACCTGCTAAGGAGAATTCTGTATTGCCTTTTGGTTTTCACTTCCCGCTCTTAAGGAGAAAAGTTTCACATTTGTTAGGAAAGGGACTGAGTCTATAGCCAAATGAAAGGAATAAAGAAGATATGGAGGGAAGAAACAGAGAGAAGACTCTTTCACATGATGTGTAGTGAGATTTGGGCTTAAGGGAAGAGAGACAGATTGAGAGGAACTGTAAGGAAATTGGAGAAAAGGGAAAAGGGAGTTTTGCCAAGAAGTGTGGTAGGTTAGGGTGAGCATCTTTGGTGTCTCCATGACATGGACTTTAGTTCGTTTTTCATTTGAATATCATTACTTTAAATTTTTCATTTTGATTCTTAGTCCTTGGATACACTAATGCGCCCAAGCTGGATCATGTGCTCCCGTAGTCTCCTTAGGGTTACATGTGTATGCTGATAATCAGCACTGCAACAGAGCTGTAGGGATGTGTGCTGTGCACGACTCACTCAAGTCAGGTAGGGAAGGCGCCTCCATCAGGGAGACATCACCTCCGGGTCTGGGGGAATGAATAAAGGTCAGTTAGGTAATAAAGGGCACCCAGTCAAATGACAGAGGACCTGTATTTCTGAAGAACAGTTTGATGCAAAAGACCAACAGCTCTCAGAAACAACTAGCACTCTGAAAACTGGATGACAAGGAGGACAGCCAGGCCCCATTTGGATGGGTGGTCGCCTCAGCAACGTAGGGGGAAATTATGACTGGCCAACAGGACATTTCTGGCTGCCTAGGACAATTATTTGGAGAAGGCAATGGCACGCCACTCTAGTACTCTTGCCTGGGAAACTCCCATGGACAGGTGAGCCTGGTGGGCTGCAGTCCATGGAGTTGCTAAGAGTTGGACACGACTGAGCGACTTCACTTTCACTTTTCACTTTCATGCATTGGAGAAAGAAACGGCAACCCACTCCAGTGTTCTTGCCTGGAGAATCCAGGGACGGGGGAGCCTGGTGAGCTGCCGTCTATGGGGTTGCATAGAGTTGGACACGACTGAAGCGACTTAGTAGTAGAAGTGGTAGGACAATTATTGAATGGAGTTTGCTGGTGCCAACGCATCTCAGCTCACCCTTGGCCATACCTCCTAAGAATACTAATTCTTATCTAGAAATCTGGCCTTCTACTCCATCAGAGTCTTTGGAAAACCATAATGTTCCATCAGTGTTCATCTGTATTTGGCATAGCAGAAGCAGCATCTCAGCTCTCATTTACTGAGAGATGGGCCAGGTTTAAAAGAGAACTGAGAGCTACATAATATAACATCATTCCCACTTTACAGATAAGGATACTGAGGCTCAGCTAGCATGTGGTGGAACCAGCTTAAACCCAGGTAAGAAGGGCTCCAAATCCCGTTCTCTTATCCAGATGCTTTCCTGACTCTCCACCCAAACCCTCACTACACACTCTTCTCGGTCTCCTATACACTCTAACATTCCTAAGTAAAGGATTTTTCATTTAAATTTTTACCTCCCCAAGTACAGCATATACTAGGTGGCCAGCATAAACTAGGTGATCAGGTGATCAGGAAATATCTGTTTAATGATTAATGAAAGGAAGGAGACCTTCTTGTGTCAAGGAATCTTGACCCAAAGTGAAGTCTGGTCTCCTCATCTCATCGGAAGCATGATGTGAAGAATGGCACATGCAGCCCTGCCCCACACCCAAATCAGCCAGCCTGCTTGGCTTTCCATCCATTACACCTTCACCATCTGTGTGCTCAGTCCCTTCAATCATGTCCGACTCTGTGTGACCCTATCGACTGTAGTCCACCAGGCTTGTCTGTCCATGAGATGCTCCAGGCAAGAATACTGGAATGGGTTGCCATGCCCTCCTCCAGGGGATCTTCCTGACCCAGGGATCCAACCTACACCTCCTACATCTCCTGCATTGCAGGCAGATTCTTTACTGCTGAGCCATGGGGGAAGCCCACACCTTCATTATTTATGTTTGAACGTGTTTCCTCCCCGGCTTTGAAATAAAAATAACTGTGGTGTTGGTGAAGACTCTTGAGAGTCCCTTGGACTGCAAGGAGATCCAACCAGTCCATTCTGAAGGAGATCAGCCCTGAGTGTTCTTTGGAAGGAATGATGCTAAAGCTGAAACTCCAGTACTTTGGCCACCTCATGCGAAGAGTTGACTCATTGGAAAAGACTCTGATGCTGGGAGGGATTTGGGGCAGGAGGAGAAGGGTACGACAGAGGATGAGATGGCTGGATGGCATCACGGACTCGATGGACTTGAATCTGAGTGAACTCCGAGAGATGGTAATGAACAGGGAGGCCTGGCGTGCTGCTATTCATGGGGTAGCAAAAAGTCGGACATGACTGAGCGAATGAACTGAACTGAACTGGTTCTGAGATGTCTCTTCTTTCACTTTTCCAAAGTTGAACTTTGCAGTGTTGGGTAGGATAGGCAAGTGACTGGGATAAAGATATCTTCCTCTTTTGACAGGTTGTTGCTTCTCTTAGTTAACCTTGTTGTTCTGAAGATGCCTTCTGTGTGACAGTCCAATTCTGCCCTCCTTGTAGGGTGCGTGTGTGAATTTTCCAGGCTAAGGCCTGCCCACTGCAGGAATCCCTTAAGTAGGAGGTGTCACCCCAACTTTATGGTTTCACAGCTTTCCACCTGTCCTCTCAATGCTTTATCTCACAGCCTCTTAATACTATGCTTGTTACTGGCCTTTCCTGCTCCTCCTCTGCCCTCTTGATTTGGGGTGGGAGGGAAGACTCCCTCTTCTCCCCCAAGGGAGGATGACTCACAAGCCTGAAATTCTCCCTCCTTCTAGTCTTCCTTATACATAGACTAAGTATGGGATGAGTGGGTGAGGTAACGATCCAGGAGAAATCAGTTGGTTCAATCTGCTTTAGGAATCTTGGAAAAGGCATGTTGTTGCCATTGTTGATCCTTGTCTTACAATGTATGGTATAAACTCATTTTGTTTTGGGCGAGGTCCTAGCTGCTAATTCCTGGACAGTAATAATCTTTTTAAAAACACACACATTGTTTCTAGAAGTCAAATATAATATGTCAAAACTTACCCAATTATTCATGTTAAATATGCTCAATGTTTGTATGTCAATTATACCTCAATAAAGCTGTTATAAAAAACAAACAAACAAAAAAATATCCCTTTAGGGAGCTATCAGAAACATCAGCACAAGGTAGTAGTCAGGAGTACAGATGCTGGGGCCAAATTCTCTGGGTTTAAATCCCAGCTTGAAAGTGAAAGTCACTCAGTCGTGTCTGACTCTTTGAGACCATAGGGTTAGTCCATGGTATTCTCCAGGCCAGAATACTGGAGTGGTTAGCCTATCCCTTCTCCAGGGGATCTTCCTGACCCAAGAATTGAACTGGGGTCTCCTGCATTGAAGGCAGATTCTTTACCAACTGAGCTATGAGAGAAGCCCCTCTTGGCTTAGGAAATCACAGTTTAGCCACATTCTGTGTGGCCTTGGGCAAGTTACTTAACCTTTTCCTGCCTATATCCTTATTAGTAAAATAGGATAATAAGATCTACTTAGAAGAGTTGTTATGGAGATTAAGTGAATCAGTGTGTATAAAGTGCTTAGAATAAAGTGCTTAGAATAGTGCCTGGCACACTTAACATTATTGAAGTATGTGCTGAAAACATGAATTAGGCAGGGATTAGATGGAAACCAGCAGAGGGTCAGAATGAGGTTCCATGTGAGTGGATGAAAAGAAGAGCCCCGATGTGGGGCAGGAGTCGCCTGAAACAAACCATGTGTCGCCTTTATAATCCAGCCAAGGCTGCCCACAACTGTTGTGTGGCTCTTGGGGAGGTCCCAGCCATCAGAAAGGTCCCCCTTCCGTCTGCAGACCAGAGTTGGGTCAGGAGGTGGGGGAACAACCCCCACAGAGGATGCTGGTGCACAGAGGTCTGTGGACACCCTGGACTCTCTCTGCAGGGTCCAGTCTCTTGTGCCCAGCAACTCTAGGCAGCCTCCCAGAGAAGCTCCTAGTCCCTGGTCTGGCCCCTTCCCACTGAATCCTGAGCCCTTGGCTCAGCCCAGAACATTCAGTCATTTCCCTTCATCTGGGGTTGAATAGGATCCCAAGCTTTGCAGTCAACGAGACTTGGGTTCAAATCCTAGCTCTGTAAGAGTATCTGTTTGACTTTGAGTAAGTAACTACCCTGAGTCTGTTTCTTTATCTTAAGAATGGGAGAGCAATAATAAGTCCACCTCCAAGGGTTTTTGAGAAAACTAAGTTAAATAGCAAAGGTAAATCTTGGAGCATGAGCCCAGAAGCTCTGTAAAGATTTGCTGAGTGAGTGAGTCCTAGACTCATATGGCTCCTGGCTTCCACCATTCCATTGAAAGGGGAGACCATAGCACTGGATCACTTCCCCTTTCAACCATGCCAAGGTCCCTCTAGGCAGTTCAGGGCTATTTACCTAAGTGATAAGAAGACCAGGGAGCATTTCAAGATCCCACCCACCACCCAAGAATGAAGCTGAGAGCTCAGCAGGTTACTGGGAGAGATTTGAAGTTTCAAAAAAATCAAGATCTGGTAATGAAAAATCAGGAAAAGCAATGCCTAAATTAGTCTCCACGCTTTGTTAAATCTGGAAGTCACATTTAACTCACGTGGTAAAGAATCTGCCTGCATTGCAGAAGACCTGGGTTCAATCCCTGGGTCAGGAAATTCCCCTGAAGAAAGAAATGGCAACCCACTCCAGTATTCTTGCCTGGAGAATCCCATGGACGGAGGGGCCTGGCAGGCTACAGCCCATAGGGTTGCAAAGAGCTGGACACAACCGAGCAACTAACACACACACAATGAAGGATCAGGAAAAGCAATGCCTAAATTTGTCCCCATGATTTGTTAACTCTGGAAGTCACATTTAGTAAAACACTAGTGATTAAAGAGGGAATCCTTTACTTTCTCTTTTTAAACCCTCTAGCATCATTCAGCTTTTGCACTTGCAGAATAAACCCACCATCTCTCTAGCTTCCCAGAGAACCCAGCCGACACAGGGCAGGCCAATGATTTGCTCACCAAGGGAAGCTGATGTTCCCAAAGGGGAAAAAAGGCATGTGATTTACATGGCTTAATATACTCATTAAAGGTTTAATTGGAGTCACTTTGCCACTGATCCTCCAACAGCCCCCTTTTCTCCCCTTTTAATTAACAGAGTAACCTTTAGCTTCACAACTCATAAAGAAAGCCAAGTATGAAAGCAGGGGCTCTATCCACTTCTTCTTGATCCTATCAGGCAGCTTAAGACCCCAGGGGAACTCACAGGCTCTGGGGTAGGGTGGGGGGCACCTGTCTTCAGTTTAAAGTATTCATATCCTTCGAAAAAAAGGGGCTCTGGAGTCTAAGCCAGCCAGGCCCAGATTCAAATCCTGGCTCTGTCATTCACTAGCTGTGACCTTGGGCAAGATCATCTTTTTAACCTCAGTTCCCTTATCTGTAAAACAGGGATAGTAATTGAATGGATAGTTCATGGCGTTGTGAGTTTCAAATGCCTGTAACATTTCTAACATTTGAACACCATGCCTGCCATGTGGTACATGCCCAGCAAAAGTTTGCAGTTTCCTCTTATTGAAGTCACAGCTATGTAGTGTGATGAGTTTGGGGGTAGCAAAAATCTGACTACCAAGGACTTCAAAAACACTGATAAAATGTAATTTTTGCCTGAAGGAGTCATCAAATAGTTTCTGGGAAATCACATACAATATTTCTAGCAAAATTTATTTGGAGTGGCTGGCTGCACACAATCATCCCGTATGTAATCACGGTTCAGAATATTTTAGCTGCTTGCCAGGATTGCAATTGGTAGGCTGTCCCTCTCCCAACCTCCCCCTCTTCTGCCCTTTTCCTGCCCACTTGCAACACAAAAATATAAATAATTAATGGTATCCAATTACCTAAGCCGAAAATAAATAAAGCTTCAAGAGTGTATTGGATTTCCACACAAATCCACCATTAGGAAGATGATGCATTCCACATGCAGGTGTCTGCATCCTGAAAGCCATTTGTGATGGGACTGCTCAGTGGGTACCAGGGTTAGTTAAAGCTTGCTTCATTATGGTGGCATTGGGGCAGATGGGAACTGACGGCGCCGGGCCATTTTCATAGGGAAATGCACACAGAGTCCCAGGTCAGCGCCGTGATAAATGGGCTTGCCGACAATTTGCTGGGAGCATGCATCTTGGGAGACTCCTGAGGTCATGAAATGTCTGCTGTTAAGCTACACAATTTTCTTTACTTATCAGTCCCAACCACATCGCAGACACATATTTGCACAATGAAACAAAAGAGGACATGCATTATCGGGCTCCAGCCGGAACGAGTGAGGCACTCAGCCAGCCAGTGCTGATTGGATAAAGCCAGAACATACTGCACGCCAAGCGTGGAAGGGAAGAGAGGCTGGAGATTCCAAGGGGCAAGCTGGGAAAGGGAGCACGTGGGGTGGCTGTGGGTGGGTGGAGTTCTCTAAAGAGCACAGGCTCCAAGGGCTAAAGTCATCTGTCACACCACAGTCTTGGTGGCTAGCTCTGTCCTCCACACAGCAGCACAGGACTCTCCCCCAGAACACAGATCTCATGTTTACAAGCATCGCTGGGCTCCTCACTGTCCACAGGAGAAAGCCCAAACTCCATAGCACACCTGCAAACCCTTCCATGTTCTGCACATACCTCAGCCCTGACTCCTTCACCCTATTCCACATTCTTGCCATCCTTCATTCATTCTGATGCCTGCAGGCCCTTGCACACGCCATTTGCTATCTGGCAATACTCTTTTCTGCACTCCTTTAACTGGTTAACTCCTAGTCACCCTTCATATCTCAGATGAGATTGGCTTCCTCCAGGAAGTCTTCCTGACCACCATTAAACTGGAATTTAGTGCTCCTCCCCAACCTCTCACAGCACAGCCCTGTTCAACAGTATTGTTGATGCCTTGTTACTTGTCTCTAGACAATCAGCTCTGGGGCAGAGTCTGTCTTGTGCATGGTATTAATATTTCCATGTGTGGCTCAGAGTAGATACCCAAAACTGTCTCTAAGATGAATGAGTAAAGAAGGAGAGAAAGAACCTGCACACCGGCAGGAGGCAGCCATCCTAGGTGAGCCACATACTCTGTCAAGGTCAGGACAGGACCTCTGTCTCCTCTACTGCATCCAAACAAGCCTCCACCTGGCACTGGGAAACAGTGATCGAGTGAGTTAACAAAGCTGAAAACCATCTATGACATCAGAAACAAAATCCCTAGGAGGCAGTAGAAGTTACTCCCAGCTTGGAAGTTACTCCCAGCTTGGAAGTTACTCCCAAACAGGGGAGCAGAGGAAGATATGGAATTTGGTATATGAAACAGAAGTTTGGGGCCAGAGAGATGAGAGAGGGTACAGAGAATCAGGAGCGTACTGGGAAAGAGGTGATTTCAATGCATTTCCCCAAATAGCCATGAGTCCATGCTGCTCCTTTTATGGGTATGTTTCACAGGCCAAGAACAAACCAGACTCTCTTGGCTATGGAGCGAGTAGCTGGTGAGGCCCAGATCCTATACAAGGCAGTGGTGACAGCAGAAAATTTCCAGAGGAAACTCAACTTGGATAACTGCAAAAAAGAGAGAGAAGAACAAGGCTGGGTGAAGAGAGATAGATTCAAAGTGACAAAACTAAGGTCGTGGCATCCGGTCCCATTACTTCATGGCAAATAGATGGGGAAACAATAAAGACAGTGACAGACTTTATTTTCGTGGGCTCCAAAATCACTGCAGATGGTGAGCACAGCCATGAAGTCAAAAGAAGCTTGCTCATCGGAAGAAAAGCTATGACCAACCTAGACAGCATATTAAAAAGCAGAGACATTACTTTGCCAACAAAGGTCCATCTAGTCAAGGCTGTGGTTTTTCCAGTTGTCATGTACGGATGTGAGAGTTGGACTATAAAGAAAGCTGAGCACCGAAGAATGATGCTTTGGAACTGTGGTGCTGGAGAAGACTCTTGAGAGTCCCTTGGACTGCAAGGAGATCCAACCAGTCAATCCTAAAGGAAATCAGTCCTGAATATTCATTGGAAGGACTGATGCTGAAACTCCAATCCTTTGGCCACCTGATGTGAAGATCTGACTCATTGGAAAAGACCCTGATGCTGGGAAAGAGTGAAGGCAGAAGGAGAAGGGGCAACAGAGAATGAGATGGTTGGATGGCATCACCGATGTGATGAACATGAGTTTGAGCAGGCTCTGGGAGTTGGTGACGGACAGGGAAGCCTGGTGTGCTGCAGTCCATGGGGTCACAAAGAGTCGGACACGACTGAGCGACTGAACTGAACTGAACTGACATGAGCCCATCCTAAGGGAATGGCTAATTCCAGGGGCTACCTGGAGAGGTATCAGGAAGCATCTGAGCAGGCCAGCCTGGAGAAGAGAGACCTGCGGTCCTGGTTCCGTCTGCTCTGTGACTTAAGACAAGTGGTCTGCTGTCTCTGTCTTTCCTGTTCCTCTTGCCTAAAACAATGCTTTCACCCTTTTTGCCATAGGATCTTCCCACACCTGTTAGATAGGCTCCTCATTTAGCAGATGAGGAAATAGAGGATCAGAAAAATAGTCACCTGTCCCAGCTCACCTAGCCAGCGGGTGACCACGCTCCAATTCAAATCGGATAAGTCCAAATTGTGCCCTCCCCTAAGTCCAGCAGGCTGCCAGGGGCCCAGCTTCCCTGAGCCACAAAGCAAGACCACAGGGGCCGAGCCAGCTTGGGCTGACAGCCAGAAGTTGGCAAAATGTGTTCCATTTCTGCTCGCCCCACCAGGCACCTTGTAGCTCTTTCCTGGGATTTGTTCCTTTGTACCCAGCGCCAAACACATACCCCATCCATTCCCCAAGTCCACGCTTCTCCTTTATTCCAGTGGTCCTGTAGTGTTTACTGAGTGAGCAATCCATACCTGGGTAATTATGGCATCTTTTTGAGATAAACCTTTTGCATTTTTAAAAGGTTTTTTTGGAGACCCAATGTCTTCACTCAAAGGCTGAATACCATAGAGAAAATGTCACTGTTCCCTGATGCATCTGCTCTCTGTGGGCATGGGCAGATATTAATCAACAGGTACTGCTGATCCCATTTTACAGATGGGGAGACTAAAGCCTGGAAAGATTTAATAATACATTAAATGTTACAGGTAGGAAGTGGCAGTGTAAAGCTTCCAGCCCAGGCCTATGTCTCATACCCAGCTTTTCCCACTGTGTCAAGGGGTTTTCAAGCACCTGTGGGTATGTGGGGGGTGGGTGGCATGAGCTGGAGGGATGCAGAGTGGTTTGTGCAGAGGGAGAGGAGGATGAACAAACACTTTTAATAGTCTTCTCATCATTTCTTCAAGGGCTTCCCAAGTGGCTCAGTGATAAAGAAT
The DNA here is from genome assembly GCA_917880005.1 of Nanger dama. Classification (NCBI taxonomy): domain Eukaryota; kingdom Metazoa; phylum Chordata; class Mammalia; order Artiodactyla; family Bovidae; genus Nanger; species Nanger dama. The sequence goes on along the minus strand of CAKJTW010000085.1, from coordinate 1,656,583 downwards.
CTGCCTGCTAATGCAGGAGACATGGGCTCGATCCCTGGGTCAGGAAGAGCCCCTGGAGAAGGAAATGGAAATCCATCACAGTATTCTTGCCTGGAAAATCCCGTGGACAGAGAAGCCTTGCAGGCTACAGTCCATGGGGTTACAAGAGTCAGACACGACTTAGTGACTAAACAACACCAACATCACTCCTTCACACAGGGGAAACACAGCTCTGGCTGCAGAAAGAACTCTGCGGGGAGGAGAGTAGAAACAGCCACTGCTAAAGGGAAGGGATGGTTTAACAGAGAGGGAGATGGAGACCGGGTGGGAAGGAAGGAGGTGGGGAGTCAGTCCAGGGTCAGAATCTGGGTGAAAACTATCAGTATCCTGGAAGGCACCTCCCAAACATCTGCTTCCCTGTTGATTTGGGGGACCTGGTGGTCTCAGACCAGCAGTGTTTAGCACACATGTCAGTGAGTATTTTTCTTCTTGTTCATGAACATTCAGAGACATCAGGACTCTGGGCTCTTCTAGGACAATAGATACCAATTCCTACCTTCCAGGGCCAAGGAACAAACTAGCTAGGATGGACAAGTCAGCTGCCGTTTGCCTCTCTCCTTGGTCCACACTCTTATCCACTGCCCTGGGGAACCCGTGTGCTAGGTGGATGGTGTGGGGAATGGGAGACAGAAGCTCAGTGATAAGTTTTGAAGACCCACCAGAGAGCACTTCCAAATTAAAGCTTAAAGAAGAAAGAAAAAAGTCATTTTACCCTCTGTTCTCTGATTCCTTGCTGAATAGGCGTGTGGGTTTAAAATTTAATCATGAATTCGTTGGAAGGAAATAAATCGTGGAGTAAATGTTTAAAGTGCAAAACTGCTGAGTTCTTGGGTTGTGATCACTCAATTTAGCATAAAAACTAAGAGTGTTTTCCGAGAGTGGAGACAAAGACACATTTAAAATTCTTTTAAATGATAGATGCTATTAATTTTTTAAAAATAATCTGATTTGCGATGCAGTGTAACAACATAAAAATGTCTCTCTGTTCTAAACCTAGGCTTCAAGCTGCAGAAATTTTATCTGTACCCACAGAAAGCTGAAAGTTGCTTTCTCACTCTTGGCCTCATGGGCTCAGACAACTCAATTCTGATCTTTCCTGCCAGAGGGTAATTCAGAGGGTAAGGTGCTGGTGAGGCCCATAGAAAGAGGGGAACTTGCAGGCAGTAAAGGAGACAGATATGGGTGCAATCAGCTTGCCCAGTTCAGGCCTCCCTCCTCTTTCCCCAGATCACCCCTGAACTCCTCCCCACTTGACTCCCCTCTACTCCATTAAACTCTCAAGCTAGAGTTACCACTGTCAAAGGCAATGTGACCACATCACTCTTGATTAAAACTTTTCCATGCTTTCCCAACAAGAAAGGCTCTCAACAAGAAAGCTCAATCACTCGGCAGAGCTTATGCCATGATCCTGAGCAATAAGGCCCCTCAACCTCTCTGTCTTCCTTCCTATCCATGCTCAAGGTGGCCTCTTCACTCTGTCTCCAACAGGTACAGCCTGCTCCTACCTCAGGGCCTTTGCACATGACTGCTTCTCTACCAAACTAATTGCTGTCTCCTTAGAGAGTCCCACGTTTCCTCCTTCACTTCCTTCAGGTTCTGTACAAATGTCACTTATCAAAGAGGCCTCCCCTGATCATCCCATCTCAAATAACACCCCTTCTCCTAACCACACACTTTATATCCCTGACTTTGCTTTGTTTTTCCCACAGTGTTTCTAAACATCAGAAACATTATATCCACACCTGTTCATTCCGTGTCTTCTTGTGCTAGGATTGAAGCCTCATGGCACCAGGGCCTTTGTCCAGTTTGTTCTTTGCACTATCCTCAGAACAGTGCCTAGTACATACATTGTTGAGACTTGCTGGATACTAAGAGAATGAATTAAAGGGATGAACAGCATCTTGATGATTGCCATTCCACAAACATAGCTGCTGCTTCCACCTCTCTATCTTGGAACATACTGTTCCATTTACACATGGAATGCCCTTCCTCCCATTTTTTTTTTTTTAATATTTATTTATTGACTGTGTCGGGTCTCAGTTGCCGCTCTCAGGATCTTCGTCACGTCATGCCAGATGTCTTGTTTTGGAGAATGGATTCTCTAGGAGCAGCGCTTAGGCTTAGTTGCTCTTCTGCATGTGGGACCTTAGTTCCTTGACCAGGGATCAAACCCAAGCTCCCTGCATTGCAAGGCACATTCTTAACCACAAGACCACCAGTGAAGACCCCTTCCCATTGATACTATGATACTAACCCCTGCTTTTCTTTAATGTCCCTTCTCTGAGAAGGCCCTTTTCCCTGCTCTTGGGCCCAAAACTGGTGAGCTCTCGTCCCACGCCGGCTCCTTCTGGCTCACCAGCATGGAACTGTGGATGAGTTTCTCTTTCTCCCCTAGGAGATGATGAATTCCACCCCTCCTCATGGAAGAGGTATATTATTTTTTCTCAAGTACCAACTATATCTTAAGCACCCAGCAAGACCCTAGAAAATAATCAATACTCTGTAAAGGTTTGCTGAAAATTAGCCAATAAATTATCATCATAGTTGATGTCTATTAAGCATTTACTATTTGCCTATCACTGTCTAAGCTTTAGATTAACTCATCTTTTTATCAACCCTATTTGGTAGGAGCTAATATCACTCCATATGTCAGATAGGTAAACAGAGGCACAGAGAGGTTAGCTGAGTCATGTCCAACTCTTTGTGACCTCAGGGATTGTAGCCCACCAGGCTCCTCTGTCAATAGGATTCTCCAGGCAAGAATACTGGAGTCGGTTGCCATGCCCTCCTCCAGGGGATCTTCCCAACCCAGAGATCAAACCCAGGTCTCCTGCACTGCAGGCAGATTCTTTACCATCTGAGCCACAAAGTAAGCCCTAATGAATGACTACTGATGGCTTAATATGTGCCAGGAGCCATTGTAGGTGCAGAGGATGAAACATTATCTATTTACACCCAAACATACCACAGATAAATAAGCAAACAGTCAAGATAGTTTCAAAGTCATATAAATTACATTATAAGCACAACAAAAGAGGGAAAAAAAAAAAACCAGATTCAGAAGAAAACATACAAAGAGCTATGAGAGCATAATGCAGGGGACTTTGATCTAAACACACAACAATGAAAACAAATACTTATGAAGTGCTTACTGTGTTTCAAGCACCAAGCTCTGAATAGATCAGTCTATTTAATATTCATAACAAGTCTGTATAGTGGCAGCTACTGTTATCTTCACTTTAAATGTGAGGACATTTTAGGCACAAAAAAGAAATAACTTGCTCAAGGTCAAACCAATAGTAAGTAACAAAACTAGAGAATGTAGCCAGGCACGCTTGCTGCAGAGTCCACACTCCTCCGTGCCTTGTTCATATCTTCACCACATGGAGAGGTGGCACTGGGATGAGGTGTCAGGGGCTGGGTCACCCTAGGCGGGCCACCACTTCTTTGGGTTTCAATGTTCTAGAGCAAAAACAAGACTGCCGGGCCAGATCAAACCCTGATAGTCTTCTGCCAGGCGTGAAGGACCCTCAGAAATCATGTGAAGAATTTTGTGTACATGCAAATGTGACCATGTTTCTTTCCTTTCACTTTTAGTTATAGTATTTATTTGGCTCTGCCAGGTCTCAGCTGTGGCATGTGGGATCCAGTTCCCCAGCCTGGGACTGAACTCAGGCCCCCTGCATTAGGAGGGCGGAGTCTTAGCCACTGGCCCACCAGGCAAGTCCCGAGCATGTGGCACCATAGTTTAAATTTTCAGAGTGATCTGTGGCCCTCCCAAAATAGTGCATTCCAGCATTCCTTCTAGAAGGTAGTGTTCCATGAAATATACCAAGAAACATAACTGTGTACTACTGTGTTGTGAATACACGCCCACTCTCAGAAGCACCCAAATGTCTACAATACCTTCTGTTCAGAAGATAAATTCTGAGCCCTTCTTAAACAGTTCCCCCTGTATCTTCCCCCAACTGCCCCTGCTTCCTTTGATTTTTGATCCTTCCTCCTTCACCTGCATCCTTCTGTACATTGAAGACCCAGGCAAAACTCTTCTCAGCTCTAATGTTATTAAGGCCAAATAAAGCTGAGCTGCATAGCTGTGATTTCATAAATGTGTCTAGTAAATCTGACAATGAAACATTTTATTAGGTGAGAATTGCCATACATAAGTTATTTATTTGCCCATCAAAATGTGAATAAAACAACTTCATTGTCCAAGGGAACAGTTTGATTCCATGGCTGTCAACTCATGGCTACCAATGCGGTCAGTGGGCTTTGGTTTTGTCTTGTTATTTTATATTTAGATTTCAAAAAAATTAAATTCGGCCATTCAATGCCCAAGTCTTAAGTCACTTAACATTACAAGCACTTTTCAATAATGCATTAACATATAAAATATATTCTTAAAGACAAACAGAAAGAATTAATACTTTATGAGCTACAACCCACAAATGTCTTTAGAAGCATTGATTGCTTCCTAAATCCATTAGGCTCTATTTTGGTCTCTGATGGCTGGAGACAGTCTGCTCTGTGGTAGGAATTATTTTGGCAGCGCAATGATTTAGAGATGGCCAACATTTTGACAACCCTCAGCTTTTGACACTGAGTTCTAGAGAAGGTCGAATAAGAACACACGGCTCTTGGCACACCCTTGGCTATTGTCAGATTATGTATTTGCTGGTCAAAGGAGACCTGCTCTTCTGTAATGAAGTCTGAGTAACCAGGCATCAGGCTAATCCAAATAACCTGTCAAAAGGTCAGATTGGAGCTATTTTCCATCAAGGTGATAATGATGATTATGACAGTGGAGGCTATGGTTTATACAGTGGATGATGTGCATCCTGCCTACCCAGGGGCACCACCAATCACACCACGGAGGAAGGGGTTGCTGTTTTCCAGTCGCTAAGTGGTGTTCAACTCTTTGCAACCCCATGGACTGCAGCCCATTAGGCTCCTCTGTCCATGGGATTTCCCAGGCAAGAATGCTGAAGTGGCTTACCATTTTCTTCTCCAGGGGATCTTCCTGACCCCAGGAACAAACTCACATCTGAATGGCTCATTACCACTGAGCCACCAAGGAAGCCCCAGAGGGTGGGGTACCATCTTCTAACCCCCACACATCCACTATATAAGCAAGTGACAGCTTCATCCTCCAGGGACCTGTGAATTAGGGGTCATGTCCCCATTCTATATTTGGAGAAATGAACTTAGGCAGGTTACTGACTTACTACAGCCACACAGGTAGCCAGGGTGGATGCTGAGATTCAAACCCAGCTCACCTAACTTCAAATCCTGCAACTACCCTGCACAACATACAAGCTGGCTAATGAGAGGAACCGATGGGACGCCAAGAGATTGAAGGAAGATAGCAGCTAGAACAGATGGGAAAGCCAGGGCATTCCTTCCTGGTCACCCAGATAGAACCTACTGAGCAAACAAAGCCCCTAAGCGGAAGCTCCACCTAGATCAGTGACGAGGAGATCTCCATGCCTTTGGGGAAAACAACTTATCTCCCTCTCCCATGTGATTCCTTACGACTCAGTCACCAGATTCTCCAAAGCTCTTACTGAATTAAGTCCTATCTTCTAAAGTTTGTCTCTTGCACAAGACGTTTTCCTGTAGAGAACTCACCACTCCATATCATAAGTGTCTATTACACCCCAACATCCTGCAGGCCTGGGAGTGCTTGGGAGACATGAACTTCTCCTGGACTTTCTCTAGTACAGCTGCTGCTGATTTAAAGGAGTTCAAATTAACTGGATTTTCATTCAACTCTTTCACCTCTGGACAAGTCAGAACTCAACTCAGAGCTGCCACCCTCTCTCCAAGTCACCCATCCACTCTCTGTCCATCTGGGCTCAGCCCAGCTCAAGCATCATCTTGAAGCCTTCCCTCTCCCCTCAGACTGTCTCACACCACAGGGCTCTTACACATGCTCTCACAGAAACAGCTTTGTGTTTTCAAATGGATTAAAGCCTTCCTGTGGGAGAGGTCTGTTCTTGGAGAGTTGGAGGCACATGTGCTGTGCTGGGCTGGGCTTAGTCTCTCATTCGTGCCTGAGTCTTTGTGACCCTGTGGACTATAGCCCATCAGGCTCCTCTGTCCATGGTGATTCTCCAGGCGAGAATACTAGAATGGGTTGCCATGCCCTTCTCCAGGGGATCTTCCCAACCCAGGGATAGAACCCCAGAATCCTTCATTGCAGGTGATTCTTTACCATCTGAGCCACCTGGAAAGCCCAAGAATCCTGGAGTGGGTAGCCTATCCCTTCTCCAGGGGATCTTCCTGACCTAGGAATCAAACTGGGGTCTCCTGCATTGCAGGTGGATTCTTTACCAGCTGAACTACCAGGGAAGTTCCTTGGAGGCACATGCGTATGCCCATGATATGTACTATTTAACCTCCCTAAGCAGATGCACCTCTTCCTCATGAGAAGAAAGCAAATAAAGCCAACTAGCCCTAACTAAAGCCTGTAACGAACAAGCGCATAGCGAATCCTCACAACGTCACCGCAGATAGGAAGAAATGGTGCCCGTGTTACAAATGAAACCACTGACAGAATTCTTCAGTAACTGGCCTACAGTTGGACAATCAATCAGAGGCAGATCTGGAAACTGAATCAAGTTCAGGTCTCTCTGCTCCTTCTGAGACACCAGACTGCATCTCGATCTCAAGCAAAATGATGATCTCTTCCTTCCGACATTTTCTTTTGAAGCTGCAGCAGTTCCGTTTCTAATAGCCAACAGCTGCTAAAGAAATGGTTCCATAATTACTCCCCAGAAACATCACCAGGTTTGTCTATTTATGCCAAGATCAGACCTCCATTTCAGACTTCAAACTGAAAGATGTCCAGATGTTCTTGCTCTGCAATTCAACATTTTAAAAAAATCTCAGTCTTTCCATCCATTCATAAAAAGAAAACCTCTGTCCATCTTAACTACAGGACTTGTCTAAGGCTGCTTGCCAACTGAAATGTAGTATTAATTCTTCCTGGCCGAAGACAAATGAATCCTTCTAGAAACCCACTTGGAACATATGTTGGAACCAAGACTCTGCATCTCTGAGTGTGATGTGACACGGTCCTAAAGGACTGATACTTCTGCAGGCAAAGCTCAAATTAAGAGGTCTGAGAAGGATGGAAGAATTAGAGACTGGTAAGGAACCATATTTTCTAATGTCGATCACACTATAGGACACCTCTCTTTTTCTCTTCTCACCACACCAGCTGTTCTTTCTTTTCTCCTTCACCAATGCTCTTCATCATCCTGACAGCCTAATGTTGGAGTGAGCACCCTAGAGATGAGTCCTCGGGTCTCTCTTCCATCCACACTTATTCCCAGTGTCATGACCTTAAACACCATCTATTCTCTGATGATTTCCAACTGTATATATCATAAACTAGACTTCTCCTGTGAACCTCAGCCTCATGTCCAACCGCCTATTCAACACTTCCACTTGGGGGTCTGATAAGCCTCTCACTGTTAATATATCCAACACCCAGGCTCCATATTTTCTTCTCCCCATACCTGCTTCTTCCACTGCCTTCTCTGATTCATTAAATAGCAACTCCATTTTTCCACTGGCTCAAGCCAAAAACTTAAGGCTTCCTTAACTCTTCCTTTCCTCTCATAACCCAGAAGTAATCCATCAGCAAAAAGTGTTTGTTGTCTATTTAGTGTATCTAGAATCGACCCATGTCTCCACCTCCATGACTACAGCCACTGCGTAAGTTGTCCTCATTACCCACAGGGATTATGTCATTGCCTTCTACCTGCTCTTACCCCTCCTGTCCTCGCTCCTCTTCCTGCCATCCTCCACACAGAAACCCCAGACAAGTGCACTCTTTAAAATGTAAGCCTGATGCTGTCCTTCCTCTTGCTCAAATACCCCTGCTGGGTTTTACTTCCCACAATGTAAAAACCAAAGGCCTTATGACCACCTATGAGGCCTAAGCATGACTTCTCTCCCCTCTTAGATTCTTCGGCAACATCACTGCCATTCAGCCTTAGAAATGCCAGACACATTCTCCTTGCAAGGTCTTTGCATTTGCTGTTTTCTCTCTTCAGATACCCTTCTGCCTCACTCCCTAGCCTCAGGACTCTGCTGAAGTGTGAACATGTTGTTGAGGTCCTCCCAGACCAGCTTGCGCAACACGCTATCAGCACCTTGTTGCGATATTTCCATTCCCAGTACTCAGCTTCACTACACTTATAACCATCTGACAGGTTCCATGTTTTACTCCTTTGATGTTCATTATTTTGATTACCCCCTCTCCTCACCAGAGTGTAAGCTCCAGCTGGACAAGACTTGTCTGATTTGCCCACCAGTATATCCCCACTCTCCTAGGACAGTGCCAAGGAGAGATGCCACAGGTCATTTTCCAATGAACAAATAGGAAAGAGGAAGATGCTCAGAGCCCCAGGAAACTAGCCAAGGATACCTCCAGTCCTAAGTAGCCTCACGAGCTTTAGAACCACCCAGCAGACCACACTCACGGTCCCATCCATCATGTGCCTTCTCCCAGTGGTGAGTAGAAGGAGCTGGCACTTTCCCCCAAAGGTTGTCTCTAAACAGTTGGACAGTTACCCTGAGGAGTCTCCAGTTTTATTACAGAGCCCTCGGCCTCATCCAGAGTTTTCTTTGCAAAGAGGTGAAGTGCTGCAATGGTGAGTCTTTGGGGCTTGAGTGCTCCATAAGAGACAGTCCTGGAGGACTGAAGGTTTAGTCCATGACTTCTGGAGGGAGAAAGGACCTCTTCTCCCCATTCTTCTGCCATCCCACCAATGGGAAAGCCTAGCCACACCAGCACAGCAAAGAGCAAGTCAGCTCTGGGGATACCGCCTCTATGTGGCATCTGTATTTACTAAGGGATGAAGGGGAAGAAAAAAGCAAAGAAAGTGAGGCTAGGGTAGGGGGTGGGGGAAGGTGGATCTTCAGGATAGCTTCCTATCCTCCCTGAATGCTGACTTGACCTGAATTCACAGCTGTCACTGGACTTACCCCAGTGATTTCCTCCACCACACCCTTTGGATAAAAGGCTTGGCACCTTCCTGCCCCAACCGCAGAATGAAGCCGCTATGCAGACTGACCTTCCACATCTGGACCCGGGAATCTCATCTGAGAGCATTCACCTGCTCCTCAGAACTGTTCACGGGATGGTCTAGGAAAACAGAAATGGCTTCCAAGGGGGTGAGCTGCACAAACGAAAAAGATGCTTCTCTATATTCTGGCCACTGAACCTGGGGCTCTCATGGGCACCAGCAAGGGCAGAACCATATATGGGGTAAAGGGCTAGCCTTGGAGTCAGTCAGACCTTGTCCCAAGCTCAACTCCACCGCTGGCCCTGAACATTTTAACCTCTCTAAGTCTCCGTTTCCTCACCATAAATGGAGTTGATCATAGTACTTGCAGTTTAGGGTCAGAGAACGAAAGGGTCTGCCATCTTGTCCCAGTGGTATACCAACCGCATCAGTCTGGTCCTCCTACTCCCAACACTCCCCATCCCCAGAGACTAAGGCTGCTAAGGCTCCAAGGACAGGAGTCTTAGCACACCCTTCCGTGTCCTCTGCCTACATCCACTGCACCTGGTCCCATTACCAAGGATTTGCTGAACTGCACAGAGTTGAAACATATCTGGGCTGCAAGGTAAAACCAACCTTAGGGACCTGAAGAAAAAGAAGCCTTCTGCAGTACCACCCAGAGAAATTACCATTCTGGTAATGTCAGGGCTGAAATAAAGAGCTGCTGACCGTCTCTCCAGGTTGGAATCTGACTTCTGAAGGTGGCGTGGGGAGAGAGTTCTGATTTTTTTTTTTTCCTTGCAAAATTCATCACAAACAGTCAGCCTAAGACACGGGGGAAAACAGAACTGTGTTTTGACTTCTAATTTATCTTCTTAATATCTACTTCCCCCTGCCCTGGACCAGGGCCAATGAGTCTCAAGGATCACATTTCACCAGTGACCTTCAATGTGTGATTCAACATCTCTTTTTGTAGTAATAAGATCTTTTAACCGAAAGTGACCATTTTATGAGGCTGAGACATTATGAAAGAGCCAACAGGCAAACTGAGGCTTGTTGAAGCCCAGGGAGAAATCAGTGTCTTCTGAAGCCAGCTTCCAGCTGTGACTTAAGCAATAATGACCTGGGGTTCAAGAAAAGTGTTTGCCAGAGCCTGAGGCTGTGTCCAAAAGCACTGTTCACACTCCAGTGGTGATCCTGTCTGTGAGTGAAGGAGGGGTCCACATCCTCCTTTGCTTGTGGGAGTAGGGGTGTCCAAGGGGGCCTGAGGCAGGCTTCTGCACAGGATGGGGGATTTCCTGCAGCTGATACTAGTAGGGTGCCTCTTAATCCCCAAACTGTGCGTCTGGCCAGAATTAAGGGGCTGGGTAGAATTGAGTGTCAAAGGGACACTGGGTTTAGCAAGCCAGGGAAGGACCCCCAGAGACTGAAGAATGGAGGCAGGGGTGTGAAGTTCAGGTGTAGGAAAGTGGAGGGGCAAGTGGAGCACAGAGGGGCTCAGAGGAAGGATAAGCCAGCACAAAAGCAAGGCTAGTCTCACAGGGTCACCGTGGTGGCAGAGGCTTGATGCGTGGGAAAGCCAGCTGTCTTTCAAGGGACAGAGATTGGCCGACAGAAGGGGAAACCAGCAGTGCTCTCTCCCAGGCTTGCCTCTTCAAGAGCCAGCCCTCTAGGCATCATGGAGCTTCTGGGACACCAGGGATGCAGTCAGCACCTCCAACACATCTCCCAGACCGAGGTGTCAAGGAGAATCAGGAATCCAGCAGGACTGACAGAGTGGATGTGGCCTGGGGATACATCCCTCTGTCACCACCAGCCCAATTACAGAGGCACAGACATTGCCCTTCTCTTTTTCTCCCTCCCCCAGCTCCCACTGCAGCCCAGCCAGAGTATCAAAACTATTTGGGCCCATGCTTAGCATAGTTAGTCTAGCCTTCCCATTTTACAGATGGGCAAACTGAGGCCCAGAATGCAAATGATATACCTTCCCTGGTCATACAGAGAGAGAGCAGCCAGGGTAAGACTAGATCCAATGTCTCCTGACTTGCAGCCCACTGACCTTTATTTGGTGACATATAATTTGGAGTTAGTTTTGATTCAAGGTGAAATTTAATCTATTTTTTATTATAAAATCAATACTTACTTGTTGTAACAAATTTAAATATACTTGCAAAATACTCATAAGACAGAAATGATGAGCTCCCTCACCCACTCATAAACACACACACCAGAGGTAACCATTCTACATGTGAGAGATCAGTTTACACCTCCCTTTCAGAACACAGATATGAGGAGCCCCAACACACACACCCTCAAGAATGCAACCTTGTCTACAACAGCCCTGCCAAGTGATCAATAAACCTTGACTTGTGTACCTACAGGACCAAGAAAATTCATTACCTCTGGAAGCATCCTGTCTACTTTTCCATAACTCTGGTGGTCAGAGAGCGCCTCCTTTAATTGAACAGAAACTTGTCTACCCATCACCCTAGTCTAATTCTTTTGACAACCCCCAAACATATCTGCTTCCTCTTTTATGGTGGCCTTCAAGTAATTAAAGCAGAGCCCACAGTGCTCAGTCTTCTCATCACCATGCCAACCGTCACTGGTTCAATGGTTCTGTCAGGATGCAGTCAGGATCACCTGCCACTCGGGAGCTTCACCAAGGCCCTGAGCCACAGAGGACTGCACAGGAGGAAGATGCATTACCCCTCACCCCTCACCATGCCCCACAGAGCGGGGCAGCAGCCTCCAGGGAAGACGTGAGCCTCGCTGGATTTAAGGGGAATGCAGTGTCCCTGGGCCCCAGTGCAGAAGCCCGACCATTAACGAAGGAAGATTTGCTGGGATGATTTTAATTTTTTTTTGAAAGTGAAGATCCAGCCTTAACGAAAAGCTTCACATAAATGTTGCATCACACAGTACTCACTGCCATACAAGTGTTTGGATCCCACTCCGAGGCCATCCTTTCACCTAATGTTAGCCAAACTCTCATTGATGAACCCCTGAGAAGGGATTCACTGGCATAGAGCAGAGCCTGAGAAGTGACACGCCATGGTGCCTCCCACCAGGTGAGGGGCCCAGGGAGGGAGGAACACAGCTTCCTTCTGGAGACCCTATGACTTCATGGATCTCACAGTGTGGCCGCGAGTAAGCCCAGGACAGGAGCAGAGAAAACAGCAATTGAACATTCTGAATAAATGCTACCTCTTCACAGAAAATGCACTAAGTATCGGCCATGTATGGATGTGAGAGTTGGACTATGAAGAAGGCTGAACGCCAAAAGAATTGATGCTTTTGAACTGTGGTGTTGGAGAAGACTCTTGAGAGTCCCTTGGACTGCAAGGAGATCCAACCAGTCCATTCTGAAGATCAGCCCTGGGATTTCTTTGGAAGGAATGATGCTAAAGCTGAAACTCCAGTACTTTGGCCACCTCATGAGAAGAGTTGACTCATTGGAAAAGACTCTGATGCTGGGAAGGACTGGGGGCAGGAGGAGAAGGGGACGACCGAGGATGAGATGGCTGGATGGCATCACTGACTCGATGGATGTGAGTCTGAGTGAACTCTGGGAGTTGGTGATGGACGGGGAGGCCTGGTGTGCTGCGATTCATGGGATGGCAAAGAATCGGACACGACTGAGACTGAACTGACTGAACTGAACTGAGACACCCTCAGAGGTTGCAGTAACACATTACACATCAATCGAACACACAGGCCACTGGAGCTGTGTCCTGGCCTCATATAGGCAACGTGCCCACTGCGGGCCCACTGCGTGGTTTGATCTCTGCCTCCATGCTTCCATGGGTTCATGGGGTCGTAGAGTTGGGCACGACTGAGCGACTTTCACTTTCCACGTTTCCTTGCTGTGGGATCTCGGGTAATAACAGTGACTGTTCTGTCCAGTGCCCATCTAGTATGTATAACATAGTCAAATGTTAGCTAGCCATAGTAGCAGGTGCTTAGCAAACACTCGTGGGGAAAAGGCACTCCCTTACGCCCTTTAAGCTGCTGAGACTGGCTAGTCTTAATAACCAATATCACTTCCTAAGACTGTATTAGGGACAGGCTAGGCAGGCCTCTGGGCACTTTACATGCATTTTCTCAGCTAATCCTCACTGAGCTCCTGGCGCAGGGACTATTACCCATTGTGCAGTTGAGGACACTCTCCATTCCTGCCTGAGCACAACATAAAACCCCCAACTAAAAACTTCACCAAGCTGGGATTTGGGTGCCAGGGATGGCACAGGAAGGAAATGAGAGGGTTCTGTTACAGGAGCACTCAGGGGTGCGGGGGGCAGAGGAAGGGCAGGAACAGGACAGGACCAAAAGGGAGGGGGCAGGAAGAGGACAGCATCAAGAACAGAGGCTGAAATAAAAACCAGAGCAATCGGTGTGCTGAGATTGCCTCCACGCCACACCAAGGAACCCGCAGCAGACTCAAGAGCATAGCGGGGGGGCAGTGCTGTCAGCTGGGCTTTGGGGGCTCAGCCGCCTGCCCAGTGAGTCACCAGCTGCTTCCTGCTCCCGCAACAATGGCGCTTCCTGAGCCAGGACCTGGGCAGACACACCTGCCTGTGAGGGGAAGGAGCTGAAGTCTTCATGTGGTCCATTGCACTAAGCACCGAGAAAGCTAGAAGACTCGGCTCCTTTCCTGGCTGTGATCTGGCCAAGGGGAGCAGAGTCATCCTGGACAGTTTAGAGTGTAACTTCCAGAAGAGACCCAGGATGTGTCCTTCAGCCTCCCACCACCCACCCCTGAGTAAAGCCAAGTCTTCAATTTCACTGCCTCCAAAAATGCTCAGGGTTCACAGTCCAAATGGAAAGAGAAATTCCTGATACAACAGTCTCTGTGAGTTTCACCCTTTCGTAAGTGAGGCCTTACTTCAAAAACCCTAGGTTATAAATTCTTTTTAAAGCAGAATAATAAAGTAGAGCAAAAATGGCTCTCAATGCAGTACATTTCAAGTTTAAAACAAGCAAATTCCTACTGGGAAAGAAAAATAACCAAGTGTATAGAGGAGAACAAAGGGGAAAAACCCAAATTAAAAAGCCTGGAGGTAGCAGTCCAATTCCATTTCCTTCTTCCTCAGGTTTTTGTCTGCAAAGATACTTTTCATTCCGAGAAGGATTACATTTGAAATTGACAGCTGATGGGATTTTCATTGCAAAATTAAAACACATTTGTCAGATGTTTTTTCTTTAACTGTACTTTATTGACACAGATAATTTCAGGCTACAGATACAGCTCATATTTTATAATCCCTGTAAACAGACAAAGGGATCTACACCTTCCCCTCTAAGTCAATGGAGCACAACAAATCGGGTGGGATGGAAGTGCTTTAAAGCTACAAACCAGCCCAAGTAGTTATCGGCTGAAGTGGAGAGCAGAGGCTTCCAGGACAAGCCAGCAGATGCTAGATCCCTCCCAAGGTCCAGTGGGGACTGGACACACTGGGAAAGCATGACTGAAGGCCTGTCTGGCACCTTTATCCATGGCCTTCTGGACAACAACCCAAGAAAGAAGAAACTGATGGTCTCAGTGTCATTCCCAAAGCAGGATGCACAGGGTATAAAGCAAAATATTCCAGTGCCCACCTAATCAAGTCCCAAATCCCTTTTCAAAAGGAGAGAGGGACAGACAATCTGGGAAAGAAGGTAGGATGAGCTCAGGCTGCAGAGGGTAGATCACCCAATTCACAGATCTGTTCTCGCTAACACCTGGCCCCACGTGTAGACGATGCTGAGCGACGTCAGGGCCATTTGCTAGCCTCTGGAGGAGCCACACAAGAGTCCTGCAAGGAACAGTTCACATCTCTGCTGTGGCACAGATTGCCACTGGGAATCTGAGCAAGTCATTTCACCTCTCGGAGCCTCCACTGCTTCCACTGCAGACTGGAAACGTGACATGCTTCACAAGGATGTTGTCATTATACCTTTGTGCCAGGCATGGTGCCCGGCTTTCCTGCAAGATCACATTCAATTCTCACTGCAGCTCTGATGTAGGAACTATGTGTTGGTTTTAAGCAGTGCTACAGATGGTTTTCCACTCCTCCCATCAAAAAGTAGACTCTAATTTCCCTCCCTTTTATATGGGCCAGATGTCTAGACTCATATCTAATGGACAGAATGTAGCAGAAGTGACGCAGAGTGAATTCTGAGGCTAGGTCCTTAAAGGCAATACATGCCTGGTCCTCTCTCTCCCTCCCCTCCCCTCTCCCTTCCTCTCCTCCTCTCCCTCTCCCTCTCCCCATCCCCTTACATTAGGATGCTCGCCCTTGCATTCAGCTATCATGTGGTGAGGAAGCCCAGTCCCCTGAGAGGCTGCATGTAGCCTGGCTAGGCTCCTAGATGACTACCAGCACCAGCTACCACATATGTGAGTGACAGTGAGTGAGCCTCCGGGTGATTCCAGCTTCAAGCCACCTTAGTTGATGCTGAAAGGAGCAAAGAAAACTATCCCTACTGAAGCTGCCCCAAGCATAGATTTGTGAGCAAGATAAATGTAGCCATTTCTTTAAATCATTGTGCTGGGATGGTTTGCTATGTAATAATAGATTCCTGGAACAAATTCTTATTATATCCATTTAACAGATGAAACATTGAGGCTTGGAGAGATAAAGTCACATGCCCCACACAGTGAGCAATTGGCAGTCAGGACTTGAACCCAGCTGGCAAGGCTTGTAGCCAAAACCACTATTCCATACTACCTTCCCAGCCTGATTCGTCATCATCAACTCAAAGGCTTAAACAGAGTCAAATTAACCCTCAGTTGCCAGAAAACACGAATCCAGACTTTCTATTCCCTGAGCATTCTGGTCAAGAGTTCAACATATTCCCTCATTTACCATGATTTGGTATCACGATTTTTTTTTGCTTCATTTAAATATTATTTTCTTGGGGATATAGACGGGGACATGAGAAAATCAACATTTTATTAGCATCCTCTATGTGCACAGCGCTGTGCTCATTATTTTTCTAAACAAACAGAATAGACAAAAAAGGAAAGTTGCAGTTAGATTGAACTCCAGTGTCTATTATGACACAATATAAAATCCCTCTTCCTCTCCAGTTCTTGCTCCTCACCCACTGGCCCACACCCCACTGATAAGTGTTAAAATCTCTATTACCTTCTTACTGTGATGCCATTAGCAACATCTAAATTCAAAATCATCCCCCACTGTTTTTGCTACTTAAACGCACAGGACTCTTTTCAGGACAGAGAGTAACAGCAACTATCTTCTTCACCGGAAGGTCCTCCTCAAATTCAACGGGTTATTTTTGATTGAAGTATAGTTGATTTACAATGTTGTGTTAGTTTCAAGTGTATAACAGAGTGATATATATATATTCTTTTTCAGATTCTTTTCCATTATGTTATTTATAAGATATTGAATATAGTTCTCTGCACTAGACAGTAGGGCCTTGTTGGTTTCCTGTTTTTTTATATGGTAGTGTGTACATATTAATCCCATCCTCCTAGAGAGAGGTTTAATGTAAAGAGATGGCTCATGAGATTATGAAGGCTGGCAAGTCAAGGGGTCATTCTTAAAGTCCCAGTAAGGTTTCAGAAAACCTGATCGCCTCTGAAATTCAGAGCATCAGTATTCACTGAAGGTTTAAATTGAGGACGGTGAGAAAGTGCTGGGTGAGGACAATTCTGCAAAGGTGTGTGGACAGAACAGGCAGGAACCAGGCTGAGGGCTTTGGGAACGGATGAGATGACAGCTGGGAAGGGACAGAGGTGAAAAGGCTGAGGAAGCGCTGACTAGGTGCTGAGAGTAAGGCGGGGAGACAAGCCAGAGGCAGCTTGGAAGGGATTCTCAAGGGTAAGGTACAGATAGGAGCTGGGAAGGGACAGACGTGGTGCCTCCTTGGAAGTCAGCTGTGATGAAGGCAAGACGTGGGATTCAATCAGAATGTAAAGGGGGCTGAAAGGAGGCAGTGTGTGCAGCAAATCCTACAGAACAAAGGTCTAGGGACACAGCAAAGCTGGTGAGATACCCGCTCCACCACTTACATGGTCTGGGACGCCCGTGGACACGTTACTCAGCCTCTCCCCTTCTCAGTGTCTGCATCCTCCAGGGAGACTGGAGTAGCTTCTACATCTCGAGTACTGGGAAGTGACGAGGTTATCACTGTCTACACGGGATCAGTTAAGATATGACATGTTAAGGACGGTCCCTGGCACGCAGTCACTACATGATAAATAGTGACCACTCCTGAAACTCACCCTGCTCACTGCTCCTTCAGGGCCTCTTATACATTTGCCTCCTTCTCCCCAGATCTTTCAGCTCCTTCTCAGCCTGCAAGGTCTGCTTGGAGATTTTCTCCCTAGAGAGGCCTTTCCTCACCGCTTCCCTCCCCACCCTTCACCCTACCTGGCTTTCCTCATGGCAGGCAAGCCCGAGCTGCTGCTCATTTGTCCTCAGTGATGAGACAATCCATCAGCCCAGTCTCCCGACCATTTTCATTGATGCTTCCTTCCCGTCCTAACTGAAACTTTATGATTTATTTCTTTGTTTTACTTGTATATTGCTTCTCGCCAGGGCTTTAACCAACTGGTTCGCCCTGCCAGCACACAGGAGGATCTCAATAGATGTTTGCAGAAGGATGGAATTCATATTGATTATGACTTTGTAGGCAGGAAGCAAGATTAGGCATTCAGGGCAGATCTGAGAGCCACCCACCAAGGATCAAATGCTGGGGCAAGGGGATGATCAACTCTTGTGTGAGGAGTCTCGAGAGACAGAAAATTATAGGACTTGGGCCACCCATCAGGAAAAGCCACAGAGAGGGGTTGGGGGAAAGAGACAAGAGGGCCAAAGCAGGATCATCACAGCCTCAGGCCACCAGCTTCTGCATAGCTAAGCTCAACAGAAAGGGACAACCACAAAGACAACCCCAGAATGGGCTCTGAGGGTCAGAGGTTATCAGTTAATGAGGCTCCACATGTAAACTGTCTCACAAACTTATGAGCCTGTACAAAGAATTGTTTCCTGCAATGTTTGTACAAATGGTTATGAAACTCTTGCCAAAGGATAAAAACATCATATGTGGCCAAGGTCACAGAGCAGCCTGAATGGTTGAAGAGAGGGCAGGAATTCTACCTCTGACCCTAGGCCACGAGTCTGTCTGCTCTGACCAGCTTGCAGTGGAGAGGTGATGTGAGAGTATCTCTGTTGGGAGCTTAGGCCTGTGGGCTTGGCGGGAGGGTCTCAAGGAAGTTCAAGTGTCTCAGGTCAAACTGTGTAGGCCACAGTAGCACAGATGAGATGTTTGGAAAAAGCAGGCTTTGAAAACAGTAAAGCACTGAAAACTCAGAGTTTCATAAACATCTTTAAAGTCACTCCTGTGTGCCAGGTACTGGCCAGTTTCCAGTCGTTCTGGCATTTAACCCCACAACAGCTCTATGAGATGGCTGTCCTGGATCTTCGCAGTCCAGATGAAGAACCCAAGACTCAGAGAGGAAAAAGGATCAGCTTAGCATCACAAATCTGGTGGGTGGGAGAAAAGATTCAAACCCAGGCACTTGGAGCACATATTCTATACCCTTTCTAACAGGTTACAGTAGCCTCTAAAATGCAAGACACTTTGTAAAAGTACATTGTATTGCCAATATACAGCTTAACATGTGCAGGCGAGTGGTGATTTTGTTTACTGTCCAGTTCCACTAGACTACAGGTCGTCTTCATACCTTTTACCTCTCTGAGGTCTAGAACCCCGCCTTGTGCCTAGGAGCTATTGATCCAGTGTTGGTGGAGTTGACTAGCTGGTGGATTGACTGTGGCCAAGCAGCAGGCCATGTCGCAACTCACTCTCTTCTTGTTCAGGATGAACAAGTCTATGAGATTTGCTTCCACCAACTGAGGAAGCAGGCTGGTGGGTTCCTTGGCAAGCAAACCAGAATGTCAGGGCAAAAAGAGTGAGTCTGGCTCATAGTGGAAAATTGAGGGCAGAGCAGAAAGAACACAGCTCTGGTATTAAAAGGACCTGGGTTCAAATCCAGTTTCCCAGCCAGTGCTGTGCCCTTAAATAAGGTACTTATCCTTTCTGAAGCACGGCTTCCTCAGCTGTCAATAGGGACAGTACCACCTACCTCTGGAGTTATTGTAGGAATATTCACAATGGATGTGAAGCCTGGAGCATGAAATAGGTATTCAATAAACCATGGATGTGTCAGCAGTGACAGAATCATAAGAATTCATAGGTTTAATTTCACCCAGTGTGTGCACACTACTGATATCTTTTTCATAGTAAGTCACAAGAAAGCAGATGTTCATCACACACACCCACATCCACCCCACCACCCACTCTCCCAACCTCCTCCCAGCAGCAAAACCCCCATCCGTCTATAGTTCAATCTCTCCATGCAGATGACATTACAGGAAGTTTAGAAAAACAGATTCTCAGATGGAATATATATTACACGGGTGTTTTTAATACCTAGCAATTAAATCTTCAGAACAAGACAGAGAATCAGCAGGCAAATTTTCAATGTCTCCACTGAGGCTCGACCTCAAGGAAGCCAGACTCACGTCCTGGGGTGTAAAGCTGGTTTTTCTAGGACGGGGAGCAGCTGAAGAAAGGGGGCCTCTCACACAGTCTGGCAGAGGTAAGTGATGTGCTTGCGAGGAGAGTCACACGTGTCCCATTAGCCTGAGAAACTCCAACATGCAACTTATAACCCAATGTTTTCTAAAGTCCTCTGAAACATACAGAGATTTACACGTTAGTTTTGAAAATCTGCAACCCCTTTCCCTTCCATTCCAAAACTGGAAGATTTTTTGGCTTGGAGTTTTCAAAGTTTCACCTCTCAGAAAGCAGGTGATGTTCTTCATCACTGTCATCTATTTCTTATATTTCTATCATGTGGATTCGAGTCACCTGAGAACCTTGTGGAAATGCAGATTCCAGTTCAATTGTTACGGGAAGGGGCCTGGGATTCTCCATTTCTACCAAGCTCCCAGCGCAGGCCGTGGGCACTAATCACATACTTGGCGTGGAGAGGCACGCCAAGGACCCTAGTGGGTGCCTGCCGCCTGCTCAGGGTCCATCAAAGGGAGACAAATGTCAGCAAGTTCTTCCTCTCCACTGAGCTTTTTTTTTTCCTAAGAATGGAGCTCTTAAATGAGGCTTGAATATTAAAGAAGTCTATTTAAATCAAATTACAGCGAAGAGCAGGATTTAAAGCAAATGAATGACTTCTGTGCAGTTACTATGAACTGGTTTCATCCATCTCATGGCATTAGAAAGCCTCCTGTCTCCTACGCACAGTCTCCAGGACTCTCTGAGGCCAGATCCCAGTGTCCACCCTTCCCTGGACAGCCAGAGCCCCCTGCTTTCCACGACCTCACAGCCTCACTCGACACCCACCCACTACCCAACCCCTCCCTGTCACTTCACGAGGGGAAGAAAATGCTGTTCTGCTCCATGCACTTGGCAAAAGTGGGAAGGAAAAGATGATATGCCCTGGAGGGAAAGTTCTATGGGGCTCAGAAGCTTCTCTCTGCATCCCAGCTCCCAGTCCACACTCTCGCCTTGGCCACGGGTAGTTCCTAAAACACTACACGCTACTCAGTCCCCAGGCCTTTCTCCTCACAACACTCCCCACCCTGACCACCTCCCTTTCTTCACGTGCTCAGGGGCTCTTTCTCATTCTCAAATCTCAGCTCTGGAAAGCTCTGGGCCACTGAGCCAGCACCTTCCCCCTGGCAGCTGCTCCTCCTTCAGCCACCTTGTCCCAGGGCACCTGGCTGACCTGGATCGCAAGTGCTTGAAGCACAGCCAAAGGGACAAGGAAGATTTTAAACTGGAAACAGAGATGGATGATCCGAACTCTTGCTCCCCAGAAAGGACCTGCCAATGTGTGTGTGTGTGTGTGTGTGTGTGTGTGTGTGTGTGTGTGTGTGTGCATGCACTCACCCAGCAAATGAGAGAATGAGAAAGTGATATCATTAAAAAAACATGTTCAGTGGGACAAAAAGGCTATTTGGAGGACAAAGCATGGGTTTCCGGTCCTGAATCAAGTGTAATCACCTGTGTGGCCTCAGGAACTCACTTCCATCACCCCTCACACCTCTTTGCCTACACTTCACCCCCAAGGAAGGGCTTGCTGTCTTCCCACGGGGTGGACAGCTTCCGTTCACCTTCCTTCTCTTTCTTTCCTAATTTTACTCCCAGTCCTTCTCACACCTGATTCTTTTCCAGGACATTATTTCTGAACAGCATGCCCTTCCCTATCACTTTTTTCACTCTCTACCTGCTGCCCCTTTGAGTAACAGAGATAATATGCATGCATGTCTGCTAAGTTGCTTCAGTTGTGTCTGATTCTTTGTGACCCTATGGACTGGAGCCCACCAGCCTCCTCTGTCCATGGAATTCTCCAGAGAAGAATTCTGGAGTGGACTGCCCTTCCTCCTCCAGGGGATCTTTCAGACCCAGGGATCAAACCCGCACCTTCCTTCATTGGTAAGTGGGTTCTTTACGACTTGCACCACCTGGGAAGCTCTCTAACCCCACACTATAAAACTAATGCACTTCAGGTTTTCCAAGTCACATTTTCTCTCTACCAAACCAAGGTCAAAGTTACAGACAAACTTTCCTGATGTTCTATTACAGCACACTGAACAGTGCTGGAAAATGCTGCCAGTTATTCTAAGAGCCGTACCATCTCGATCTTGAACTTGACAATACAGGCTCCCCACTGCCTTCTGTTAATGCTGAGAATCTCCTCAAACACGTCCTGTGTCTCCACTGAGAGCCAGAATCGACACGCATTCACTGAGCACCTATCACATGCCAAGATTTTTTTTTTCACATGATCCATTAAATCAATAATATGAGATAGGAATGATTATAGCCATTTTACCCAGGAGAAAACAGAGTTTCAGAAAATTAAACTCTGGGGACTTTCCCAAAATGACATAGATAAGACATCATGGGGCCATAGTCCAAAACTGTGCCCTAACTTCAAAGCCAGAACTCTTTTCATTGGAAAAGAGCATCAGTTTCTCACACTGGAACTGCTCCTTCTGTGTTACTACACAGTGCCTGGCTGAATGCTTGGCACAAAATAAATATTTGTTGAATTGATTTAACTTTTGCCTTTGGGCGAGTAAACAAAGCCACAGCAACTTATGGCTTAAGACTGTATTAACTTAAGACAATTTTCTTACAGCTATATTTAAAAAGAGATAGGAATATGTTTCAACAAATGCAACAAGATCATTATTAATACCATCTATTCCCATGCATTTCTTTTCAAAGAACTAGAATGCTGAGGCAAAAGGTAAAAGGAGAAAAATTATCTTTTTCCTGTTTAAGCCAGAGCCTTGAGACTCTTACGTTTGGTGCCAAAACATGTTTTTCAGTGTTCACACTTAGTTTGAAATTGGTTGAAGATAACACATGTGTCTGAGAATCAAGAAGGTATAGTAAATAACACTAGCTACGTGGTGACTGACTCAACAAAGCTTCATTTCAAAAACTGTCTACATTCCCCTTGAAGGCATGAACTTTGTTTTACCCATCATGACATAATTATATAATGGTTGGATTAGTGCATGAATGAAGAAATATATTTATCCAGAAACCATTTAATCACACAACTCAAATCATTTTGAACAGAATTTAAACTGACCCCATAATAGCAATAAACTGAGAACCCAGTGGTCCCACACCCTTACCATCTTTGGGAGTCATCAGACTTTTGTATTTTAGCCATTCTAATAGGTATGAAATGGTATTTCATTGTACCTTTAAATTGCATGTTCCTTATGACTAATGATGTGGAACTCCTTTCTGTGGGCTTATTAGCCATTCCTAGATCTTCTTTTGTGAAGTTCTTGTTCAAATCTTTTGCCCATTTTTTACTGAGCTGTCTTTTTAATTGTCAGCTTGTAAAAGTCTTTATATATTCTGGATGGGAGTCCTCTGTCAGGTACATGCATTGTGAATACTTTCTTCCAGTCTGTGGCTGACTTATTCTTGCAAAAGCATGCTTATTTAATAAACCTGAAGCAAACTCACTCACACTCATTAGGTCCCTGGCTCCGGGGAGAAGAAAGCCTGTGGTGAGTGTACCAGCCCAGAGAAGGCTGCTCCAGCAAGGGCTGTTGTGCCAGATGCCTTGTTATATTAAGGCTGGGAGTTGTTAGCATTCATCTTGAGGTCCTCAGTCTGTTCAGAGATGCTCTTATGCGCTGGGCACCTGGATAGTGTCATGGGACACCTAGTCCTGTGAAAGACAAGATTCTCATCGGCAGCAGCACTTTTGCAGGGAAGGGAGGAGAGGAGATGCCTGTGAGCTCGCGTGTCCACACGAATAATACCCACAATAATCATCATCCAACAACCAGCGTCCACAAATGACAGCAACACAACTTGATACGAGATATTCCCACGGACACCCTGTGTCAACTCACATTTGTCTTTGTCTCTCCCACTGTCCAAGTCAGCATCCACACAGGGTGATGAGAGATGTTCAACGTCACAGCCAATGCAGGCAAAGCTCCCCCAAAGAGTTTATATAGTTTGGTTTTTCCTTTTTAACTAAATAATTCCTATTTCAGATAGAAAATTTAGAAAACACAGATAAGCAAGGGAAAGAAGAACCTCACGAATCCCCACTTATCAGAGATAAACATTTTAATATGTCAGGATATATCCTTTTACTCTTTTTTCTTCTGTATATATATTCTTGTATTTTTATTTTTAAAATGATTTCATGGAATACATACTGTTTCACAATCTGCTGTTCTTACCATTTTGCTGTAAATATTTTTTCAGGTCATTGCATGGATTCTCTTTCTTGTAACTTTATGCCAGAATATTGCCAATTAACTGGAGAAGGAAATGGCAACCCACTCCAGTATTCTTGCCTTGAGAATCCCATGGACAGAGGAGCCTGGCAAGCTACAGTCCATGGGGTCGAAAGAATCAGACACAACTGAGCGACTAAACTGTCACCACCGACTGCCAATTAACAATGCTGTGATGGTTTCAGGTGCATAGCAGAGTGCCTCAGGCAAACATATCCGTGCATCCATTCTCCCCCTAACTCCCCTCCCCTCCAGGCCACCACATAACATTAAGCAGAGTTCCTTGTACAGTAGGTCCTTGTTGGTTATTTTGCATGACCTTCTATTACATCTGTTTAATGGTTGGATGGTTCTCAGTTGGACAGATGCACCAGGGTTTATTTAACCAATTTCCTGTTGTTGAAAGGACTGATCATTGGAAGGACTGATGCTGAAGCTGAAGCTGAAGCTCCAGTACTTTGGCAACGTGATGCAAAGAGCTGACTCACTGGAAAATACCCTGATGCTGGGAAAGATTGAAGGCAAAAGGAGAAGGGGTAGGCAGAAGATGAGATGGTTAGATAGCATCACTGACTCAATGGACATGAATCTGAGCAAACTTCGGGAGATAGTGAAGGACAGGGAGGCCTGGCATGCTGCAGTCCATGGGGTTGCAAAGAGTCGGACACTACTGAGCAACTGAACAACAACAAATTGTTGAAAATTTAGCTCATTTCCAATTTTTCACTCAAGTGCAATATTAGGGTAAACATTTTAATGACTACATCTTTGAGTATCCAAGATTATTTTCTTAACTAAGTTCCTGGAAATAGAATTGCTGGGTTAAGAGCCATGCAAACATTTTAGGTTTTGACACAGCAGACAATGGCCATCTCACTGAAAGGAAAAGCCTTGAACATTTAGTGAGGCAAGTATGAAGCAGGCGCTGTGCTAGGGGCTTTAGCTGCAACACCTCCACCTCCTTGCAGCAACCCAGCACAGGCCATGCCTGGACTGGACAGAGGAGACCTCTGCAGCTCCTCAAGGTTGAGGTACGAGGCTACTAAGTGATGAGCTGGTCTGACCCTAAGGCCTGTGCTATTTCCAGACTCTGTTCTCTTGGCCTCTGTTTACCTTAACAGAGAGGTGGACTCAGGCACTTCAAAGGGCTTTTATTTAAAGTCACTGTATTTTGGGGGGTAGAGGGAGCTCCAATTATAATTATATCAATATCTAAGTGACTTAACCCAAGAAAGATGATCTCTTGTTTGCCTCACAGTCCAGTGTGCGGGCAGGGGTTGTGGGCTTTGCTCCAGGCAGTCATTCAGGTCCCCAGCCTCCTTCCATCAGTGACCCTCCTTTAGGTCCTCTGGGATCACGAATGGGAGCATTATTTGGTGGGGGTGTGGGGGTGAGGTGCAGGACAAGCTGGCAAGAGGCATACATCCCTTCTGTTCATATTCAATTGGCTAGAATTCATGGATGTGGCCAGACTTTGCTACAAAGCAAGCAGGAACTTAGAGCAAGGCTGTGAGCCCAGGAGGAAGAGCGCATAGGTACCAGGGACTCCGGCAGCCTCTGTTACTGGGTTGAAGGCAACTAGGTGTTCCTACTAACCCTCAGCTAACTAGAAAAAGCCATGAATCCCTCACTTAGCCTAGGGTACAATTTCAGTGCAGGCATCTCAGAGATAGACATCCTGTGTTTAATCCCAGTTCTGCCCCTCACAAGCTGTGTTCCTTTATAAGGAGTCAGAGTAACAGTAGCTAACAGTTTCGAGTGCTCTCTCTACATGAGGGGGTATTGTAAATGGTTAAATCCTTAAACTTCAGAATCAGACTACCTATGTTCAAGTTTTGGCTTTGTTGAAAGACACATATATGATATCCCTTATACGTAGAATCTTAAAAAATGACACAAATTTTTAAGGCAGAAATAAATTCACAGACATAGAAAACAAACTTATGACTACCAAAGGGGAAAGTCGGGGACGGGTCAATTAGAAGTTTGGGATTAGCATATATACACTACTATATATAAAATAGGTAATCAACAAGGACCTCCTGTATAACACAGGGAACTCTACTCAATATCTTATAATAATCTATAATGGAAAAGAATCTAAAAATGAATATATATGTGTGAGTGTGTGTGTGTTTAACTGAATCACCAGCTTGTATACCTGAAAAGAACATGACACTGTAAACCAACTATATTTCAATAAAATTTTTAAAAGTTTTGGGTCTGTCATTTACTAGCTGTGTGACCTTGGGCATGCTCTTAACCTCACTGTGTTCCAATTCCTCATCAGGAAAATGAGGCGAATGATGGAACTGAGTCCTGTATCCTCCACAGTTATAAGGAACGAATGTGTTGTACCTATTAAAGCACTTAGCACAATGCCTGGCACAGACCAAACCTGATCTAAATTTTAGCTCTTATTGTCAGGATGGCGTGTGGGCATTGCACTAAGCGCTTTGAAGTTATTGGACTCCTTTGCGCCACAGTTTCCTCCCCCCGTAAAGCGGAGAGAGAATCACTTGCCACAGGGCTGTTGCTGCGATGAAGGGAAATTAGTTATGGAAAGCACAGCGAGCATCAGGCCAGAATGAGCAGCTCCATGGACGGCAGGCACTGCGAGTTGCCCCCACGGGCTCTAATTCATCAAGGTTGGCACAATAGCCGCCCCCTGGGCTGCTGTCAAAGGTCACCAGCGACAGTCCCGGCCTCTCATTCAGGATGGGCCAAGAGGGAGAGAATTCTATGACCAGAGCCGTCTCCTGTGCTCACACCCCGTCCCATTGTACACAGGGAACACAGTGTCGCAAGCACATTATTCCACTCCCGAGGATGCCATGCACTGGCCCCCTCAGGCTCTATTCAGCTTAGATTAAAAAGCCACTGCCTTTCCCAGCTGCCTTTCTGAAATATTCATCCTGCAGACAGAGATTCCAGTGCATGAGGCACCCTCCCTTGGAAGCTCAGGGGACTTGCTGGCAGCGAGTCCACAAGGGGGCCAGGTAGTGATGGGCCCACGGAGCAGCCTGGCCACCGCCCAGCAGGCTGCCCTAGAGCAGTCTGCTCATCCCTGCCTGGCCTCCACCTTCACAGCTCCCCTCTGCCCTCAGAAGCCTAGTAAGGCCTCTCTGAAAGAAACCTCCTAAGCTCTGTGTCCCAGTCACCTGCCTCGATGTCCCACCGCTCTCTCCTCGGCCCACCCCCATTCGGGTAGGCATCTTGATCAAGAATATTTCTTTGGAGATCAGATTTATGGTTACAAGAGTTGGGGGTGGTGGATAGGTTGGAGGAAAGTGGTTAAAAGGTACCAACTTCCAGTTATAAGAGAGATAAGTACTAGGGATGTATTGTACAATGATGACTAAAGTCAGCACCACTGTGTGTATCTATGAAAGTTGTTAGAGAGTAAAAATGTGAAAGCTAATAGAGTCATCATAAAAAAAAATAAGAAAGAAAAATATTTCCCTTTTTTGCTTTCTCTTTTTGTATCTCTGAGATGATGGATGCTAACTAGACGTAGTGTGGTCATTCTTTCATTATGTATGTAAGTCAAAACATTCATCTATACATCTTAAATTTATACAGAGATATATGTTAATAAAACTGGAGGTAGAAAAAGAAAATGCTCAGCCTTCTTTACCATAAAACCTAAATTAAAAATATATATATCTCTTTAGCATCCAAGAGCCAAATGATCAATTGACCAATGAGCCGGCAATTGCCCTGCTGTTGCATTTGGTTCACTTCTGCCCAGGCTGTCCCGTCCCTCTCCCACCCCGAGCTCCCAGGACACCAACTTGCTCTTCAGAGCCCCACCTGCCTCACCCCACAGCCCCTCCTCATTTGCAGCCTCCTTTTCCCTGGGCAGGAACTTTAGTGACCCTGAACCACTACACTCCCCTTCTTCATCCCCAGAAAGTCAGGGTCCCACCCCATCTTTCATGAACCGGTGTACACATTTTTCAATAAGACACAGGCACACAAGTTTTGAAAGGTCATCAACACCGGGGCTATATCTTATCATCTACCTTTAATTCATTCAGGCACTTAAATATTTAAATCATTAAATAAATCTGTACATAAAATATTTCATGAATGCCTATGTGCAGTCACTCTACTAAGTGCTCGGGATATAAAGTCTAATAGGTCATATTTATGTCTGAACAAAGCTCCTAGTCCAGTGAGGGAGAGAGACAAGGCAACATACTGAATGGACAGAGACACGACTGGGACAAGCGGCTAAGCACAGGGGAGAGAAGCTCCCCCAACCTGGGGGTCACAAAGGCTTCCCCATGAGGCAATGCAGCACAGAGCCTTAACACACGAGAAGCGCTAGTCCAACAAAGACAGGGGAGCCAGGGCAACCTAGCAGGCAGCTGAGACTGAGAAACAGCAGGGGAAATAGAGCATAATCTATAAAAATACTGAATCACTATGTTATATACATGAAACTAATATAATATTGTAAACCAACTTTACTTCAGTTTTTAAAAAAGAAACATTAGGGAACCATATAACTCATTTAGAACCACTAGAGCTTATTTCGGAGAAGGCAGTGGCACCCCCACTCCAGCATGCTTGCCTGGAGAATCTCAGGGATGGGGGAGCCTGGTAGGCTGCAGTCCATGGGGTCGCAGTCTGACATGACTGAAGTGACTTAGCAGCAGCAGCAGCAGCAGAGCTTGTTTCTCAAGACAGGGGTGGGAGCTGGGGCTGCAGAGGAGTGAGTGGGCCTAGGTCATGGTTACAGGTTAGTCAGCTCAGCCCAGTTGGCCCTGACTTTGCCTGCATTTTTAGCACTGAAAATTCCACATCCCAGGAAGCCCACTCAATCCTGGGCTAACCAGGCAGTTGGTCACCCTAGCCAAGGACCTCTTTGGCGAGCTGAGGAGCTTAGACATTTTGCAAAGGTAACAAGGAGTCTACAGAGGATCATAAGCATGCAAGTGACATGATCAGATCTGTATTTATCATTTATACAGAAAATCCACTCCAACCACTTCTGCCATCCAAACAGCGCACGCTCCTCCATGAACATCTCCACGGCACATCAGTCATTCATAATGCTTGGCGTGCACTGACTACCCAGGCTTTGCCATGACACTGAAGGCTCTGCCACTCCCTACTGGCCTGCTGTCATGGGGGACGTCATGGTAGATTGCTGGAGATGAGAGTGCCTTCCTCCCATGCCCCCATACACTTCATGGTTACCTACTCAGAAGCATTCCACTTCCTGGGCAACCTGTGAAATCACAGAACATGGAAATTCCAGAGACAGTTCAAGCACGCCAGGATTTTCCCAGACCTGTAGATTTTCTAGCTAGTGCGTTCTGGACTTTCAGGGCCATGAGGATGATATCTCTAACACAAGGGAGAGGCAGCAGCCTAAGGAAATCCAACATGGAGAGACTCCCATGGCAACAAGCTTGATGGAGATCAACATCACTGCACTGTGTTCAAACCTCATGAAGGCCGACTAGATTGCTGCCAGCACGGAGAGAAGATGAGCTCTATTATTTATTAGTTTTGATTGTTTGCATAAAAAGATTCCACTTACATGGTTAATTGCAAATAATACAATACGCAGGGGGTGAGGAGGAACAGACGAATGGGAAGCTTTGTGAGAGAGCCCGGAGGGTAAAAACCGTCATGGCAGTATTTATCCTGTCTGTAACTGTATGGAGTACAAGATACTAATTATATAACTTTATTACATACATCTATAATTACAGGCACCCTAGCTATCCAAAATAGCAACTAAATCTGTTTTTCAAAATGGTCCGTTGGTGACTTGGGGAGCTGGTTCAATTCCTGATGCTGGTAGAGGCAGGAGGTGCCTCTTGGAAGACACAGAGGGCTGGAGAGCGGAGGGCTGCCGTGATGGAGTTCTGCATACAGACAGCGAAGCAGTAAGAAGGAAGACATGTGGGGGCGGGTGTGGGGCGGCGGGGAAGTCTCGAAGGAGTACCAGGCAAAGCAGGCAGTTTGAAGTGAAAACAGAGAAAAGAAAAAGAAACCTCGGAGAAGCCTGTGTGGGGCTCCGGTCAGCTCTCCAGAGGCAAGGCAGGATTGAAGTGATGCTGGAAGAGGGCAGTGGAGGCAGCCGTGCCCCCGCGGGCACTGGGGGCCTGAGGCCACTGCCATGCTCCCGGTCCTCCCATCTCTGTCCTTCGCTCTGCAGCAGCCACGTGGGAGTCTGATTCAGGACATAACAGGGGAATGAAGAGAAGACAGACAGTTTCTGGTGAATCAAGTGTGAAGTATGTAGGGCGTGACTTCTTTCTTCCAACTCTCACTTGGAGTCTTCCCATCCGCTGTCAAGGCTTCACAGCAGCTCATCCCAGCTACCCAGCCGGTACAGGTAACAGGCCCCGGCGCTCTCGTTCTCTTGCCAGGCCTCCCTCCAACCCCCTGGGCTTCTCCACCCAGTCACTAGCTCTTCACTGTCCCTGCTCCCCACTCATACTCCATTTAGCCTTTCTGACCTTGAACCACACTACAAATTCCCAGACATTCACCACCAGCTACAAGCAGACCTCACTTGCCCACCAAGAGTCCCCCAGAAGCCTTGCCCCTCCTCTCCTTCAAGACTCAGCCTCAGCAACAGCATCTCCAAGAAACATCTCTGCCTCAACCCCTGTATCACACTGAGGAGGAAGTTGAACAGAGGCTGAGAAATTTGCCCAAGATCACACAGCAAATGAGGGGGTGACGCTGGAACTCAGGCCCAGGGGGCTTCCACAGACACACCGACCCTGGGGTGGCGGGTGCCAGAAAAATCAGCAAAGGCCCAAGTAGCTTAGAGGCTGGTCAGGATGCTGATCAGAAGTCAGAACCCCTTAGCAGCATCTGGGAGGTATGTGTTGATCATCCATCCCTTCAGAGCAGAAAAACACAATCGAAGCTGTCATCAAACCTATCCTGGAGGTTTTGGCTTATTGTATAAAAGACACTGTCTCCTCCTCGGTAAGCGACTCCCTCCCTTACCCCTACCCAGCTCTCCGTCTGCCATTTCAAAAGCCAATGGGAAAGAGATGCTTTTATTACAACCAGCCCTATCATAGCCAATAGCTAGGCGGTGCTCTTTATTAAAGGTGCATGCTGATTCCGAGTGGCGTCTATCAGAGATTCAGTGCGTGCACGTGGCGCCACCACCCTGCACCTGCCAGGGAACTGATAAGGTGCCTCTCGTTGGGCTTTGACAAGCAGCAGCACAGGAGGATACATCAGGGCCCCCTCCGAGCCAGAGGCATGTTGCCAAGGAATAAACTCTGGCGGGAGAAACAAAGAAGACTGGAACAATATCCCAAAGCGATGAAGGTTAGACGTGAAAACGAAGCAGGTCCCTCCCCCAAATGCCCAGCCTCCATTTTCAGATGGCCTGAAAGAGTCCACTGCAACTTGGACGAGGAAAGATAAATGACACGTGTGGAGGGGCCGGGGCGGTGACAGCCCAGCAGAGGGGGAGACGTGTGTTTGCACACGCATCACTTCACTGCACATGGAACTTGTCTCATCCACACGCTCTCGCTCTCTGAAACCCTTCTCTTCTCTCCCCGGAGAGGAGCTGTTTGTTCAGGGCCCAGACAGCTCCGCCTTGTCAAATGCTGTCTCCTCTGATCCTCCACCTGCCTCCGCCAAGCCTCACCGTCTTAATCTATTCAAAAGGCTGTTACCCAAACGAACCTTCACATACTTCATATCACTCTTTTCCTTAGGCTGTTACACCCCAACTCCCAGCTCCTTTAACTTACACCAGTGAAAATGTCTCTTCCATTTTCCCAAAGAACGGAAATGAAATTTAAATCCTGGAAGTCTTGGGGGAAACTGTAGAACCATTACCTTAGAAAGAGGAGACTGGCTTGTCCTTCCCAATAAGTCTTTTAACCTCCCAGGGCCTAAAGAGTCTTATCTGTAGAATGGGCCTGAAAGTACTTTATTCTGAATACCCAAGTCAAATTTGGAAGACCTATGAGCCAACTCAAAGACATATGATCAAACCAAGTCCACCGTCTCCCATCATTCTTTGACATATGTGTCGTGTCAGGCACAGGGCTTATGGTCTGGGAACACAGAGATGCGAGGTCACAGTCCCTCCCTCAAGGAATGCATGGCCAATACAAACACCCAAACAGGAGGAGTGGGGCAGTTATAGCCCAGGGCTCTGGGTTTGATAAGAAGGGCCCTTACATCTGTCTGGGAACAGGAAGAAGAGACAACAGAGGAGCTGAAGTTAACAGGTGGACAATATGGGCAAAAGCTTTCCAGGCAGAAGGCAGAGCTAGTACAAAGGCCTGGAGCTACGGGAGGCTTGCAATATGCCCTCCCGTGCTCCCTGCAACATTCTCATTTGCCCTGTCCTTGTGCTTGCTTAGGGCCATACAATCAGCACTTTTAATTTTTTTTTCAGATTCAATCCCTTTGTATCACTGATGACAAAGCAAGGCCTGGAAAAAAAGAGTTTTCCCTGGTTCCATACCAGATCTTCTGGTTCTTCTCTGGGGCACTTTCCCCATCCTATGTGTTCCCAGGCTTCTCCAGACCCCTTATCACTCAAAGTCCCCTCAGTGGGAATGCTCTTCCTTCTTGAAACTAGCTCCACCCCGCTGCTCTCCTGACAACTGAGCCCAGTGAGAGTGATTCGAGTGGTGGGCAGCATAGTGGAAGCTGGTAGCGCTCAGGGAAGCAAGTGATTGCTAATACACATGCATATCCAAATGCAGCTTCAGCATCACTCCCTCGAGGAAGCCTTCCTGACCACTGCCCCAGGCCAGGTGTTCCTCCCTTTGTTTTCCCAGAGCCTCGGTGTTAATGCCTGAACAACTGCCACACCAATGTAATTATCCATTTACTGTCTTCCCTACCAAACTGGGAGTTCCAGACAGTATCTGGTATATAATAGGTTCTCAAAGAATAGTTATGGATGGATATGGACATGGATGGATGGATGGATAGATGGATAAATAGATAACTGAATGAATGAACAGACCTGTTTCTTTGAGAGGCAGTGTGAGACTGTTGAAGGAACTTGAAATAGAAACAGAAAGACTTGAGTTAGGAGTCCAGCTCTGCCACTCATTGCCAATGCGACCTTGGATGAGTCTCTCAGTCCCACAGAACCTCAGTTCTCTCTTCTGTAGTAGAGAAATCTAAATGTGCTCAGGTCAAGGCTGTCAGGAGATTTAAATGTTCATCAACCTGATGGTATTCTGTCAACTACCCAATGCTGTGAGTATGTTATTTACAATTAGGATGCTTGGGTAGCAAGTAAAAGAAAATCCATTTGATCTCAGCTTAAACAGAGGAATGTATTGACCCATCAAAAATGCACCAATAAGAAATTTTTGAGAAGGAAATAACTGTAGAAGTAGAGAACATGATTTTTCTAAACACAAGATTTTTCTTAAGGTAATCTCCACAAACTTGCCTTTCTCCCTTGACCTGTCTTTAAACCAGCAAGCTCTTGGCTGTCCATCTTATCTGAAGGAGATTGATAAAGGCTACTTGTAAGAAAAAAGTCCATGGTTATATTATAGTTATTCATTTAAGCAACAGGTTAAAACTATAGATGTTTAATCTTCTTGCCTCATTTTTCCTGAAATCCCCTTCAATCAACCTACCAAGATATTTCTAGTGATATTTGTGTTTTTAATAAAAATGAATCGTTTGAGGAAATGCAAATAAAATGATCATAAACACACACACACACTCCCAGGGTCACCACCAGAAGATAAGACATAAAGATCTATAGCAATGCCAAGGGATAACATGGGATTCTTCCATTGAGACCTTCCAGGGGAGTTTAGTGTTTTCTGAGGTAGAGCAATGGGATCTGAACACCTGAACAGGTGAAAGCACAAGGCTTGGCTGTAATTCTGCAGAAAAATCCAGGTCCACCCAACCCATAGCATTCACACACAGAAACAAACAACTCTACTCCCGAACAGCACCAACTGATGGACAGTTCTAATATCTAATTTAATAGGAAGGAGTGGCTGGGAGAACAGTAAATTCAGACTGATATAGAGCAAAAGCTGAACTTGGTTAGAAGGAGGTAGATGCTGAAATGTGGAGGAGGTAGATGTTAAAACTCAAGCACTAGGAAATGAACAACCCCAGAAAGAATTTTGCTGGAATAGGAGGGAAGGGAGCACCAAGGCCTTGCCCTGCTTTCTCCATGAGCAGTCCCTTGTTGCCTGATCTCTGCCTGGCCCTCCTCTGGGATGAAGTCAGATACGCTGGATTTTGGGTGACTGCAGTGGGGAAGCAGAGCTCCTGTGGACATGTCCCACCATAACTGCATGGAACAAAGAGTCTACCCAGAGGTATGGAATAATAGCTCCTCCCTTGAGAAGATCATGGAGAGAACAACAGGCTGCCACAAGCCAAGAAGTTGGACAAATGAGTCTCTATGGAGTAGCTCCAGGTGGTGAGGACTGGGCTAGGATTTGGAAGGAACCTAGAAGTAGAGCAAAGTGTCATTGTCCAGGGGGAAACTTCAGTGTGGCTAGAGAGGAGGACATCAGGGTCCAAGTCCTGACCCTGAGGCAGAGCAAGCCCGGCAGGCAGCCTCCAACCAGAAGGGACAGGTACAATCAAAGTCGGGCTTTGTGTGCCTAAAAGAATGCCAATCAAGGCGGGTGGAGCACAGTGCTAATAAAGAGACAGGGTCAGGCATCAGATCCACAGAGAAGAAAAAGCCTTGCTGGGGAATCCGATGATATGATGGCACCAAACTGCTGGGTGGGCCAAACAGTCGAGGAACAAGGTGGGAGGAGGGTTATGGCTCCTGAATGTCCGGGTTCTGAACTGTGCTGGATTCACAATACTTCCAGAGCTAAGGCTTCTTAAAATCAAAAGAGAAAATACTTTTTCAAAAAGTAAGTTGCTGATCTAGCTCAACAGCTTCTGGTTGGATTATCTTGGTATCTCTTCCTCTTTTGCAGATGAAGAAATGGCTATGTAAAATCCACCATATGACTGCAATGTCAAGGCTCAAAACAACTGACTTCAGATACAGCACAAGAGTGACAGGCTCTCCCAGCCGTGCGTCCCTGGAGAACACACCGTGGTGCCCTGTGGCCAGCAGGAGATGGTGGCTCACCCATCACCCCGCACCAGACACCACGAAGAGCCCTTTAGTGAGGACAGTGATAAGG
This sequence comes from Nanger dama, assembly GCA_917880005.1. Lineage (NCBI taxonomy): Eukaryota > Metazoa > Chordata > Mammalia > Artiodactyla > Bovidae > Nanger > Nanger dama. Next base: position 1,621,549 of record CAKJTW010000085.1, on the reverse strand, counting down.
GGTTCTTTAAAACAGACAATTATTTTAATCTTTGAAGAAAAATTCTCCTTGGATGCACTGAGTATTTTGATCTTCACATAGTCATCTACTGGAACTGACAGGGAGCTACGGTGTCAAGTTACTCTTAAATATAATAAATATCAAGACAGCAAGGTTAGGTGTGAAGTCAGAAAAGCATGTGTTTGGGGTGGAGGGGAGCAGACCAGTCATACATGTGGTGAACTGTGGTCATAATACATGTTCAGAATTGCTGTAAAATGTACATATTGAGCTTTATTATCTAAGACAGAAACTCAGAAAACACTATCCTTGTTTTAAGTTTTATAAATCTGTCAAAATGAATGCATTTCTTTCATGTAAGTGATCTTGATTAAAGTTATCACACCTTTTCTGAGGGAAAAAGGCCTGTGATATGGGGCATTTTAGCCTCTACTTCCTCCCCTAAAAACAGAGAAATAATACCTACCACTAAAAGTATCCTTCCGTTCAGCATTCACTGGGCTCCAGCCACTCGCAGCCACATCCTTGATGCTGGTGCTACATCAATGACCATGAAAACACATTTACCACAGTAGATTTTAAAACTCAGGAGAAGGGACAAACAATAAACAAAAATGTAACTAAGGCTGCGATGTCATTTCAGGTAGGGTAAGTGCTGTGACCAAAACGGCTGGATAAGGGCAGAGAGAGCGGGAGGTGGGGCTGGTGTAGATGATGTGGTCAGAGGAAGAGCCCCGATGAAGAGTGAAGCAGCCAAGTGAAGATCAGGGGAACCCTTTTCCAGCCAGAGGGAGCAGTGGGTGCAGATACTCTGAGGTGAGGATACGCTGACAGGTTCAGGGAACAGCATGAAGCTCACTGAGGCTAAAGGGGAGATAAAAGGAGCGGGGGATAAGAGGAGGAGAGGCGGCCTTCCTGGGAGAAGTCCAAGCAGGCTGCGTGAGTCTGGAGCGCAGGTGCACAGTTGGACCTAAAGACAGAAACGTGGGAGTTAGCAGCATACAGATGGAAAGTAAACCAAAAGGCTGGATAAGACCCCTGCAAAGGCCTAGCAAAGAGAAAAAGGACAAAGGATTGAGCCCAGGTACTTGACATTCAGAAGAAGAGCCAGCAGATTAGAAAGACAAAATCATTTATATAGGAGAAAAAGCAAGAGAGCAAAAGCCTTGCAAGGAGAGAAGGATCTGTTTTGTAGGAATGATATGGGGTAATATGTATAAACATCTCAGCATAAAATCCATCAGGGTTGGCTCTCAAAAATGTTGTTTGCTTCCCCTTGGTTTCAGAGAGAATTAAGTACTGCAAGATTTCAAATAAGGAAGAAATCAGTGTGGGCTGGAAAAAGGAACACTATTCCCCATCCCTATAAAAAAAAAGAGCACAATAAGACTGGTTAAGGTTAAAATGAATTTTTCCTAGAAACCCCCACAGCCCAAATGGCCAAATGCTGTGAAATGATTAGAATCCATGGCTGATGAGGCCAGAAGGCCCTGAAATCTGGCTTCTGCAGCCATTTCTCAGCATCACTTATTACCCAAACCTCTCACACCTGATCTCCTCTGCCATCTCACACAAATGGGGCTGGATGCTGAAGCAGGGCTCATCCTGCTTCCGTTTGGAACCAATATTTTCTATGCACTTCAAGCACGATGGCGTGGGGACCCCGTGTTGGAGGTCCCACAGCTCCCTTCTGCAGGTGCCCCCAGACATCTGGAGGAAGCACCGTCAGCTCAGCTCTGTTGTTTCCTGAGCCAGCTAGAAGAGAGGTCTTGCTGACAGCTGTTTAATACCCAGGCCACACTCCATCCAAATCAAATACAAACCCAGCTGTCATCTAACTCACAACAAATGTGGACCCTCCAGTGGCGATCTGAAGGGAAGAAGCAACAGAGAAAGCTTCCAGACCTCAATGGATAAAGGGACTTCATGGAAAGAACCGGAATAATCCCCTGTTCAGCCCTTTTCCACTAGTAAAGAACATGCACATTTGTGTCACAAGACCCTGTAGCATCAACAAGGATGCCAGCCCTCTTTTGGTTGAAAGGCATCACCGACTCAATGGACATGAGTTTGAGTTAATCCAGGAGATGGTGAAGGACAGGGAAGCCTGACATGCTGCGGTTCATGGGGCTGTAAAGAGTTGGACACAACTTAATGATTGAACAACAACAATCCTCTTTAACCAATAAGGAAACTGAGGCACACAGAGACGTGATTGGCCAAAGAATGCACAGTATATTTAGTAGCAGAGTTAGAATTGTATCCAGGTTTCTCAAATGTTGCCTACAGCATGAATAGGAGGATTAAATGAGACGCAGAAAGGGGTATGGATAGGATTCTGAGACATCAGGCCTCACAAAGTAGAATTAAGACAGTCAAATTTCAAAGCTTTCATTTAAATCCTGATATCCATCACTACTTCCCTATAGCTCACATGGTAAAGAATCTGCCTGTAATGCAAGAGACCAGGGTTCAATGCCTGAGTCAGGAAGATCCCCTGGAGAAGGAAATGGCAACCCATTCCAATATTATTGCCTGGAGAATCCCATGGACAGAGGAGCCTGGGGGACTACAGTCCACAGGTCACAAAGAGTCGGACATGAGTGAGTGACTAACACACACACGTCCAACACTAGACAAGTTACTATTAAGCGCCCTATCCTTCAATTACCTCACCTACCCATACCAGCCTCCTTCTAGATCATGGTAAATTACACTCAGTCAGAAGGTGGGAGAACACAAGTGGTTCACAAAGCAGACTAACGTCAGATGGTGAGGATTCGAGTGGTGGCTCCTCTAAAAGTTACAGAGATAATGAACAGTACCTTCCTGTCAGGGTTTTTCTGAAGATTAAGTGAAACGTATGTAGAAGTTTCAGTACAGAATAATGCAGAATAGGACATGATAGATGTTTAATAAAACTTGGTTGATGCAGCTGCTTTCACCTTTCTGCAGTTCTTTCCCACTGATGGCAAGACTTATAGAGGTTAACCGTCTATTTGTGATGCCCAAATTTTTCCATCTGTAAAATGGGGGCATGAAATAGATGGTCTCAACGAACATCTATCTTGAGATGTTCTATGAGGCTACTGGCGTCTCAAGGAGATGCCTCTTCCCAGAGAATCATGGAATCTTCCCAAAACTCAGAGCTGGAAAGCCCAGCTGTCTGCTGTCATACAGCTTGGAAGCCACATCGCTGGCGCAGGTCCCCTTAACATTAACTGTTAGCAAACCTGGCCTTTGAAGCAACTCCAAGTGCTGTATCTGTCCGTGGCGGGGAGCCAGGAGCGCGGGCGCCATGCTCTCCTCGGCGGCTACCCAAGTCCATCCTCTGACTGAGCACACACCCAGGCCATTTCAGGACACAAAGAAAGTTGCAGAAAGATGGGATTTCTGGGTGGTTTACTCCTCCCTCCCTCCTGCCTAAATAAGTATTCTACTCCATGTTGTAATTACTCTCCTCTCAGTCCAAAATACTTAGCAGAAACATTTTAGGAGTGTGCAAACACCTGCCACAAAGCTGTGTCATATGAGACCTTTTACTGCTCAGAGTCCTCCAATATCAGGTGACACACCCTCTCCTGCACACGAGACCGATGCATCTGGGTAATTAGAATCAGACTCTGCTGCAGAGTTTGAGAAAAACATGCTGAGCAAAATGTTACAAGGCATCTTCCCTTCTTCCCCCACCTCCCAACACCAGCTCAGTGCAAAGGTCTCTCCAATAAGAAGACTTAACCATCTCCTCATTAGCCATTGTTTCACCCATTCAGGCCAAATTGGTATTTGATGCAACAGGGAAATGTGTTGAGTACATTACTAATCAGACTCAGCAAAGGAAAGGTCGTGGGGGTGACTGGCACAATTACAGGATGTGGGCCACAGGCCAATGAGAGCGTGCAAGGGAGGAGCAGAAATCAATGGCTATGAAATTATGGAGGGTTATGAATAGTTGGAGGCAACTGAAAGGCTGACATTCTGCCCAAACCAGACATGTGCAAGGCTTCCATATTCAACTGTCTTCAACTGTTATGAAGAGGAAGACTTCTTGGCCCTGAGGCAGCCAGTACAGAGAACTGAATCCAGAAGTCTGCAACCAGATCTTAGGAACAAAAGTCACTTGGTGTGAAAGATTCAGTTGGAAATGTATCAGACGGCTTAGAGCTCCAGCAAGAAAAGAGATGTCAAAGTGCCCACCAAAGGAAACTAGGCTTGTTATCTTTCAATTTCCTTATGCAGTTGCTCAATATTCTCAACAGCCTCAGGAGGACATGTGTTTCCAAGAGACTTTTCCAGATAGAGTGTGCTGGGATACAGAAATGGCACCCAAACTGCCTTAACTGGACAATCAATGTGCATTTAATTTTACAACAAAGTAGCAGACCATCCAGGAGGTCTCCCTATAGTGCACAACTCAAAGAAAATCTCTAAGTAAGTCACGGTAAAGTCACGGAACTTTGCAAAGGATGATGAACCAGAAATGAAGCACACAGCATTATAACCCTCAATCCCTATAAATAGGCATGGCTAAGGATTTCTTTTAAAGGAATCCCATCAAGCTCTAACTTCAGAGAAGACTATCCATCTAGTTTATCAAACACGGAGTAGATCAGGCAGTGATGAAGTTGTGGTCCTTCTATTAAGTTTTTAGATTACTAATCTGAATCACCAATGAAAGCTTTCATTAAGTTGCACCCTAGGAATTGATTTGCAATGGGTTGTTCCCATGTGCTACACAAACTTGCTGTAGAAAATCAGTCATCCTAGACTCCCTAAAGAGTAGACATGACATCCGGGCATCTGTTAAGTTTGCTCAAAAACATATGCGAGCCTTTTTTAAAGAACCATAATTACATCCTGCTGAAACCTCCAAGGACCCGGGTAACTGCCTTTGTATTACAACATCCATTTCCCACTTAGGCAGGCTCGCCTCTGCTATTTAGATGTGCGTGACAATCTGCCTGCTCCTCCAGCATGCTCTCTCAGCTAGAGGCTGCAAATGGTCAAGTCATCCCATGTTCAAAGAAGACTAAACTTGGAGGAAGGAAGTGCTATCAGGAGGCGGGTGTATGTATCCTTTATTAAAATACAACCAGGAATTTGGAGCTGAAAGGGACCTTAGCATTAATCCATGCCAAGTCTCTCATTTTCAGATGGTACCGCAGAAGACCAGAGAGGGAAGTCACTTGTCCGATGTCACACAGCTCAAGTCTGAAACAGTATATGGTATGGTGATGAAAAGCTTAGACTCTGGGGTCAGACAGGATGACAAATACCAGGCTCTCAGACACTACTCAGCGACTGAACTGAACTCACTTATTTACTCTGTGACATTTAGCAAAGCACTTAACTTCCCCAGTCTCTGGGTCCTTTATTTATAAAATGGAGACTATAAAAGTATCTGGGATATACCCAAGGAACATTAGCTGTTAGCTGTTTTCATTTTCCCAAACATGACCTCATTTAATCCTCACAACAAGCATATGAGAGAAAAAGGGCTGAGATTACAACCTCTTCAAACAGGTGAGAAAAAGAAGACTCAAATAGTGAAATGACTCTTCCGACCGTACACACATGCACTGTCCACTTCCTGATAATCATGGGGGTGTTTGGTCCCATTCAACGTCCCCCAGGTTTCTTGACTTCACCCAGCGATGAACAGGGAGCCCAGAAAGACGTTTGCTTGTTTGTGTCTGCATGAAAGCAAACTCAGTGTGGCCACCACTGAAGATTTCAGATCCTGCAGGGACTCTGGGTCTAGTGGGCTGTTCCTTGCCCTGGGGAAGAGAAGAGAGCACATGTATCTCCAAACCTACTACTGGATGATGTTGGGGACATGTGTATAAGTGGGGGAGGGGGCATATGACCTCAGGAGTCTATTGCATATTTTAAAGCTGACATCAGAGTACTTGTCAATGCGCCATCAGCCTGCCCTCCTGACCCCCAAATCTGGCCTTTGGGAAAAATCTAATTGACTGCTCTGAGTGACACTGGAGCCGGGTGAGTGATAAAGTCATATGCAGTCACTCTCTGACTATTTGCCCTAACGGAAGGAGGAAGGCACTGAATGAATGTGTGAGTGAATGAATGAATGCATGCCAGGGTTATTTACACTAAGCTCTGGAGGGCAATATAGTGATATCTCCATTAATACATCTTCTGGGAACTCAGCCTCTGTGAAGATGTCAGCTAAGGACAGTCACAAGAAAGCTGCAGGGGCTGTCTGAAAGAAAAACCCTAAATAGCAGCTCCTCTGGGCCTCATTTTGGGAGAGTTTCTGGTCCTCAGGACCCGCAAGGATAGACATACAGCTCAGGTAATGGGTGGCTGCACTCTGGGCCACTGGGAAGGAGACCATCCCAGAGAAGTCTCCACCTGCAAAAGGGCTGGAGGTCTGCCATCTTGTGTAACAGAGCCAGTGGGAACCTTTCTGGAAATTCTACAGCCGTGGGCACCTCTCTGTCTCCTTGCTAACCGTTCATTCACCCATTCATTCATTGCATGAAGAGGTCATCTCGGAGCACCTACAAGGTAACTGACATGACAGCAGAAATACAAGAACCCCATTCATTCATTGCGTGAAGAGGTCATCTCGGAGCACCTACAAGGTAACTGACATAACAGCAGAAATACAAGGAGTGAGACCTGACCTATATCTTTGAAAAGCTTGTTGTCACACAGGGGAGAGAGATAGGACATCATATTTCACAATGGAGTATGAGAAGCCCACCTCAGAGGTCTGCTCCAGGGGCTCTGAAAGCACAGAGGAGGGGTCCCCCACACCTGCCAGGAGGTGGGGCTGAGAGAACACTTCTCAGAGGAGGTGACGTTTGACCTGAATCTTCAAGGAAGACAAACAGTTCGCCACAGTCAGTGCAGCCATTGTTCTTAGCAGAGGAAAGAGTGCGGCGAGTGCTCAGAGGCTATGAGAAGACCCCGAAGGGCAGGAGATAACAAAACAGTGTTGTACAACCTCAGCTGAGGGCCGGGGCCTGGTTCTGTCTCTCTGGGTCTGACAGCTCTGGGCCTCAGTCTCCTTGTCTGAACCATGATGACTCTGGATTTAAAGACTCGGGTATCAAAGGGAGGATCGACCCAGATATTAAAAAAATCTGCTATATCTAGATGGGGCCCCATCTGCACAAAAAGTGAAGAGCTGACCCAAGTCATCACTGGAGCATTATAGCAGCAACTACTGGGCAGCTATGAGAATCTAGCTAGCTGTCTAATATTTGGGAGTGGTGGGATGGGGAGGAAGGTAGCAGGGAGCTGCCATATATCAAGTTCTCACTACACACCCGCAGTCTACACACCCGCAGTCTCAATGTTCTCTTTTCCAAAGAGGGAAAATATTCTTGAAAAGTGTTATCCTTCCCATAGTACAGACGAGGAGCCTATGGTCAGAGAGCAGAAGCAATTTTCCAATGGTCCCGTAGTAAGGGCTGGAAACAAGATTTCCTCTGGGAGTTGACTGCAGACCCAGTTCTTCCCAGGACATCCCTCTGCTTCCCATCCACCACTGGCAGCTCTAGCAGGCCCAGCCCAAGGACTTGGAGCCTTCTCTCAGCCCAAACACCTGTATCCTTGCCCATCTAGGGGCTCCTGGCTCCCCCTCCTTGGCAAATGGGCCTTGCAGGGAAAGTTGCAGAAAGGGGACCGTGCCCAGAGGACTGAGCAGGAAGAGCAGCCCTGGCTCTCTCCCTCTGTCCACACAGGGCTTCAGACTCAGACATACAGAGCCTGGCTCCGAGGAGGGTGGGGAGGGTACGCTGGGTGCAGCTGCTCCTCCCTACCAGGCCAGCATGGGCTTTGAGGAGCCGCCCTGACATCATGCCCACCGGTAACCTGACCCCTGATGGCTGCCCGCTCTTGCCCCCGCCTGGCTCATCCTGCCCGCTCAGAGGAGAGGTCACCCCCTGGGGAAGGGGCCAGGTGGGGTTCTTTTTAGTGGCTGCTGAAATGAGAGATAATTTTGGCTATTGACATCTCCCACAGGACTTCCCATTCTCAGAACTCGTCCTAATTCTTCCTCTCTGGCTGTTTCAAGAGTCAGACCAGCTTTCAGTTCACACTAAAAGAGCAAAGGTGGCTCTCCCCTGGGGCTTCCGCTCCTCACCACATTAGTCGGCCAAGAGCAGGAGTCATAAAGGACAAGGTTTGATTGAGGGCGTTTCACTTTAGGCAAATAAACGGTTATGAAAAAACCCTTTATTTAATCACTGACACACACTCTATAAAATGGGTCTAAGGACTGGCCAAACACTAAGGTTACTTAAATTAGAAAGTAACTAATTAGAAAGTAACTAAGATTACTTTATTAGAAAGCAGACAGAGGAGAAAGCATGAACCCTCCTTAACTCCCCTGGGTATTTATGGAGCCCTTCTATGACTGTAGCACCACGATCCACGCTGGAGGATAAAAAACAAACTCGAGACTCAGTCTCCGGCCTCTACCATCTTACACTCCAATCAGGAGCACAGCACCATAGCTACCACCAACCCTGCTCTCTGACAGTATTCACAGGATAGTTACCACCCACTTGGAGAAGGAAACGGCCACCCACTTCAGTATTCTTTCCTAGAGAATTCCACGGCCAGAGGAGCCTGGTGGGCTACAGCCCATGGGGTCACAAAGAGTCAGACATGACTGAGTGACTAACACTTGCTACCATCTACTAGGTGCTTGTATCATCTCATTTAATCCTCATAAGACGACCAGGATAGAGCAGCTACTGTTCTCCCCTTTGAACAATGAAGGGAACAGGGGCACAGAGAGGGGAAGGGGTTTTCTGAAAGTCACAGAGCTGGGAGCTTCATCCTTCAACTCCACAGCTCATGCTCTTCACTCATATGCGATTCAATGAAAATTATAATGTACCAGGCAGGAAACAGAGAGAGAAAGAGTTTAAAAGAAGCAGAGAAGAAGGAGGAAGAGAGAGAAAGAGAGAGGGAAGGTTTCAACTGGATGGGAATGGGAGAATCGATCTTGAAGAGTGGTCCAGGCTGGCTGGTTGGAGGAAAGGGGAGAATAAGGTGAAGATGGACAGGCACTGCCAGTTTCTGGGAGGACAGCTAGTCCTGCCTGAGACGGCCCAGACACAAGCCATCGTCTCCTCATCCTCTCATCCAATACACATGCAACTTGGGCTCTCAGCACACCTGCAAAAGTGCAGCAGATAGGATCATTATTTCCAGCTCATCCTTGTCCAAAACAGGAGAGGAGCCCTCAGAATGAAGCTCAGCTGCCCTTACGATAACAATTGGCCCAGAGATCTTCCTATGGAAGGCAGAAAATGACAGAAATCAAAATATCGTGTGGGAAAACCAAGCTTTGCCTAGTGAACAAATTCACAAACAGTAACAAGCAATCGCCATTTGCTAAAGCTCTCTAAGGAAAGGAACTCCTCAAAGACATCTAGAATGCAAACCACCATTATTTTATAAGGTGGGAGACAGGTCCTTGACTCCTGCACCTTGCAAAACAAGATGCTTGTGTACAAATGCTGCTGCTGCTGCTGCGGTGGCGTCTGTTGGCTCCCGGTCCCTGTGCCTGCTGCCTTGCAGTCCCACATTCTAACGTGTGCTGACTGCCCACTGCCTACAGGATCTCTGGGGCTCTGGACCGACACTGTAGGGGACACAGAGATGCCACAACAGGTTAACAGGAGCTGAAGACTCATCCCACATAACTAGAGTCAAAGTTGGAAGATGGACAGACAGGGCGACATTGGCCGCTTTCCAAAAACCAGCAGAGGAGGTTCTGTTGGCCCAAAAGGATAAAGTCTGACCACATGTCTGAGAAATAAGTGGGTGGGCATCCCTCTGTCAGGAAGTGAGTCTTCCTTTCATGGGGAGGCAGTAACGGCAGAGTAGATAAGAGGACCAACTCTGGCTTCTATGATACTGTGACATATTAACAAATACATATTTAGTCTTCATCTCCAGTTCTGGCACAGAGCTTCTAAAATCCTTGGAATTTCCTGAGTGACAGGGGTGAGAGGAGAGCCTGGTCTTCTGTTTTTCCAGAGTTTATGCTAATGATTTGACTCTCAATGGGGGCTTTAGGATGGGGGCTGGTTGCCAGAGGAACCGATCCTGATTAGAGGATTGGAACTTTCAGCCCACTACCCACATCCTCTGACCTCCAGGGAGGGGAGAGGAATTGGAAATTGACTTAATCACCAATGGCCAAAGATCTAATCAATCATGCCCACATAATGGATCTTCCGCTAAAGACTCTTAAGGGGTACAGGGAGATTCACAGTTGGCAAACACATTGAGGTGCCAGGAGAGTGGCATGCCCAGAGAGGGCAAAGAAGCTCCACGTGCCCTTCCACATACTGTGCCATATGGACCTCTTCCATTTGGTTGTTGTATCCTTTATAGTAAACCAGTAATACTAAGTAAATTCTTTTATTAGGAGCAGGTAGTGGGTCAGAAGTACAGGTGGTCTGGACTTGCACTTGGCATCTGAATGGGGAGCAGGTTTATGGGACTGAGTCCTTACCTTGTGGGATCTGACACTCCAGGGAGATAGTGTCAGAATTTAATTGAATTGCATTGTAGGATACCCAGCTGCTGTTGAAAAATTGGTCTATGTGGAAAACACATACAAACACACAGAATACACACACTTTGTGTTCAGAAGTGTTCTGTAAAATTCATAGCAGTCAAGCTTCAGACATACCTGGATTTGAATTTCAGTTTCATCACATTTTAGGCTGGGAACTTTGGGGAAACTGCTCAACCTAAGCTTTTTTCATCTATAAAATGTAGCTAATACCAACATCAGACTATCGTAAAGATTATAGGATGATGTCCAGTATACAGAACATGCTCAAACAATAATTAATCGTCAAATGAGTGAATGAATGAATAATAGCTAATACTTAACATAGGACTCTTGAGAGTCCCTTGGATGCGAGGAGATCTAGCCAATCCATTCTGAAGGAGACCAGTCCTGGGATTTCCTTGGAAGGAATGATGCTAAAGCTGAAACTCCAGTACTTTGGCCACCTCATGCGAAGAGTTGACTCATTGGAAAAGACTCTGATGCTGGGAGGGACTGAGGGCAGGAGGAGAAGGGGATGACCGAGGATGAGATGGCTGGATGGCATCACGGACTCGATGGACGTGAGTCTGAGTGAACTCCGGGAGTTGGTGATGGACAGGGAGGCCTGGCGTGCTGCGATTCATGGGGTCGCAAAGAGTCGGACACAACTGAGCGACTGAACTGAACTGAACATAGCACTTAATATGTCAAGGCACTTATCTAAGTGTTACTCACTTGTCTAATGTTCAGTGTTTAATGTTCTAGAAGGTAGATGTTATTATTTTCTTCCCATTTTATAGATGAGGAAACCAAGGCACAGAGAAGATAACTTAAGTTGCTGATGGCCACACATCAAGGAAATGGCAGATTACAGTTTTAAAATCAGGTTTGACTACTGAGCCCAGGTTCTACCTACTATATTGCTTTGTAGAAGTCTTGGCATATGATAAATATTCAGTAAATTGGTCAATGTTATTGTTGTCATAGTTACTGACGTACAGAGAAGTGTTTCCAAACTGAGGCCTGTATATCCCACAGGTATATTTTATAGTACATCAATAAAAATTTTTAAAGCTTTATACTCATGATTTTATTTTAATGAGTAATCAGAAAGAAAAATAAGTAGCACGTCAAACCTGGAATTTCATTGATAATATTCTTGTGAAAAGGCTAATCTTTTTAAGTGAGTCAATTTTAAAACAGATCTGGAGCAATAATAATAATATAGCAGAAATCAAGTCAGTGGTATATCAGAGTCTGATAATGGTACCTGATGAAAAAGGGCATAGGCTTTGGAGTCATGCAGAGTTGGCTTCAAGACTGAGAGGTTACTGTTTTCAGCTGTTAGAACCATGGGAAAGCTAGTAACTTCTCCGTGCCTTTATATCCCTGTCTGTAAAGTTAAAACAGTGCTGCCTAAGATGTCAAGGCACCAAGATCCCAGCACCACCAGACCCCAGCAGTCACTTCTCCAAGTCAGGCATCTGCCCTGCCTGCTCTGTGACTTCCCCCCTTACCTCCACTGCACACCACTTAAATTCACTGAGATCTAGGATCTCCAGGCACCACTGTGGAGGCCTAGGGATTCTCCTCTCAACCGTACTCCAGCAGGCAAATCCCTTCTGCCTCCTCAGTTGTGTCAATAATAAGATTTGGGGACTCCATAGGAATCTGTATAGGAAGATACTCCAGGGACACGGGCAGAAATTTGATTTTTTTCAATTATTGCGGGAAAGGGCTTCATGTTGTTCTAGTAATGCAAACTGCTATTTGCCGTTTTCCTCCTCACAGTCCTGCCCGGGCCCTGCCAAGTGACTGAAGGCCGCGAGAGAAGAGCACAAATGCACCCAGGGCTCCTGTTTCCCAGCGCCCTCGATTTCAGTCGGCACAGTGAGCTGGCTCCCTGGGCTCGGTGCAACGGCCCCTGGATGATGGAAGGCTGCCAGGGATGAAGATGCCTTACAGCTGGGAACTCTGCCCTGCCTTCCAACCAGAAGATCCCCTCCTACAGCCACTCCAATGCCAAGTACTAGCAAAAGGTCAGACCAAGGAGTCGAAGAACTTCGTACAAATCCAGCAGGAGCTGAGGCCCAAGGAAGGACAGGACTCTCCCAGTCACAGCTGCCACACTGGGCGATGAACTGGTGTTGTCACCCAAGCCCTGTCCACGGTGTGACTTTTCCTCACGCTTCTGTAGATAAGGGAGAGTGGTCCTAAAGCAGACCCACTAATACCTCAACAACAAAGTGCAGTTTCTCATGGCTTAACGTGAGCTCAGAGACAGGTAAAAGAAAGCTCACTTTTGAACAGCACCAATTCAGTACACCAGGTATTGTGCTAAGTACTTGACATACATTATCTCCCTTAATAGAACTCTACAAGGTGTAAATAACCAGTACCCACATTTTATAAATGAGGAAGGGAAGCTCAGAGACATTAAGAAGCTTGGATGTGAGAGTTGGACTGTGAAGAAGGCTGAGCACCGAAGAATTGATGCTTTTGAACTGTGGTGTTGGAGAAGACTCTTGAGAGTCCCTTGGACTGCAAGGAGATCCAACCAGTCCATCCTAAAGGAGATCAGCCCTGGGATTTCTTTGGAAGGAATGATGCTAAAGCTGAAACTCCAGTAGTTTGGCCACCTCATGAGAAGAGTTGACTCATTGGAAAAGACCCTGATGCTGGGAGGGATTGGGGGCAGGAGGAGAAGAGGACGACCGAGGATGAGATGGCTGGATGGCATCACTGACTCGATGGACATGAGTCTGAGTGAACTCCGGGAGTTGGTGAGGGAGGCCTGACATGCTGCGATTCATGGGGTTGCAAACAACTGGACACAACTGAGCGACTGAACTGAACTGAACTCAGATGCAGACATAGGGAGCAGACTTGTACACAGTGCGGGAAGCAGAGGGTGGGATGAACCGAAAGAGTAGCACTGAATCATAGACAGACATAACCATGTGTAAAGCAGATAGCCAGTGGGAAGCTGCTGTATAACACAGAGCGCTCAAGGCGGTACCCTGTGACAGCCTCAGGGGTGGGGGGTGCGGGGGTGGGGGGAGGGGACGTATATATACTTGCAGCTGATTCACATTGTTGTATGGCAGAAACCAATACAACGTTGTAAGGCAATTGTCCTCCAATTAAAAATAAACTTAAGAAATAAATTTAAAAGAAGCTTCTCCCATTTCCAGTCAACGGCTACATCGTTTATCTCCATTGTGGAACATTTCATGGGCTCTGACAGGACACTGTCTTTCCTTGACTCCTCTTTCTTGCCCTCATCATTTTTCCCGTTGTGCTACAACACGTAAGGGCACATTTTGCACTGATTTATTCAGTACATCCCCTTTTGGGTACATCTCAGCTACTGTCTCACCTTTAAATGACCAGCTCCTATAGACATCAGTGAAGGAAACTGCCAGGTTACCCATCAGCACGGACCCATGGAAACTCATAGGAAAAGACACGTCTCTGCCAGGTCAGGTAGGAAATAATAGATTCACAATTTTAAAATAAACAAAAACAAAAAACTGGGTCTTCAAAGCTAAGGAACCCCACATATACAAAGATGTGCAAGCTGCAGGATGTGCAGATCTAAGCGGTCCTCCCAGGCATTCTTTCTCCCATCACAAAATCAGAGACGATGGAACCTTCCTTTCTAAGATGCCACTGCTCAACGCCACCAAGAGTGTAGCTCTGAGAGTCAGAGGACAGACCCAATTCTCTCTTTCAACCCTCCACCCATTCAGAATGTTGACTCTCAGTCATTCATTCAACAGATACACACTGATCATCGACTACGTGCCAAACAATGTGGAATGAGTTAGGAATCCCAAAATTAACAAGACACCAAATGGTTGGTGAAGAGACTTTCAGTTATTGATTGGAAGTTCACACGGGGAGGTGTACAAGATACAACAAAAATTGTTCGTTCTTTTCAGAACATGCCATTTTCCCATGAAGATTTGCCCGTGTCATTGAGGACTTTTGCTTGTTGCCTTTTTAATGATATCAGTGGAAAAGGAGAGAAATATATTTTAAACAGAACCATGCAGTCTGGGGGAGCCTCTCATCTATAATCCACTTTTTGAAAGGAGGGGTTATTGCTGAAGGAACCTAACTCAACTATGTAAGAAGCTAGCAAACCGCCTGGATTGTGAGCAAAAGGTACCCTGTTCCCAGGTGTCCAGACTGGTACCTCTGTGTCAGCTTCACAAGAGATGAAGGACATAAGATCTTGCTAGTTGTAATCAAGGTTCTGCTCCTGTCCTTCACATCCCCCTGTGATTCTCAGAGGTCCAAGGAGCACAGATGCAGGAAATAGACAAGGCTTTAAGTAACCTTGACTGTATTTACTCAGCTTAGCCAAAAGAGAAATCCCGCATACACCCAAGTGGATTTCTCGACCTTCCTCACTGACACATACAGTTACACAAGTCTGGCTCCTTCCCTAAATGACCTCCCATTCCCACAACAGGAACCACCCTGATTTGGTCTATCAGCCACAGCCCCAATCCCAACCCTTGCTTTATCTTCCTCAAGCAAACTGGGAATGCAGATGCAAGATTTCAGATGCTCCCTCTTCCCAGAAAAGGCTGCATTATTTAAAAAAAAAAAAAAATCCACTCCTGCTCTGCCAACCGCATCTCTTCTCTTTTCTCTCCCCAACCCCCACATCCCTTTCTAATTATCCCAAAGAGAAGGAAGATTAAAAATTAATGCCCTGAGGATAGGAGTCAGAGATGTCAGTATTTTGATTCAAACTGCAGACATGGAGGAATCTGATCTAAGCTTTCGAAGCAAAGTAAATCTCATCTAGGACAAGATTTGGAAAGCATTCATTAATTGGAATTCACCTCCAGGTAACCAGATTTTTTTTCCCTGGTACTGCAGTTTTAGGGGATGCTACAAAGTGTAATAAATGAAATTCATAAAACATATTCAAGCAAAAATGCAACTTGGCGGGGGATGTTGGAATCACACAAAAGGTTTAGCCTCGTCTACTATATAACAGGGGCTTCCCAAGAGGCACTCGTGGTAAAGAATTCACCTGCCAAAGCAGGAGACATAAGAGACATGGGTTCGATCCCTGGGTCAGGAAGATTCCCTGGAGGAGGAAATGGCACCTCACTCTAGCATTCTTGACTGGAGAATCCCGTGGACAGAGGAGCCTGGTGGGCTACAGTTCATGGGGTCACAAAGAGTTGGACAGGACTGTGCATCTGAGCAGCAGCAATTACATAATAGAGTCCTGCAAATTGTTGATTAACGTGCAGAATGATAAGGTTAACAAAGTTCCTAGAAGACTGCTACATGAAGGAAGACTTGGCTGTTTTCACTGACTGTGCTTCTAAAGCATAAAAGCAGACATTCTTTGAGGAAGACTTGCAGTAACAAAGTTTAAATTAGAAATAATCATATATGACCTTCAGTTAACCAGAAAAGGAAACTCACATGAATTAGCAGCAGTCACCCAATCCCCCTACCATTTTATTCCCCAAATATGCTACTTAGAGAATTTTGCCAAGCCAGGGAAGGGAAACATAAGGTAAGAATTATAATCGATATCATTTAATACTTAACTGTGTACTAAGTACTAGATTAAGTACTTCAAGTACATTATATCTCATAATCCTCACCAAAGGTTTTATTATTCATCCTAATTTTCTAGATGAAGAAGAGAGGCCAGAAAAGATAAATAAATTATCCAAAGTAATAAGGTTCCAAAGTCATATTCTTAACAAACACCAAATAACCTAGATGACACTGACACTCTCTCCCTCCAGTCTACAACCACACTCTACACAGTTCAAGACAGGGAAGAATGATGAAAGAGTGCAGACCAAGGGGAAAATTTAGGGCCTAAAGAGACCAGGTAAGTAAAAGGCTTGAACAAATATGCCAGCCCTACACAGGATGCCAGCTGGAGAGTTGGCACTGCTCACCACTTACTAAATTTCAGCCCTCTTTTGTGCTGAGACAGTGATTTGGTTCCTGGAAGCAAGTTGGGACAGAGCTGGAAGGCCAATGTCAATCCTCTTCACTTAGTGCAGAGCTATCCTTGTGTAATTTATGTATATCATTCAAACAAATGGGAGAGAGGCCACCTCTGAGGTGCCCACGTCATTGGTCAACTTCTGCCTGCTTCCCAGGTGGCACTAGTGGTAAAGACTCCACCCGCCAATGCAGGAGACTCAAGAGATTCAATGCCTGAGTCAGGAAGATCCCCTGGAGTACTCCAGCATTCTTGCCAGGAAAATTCCATGGACCAAGGAGCCTGGCGGGCAACAGTCCACGGAACCTCGAAGAGTCAGACACAACTGAGCTACCTAGCACCTTTAGGATCGAAAATAACTTTTTCAGTATCTTTAAAGTAGGGTCCCGAAAGCCAAAATAACAAAATATCAATATTTATTTCTGCTGATCGAGGAAGGCAGCGTTATTCCCCGGAAAGTGATCCTAACTCATGGATTAAAAGAGCAGGGATCTTCACCGCCATCTAGTTATTGACAAGTGTGTGACACGCGGCCGGTCACGCCTGACCATTCCTCACGTACCTCATCCAACAAATGGAGACAGCGTCTGCTCTGCTATGAGCAGGGCAGAAGACCATGGTGGACCCCAGTACATTAGCCAGGAGTGAACGTGCCCCTGGGCTACCGGGCCCCCTGGGCTATCGGACCGCGTTCTAATAGGTACAGCGGGAGGTTCTGAACCTTGAGACTCCTGGGACTCATGCTACCTGGCACGTGAGTCAGCCGTATCCAGCTTCTGGCCAGTTTCTGCTCCTCAGATTCTACTCCTTGCATCTGCTCATTTCTGCTTTCCCTTTGTCTTAGCCCTGGAACAGAAGCTTATCATGAAGGCCTGGGCCACTCTGGGGTCCTCTCTCTGGTCTCTTTGACTCCAGGCTCTGTTGCCTGTGTTACTACTCTCACCCCTTCCTAGCCACCCCAGTTTATTCTAAAATCTTCCCCAGTACCACATTCTGGGCATCCCCTCATTCTGACACCCCCAGTGACTTCTCAGGGCCAATAGGACAGCATCTCAACTGTCCACATGGCAGGTCCAGTTTCTCCATTCTCTGTCCTCATCCTTTGCATTCGTGGATTTTCTCACTCAACAAATATTTGCTGAAGACCTGCCAGGCCTCAGGCACTGAGCTGGATGCTGGGGAACTGAAGTAGCATCTGCCCTCAGGGAGCTTACAGTCTGGGCTGTTTAAAGTAAAATGCCTTCAGCCAACTCTCTCTCTCTCTCTCTCTGTGGGCTAGGGTCTGCTAGGGCCACCACAGCAAAATGCCATGGACTAGGTGGCTTAAACAGTAGAAATATGCTTTCTCACAGTTCTGGAGGCTTGAAGACCACAACCCAAGGGTCAGCAGGTGTGCATTCTCCTGAGGTTTCCCTCCCCAGCTGGCAGATGGCCACCTTCTCATCCAGTCCTCAAGCGGCATTTCCTCTGTACACACATACCCTTGGTGACCCTTCCTCTTCTCATAAGGACACTAGTCACATCAGCTTAGCATTCCACCCTCATGACCTCATTTAACTTTAATTATCTCCTTGAAGGGCCTGTTTCTGAACACAGTCACATTCTGAGATCTACGTCAAAAGACAAATTTGGGGCAGGGGACACAGTTCAGTCCACCCTGTGAGCTGCTCACTCAGCCCTCCCGCTGTGTGCTTCTCACTCAGCCTCTCACAGGCGGAGCTCAAGCTCCTCCTTCTCCAGGGAAGCACTCTCTGCCCACCTTCCCACCCCTGCCAACCTCCAAACCAGACAGACACTTATCTAATGTCACTGTCCCTGCTGGTTAAACTGATTGACTCCCTCAAGACAACGGAAGTACCAAGAGACAGTCTTTAAGGTCATCATTAGGACCCCAGAGCCTCACGCTGTGACTGGCCAGCATACAGTAGGGACTTAATAAATAAACGTAGGAAGAATGAAGGCATAAATGAGACTGATCCTATGATGTCTGATCTTCTCCACAGTGAAATGAAAACAGGGCACTGTCCTGGCTCCTTTCCTGGCCTCTCTCCCCCTACACCTGAACAGAAGCTCCAAACTTAAGGAATAGAGTTGCATCCGGCTACAATCTCTTTCCATCCCTCAATGACATGTGCAGTGTGCTACGGTAAGTCCTTAGTGTCCATCCCCCCAAGCGCTTGGTTAACACCCCCTCCATTCATGTCAGGCAGACAGGTGGGCCATGCAGGCAGAGAGCTGTCAGGAGGCTGATCAACTTGTAACTGCTGCTGCCATGGGCTGCAAAGGGACGGCAGCACCACATGGGCCCAAGCCAAGGAGCAAGCACCTCAGCTCATCTGGAAAGAGCTCGGGGATCTGGGGCTAGAGCTGCATCTTTACTTGAGCGTGAGCATCCATCCATCCAGAGTGCTGACTGCACCATCAGCCTCTCAGAGCTCAGATCTTTAGGAGGAGAGTTTCTCTACAGCAGCTCAGCCTCACGCAGGCCAAGGACTGACTGCCAGGAGGGTCATGACATGGAGCTCTGATCTGAGGAATGATGTGGACATAATACCTAGATAAAGAAACACCTGTGAGATGCCACACAGGCCAACCCCGCTATGCAGTATGCATGACTCACATGCATGCTGCGTGCTTCGTATATACACAGGTACACAACTAAATCTAACTAAATAGTTAGAAGAAACTATTTTTAAAGTAAATTCCAGTTTAAAAATTTTAGAGATCTAATCCTAATGGGGAGGTGAAGCTACAGTGAAATGCAGGAGTCTAGCAGACAAAGTAAGTCGCGGAAACTTGGAGAAATCATAGCCTTTGCATCTGGGCAAGGGGTTAGTAATACCTACAGCAAGAGCATGGGCAAGATCTAAATGAGATCAAATGAGTGCCTAGGACACTGTCTGGCACTTAGCAGTTGTTCTACACGTTAGTTATTTTCCCTATCTTCAGCTATTTCTTAATCCTTTCGGAAAGAATCACTAAATCTAAATCAAGTGTAACTTGGGGAAATTATCTTAAAATATGTGTCTTGATTCCTTCTTTGCCTGAAAAGAAATAACAGCTGCTCTGCTTCCACTCGTGCAAACCAAATAAGAGAGCACTTTGCCGTGAGAAGCATTAGAAGGTATCATTACTTCAACTCGCTTCATCCAAAGGGCTGCAAGCCCTCTCCAGCCACTGATGTACCAAAAACTTGGCAACATCTTAGATTTATACCTCTCTGTCAGTCTAGTGACTAGTCTAGTCACTAACCCAAATCCTCCCGCTCTTTCCTTCAAAATACCCCTACTTTCTATTCCACTCACCAGACTCAATCTAGCTGCCCTAATCAAATGTATTCAATCATTGCAGAGAAATCCTAACCATCTCCTTGAATCCTACTTCTCTCTCTAAGAGTGGACAACGTATTAAACTTCCTTTTGGAAGGTCACATTCAGCTAAGGATCACAGGGAAAGAGAAATCCCAAAGCATCAAATAATATTTATTCATTCATTCAGCCAACATTCAGTGGTGCCTACTGTGTGCCAGGGGATGAAGAGATGGACAAAATTAGTTCCTTCCACAATGAGTCAATAATCTGGTACAGGGTGTGATATACAGAAAAATATCTGGGCCACGAGGAGAATGCCATGAACTGCTATCCCACCTGCACTTGAATAAGCTATTATTAATAGGAACAGGAGGGGGATGTACTCTTCACGAAGGACAGATGAGGGGTCCCAAGGCAGACAGGTAGTCACATGCATAAGCAAAGGCTCAGAGATGGGGAAATGTGAGGGTTGTTCGTGAAACAGAAAAGAGAGTTTGGTAGAGAATATCTGGGTAAAAGAGACTGAGAGATTGTAATCATCACAGCAATTCTCATTTGCTGATTATTTACCATGTTCCAGGAACAGTGCTAAGCGTCTTATAAGCTATGAATAGAAAGCACTGGGAGAAAAAAATACAGCTCAGGGACATTACAGAACTTTTTCAGGGTTGAAGCTGAGGTCTACAAGACTCCTGCAAGATTTGAGCTTTTACCCATTATACCCTAGAAGTTGGGCACAGTGTAAAGTGCCAGGGGCTGGGGAGGGTGAGGACACAGCAGAAAATGTCAAAGTCGCTCTGTTGTGTCTGACTCTTTGCAAGCCTATGGACTGTGGCCTGCCAGGCTCCTGCCCATGGGATTCTCCAGGCAAGAATACTGGAGTGGATAGCCATTCCCTTCTCCAGAGGATCTTCCTTCCCGACCCAGGGATTAAACCTGGATTTCCTGCAATGCAGGCAGATTCTTTACCATCTGAGCCAACAGGGAAACCCGAGGACACAGCAGGAAATCTCCAAATAGAATGACAACACTTCAGAAAGACTCTACAGAAGAGAAAGCTGGCCAGGAGTGGAGGAGACACGGAAACAAAGAGAGCCACCCACAGAGGCTATGCCACTAGCCAAGCAAGAATTCCTAGACCTGAGAGCGGTGGCAGTGAGACCAGACAGAAGAGACAGTGGCCAGATATAGCACGCACAGGAGCCAGCCTGCGGGGGACAGGATGAGAAAGCAGCGGACTTAGGGGATACGTGGCAGGGTAAGGTCCAATGATGCTGAGGCGATGAGCAAGCCAGGGATGCCAGGAACAAAAGGAGAGGAGAGGCTGCTGGGATGAGCATGAAAATATTTTCCCCTTTGCCGGTCAGCATTTGGCAATCCAGAACAGTTCAGCCAACCCCAGAAATTTTAATTACACAAAGCTCCAACTCACCCTCTCGAAAGTCATTTCAAAACACCGTCTCCAGGTGTCTTTCATGCTGAGAAGCTGACAGCCAGGAGAATATTCAAACTAAACCATCTTTGTCGCCACTCAGTCATCTAGTATCTTGAAAACCTCTGAACAGTTCTTATTTTACAGTGTTCACCCTCTGTGGGAACGCTCTGTCTGTGAAGGACAAACTTCTAAGGAAGAGTAGAGAAAAAAATCAATCAAACAGTCATTCCCTTGACTGATCAATAGGTATCTGTCAGGGAAATTTTACTTCTCCCATCTGTGCTAGTTAAGTGGGTCCTTATAGCACTGAACAATACTTATACCTCGCTGAATTTCTCTTTGTGGCAATTTGCAGCCCATGCCTCTCTGGATTTTTCCTGACTTCAGCACAGAATTTGAATTAGGCAAGATGCTAGGGATGCATGGGAAGCTACTGTCCATAAGTGGTACCAAGATAAGTTGCCCAAAGGGGAGTTCTGAAGGGCACCCCTCCCTGCAGCAGCGTATGAGCAGGCACGTTCGCATCTGAAGTCTGCCATCTGATCTTCCCATACCCAGCTGCTGTTCATCACCGGGGTCTCCACTTCCGCAAGGGGGACCTCCCTTATACCAGCTACAATGCACCCCCTCAGGGGCAAGGAAGGGTCTATATCCTGCTCTGTGTGGTGGCTGCACAGGTGTACTAAAGATTTTTTTTTAATTGAGTTATGAATTTAAGAAGCATGTACTTTACTGAATGTAAGTTACACCTCAATTAAAAGGAAATTAAAAATAATTACAAGTGTGAAATACACCCTTCCAGAGCCCAGGACACTACCCAGTCCTATTTGTTTTCTTTAGCACATAGACCATTGTCTGCAAATAGATTGCTATCGAGAGAGGCACTGTCTGACACTGTAACCAGTCATGTGTCTATTGAAGCTTAAATTAGTTTAAACTAAATTAAACCTTTTTTTTTTTTCCAGCTGAGCCATGCAGCAGGCAGGATTTTAATTCCCCAACCAGGGATCGAACCCATTCCTTCTGTAGTAGAAGCACAGAGTCCCAACCACTGAACCACCAAGGAATTCTCAACTTAAACTAACTGAGCTTTAAAATGAAGGTCCTCAATCATACTAGCCACATTTCAAGTGCTCCATGGTCAGATACGACTGGTGGCCACTGACACGCACAGTTCATGAATGGAACATTTCAATTATCACAGAAAGTTGTGCTGGGCTAGAATGTAAGTTTCAGGAAGAAAGCCATCATGTCTGTCTAGTTGATTCCTAGCTCCAAGAACAGAGCTAGGCACATGGAAGGTACTTCATAAAAACTTGCTGAATAGATGAACATGGGAATTTTGTAATACCAAAAAAATCATGGAACAAAACCCC
Source organism: Nanger dama (assembly GCA_917880005.1). Classification (NCBI taxonomy): domain Eukaryota; kingdom Metazoa; phylum Chordata; class Mammalia; order Artiodactyla; family Bovidae; genus Nanger; species Nanger dama. The sequence goes on along the minus strand of CAKJTW010000085.1, from coordinate 1,598,877 downwards.
AAACCTGGAAATATCCTAACTGTACACACAAGGGATTGGTTAAATAAACTTTGGCACATTCTATTGTGGAACTCTCTCTAGTCATTAAAAGGTGTGAGGTAGATGTGTATACAATGACTCAGACAGACATTCACACCATGTGAAGTGAAAAAGATTAGGTTCTTAAAAATATGTATAGTGTGACTTCCTTTTATTAAGAAACACAAACCAAGAGTAGTCAGGAATGCTATACATCACACTGTTAATAGCAGTTAACTGCTGAATAGAATTAGAGAAAAGAAGAATTTACATTCCGCATTCTTCTGTAATGTTTGAATGTGTAATGAGTGCTTTACCAGAGGGTTTTTTTTTTAAAGATTTAAAACAAAATCACATGCAGCCCTTTAAGAACAAAAAGAAAGCAAGAAATCCCACATTGCAAACTGTCCCAAGAATATACAGAACATTTCTTAAATAATTACCAAGTGCCAAACTCTTTACCAGCTTTGCTTCAGTTAATCTTAACAATGTCTTTATAATTAAATACTATTATCCTCTGTAGAAAATGTAGACTAATAATCGGAGAGCTCAAGTAGCTTTCTCCAAGTCACACAGCTAACACACAGCACAACTGGAACCTGAACTCAGCTCTCTGGTTCTTCACTCACAGAAAGCACAAGCAAACTCCTGCCCACCCCCACCCCCTCCCCTAAAAAAAGCCTAATCCTAAAGGAACCCTCAACCAGGAGCTCTATCCATATGGAAACCAGAAGAGGGCCAAGTTACAGCAAGGAGCATGAAACCTACCAAACCTTAAATAAAACGGCTTTTGCTGCTCAGGACAGTAGGAATAGAGCAAAATGACACTGGCCAGCCTCCTCGGCCTTGACTCCTCAGCCCTCCGCGGTTTCCTTCCTTGAGTAACACACACATACACCCCCTGACAGCAGTGCCACAAGGATCGATCTCGTGACCGTGAACGTGTGGCAGCATAAGCAAGCTGCTGGGGACCTCCCAGCTCCCCAGCAGATGCCTCAATGTGCCTTTGCTGGACTTGCAGCCAAACCCCCTGAAGAGAGGTTCCCAGTTCACCCGAGATATCTGAGCCAAAACACAGGAGAGCCCCTTTTCAGCTCCGTGGACAAGTCATTCTGGGCTGCGTGCCCGGAAGCTTGTTTAGCTTCACACTTGACACAAATGCTGTGAGTGTTTACCCACAAACACACACGTGCACACACCAACAGAAGCTGTTGCGGTGGCAGTATTTCTAGAAGAATTACCCGAAACTGTACCACAGCAATATGGAACTATATCGTGGTGCCTATCAGAGAACGCAACCTAATCTCTCCTCAGCAAAGTTCCAACCACTGCCCAGAAAATTCAGTAGGAGATGAAATGTAATACTCTATTAAGCCTTATTTTGCCAGTACAAGTGAGAGCTCGCTCAAGCATGGAGAGTCATTAAAATGGATCTTACATATATCATTATAAATTTAATAATCGCCATGACGGCTAGAGTTCAAGTTAAAATGAATGTCAGCTGAGCATGACCAATTGATGTTACCCCAGCTGCCGCAGAGCCTCACTTGGGGTTACAGTCTGCTTCCAAAGGCTCCATGGTACATGTGGACCCAACGCAGGGACAGATGGGACATGCAGACAAGCACACCGCGCCAAGAAGAGGCCGTCATAATTGCACATTATCTCGGTGTACCAGCCCAATTAAAATTTTCTACAGTGTCAGAGGTCCCAAACGTTCCTCTGCTAAAGTGTCTGGATATCAAACCTGGCTCACACTTAGTGAAACACAGTTAATCCCAGGACCTGTTCACAACAGTTACTGGGTTTCCTCCCCATCTCTCAGAAGGCTCCTGCAGAAACAGAAGCAGAGAGGTCTCGTAGGCTGGTTATTCACTGAATAAATCAAAGGCCACAAAACAAATTTCACTTATCTAGGTGCCTAAGATAGTAGGCACTCTTTCTGCTTTATGGTAGGTGCAGCTTCAGGAGTGGAAACTTTCCTTTTTTTAGGATAGCATCACTATCTGTGTTTTTACAATGTAGTTTGTTTCCATTTATCTTTACTTTTTAAGGTCAGAGCAAAGCCCCATACTAAATCCTTTTCAAACACATGCACAGCTATTGAAAATTATAGGGAAGAATTGTAAGGCTAGGTTTCACCTCCACAGGTATTTCACACAAGGGATGATTTTTTTAGACTCATGAAGAGAAGGGATACTCCACCCCACATGGAGAGAATAGCAGAAGATTTTCTTCAACCATCCACAACATTTCAAAGGAAATATCAGAAATTATTTTCAGATTAACACAGACTCTGGCTCCGCTCGAGCTGTATTTAACCTTGGCCACCACCTGGTCCTAGCAATTCCCCTGGGAATGAGGAAGCACAGCTTCAACTTTCTTCCTGAACAACCAGCCACTCAATGCTACTCTCGAAGGCTTTTGAAGACAAGTTGAACTTTAACTGGTAGACACAAGTCCTGGGTGACTGCGGCTTTCAGGCTGATGACAGCATATGACCTATACTTGATGGGCCTTTTTAAATGACTTTGACATTCTCACAGATGGGGCCAAAGAGCGGAGTAGAGTATGTTTTTGATCCATAAACATAAGAGCCAGCAGACCTCATGGCGAATAACTCAAATGAAACCACCACTGTCAAGAGTACCATTTCCAAATGGTGCTAACAGTGTATGAATCCCAAAGGGAGCATCAATACAAAATAAGCTCATATTTGACTTAGAGGACACCAACACTGTTTGTTAACTCCCTGAGCTAAGGCTTATACATCTTTGTCTTTCTGATTTTTGCCTTCTTTCTCTTTCCCCTTGCCCACCAATGAGCCAAACTTCAAGTTCAGCACTAGGACCTGGCAAGTCAAGAGCCACCATCCTGCCTCCTCAACCAGACAAAGACAAACCAGCATAATCAAAGACGCAACAACAATGAGGACGACCACCTGGGCGCCCTGAATCCTGCTTAGCAATTCCTGCACCATAAGCCAAGCAACAAAATTCTCGCTTACCCTCTTTTGATCTTCCAGTCCGTGGGTAACCAGTTTTCTCTTCTGCTGCTGGCTGGACTCAGAAACTGATTCCATTTCCCAGGAATAAAATTCCCTCTCTTCTTCAGTGGTGCTTCCAAATCCACAGTGGAATAAAAGAACCCAGGCAAAAGTGATGCATGCAGGTGGCCAGACACGGCTCCTGCCAGCCGAGGAAATCCACACGACCTTGTCAAAGGTCTCCTGGCTTCTTAAAACCCACTCAGGGACCTCTCTTGCCATCGCTGCCTTAGCAATAAGGGTGGCTGCTCCGGCATCATGAGAGCTGGGATTTGGGACTTTTACTTCAGTTCCAGTCCTGGCTTCCTGAGTGCCCAGAAGACAGATTTGGGCAGAGACGAGTCCATATCCTGGGGTATGTGCCACATCACTGCCCCAGAAATCCTTTTTCCTCACTGTCTTCTTGGCACTGATAATTTATATGTCAATAACAATGTAAATGGGCACTTAATCCACTGAGCTGATAGCACCCACATCCCTCTCCGGCAGCCTCCGACTCCCATAAATCACCACAAAGCTGCTCGCAAAGCCGCCCCTCACAGTTCCTGCGAGTGCTCATCACCGAGGTTGCTCCCTTCCCGAGCTGTCATCTTCTCCATGGAGCAAGACCCATACCTGAGGAGAAAAGTTTCAACGGTCAGAATCACCTTGTGCAGAGGAGGACAAGGGTGAGCTTCCTTGCCCACCATCTGAAGTCCACACCCAGCAGCCAGCATTGATCTTCCTCTGAGCCTCGCCATCCTCTGAGCACATCCCTAGACGAGCACCTGGGGGCCACCTGGGTTCCCCACTCCCGTCGGGAAAAGACACACAGAGGACCCTGTTCTCCAAACACACACACCAGAGACAGAAATGAATTCTTTCTCAAACCTATGTGGGGTGCATCGTCATCATAGGAATAAAGCACCCAGATATGATAAAACAGGGAAGCAATGGCCTGTGAAGCGAAAAGGCATCAACATTTCTCCCCTAACTACAGCTGCGGAGGCAGTGTGCGGCAGGCGAGACAACAAGGTCCACTGGGGAACTGGAAAGAGCAGACTGCATCATCTGAGAGCTAGAAGGCGACTGTGCTCCAGAGCGGCGTTCCCTGCCTCAGAACCTGCAGGCAGAGAAGGCACCCGGTCACCTCCAGGCTGACGTCACAGAGCTCAGACGGGCAGGGAGGGAGGGAGGAGAGGAGGGACCTCCGTACCAAGGAAAGCATTTTGCATGGAATGCACCTTCCATGAACATCTAAGGGAGGGAACATATTGGAGAATCCCCACAAAGAAACACCAATAAATGATTATGAATGCCTTTTCCTGTAGTACCAGCACCATCAGGAAAGAAATTTAAAAGGGGCGGGGGAAGCTCTTACCAAAAGGCACTCATCTCTTGCCAGCATTTCTAATCAACGCACTAGCCATTCTACAATTCAGGCTATGCCAGCCTCCGGGAGAGCTGTGGCCAGATCCGGCCGCAGTGGGCATCAGACAGAAGCCCTCAGACCCTCCCTTGCAGCTGTCCTGACTGGTGGCTACTTTGGAATGAGGCCGAAGCCACCCTCTGTCACAAAAGGCTTCCGCACGGCTCAGCGCCAAAGCAGGTTAAAAGGCGAATGAGAGACCCAGACACAGAGAGCTTGCAAGGAGGAAGAGAACAGCTTCTCTTGGAAGAGAAGCTACAGAAAGGTTGAAGGCTTGTCCTATACCATATGAAACACTCAGCAAGAGCAGATTTCTCCAAATGAATGCCCAGGTCAAAAATGTTCTGAATTTGGCAAGAATCCACCCATGAGAGCTTAATGTCCAGAAGACAAGCATCTCATACACCCACGGGTGGCAGAGCTAAGAAGCCCTCTGCTGGCCTAGGAAATAGCTGAGCTTCCAGAGAAAGGCCTCTGGTTGCCCACCACCATCTCCACAACCCCTTCAAGGGATCCCTGGCAGAGATGAAACCTTTCAGATTCTATTCTTTTTAGCTCCAGATCACAATGCAAAAACTCTTGCAAATGGGCTCTGAGTATTATTGCCCTTTTCTGAATCTAAACTGAGACCTCAAACTAGAGGACTCAGCCAGATCTAGGTTTGAATCTCAACTTTGCAACTTAATTCACTGTGTGACTCTGAACAAAGAACTTAACCTCTCTGAGTCTCAGCATTCTCATCTATAAAGTGGGGATAATGATAGCACATAGGAGTGGGAAGGTCAAGATCACCTATTGACAGAGGAGGGAATGGAAAGCTAAAGTGTGCTGAATGCTTGCTCTACGTCAGGGGCTCTCTTCTGCTTTACATATTCATTCATTCAACAAATCTCTGTGTGCCAGTTATCTTGCTCCAAGGTCCTTGGCTTTCCTAGTGGCTTAGCTGGTAAAGAATCCACCTGCAACGTGGGAGACCTGGGTTCAATCCCTGTGTTGGGAAGATCCCCTGTAGAAGGGAAAGGCCACCCACTCCCGTAATTTGGCCTAGAGAATTCCATGGACTGTATAGTCCATGGAGTTGCAAAGAGTCGGAGATGACTGAGCAACTTTCACTTTCAGCCTTGGGTTGGAGATAAGACAGCTGCTGATGAGGAAGGTGAAGTAACCTGCTGAAAGTCACACAGCTAGAAAGTCGTGGGGCTGGGAATTGAACCCATGTCTGACTGCAAAGTCCTTGCTCATAGCCACGCCTCTCTGGCAGGATCTCTGTTATTCGCCTTTTCACACGCAGCCTGAGTCCAGAGGCCACACTTCTTATGCTTCTGGCTCTCCTCATGAATAATAATAAAAGAAAAAAAGAGGCCCCTCCCAAAAGATCTCCCTACTTGGACAGGCCTTCTCCAGGGGGCCGCAGCGTCCTCAGCCCTTGTTTCTGAGAACAGCTCTGCACTGTGCGCCAGACCCTGGCTCTCTCCTGGGTGAGACCCTGTCACATCCCATCACGCCAGCCGGTGCACACGCCCCAAGTGCACATGAGCACAGACGTCCGCGCCACAGAAAACCCTCCCCGGCAGTGGGGAGTGGAAGGATCTTCAATACCTCCTGCGAGCCTTTTGTTTTTTTTTTTGTTTTTGTTTTTTTTCCTGGGAGTCGGTCTCCACCAGTTCTGGGGCTGTCTCTGTCCTTGTGCTAGAGCCAGGGTAGGGAGGGGATACCTGAGAAAGGGGAGAAGCGAGGATGCTGCTCTCAGCTGGCTGCCACGTCCAGTCAGTTTCCTGATGAGGGAGGACTTCATGATAGCAGACCGTGATGTAAAAGTGCTGATTTCTTACTGCCCAGAGAAATCTCAGGAAGTTTTCAAACATACTTGAATTCAAAAAAAAAAAAGAGAGAGAGAGAGAGAGAGAGGCAGGACTAACGGGCCATTTCACTGGATGGTTGAGAAGTCAATGTTTGCTGGATTGATCCTAAATGCAGCAACAGAGCAGCAGCTTCTCTCCGTTCTCTAAGTCAGCCAGGAGAAGTGCAAGGGAAAGGGAAGGGAGAAAACTGGACCATAAGAGGGATCGGGGAGCATCATAGGCAAGCCCAGCTCCTCCTTAAAATCCAGAAGACAAGACCAGCCATCCTGAAGACATCCCGAACACACTGCCAGGGCGTCCTCCTGCTTAGTCAAACAGTCTCTGAAAGCCTTCAATGGCCCACTCCACATATGCCCAACCCCTCTGCATTCTGGGGAACCCCCAGAAGGAAGTTTTTAAAGACTGGTTTGGAGGCACAACCCAGGACTTGGGGAACCAAGCCAGGGTCTAGCCTCTGATGCAGAGGCATCCTTCCAAAAAGCCCAGGAGGTGTCACTCCCCAGGAAATGCCAATTTGGAATGCCAGGTGCCAGGCAAGCCATAGGCCAATCCCTCCCACGTACAATGCACTCGTTCCTTCTGCCTGGGTGCTGGCATTGTGGACCTATTTTATATACTTTAATAAAGCAACCTTCTTATTCTCCGAAGTTTTCAGAACTGAGCATAGCCCCTTTGGCTTTCTCCTCACCCCTTCCCTCTCTCCAGTTGCTCCTGCCCCCAGGTGGTTCCAGGATTGGGGAAACTGGTTTTAAACCTAGATTAAAGGTTAGTGGGATGAGAAAGGGCAGCCTGACCTATTTCATCTTCTAACTGAAGTTAGGCTTCTGAAACAAGGGTGCATCGCCTCTGGAATGGTCTAATTAACACTCACCACCAACACAGCATTTTTAATTAGTCTTTGGTGCCAATAGGGAAACAGAGGAGCTTCTTGGCAATCAAGCTTTTCATTAATCAATCCATATATAAGTTACATAAGATGTAAGAAAGAGATCCAAGGAGGCATGGCTGAGTTTTTTTTTTATTATTATTTGCCCCCCCGCCTTTTTTTTTTTTTTTGCAACCGAAGGGATCCCGGCCAAGTAGGCCACTTTGCCAAGCTGCCGAGGAGGGCTGACCGGAGTCGGCAACCCCGGAGCCTTTATTTGCGCACGACTAGGGAGTGGAGCGTGCTCCCGCCTCTTCCCTGAAGAAAAGAAAGGATCGCACGCAAAAATAAGTCACTAGGGCCCCAGCTGGGCGGCGCGGGCTGCTGCTGCCACCGCCACCGGGGTTCCTTTGCCTGCAAGAAAGGAGCCGGCTCAGCGGAGCGCACACCCGGGAGGTGCCTTGGCTCCCGGCGCTTGGGCGCCCCCCCCCCCCCGCTGCCCACGCCCTCGCCCTCGCCGCCGCCCGCTGCTACCCTGAGCGTGGGAGAGAGCGCCAGGGAAACCAGAGGCCTGGCCTCCTTTACCCGGCTTCGATCCACCTACACTCACTCATACACACACACACACACACACACACACACACACACACACACACACACGGATATGGACAGACACAGAAAAGAGACTCAGACACAGTCTGACACAGGCATAGCAGACACTCGCAGAGGTCCAGACATACACGCAGACTCACACACACACACACACACACACCCTTACCGAAGCTCACATCACACACACGAGGGTGCACATCCACCCAGAGAGGGACACGCGCAGACAGGTACCAGACATGCAGAGGAGAGGGGTCTATAAAACAGAGGCACAGACAGAAAATACACACAAGCGCAAGATACACAGACAGGCACATAGAGGGAAGAGACACACACAAAACCCGAAAATACATGGAGATGCTGACAGAAGGATCCACAAACAGCGATACTCATCCGGAAGCACCCGGAGAGGGCGTTCAAAGACACCCACGCCGAGAGCACACACAGAGGGGGCCCAGACGTGAGGATACACCCAGAGATCCAGTCACGCAAAGGGGGGAATCAAGCACAGAAACACACAAACAGAAGACATCAGAAACACAAGCACACGCACAAGAAGATACACCCAGCTTCAGGCACGCACACCCACAGGGACACACACCCACTCTGCATGGGGGCGTATGCAACGTAGCCGGAGGCCGGGTAAAGTGCTGCTGGAGCTCGCTCGCAGAACAGCCTCGGACGGAGCACCTCGCCGCGCGCCCCAGCCAGCATCTGCCGGGCAAGACTTTGCCAGCGCATCTCTGAACAAGGGACCGCCGGCCGTCTGCGTCCGCCGGCCGGGTCTCCATGCTGCAATCACGCGTCCAAGGAGGCCTGGGTCCTCCGACAGGGTTCCGGAGTGGAGATGTGGCCCCCCGCGCCGCTCCGCGCGGGGCCAGCCCTCCCCGCCGGCAGTCCCCGCCCTGCCCGGCCCCCGGAGCCCAGCACAGAGCATCCCCAAGTCCTCTCCTTCCCGCTCGTCCCGTTGCGCGGCAAACTTTCGCCGGGCTGGTCCAGGCGCGGGGGCAGCTTGGCCCAGCCGGGCCCCCCGAGGATGGCTCGGGGAACTCCTACCTGCGCCCACGCGGCTTCGCGGAGCCGCCGCCTCCAGCCTGTCTCGCACCGCGCTCCGGCCCGCGCTTCTCAGTCGCGGCCGCTGCCGCTGCAGCCGCTCCTTGCCCTCCCGTTACCCGGGGAAACCGCCTCCCCCTCCCGCCAACCAACCAGCACCGTTCACATGGCGCCTCTAAGCCAATGGGTGATCTCGGAATTCCGGTCCTCTGGTCTTCCAGGGTCCGGAGCCCCTTCCCAGGCTAAGGGACCAGACCGGGAGGCAGGGCTCTAACTAGAGCTACTGCTACTAAAAGGTGGGGTCCCCGGGGCCAGAGAGAGTTATCTGGTTTCTCTGCAGGGACCATTCTTCTGTGGGACATAGTACCTGGCACTTTTAGAAAGACCCACAAGACTGGAGAACTTGAGTCTGTAAATGCCCAGGGCACCTACTTCAGCCTTCCACTAAAACCAGAATTCTTTCAGAAAGGGAGCTGTCCAGCCTTGAGCACCTCTCTGGATGGAGCGCTTGCCTTTTCCCAAGGCAATGCTTAGTGCCTCCTCCCTTTTAGAGCTCCAACTAGAAGCAAGTTCTTTCCAGCACAGAACTGATCCTTCCCCCCGACCAAGACCTGTGTCTGCTCTCTTGAACCTGTAGAAAAAAAAAGGTTCCCGGCTACCTAGGAGGCCTTCAGAAACTAGACCACACACGCTGTTCCCCAGGTGACCCTTCTTCAGGAGGCTCTTCTTTCATCTTTCGGTTTTTCCCTGGGCCAGTTTGAAGTCAGAGAGGCGTGTGCTCATCCCTGTCCCTCTACCCCTCTTTCAGGTGTCAGTCTGGGACACAATGCCCAAGTCGGAGGAATCTCGGTATCCTAGCACTATTTGCTAAACGGACCTGAAGTGGAGAAAACAAACATTTTCTCATCTCTTAAAACCAGATCGGTTCCCCAAATATGGAGTAAGAGGAGAGACAGGCATGTCCAGAAAGGGACTTGGGTTGTCACCTCCATCTCTGAAGACCTCTTATTTCCCTCTTATTTAATCCTCCAATCAAAACTTACGCCTTCATGCGGGGCATCCACGGTGAGAAGGCATGGAGTCCCTATTGGTTCTGGCAGGAGAGTGGCCTGGCCCTATGGATGCCACCAGGCTGAAGGCCTGTCCACAGTCACAAACAGGTTTTGCTACATCACCACGTGGTGAGGACCATATGAGCCCAGCATTCTCAGCGTGCTATTGACCCAGAGCTCAGTGCGCAGGCCATAGCAGAAGGTCAGTCCTGCTTCTGGGTCCCTATTTGAGGTCTGGGAGGAGATTCCTGCTCCAGGAAGAGGGTGGCACTCCCCAGGTGTGGTGGTAAGAAGGGGGCAGAAGCCTCCTATTGAGAGCAGAGGGCCCAGCTGCAAGGTGGCAGGGGTGAGGCAGTTGCAGCTGGGATGGAATGGCACCTAGGGCTTGTGGTCCCTCCAACAGAGATACGTGTTATATGCCTGGATCCTGCCCCAGAGGGGTCCATTGAGAATGGTCACAAAGACAGAACTGAAAAATGAAAACCGTGCCACTTTCTTAGCCAATTCTTGTGGGTCTCTCTGAGGTCCTGCAAGGACGATGACCAGCAGGGGAATGATAGGAAAGTGACACTGTGTAGCCGGTTGTAGGAGTATGATGGTCAGAAGAACACACAGGTCTGAGCCAGACAGCCTGGGCTGGAATCCTCTCTGATATTTATCAGCTATACAGTCTTATCTCTGAATCTCCATTTCCTCAGCTATAAAACAGAAAAGTTATTATTCTTCCTGACAGAGAAGTTTTGAGGATCAGGTGTGATCATAGGTGAGCATATGCTTTGAAAGCAGGAATGTACCTTGCAGAAGAGGAAGGCTTTTACAATAAACCCAGTTTGCCCATGTGATGGTTAATTTTATGTGTCAGCTTTGGCTAGGCTGTGATACCCAGTTTTTGGTCAGATACCACTCTAGATGTTGCTACAAAATGATTATTAATATTTAAATCAGAAGACTTTGAACAAAACAGGTCACTTTACTATGGATGGGCCTCATCCACATTCATTTAATCAAAGACCTTAAAAGAAAAGACTGAGGTCCCCCTAAGGAAAAAGGAACTCTGCCTCCAGATTAGCTCTGGACTCACAACTGCAACATCAACTCCTCCCAGGCTCTCCAGCCTGCCATCCTGCCCTCCAGATTTTGGATTTGACAGACCCCTACAAATACATGAGCCAATTCCTTCAAACAAATCCATATCTATCAGAAAGGGGAAGAGAAAGAACTAAATAATGTAGACAGATACATAAATATATACATATCCTGTTGGCCCTGTTTCTCTGGACAACTGTGACTAATATAGCCCTCCCTAGAATGAGGAGGATTTGCCAGGCAAATCCAAAGAGAGAAACAACCAAGTAGCCAGCTCTGTAGCCTGATCATAAGCCAACCAGTTGTAGATGTGTTTCGCCAAGTCTGGGCCAAGTGGGCTTTGACTAATTTTCACACATAGTTTTGATCCACCAGTCTACACAACAGCCTTTCACCTACTAGAGGTGGACATCTGGGGGAGATTTTTTCTAAACTAGCTCTCTTTCTCTCCTGCCACCATGCCTCCCACCCAGTCCCCACCTGCACACTAGGATCCAAGAGGATAGAGTTAGTTTAAGGAGATTCTGTCTGCCTAACCTCCCTCTCTCTCTTATACACACACACACACACACACACACACACCACACCTGGAATCCCAAATGAGAGTTGCCGCAAATGCCTTAACAACTTCTACCAATTGCAAGACCATTTTTGCCTTTATTAAGAATGCACAAAGTTTAAAAATTACATCCAGTCACCCATTTAGGGTCCTAACCCCCAAGTCTGCCCCATCACCTGAGGAGGGGGTTATTTCTATTTCACCAATGCAGAAAAACAGGAAGTACAGTATAACCGGGTCTCCCAGGAACTAGAACTGCAAGCCCTAGGGACCCAGCTGCTCCCCTGACACCTTCAGGAAGGGGCTGTCCCTTCTTTGTCTCCCTTTTGCTCATTCACCTTCCTGGTGGCCTAACACAGCTGCCAGTCCCAGTCTCTATCCAGGATCTCTCAGTGCAAATACCCAATACTCTCTGGGACTTTATTCAAATTCTCATGACAGAATCTCATTCGTCACTGACCTTTAGGTCAGAAGTCAATTAGCAGTAGCAAATGCAAAAGAAATCTTTCAATCATTGGACAATGTCAGACATTTGTAGCACACAGTGAGAGGAGGAAGGTACTTACTTAACTCATGCCAAGGTGCTTATTAACTCAGCTTCTGAGCCCTAATGTTGACCCCCTGCACCCCTATTTGCTTATCTTCAAGAGTACCCACGTTGCCCTCTTTCAGAGCAATGGAACCCCTGAACAAGTCACTTGTGAGGCTCCTTAGGAAATTAAAGTAGATACTATTTTTCTATAAATTGAGGAACATCTTTCATCCAATTTCAAAGAAGACTCTGGTCTTAGGCCTCTAGTAAGCAGGCAGGCTTGGTAGATTCATTGCAGACAGTCTTAACACGTGTGACAGCAGACAGAGGTGGCATCTTGGGTACAGAAGTGTTCTTGTGTCTTTAGTTGCCTGTGAATTGAACACAGGGCCACTTGGCCAGCAGAGTGGTAGAGAATTTGGAAAATGTCCCTTTGCACCTTATCTTTTGGATTGGTGAACTTCCGTTATCTTTGGGGACCCAGTTCTAAGAATTTTCCCCTAAAGCCCTGGTCAGAATTGGTTGTTCTCTTTTGGAGCATCTCATAGCACTTTGTACTCTTCTAGTGTCTGCCACACCACACCATAATCATTCCTTTTCACGTTTCTCTCCCTGACTAGTCATTCATGCATTCATCCTTCACTCAATCCTGCAACAGATTTTATTGTCAATAAAGATTCTGAGATACAGCAGTGAGCAAAGCAGGAAAGGTCCTTGCTCTTGTGGTGAGAGAGGAAGAAGATGGAAAAGAAAGAAATATTTAGTCAAGGTTATTTGAGAAAATCATTAATGCTCTGTGGGAGTAAAAATAGGATGGTGTAACAGAGAATGACTAGGTCGGCAGCAGTAGGTGACTTCTTTGAGAAGAAATGTAAACTAAGATCTGAGTTATAAGAAGGATACAGCCACACAAGGATCAGGAGGAAGAACATTCCAGACAGAGGCAGCTCTTAGTGCAAAGGCCATGAGGCAGATGGCAAAGCACCAAGCATGGCACGTTCATGGGGCAAAGAGGTTAGTGTGACTAGATCAGAGCACTCATGGCCATCTAGGGAGAAAAACAAGCCTAAGGTGGTAGCAGGAACAGGGAAGCATCCACCCCTCTTTTTCTGTACCCCTGCATGATACCAGCTTGACCCTCGCCCACCATATTCCCCTTTTTCTGAGACTTAGCTCAATTTGTCTCTTCCAACATAGCAAACATCTCACTCTATGCTCCTTCACCTCGTCCTTTCCCTCCATACACACCCTTTAAGTTTAGGGTATATTATGTCTGTATGATTATGTTTTCCAACTCCTTCATTCATTCATTGAGTTGATAAGTTTTACTCAGTTCAGTTCAGCTCAGTCGCTCAGTCGTGTCCGACTCTTTGTGACCCCATGAATCGCAGCACGCCAGGCCTCCCTGTCCATCACCAACTCCCAGAGTTCACTCAGATTCACGTCCATCAAGTCAGTGATGCCATCCAGCCATCTCATCCTCTGTCATCCCCTTTTCCTCCTGCCCCTAATCCTCCCAGCATCAGAGTCTTTTCCAATGAGTCAACTCTTCGCATGAGGTGGCCAAAGTACTGGAGTTTGAATGACCACATATACCAAGAACTGACATACCTCTGCAGTATGAACTCATTGATTAGAACACACGAAGAGTCAGAAGATCTCTGAGAAGTCAAGAGATGACATGCAAGGTTTGTGATAAAGGAAACCTTTATCACTAGTCCTCATTCAAAGCCTCTCTGCTCTTGGTTTACTCACATTTTTAATGGGACTGGTTATTCCATTCCCAGGCTCACAGCAAATCAGAGGAAGGCATTGATCCTACAGTTGGCAAACTGACAACTCTAAGATGTGGCGAAGACCATCTGTCAGCAAGAGAAGAAACCATTAAACCTATGAAAACCAAAGCGAAAGGTCTGGGCAATCTGGGACCATTTAGTGAATGGACAATCAATCTCAAACATCTCATCCATTCATTAAACTACATGGATCCCTCCTAATGCTGACTCTGAATCCAACAAAGGTCTTATAAGGCAGGGAAGATCTTAGTATGCTAGAAAGCTTTTCATACAGATTGGCTAAACAGAATTTAATGGACAAACCCACGGCTTCTAGGAAAGTTCAGCTGTCAAAAATGACTTGTGTTCTGGACAACCAATATTTGACACTGATTGAACTATTAATTACAATTTATTGAGCAACTCTGAGATGTGCCACTTGCTTAAATACTTGACTTCATTCAAACCCCACAGCAATGTTAAAAGTTGGGACTGCTAGCATCCCTGTGTTTTGAAGGAAGGAAGAAGAGAAAACAGCCTCAGGGAGTTTAGTGGCAGAACTTTTATAACCCAAATCAAAAGATGAAAGAGAGAATAAGCAATATTTCTTTCTTCTTTTTTTATTCCTCTTAACATTTAATATAAATCTGGGGATACAGTAAGCTCTCAAAGTAGGGGCTTTGTCCCAGGAATTGTACCAGCAACCAGAGATACAGTGAAGAACAGGCCAGGCACAGAATCTGTCCTCAGAGCAGTGCAGTGTGAAGATCTGATGAGTCTATTCCGTTGTTTTGAAAACAATCAATTTGCTGTGATTCTATTAAATATGACTCTTGTTTTGGATTTTTTTGGAAGCAGCTGAAGTTTCACTCTTGAAAAAGAAGTGCCAGATTGTAGTAAAGTTTGAAGTTTATGTTTGAAGAAAATTCACCAACCCCCACCTTTACTGAGCCCATTCCTGGGGCAGCCTACCGTCTGCATTTTGTCCCTTCTGCAACTTTGAAGAGTCACTTACTGGAAGCCACTCCGTCCTCCTCATGGGCAGAATGGTCATTGCAGGGGTGGTAGGGAGGGGAGAGAGGGATAGGCTCTGACCCTTCTGGTTCTCCCTCCTGCCCCTGGCAGGTTCTCCTCAAACTCTTCCTTCATCATCTTTCACTCAGCACCACCATGACTGCGCAGCTCGAGCAGACGGAAGGAGTCTGTTTTCCCCGACAGAGAGTGGGCTGAGACAATGCCCCATTGTCTGAAATAGACAGTAGCTGGGAGGGAGTTTATTGTCAGCCAGCAAGGGGGTGGAAGCAGGGGGTGGACTGGCTCTGGTTCCCCAGTCCCCGGTGGCTGGCACTTCTGCAAACATAGGAGGATGCTATAAAAACAGGCCTGCGGAGAAACACCCACATGAGCAAAGAGCACATCAGTTGGGCTGTGGAGCAGTCAAACGTAGGGAAAAGGGCTCAGAGTGGGACATCCTAGGGAGGTTGGAATGAGTAACAAGATTCAAGCTAGAAGTTGATTTTAGTGGTTTTGGTTTTCTAGATATCTTAAGAAAGTGGGGGCATATATGTACTAGAAGTGGAGTTGAAACTAAAAATTCAAAACAAATCCAGTGAATATTTATTGAGTATCTATGTTCCATGTATGTAAGAATGAGATTCTTTGGAAGCCAATAGTAGAGGAACATTAGAGGAAGAAGAGGTCTAGGGGATCTAGGAAGGAAAACTGTGTCCTGGAGAAGTAAGATGAGTGGCGAGCCAGTGGTGTGGAAGTGGCGGTCTTAGGTGCCATGCGTACACGCACGCTCAGTCACCTCAGTCGTGCCCGATTCTTTGCAACCCCATGGATCGCATGGGGCTCCTCGAACCAGGCTCCCCTGTCCCTGGGTTTCTCCAGCAAGCATACTGGGGTGGATCACCATGCCCTCCTCCAAGGGATCTTCCCAACCCAGGGATCGAACCTGAGTCCCCTGTCTCTTTTCCACTGCAGGCTATTTTTTTTTTTTTTCTCTTGAGCCACAGAGGAAGCCCCCTCAGGTACCATGCTTCTTTCCAAAACCCAAAGGGAGTCAGCAGGGAGGAATTTTAAGCTGGAGAAGGAAGTGATGTAATCAGGTGAGCTGTTTAGAGAAATGTCTCTGGTGACCAGAGTGAAGAATGCACTAAAGCAGGGAAGACTGCAGAGAGACAGGAGGCAGCTGCAGCCAGGAAGCCAGAGAGGGTGAGGATACGGACTCGGCAATGGCAGACGTTCAGCTGTGTCGCCAAGACAACGTGGGGATCCCAGATCCCACCGCATCCAAGTCTAGAGTGACTCTACTGTCTCAAAGACAATGGGTGTGTCCTCCTAGACTGGGTAAAAGTTTCAGTTATCCCATAACTGAACAGTGTTTGTTTCATGGGTGTGTGACTCTCCGTTGACATTTTGTTTTGCTGGATTCTTCAAAGGGAAGACTCTTGGCTTTGATGATGAAGCCACCCACCCTAGCTTCCTGTGTGTGGATCACGACCTTTCCTGGGAGGGCAGGTGTGGGGCCCCTGACTTGGCTACTTTGCATAGCACACTGGGAGCATTTGCATTTCCAAAGTCTTGTTTCTCCATTGAAAGGGAGCCCCATTAGATTGTGTGTGTGTGTGTGTGTGTGTCATGTGGCATCAGAGGAAAGTGGCCTGGAAATCAATGCAAATTCCTTTCATCCGGCAATGTGTCCAGTGGTCTAACTACTCAAAGTCCAACAGGCTGAGCAAGGACATAAAGAAGAAAAACCCCACTTCAGTTCTTTTGGACGGATCCCTGGCTGCCTCTAACTTGTGCTCACACACACACACACAGGCACGCAGGCACATGCACAGTAAGCCCTCAGGGTCCACCCTAAGGGCTTCTTAAGGTACCTTCGGTCTGGTGATGTCACCACAGGGCCATTGTCTTTTCCCCTGGGGTTGAGTCAGGGAAGCCTACATATTCCAAATCCTCACAGAAAAAATTTAAAAACTCTCTTCTTTCTGGGTCAGTAGGTTAACTTTGTGTTTAAAAACAAAACAAAACAAAACAAAGATGAATCCTTCATGAAGAAATCTATCAGTGTGAATGCTGCTGCCATGAATCTCTTTGCCTTCCTTTACCTGCAGAAATCTCCCCTGGAGATAGGATGTTGGCTCTATGTGAGCTGTAAGCAGGTTCAAGAAGCACCTTGAGCTTTAGAGTCCAAATCCAGAGACTTCCGTTCTATGTCTCATTAACTATTGTTCTGAAAATAATTTTTAAATGTTTAGGTCCAACTCTGTGCATACAAGCTCAGTTGGTAACTCCTGTGACCCCATGGACTATAGCCCACCAGGCGCCTCTTTCCACGGGATTTTCCAGGCAAGAATACTGGAGTGGGTTGCTACTTCCTCCTCCAGGGGACCCTCCGGACCCAAAGATGGAACCAGCATCTCCCGAACTGGAAGGTGGATTCTTTATCACTGAGCCATGTGTCCCAGGTCCAATTCCAACAGACTTAAGCATGTTGTGATCGAGGATGGGATGAGTTTATGATTTTTAAATGGGAGAACTGTTGTGGTTGCCATCAGACTGAAAAAAATCTTATTGAATAGTAAATGCTATTGATGAGGGCACGGAGAAACAAATTCAACAGTTTGTTAAGAACATAATCTGTGTTAGGCTTTGCTGTAGGCTAGAGTCATAGTATAATAAATGGACAAAATCCTCGCCTCATGGAATGTACCTCTAGTGTCATTCATTTTGCTGAAAATGTGCATGCCTCTTGGAAGGCAGAATGCATCAAAAGCCTTAAAAATATGTGTACATGCCCTTCAGAACAATCATGCACCCACATGCATATATAAGACTGTAAAGTTGTTTGAAAGAGTAAAAAACTTAGGAAAAAAACCTAAACATACTAGATTAAGTTACTAGACAAATTAATTATATTTCACTTTTACAACTGAATATTGTACTACTATTAAAATAATGTAAAAGAACTTTTATTGATGTGGGGAAAATGTTAATGATATTTTGCTACACAAAAAAAAAAGTTACAAAACTTTTAGGTAGAATACGATTCTATTTCTATAAAATAGATGGAAAAAAATTAAATGAAAGTTTAGCACTGATTTAACAATATTTACTGAGCACATCCCTGGTGGCTCAGGCAATAAAGTATCCGCCTGCAATGCAGGAGACCCGAGGTTCGATCCCTGGGTTGGGAAGAGCCCCTGGAGGGGGAATGGCAGCCCACTCCAGTATTCTTGCTTGGAGAATCCCCATGGATAGGGGAGCCTGGCAGAGCTACAACCCATGGGGTCACAAAGAATTGGACACGACTGAGCAACTAAACATGCATGCACTGAGTGCTTACTACATGCCTGGGTCCTGGAGTTAAACAGAAAGAATACGATCAGCCAGGTCCTTTCCCCCGTGGGATCTGTGGTGGTGATTTGTGAGTGGTAGGCTTTGGGGTAACTTTAATTTTTCCATTTGTTGTTTCCATGCCTTCTAAACGGATCAGATACTTCTTTCTTAAATTACTTTAAAGTTAAACATAATATAAGAAATCAACATTGGAGAGATAATTTGTAGGTTGGGGTTGGAACACGGACCTTGGAAATTAAAGCCCACCTCTTAGGTCCTTCCTCACTCTGTGGGAGTAACCCAGGATGACAGAGAGCAGCACAAGCAGAGGGCAAGAGCCAGACAGGTGCTGTGAGACCAGGCCCAGCATTGAAAGAAGAGGCCCCATCTCTAGCCAGGATCTCGGGTGAAGCAGAGGCAAAGCCGAGACCAGAGAGAGAGAGAGCATGATGAAATGAGGCCAAGGAGCAGAAGGCCCACTTTTGTCATGAAAAGGGCTAAAGCACATCAAACCCTTCTTTCTTCTGGCTCTAAGGTACATCAGAGGGTTAGCAGGGGATAAAGGCACAGGGTCAGGTGGGCAGCTTCTGCCAGCTTCTTAAAATATATCCACCATGAATCAGTAGTAAGATACGTGTTAATCTCTCAGTCGTGTCCGACTCTTTGTGACCCGATGGACTATAGCCCACTAGGCTCCTCTGTCAATGGAATTCTCAGGCAAAAAGACTGGAGTGCGCTGTCATTTCTGCTTCTAAGTAAGATAAAAGCATCCAAATAGCTAATAAGGGAATGACTGAGCCAGTTAAGGTCCTTTTAATACTTATCCATTCCAGCTGAGCTATTTCAAATCCTAAAAGATGATGCTGTGAAAGTGCTGCACTCAATATGCCAGCAAATTTGGAAAACTCAGCAGTGGCCACAGGACTGGAAAAGGTCCGTTTTCATTCCAATCCCAAAGAAAGACAATGCCAAAGAATGCTCAAACTACCGTTCTATTGCACTCATCTCATACACTAGCAAAATAATGCTCAAAATTCTCCAAGTCAGGCTTCAACAGTACATAAATTGTGAACTTCCAGATGTTCAAGCTGGGTTTAGAAAGGCAGAGGGACCAGAGATCAAATTGCCAACATCTGCTGGATCTTTAAAAAAGCAAGAGAATTTCAGAAAAACATCTACTTCTGCTTTACTGATTACTCCAAAGCCTTTGACTGTGTGGATCACAACTGTGGAAAACTCTTCAAGAGATGGGAATACCAGACCACCTGACCTGCCTCCTGAGAAATCTGTATGCAGGTCAAGAAGCAACAGTTAGAACCAGACACGGAACAACAGACTGGTCCAAATAGGAAATGGAGTACATCAAGGCTGTATATCATCATCCTGCTTATTTAACTTATATGCAGAGTACATCATGCGAAATGCTGGGCTTGATGAAGCACAAACTGGAATCAAGATTGCCGGGAGAAATATCAATAATCTCAGATACACAGATGACACCACACTTATCGCAGAAAGCAAAGAAGAACTAAAGAGACTTTTGTCGAAAGTGAAAGAGAGTGAAAAAGCTGGCTTAAAACTCAACATTCAAAAAACTAAGATCATGGCAACTGGTCCCCCATCAGTTCAGTTCAGTTCAGTCGCTCAGTTGTGTCCGACTCTTTGCAACCCCATGAATCACAGCACGCCAGGCCTCCCTGTTCATCACCACCTCTCGGAGTTCACTCAGACTCACATCCATCAAGTGCGTGATGCCATCCAGCCATCTCATCCTCTGTCGTCCCCTGCTCCTCCTGCCTCCAATCCCTCCCAGCATCACAGTCTTTTCCAATGAGTCAACTCTTCCCATAAGGTGGCCAAAATACTAGAGTTTCAGCTTTAGCATCACTCCTTCCAAAGAAATCCCAGGGCTGATCTCCTTCAGAATGGACTGCTTGGATCTCCTTGCAGTCCAAGGGACTCTCAAGAGTCTTCTCCAACACCACAGTTCAAAAGCATCAATTTTTCGGCACTCAGCCTTATTCACAGTCCAACTCTCACATCCATACATGACCACTGGAAAAACCATAGCCCTGACTAGATGGACCTTAGTCAGCAAAGTAATCTCTCTGCTTTTGAATATGCTGTCTAGGTTGGTCATAACTTTTCTTTCAAGGAGTAAGCGTCTTTTAATTTCATGGCTGAAGTCACTATCTGCAGTGATTTTGGAGCCCAAAAAATAAAGTCTGACACTGTTTCCACTGTTTCCCCATCTATTTCCTATGAAGTGATGGGACCGGATGCCATGATCTTCGTTTTCTGAATGTTGAACTTTAAGCCAACTTTTTCACTCTCCTCTTTCACCTTCATCAAGAGGCCTTTTAGCTCCTCTTCACTTTCTGCCATAAGGGTGGTGTCATCTGCATATCTGAGGTTATTGATATTTCTCCCAGCAATCTTGATTCCAGCTTGTGTTTCTTCCAGTCCAGCGTTTCTCATGATGTACTCTGCATAGAAGTTAAATAAGCAGGGTGACAATAGACAGCCTTGACATACTCCCTCCTTTTCCTATTTGGAACCAGTTTGTTGTTCCGTGTCCAGTTCTAACTGTTGCTTCCTGACTTGCATACAGATTTCTCAAGAGGCAGGTCAGGTGGTCCGGTATTCCCATCTCTTTCAGAATTTTCTACAGTTTCTTGTGATCCACACAGTCAAAGGCTTTGGCATAGTCAATCAAGCAGAAATAGATGTTTTTCTGGAACTCTCTTGCTTTTTCCATGATCCAGCGGATGTTGGCAAGTTGATCTCTGGTTCCTTGCCTGTTACTCCAGGTGTTTCTTGACTTCCTACTTTAGCATTCCAGTCTCCTATAATGAAAAGGACATCTTTTTTGGGTGTTAGTTCTAAAAGGTCTTGTAGGTCTTCATAAAACCATTCAACTTCGGCTTCTTGAGCATTCTGGTTGGGGCATAGACTAGGATAACTGTAATATTGAATGGTTTGCCTTGGAGACAAACAGAGATCATTCTGTCATTTTTGAGATTGCATCCAAGTACTGCATTTCGGACTCTTTTGTTGACCATGATGGCTACTCCATTTCTTTTGAGGATTCCTGCCCGCAGTAGTAGATATAATCGTCATCTGTGTTAAATTCACCCATTCCAGCACTTCACAGCAAACAGATGGGGAAACAATGGAAACAGTGACAGACTTTATTTGGGGGGGCTCCAAAATCACTGCAGATGGTGACTGCAGCCATGAAATTAAAAGATACTTGCTCCTTGGAAGGAAAGTTATGGCCAACCTAGACAGCATATTATAAAACAGAGACATTACTTTGCCAGCAAAGATCCATCTAGTCAAGGCTATGGTTTTTCCAGTAGTCACGTATGGATGTGAGAGTTGGACTATAAAGAAAACTGAGCACCGAAGAATTGATGCTTTGAACTGTGGTGCTGGGAAGACTCTTGAGAGACTCTTGGACTGCAAAGAGATCAAACCAGTCAATCCTAAAAATAATCAGTCCTGAATATTCATTGGAAGGACTGATGTTGAAGCTGAAACTCCAATACTTTGGCCACCTGATGCAAAGAACAGACTCATTGGAAAAGACCCTGATGTTGGGAAAGATTGAAAGCAGGAGAAGAAGGAGACAACAGAGGATGAGATGGTTGGATGGCATCACTGACTCAAAGGACACGAGTTTGAGTAAGCTCCAGGCGTTGGTGAAGGACAGGGAAGACTTGTGTGTTGCAGTCCATAGAGTTGCAAAGAGTCAGACACAACTGAGCAACTGAACTGAACTGATACAAATATGGCCAGATAGCAATTTGAGATATGAGCTAACGTTTTATTCCTTTTTCATAATTCTTGGAAATGTTAGGGAAGAATGTTAGGTACTGGTGGATACTCGGAGAAGGAAGTGTCATGGTCTTACCTATACTATCCTTCCCCTCATTTCACCCCCAAGGTCAAGACTTGGGAGGGAGTGGAAATAATTTTTTTTTTAAATAGGGTTGCAGAATTGTTGTTTTGTGTGGAGGAGGGATGTTTAACTATAATCTCAATTTCTTTACTAGAGTTAGGACTATGCTATTTAATTATCTATTTATTCTTGAGTAAGCTTCGGTGTTGTTCAGTCCCTCAGTTCTTTCTGACTCTTTGCAACCCCATGTACTGCAGCATGCCAGACTTCCCTGTCCTTCACCATCTCATGAAGTTTGCTCAGACGCGTGTCCATCGAGTCGGTGATGCCATCCAACGGTCTCCTCCTCTGTCATCCTCTTCTCCTCCTGCCTTCAATCTTCCCCAACATCAGGGTCTTTTCCAGTAAGTCAGCTCTTCATATCGTGTGGCCAAAATATTGGAGCTTCAGCTTCAGCATCAGTCCTTCCAATGAATATTCAGCATTGACTTCTTTTAGGACTGACTGGTTTGATCCCCTTGCAGTTCAAGGGACTCTCAGAGTCTTCTCCAATACCACAGTTCAAGCTTTGGGAGCTTAATCTTCTAAAAATTTGTCTATTTCGTTTAAGTTTCATATAGTTGACATAAAGTTGTCTACAATATTTCCTTATTATCCTTCTAGTACCAATAACAACTTGTAATGATGTCAAAATAAATGAATAGAATGTGGTTACAGGAATTTGAGAGGTGAGGCGATCCCCACTTTGCTTCCTTAGGATCAGGAAGACTGTCCCCTGCCAGCCCCACCCCAGCATAATCTCATGCTGTGGAATCGGAATCGTGGGAGGACAGTGCTAGACAGAACAAGACTGTAGTGACCCCTTGTGTGTCCCCTTGTGTAACCACAAACACGATGAACTTTCCAAAGTTTGCCATAACCTCCAAGGGGGTGTCCAAGTGTTGCGAGGGGTCCAGTGGATCTGACAACATCTCTGGGGAATGGAGAGGACAAGGAAGTAAAAAGTCTGTTCAACAATGACCAGAGGCTGCAACTGGCCTCGGACATCTTGGAGGAGGGGGCATGAGTGAAGCTAGCCACCGAAGGGCAGGAGGGACTTGGCTCTTCCTCAGTGGATGCCAATGTAAGCCAGACGATGCCAGGCCTAGTCCCTTACCTGTTTATTCTCAGGTCCATTCCCCACCCTAAGAGAACCCCATCTCTGCTCTCTGCCGCCGGCAGCTGCATTTCCCAGTCTCCTTGGCCAATCAGAGGCACTGGGGGAAGGCTGAAGGAGGAGAGAAGCTGGGCTACTTCATCCTCTCTCAGTCTGCCCACCTCAGGTGAAGCACAGGTTCCTTCCGTGTCGATCTCCTTTGATTCCAGCTTCTGCCAAATGGCCCCTCCTAGGCAGCCCTATAGCTGCATCCAGGAAGACTTTGCCGTGGTTCTAGCTAGAAGGCTCTGGCTCCTGGGCTCTGTCACACTGCCATCTCACTCATGTCCCCCAACCCTAACAGTGATCATCGCTTCCTGGCAACTCATTGCTGCTCCCTGTTTGGTCTCTCATTCCCTCCATAACTGATGTGCCCTATTTTCTGTCTTACATTTGGCTTCTCTTTTCCTAATTGGACTTTTCACTAATCTGGAACAGAAGCCTCCTTCACTCCCAACTGAAGTCTTGATGCTATGTGAGACCCCTGGGAATTTATCACAATCCCAGGGGAAAACAGGGAGGTTGAACATCCTGAATTAACTGAATTTACCCCAAAAAGTGTCAGGAAAACTTTGGATGATTAATTGACTAAATTAAGTAGATTTTTTTTTTGGTCTGTTTCTTTATTGTAGCCATCAGCTATAAAGGTAGTTCAAAATGAAGTTTAAGCTACAGAAAAATGATTATCTTTCCAGATTTGAATATGTAACTTATGAAATTCCTACTCACTACATTAAGGATGAACATGAAATGCATGTGTGCCATCATCACAACGAAATAAAATTTGTGTACATATAGAGAAAGACAAGGAAAGGAATAGGAAAAAAATTCTTTGTAATAGGATGGAAAGAGAATATATGACTTTTTAAAAATCTTAAAAGGGAACTCTTAGGGTTCACCTGGAAGCCTTATTAATCAGACATCTCCTCCACCCCAGGGTCACCATCTGTGGAAAATGGTAAAGATTCTTCCTCTGGAGCAGCACCAAGTGAATGGGGAGATTTTCACTCTATGGAAAGTTGACAGAACAAAAGGTGAAAAGTTAAAAATATAGGCAAGCAGCAAAGAATCACAGAGGTGCTAAGACAAAAGCATCAGAAGCAAGTGAGAGAATCTTCCTGAAGCCACATCATAGTTAAACTAGGTCAGATGGAAGGCTTTGATTACACCAGGCTTGAGTAGGGGTGCAGGGTCAAAGCGTCTAGAGAATACGAGAGCACTTTGTCCAACTTGGGGATCGTCTCCCCTCTGAGCTTAGAGATACAGTTCTGCTCTCCCACAAACTGGTCCTTGGTATCCTCTTGAAAGATATGATTCTGGGCAAGAGGAGCTAAACCATACTTCATGTCTTCATACCCACAGGGATAGAGGAATGTTCTCTACAGAAAATTTTGAAACACTTAAAAGTAATATGACCCAGCATAGTGATCCCAAGCATGGACTTGGAGCCTGGCAGACCCAGGCTGAGGCCAGCTAACCACATACTAGATATGCAACCCCCAAAATGGCCCTTAACCTCTCCAAGCCTCAGCCTCTCCATCTGTATAGAGAGATGGTAATAATAAACCTGCCTCAAGGATATGGGGGTGTAGGAGCTAAGATAAGGCTGATAAAATGCTTTAGGGCATTAATGCTTGATAAATGTTAGCTGCTTAATTATTTTCCAAATCAGAATCCTTAAGTTTAATTTTATCAAATAAAGGTGTCAAATGAACCACAGACAGTGTACTACTCATGACGGAAGAATGTGAGATGAACATACTCCTGTTAAACGTTTCTGATGGTCACCATTGGCTAGCAGGGTGAAGAAGAGGGATGAAAAAAACATAAAATCCAATCAGAAGAACTGAAGACCCAATGGAAGGACCATTTACTGAAACACTGTGGGAAACTTGGCATACTCCAGGTTGCAAAAGGTTTTGAATAACAGATATCCCTAAGTGTTCACTCAGAAGCCCACATTTATTAATAAGCAACTCTGTTCTCTAGAGTCGAGACCAAAACTTCCAAGTGACTCAGAGCAAAGAGTCTGGGTCCTTGCCATGCCACCCCGTGAGGAACAAAGTCAAGTAAATATCCCTTCCAATTCAACATGGCCCCATGGCTTTCTCCCCCGGGGCAACATCCTAAACATGGGCAGACAGGATGTAGATGAGCAAGGAGAAAGGGCCACTGGATATTTGGATTCTTTTTTAAAAAGTATTGTTGATTATAATATTGTGTTAGTTTCAGATGTATACCAGATTGATTCAGTTATATATATGGTTTTTCCAGTAGTCATGTATGGATGTGAGAGTTGGGCTAGAAAGAAAGCTGAGCACCGAAGAATTGATGCTTTTGAACTGTGGTGCTGGAGAAGACTCTTGAGAGTCCCTTGGACTGCAAGGAGATCCAACCAGTCCGTCCTAAAGGAAATCATCCTAGGTGTTCACTGGAAGGACTGATGCTGGAGCTGAAACTCCAGTACTTTGGCCACTTGATGCAAAGAGCTGACTCATTTGAAAAGACCCTGGTGCTGGGAAAGATTGAAGGCGGGAGGAGAAGGGAACGACAGAGGATAGATGGTTGGATGGCATCACCAACTCAATGGACATGGGTTTGGGTGGATACAGGAGTTGGTGATGGACAGGGAGGCCTGGCGTGCTGCAGTCCGTGGGGGTCTCAAAGAGTTGGACACAACTAAGTGACCTACCAACAACAAAACATTATTTTCTCAGATTCTTTTCCATTATAGGTTATTACAAGATATTGAATACAGTTCCCTGTGCTATATAGTAAATTCTTATTGCTTTCCTATTTCATATATAGTAGTTTATATCTGTTAATCTGGGTAACTGGTTTCTTTAAGCCATACAGCCAATCTCAGGAAATTTAATACCATACCTAAGTCTAATGTTTCCCAAACCTGTAATTCTTAATATTTGAGAACGCTGGTATTCCTGAAAGTTTGATGAAAACACTGGGCCCTGACCAGCAAAATGTACACATCCAGGTGTGTACACTATTTTACATATTATTTCAGGGTATTTATAAAGTTTCACGAACCTCCTAAGGCCAGAAATAAAAAGACCTACAGTTGTGGCAAGACTTTGTAATCTTTGAACAGGAAAATTCAAACGATATCTACTTAGGAAAAATGATCATGTAAACACAATATATACACACAATGAGCAAAGACAAGCTGCTCCCCTGAACAGAGCTTTTATGTGACCCTTCCAAATCTCACAGACTCATGTGGTAAAGCCCAATTTCCATTCACATTCCAAAATCCAATCATTCCCTCATGTCAAGGACTTCCTTCCAAGTGTTCACCATTGTGTGACATCCCCAAGGCACACCCCAGTTGTCCCTCCCTAACCAGCTGGGCAGTCAAAGCAAGCCTCACTGCAAAGCTGTCAAGGCAAAGGCAAGAGGTTACATAATTCCAATTAGCAGAAGCCCCACTGACTCTAAACAGCTCCTTACCACTTCATCATCGTTCCCCTCCAAGGAAATAATCATAATTGCCACCAACATCCTGGACACAAAAGCCGACAGAATAAACACGGTGCTCACCCGGCAGACCCCAGGATTAAAATGTAATCTCAAAATAAAGTCTAATAACTTTCCCCCTTTTGAACACACTTGGAATAAAATTAGCATATAAATCAAAGCTTAATTAGGACATTGCAACAATGAACAGCACCGGCTGGTATTAAGGGTTTCAGACCCAATATGATGCGTCAAATAAACACCATAATTAGAGAACAAAATCAGGGCGGTCTCTTGGTAATCAATCACCCAGCTAGGTTCAAGCCTTCCAACTTGAGGGTCGCCTCTATTTTCTGTCTTGTGAATCTTCCAACCCGTCTCTCCCAAGAGACTTCATGCATCTTCCAGGCTGGTCCCTGGCACATCTCTCCAGCCCTTGGCACTCAAAGAGGAGTCCTGGCACTGAGCAAGGATGGAAGAGATTTGCAGGTTGGTCAGAACAATAGCCAGCGGGGTTCAGAATGAAGCACGGAGTGATTATTTGAGCTGTACTGGGTCCTTTAGCTGCTGCTTTTATCCAATCCAGAAAAATAACTGTCTGAGGCAGAAAGCCAGGAATCCTTAAGATGTGTCTCTTCTCTTTTCACCATGCTTCAGCCATACCAGTTCCCTTGCTGGTTCACATATACATACTCTGAACAAATGCCTGCCCCGAGACCTTTGCACAAGCAGTTTCCTCTCCTTTGAATGCTCTTCTCTCACTTCATCAGAGAGATCCTTCTCACCCCTCTTATCTAAAATAGCACCTCCTATCACTTTTTTGGCGCTAGTGGTAAAGAACCCCTGCCAATGCAGGAGAAGTGATCCCTCAGTTGGGAAGTTCCCCTGGAGGAGGGCAGGGCACCCCACCCCATAATTCTCCGGGTATTCTTGCCTGGAGAATTCCATGGACAGAGGAGCCTGGCAAGCTACAGTCCACAGGGTCACAAAGAGTCGGACATACATGCATCACTCTTTTACTCTCTGCTGGAAGTTAAAGGGTCCATTGAAAAATACCCTCCTACTCCACATTAGTTCCAATCCAATAGCAAAATTCTTTTTTAAAAGGCAGATGGGAAAATAATGTCACCTTTATTTCCAGTAGAACTGACATTGGAAAATGAGGCTTATATCTGTGGGCAAGTGGGCCTCTGGGAACTGACCTGTAGATGAGGAAGATAGACCCTGGCTTTGCAGGGCCAGACAGCAGGGGCCCCTAACAGGTAAGGCTGGAGGAGCAGAGCAGGCTGGCACTTGGAGAAAGCAGGCTTATGCCCAGCAGAAAGGAAGGCAGATGAATAGGACCTCATACACCCCACTCTTCATCCCCAAATCACCAAAGGTGAATCAGCACCCCATCCCTGGAAGAGTGGTCCACAAGTGTGGGTCCTCCCCCAACATGGGGGGCGGGCAGGAGGAAGGACGATGTGGCTTCCACCATCCCCTCCCTGCACCTTAGCTATCTTTAGAGTTCTTCTCACCACCTGATGGATTTCATCAGTATTTGTTGATTTGCTGTCTTGCCACACTAAATGTAAACTTCAGGAGGATAGCACTTTGCTTGTTTACTGCTTCATCCTGAATCCCCAGGGCCTAGAACTGTGCCTGGTTATAGCAGGCTTTCACTAAGTGAAACAAAGGGGACTTTTTAACTTACATCTTCAAAGTAACACTGTATTCTTAGACTGTGTTGTGCCTGGGCCATGGTCATCTCTAATCCTTCCCAGACTTTGGGAAGTCTTAGTATAATTACCGATGATCTCCTTGAATATGAAGCTGATTTCTTACATGTGTAGCTTTCTTGACCTCTAACCCACCTAGATTAAACACCATGCCTGCAAAACACTGTCTGTCCTGCTCACCACTCTGCCCACTGCACCAAGCACAGTATCTGGCACAATAAATGGTGGGGTCACCTCCTCCTCCACCAGCAGGAGGAAAAGAGAGAGAGGAAGCGAGGGTGGAAAGATGACGCTCCTTTATTTCCAAACGCTGTTCCCCAGGGCTGGTCCTTTCACGGAAAGATGTGACCCAGCCTTCAGCATTCCAAGAGAAAAGACATCATCTTCACCTAAGGCCTCAGGTCCAGAGAAGTTAAATGACCAGGTCACACAAGCAAGGTCACAGGGAATGGTAGTGAAAGGCACTCGGACCCAAACCCTCGGACTCCAAGGACAGTGCTTATCATATTAGACCTCTCTTTTTAAAAAAAAAATATTTCTTTATTTGGCTGTGTCTAGTCTTAGTTGCGGACTGGGCCATGTGGGAGCTCGTGTTTCGGTGCACAGGCTCAGAAGTTGCGGAACGCAGGTTTAGCTGCCCTGTGGCATGTGGGATCTTAGTTCCCTGACCAGGGACTGCACCCGTGTCCCCTGCACTGCAAGGTGAATTCTTAACCACTGGACCACCAGCAAAGTCCTGATACCTGCTCCTTTAGGACCACGGGTCATAACCTCCCAGGCCAAGGCCCTGCTGGTCTGGAGACGCTGCGACAAGGGCATCATGGTAAGCCCTCTTCCCTTCAGGGCCCAGTGAGAGAGGGGTCCGCCCAGCCTGCAGCTGGGCTGGGGCTTCCTAGCCACTCAAGGCTGGGCTATCTATTGAGATCACATGATGGCCCAGGTGGAAGCCGCCTCCAGCTTACCTGCCTCCCCTATCCTATTCCTTTTCCAAGTGTCTGTTGAGCCCTGCAGGGAAACTGTGATCACTTCCCAAAGTCCCATGTCCTGAGCATGTGGGCCCCAACCCGGTTCTGGCTCTGTTAGGGATGGGAGGACCCAGATGAAATGTCACAGAATATGCCCGAAAGGACCCAGCCTGGAGTGGGAGGCACATACAGGAACAGCTATGATATGCCTCTTCTGCACTAGACTCACCTACTGATTGTGGTCTCCCATGCTTGGGTATCCCCCAGGGGCAAGACATGAGCCACACCCTTCACATCCATCAGCTCATTTCATCCACAATAACCCTCTGAAGCAGCTACGATTACAAGCTGTCCCATTTCACAGATAAAGAAACTGAGGCTAAGAAAGTTGCATTCAGGTCCAAATCTATCTAAAACTGGAGAGCTTAAACTCTCCTGACCTATCCTATCCTCTCCTGGGTTTGTTTTCTCCCCAGGCTGCCTCTCCCCATGCTGACCAAGAATAAAGAAGAATAAGCAGGAGTACTGCTATGCAGCAGCCCCCGTACCCCCACCCCAGACTTCCCATGGTCGATCACTTTCCAGCACGCATTCTCATCATCTCACACCATTCTCTCCGTGTGGAACCCCCTTCCCCAAACTGCAAAATCCTGCTCAAACATCCAGGCCTGTACAAATATCACAGCCTCTGTGACCACTCTCCCAGAGCCAAATTCCATCATCCTGTCTCGCCTGTCACTTAGAGAACAGACCTCAATTTCAGTAGACTGAGACCAACAGGGTCGGCTGTACCTAGATCTTGCTAGAAAAGCCAGGTGATTTTTTTTTTTGGTCTTTTAAAAAAATTTGATAAAATATATATAACAAAATTTACCATTCTAACCCTTTTTTTGTGGTCATTCTTTTTTTTTTTTTTAATTTTAATTTTTACTTTATTTTACTTTACAATTACTGTATTGGTTTTGCCATACACTGGCATGAATCCGCCACGGGTGTTCCATGAGTTCCCAATCCTGAACCCTCCTCCCACCTCCCACCCCATTCTAACCTTTTTTAAGTATAGAGTTAAGTGGCCTTATGTACATTCATGTTGTGCGGCCATCACCATCACTGATCTCCAGAATTTTTCATCATCTGAAACTAAAGTTTTGTCCCATTAAACAATAACTTCCTCGGGAATTTTCTGATGGTCCAGTGGTTAGGATTCAGTGTGTTCACTGCTGTGGGCCTGGGTTTGATCCCTTGTCAGGGAATTAAGATCTCACAGGTCATATGGTATGGCCCAAAAAGTGGGTTTTGTTTTGTATTTTTTTTTTTTTTGATGTGGAGTCTTTGAGGCTATTTTTGATATGTGAATGGGAATGTAATGTTTTTCTCTTACAAAATGTTGTTGAGACCACGTTCCTAAGAAATGCCAGTTCTTGAACCACAACCCAGAACTACTGGAATAGAAACTCTGGGTGTGGGGCCAGCATCTGTGTTAGCAAATTCTACCACTCAGTCTGGTGCACTTTTATTCTGACATGTTTTATTAGAGCCACTTGTATGTGTTTAAAGAAAATCACTGGCTGGGAGGACCTGCCAGGCCAGGACTAGATGCTGTTCAGAGTCTATCCCACAGTAGGTACTCTGTTTATTTTGAAAAGACTTTTTTCCCCAACAACCTTGTGGCTTAGAGGCTTCAGCAACAACAAGGAGGGCGGAAGGATGGTCAGAGGGAAACTGGGTCTCCCTTCTTTCTGAGCCCCCTCCCTACGGGCCAGTAGAGGAGGCATCATCATCTTCACCTAACAGATGAGGCCAGACTGAAAGTGGATGCCACCTCCAGCCTTGCACCTGCTTGGTGGGCGAAAGCTCCATGTATTTTCATGACAAGTTATTGGCAGTCTATCAGAGGCCAGACACTGATAAGCATGGCAGACACACGGTGAGTAAAGGAACGACTCAACCCCTAGCCTCAAGGAGCTTACAGTCTTATGGGGTAGATACACAGTCATCCAACAACTATAGCTAACTTTATAATCAACCATAGCTAACTTTATACTAATAAGTAATTTATAATAATTATAGTTGTCAAATAACTATAGCTAACTCATTAGAAAATATCCTGATGCTGAGAAAGACTGAAGGCAGGAGAAGAGGATGACAGAGGATGAGATGCCTGGATGGCATCACCGACTCAATGGACATGAATTTGAGCAAGCTCCGGGAATTGGCAATGGACAAGGAAGTCTGGCGTGCTGCAGTCCATGAGGTTACAAAGTGTCAGACATGGCTGCACAACTGAACTGAACTGAACTTTTAAGTGCCATGTACATCTATTGGGTAGTTTAATGCTCACAACTATCCTAAAAGCAGGTACTACTGGGACCATCCTCTTTCTTTGTAAGGAAGCAGATATCGAAAGGTGAAAATTCTTTGCACAAGTTCCTACAGCTTGCAGATGGCAGAGCTGATATCTGAGTTCAGCAAAAATGCATCCCTGCTCTTAATCACAATACAATACTATCTTAAAATAACTACAAAAAAAAATACTCTGACTCACAGACATAGAAAACAAATTATGGTTACCAAACAGGAAAGGAGAAAGGAATAAATTAGCAGCCAGGATTAGCAGATACAAACTGCTATACATAAAATAGATAAGCAAGGACCTACAGAATAACACAGACAACTATATTCAACATCTTGTAATAATCTGTGATGGAAAATAATCTTAAAGAATATATATATACACACACACGTATATATAACTGAATCCCTTTGTTGTATATGTGAAACTAGTACAACATTACAAATCAACTATACTTCCATAAAAATCAATAATACTCTAACGTATGATAATCACTCTGAAAAATAGAACACAAGAGTGCATGACGGCAGAAACTGATAAAAGTTATGAGGGGAGAAGGGACAGTCAGAGAACTTTCTGGAGGAAGAGACATCTGAACTGGGATTTGAAGGTTACGAAGATGAAGAAGATGAGTCGCTCAGTCGTGTCCGACTCTTTGTGACCCTGTGGACTGTAACCTACTAGGCTTCTCCGTCCATGGGATTCTCCAGGCAAGAATACTGGAGTGGGTTACCATTTCCTTCTCCAGGGGATTTTCCTGACCCAGGGATTGAACCTGGGTCTCCCGCATTGGAGGCCGACACTTTAACCTCTGAGCCACCAGGGAAGCCCATTAAGTAGGAGCTAAAGAGACTGATCAGTGAGGGAGGGTGGGGGTACAGGTGGGTCCTTTCCCTGCAGAGGAAGGGCTCCTGCACGGCCCTGGGGGTGGGAGCAGCAGAGGGTGAAGCGAGAGGATGGAGTAGAGGTCACAAGTGTGAGCAGCAGCACCAGCTCAGTTGGGTAGCTGGTGCCACGCCAGCAGCCCTTATCCTCCGTCTGATCCAGGGACTTACACCCTTCTGAAGAAACATTGTCAAGCTAAGAGTCTCACATAGAAGGATGGCCTGTTATGTGTGAAAATGTGGTTAAAGTCCAGAAGAATCTCATCATTCACCCACTCAGTCCTTCGCAGAGATTGACCAAATGCCCGTCATGGGCCAGGCTGGTTACAGGTGTTGGGATACAGCTCCATCCTCCTGGAGCACCTCCAAGTCATGCTCAAGGAGAGATGACCCTCTGGGGCCTGATAACCTGCCTTCCTCTATCAGCACTGTGTCCAGTGCTCTGTCGAGGGTCTGGTTTGTGTTTTTAATCATTTTTCCATAATCACAACTAGACCTCCTGGTCACCAAAACACACAGCTCTTACAATTTCAACAGCTACTTACAGTGCACAGGACTTGAAACATTTCTTAAGAAGCTCACATAAGATAAATCACTGTGGCTGCTCATAAAGTGAACTTTGTTAATAGAAGCTAGGGCAATGAAATGAATGTCTACAGACCTGTAATTCATTCTGCATAACATTTACACACTACACTCCACTGCAATCTTGTTAAATGACTTTAGTCAGCAAAGCTCAGCTCAAAAACCAGGTGGAGAATGAACACAGATTGGTTCAAAAGGACTTCAGAGAGCGTTTTCCAAATATGTTAGATTGTTTTCCAAAGAAGATATACAAATGGCCAACAGGTACATGACAAGATGCGAAATATCACAAATCGTTCAGTTCAGTTCAGTCGCTCGGTCGTGTCCGACTCTTTGTGACCCCATGAATCGCAGCACGCCAGGCCTCCCTGTCTATCACCATCTCCCGGAGTTCACTCAAACTCACATCCATCGAGTCCGTGATGCCATCCAGCCATCTCATCCTCTGTCGTCCTCTTCTCCTCCTGCCCCCAATCCCTCCCAGCATCAGAGTCTTTTCCAATGAGCCACCTCTTCACATGAGGTGGCCAAAATACTGGAGTTTCAGCTTTAGCATCATTCCTTCCAAAGAAATCCCAGGGCTGATCTCCTTCAGAATGGACTGCTTGGATCTCCTTGCAGTCCAAGGGACTCTCAAGAGTCTTCTCCAACACCACAGTTCAAAAGCATCAATTTTTCGGCACTCAGCCTTCTTCACAGTCCAACTCTCATACATGACCACTGGAAAAACCACAGCCTTGACTAGATGGACCTTAGTTGGCAAAGTAATGTCTCTGCTTTTGAATATGCTATCTAGGTTGGTCATAACTTTTCTTTCAAGGAGTAAGCGTCTTTTAATTTCATGGCTGTAGTCACCATCTGCAGTGATTTTGGAGCCCCAAAAATAAAGTCTGACACTGTTTCCACTGTTTCCCCATCTATTTCCCATGAAATGATGGGACCGGATGCTATGATCTTTGTTTTCTGAATGTTGAGCTTTAAGCCAACTCTTTCACTCTCCTCTTTCACTTTCATCAAGAGGCTCTTTAGTTCCTCTTCACTTTCTGCCATAAGGCTGGTGTCATCTGCGTATCTGAGGTTATTGAGGAAATGCAAATCAAAACCACAATGAGATACCCCCTCATGCTTGTTAGAATGTAGAGAAAAGGGAACCCTTGTGCACCATTGGTGGGAATATAAATCTGTGCAACCACTGTGGAAAAGAGTATGGAGTTTCCTCAAAAAATTAAAAATAGAACTACCAGATTATCCAAGAATCCCACTTCTAGGTATTTATCTGAAGGAAATGCAAAGACAGCGCCAAAGAGAATCCCCATGTTCATAGCAGCACTAGTCACCATAGCCAAAACGTGGGAACAACCTAAATGTCCATCAACAGGTGAATAGATGAAGAAAACGTCATATGCGCACATGGGTGTGTACACACATATGTAAATACACACGCACACACGCTGAAGCAATGGAATCCTATGCAGTAACCAAAAAGGAAATCCTGCCGTTTGTGACAACATGGATGAACTTGTAGGATGTTGAGTGAAGTTAGATAAAGACAAACACTGTACAAATACTTATTTGTGGAATCTTAAAA
The DNA here is from genome assembly GCA_917880005.1 of Nanger dama. Taxonomy (NCBI): domain Eukaryota; kingdom Metazoa; phylum Chordata; class Mammalia; order Artiodactyla; family Bovidae; genus Nanger; species Nanger dama. The sequence continues at coordinate 1,563,996 of CAKJTW010000085.1, read as the reverse complement.
AACTCTAAAAATCTAAATCTAAAAAAACTCTGATCTAGAAAAAGAGATCAGATGAGGCACAGAGTGGGAGATGAAGAACTGAATGAAAGTGGCCAAAGGCACGAACTCCCAGTTATGAGATAAATAAGTACTGGAGACGTGATGTATAACATGATGACTAGTTAGCACAGCTGGCATGGCATATTTGAAAGTTGTTGAGAGAGTAAATACTAGGAGTTCTCATCCAAAAAAAAAAAAAGCCCTTTTTTCTTGTTTTTGTAGCTATCTGAGATAATGAGTGTGAACCGAATTTACTGTTTAGTTAGCAGTCATTTCACAATATATGTAAGTCAAATCATTATGTTGTACATCTTAAACTTATACATGCTGTATGTCAATAATATATCAATAAAACTGGGGAAAATCTGCTTGCATTGCCCCTTTTTTTCCCTATGGGATGAAGCAAGGGGTGTCACTGTGCAGATTCCACTGAAACCGTGATATCTTGATGTCTCATCACACAGAGGACAAAAACCAAACTCCTTTACTTCCTCTGTATGGCCCTACATTACTCGGCCATCCCCACTTGTGATGCTGCTACCTTCCCCTCACTCAGTTCTCCAAACCGATCTTGCTGAAACTTAGGTAATCCAAACTCATTCCCACCCAAGGGCCTTTTTTCTTGCTCTTCTGCCTGAACTGCTGTTCCCTCAGTCTCCCATGGGTGGCTCCTAGGTCTCATTAAAGTCACAGCTCAAATATCACATCCACAGAGAGGCCTTCACTGTCACCTTAGGGCTCCCCACTTTTAGAACTTTTTGAAATTATCTTGCTTTTAAACTTATTTACTTGTTTTTTCTTTAGTCTATCCCTCTACTGAAATAAAAGAACCGTTTTTGTTTTTTTTTTTTACCTCTGAATAGTATTTTATTTCTTTGTCAAAGTTATACACTCAGTTACTTAAGAATTCTGCACTTAGTCAAGTTACACATCAAGTGTGACTTTCTCTTAGACTGCCTATAAATGTGAATTGAAACATATCAAGACATAGGAAAACATTTCTCTGAAATTCCTCAAAACAATTCCTTTAGAACAGCAACCTTGTCTTATCAGCAGTAGAGACTTTTTTAAACTTTTTATTTTATACTGGAGTTTCCCCAGTGGCTCAGTGGATAAAGAATCTCCCTGCAGTTCAGGAGATACAGGAGACCGGGTTCGATCCCTGACTCAGGAAGATCCCTGGAGAAGGAAATGGCAACCCATTTCAGTATTCTTGCCTGGAAAATCTCATGGACAAAGGAACCTGGTTTGTAGGGTCCAAAGGGTCAGACACAGCTGAGCATCTAAGTATGAGAGAGGGGCACACCTTGCCCTCTGAAATCCAAATAAGAAATGATAGCGGATTAACAATGTTGTCATAATTTCAAGTGGACAGAAGTGATCCAGCCATACATCCATTCTCCCCCAAATTCCCCTCCCATCCAGGCTGCCACATAGCATTAAGCAGAGTTCCCTGTACTATGTAGTAGGACCTTGTTGATCATCCATTTTAAATACAGCAGTGGGTCATGTCCATCTCAGACTCCCTAACTATTCCTTTCCCACTGACAACCATAAGTTTGTTCTCTAAGTCTGTGAATCTGTTCCTGTTTTGTAAGCAAATTCATTTGTATTATTTCTTTTAGACTCTGCATTTAAGGGATTTCATGTGATATTTCTCTTTCTCTGACTTATTTCACTCAATAGGACAATCTCTAGGCCCATACATGTTGCTGCAAATGGCATTATTTCATTGTTTTTTTAATAAATTCATTCATTTTAATTGGAGGTTTATTACAATATTGTAGTGGTTTTGCCATACATTGACATGAATCCGCCACGGGTGTACATGTGTTCCCCATCCTGAACCCCCTCCCACCTCCCTCTGCATCCCATCCGTCTAGGTCATCCCAGTGCACCAGCCCTGAGCACCCTGTATCCTGCATCGAATCTGGACTGGCGATCCATTTCACATTTGATAAAATACGTTTCAATGCCATTCTCCCAAATCATCCCACCCTCACCCCCACCCCCCCAGAGTCCAAAAGACTGTTCTACACGTCTGTGTCCCTTTTGCTTAAGGCTGGGTAATATTCCATTGTATATACGCGCATCTTTATCCGCTCCTCTGTCGATGGACATTTAGGTTGCTTTCATGTCTTGGCTGTAGTAAATAGTGCTGTGATGAACGCAGGGGTTCGTGCATTCTCATATTCCTTTCTTATGCCTTCACGTAAGAATAATAATTTACATTAGAGTGTCTGTCTTTTCTCCTCTCATATTCTAGCATTTCATGTTGCAGATGAGAAATCCAATGATGTAAGATCCTTTTTTATTTATAGTTGGTTTACTTTTCCTGTTTAAAAGGTTGTAGGATATTCCTCTTGGTTAGAATTCCAAAACTTCAGATGATTATAGGCTTGTGCCTTGATGAAACTGACACTTTTAATCTGGATTCATGTATTTCTTCTACCAGTAGAACTTTTTAAATGTTTCCTTATTATTGTTTCTTCTTTGTTCACTCTGTTCTGTACTCCAGTATTCTTATTTTGTGAAACCTGGAGCTGATAGACCTGATAACTCTTATATATATATATATATATTTATCCTCATAATTTCCTTCTCTTGTCTTTGTGTTCTGAATTCTGGGAAGTTCCTCTAAGTTATCTTCTAATTCACCACTCCCACTTTCATCCAGAGTCCCTTCTACTAGTCACTGTTGATTTTTCCCCCTTATTTCTTTTGTTTTTGTTTTTTTTTCTTAGAACTCTCTCTAATAGCTGTCTGATTTTCTCTCTTTTTGGTCAGTCTTCTCTTATTTACTCAATACCTCTTAAATACCTCTAAAACTCATCTTTAAAAAAATCTAAAAATGTTTCTGAGATTTTAGACATACAATTTTTTTTCTTTTGTTTCCTACATTGATTCTGTTTCCAGTCAGAAATATTTGCTCTAGGTCCATAGCCTGGTCCCCTTCCTTGAGCTGTCGATTTTTTTTTTTTTTTCGTCCTTCTGATGTGCTCTTGTCTTTCCCTGATTCTAAATGAAGACACATGCTGATTGGGACTGGTGGCTGACATGGGTTTTACATTTCCTCTCCAAAGCCAGGTGGGTTGAGTCAGAAGGGATGAGTCTGGAGGTGGGACCCTCTTTGGGTTCACAAACTAAGTGCAGGTCAGTGGACAGATGGCCCCCTCCAGGACCATGCATGGCGACCCCTATCGAAACCCCACGGAAGCAACAGAATTCCTACCTTGCATGCTCAGCTTCTCTGGGCACAGCTGGCACAAACCTCCAGATCCTTCCATCTGATCCCTCTTTCTGCACAGTGACCTCTCCTTCCCACACCTAATGATCACCCTGAATTTCAGAGGTGCTTCCACACCTATCCTTAGCGACAGTGGGCCAGTCAACACTGAACACACCATCTGACTCCACTGCTAGACTTGAGAGGGACAAGGACACGGAGGTCACAGGGAGATGCACGGCCTTCTAGCCTGGACAACTGAGAATGTCCCCCAGCAGATGGTGAGTCTTTGAAGAGCAGAGCTGTGTTCTTACATTCTCCCTGTGTCCGGTACTGGCTCTGCACCAGTGCATGACAATCACTTGATAAATGACACAGGCCGAAGGACTTGCACTTGCAAGGTTTTTGTTCCAATTTTGCTGCTCTTCGTGTGTCCTTTCCACCTTGGCTGTTACTCCCTTGCCCAGGCCCAGCCATCTTCAGTTCAGATGTCAAGGCTCAGCTCAAATATCACCTCAAAGGAAAGCTCCTCTGCCCCTTCCCTGTGCCTCCACAACTTTGATCAGGACCTCTGTTGTGCTCTGTAGACGTGTGCACAATTATCTCAGGCTTCTGATGAGGTCTAAACAAAGGTGTGAGTGACAAAAGTACAAATGGATGAATCCATGCTAAGCTGTGAGCCCAAGGCAGGGATCACATCTCAGTCAAGTTCACATCACTGACGAGAGTGTCCCTTGGCACAGAACAGCCAAATATTATGGAACTGAACTGAATAACGGACTTCCCTGGTGGCTCAGACAGCAAAGACTCTACCTGCAATGCAGGATACCTGGGTTCGATCCCTGTGTTGGGAAGAGCCCTGGGGGAGGAGCATGGCAACCGACTCCAGTATTCTTGCCTGGAGAACCCCGTGGACAGAGGAGCCTGGCGAGCTATACTCCATGGCATCGCAAAGAGTTAGACATGACTGAGCAATTAAGCACAGCACACAGAGAACTGAATAATACACAGGGTATTGCTATCCCCAAATTAGGATATTTCCATATGGTTCTCAGACTCTGGGCAATCAGAATCCCTAACTCTGGTGGAATCTCAGGCACCATAATCCCTCTTGGAGTCAGGAAGGGAATGAAGGGAAGTTCATTACTGAGCAGAGTAATATATGCCAGGTACTGAACCAGATGGTCTTACCATCTTGAAACAGGTGTTTCAAGATCTATTTTTTAAATAAAATACTTATTATTTATTAAGTATTTACCTGCCACCAAACTATATTTTGAGTATTTTACATATGAAAACATATTTATCAGCACTATGAGATAGCTACTAACATAGCCTTACTTTTCCATTAGAATAACTCAAACCAAAAGGTGGTTGACTTGCTTAAAATGACAGAGCTAGTAACTGAAAGAGCTGGGATTTGAACCCAGGCAGCGTCCTTCCAGGATCAGGTCAGGCTTCTGCTCTCTAAGGTATGACAGCGTTTATTGTCCACACCAGCGTCTATGGGTACTACTCTCCCACTGTATAAAACGGGACAGAGCTCACACATCCAGCCAACACCTACTGGGTAGACACCAGCACAGGGTAGGATGCCAGGCCTGCTTGACTTCTAAACTCACGTGTCTGCATCCCCAGTTTCCCTGAAATGGGCAAGCATCATACCATAATCCCCATGTGCTCTCCATGGGATGATGCCAGCAAAGTTAGGGTTTCAGCGACATCCCAGCATCTTTGGAAGTCCTAAGCAGATGGGGTCCTGAGCACATAGACACTCTGAAGAACCAGTGAGCTGAAGACTTGGCTCTTCAAGAAGACATTCAGATGAACTTCATTTGCTAAGGGCTGGCTATGGCCCCAAGACACTATTTACTTTTGACATCTCTTCATTCTCTCCACAGTCCAGGAGTCAGCCAGTACCTACATTTTATAGAAGAAATGGGGGCTGGAACAAAAGAAGTTCCTGCCCAAGTTCACTCAGCCAGAGAGTAGAAGAACTGGATTTAGATCCCAGGTATAAGTATTAGGCTTGCCGGGTGGCTCAGCAGTAAAGAATGCACCTGTGATGCAGGAGTCGCAGGAGATGCAGTTTCGATCCCTGGGTCAGGAATATTCCCTGAAGGAGGGCATGGCAACCCACTCCAGTATTCTTGCCTGGAGAATTCTATGGACAGAGGAGCCTGGCAGGCTACAGTCCATGGGGTCACAAACAGTCAGACACAACTGAAGCAACTTAGATGTGCACATGCATAAGTGTTAGTCATTCAGTTGTGTCCGACTCTTTGCAATGACTATAACCCACCAGGCTCCTCAATCCACGGAATTCTCTAGGTAAGAATACTAGAGTGGGTAGCCATTCCCTTTCCCAGGGGATCTTCCTGACCCAGGGTTTGAACTCGGGTCTCCTGCATTGCAGGTAGATTCTTTACCGTCTGAGCCACCAGAGAAGCCTGATTCCAAGTATGTCAGATTCCAAAGTGCAGAATCCTGACCAGGAAGTTTGGCCACCTGTGCCCCAAAGACATTTCCCTCGAGATCTGGCTATGAAAGAGAAAGTCTATGAAAGAGATGGTGGAAAAACTGGGAGGTGGTTGGGTTTCGTTTGGAGAGCAGTAAGAAGAACTTTCCAGTCAAGTAGCAGGGAATGATGGAGGCTGGGAGAAGGCAGAGTTCACAGAGGTGGGTGTGAGGGGGAAAGGTGTACACGCAGGGTCTTTCCAGGGCCATCTGCATGAGAGAGGTGGGCAAGGGAGATGGGACTCAAGACAGCCTTGTTCTGAGGTCCTGAATACACCGCTAGAAGGTCTGGTCTTGAGTGCAAGGAAGGACAGCACCACCAGCTACAGGTCCCATCTTTGTTCTTGATGGAGGAGGGGACCTCCCAAGGTCTTGGGCTTAAAGTTAGAAGCCATCTGTTGTCCAAGCTTCCACCCTGGCCAGAGTTAATGCCACATAGCCCAGCATCTGTTCAGAGGATCTACCATGGTTCAAAGGACCACAGTGGAGGCCCTGCTGGTGGGGCCCAGGCTGGATTTCAGCTCCTTCTCTGCTGGGATCACACAAAGTCACAGCGAGCAGCATGGCCTCGAGCCAAGTCAGCTGTGCCCCTGGGACTGAGAAAAATCAGTTACGCTTCTCATGAAGGAAGGCCACTTATGGAAACTCACCTCCCTGGGGGCTGTGGGTTGCAGGAACAGACTGCAAGACACCTTCCCTCTGAGGGTGGAGGGAAGTCTCCCCCACGGCTCCCACCCCTGGCCATGCATGTGCGTCCCCTGGAGAGCTTGTAAACTATCCTGACACTGGTTTCCCCACAGCCAGGTGCATCCAGCATGCAGCCAGGGCTGAGGACACGTTGCAAACATGGACTCCAAAGCTGCATGGCTCAAATGCCAAAAGAGCCCAGAAGAAAAGCTGCCCATGGTAAAGGCCACAGTCGTGTGCAGTGCCCAAGAAGAAGCTTCATTCCCACTTGACAAGAGTTCCAAAAAGTTTCTTGCAAGCCTAGTCTTGAAGGCAAGGATCTTTCAAGGCCGACATGGAGGGAAGGGCAGTCCAGACGGGGGGACCAGCCAGAGTAAAGGCTCAAAGGTGGGAGACTCCATGGGGAATCAAATTCCTGTTCTCCTCTCTGGTCACGTCTCACCAAATAAGCTCAAGGGCTCTTTTCACATGGAACCTGGCACCAATCTACAGCATTTCCCACTTGAGCACTTAATTCTTTGCCCTTGGAAAGGACTGTTCTGGAATAAGAAGTGGAGATGAAAGAGAATGGAGGTGATAGATTTCTGAGTCATCTGGAAAATGTTTTCACATACAGCTTTCTTATTTGCTCCCCAGAAAACCCCTGAGAGGTGTAACCAGCATCTTATGGAGGATACGAACACAGAAAAAAATGGTTCCAAGCTGGAGGCCACGTGGGTGGCTATCATGAGAACAGCTGTTCATTTGGCTCACTCTGGGGTACCTTCCCTTGGGACACGGAGCCCAGTCAGCTGCTCACTCGGAAGTCTGAAGAGAGGTGCCGCTGTGCTAAGCCTGATTAAAGAGGGCAGTGGCGGGGAATCCTCCACAAGACACCAGACCTTCATATCTGCTCATCTAGCCAGGAACAAGGAACCAAGAAGCCATGCCACAAAGCAGAACCTGGCCCTGTCGCCACCTGATAAATGGAGAATCCCTTGAACCTGTGTAATCCTTCAATGTCCAAATCCACAGCAATAGTCAACACATACTTATGTGTTCATACTTAAATCATTACCCAGTCACATAAAATGATGCTTTTGAAAAATATCACAGACATTGAAAAATGCTCCCTCTACAATGTTAAAGAAAATCAGATCTGAGTTCATGGCATTATGAATTAAGTCACTCATTCTACAAAGGTGCCAGGCAGTGTGCCAGGCACTAAGAAACAAGCAGTGGACAAAATATGAAAGTCCCTCCTCTTGGTGAGCTCCTTTTTGGAGGGGGAGCGGACAATAATCACATAAGGCGAAGACACAGGGTGTCAGATGGTAGTAAGCATAGTCAAGAGAAATGATTCAAGAAAGGAGGAAAGGTGGGGGAGACTTGTTTTCTTCTTTAGATTTTAATGCATTTTCTAAAAAATAAACATTTACTATATTTGTGATCAGGAAGAAAAAAACAGTTAAAACAAAGCAGCAACCGAAAAAGTGATTGAATTAAGAACTGAAGTCAGTTCACAACTTGGGCCTTGGTTGGGATTCAGCCATATGGCTCTGTTGGCAGACAGAAGGGCAGCTATCCTGCTTCTGGGTCGGGGAGACACACTGGCAAGAGAAGGCAGGCACGTGGCATGGTTAAATTCAACTACTTCCATGATGAGCTTTGAGAGTTCCATGCAACTTTCTGCAGTCATTCTCCCTGTCCTTTCCTGAGGCTGTGCTTTGCCGTAATTCTGGCCTCCATTTAGAAGATGCATGATTTAAGTCACTGAGTGAGCATAGAATAAATGGATACACAGGATGAAGGATACCACAGAGCAAATAAGAGCCTCCAACAGGGCAGACTGGTTCCAAATAGGAAAAGGAGCACATCAAGGCTGTATATTGTTACCCTGCTTATTTAACTTATATGCAGGGTACATAAGGAGAAACGCTGGGCTGGAGGAAGCACAGCTGGAATCTAGATTGCTGGGAGAAATATCAATAACCTCAGATATGCAGATGACACCACCCTTATGGCAGAAAGTGAAGAGGAGCTAAGAACCTCTTGATGAAAGTGAAAGAAGAGAGTGAAAAAGTTGGCTTAAAGCTCAACATTCAGAAAATGAAGATCATGACATCCGGTCCCATCACTTCATGGCAAATAGATGGGGAAACAGTGGAAACAGTGGCTGACTTTATTTTTCTGGGCTCCAAAATCACTGTAGATGGTTATTGCAGCCATGAAATTAAAAGATGCTTACTCCTTGGAAGGAAAGTTATGACCAACCTAGATAGCATATTCAAAAGCAGAGACATTACTTTGCCAACAAAGGCCCATCTAGTCAAGGCTATGGTTTTTCCAGTGGTCATGTATGGATGTGAGAGTTGGACTGTGAAGAAAGCTGAGCACCGAAGAATTGATGCTTTTGAACTGTGGTGTTGGAGAAGACTCTTGAGGGTCCCTTGGACTGCAAGGAGATCCTACTAGTCCACCCTAAAGGAGATCAGTCCTGGGTGTTCATTGGAAGGACTGATGTTGAAGCTGACACTCCAATATTTTGGCCAACTGATGTGGAGAGTTGACTCATTGGAAAAGACCCTGATGCTGGGAAAGATTGAGGGCAGGAGGAGAAGGAGAAGACAGAGAATGAGGCGGTTGGATGGCATCACCGACTCAAGAGACATGGGTTTGGGTGGACTCCAGGAGTTGGTGGTGGACATGGAGGCCTGGTGTGCTGTGGTTCATGCGGTCGCAAAGAGTCAGACATGACTGAGGCACTGAACTGAACTGAAGAGATGACTGGCTAGAAGCTGAGTGCTTTCTTGGGCCTGCCTGCAAGCTGGCACTCTGCTCCCTCAACTCACCCAGCTGGAGGGTTCCCCTGAGTAGACTCCATGAGAACACCATCTCATACCACTATTCATAGTCTCAGAGTGGTCCAGCTCCTCCCCCTGGCCCTGCCTGGGATGGCACATGAACCCATGAGCCAATGACTTGGCTAAATATGGCGGGGCATTCACAGCCATCAAAAAGAGGAAGTTGTGCCAAGAAGGCCCTTTGCCTTCTCTTGGGACCACAGCACTTCCCCAGGATATCATAATGCCAGATACGCTTTCTGCCTCTTTTCCTGAAAGGGCGCCATAACATGGAGGCCTGGGCAGACAAGAGTCCAAATTTTAGTTCAGCCTCTCCTCACTCATGTGATCCTGGGCAAGTTACTTAACCACTCTGGGCCCCTGGTTCCTCATCTGTGAGGAGGGGTTTGCCTACCTCAAGTTGGCTTTGATAGAATGAAAGAACACACATTCACGGGGGCCTGGCCCTCTATAGGGTGCTTCCCTGGCAACTCAGACAGTAAAGAATCTGCCTGCAATGCAGGAGACTCAGGTTCGATCCCTGGGTTGGGAAGATCTAGAAGGAGTGGGTAAATGGTAACTATTGCTCTTTTTCTTTCTCATTCTTTCTCTTCCTTCCTATTCTCAGAGCCACTTGGCGTCCAACAACAGCTTTTCTCTACTTGAACCCCAGAAAGCCCCCTACCCTCTGGCCTTTCATACTCTGCTCTTGAAGCACACCACTTGTGCGCACGACTTGTCTTACCAGTCAGTGTGAGTCCACGGGATTCACACTTAATCAGGGAGCGGAAGAGGCCTGGAAGAGTTTACCTGGTTCTGGGACTACCCAGCCAGGCGGGCTCTTCTCTGCTCTCTGCTGCCCCTTTGGTGCAGAGCCTAAAGAGACACTTGCCAGCTTTGTCCACAGGGCTACACCTTCTACCGGGTGATGATAGAAAGGCTACTCCTGGTAGTTAAAAAACAAAGCAAAATTAATAAATAAAAATCTCTCTGGAGACTTACAGACATGAGCTCCAGAGCCAGTCCTGCCCTGCCATGCTTGGCTGCTTTGGGATGCTAACAGCTCAGGTGACCCTGTAATCTGAGGCTTTGAAATAAAGAGGAAACCAGGCCATGCTTTACCTACTTCAATACATTTACCAGAGATGCTGAATTTCAACATGGTCTGAAAGAACCTCGTAGGAGTGTTGCCTTTCCCTCAATTCATCCTCCAATCACTTCATTTCTTCCTACCTGAGAATAGGGAGCCTCAGCAGCCTTCTTAACACAGCTGCACACCAAGCAGCCAGTCCCAGTCATTGATCAGAGTTGGTGCACAAGATGGAGCTTGTTTTACCTCTTGGGGGTTGGAGCTCAAGAGCTGGGCCCTGCAGCCAGGAAGATGGAGACCAAAACTTCCTGCTCTGTGCCTGCTTTTGTGTCAGCTTTCTCCAGTCAGTCTGCGTACATAGTAGCTGTGATAATGCAGCACTGGGCTTCTGTTCTTGAAATACATTAGCTGTTTTATTAGGGAATTTACTAAAGATAAAGTATCAATAAGTTAAGATTTATAAGCATTGCTGAGCCTTGGACTGGCAAGTAAGTGAGCATGTGGATCTTAACTGATGTATCTCCCCCAGGGTTTCTGGTCACTCCCTTGGAGCAGCTAAACTGGACCACAAGACACCTGTTGCCTCCTGGCTGGGTGATGACAGCAGGCCAAAGAGGAGCCATAGAGCCAGAACCACAGTGTTCAGCGTCTCAAAGCCTTCAAGGCTCTCAAGTTACACGATCTGGGCTTCTGAGTGTCAGATGTCTGAGTCCTACAGAAGCCAGGTTGTAAAGTTTATGCTGTAAATGACAGATCTGGAAGAAAATGGGACCAGTCCGAGGCACTCCTTACCACTCTGCAGGCGGGATCATTCCACACACTGTTGTGAGAAGAACAGAAAAGGAAAGCAGGAAGCGCAGAGGTGGGGAGCTCTCTGAGAAAGGGGGTCTGTGCCCTGTCTACCCACCCCGATCCCTGACCCAGGCCAGGCCCCAGGGCCAGGACAGGCCAGGCATCTGAGAGCAGAGACTCTGGGGCTCACGTCTGGGTAAGCTGGGTTTTCCTCCCAGACCCTGCACAGATGGGGAGATTCAGTAGACAGAGTTACAAGAAATATAAGCCGTGCTCTTCCACGTGAGAGAGGCAAAAATCTAATGTCAGGGAAATTTGATTCCCTCTGGAGCTTCTCTTCTCCTTTATGTTCTTTATTTGTTTTGTTTTACTGTGTTTTGTTGGAGGGCCTCAAGACATGGGGGCAAGAAGTGTCTGGTCTCAGTCACCACCAGTCCCACTGTTCCCCTTGGGCTGTCCCCAGGCCCTTGTGGTCTCTGGCTGTCTGTTCACACGAATGTCTGCTCCAGGTCTCCTGGATGCAGGTCCTGCCAGGCCTGCCAGGCCTCCATGCCTGGTCTAACAGACCCATGTTCCACTGTTCTCCGTGCTCCGTGTGAGCTTGTGAAGCCCCTGAGAGGCTGCCTCTGACCACTTCCGCTTAATACCCACTCACAGGCACTGTAAATTTAGGCTAATTACATAAATTATATAACCTCTCCAGGCCTTAATTCCCCCAACTGTAAAATGCGGAAAACAATAACATGTGCTCCATGGGGCTGCTGGGATGAATTAGCTCATGTTAACTGTCTAGAACACTATAAATATGTTAGTTCATATTATTACTTGCTACTACTAGTAAAGGAGTGAATGGGAGAGGTCTCCATATACAAACACGAAATATGTAGTGTTTTTCACAGGCATTCAGATATGCCTTCCCGGGTGGGAGAGAAAGGGTGAGGTTACAGCTAGGGCTTTGGGAATAGCACGTCACATAAGACTGGAAAGTACTGATATTTCAAAGCAGATCCAACAGAACAGTCTTGGTGGCACCTCTGTGCCAGGCATGATCCCTGTGGTTGCTGAATGGTAGAGAACCTGAGGTCTGGGAGTGAAAGGGCAGGTGGCCAAGGCAGTAAATGGTGGGGGAGAAGAAAATGGGAGGGACCTCCAGGGCCTCAGGACACTGGCTTTCTAATCAACCAATCTTAAAACCTTTCATTCTTTTCACAGCCAGTATGGCCTTACCAAGACGACTGCTTCTTGGATGGAAAGCTATCACATAGCTTAGACAGTGTATTAAAAGGCAAAGACACAGCTCAAATGCCAGATGCCCTGGCCATGGGCTGGGCAAGCATCTCTCCACCACAGAGGGAAGGCACTAGACCGGTTTCACTCCTCCCCTCCTCTTGTCTCCAGTCCAGCAGATCAACACAAGACCACCCCCTAAGCTCTCAACTGCTCTCACCCAATAAGCTGGCTGTAACTAACAAGAATACTTTTCAGGTGCTCAAAAGACCTCTATCTGTGGTACCCAGGGAAGAAAAAAAAAATATTCCTTCTTGTTTGTCTCTTAAAATGTACTTTTCGAAGCAAAAAGGAGGGGAAAGGAGAAAAAGCAGGGCACAGAGGAAAACCATTTGCACTGGTCAAACATGCCACTACCCACCCAAAGGAAAGGAGGAAATTGAAAATTAACTTCAGGCCCCTGGTTTGTGTCCTTCCTGCCCGCGACTTGCTAAGAAGAATCTCCACTTGCACCGGGCTGGGTCTGCTCATGGTGACGTCTGTCAACCTAGGAGTTTAATTGTTGATAATAGCATTCCCCTGTTATTCAGGCACCACACAAATAGCATAAATATGATTTGACCACCCTTGCCAGAAATCACAAATTTGCGTCGTGCATGCTGAACACTGAGGCTGATTAGCGCAAAATTTAATTTTCGTTAATATCAGCCCAAGACAAGTAGAGCATGAAATTAACCTGATGTGTTAATACTGTGCTTCACAGTTCCAGCTGCACCCTGTAGACGCTCTCACTGGAGACAGGTGCCGCTCGGCACGGGGAAGAATTCTAGCAGTCAGTGCTGTCTGGGAGGCAGAATGAGCCAGCCCCGGAGGTGGGGCTCCCTGCAGTTGCAGGAGTTCAAGAAGGCACTGGATGAGAACTCAGTGAGGCACTGACGGCAAGTGGATATGATCATGGGAATTCAGGTCTATTCACCTCTGTGCGTGGGTGCGTGTTCAGTCACTCAGTCGTGTCAGACTCTTTGCGATCCCACGGCTCCTCTGTCCACGGCATTTTCTGGGCAAGGATACTGGAGTGGGATGCCATCTTCCTGACCCAGGGATCTAACCCATGTCTCTTGCACCTCCTGCATTGGCAGGTGGATTCTTTACCACTGAGCCATCAGGCAAGCCCATATTTTCCTCTGTGGTCCTCTCCAATCCTCGGGTTCTGGGGATTTTAAATCTTAAAAAAACTTCCACATTCTGATTTTAGATAGACAGGGGTTGGCTAACTATAGTCTGCAGGCTAAATTCAGCCCATTGCCTTTTTGCACAGTTCATGAGCTAAGAATAATTTTTACATTTTAAACAGAAGAATAATATGTCATGACGTAAAAATTCGAAGTGTCCATAAAGTTTGATAGGCACCCAACCAGGCTGTTTGTTTTTCTATTGTTTATAGCTTCTTTGGGGCTATGACAGCAGAGCTGAGTAGATGCAATGGAGACCATATGAACTAGAAAGCACTGAATATTTAGTCTGGCGCATTACTGGCAAAGTTTGCCAACCCTTGATCTGAGACAATAGTAATTTTCAAATGGGCTCTTTGGAGAAGGGACAAAGGAATCAAGAAGTGGGACTCTTAGCAAATTTCAATTACACAATACAGTGTTACCAACTATAATCACCACATTATATCAACACATTAGATCCTCAGATCTAACTCATCTTATAGCTGAAAGTTTGTACCCTTTTATTTCTCCCACCATCTACCCCTGGCAAACAGTTTTCTATTCTCTGTATCTATAAGTTTGATTTTTTTTAAGATTCCACATATAAGTGACATCACTTTAGCCAATTCATCTTTTTATCCCCTCATGTAGTAGGTCAAAATTTGAACTACGTGACCCCACCTTCCAGTCTGGCCAATGGTGGTCAAATACAGCCATTTGACCATAAGTCAGGCAAACTATAGACCAACTACTGACTGATCCCACTTTGCCTGAAACAAATGAACTGGACCAATCAGATCTCCTTGCTTAGAAATTAAAGCAACAGAGAAAAGAGAATAGCATGGTCTTCAAAGGGAGCAAATAATGAAACGTGGGAATGGCTATAGGAAGTCAAAACAAGCCAAAGATATGAGAGATTATAAGAAGCAGAAGTGATAGATAACATAGGGCCAGGGTTGGGGTGGGGGACAGGGGGAAAGCCAGCTGAAACCATGACGGAAAGAAGCAAGTATTAGGAGAACAGCATGAACCAGGGCTCAGAGCCCAAGGCCATGTTCTGGGATCACCAGTATGGCCTTGGATGCAGAACCCTCCCCTCTAAGACCCCAGCTCCACAAAGCCTTGGGATAGAGCCTGTTCTTGAATCTTCATGATACTCTATCCCCCTTTTCCCATAATAAGTACCCTTAGCATAAACCCTTCTTCACCTTAGTTGAACTAACCTGAGTGGGTCCCTGCTTCTTGCAACCAAAAGCATGCAACTGTCATGGCTGGTAAGCAGTATTAGTGGTGGGCTGGTAAATGATTAACAATACACTCTCTGGGAATAAAAAGCCCCGACTTGAAGTGCTTGCCAATACATGTGGTGTAAAATACTCCTGCCATGGCTACTTTTAAGCTGCCAACGTGACATCACTGAACGTGGATGGGAAGATCTGTGCATCATTATATAGTCTTTTCCCTGTACATATACAATCAATGTAAATAACCTCAAGAGCATAGATAGTAAAATAATTAGTTGAGTATTTATGCTCAACGTGAGTACAATTGAATATTTGTTACCTTTATTTTTAACATCATTTATTTAGCTGTAAATAAATAAAGTCCATCCTAAAGGAAATCAGTCCTGAATATTCGTTGGAAGGACTGATACTGCAGCTGAAGCTCCAGTACTTTGGCCACCTGATGCAAAGAACTGACTCACTGGAAAAGACCTGATGATGGGAAAGACTGAAGGCAGGAGGGAGAAGGGGGATGATAGAGAATGAGATGGTTGGATGGCATCACCAACTCAATGGACATGAGTTTGAGCAAGCTCCAGGAGTTGGTGACAGACAGGAAAGTCTGGCTTGCTGCAGTTCATGGGTTTGCAAAGAGTCAGACAAGACTGAGTGACTGAACTGATTTAGCTGTAAGTCTAAGCTGTAAAGTCTATATAATATTGGGCTTCCCTGGTAGCTCAGTGGTACAGAATCCACCTGCGAATGCAAGAGACACAGGTTCTATCCCTGGGTCGGGAAGATGCCCTGGAGAAAACAATGGCAGCCCACTTCAGTGTTCTTGCCTGGGAAATCCCATGGACAGAGGAGTCTGGTGGGTTACAGTCCCTGGGGTCACAAAGAGTTGGTCTTTAGTTGCTGAGACACGACTTAGCAACTAAACAACAACAACAAGGTTTATATAATTTTTTTTACAATGGTTGCATTTAATAACTAGCTTGTAAAACTCCTGAACATTGATCAAAGAAGCCCGCTGTAGCATACCACTGAAGTAGATGCTCACTGAATGCTTGCTTCTGTGCTAACTGACCCGTGTGGGGTCAGCTGCCCAGCTCCTAAGCCAGGGGCACATCCAAATACAAGCAAAACCAATCATGTGATGAAAGTCTTGTACTCAATTTTCCACTGTAGATTTCCACTGGTGATATTCTAAACCATGGAAATAGACATGTCATGGCTATATTTACCCAGACAAAAGTGTCTCAGCTTTTCGGTTGGGGAGTCTGGTTTGTTTTGATTTTGTTTGGTCTAACAACAGATCCAAGCAAGCAGGTATGATGTTAAGCAGGAGAACTTTTTACTCATTGTGGTAGCTACTGGGTCAAAAATCCAGCAAATATCCAAGCCCCTTCCATATGCCCACCACTGTGCTGGGCACCATGGTCATATAAGCACGGTAAGGTCTGTACTTTCCGCCCTTCAGGGGCTCTCAACAATAATGATGCTGATGATGAAAGCTGACATTAAGTGCTCTCTGTATAAAAATTTCTTTTTAAGTGCGTTTTGTGGATAAATCCAGCTCATCCTCACAACAAGCCTATGTAGCAGGTACTATCATCTCCCCAATCTTACAGATAAGAAAGACAAGGCATGGAGCGCTTAAGTAGGACCCTAAGGTTAAAAATATGAACCCAGGTATTCAACCCCAGAGACCATGGTGCCAACCGCTGGGCCACCTCACCTCAGGACAGTAAGATACAAATGTTGTTGTACAAGTAAATAAGCGAGACGTTGGGAGGCTGTGCATATAAATACATTAGGAGCAGAGAAGGAAGAGAAAGATCACAAAGAGCATGAGGCCACTTTTAGGGTGTTGGCTATGTGCCCCATCTGGAGTGTTTATTGATGATATTGTCAGTATTTATGTCTATATGTCAAAACTTACCAGATTGTGTTTTCAGTATGTACAGTACAGTGCTGCTGCTTAAACCGAAAAAAAAAGAAAAGCTATATACTATATGATTCGATTTATATGACATTCTGAAAAGGCAAAGAGAGGCAAAGAAAAAAAAGATCAATAGTTGCCAGGGGCTGAGATAGAGGAAAGGAGCAAGGAGAAAGGCTCATGAGGGGATTGGAGGAGGGAGGGTGCCTTGGTGGTCTTTCTCCCCAAAACCAAGAACCCTAGTCTTTCCATGAGAAAAACATCAGACAAACCCAAACTGGGGAGCATTCTATTAAACACCAGTACTCCTCAAAACTGTCAAGGTCATCAGAAACAAAGGAGGGGCAAGACTCAGAAACTGTCACCAGAGGAGACCAAAGAGGCACCACAACTAAACACAATAGACATCCTGAGCGGGATTCTGCAACAAAGAAAGAATGCTGATGGAAAAACTAGCAAAATCTGCATACAGACTGAAGCTTCATTAGCAACAGTGATGTGCCATCTCCGATACCTTAGTTTTGATGAAAGTAGCAGGGTGATGTAAGATGTTAACAAGGGGGAAATCCAGAAGAGGAGGAGATGACAACTCTTTGTACTGTCTTTGCAACTTTTCTGTAACACTGAAATCATTTCAAAATAAACTTTTGGGGTTTTATTTTATCTTAGTGAAGGCCCTAGGTGCTTTTGTTCCTTCTATTGAATCTTCTCCTAAGAAGTAAAGGATATATTTCATTTTTAAGCAAAGAATTAATTTTCAAGCCGAATAGAGCCTTTTCCCGATCAGTAGTCTAAACTCAATAACGACATCCTGGTCGCGGACGGATCCAGACAGCTAAGGGGCAGAGGGTGCCGTCCGCCTCGGCCACTGCTCTCTTGAAGCCCCACTGGTTAGATGGGCTCTGGGCAGGACCACTGCGGGGAAGGGGGTGGGGAGGGGTGCCCCCTCTGAGGCCAGGGTATTTCCAGGACTCCCTGCGACAAAGTGTGCATGCATGTCTGCATGTGTGTGCGTGTGCAAGAATGAGAGACAGACAGAGAGATAGGGAAACAAACTGAACTGAGCGCTGAGGGAGGGGGTTAGGGTGAGTGACCTGAAACAGGCTCCAGGAAAGAATCTCTCAGCAGGGGCACAGCGAGTCCTTTTGGGAAACCAATGAAGCAGGAAAGTGGTGTTGACCAAGCTATTGTGCAGACTGTTTTCACTGTGTATAAATAAACGAAACGCTGACCCATCCTCCTACAGACTAATGGTCTCCTGCTTCCCTGCTCGCCCCCCCTCCCCAGCCTCTGTCAGCCCCCATGACACTTCTCCACGCTCCTTCCTCTACCAGACTTTCCTTTCCTCCTTTCCTCGTCCTTCTCCTGTAGGCCTGTTTTCAAGGATCCGTCTAGTTCCCCAGTGCAGCCACACTGAAGCCTTAGCCCTCCCCCCACCCCCACTGTGGGGAAGGGGGACAACCCTGCCCACAGTCGCGGGCAGGGCCCAGGTAGCCCTCCCCTAGGTGCTTCTGCAGAGTCTGCACAGGGCATCCAAGTAAAGACCAGAATCCCAGCATCCTTCATCCAGAGAGACGCTGACACCTTCATTTGTCAAATGACTTCAGAGAAAGTGGGGTTGTTTGCAATGTTGGACAGGGGTCGGACAGGGTCTTGTCAGAAAGCAGAACCCACATCAGCAATTTTAGCACAGACAATGTAGTATAATTGTTCACAATATACTGTGGCAATCAACTAACTATATATATATATACTATATGTATATATATCAAATACTACATCATACACTTTGTGTACAGCTGTGATTTCAGTCATGTCTGACTCTCTGCAACCCCATGGATTGTAGTTCCCCAGGCTCCTCTGTCCATGGAATTTCCAGGCAAGAATATTGGAGTGGGCATCTTCCTGACTCAGGGATTAAACCCACGAATCTTGCGTCCCCTGCACTGGCAAGCAGAGTCTTTACTACGCAGAGTCTTTACTACTGAGCCACCTGGGAAGCCCCTTGTACCTTAGCCTTAAGCAGTGTTATATGCATTTTGTGTACCAGGAACCAGAGAACTGAAAACGTGAAGAGGGAATATAGAGGTTCCTGCATGCAGGAAGCAGCTATTGCCACCATGGCTGGAGGAATGAATGAAGGGAAGAGTTTGGGGCTGCTAGGACCTAGAAACACTGAGGAGACCCCTACGGCGATGGAACCCAGGCCTCCAAGGAAGGCATGCCAAAGAGCCAGGGCTGGGATCTCCAAGGGACAATGAGGTTAGTTTTAAGAGTGAGAAAAAAGGAAAACCAGAGTCAGCTGCCATACTGAAATCAGCTGCCACTGCCTAGGAAAGTTGGGTGATACTGGCAGTAAGTGAGAGTCGCTCAGTCGTGTCTGACTCTTTGCGACCCCATGGACTATTCAGTCCATGGAATTCTCTAGGCCAGAATACCGAAGTGAGTAGCCTTTCAGAAACTGAAATAAAATAGGAGGAAGTACATCTCCTTTCCCTGCTCTAGCCTTCCAGTCTCCATCTAGCACTCCCTACTGGCGAAGCCTAAAATGCATCCAGCTGGCAAAGGAGATAGAGCTTGGCAGACCCAGCCCCAAACCCAGAATCACAAAGCAAGTAGGTGTGAATGTGCGACCCAATAGCCTAACAATAGAAACATAAGGAAGTAGAAATATTAATTTATAATTTACTGAATGACTATCCATAGGTAGACTGTGTGATTATACTCACATGTGTGAGTGTATGGATAAAATAAGCATCTCTGAATATACGTCACATTTGCTGGAGGCTCCTCATTTCTAATAGTTGTATCTAATATTTGCTAGGAGGTTGCCAGGTATGAGGCAAGTACTAAGCTCTCCACATCAACGATCTGATCTAGCACTTCTAAAAACATGAGTGTAGATGCCAAAAGAATTTTAATTTTAAAGATGTGGAAATTAAGGTTTAGAGATGTTAAGTAGCTTGCTTATGATGCTCAGAAAGCAGTGGATCTAAGACTAGAGACCATACAGTTCATGTGTAGTCTTTGCATTGTGTGCGTGCGGGCTAAGTCGCTTCAGTCGTGTCTGACTCTGTGACCCCATGGTCCAAGGGATTCTCCAAGCAAGAGTGCTGGAGTGGGTTGCCATGCCCTCCTCCAGGGGATCTTCCTGACCCAGAGATCAAACCCACATCTTCTGCATTGCAGGCAGATTCTTTACCACTGAGCCACCGGGAAAGTCCAGTCTTTGCATCAGCTCTTATTCACTGGACACCATAACTAAAAAGTCTTCCATCTTCTCTCCTTCCACTAACATTGTCAAGATCTCATCCAGCAAAAGGGCTAACAGATCCTCAATGCTCTCTGCTCAGATGCACTGTACAACTCCAACCCCATGGTCTATAAAAACACAGTAATAGTTCATGCATAGTATTAAAGCACATACACACAACCACAACACCAAAGGGAAAGCAGAAAAGAGTGCCCACCTTCCAGTGTAATCTTGTCATATTATATGAATATTATATAATTATATATTATATTATGTCATTGTATATTATATATTAATGTAGTATTAATATGCAGATAATAAAGTTATGGTGTAGAAATACATGGACTGACGTGGAAAGATAATAATAGCTAACATTAAATGAGTGGTTCTCATGCACTAGGCACTGCAATATGAGCTTTTTTGTATTAACATATTTAATTCTCACAACTCTGTGCAGTAGATTCCATCATTATTCTGTTTATTTTAAAGATGAGGAAATTGAGGCACCAAGAGGTTATAAAACTTGTCCAAAGTACTGTTACTAATGGGCTTCCCTTGTGGCTCAGCTGGCAAAGAATCAGCCTGCAATGTGGGAGACCTGGGTTCAGTCCCTGGATTGGGAAGATCCCCTGGAGAAGGGAAAGGCTACCCACTCCAGTATTCTGGCCTGGAGAATTCCATGAACTGTATAGTCCATGGGGTCACAAAGAGTCAGACACAACTGAGCCACGTTCACTTTCACTTTCAAGCTAGTAACTGATCAAGTCAGTATTTGAAACAAGGTAGTCAGGCATTGGAGAAGGCAATGGCAGCCCACTCCAGTGTTCTTGCCTGGAGAATCCCCGGGACGGGGGAGCCTGGTGGGTTGCCATCTATGGGGTCACACAGAGTCGGACACGACTGAAGCGACTTAGCAGCAGCAGTCAGGGTGCAGAGCACGTAATGTTGACGCCACAGCATTCTGACTCTTAACAAAGTGTAAAAATCTTCATTACATACCATCATTAAAAGAAATCAGGTTACAGGTTAGTGTGTTTAGTATTTTGCCACATATCTATGTTTTAGACCACACGGGAAACTCTGGAAGTGTTTAGAATAAAATATTAACACTGGTTATCTCAGGGCAGTAGTTTGATATTTTGCTTTCTTATTTTTAAATAACTGTATGTTACGTTTTTTCTACAATAAACACGTTCATTTCTAAAAAGTATTTTAAGAATTTTTAAAGAAATGAGTGTCATTTCAGGGAAATTATCTGACAATTTGAAAATTTTTCTAACATTCTGGGGGGCTAAGAAAAGTAAATTTAGATGGCTACAAACCAAAAGGGATTCAAAAGCATCTACTTCATCATAAAATGCTCCCTGACAATTGTCCAAGAGTCAAGTCCCAAGCATTGTTTTAAGAGCATTCCCTTCTCCATGCACTGTAAGGAGGGTTTGCAAATTCACAGAACATAAGCATGGTTATTCCTCCTTGAAACTCATGCCACCTAGATTCTAATCAAGATGACTTGATCCCTCTGAACGCCCGACATCTGCGTGCTGGTAGCATTGTTGTGGTAGCTGTGATGTTATCCCTTTGCATCGAGAGTATTCTCTCCAATTTCCCCAAGCCATATGTTGCCTTGGAAACATCATGATTCTTATAGAGATCTAAGCAAAGGAAATAATAAAAATAATAAAATCTTACAGTTGAAGTCTATCTTTCATGCCACCAAGGCGCATTGCTAAACCTTTCCTCTAGATAAAAAGGCAGACAGAAAGAGTGGCGGCTCATACCATGTGTCACTCTGATAATTAACAATTAGAAAAAACACACTGATGGCTGCTCTCCAGATAATTCAGGTCAAAGTAGTTTTCCACCTGAATTAAGCGGATTGCCCAGGCCAACAATTTCATGAACAGGAAGATTTAGTCCCATCTCTAAAGACACTGGCATGAAAGAGGCCCCTGAGCTGGGAAGCAACAAAGCCTCTTGCCATTGCGGCATCAATTCACGTGAGATGAAGGTCTGACGTAATCCCAGGAACCTGCCCTTTGGAGCCACAGTTAGCGATCTTCTCTGTCAAGGGCCAGATAGCAAAAGTGGCTCAGCTTTGCAGGCCACGTGGTATTTGTCTCAACTACTCAGCTACCGCTGGGAGGTAAAAGCTTCCATAGATATTAAGGAAAGGAATGAGCATGGCTGTGTTCCAATAAAACTTTATTTCTAAAAACAAGTTGTCGGGGCTTCCCTGGCGGTTCAGTGAGAAAGAGTCCACCTGCCAATTCAGGAGACACAGGTCTGATTCCTGATCCGAGAGGACCCCACATCCGCAGGGCAGCTAAGTCCTGCACCACAACTATTGAGCCTGTGCTCTAGAGCCCAGGAGCCCCCAACTTCTGAGCCCACATGCTTCAGCTGGTGAAGCCCGTGTGCCCTAGCGCCTGTGCATCTCAGCAAGAGGCCATGCAATGAGCAGCTTGCGCACTGCAGCTAGAGAGTGACTCCTGCCAGACACAACTGCAGACAAGCCCTTGCAGCAACCAAGACCCAGTACAGCCAAAAACTAAATAAGGAAACAAAAGCAGGCGGTGGGCTGGGTTTGACCCACAGGCCATAGTTCGCAGACCCTTGCTCTAAAGTGTAGCCTGAGAATCTTCGAGTGTCTCTGCAAGAATCAAGGATCTCCACCCAGGAGAACTGGAAAGTTGCCCAAGTTGTTCTCAAACTCACTTGCTCTTAATAGACATGAGTTTCATTTCTTCAGTGAGTCAGGCTCTGGCTGACAACTTGTGAATCAGAAGTAGAAAAGCAAATCAAGTCATTTGACAGAAGAGGACATCCTAAGCCAGTAAACACAAAGCAAACTTCCTGGTAACAATGAGTGACATAAAGATGACAAATATAGGTAATGTTTTCCTTGGTGGGAGAGGGGATGAGGAGGTCAGGGAGGGTCCCTGAGGCAGGTGCTTCTGAACTCATATAGGAATGAAGAGAAGCAGCTGTAAATGCATCAGCCTGGGCAGAAAGCAGGCTAGCAGGTGGAGACATGGCAAACACAAAAAGCCCAGTGGCAGGAACAGGCTTCGTGGGTTTGAGGAACAGAAAGTCCTGTCTAGTTGGAACATAATGAACAGGGGAGAGTATGGTCTGAGATGAGGCTGAAGACGTGGTCCAGGGTGGAGGCAAGCAGGGCCTTCTGAACCACACGGCCTCACCCTGACCTCACCTTCTGCCACCATCCAGCAGTCCTGACTCTCACTGTAACCTCACCTGGGCACTCCCAGGCCTTGGGCCTTGCTCAGTTCCCCTGATTCCATCAGGTATGGCTAGTCCTGGAGGCATTTTAAAGGTAGATGGAAGAGGTCCCGCTTCCAAGGGGAAAAAAAAAGAGAAACTTTTCACTGGAGCCAACAGAAAACAGATTAAGGTAAATTCAGGCAACTAAGAGATTTTAGGCACCTGAGCAATCCTCTTAGCATCCTTCTTTCTTAAAATCAGTGCCCAAACCAAGAAGAATAAGAAGTTACTGGCTGGATACTTCAGGGCTATGTTCAAAAGCAAAAGAACTCCTTAACTTCTTTAAGTCTGTCAAGGACAATAATCTTCAAACTAGAAAACATAGACTACACATGTTTAGAAAGCCACTGAAACACAAGGCAATGAGAACGAGCTAGACAGTCTTAAGCTATTTTGGATGAATGAGCCAAGTCCACACCAATAAAACCAGGGTGGGAGGCATCTCTGGGACTAGTATGATAATGAACTAGAATCTGTGAGACCAAGAGAGTAGCCAGAAAAGGTAATAGTGCTCTTTTCAGAAAAGCTAAAGAGGCATATTTCAAAAGCTACAATCCGTGATCTGAATATCAGTCCCTAGAAAAATCCTATAAGGAATAAGCAAATAATAACATTTCATGAGCAAGAGGGAAATGGTGAGCATGACAACCAGCATGGGTTGCTAGAAACAAAGCTCACAGTTCAGTTGCTCAGTCGTGTCCCGACTCTTTGTGACCCCATGAATCGCAGCATGCCAGGCCTCCCTGTCCATCACCAACTCCTGGAGTTCACTCAGACTCCCATCCATCGAGTCAGTGATGCCATCCAGCCATCTCATCTTCGGTCGACCCCTTCTCCTCCTTATTTCCCTATCTTACAGATGAAGAAGGAAGATAAGGCTGAGAGGTGAAGATCTTAACCCCAGTCTCTTCACACTTAATGCCTCGCCCTTCCTATTCAGGTAGGCGGACAGTCCAAAGCTCCCTCCGCAGCAGCTCTTACTGGAGGCACACCGAACCACAAGAAAAAGCAGAAGTGTGAGGTTTCACAGAATTTAGGATCCGTTGGGGGAGTACCGAGCTACAAACAAAACCAGACTTGCATTGTGGCCAAGATAGGAAGATAGGAGGGGCCTGGAAAGGGAGGAAGCAAAGGAAGACAGACAAGCAAGAAAAAAAGCACACATGGGCCAAAGACCATACTCAGCTCTCACCCACACTATCCCTACCTCTATTCAAGCCCAAACGAGCCCTAGGACAAACCTCGAGACCATGGTTTTGGGTCCCCTGTCCCCTCCATGCAGTCCACGGAAAGTTCACTGGGGGAAAAACAAACAGCCTTTGAGCCTAACCAGCAAAGCAGAAGGCTGATGATCTCTTCAAAGTTTCGGATGGAAGTTTGTGTTTTGAGCTTTCTTCCAGTGGCTCCCACAGGCATGGGCAGATGCCCATAATGAAATGGCATCCTGGTGAATCTCCGGTTGAAGAAACAAAGCTTGTAGCAAAGCGACTATGAAATGGAACATTTCAGCCACAGAGGTATAAGAGAAAGTTGCTGCTGCTGCTGCTGCTAAGTCGCTTTAGTCGTGTCCAGCTCTTTGCGACCCCATGAATCGCTGCACGCCAGGCCTCCCTGTCCATCACCATCTCCCGAGTTCACTCAGAACCCATTCATTGAGTCAGTGATGGCATCCAGCCATCTCATCCTCGGTCGTCCCCTTCTCCTCCTGCCCCCAATCCTTCCCAGCATCAGAGTCTTTTCCAATGAGTCAACTCTTCGCATGAGGTGCCGAAGTACTGGAGTTTCAGCTTTAGCATCATTCCTTCCAAGAAATCCCACGGCTGATCTCCTTCAGAATGGACTGCTTGGATCTCCTTGCAGTCCAAGGGACTCTCAAGAGTCTTCTCCAACACCACAGCTCAAAAGCATCAATTCTTCCGCGCTCAGCTTTCTTCACAGTCCAACTCTCACATCCATACATGACTACTGGAAAAACCATAGCCTTGACTAGACGGACCTTAGTCGGCAAAGTAATGTCTCTGCTTTTGAATATGCTATTAGGTTGGTCATAACTTTTCTTCCAAGGAGTATGTGTCTTTTATTTTATGGCTGCAGTCACCATCTGCAGTGATTTTGGAGCCCCCCAAAATAAAGTCTGACACTGTTTCCACTGTTTCTCCATCTATTTCCCATGGAGTGATGGGACCATATGCCATGATCTTCGTTTTCTAAATGTTGAGCTTTAAGCCAACTTTTCACTCTCCTCTTTTACTTTTATCAAGAGGCTTTTTAGTTCCTCTTCACTTTCTGCCATAAGGGTGGTGTCATCTGCATATCTGAGGTTATTGATATTTCTCCCAGCAATCTTGATTTAGCTTGTGTGTCTTCCAGTCCGGCATTTCTCATGATGTACTCTGCATATAAGGTAAATAAGCCGGGTGACAATATACAGCCTTGACGTACTCCTTTTCCTATTTGGAACCAATAGGTTGTTCCATGTCCAGTTCTAACTGTTGCTTCCTGGCCTGCATACAGATTGCTCAGGAGGCAGGTCAGGTAGTCTGGTATTCTCATCTCTTCCAGAATTTTCCACAGTTTCTTGTGATCCACACAGTCAAAGGCTTTGGCATAGTAAATCAAGCAGAAATAGATGTTTTTCTGGAACTCTCTTGCTTTTTCCATGATCCAGTGGATGTTGGCAAGTTGATCTCTGGTTCCTCTGCCTTTTCGAAAACCAGCTTGAACATCAGGAAGTTCACGGTTCACGTATTGCTGAAGCCTAGCTTGGAGAATTTTGAGCATTCCTTTACTAGTATGTGAGATGAGTGAAATTGTGCAGTAGTTTGAGCATTCTTTGGCAATGCCTTTCTTTGGGATTGGAATGAAAACGGACCTTTTCAGTCCTGTGGCCACTGCTGAGTTTTCCAAATTTGCTGGCATATTGAGTGCAGCACTTCCACAGCATCATCTTTCAGGATTTGGAAATAGCTCTACTGGAATTCCATCACCTCCACTAGCTTTGTTTGTAGTGATGCTTTCTAAGGCCCACTTGACTTCACATTCCAGGATGTCTGGTTCTAGATGAGTGATCACACCATTGTCTTTCTTTGATAGGATGCTTACACTCAACAAATATTTATTACACAACAACTAAGTTCTCATACCAGGGCTAGGGCAGTAAACAAGACAGACCCAGTGTATGTGTACTCGTGTGGAGGTCTTTAGGAACATGCCACGGGCTCTCCCCGACCCTATTCTGTTCAGCATCACTAAGTAGGATGATGATATGAAAGGCATGACTATCAACCTATGCGTCACACGAAGGAGTCTAAACTGGGCTGAAGCTAATGAAAAGAAGATGAATACGAATAAATGTTTAACACTGCCCAACTCTAATAGCGCAGGCTGTTGACTTCTACTTAAAAGTTGTCAGTGGATCACAGACACATATCCTTTCCCTCTCAAGCAAAGAGAATGGGGAACAGAGCCATCAGTGAATGAGAGATTTCAGCAAATTTTAAGAAGAAAAACTTGTGAAAGAGTGATGAATGCTGTGGCTGGGCAGAGAAAGGCACAAATCAAAATGCTTGCAGCGACTTCCCTGATGGCCCAATGGTTAAGACTTTGCCTCCTGATGCAGGGAGTGCAGATTCAATACCTGGTCAGGAAACTAAGATCCCACATGCTTCGTGGCCAAAAAGCCAAAAACATACAACAGAAGCAATATTAAATTACAACAAAGTCAATTAAAAATTTAAAATAGTCCATATCAAAAAAAAATCTTAAAAAATAAAATGTTTGCAGAGGAGGCAAAGGCAAAAAGATTTCAGTTTGCCTTCCAGAACCTTGGAGACACCCAAGACTTGACCCCAAATGCCAAGGAGAAGGGTAGGGGGCAGTACAGAGCTTCAGGCCATCTGCATCGGAACACTGGGATCCCTAGTCTTTCTTTCCCGCCAGATAACGTGGAAGACCAGATGTGGCTCTAGTGGTAAAGAACCCGCCTGCCAACGAGAGAGACAGGAGATGCAGCTTCGATCCCTGGGTTGGGAAGATCCCCTGAAGAAGGAAATGGCAATCCACTTCAGTATTCTTGCCTTGGAAATCCCATGGACAGAGGAGCCTGGCGGGCTACAGGCCATAGGGTCACAAAGAGGCAGACACGACTGAAGTGACTTAGCATGCACGCAGAACACAGAACACCAGCAACTAGATAAGCACACAGCCCTCACACATCACCACCCTTCCCCGGGGAGGATATCAGGAGATTCTTCTCTAGATAATCTGAACGGTCCCAAAGAAAAGACTGTCACATTCTGATATTTGGCTTTTCCCCGTGTGTCGCCACCCATCCCATCACAGTAGTGAAATCTGCCAAAGGACAAACCCCTATATTCATACTCATACACAGAGACCCCCATCCACTTTTTAATCCTATTATTAGATAGGAATGGGCCACCCTACCAGGATCTCTGATGAAAATTATCAATGTGAAGAGAAGCCAAATTCAATCAATAGAAAAAAGAAAACATCAATATAACATAGGAAGTAAAGACTCAGTTAAAAAATAAAAAGTACAACCAGTCAGTTCCCTGAAAAAAAAAAAAAAAAGACCCTGCATACAAAAAAATAAGAGATTACAGAAACGAGATAATCATAAGATTTTGAAATTAAAAACATGCTAGTATACATAAATAAGAGATAGTCTACATAAATAAATGATAGAGTTGGAAGAAAAAAATTAAAGGATCTTATATGAGGTAGAAAAAAAGGGACTGAAAATATAGAGACAGAATATAAGATACAAAGCAGGAGGCCCAATATTCACCTGCTGAGGAATCCAGAAATGGAGAACAGAGAAAAAAAGAGAGGGAAGAAATATGAATGAATGAGTGAGTCTCCAGGCTGAAGGACCCACTGTGCGCCCAGCACAGTGAGTGACGAAAAGTTCTCATTAAGACTTCATGTGCTGAAATTCTGAACGCTAAGGATAAAGAGAAAACCCAAAATGGGTCAGAAAGAGAAAGAGATTACTTAGAAAATTCCAGCAGCAGACTGACACAGGACTTCTCAAGAATATAGTATACTACTACCACAGTGCTTCTCACAATATGGGGTGAAGGACTTTATTTCAACCTGTCATTGACCGCCACTTTTATAAAATCGAGGGGAAAAGAACGAGTAGGGAAAGAAATTCAAAAAAGACATATAAACTAAAATCCACCAACACCTATTACCAGCTTCAATAAATATATAAAGTTAAGTGGAAGTGAAGTCACTCAGTCGTGTCTGACTCTTTGCGACCCCATGGACTGGGGCCTGTCGAGCTCCTCCATCCATAGGATTCTCCAGGCAAGAATACTGGAGTGGGTTGCCATTTCTTTCTCCAGGGGTTCTTCCCGACCCAGGGATCGAACCCTGGTTTCCCGCATTGGAGGCAGACGCTTTAACCTCTGAGCCACCAGAGAAGCCCCAGTAAACATATAAAGATACAGTCAAATCAGTATAAATGTTTAGGAATGCTTACTCTCAATTTCTGCATTCATTTCATCCCAGATGAATGACAAATAATTTTCAGAACGACATTGGTTACACAGACCCCACTTTAAGTAGCAAAGCAGAAGAAATGCATTTAAGATCCGAGGTGTCAGCCCAGAAGTGAGCCCTAAGCTATCAGTCATGATGAGAGCAGAATAATGGAATATTGAGATTTATAAAAGTGAAGACAATTTGTCCCCCTGACTCCTTTCCCAGGAAGTACTATGAGATGTTCAAGCAAAATGAAACGAGCAAAGCAGAAGTTTAAGACAAGTCCAATCAAGAGGAATGAACCGAATGAGTCCCCGTTTCTCCATTCAACCTGGACCTCTGATGGGAGAGGGCCCCTTGTGACACACTCTTCCCTGTCTTTGAACAGGTATCTCCTCCAGCCTTTCACGTTTAAACCCATACGTGTATCCCTGCAACAGGGCTGACATATATGTGTACTCGTCAGAAAAACTACCACAGCCAGGCAAAGAAAGTGCCACAAAAATGAAAGACTTGGCTTCTCCCATGTCTTTGCTGGGCCTCTGCTATCTGCGTAAGTCCACCTAGGGCTTCCAGTGGGCCCCAGCCCTCCTGCTATAATCCTGGCTTCCCTTTGAGATTGTCAGAGGACATCCACAGAAAGGGACTAAGGTTCCCAGCTTGGAGTCTGCTCTCTTCTAAGGTCTGCTGAGGCCCGTTTCACTCTTTTCCTTCCATTCTTGGAGAACAATGAAAAACCTAAAATATTTGCATTCCATTCAAGTATCCCTGCTGCTAAAATCATTTTCTTGTGTGCTTTTTGAGCAAGAAGAGGGGAGGACCAAATTAATTCCTTGGCAACAAGGAATTGGATTAATTGTTAATTTAATCAAAAACTCTTCCTAGTCATTCAGAGCCTCTGCAGCCCATGAAAACAGCAGCCAAAAGAGACAGGAACACTGAGCTTGGTAGTCAAAACAATCAGGTACTTCTTAAGACATCGATTTTTATGACTGTGCCAGTGGCTGGAGGGGTAGCATAAGAATATGAGCAGGAGCTTTGGGGAGTCTGAGCTGTGCTTGAACCCCAGCTCTGCTATTGCCCACTGCATAACCTTAACCAAGGTACTTTGTCCCTTTGGTTCTCAGTTTCCCCATCTGTAAAATGAGGGTGATAATTATCTCATAAGGTCAGTGAGTGGCTGATTGACATGATGTCTGTAAAATCTTTACAGTGTTTGTCATATGGAAAATACCAAGTGTGGATGATGGTTTACTAGCGCCAAGCACTACTGCTACTCTATGAGTTATAAGTTTTCAGAAATCAGTTTTTCAGCTTTTTCAAAAGCTCTTTTTAAATATTTTCAACTAAATGTGTTCCATTTTCAGAAATACATACTAAAGAATAAAAGCTGTATGAAAACAATTATCTGTTAGAATGTTCACCATGCTGTTAGCTCTAACAGAAAAAAAGGAACCTGTATAAATTCCTAAATTTATTTTACAAATTGGTAAAATATATTATGATACACCAATAAAATGACTAATCACTCTTCCAAGTGGATGTCAAAGGAAAATGTTTAATGATGAAAATATGCGGAAGGAGCTGACATAGTGTAGCAAGTCAATTACCAGTTTATAAAGTATAATCTGTATTTATTTTGTTTAAAATGCTTTTTACCTCTGTGTATATAAACATATATATTATATATATATATCCACACATATATAAATATTTCTGGAATTCTGATCAGAGATGTTTTGAGCATGTATTTTCTCCTTTTGACTCTCTATATTTCAAATTTTCACCTTAAAAGGGAGGACTTCCCTGGTGGCGCAGTGGATAAGAATCTGCCTGCCAGTGTGGGGGACACAGGTTTGATCCCTTGTCGGGGAGATTCCCCAGGCCGTCGAGCAGCTAAGAAGGTGCGCTACGACTACTGAGCCGGAGCTGGAGGGTCTGCGTGCAGTAGCTGCTGAGCCTGCAGACTGCAGCTCCTAAAACCTGTGCGCCCCAGAGCCTGAGCTCCGCAGCAAGAGAAGCCACCACGATGAGAAGCCTGGGCTCTGCAGTGAGAAGTCCCTGCTCACTGCAACTAGAAAAAGCCCACACGAGGGACAAAGATCCAGTGCAACCAAAAATAAATAAGTAAAAATTAAAAGGTGAAGTCTGGCTTCTTTGGGGAAAACCCCAGCTGCTTGTCTTCCTACATCTCAGCACGTGGCTGCGGCTGAGAGGGGGCCTGCACCTACCTGAGTTCTCCAGTCCCTACCAAGTCTGCTTCACCCATGGGTGATATCTGTCTGGCCGCTGAAATATTTGAGTTTTCAACCTCTACCTTCAAGGCAGTGAGAAGGGAGCCTGGAGAGCCCCCAAATATTCCGTAAGCAACTGCCTTCTCTACTTGTGTTGGACTCCAGGCCTGATGCCAGGGTCTGTACCGGCAAAGAGTGCTGCCTCATGGATTGAGGGAACTTCCTCTCGCCTGACATCCACCCACTTAATTATCCTAGTTCTGAGAGGCCCAGTGATCAGTCAACTGCTGCAAAGTTAACGTTTGGGCCAAGACTTTTCTCCATCCTTCACCTCCGTGGGTGGTTAGAAGCTCTGATGCAAAAGAGTAACCACAGAATTTTATACAGCTCTGTGTAGTTCACAAAAGAAGGTGAAAGTCACTCAGTTGTGTCTGACTTTTTGCAACCCCCATGGGCCCATGGAATTTTCCAGGCCAGAATACTGGAATGGGTAGCCATTCCCTTCTCCAGGGGATCTTCCCAACCCATGGATCGAACCCAGGACTCTCACATTGCAGGCAGATTCTTTACCATCTGAGCCACCACGGAAGCCCCAGTTTGCAAAACTTTCTCTATCCAGGGTCTCCTCAATCTTCACAAGAGCCCTTGGTGGGGAGAAAGGTCATGCTATTTCCCCATCTTACAGATGAAGAAGGAAGATAAGGCTGAGAGGTGAAGATCTTAACCCCAGTCTCTTCACACTTAATGCCTCGCCCTTCCTATTCAGGTAGGCGGACAGTCCAAAGCTCCCTGCGCAGCAGCTCTTACTGGAGGCACACCGAACCACAAGAAAAAAGCAGAAGTGTGAGGTTTCACAGAATTTAGGATCTGTTGGGGGAGTACCGAGCTACAAACAAAACCAGACTTGCATTGTGGCCAAGATAGGAAGATAGGAGGGGCCTGGAAAGGGAGGAAGCAAAGGAAGACAGATAAGCAAGAAAAAAGCACACATGGGCCAAAGACCATACTCAGCTCTCACCCACACTATCCCTACCTCTATTCAAGCCCAAACGAGCCCTAGGACAAACCTCAAGACCATGGTTTTGGGTCCCCTGTCCCCTCCATGCAGTCCACGGAAAGTTCACCGGGGGAAAAACAAACAGCCTTTGAGCCTAACCAGCAAAGCAGAAGGCTGATGATCTCCTCCGAGTCAAAGGTTCTGATGGAAGTTTGTGTTTTGAGCTTTCTTCCAGAGGCCCCAACAAGGCATGAGCAGGTGCTCATAATGAAATGGCATCCTGGTGAATCTCCGGTTGAAGAAACAAAGCTTGTAGCAAAGCGACTATGAAATGGTACATTTCAGCCACAGAGGTAAAAGAGAAAGCTGCTGCTGCTGCTGTTGCTAAGTCGCTTCAGTCGTGTCCGACTCTGTGCAACCCCACAGACGGCAGCCCACCAGGCTCCCCCGTCGCTGGGATTCTCCAGGCAAGAACACTGGAGTGGGTTGCCATTTCCTTCTCCAATGCATGAAAGTGAAAAGTGAAAGTGAAGTCGCTCAGTTTTGTCCGACTCTTAGTGACCCCATGGACTGCAGCCCACCAAGGCTCCTCCATCCATGGGATTTTCCAGGCACAAGTACTAGAGTGGAGTGCCATTGCCTTCTCCAAAAGAGAAAGCACTAAACAGGAAATGAGAAGAATAATAACAAAATCCCTCAAAATAGCTTGACTTGGCTATGCTGGATTTATTTGCTTAACTCAACAAACACTTCCCCTGTGTGTCCACATGGGCGTCGTCTATGATGGTTACAGAGATGGAGACAAGGTCAGCCCTGCGCGGTCGCCATCGCAAGGATGTGTTCCTTCAGGTTGCTTCACGTGGCTAATCATATTTTTTTAACATTTCCTTTCCAAACCTTTCCAGTCTTCCATCAAAAAGTGGAGTCTATTTCTTCTCCCTTTGGGTCCAGAGGGGCCTTTGTGACAGGCTTGACAAGTAGAATCCTGCAGAACTGATACCACCCATTCTTGGGGGCAGGTCATAAAAACTCCTGTGACTCACTCCATCCTGCTTTTCCATCCCCTTTTGGCCCCTCACTCATGGGTTAGGGGAGGCAACGCCACCATGTTGTGACAAAACCCAAACTAGTCCTTGGGGACAGAGATCATGGAGAGGCCAGGTGCAGGGGAGCTGGGGCCCCTAGTCCATGGGGACAGAGGTCATGGAGAGGCCCACGTGGAGCAGAACTGAGGCCCCCAGCCTCAAGCCAGCCTCAGTTGGCAGATGTGGGAATGAGTAAGACTTCCAATGAGCACAACCCCAGCCTGCAAGTCTTCCAGCTGAGGTTCTGGTCACCGTGGAGCAGAAATAAGCCATCCTTAAGGTATCCTCTTTGAATTTATACATGAGCCCAATGAATGGTTGTATTATGCCACTATGACAAACCTAGACAGCATATTAAAAAGCAGAGACGCTACTTTGCTGACAAAGGTCTGTCTAGTCAAAGCTATGATTTTTCTTTCCAGTAGTTATGTATGGATGTCAGAGTTGGACCATGAGGAAAGCTGAGCACTGAAGAACAGATGCTTTTGAACTGTGGTGTTGAAGAAGATGCTTGAGAGTCCCTTGGACTGCAAGGAGATCAAACCAGTCAATCCTCAAGGAAATCAACCCTGAATATTCATTAGAAGGACTGGTGCTGAAGCGCCAATACTTTGGCCACCTGATGCAAAGAACTAACTCATTGGAAATGACCCTGATGCTGGGAAGGATTGAAGGCAGGAGGAGAAGGGGACGACAGAGAATGAGACAGTTGGATGGCATCACTGACTCTGTGGACATGAGTTTGAGCAAGCTCCGGGAGTTGGTGATAGACAGGGAAGCCTGGCACGCTGCAGTCCATGGGTCGAAAAGAGTCAGACATGACTGAGCGACTGAACTGAACTATGTTTTAGAGAAATTTGTTATAGTCATAATAACTGGAATAACTTAGTCTCCTGAGCAGAATTTGGGTTTTTAGAGCCAGGCAGACCTCTTTTTAAATCCCCACTCTGCCCTTTCCCAGTTGTGAGAAGCTGCCAATTACTTAATCAGTCTGAGCCTCACTTTTCCTCTCTGTAGAATGGGAATAACATCCACCTCACATGGATGCTTTGAGGCATAAATGCTCCCATGTGTATATAAAGCAACTATTGCAGTACCGTGGGAAAAAGGAAATTGCTGTGAGCAGATTGGGCATAGGGGTCACTATGGGGGCTCGATGGAGGAGAAAATGGCTACCCACTCCAGTTTTCTTGCCTGGAGAATCCCAAGGACAGAGGAGCACAGAGAGTAGCTGAGTCAGACACAACTGAGTGACTCAGCAACAGCAGCAGTATGGGGGCTAAAGGTGTCTGAGGAGCATTTTCGAAAGAGATGAGATGTGCATGGCCCTCAATAGTTGGGACTTAGGAGAGAAAATACGAAGCTTCCATGTGGACCCAGAAACTGACCTCTCTGGAGCACCCCCAGTGTGAGCCAGGTCTGGATGGGCCTGCCTGGGTGCCTGCCGCCACATCCCTGCAACCTCGATCCGGTGGCTACCTGACAGTCATCCGGAGCTTCGGCTTCTCTCTGGAAACAATTCTGGCCTAAGCCAGGGGAACAGGAATTTAGATGGCCCACTTGCAGCCTACTCTGTCCGGCCTCTGCAGTAGACAGCTAATAAAGGCAGATGCTGAGAATCCTGAAAAATCCCTGGCAACTGCGTAGTGCTTCTCCACATCCCTGCCCTCCCGCTTGCTCCTACCCTGAGTTTTGTCCCACTTTTATCTCAGTACCTGCTCTTCGCATTTGTAGAAGGATCTCAGTTTCCCCAGCTTGAACTTAAACACTCTCTGAGGACTCTGGTTCCTTCCCATTTCCTGGTTCTTTCTGCTCAGCCCCCACTCAACACATGCCTAACCATACTAATAAAGAGTAGCTACCATTGGTGGTACCACGGGCTTCCCTGGTGGCTCAGAGGTTAAAGCGTCTGCCTCCAATGCGGGAGACTCGGGTTCAATCCCTGGGTCGGGAAGATCCCCAGGAGAAGGAAATGGCAATCCACTCCAGTATTCTTGCCTGGAGAATCCCATGGATGGAGAAGCCTAGCAAGTTACAGTCCACAGGGTCACAAAGAGTCAGACACGACTGAGCGACTTCACCTCACCTCACCTCACCTCACCATTGGTGGACCTTCCATGCCAGGCCCTTCCTCACATTATCCCATGGAAACCTCCAACAATCCTCCGACGCTGGTACCATTGGTCCCATTTAAGATGAAATACATGCCACTTGGAGAAATCAAATCATTAGTCCAAGAGCACAAACCCACTTTACCAACAAACTAGTAGTCAAGGCTCTGGGACCCCTAAGGTCTGCATATTCTTCGCCTTGACACCAGTCTTGGCCTTTGGGGCATGCACACACCCACCCCACAGCCTGCGGTTGCATCAGGTCATTCCCCACTGCCTCCCTCTTCCTTCTATCCTGAAGTCCTTCCCTGAGATTCCACAGGCAGCTGCCTGGACACAGATCTCTCCACTGCTGCCTGGTCCCCACCCAGCAGGCAGGGCAACCCTCTCCCCCAATAGCCAGGCTACCTGGGATGAGGCAGGTCCCGGAAGTGGATTGACTAAAGGTGATGGGAAGAAGGTGGGTTGGGATAAGGAACAGAGGATGTAAAGGCAGTTCCTGAGGGCGCTTTCCCAGCCCTGGCATTCCCTGGGAAGTCACTATGGGGCTCCCATAGTCAGGCCAACCCACGGGTGAGGCTCCAGCCAAGAAACTCTCAGAACCACATTTCCTGGGGTGGAGAATGACAGTCTGCCTGTCTCTCCAGACGTCCATCTCATTTACTGCCACCAGCTACCAAAGCAGTTGTCAAGCTTTTTATTGGAAACTGTCCCCCTCATCTAACTAAGCTGAAAGGAAATTACCTCCAACCATCAACAATCTGGGTCAACTTGACACAGTCAACTCGGTAGGTGCTCAGAAATTATTCGATCGGATGCATGGATGAACACCCTGAACTGTAAGCTTCATGAGGACGGACTCCAAGTCCACTTTGCCCACCACTGTACTCATAGTTGGAGGATAGGGATTATTATAATCCCAGAGTGAGCACCTAGTCTCAGGAGTGGCAAAAGGAAGGGGCAGATGAAAAAGACCCGAGAAGAAAAAAACGGATGGACCAGATGACAGATTTGGTATGGAAGGTGGAGGGAGGAGAAAAAGGACAGGCTGTTCCTGAGTTCAGAACCTGGGACACCAGAAGGTGCAGGAGGCTCTGGCCCACCAGGTAGCAGAGGATGGGAGATGCTGACTGGAGGGTCCCAGCGTGAGAGCTCAGCTCGTGGTTGTGGTAGGAGGGCAGGAAAGGCATGCTGAGCCTGAGAGACCAGAAGGATGGCCACAGGAAACTGTCCAGCAGGTAGCTGGTGAGACAGAAGCCATCCTTCAGTGAGTCACCTGCAGAAGTGATCACTGAGGCTTGGGGAGGCAAGAGGTGGGGAGGAAGTCACCGGGGAGGAGGTGGAACACCAAGGAGCAAGCTTTCTGGCCAAGAGAGCACCCCATTCAGCTAAGGGAAGGGCCTCCCCTGTGAGTGCCTGGTCTGGCATGATGCATTTGAAGGCAGTCCACCCGCCCCAGGGGTGTAGGGTTTCCCACTAAAGCTACAGGGACACCAAGACCACAGGAGTGAGATCAGGGAGTAGAGGGAGAGCTGGAAAGCCAGTCAAATCATAAAAGACAAAATCCAGATCAAAACAGATGAGGCCAGGACTCTGGGTTCATAGAAGGGAAGGGAAGGCAAGAGAGCCAGCTCAGGGAATGAGAAGGCAGCAAGGGAAGGGCTGGCTGATCACCCAGGAGAGAGAGGCTCACAACACAAGAACAGGCATGTGGGCTCCACAGGAAGAGCCTGGATCAGGGAGATAAACCAGAGGGAGGGGGATGCAGATTTCAGTGCAGCAGCAAATATTTTTTCATATCCAAAGATGTGACAGAGTAACTGGAAAGGTATATATTTCCCATCAATGGGGTTATTTGACCCCAGGCTGGATGCCTCCTGGAAGGGACATGCAGAGCACACAGAAGCTTCACCTGGGCACTGGACCGAAGAATCTTTAGGGTCCATTCCACCCTGAGACACCAATTCTCACCAACAACCCTTTACAACCCCATGGACTGTAGCCCGCCAGGCTCCTCTGTCATTCGAATTCTCCAGGCAAGAATACTGGAGTAGCATTTCCCTTCTCCATGGACATCCATGGAATTCCCCAGGCCAGAATACTGGAGTGGGTAGCCTCTCCCTTCTCCAGGGGATCTTCCCAACCCAGGGATCGAACTGAGGTCTCCCACATTGCAGGCAGATTCTTTACCATCTGAGCCACCAGGGAAGCCCCTCTTCAGCCTGTCACCCTTCACTAATATTCAGCACTACCTTACCACCAGCTGAGATTTTCTTCTCCGTTTACTAGTTCATAGCTTCTTCCCCCATATTATCTTCATTTACTGCATAAGAAACTGTCCCCAAACTCAGCAGCTTAAGAACAGCATTTACTATCTCAGTTTCTGTGGCTCGAGAATCCAGGGGCAGCAGGGTCCTCTGGCTCTAAGCTTCACTGGCTGCAATCAAGGTGTTGGCTGGGGCTGCAGACCCCTCAAGGCTCAATAGAGTGGGTCCACTTTCTGGCTCCAGTATGCGGTTGCTGGCAGGGCTGCGTTCCTCCCAGTGAGAGACTGAGGTCTCAGCTTCTCAGAAGCTGCTAGCTGGAGTCCACCCTCATTTCCTGCAGTGGAGGTCTCTCCATAGAGCATCTCATGGCCTTGACAACTCCCTTCACTGGAGTGAGCAAGAGAGAGAGCAACTGAGACTGAGAGCGCTAGCAAGACGGAAGTCAGTCTTTTGTGACCTAATCAGGAGTGACATCCCAACACTCTGGCTGTGCTCTCTTTCTCAAAGTGAGTTGTAGGCCAGCCACACTGAAGAAGAGCCAGGCATCACACAGGGCTGGGGGCAGCAGGGGCCACAGCTGCCGCCCCAGAGCGAAGGGCCGTGACAGCAAGCGCTGCGGCCGCTCGGTTCACCTCCCTACCCTAGGGACGGACGCACAGTAGATACTCAGCGTATATACTGAATGAATGAGCAAGGTACACTCCAAGCTCTGTGCACTCCCAGCACTGCACTGTAGAATGCATACTCATTAAAGGAATGGATGAATGATCTGAACGTCCCTTGGTGAACACTCAACACTATCACTATTAAAAATAAATTTAATAGATTGAGTGGCTTAGAGGGTACCATGAACAATTAAGATTTTTCAGTCCTAATTGCCCATAAGTCCTGTTTCCTAACCACATGTCCATGAGGCCATCTTGAAGATGCTTAAATAACCTAGGCATCTCTCCGGAAGATACACGGCAAGAGAGTCCATTGCTGGTAGAGAAGGGACAGAAGGCTGACCTTGATCCTCTTGCCAGTTCGGGGAGGGGCTCAGGAGAGTTTAAATCTGCATAATTCTTTCCTCCTCACTGAACGCCCCTCACAGCCAGGGCTGATCTCCTGGAGATGCTTTTCCAAATGACAAGTATGTTGTCAACCAGATCAGATCCATCCACGAGGCTCACTATTAAATCACAAAGAACACCCCAAATGAGCAACTTTGGGGACCTGCAGGAGGAGGCTGGTAAGAACACGTTCTCCCCGCCCCCGCCATGGCTGTTAATTATGAAGGGAGCCTCAATAAATTATATTGAAAACAGATGATCGACTTGAGTTGTGTTTACTAAAGAAATAACCAATGGCATGATGCCAGCACGGATGAATCTCACAGTAATCAGTGTATTTGTTTAGCCCAAAAAAATGCCTGTCTGGGCTTCTCTTTAAGCCTGATAAACTCATTATGCTACGTTCCAGCCTCCACAGAACTAAGGCTTTTCTACATGTTAATTCATTTTAGTAAATAATTATACTGTTTGAAGGAATGCATGTCTCTATCATTGGATAATTGGGAGGGTTACTCCATGTGATTAATAGGAATCATAAACAAATACTAAGAATATAATAAAGAGAGTCAGTAGGGAGGCAGGAAAGAGTTTCCTATAATCCACCCCCTCTCTCCTTCTCCTTTCAGTTAGGGACTCCGGACTAGGAATAGGAGAGATTGCCTCTCTTTTCTGCCCAGGACCCAATTCTGATACATAGCACACCTCTCTTTGGAGCTTTGAAACATGCGTGTGTGTGTGTGTGTGTGTGTGTGTGTGCATCTGTGTGTGTAGGTAAAAGTAAAGAAATGGAGAAATTGAGAGAGGAATTGGAGAGAAAGAAAAAGACGGAAGCAAGAATTTGAAGGACGGGTTCTTCCAGGCCAGAGGCTCCCATCTGAATCCCAGTCTGTCTTTTCCAGGTTGACCAGTGATGTTTTCACCAATCCTCAGCGAAATGATATCTATCAAAACAATGCAGTAGCTTTCCTGAGCCAAAATGCACCCCAATTTTTAAAAATTCTAAGATCATCTTTCACACAACTGGAATGTTCAAAACATCCTTTTGTGAAATAATGACCACTGGTCATGTTGTTCTCCCTCTCTGTACCTAGAAAATGAACAACTGGCCAACTCTAACATTTTGGGGCATTTTTCGTTTAGAAATTGACCAGTCTGTGAAACTCCAAAGTCCTAGAACCTCTGCTTTAAATCAGAGCCCTTCAGCCTGGAGTCTTCCAACTCTGATTTTTCTGGGCTACTTCCTTGTTTATTAAGTAGTGAAACTGATTAACCTATATATTAACCCAGCAGTTCAAAAATATCACTTGAGCACTGCTCTGTGCTATTCTTAGCCCTGATGATAAAGGATATGGTGTGTTCTAATAAATAATGAATAATTTAGTTGAAGGAGCTTTGCTGTGCGCGACTGAGGCCATGACTGCAGTGCCTGGTTCAGTGAAGTGTCTGCTGACTGAGGAAGGAATGGTTGCGAGGTAATAGATATAAAGGCCCCTGATATATTTCACTATTGTTGTTGTCATTGATTTCTGCCAGGAAATGGAACTTTTGGCCCCACCAGGGCCAGATGGGGAGCCCTACAGTGCCTACAGGGAGCCACGTGAACTGACACCCCACTATCACTCCAGACCTGCTGGCCACTGGGGGCACCCTGGCTTCCCCTGCCTGCAGCCCCTAAACCCCTGCTCCCTGATCCCAGCCCTCTCACCCCTGACCTTTCTCAGCCCTGCTGCCCTCACCTGCTGTGGTCTCTGGGTCCACTATCCAAGCTCAGGGTTCTTCCTCCACTGTCTCTACCCACTAGAATCTTCTTCCGGGACCAGAACACATTGGTTTGGACAAAGGATGTGCAGGTTGGGGCTGCCTCTTGCCGTGCATGCCTCACTCCCAGGGACCCAGTGAACCTAGTGAAGCACAGTCCTGAGGCCTGGCAGGCACCAGAGAGCTGGGCCAGGGACCACTCTTCTCTTAGAAGCTTAAAGTTACCGCCTTGAAGCTGCAGAGGAGGAAAAGCTTCCAGATGCATTCTTTCACTCAGTAGATTAATTTGTTTCTGATATACACCAGTCTTGGTGTGAGGCACCAGGCATATTGCAATGAACAAGGAAGTGAAATACCTGCCCCCATGATGCTTGATTTCTGATAGACAGATACAAACACATAAATGATATATTGCCAGGGACTGAGAAGTGTTATGAAGACAAAGCAGAACAGAGAGTAAGGTGGTAGAGAGGGCCTCTCTGGGAGGTAATATTTGAGGCAGAAAGGCATTCCAGGCAGAGAGAACAGCAGGTGCAAAGGCCCTGAGGCCCAAGCACACTGGAATGTTTTAGAAATGACAGTAGTAAGACCTGGATGGCTGCACATTGGCAAGAGCAAGGAAAATGGACCACCAGTTCACGTGGCCCTGGTGGACAACTTTGAGGGCTGTGGATTTATTCTGAGTATTTAGGGAATCAATAAGAAATTTTCTGATAAATCAAAAGCAAGGAAGGCAGGAGCTGAAGCCTGGCCTGACCAACCAACCGCAGAGTCATAAAAGAGGCATCCTGTCTTCAGAGAATTCCTTCCAGGCTTTTCTTTTTCCTGTAATCTCCAGCCCCCACCTGACACCCTTCTCACCCACCCTGGTAAGGTCTCTTGTGGCCTCTCATTCCCATTGCTCATGGGGTCACTGACTCATCAGCAACAATGCTAGAAGTAGGGGATGGCCATCACCTGCCAAGCACCAAGCCATATCTGAGATTGGGTGCTCAGATAAACATAATCAAATGAAAGCCTGGTTTGGTAGAGACAGTACCAGACACAGGATCACAGGAGCTGGTTCTAGTTCAGCTTTGCCATTCAATGCCTGTGTAACCTTGCACAGGTCACCTAATCTCTCTGGGCTGTCTTTATCTTTTAATTAATTTTTAATGGAGTATAGCTGCTTTACAGTGTTGTGCTCATTTCTGCTGTATAGCAAAGTGAATCAGTTAGACATATAGACGCTCTTTTTAGGTTCTCTTCCTATATAGGTCACCGCTGCTGCTGCTGCTAAGTCGCTTCAGTCGTGTCCGACTCTGTGCGACCCCATAGACGGCAGCCCACCAGGCTCCCCCCGTCCCTGGGATTCTCCAGGCAAGAGCACTGGAGTGGGTTGCCATTTCCTTCTCCAATGCATGGAAGTGAAAAGTGAAAGTGAAGTCGCTCAGTCGTGTCCAGCTCTTAGCGACCCCATGGACTGCAGCCTACCAGGCTCCTCTGTCCATGGGATTTTCCAGGCAAGAGTACTGAAGTGGGGTGTCATTGCCTTTTCCGATATAGATCACTACACAGAGTATTGAATACAGTTCCCTGTGGGTCTTTGTCTTTAAATGGCAACTGTAACCAGTGCTCTGCTCACCTAATGTGGGGGAGGATCCCACAGAACAGTGCTTCAGGTAAACTATCGAGCAATGTATACATGTCAGCTCCTCATTATGATCATTCAGCACTGAGCCTGCCTATAGGATCTTGCCCTGGCAGGTAAGTGCCTACATATCATCCTCCCTGACTTCCCTGGGTCCTGGGCCCAGGACTGTCTCACCTCCATTCACTCCTCCAAACTCCCCAGACCTCACTGTATCTCAGCTTCTAGGAAATAGTGACCTTTGAGATCCCAAAGGTCACAGGGAACATCTGTGACATGTGAGGGTGCTGCTGAGTGTCTCACACATCGAGCGGTGTGCTAGGACCCCCTCCAGATACTCACCCCAACAACCGTATCCACAGCCTTACCCGCACACTCTTCCCACCCACACACACACATGCACACAGAGGCAAGTGAGCCCTTGATCACACCCCTATCCTCTGCTTAGCTGATCCATGCAGTGGGGATGATGGAGAAGCATTTCCTCTTCTCATTCAGTCAGTCAGTCATCAAGCATTTGCTTAGAGCTCAGCCAGGCTCCATGCTAGGCCCTGAGGCTCCATCAGAGCAGCATGCAGGTCTGGCCCTGGGCTATGGGGCACTTACTCAGATGTACTAGCCTTACAGCTGTGGTCAGCTTATCAGCACCCAGAAATCCTGACTGTGTGCATCCAAGGGGCCAGGGTTGGCTGGCGCTCCTCTGAGGAAATGTCTGGGTCCCCGCTCCTGAAGACCACATTTGCTGTTCTGTGGAGTGGACCATGGGACAAATCGCCTTTCTCCATAGAAGTGCCCACCCCTGCCGCCCGGCAGCAGACAGCAAGCCAGATGACCAGGGATTCCGTCCTGGCTGTGCCATGCCAGGTTGGCTCGTAACCCTGGGCACATGCCTTCCACCCTCTGGGTCTCAGGCCCCCCCGCCTGCCACAGGAAGGACAGCAGGAGCCAAGCCTAAACCTTCCGTTCTCCCTGAACCATCCTCATGACTTGCGCCCGCATACCCTCCCACCTTCAGCTCCCTTAATGTTATCTGACAGTTACAAATACAGTGCTTAGTATCAGCTGGAAAATGTTCTAAGTGCTTTAGAAGTATTCACTCATGTAACCATCTCAACACCCTTATGAAACGGCTCCTATTTTGCAGATAAGGACGCTGCTCCACAGTGAAGATCTCCGCCCATCGCTCCTCAAGCAGGAAGGGTGGATCTAGGAATCCCATCCTAGAAATCTGGCTTTGGAGTTCACTTTCTTAACCATTACGGTTTGCTGCTCCTCTGAATATTTTTTTTTTTAACCAATTCACTTTTATGTCAACTCCTTTTTTAAAAACTTGGTATCATGGCTACCAATTGAAAAGCTATATGACTCGCCATAAGTAGGAGAGACGTTAAAATGCATGGTTATTACGCTTAAAATACAATATTTCCTACAATGAGGTGTCGCCTCACAGCAGTCAGAATGGCCATCATTAAAAAGTCTACAAATGGACTCCCCTGGTGGTCCAGTGGTTAAGATTCCCCCTGCAGGGGATGTGGGTTCTAATTCTGGTTGGGGAACTAATCAGGACTAACTGTTACATGCTGTGTCATGCAGCCAAGAATAAAGATCTACAAATAATAGATGCTGCAGAGGGTATGGAGAAAAGGGAATCCTCCTACACTGTTGATATGAGTGGGAACTGGTGCAGCCTCTATGGAGAACAGTAGGTAGATTCCTTAAGAAACTAACAATAAAGGTGCCACGTGATTCAGAAATCCCATTCCTGGGCATATATCCAGAAAAGCCTCTAACTCAAAAAGACACATGCACCCAGTGTTCATGGCAGCATTATTTACAACAGCCAAGCCACGGAAGCAACCCAAATGACCATCAACAGATGAAGAGGTAAAGAATGTGGCACATATGTTATATACATACATGTCTATGTACAATGGAATATTGCTCAACCACAGGAAAGAATGAAATAATGCCCTTTGCAGCAACATGGACGAACCTAGAAATGATCATACTAAGTGAAAGAAGTCAAACAGAGAAAGACAAATACCATATAATATCACTTATACAGCTGCTGCTGCTGCTAAATTGCTTCAGTCGTGTCTGACTCTGTGCAACCCCATAGACGGCGGCCCACCAGGATCCCCCGCCCCTTGGATTCTCCAGGCAAGAACACTGGAGTGGGTTGCCATTTCCTTCTCCAATGCATGGAAGTGAAAACTGACAGTGAAGTCGCTCAGTCATGTCTGACTCTTAGCGACTCCGTGGACTGCAGCCCACCAGGCTCTTCCGTCCATGGGATTTTCCAGGCAAGAGTACTGGAGTGGGGGTGCCATCGCCTTCTCCCACTTATACAGCACATAGTATCTAAATATGACGAAAATGAACTTACTTACAAAACAGAAACAGACTCATGGACATAGAAAACAAACTTATGGTTATCAAAGGGGAAAATGGAGGCGAGGGAGGGAGGGAACGGTGAGGGATCGGCAGATGCAAGCTATTGTAATATGTAAGATGTGAAGCTATAAAATAAACAAGGACCTGTTGATTAACACAGGGAACTATATTCAGTATGTTGTAATAAACTTTAATGGAAAAGAACATGAAAACAAATGTACATGCATATATACAAATGTAAGGTTTTCCCAGTGGCTCAGAGGTAAAGAATCAGCCTGCAATGCAGGAGCCACAGGAGACATGGGTTTGATCCCTGGGTCAGGAAGATCGCCTGGAGGAGAGCATGGCAACCCACTCCAGTCTTCTTGCCTGGAGGGTCCCACGGACAGAGGGGCCAAGCAGGCTACAGTCCAGAGAGTCACAGAGAGTCAGATATGACTGAAGCAACTGAGCATGCATGCACACATTTGCACGTATATAAATGTATCATCCAATCACTTTGCTGTATACTGGAAACTAACACAATGTTGTAAATTAATGATACTTCAATTTTTAAAAAACTCAGTGTTTCTCCATGTGA
Source organism: Nanger dama (assembly GCA_917880005.1). Lineage (NCBI taxonomy): Eukaryota > Metazoa > Chordata > Mammalia > Artiodactyla > Bovidae > Nanger > Nanger dama. Next base: position 1,519,063 of record CAKJTW010000085.1, on the reverse strand, counting down.
CTCCTATGATCATCTCTCACACCACCAGGGGACACGCAGACACACCTAGGAGGGGACATGCTAATGGCCTTCCAGCCCCATTACACTGGGATCTCTGTCACTTCGATTCACTGCTTGCTTCCCCAGGAGGAGGGCTTGAGGCAGCCTTTCCTCTCCAGCCCTCCTCTCCCACCTACCGGATTCCACTCAGTCGCACACCGTCTGAGGACTTCCAGGGACTTTGGAGCTTTGATGACTCACCTGCCTCCTCCCCCCGTGGGTGAAGCTCCCACTCAGGGTTTGGTGATGCCCCAGCCCTCAGCTCCTTTTGGACTCTGCTTTCTCAAAAGACAAACCACTGGAGATGTGCCCAACCTCCTGCCAGAGTAGTGGACAATTTGCAATTGTCCCTGGTCCACAGGGGCCCTTCAGGGAACGCCAGCCCTGGGTACAGGTGCTGGGGTAGGCGAGAGTGGGTGCTAGCATTGCTACCCTGCCAGAAAGGAGTTTTTAGGATAGTGGGCGTAAACCACACCTCTGCAGCTGCATCGCATTGCAGACCGGGTGTTTCCCCACCACACATCCCCCTGCCCTGCACCAGGCCCTTCATTATAAAACCAAGGATTGTCTTGTATTGACAGTGGAAGGAAAGACAGGTGGGGAATGGATGGCATGGCACGAAATGGTCCCCTACTGAACAGTTTTCTTGGAGTACAAATTCATGCAGGGATGATGTAATTGCTTGGGGAACCAAATTCTGCAAATGCCAGTGAGCAGGGAGCTGGGAGCTTGTGGTGCCCACTTGAGCCTTGATCACAGCATGTGGCAGAATCACAGAGGTGAGAGAAGCTGAACTGAGACTCCCAAATAAAGTTTGAACCCTGCCTTTAACTCCTCGGACAAGTGAGTGTGTGACCTTGGGTACAGTCATTTATCCTCTTTGGGCCTCTGTTTCTTCATCTTAGAAGCGAGGATCATATCCTGGGCTTGTCCAGCACAAAGGGCCATTGTTGGGGCCAAATGAGATGGCAGCTGTGAATGTGCCCCAGAAGCAGTGAGGCTCCCCGTGGAAGAGGGAGTCTGAGATGACGAACCACCATCCCCTGGTGACACCTGCCATCGCGGCAAGGATGCCTGGCCTCAGGTTCACCCTCTGAAAGTGAAGACATGGTCCTGCCCACCTCAGAGTCTGTAGTAATTTGTCAAAAGGGGCATCATTTGACCTGTAAGATAATCAGAATTCTCAGGAGGGCAGGCAGGGACATGAATTCTTGACATAAGCAGAATTCAACACACTTTGAAATGCCTTATTTTGTTCTGGAATGAAAGAGAGGTTCGATTCCCATTATAACTTCCCATGATTTTATCAAGTGAAATTTGACTTGTCAGGGATGGTGGGGGCACAGCTGTCATTCAGTCGCTCAGTCGTGTCTGACTCTTTGCGTCAACCCCATGGACTGCAGCACACCAGGCTTCCCTGTCCTTCACTATCTCCCAGAGTTTGCTCAAACTCATGTCCATTGAATCCATGATGCCATCCAACCATCTCATCCTCTATCCCCACTTCTCCTCCTGCCCTCAATCTTTCCCAGCAGGGGGCATAGAGACAACTTTAAATCAAATTTCAACAGGTGGCAGATATATGGGTTAAGTTAAGCTTCCAAGCTGGAGAACTGTTTGCCCTGGTTTGGGTTTAGGATCTGTTACATTCAGGGTTTCCTAGCCTTTTGTAATGGCGTTTGAGCAAGAGACACTTGTCATACTACACTTTTCTAGTATATGCAGTCAGCATCCATTTGATAGATGACTTTCAGATTTGGCTATGATGACTAAGAAAATAAGCTGCAGAGCCATTCACCCAGACACACAGGGCAAGCACTCACCCACTGCTTCATTCATTCACCCACCCATTCATTCATTCATTCACAAACATTTATTAAACCCCCACTGTGCCAGCATTCCCCTAATGCTAGGAAAGTGAGAATAAGACTTAGTGTCTGATCTCACAGTCAGGTGAGAAACACGCCTGTAGTGAAATTAGTGAAATATATTACAACCTAGCATGTCAGGAGAGATGGTCAAGGCCTACGCACAAAGCAGGACAAAGAATCAAAGCAGCGGTGCAGTCCAGAAAGTCTTCATGGAGGAGGGGGCCCCTAGTCTGTATCATGAAAGATAAGTTGAGGTTCACCAGCTAAACGACACTAACTACACTGTGATTCTCATTTACCAGTGTGTTTATTTCTGCCCAAGTGCATGTGTGTGTACGCCCCAGTGTACACAGAGTACTAGGATATCCACACAGTGAGGTGAGAGGACCTGGTCTCACTGCTACATCCCTGAGAACCTAGAACGATGAATGGCATGTAATTTGTCAAATGAATTATAGGACTATTACCGTCAAAGAGCACAGCATGTGCAAAGCGCTCACTTAGAGGAATTAAGTTAAAGAGGACAAAGAAGGTGGTGTCCATTGACGCTGGAAGAGAAATCCTGTGGGCTGGCTCGGGAATGGGCAGCTGCTCAGGCCACTGGGGAGGGGGTTTGCCAAGGAGGAAGTTATCTGACAATCAACAGGAAGACACAGCTGAGACTTTTAAGTGGCCATATTTTTTGGAAGGGTTCAGATCTTCCACTCCACCCTATCCCCCATCCCCTCCCCACACACAATTTTTGCACGAAATTTGCCTGGAAACTGGCAGACAGAGCAGGCTGGCACCATCCATAGGGCAAATGCATTAACCAGACAGTAAGAAAAACACTGTAGAAAAAGGGTGGGTGAACACCACCCATAAACCTTCCTCCCCTGACAAGCCAAGGCCCCGGATGGGCTAGGGTGACAGGTGCAGAGCCTAGAAGGCCACTCTCACAGAGCCGCCACTTGGAAGGCAGTGATAGGAACAAATAATGCTCATTTCCAATTCCAGGGGCTTAGGGTGGGGGATCTCGAGACAATCGAAGAGCCATGACTTGGAAGCGAAGTGAGAAGTGTACACCTTAACGCCACATTTATCACTTATTCCTGAGCCAGAGAGGTAATCGGGGCCTTGGGTCTGCAAGTATCAAATGGCAAAGAAACGTCTGACCTTGCCAAAGATATGGACTGTGTCACGAGAACGTGTCAGCCATGGCAAACTCGGTTTGTGAAGGATCAGAGCGGGAGCAAAGGAGGGAAGTTAATTCTCCAAGAGAGATGCTAGTGCAGACAGTATGCACCACAGCCGGTCGGCCAGGTGGCTGCACATAAAAAGATGGGGCCTGCCTAAGTGTTTAAAGTGTAGAACAACTCCCAAGGAAGATGCATTTATCACAGCTTCAAGACAGACGTCAGAAAAAGGTGCGCACACGAGGGAAGAGAGAAGTGAGATTCTGCTCACAAAGGCAGGCAGAGGAGCCTCCAGCCAGAAAACAAGCCCGTGCAAATACAGTGGCTGAACACCATGTATTGGGTAGAAATGAGAGAGGTAACACTCAGAAGAGGTAAAACATCAAGCAATGGGGTCAAGGTGAATGTGTAGACTTAACAGGTTGCAAAGATGCACCCATTAAGTGAATTAGGTCCCCTAAACCACACCTCTTCCTTTTAAGTGGTCACTGACTTCTAGCTGGCAGGGCCAGACACTCCTGCAAACCAAACCCATTCCTCATCTTCCACAAGAGACACGGTGATGTGGCAGGATGAAATGGAAAGTGTCAGTCACTCAGTCATGTCTGATTCTTGGCAACCCTATGGACTGTAGCCCACCAGGCTCCTCTGTCCATGGGATTTTCCAGGCAAGAATACTGGAGTGGGTTGCCATGCTCTCCTCCATAGGATATTCCTGACCCAGGACTCAAACCTGGGCTCCTGCATTGCAGGCATATTCTCTACCATCTGAGTCACCAGGGAAGCCTCATGGTAGGATAGCTGGGAGTCAAAGTGCTTCCTCTCACTGGCTACTAATCCCCTCAGTCTCTAAGCAGCAGTATCTTCATCAGGGATATAGGAAGAGTGAGGTCGATAGAACATGACTGTTGGGAAGCTTCTATCAGAGATGCGAAACTGCATGAGAAAGGTTGGGCTGTGCCTATATTTTTAACAGGTGAGGGCACCGAGGTTGAGTTCAGTTCAGTTCAATTCAGTTGCTCAGTCGTGTCCGACTCTTTGCAACCCCATAAACCACAGCACGCCAGGCCTCCCTGTCCATTACCAACTCCCGGAGTTCACCCAAACCCGTGTCCATCGAGTTGGTGATGCCATCCAACCATCTCATCCTCTGTCGTCCCCTTCTCCTCCTGCCTTCAATCTTTCCCAGCATCAGGGTCTTTTCAAATGAGTCAGCTCTTGGCATCAGGTGGCCAGAGTATTGGAGTTTCAGCTTCAACATCAGTCCCTCCAATGAACACCCAGGGCTGATCTCCTTTAGGATGGACTGGTTGGATCTCCTTGCAGTCCAAGGGACTCTCAAGAGTCTTCTCTAACACCACAGTTTAAAAGCATCAATTCTTCAGTGCTCAGCTTTCCTTATAGTCCAACTCTCACATCCATAAATGACTACTGGAAAAACAATAGCCTTGACTAGACAGACCTTTGTTGCCGAAGTAATATCTCTGCTTTTTAATATGCTGTCTAGGTCGGTGATAACTTTCCTTCCAAGGAGTAAGCATCTTTTAATTTCATGGCTGCAATCACCATCTGCAGTGATTTTGGAGCTCAGAAAAATGTTGAGATGTGAAGTGATTTTAGCCCAAGAAATCAGCAAAGGGAAACAGAAGCAGAATTCCCGACCCTTCCCTCAGTGCACATCTTGTCTCCTCAGCAAGTTTCTCTGGGACAAGGATTATGTGCTCTCCACAGTTCAGGGTATTTAACAACAAAGACAACAGGCGTGGAGCTGTTCAATGGGGCTAGGCTTTGCTCTAAAGGATCTTCCTGAACTAGCTCATTTATCTACCTGTGAAATCTATCAGGTAAAGTATTATTACCTCCATTATTACAGGTGCAGCAGCCAAGGCCCAGGTTAAGAAACCAGCCCATATCACCCAGCCAGGAGGTTGGTGATATTTCTCCACCAAGACGTCTTCCTGCAAAGCTCTGCTCTAGATACCGCAGCAGAAGCCCTGGGGTCACCCAGAGCTGCCTGCGCCACCCCCCAGGAAGCCTGGCATAAGGCTTGTACACACCAAGGATGCAATCGACTGTGGGTTCCCTTAACCTGAAGAAAATTCTGTGATTAAAAAAAATGAACCACCTTCAACCCTGTCCCAGCTTCCTGTTCTTGGGATGACCTGAAACACTTCCCTCCTTCCGTTTCTCTCACAAAGGACTCAAGGAAATTTGTCCTAAAATGTGATGGACAGTCACAGAGAGACATTAACAAGCGAGGAGAAATCTTCACCCTCGCCAGGAGCTAAAAAGACAAATTAGAATTAGACAGTCTTTTCACCTGTCAGAAAAGTTTTTTTTTTTAAATGATAATATCAAATGCTGGCAGGTGTGCAGTAAAACAGGCCTCTTTACCTCCTGCTAGTAACAGGGTGCATTGATTGTACTTCTTTGGAAAACAGTTTGGCCGTGTTCAGTCGATTCTTGCTATTCCCTATAGTTACATTTTATAAAGTCACCATGAACACTGAATTATAGTGAATACTGAACCACAGTTCCTAGGGGATATACAGGGTTAGGTTATGGTGTGCCTCTGGTCATGACATTTTTGTCAACCAGTCAATGCGTAACATATTTTACATGTGTCTTTGTTTAAAGATACCTCTTTCAATATTGGGCTTCCCAGGTGACTCAGACAGTAAAGAATCCGCCTGCCAGTGCAGGAGTCCTGGGTTCAATCCCTGGGTCAGGAAGATCTCCTGGAGAAGGAAATGGCTATCCACTTCAGTATTCTTGCCTAAACAATTCCATGGACAGAAGTTTTAGAGGGCTACAGTCCACAGGGTTGCAAAGAGTTGGACACTACTGAGCGACTAACATTTTGACTTCACTTTCATTCAATATACTGGATATCATTGACTTGTTAGTACTGAACTCGCAGACAGCAGCAGTATAAGCCAGGCCTAAGTGAAGCTTACCAAACACAAGTATTTACTGTGTAAAGCACATCACAGCTTTCTTGTGCTTACAAGCACGAGACAGCAAACCAGCACAGCAGGTAGGGGACACTTTGAACAGCAAAACCGCCAACAAAACCCCCAAAATGCATGGCCCTGAGCAGACCATGTGAAGCATACTTCTTTACAGTATAAGGAGAATGAGAAGGCAGGACATCTCAGCTGGAAATAAGTCTGACGGAGACTCAAATTTTTCCACTCTGTGCATGTCAGTGCATCACTGTAAAAGCCCAGCAAGCACGGACTTGGAGGTTACCAACAAATTTTAGCAGGAGGTGAATTTGCAAATCCACTAAAAATAAGGAGACACGGTATCTATTAAGAACATAAAAAGCGCAGGTGTCTTGAAAAGGTGACACAAATCTAGACTTGATTTCACAAGAACTTTCTGAACGGATCCCATTTCAGCTGAAAAGATCCACCTGAATCTCAGAGTCAGGGCTTGCCTGGTGAGAACCACTGCGCATTGCAAGCTGAGAATGGCAGTAAGGAGAGTTAAAGGCCCCCCACTTGGATTTGGGGACAGGAAGCATCATGAAGCCAGGCACAGGCTCCTCTGCCCCCTCACAGACTCCAGGCTCTGTCCTCTGGGGAAAGTTCCCAATGACCAAGCCCTCCTCAAGTCTGTGCCAAGCCCTTGGCTCTTGAGACGGCCTGGACGCCAAGGCCCCTTCTCCCACTCTGACTTATCTCCTGCCCTTGCGCCCTCTGACTTGTCTCTGTCCCGCTGGCCTCCCTTCTGTCTCCTTGAATGCACCAGGCAGGCTATGATCCCACCTCAAGGTCTTGGCACTTGCTGTCCACCCCACCTAGAGCTCTTTCTCCCAATAGTCAATGGCTCTCTCCATCACCTCTTTCCTCTCTGCTCAGTGAGGCTTTCTCTGCCTGTCCTCACCCATCTCTCGACTCTCTCCTCTTCATTTTTCTTTAGCCATCATCATCTAGATTATCATTCACTTTACTTGTTCATTTACTGCTATCTTTCCCAACAGAAGCTAAAAAAGGGGATTTTTATCTTTTTGTCTCCCATTCCTAAAAGAAGGCCTAACCCATGCTAGGCACTCACGGGGCACTCAATATTTATTGATCAAATGAATGAAATAAATTAGTGTCAGATACCAGTAGTATAGTAATGCTGCTGCTGCTGAGTCGCTTCAGTTGACTCTGTGCGACCCCAAAGACGGCAGGCCACCAGGCTCCCCTGTCCCTGGGGTTCTCCAGGCAAGAATACTGGAGTGGGTTGCCATTTCCTTCTCCAATGCATGAAAGTGAAAAGTGAAAGTGAAGTTGCTCAGTTGTGTCTGACCCTCAGCGACCCCGTAGACTGCAGCCCACCAGGCTCCTCTGTCATGGGATTCTCCAGGCAAGAGTCCTGGAGTCGGGTGCCATTGCCTTCTCCGACTATAGTAATAGGAATGAACATTTTGGTACTACTCACTGTACTGTGTGCTTTATACTTGTTTCTTCATTGACATCTCAAAGCTTTAGTAGATGTGCACTATTAAGCCCATTTTATAGGTGAAGGCACCAAGGCACGGGGAGATAATACACTTGAATTAACATCAACCAGTTAGTAAGCGACTGAGCTGCAATAAAGCCCAGATTTTTCTCATCCTATAGCTTCTACACCAATGCTTTTCAAACTGCCTGTGATGAAGGACAGCTAGGGTGTTTGTTTCTTTCTCGGTCCATCCCAGACTGATAATAGAAAAATAAAATGAAAAAAAAATTATAAGATACCATCTGCACTCTACAGTGTCAGAATTTTCGAACACTTTCAGTTTGTACATATCTCACCAGACTGGTGGAAACCATGCCATCCAGATGGTACTGGGCAGGTCTGTACTCACAACTAAAGAATCAAACAGTCCTGAGTTTCTAGGGGGCCTGGGGAGCAGGGCTGAGGTTCCATGAGAAAAGTTCATAATCCTTTTCACAGAGAGAACTTGAAGATTTCACACATCAACCTTCCTTCATTCAACCCCTTATAGCTCTGTGAGGTGGGCAGTAGGTTTTCTCATCCTCAGGATTCAAGTAAGAAAACCTGCTTTTCCCTCAGCCCAGAAGGCCCCTTCCCCAGACTGACTCCTCATCAGTCCCGAGGGTGAGGGTTGGGGGGTCTCTGCTCAGCATCACCTTCTCAGGACACCCCTCTCCCAAACCCCGCATCCAAATAGCACCTCTGACCCTCTCTGTTACACATCCTATTTATTTCTAGCACAGCACTCGTCGCTATCAGAAAATGTCTCTTTTTCTATGCGCTTTACCTGTTTAATTTCCCTCTTTCCTCTTTATAAAACAAACTCCAGGAGGGCAGAAACCTCCCTGGTTCATTGTCTCTGCCTAGTACCTGGCACAGAGTTAGGCTCTCTGAAAGAAGTGTTGAAGGAACGCATTTGGAAAAAAAAAAACCACACACACACACACCACAGAAACAGAGTGGTTAGCTAGCTTACCCAAGGTCAAAGTCAAGTAAGGGTAGGAACTGGAAAGCAAATCCATTCAGTCGTTAGTTTAACAGATACCATGTCTGCGCCTCGTTTCCGGGGTGAGCCATGTGGCCAGCACTGGGGTTGCTGGGGTGGGTGAGAGTAAGGTCCCTGTCCTACGGAGGCTCATAGGGCGCCCTTTCCAAACCCAGGGGTCCTCCTCCCTGCCTTTCTGGCCCTCTCTAGTTTTTCACCTATTCATAGCTTTCTGCCCATACTTTGTCACAATTGTGTTATCATGCAGCAGGGAATGTTTTACACCTGTGTTTGTCGGATAAAACACAACTACATTTGATTGGAAGTAAACAGTGAGTAATTCTTTAAGGTAGTCAGGACATGTTTATTCTAAGAAATTACTGTTTAATCTGAAATTCCAATTTGACTGGATGTTCTGGGGTTTTCCGTCTTTTCTTCCTCTAAGTCTGCTAACATTACCCATTTTACAGACGAGGAAACTGAAGCTCAGTGAGAAGTGACTTGCCCCAAGGGTACACAGCCAGTGGGAGCAGAACCAGCCTTAGCTGCTGCCCCACAATTAGCTGTGTCCGCATCCACTCAAAGACCCTGCACTTCTCTGGCTGCTGTGCAGCCACTCAGTCATGCCCGACCCTTTGCGACCCCATGGCCTGCAGCATGCCAGGCCTCCCTGTCCTTCACCATCTCCTGGAGTTTGCTCGAACTCATGTCCATTGAGTCAATGATGCCATGAGCTTCTGGGCCCCAGCCAATTCTGGATGGCTGTCTAAACCTGCATACTGGGAGGATTATCTTGCAGTTGAAACGTCTCCTTGGCCTCCAGCAAGTTTCTGTGCCTATATGTAAGCATTTTAAGTAAATCTTTTTCTGATTATGAAAATACAGACCTGCAACATATTCCTATAGTGGAATACTGCACACCAACGAAGAACAGACTTCTGCTGCACAAAACAGTAGAAAAGATTGGCGAGTCTTCAATGTATTTACATAGATCAGCTTAAATAATAGTGAACAAAAGTTGGGCACAAAAGAAGACAGTCTGCATGATTCCAATTACATGAAGTGCAAAATACTCAAAACTAACCCATGGTGATAGAAGAGTGGTTCCTAGCAGGGGAGGGGAGGGAAGAGATCCAAGGGAAATGTGAGGGGCTTAGGTAATGTATATCTTGATCTAAGTGGAGGTTATATATATAAACATATAAATCCAAATTGCTTACAATTTACATATCTTCCTTTTGTAGGTTGTACTTCAATGAAAAACTAAATACAAACAAACAAGAAAACTAATACATGCCCACTGTAAAAAATGAACAAAGGACAAACCAACATGAAACCAAACCAAACCATCGGTATTCCCGCCACTAGGAGATATTACCACTAACATCTTAGAGTGCATCCTTCCAGATCTTTTCCCAATAGCATTAACTTTTCATTAGCATTTCCTAAGAAAGGAATCTGGGACCTAGAACAGGAGGTGTTCATTTATTTTGGAGTCTGAATTTCTTGGACATCTTTCACTTACCCATAAACCCCTGACACGAGAAGATTTAATTTGACTATTTTAGAAGAGCATGGAACAATTAACGGCAAATAAATGGAATTAAAATCAAATTGAATACAGCCTTTCAGGGATATGACTTAGAATTTGATTTTAAATACACTAATGAATATAAAATGTAAGCTTAGTGGTGGAAGGCTAAAGGGCTCTAAGCCTCCTGTGACCCAGAGTGCCACCTACTGGTCACAAAGTGCAATAACACCCCACTATCCCATTATCCAAATACATGGCTTTCTACTTAAAAGCCTCAAAATGATACCTCCTTTTCTTGTACGTGGGCTTCCCTGGTGGCTCAGAGGTTAAAGCGTCTGCCTCTAATATGGGAGACATGGGTTCGATCCCTGGGTTGGAAGGTCCCCTGGAGAAGGAAATGGCAACCCTCTCCAGTATTCTTGCCTGGAGAAGCACATGGACGGAGGAACCTGGTAGGCTACAGCCCATAGGGTCGCAAAGAGTAGGACACGACTGAGTGACTTAACTAACTTTCTTGTATGTATATATCTCTCCCAAGAGCTTTCTAGATACCTTTGCTTCACGAGTGACTTGCAAAGGTCCTAGAATATCATAGTGTAATAAATATTGAATGAATGAAGGGATGGATAGATGGATGATCAAACAGACAGACACTCTTATGGAGCATTGTGAAATGAGGAAATAATCTCTGCTCTCCTCAGCTCACAGGATTTTTTTTTTTGGCTTATTTGATACACATAATGAAATGCTTAGCACAGTCAAGCTAACTAACATCTCAGTTACCTTTGTGATGAAAGCCCCAGAATTCCATTCTCTTAGCATGTTTCCAGTATTCAGCACAGCACTGTTAGACTGGTATCATGCCATGCACTAGATCTCTAGACTAACTCATCCCATATAACAACAACCATGTGCCCTTTGACCATTGTCTCCTGTTTCCCCCAATTCCCACCCCCAGTAAACACCACTCTGTCTGCTCCTACATATGCAACTGTTTCAGAGTCCATGTATAAGAGCCTGCAGGTTTTTTCTTCCCTCACAGACTTTTTTTGGGAGAGTGAATAAGATGATGCTTGGAGGAGACCAGACAAATGTGAGGGGGTTATCAAGACGGCCCAGTGCCAGGGAGTGGAGGAGTCCAGCACTGACCAGAGTGAACCATGAGCTTGCAGAGACAGCTGCTTCGTGAGAAACGGAAACACAAAGAAATGGGAAATGCCTTGAGCCAGGCACTCAGCAGGCACCTGCCAGATGTTAGCTCTTTCCCCTCCCCTCTTCCTCTGTGCAGCCCAGCTCACAAATCCTTGAGCAGGACGTGAGGCGCTGAGGACGGAGATTGTGTTTTCCTGGGCTCACTCAGAGGGGAGGTGATGTTCCAGGTTTGTCTGCTGTCAGTTTTTGAAACAGGGTGGGGTCACTGTGCTCGCAGTGTGAGCTGGCCTGTCAAAGCCCCGCGTCAGGAAAAGTGGTTTCTGAGCCATCACTGTCAGGCTGCCGGATGGTGAGGTGCCCATCTGAGCGTGTCCACTCTTGACAACCGATGCTTGACAAGCGTCATGCCAGCCTTGCTTTTACACGCCACCCAGCAGGGGCTCTGCTCTGCAACAACAAAAAAAGTGGCCTGGAGCAGTTGAAAGAATACAGACAAGGGGTCAGAAGGCTGGGTTCAGTCACCTACTAGCCAGGTGACCTTGAGCAAGTTAGCTTGCCCTTACTGGTATATGAACTGTCTTTAGGATAGTGAACAGGATAATGCCTGGAAAAACATTGTAAACTAAAGTACTGGACCAGGTTAAGCTGTGGCTATTAATGAAACCACAGATGAGCATCACGCCTGGGTAACCTGTATGAGCTCAAACAGCTGGGAGCCTCACCTGCATTGATCTGGATCTGGCTGCTTCTAGTGGAATCCAATCCTGTTTCAGCAGCTACATCACAATTATGGCTCACCAATACCTATCCCATGGGCTTTTTAATACAGATTGCACCCTTTTGAGCACCATCTACTCCCTATTTGGGCAACTGTGTTTTCAAACTAAGTGTATAATTCATGTCACACTTACACTTTGTGCTTAGTTGCTCAGTTGTGTCTGACTCTTTTGTGACCCTATGCACTGTAGCCAACCAGACCCCTCTGTCCACGGGATTCTCCAGGCAAGAATAGTGGAGCGGGTAGCCATTTGCTTCTCCAGGGGATCTTCCCAACCCAGGGATCGAACTTCAGTCTCCTGCATTGCAGGCTGATTTTTACCATCTGAGCTACCAGGGAAGCCCACACTTACACTAGGAAAATTTAATCTTTTTGCTTTCATCTGTCTATACAGGCTGTTAAAATATTTTTAGTACTACCTTGGCCATCTTTCTCCCTGCTGACTTGGTGAGAATCATACATTGCAACAGTATACAATCCATGCGTTTGTTCATTCAGTATACATTTACTGAGCAGCTGCTATTCCCTAAACGCTGTTAGGAACCAGGAGACTCAGTGCGTGTGTCTGATGGAACACCAGAGCAGAGGCTCAGAGAGCAGGGTGTGCTATTGCTGCCAGCAGCACGGGAAGGTTTCTCAGTTCAGGAGCTATGGTGGAGGCCACTAGCCACTTGCCTCTTCTTTCTGAACCAGCCACTGGACTGTATTTTCCAGCCCTAACAATTTGTGACGCTTCTACATTAACGACCACATCTTTCTCCCTAGGCAGATAAAGAGATGAAGTCCTCTGTGAAAGGCTTCTCATGGTTTCTTCTACCTTCCAAGCAAAAAAAAAAAAAAAAAAAAAAAACACAAAAAAACACTGGAGGTTGGCAACAGCTAGCTTGCTTTGATTCATCTAACCTCATCACCTCATCCTCATCCCCTTGCTAGTGCACACATCCATTCTACAAATACCCAGACAGTTACTATGATGGACCAGCTCCATCATAGTTACGTTGCTGCATTCTCTGAAATCCTGAGTTCAAAATCACACTGGGGAGCAGGTGCTTTCTCCATGTGGGTAGATCCCCTTCCCTAGATCTTTCATGCCAGCCAAGATCAAGCTCAGAGCTTCTGCTTCCTCATACCGTGGCTTGGTACCTCCAGGCACTGTGTAAAGGTACCAGAAAGGGCGGGAAGGAAGGAAGGGAGTTAAGGCACACCTTGAACTCTTGGTCTCTTCATTAGCAAAGTACCATTGTGAGTAAAACTTGGACACAGATAGAAATCCAGACTTGAGTCCCAGATCTGTGACCAAGCAACCTTGTAACTTTCGCAATGGCCTATAAAACAAGCTGAGTAGCTCATATCTTTGAGTTCCCACTCAACTCTAATATTCTGATTCTTTCTATGCTAATTCTGAATTCATAAACCCTCCACTCTCTTCTAAAATCTAGCTTTATAGAGGAATAAAAAATTTCCACAAAGAGGCAGAAGGGACGAGCTTTGCTAGCCTCTCTTCCAATGAAGTGTCTGCTAGCAAGAAGCAGCCTGAAAAAGCTAAAAACAAATGCTAAGGGTTATAACTTCAGGATATACAAAAATTCTTCTTTGCCCCTAACCTGATTTATTTTAGGCTCAGCCTAATCTTTCCAGTGTTCTTGCCTGGAGAATCCCAGGGATGGGGAGTCGCACAGAGTCGGACATGACTGAAGTGACTTAGCAGCAGCAATAGCAATCTTGCCCAGACTCAGGCTCCATGCTGTCAAGACCAGCTTGAATTATTCATGGAATTTCCATATTGACATGGTCTGGAAGATGTTCTTTGCAGACGTATTCATCCTTTCATGTCTGCAGGAACTCTTAATAACAAGCTGTTTGTATAGGCGAGTCCCTTCACTTTCATGGGCCTCCGTTTCTTCACCTATAAACAAAGGAGGCAGCTCCTTCCAGAAGTCTTTGGTTCTGTGATTGCAGGTGCCTTAGCCAGAAATTCTACACGCAGCTCACAACCAGCAGCAAACCATGGAGACAGAAAAAAGAAAGGATGTCATCTGACGATTAAATGCAAAAGGAATTATGCAATTAGCAAAGGACGTTGATCATAGAACATGGGAGTCTAATTGCAGCACATGCAAACGTCTGCTAAATTAGATAAATATGGGTTTGCAGTCACTCTGGAGCACAGATTGAGTTGTAAAGTTAAGGAAAATATAAAAGTTAATTATGAGCTGGGAGTGATAAACATAGGGTACATGCATTAGGCCGATTAGGATTATTAACCAAGTAATCATCTCTCACCAAAAGTGGAGTGTTACAGGAGTCCCAGGCCCATTGTCAGACTATAGTGCACAAGTTACCACGTGTCACAGGACATGGAAAACACACCTCATTTTCACATAGCACCAGTCACCTGAGGCAGCCCAGCACGCGGGGCTGGGCCCTTTGGCCAATATGCCCAGTGTCCACTGCCAAGGTGGGCCAGGCTTCATGTGCTGGCTCAGAGATGAAAAGCTGGATCCTAAAGGTTCTCAGGCTCTCCTGCACCTGCTGCAAGTCATAAACCTATAAGCCCATCAAGCGGCTCCTACAAGAATCTATCTACCAGCTGGGACATTTCAGGGAGGGGCAGAGAGTCCCGAAAGCCTGGGCCCTAGAGGCAGACAGCTTGGCTTTGAAACCTGGGTCCACCACTAATTCTCTGGCAAGCTGGCTCACTTTGCTGTGCCCTGGCTTCCTCATCTCTTTCAGGGGACAATAACATCACCTACCTCTTGAGGCAGTTGCAAGGATTAGAGGACTTATAATCAATACCAGAACACTGGCTGGCACACAAAGTGAAGTCACTCAGTCGTATCCAACTCTTTGCGACCCCGTGGACTGTAGCCTACCAGGCTCCATCCATGGGATTTTCCAGGCAAGAATACTGGAGTGGGTTGCCACTTCCTTCTCCAGGGGATCTTCCCGACCCAGGGATCGAACCTGGGTCTCCCGCATTGCAGGCAGACGCTTTACCATCTGAGCCACCAGGGAAGCCAGTACACACTCCATTAGTACCTTGTTTCTTACTCTCTGGTTTCCCCTACTCATTAGATCATTCATTCAACCAAGTAAGGACCCCATGCGCGAAAGTGAAAGTTGCTCAGTCGTGTCTGACTCTTTGTAACCCCATGGATTATACAGTCCATGGACTTCCCTGGGTCAGAATACTGGAGTGGGTAGCCTTTCCCTTTTCCAGGGGATCTTCCCAACCCAGGGACCAAACCCAGGTCTCCTGCATTGCAGGTGGATTCTTTACCAGCTGAGCCACAAGGGAAGCCCAGGGATACTGGAGTGGATAGCCTATCCCTTCTCCAGGGGGTCTTCCCAACCCAGGAATAGAACCAGGGTCTCCTGTGAGGCACTGTGCGAATGAGAATGATCATGAGGGTGGGATGAGGGGACACACACACATGGTTTCCACCCTCACCTTGGGAATAGAGAGGAAATGGCACACAGATAACAGCAGTGAAGCCACGTGTAGGTACACTGCTTAAGTGTAATCAACTGCTCAAGGGCACATCATTTCTGCAAGGCGACTGGAAAAAGTTTCATTGAAGACAGGCCACTTTTGGGTGGGCCGTGGTGAGATTTTAATGGATGACAAGCTGGGTGGAAAGATGCATAACATTCAAGGCAGAGAATATGTTCGTGAGCAAAGATGTCAAGGTCAGAACATCAAGTCACAGCAGAAAGTGATGGGTAAGACTGGCAAGTTTTGAGGTCAACTGTGGCAGGGGAAGGGTGGGGAGATCTTAACATCAAGCCCTGAGTATCAACTTTGTCCTGTGAGTCACAAAGAATCCTTGGGATGTTTTAGATAAAAACATTTTAGGACAAAGCGGTGTTAAAGGAAGATGAATCTGGCAGGGTGAGCCACAAGGATGGAAAACGGAAAGAGTGGTGACAATGGGAGCTGACAGGCTACTGCAAGGGTCCAGGTGTGAAGTAATGAGGATACAAAAGAAAAGAAATGCAAGCCAAGGACAAACTGACAGGATTCAGTCACCAAGAGGACATGCAGATCATGGACAGAAAGGAGGAGATAACAGAAGGGAACTTAGGGAGCATGGACAGAAAAAGGAGGCTTGTTAGTCAAACCAAGATTGATTCCCAGTCCCCCAGTATATTAACCAAGCAAACCTTTACCAGTAGGAGGGAGTGTGAAGCAGCGATTCTGAATGCAGGTTGAGAGGCCGCATTAGAGGGTCCCTGCTCTGCTGCTTGCCAGCTGTGTTACCCCCAGCCGCTCTTCACCTCCTAGAGCTTTCCTCGTTTGCAAAATAGGGATTAAAAACAACCTTCCTCTGAGGGATGTGGTGAAGACTAAATGAGATAATATGATGATAATGTAAAACACCTGGAAAGTGCCTGCTCCCTTGGGGACCTCTCAATACATGCTAGGAAAAAAAAAAAAAGGAAAACCAATGTCTTAAACTAGCAAAGACAAAAATAAAAGGTCCTATGTAACCCTGAAATTCTCCTGAACATAGTTTGTTCACATTTTGATGATTCAGAAGCTCTTTCTGGAAAGGTGCTTCACTGTGCAGGAGTTGCATGTATCCTCCCACAGACACATGGTGGGCACGGGTCAGAGTAAAGATCAACTAGCCCCCTGTGTTGATTCTGAGCCAAGGAGGGAGAGCAGTGCGCACCAATCCCAGATCCTGCTCATGGACTCAGACCATGACTTTGAGTAAATTTCTCCCCTGAGAAATTTCTGTCAAGGACCTTACCATTTCCTTCTCTTGCCTCTCAGGCAATGCCAGCTTTGACATGTTTCTCTTGATTTCCTGGGACAAAGTTTACAGAGGTGATCCAGGGCTGCTGACCTATACGCTGGGGTGTGTGGACTTCAGAAGCCTGCTGACATGCTGCAGGCACACGCCTGCGCTGGGGGTTGATGGCGGGAGACAGGCCTGTCTGAAACGCTTGGGTCACTCCTCGAGAGCAGCAGGACCAACAGCAAGGGGACCAATACATCATCCCAGCTCTTGGAGCACTGTTATTTATTTTTAAAAAATTCAACATGCCAAAAAGCAAACTGGTCCTAGCAAATGGGCCACTGGCTTTTGGAAATTCCAAACCTGAACCTTGGCCTGATCCGTTTCATCACTGCGGAGCACTGCTCACAGCTGAGGTCTTCTTGCAGGCTAAACTACCCTCCCGTCAAACTGCAGTTCTCTGAGACAATTTTTAAGGGTCCAGAAAGACAAAAGGACAGCGAGCTGTGAAGTGGGGGACTGACCTCAGTCTATCAGCCTTCAAAGCCTGCACTTTTTCCAGTTCCCAAAGGAAGCTCAGCATGAGCAGAAAATCATACAACGCTGGGAGATGTAGGTAATTAAGTCTGCTCTCTCCATATCGCAGGTTACACTCTATCCAAAACTACAGTTCAGAGGAGTTGAGTGACTTGCTTAAGATCACACCAGGCATGGTAGCTCCTACCATGGAAATCAATAAGCTCACAAGAGATTTGCTCATATTAATAAGACCATTTCCTTGTTATCAAATCACAATTCATGTTTTCAAATATTTTTTATATATGTTGCTTTGTTTGGTCTCTCACAATCAGTGAAATTTAGGCCACAAACCAGCCCCTTCCAGGGAAGGAATCTGAGGCTTAGAGAGGTTAAGTGGTCTGCCTTAGGGCACAGAGGCAGAAGGTGCCACAGCCTAGTCCTTGTACTCTAAGCCAGTTGGCAAACTCTATGCCCAGGCCTAGGATAAGAGCCTTTAAGATGTTGGTGTGCTGGGAGCAGACAGACAGGAAAACAAAGAGCAGGAGACACAAAGAGCCAGAAACTAGACAGTAAGCCTTCAACGAGGAGGCACTGATTGAATCCAACCAGAGATAAGAGTGTGTTATCTTTGAGTATGTTTCCTCTTCCAAGTATCTTTCTATAAGTTAGGTCCTTAAAAAGGCCTCATGTTCTAGGGCTTCCAAGAACACTGGACGTGTGCCCCCGGCACTGAGCAGAGAACCAGCTGCCCCTCCTGCAGGGGCAGTGGAGGAAGAAGAACAGGGCGGGAAGATGCGGACTCTGTTGGTAAAAGAACAATTTCCTGGCCAAACCATCTGGGTACGGGGACTCTCTTTCCCCAGAGGCACTAAAACCAGGAAAAAAACCCCGAAAATGAACATTGCCCTGTCTGGATTTGTTCGGATTATAATAACATGTAATGGTAACTGTTCAACAACCTCAGATATGCAAATGATACCACTCTAATGGCAGAAAACAAAGAAAACTAAAGAGCCTCTTGATGAAGGTGAAAGTGGAGAGTGAAAAAGCTGACTTAAAACTCAACATTCAAAAACGAAGATCAAGACATCTGGTCCCTACCACTTCATGGCAAATAGATTGGGGGAAAAAGTGGAAACAGTGGCAGATTTTATTTTCTTGGGCTCCAAAATCACTATTGACAGTGACTGCAGCCTTGAAATTAAAAGACACTTGCTCCTTGGAAGAAAAGCTATGACCAACCTAGACAGCATATTGAAAAGCAGAGACATGACTTTGCCCACAAAGGTCAGTATAATCAAAGCTATGGTGTCTCCAGTAATCATGTATGGATGTGAGAGTTGGACCATAAAGAAGGCTGAGCACCGAAGAATTGATGCTTTTGAACTGTGGTTCTGGAGAAGACTCTTGAGAATCCTTTGGACTGCAAGGAGATCAAACCAGTCAATCCTAAAGGGAAATCAACCCTGAATAACATTGGAAGGACTGATGCTGAAGCTGAAGCTCCAATACTTTGGCAAGTTGACACGAAGAGACAACTCATTGGAAAAGACCCTGATGCTGGGAAAGATTGAAAGCAGGAGGAGAAGGGGATGACAGAGCATGAGATGATCGGTTGGCATCATGGACTTGATGGATATGATTCTGAGCAAACTCCGGGAGATAGGGAAGGACAGGAAAGCTTGGTGTGGTGCAGTTCATGGGGTCGCAAACAGTTGGATACAACTTAGCGACTGACCAACAATAATAACTGATCTTGAGATATTACTGTAACATGTTAAACATTGTGCTAGCACTTTATGTAAATACTCGATAACAGTTATCACCTCACCTAATCCTCACAACAACTCTTCAAGGTGGGCATTTTGATCCCCATTTTAGTGAGAGAAAAGTGAGTATCAGAGAAGTTGAATAATTTGCTTAAGTTTATACAGTTTATTTCAGTCCAAAGTCCTAACTTGTATCCACATTGTATCCTCTCTCAGGGAAGATGACTGACTAGAAGATGCCTCTCCATTCTCCAAACCCTGAATTTCACCAAGAAGCCATAATGGATGGTATGTTATAGATAGAACATAATTATCACAGTGATGGCAGCTCAGCTGGTAAAGAACCTGCCAGCCAATGCAAGAGACACAAGAGACGCAGGTTTGATCCCTGGGTCAGGAAGATCCCCCTGGAGAAGGAAATGGCAACCCACTCCAGTATTCTTGCCTGGAAAATTCCATGGGCAGAGGAGCCTGGCAGGCTCCAGTCCACAGGGTCATAAAGGTTGGACATGATTAAGTACACACACACGCACACACATACATACACATATCACAACAATACTAAGAAAACCAGCATCTAAAACTCTGATTACCAAATACCTTTCCCTTTTTTCATAAAAAGTAATGTCATTTCATAGTATACAAATTAACTTTAAAACAATTGTACATTTTTATTCCAAAGACTGAATTTGAAACAAAACTTAGCTCTATTATTTATTGAAAGAGTTAAACTTTAAAGCTTAGCTCTATTTATAAATGCAGAACTACTCGTTTTGTGGGCACATTCATATGCAATTACTCCAGCCAATTTCCATACTGAAAAATACTTTTTTTATTGAGCATTTGCAGTTAAAGCTGAGAGGACAGCTATGCACTAAGTATTTTGTCAACAAAATTAATTATGTACTTCCTATCCAATCTCTGTACTATATGATGAAGCAGTGTAGTGAGCCATTAAACCATAATATGTTGGGGTACCAGGGTATATTAGGTCA
This sequence comes from Nanger dama, assembly GCA_917880005.1. Classification (NCBI taxonomy): domain Eukaryota; kingdom Metazoa; phylum Chordata; class Mammalia; order Artiodactyla; family Bovidae; genus Nanger; species Nanger dama. Next base: position 1,499,025 of record CAKJTW010000085.1, on the reverse strand, counting down.
AGTCAGAGCCTAAAAACCATGACTTTGAGGGGAATTCACAAGTGCCAGTGAGTTAGAAGAAATGTGTAAGTGGAAGAAGTGGGTTGTTAGAGGGCTTGGTGACTGCCTGTAACCCAGTGCAGGAGAGGCCCCAGCCCAACTTGGCCTGTCTTCCTGGCTCCCATCTCCAAGACTTGGCAAACAAGAGCAAGCCAAGATTTAACTAACCCACTTAAATTTGATTTCAGTGACCATCCCAGAAGAAATCGGGTTGCCTCCAGGAACTCTGGAGCAGCAAACTGAAAGCCTCAGCAAACTGAAAGCCTCAGCAAAGCAGACAACCCATCCAGATGAAGTCTGTGTCCCTGGAAAAGACAGAGAGAGAAAAAAGAAAGGACAGTGGTGAGTAAGCAAAAGTGTGGTTTTGTGGCTGTGATCCGAGGGCAGGCACTGGGTCCTACGGCAGGTGCCCAGCATGGCCCCTAGGCTCACAGCAAGAGACCTATACATGTGAGCTGAAAGAAAGAAAAATCAGAACTTGGGCTCCTAAGAAAGAAAAGTACCTACAGAAAACTTACAACAACAACAAAAAAAAGTACCATAGTGCTATAGAGGTAGGACACAGAAAAAGAGACATTTGGTAAACTGATAAGTCTCACATGCACAGGGGAAAAAATGAGATGATAGAAGTAATAATGAGAGAAGTTAACACTTTGCGCCAAACACTGTTCTACCTACTACTTGACTGTAAATTCCAGTAGGGCAAGGACTTTGCCTCTTTCACTCACCTGTATACACCAAGTACCTACGTCAGGGCTTAGGGCCATAATAGGCATTCAGGATGCTATGCTTTAGTGAATGAACAGATAAAACAGAAGTCATGGGTAGGGGATGGAAGGTGGAAATAGCATTTAGCTAAAAGTAAAAACATAATAATGATAATTAAAGGATGGTAATCATGAGCTCATTTTTTTCTAACATTATTGAGCACCAAGTTAAGTGCCAGGCATTGAACTTGACCCCGAAGATAGAGATTAAGACAAGGTATCTTCTGGGCTTGGTGAGATGGCGCTTATTCAATCAACCAACACTTATCATTTCTCTGCTCTAGGCCAGGCATCCAGCTGGGCACTGGGGGGACAGAGATATAAGGAAGTTCCTCTCCCTGCCATTCAGGAGTTCACAGTGGTGTGGGTGGGGTGTGTGTAACAGAGACACACACACAGGGTTATGGTCAGGATGGGGCATGAGGAACCTACCTAAAAGGGGCCAGGACAGCTACCCTTCCCTATAAAACCTCAAGCAGAGGGTAGCCATCGCTCATCGGGGGAGGTTATGGGATTCTTCCACTGACTGGGACTTTTTCATGTAATAATTCCTGCCCCTACTCCCAGGAATCAGCATATATTTCAATAGTTTGGAACCTGGAAAATGGGCTCTTTCAATCCAGGATAAGTGCTAAACACAAAGACCCTCAGCTTTACGACTATTTTAAGAGCAGATGATACAGTAAAGGGGCTTCCCCAGTGGCTCAGTTGTAGAGAATCTGCCTGCTAATGCAGGAGACATGGGCTCAATCCCTGGTGGGGAAGGTCCCTTGGAGAAGAAAATGGCAAACTACCCCAGTATCCTTGCCTGGAGAATCTCATGGACAGAGGAGCCTGGCGGGCTATAGTTCATAGGGTCACACAGAGTCGGACAGGACTGAAGAGACTTATCACACACGCACGCACCTGATGCAGTAAGGCAATGAGGACAGAACTTGGACTCCAGTTCTATAAAATGGTCCTTGGTATTTTGTATTGTTATTCCCAAAGCACTGTAAAAATTTAGGTGCAATAATTGCTCAATAATTGGCAGCAACAACTGTTGCTGCAGCAGCTGAATCTAGAGCTGCAAATATCCTTCCAGGGCTCAAAGTTGAGTGGAGTTCCACGCAGGAAGTCACAGGAGAGTTGGAACCAACCTCGCACACAACCCCGCAGGCTCTGACCAATTTCGGCTCCTCATCGTGGTCAGCGTAAGTCAGCTCCAAGCTCTCCCACCCTCCTGCATCCCTTGCTAAATCAACCCTCCTTAAACTCTGCCCAGAGTGGACGCAGCACCCTTTATTTTCAGGAAGAGTAACCAACTATTTAAAAAGCCCAGGGAGGGCTGAGATTTGCTTGGGAGCAGCTGCAGTCTAACGCAGGACAGGGGGATTTGTGCGACTGAAAGCTGTAGACAGCTGTTTTGCAGAGCCTGTGCCAACGTGTGCTGCAGAAAAGCACAAGCCCCAAACTGCCCCTCCCTGGGTCAGGAAGTAGAGCTGGTGATAGAAGCACGTGGGAGTGTGGAGGCAGCGAGAGAGCAAGGGGGAAGTCCTAGGAGCCCACTGGCTAGAGCAGCCTTTTTCTTAGCCCCTTAGCCTGCCCCAGTCAACCAGGAAGAACTTGTTCTTTTTACACTGGGTGTGAGGGTCTGGTGATAATAAAAAGGGATACGATTCCAAATCCCCAATGTTACTTTTGAATCTAGACACCTCAGGTGACCCCCTTCTTTCCCCTTTACTGCGGATCTGTTTTTACATTGTTTAATGCTGAATGTGTTACATAACATCTCACCCTCCAAGTTATGCTAGCATAATGGTGGCAGCAGAAAATCAAAAGACAGGCCTCATTCAGCGAGACACAGATTACACAACATGGTAAACAAAAGACCAGAAACAAATGCACAAATAGTCCCTTGGACTATATAACTGGAAAGTACAACTGACGGTAATACAAGAAAAACAGACTTCAAATCTGTCCCTTCAACCTTTCTTCATGGTTGTGCAGTAACATCAGTTTTCAATAGTCTTGTATCTTTCCTTTCCATTCAGGCTGAATTTCAAGTCAGACACATGATACAGTGTTGAGTAGAATTGTTTCAGCTTGGTTTCTTTTTTCATTTCCTTTCAACCCATGAAAGAGTTATTAAGGCTTTAAAACTACAGCATTTCCCTCTTAATAGGGTCACTTTCCATCCTAGTCGGGCTTCCCTGATGGCTCAGTTGATACAGAATCCTCCTGCAACACAGGAGACCCAGATTCAATTCCTGGATCGGGAAGATCCCCTGAAGGGATAAGCTACCCGCTCCAGTATTCTTGGGCTTCCCTTGTGGCTCAGCTGGTAAAGAATCTGCCTGCAATGCAGGAGGCCTGGGTTTGATCCCTGAATTGGGAAGATCTCCTGGAGAAGGGAAAGGCTACCCACTACAGAATTCTGGCCTGGAGAATTCCATGGACTGTATAATCAACGGGCTCTCAAAGAGTTGGACACAATTAAGTGACTTTCACTTTTTTCACTTTTCATCCTAGTCAGTAAGCTGGATTATATTTGGCATGCTTCAGTAAAACAATTGTCATTCAAACAAGGATTCAGTTCAGTTCAGTTCAGTCGCTCTGCCCATGAATCGCAGCACACCAGGCTTCCCTATCCATTACCAACTCCCAGAGTTCACTCAGACTCACGTCCATCGAGTCAGTGATACCATCCAGCCATCTCATCCACTGTTGTCCCCTTCTCCTCCTGCCGCCAATCCCTCCCAGCATCAGAGTCTTTTCCAATGAGTCAACTCTTCTCATGAGGTGGCCAAAGCACTGGAGTTTCAGCTTCAGCATCATTCCTTCCAAAGAAATCCCAGTGCTGATCTCCTTCAGAATGGACTTGTTTGATCTTCTTGCAGTCCAAGGGACTCTCAAGAGTCTTCAAATAAGGATTACAGATCCCATTTTTTCTATATTTTGTTATGTTAGAGGAAGGATTATGTGGTTACAAGAGTGGTCTAAGGTGTCAGCAACATTGCTTTCTTAGGAGCTTTCTGAGCCAGTGGAATGGGATATATGAAGTGGGGGCAGGTAGATCTGGATTATAATCCTGACTCTATAGCTAAATTGGCCATCACTTAAATCTTTTGGTGCCTCAGTTTTCTTCTCTATAAAATGAGGTACAGCTATCCTGTGAAGCAAGTAAGGACCAACCCAAACACAGTAGAGAACATGGCTTTCAGTGGCAAGCCCTTAAGAGTTTAAGAGACTTGGCTTCAAATCCCAGACCAGCCACTTAGCTTAAGACTGGAGTTTGTTAGTTTAAAATGCTCTACTTTGGGGTTGATAGAGGCAAACTATTACATATAGAATGGATAAGCAACAAGTCCTACTGGATAGCATAGAGAACTATATTCAATATCCTGGGATAAACCATAATGGAAAAGAATATAAGGAAGAATGTATATATGTGTATAACTGAGTCACTTTGCTGTAGAGCAGAAATTAACACAGCATTGTGAATCAACTAAACTTCAGTTAAAAAATTTAAAAAAATTTTTTAAGAGCTCTATTTCACTTTCCAGATGGTAACCCACAGTTAACAACTATGCTGAGTACTGAATGTGATGATATCTGTGCAGCGTAGTGAGAGGTGGCTGCTCCTAGCATTATTTGTGGCACTCAGACACCTGGGAGAAGGAATGCCCCTGCAGTCAGAGACGTGAGCACCGCAGTCACTGGTTCTGAACACAGTGGCATCAGACTGTCGCTTTAAAGAGGATTCCCAGCTTGCATTAATAAAAAATTAAAGTAGGCTGGGCAGAGGGGGACACCACCCACTGCTATAAACTCTGGTGAGGAAAGAGGAACAATCTGTGAAACAAAGGCTAACTCAGAAGCGCCAACTGCCCACCTTTTGATTATGTATCTAAAAACACACCTTGCTCCTGAAAAGGTGCACGGGGCTCAGTAAGAAACAATTGCTCTGTGCAGTCTAGGGTGGGGCCCTGCCCGGTGGCCGCACTTTATTTTAAATCTGAGGGCTCTAGGTGACCGCTGGTTTCTGCACAGCACAGCACTGATCCTAAGGCCGGTTTTCAGGTGGCAGCGCGGTCTTGAGCGACACTTGCCTGAAGTCCGATAGCGGAGAGCAAGGACCCAGGCAGCGCTGCGCTAACTGTTTGGGGCAGCCACCCTGCGCGCCCTGAGCTTGAGTTCCGCGAAGAGAAAAGAGCCACCGTTCGCCACCGGGACCTCCCCGGTCCTACAGCCTGCAGCTACAGCACGGCGACCTTGGCCTCAGTACTAGAGTATCCCCGTCCTTATGTCTCGACCAGGAATATAAAACTATCTGGCGCTGCAAGTCATTGACACACATGAATACGAGACAGGACAAGGGGATCGCGGCTGCGGACTTTGCTGGAGCTTAAAGATGCGAGATTACAAAAGAGGAGGAAGAGCTCAAACCAAACTGTCGATAGATGGGCCCCTAGATCTGGGCGCTATTGGGCAATACGTGCGGTCCCGCAGCTCCGTCACAGGTCCCCAGAAAAGGGAAGCGCTAGAAAGCCGAGTACAGCCAAGCAAGACTACGCGGGCGCAAACAATCCAGGCACAACCAAGGGCAGAGCTGCCGCGCGGCGTCCAGATCTCCCCATCTGCAAAGCAGAGCGTTGGACTAGAGTGTCTCCCAAAACTCCTATTAATCTAGAAGTCAACAATATTCCATGCTGGAGCTGCCCAAGGGTTTGAAACCGGAAAAAGGGAGGAAAGCGAGGGAAGACAACAGGGAGAAGGGAGGAGCCGGTGGGAGACCTGGAGAGGGAAGACAGGGGACGCCCGGAACAGGCTTGGCGGGTTTTCAACCTTACTCCTCCTCCTACACCTGAGTTCTCACATCTGGGCCAAGACCCCGCGCCCGTCAAATGGGAGCGCCAGTTAGCCAAGCTTCTCCCTCCAAGCCCGTTTCTTAGAAGCCATGGGCAGATGGTGAGCAGCACAATAATGCATGCCATGGATGGTAGGGGTAATGGTCCTGGCTGGGGTCTCCAGCACAGGTGAGCGGACCTGGGACTGGGCAGGCCGTGGGACGGACCCAGGATGGGGATTGCGGAGCGCCCGCGTCTCAACCCGAGTGTCCTCGGCGGACTAAACTTAACTCCCCAACTTTGAGCAAGGGGAGGGGGTGTTTGCCCCAAAAAAGAAAAGTTTCTGAACTTTTCCCCCAACTCTGCCGTGAAGGCGGCACCGGAGGGCGGTGCCTGCACCCTGATTCGCCGCCGGCTCCTGTCTGGAGACTCGGATTGGCGCGCGTGGTCCGGGGCCGGGAAGAGCGGGCGTGGGGGAGGGGAGTGGCCCTCCCCGCCCGCGGGATCGGCTCGCGCCGGGAGCGGGTTAATTTCAAATCGGGGGCTTGACTGCTCCTGGACGGTCACGTCCACTGTGCCCGCCCGCCGGCCCGCCAGTCTCGGTCCCGGCGTTTCCCTCGGGCACCCACCTCAGCGCGGCGTTTAAGGACCGACTGACGGCCCGACACGCGGGCTCCCGGGCCTGAGCGGGGAAGGGGTGCAGCGGCGTCCCCGCTCAGCCCCCATCGGCTCCAAGTGTGAGGTGAACTGACAGGTCAGCGGGGCGCAGAGGGGCGCGGCGCCGGGCCAGACTGGCGCCGGGAGAGGGGTCGGGAAGGCAGCGGCGGCCGTTTCCCGCCTCTCGCTCCGCTGGGGGCCGTGGAGGGAGGAGCCGAGATCCCGCGCAGAGGGGAGGGGGCGAGCGAGGGGGGAGGGGCGGGGACGCCGTGGTTCCGGGCGCGGGTTTGCCCGCGCTGCTCAAGGGGCGGCGCCGACCACGGGATGGCTTTCCGCGCCAAATTTTTAAATCGAAGGCGGAAGGTCCAGACCTGCCCCTGGCGCCGCCAGTCAATCGCAGGCCTGCAGCTAACGCTCTGATTGGTTGGGAATCGTTGCCCTAGAAACCGCGAGGATGCGGTCCGGGAACTGCCCGACTGGCGGCGCGCGTACTGGGCCCAGGGGGAGGGGAACTGGCCCGGAGCGAGGGGAAGCCCGCAGGGCGCGGGAGCCGGTGGCGACTGTACCTGGTTGCCTTGCTGAGCAAATGCAGCTTTCCACGGTAGGGTCCAGGACTGTGGCGTGAACTGGCCACCTGAATAGCAAGTACATAACTTTTTTTTAAGTCGCATCTTTAAGGAAGTCTTCACAAAACAACAAAAAAGTTTTAATCGTAAAGCGCTCTTTTAATGTCCAGGAGCTTAAGGACTGAATTTGGAAGTTACCTATCAAGCTGTTTCCCCAAGACTTTGCTGCTGATCCCATGCGCGTGTGTGTCAAGGGAGAAATTCAAGCATCTAGATGTAGATTTTTATCCAGATATTTGGAGTTGCAGCTCCTTAGCCGGAACCTGGGCTCATGCGCATGAGTCCGGAACTCTGATCTGTGAACAGGTGGGTGCTTGTGCTCGCTGGAGTCCATTCGGTGGGGTCTGGAGAATGATTTGCCCTCCCTTAAGGTGGGCAAGGGCTGTCACTGGAATTTCTGTGGTTTGCTTGAAGTCTTACTGACGACCGATCGGCTTGCTGAAGTAATTTACGGGCGTTTGATGGAAGTTCTCTGCCCTGTGGGGCTATGTCCGGTCGGGAATAAAATGTTAAGTGTGTTGTCAGTTTTTTTACCTTAGCCTTTGTTTCAGCAGACTGTGGCGTCCCATAATGAAAGGTATTTTCAACAGATCTCCTTCGTTTTCATTAACTTTTTCTATTTTCCTTTTTTCTTTAAGGATATTAAACTTCTTAATTGGACTATCTGAACTACTTGAACTATCAGGATAAAGAACTCCAGATTTTTCATTTTTAAAGAAACTAAATGTATGAGAAATTTACAGAATGGAGAACGAAAAGGTACTTTTTAAGCTTCCATATTCATCCTTGCAGTTTTAAATGCAACATTATCCTGACTTTACTGCATAATTTTTCAGTATCCCAACATCTTACTAACACCACATTCTTTTTTGGTTAACCTCTATTAAAAACCTAGAAGGAAGGAAATTTAATTTTTGAAGAGGGGAAAAGTTACCCAGGATTAATCTTTCTAGTTTTTAGTGATTTGGCAGAAGTTTCAGAGAGATAAGTAGAGAGAAAAGATATTTTTAAGAATAATAAAATTTGTTAGCTGCTTTATGATATTTCTGAGAATTCTTAAACTATAAGAATTCAGAAGGGGCATTTGACATGATTGAACATTGGATCTCTTGTTAAGATAATTTTCTACCAAATCACCAATTTCTTTTTAACTATAGGGGCCACTATCACTGGAGATATCTTGATTGATTTCTAAATATTGATAGGGTTTAAAAAATGAAATATGCAAATTTTAGATGTAAACAAATAAGAGAACTGCTGTTGCTTCTGATGGTCAGAGGCAAAGGACAGCAGCCCTGAGAAAAATCCCATTCTTGGTTTGGAACCTCTCAAGTGTGCCATCTTGGTGCACTTACCTGCCATCCCAAGCATTTTCTTTAGAATAGATACAGATGGCAAGAATGTGTGAAGTTGCCAGTGGGCAAAAGTAGAAGAAACATAGTTTTCTTTAGTCTTAGGTATGTGGAGAAGGCAATGGCACTCTACTCCAGTACTCTTGCCTGGAAAATCCCACAGACAGAGGAGCCTGGTGGGCTGCAGTCCATGGGGTTGCTAAGAGTTGGACACGACTGAGCGACTTCACTTTCACTTTTCACTTTGATGCATTGGAAAAGAAAGAGGCAACCCACTCCAGTGTTCTTGCCTGGAGAATCCCAGGGACAGGGAGCCTGGTTGGCTGCCGTCTGTGGGGTCACACAGAGTTGGACACGACTGAAGCGACTTAGCAGCAGCAGTCTTAGGTATAAACTGCTGTTACTTTACCCTCTTATGTCTCAGTGGCAGCCCAGCCTCTTCCAGGAACCAGCTTTGTGGTCTTGGGTTAACTAATTTTACTTCTCTGGGTTCCATTTTCTCCATCTGTAAAGTGAAAAGGGTAAATATTCAACGAGCAGAATTTTCTGCTTGTAGCCACTCTGGATTTTGCTCCCCAGTGGATTTTGCTAACAAGTCTGACACAGGCTAGCCCTCACTCTTATTTCCCTTGACTCTCTGACTTTTCTTCATCAGTGGTATTTCACTGAGTACCCAGTGCATGCAACTGTTGTGCTAGGTGTCTACACAAGTGAATGGCATATGGTTTCTGCCGTGGAGACATTTACTTATTACAGTGTCATGAGTCAAAGTCACTCCAAGGAGTTTGGGGTCACTTAAAATTTTATCAGTCCTATTAAGAGAAGTTAAGTAAAAGGTATATGGGAACTCTCTGGAGGATCTTTGCAACTCTCAATCTAAAATTATTTCAAAATAAAAATTTTAAAATTGTAAGTCTTAAAGTTTTCTTTTTAAATTCTTGGAACATAAGATGAAAATTTTAAATCCATGCATTGCAGAATTTTAAATGGGGAATTTAGCTGTTATGGACAAATGTCAAAGTGATTATTGGAAGATAGTCACTAATTTAACCATCTCTACAAGCTCACTGAGCATGTTTCCTAAGTACTGTTTCTATTTATACAATTCTTAGAGTCAAAAGCTATCTGATAAATCTTTTTTAATACTGGATTTAATAATTTACTTGTTTTGAACCAGGAAAATCTCTTTTTCGAGCCACATAAAAGGGGACTGATGAAAACACCTCTGAAAGAATCCACTGCAGCAAATACAGTGTTGGCAGAGAGCCAGCCTGACTTTTGGCCATTTAACCACACCCACCAAGCCCAAGGATATCTCCCAGGGAGAACCGTGGACACCAACAGCCAACCTGAAAATGCTCATCAGCGCCGTGAGCCCCGAGATCCGCAACAGGGATCAGAAAAGGGGTTTGTCTGACAACAGAAGCGAATTACCTGAGGTCAAAGATTGTTTACATGTAGGTTTGTTTGCAGAGGACTCGGTGGAAACTGGGGGATTTGGGGAGCTAGGGAGGCGGGGGTGGCCGTTGAGGAGGCACTAGCAGTATAAAGTATCACCCCAGTCAGAGCACTGGAAATGTTTGGACCCCATCAAATACAGCTCTGGGAAATCTGAACCTGTCACTTAATTATGAGCTTCTTCCCTTTCAGATCCTTCAAGCAGTTTATCCTGACTTCTCCCCACTTATCTTCCCAATTTTGCAGCCACTGAAGCAAACTATGGATATGTGTTAGTCACTGAGCGTTAATACCTCCAATAAATCTTTCTGAATAAGACATTATTTACATCTTTCTTTGTAGGAACACTTCTCTGGAGATGAATATGAGAAATCCCAACCCAGTCGAAAAGAGAAAGTTTAGGATTGTTGTGCCATAAGTTTTTAGCTCGATACCCTAACTATCCCAACCCTGCTGTGAATAATGACATCTGTCTTGGCGAAGTAGCCGAAGAACTTAGTAAGTATGCAAAGAGCTCGCTGAAATGGTCAGTCATTAAAGGCACTTCACCAACTGAGTCCTTCAGGCCCACGCTCCTTCCAGCCAGTGTTTGTAATGGCACAAGACCACACGGAAATTATCCATCTGTCAAGCCCTATTAATTTCAGAATAACAGCATGTAGTTCCCAGTCACATTAAGTCTCAAAACAGAAGCAGAAAATCACAATGGAGATTGCTCTGACTGCACTGTGGCGCGCTTTAAAGTAAGGCAACATTGTTTTATGACTTATTTCACAAATGGCTACAACTCTGAACCTGCATCTTGTTTCTCATTGAGGAGCCAGGCTGCCAAATGCTTTCTTCACAGTCAACATGAGGATCAGCCTCTGGGCATGGGAGCTGGGCTTTAGCCCTCTCTGCCATTCAGCACTTTCTGAATGTTTTGTGTTTGCCAAAAGTTACTGTATCCCCCTGCCCTCTTTTCCTCCTCTCTTCATGGACTCAAATCTAGTTAGAGCTAAAAAGGAATCCGTGGCAAATGTAGGATACCTTTGGAGTCATGAAAATACTACGACCTGAATCTGTGAAGAGACATATAGGATATGTTAGTATAGCTATCACCCCATGAAGAAAGTTTTGCTCTTCTAATACATGTTTATATGTATCGACTTTAAGAAATGCCATTTAGGTTCCTCTCTTCACATACACTTCCTTATAGCTATGGAGGGTGTACCATTTAATTTAGCAGGTATCTATGGATTACCTGCTATGTGGCAGGCAATGTCATAGCAGCTGGGATAACATCAGTGGACAGAAAGAACAAAGTCCCTGCTTCTGTGGAACCTGCTTTCCAGTGGAGACAATAGACAGTATGTAAAGAACATAATAAGTGGGTAATTAGGATGTAAGAGGGTAATGTGTGCTAAAGGAAAGCAAATGCAGGCCAGGGCTGAAAGTGTGCTCCGTAATTTTAAACTTCATTTTAAATCAAGTAGTTAGGTCAGGCCTTGTTAGGAGCATGACATCTGAGTAAGGACTTAAGAATAGAGGTGGGGAGCCATGAGGACATCTGGGAGAGGGAATCCAGCTAGAAGCAACAGCCTAACACACAAAGGCCCTCTGGCAAGTTCCAGGGAGCAAGGAATCTCAGCACCTTGTGTCTATAGTATAACAGCCATGTTTGTGTGTGTTGGGAACTAATATAAGAAATGGAGTGTAGAGAGTGGAATTTAGAGCTCTAAAGACTTGATTTTGCCACTTACTAGCTCTGTGCCTCAGGGTGAGCAGCTTAGCCAGCCTGACCCTCTTATTGCCTCATCTTTAAAGCATGGATAATAAGAAGTTTCACCATGTAACCCATTCCCGTGTTCTTGCCTGGGAAATCCCATGGACAGAGGAGCCTGGCGGGCTTCGGTCTATGGGGTCTCAATGAGGTGGACACGACTTAGCAACTAACACTAACTTTCACACTCAGGGTGGATTTTCTAGCTCCAAGTCACCCTTTGAGGAACTGCCTCATTTTGTACTGCTTTGTGTAAAAGTAAAGACTATTTTTAAAGAAATAAAAAAGCATGAATAATAATCACCTACCTCACAAGTTAGCGTAAAATCTTCCTAAACCTGTATGATACATCAAAGACCCTCACCTTTCTGATCTATATTAACTGTTTGTACCCTTTGACAGCAGGGACATGCCTTTCTCCTCTTCATACTCTGTTTAGCTGTGCTGTGCTCAGTCGCTCAGTTGTATTTGACTCTTTGTGACCCCATGGACTATAGCCCACCAGGCTTCTAGGTCCATGGGGATTCTCCAGGCGAGAATACTGGAGCAGGTTGCCATGCTCTCCTCCAGGGGATCTTCCCAACCCAGGTCGAACCCAGGTCTCCCGTATTGCAGGCAGACTCTTTACCATCTCAGCCACTAAAGTTATTTAATCCAGAGCCTTCAGACTAAGAATCCCTGGGGAAAAGAAAGGTATTTGATTCTATCCACACTACAATATCTGATCCTAGTAAGGTGCCGTTGCTTGCTCTCTGCAGATGTCGAGCGCCGACGCATTTATGATATCGTCAACGTCCTAGAAAGTCTACACATGGTGAGCCGGCTCGCCAAAAACAGGTACACTTGGCACGGGCGACACAACCTCAACCAGACCCTTGGGACTTTGAAAAGCGTCGGGGAGGAGAACAAGTACGCCGAGCAGATTATGATGATCAAAAAGAAAGAATATGAGCAAGAGTTTGACTTTAGTAAGAGTTACAGTATAGAGGATCCCATCATCAAATCAAACACTGGCCAAAATGGACACCCAGACGTGTGTTTTGTCGAACTCCCTGGAGTGGAATGTCGGGCAGGTGAGAGAGCTGGTGTTGAAAAAGCCCAGGTGGCAAGGAACCTCTTGGAGGTTTACAGACCAGGTTCCTTAGGGAACCCAGCTCAAGGCTACTGCTGCTTTTCGTATGAAAATCATGCATGTCGACTGTGGGATCAGGTTGCGGTATTTTTAGCTTTGTTACTTTTGAAAGCACTTGTCCCTTCATGAATTTTAATTCTCTAATCCTCTTCCTTTTCCCAAGCCTCTGTAAACAGCCGCAAAGACAAGTCTTTAAGAGTGATGAGCCAAAAATTTGTGATGCTGTTTTTGGTGTCAACACCTCAGATAGTAAGCTTGGAAATTGCTGCCAAGATTTTAATTGGGGAGGACCATGTGGAAGATTTGGATAAAAGCAAGTTTAAAGTAAGTGGCCCAACTGCCCTGGACGTTTGGACCTATTAAATTACTTTCCAATACATGTGCTATATAAACAGATCACATCTAGTTAGGCTTTTATATCTTCACTTCTCCCCAGAATTCATGAAGATACTGCTCGAGCTATCTTGTAGGAGTCAAAGATACATATATCGCTACTCTCCCTGACACTTATCTACCTCACTTGACACTGTAACATTGTTGCCATTTTACAGTGTCTGAAGTCTAAATAAGCAGTAAAGTGGGACTGGAACCCAAGTGTCTGTTCTCTCCACTGACTGTCATATTTGAGGGTGTAAATAACTTCTAACACTGTCTCCAGAAGTGACCTGCAGCACAGTGGATTGGACATTTTGAAAGAGTGGTTTTATGTTGTCCCTTCTCTGCACTTACTGCCTTAGACAGTTTGCTTCCACAGTCACTTGGCTGGGCCAGGCAACCCAGCCTGACTAGCGTGGTAGGCAAGGCTTGCTCTCTCTGCCCTGAAACCACAGCCTGACACCCTGTCCTGTGTGTGGATGACCACTGTCAGGAGCGGTCCCAAGGGCTTGCTCCTGAGAGTCTGTCCCATAGCTAAGCGAGGAAAGTAACCTAACAGAGTAATTGCTCTTCTTTTTACGTGCAGAAATGTTTATTTAAATATTGGATTTTCTTTCACGGCTACTGATTATTTCCAATTCATAAATAAAACTATTTGATTTCACTATGGAAAAAAAAAGCATGATTTTAGCCAGAATATCTGCTCTCTGTTGGGAAGATACCATAGATTGGAGTCTTAAAACAGCTCTGCCCTTGCCGCTAGAAAAGACTGCAGGAACTGCCCCCACACACACACAGAGGAGCAGAGAGAAGGTGTAGAAGGCATTAGCTGTCCTCCAAGCAGGGCATTAGGCTGGCCTAGACATGGATCACTCGGGGACCGGCTGACTGGTGACCCCAAGGCATAGCAGGGGAATGCCTGGGAGGTGTCATGCAGACCTCGTCCCATCCTCGTGAAGATGTACGGGTCCCATGAAAGTACTGAGACACCTCCAGTTTGATGGTGTCTCCATAAAGACAAAATGAGTAGAGATTAAGGCAGTAAGGCTAGCATTTAGCTTAGGAGATTTGTCATTTCAGAAAACACATCCCAGTTCTACCGATGGGCTGCCTGCTTTCTCTGAGTTACCAGTTTTCAGCTCTCTATTTCACTGGTTAGTCACAGCCTTGGAAACTATTCCAGGAACTGCAGATGTGTAATTTGCTGAATCCCTAGGGAATTCAGAACCTTCTGGCATGGCTGTGAAGACTGGCCTCAATTTGCAGCTTTGTACTACAAGCTGAAGTAAAGGCAGACTTCTGTAACAGAACTTTTCGTGATATATAAGACTTACAGAATTAGCAAATCTATGCTTTGCCTATACATATGGACAGTATAAATGTTTATAAATTTTGATAGGTATAAAATTTTCCATGCTTGTGAAAAATACATTGATTTACATAAACTATCACAAGCAGGAAAATGATTATTTCCATTTGTTCCTAAAATTCTGAATCCTCATTAGGAGATGCCCAGCAGTGGTAACTTTTATTGGAAAATCTGTAACATGTTTCCCAATAGGGTGATTTCATTGAGTCATTTTTCCTTTTGTTTCAAAATGCAGTGCTTTTGTTTCAAAATCCAGTAACAGCAGTAATTGAGTCTCAATATTTAAAACGTTTTTGTTTTCCTTAAAGCAGTATTACTAGAGTAACTCAAGAAAAGTCGCTGATGGTTTTTCTCTGACACTGATGGTTAGGATAGCTCTTTGAGTGTACACTGTGCACATGAAGTCCTTAGGAAGCAAAGTCCTTTGATCTTTCATTATTCCATTAAGTCATATATACACTTTTTTTCCCCAGCAAAAATTAGGAGGCTGTATGATATAGCTAATGTTCTGAGCAGCCTGGATCTTATCAAGAAAGTTCATGTCACAGAGGAAAGAGGCCGAAAACCAGCTTTTAAATGGACAGGCCCAGAAATCAGTCCAAATCCCAGTGGTATGTATTTATTTCCTTTTATTCGTTGCTTCATTACTTTGAATTAATGCACATTTGGAAATATTCTTCCTTTCTCTTCCTAACGATACACTCACATGGGAAGAGCATGTATATAAGTGACTGAAAAGACAAAGATGAGCACCAGTATAGAAAGTTTGGCCCTTGGTTCCATCAGCAACTCAAGGTCCATAACCATCACACCCATGTAAGAGGCCAAATCTGTATGTAAAAGAATTTGACAGAGTTGAAACAGAGCCTGTGCATGTGGAGAATATGAAATGGATTCATTCCAGAATAAATAGTCTGTCTCCATCTCAACTCTGGGATTCTTATATTTTGTGTTCTACCAAGACCCCACACACAGAAGTTCTGGAAAATGGCAAGAACACGGGCTCCAGAAGCAGAGGGAAGCTTAGGTTCCAGGCCCAACTCTGGCACTTATTCCAGCTGTGTGGCCTTGGGCAGGTGACTGCTCTAAGACCGTTTCCTCACCCCTAGTAGGAAGAATGACAGCACCTTTGGGAGGTTATTCCGGTTTTGGATATAACCTCAATGAGAGGTCCTTCAGTACAGGGATTTGGAGGACAGGCTCTGGGCTAGACTGATCAAGTTCATATCGCAGGCCCACGTTCTTCTAGCTGAGAGACCCTGAACCAGTAAGTTAATGTCTGAAGTGTCTCTGAGATGGGGCTGCACTTCCTGAGAAGTACCTGCCTGAGTTGTGGAGAATGTCTTAGTCTGTTCAGGATGCCTCAACAGAGTACCATCGGCTCGGTGGCTGATAAACAATATATTTACTTCTCGTAGTTCTAGAGGCTGGGAAGTCCAGGATCGAGGTGCTGGCAAACTCGGTGTCTGGTGAGGACCTGCTTTCTAGACTTTTCTAGTCTTTTCATAGTAACCTCACATAGTGGAAGAAGACTAGAGAGCTCTGTGGAGTCCCTTTTATAAGAGCACTAATCCTGTTAGAGGGTTCCATGCTCATGAACGTCTCCCAAAGGCCCCACCTCCTAGTACCATCACATCGGACATCAGGTTTCAACATGTGAATTGGGGGAGAAGGGATGGGGCAGGGGAGGCAAACATTTAGTCCATAGCAGGAACAGTCACCCTATTTCATCAGATGAAATCACCACTGATGCTGAGATACCCGATGTTTTATATTTCAATAAGAAATAAAAACCACTGACAGTCACCCTGAGAGCACACCACTGGTTATAAGATGAAAGTCTTTAAGAGATGTTAAAGTGAATTATTATCTCAGAATTCATTCAGAATAAGATGAACAGGGTTTTTAGGTAAAGCCCTTGAAATAGTATTTGGCACATAGTAGGGACATAACTGTTGCCACTTTAATCTGAAATCATTTTAGAACTGTTCCCAGGTGGCTCAGTGGTAAAGAACTCATCTGCCAATGCTGGAGGCACAGGAGATGCCAGTTCGATCCCTGAGTCAGGAAGATCCCCTGGAGGAGGAAATGGCAACCTACTCCAGTATTCTTGCCTGGAGAATCCCCATGAACAGAGGAACCTGGCGGGCTACAGTCCATAGGGTCGCACAGAGTTGGGCATAACTGAGTGAGCACGCACGCACTGACCTCATACCCCAGAAGGAGGCTGAACCACTCATGTCTTAACACACTGCCCTTTCCTGTTTCAGGTCTCAACCCAGTCCTTCCTTTTGCTGCCTCTGATTTAGAAGTGAGGCGGTCTTCAAAAAAGAGAACTGTGCCAAAAACCTCTTTTCCACACGTGGGAAACCAAACTTCACTCGACACCCATCTCTCATCAAACTGGTAAAGAGCATAGACAGTGACCGGAGAAAGATAAATTCTGCTCCCAGTAGCCCTATCAAAATCCACAAAGGTATGTTTCCTATCATGCCAGTTCTCTGCTTGAAAGAATCCCTCCTCCTCTGACTTTTAGCTTCCTTGATCCCTCGGGACTTGCTAGAGAATTGTTTGTTTCCATAGTCCCAAACACACTTGAAGCCCAACTTACATATGAATTAAAGGATAAAATGCAAATCGTGGGGTTTATCGTTTAATTGCTGTGTGATTTGGGGGAGGGAACAGTGCCTGTTTTCTGTTCCTTTGACCTCAGTGATGTTTCATCTGTGTGAAGATTCATTCTTCTGCTTTGACCAACTCCCTCCCCCACCTTCTTTTTCTTTTACCAGCTGAGAGCACTCAGAATTCTGCACCTTTCCCGAGCAAAATGGCTCAGCTCGCCGCTATCTGCAAAATGCAGTTAGAAGAGCAATCAAGGTAGGTGGGCAACGCTCTTCAGGAACAAGATGCGTTACTTTACATTGCATCATTAGGATTACTTATTTCATGTAAGAATAGGCAATAACCTTGGAAACTGGTGAGAGAATCTTCTCTGTAACTCATAATATGGAATCATTACAGAAACTATCTGCTAGTTACATAAAGCGTAGCTTCAATCTGGGGCAATCTAAAATAGTAGAACATTTTAGAGAACATGTGTTTCCATTGTCCCATGTTTTCAATCTTGTCTTTTAGTGAACCCGGAAAGAAAGTGAAAGTACAGCTGGCAGGATCTGAGTACTGCAAACCAGTGGGCCCTCCGGACACTCCAGCAAATGCCGAGCTAGAGATGACGGCACCGTCCCTCATCCAGCCCCTGGGCGTGGTCCCCCTCCTCTCCAGCCCATTGTCACCAGCAGTGCCTGTGATCCTACCTCAGACCCCTTCGGGCTCATCGTACACCATCTACTTGCATCCTGCCCAGGCCCAAACTATAACGCCACCCCCAGGCCTGAGCCCCACGGTCTGCCCCACCACCTCTTCTAACACTATGAGATCAAAAGACTCCACTGATACCACCAGTGAGAATGCAGACAGTGACGCCCCAAAGCCCAGTGCATCCACCAGGCCTGGAAGTTTGCTGCCCGGGCCGGAGAGACAAGGTGCAAAGAACCGAGAGAAGGAGCCAGCTGGGGAAAAAGGCTCCAAGAGGGCGAGCGTGCTCGAGGGACGGTGGCTCCAAAAAGAAATTTAAAGAAGACCTGAAAGCGCCTGAAAATGTCTCCACAGTAAGTACAGCCATGAACTGTGCAAAGCTTTAGGTACTCCCCAGTTAATCAGGAGGGACTCTGCTGACGTGTGAAATTTACCAGAGCAAAGAGCAGTCTCCCAGAAAACCGGGAACTGTTCCTTAGCGTCCCATAATCCAAACAAGGCCTCAAGCAGCTAATCCCCCAACTGGGATGGCGGCAGGGGCATTTTTAACCTTTGGAGGAAGGGATTATCCGCTCTGTTTTTAAAGCACTGTGGGTGGCTGTCCTTAAGTCCATTTCTCTGTCCCACACTGGAATGCAAACACCTGCCATGAAAGTCTTAAATAATTTACAAGCAGACGTGACCCCACATGAATGGATGGACGCATAGGGTTCCTCTAACTCCTGCTTTCTGAGTCATTACTTGATATTTGTTTGACGTCATGCAACCGGCATCTGTGGCCTAGCAGAGAAATGGCTCCCCCACTGTTTTTACTTTCTACGTCAAATTTAAACCAAAATTTCCATGTTGTGCAAATAGAAAAATCAGACTTAGCTTGGCAAGGTTTAGGGTATTTGATGCATTGGTTTCTAGATGTTTTGATGTTCTAGACAGTTTTTTTCCTGGATAGAGTTTAATTCAGGAAAGAAAGAACATGTATTGGCTGCCTACCCACATACTAGACGGCAGAAGTGTTAGGCACTTTTGCACACGTTCTCTTTTTCCACTCT
Source organism: Nanger dama (assembly GCA_917880005.1). NCBI lineage: Eukaryota > Metazoa > Chordata > Mammalia > Artiodactyla > Bovidae > Nanger > Nanger dama. The sequence continues at coordinate 1,480,295 of CAKJTW010000085.1, read as the reverse complement.
CGGGACAATTGTATATGAAAGACAGCATCACCAGATAAACAGACATCACTAAACATGGAAGCGGAAGTCAATCTCTTAGTTTGTCCCTGCTGTTAACTCAGGTTATTTCACTTCTCTACATCTTGTTTTCCCACACCTATAAAGAATTTGTTCTGTGAGTTTTTCCTGATTGTCTACTGGATACGAAGCACTTGTGCTCTGGATCAAATTAGCACCTGCCTTTGGGGATGATTGCTTTTGAGCACTTGCCCCAGGGCCATCTTACAGTTTTTGTGAGGTTAAGTGAATTTATTACATGATAGAATATATAAAGGGGTTTGTGATCCTTTCAAGGCACTGTAGAAGCTGACGGGTATTATCTGTAACTGTTGTTATTAAGAAGGCTTTAGAGTCTGTCAGATCTTCCCTGAGGATGGCCTCATGGTAACCATTCAAAACATCCATTATCTTAGCATAGTATCATTTTGTATTTAATACACATGCTAGGGGAAAATCACAGGGCTTCAGCTTGATTTGATTTTCTGGGAGGTCCATAATCTTTTTGAGGCAATGAGTGTGATTTAATAATGGTCTCCTGTTGCTCACTCAGTTATTCAGGATTAGGGTTTTCACTGGATAGATTCCTCACACCCCCTGCTCTTTTTTTCGTCTCTGACTTCATTTTGACCATTTCTTTTTAGCCTGGACTGAGCAGAGCAAAGAAAGGGAGAGATTCATGTGTTAATTCATTCAACAAACATTTACTGAGAATCTGTACTTCTAGGGGTGGAGAGAAGAGAGAACATAAGCACACACAAGCATATCAGGTAGTGAATAGTAAGAAATATGGCGAAAACAAAAGAGGATAGTGTCCTAGGAAGAAGGGTAGGAGTGCTGATATATAGTTGGGTGAGAAGACGTACAAGTGGCAATATGTCAAATTATTTTCATCCTGCTACTTTAATAGTTCTAATTTTAAAAAGGGATTGGCATTATAGATGAAACAACTTTGTGATGAATATAGTTTATAGGATGAGGAAAAGTAATTATTATTAGAGTTTTGCTGGAGATTTGAAGAGAGTTGAACCAGAAAACATTGTACTGTAAGATGCCAAAGAGCAGCTATTGGTAAAACACCTAAATCTACCCCTTGAAAATTTTCTATTCCTGAAGCCTTCAAGGAACCTGCTAGTAAAGATATTGAATAGAACCAAGCATCTAAGAAACAAAATTGGAAGTTTTTGGTACCCCTTAGCACTGGGGATTCTGACCGGACCTATTAACAGCTAGATCAAAGCAGAGGCTGTTGTTCTGACAATGGTGAGAAGAAAGATCTGCAGGGAGATGAAAGGTGGGCCTCTGGTTTACAAGAGCTGCTTTTCGCTTTTGCTGATCTTGTTCCTGGTAAGACCCATCAGACTTTGCAGGCGGCTCAGCCACCCACGTCGGCTCTATTGGAAAAGTACCGTGATGCACAGGCTTGCTGCAGACACACACACTCTGGCCATTTCCGTATGGCATGTAACTTTATTCCCTATAGCTTTTTCTGCATGATATTTGGACATCTAATATGAATTAATCAGTTCTCTTATCTGTCATTTTTGAAACCTGGTACCCTGCCCTTTCATTTGTATATTATAAGAGTGTTTGTTTGGTATCATTGGAACCTAAAGTACGAAGAGGAAAAAAGATCTATAGTTCTATAATTCCTTTATTCCAAATCAAGAGTCAGCAAACTTTTCTGTACAGGTTGTGTGGTTTAGTCACTAAGTCGTGTCCGACTCTTTGCGACCCCACGGACTATAGCCCGTCAGGCTCCTCTGTCCATGGAATTCTCCAGACAAGAATACTGTAGTAGGTTGCCATTTCTATCTCCAGGGGATCTTCCTGACCCAGGAATTGAACCCACGTCTCCTACATTGCAGGCAGTCTCTTATATTTCAGGCAGATTCTCTACCAACTGAGCCACAAGGGAAGCTTTCTGTAAAGGGCCAGAGAGTAAATGCTTTTGGCTCTGTGGGCCATATGGTTTCTGTTACACTTATTCAACTCTGCCATAGTAAAAATTTTTTAAAAAATAGGAATGCATCTGCAGACAATATGTAAATGAATGGCCATGGCTATGTTCCAGTACAATTTTATTTGCAAAAACAGCCAAGAGGCTATATTTTGGGCCTGTGGTTTGACATTCCCTTTCTCTAAATCAACATTTCTTAACATGTTTTTTTCCTTAAATGCTAATACTACCAAACATTTAGTTGCTGAATAGGCTGGGAAATGTTACATGATGAACACTTTCTTGGAGATTCACATTGTATGCCATCATGAAAGTCCCTTAGAAATTCTGTCATAAAGATTCCATTTTCCTTTGTTGAATTCAGCATTTCCCCAAACATAATTTAATTCTGATTCAAGTAGTACCTGCTTGCATCCCATAGAAAGAACTAGGGCCCTCAGAATAGTCTCTGGGAAACACCATCCCACGTAATTCAAGGACAATCAGATAATAACACAGCAGTGCCCCCTACAGTGTCCAGCTGCGTTCAGCTTGTTCTGACAGCAGCATTTCATACCAAGAAGTCTGGAAGCAGACTTAGGACGTTGAGGATGGTGGGGAGTACTAGGTAAATCCTGCCCTTAAGCAGACTCAGTGCTAACTTTAGAACACTTCCTAAGACCCCAGCTGGCATTTAGGAAACATGTGGTTATTCAGGACAACTGTTGGGATGGGAAGGAGGGATACTGTCTTCAAAGAGCCATAGAGCTTGCCTGCCTGTGGCCTATACCACTGGAGGCTTTGGTCTGATGAGACAAACAACCACCAAGGGATATTAGTCCCAGAAGAGGCACGTGGTCATTTTTCTTGTTTTTGTTCAGTCTCTCACTTGTGTCCGACTCTTTGCAACCCCGTGGACTGCAGCACGCCAGGATTCTCTGTCCTTCGCCATCTCCCAGAGCTTGCTCAGACCCATGTCCATCGAGTCGGTGATGCCATCCAACCATCTCGTCTTTTGTCGTCTCCTTTCCTCCTGCTTTCAACCTTTCCCAGCATCAGGGTCTTTTCTAATGAGTCAGCTCTTCACATCAGGTGGCCAAAGTACTGGAGTTTCACCTTCAGCATCAGTCCTTCTAATGAATATTCAGGATTGATTTCCTTTAAGATTGACTTGTTTGTCTCATCATAAAGAAGGCTGAGCATCTTCTTTGGGAGAAGGAAAGGATGGGAGAGTGAAGCGATTAAAGGCCTGCCTTCCTTGCAAACCCAGGAAGACTGCTCAAGGGACTCTCAAGGGTCTGTTCCAACACCAAATGTTCAAAAGCATCAGTTCTTTGGTGCTCAGCCTTCTTTATGGTCCAGCTCTCACATCCATACATGACTACTAGGAAAACCATAGCTTTGACTAGACAGACCTCTGTGGGCAAAGTGATGTCTCTGCTTTTTAATATGCTGTCTAGGTTTCTCATAGCTTTTCTTCCAAGGAGCAAGCGTCTTTTAATTTCATGGCTACAGTCACCATCTACAGTGATTATGAAGCCCAAGAAAATAAAGTCTGTCACTGTTTCCATTGTTTCTTTCTGTATTTGTGTGTAAAATAAACCCTTCCTCTTTGTTTTTTAGACCTTGTTCCCATCAGGATACCTCATCCCTCTCACACAGTGCTCAACCCTGGGGGCAGAGTCCATTCTGTCTAGTAATGAAAACTCAGGTACACGTTCCCCAAATCATAGGATCTACAGCTCCCCGATTGCAGGTGAGTGTACTTAAAAACATCTTTCAAACACAGTCATTCTCAAGCTCACTCAAGCCTTATATACTTCTTGGACAAATGCCTGTGCTTTTAAGATATTCTCCTGCCTTTTCCTTCCAGGTGTTATTCCAGTGACATCATCTGAACTCACTGCTGTTAATTTTCCCTCTTTTCAAGTAACACCTTTGAAGCTAATGGTCTCACCAACTTCCATGGCAGCCGTCCCTGTCGGGAACAGCCCGGCTCTCTCTTCCAGCCACCCAGTTCCCATCCAGAACCCGAGCTCAGCCATTGTAAACTTCACCCTGCAGCACTTGGGCCTCATCTCCCCCGGTGTGCAGGTGTCCACCAGCCCTGCACCCGGAACCGTTGCCGTGTCACCAAGAATAGAGGCTGTTAGTGTCATACCCGAAAATGCAGGCGCTCAGCAAGGAAGGGCCACCAAGTGTGACGCATCCATCCTGAGCCAGAACCAAACAAACGGACAATCATTTGCAGGGACAGGGGCACAACAGGTGAGAGTGTGTCCATTCATTGATGGCTTTTTTTCTCTTTTAGTTCTTAAGTCCCAAATATCAGTATCATGGGAGACTCACTTTTGCTTTCAGACAAGGAAAGGATGGGAGAAGGAAATGCTTAAAGGCTTGCCTTCCTTGTAAATCCAGCAAGAGTGCTCAAGGAGTCCAGATTATGGGATTATCATGAGCTTTTTGTTTCCCCTTAAAAAAATAGTTGAGTGTGTGAAACTCAGGCAGGCTCACTTAGCAGATTTCAGGGCATTCAAGGTTCCTATCATGTGGCACATACTTCCAGATCACTCTGGGTCTGACTTTTCTCCATTCCTCTCTTTCCAATCAGCCTGTTCCTGTGACACCCAAAGGGTCCCAGCCAGTGGCTGAAAGCTTCTTCCGTACTCCAGGTGGACCAACAAAGCCAACAGGCTCCACCTGCATGGATTTTGATGGTGCTAATCACACCTCCGTAGGAACTCTCTTCATCCCACAGCGAAAACTGGAAGTCTTAACGGAAGATGTCCATTAATTGACATATTTGGCTTCGTTTAATCTTCTGAAGAGTTGTTTAACAGAAAAGATGGCCTCAGACTGATTTGGAGAACATGTTCTCTGAAAATACTGTAAATACGTTGAGGGTTTACTTATTTGCAAAACAGATGCTTATTTTCATACTTAAATATATATATATCCACACAGACATATAAATAGATATTTGTATTAAGCTAAGTTCGGCCATCAGTCCTACAAAATAAAATGTTGAACCAAGGTATTTTAACTTCTGGGGGAAAGGGTTCGTTTTTCAGCTGTGCCTATCCTATTATGCCGAGTAACTGTGTTAAAGTTTACTTCCCTTCGGGTGAACCTGTGACAGGCCTAACACAGCGCTCTCTTCAACTTTGCACAAAGAAAACGCTGTGATGTATAATGTATTTTTAAATGGGAGGACTGTAGCTATATTTTTTGTAATTTCTTTCCACTGTTTTTGCTGTATGTCTTTTTGTAAAGTTTGCAACAATCCTTAATCAAGTCTATGGAGAAATTATTTATAAAATGTATTTTTAATCATAAGTTGTTCAAATTAAAACTTTTCTAAAATGTGTTTAACATCTTCATTTGGCCTGTTGGAAGAAAGTCATGGTATGGAGCATGCATCCTGGTTCCCCTTAGGTATGCCAAGCTCGTCCCCCATGCTCTTCCCCTCTTTTGATCCTGCATATGGCTCCACTTTTACAGAAGTGACCGTGGCTTCAGAGAAGCCGCTGCTTGGCCAAGGACAACCAGCTTAGTCCTGTGCGCTTTGCACCACACCCCGGGAGGTTGGAAATGAGAGGTGGGAGCTGGGGTGCTCCCTGCCCTACCCTGGCATGGCCAGCATCCAACCCGCCTCCCGCTGTCAAGAGAAGAGGCTGCAGCTACAGTCCTCTTGCCGAACAGCCCAGCTCCAGGGATGGGCAAATAGGATTCTGATTTCGAATCCTATACACACAAGGAATTACCGCATGAAACCCTCCATGAGCTTCAAGAGAAGGAATGAGCTACAGTGTGTTCAGCATGCATTTTCTTGATCCTCTGGTTATGTGACGAATTGTACCTTAAGAATTGACACGCGCCTTCTCTGGTTGGGGTTCTTAAAGGATCATCATAATATCTATTTCCTGCATGTTTACTACACGCCAGGCATCACCCTACATATTTTAAAGGCATTACCTCTACAAGCTAGTATGACAAGTTCACTGAGGCTATTAGAGATTCAAGTAGCAAGTCCAGGGTCACACTGCAAGTTTATGCAAGGACTTAACCCATGTCTTTATCCATTTATTGCCCATCTGCCCCCAGATGCATGCCCAGCAGCTCTAGGAGAACCAGGCACATCATTTCAGGGTAATCTGAATGTTTATAAACTCACCCCTTTCAAATACATTTTGTTTGAACAACCAAGTACAGCTAAGAGGACAGATTTTCTATCATTTTTTAAATTTTTATTGGAGTATAGTTGACCTCCAATGTTGTATTAGTTTCAGGTGTATAGCAAAGTGTATCAGTTATGCATACACATTGTTCAGTCGCTAAGTCATGTCCAATCTTATTCCTTCCAATGAATATTCAGCCATGACACCTTGACTACAGCCTTATAAGAAAACCCATCTAAGCCATTCCCAGATTCCTGACCCACAGAAGCTGAGATAATAAATTCACACTGTTTGAAGACGCTAAGTTTGCCATGATATTGTCATGCAACAATAGATAACCAACACAGCTACATAACCCACTGGTCTTCATAAATGTCTTCTTCCAGTTTATCTTATTATTGTTCACTGGTTTTATAGGCATTCATAGAAACAAACATCACTGGGATATGGAAACCCCAAAAGGTTTCATGGGAGAATCACTCTCCATTTTTAAAGCTGGAAGCAACTTTAAAGATGCCAGATAGTAGAGTGGACAAAGTTACCTGCCCAGCACGAAATTTCTTCCTCAAACTGCCTCCTGAATTTCTTCTTAAGGAATTACTGAGTGGAGCCCAGCGGACTGTAATTGGGGTTCCCAACTGATATCGAATAAGAGCAGGCTTGTCATCCAGGCTAAACCAGCCTCCCTGGAATTTGATATTCATTTCATCCTTGCAGGAGCATTCTTACTACTCTGTCCCCACCACAAGACTGCTGCTGGGGTTCCTGCTTCCCAGCCTCTGGAAAAGCCATGACATCTGCTGGAGTTCAAGCCTAGTTTTCAGTCATCTGCTGATTCTGCACATCTTCGCTATCCTTCCAAGAAATTTCCTTTGCTACAAGTTGCTGATCACACCTGTGACTGGCAAACAAAGGACCCTTGCCAAATCACAGAGTGAAACTCAGAGCCAAGGTTTCCCAGTTCCCAGACCAGTTAGTTCCCTGTTCCACGAGCCTGGTGAAATCCAGCCAAAGGCTGAAGAGAAGAGACCTTAAGAAATGCTTGGGCTTCCCTGGTGGCTCAGATGGTAAAGAATCTGCCTGCAATGCATGAAACCTAGGTTCAATCCCTGGGTTGGGAAGATCCGCTGGAGAAGATAATGGCAACCCACTTAGGATTCTTGCCTGGAGAACTCCATGGACAGAGGAGCCTGGCGGGTAACAGTCCATAGGGGCACAAAGAGGTGGACACAACTGGTCAACTACACTTTCACTTTAAGAAATGCTTATCTCACCAGAAAACGTAAGCAACTCACATATGCTCAAATGAATGCATCATGCTGTTCAAAATACCTAGAAGGGTAGTGATAGTATGAAGAAGAAATGCAAGTAACCTAGGGAATTAGAGCAACAGAATTTGCTGCAGAAAAAAAAAAATTGTTTAAATCCAGCTTTAAAACAAGTTTTCCTCAGCCTTGTCCTTTTCAAGCGATTAGTGTTTCTACAGATAAAGGATAAAGAGATTTTCAGAATTTAAGCAGATAAGCTGCCTGAGCAATCCTATTAATTATACAGAAGAGTGTGGGTTGACTGCAGATTCTTTACTGTATTTACCACTGACTGGTAGTTTTTAAATCTTGAGAACCTAAAATAAGAGATAAGCTGGAAGGAAAATTATCATTATTCTAAGTTGAAAAAAGTATAAACCTTTTAATCAACTTATAGAGAGTGATTTTATATCTCAAAGTTCTGTTCAGGGCATGCAAGTCAATCACTTGTTCAGTTTTCAAGTTCTGTTTTTCTGGTTCTCTTTCTCCCTTTGATATCAGCTTCAACTTGCCTCTTCCTTCTAACTTCATGATTAATGAATCTCTCTCCTAAACTTGGAAAATGGAAGGATTCCAGGGGAGCTGATGTTACTCCACTCACTTTTATAAACCAAGTCAATACAGAGGGATGGATAAAGATGTGGCACATATATACAATGGAATATTACTCAGCTATCAAAAAGAATGAGATAATGCCATTTGCAGCAACATGGATAAACTCAGAGTGTCATACTGAGTGATGTAAGTCAGACAGAGAAGGAGAAATATCACATGACATCCCTTATATGTAGAATCTAAAAAGACATGATACAAATGAACTAATTTACAAAACAGAAAGAGATTCACAGACTTAGAAAATGAACTTATGGTTACCAGGAGGAAGGGATAGTTAGGGAGTTTGGAATGGTTAAAATGGATAACCAACAAGCACCTATTATATAGCACATGGGACTCAGCTCAGTGTCATGAGGCAGCCTGGATGGGAGGGGAGTTTGGGGCAGAATGGACACATGTATATGTATGGCTGAGTCCCTTTGTTGGTCACCTGAAACCATCACGGCATTGTTAACTGGCCCTGAAAGAAAGTGAAGTTGCTCAGTCATATCTGACTCTTAGCGACCCCATGGACTGCAGCACACCAGGCTCCTCCATCCATGGGATTTTCTAGGCAAGAGTACTAGAGTGGGGTGCCATTGCCTTCTCTGTAACTGGCCATAGCCCAATACAAAATAAAAAGTTCAAAAATAAATAAGCCAAGTCAATAGATGGACGCGAGTCTGAGTGAACTCCAGGAGATGGTGATGGACATGGAGGCCTGGCATGCTGCGATTCACGGGGTCGCAAAGAGTCGGACACGACTGAGCAACTGAACTGAACTGAACTGAATAGATTCCTAACTAATTACGGAGTGCTCTATTTCTCTCCTGTGGGGTCCATGAGCTTCATCACATGTTTCTCTTGCCAAATAGTGGTCCTTTCACTGTCAATACAAATCCAAAATTGTTGATACTAGGAATCTGGGACATGATGGAGTGCCAGGAATGCTGAATATAAATTATATACCTAAATTCATGATCAAAATCCAATAGACAATAAGGGCATTCCTACACAGAGATATTCTGAGAAATAGCACATGTCTTAAATGTACTAGGGGAAAGGATGGAACTAGATAAATAAAAGGAATCATTTTTATTAGAGCATCTACTAGTAATCTACTCCAAATCAGTATTATGGGGTGATTACTACTGGCCCCATTTACAAATGAGAAAGCAAATACGTAGCTTTTCAGAAAGTATAGCTCCAATCCCACAGTAAGTGTGCAAAGCCAGCATGCACATGCAGGTCAGCCTGGGAACAAAGCTATTCTGATGCCAGGCCCCACGTCCCAGCGCTCCATCACACCAAAGCTGTCACACGTTTTCAGACTGTGGTGAAAGGCTGATTCCAGATTGTTCATGACAAATGAGAACAGAGCCAGGAACATTACTCTCAAAGCATGACAGCTATTTCTATTTTAGGCTCCCTACCTATAGTGATTAATGCTGTATCAAGTTGCTTAAGCCAAAACACCATTTCACAAAAACCCCTTCGTGTAATGGCTATGCTTTTGAGTTCACCAAAAGAGGAGTGCTTGGCTCCTTGGACTGACTGGTTGGTGCCAACCCTGATTCTCCATTTAACCCTTTCAAATCTGCACTCTCCCAGCTCCTCCTACAATGGTGCAAGGTCTAATTCCTGTAAAAAAAAAAATATATATATATATATATATATCCTTTATCAAGGTTCTGCTTCTCTGATTTAACCCTGACTATAAGACACTATGTAGCACATTTAAAAGGAAATAGGATTGGGGGAGTTCCAGAGGTGACCAAGGGCTGTCTAGTGCCCAGTGTACAGAGAATAGGATGTGCCAGTATGTTGGCACTTTATAAGCTGTGGGTCATTTTGGTTGCCAAGATTTTCGTAACTGCAAATGCAGGAGCTAAAGCATTTTTAGGTCAACGTGCCCTTTACAAATGCACTGCATGTAACTTGATCACTGTGCACCCACTGTAGCATCTGACCCGGCTCAGTTACAATGCCAGGAGACTTTGCATCCGAGACCTCACCTGCCTCAGCTCAGACAGACAGAAAATATGTGGCTTGGGAGCCAATGGCTGGCTTCTGGCCCTAGCTCTGACCCCCTAATTAAGACACATAACTGTGCAGGCCTCGTTTCCTCTTGTATCATTAGAGGTGGAAGCCCAAGGAAATGATTTCTGAGGTCCCTTAGAAATAAATTTTGAAAGCATGCTATGAAAAGCAAATTGAAAGTCACTAGTGATTCCTAGCACATAAGCAGAAACTGCACTCAACCAAAAGAAGTTTATCAACTATATGGGGAAGGGATGATCCTAGAGAGAAAAGGAGCCACTTAATGAAACCACTAATCCTCAGACCTGAAAATACATGGTCTCCCTCCTGACTAACACCACAGGAAGCAGATTGAGAATTTGCTGCTGCTGTTATTACAAGAAGCTCTCATTTCCAGTGAAACTCATCTTACAGGTTGAAAGTCTGTTCGTTTTCCTGTTGGTATCACTATCTGATTTTGCCTATCAGTTCTACATATTTTTGGTCTCTTCTGTTGCATTATTTGAGACAACATATGTGACCCAGAGCACCAGTTACATATCTGAGGGAAATGGATAGACAGGCACCTCCCTTAACAAGCAGCTTTCTGAATGGAATATTCTCAACATAAAACCTGAGGATCTCAGGGTTGAAAAGGACCTTAGAAATCATCTCATCCAGGGCTGCTCACACTTAAGCTCGGACCCTAAGTCTGAGTGCCCCGCTCCCAAAACTGGCGCCAGGTTGGCTAGATCAGAAACTCAGAAGCATCTTTTACAAATTCTTAGATTCGTATCTTCAAGAGATGAGTCTGGGATTTTTTTTTTTTTCATTTTTATTAGAGTTAGTTTCTCCTATACAGCAAAGTGAATCAGCTGTATGTTTGCATATCGTCCCTCCTTTTTGGATTTCCTTCCCACTTAGGTCACCACAGAGCACAACAGAGTTCCCTGTGCGGTAAGGTAGGTGGTCATAAGTTATCAGTTTTATACATAGGAGCAACAGTACCAATCCCAATCTTCCCTTATCCCCGCGCCCGGGACCCATACATTTGTTCTCTATGTCTGTGTCTCTGGAATTTTCTTTTTCTTAAGCTTGCCAGCTAATTCAGATTTGTTGTTAGGTTTGAGAATAACTCTCTGGAAGGACCATCATTAGGCATGTAAGTTGTCATTACAGATCTTTTGGTGCTGATCAAGACAGAGCGAGCCCATTATAGCCTCTCTCATTGATTATAACTAAAACCTCCAGAGAGAACACAGTAGCAACTAGCTAAGAACTCTGAAAAATGAACAGTAGCAAGTAGATTGAGAAGGGAAGTCAAAATCTGAAGAGCAACTGGTATGGCAGTGAGATTACTTGGTTTTTCTTTCCTGTATCTCTTGGCTTTGATTCAAGGATGGGTTAAGTCCTGCAACTGTCCACCAGGTATAGACTGCAAAAATAAATAAATAAATAAAAAAAAGCCCCCTTTTCTAACCAAAGGATCAGGAAAGGGTGCTTGTCGAGCAAAGGAGATGGGAGAGAATCCCCTTTTCTTTTTCTCTCCCTCCCAGACCTCAACGCTTCACTGCCATGATGGTGGCTGCAGAGGTGTGGGCACCTAAAACTCAAGCAGCCATCTCTCAGTTACACAAAACTGGGAAAGGAAGGCCCACTGGTCTGAAGAGTATGGCAGGATTCCTGGTATTTTTCTCTCTTTTCTCTTCATGTTGCCGAGGAAGCACCACAGGGGCTCAGAAAGTGCATGGGCTAAAATTCTGGGGAAACAGTGGGTTTCTAGCCAGAAGACTGCCCAAAAGGACCCTTGGGAGCCAGAGAGAGGCAGGGAAAGTCCAAGGATGAGAAAACTGGAGAAGGAAATCCATTAGTTCTGAATATGAACTATTACCAGTCTCAGACTCACTCCTGAGTTACACATTGCACAACACAGACCCAAAGAATAATGGAAAGGGTTTTGAAAACTAATGATATAAATCACTGCCCAAGGAACAGATAAACACCTGAATGGTGTATGTGTTGGGCAGACACACAAAGCACAGCAAAAGCTTTGAAAACTGAGCTGACATTGGAACCACCACTCTCAGAAGGCAAAACACAACTTGGGGTATGAGCCTCAACCAGGTACATTGCCTACTGAAATGAACAAACAGAAATTAATCGGATTTTAATACAACCCAGAGTCTCACAACATGATATTCAAAATTCCATAATACAATTCAAAATTACTTGACTCACAAATAAAGCAACAAAGAAAAAGAAAATCTGCTCAATTCTCAAAGGAAAAGAGCATCAACAGACACCAAACCCAAGACAATCCAGGTGTTGGAATTATAAAGATTTTAAAGTGATGATCATAACCATGATCCATGAAGCTGGACACTCTTGAAATGAATGGAAATATAGCTGTTTTCACCAGAAAAAAAATAGAAATGATAAAGAACAAAGTGAATATTTTAGACCCTTAAAATAGTTTCTAAAATAGAGAAAATTCACTGGATGGACTCAATAACACAAACAAAAATTAGCATTCTCCAGAGATTTTAGAGGTACTCAGAATCAATAGAGAGATCAGAAATAGACCCTTACAAATATGGTCAATTAACTCAATACAATTTTTTGATAAAAGTGTAAAAAAATTTTAATGGAGAAAGAATAGTCATTTCAGCAAGTGGTGATGGAACAGTTAGACATCCATACCCACAAGAGTCAACCTCAGCATACACCCTATGGCATATCCAAAAATAAACTCAATATGGTTAATATGCCCAAATATAAAGTATAAACCTTTCAAACACCTTAAAGGAACCATAGGAGAAAATATTTGTTATTTTGAGTAAGGAAAATTTCTTAAATACAACCCCCAAAACATCCATAAGTAACAAAAGACATTTTAACCTGGACTCCATCAAAATGAAAAATACTGAATCATAAAAGGCTTTGGGGACAAAAAAGTCTTTCCATCATGGCTCAGCAATAAAGAATTCATCGGCAACGCAGGAGACGAGGGTTTGATCCATGGGTTGGGAAGATCCCCTGGAGGAGGAAATGGCAACCCACTTTAGTATTCTTGCCGGGACAGTCCCATGGACAGAGGAGCTGCACTCTATGGCTCCTATCACATAGAGCTGGACATGACTGAGCAACTGAGCACATGCTCACACATTCATAAAAGGCTTTAAAAATGTTTTTAAAATGAAAAGAACATCACAGACTGGGCAAAAATAATTGAAAATAACATAACAGATAAAGAACTTGTATCCAGAATATATAAAGAACTTTCAAAACTCAACAATAAGAAAATAATCCAATTTTTCAAATAGGCAAAAGATTTGAATAGTCAGTTTACCAAAGAAAATATATGGATGGCAATGGATGTTGGCAATTTGATCTCTGGTTCTTCTAGCTTTTATAAATCCAGCTTGAACATCTGGAAGTTCCAAGTTCACATACTGTTGAAGCCTTCCTTGGAGAATTTTGAATATTACTCTGCTGGTGTGTGAGATGAGTGCAGTTGTGTAGAAGTTTGAACATTCTTTGGCATTGCCCTTCTTTGGGATTGGAACAAAACTGACCAGAGGACAAGAAAAGGTCAGTTTTCAATAGAGTATTACTCAGTTATAAAAAGGAACACATTTGAATCAGTTCTAAAGAGGTAGATAATAAAGTTAGTCAGAAAGCAAAAGATATATATTGTATACTAATGCATTTATAAGGAATCTAGAAAAATGGTACGGAAGCATTTATTTGCAGGGCTGCAAGTGAGAAACAGACATAGAGAACAGAATAATGGACATGGGGAGAGGGGAGGAAGAGGGTGAGATGTATGAAGATAGAAAACTTTCATGGAAACTTACATTACCATATATAAAACAGAAAACCAACAGGAATTCTCTGTATGACTCAGGCAACATAAACAGGGCCTCTGTACCGACCTAAGGAGGTGAGATGGGCAGGGGATGTGAGGGTGTTTCAAGAGCAAGGACATATATGTATACCTATGGCTGATTCATGAAGTTTGAGAGAAAACAACAAAATTCTGAGTAGCCATTACAGTAAAAATTATTCATGTGTTATCTAAAAGCCATTAAATTAACAAATTTAAAATTATTAAATTAAAAAGATTAAAAAGAAATAAATTTAAAAAATAAAAAAGTTTAAAAAAAAAGAAGAAAATATATGGATGGGACATAAAAGATTTTCAGCATCATTGTTCACTAAGAAGGGCAAATTAAAACCACTTATTAGAATAACTGATTAAAATACCATTATTAGAATGACTAAAATTTTAAAATCAAGAAATTGATCATACCAAATGCTGGTAAGGATGTAGAATCCGGAGTTCTCATTTATTGCTGATGGGAATGCAAAATCATACAGATACTTGGGGAAACAATTGGGAAGTTTCTTATAAAATTAAATATGGATTTACTTTACGACCAGAAATTTTCCTTGGTTTACTCCAAAATGCGAAAAGTTACATTCACACAAAAACCTATATGCTGCTAATGTTTGTAGTATTAATAGTTTAGTCATTCTAAACTGAAAACAACCCAAACATTCTTGATATTTATTCTAATTGCTATTCTCTGAGATTCCTAGGTCTGTGGTTTGGTGTCTGACATTAATTTTGGGAAATTCTCAGTTATTATTGCTTCAAATATATTTTTTCTGTTCCTTTCGCTCTTCTGGTACATTATACCTTTTGTAGTTATCCCACAGTTCTTGGATATTCTGTTCCAGCTTTTTTCCATCTTTTTTTTCTCTTTGCTTTAGTTTTGGAAATTTCTGTTAGCATGTTCTCATGCTCACTGATTCTTTCTTCAGTTGTGTCCAGTCTACTAATGAGCCCATTAAAGGCATTCTCCATTTCTATTGGTATTTTTGAATTCTAGCATTTCTTCTTGATTCTTTCTTGGGATTTCCATCTCTGGATTTCCACCTATCTATTCTTGCATATTGTCTCCTTTTATCATTAAAACTTTTAGCATATTAATCATGTGTGCTTAGCCACTTTAATCACGTCCTAAACTTTGCAGCCCTATGGACTGTAACCCCACCAGTCTTTTCTGTCCATGGAATTCTCCAGGCAGTAATACAGGAGTGGGTTGTCATGCTCTCCTCCAGGGGGATCTTCCCAACCCAGGGATTGAACCTGCCTCTCCTGTATTGCAGGCAGATTCTTTACCGCTGAGCCGCTGAGCCACAGTTGTTTTAAATTCCTGGACTGACAGTTCTAACATTCTTGCCATATCTAAGTTTGGCTCTGTCTCCTCAAACTCTGTTTGTTGCCTATTGATATACCTTGTAATTTTTGCTGAAAGCTGGATATGAGTACTGAGTAAAAGAAACCCAGTCATCATTCTCATGAAGGTCACTACTTGTAGGTTTCTGTTCCAATAAATTGTGATTCTCTGTATCCACCTATCTCTCTCTTCAATTTCAGGGGCAGTAGTCTTTCCTATGACCTCAATTCTCTGATGAATATAAGAAGAGTTGTTGACTTTTAGTTTGTTCAGCTTTTAAATTGTTGTTAGAATGGAGACATGACCTCCAATCTCCTTACATGCCATACTGGAAACCAGAAGTCACTTAGATATTCTTCAGCTGGTGAATGGAGGGACAATGTGATAGATCTATACAATGGAGTACTGCTCAGCAATAAAAAGGAACAAACCTTGGACGGGTCAACAATATGGATGAATCTCAAATATATTATGCTGAGTGAAAGAAACATGTTCCAAAAGGCTGGATATTTATGATTTCATTTACATGGAATTCTGGGAAAGTCCCAGGCTTCCCTGATAGCTCAGTTGGTAAAGAATCCAAATGTAATACAGGAGACCCCAGTTCAATCCCTGGGTTGGGAAGATTCCTTAGAGAAGAGAAAGGCTACCCACTCCAGTGTTGGGGCCTGGAGAATTCCATGGACTGTATTGTCCATGGGGTCTCAAAGAGTTGGACACAACTGAGTGGCTTCCACTTTCACTTTCTTTTCACTTTCACTGGGAAAGTAAAATCTTCAGGGTAGAGAACAGATCAGTGGTTGCCAGTGCTAAGGGATGGGTGTTGATTTGACTACCATGGGGAAGTACAAAATAATTCTGGAGGATGGTAATGATTCTGTATCTTAATTGTTGTGGTAGTTGTAGGAGTCTATGCATTTCTCAGAATTCATAAAACAATACAATAAAAAGTTTATACATTTTAAAGAATTTTTAAAATTGCCATTACAGCATCCCAACTATATTGTCTCCAAACTCTGCCTGAAGGTTTCCTATGATGAAGAATTTACTCTTTCCAGAGCCCACTGATCATATTATTAAAGAATTTCCCCATAAATGTGTTACAAATGGATTACAGGTCATCAAGATATTAAACATCTCAGCCCTCAGGCAGGCAGGAGTCATTGAAACACTCCTTTCCACAATGAGCTGTAAAGATTCTTTCATTTTCTATAATTGCCAGAAAGTTGAAAAGGATGCACTGTTACTAGATTTTTTTATACATTGAAACAATATCAGCCTATCTATAAAGTCTATTCTTATTGTTCCTCTAATTTTTCTTGAAACAAATGTATTGTTTCCTTATATATATTGAAGTTCATCAGGTATTTGAAGATTTGCTATATGTTTTCCTGCTCCCACCATCACCAGTTCTTCTCTGGTTTCTTGGGCTGTTCCTCATATGGCACATTCTAAGATTCTTTATTACCTCCTGGAACATGATTTTTATTTTCAGTATTGCTTCCCAACCTCCAGAACATGGTATTCAATTTTTAGCTAACGTAGGATCTACAAGGAAAACATTTTTTTACTGAAGTTGGTCCCCTGCTATCTATCTTCCCATATCCATCAGAAAATAAATACTGCAATCTTTCTTCGCAGACTGAAAATACTACCATGTCTCACGATGTTCGAGTTTTGTGGTTTAACTGTACTGGCTCTGTGGCCTCTACAAGTTCTTGGAGCACTATCAAATTCTAGCATTTGGAGACAACTCACTAGAAGGAATTCTAGACTCAAAATATTACCGAGCAAGTCAACAAGAACTACAACACAACCACCAGCACCATATCTCAGCATCTATAAAAAGGATCCGCATCTATAAAAGGATCCACAGTTGCCATCCCATATACTTGGCCACCCCCCACCACCGCGTCATTCTGTAACTAGAGCTCCTTATTGCTCTGACCTCTTTCTTTCAAATACTCATCGGGCAAAGCTCTCCTCTCGTCCAGGAAACAGGAGACCTTTCTTGGGTTCCAGCTAATCCTCTTAGGAAACTGTTCCTCACTCACATCAACTCACCATCTACTTAACCCACATTCCAGCTGACAGACACTGCCATAATATAATATATACTTAGAAATAAATCTTATCTACTGTGGATTTGGGGGACTTTAGTTTAAATCCCTTGGTCTATGACCTCAGATATAGCAAAAATGAATTTAAGAAATTAACCCACACACTTATGGGTACTGGATTATTTTTGACAAAGGGGGCAAGAATATACAATGGGAAAAAGTCTCTTCAATAAGTGATGCTGGGAAAACTGGACAACCAAGCATAAAAGAATAAAATTACAACACTTCCTAACACCATACACAAAGATAAGCTCAAAATTGATTACAGACCTAAATATAAGACCAGGAACTATAAAATTCTTAGAAGAAAACATAGGCAGAACACTGTATGACATAAATCATAGCATGATCCTTTATGACCCACCTCCCAGAATAATGGAAATATAAACAAAAATAAACAGTTCAGTTCAGTTCAGTTGCTCAGTTGTGTCCAACTTTTGCAACCTCCTGCACTGCAGCACACCCAGCCTCCCTGTCCATCACCAACTCCCGGAGTTTATTCAAACTCATGTCCTTTGAGTCAGTGATGTCCCACCTCCTAGAATATTGGGGATAAAACCAAAAATAAACAAGTGTAACCTAATTAAACATAAAAGCTTTTGCACAGCAAAAGAAACTATAAACAAGGTGAAAAGACAACTCTCAGAATGGGAGAAAAAATAACAAATAAAACAATTGACAAAGGATTAATTTCCAAAATACACAAGCACCTCATACAACTCATTACCAGAAAAATAAACAACCCAATAAAAAAATATTGGGCAAGAGACCTAAATAGACATTTCTCCAAAGAAGACATACAGATGGCTAACAAATACATGAAAAGATGCTCAACATCACTCATTATTAGAGAAATGCAAATCAAAACTACAGTGAGATATCACCTCACACTGGTCAGAATGGCCATCATCAAAAAATCCACAAACAACAAGTGCTGGAGAGGGTGTGGAGAAAAGGGAACCCTCTCGCACTGCTGGTGAGAATGTAAATTGATACAGCCACTATGTAAAACAGTGTGAATATTCCTTAAAAACTAGGAATAACACCACCATAAGACCCAGCAATCCCACTCTTAGGCATATATTCTGAGGAAGCCAAAACTGAAAAGACACATGTATTCCAATGTTCATTGCAGCATTATCTACAGTAGCTGGGACATGGAAGCAACCTAGATGTCCATCGACAGATGAATGGATAAAGAAGCTGTGGTACGTATATACAATGGAATATTGCTCAGCCATAAAAAGGAACACATTTGAATCCATTCTAATGAGGTAGATGAACCTAGAGCCTATTATACAGAGTGGAGTAAGTCAGAAAGAGAAAAACAAATATCGCGCAGTAACACACATATATGGACTCTAGAAAGATGGTACTGATAAACCTATTCTCAGGGCAGCAATGGAGATGCAAATATAGAGAACAGACTTATGGACAAGGGCAGGAGAGAGGGAGGAGAGGGTGAGATGAGTGGACAGAGTGGCATGGGAGCCTACGCACGGACACATGTGAAGCAGACAGCCACTGGAAATTCGCTATGACTCAGGGAACTCAAGCCAAGGCGCCAATGCTGAAGCTGAAACTCCAGTACTTTGGCCACTTGATACGAAGAGCTGACTCATTGGAAAAGACCCTGATGCTGGGAAAGATTGAAGGCAGGCGGAGAAGGGGACAACAGAGGATGAGATGGTTGGATGGCATCACTGACTCAATGGACATGAGTTTGGATAAACTCCAGGAGTTGGTGATGGACAGGGAGGCCTGGTGTGCTGCAGTCCGTGGAGTTGCAAAGAGTCAGACACAACTGAGCAACTAAACTGAACTGAACTGAAACCAGGGCTCTGTAATAACCTAGAGATGGGAGAAAGTGTAGGAGGTGGGAGGGAAGGGACATAAGTACACTTATTGCTAATTCATGTTAATGTATGATAGAAATCAAACCAATATTACAAAGCAATCATCCATCAATCAATTAAAAATAAATAAATATAATCTTCTGGAGAAAGAAACTGGGTTGAAGTCTCCCAACCCCAAGTCATCCCCTCAATGGATCTTTGAAACACACCCTGTAAGTTATAACTCAAATCTGATGACAGATAATTTTTGCAACTTCTATTTATAACTCCTAAATCAAGGAAATACAAATAAAATAGTCTATTTTATAGGTTAGAAAGAAATTTCTGGATAAAAAGGATTTCTGCTAAACAATTTAAAAGTAGAATTTTGCTTGAATGGATCTATTAAAAATGAGACTGTATCCACAGAAGACACCAAAAACAGAACAGGATACAAGTCACAGATGGAAGAAAACATTTGCAAAAGACATATCTGATAAAGGACTGTTATCCAAAATATACAAAGAACCCTTAAAACTTAACAGTAAGAAAATGAACAACCCAAATAAAAGATGGGCAAAAGCCCTGAACAGACACCTTACCATAAAGACATGCAGATGGCAAATAAATATATTAAAAGATGCTCAATGTCTTATGTCATTAGGGAACTCAAAATCAATACAATACATCTTTTAGAATGGCCAAAATCCAGAAAACTGACAACACCAAATGCTGACGAGGATACAGAACAACAAGAACTCTCATTAATTACTGGTGGGAATGCAAAATAATACAGCCATTTTGGAAGATGGTTTGGCGGTTTCTTATAAAATTAAATGCATTTTTACCATATGCTTCAGCAATTCACTCCTTAGTATGTACCCAAAAGAACCAAAGACTTTAAAAACCTGCACATGGATGTTTATAGCAATTTTACTCATAACTGCCAAAACTTAGAAGCACTCAAGATGTCCTTCAGTGGAAGAATGGCTAATAAACTGTGGTACACCCAGACAATGAAATAATACTCAATGCTAAAAAGAGAAAAAAAAAGAGCTATTAAGCCATGAAAAGACATGAAGGAAGCTTAAATGCCTATTATGAAGTAAAAGAATCCAATGAGAAAAGGCTACATACTATGTGATTCCAACCATATGACATTCCAGAAAAGGCAAAACTATGGAGGCAATATGGAGAAGGAAATGGCAACCCACTCCAGTATTCTTGCCTGGAGAATCCCATGGACAGAGAAGCTTGGTAGGCTACAGTCCATGGGGTCACAAAGAGTAGGACACGACTGAGTGACTTCACATGGAGGCAATAAAAAGTTCCAGAAGTTAGTGGGTGAAAGAGGTTGAATAGACATAGCAGACAGAATTTATAGGGCATCGAAACTATTCTGTATGAAAATATGACTGTGGGAACATGTCCTTATACATTTGTCAAAACTTATAGATTATAAAACACCAAGAGTGAACCCTAATGTAAAACTATGGAGTTAGGATGCTAATGGTGTGTAGTGCAGGTCCATGATTCAGTCAACCACACCACTCTGTGCAGGACACATCTTGGAAGAGGTTGTACATGTATATGAAATTCTCTGTACATTTCACACAACATTACCGTGAACCTGAATTCCTCTAAGAAATAAACCCAGTTTAAAAAAAAATAGCATTTCAGAATATTAGAGGACTTTCAAGTTTCCTGTACACAAAAGGAAATTGTCACAGCACCTAACAGTTTCCAGTGACATCACTTCACTCACCACCTTGAGGATTTCCTGTTCTCTTTGCCCCTGTGCCATACTGTAGACTGCCTTCCCCAAAGACTTGAGTTAAAACCCCACCTTCAAGCATCTTCTCCTTCTCCTCCAAACCATCTTTGTGTATGCCCCAACTACTTTATTCTCTCCTCCATCTTTTTGAACCCATCAGATCAACTAATCTTTCTGAGGTCTTTTTCTTGGCCTTATACATGGCCTTTCAACTTTAAAGGACCAAGCCCTAACATTTTGTCAGTAAGGAGTTTTTTTGTTAGTTAATTATGCCTTTTTTTTTTTTACCCTATATCAAGAACTCTTGCTTCATAAAATATTTGGTACTATTTCTGCTGCTGCTGCTAAGTCACTTCAGTCATGTCTGACTCTGTGTGACCCCATAGAGGGCAGCCCACCAGGCTCCCCCATCCCTGGGATTCTCCAGGCAAGAACACTGGAGTGGGTTGCCATTTCCTTCTCCAGTGCAGGAAAGTGAAAAGTGAAAGTGAAGTCGCTCAGTCTAATACATACATTTTATGTAATAGGGCCACAGTAGGTGTTTCTATGACAATATAGAATGTCTGCTCTTGTGGCTAAGGGATCATCACCCACAAAAGGAAATAAAGACTTACTTTCCCTAACTAGAAAATAAAAATGTTCAAATTCTAGAATTAGAAGACACCTTAAAAGTCATTTTGTCCAGCATGAACTGTTGGCTGTGCTATGCGACTTTCAGGATCCTAGCGCCCCGACCAGGGATTGAACACTTGCCCTCGACAGTGAAAGCATGGAGACTCAACCACTGAATTGCCAGGGAATTCCCAGCACGAACATTTTGTAAATAAAGAAATCTGAAAGGGGAACTGACTTGCCAAAGGGCACACAGCTCAGTTCATGGCAGAAGTAAGACTAGAAACCCATTTCTGTCCATTCCAACCTGGTGCTATTTCCACTTCAGGCTGTATAGAGTGGCTACGTGCTTACATAAGGCATTTCTTCTTGCTGATTTTGTGCTGTCTCCTTTGCTGTTTATCTAAGA
This sequence comes from Nanger dama, assembly GCA_917880005.1. Taxonomy (NCBI): domain Eukaryota; kingdom Metazoa; phylum Chordata; class Mammalia; order Artiodactyla; family Bovidae; genus Nanger; species Nanger dama. Next base: position 1,458,226 of record CAKJTW010000085.1, on the reverse strand, counting down.
TCTGGAAGGAATTTAGCCCTTTTAAGACTTCTCAAAACCACTCAGTTAGATAAATAAATTCAACCAAAAATTTTCAAATGCCTGCAGGTGCCAACACAGAGGACACAAAGATAAATATGATGCTTTCTGTTCCCCTAAAGAGTTCACCATCTCATGAGCCAGAATGACATATGCCAAACCAGCCAAAATTCCCTGAAGGGGGCATGTGAAAGGAGTGTTTGGGGTCCAGCACAGAGAGTGGCATATCCCACCTGGAAAGGGGCAAGGAGGAGGCCTGCACTGAAGAGGTGGCATTTGAGCTGCTCGTGGAAGGCCAAGGAAGATTCCATCCAAGGGGGTAGGTAAGGAGGGGAGGACATTCCAGGCAGAGGATGGAGTGTGAGCAAAGCAGAGAGGCACGATAGAGGGCTGGCTATTTTTGGAGAAGAGTGATTAGCCTGGAGAGGCTGGAAGATAGGATAAAGGAAAGTTAGGGCGGTGGGAGAAAAGGTTGGAATGTTAATCCGCGGCTAGAAGAAGAAACTGAAATGCTCTGTCAAAGTTTTTAATATGACTGCATACTAATGGGGTGTTAATGGGGGCAGGGGTCTCTAAGTGGGAAGCTGCCATCTTCAGATCTGTGTTTCCAAAGACAGACATTCTTGTAGCAGCGTGAGAGGTGGAAGAGAGGTGGGGAAAACTGAACAGGAAGCTTCCAAAAAAAAAAGCTAGGCAAGACATCTGAGCTAAGGCAGTAAGAGAAGCAGGGATAAAAAGAAAGACTGGATTCAAAAGCATTTCTATAGTTTATACAAGGGCTTTGCTGCTGACTCAGTGATAGAGAATCTGCCTACAGAGCTAGAGACGCTGGTTCGATCCCTGGGTCGGGAAGATCCCCTGGAAAAGGAAACGGTAACCCACTCCAGTATTCTTGCCTGGAGAATTCCATGGACAGAGGAGCCTGGGTGGGCTACAGTCCACAGGGTGGCAAAAGTGTGAGACATGACTCAGCGACACAACAGCAAGAACAAATTGTTGACACGTGAGCAGTGGTAGATGCTGCTCAAGCTGTAGCAATCACTCCTAAAATGATCCCACTGATCCTCTTCTGAACCTCCACGTGTTAATCTGCATTTGTCAATTTGCTGGCCCTGTGAGACCCACCTAAGGGTTTACACTGCTTCGGGCTCCTCCTAGAGGCTTTGTCCTGGCTGAACAGGGAATACAAAAATAGCCTCTACTGAACCCCTGGGACCATTGATGCAAATTAAGCCCTTCCAATCTCTCAGGGCAAGACGAAGTTGAGTTGGTGCTTTGGCGGCAGGGTTGCTCTGACCTGCAGGGTCCCGCCCCTGCGCTGTCCTCTCTTCCAACCATAAAGCTGATCAGATCAGCAGAAACTTCCCTCAGGGCATTGGTCTGAGGCAGAGAACCTGGAGCAGCTTCTCACTTTACCATTTACTGGCTTTACCTCACCTCTCAAACCAGGTTATTCATCTATTAAAAAGAAAAAAAGTGGAATAATAGGCACTGCCCTGGTGATCCAGTGGTTAAGACTCCTCACTCCCCAACGCAGGGGCCCAGGTTCAATCCCTGGTCACGGAACTAGATTCCACATGCTGCAACTAAGACTTTGCAGGCTGCCACAAAGATCAAAAATCCTGCATGCCCCAACTAAAACACAGCTCAGATAAATAATAAATAAAAATAAATATTTTTAAAAAGAGAAAAGGGAATAATAACACCTATCTATACCCTCCCATTGCTTGGAGAAACAGAGAAAGGAACAGAAAGAGGAGAACCACATCTGAGAAAGACTCAAACACTCAGTAATGCCTTTAAGCTAAAAGCATTATGTAAGGAACCCTGTCAGCAGTGATATATGGTCAAAAGAACACAGAGGCCAGTAAAAAAAAATCTGAATGGTGAAAGTACATAAATTATTTGTTTCTCCAAGTCTCACTTCATTGTAGTGTGGATGACTTGGGGAAAAGGAACCATTTTGGTGCCCTTAACTGTTGCTTTGCCCATTTCTCTGCTTTTCATGAAAGAACCACATGGCCAGGAGCAACCTTTGAATGGCAGTTTTAAATTAACTCTCTCTTGGAAATAAGAGCCAATGACAAATGTCAGACCACTGGTGCGGAGAGAAATAGTGAAAAGCCCTATTTACTCTAAGAATGTGGCTGACGTTGAATACATTATAGTCTAATTATGTTTCTTTTCAGAGTGCTTTGGAGGAGTGGATGGAAGCTAAGATTCCCAGGCCTATAAGTTCTCCTGCGTATTTTCTCTGTGTCTGACATGGTTTAGAACAGTGGTTTCCAAAGCGCAAGGGAGGCCAGCATCCTAGACAGCATGTGAAATACTAGAGCATTAGAAAAGAATGAGAACATTTATTTTTATGTTTTTTAGTGCAAATATGGAGTATGTTTTATAGTATACATGACAGTAATATGTTGGGACTTCCCCAGTGGCTCAGAAGGTAAAGAATCCGCCTGCAGTGTAAGAGACTTGGGTTTGATCCCTGGATCGGGAAGACCAGGAATGGCCACCCACTCCAGCATTCTTGCCTGGTGAATTCCATGAACAGAGGAGCCTGGTGGGCTACAGTCCATGGGATCTCAAAGAGTAGGACATTACTGACTGATTAACACTTTTTCATGGAGTATGTTTTATATTGTATATTACAGTAACACATCTATAATTTACATATATATGTACATATATGTGTGCGTGTAAGTCTATAAACAAAAATGTTTACTGAGGGGGCAATGATTCAATGAATCTGGGAACCAACATTGTAGAAGGGATTTGAATTCAATCTGGGTTTGAATTTCCTGTCTCCTTAGAGATCTATGTTTCCCAGTGACTACTCAGTTTTTGGTTATCCTAGGTGAAAGGAAGGGAGGAAACAGTGATTCTAGTCCTGATATTGCCACTGACTCACTGTTGACTCTGCTGTGTGGCCTTGAGGGAGTTACTTAGTAGCTTTCAAGAGCTGTATTTATTTCATTCCTCACTCATGGGTATAGTAATAGGTATAGAAATATCTCCTTTACAAAGTCATTGAGAGAATTAAATAAAATACAGCTTATTCTGATTTATGTATAAAGACAGTGTTTTCAGGCGTGCATTTAAAATCATCGTCCCATCTCACTCTCTTGCCTAATGTTCTTTGTGTACTATGTTTCACTAGTGAGTCATTTATGACTATTCTGGGGGAACAATGGGGCAGGAACAGTGGGTTCTGATCCTTGTATTACTATTTACTCACTGTTGAGTCAACACTCAGCTAGCATTGATTGGACACCCTGCCATGTGTCCAATGCATGCTTAATATTATCTAGTCCTTGTAGAATCCAAAAGGCATTTGCTTCATCTTTCAGACGAGGAAACTCTAGAGGAGTGCTAGTTAACAGAACTCCTGCACTAATGGAAACACGCTATAGCAACACTGTCCAAGGTGTAGGCAGGAGCCACATGTGGGCAGTAAGCGCTTAGACTATGGCTACTGTGACTGAGGAACTGAATTTTTCATTTTGTTTAATTTTAAATAGTTTCAACTCAGCTGCAGGTGACTATTGGCTATTATATTGGACAGTACAACTCTGGAGACTGCGGAGCTAGCATTCAGGTATAGGCAAAATTGAAACTGTTACAGGCTGAATTGTTCCTCCCAAATTTCTGTCGAAGACCTAACCCCTGGAACCTCAGAATGAGACTATATTTGAAGATAAGGCCTTTAAAAGTAAAATGAGGTCCTATGACTGGGCCCTAAACACAACATGACTGGTATCCTTTCAAAAAGAAAAGATTAGAACACAGACACACAAGGGGAAGACCGTCTGCAAACATGTGCGAAAGGTGGCCATCAACAAGCCAAGCAGAAAGGGCTCAGAAGAAACCAACCCAGCTGACACCTTGATCTTGGATTTCTAGCTCCAGAACTGTGAGAAAATTAATTTCTGTTGTTTAAGCTACCCAGTGTATGTTAATTACAGCAGTTCTAGCAAACTAATACAGAGGCCTTTTCAATTATGTGTAAAACCCAAAATATTGTCATGGTTTAACTCTGGGAAAGAGAGTAGGATTGTGGGAGGGCATGTTCTTGGCCTTTGTACCATAAATACAGCTTGTGGGATCTTAGTTCCTGGACCAGAGATAGAATCTGTGCCCCCTGCAGCGGAAGCACAGGGTCTTAATCACCCGGAACACCAGGGAAGTCTTGGGAGGGCACTTTTACTATTTACCCTAAGTACATCTTTATCGGAGAAGGCAATGGCACCCCATTCCAGTACTCTTGCCTGGAAAATCCCATGGACAGAGGAGCCTGGTGGGCTGCAGTCCATGGGGTTGCTAAGAGTTGGACACAACTGAGCAACTTCACTTTCACTTTTCACTTTCATGCATTGGAGAAGGACATGGCAACCCACTCCAGTGTTCTTGCCTGGAGAATCCCAGGGACGGGGGATTCTGGTGGGCTGCCATCTGTGGGGTCGCACAGAGTTGGACACAACTGAAGCGACTTAGCAGCAATAGCAGCAGCACATCTTTATCATTTAGTCTTTCACAATAAATATACATTCTTGGGTTACTTGTGTCATTAGAAGACTTTTTTTTTTTTAAGATCAGAAACATTAGAGTCAAATCTAGATTTTCTGGCTCCAGAAATTACTCTACTATACACATTGCATTTCCCCTTGAGCAAACTAAATCTCTCCTTTAGGCCTTAATATTTGGACTGATAAAGTGAAAGTTGTGGGCTACATTTGTGACTTTCAAATTTTGTCTCAAAGAAATATTTTAGAAGCTACTTTGAAGGTTCAGAGAAAGGCTATGTAAGTAGATCACCTATGTTTTTCAAGCAGTGAAGTTCCTATTTTATTTGATTTATATATTTATGTCCCATTGGGGCTTCCCTGATAGCTCAGTTGGTAAAATATCTGCCTGCAGTGCAGGAGGCCCTGGTTCAATCCCTGGGTCAGGAAGATCCCTGGAGCAGGGATAGGCTACCCACTCCAGTATTCTTAGGCTTCCCTGTGCTCAGCTGCTAAAGAATTTGCCTGCAATGTGGGAGACTGGATTCGATCCCTGGGTTGGGAAGATCCCCTGGAGAAGGGAAAGGCTACCCACTCCAGTATTCTGGCCTAGAGAATTCCATGATCTATACAGACCATGGGGATGCAGAGTTGGACACGACTGAGTGACTTTCACTCACTCACTCACTATATTTGTGTCCCATTTAACACTATTTATAGAAAATAGTATTATAATTCTAAAAAGACACACCAAAGTCTGGAAGCTGCTTTCCATAGATGACTTTTAAATTCCTTCTAACTTGAACATCCTAGAGTACTTACCATTTCAATAACAAATACATTTTTGTATGAAAACACAGACTAGGGAAATCTCATATTGAGTTTTGCTGTATTCATATTTGTGAAATTATTGCAAGCTTCTTTACAGTGAAGTATTCCATCAATTAACCAACAGCTTTGGGTCATGTAATTAACAAGCTAATACAACTGATTTGGAGGGCTGGATTTCACACAACTCTTGGTTGGGTATTACTCACACCTAATCTCAACATCCAGATCAACACTAGTGGAATTTACCTTTCCCTAAGAAACAAATAACTTGAATTTTGATCTAGGACCTGTCAAGTCCTCGATACACAGAAGAACTGTACAAAAAGATCTTCATGACCCAGATAATCACAATGGTGTGATCACTCACCTAGACCCAGACATCCTGGAATGTGAAGTCAAGTGTGCCTTACAAAGGATCACTATGATCAAAGCTAGTGGAGGTGATGGAATTCAAGTTAAGGTATTTCAAATCCTAAAAGATGATGCTGTGAAAGTGTTGCACTCAATATGCCAGCAAATTTGGAAAACTCAGCAGTGGCCACAGGACCAGAAAAGGTCAGCTTTCATTCCAATTCCAAAGAATGCTAAAACTACCACACAATTGCACTCATCTCACACGCTAGTAAAGTAATGCTCAAAATTCTGAAAGCCAGGCTTCAACAATACGTGAACCATGAACATCCAGGTGTTCAAGCTGGTTTTATAAAAGGCAGAGGAGCTAGAGATCAAATTGCCAACATCTGCTGCATCATAGAAAAAGCAAGAGAGTTACAGAAAAACATCTATTTCTGCTTTATTGACCATGCCAAAGCCTTTGACTATGTGGATCACAATAAACTGTGGAAAATTCTGAAAGAGTTGGGAATACCAGACCTGCCTCTTGAGAAATCTGCATGCAGGTCAGGAAGCAACAGTTAGAACTGGACATGGAACAACAGACTGGTTCCAAATCGGGCAAAAAAGTGCATCAAGGCTGTCTATTGTCACCCTGCTTATTGAACTTATATGCAGAGTACATCATGAGAAACACTGGGCTAGAGGAAGCACAGCTGGAATCAAGATTGCCGGCAGAAATATCAATAACCTCAGATATGCAGATGACACCACCCTTATGGCAGAAAGTGAAGAAGAACTAAAGAGCCTCTTGATGAAAGTGAAAGAGGAGAGTGAAAAAAATTGGCTTAAAGCTCAACATTCAGAAAGCGAAGATCATGGCATCTGGTCCCATCACTTCATGGGAAATAGATGGGAAAGTCAGACTTTAGTCTGGGGGCTCCAAAATCACTGCACATGGTGACTGCAGCCATGAAATTAAGACGCTTACTCCTTGGAAGGAAAGTTATGACCAACCTAGACAGTATATTAAAAAGCAGAGACATTACTTTGCCAACAAAGGTCCGTCTAGTCAAGGTTATGGTTTTTCCTGTGGTCATGTATGGATGTGAGAGTTGGACTATAAAGAAAGCTGAGCCCCAAAGAATTTATGCCTTTGAACCGTGGTTTTGGAGAAGACTCTTGAGTGTCCCTTGGACTGCAAGGAGATCTAACCAGTTCATCCTAAAGGAAATCAGTCCTGAATATTCATTGGATGGACTGATACTGAAGCTGAGACTCCAATACTTTGGCCACCTGATGAAAAGAACTGACTCATTTGAAAAGACCCTGATGCTGGGGAAGATTGAAGGCAGGAGGAGACGGGGATGACAGAGGATGAGATGGTTAGATGGCATCACCGACTCAATGGACATGAGTTTGAGTAAAGTCCAAGAGTTGGTGATGCACAGGGAAGCCTGGCATGCTGCAGTCCATGGGGTCGTAGAGTTGGACATGACTGAGCAACTGAACTGAAGTCCTAGATCTGGCCTTGATCTCATGGTCAGACCTTATGGTCTGGCCTTGAACAAGGTAGGTGTCTGTTTCTTGAGCCATAGCATAAAGACTTGGTCTATTGGGATTTCCCTGGCGGTCAAGCTGGCTAACACTTTGTGCTCCCAATGCAGGATGCCCGGGTTCAATCCCTGGACAAGGAACTAGATCCCATATGCTGCAACTAAGACCTGGTGCAGCCAAATAAATACATGTATATATAATATATATATATGTATGTATATATAATTTATAAAAAGGAAAGCAATTTGTCTATTAAACCTGTGAACTTCTTGTCAGTTATCAAATTCTATCATTCATTCAGTCCTTGATGCTTGATCAAAACATACGTGCACTTCAGGTAGCGAGAAATCAGACCTCCAAAACAAAATGTGGGTTTATAAAGACTTGTCAAGACTTACCTAAATAGGATGCACAACCATGTTAAATTCTTAAGTTGAAAAAGATAACAAAGTAACTAAAAACTTTGGAGAGAAAACTTTTCCTCATAGGATAGCGGGCCATGAAGTGACGCGACTTTAATGATTAAGCAGACCTTATTTTCCCAAGCTGCTTTAAAGAGATCATCTAAGTATCATTCCAGACACCCATCACTCTTATTTTTAGCTCTGAGTTTCCTTCACAAGAACAGTGACCTGTGTCTTCGAGTTCCAGAGGGCGCCCAGATATGGTTCATGATTCATGTGTAGGTACTTTGCATTGATTTCCAGGAAGGTCAGGGGAGTGGGAGCCTGGAAAATTGATTTGAGGTGTAAAATCCTTTCTTGCTTTTGTTCCTGTTCCCACCACTTGATCAGAAATGCACACTCCACAAATTGATCCCTGTGTGCCAAAGGCGATTGGCAAATACAACAAAACCCAGGCGATATTGTTCTGCAAGGGCCTCGCAGCTGGTGTGGGGGGAACGACACTCAGGGCTTTGGTCACAAGCTATTTTCAGCCTCTGATAGCAGTTGTGTTACTCATGTCTCATTCACCCCCTCCCCTCAGCCTCCCTCCCTTCCCTGAACCGCAGGCCAAGGCTGGTGACGGCCCTCATGTATTTAAAGAGGACGTGAGCCCCCCTTATGCAGCTGAGCCGACAGAGATCACACAGACAGGTGAGTGGAGCGAAGGGCATCAGGCCTGGGGGTGGGCGGGCCTGGGGGCGCCCTGGGACTAGGAAGGGTCCATAGAGTAAGGGTGTGCTTCATAGAGTAAGCATGTATTTCTTTCAAGCGCCACCAGCCACTCTGGTTCCGTGTGAGGAGGGGTCAAGTTATGCTCGATTCTGGGGTAGACCCAGTTGTCTAGAACACTCTTCAAAGGGTGATTAGCATTTGAGGGTGCAAGGAAAGCTCACAGAGAATGAGTAAGGGGCCATTTCTGGTCTAAAACTATTTTGATGGAATAATGTTTCTCATTGTCTTAGTCAAAAGGTGTTCATTCTAGTCCTAGGATCACATAATGAATGATGTGTGACTTTGAGAGAGTTCCTGCCCTCAGAGTCTTGGTTTCCTCTCCCAGGATCAATATGGATGTGGTGACATTTTCCTAAACTGTAAAGCCCTGCACAAAGTGGTTACAATAGACACGATACAGCGGAAGCCACCTTTCCAAAGCTCAAAAGACAAGGATCTGTTCTTTTTCGAAAGGTGCGAGTGAGTGACTCAGACTTCTACAGTTCACCTTATCCTGTCTTGCACTTTGGTAAAACTCAAAAGAGTCATTGATTTAAAACAGATTTTATATCCCAAGGATGTTCAGCAATAGGCTTGCTCTTAATCATTTGAAACTAATCAAAACAAGCCCCCCAAACAGGCATGTCTGTGTTGAAAATCAATTAAAAGTTCTGTTTACTGGGAAGATCATTCCCAGCTGGGGCTTGAGGGGTGATTCCCATTGTTTCCTCTAGATTTCAGCACAGGATTTTGTTGTTACTATTGTTGTTATATCCCAGTGAATGACAGGCATGAGTGTGACTGAGAGTGAGAAACGAGTGAAAATGCTGTCCAAGGATCAGAGCCACCGCCTCTAATTCCTGTTCCCTTCACTGAGCCAAGGTGGTGAGTCCCAAGAAGGAAGGGTTGGCGAACAGGTCTGAGGACCCCTGTCTCTGCAGTACAGTTTACAATTCACTGCCATTGATGAGCTTGTACTGACCGTCTCCTGAATGCAAGGAAAGGTGGGCATCAATACAAAAAGGGCAGGAAAATGGGGAAAACCTGTGTCCTCAGTTTATAATATTTTGAGGATTGAACTGCAATGCTGGGTACATTCAGTTCATTGCAATGTGTGTAAAACTTCTTTATGACCCAGAAAATGTCAGAGATTCTTCTGGCTTGACTTCGGTTCCATTATGAACAACTCAGTTCTTAAAAGAAGCCCTGCCTGTTGGTAGGGGTACAGGTGACCCCCAGGCTCAGAACCCTGGGCAGACAGGTGCTCTGCAGCCCCTCACACAAGCCATCCACTGGAGATGGAGGAGGTAGGAGACTGGGGGGCAGAGAAGGAGAAGAAAAGAGTGAGCAGGCTCTTTCAACAGGCAAATTGCTACAGTCCTCCTGGAAGACGGGGAGACAGACTCTCAGGAGAATACAAATTCAGAAGTCCTGGGGGACTTCCTTGGTGGTCTAGTGGTTAAGAATTTGCTTTCCAGTGCAGGGAATGTGGGTTTGATCCCTGACTGGGGATCTAAGATTCCACATGCTGTAGGACAATTAAAACTTTGTGCCAGCCTGTGTGCTGCAAAGACACAGTGCGGCCAAAAAAAAAATAAATAAAGTTTATGTTTTTAAAAAAAGAAAGAAATTCTTCAAACTTGAAAAAGGAAATAGAAACAAATGAAGAGCCTCAGCCACAGAGGCAGTTCAAATTCTAGCTTTGAATATCACTTCTCTTGAGTTTCCATTTCTGAACAGTAAAAATTAAAGTTAGGACACTTATCCCAAGGGCATTTGTTAGAAACAAATGGAATAAAGTATGAGAACATAGTCTGTAAGCTTAGTAAAACTGTACAAATAGTCAAGGCCTTGGAGAAAAGGCACAGGGCCAAACCCCATGGGCTGCAAGAGGATTTCTTGCTAAGTCCAAGTGTGTTAGTTGCTCAGTTGTGTCCGACTCTTTGTGACCCCATAGACTGTAGTCTGCCAGGCTCCTCTGTCCATGGAATTCTCCAAGAAAGAATACTGGAGTGGGTTGCCATTCCCTTCTACAGGGGATCTTTCCATCCCAGGAATCGAACCCAGGTCTCCTGCATGTGCAGGCAGATTCTTTACCATCTGAGCCACCACAAGTGTGATGGTAGAAGTCGGAGCAAATATCAAGCTGAGCAAGAGTTAGATGATTAACCTGTTTTAGAAGAGGAAGGGCACAGACAAGGAAGATAACACACAGGAAATAGAACTCCTGAGGCGGGCGGACTTCCAGTTGTAAGTGTGCTGCTCAGATTTTCGGGAGTACTCTATCCAAGAGCTGGACTTCACAGCCAAAGAGAAATGGGATGCCTTCAACTGTGAAGAATCGCAGTCACTCACTGCAACGAAGGGAAGCGGGGGAAGAGACGATCATTGTCTTATTATTGGGGCCAAAGAAGACAGAAGCTTCTCTGAGCCTGACCAGCGACCTCAGCATGGGAAAGGGAGAGGATCATGATCTGTCGGTTGTTTACTGCCCTGTGCAGGCATGCAGCACAGTTAGCCAAGAGTCACCAAAAGTCCTGCAAGACATCATTCTTCAGAGCGAGTAACGAAACTTCAGAGAAGCAAAGTAATCACTCAGGGTCACATGGCTAGGAAGTGGCTGAATCCAGGAGGCACCCTAGGGTGCAACATGGTCTTTAAAAACAAATTATAAAGGTCAAGAGAGAACCAAGCAAGTTTCTGAGAGTAGCAGTCGGCCACATCTCAGAGACGATTTCAGAAAAAGACAGACTATGACCCGTGCGCCACAGCCTTAGTTTGAGGGGCAGGTGTGTCTGCTCTGTCTGAATTTTAAAAGAGCTGGGTTTATTTTTGTACTGGGATTAAGTGACCTATGCTCCCCAGGCTTTGAGAAAGGGCCTCTGGAAGGGGGCCTTCATGTATCTCCTCAGAAGCTTCGCAGGAAGCGGCTGACCTTGAGTGTCCTGCCCAGGGGGAGCCATGGGCTCCCTGGGCCACAGGGACTCTGTTTGGGTTCACTGCTTCCCTTCCAAGTGCAGAGCACCAGCAAGGTCAGCGGGTATTAGGCACCAGCACTGCCAAAGTGCGGAAGTGGCTGACCCAGGGCGCAGGCTCAGGACCCTGCCAGTGTGCTGTCCCTGGTGCCAGGCTTCATGACCCCCTGTCCCCCTGCCCCCAAGGAGGCTTCATCTTTCTTGGGTACAGCACACTCTGAAGGCTGAAAAACAGAGTGGGTTCACAGTCTGCACAGAAGAGCCAGGGAGAAGGAGTGGGAGAGATTTATTTAAGAAAACGTATTTCAGGGTCTTTCCTGGTGGCCCCGTGGCTAAGGCTCTCGTGCTCCCAATGCAGGGGGCCCAGGTTCAACCCCGGATTGGGGAACTAGATCCCGCATGCCATAACTAAAGATCTTGCATGCTGCAACAGAGGTCGAAGATGTGGCTCAGCCTAATAAATACATTTTAAAAAAAGAAAAGAAAAGGGATTTAAAACTGGAGATTAAAAACACTAACAGTAATAATGAAATCAACTAAAATTATTAAACGCCCACTATGTGTAAGCATTTATATATAGTATGTTTGCTATTACTGCTGTCTTATTTAATCAGAAACAACCTTCTAAGAAAAGCCTTCTCATCCTCTCGTTATGTACATGATGACACTGAGCTCAAAGATTTTGAGTAATTTGCCCACAGTTGAATAGATAGTGTTTCCTGAATCCTGGTTTGGTTCTTTCCAAAGCCCTTGCTTTCCCACATCATCTGTTTTACCTGGATGAAGAAACTAAAGAGGCAGTATTTAAGAGGAAATACCTCTGGGCAGCTTCTCTGCCAGATGAGGTTCCAGTCACCAATCAGATCCCTAAATCTGTCTCAGGGCTTGAAGGACCTTTGAAAGGGCTTCACTACATTGCAGCCCCTTGGCCATCCATCACAAGCTAAGTCAAGAGGGAGAAAGAACTCTCCAGCCCCAAAGGAGCCCTTTCCATGTGTGAGGAGCATCGACTCTAGGAAAGTCCTTTATTTTACTGAATTGAATTCCGTCACCCCGTTACTCCCACCAGTGAGTACTCTCTCTGCCCCATGGAGAGATGACAGGTTGGTAAGGCCCCAGTTCCCATCACCTGTGAAGTTCAGTTAATGGAGCTGCTGACCCTGGACCCCTCTCCAGTGTGTTATAAGCAGGGACATGGCACACAGAACCAGCTTAACTGGGGTTTGAATTGTGGTTCTGCTGTTACTAGCTATGGGACCTCAGACAAGTCACTTTAGCTTTCTGTGCCTCGGTTTTCTTTTGCTCTACAAGGCTGTTGTATTAAAAGTAGTATATATAAAGCAACTGATACTCTGTAAACAATAAATAGTAGCTAAGGTTAACAGAAGAACACAGCTTTGGAGTTAGAGCCACCTAAGTTCCAACCTAGCCATGTGACACAAACTAGCCGAGTACGGCCAGAACCACTAGTCACCTGAGCAATGTAATTTCCCTAAGATTCCTTGTCTCTGTCTCTAAAGTGAATGTTGTAAGCACCTATTTTGGAGAGTGGCTGTAAAGATTAAATGAGATTTGCCACAGGGCCTGATCTAAGGGCCAGGCTCCAGACAATTTGACTCAACAACAACATGATTATATTAGTACTGATTATCACTTAGATTCCAGATATGTGCTTCTATGATGCAAAATCTTTGCTTCAGTCAGTGTAGACAATTTAACTCACTATGTGGAATCAGGCCTCTAACAAAACAACCAACACTGAGATGAAAACAGCATTGTCACTGGTGGTGTCTGCTCAAAGCCCGTGGCCTAAAGTTCCCTCCCTGGTTCTTTAATGGACCCCTAATAAAGAAAAAACAGAATCACTGAGCCCCCATTTTATCTACCCCACCCACTTTTGCCCTAAGGTATCACCTTTCAGCTCTACAGTTGGTAGTTTAAAAAAAGAAAAAGCAAGTATTGAATTAGGAAGAATGTGCCCAAAATACACAGTATAGCAGTATTTTAAAAAATTAAGGTAATGTGACAACTTAGAGTTATTGCAGGACTCGTCAGCGTTCACATTTTATAATACTCTGCAATTTCACTCACTTAAACAACTACCATCCTCCCCAAAATAGTGAAATAGTCTCATGCCTATTTTAGAGAGAGACATTGAAGTCCAGAGAGCCTGCATGGTTTTCCCAGATCACACAGCTTCGAAACCAGGCAGAACTAGAACTCTGGCCTCCTGCATCTGGTTTACGCTCTTCTCCAGTCCCCACAATAGTGCATTCCCAGTAAAATCTCTTCCACAGCACTATTCACTAAGAATCCACCCAGGTAGCTCTCACTGGGAACTGGGTATTCAGCAGTCTGGAGTCCACCCTCTCCCTAGTTGACATGGCAGGGTCTGGCATTCTCTTTCAGCCTCCTAAATCCCAGACTGTCTCCCGTTTTAATCCTGACTCACAGACAAGACCATCTCTGGGACTGGCCCAGGGAGTAGGGCCAGGTGATGTGATGGAGACTCTGATCCAGGTGACAGATGGGGCTGAGTGACGGGCAAGCCTATATTTGGTGTCCCACCTTCAATGACCCTTGCCTGTGCCAGGCAACGCTGATAAACAAGTGGCCCATCCCTCGGACCTTGCCAGAGTAAACTTGCACTCCAGGCCTGGCTCGGGGAATGTTGAGACACAGGAATTCCAAAGCCCCACGAGAGGCTGAGAAGGTTAGGTATGTAAGCCAAGACCTAAAGATTCTTTCAGATCATAGTGACTTAATGAGCAGATGGTTATTCAGGTTGAATAACATGAAATAAAGTGAGTAACAATGACTTACCATTGAATAGCTTCTCAGTGCTGCTTTAAATTCCATCATCTTTCCATGACCTTCACAAGGATCCTGTGAGGAAAGTGCAGGACATAACATTGTCATTTTTCACCTACTTTCAAGGCCGCAAGGTTAGGATTAAAGCCTGTGTCTTCCCATTCAGGCTGCTTTACAACGCACACTGCCGTTTGGCCTTTGAGCATCCAAAGAAGAAATTAGAGATGTCTCTTGTGTTAAGCCTCCATAGCTACACTTCCATCTTTAGAAGTGGACCTGAGCACCTGTTTAATTGAATGCTTATGGATTTCTATTTTGTGTCCTGACATCTTGATAAATGTATGTCAGATATTTATGATCACTTAAAAACAAACTGTGCAGGCTCCATTACCTTGTGAATAGCTATTATCTGTAATCTTATACTTACTTCGAAAAGTACCTTGTGTAGACAACTGCTGAACACACACATACACTCTCACACACACACAACCCCCTAAGAGGCATCTCTGTCTCCCATTAAATTGCAAGGCATGCCAATGAAATCTCCATTGAAGATGTGAAATGAGAAATTTGACCTGGGGTTGTTTTCATTGAAATTTTTCATGTCACTAATTTTACAAGTCACATTTCTAGATATGTATTACATTTCTTCTCTATTTTATATTATGTTGAAACTCGGGATCAAAAGGAACATGAGCAAAATCACATGATTCTACCCTTTTCCAAAAATGTATCATCTTTAGTCAGAGGACGATGGATCTTGGAAAAAGAAGTTGGCTAAAATACTACCCCCAAATGTCTACTTTTTATACCTCATCTTGTGTATATATGAGGTTGCAGTATTAAAAATCTATTTTGTCCCTGAAAGTAAAATATAAACAATTTGAACTCTTTCAGGGTGTTTTAAGATCACCAAGCCTATCTGTGTGCTCTTTTCTCTGCCTGAAATGTCCTTTGTCCTTTTCTCTGTCTGGTAAACTCTTATTCACCTTCCAATTCCCATTTAGATGTGAGGTTTTCTGTGATTCTCTAACAACTCACTGCTTTCTTTCCCAGTCTAAATGTGGGTAAGTGGGTAAGTCATTTCCTCCTTTAAATTTGCATGCTGCTGCTGCTGCTAAGTCACTTCAGTCGTGTCCTACTCATCCCCAAAGACTCTTCTCTGGTACAGAGTATTCTGGTTCTTGCCTATCTTCCTAGATATCTTCCTAGAATGTAGGCTTCTCAAGGCTAGGGAATGGGACACAAAGTACACATCATTATAAGCTTTCTCCTCCTTGATTCCCTCACCAAGAAATTAGTGCAGTGTCTGACACATGACAGAAAGTGAAAGGTGAAAGTGAAGTCGCTCAGTCATGTCCGACTCTTTGCAACCCCATGGACTATACAGCCCGTGGAATTCTCCAGACCAGAATACTGCAGTGGGTAGCCTTTCCCTTCTCCAAGGGATCATCCTAACCCAGGGATCGAACCCAGGTCTCCTGCATTGTGGGCGGATTCTTTAGCAGCTGAGCCACAAGGGAAGCATAAGAATAGTGGAAAGGGGCTTATCCCTTTTCCAGAGGATCTTCCCAACCCAGGAACTGAACCGGGACTCCTGCACTGCAGGAGGATTTGTTACCAACTGAGTTACTAGGGAAGCCCGCTGCATGACACGTGACACACTGACACATGATAGGTGGTAGTAAATGCATGGTGATTAAATGAATGAATGAATGCAGATTCGACCCCAAGCCTTTCAATTAAAAATCCATCATTCTTGCCACTATATTGAACAACCTGAGCTATAGAAATAGCACTAAAGGTTTCCTTTTAAAAAACCTTTTGGGGAATTTCCTGGAGGAGTGGTTAGGGGGCTTTCCAGGTGGCTCAGTGGGTAAAGAATCCACCTGCAATGCAGGAGACAAAGGAGACGTGGGTTCAGTCCCCAGGTTAGGAAGATCCCCTGGAGGAGGGCAAGGCAACCCACTCCAGTATTCTTGCCTGGAGGATCCCATGGAGAGAGGAGCCTGGCAGAGCTACCAGTCCATGGAGTCACAAAGAGTCAGGCAAGACTGAAGCAACTGAGCATGTGTGCATCCCAGTGGTTAGGACTTGGTGCTTTCACTGCTAAGGACTCAGGGTTCAATTCTTCGTTGGGGAACTCAGATCCCACAAGCCTCATAGGGTGGTTATATTTTCTAAGATTTTATTGGATAAAAAGAAGAGCTTGTTTCTCTGAGAGGAAGGGTAGGGTGTTTCTGGCTAACCTAACCCGTTTTTGGAAGCGAAGAAAGCTCCTTGTAAAGCATTTAAATGGAGAGTTTCCCTTTTGTCCTAGTATTGGATTCCATGATCTGTTTGCTATTTACCTTCTGTTTCTTAGCAAAACCTGTCTCTGTTATGAGGCTGGAAGACACAATCCATACCAGGTGACCCAGGAGGCTTAATGTTAATCGCCAACTATTATAAGAAGGTGACTGGCTTCCTGGAAGGGAAGGAGAAAGTCGAAGCAGCCGCTTGGAATGGTCTGATAGTGCTTGGTGCCAATGACAAGATGATACACCAGGCTTCTTACAAACCAAAGGATCCCAGAGAAAATTCAGGCCCCTGGGACTGACAGGATTGCAAAGATTTCACTGAGCATTGATAGCTTATTTTAGTTCTGCTCTGGGGAAATTGAAAACTGGATTCATTCTTATACACAGACACAGAAGGAAAGAGAAAAAAAAATTCTTAATGTCTCTCCTAGCCTGGTATCTCTGAAACATAGTTCTCTAGTGAGGGGACAAGGGTGGCCTGGGGCTGGCTGTCAGCAGCTCCTGGCAACAGAAGGTGCTTAAAGGATGTGGGCAGACTCACAGGAACATCACCTGGCTCCTGGAATCACACCTGTCCCTGAGAGCAGTGATAAGTGCCTTCCTGCACATCCTTTAAACAACCCTGTGAAGCAGCAAAGAAAAGGATTCTCTTCATAGCACAGGTGGGAAAACAGATGTAAAGAGACCCTATGAAGTTCATTTCCATGCACACAGCAAGTTGCCAGCAGCCATAAAGGCAGGAGGTAGGTTTCCAAACCACTGATCTAGTGTGGTGCCAACATAGTTCATTGCCTGGGCAATGATATTTCTTAAAAAGGAATTAATGGGTAGATGAAATGAATCTGAAGAGTTTTAAAATATTACATGTGCATGTATATTTTTATCAGGGCTTTCCAGGTGAACTAGTGGTAAAGAACCTACCTGCCAATGCAGGAGACCTAAGAGATGTGGGTTCGATCCCTAGGTGGGGAAGATTCCCTGGAGGAGGGCACGGCAACCCACTCCAGTCTTCCTGCCTAGAGAATCCCGTGGACAGAGAAGCCTGGCGGGCTACAGTCCATGGGATCGCATAGAGTCGGACATGACTGAAGTGACTCAGCACACACGCAGGACTGGCGAAGGCTTTGCTAGCCAAAGGGTGGTTCACTCCTAGCAGCATCCGCTCATCCTGGAGTCTGAGACATGCAGAACTTCCTCCCCTCTTCAGATCAACCAAAGCAGAATCTGCATCTTAGCAAGATCCAAGGTGACTCAAGAAACACTTAGCTAGATAAGATACGGTTTTCATAGGTTATTCCCACTTCTGATGGAACAGTTTAAAAGACACCTAGATGGAAGGAAATAACAATACTGAATATTTGCATACAATTTCAGATACACAAAACCAGTTAATCCATTCTTTCTGAGAACCCTGTGAGGTGCACAGGAAGAGGGACTATTAATGTTTAACACAAGAGGAAACTGAGACCCACAGTGGCAAAGTGACTGGCTCAGAGCTTGCTCTGAGTGTCTGAGCTTATCCGTTGACTTATACACAGTAACCATGTGCTGAGTGAATGAATGAACCACCAACAAACTGGGGCTTGATCCTGGTCTGCAGCCCACAGGGCTGCTAAGGATTGGTTCTTTTTTTTTTTTTTAATTTTTATTGAAGTTTTGTTGATTTACAATGTTGTATTACTTTCTGCTGCACAGCAAAGTGAATCCATTATACATATACCCACTCTTTCTAAGATTCTTGTCCCATCCAGGTCACTACAGAGTATCGAGTGGCGTTCCCTGTGTTATACAGTAGGTCCTTATCAGTTATCTATTTTACATACAGCAGTGTGTATATGTCAGCCATGACTGGTTCACTCTGGAGGCCACCCAAACTGAGGGTATTTGCTTTATTTCCTGCTAGATTTGACCTTGATCAGAGAGTCTTCAAGATGCCGAACTGGGGTGGGAGGAGCGAAATGCGGAGCCTGTGAAAAGACTGTCTACCACGCGGAAGAAATCCAGTGCAATGGAAGGAGTTTCCACAAGACCTGTTTCCACTGCAGTGAGTTGGATGTGAACACCGTGACAGTCCCTCAGCGTACCAAGGGCACGCCAAAGCTCACCCTTAGCCACAGTTACTGTATATCAGTGTTCTCAGCAGATGGTCCTGGGACCCACAGCATCAGCATCCCCTGGGACCTTGTTAGGACTACCACGCTGGGGCATGGCCTAAAGAAGGGACGGTGCTCTCCTAAGCACCCGCTCTCCAACCACGTGCCCGGCTCAGAGGCAGTTTCCCTGCAGCTCAGAATCAGAACAAGCTCCCAGTGGTGAAAACACTGACCCCGTGGCGATATTTACAAAGTGTGACTTGGCAGAGAAAGGAAGCCATCACTTATCTGCAGCCAGGGTGGACTTGGCTCAATGGGTTGTTCCCACAGGCCAGCGGTCACTGAAGCCAGCTGCAGTGGGCCTTTCCTAAGAAAACACCAGTGTCAGGCGAGGGGACAGCAGGGGCTGATTCTGAAAGGGTCAGAAAGGGAAGAATTTGGGGCACCATCAACTTGACAAGGGGAATCTTTACCATCCCCTCCTGGACACAGTTTCACAAATGTCAAAACTAGGGGGACATTTAAAACTCTGTGGTCCACCCAGGAGCCCAACTCATGTGACTCTGGACAAGTCATTCTCATCTCTAAGCCTGGGTCACAGGCATCTGCAACAGAGCCAGGAGCAGGGTCTGCACCTTCAAATCCCAGTCTAGTCTCCTCAACCCGACTGCCTTCTAATCTCCCAGCAGCTTTTCCCCGTTTTAGGAGAGCAGTTCTGTTTTGTGCACTTACCTTCTTTGCTTCCCTCCAGTAGGTCTGGCGTGAGGGTTCATCTTACTCAACAGTTGGCAGACGCTCTCCCCGCCTAGTGCTCCATCCACCCCCATGTCTTACCCAGCAGCCACAAGGCAGCACACTGCCTCAAACTGTTTCAAACAGAACTTCAAGGGTTGTGCTCCATCTGTTAGGGCATAGAGACCCTCCATCCTCCAGTAACAGTAATGTTTTATCTGCTGCAGAAGTTTCCATTATCCTGTACCTCCCACAACAAACATAATTCTCACCAAGGAACAGGGGAAAATGCTGCTGTGATTGGACTGGCAAATTTACCAACGTTTTAGGTTTTAATGATGGGTGGTTAATTTTAAGTCATCATACACATCTATCAGATTCACCATTATCATCAAATTATCCAGAAGTCATTGCTCATGAGGATTTATTCCATAACCCTCTGACTTCTGTCCAAAAATAGCGAATGTTCTTTAAAAGAGTAGGGATAAGATATACTGGAAAGAACATTGGAACTGGAGTAAAAATGACTAGGGTTTGAGTCTGAACCCTGCCATGTAACTGTGTGCCCAAGTAAGTCATTTCACCATGGTGAGCCTCAATTTCCCCCACCATCTCCGTTTATAAAACAGAGATACTTATACCAGATACACAAGTTGTCATAAGAAGAAAGCTGGGGTTCTTCATCTGAAGTCCAGTTCTCTAGGCGTTTATTCTCCTTTCATCAACTTGGATATCTGAGTGGGAGCAGGCAATGATAGCAATGCTTTCCATGGTGAGAGGTGTCTTGTCTGACCCAGGAAGATGCCCTGTTGAATGGACCGTGTAGAAAGGATGTAAGCATTTACATCCTTCCAACCCTTGAATATTCTCCTTAGAACTCGTGGATGGGATGGGGATCTGAGCAGATTTCAGCAGTGGTGGACAGAAGGATTCTGGAGTGGAGCATGCTTCTCTGTAGTTTCATCACCAGACCGATCTGTCCATAGGTCACTCTGTAATTGCTGGGAATAGAGGCAAAGTCTACCTTAGTCTGTCCCTTGGCCAGGGTTCTCCAAACTTCTAGACAAATCTTAATCCTCCCTACCTGCAGCTATCCAAAAAAACTATAATGCAAGCCACATATAGAAATTTTTTCTAGTAACTCTATTTTTAAAAACATAAAAAGAAACAGGTGAAATTTTTAAACATTCAACCCAACATATAAAAATAATAATTTCAGCATGTCACCAATACACACATTATTACTTCATGTGGTGGGCAGGTGGCTACGGTATTGCACAGCACAACTCTGCTGCGCTTGGGTGTAAAAGTTGGTCAGAAGCCAGGGAGTGGCTACAGGATTGTTTAGGACAAGACAGAACCCAGAAGTCCTGGAGTGCCGGGAGTGAGCATTGGAGTAGGGTCAAAGGGATCTGAGGCTGGCTCTGCAGTTTACTGCTGTGTAATCATGGACAAGTCACTGATACACACACATGCATTCATCAATTCATCACTCATTCACTCAACAAATGTTTACAGAAGACTAGGCTCTGTGTTGTGTTCTGGGGATATTAAAACAGTTTTTCCCTCAAAGAACTCAGTCTCTAGCATCAGTAAATATTCAACAAGTTGTTCTGGAGATTAGGAATGACAGCGATAAGAAGGGCAGAGATAGGTATATACTTAATACGCTGAAATATAAGGCATTCCACCCCTAAATTATTCCTCACAAAAAGGGTTCACCTTGGCTTCAAAGCCTTATAAAGTCTCTCATGCTACAGGACAGTCTCTCAGTTTATTTAAACGTTTTTAATCAGAAAATTTAACACACATAATATTGACATAATTGTTTAATGAACTCCCATATGCCTGTTTCTCCAGCCACATAAGCACTGACCTCTGGCCAACCCCACCTCTTTTCTACCACCGTATCTTCTCTCTCTCTCTTGTATTCAATTACTTACTTTTTTAAAAATAAATTACCATTTGAGAAAGGCTTAGCTTGAAACAATCTCATTAAACGTTGGATTGCTTATAGAGGTCACTTAATGGAACTGGTTTTTTAAAAAGGAGGCAAACAAATTGAATGCACATGTATTATTATTCCTAGGGATATGACCTCACTATTATGAGCCTCTGTATCACCATAAACAGTCTTTAAGGTTCATCACTACAACATGATACAGCAAGGTATTAAGCTGTGGAAATCCTATATACTTTTAAAGCTGCCCTAATATTATTGTTATTAGGTACTTCTTGTTGAGACACAGATTTCAAGGAGACAGCCTCCTGCTCAAGGAGACAGGGTTGCCTCTCCAATACAGACGTGAGGATGAGCTGCTCTGGGGAGCTGGGCCAGCTGCCTCAGGAAGACATTTTTGAGAGGGAGATGGTGAAGGTGAAGATGCAGAGAAATAATCTGGATGCAGTTTGTTTCCTGAATTTGTGTAAGATTAGAAAAAAGCTAATGTCTCCAAAGCAATATATTTTTTATTTCTATTATTAAATATTAGGAGTGAGTATTTGACATCTTCATTTACATCCTTAAACACTTATTCAAGTTGACAAAAATTTCTCTATCAATTGAAAATTTTAATTAATAGAAGATTTTCTATGAATCTCCTTTTGGAAAATCAGTCTTATGTACTATGTATAATATATGTAATAATTATACTAATGTAAGGTATCACCCATACTTTATATTAGGTGATTACAGTGACTTGAGTCAATAGAAGCCTAAGAGCAGGTCTACCCTTTCATTACGTCCCCTGCTTCCAGAACTGGATCAAAAGTAGTCTCAGCAGTAATTATCTCCCTGAATATCACAGTGCTCTTCAGAGTCCATTTTAAATAGAGAGACTGCTCAGTGCTGATTCTAATGTGATTAAGAAAAAATTAAGTTCCTTCCCTGCCTCACCCCCTGCTTAGCTCCACACATAAACTTTACTCACACTTCCCTATGTCATTTGGGGTGAGACGCTCAAGGACAACTATTCTTAGTTGGTCTGAGACCACACACTGGGTTCCGGTCCTGGTTGCCACCTCTTTCTAGCTGGGCACCGATGAAAACACTACTTCCCTTCTCTGTGCTCCCATTTCCTCACCTGTGAAACAGGACTGTCTTGGAAGTCTATGTCTCAGGGCAGATGCACAGGTCAGGAGTCAAAGCTGTATGCTTGGCTTGGGGGCCCCTTGCGCTGGAAGCTTTGGTCCTTGGCAAGGGGGCCCTTGCACTAGAGGTGGAGGGGAGGAGGGGAGGAATTGCAACCCTGACTCCCTGGCCCTCCTCTCCCCGGCAGTGGCCTGCAGGAAGGCGCTGGACAGCACCACGGTGGCCGCTCACGAGTCAGAGATCTACTGTAAGATCTGCTACGGGCGTAGGTACGGCCCCAAAGGGATCGGGTACGGACAAGGCGCTGGCTGCCTCAGCACAGACACAGGCGAACACCTGGGACTCCAGTTCCAACAGTGAGTTACTGCCCCGCTTCTCCCTGCCAGTACAGCCCCAGCTCTCAGAGTAGTTCATTCTGTTCCCATGGCAACATTTTATAGAGATGGGAGAATGGACCCCATTGTTGACTTGCCAACAACAGGAATACTCAGTCTGGCCAAGTTCTAACAATGTGTCATCTCTCCGAAGACTCTCTTTAAATCTGCCTTTCTAAAGGGCAATTACTTTTACACCATAGCTCTTGGTTTGCATGTCAAGAGAAAACCCAGAATGTACAGATGTCCTATTGTTTGACCTTTGCAAAACTGCATGGAGTCTCTTTCCTTCCCCTTTGAGTATTTCCGTGTAAATTACATATAGACGGCAGGGACGCAATGGCCCTTCTCTGTGTGTTTGTTGCTCAAAGATCTCTCCCCTTGGGTTGTAAGATGACTAATGTCTGCATTGTAGAGGGGGAGTGGGTCTGTGGGGATGGACTGTGCCGAGTGAACAATCAATTATGACTGTTCTGCAGGTCTCCTAGCTGCCCTGTCTGTTACCAGGACAATGTTGAGGTTTCCCTAGCATTATCCTAGGGAAGCAGGGATTTCACACTGTGCCACCTCCATCTACCAGTCTGTTCTACTTGATGATCGCACTGACCTCCAGCCCAAAACTGAGTTTATAGACTGACAGTCACTGGCCTGCAGCTGCTGTCTGGCCAGCTGGTACTCGGGCTCAGCTCTGCAGTGGGACTGGCAGAAAGGCCCAGCCCAGTGGAGGCAGTATCCCCCAGAGATCAGTGAGAGCATCTGAAGAGTCATCTGGTCCCTTTCAAAGAGCACAGCCCATGGTAGAGCCTGTAAGAGTGCAGGGACGTGTGATTTGCCATTTAAATTTTTCTCATCACTCAACTCCAACTGGAGACACTATTTAAAAAAGAAAGATGCTACCAGCTGCAAGCTCTGCTTCACATTACCCAAAGCTCACTTTTCTACGCTAGGGCTTTTTCTGGGGTGCTGCACAGACAGAAAGAGAGTGTGGAGACCTGGCTTTCATCCCAGCTCCACCAGTTATGAGCTGCTGACCTTGGGCAGTTACTCCTCTGGCCCTCTCCAGCTACTCCTACCTACTTTAGAGGGTTATGATGAGACTCAAACGATAAATGTGCAAGGAAAAACCAAAAGATAAGAAAACGTAGGGTTATTATTGTGCCTCTATCTTAGACATGGCTCTCAAGAGGGCAGGTGACCTTTGGATGCAGGGTGACAATCTGAATTGTGACAAGGAACGCATCAGCTCATTAGACTATGGTTTGTTTAGTATCAACTGTCAAGATGCTATCTTGCCTTGTAATATTTTTACTCATTTTGGAAAGCAGACCTGTGGGTTTCCAGATGGTACAGATAAGCCTAAATGTGCAATCAGGATAATAACACAATAACAGCAATAATACAAGCTGCATACATGGAACACTTGCGAAGTGCTTTACAACAGAAAGGAAAGGTGTAAATGAACTCTGGCTAACATTCATTAGCCCTTACAGCATGCCAGGCAGGTGCTGCTCCGAGTGCTTTAGTTACCTGGCCTCCTTTAACCTTCTCAACGGTGAGGAAGGTTACAGTGGGGAAGGCGCTGTTAACTATCCCCACTCTCAGATGAGGAGTCTAAGGCACAGAGAAGTTTAGTAACTTGCTCAAGGTCACACAGCTCATACTATTTGCCAAGGGAAGTCTATAGGTTTCATTCGTTTGTCTGTTTCCACCAGGTCCCCAAAGCAGGCACGTTCAGCCACCACCAGCAGCAGCAATCCTTCCAAGTTCGCGAAGTTTGGAGCATCGGAGAAGTGCCCTCGATGTGGAAAGTCAGTCTATGCTGCTGAGAAGGTGATGGGCGGTGGTAAGGTAAGGACTTCCACAGGAGCCAGATGGGGGTGTGTCCACCTCTACCTCTTGGGTTGGGAGGAATGAGAGGAGGAGGCAGACCCTCCTTAGCTCCCAGGAGCCACTTAGGAGCCACTCATCCTCACCTGCTTTCCTGGACTGTGACAGTCACCCTGCAAAGCCCTAGGAAGCCAGAACTAGTGGAATCTGATGCAATATGCATTAACTCACTAGAGGGAAGGCACCTAGCCAGGAGCTCTGGAGATACAAAGATACACAAGCTCCCTTGTCTTCAGTGTCCACAATCCTTCCAGAAAACTGTCAGTTCTGGAAGCTGAGGCCCCTGCATAACTCAGCCTGCTATTGGCGCCACACTGCTGCACACAGCAAACACCCCACAGCAGCTAGAAGTATCCTCACTCAGAAACATTGTGGCAACAGGGAGAGTCCTGACATCTGAGACAGTAACTCACACTTGTCCACAAGCTCCTGTTTCAGGCCTGAAGCCAGGGTGTTCACTCAAGGATATGAGCCTGAAGACAGACAAAGATACTGTTTATGCTAAACAGGCGGAGGAAGGCCACAGAGAGAGTCTGACTCCAAATATAGGGACCATCTCCACCCTAGGACTGGCCACTTAAATACAGGTGAGGACCTGGGCTGTGCACGGGAGACATGCAGACACCCAGACGGCAGGCAGTCTCATCTAAGCCACGCAACTTTCTTCCATCAGAAATACAAGGAGAGTACCCAAAAGACTACAAATAACAAATGCTAGAGAGGGTGTGGAGAGAAGAAAACCCTCCTGCACCGTTGGTGGAAATGTAAACTGGTACAGCCACTATGAGAAACAGTAGAAAAATGAAAGTGAAAGTGAAGTTGCTCAGTCGTGTCCAACTCTTTGCAACCCTGTGGACTGTAACCCACCAGGCTTCTCTGTCCATGGGATTCTCTAGGACTGTAACCCACCAGGCTTCTCTGTCCATGGGATTCTCTAGGCAAGAATACTGGAGTGGGTTACCATTTCCTTCTCCAGGGGATCCTCTCAACCCAGGGATCAAACCCAGGTCTCCTGCATCGGAGGCAGGCGCTTTAACCTCTGAGCCACCAGGGAAGCCCAGAGAAACAGTAGGGAAGTTCCTTAAAAAACTAAAAATAGAGTTACCATATGACTCCACAATCCCACTCCTGGGCACATGTCAGAAAAGATGGAAACTCTTAATTCAAAAAGATACATCTGCCCCAAAGTTTATTGCAGCACTATTTATAATAGCAAAGACACAGAAGCAACATAAATGTCTACCGCCAGAGAAATGGGTAACAAATGTACACACACAGACACAATGGAATATTACTCAGACATCTAATGGAATAATGCCATTTGCAGCAACATGGATAGACCTAGAGATTATCATACGAAGTCAGAAAGAGAAGGGCAAGTATCAGAGGATAGCACTTAATGTGGAATCTAAAAAAATGTTACAAATGAACTTATTTAGGAAACAGAAATAGACTCACAGACACAGAAAACAAACTTCTAGTTACCAAAGGGGAAGGGTGGGGAGGGATAAATTAGGAGTTTGTGGTTAACAGACACACACTACTATATATAAAATAGATAAATAACAAGGACCTACCTGTATAAACAACAAGGGAACTATATTCCGTACCTCATAACTTATAACGGAAAAGAATCTGAAAAAGAATACACACACACACACACACACACACACACACGTATCACTTTGCTGTGTACCTAAAACCAACACTGTAAATCAACTTGCTCCAGTAAAAAAAGAAGAGGTACAGAGAGTTAAAAATGAGGCTAAATTCCCTAGATGATGGCATATTTCTTTGCCTTTTAAATTTTATATTCAGTATGTTACCCACTGCCTCAAGTCCAAGTTCCCCTCTCTCCAGTTTATTTTTTGATCTTCTAGAAAGAGGAATCCTTCTATTTAGTCTGTTCTGAAGGGATATATATAGAAATCACTTTGATAATCCAGCTTTAGGAGTCCTAAGAATCGCTGGCCAAGCCATAGTATCTCATTTTCCTCAAACCCCTGGAAAAATGATTCTGGGAGCCAATTAGGTGGGCCAATTATTAAGACAAGGGCACTCCTTTATATGCTGCTGGTCAGGGGACTTAACAAGGAAGCAAATGCTCTGCCTGCCCTATTAAATATCCAACTGCCCTGCTCTCCTGTGCCCCACAGCCTTGGCACAAGACCTGTTTCGCTGCGCCATCTGTGGGAAGAGTCTAGAGTCCACAAACGTCACTGACAAAGATGGGGAACTTTACTGCAAAGGTGAGTGGTTCCGGAGACTCTCCTGAGATGTTTACCCAGGAGGGTCCTTGGGAGGGAAAGCTGTGTCCCTGCTGAGAGGCCTGTGCCTGCCTAGAGGCATAGCTTCTCAGCCTGATCCAGGTTTGGGCTCCCAGGATATAGGGCAAAGCCAGCCACCGAAGGGAAAGTAACCTCCTACTTGACCCACCTCTGGCCCCCTCCATAGCAGCACGTGGGGGACCTGATACTTCACAGATGCTCAGGGAAGTTGAGGGCAGCTGGGCACCTGGCAGGGGAGGCCAAGGAGGCAGCAGTGTCCTGACTGGCCTTGGAAGGGGCCTCAGTTTTGGACAAAATCATTACATTCTCTTCCAAAAATTTGAATGCTCTTTCCACATGACTGGAAGATAGGGGTGATGGGAGGCTGGGGAGGATGTACTCTGTTTGGCTTCTGCTGAATTTATCAAGACACACCTGTCTCCTCCCTCCCTCCTTCCTTCCTGACATGTCTGGTTCTGAAGTTGCACGTCACTTAGTGATTACACTTAGTGATTCTGTGTAATCACAGAAGCTGGTTTGCCTTCTGGTCCTCACTGGTCTGCCCCAAACTGCCTCCATCATCCCTCTGTCTTGCAAAGAGGAAGAGAGGCTTAGCTCCTTCCTGATGCCGAGAAGGAGGGATGCTTTAGGGCCATGGCAGTGTGTCCCCATCCTCAGAGGCTCTCCTAGCCCTATTCTGCTTCTCCGCAGGGTCCCACCCTTTTCACTCAATGCTGGTGTCTCAGGATCTCCGAATGTGTATGTTAGAGTTGGGGAAGGGGGAGAGGGAGGACATTGCTAACCAAGACTGCAGGTGGCCCAGCTTCTCCCAGGATGAGACCGGGTGGAAGCTGATGTAGTATCTGATGGGGACTGCCTGCTCCTGGTAGTAGCGGATACAGAGGGTCCTTAGCATTCATGGGCCAGAAAACTCTAAAATGCTGCGGCAGCTGGTAGGGAGATCAACCTGCAGACAAGTATGAATAACTGCATTCCCAAGTGCTGCAAGCTCTAGTAGAGGATGTCACACAATGCAGGGCATGCAAGGGGGAAAGTGATCCAGGAAAGCTTTCTTAGAAGAAGAGAGAAGCTTCCTCTGGCTTTGGGAAGGCGGGGGTCCCAGGACAGGGAACAGTGAGTGCAGAGGCTGAGACATCGTGGCTCATTCTCGGCAGTGTGTACCTGGAGTGCAGGGAGGGAGGCAGGAGGCGGGGAAGTGACGGGGCTGGGCAAGCCACAGGCAGCCAGATTATGGGGACTCAAGAGAAAACGTCTCTGAACACACAGGAGAGTGCAAAGGAGCATAAACAGTTTTATAAGCAGATAGAAAATACAATTCAATTTGTTTAAAGTGTAACTTATAAACACATTTATCAAAAGGATGCCTGAAAAAAGGAAGGAAAAAAAAGGACGTTTGACCCAGGTGAAATAACTGTGCTCAGATGCAGGGAACTGAATGGTGCTGACCAGCCCATCCTCCCCCGTCCCCTTCTCTGCTTGCAGTGTGCTACGCCAAAAACTTTGGCCCTACAGGTATTGGGTTTGGGGGCCTTACACACCAAGTGGAAAAGAAAGATTGAAACGTGCACCATGCCTCAGGTCTCTCACCGGCCTAAAGCATTTCCCAAGAAATCCTGCCCAGATGGAAACCCCTCCCCAACCTCCTCTCGTTGGTAGCTGAACGGTATCTCTCCTCAGAAGCGATCGCAGTTTTCCCCCGAAGTTAGAAGAGCTCTTCGGAAGAAAATTATTAACAGTCAAGTCCAAAACAAAATGCTTTATTATTTGATACCTGGGGGTGGGAGAGACCAGAAATAAAATTTAAGTGACACCTTGTATGTCTCTGGATCTTTTCTTTCGAATAGGGGGATGTTTTAAAAAAAAAAAATTTTTTTAACAAGTTGTACAGAGGATGTAACGGATTTTGGTGTCAAGTGAGGAGGAGGAGGAGGCACAGGCAGAGGGAAGCAGCCTTCTAGAATCTGTCAGCTAAGCTTCTTTCCAGTTAGCACGAATGGAGAAGAAAGTAGGGGTCCCCTAGGAAACAGACAACGTGGCAGTGAATCCTAAAAGGAATATCAAACTAATTAAACTGCTTTAGACCTCATCCTTTTCTCCTGACCACAGGCTTTGCAATATTACGCATTTCGTGAAGACTCAGACATGGCAACACAATGTGGAATCTGCTGTGGTAAACACAACATGAGCATGATCTTTCATTCCAGGGCAATTCCCTACGGTTTAGCAATTTTCTTAAAACTTCTCTTCTGTCGAACTGCCAGCCTCACAAATGAAATTCAGCCATTTAAAAACGTCTGCCTCTGCCTCCTCAGCAAGACCTTGGCGGCTCAAGAAGGTGTATTTTCTCATCTCCTCTTTTAACAATCACTGCATTTCTACCACTACCGTGAAATTCTCAATTCTTTGCAGCAAATGAAAATCTGTTGGCAAAAATTATGGAACATGAGACTAAACTGTGGGGCTTCCTGTGCTCCAAGACCCAAGGTGATGTTTTTAAAATGAGCATTTGTTCAGGGCTGCATACTTGCTGTCATGGACAAGGCCCTGCACTGACTTCATTCAGTTCAGTCGCTCAGTTATGTCCGACTCTTTGTGACCTCATGGACTGCACCACGCCAGGCTTCCCTGTCCATCACCAACTCCCAGAGCTTGCTCAAACTCATGTCCATTGAGTCAGTGATGCCATCCAACCATCTCATCTGCTGTCATCCCCTTCTTCTCCTGCCTTCAATCTTTCCCAGCATCAGGGTCTTTTCCAATGAGTCAGTTCTTCACATCAGGTGGTGAAAGTATTGGCGTTTCAGCTTCAGCATCAGTCCTTCCAATAAACAGTCAGGACTGATTTTCTTTAGGATTGACTGGTTGGATCTCCTTGCAGTCCAAGGGATTCTCAAGAGTCTTTTCCAACACCGTGATTCAAAAGCATCAGTTCTTCAGTGCTCAGCTTTCTTTATGGACCAACTCTCACATCCATACATGACTACTGGGAAAACCATAGCTTTGACTACGTGGACCTTTGTTGGCAAAGTAATGGCTCTGTTTTTTATAATGCTGTCTAGGCTTGTCATAACTTCTCTTCCAAGGAGTAAGCGTCTTTTAATTTCATGGCTGAAGTCACCATCTGCAGTGATTTTGGAGTCCAAAAAAAAAGTCTATATTTCCATTGTTTCCCCATCTATGAAGTGATGGGACTGGGTGCCATGATCTTAGTTTTTGAATGTTGAGTTTTAAGCCAGATTTTCATAATACTGACTTCACTATTTACCTATCATCTATTTTCTGACGTTCAAAGTGCAAAGACATTTAACCATTTTGTTTGATTGGCATAAATAGAATAGTTCAGGAGAAAAAAGAAAAACAGTTGGCAGGGGTTGCGTCCCATTACACTTTCAAACAAGTAATACACAAGTATGCTTCACTCACCCAGAGATTCTTGCTGGGGTGATTTGGCCACTGAGTTCCATTCAAATAACTTGAGGATAGAAATATTGTACACTCCAAATTCTCTGGGAAGGAAGTTCAGGACAGTGTATTTTTGATTTGTAAACTTTTTTCCAGAGCTCTATCAGAGTTCCCATCATTGTCAATCAAACAATAATGCCAGTGATGAACTGAATTAATTAAACCAAGTTCTCTTTAATCTGAAGTGACTTTAAAAAGTACATACTACCTTGGCCCTTCACTAGGAGGTCCCCCATACCAGGGACTTCCAGATTTGCTGAGGGGTAACACACACATGAAATGATTACCAGACAATGCAACCTTCTCCTCCACTGCATGTAGTTACCAGCATCTCTATCCATCCACCTGGGAGACTGAAAGCTAACTGTAATTAGCCTCCAATTAAAATTAAAAAATAATTTTTTTTTAAAAAGGCTAAAAACTTCAGTCATCCTTAGCTCTGCCCTCTCTGACATCCTTCCTTGCCTCATTCCACAAGCCTCTCTGATTCTACTTCAAAATGTCCCTAGAATACACTCCCTCTATCCCCATTCTTTGATATGTTTGATATGGTATCTTCATTCTTTGATATACGGTTAGGGCTACAGTAGCAAAGGACCATGGAATAGATGGCTTAAACCACAGAAATTGTTTTTCGCAGTTCCAGAGCCTGGAAGTCTGAGAGTAAGGTGTCAGCAGAGTTGCTGTCTTCTGAAGTCTCTCTCCCTGGCTTGTGCAATGCTGTCTTCTTCTTCCCTTTGTGTGTGTCCGTTTTGTAACTATCATAACAACCTCTTCTTATAAGGACACAACTCATTTCGAATTAGGGACCACCTGAATGATCTCATTTAAACTTATTTCTGTAAAGACCCCACCTGCAAATACATCACATTCTGAAATATTGGGGGTTAGGACCTGAACACAGAATTTGGGGGCAGGGTGGGGGAGCACAGTTCTGTTTGCAACAGTGTGTCATATAAAGGACAGGAACTGCCTCAGATTAACTCATTCAGCTTAGCTTTAGACCCTCTCCTCCACCTGAGCCCAGCTACACTCAAAGATGCAAAGCTTTCTGAATACACCAATTCCCCGCACCCCATCATGCTTTTGCAAATGTTATTCTTCCTGCCTGGAATGCCAAGAACATGGAACCCACTCCCAACTCCTTAGCCTGGTGAACTCCTAGAAATGAAGCCCCAGATCAAATGCCAATTCATCCACCTCTGTGTTCCCACAGCCGGTGTGCAATGAACATAGCACTTGTCTCACTGCATTGAGTTTTTAAACTTCGATCTGCCTCCTTGTTAAAATGTGACACACTTGCATTCACTGTGCTTAAAAATAGCAGGCATTTAATAAGCGTGTGGAGTGAGTGATGTGTGAGAGATTGTAGGCTGAACTAAAAGCAAATTCTGCTAAAATTTAGAAGAAGATATTATACATGGGAGCAAAGGAGTTTGGAAATTTTAAAAAAAAAAAGCAACTTTATTATGGTTTGGCAGGGTTTGTGTTTCTCCTCTGCTTCCTGGGCATGTGGTTCTACTGAATTTCCCAGGCTCTCAGTCAGCGACTAGGACACATGACGGAGCTGGCCAATGGAGGCCCAGCCTCCAAGACCTCCAGGAAAGTCTCCACACTCTCTCCGCACATCTGTGGGTACAGAAAGTCTGGTGGACACTGAGGCCCTAGGAAATGGTGGAGCCATTAGC
Organism: Nanger dama; assembly: GCA_917880005.1. NCBI lineage: Eukaryota > Metazoa > Chordata > Mammalia > Artiodactyla > Bovidae > Nanger > Nanger dama. The sequence goes on along the minus strand of CAKJTW010000085.1, from coordinate 1,426,127 downwards.
TGGGAAGCAGCTTGGGTCCCAGCATAGAACACCTGCTAATTCTAAATAGACTGTGACAAGAGGGAGACATAAACCTCATGTTTTGTTAGGCCGCTGAGATTTGAGGGGTGTTTATTATTGTGTTAACTCCCTTGACTAATACGTACCTGAAACACTGGATGTGCTGCATCCAAGACATTCACTGTTAGTGTTCATCTCATCCATTTAAGTCACAGGGAGCATTACCAGGATTTTGCCTAATATTTGTGAAAATGATTCAAATGTGTCATCTCCAATGTGACTATACAGGCATTTGGGAAAAGAAATGAAGCTATGGGAAGAGAGCATAAGAATCACATGATTGGGCTTGCTTTGGTGTTAAAACCAAACAAAAACAAAGCCTTGCTATTCACCTACAGCCTTCTCCTCTCTTTCAGAGCCAAACTGTTAAAACTAAGACACATTTATTCCTGAGCATCTCGGTATTTGGTTTCCAATATCCCCTCAGCACTGATCACAAACTCTCTGGTCTTGCCTTGTCCTTCTCAGCCTCGCCTTAGCTGCTGACCACTGCTCTCTCTTTGAAGGTTCCCCTGCTTGAATGCTATGACTGTCTCCTGATTACCCTCCTACCCAACCTCCTCTCAGCCCATCCCCTTCTCCAGCTCCCTAAACCCAGATTCCCTAAGGTCATGTTCCTGCCCTTCCCCTCTCTCTTTTCTTTTTGTTTTCATTAGTTTTCATCTTTGGTCCCTTTTAGAACTGACCTTCCCACTTTGAGAGGGCAACTCCCTTGTTATTTTCATCTCATTTTTCTGCCTCTCTCCTGTGAGTAGCTCACCCATCTGTGCAGGTGACTCACATGCACGCCCTGGCCTCTTTCCAGCTGCCTTAACTTCTTCCAGTGGATAGTCTGCAAGTACCTCAAACAGACCCGACTACCAAACTCAACCTCTAGTCTTTCCACACTGTTTTCCTTACTTCTCAAAATTGCACTACCCCCACCCCCACCCCATTCACTGGATTCAACACTGCAAAGCCATCTTTGGCTCCTTCTCTTCTGCCCACATTTAATCAGTAATGGAGCTGGCTGGATCTCTCCTGCTCCTTCATTATTTGTTACCTAGACCACAATTAAAAGTTTATCTCTAACGATTTTTATCTGCCAGGGTCCAGTCAGAAAAACAAATCACACTATTTTTTTAAAAAGAGAGAAAATAATAGCAGAAATTGGCTAAACGGGTGCTAAAACTTTTGAAAAATTAACAAGGCACACACTGACTTAACACAGAGATACAGGACACAGCTCCACTATCCCTGGGGCTCAGAAACAAAGAGAAGAGATGGCGGTACCCATCTACATGCCTCAAGGACAGCTCTCCCAAGCTCTCCCAGGGGCGTGGAGTCAGATCTCTGAGGAGAGTGCTCGGCCTGCAGACGGTTGTCGCTTCCAAGGGGCACCACAGAGCTAAAGTTAGACACTGACTCCAGCTGTCATCGTCAGGGTGAAGGGCCATTGTTTGAACAACACTGAGGGGAACAGCTGGTGAGCAGGATGGATTCAGTCCCTTCTCCCTCCTCCATCCAGCCTACTGGCAGAACTTAACACAAAGTCGGCTGGCAAAGAGAGGATCATTTTCAGAGTCCTAATGTGGACGCACAGTGTGGAGGAGAGAGGTAGCCTGGGCACGTTTCCCCACCAACAGCTTCTCTCCTGACAAGGATTTCTGAATAGCCAGCACTGACTGAACCCTTACCATGTATCAGTTGCGATTCTAAGCACTTTATAAACTCTGCCAATCCTCATCATAACACTTGGAGGTATGCACTGTACTGCAACTAATCAGAATACAAACCAGGAAACTGAGGCTCTAGGAACACATGTGCCCAGAGAGGCGAAAGTAACTTACAACTGACATACTCAGGATACAAATCCAGGGTGCCCAGTATAAAACACATGCCCAGGCTTCTGTAACTTTCACACCCACGTATACCTGAGGGAGATGCCAAAACAGAATGGGGCTAGAAGATTCCTTAAGCAAACGATTCTCTAACTGTAGCATGTCTATGTGAGAATCGCCTGGGGAACGTGGCAAAAATTCAGATACCAGGACTCTCTTCCTCAGAGACTTAAAAGGTCTGAGATGAGAAATCTGAATTTTTAATACACTGTCCCTGGACACCACCCTTTCCTCCCACCCCAGCCCCCTTATTCAGATGTGAGCAGCCTGTGGAACATGAACTTGGCAGGGGTTGGTGAGTGAAGCAGAGAGGATATAACTTGACAAAGTCCATTTGACCCGAACTGAAGAATCAGTCTTCAGACAACTCGGATCACATCATGTTCTGCTCAAAATCCCTTCAGTTCCACTCAACAGATTCATTCAAATACTTATTGAGTATATACTACGTGCTAGACAGTATTCTAGGTGCTTAGGATGCATCAGTGAACAGAACAGAGAGCCCTCATGGACCTTATATTCTAATAGAGTGGAGAGGGAGGCGGTATGCAGTCGACACAATGAATAAATAACAGTGTTAGAAGGCAGGAAGTGTTATGGGGGAAATGTAGTGTGGGGCAAAGAGGAGGAAAAGGGCAAGAAAAAGATGTTACAACTTTCAAAATGTGGCTGAAGGCAGGCCTCATTGACAAGTGGACATTTCAAAGAAAGCTGGGAGGAAAGGCACTGTGGATTTCTGGGGTTACAGTAGTCTCAGCAGAGAGAACAGGCAGGGAAAGGCCTGAGGCAGAAGTGTGCAGGGTGTGTGGGATGATCAAGGGGGAAGCAGGGCCAGTGGCCAGCCCAACCCTGCAGGCCAGTAAGGGCTTCGCCTCTTCCCCTGGTGACATGCTGAGCCCCTGGAGGACTCCTGAGTGCTGTGACTCGATCTGCCTCGCACAGGGATTACTCCCCTGCTTGTAACTGGGTGAAGGTGGAAGCAAGGAGACCAAATAAGAGGGCTGCAGTAATGCAGGCAAGAAGTGATGTAACGTGGGCCTACAGCAACAGGGGGTGGCCGCGAGCCACCCCCTTCTGGATATATTCTGAAGGCAGAGCCAGTAGGATTTCTCAAAGAAATGAATATGTAGTACTATGGGGAAAAGTGGTCAAGAAAAATTGTGACGTTTTGGCCTCAGTAATGGAAAGGACTAAATTTCTAATCAATGGGTACAAAGAACAGAGGGTAGGGAATAAGGTTGTTTACTTTTTATTCACTTATTTAAAAATGTTTTCTATGTTTTATTTTTATCTATTTTTAAAAAAGTCTATGTTGTGGGGGTAGAGCTAGGATAGAAATCAGAAGTTCAGTTTCAATTTGGACAACTAAATTTTAACATGTCTACTATTAGATGCTGAAGTGGACACATCAGGTACACAGTCTGGAGTTTGAGAAAGTCTCAACTGGAGTTAATAACCTGGGGTGTATGTCACCTCGAAATCAGATGAGATTATCAAGAAAGAGGAAGTAAGTTTAGATAAAGAGCAAGGAGATCAAGGACTCGCCTCTGGGACATTCCAGCACAAAATGGTAGGGGTGGAAAAACAGCAAGGAGACGTGAGGCTCTCAAGAGCAACCAGCGAGATGAGGAGGAAACTCGGCAGTGCCGCTCCTGGAGGCTGGCTGAGGAACTGTCAGATGCGGCTGCAGGTTCTGTAAGATGCACTTGGAACTAACGCTGAGTGAGTGACACGGGGCACTTGACAAGAGCAGCTTCCACGACGTGCGGGAGGTCGGAGCCTGCCTGCAGATGGGTTATAAGGAGGATGGGAGAGAGAACCTGGAGATGCTGACACGGTTTTCAAGCACTTCTACTGACATGAGAGTGAAGAAACAGCTCCTTGGAACTTCCCTGATGGTCCAGCGTCTAAAACTCGAAGCTCCCAATGCAGGGGGCCCGTGTTCGATACCTAGTCAGGGAACTAGATCCCAAAAGCTGCAACTAAACATCTCACGTGTCACAACCAAGATTTGTGCAGACAAATATATATATATATAAAGAAATAGCTCCTTATTGCTCACTTTAATCTTATAGCTCCTTAAGTTAACTCCTTAATTATCTTCAAGACCCCTGGTGATCTACTAATAGCTCCAGTCCACCTTTCCAACTTATTAACCAAGCTCCCCACTTCCAGTACTCTATGGACCCAGGGTGTCATCGTTCTGACTACAGAGTTTTCTGTTGTCTTTACTCAAAGTTCTTTCCATGAGAATGCCTTTCAATTCCAACTATCTATCTACTTTCAAACTCAGTATTACAGAAGACTGTGATACTTTCTAATGCCCTGTCATCCATAAACACTTCCCTGATCACACCACTGAGGCTCTCCCCAACCTCTAAACTCTAACAATATTTTATCTGGATCCCTCTTATGGCTTTTAAGTAGTTTCTACATTATCTTACATTCTAAATGTACATTCTTCTAAATGTAGAATTATCTTCTACATTTATCTTAGCTTCCCTCCAGACTGTAAATGCCAAGGTTAGTATGCCCAACTAAATGTTTTCTGGCCTACAATACCTAACATGATGCTCCATAAATATTTGTGGGGTAATTTTAAAATGAATGAAATGTGCTTTGCATGTTACGTATCAATTAGATATGCTAGAATACAGTGGCTCTGGGAATCTGAATTATAAACAAGTGAGCTCCGGGTCACTGCCCTATCCCTGTGTTTCTGATCTAAATGGCCTATGGATCACAATTTGAGAATATTTACTTGGCAGGAGTTGACAGGAAAGGAATGGAGAGAGGATGTAGCCTGAAAAAGTCATTCTGCCTCTCAAATGAGAATCCACCTTCAAGCACAATTCTGGTCACATCATTATTTCTTGCTTTAAAACCACGCACTTAACAAGTTCACTCAAATATTTACTGAACACATACGTGTCAGGTGATATTCTAGGAGGCCGGCACTCTAGAGTGGGTAGCCCACTTAGTATCCATGTGACCTTGGAGAGCATGCAAACGTCTTTAGGCTTTACTTTCCTTATCTCAAAGGCTCTGTAGAAAAAATGAGACCAGATCACGGAGGAACTGAAAGTCTATGTGGGTAGACGACAAAGTGTGGTCCAAAGTAAGATGGTAAACAAACTAAGGCTCTATCATGCAAGGCTATCTTGAGAAGGAAATGGCAGCCCACTCCAGTATTCTTGCCTGGGAAATCCCACAGGTGGAGCAGCCTGGAAGGCTACAGTCCACGGGGTTACAAGGCAGCTGGACATGACTCAGTGACTAGACAGCCACAGCACAGGGGCCAGCAGGGCATGATGGGAATTTTAGCTTTTACCCCCAGGGCAATGGGAAGCCAAGGAAGGGTTTCCAGCAGGTAGGTGCCATGTCCGGGGATGTATATATATCTCTGTGTGTATATATATATGTCTGTGTGTGTATATATGTGTGTGTGTGTATATATATGTATATAAATAATACCAAGAGTTAAAGTTGAACCAGCATTTCCTCCAGAAGGGGGAAATAAGCATTTACAATCACATCCATCTAATATTTTTAAAGTACTAAGTAAAAATTCTAATTAGTCTTTAATATTTCCTATGTTCAATTTTCTAAGTAAAACAGAAAACAAAATAAAAACTAGCTTATTTGTATTAACAATGATCTCACCTCATTCTTGGAACTGGGAATGTTTCTTCAGTCCTAAATACACCTTTTCTTAACTTAAGATTCAAGAAGTGTCAAGTTTCAGAAACTAAATCTCAGCTACAAAAAAATTGTTTTATTACATGTGAAAGCAAAACGGGTACATCCATTTAAATATTTTTTTACATATTTATAGATAAAACAAAGACAAATAATTTATCAAAAATTACAAGTTTAAAGAATAGTACTACTTTGAAACAGCCAATAAAGTATCTGAAAATACCACACTTTCTCCAACTGGTGAATATTATCGCCAAAAAAAAAAAGGGAACTTGCATTTTCTCGTGAAAAATATAAAAATTCTTTTTAGACGTTGGCTAAGATTGTTCAGGAACAGTCCGTCTTACTAAACCTGAAAAAGTGTAAATGCTTTCTTGAGAACTTCTGTTTTTACCAAATGGCTTTAAAAGCCACCTGTGCTTTCCTTTGGGCTTAGGTGAACTCTAAATCTTCATTTCACTTGCAGACCACAGAGCATCGATGTAAGTACAAACAAATCAAAGTGAGAGTTACAGGTTGCTTTTTCTTCATACTGAGCGAAGAACTTTCTCTTTAGCCGGGTGAAAGACCATGGTGTACTGTGAAGTCCAGTCTACTGCACAGGGCTTGACCAAGCCAAAGCAGCCACACTGGAAGAAATCTGCGAGGTTCTGTGTGAAGCCAAGGCTGCCAAGAAAGGAACGGAACGCGTCTTACTACATTTCCTGTTAGCACTTGATAAACATTCACTCAAACCCTAAATGTGCGCTGAGAATTTACAATACACATCCTTCTAAGATCCCACAGAAATCCAGAGGTGAATCAGACAGTTCCTTGAATCTGGGACCCTTAAAACTGAAGCCTGGCTTCATTTCTGAATGTGAATCCCTATTCTGAGATTCCTGGCAACTTAAGTTCATTTTGGATCCTCACTTACTGGAAGGGTCACCACCACTATTAAGTTTTTGTTTTTTCATTCCCACTGCCCTAATTCAGACCTGGACTATCTCGAAGGCCAGACAGGCCAGAAACACACACACAATCAATCAATCAATCAATAAGATGGGATTCTTCTAAGAAACTCTCTAAATGATGCTTCTGTCTCAATTCCTTCTAATTCATCTTATATACTGGAGATTGGGCCTCCAAACACATGATACATCATAGCTCCTCACCTCCCAATCAAAACCCTTTAAAGACATTCCTCTGCCCAGAGGCTCAAATCCAAATTCCTCATCTTTGTACTCACAGCCCTACACAATAAAGCCCCAAGACTACTTGGGTTTCGATGCTCCAAACATACCTTTTGTGATAGCTACCCTGGCTTTACCTTCCCCATGATCACAACTGCATGGGCCATTCTACTACCCTGGAACCCACATTTCACTAATCTCGTATCAGGTAACACCCTCGTCCTCTTAAGTCCTACCAGTTCTCAAGGCCCACTTCGCCTTTGGAGCCATCCTGACTGCATGCATCTTCACCATCTTTATTTTCCTCCATTAAATTCCTGAATGCTACTATCTGCTCCAGTTACCATGAATATCCATTTTTATGCATGTGCCCCATCTTACATGAGAACACATCTGGGAGTGAGGATGAGTGTGTGCTGCTGCTGGTTAGTGAGAGCCATCAGAAAGAGTTCCAAGGCTGCTCCAAAGGCAGCTTCCCAGGCAGAGGGCTGCCCACATGGAACTGACGGGGTAGAAGTGGGAAGGCATGCTGGAGATTGACAGGGCCCAGCTCAAGAGCTGGCTCTGAGTAAAAGTAACTTAGGGAGGACAAGTAAGACAAACCTTTGGGTTGAGCAGCGTTTGGAAGCCAGATTCAAAGTGGCTCCAAGGCTTAACCTTTAGCTCCTCCAGGGATGCTGCTGCTACTCGTCATGGCCCAGCTTGCTCATCTCTGGCCCTTTATTCTTCTCCAGGGCTTAGGATGCCCTTCCTTCTGCCCAGCCCCATGTCTTTCAAGGCTCAGCTGAAAATTACACCTCTGTCACAAAGAGGTCCATACTTCGGTAGACTAAATAATTATTCTTCTGGTTACATCCCTGAGAAAGGGACTTATTACCACTGCCAGTCTCCAGCAATCAACACAAGCTTAACACCAGTCTCTACTCTCCATCACTTTGGCCCCCTCTTCCCAATTAAGTCAATTTCTCTTCTCCAAACACACATCACAGTCATATTACGGGCTCTGATTTCCCTGTCTAACAGCCTAACAGTTTCATCTTGTACCATGAGTGTACTTTAAAAATAGACTGCTCATGAGATATGCAGTAAGCGTTCAAATCCCTGGAGAGCCCTGGGTCACCTCTGCAGTGCTCCCAGCCTCCAGATCCCGATATATGTGACAGGGAGATAAGCTTCAAAGCCTGATCATTCACATCATAAGAGGATGGCCTTCCTACAGACACACTCATTTTTGACAGAGGATGGGTTTTATACGGCTGGTGCTCTCGGGAGAACATATCCCAAACCTGAAAAGTAGCTTTTCTTTGACATGGGTGGGCTCATTAAACCATAGGGCTAAAAGAATTACTGGTGATAGAAAGTCAGGTTGAAAATCCTGGCAAAGCTCGCAATCTAACGCTTTCTGCAGAGAGCCCTGTGGCTGGCTTTCTCACCCACGTGCTCAGTTATCTCACACTGACTTCATGCCAGCAATATGCAACCTTGTGACCATGTGGCTTGACTGGAAAGATCCCCCAGCTTGGCAAAACTTCAAAGTCACTTACTGTTTGTGCTCGGTCCAGTAGACTAAATCCCAAATTCTTACCACCTTGGGGCTCATGACCTTACCACTCTTCTGCTGTCACTGAGGCTTCCAAGAAAGAAGAGGTCCAACTCCATCAGGAAGCCAGTCGGGAGGATGGCAGCAGGGCCACAGGTGGTGACGGTGAGGCCGGCGCCTTCCATAGACCCAGAGGGAGGAACAGGTCTCACTTACTTGTAGGGGGTCCTCCTGAGGGACAATGTCTGTTTCATGTGCTTGCTTTGCTTCAGCAGGCTGGTTCTCTCATAGGAGGTCAGGCCCAGAAAAGCAATCTGAAAAAGAATATTGGAAGGTATGCAAAAAAAAAAAAAACCCACAACCACACCACCACACTGAGGCTCATCACTCTTGGCAGAGCATCACGGGACACTGATAAACAATCAGCTCTTCGCCAAAGACATCACCAAGCCTTCTAACCAAGGATCATGGTAAGAGAAAGGACTTGATAGCTCAAAACCAGACTCTCCTCAAAACCAGACTCTCCTATGTAAATCTAGTAGCTGGGCATTTTTTTTTTTTTTTTTTTGATTGTCTGCTTTTTATTAACCTTCAAGAAAGCAGAGGGCATTGACTGATAATCGTGCTTTAGCAATTCAGTCCGTGGCTTATGGCAGTGTTTAGACTCTCAACACATTCAGCATTCAAATTTCAGATGAATCAAGCAACATAATGTCAGTATTAATACAATTATCTCAGCCTTTATATGCTTCTTAGTATCTCTTTGAAAAGGGTCAAATAAAGTTAATCTGAAGTGAAGGACATTTGAAAATTGTCCTTTATAAGGACAGCCATAAATGTGGGGGAAGGGTAAGAATTAAAGAAACTAAAAAATTCTTGAATCATTAAAAACAGTATTATTCACTGAGATATCTTATCCAATTCTCAAACAACTCAAACATCAAGTTCCTTATCTGTAAAACACAGATTATCACAGCACCCTCTTCAGCTTGTCTAAGGACTTGCGATAGTATGTTTAAAATGATCTAGTGCAGAGGTGAAGCAACTGGTCCAAGGCCACACAGCTTAGAAAATGACAGAACTGGGATGGACACCTCAATCAGCATGAGAATAAAGTTCATGGTCCCTGTCAGCAGTCTACACTCTCGGTTTGACTTGCTACAGTCAAAACCATGACTCACCAGAGCACTTAGGAAATGAAAGACTTCAAATAATTGGACTATTTTGTTTATTAAGAAAACAACTTTACTCTGAATTCTCCTATTTGAAAACTATCCAAAACTTTGAGCTCACTTTCTGGCCTTAGAGAGTATAAACAAACTTTCTTTTAAAAGCAAAGATATTATATCCTCAAATACTTGGGCTTCTTTAAAGAGTCCAGAAAGAAGAAAGAAAATTAGAACTGATGTCTCAAGTCTTAGGTTCTGCCTCTAACTGAGCCCTATGGCCATAAGCAAGGTACTCAACATCTCTTAGGCTTAGCTTTCTCATCCATAAATGGACACACGACTTTGGCATAGTCTCCATCTCAAATGTTTAGAGGCCACTGACACGAAAGTGCTTTGGAATAAGTAAACCATATATAAATAATCATTTGCATTAATAATACCTTATATATATATATATATTATATATATGCCATATTCCAAAGCGCCTTCCCGTCAGTGGGCTCCTCAACATTTGAGATGAAGACTGTGTCAAAGTCGTGTGTCCATTTTACCGATGAGAAAGCTAAGCGTAAGAGATGTTGAGTGCCTTGCTTATGGCTGGGCTTCCTGGTGGCTCAGATGTTAAAGAATCTGCCTGTAATGCAAGAGATTCAGGTTCAATCTCTGTGTTGGGAAGATCCGCTGGAGAAAGGCATGGCAACCCACTCCAGTATTCCTGCCTGGAGAATCCCATGGACAGAGGAGCCTGGCAGGCTGCAGTCCATGGGGTCACAGAGAGTCGGACACGACTGAGTGACTAATACATTTAGTCAGAAGTGGAGTTAGAGGCAGAACCTAGGATTTGAGACATCAGTTCTAATTTTCTTTCTCCTTTCCTGGACTCTTAGAACAAACTTATAAATGATTATGGCTTTCCAGGTGGTGCGAGTGGTAAAGAATCCACCTGCCAATGCAGGAGACACAAGAGACAAGGGTTTGATCCCTGGGTCAGGAAGATCCCCTGGAGTAGGAAATGACAACCCATTCCAGTATTCTTGCCTAGAAAATTCCATGGACAGAGGAACCTGGTGGGCTACAGCCCATGGGGCCACAAAGTTGGACATGCCTGAGTGCACACACATTATGAACGATTATTATGTTAATAATCATTGATGCTAATATTCATTCTTTTTTAAATTATTTTTGGCCACACCACATGGCATGTGGGATCTTAGTTCCCACACCAGGGATCAAACCCACACCCCATGTAGTGGGAGCAAGGAGTCTTAACCACTGGACCCACGGGGAAGTCCTGCCAATATTCACTCCCACTGCCCGAGTCTACAGATGTCGGAGAGGAGATTAGGACGAATATCCAGAAACCTCAATTCAGTCAGTATTATCAGCTTAATTCCTTTCTTCAGCATTTTCCCCCTTTTCCTTCCTTTACTTTTTATTATTATTGCAGAATTGGTTACTTCCTCATAAAAATGGAATACATTTTGCTTTTTGTTGAGTAATGCTCTGAGGTCTGGCAGTAATTGGCTCAGACTGATCATGGCTGTCCATTCCATGAGGGAGGCCATAGCAACAGTGGGAATTAGGTTACGCTCTTAAAGGCAGGCACGCAGCAGGGAAGGAACAGAAGCTTCACAGAAAGCTGAAGGTGGTGGCCACTGCCCTGGAGCGTGACCCTTCTATGGTCATGACCTTCTCCGCAAGTGTATGCCCATTGGCCAGCGAGGCATCTTTCACTTCTTCTCCACTTCCATGCCCTTAAGCACCACATAATAATAAGGATAACAAACAGGGCTAGGAAAAGGGAGGGGACATAATCATCTACGTCTGCCCAATGCTTTACAGTTTATACCATGCTTTCACACACCATACAGTTTAATTATATGATGGAAAAAGCCCTTGAATGGAATTGTCACAAGACCTAAGTTACCAGTTCTGATTTTTGCCATTCAGTGGGTGATCTTGAGCAGTTCAATTCACCTCCCTGACCTCTATCTGTACTCTAACCTTTAAACCATTCTGTTAGAGTTGACAGCAATTACTACCCACCCCCCAACCCACCCCCCTGCCCATTTTACAGGAAACTGCAATTCAGGGGTCAAATGACATGCCCAGACCCACAGAGTAAGTGACAGAGGTAGAACTCAAATCTAAGTCTTCTGATTTGAAATGTAAGACCTTCTACCTCACTACATGTTACTGTAAATGCACTATAAGAAAATAAATAAATACCTGAAAAAGTTGATTTATTAATAAAAATGCTGACCACGAGAAATGAAAACTTGCTAACACAAAGATATACATGACCCAAGGGGAGCAGGTCACAGCCTGATTGAGGTAGGTCCACAGTCCATCTTCTTTGAATGTTGTGGTACAATGATTTGACCAATCTGTGAATTCACAAAAGAGGGATCCATTATTTAAAAAGGTAACAAGCTAGTGGTCATTCTTCAAGAAGAAAAAAATCGCTGCAGTTCTATTTAGGGAGAAGAGAAAGTAGCACATAATAGCACAGATCTGAACTCAATTTAAAGACTTTATCTTCCAAATAAATGTCAGCTCAACAAAGATTTTTTTTTAAATGGCATTGTTAAGGCTATGACAATACTGCATTGGTAGTTGGCAGTGAAGGAATAAAAGCCAAAACCTTTATAAAACCATCACTAAAAGCATATTCAGCATAAAACAGACTGGTCAGAAGTTAGTTATTCAAGAACTTGATAACTGAGAATGATTACATATTCAATAAATATTAGTCTGAGAAAATCCTCTATCTTATCCATGTTACAGCAAGACAAGGGTCTATTACAGAATTGAACATAAATTCTTATTAAGGGCTCAGCTCAACAGGCTATTGTTGAGGACACAAGAAATCCTATAAGCACCTGGGTATCACTGTAACACAACCTACAGCAGGCAGTTACTGACTGTACTTGTGCAATGGGACCATAATTAATCCCGCAGAGGGAGAAAAGCCAGGTAAGAGAACTCATGAGTCAGACACCCCTAAGAAAAAAAGAATAAGATTCATATGGTTGCAGCTCAGTTTCTCTGCAGGAATATCTATTCATATGTCAGTCAAAGCGAGGTCTTCATGATACTGACCCCCTAAGCCAGGAAGCCAAGAACATCAGTAGGGAGAACACAGGCAGGAATAGGCAGAAAAAAGGAACAGATCTTCCAGGTAGTAAAAGTGAAAGTCACTCAGTCATGTCGGACTCTGCACCCCCATGGTCTGTAGCCTGCCAGGCTCCTCTGTCCGTGGGATTCTCCAGGCAAGAATACTGGAGTGGGCTGCATTTCCTACTCCAGGGGATCTTCCCCACCCAGGGATCGAACCCAGGTCTCCAACACTGCAGGTGAATTCTTTACCAATAGAGCCACCAGGGAAGCCCAATGTAAAAATCAGTGACATCAAACAGGCATCATGAGCATTTTTAAAGGACAAGGGAATAAGAATTGTATAGATGTGCACCTTGAGGTTTTATAACTGCCTCTGACAATTCGATTAGTAGTTTCAGACATTTTCCCAAAGCAGCACTCAAGAGCTCCTGGGACAGAAAGGAAATGAGTCCATGACTTAACTATCACCTGACTGACCATTTTAGTCCTGAAAATCTTTTTTTTTTTTTCCGGAGTTCCATTTGATTTCCAACAATCTTTCATGAATATATGCCAGAAGCATTCTAAGGGCAATCATCACAGAGCAACAATCAAGGTAAAAAAACTTTAAGGCAAATTACACTCTCTTTAAAGCTGCTCATTAGGACAGCAAACAAGGATGCATTCCACATACACACCTGATACGACAAAAATATATCATTTCCAACAGCAGGCTTAGGAAGCAGCTGCTGAGTGGGAAAGAAAACCTACTTTCTTTCTGCTTCTGAATGCCTACTGCTCCCTTCTGGGAATTTTTTTGATAACACTGCATGACTTCGAACAGGAATCTTCATGGGACTGATTTCAGATTTATCGAAGATATGGTTGCAAATGGCCACATACATTATGTTATGCAATACAACACTTTAATGTGTACTAATAATACATTTTTATCAGGTGGCCACTGGCTAATAACAGGGAACTTGTGTTCCAGATCAATCATTTTCATCTTTAAATAGCTTTGACAGTTATGATGTTCTAACAATGATCTAAAAATCTTTGTCCTGTAGCTTGTAGGATGTTGACATTTTGAGTGACTTACTGTCCACCCGGAAAACAGACCTCACAAAAGGGAAATGCACAGAGGCTGCTCAAAGCCAGATTAGCTAGAACTGGATCCCACGAGGAGGAGGGTGCATAGCAGTGTTCTAGCATCAGGAGTGTTGATAATAAGGAAGGTGGGATGACAACGAGGCCTTGTTAGAAAAATGGAGTGAAAATTCACTTATGAATTCTGTGAAGTAATGATAAATAGACACGATGCTCTTGTTCAGTGTAAAGAAATACTGTGGCCGTCACAAAATAGCAGAACAATAAATTAAAGTAACAAAACATGTTCAGCTAGTCTACACAGTTGTTAATGAATGCAAGGTGGGACTGTTTCTAAGAAACAAAAACATAATACAAAAATTGCTTTGGAGCCAGAGAATAAAGACAAAGAGGAGGGAAGAACCAAATGCATGTAATAAGAAAGCAACTTGGAAAGAATGAATGTGATGGAAAATTACTTCTGTCCTTATCAATACAGTCTTATGCTGGATACAGCCACCGCACAAAGCTGGCTATTTTTAGTGACAAGAGAGAGTGTGGAGAGACAAGAGTGGCGTAAAATCTGGCTCCTCTCCCTGAGGATCAAGGCCAAGGGACAAGCTGGTCCAGGGGCCCAGCTTCAAAAGATTTTCCAGGAATATGCTTTATTTTCAGGCCTTTAAAAGGGCAGCTCTTTCAACAGAAAGAAGCATTAAAAAAAAAAATCTTTAATTTCTTATACCACAGGACATAATAACCTAAGCAGTTTTAAAATTTCAGTACTCAGGATTACTGATGGTCTTTCACAAGAACTGAGATCAGGGATCACAACCTTCTGACTCAGCTCCATTTGAGATGGTGGCAGTTACGCTAAGCTCCAAAAGCATTCCCTAGTGATCAGAGACACCAAAGGTGTCTGGTAGAAACAGGGCTGTCAAGGTAACTGAGGTCTTCTCCATGCCTATGGCAGGGCTAAAAACAGACCATTTCATGAATATCAATTAACAATCTCTAAACAAAACAAAAGGGACTCTTGAGAGTCCTTTGGACTGCAAGGAGATCAAACCAGTCCATCCTAAAGGAAATCAACCCTGCATATTCATTAGAAGGACTGATGCTGAAGAGGAAGCTTCAATACTCTGGCTACATGATGTGAAGAACTGACTCACTGGAAAAGACCCTGATGCTGGGAAAGACTGAAGGGAAAAGGATAAGGGGGTTGCAGAGGATCAGATCATTAGATAACATCACTGACTCAACAGACATGAATTTGAGCAAACTCCGGGAGATAGTGGAGGACAGGGAAGCCTGGTGTGCTGCAGTTCACGGGGTTGCAAACAACTGACACAACTAAGTGACTGAACAACAACCAACAACCTGTAATCCTGGATGTTTCTGGAAGGAGATCTGAGAGGCTGCAGACAGTATGGGGAAAATTACCTTTCAAAAACCAAACAAAATTTAACCTAGAGAAAGTGGGCTGGTGAGTGGGGTGGGGGGTGGGGGGAGTAAGGAGTGGTGGGACTTGGGATGCTAAAGAGGAAAAGAAACAATGTAGGAATAAATTGTCCACATCTGCTAGAATCATTCCACATTTTAGCTCAAGCAATAGACTTCTATTGTACTGGCAAAATCCAAGACTTGAGCATGAATATAACAGGAGTGTGCATGGAAACAGATCAGCAGTAAAGCCTCTGCCTCTAGAACCAAATGCTCCTAATTCCTTCAGAATAAATAAATAATAAACAGTTAAACCAATATTACTCAGCCCTTAAAAAGAATAAATTTGACTCAGTTCTAATGAGATGGATGAAACTGGAGCCGATTATAGAGTGAAGTAAGCCAGAAAGAAAAACACCAATACAGTATACTGACACATATATATAGAATTTAGAAAGATAGTAACGATGACCCTGTATGTGAGACAACAAAAGAGACACAGAGGTATAGAATGGACTTTTGGCCTCTGAGGGAGAGGGAGAGGGTGGGATGATTTGGGAGAATGACATTGAAACATGTATACTATCATATAAGAAACGAAGCGCCAGTCTATGTTCAATACAGGATACAGGATGCTTGGGGCTGGTGTACGAGATGATCCGGGGAGACTGTGTGGGGTGGGAGGTGGGAGGGGGCTTCGGCACTGGGAGATCGTGGACACATGTGGCTGATTCATGTCAATGTATGGCAAAACCAATTCAGTATTGTAAAGTAGAATAAAGTATTTAAAAAATAAATAAATAAAATCAAAATAAACTATACGCTCCATAAGTTTTTCCAGTTAGGTAGCCTATTCCTAGGTCTGAAAAGCATAGGCACGCAATTCTTAAGAGCTAACCAAAATCCTCCTTGCTTCAATTTAAACCCTGTTCTTACTCGATCACCTTGGAACAGCTGGACGTCACTCCCTACATGAGGCCCCCACCCCCGTCAGCCACTGACAACCTCCTGCACGGCTACTGAAAAGTTGTTTTCCTTTCTCGGAGAAGCAGAATAAGTGATCTGCTGTTTTCTTCCAAGTTATTATTTCCAACAGTTCAATCACTGTCACTGTTTTCCCATCAGTTCAAAGTTCTGACTTGATATTTATCAAACGGTACGAGCTTTCAGAGTTCCGTGCCTTAAGCACTATGATCACCTCCACCCCACTGCCTCAACCTCTCGACCACCAACTTTTGCCCCCTATTTTATTTACTTATCACTTCCCCTTGCTTTGTACTTGAGCAACTCATTTTTACTCATCTCACTAAGGGATAAATCTGCACTTATATGAGTCTATTTTTGACCACTTCTCAAACTTATCAAGGTTACTTCCAGAGTTCAATCTCTTCCAAACTACTGACAACTAACCTCTCCTAGCATTTCTTACAGCTTCCCGATGCTGAGAGAGTCTTAAGGGCTTTCATTTCACTTTTATTAGGGTATGGTTTATAGTCATCCAGCCACAATATGATATAAAAGAGTTTACAAGAAACAGTGTATCAAGTGTGGGTGTGTAAGTCTGCTATAAAAAAAATGTATACTTACACATGAAAGATTCATATATAAACCAGTCACACACGATGGAAAGGAAAAATAAGAAGAATATGTAATAGTGATGGTTGCCAAAACCTACATCAAAAAAGAAAAACAACATATTTAACACTTTCTTACAATGATTTTCCAAACAAGGTCTTATTAAACAATTTCCTGTCAAAAGCTTTCACTAAAGTAAAAGAACCAAGCTGTTGTTTTGCTTTTAAATGCCATTAAACCCAAACCAAATAGCTTTGATATGCCCTGTTCAAATGTCCACATCAACTGAACTAATATTTATTCATTACTTACTGAAAGAAGACATTTTTTTTGGAGAGAACAAAGCTTACTAAGTAAATCCTATGCAGCCCTAGGATGGCCTCTACAGTGCTGGAGGGAGATGAGTGGGCGAATCACACCCTCTCTCTTCCTTCCTTCCATGGAATGAGTTTATACAAGTGTGACCTCTGGACATCAAGGACTGACTCAATCAGGGGAACCCAGAAAACAAACAGGGGCAACAGATATCTTGCAAGGAGCTGGATACAGCAGAAGAGGGGCAACCTGCGGTACCTGAGACAGGTCTACAGAAGCAGGGAAGGGCGAGGGTGCCAGGTATCCAAGCCCCACTGCTGCACGTGCTGCCCCTCTCCATGCTGGAAATGGCCGCATTTTGACGCTAATGACATGAAGCTCCTTAGCCACCGTCACGTTCCCAGCTTCCCAAAGCCCAGCAGAAGGAACAACACCCACTGGAATCAGGAGACCCTGATTTACAAATGACAAGTTGTGTGACTACAGGTAGGTCATTTAACTTCTGATTCAGTGTTCTCATAACATGAGGAAAATATCTCTTCTGTCTACTTCACAAGCCTGTGGCAACCAAAGAGGATGATGTAAATGAAAATATTACACAAACACAGTGTGATAAAAATACGTGGGCTTCCACTATTGCTTTCCCACTGCCATTCAAAGCTGCCTGTCATTAGTGCCATTCACCTCATCCCTGTGGTGGGACGGGGCCCACAAAGCCTGGGAACACGGGAATGATCTCGGCACCTGTACTGCAGACACAAAAGCTCAGTGTAAAGTCATTCAGTCATGTCTGACTCTGTGTGACCCCATAGACTGTACCCCACCAGGCTCTGTCCATGGGATTCTCCAGATAAGAATACTGGAGTAGGTTGCCATTTCCTTCTCCAGGGGATCTTCTCGATAGTAGAGAACATCAAAATGCACCACGGAAAGGTGCCTTTTGTTCATCAAGATTCTACAAGCATAGCCTCCCCTTGAAGACTCATGAGACTCTGAAGTCCCTCATAATAAAGCCCTGCCTTTTACTGTGATGGCTCGGGAAACCCAGGGCTGCAGATCAGGACAATGAATACTCCCAGGGAAGGCAGACCCCAGACCTCTGCCATCTCTAGCTCTGGTGCCTACCTGAGCCTGGGAGGCAAGGAGAAAAGGTGAATAAAAGGGATAAGATACAAATTATGGAAAGAACACGCTGTCTGGAGTGGAAAACGGATACTACTGAAGTGAACTCAAGCAAATAACCTTGAGTATTTGAGCTTTAGTATTTTCTCCAACTCTAAAATGAAGATAGTAATACCAGCCTCTCATGACAAAATAGGATACTATCTATAAAAGTGCTTTAAAATTATTATCAACCTCAACAATCAGTGTTCCCAAAGTATTAAGACCACAGAGCTGATCCTCTGACAAGCAAAAGCTACAGATGCTTAGAGTCACACGCACTAATGAAGAGAGAGCTGAATTCAGATGGAAACCTGATACTCTCACCTATGCACCGTCCAGTCCACAGGCAGTGTTGATCGTACCGAGCCACACAGGAGTTGCACACGTGGCAGTGGAGTGATCTTAATGGCTTTCTTATCTAAGGCAACAATCAAGAGAGTAAAAGCAGATATCAGAATCCCAAAGTGGTAACAAATCAAAAGCAAAATCTTATTTCTAAATTATAAAGACACACTGGCACAAATGATCCTATATTGATCATCAATTCACGTAGGCTCTGGAAGGCCTTGTTACTCTTACTTCCAGGTATCTACTTTAATTAGGCCATCAATAAGGGGGATTTGCAGTCCAGAGCCTATTGACACTGATGAAGGGGAAATGAGGCAGCACCACACAGCAGGATGAGTATCCACCGAAGGAAGAGCGAACACGAGTTACATTTCTGGCTCTGTCAGTAATCTGGGGAAAGTTACTTCCTCTCTTTAGGCCATGAATCCTCAGTTGCTAAATCAAAGGTTTCACTAGGTGGTTTCTAGGGTCACCATGATCCTGAGACTCCAAGTTAGTTCTAACATATGCTTCATGGCAGGAAAAAGCAAACAAACCAAACACAAAGAGATACAACGCTGGGCAACTTCAAAAGATTATAAACATCATTCTCTCATATGTTCAAGGCAGAAAATTGTTCTGACAGCAATGCAAAATTAAAAAAAAAAAAAAAGCAATTTTATACCTGGTAAAAAGAAAGGTGTATAAATATACCAGAAGATGTGAAAAATGCATACATGAGCATTGTAACAAAGAATTTGCTTTTACTATGGGAAAAGAATTATAGAGGAAAAGATTCACTCACAAGACAGGATGTGCAAAACGTTCTGAAGTCCAGACAGCCGGTCTCTGCAAGGGTGATGATACTCTGAAAGACATTAAGTTTGGCCTTGCGTTTGCTTTTTACTGGGGAAATGGATGACGCATGGTTATATACCAGTCTCACAGTTCTCTCTCCAAACTGCAATAGCTAGAAAAGCAATTTAGAAGACCTGCCGCCATATCATTCTGTGCCTGAAATATGTGACTTTTCAAGGCTGCATTTTCAACCACAGTCAATAAATTAGAATGCACAAAAATTGCACCCCCTCCCTATATTCCGTGAATGGTAATGATCTCTCAGTTATAATATGCTAGAGAAAAATAAACACATACATGATACACTCATAAAAAGGAACAAAAACCACCTATACATCAGAATTGATGGTTATAAGTTCCAAAGGTAGGCTTTCAGGAATACTGGCTTTAGATAACAGAAAATAACAATCTCCCCAACTTCTAACATTCACGAGCAATGGGAGACACACACCATGACTCCTGACAATTTCAGTCTGAGGACAAGAAAGGGCATCTCCTCAGCCAGTAAGTAGAATGACTCCCCTTGGCCTTGTCCTAGATACTCTCTATATATTTCATAAGGGAATTTAAGCTGTATGATCATTACCTAAGTATTATTATAAAGAAGCAGGAGCACATATCTCCTGACAGAAATTATATCTGAAAACGTCTTGGTGGTATATTACTATAATGGAAAATAAAAACATTTTTTAAACTTTCATATAAATAAATGACAGTGAAGAAATCTGTTTGCTGATTTAATTATTCCACATTTACGCTGCACCTATTATGCGCCAGGCTTCCCTGGGCCTCGGATGGTAAAGAATTCGGCTGTAATGAGGAGACTCGGGTTCCACCCTTGGGTTGGGAAGATCCCCTGGGGAAGGGAAGGACAATTCACTCCAGTATTCTTGCCTGAAGAATTCCATGGGCAGAGGAGCCTGGTGGGCGACAGTCCATGGGGTCACAAAGAGTTTGTCACGACTGAAGCGACTAACAGACTGATTAGCTGCCAGGCACTAGAGATGCAGTCCCAATAAAAACCAACATAGTTTACCTTGCCCTTATAAAACAAGTCAGTAACATTACAGAGAAAGCTCACCATTTTCTTTTCTTCTTCTGAAGCCTTAGTGAACCCTGGATCAGTTGTCCAAGTCTTGTAGAAAAAATAGAGAAAGGCTACTATGCTGATAATGAAAACGAAATACAAAGGGGTGCCTGCTACATGTGAAAGCCAAGTTAAGGAACATATCAGACTTCTAGTAGAACAGCCTAATTATGATGTAGGCACATTTCATCACCAGTGCTTAAGAGTCTCTTTACTCTGCACTCTACCCTTACCTTTTCTACATACACACACCACTACGTAGACTAACCCTAAAACCTGGTCCCACCCTATGTTCTACAGCTATAGGAATTTGCTCATAGTTGGCTAATAATTATCTCTTCTCATTAGTTGAAACTCATATAAAAGACTGAGAGGAATTGTTGCTGTATATGAAGAACCTCCTAAATACTGAAAAACCTTCCAAGCCCAAACAAATTAATATCTAATGGTGTAATTGTGCCTCTCTTGCGTGCATCTAAAATAGTATTTTCTGATCACCTAATAAATTTTAACAAAACTATTCAAAGAAACAAATCACTGAATTCTGAGATTCTATTTAAAAATATTTCCCTATATATTACATTAATGCTAGCAAACATTTCTTACATGGAAGTTTAATAACATAATTCTTATAGCTGCATTAGGCTGAGTTAATTCAGAAACAAAGAAATTGCTCTCCTTCCAAAGTGGTTACGAATTAGCTACTATTTGGAAAGGCAGATATTATGGATAAGTTAAGATAAAGTGTTTCAAAGATAGACATTACCCACTTTGAAGTGCTTTTAAAGTGGTTCAAATCCTTTGTATCAAAAAGGAAAATTTTGCTCCAGGGAAGGACAAATGAATGTGCAACAATGAACCAATAAGCCAGCAGTAAACAGTTCTCCTTGTCCAATTAAAATCATTATATTGACACAGTAACTGTATCTGCCTTCAGAGGTGTTGCCAAGCTGCCTGGTGCTAAACTTCAGAGTGGAAAAAGGTAGCCATAGAACAAACTCTAGACTCTTGCTATTCAAAGTGTGGTCCGTGGACCCACAGCAATGGCTTTACCTGGGAGCTTATTAGAGAAGGGTAGAGCTCCAGACCTACCCCAGACCTGCAGAAGCAAACTCTGGAATTTACCAAGATCCCTAGGGGATGCACACGCACATTACAGTGTGAGAAGCACTGCTCTTATCCACAAAAACCAGCACAACCACATCTGGTTCTGGTAGGCAGAAATGGATCTTGTTGGTTTAGCTTATTGGTTTATCTGCAGATGGGCCTGGCTTTATGAAAGACACAGGATCCAAAAAGAAAAAGCTGTGTGAAATTGAAATTGCATTCCCCTAAAATCCTGATCAACATACACAACACAGTCTCAAAAACCTCCAAATGAATCACAGGATAATCTCCCGTACTGAGTGGAACAAATTTCGGCCTCCTATTTTGACTAATCTTCAAAACAAGTCCTGCAGAAATTGATGGATTCTCTCCTTCCAAATGAACGGATCCCTTCACTACATTCCCTCACATAAAAGCCAAGCATTCCTTGTTCCCATGCCCTTGCTTTGTATGGTTCACTGCTCTCAAGTGTTCCCCACTTTCCCCATCTACTTCTAAAATCACACTTTTAGGATGTCCAAGTCCTAACTGCCTTCAAGACCTAACTTATAGCCTTCCTTTCACTTGAGGTCTTTCCCTGTGGAAAAGGATTCTCTCCCTTCCCTGAACCCAAGAATGTTAATTCTGTGGCACTCAGCCCTGGATTATAGTTATCTGTAGACAATTTAACCTACCCAGTTATCCTGTGACCCCTTTGCAGCTAAAATATTTCTCAACATGGATCTGAGATCTGCCATTTCATAACTTGGATTAACTGGTTTTTGTTCTTTAGCTCCTTTATATCTACACTGTAGATCTACACTATAGTTGCCCTAGAGGCAGATGCTACAGGAGCTGCCTCCAACATTTTTATTGAGTGCTCATTCTGTACAATCCACTGTCTTCCAAATGACAGACTTTCAGGCACTTGAAATTGGAAGGCAGAGCTTACACCTCCAGGATAAGCAGCAATATCACTGCTCGTACAACACGCTTTCCTGCATATGTTCCTCTGTTCACCACTGTCTCTTTTCGAAAGAACAGAATCTGAAACAGAGCGAACACATCTCAGGTGTGTCCTGACCAGAGCAGTAGACAGTGAGATGCTGATGTCTTTTGCCTGGACACTCACATCCTAATGCTACTAGACAATACACTGGTTTCCTTGAAAGCCACCTCACTACACACACCAGGCTTCTGGTCAAAGCTCCTGGTTCTTTTTCATTTGACCTGAAACTGTCATTCTCACCACGATGTGTACTTGTATCATGCTGATTGTCTGAAACTGGGTATTAGGACTTCACATATTTATTCCTCTTAAACTTAACTCAGCTATAGCTGGAATCCTAAACGTCATGTTCAGTGGTTCACCATCTCTGCTGAATCTTACTTAATCTTGCTTCCAAACTCATCAGTAAGGCCTCTCCTTCTCTCAAACCTGCCTCATAAAAGCCACATATCACTTGCTGTATACACAAAAGGCACTAAAAGAAAGTGCTTATCTCAAGAGCTAACCTAGAGCTGCTCTTAAAATTCCAACATATAACCTTCCACACAGATTTTGTTCATAAGAGTAATTGATGATAATAAAATAATAGGGATTATTTACAGAATGGGGACTATGATCAGCATTTTACAGACATCCTAACATTGTAATACTTGCAGGCACCTGATGAACTTGGTATTGTTATCCCTAATTTACTGGAAAACTGATATTCAGTGAAATTATTTGCCCAGTGGTACCATGGCTCAGCAGGTGAAGAATCCGCCTGCAATGTGGGAGACCTGGGTTTGATCCCTGGGTTGGGAAGATCCCCTGGAGAAGGGAATGGCAACACATTCCAGTATTCTGGCCTGGAGAATTTCATGGACAGAGGAGCCTGGTGGGCTACAGTCTATGGGGTCCCAAAGAGTCAGACACAACTGAACAACTTTCGCTTCACTTCACATAATAACAAGAAAGAGGAAAAAAAAAGGCAGAACTCCAATTCCCTCTGATTCCAAAGACCACATTCCTTCCACAATGTTCCCAGGCCCTGTTCCCGTGATGGGCAAACAGGCTGTGGGAGTGGAGGTCCCATGCAGTCCAGACACGGCAACACAACTAGTCTATACCCTCAGGATGGGTCTTTTCAGGGCAGCACCTCAGTGCACACCCAAGGCAGTTCAGATAACATTTAGCACTCAGCTTGGAAAACACTGATCTGAAGGCGCCACCTACTGACTGACCTGGACCCACCAGCAGCAGCCTGGGTGCTTATTAGAACTGGCTTCATGCTGGACATGTCATTAAAATACCTTCCTGTCAACTCCAACATCTTTTAAGATTCTGTCCAGCTATGGAAATCAAATCAGTCCTTCTCATGTTATGACATCTTCACAAATACTGAAGAGCAGTAAACTCAGCTGAATACTAACTAAATACTTCTCTAATTGAGGTTTTCAAACTATGGTGGAGTAACATTTTTGTTAATATTGACATTGCCAAATTTGAAATAATTCAGTGTAAAAACTACCATACTTTTTTGGTGCAAAATCTAAAAGAGCATGAGTTATCCACATTTTAAAAAGTCATCAAGAAACACAATTCTTAAAACTATGTTTATTCCACTGTATATGAATTGGTAAATAAAAATATCAGCCAGCCCTTTCAGTACTACGGCAATTACGAAAACATTTTCTAGCCTTGGGACTTCTATAAGTGATAAAGTATTTTTGTATCACATAATATCACCCAAGCCTTTATTAAGTGGTGGTCATAAGGCCAGTGCTTAAAAGCTGCCCTCAAATCAATAATTGAGATGAAAGTTAATGCAATAAAATCTTTTGAAAAGTCAAAATTACCCCTATGGTATACTGTGCCATTTATTTAAAGGAATCTGAAAAGTACTAGAGATAACGCTCAGAAATAAGGAGCATCACTAAAGTAAAAACTCAGAATTCATAGGCCTCTCTCAGTTTACGTTTATTCCGATGAAACAATAAACTGAGTGAACGCATCTCTCTTATAAGCAATATTCTTTCTTTTCAAGTGTATCACTCCCCAAAGGAGAAATAACAGAAGTTAAAAGAATATGCTTAAAGGTACATGTCCATCCACCACATCCCTTCTCCTGCCCTGTAAGGAAAGCAAGGCTTTTAATGATTTCCTAGGGCCCTTTGAGGGAGAGAAAGGAGCCTGGAAAGAGGTGGGAACTCTGAAAACTGGAGAAAATGCATCCTTCCTAATGGGAGCTATAAATAGCTATAAACTAAGAAGTAACCCCTATCCTCACTTTCACATGACTGGATTTGGCCTGGGCCCTGCTCTTCAAGTGATAAACCAATCCCTTGGATGAGTTGTTTTTTTAAACTACGAGTTGCCATCCACTAGTAGGTCATGAAAGATTTACGGGGCCTATGACTCGCATTTTTAAAAAAGGAAATAGAATAAAAAACAAAAATGTTAGAGTAAAGCACATATTAGGATGTGCTTTTGTCTCACATATATTTTGGGTGGCAATGCAAGTTTATTTTTACTGTGCACTGAAAATCACTGCCTTGGAGAGCAACACTGCACTGACTACTGCTGAGGAGGACACATTTCCTTCAGTATTCCACCGACACAGGTAATCTTGGTATCCCGATTTATTAATCACTATAACCGCTGACCAAGTTAAAAGAACTATCTGACCTTAAAGAGAACCTCAAGGCAACACAGTAATTTTTATGGATCTAAATAATTCACAGTTCATTCACTGTTTTAATATATTATTAAACTGTTTCCTTCCTATGTGTGATTAATACTAAACACCTGCTGTTTCCATAGTGTACCCTGAGATCATGTCCAGAATTCAGTAGATTTCCAACATGAAAAACTGTCAATCAGGACCATTAAATTAATATAAATTTGATTTGCATTCCCTGGATCTCATCTAGTATCTAAATTTTAGTCATTTTTAAAAGCTAAATGAGATATGCATTTAAATGTAAACTTGAAGGATATCAGGAAAGAATAAGATGAACCAAGTCATAAACATCCAAAAATGGAACTCAGCAGAAAGACTGTTGGTAAGTATATAAGGCTCTTGTACCCGAGCAAGAACCTAAAAGAAAAAAAAGTATAAACATAAGGTATTAGTCAAAGTAAGTATGAATCATATTCATCTTAGTTCTAAATTCCCTTAAATAGTAATAACAGTGAAAATAAAGAAGACCTCAGATAACAGCAGCAGCTTTCACCAAGTGCTACGTGCCACCTTCCATGTGGTAAGAGCTAGGCACCAGCATCGCTTCACTGTACGTGTGAGAGAACTGAAACACTGGGACTCTCAAAAAGTGAATGTTCTAGTTCCTGTAACGGACTTACATGTTATTTCACTTCCAATAACACCATATTTTCAATTAATCTTTTTCATTTCTATTGAAACACATATTTGTATTTTTGGCATGTTATATTTTCAAATACATGTTATATTTCTAAAATGCAAAAATTTAAATCCCTGCAGAGTCATCTTCACATTTAACAAGCTAAATGCGAAGATAGCAGTGTATTTTTGAAACACACAGAGGTATACAACCTTGAGCATTTTTATCCTACAATCAGTTGCGAAGCAGACATGTAACATAAAAAGATACATACAGGTTATCGGTGGCTCTCGTTAGCAAACCCCAGCCATCTTGCTTGGATCACAAGCAACATGGAACTCCACATAAAACTCACTCAAATGTTTACTATTATAGTTCCAAAAGAAAAAAATCTTTTACATTAAATACTCAATACAGTAAATCATGCATGAATATAGTTTACCTAGATCTACTTTAAAATTTATATCATAAAACAATGATTGAACACACATATTAAAGGGTTTTTAAAAAGCTATCAAGATCCTAAGCACAACTATGATAAAATAACACTTGGCAAAAAGTAAAGATCCCAAACCTCAGGCCCCCAATATGCTGCCAGAATAGGCCAACTGGAGCCTACATAACCTTCACGGCATGGCTTGTCTGCAGCAAAATTTGTTTAACCTAATTAAGTGGCACAGTGAACTATCTTATTTGTAACAGCCTGCTACTACGACCTGTCTACTCCAGACAAGTATCACACAGCAGCCTGGATCAACAAACCACCTCCTGTGGAGCCTAGTAATAGTGGAAGTTTATAGCTGCTTACTCTGTGAAACTGGGACTCTGAAGAGTGGAAGAAATAAAAATAGAATGGACAAAGCTGCTGCTGCTGCTAAGTCGCTTCAGTCGTGTCTGACTCTGTGCGACCCCATAGACGGCAGCCCACCAGGCTCCCCCGTCCCTGGGATTCTCCAGGCAAGAACACTGGAGTGGGTTGCCATTTCCTTCTCCAGTGCATGAAAGTAAAAAGTGAAAGTGAAGTCGCTCAGTCGTGTCCGACTCTTCGTGACCCCATGGACTGCAGCCCACCAGGCTCCCTCTGTCCATGGGATTTTCCAGGCAAGAGCACTGGAGAGACTGGAGTATGGACAAAGCTACCATATGCATTTGTCTCCCATTTGAACAGTGTCCATATGCTAAGCCTGGCATATGAAGCCCTCAACTCACAAAGTTTCCATATAAATATTTTAAAACATGAGTTTCTATGAAAACAAAATCTCAAATGCCCCTATCCTAAGTGAGTAGATATTGTGCCAGCCTTTGCTTTCTCTCTGGAAAAAGAAAAAAGTGATTGCAATTTGGTTTAAAATTTATTTGAAAACCAAGTCAATCCAATTAGTGGAAAATGAATGAATATCTCTAACTTACAAATTTTCTGCATAGCTGGCAATTTCAGGCATTTTACTATTTTTCAGAAATTTGAGCTTTTAAATTCATTTCCAGCCTACTGTCCTGCTCTTGAATGACTAAGTGGTAATATTCCACTAATGCTTTTTTTTTTTTTAATAACAAAAGCAACTCATGCTTATTCCACAAAATGCTGGTAAGCAGACAAAGGACATGGGAACACTCATAATCACACCCTCAAGACAGCAACACGCACTTTCTTTTAGATTCTCTCTTACAGATCATCATCGTTACGTGTTCCTTTCCTTCCGTGACTGGAAACGTTTGACAGGAGAGACACGTGTCCTGCTTGTATGGGCCTTACATTCCAGGAGACAGTAATTAAGTGCCATGAAGCAAATACAAGCGGAGGATACAGCAGAGCTAATCAGACATGGTTTGGCTGACGAGGGGATGCTGGGAACTGAGGTCCATGAGACGTCTCCCGCTACGTAACAACACGGTACAGACAGACACACAAGCAAGAGCCAAGGCCCCAGGTGGGTATGAGTTTCATATGCTCTAGAAACAGAAAGAAGGCTGGAGGGCAGTGAAAGTAAGAGATAATGCCAGAGGGGAAGGGTGCTTACATAGCACCTCACTAGCAAGGAGTCTGGACGTCATTCTGAGGACAAGGAGCAGCCATGGGAGGGCTTTAAGCAGGAAGAGAAGACAGAAACTGGCTTGCTTTTTAAAGCCCACCCTTGATTGCTGAGGGGGAACTACAGCGGGGTAAGAGCTGGAGTCAGGAGATCAGTGAGGTGGCCTGGCCTATGGAGCCAGCAGAGGAGAGGGCGCAAGCAGACCAAGGGGGACAGGGCAGGGAGGGCATGGGAGGGCACTGGGTGTGGGGGGGTGAGGGGCAGTGAAGAACGGCAGGGGGCAGTGATCCGAGGATGGGACCCCTTACTCATGTAGAAACTGGATGCCGCTCTTCTGGAAAAGGGCGACGAAAAGCAGCGCTGGGAACTGATTACTGAGTACTGGGCATCGGGCATGGTTTTAACCATTATATTTATACTAAAAACAGGCAGGCATTGTCATAAACATCATCCTCATCTTAGAGATGAAGAAATCAAGGCACAGAGAGGTAAACCAACTTGCTCAAGGTCAGACTGTCATGTGGTAAAGCGTGACTTGAACCCAGGCAATCTGACTCTTAACTAGTGACTACATATATGTGTGTGTGTGTGTATATACACACACATATATAATGTATCATGTATATATGTAAATTGTATACATATATACAATATACATTGTATACATGTATATACATACATATGTATATGTATTATGTATACATATGTAAATATATAAAATGTATATATGTGTATATATAAAATGTATGAATATTTTATTAAAAATAGAACTATACCACAGTTACTATTTTATAACTTTCCTATGATTTATTTAGGTTGTTTCTTACCTAAAAAACATTATGAGCTGAAAACTAGCTTAAAATGAATTTAGATTTAGAATAGAAAAAAACAATTTCAGAAAAATGGGCAAAAATGCTTCAAGATGCAAAATAGTTACAAAAATCTTCTCATTACTCATTAACAATTCAAAAAGTAACCCAGGAAAAAAAAGTGAGCTAGGATATTTATTTTCTACCAATTGTCAATGTAATTAAATTATTGGATTGACCAATTTGCTTTCAGTAAAATCATTCACCACCAAAGCCCTGCCCTCCCACCTTGAGGATCATTCTATGTGATAAGTAACATTCATAGCTCAATAAAAATCTGTGGCTCCAGCTAATCACAGTAAAAAAAAAAAAAAAAAAGAGTACTCAAATTGGAAATGCAATAACCAGCTTTGCAAAGACTAATACACACCTGGGAAACAAAGACATCAGAAAAAACAATATTATTAAAAGAAATCCTTTAAAAGCCAAGAATCTGAATCGAAGTCCAATATGTATCCAACAGCCCACATGGTAATCACAGAAAGTAGCAGCAGCAGGAAGACCTATTAAGAGATTCAGAATTTTAGAACTTAATGGATTTTACCTCCTAAGCACCTAATAATAGTTAGCTCAAAAGTAAAACTATTTCCTAAATATATAATAAGTTAGTACAATGGCACAACATAGTTTTTTTTCAAAATTGCTGATAGATAAATCTGAACTTTAAGAAGTTACAAATCCTGAAAGCAATCTTTTAAATCTTGCATTAAGAAAATGTTGCTTAAACATATTTAGTTTTGCTGTATTCCACTCCAAGAAATGTTGATCTTCTAGAAATGTTAGTGATAGCTAACATTAAAAAAAATAATTTCTTTCAAACAGTATTGTATGTCAGAAGGCATAAAGCAGGACAAAAAGACCACACAAAAATCAATATACCCAAGCTTCAATGAAGAAAGTATAGGAGTTCCAATATGGGCACTGCATGGTGCCATGCTCTAATAAAAGGGTCAGAAGGAACAAGTTTGCAGAAAAGATGACTTTCATTTAGGGCATGTGGAATTACAGACATCTAGGAGATAGCCAGGACTCAGTCAGAAAAGCAGACCTACCATACAGGTCAAAAGTTGGTCTTTAATTAGTACACCGACTGGAAAGACAGGAATGAAAAGCATCCTGAGGACTGTGTGCAGATGAATAGGGCAGAAGCTTGGCCAACAGGAACACTCAAGGGGAAAAAGCTAAGTCCCAAAAGGTGAGTAAGGAAGTGTGACCGGTATGACCAGAAAGGCAGGGTGAGGACTAGAAGCAGTGTTCCAGTCAAGCCAGGGAAGGGACTTGCAAGAAGAGAGTGGCTCTCAGCGCCATATGTCACATGGAGGTCAAAGTCTGAAATGCATCCTTGGATGCTAATACTAGGAGCTCATTCCACAAAGTTAAAAGAAGGAAGCAACACTGTGGCTGTCTGTATTAAAGCCGGACGCCACATCTGTGCAATGTGGTCCCTTAACTCTAGTATGCATGACCTTTATATTCTGCTCTATCTTCTACAATCTTTACTCCTCTAAACCACATTCTGAGGATGGCTAATTTCAAATGACTGTCCGATTCTTTGCGACACCGTGGACTGTAGCCCACCAGGCTCTTCCGTCCATGGGATTCTCCAGGCAAGAATACTGGAGTGGGTTGCCATTTCCTTCTCCAGGGGATCTTCCCGACCCTGGGATCAAACCCAGGTCCCCCACATTGCGGGCAGACACTTTAATGTCTGAGCTACCAGGGAAGTCAATTTCAAATGATAGGAAGTCTTTAATATGCTTCCAATTCTAATTTGCATGATAACACAAAATGAGCAAGTCTAGAGTTGTTTTTCTTAAAGGTAAACTTAGAATCTACATGCAATATAATCTGAGAACAGAAATAATAATTAAATGTGAATCTCACAATTTTAATCGCAGATACAACACTCACAGATGAGTCACACTATTTCCTTATTCAACAAATATTCCAGTGTACATCATATGCTAGGCACTGTTCTAGGCACTTGGGAACACATCAATGAATTTAAAGTCTTTCTCTCATGGAGCCTAAATTCTAGCAGGGGAAGACAGACAGACCAATGTACTAAGAGAATTTTAGAGTATAGAGAAAGCTGAATGGAAGCTTTCTCTATACTCTAAAATTCACTTAGTATGTTTGCCTGTTCTAAGGTTTTTGGCTTTTATTCTGGGAGAAAGGTGGAAACATCACAGGATTCTGAGCAGATAAATGATAGGATTTGACTTACATTATAAGATCCATCTGACTGCTCTACTGAGAAGAGACTAGAGGTGAGTGGAGGCAGGAAAATGTCAGAGAGCTGTAGGAATTCATTTTGCTGGACCAAAATGTCATGGTAAAGTGGTGAGAAGGGTCAGATGCTGGATATACACTGAGGGCAGAACTAGCCAATAAGTTTTTCTGATGGACTGGATACGCGATATGACAAAGAGGCAAAGGTAACTGGAGAGTAAGTTGCCACCTACTGAGATGGGGAAGCTCTGGACGGAATAGTTGGGGGCAGCGGGGAGGAGAGATAAGGAGCTCAGTTTTGGATGTTATACTGACGATGCCTTTTGGATAGTGAATGGATAAATCAAGTAGGTAACTGGGCAGGTCTGAACTAGAGATACATTTGGGTGTTGTCAACATATAGACAGCATTTAAAGCCACGGAAGCACATGAAACCCCAAGGGAATGACTAGACAGAAAAGAGGTCCAAGGACAAAACCCTGGGACACTCTACCAATAGAGCAGGGGAGGGAGCAGAGGAGATGGCAAAGGAGACTAGGGAGTAACTGTTCTTTCTATTTTTCTCCCTTCCCAGACTTAAATGCAAAATTGGTGTAGTATTCGTGGGGATCCTCTGCAAAGAAATCTCACACCTGTTAACCTAGAATCTGAAGGTATTCTATACTTTCTGAAGACAACGCCATTGTATGTGAAGACGTTAAATACTAAAATCAATCCAATATCCATTTTAATAATACATTCTCTATTACAACTTAGATTTTGCTGGACATAAGAGCAAGCTGACCATTCTAATCTAATTTTTTCTATCATTCCATTCACTTTTTTGTTGTTGTTGCTCACTTTTAACTTTAGAAGACCACCACTCAGAAGAACTGCCAAGTTAAAAAAAAAAAAGAATAAAGGTTGGGTTTCATCTCTCAAAATTCTGGATGCTTTTAATTGACATCATATGCCTGAAGCTTGCAACACTGTCGTTTTTTAAAGTTTAATTCCTCCTGATTCTAAGAAAACGTTTTGAATGTTATGATTTCCCCTTTGAAAAAATTTTAATAGGAACAAGTTCTTTAAGAATAACTCCTATAAAATTCCTTGCAACAAGGATTTTTCCTTTTGCGTCTCTAAGAATCTAAACTATTTGTGTTTCAATTCATTCATGAAATAAACGTGGAAGTATGTTATGGTATTCAAAAGGTAACATGAAGCTGTTGAGCCATCTAGCTGAGAACCAACAATAAACTGCCATTAAAAGTGCCAAATTTCCAACTTTGGGTTACAGGATACATGAGAAAGATATAATTGGCAGATACAAGGCAACAGTAGGCCAACTCCTTGGTTTTCCCTGATGCCTTCAAACACAAAAACAAATGGACAAAACAGTTCTTAGAGCCCACAGGATAGGCCCTGTATGAAAATACCTCACACTTCTGCAGCCATCTCCAAAGTCTGAAATTTTTGTTGGCTCGAGTTTTGGCCTCTGTTTTTAGCATGTGAATAATGAGCCGATTTTTGTTTTGCAGGGCCATGTCAAGAGGGGTTTCTCCCTAAAAAAGAAAGAAAAAGTTCAATTTTATTTTTGATACAGCATAGGTACTAAACTTTTTAAAAAATATTTATTTGGCTGAGCCACGTCTTGGTCGCAGCACCTGCGCTCTTTAGTTGCACATGGAGGATCTTTTATAGCTGTGGTATGCAAACTCTTAGTTGGGGTATGTGGGGCCTAGATCCCTGACTAGGGATTGAACCCAGGCTCCCTGTATTGGGAGTGTGGAATCTTAGCCACTGGGCCACCAGGGAAGTCCCACAGCTAAACAAGCTTCACAAACTCACAAGAATCATAGATTCAATGTATTTATTCCAAGGGTAGCCAACTATTATTGTTTCTATGTATCTTGTGGTGACTAAAGACATAATAAACTAAGAGAGATAAACACCTGGCCATACCTTAACATTTCGGACATCCAGGCTAGAACCAGCTTCCAAGAGCTTATCAACAGCACTAACATTTCCTGCTGCAACTGCCCAGTGAAGTGGAGTGTTTTGATGTATTTTATCAACTATATTGAGAGAAGGATTAAACTTTAAAAGAAATCCAGTTGGTTCTGGCCTGTCTCAAAACAATAAAACACCACAACAACATTTATTAGAATCATTTGAAGGGTAAATGTAAATAATGAACCTGTTTGATAATGTATCAATGAACCAATCGCTAAGTATTCTGAAAACTGCAGAACTTCTCTGTGCAGTTTTATTCTAGCTGCTAATACTGGTGAGGCCCAAGTTGCTGCCCCAAGAGAAATGTATTAATTGTCTGCTACATAATGTAATTTTAACATCAATACAATGGAATAATTGCTTTTGTTTTTCAAATTTTTATTTTCATGCTGCTGATCTAATGGTTAACTTTTTTTTTTTTTACTTTGGCCAACATTAAATGCTATGTCATTTATCCAATTAAAAAATTAAACGTACAACATCATATTTGAGGAGATAAACCAAAAGCTAACTTCACATTCTCCTTCCAATCACTTATTACATAAAGTGGTATAAAAATGCCCTAAATTATTTATCATAGAAAGTTATGGACTTGAAAGCATAATTCAATGAAATATTTTTACTTCATCTTCAACATCTTTACTTCTTTCATGACTACTCAAGAGATTCCTTTAATAAAATAATAATCTATTTTACTCATTCTATTCAAGATTTTTAAACATTATACACGACCTGAGAGTTACTAGCAAAGATGACAAAACGACAAAATGCTTTTTGACAAAATTCTACCCCAAATTTGAGCCCTATCACTATCACTATACTATCACTATAGGAACTAAAAGGAAATAGCATCAGAACTAACTCAGTTCCTAGGAGCAACATCCTAAGTAAAAGCAGACTCAGAAACTAAGTACAACACTGGAAACAAAACTGATAAAGGACAAAGTGTAGCATGCATTTGAGCAGAAGAACAGCAGAAGTTGGACAATATGGTGACCGATAACCACAAGTAGTAAGCGTATACTCATTAACAGAATTTGCATTTCTTAGTTTCCGTTTCTGAAGAATGGCTACAATATCAGAGAACCCTCAAACTTATTGTTTTTTAAAAGGCATATTTATCATCTAGATGTCAAATTATGGGAGCATTTAAACCTGTAGCCATTCTTCAGAAACGGAAACTAAGAAATGCAAATTCTGTTAGTAAGTATACGCTTTGGAATCTCTGGCTGTTCTGTAAGGAAAGTTTTTTCGTATTAGTAGCTTTCAAACTTTTCCCCAAAGCTATCAGAAAAGAGAAAATTTATTTCAATGCTGCTTTCCTTGGACTGCAAGGAGATCCAACCAGGCCATTCTGAAGGAGATCAACCCTGGGATTTCTTTGGAAGGAATGATGCTGAAGCTGAAACTCCAGTACTTTGGCCACCTCATGTGAAGAGTTGACTCATTGGAAAAGACTCTGATGCTGGGAGGGATTGGGGGCAGAAGGAGAAGGGGACGACCGAGGATGAGATGGCTGGATGGCATCATGAACTCGATGGACTTGAGTCTGAGTGAACTCCGAGAGATGGTGATGGACAGGGAGGCCTGGAGTGCTGTGATTCATGGGGTCGCAAAGAGTCGGACACGACTGAGCGACTGAACTGAACTGAACTTTCTAACTACAACTACATTAAAAGTGCATGTCACAGTCATAAGACGGAAAATCTTACCTTCTTCAGAATGTTGTGTCACCTCACATAGAATAAGATACTCAAATTGCTGGAATCAAGAGTCAGAATAAGGCAATTCAATTAAACTTACTTACCCAAGTACTTTGTTAGCTGATAACATGAGAGGTGTCTGCCCGTTTACATCTATCGTATTCACACTCTGTTAAAAAAGAAGAGCTGATTAGCCTAACTGTAAACACAGTCAAGTTTCCGTTTCCTCTCTTAGTAGAAGTATCTCTTTCATACATTCACACCGTCGTGTGTCTACACGTGTTCAAATATCATTTGAATAAAATAATGTTCTGTTTCACATCCATAGGGTAAAAATCCACTGATTGCTACAAAATATTTTTAAAGGGAAAAATCTGAATATATGATTTTAAATGTTGTATGTTGTGAGTGGAAGAAGACTAAGGGACAGAAAAATGTTGATAATCACCATCAAATATGAGAGAGTAGAGACCTTAGAAGTTACCTAGTTTAGACTTTAACTGACACACTAAGTCAAACTATCACCTCTTGGACAAAATCATCCAGTCTCTACTTAAACACTTTCAGTAAGAGTGAATTCTACCTTCTGAGGCAAGAATACAAAGTATATTGTATTTTTGGATTTACTATGTTTCAAAGAGTAAAACATGAAAAATTCTTTTCTATTTTTGAGAATACAGGAAATAAAAAGGAAACCATAGCTCCAAGAACATACAGTCCACTTTAAAAAGGGTCTAGAGTTGAGGTATGCCATACCTCAACCAAGGGGCCCCAACTCCCCAAAAAAGTCAGTGACTGAATATTCTTACAGGCCTTGGAGGAAGAAGCCCAAAGTGAAGTAGAAAAGATGACTCTTCATACAGTTTTCCAAAATGAGAACCAAGAGGTTATAATTATTCTACTTGAATTGCTAAGTCTAACAGAAAGTGCTTATTTAAATAGAATACAGTCATTCCAACAGCATTTGTGCAAACATTCTTCCCACTCCTGCTCCACGAAACTACTGATATATAAACTAGTTGTTACCAGAAAGCATATCCCAGGCAAGCAGAACTGACAGTGAAACTCCCACTGCCAGCAACCCATAATTTAACCAGTGCCATAAATGAATGTCTCTTAAGGCAAGTCATTTTTCATGGGATTACTTCAGGGAACAATAAGAAACATACATTCAAACTGGTCTTCACTTGGCCTCAAATAATGAAAGCAAATGATGGGTTAATTTAGTGGTCTGACTACCATTTCCACATTCAACCAAAAGAAAAATACAGGCTTTAAAGTCATGTTTTTGAAAAACTCTGCAAATTACTGGGATCACAAGAAAAACTATTATAAGCTTACAAGTTTCAGAAACAACTATTATATGTTACTGAGCTAAATGACCTATCCTTCTTGCTCCAGTGAAGCTGGAAAAGCAGTATTCAATACCTAGGCTTACTGAGGCTAGTATTTGAACATTCAGGTATCTGTAAAATGATTTTTATACCTTAAAAATGCAGACTATTACTAATGATCCTCTGAGTCCTTTCAGATTTACAACAGCTGTAATACAAAAATACGTCTCAAAACATACCTGTCCTTTAGAGATGAGATATGCTATAATGGGCATGTGCTGAAATAACACTGCCAAGTGGATGCCGCAGAATCCCTCTCCATCAATGAGAGCGGGGTCTGCACCATACTGCAGTAATAATATGACCATAGGTAAATGCCCTTGTCTGGAAAACGAAAGAACAAAAATTATACTGTACTCTATAGTGCAAAAGAGAAAAATTTAGGGAGAAACATTTCTAAGACATAAGGGACTGTGGTTAGATATAAAGAGTATTTCTAAACAGTGCACAAATTTTTAAAACACTAGAGCTTCTCTAAATATCTTTTACGTACACATTCGAAACTTAGAACTATCTGGACAGTCCTTCTTGAGTGCAGGTAATAAGCTGATTGACAATAACCTCCCAATCTACCTTAAGGACTTTCCTGGTGGCTCAGATGGCAAAGCGTCTGTCTACAATGTGGGAGACCCAGGTTCAATCCCTGGATTGGGAAGATCCTCTGGAGAAGGAAATGGCAATCCACTCCAGTACTATTGCCTGGAAAATCCCATGGACAGAGGAGCCTGGTAGGCTACAGTCCATGGGGTCACAAAGAGTCAGATACGACTGAGCAACTTCCCTTTCACCAATCTACTTTATTAAGACTACTATCATGTAGAGATAATTTTACATAACTAACAATAAAAATGGAAATTAAAAATCATTTGGACTTTGCCATTGTTATTTTAAAAACAAAAAATAATCATGAAACAGGTATGCTGAATGAAGGGTAAAAATTCCCAGACTACAGGTGATAATACTGTTCTTAGGAATTAAATATTTCTCTTTGAATACAGCTCATTTCTATGTAAAGCACTGTAGCTTAAGGTGATGAGCTAACTCCAGATTCTTCAGAATTCTCGACTCCAGAGAAAAGATTCAAATCCTTGCCTTAAATGAACAATTGTCCACTTCACTTTCAGGTTCGTATCAATTCCACCGATCACAGAGCATGGAGTTAAAATGAAAGACGAAGAAGTTGCTAAGCATCCAAATAGACA
This sequence comes from Nanger dama, assembly GCA_917880005.1. Lineage (NCBI taxonomy): Eukaryota > Metazoa > Chordata > Mammalia > Artiodactyla > Bovidae > Nanger > Nanger dama. Next base: position 1,388,798 of record CAKJTW010000085.1, on the reverse strand, counting down.
CTTACTAACTTCAGCTTCAGATACCAGTACAAACCAGGGAAAAGAACTGATGGAGTTCACACTCCCCAAACTACCACATTTGTCCATGTGATCAAATATTAAAAATATTTCCTTTGATTTAGTTTGGGCCCTCAATTAAATACAAAAACATCATCTAGGGAAACTCTTTAAAACTGTATTTTTTTTAAATGAAGGAGTAAAAACAAAAGAAAGTCTTTCAAGTGGTCTGTAACTGCAATTCTAATATGAACTACTGGCCATATGTAGTTATTTAAATGCAAATTAGCTAAAATTAACTGAAATTAAAAACCCAGTTCCTTAGTGGCACTGGCCATACTTTGCATTTGGCATGTGGCCAGCAGCGCTACTTTACTGGACAGCACAAACATTTCCATCTTCACAGAAGATTCTATTGCAAAGTGCTGGTCTTTAATGTTCAGAAAATACGTAAGTCAGTTTTGATTCTCAACAGCAATTTCAGTATTTAAAAAACCTTTACCTGATGGCCCAGTGAAGAGGAGTTGAATTTAAATCGCCACCCAACTGATCTACCACAGCGCCTTTTGAAATATAAAACCTATTAAGAGCAGACATAAATGAAAATAAGATTTAAAATTTTAAATTCATACTAAGAAAGAAAACATCCATTTTTCTTAGTAATAAAAGTATTTGAAAACAAAAATTATAATAATGCCCCTCTCTAAAACACTCAGATCTGCAGAAGTCTGAAAGATTCACATAGCAGCATCAAACAGATCCCTGGTGAAATAGTCTCATCATGTAAGTAATTACTCCTGCTGTCATGAGTATTTCTTTACAACTAAACACATAACAACTACTCTCTGCTTATTCTAGCCACAAAACTCTTGAAATGGTTTATATTTAAAAGGTTTCTATTACAGATACTCTACTTAACTTGCAAGAAGAAAGGTGAAACTATGTCACAACTAACAGCTTAAAGTTAGAATTACTATGTGGAAATAATGATGTTAAAAGTAGGTAGCAAAAAAATAATTCAAAATTCTTCCAGAAAAGTTTGACATTTTGAGCATTTCACTCTCTATTTTGGAGGCATTGATGGAATACATTGTATAAAGTGAAACTATACGGTAAAGAGACTTATTTCCTCTGTGGCTTACAGGAATTAGTCTCATTACTTCAAAGCTGTGCTTCATACATATTATCTAAACAATACACCAGTTTATTTCTACAGAAAAGGAGTATGGCTGTGAGTATATCTCGTTATTCTAAGCTTCAGTATATTTTTACTTTCCTAAACCACAAGGATTTTAAATGTGTATAATACAAAACATGTACACATACATATTTTACATGCTAAGATTTTTTTTTTTTTTAAAGCAGCGTTTTATGTAGGGGAATAATGTTATACAATCTAATACATGCCTAATCTAAAATGTATTCCACATTTAATTTTGCTATTAAATTATTCCCCTACCCATCCATTCCTCCTGGCATTATTACAATATAACAATTACAGTGATTCTTTTTAAACTTGGTGAAACTATCTGTTCTATTGTGAAAAACACGTTGTTATTGTTCAGTCACTCAGTCATGTCCTACTCTGTGTGACCCCATGGACTGCAGCACACCAGGCTTCCTTGTCCTTCACCATCTCCTGGAGTTTATTCAAACTCATGTCCATTGAGTCGGTGATACCATCCAACCATCTCAACCTCTGTCATCCCCTTCTCCTCCTGCCTTCAATCTTTCCCAGCATCAGGGTCTTTTCCACTGAGTCAATTCTTCACATCGGGTAGCCAAAGTATTGGAGTTTCAGCTTCAGCACCAGTCCTTTCAATGAATATTCAGGATTGATTTCCTTAAAAATTGACTGGTTTGATCCCCTTGCCATCCAAGGAACTCTCAAGAGTCTTCTCCAGCACCACAGTTCAAAAGCATCAGTTCTTTGAAACTCAGCCTTATGATCCAACTCTCATATCCATACATGACTACTGCAAAAACATAGCTTGGACTATACGGACCTTTGTCGGCAAAGTAATATCTCTACTTTTTAATACGCTGTCTAGGTTTCTCATAGCTTTTCTTCCAAGGAGCAAGTGTCTTAAAACTTTCAAGGTTGCAGTCACCATCCGCAGTGATTTTGGAGTCCAAGAAAAAAAAGTCTGTCACTGTTTCCATTTTTTTCTCATCTATTTGCCATGAAGTGATGGGACCAGATGCCATGATCTTAGTTTTTTGAATGTTGAGTTTTAAGTCAGCTTTTTCACTCTCCTCTTTCACCTTTATCAAGAGGCTCTTTAGTTCCTCTTCGCTTTCTGTCATAAGGGTGGTATCATCTGCATATCTGAGGTTATTGATATTTCTACCAGCAATGTTGATTCTAGCTTGTGCTTCATTCAGCTCAGCTTTTCATATGATGTACTCTGCATGTAAGTTAAATAAGCAGAGTGACAATATACAGCTTTGATGTACTCCTTTCCCAGTTTTGAATCAGCCTGTTGTTCCATGTTCAAAAATGTTCAAATTCATTGCCTGAACTGTGACTTCATTTTTAATTTTTCTTTTGGGTCAGTGAGAGTCCTGGTCCAGATGATCTCTGAGGTCCTTTTCAATACTATGATAACCACTGTTCATGGCACAAAGTTCAAGCATTCATTTATAATAAAGGATTAGAGATGGCTCAACATACATACTTACATTTGAAAAGAGAAAACACAAATGAAGGAAAGGTTTAGAATTATAAAACACACGCTTAATTAACACACATATATCCCATCTTACTTTACAAGATCCAGCCTGTTATTAATGGCAGCCCAATGAAGAAGAGATACATTTTCTTTGTCTGGTTGCCTGACATCATATCCCGCTTCTACCAACTCTTTACATCGTTCAAAAATTCCGTATCTGCAATAAGATGGAAAATAAAAGGCGTAACTGATACCATTAAAATAATTTCAGCTATCAAAATTTCTTTCTTTTACCATGTCTTTATCCAGTGTGTCTTTTGGTCAACACAGAAATATAATAATTAGCAAAGGTATTCACAAAGTGGATGGAATGTAAAGCCAAACAACAGAAGTAAACTTGGCTACTAGCTGATGAGACAGATGAATCTATTTGGACTTACCTAATTTTCTGGAATAAACTTTTAACATTCACAGTTTCCCTCTTTCAATAAGTTTCACTGGATCTTCCACTATGCACCAGATGCATGGTGCTGATTCTGGACAATAATCTTATTCTCGAATCAAACAAAGCCTAAGCAATAATCTCACAATAAGGGAGTGAGACTAAAAGCAAACTGGAACAGGATAAATTCAACAATAAAGCATGGACATGGTGTAGGCACAGAAAAGGAAGGAATGATTAGCCCTTCCTGAAGTAGATGGAACACGATATAAAAGCTATGAAGGGAAGACATTTCAGGCAGAGGGAATAGCATGTATGAAAACCAGAGATCTGAAACTGCACGGATACTTGGAGAAATAATAAGCAATTTAGCACCACAAAGGCATAAAGCATAAGAAAGGCAAAGGCAGGAAATGAGGCTAGGAAAGGCAGGCAAAGCCTGCATGATCCTTCTCTGTCATGCTTTGAAGTTTAGTCTTTACAGCTCAAGGGGAAGCCAGTGCAGGTATTAAAGAAGAAAGCACTCAGGCTTTGGGCTGTAAGAAAGATAACATTGGTGCAGTATGGAAGCTAATTTTAGGTGAAGACTGAGAGACCAGTTTAGAGGCTCTTGTATTAGAGACAGGTGATCAGCAAAGGGTGCCTCAGGTAAAAGGAATGGAAAAGGAGGGAAAGACTGAAGGAATATTTAAGAGAGTTATTTAACTATCAGAATGAAAAGCAGGAGAGAAATATCTCTTTTTAATTCTAAAATAATTTTCAAAATCATTCATTAGCTCTATTTCTTTTCAATAGAAACTATTAAGTCCTACTAGACCATTCAGTTTCTTTGAAACTTACTTTATTTAGAGGGACCTGAATGTTTCACTATGCCTTCAAGGGTCAAAATCAAAACAAATGGCAGAATGTCTGTTTCCCACACCATAAAATTAAATAACTTCCACCTCATCAAAATGTGTACATGCCTGTCTTTATGGAATTTTTAAAAATATAGAGATACCCATTTGACAATGTGAAGTGAAGATATTAATGAGAAAATGAGTTGTTGATAATGATACATATATATATTTATGTTCTCCATCTTTTAAATATCAATTTTAACATTTTATTGGAAAAGAAATACTCCCCTGTGATGACCTAGAGGGGTGGGGTGGGGAGGGGAAGGAGGTTCAGAACAGAAGGTATATATATATATATATAAATTATGACTGATTAGTGTTGCTGTACAGCAGAAACCAACACAAAACTGTAAACCAATTTTCCACCAATTAAAAAAAATTTTAATTAATAAAAAATAATTGGAAATCAAAAAGAGAGATACTCCCTTTACATGAGAAACATAAAGAGTACACATTATTTAGGACATTGATGATTTAGAAAATACAAAAACACCTATCCTAACTAGCTCTTTTTCACCCTTCCCAAATACTACCTAAATATGTTTTCACAACCACTTAAGAAAGTCCAAGATCTGAAGAAAATTTTAGGAAAGATACATGAGTTTTTATTGAGATTCCCTGTGATGGAGCCTAATTTTTCACACTTATTATAACAGAGCTTTACTGGAAGCAGTGAAACATTTAAATGTTTCCATTTTAATTAAAGCAAATATCTATTTACCTTAAGAACACTCTCATCTTCATATAAATATACTAATACAAACAAAATTCAACTAAAGTAGTGGTTGACTCACTGGAATGGACCCTGATGCTGGGAGGGATTGGGGCAGGAGGAGAAGGGGACGACAGAGGATGAGATGGCTGGATGGCATCACTGACGTGATGCACAGGAGTTTGGGTAAACTCCGGGAGTTGGTGATGGATAGGGAGGTCTGGCATGCTGCGATTCATGAGTCGGACACGACTGAGCAACTAAACTGAAGGAGTTGGTGATGGATAGGGAGGCCTGGCATGCTGCGATTCATGAGTCGGACACGACTGAGCAACTAAACTGAACTGAACTGAAAGTAGTGGTTCCCAGGGCCTCCATAGTTAATGTAAATTAGTAATTAGAATAATCAAATAATTGTCAATTATTCTTTAACAAACATAAAGCAATGTATTAGTCTACATTAAAGCCAAACAAGCTAACTAATCACCAAACATCTTCACTTTTGACAGAAATGATATATATCAAGTTTGTGCAGTAACATCAGTTTCTTTCATGCAGATTAGAAGCTCTGACAAGCAGGCCTATATTTGATTACTAATAAAGTGGCCTACTAATTAACATAAACTGACAGGTAAAATATTTCAAAACATATTCAATGGCAAGAGATGTGGTAGATTTTAACATGAGGGTGAAAATGTTGGAAATGACTTAATACAAATACCCACAGGTGGAAATCTTAAGGAGAAACTCGAAACATATTTCATTTTCGATGAAAGCAAAACAACCGACTATAGTTTCAAGTGGTCAGAAAACTTGTTCCTATTTTACTGACTTTCTTCTAGTGCATGCAAGACAATAGCTACACAGAAAGTAATCAATAAATGTTTAAAATATTCATAAATGTGTTAGTTATATTCTATCTCATCTTCATATTTAGGTTGTAGTATATTTTAAAAGTCTAAGATGTGTGTTTCAAACTCAGAGTTTAGCATAAGTGTCATTTAAAACCATCTGCTCACTCAATGAACATTTATTGAGCACCTAGTACAAGACAAACTGCGCAAAAGCACTAGCGTTACAAAGATGAAAAAGACATGCTTTTGCTCAGAAGTTCACAATCTAATGGAAGAGACCATTAATAAAAAACTAAGCTGCACTGTATCAAATGCTCTGATGCTGGTATGACAAGCATACTATCACTGGAGTATGAAGGGAGGAAGGTGTACACGGGAGTGCCATGAACTGCACATAGGTTATTACAACTCAACAGAAACTAAGGATAAAACAAAGCATTAGGAAGACTTACTGAGTAGCTTTTACAATGTCACAGTTACTAGAATCCTCTATAAGAGGAAGAGCTTCTCTCGCCTTGGCAAGTTCTTTGTTTTCGTGTGCACAGACTCCATGTCGACCAAATCCTGGAGGGTAGGGGCCGTGGCTGTGATTCCTGCACTGAAGAGTAAGAGTAATTTGACAAGGCACAGTAAGAGAATCAATGTTACATTCAACTACACCACAAAGCATTTGGTACTATCAACAATATCAATTAAATGACTTTTTTTCATTCTTAGAGGTATATCCTACAGAAGATTTTCATTTTAATTCTATTCACTAGGATTAGATGCTTAATATTAGAAAAGTCCAAATTATGTATTAGGTTGGTGCAAAAGTAATTGTGGTTTTGCATTATTGAACTCTGCCGTTCACCACTGGAATACATTCTTAAATAAATATGGTTATGTTATACATCACTTTAATGCATATTTCTCACTATGTATTTTTGCTAATGACTTATCACCTACTGTTTATATTTATCTTAGACTATGGAAACAATGTTAGACAAAAAGTAAATTCCAGTGATTTTTTAATTCAAGTTCAAAATGGATCACAAAGCAGCAGAGACAACTCGCAACATCAACAGCGCACTTGGCTCAGAAACTGCTAATGAACAGCATGTGCAGTGGTACTTCAAGAAGTTTCGCAAAGGAGACGAGAGCCTCGAAGATGAAGAGCACAGTGGACAGCCGTCAGAAGTTGACAGTGACCAACAGAGAGACATCATCATGCTGATCCTCTTACTCATCTACTGAAGGTTCCGAAGAACCCAACATCAACCATTCTACGGTCATTCATCATTTGAAGCAAACTGGAAAGCTGAAAAAGCTCAATAAGTGGGTGCTTCATGAGCTGACTGCAAATCAAAAAAATCTTCTCTTATTCTACACAACAACAACAAACCATTTGTTGATTGTGATTGTGATGTGTGACAAAAAGTGGATTCTATATAACCCCGGGTGACAATCAGCTCAGTGGCTGGACTGAGAAAAAGCTCCAAAGCACTTCCCAAAGGCAAACTTGCAAATAAAAGGTCACGGTCAGTCTGGTGGTCTGCTGCCAGTCTGATCCACTACAGCTTTCTGAATCCAAGTGAAACCATTACATCAGAGAAGTACACTGAGCAAATCGATGAGATGAACAGAAAACTGCAATCCCTGCAGCTGGCACTGGTCAATACAAAGGGCCCAATTCTCCTCCATGACAATGCCCAACCACACGTCACACAACCAACACTTCAAAAGTTGAACAAAGTGGGTTACAAAGTTTTGCCTCATCCACCATATTCACCTGAAGTGAAAGTGTCAGTTGCTCAGTTGTGTCTGACCCTTTGCAACTCCAGGGACTCTAGCCCACCAGGCTCCTCTGTCCATGGAATTCTCTAGCCAAGAATACTAGAGTGGGTAGACATTCTCTTCTCCAGGGGATCTTCCCAACCCAGGGATCAACCCTGGGTCTCCTGCATTGCAGGCAGATTCTTTACCATCTGAGCCACCAGGGAAGCCTCATTGTCACCTGACCTTTCACCAATGACTATCACTTCTTCAAACATCTCAACAACTTTTTGCAGGGAAAGTCCTTTCAAAACCAGCAAGAGACAGAAAATGCTTTTCAAGAGTTTGTTGAATTGCAAAGCACAGATTTTTACACTACAGGAATATACACACTTATTCTCATTGGCAAAAAGTGCTGATTGTAATGGTTCCTATTAATAAAGATGTGCTTGAACCTACTTATAATGATATAACATTCATGGTCTGAAACCGCAATAACATTTACACCAACCAAATATTTCTGTCATAAAACAAAGGCCATCTGCAAAAGACACCAAAGTATTCTGTTACTTGTAATAGGTCAAGGGTCATGGCTCTTGATAGCAGGAAGGTCACCAGGCGTCTGCTTCAGGAAGTCATGGCAAATACACCCTAAGGCTACATCCAAATGTATAAATGAAATCCCAGAAGAGGAAGAGGAAATATGTTTAAATAATTTCACTAAAAAATAGCCAAAAATCTTCCAAATTTGGTGAAAAGTATAAACCCACGGCTCCTACAAGCTCAACAAACCCAAGCAGCACCAAGCTCATAATATTACACCAAGGCATATAAAAATCAAACTACTCGAAACCAATGATAAAGATAGTGGTCCAAGGAAAAAGATACATTATGTTCAAAAAAACAATGATAAGAATGAGCTCAGACTTCTTATCTTACCAGCCAGAAGACAAGAGCAAGACAGTTTTAAAAATCTAAAAGAAAAAAAATTAACCTGCAAACACTAACAAAAATATTCTAGAAAAATAGGAATAAAAGAACATTTTTTTCAAACAAATCAAAGCTAAGAAAACTGCCAACAGACACTATCTTACCAGAAATAATAAAGGATGTTCTTCAGGCTAAAGGAAAATAATAAGATAGAAATCTGAATCAATACAAAGAAATAAAGAATGACAGAACTACATGGGTAAATATGCATAATTATGTGGGTCAACATAACAGACTTTTCCATGTTAATTTCTTGATGACAAAAAACAGAAGTATATTGTTACAGGAGATTCTTAAAACACTATCTGCAGATAAACAGTGATAAAAGTAAACCCAAGAGCAACTTCTAAATAAATAAAGTCTTGCAATAAGCCAATAGCAGAAATAACATAAAATACTTAAAACATACTCAGTATTTTTCAAACTACAGGAAAAGTAGAGGGAAAATGAACAAAGAACAGAGAAGGAATAAAACATATAAGGTAATACATTTATACGAAACTATATTTATAATCACATTAAATACTAATGATCTACAGAAAACCAAATGAAAGACAGTTTGTTAGACTGGATTTTTAAAAAAGCAAACACTAAGAAAACTACATGTCATCTACAGGAAATTCACATTAAATACAAAAACATACATAGGTTAAAAGTAAAGGATAGAAAGAGATATGCCATGAAAAAAAGATAAGCATAAGGAATTCAATGGTTATATTAATATAAGACAAAGTGGAAATCACACAAGAAATATTACCAGAGATAAGGAGGGACATCTCAAAATATTAAAGAAGGCAAATTTATCAAGAAGATACAACCTTAAATACACGTGTACCCAAAAGGAACTTCAAAATTCATAAAGCAAAAAGAAAAACAGAAAGATTCATTATTATAGTTGAGTATTTTAATACTTCTTTCAGCTACTAGAGAGAGAGAGAAATTAGAAACAGATGCATGTGTGCATGCTCAATCGCTCAGTCGTGTTCAACTCTTTGGGACCCCATGGACTGTAGCCCACCAGGCTCCTCTGTCCATGGGATCCTCTAGGTAAGAATACTGGCGTGGGTTGCCATTTCCTACTCCAGAGGATCTTCCCGACCCAGGGATTAAACTTGAGTCTACCCTGTCTCCTGCACTGGCAGGAAAATTCTCTACCACTGTGCCACCAAGAAGACTTAACACTAAACACCAATTGGATCTAACTGACATTTTCATAAAATCCCACCCAACAACAGAATAGATATGTGTTCCAAGTACACATGGAATATTCATCAAGACAGATAATATGCTGGGCCATAAAACAAGTCTCACAAACTTATATGGGTTAAATTCATAGAGATTATGTTCTCTGGCCACAGCTGGAATTAAATTAAAGATCAATAACAAAAGGATATGTGGAATATTCTCAAATATTTGGAAACTAAACAACACAGTTGTAAATACAGTGAATTTTTAGCTTTAAATGCTTATAATGGGAAAAAGACTCTTGAGAGTCCATGGCAAGGAGATCAAACCAGTCCATCCTAAAGGAAATCAGTCCTGAATATTCAATGGAAGGACTGATGCTGAAGCTGAAACTCCAATACTCTGGCCACGTGATGCAAAGAACTGACTCATTGGACAAGACCTTGATTCTGGGAAAGATTGAAGGCGGGAGGAGAAGGGGACAACAGAGGATGAGATGGTTGGATGGCATCACCGACTTAATGAACATGAGTTTGAGTAAACTCCGGGAGTTGGTGATGGACAGGGAGGCCTGGTGTGCAGCAGTCCATGGAGTCGCAAAGAGTCGGACACAACTGAGCGACTGAATGGGAAAAAGAAGAAACTAAAATAAATGACCTAAGCTTTTGCCTTAAGAACCTAGAGAAGGAAAATAAACCCAAAATAGAATGAATGAAACAATAAAGACAGGGAAATCCATGAAATATAAAAAAGAAAAAAAATGCAGGATCACTGAAACCAACAGCTCTTCTTGGGACTTCCCTGGCAGTGCAGTAGATGGGAATCTGCCCGTGGTTCCATCCCTGGTCACGAGACTACATGGGCCACAGAGCAGCTGGGCCCATGTGACGCAACTACTGAGCCCACGCGCCACAGCTCCTAAAGCCCGCGTGCCTAGAGCCTGCGTTCCGCAACAAGAGAAGCCACTGCAATGAGAAGCCCACGCATCGCAATGACAAGTAGCCCCCTGATTGCTGACATTCAGAAGCCCGCCAAAGCAATGAAGACCCAGGGCAACCAAAATAAATAAAAATTACTAGAAACAATAAACAAAAACAGACTGTGAAGTTTTTCTTTAAAAAGCTGGTTCTTTGGAATAAATCAATAAAATTGATAAACCTCCAGACTGATCAAAAATAAAGATGTCAATGACATATAGCAGGTTTAAAAAAGAGGACACTATTACAAGATTCTGCAAACACTAAAAGGATAATAAGGGACTTCTGTGAGCATGTTTATGCCATTAAATTCAATGACCTAGATGAAATGTAAAAAATTTTCTCGGAACACATAAGTTATCAAAATGGAATTAAAAAGAAATCTATTAAATCTATCTATTAAAAAATTGAATTCCTAATTTTAAAACTCCCAATAGGGACTTCCTCGTAGTCCAGTGGCTAAGACTGTGCTCCCACTGCAGGCAGCCCAGTTGTGATCCCTGGTTATGGAACTAGACCCCACATGCCACACCGAAGAGTTCACATCCCACAGTGAAGACCTGGTGCAGTCAAGTAAATAAATAAAAATATTAAACAAACAAAAACTTCCCATTAAACAAAAGCAAAACATACTCCAGGCCCACATAACTTTTAACCGGCAAACACTATGAAAACATTCAGGGAAGAAACGATACCAACTCCTTCAAAATACAGAGGAATTGCTTCCTAGCTCATTTTAGGAGGCAGCATGACCCCAAAAATAAAACCAACAGACATTCGCAGTAACAAAAATTACAGACTTAACACCCTTCATGAACACACATGTAACGATCCTAATGAAATGTCAGCAAAATTGTATTCAGTGATTCAAATATAAAAAGGATAATATACATTACAACCAGCTTAAACATTTCAAAAGGAATCGGTACAATCCATCATCTTCACAAAATAAATATACTCAATTCAGCAGAACAAAAGCATTTGACAGAATTCAACACCCATGCATGACAAACACTCTTCGCACACTAGGGAAAGAAGGGGACTTCCTCAACCTGATAAAGAGCATTTCTAAGAAATCTACAGGGCTTCCCTGGTAGCTCAATGGTAAAGAATCCACATGTCAACGCAGGAGACACGGGTATGATCCCTGGTCTGGGAAGATCCCACATGCTGCCAGCAGCTAAGCCCATGCACCACAGCTACTGGGCCTGTGCCCTAGAGTCCAGGAACCACAACTCCTGAGCCCGTGCACCCCAACGACTGACACCTAAACACAACAAGAGAAGTCACCGCAACGAGAGGCCACGTGCTGCAACAGAGCCGTTCCCTGCCCTCCGCACTAGAGAAAAGCCCACACCCAGCAACAGAGAGCACTCTATTAAAGAAATTGAGTGTTTATTTGGCTGTGCTAGGGAACAGCCAAAAATAAATAAATTATTTTTTTAAAAATCTACAGCTACCACACACTTAACAGTAAAAGACTGAATGCTTTAACTGTAGAGAGTGAGACAAAACAAGAATGCCCACTATCACCACTTGTAATCAACAGTGTGATGAAGTCCTGGACAGAATAAGAGTAAAGGAAAGAAAAAATGCATACAGATTAGAAAAGCAAATTCAGCTTCATTTGCAGACAACACGATCATATACACAGAAAACCCGAAGGGATCTTTTTAAAATTTACAATAGCATATACAATATAAAATACTTAAAAGATTTTCTACTGTATCCAGCATGTTTAGTTGCATTTAAGGGAGAGGTTCATCAAATATCTAGCAAATCATTCCTAGAAATCCAAACTGGCTCACTATTTTCTAGTCCCATCTATGGTAAAGATAGCATACAGTTGTTACCAGACCTTTATCCACCTTATTCACCAGCCCTGTCTCTGAACAACTTCTCATTGTTTAAAAACAACTTGGAAAGGATGCATACACATCAAGAATAGAAAATTGAAGATACGTGAAATGTGCTTACATCAATTCTCCAGGAGTTCCAAAAAGATTAAAGAAACGATAGGTTTACTGAAAGAAGTTCATAATCCCTCAACGGGTTACTCATAAGGGATCAGTACTTTTGTTCTAAGTTAGCTTACAGTTAAAGTGACATTTTGGTGTATAGTTCTGTGGATTTTAACACATGTGGAGTCTTGTAACCACTACCAAAATCAGGATCCAGAACAGTTCCAACACCTTCAAAAGATTCCCTTGGGATATTCCTTTTAAGCCACATCTCTAGCTCAACTACCTCAGGTCCTGGCAACCGTGGATATGTTCTTCATTACTTATTTTTTTCTTTCTCAGACTGTCAAACAATGGAGTAATGCAGAATACAATCTTCTAAGACTGGCTTCTTGCACTCAGGATAATGCTGAGTCTCATCCAAGTTACTGTATGTTAGTAATAGTTCCTTTCCTGCTATATAGTATTCCATTACATGAATGTATCACAGTTTATCCATTTAAACAACCCACCTAGGTTGTTTCCAGCTTCTGGCAATTATAAATGGAGCTGCTATAAACATACATTTTGTGTGAACATATGTTTTGCTTCTCTAACAGTGAAATTTGCTTGACCATCTGGTAAGTAGATGTTAAATTTATAAGGAGTTGCCAAATCGTTTTCCGGAGTGGCTGGACCACTTTGCATTGCCATTAGCAAATTATGAGAGTTCCACTTGCTCTAGGCCCTCGGGCACTGATCCTCTATCGTCAGTATAATAGACGTGTAGTAGAGTTTCATCAGGGCCTCCCTTAGACTGCATATCCCTGATGGCTAATGGGGGCTGAGTGTCATTTCATGTGCTATTTGCTATCTGTGTATCTTCTTGGGTGAACTGTCTTTTTACTCGGTTTTTACTGGGCTATTTTCTCACTGCTAAGTTTTGAGAGTTCCTTATACTACATACGCTAGACATAAGTAAGTCCTTTGTCAGATATGTGATTTGTAAATATATTCTCCCCATCTGTAGCCTACCTTCCAATTTCTTAAGTCTCTTTCATACAGCAAACATTTTCAATTTAATGAAGTATAACGTAGCGATTTTTTTTTTTCTTTCATGGCCCATGCTTCTGCTGTCACTTCTGACAACCACTGCCTTGGGACCGCAACTCCTCTGCTCAGAGGAAGTTCTCCTCCCTCAGGGTTTCAAGTGCTTGCGCTGCCAGGAGACCACTTTCCTGTTTTCTGAACCTGAACTAGAGGGCTTCTCCACAAGCACTCCTGTCTGCAGGGATGCTCACTGCCAGGGTTCAAGTCCCAGGGCAGGGGATGGAGAGGAGGGGACTCAGATGGGGAAAAGGCAAATTAGCTGCCGGTTGAGTGGTTTTTTGAATTCGGTCTTTCCCCTTGGCTCTGCCTGCTACTATTCTATCCAGTCCACTCATGGGGACAGACTGGGTGGAGTGTTCTTTGCTTCTTCTTAGCCAGCGCTAGAATCGCAAATGTTTTTTTGAATACACAAGTTCTGACTTCTCTGGTAGATTCAACCTCACTACATGAAACTCTTATTTTATATGCACACACTCACACAGATAAAAATAAACATATATGTAGTGAAATTAAAACATCAAAAAGACATCAGGATTCTCTTCACCATATCATATGTAACTACCTTCAAAAAGAAGACAAAAGATCAAGGAAAGAGTTAAACGCTACTCAGAATTTCTACAGTCTTAATAAACAGCAAATATAGATGACAGAGAAATCAGTCTGCATTTTATATAAAACTTAAATTTTTTTAAATCATAAAGTAATTCACACTCATTTTAAAGCTCCAGCAATACAGACATGAACACTTTAGCTGATATTCTGGACTCTCCCTCCCAATCTTGTACCAGTAGAGATACTATTATTAACAGTTTGTATATATCTTTCCTCACTATCTGTATATATTTTAATATATATAACATCATAGAGCATACACAGGTTTTTATGATTTTCTTATATTTAACAAAACATCTTCAAACATGGGATTTGATTATATAATTATTCATCAACTTGCCTGTCTCAACTAACAATATATCATGTACAGGCCCTGGGGTCAGTAAATAATAGTTGAATCTTATTCCATTGTAAAGATCTAGCATAATTAGACATTAGACATGCAAGCTGATTTCAGCATTCACTCTCTAAACAACCCTATAATTAACATTGTATACATTCTCTAACATTGATTCACCAACACAGGACTGCTGGGTCAAAAGAATACATATGTATTTTAAACATAAACAGATATTGACCAATTATCTTCCCTAATTCACATTCCCTGCAGCAAGTATAAGTGTTCTTTTTCCCAAAAACCTCCCCATAACTGATTATTATCAATCTTTTTACACTCTTTGCAATCTGATGGCTAAAAAACACGGCATCTTGCTTTGCATTTCACATGCCCTTAGTTGTTTATTGTTTATTGTCTCATATTTTCTCTGTTGTGGGTTGCCTTTTCATAGTCTGTTCTTCTAGTGGATTGTGTATCTTTTTTTCCATTTATACATTAAGAAAATTAAGCCTTTCTTTATATACAGATTTTTCATCACAAATAAATGTTAAATATTATATAGATTAAAATGTATTACTTCTCATTATGCCTCAGGGCTTTAAGGACATCAGTTTCATTTTTCATGCAGAAAGTTGAGGAGGATTACACATTTCAATATAAAGAGCATTTATTTATTATGAAGTTTATTCAGCAATTAATTACTGTGTTTTTATGACGTGCAAAGCGTTATGCTAGGAACACAAGGCATCAGTGCATATCCTGTAGGAGCTGAAATCTAATGGGGCAGCTAAGTCAGAGACAAAGAGATACTTCAAGTGATAACTGAAGCAGTATGTGATGGAACGGCAAAATTGGTGACCAAGAGTAGATAATAGGAGGTACTTTGTGTTCATGTCGTTTTTGCCTAAATCCAAATCAGAGTAAAAGCTAAAGATGATTACATAAACTCAAAGCCTGGTTTCAAAGCCAATGGTCTCCAAAGTGAGGCAAGTGCGCTCAAGGCCAAGCACTCAGTAACCCATTCAGTAACAGAAGAAAATGTTAAAGCTGCTATTATAATAACTTCTGTACTTTTTAGAAAGGGGGAGGAAAAGCCACAAAAGTTTATAAATTTGTCTTCTTTAATCTTTATGAGTTTTCAGTCCTGGAAGACTCATACAATCTGTATATCAAGCAGGCCACTCCTCATGGTCTGTTTACAAGGTAACTTAGGGGCAGCGCAAAGTCCACACCCAGAAGGGTTACAATGGGGCCTTCACCATACTGCGGTATTCATCAGGCTAAGTAATTCTCAAGGTTTATTACCTAATTTTAACTACTAACTAACTACTAACTAATTTTAAAACTATCCTTCCCAAAATAAGCAAGTGGCTTACACCGATTACTCCGAAGAAACGACAAACTGAAATAATAACTGTAGTACTGATGCAAGTACAAGCAACCAAGAGAATGGCAGAGCTGACACTCGTCACAACAGGTGCTCTTCACTGGCCACAAGAAGCGAAATGAGATGGTCTACTCTGATCTAACAAAAGGCCAGCCTCCCTCCAAAAATTTTTTCAAATTATCAAAAAGGCTGATCTGAAGCAGACTTATATTTAGTATTTTTAATTCAAAACCTTGAATTCAAATCCATGAGTATATACTGAGCTATTCACTTATGAGTATAATTTAGAAACATACTGTCAAAGCCGGTAATAAAATGACAACATGGATTTGGAGACTGGCTCCTTCTCTCAGGCCCCAGGTACATCAAACAGAGGGGGCTGAACTTCTTACGTCCCAGCTCACCACATGCCCCAGGATCGTCCCTGTTAACACGTAAGTTAACTGGTCAGGGGCCAGCAAGGGACAGCAAACTGCGGTCAGTAGTATCTGGATGATCTGGACTGTGCAGCTGGACACCTGAACTTCCAGCCAGCATGCAGTGCACGTGACTCTCATCATTCCCTTAATCTCACAATACAGGTCATTTTACAACAATTAAAACTTTAATTTCTGCTTTTCACATTGTGGGGTGATTTACTCTACAGGTACGAGCCCAAAACTGCTTTACTGACAGGACTGCATGTTCAAAAAGCTTAGAGGACACAGCTGTAGGCTATGTTCTTTGCTCTAGATACCACTCCCTCTCAAAATTCTGCCGTAAGAGCTACAGGTGAGAAAGGAAATGACCTGCTCGGGGGAGGTTAACTTCAGGGACAGTCACATAAAATATTTATAGAAAACAACCATGGAGTCCCAACACAAAGGTTAAAGCAAAGTTTGTTGTGATCCTACACCCTTCTCAGAAATTACTTGCTGGTTAGCTTACAAAATGTTTTTTTAAGTTTTCTCTAGTTGTTTCCTTTTACCATGTTGAAAGGAAAAATCTCCTTGAGAACAAGGTCCAAGTCTCAGATTCCAGGTTGTATGATGGCTGCTGATCATCTACCTGATTTTGGGCTTCAGTTTCTACATTTGTAAAATGAAAGGAGGAGATCAGTGTAGCTATAAAGTTATTTCCAAATCCATGTTTATGGTTCTAGGAAGAGCTGTTACAGTAGTTATCATTGACATGTGTACTGGTAAAGGCATCACTGCATAAACAAACACCCTTCGTGGCAGTAGAAGCCTAACTGATAATATGGCTGCCTACAATATTAAGGTAACAGAATAGGCTGAGCAATAGACACCATCAAACTCATAAGAGTTTCCATTAATCATTCACTCAGGGAAATGTGAAGAACTCCTGCTGCTGCTGCTGCTAAGTCGCTTCAGTCGTGTCCGACTCTGTGCAACTCCATAGACAGCAGCCCACCAGGCTCCCCCGTCCCTGGGATTCCCCAGGCAAGAACACTGGAATGGGTTGCCATTTCCTTCTCCAATGCGTGAAAGTGAAACATGAAAGTGAAAAGTGAAAGTGAAGTCGCTCAGTTGTGTCCGACTCTTAGCGACCTCATGGACTGCAGCCCACTAGGCTCCTCCGTCCATGGGATTTTCCAGGCAAGAATGCTGGACTGGGGTGCCATTGCCTTCTCCGAAAGAACACCTACTATATACCAGTCAGGGTACTAGGTACTTAGGGATAAAGGATGAATAAGACAAAATTCTTGCTACAATCCATTCATTCATTCACCAGGTGTTTCTTGAATGCCTACTCAATGTGTGGGTCACTGTTCGAGAAACACCGTGATATGGCCCTGAACACAACAAACACAGTCCAAAATTTAAAAATAAAGGAGAGGCAGGGATACAAAAAAAAAAAAAGACTTGTAGCTAGCTGAATACTCTCCTCCACAAGGAGCAGAAAAAGCAGAACAAGACATTATAAAATTCTGTAAGACAGCTATGAATACATCTGTGGTGATTATTACAACAAAGTCCCCAAGTTCTTTGATACTTCTCCATCAAGAGGAAAGAATCTATGTCCCTCCCTCTCAAATCTGAGCTCTCTGACTACTTCAATAATAAAATACCACAGAAGTGACACTTGGCCAGTGATACTTGGCAGGCTCAGGCCTCAGAAACCAGCAGCTTCCTCTTTCTGTCTCTTGAAATGTTCACTCTTGGAGCCCAGCCACTATGCTGTCCAGAGACCCAGGCCACGTGCAGGTGTCCCTGCTCAAAATCATGACATGTGACTGAGGGTACCACCAAATGATATCAGCCCGAGTCATCCCAGGGGACAAGTCTTTCCAGCAGAGGCTCTGGACATGGTGGAACAGAAACAAACCATCCCTGCTTAGCCCTGGCCAAAATCCTGACTTCTGTGATTTCGGATGGTTTGTTACACAGTAGTAGATGATTTGGAGAAGGCAATGGCACCCCACTCCAGTACTCTTGCCTGGAAACTCCCATGGATGGAGGAGCCTGGCAGGCTGCAGTCCATGGGATCGCTAAGAGTCAGACACGACTGAGCGACTTCACTTTCACACATTGGAGAAGGAAATGGCAACCCATTCCAGTGTTCTTGCCTGGACAATCCCAGAGATGGGGGAGCCTGGTGGGCTGCCGTCTATGGGGTCACACAGAGTCGGACACGACTTACGTGACTTAGCAGCAGCAGCAGTAGATGATTGGAACACAGTTAAGATATAAGAGCTACTTCTCACATGGAGATATCTTGAATCCAACTACTTTTTCTAAATAGTAATAAGTAGCATTAAAGTTAATTAACTAAAGAGAAAACCAAGATCTAGAAAACCATATTTAACCTATCATGAGGCTCAAAATCCTGATGATTATAAAATAAAGACAGAAATAGAGATTGGACAGATAACCATTAAAATTTCTCATGGCATTAACAAGTACTCTGTATTAACAGTTAAGTATCCAAGTTTATTCACTAGGGAATTATTTACAGAGTGTATGAATGACATTAAATGTGGAGAAGAAACATAAAGGAAGGAAGGGGGTTAGGGAATGTTGCAGACAGTGATGTTATGATGGGGAGGGCCTGCCAACACTGCCATGACATTTGTGCCCAAACTTTACAAAAGTGGAGGGAGTAAGCCATGTGAATACATGAGAAAAGAGTTTTCCAGATAGAGCAAATAGTAAGTACAAAGGCCTTGGGGCCAGTGTGGCTTTGGTTGATTGAGCAAGAAAGCAGTATTAATAAAAAATGAGGTCAGAGAGGAAACTTGGGGCCAGAGAATAAAGGCAAATACTCGTAAAAAAAAACCTTTCAGCTGGAATCAGAGGAACCAAATTCAACCAGAGCAGGAATGTTCTTGTCTGTTTTGTTCACCAATTAATCTCCAGCACCTGTAACAATGCTTAACCCCTGGTAGAATGAATGAGATCTTGGCTCCCTCACTTAACAGCTATTTGACTTTTAACAAATGACTCTTTTTTTTTTTTTTTTTGGCCTCACCACAAAGCTTGCAGGATCCTCAGTTCCCCAAACAGGGAATGAACCTGAGCCACGGTAGTGAAAGCACTGAGTCCTAACCACTGGACCTGCAGGGAAATTCCATGACTCCCAACTTTTTGAGCCTCAATTCTAATCTTTAAAACTGAAGCAACAATCCCTCCCCACCACACAGAGTCACAGTGAGGATTAAGAATACAGAAGTATTTTGCAAGCTGTAGAGCATCATATATAGTAAGATCTTTATGTTATTATTGAAAAAGTTAATAGCAATTATTAACAACAACAATGATTTCTACCTTGTCCCATTTAATCTCAACCTCTGAATCATGCTCTCCCTCCATGTTGCAGGGAATTCAAGCAGGGCAATCTTTCCTGAAGCACCAGGTAATGAAGTTTAAGCACTTAAAGGCTTCTGTAAATGAGTGGTAGTAATTAAGATATGATAATCACTCCTACTAACTTTTCCTTGAAACTCTAAGGGGAAAGAAAACAAAGGAGACAGTTTCCATCTCTTTTGTAATATCTGGTCTGTTTGCAACCCTTTTTTATTCTATCAAAATGCAAGAACATTTGACAACTTCCCTTCTGTTTTGTTCCTCACTTAATCTTACATCAGCTTGTTGAAAGAATGGAGGGAAAAGAGGGGCATGAGGAACATTCTCAAGATGACAAAGACGTGTTTTAGAGAGGCCAACTAAGCCAATCATCTCAAACTGCTTGAATCCCACTTAGGGACAGAAAAACCTGCTACCCAATTCACTCCAGCTGGAGACAGCTTCAGTTTTCTCATCTGTAAATGGGGATTCTATCACCTTCTTAAGGATGTTTCAATTCTGTAACTAATAATGCACACAAAAGCATTTGGCATATATATGCTAAGAACACACTAGACCCTGGCTGAACGTGAGTATTCTTCGTATATTCAACAAAGTAAACAGCTATAATATGCCAGTCAGAACCATAAACAAAAAGGACAAAAATCTTGTTCTCCTGGAGCTAACATGTAACTCCTGTCACTCCCCACTGGCCCCTTCTGTTTTCTGAAACTACATCTGGCTTCCAGCATGACCTCTGCCACACACAGAGTCCTTTGGGATTTTGCAGATAGCTATCACGCACCTCCCTCTCCACCCCGCTTTCCCCGGCCTAAACAGCCAGCCTCAGATCTTTCAAGGAGTAAGCAAGGATATGGCAACAGGGAGCTAGAACAGGGCTGGGTGGGGCGAAGGCAGGTTCCCAGGCGCCTCGGCCGAAAAAGAAATGAATAGAACCTCACAGACTTTAGGCCAAGGTCATGAAGGGCTGGTCCAACTCAGGTGTGTCACCTGACACCTCTCCCAGGAACGGCTTCCCTCTCCTACCAGGCCCCAGAGCGGCCTCGGCCTGGGTGGATGGATGCGGGAGAGCCGGTATGGCACTCACCCTGTGTCTTCGCCTTTTCTTCGCGGTCGCCTCAGAGAGAATTCCCTGCATCATTCTCGGCGTTTCCAGGTTTCCCCCTCCCTGGACCCTGCCCCTCCGCTCCCTGAGGCCCCTCTGGGAGCTAACTCACACCCAAGCCCTCCGTCTCTTCCTCCCCTCGGCCACGCGCCGGGCCCCTGAGACGCTTGCGCCCAACGGCACTCACCTGCGAGCCCAGTCCCGGCCCCTCCATCTCCCCAGCGGCGGCGGCGACTCGACAAAGTGGCAGCGGCGGCCCGCTGGCCAGCCCGCCTCGAGCCGTCTCTACTCCCACTTCCTTCTATGACTCCGCCTCCACCGCGTCCCAGGCTCGAGCGCTGCACCGTCAATCGGCCTCGAAAGAGCCAATCCATGCCCTCCGCTCGGCGGGGGGCGGGAGTCTCGCGCCGCCAGGGAGGCTAGTGGAGAACTGTGAGTCGGAGGCTCCGCCCACGCCTCGCCCACGCCGGGTGCTAAGAGCCGCTGGCCGGGCCGTGCACCGCTTGCCCAGGTAGATGTCCACGTGTCCGCATGTCTCATCCTGCCTCTAGTACAGGTCCAGAATCTGGCTATTATTCCAACGTCAAGCACCATCTGCCGAGGGCAAATCGGGACTTGGCTGTTTAATAGCTAGATGGCCTTGTGAAACTGTCTCTTAGTTCAGTTCAGTTCACTCGCTCAGTCGTGTGCAACTCTTCGCGACCCCATGAACTGCAGCAAGCCAAGCCTTCTTGTCCATCACCAACTCCCGGAGTTCACTCAAACTCACGTCCATCGAGTTGGTGATGCCATCCAGCCATCTCATCCTCTGTCGTCCCCTTCTCCTCCTGCCCCCAATCCCTCCCAGCATCAGTCTTTTCCAATGAATAAACTCTTCGCATGAGGTGGCCACAGTACTGGAGTTTCAGCTTTAGCATCATTCCTTCCAAAGAAATCCCAGGGCTGATCTCCTTCAGAATGGACTGGTTGGATCTCCTTGCAGTCCAAGGGACTCTCAAGAGTCTTCTCCAACACCGCAGTTCAAAAACATCAATTCTTCGGCATTCAGTTTTCTTCACAGTCCAACTCTCACATCCATACATGACCACTGGAAAACCATAGCCTTGACTAGGTGGACCCTAGTCGGCAAAGTAATCTCTCTGCTTTTCAATATGCTATCTAGGTTGGTCATAACTTTCCTTCCAAGGAGTAAGCATCTTTTAATTTCATGGCTGCAGTCACCATCCGCAGTGATTTTGGAGCCTCAAAAAAATAAAGTCTGACACTGTTTCAACTGTTTCCCCATCTATTCCCCATGGAGTGATGGGACCGGATGCCATGATCTTTGTTTTCTGAATGTTGAGCTTTAAGCCAACTTTTTCACTCTCCTCTTTCACTTTCATCAAGAGGCTTTTTAGTTCCTCTTCACTTTCTGCCATAAGGGTGGTGTCATCTGCATATCTGAGGTTATTGATATTTCTCCCAGCAATCTTGATTCCAGCTTGTGCTTCCTCCAGCCCAGTGTTTCTCATGATGTACTCTGCATAGAAGATAAATAAGCAGGGTGACAATATACAGCCTTGATGTACTCCTTTTCCTATTTGGAACTAGTCTGTCGTTCCATGTCCAGTTCTAACTGT
Source organism: Nanger dama (assembly GCA_917880005.1). NCBI lineage: Eukaryota > Metazoa > Chordata > Mammalia > Artiodactyla > Bovidae > Nanger > Nanger dama. The sequence continues at coordinate 1,366,399 of CAKJTW010000085.1, read as the reverse complement.
TGCTTCCTGACCTGCATATAGGTTTCTCGAGAGGCAGTTCAGGTGGTCTGGTATTCCCATCTCTTTCAGAATTTTCCACAGTTTATTGTGATCCACACAGTCAAAGGCTTTGGCATACAATTTCCACATCTGTGAAATGGGAGAAAATTAGGGTACTTATTTCACAAAATTGTCAGAAGGATTAAACGTAATAAAGCATGTAAAGCCCCTTAGCCAATGTTTGACATAAGAAGGAGCCAATAAATGTTAACTATTAGAACATTTGCCACTCTGTTCCTGTGATCTTGGGCAAGTATCTTTCACCTCTGGGGCTCTGTTTCCTCAGCAAAAGAAAAAAATATGAGTTCCAGCTCTCAGGTGGATTGGGAAGAGGCCCCATCCGCACTCCCCACACCCTTTTGTGAACTGCACTAAGGTAGCTGACACCTAACCTCTATTCAGCCTGAAGGACAGACGTGAAGCTAGGTGAAGACTTAGCTCCCGCCCTTGGGAGTTCACTGGGGAAAGGGGCTCACCTACCTCAGTTCAGTTCAGTTCAGTCACTCAGTCGTGTCCGACTCACCTACCTCAGCCTCCAGAAAACACTAGGGCTTCTTCTAACCCAGCACTTAATATAGTCTTTGCAATTATTCCTTAATGTATGTGTTGCCAAACCAAACCTTTGGAAGTTAAATTGGAAAAGGATTGAAAGAATTATGTCTCCTCTATTCTACTATAATAGTTCTAAACCATAAAATAAGTGTCTAGAAAGAAAACAAAGTGCTGGTTTTTACTGTGATAAATATTGTAATATGGTATAATTGTAAACTTGACTGTTATTATTATTATAGTGCCACTACCTGAACATCTAGTCCTGAGTTGCCCCAAAAGCCCAAGGTCTTCAAGACTGGGGCCTTATTGTATCCACCTGTGAACTCTTGGTGCCTGGCACAGCACTGGGACATGGAAAATGCTTGCCACAATTTTACTGAGTGGATGGGTGGATGGATAGGTGTGTCATCAACTTCTATGATACAAGGAAGGACAAATTAAATGGCCAATAGAAGTGCAAGCAACTTCCCTTGAGAGCCAGTGGAGCAAGCAATCAACTTGAACACCCTAGGATGAGACACTGGGCAAGGTTTCACAGAGGAGAGAGCCTCTGGGCATGGTCATTGCGCTTAACAAGAGCTCTGTCTATTGATCACTTACTGTGTTTCCAGAAGGAGAAACTGTGTTTCAGACTGATTCCATAAACCCCAAATCACTCAGCTAGTAAGTGGTGGAGAAAGGAGTCTAACCCATGTCTCTTACCTCAAAGTGCTTTGGTAGAAGTGGTTTGGTTGTTTGTTTCAAGTCTGCCTTTTTTTTTTTAAATGCCTCTATTGAGCTACTTCAGATTGGGATGGGTATATCCGTAGCTAGTGGCTGAAGGAAAGCAAACCCAGTGAGGCCTTGAAATGCCATCCTTATCTCTCATCTTTGAAAATGCCTCTGGCTTAGCGTGTTGGCATAGCACTGGAGACTAGCCTCATGGTAGGGGGCATGTTCCTGGAGCAGACCATCTGGGCTGGAATCCCAGTGCCAACACTGAGTTGTCATATGATCTTGGGCAAGTTGCTCAATCTCTTTGCGTTTCAGTTTCTTAATCTGTAAAATATAAAAATGGGAAAATAATAGTACTTACTTCACAAGGCTGTTGGGAGAATTATATGAGCCATTGTACGTAACGTACTTAGAGGAGTGCATGGAACCTAATAGGCACTGGATATGGTTTAGCTGCCATTGTCATTGTCATCCCCCTCTCAGTGGGTGGCGGAGAGACTACCAAATGGGCCAGTTGGAGGTGGCCATGTAAAGGACTGAAGACACACACTCAGCAGACCTGGCTTCTAGTCCACACTTTGCCATTATTTACCATGTATATTAGTTGGCTTAGAGCTGCCATAACAAAGTACCACAGGCTGGCTAGTTTAAACAGCAGAAATTTATTTTTCTCACAATTCTAGAGGCCAGAATCCAAGATTCTGGTGTCAGTAGGGTTGTTTCTTCTAAGGCCTCTCTCCTTGGATTCAGATGGCTATCTTCTTCCTGTCTTCACATTCCCTCTGTGCATGTTATCTGCACCCTATCTCCTCTTCTTATAAGGACACTAGTCATAATGGATTAGGGCCGTAAAATGACCTCATTTGAACTTCTCTCTTTAAAGACTCGACTTCCAAATTCAGTCACATTCTAAGGTACTAGGAGCTAAGACTCCAATATATGAATTGGGGGGAGGGACAAAATGCAGCCCATGACACTGTGTTCAGTTCAGTTGCTCAATCATGTCCGACTCGTTGTGACCTCTTGGACTGCAGCACGCCAGGCCTCCCTGTCCATCACTAACTCCCAGAGCTTGCTCAAACTCATGTCCATTGAGTCGGTGATGCCATCCAATCATCTCATCTTCTGTTGTCCCCTTCTCTTTCTGCCTTCAGTCTTTCTCAGCAATGAGTCAGTTCTTTTCCAACAAGTCAGTTCTTTGCATCAGATTGCCAAAGTATAGGAGTTTCAGCTTCAGTATCAGTCCTTCCAGTGAATACTCAGCACTGATCTCCTTTATGATGGACTGATTTGATCTCCTTGCAGTCCAAGGAACTCTCGAGTCTTCTCTAATACCATAGTTCAAAAGCATCAATTCTTTGGTGCTCAGCTTTCTTTATAGTCCAACTCTCACATCCATACATGACTACTGGAAAAACCACAGCTTTGATTAGATGGACCTTTGTTGGCAGAGTAATGTCTCTGCTTTTTCACTATGCTGTCTAGGTTGGTCATAGCTTTACTTCCAAGGCTGCAGTCACTATCTGCAATGACTTTGGAGCCCCCAAAAATAAAGTCTGTCACTGTTTCCATTGTTTCCCCATCTCTTTACCATGATTGATGGGACTGGATGATGCTGAGTTTCCCAAATTTGCTGGCATATTGAGTGCAGTACTTTCACAACATCATCTTTTAGGATTTGAAATAGCTCCACTGGAATTCCATCATCTCTACTAGCTTTGTTCGTAGTGATGCTTCCTAAGGCCCGCTTGCCTTCGCATTCCAGGATGCCTGGCTCTAGATGAGTGATCACATCATCCTGGTTATCTGAGTCCTGAAGATCTTTTTGTATTGTTGTTCTGTGTATTCTTGCCACCTCTTCTTAATATCTTCTGCTTCTGTTAGGTCCACATCATTTCTGTCCTTTATTGTGCCCATCCTTGCATGAAATATTCCCTTGGTATCACTAATTTTCTTGAAGAGATTTCTAGTCTTTCCCATTCTATTGTTTTCTTTGCATTGATCCCTTAGGAAGGCTTTCTTATCTCTCCTTGCTATTCTTTGGAACTCTGCATTCAAATGGGTATATCTTTCCTTTTCTCCTTTGCCTTTAGCTTCTCTTCTTTTCTCAGCTATTTGTAAGGCCTCCTCAGACAACCAAGTTGCCTTTTTGTATTTCTTTTTCTTGGGGATGGTCTTGATCACTGCCTCCTGTACAATTTCAGAACCTCTGTCCATAGTTCTTCAGGCACTCTATCAGATCTAATCCCTTGAACCTATTTGTCACTTCCACTGTATAAGTGATTTGATTGAGGTCATACCTGAATCGTCTAGTGGTTCTAGTGGTTTTCCCTACTTTCTTCAGTTTAAGTCTGAATTTGGCAATAAGGAGTTCATGATCTGAGCCACAGTCGGCTCCCAGTCTTGTTTTTGCTGACTATATAGAGCTTCTCCATCTTTGGCTGAAAAGAATATGTTGTGAAAGTAGCTCAGTTGTGTCCAAATCTTTGTGACCACATGGACTCTACAGTCCATGGAATTCTCCTGGCCAGAATAATGGAGTGGGTAATCCTTTCCCATGTCCAAGGGATCTAATCAAAGAATATAATCAATATGATTTCAGTATTGACCATCTGATGATGTCCACGTGTAGAGTTGTATCTTGTGTTGTTGGAAAAAGTTGTTTCTATGACGAGTGCGTTCTCTTGGCAAAACTCTGTTAGCCTTTACCCTGCTTCATTTTGTACTCCAAGACCAAATTTGCCTGTTACTCCAGGTATCTCTTGACTTCCTACTTTTGCACTCCAGTCCCCTATGATGAAAAGGACATCTTCTGGGGGTGTTAGTTCTAGAAGGTCTTGTAGGTCTTCATAGAACCATTCAACCTCAGCTTCTCCAGCATTATTGGTTGGGGCATAGAGTTGGATTACTGTGATATTGAATGGTTTGCCTTGGAAATAAACAGAGATCATTCTGTCGTTTTTGAGACTGCACCCAAGTGCTGCACTTTCAACTCTTTTGTTAACTATGATGGCTATTCCATCTCTTCTATGGGATACTTTCCCACAGTAATAGATATAGTGGTCATCTGAGTTAAATTCACCCATTCCAGTCCATTTTCATTCGCTGATTCCTAAAATGATGTTCACTCTTGCCATCTCCTGTACGACCACTTCCAATTTACCTTGATTCATGGACCTAATATTCCAAGTTCCTATGCAATATTGTTCTTTACAGCATCAAACTTTACTTCTATCACCAGTCACATCTACAGCTGGACATTGTTTTCACTTTGGCTCCATCTCTTCATTCTTGTCACGCGAGTGTATGTTCCCCGGTTATTTGTCTCGTTACAACAAAGATTTGGAGCAACGGACATTAGAGCCCTCGGTGTGTCACAGCTCTCAGGTCATCTCAGGTCTTGGACAAACCGTGTTACAGCTCTTAGGCAAATCAGTGTTACAGCTCAATTTTATTTAGAAGATAGCAGGAGAATGGGAGAGAGAGAGAGAAAGAGTGCACGCACGTGAGAGAGAAAGAATAGAGAGAGACAGAGACATGCACATGGGAGAGGAAGAGAGAGAGAGAGAGAGAAAGAGCTTTGGCTCTTCCTTTTATATGTTTTCTTCCACCTGGGCCCGCCCTGTGCAAATTGGGCTTAGCCAGGAGTGCTGTTTGTTCCACCTGCAGTCTTCACTCTGGTCCTCGGACCTTCCTTTGACCTTCCTTGTTTTTTTAGCCACCACCATTTTGGACTCCATTTCCCTATTCTACCTACCTAACATTCTTTCTGGTGTTATTTCTCCACTCATCTCTGGTAGCATATTGGGCACCCACCAGTCTGGGGAGTTTAGCTTTCAGTGTCATATCTCTTTGCCTTTTCATTCTGTTCATGGGATCCTCAAGGCAAGAATACTGAAGTGGTTTTCCAGTGCCTTCTCCAGTGGACCACATTTTGTCAGAATTCTCCACCATGACCCACCCGTCTTGGGCGACCCTACACAGCATGGCTCATAGTTTCATTGAATTAGACAAGGCAAGTTCTCCTGCAAGAACTCCAAAATTACAACTTGCTGCTGAACAACCATTGACAGGAGAATGTTGGATCCCACCAAAAAAAGATACTCCACATCCAAGGACAAAGGAGAAGCCCCAGCAAGATGGTAGGAGGGGCAAAATCACGTTTAGAATCAAACCCCATACCTGCCAGAGATGCTCAGAGGACTCAGACAAAATCTTGTGTGCATCAGGAGACTCCACAGAGACTGAACCAGACCTGCCTTTGAGGGTCTGAGGGTCTGAAGTGTCTCCCGTGCAGGTACAGGTCAGCAGTTGCCTGCTGCAGGTGCAGGGGCTATGGGTGCAGCAATCCTGGGTGTGGCATAAATCCTGTTGGAGGAGATCGCCTAACCCCACCATAGGGCCGCAGAGCAGATGATGCACAAACTGCAGAACAATTATACCAAACAAATTCTTGCACTGCAGATTTCCCAACCTGGGGATCTGGCAAAGGGGCGGAATTTGCCCAGGGAATTTGACTTTGGAGGCCAGTCGGATTTGATTACAGAACTTGCACAGGACTGGAGAAACAGACTTTTGGAGGGCACAAACAAAACCTTGTGCACACCAGGACCCAGGAGAAAGGTTCAGTGACCCCACAAGAGACTGACCCAGGCTTGCCTGTGAGTGTCCAGGAGTCTCCGGCAGAGGCGTGGGTCAGTGCTGGCCTGCCTCAGGCTCAGGAGAACTGAGTGTGGCCGTGCATGCATGGGACCTTTTGAAGGAGGTCGCCATTACCTTCATTACCTCCACCATAGTTTGGTCTCCAGTCAAACAACAGGAAAGGAACACAGCCCTGCCCATCAACAGAAAATTGGATTAAAGACTTACTGAGCATGGCCCCACCCATCAGAACAAGACCCAGTTTCCCCCACAGTCAGTCTCTCCCATCAGGAAGCTTCCATAAGCCTCTTATCCTAATCAGTCAGAGGGCAGAGAGAATAACACTGTGTGACCCTGGGCAAGTCCCTCTCCCTCTCTGTGACAGTTTCCTCACCTGTAAAATGAGTCTGAGAGCAACAGTGGGAACACTAACCCGAATTTTGACAGCCCTCCCGCCAGTTTTGATGATGTTTCCAGCTAAGACTAAGCTCTACCTCTCCAATCCCCATAACATGTTTTTAAAATCGCTTTCATTTTAAAAATATACTCCTTTAAGTATATGGTAGACTTTCCTTATGGGACCTTCTGGGCCAGATACTTTCTCTTTTCTTTTGGCTGTGCTGGTTTTTGTTGCAGCATACCAGATCTCCATTGCAGAAGGCAACGGCTTCTCTCTGGTTGCAGCCTGTGGGCTTAGTTGCTCCAGAGCATGTGGAATTTTAGTTCCCTGGCCAGGGATCAAACCAGTGTCCCCTGCATTGGAAGGTGGATTCTTAACCACTGGACCACCAGGGAGGTCTCTTTAATCTCTTTTAGATGACACTGCTTTTCTCATTCTGCAAATATGTATCAGGTGCCTACTACAGACCAGCAAATTTGGAAAACAGCAAGGGCCGCAGGACTGGAAAAGGTCAGTTTTCATTCCAATCCCAAAGAAGGGCAATGCTAAAGAATGTTCAAACTACTGTACAATTGCACCCATTTCACATGCTAGCAAGGTAATGCTCAAAATCCTTCAAGCTAGGCTTTAATATTACATGAACTGAGAACTTCCAGATGTATCAGCTAGATTTAGAAAAGGCAGAGGAACCAGAGATCAAATTGCCACCATTCACTGGATCATAGAAAAAGCAAGGGAATTCCAGAAAAACATCTACTTCTGCTTTATGGACAACACTAAACCCTTTGACCCTGTGGATGACAACAAACTGTGGAAAATTCGTAAAGAAATGGGAATACCAGACCACTTTACTTAGCTGCTGAGAAACATGTTGCAGGTCAAGGAGCAACAGTTAGAACCAGACATGCAACAACAAACTGGTTCAAAAGTGGGAAAGGAGTACGTCAAGGCTGTATATTGTCACCCTTCTTATTTAATTTATATGCAGAGTGCATCATGGGAAATGCCAGGGCTGGATGAAGCACAAGCAGAAATCAAGACTGACAACCTCAGATATGCAGATGACACCACCCTTATGGCAGAAAGTGAAGAGGAACTAAAGAGCCTCATGATGAAAGTGAAAGAGGAGAGTGAAAAAGCTGACTTAAACCTCAACATTCAAAAAATTAAGATCATGGCATCTGGTCCCATCACTTCATGGCAAATAGGTAGGGAAACAATGAAAACAGTGACAGACTTTATTTCCTTGGGCTCCAAAATCACTACAGACACTAATTACAGTCATGAAATTAAAAGACAATTGCTCCTTGGAAGAAAATCTATGACAAACCTAGATAGCATATTAAAAGCAGAGACATCACTTTGCTGACAAAGGTCTGTCTAGTCAAAGCTATGATCTTTCCAGTAGTATTGTATGGATGTGAGAGTTGGACTATAAAGAAAGCTGAGCACTGAAGAATTGATGCTTTTGAACTGTGATGTTGGAGAAGACTCTTGAGAGTCCCTTGGTCTGCAAGGAGACCAAACCAGTCCATCCTAAAGGAAATCAGTCCTGAATATTCATTGGAAGGACTAATGCTGAAGCTGAAACTCCAATACTTTGGCCATCTGATACAAAGAACTGACTCAGTGGAAAAGACCCTGATGCTGGGAAAGACTGAAGGAAGGAGGAGAAGGAGCGACAGAGGAAGAGATGGTTGGTTGGCATCACCAACTCAGTGGACATGAGTTTGAGCAAACTCAGGGAGATAGTGAAGGACAGGGGAGGCCTGGCGTGCAGCAGTCCATGGGATCCATGGGATTGCAGAGTCGGACATGACTAAGTGACTGAGCAACAACGACAACTACAAACTCCGCACCATTTAGCACTGGGGATTCGGTATGGAGCAAGACCAAAATGCTATTCCCTGGCTTCCTGGGGCTTTACTGTCAAGCAGCAAGAGACAGACTTTAATCAAAAGGATTCACAAACACTGCCTTCTTAGAGTCAGCCTTGCAGTCCTTGGGTAGACGCTCTACTTGGCCATGGGCTTCTGGCACACATCGTCTTTACATCCCTCACCATGCTTTGCACCAGGTCTGGCACGTGCTAAAGCCTAAAAAAGAAGTGCTGTCCAGACAAAGGAACTGATGAATGAATACAGCTCAAGTAATTGTTTTCAAAAGGAAACCAAAAGTGGTTCAACTACATAAATCACTCTAAGAAGTGCTGACTGCACAATGCTTAACAATTCTTGGCTTTGAAAAAAACTTCCACATTATGGTTTGCTAATTGTCACTGTTACACTATGGGCAGCAATTGACTTCGTTCTGACTCACCTTTTGAATTTGGCCTCCTCATTTCATCCATAGACCTGGAAAGGATAGGGGCAATTTTTTTTGAAACAGTCATTTCAATGTTGGCACCAAAGTGACCCTTTGCAATGTCAATAACAACAGGGAGAGAGAGAAAAAAAAAAATAACAGAAAAACCCACACGTTTGTTAGCACAGAGATTCCCACAGATACCAGTTAGGAATCCCCAGTGCTCTCTGGTACCAGGCCAGCGGGGCTGGGGTGAGGAGGAGTATTTGCTAGCAGGCAACAAATGTTTGTTGAGTTCCTAATATGTGCCAGACATAGTATAGTGGTGAACAATACAATTAATGCTCCTCTGGAGTTCAAGTATTTCGGAGAGGGCAAATACTGATAGAAATAAATAAATAATTTTTTTAAAAAAAGAAGAAAAAGTAAAATAGTAAGTGCTAACAAGGAAAAGTACCAAGAATATAACCTAGGGACCTGCTTTAGCCTGGGCAGGGGTGGGGGGTGGGGGGTGGGGATAGGGTAAGGTAGAGGGTGGTTTTCATAATTCATTAACCAGCTCAAAGGACTTTTCTAACTTCCTCTGTTAATAAATGGGGAGGCTCGGGGAAGGGAAGTGACTTACACAAGATCACCTTGCAAGTTACTGATGGAGATAGGATTAGGGCAACTCTCCTGACCCATCACGGCTATCTCACCAGGCCTTGGCAGTCTCAGCTTTCTAAATACCACCAGTCTCATAGATTTTCAGGACTGGGGGTTGAGGGACAGGACAGGGATTGCTTAGAAGTCTTGCTCGATTACATGTCTACTATCTGTGAAAAACCTTCACAATTAGAAACGGAAAGTGAGTCCTTCACTTCCTTTTATATACTATTTATCAGCATCTGGTGATGAGGTACTCTAAAAACCTCAGCTAATATGATCTGGGTTGGGAGGACACAGCACACATCTTATATTTTACTTGCTAGATTAACCAGATTCATACAGGTGTATGTGTGGGGGTAGGGATAGGAAGAGAAGGAAGGTGAAGCAGGAAATATATTTTGCCGGTTGCTGTTTGGAGTCTTAGTCACCTGATTGCAGTCCCACATTTAAATACCTGCTCCTAAGGAAAACGTTCTGGTTGTTTCCAAATCATGACAGCAACACTGAGGATTAGGTAATACATCTGCCTTGACTCTAGTGTAGCAAGAACCCCTTCTCTACCTTCTATATCCATCCATCAGAGCTCTGTATTTGTTGGTTTACATATCCACCTCCCCTAGTCTCTGTGCTCCTGAAATACACTGAAACATCACTTCCTGAGGAAAGCCAATTGACCCCAGGAGCATCAGGCTAGAGCTTGTGGAAGAGACCTTACCACTCTCATCTGCAAAATGGAACTAGTAATGAAACCTACTCCACAGAGTAGTTGTAGGGATTAAATGAACGAATGTAGGTAATATGCATATAATAAGTGCTGTATAAATGTTGGATGTTACTAGGTACAGAAGAAACTGAGAAAACCTGAGATCTTAGGGAAAACTCAGCCTAAACAATGATCATGACCCAACTCTGGAATATTCCTGACTTTATAGCAAATATGATCAAGTTTCCCCCAGCCAGTATTTACTCCTTGTTTCAAAAAGGACATAGGTTGTGACATGTGCTAGAACTGTCCTCCTCTTTCCTTCACCTCCCTGTTCTGCACACTAAACTATTTATGTTAGTGAGAAAAGCTACATTTCCCTCAGCTGTGCCTTCCCTAGAGGACAAGACACTAGTTAAATCTGCTGTTAGCTGCTGCCTGTCGGCTCTGATTATAGTGACAGAGTGGTGTCCATGGTAACTGGCTAAGCTGGCTTGCTCCGGTGCAGTTGTTCAAGAATATAGAAGGAGAGACCAAAAGAGGCTGAACTGGTTGTCATCTCAGTTTCTAAATGAAAAAATTCCACACTGCGCTTTGATTGGGTGGTGAATCCAGACAAAATCTGGATTTCCTAAGCAGGAGGGACTGAGTTCATTCCCAAGGCCACTGAGTCTCTGATGAATCTGACCAGTAGAGATGATAGTTGGCTAGGGCACTAGTGGGTGAGATGGTAGAAGAGGCAGAACACCAAATGAAATGATAGACAGAAACCCTGCCACTCCCTTGAATCTTCTGTGGCTCCCTACTGCCTGCTGCAAAGTCTTTTGTGGGACTAGAGTTAAGCACTGAGGTCCTCTCAAAAACGAAGGTGGCCATGGTCACTATCTTCTCTCTCGTGTTTGTGTCTCTGGACATGGGTCCTCTTCTCTCTGTAGAGCAGGGCCCTCTGCTTTCCCCACTACTTCTGCTTGCAGCTGACACTGGCTCCAGCCCTGACTCTGTAAGAGTTTACAGTCCCAGCACTCACTACCTGCTTATCATCGTCTCTGTGCCTCTTCATTCAGAATTTTGAAAAAGAGAATCCATTTGGTTGTTCTCGTTCAAGGGCTTAGATGGCTCTGGGTTGCTTATCTACCCTGACCAGTTGGCAGTGATAGAGTAGCTTGTTTTTGCCATGATCATGAAGGGATTTAGCAAGGACTGTGTGTGGGGACAATTCACAGAGAAGGGGACATACACCACCTGAAATTCCACAAATTAGAGATGCTTTTGTCCTTACCCACTCCAGTATTCTTGCCTGGAGAATCCCATGGACAGAGGAGCCTGGTGGACTACAGTCCACGGGGTCGCAAAGAGTCGGACGCGACTCAGCGACTTCACTTTCACCTTTCACCTTGTCCTTACAAGTAAACACATTCAGCAGAATGTATTGGTTTTCTAGGGCTGCCATAACAAAACACTAGACTGGGTGCCTTAATTCTAGTTGTTGTTGTTCAGTTGCTTGGTCCTGTCTGACTCTCTGCTTCCCTGCCCTTCACCATCTCCCGGAGTTTGCTCAGATTCATGTCCATTGAGTCGGTGATGCCATCCAACTATTTCATCCTCTGTCTGATTTCATTCTAGAGGCAAGTCTTAAATCAGGACTGGTCCTAATTTAGGACTATGAGGAAGTCCTAAATCAAGGTGTGCACAGGGCCTGAGCATTCTAGGAGGATTCTTCCTTGCCTCCTCCTAGCTTTTGGTGGTTGCTAGGTTGCTAGGTGGTTTGTGAGTACATCAATCTCTGCCTCTTCATGGCATTCTCTCCCTGTGTCTCTCTGTGTGTCCAAACATCCCTCTTCTTATAAAGACACTGACTTAGGTTTTACCCTGATTCTGTATGAGCTCATCTTAACTTGATTGTATCTACAAAGACCCCATTTCCAAATAAGGTCACATTCATAAGTGCCAGGAGTTCAGACTTCAACATACCTGATAGGGGGACACATTCAACCCACAACAGAGGGAAAATAAAGAGAATTCATCTAATCCCCATGCCTCTGTCTGAGAAAACAGCAGTCTGGGTTTGGGACCAGGCAAACATAAGCTGGAGGAAATGCTGAGATCGGGGGAACTTCTTGGAGGGAGAGGCCAGGTAGGTGGGATGATAAGCGACTTTGGACAACCTGGAGGCAGTGAAGGGAAATGGGTTCCTGGGTGGCGGGGAAACAAATGCATCAGGAAATGGGAGAAGATAAGATTTACTTGTTTTAAAAAGTAGTCCAGAACTGAAAGTCACAGAAATCTGGAGCCAACTCCCCTAACACCTGGGACGACATCTCTTAAGTAACAGGCACTCGGGGATTTCAGTGAGAGAGGAGGTGGGGGAAGGGAGGAGCAAGAGGGGAATGGTCCTGCAAAGTCTCCCAGCACCCCCACCCCGAGGCTGAAGGGACTGTCGCTGCCCGCACCCCACAGCTTTACAGCTGCCCGTGTCTCCAGCCTGTGACTCTCTGAGCGAAGGGGGCCGCGTTCTTTCTGTTCCCTGCTACGACCCCGGAGCCAGCACAGAACATAGCACACGCGGGCGCGCAGTTCCACTGGATGCTTCCACGCAGGGGAGGGAGGAGAGACTGTCAGGAGCCCCAGCCTAAGGCTTGGGCCGACAAGGCTGAGCAGGAACCGAGGAGTAAAGGTGAGACTTCGGAGGTTAACCCGGGGCATCACGGTTCCTAACTTCAGCTAGTGACAGGACTCTGTCCACGTTCCACGGGTGCCCTGCATCCCTCTGGACGGGTTTAGGAGCGCAGCATCCCAGGTCGGGTCGCCTTTGCTGTGGAGAACACTGGTGAAGCCCGTGGCACGGGCCCTGACAGCTATCAGAGGCCACGGAGGCTGCACCTAACCCAACCAGGAACTGCCCACGGGACTGGGATACGCCCAGGGTGGGGCACGTTCAGAGAGAATCAAGACCTGTGACTCAATCCAGGGCACTAGAGGCCAGGCCTCCAGCTGTGATCAGCCCCACAGAGGGTCTGAGGCGAGAGCCCCATCTCTCCCTGTTTCAGTTTCCTCCTCCAGCAGCACTCGCGCTGGGCGGCCTTGAAGGGGACATGTGGGCCAGTGTGAGGAGCTGGGTGGAGAGTCAAGAGGTACAGCCTTCAAGCCTTTACTCAGCCAATTACTAGCTGAAGTGCCTCTGACGAGACAGGGAAGCTCTGTAGCTTTTAGTCTGCCAGTGTGTGCTAAGTCACTTGAGTCGTGTCTGACTCTTTGCCACCGTATGGACCGTAGCCTGCCAGGCTCCTCTGTCCATGGGATTCTCCAGGCAAGAATACTGGAGTGGGTTGCCATGCCATCCTCCAGCAGATCTTCCCAGCCCAGGAATCAAACCCATGTCTTGCACGTCTCCTTCGTTGGCAGGTGGGCTTTTGACCACAAGCATCACCTGTGCTGGCAGGCAGGGGTTTCACCAGCTATACCTCCACGGGGCTTCTCAGAGCCATACTGAGAAAGGAATCTCCCCCCACCCCCCACCCAGGACTTTGCAGCTACTAAAATAAATTACTCAGTCTCAAAAACAGGAAACCCACCTGTTTCGTTTATGGGATTAAACACTGCACTTGCTTAGGATAGAGTTTGGTGGTGCTGGATAGTAATGAAAGTGTGTGATGTGATACATTAGCTCATGTAGGACTCCTCCAGGCTTTCTGTAAATAAAGACAACAGTGATTTGAGGTTATTTTAGGCCAGAGAAGATTCGGCTTAACTAAAGGGCTGCTGAAATCCTGCTCAGTCCAGTCTGTTCTGGCCCCAAGGCAACTTGAAACTGGTTTCCCTGGGCTAACTCAGGTGGGGCCTAAGAAACCAGATCAACACACTCTAAACACAGCTTTTTCTGGCCCAGCCAAGGGTAAAGCAGCCTGTTTCCTAATCCCACTCAATAAATACCAGTTATAGGTTAACTTGATTCAGCACATGCCTAAAGGAGGCTGAAGATGAGGCCCACGCTGGGCTTTGACAAGGCAGCGGTGTGTGTCCCAGGAAGCAGTGTGGTCACTAAGAAAGGGCAGAGGACAAGGAGCAAGGTGTTTACTGCACAAGAGCTCAATGCCTCAGGCTCCTCTGAAAGGGGATGGGGGTGGGATGGGATTAAATACCGTCAGCCCAGTGAAGCACCCAGAACCCATCCAGGATGTCCAGCCTGGGGGAAATCTTCCCTGAGGCTCTTTTGACAGTGATTTTCCTGATAGCTCCATGTCTTCTGCATCTTCCTGTAGCAGGTGTTTTCTCCTGAGTGTGACATGAGTAGAATATTAAAAAAAAAAAAAAGTGGCTCAGTGACTCACAATTTATTATTTGCACTGCAATTATCTTTGACAGTCATCTTCTGAATTCTCAGATATTAACATTCCAAACCTCTTCCAAGTCACATTTCATAACCTCCCCAACATATATCCATTCATGAATAGGATTCCATTATTAAGAACTTCATTTCTCACAATGGATTTTTTTTTTTCCAATTTAGGCTCCACAGGCTATGTGCTGAGATAACATGATTTATTGCCTCCAGTTTGCTGACCTTGGATATTCAGCCTGCCTGTGTGCAAATTTCATGGCAGGCCAAATATTTGCTTCTTTACCAGACTCTTCCTGAAGGAGGAAAATCCCTAACACCTTCAAAACAATCAAAAAACAAAACCCTTAAAATACAGAGGCAAACCTTTTCCTTAGAATAAAAGGCTCACACTTGTTCACAAAGCTATTATCCCGACCATGGCTATTGAAGATAAATGTCAGACAAATAATTGTTCCGGCAGAAAATGGAGCAGACTGATTAATTTTTAATTAGTATCCATGTAAACATTGTTATACAGTAAACATCTAAGCATGATCTTTATAGACATTAGATTCTGCTTTAAAGGTATCTACTCATAGTGGAGATCTCTTCTATTGATAATGAGATTTATATGGAAATATATATTATTTGCTGCACAATACATGTGCACTTTATTTTCCAGAGCTCAGAAAAATTGCAAAGAGAGGGAAAACTATACTGCTTTGAGTATACAAAGTTCATAGCAGCATTATTTACAAAAGGCAAAATATGGAGGGGCCTAAGTGCTCATGAGTGGATTAGTAAAGAAAATGTAGGGTACACCCACACACAATCGAATATTACTCAGTGGCAAGAAAAAGAATGAAATTTTACCATTTGCAACATAGATAGACCTGGAAGATATTATGCTTAGTGAAATAAGTCAAAGGCAAATATGGTATGATATCACTTACATGGAATCTAAAAACTGAAACTAGTGAATATAACAAAAAGAAATAGACCTGCAGATATAGAAAACAAACCAGTGGTCACCAGCGGGGAGAGAGTGGGGAGGAGCAGGAGAGGGGTAGGGAATTAAGAGGTACAAACTCCCATGTTTGTAAGTTGCAGGGGTATATTACACATCACAGGGAATATAGCCAATGTTTTATTATGATTATAAATAGAGTATAACCTTTAAATATGGTGACTCACTGTTGCATACCTGAAACATATAGTATTGCATATCAACTATACCTCAATAAAAATATATAACTGAGTATATCCATTTTCTGTGGCTGCTGTAACAATGTGCCACAAAATTGGTGGGTTTGAAAAACAGAAATAGATGCTCTCACAGTTCTGGAGGCCAGAAATCTGAGGTCAGCACCACTGGGCCAAAATCAAGGTGTTGGCAGGGCTGGACATCCTCTAAAGGCCCTAAGGAAGAATCCATTCTTTGTCACTTCCAGCTTCTCATCAGCAATCCCTGGCTTGTGGAAACATCTAAAACTCTCTTTGCCTTATCTATGCCTTCTCTTCTGTGAAATCTCTTTCTGACTCCCTCTTATGAATATACACGATTGCATTTAGGGCCCACTTGGATAATCCAGAATACTTTCTCTACCTCAAGATCCTTAATCATATCCACAAAGGACCCCCAGCACACACTTTTTCTTTTTCTTTTTCTGCCATATAAGGTAACACAGATTCCAGGGATTAGGACATGGATATCTTTTGGAAGACCATTTTTAGTCTACCACATTGAGCATTTATTTACTCCGTACCATTTCCTACTTGTATCTATATACCTGAACCTCCTCCCACAAGCCCTCTTTGAGGAACATGAGGTGGGAAAAACCCCAGTTGGGAATTAGGAAATCTAAGACCTTTTACTCACCAGCATAGGTGCCTGCCTCCTTATCTGTGTCCAGGGCAGACATTGCTAATGAGAGACTCAATTCCTAGGCAAGTTGATAAGAAGTCCGGGGTCCCAGAAGAGGAGAAAGGGGTCTGGGGCAATCAAGGAGGAGATAGGGGTCTGGAGTTCTCAAGGAGAAGCAAAGGACAAACACCTTTTTTTTTTTTTTTCTGTACATTCCTTAGTCTTAGACTCATAAAACGTTTTTTCCTTTAAGCCTAGAACTAAGGATTACACAACAAACTCAGTTTAAACTCTGTACTAAGGGTTATATAACAACAATGTATCCTGCTTAAGGATAGTTTCTCCTTCCTGAAACTTTCTGGCTAATCCTGTTATCTTAAAATGTAAATTATGGGAGTGGGTCTAGTAAGATCTTTACAACCTTGAGACATTCTTTTGATTTATTGTAATAACTAATTAAAAGAGTATATAACTCCCTTGCTAACCCTAGGTGGGCAATCTCCGTCAGAAGCTTTCTCTGTCTCTTTTTATACTTTAATAAAACTCTGCTATACAAAAGCTCTTGAGTGATCAAGCCTGGTCCCTAGTCCCGAAGTTAAAGCTTCTTCTTCAGAGATCAGGAATCCGACAGGGCTCACCGTAAGCTATCACTAATTGATCACAGCATTAGTTTTCAGTGAACCCCTAGATCTCCCCTCAGAACCCTCAATGCAGCGGTCCAGGAAGTCAATGTGAATTGAAGCCTACTTGTCATCCCTATGTTGAGTCCTCAATTTCCTCTTCTGTGAAATGGGAATACTTTCTGCACATCTTCCTCTTGAGGACAGTGTAAGGATTAAATGACATAATGGATGGGAAAGCACTAATGAACAGTTAACACAGGTGACTAAAGAAGATATATTCTCAACAGGAACTCATGGGAAGACTGCTCAAGGGATCCCTGCCTAAAAGCTACGCAGAGGGCTCCTAAAGCGAGGAGATGGTGAAGCTTAAGCTCAGGGTAATGAGCATAGGTCTGCAACATAGATTGTTCTTCTCTTTATTTCATCCAGCAACGTAACAAGCAAACATACCCTTCCCGTTAGCAAGGATTAGTAACTTTAAAAATAACATCATGAAGCATGTAAAGTTTGCTCTACTGTTTGCTTGGCTCTCAAGAGCCATCTGGTACATTTCAGTCTGAAGTCAGGACTATATGCTCACCAGGTATGCAGGCACCACCGACTCTGTTCCAATTATATCAACCCTTCAAGGACTAATGAAAATGCATCCCTCTAGGAAGTCTTCCCTGATATAACAGGAAGTGCTCCTTGCCAACTCCATCTGCAACTCTGTCACGCTGTATTTGCATTTCAAGCTTCCCGTAGACAGGGACAGGGACAACTCATCCTTGTCTCCACAGATGCGTCTTAGGTTCTGCCAAAAAGCCGTTGAGTGAATATTTTAAATCCCTCTGCAAGATTTCAAAGTATCTCCTGTTTTTTCCCACTTTAGGAAACAGAAGACCACCCCTCAATATTTCAGTGACCTCTCTGAGTAACAGCTCCATCCAGGTTGCCTTTACTGGGATCTGGCTTTAGGCTTGGCTCTGCTACAGACCAGCTGTGTGATTCTGACATGCTCTGAGACCCAACTTGCTCCCCTATAAAATGGGAAGAGAGTTGAACACTGTCCTCCCCGCCTCTCCTGGTTGTTGGCAATGACTAACAACACAGGCTTGGTTACCATATAAATGGGTTTAGATCTCAGCTCATTTACAGTCTAACTGTGTGATTGTGGTAAAGCTGCTAAATTTGCTGAGATGGTTTTCTCACCTGTAAAATGGGAATGCCTACCTTCTGGGACTATCGGTCGGGATAATACATGTACAATTGTTAGCACAATGCCTGGCATCTAATATGTGCTCACAACCTGTCAGTGGGAGTTGTTATTGTCAAGGAACTGCTTTAGTTGAAGGAAATGGGATTGTCCAATGAGGTGCACTAGGCAGGACAGAGACATGAGACCAGATGGGGAGTCCAAGAGCAGGCAGGTTCAGGAAGGGCGACCTTGCAGTCCGAGGTTCAAGATTAGGCAGGTTGTGTTGAAATAAACCTAATGGTAAGCATCGACACACAGGATGAAATTGTCCTAAGCCTTTGTATCCCTCTTCCTGTTCCTCTCACTCCCACTTCAGTCTCCAGCTGTTTCTGGACCCAGCTTCACAGGAATCAGGAATATGGGCAATGTGATTATCAAATTCAAGGCGAAGACCCTCACCATGATAGCAAGCAAGGGCTTGTTCTTAGAAGCTAAACAAAACCCAGGTTGTAAGCACAGAAATCTAAGATCATTTCCTTCCTTGCACTAAGGCAGCAATTCCCTGGTGAGAGTGAGACTGCGACCTGTCCAGCCGTATATAAGGCAAGGCAGACTGAGATAAATGCTCTAATCGAAGATAATGCTATTGTATAGGTGAAGAAACTGAGGTTCAGAGAGGTTAAATGACTTGCCTAAAGGGTCTCACAACCTGTAAGTGACAGAGGTATCCATCAGAACCAGGTCCTTGGAGGGGTGGGGGAGTCTCATCCTTGGCGCTCTCTGCTACATGATCCTGTCCTGAGATTGCATGAAAGGAAGCGGTCGTCCCACACACCACTTCCTCCCCTCCTTGAGTATTTTCTGTCTCTGATGGATTCACCATTTTGGTACCACTGTTCAGCCCACTGGGCATCTCTTTGGGGAAGCCTCATTTCACATCAGTCAAACCTTTCCTCCTGAGAGTCCTCATTGCTCACTGAGAGGCTGGGTGAAGAAGGGAGCAGCAATGGGGCCAACAGGAAAACCTGGGGTGATATTACTGGAGGTGTGTACATTGGTATACATTTTCTGGTGTGTTGGTAGCAATGTGTATCAAAATCTTAATAATATGGATATGCTTTGATACAGCACTTTCACTCCTAGAAATTTATCCTGAGGGAATAATCAAACAAGCATATAAAAATACAAACTAGTGCAAAAGAAAAAGGAAAAAGAAAACAAAGTCTAAAAGGTCTTAGTAAGGGATTGGGTAAAGATGCATATTCATACAATGGAGTACTATGCAATCACCCAAAGTGGTAATGTCAGACTATATTTATTACCATCTAAATAAACAACATGGTGAACAACAACAAAAAAAAGGCCATATGGACAGTATTATTTCAAATTTTCTCAACATATTATATTAATGTGTATGGTGTGTTTGTGTGTATTTCCTCACAGTGTCAACTCTCCTAATTGATATCCAACCATCTAGCTGACTCATCAGTTGAGTCAATACACCCCTTCTACCTGGAAAATCTCCAGGACTGATGCTCAGGCCCAATGAAGGTTCTGGATGGAAGGCTGTGTGCCTTTGTGCCCACCCACTTGTGTTCCTACCAGACAGCTCATGCATTCAGCAGGAGTGTTTTATAGTTCTCTAGCCTCTTTATTCCAATTTACTTGTTAGTCTATTAATAGTTAAATGTTACATAAGTCGGAAAAATGAGTGAACACAGAGAAATATATTTTAAAATTTAAGTTGAGAGCTTTGAAGAACGCAAGTGTTATTGTAGTGAGGTAGCTATAATGGGGAGGGGGATAATGGTCAAGGTTCAAGAGTCTGCTCTCAGAATGCTTCCAAATATTTTAAAATTTTCTTTCTTCTCCAAAGAAGCCAAAACAAGAATTAGGAAATAAAATATTCTGGTGTCTTATGAAAGACAAAGGCGAACTCCCTTTAGCAGAGTAACAGTAATGTAAAAAGCTATACTAAAACATTGATATATTTTAAGTGAAATAGAAAAGTTAAAGAATATACATCATATGTTATTGTTATTTTTAAAATTTTTTTATTGAAGGATATCTGCTTTATACAATTGTGTTGTTTTCTGTCAAACCTCAGCATGAGTCAGCCACAGGTATACATATATCCCCTCCCTTTTGAACCTCCCTCCCACCTCCCTCCCATTCCACCCCTCTAGGTTGATGCAGAGCCCCTGCTTGAGTTTCCTGAGCCATACAGCAAATTCCCATTGGCTATCTATTTTACACATGGCAATGTAAGTTTCCATGTGACTCTTTCCATACATCTCATCCTCTTCTCCCCTCTCCCCATGTCCTAAGTCTATTCTCTAGATCTGTTTCTCCATTGCTGCCCTGTAAATGAATTCTTCAGTACCATTTTTCTAGATTCTGTATATGTGCATTAGAATGTGATATTTATCTCTTTCTGACTCACTACACTCTGTGTAATAGGTTCTAGGTTCACCCACCTCATCAGAACTGACTCAAATGGGCTCCTTTTTATGGCTAATATTCCATTGTGTATATGTATGACAGCTACTTTATCCATTCATCTGTCCATGGACATCTAGGTTGCTTCCATGTTCTAGCTACTGTAAATAGTGCTGCAACAAACAATGGGATACACATGTCTTTTTCAATTTTTGTTTCTTCAGAGTATATGCCTAGGAGTGGGATTGCTGCGTCATATGGTGGTTTTATTCCTAGTTTTTTAAGGAATCTCCATACCGTCTTCCAGAGTGGCTGTATCAATTTACATTCCCGCCAACAGTGCAAGAGTGTTCCCTTTTCTCCACACCCTCTCCAGCATTTATTGTTTGTAGACTTTCTGATGATGGCCATTCTGACTGGTGTGAGGTGATATCTCATTGTGGTTTTAATTTCCATTTCTTTAATAATGAGCGATGTTGAGCATCTATTCGTGTGTTTGTTAGCCATCTGTATGTCTTCTCTGGAACAAGGTCTGTTTAGGTCTTTCCCCCACTTTCTGATTGGGTTGTTTGTTTTTCTGGCATTGAGTTGTATGAACTGCTTGTATATTTTGGAACTTAATCCTTTGTCAGTTTTTTTCATTTGTTATTATTTCCTCCCATTCTGAGGGCTATCTTTTCAGCTTGCTTACAGTTTCCTTTGCTGTCCAAAAGCTTTTAATTTTAATCAGGTCCTACTTGTTTACTTTTGTTTTTATTTCCGTTACTCTAGGAGGTGGGTCATAGGGGATCTTGCTTTGATTTATGTCACTGAGTGTTCTGCCTAGGTTCTCCTCTAAGAGTTTTATAGTTTCTGGTCTTACATCTAGGTCTTTACCATTTTGAGTTTGTCTTTGTGTATGGTGTTAGGAAGAGTTCTAATTTCATTCTTTCACACGTTGCTGTCCAGTTTTCCCAGCAACATTTACTAAAGAGGCTGTCTTTGCCCCATGGTATATTCTTGCCTCCTTTGTCAAAAATAAGGTACCCATAGGTGCATGGGTTTGTTTCTGGGCTTTCTATCTTGTTCCATTGATCTATATTTCTGTTTTTGTGCCATTGCCATACTGTCTTGATGACTGTAGCTTTGTAGTATAATCTGAAGCCAGGAAGGTTAATTCCTCCAGCTCCATTCTTCTTTCTCAAGACTTCTTTGGCTATTCGGGATCTTTTATGTTTCCATATGAACTGTGAAATTTTTGTTCTAGTTCTGTGAAAAATGCTATTGGTAATTTGAATTTGTAGGTTGCATTTGGTATTATAGTCATTTTCACAATATTTATTCTTCCTACCCCAGGAACATGGAATATCTCTCCATCTGTTTATGTCATCTTTGATTTCTTTTATCAGGGTCTTATAATCTTTTGTGTACAGTTCTTTTGTCTCCTTAGGTAAGTTTATTCCTAGATATTTAATTCTTATTGTTGCAATGGTGAATGGGATTGACTCCTTAATTTCTCTTTCCGATATTTCATTGTTAGTATATAAAAATGCAAGTGATTTGGAACCAGTCTATTGTTCCATGTCCAGTTCTAATTGCTGCTTCCTGACGGGTATACAGATGTCTCAAGAGGAAGGTCAGGCGGTCTGATATTCCCATCGCTTGAAGAATTTTCCACTGTTTGCTGTGATCTACACAGTCAGGGATTTGGAGTAGTCAATAAAGCAGAAATAGATGTTTTTCTGGAACTCTCTTGCTTTTCTGATGATCCAGCAGATGTTGGCAATTTGATCTCTGGTTCCTCTGCCTTTTCTAAATCCAGCTTTAACATCTGGAAGTTCACAGTTCACATACTGTTGAAGGCTGGCTTGGAGAATTTTGAGCATTCCTTTACTAGCATGTGAGATGAGTGCAATTGTGCAGTAGTTTGAGCATTTTTTGGCATTGCCTTTCTTTGGGACTGGACTGAAAACTGACCTTTTCCAGTCCTGTGGCCCCTGCTGAGTTTTCCAAATTTGCTGGCACATTGAGTTCGACACTTTCACAGCATCATCTTTCAGGATTTGAAACAGCTCAGCTGGAATTCCAAGACTTTTGGCCTGTGGTAGCTCTGCCACAGTGAGAGCTGAGCATGAAGGTGGTGCAGCTGCTTGGGTTGCAGGGACCCTGGGGGCACCAAGTGTCCAGGGACTGCTTCCGCTGCAGGAGCTATGACCCTATCAGAGTCTTTTTTCAACCCTCTTGTAGCTGGCAATCAGAAAGCCATTTTGGCCAGTCTTTGTGGCTCCACCCATTCAGGCACTTAGAGGGTTCCCTTGCCTAGGGTCCTTCTCTGTTGCTCAGTGGGTCAGGCAGATGGAGGGGCCTCCATGGCTGGGGTTCTACTCTGTAATTCAGTGCATCAGGCACTTAAAGGGGCACCCTGGGTGGGGTCCTGCTCTGTAATTAAGGCATCAGACATTCGATGGGCCAGCCTCCCTGTTGTTCAGCTGCCAGTGCTGGCATGTAGGGGGAGAGAGGCTATGGTGATGGCCCCACCCCCTATGCATGACTCATCAGTATCGCCTTGCTTCCATGGCTGCCCCGCTTTCCACCACAGGCATTTCTCATGACAGTCTCCTCCCTCACACCACCTCAATCCATCTCTCCACAGTCAACAGCAGTCCTCCCCATGGGATTGCTCCACAATCCCTAAACTCCAGCTCCCAGCCACTGCGCCTTCCACGGGACTTGCATCCCTGTCCAGGGTATGTATGGCAGCAGCAAAGACTATCTGATTCTCATTCCATTTAGGCTGCCACAGATCAGCTGTTTCACTCTCAGCCTTCAACGGTTCTCCTCCGACTCAGACAATAGCCCCGATGTGGGGACTGGGCCCCTGCTTCAGTTCCCCCACCTGCCAAGGGCAGATCCAGTCTTACTAATGCTCCTATTTTTCCCCTAGTTCCTTCCTCCTACCGAGTTTTGCCTGGGTCTGTATATTCTTTTCCACTGGTCAGGTACTCTGTTCTGCTCTCAGCTGGTATTCTGCACCCACTTCTGTGTCTAAAGGTGTATTCCTAATGTATCCATAGAGAGAGATACACTCCACGTCCACCAACTCCTTCGCCATCTTGTTCTTCCTGTTATTGTAATCATTTCTTATTTCAAGTCTCTTTTCCTTAACTCACTAAGCACAGTCCCAATACTATCAGATAAAATGCCTTCTGCTACGGAGGTCTAAGAAAAGGAAAGATATAGGGATAATATCAGGTAAGGTATAGGCGAGATTGCCTGTGTGCTCAGTCATGTCCAATACTTTGCAACACTATGGACTGTAGCTCACAAGGCTCCTCTGTGCATGGAATTTTCCAGGCAAGAATACTGGAGTGGGTTGCCATTTCCTCCTCCAACAGTGAAATTATGGTTGATTTTTATCTCTTCTTTGTGCCTTTCTACACTTTTAAAAATAAGAATGTTTATTGCATTATAATCAGGAAATACCACAAAGCTATCACCATCTCGGGAAAGGAAAACGGAAAGAGAAACTTCAGGATGAAGGAAACAACGTGCTGATGCTGGCAGGTGGCCCTGGAGACCCTTTCTGTCTCCCCTGATGACTGGAACTGTTTGAATTATTTTGTTATAAATCCTAATGGTGTTAACGAGTTTACAACCTTGGTTTCGCCCCACCCTGAGTGTCAAGTTGACATCAGCACTCAAACATCTCAACACACTTAATTATCAGGGAAAGGGGGTTCAAGGCTCAGGCAGGCAGGTCTCAGGAGGAGAAGTGGACCTTCCCAGATGATGCAAGTTGAGGGCTCCATGAATAAGCCAGATCAGGATGCAAATAGAGGGGAGCAGTTCTGAGTACCTTGCATTACTCTCATTCATATAGGTTACAGCAAGTTGCTAAAGGTCACACACTAGCAGATACAGACTTGCATTAAGATGGGCAACATCCTTGCATTAAAAAAACACAATCTTTATTTTTTAAATAAATACATTGTTTTCATAGAAACTGTAAAATAATTATTCATTCTTGACTTACAGAACTATTTGTTGAAAACCAACTTCCAACTACAATAACAATTCTAAAATTATAATAAAGTGGTTCAAAGTCCTGCATAAAAAAAATGGAAACAAAAATCTTATTCCAACATCTTTCCACAATACACTCTGTTTCAGTGCTAGAAAGGCTGGGACAGTTGGTCAGAGAAAAGGCAAATCTGACAGTGTTGAAGTCCTGCTTTTGGCAATAGCATTATTAATTGTGCCAGGATGTTCTGGGGAGATTCAGTTTAACATCAGTTCAAAGGGCAAAGACTTAGGGCTCTTTATGGAATGATTGTCAAGGGAGGCGGTCATGTATGAAAGCATAGGGAACTTCCTGTGGTCCAGTGGATAAGAATCCCTTATCACAGTTTTGATCCCTGGTCTGGGAAGATTTCACACATCGGAGGACAGCTAAGTTCATGTACTGCAACTACTGAGCCTAAACTCGAGGGTCCTTGCTCCTCAACAAGAGACGCCATCCCAAAGAGAAGCGTGCACATCACAGCTAGAGAGTAGCTGCCTCTTGCTGCAGCTGGAGAAAAGCCTGTGTGCAGCATTGGAGGCCCAGTGCAGCCTCTGTACAAGGGATTTCTCAGGGCATGGGCATTGCCATGCCCGCCTCCAGGGCAAATAAATAAGTAAAATAAAAACAAAGACTTTCTTAAAAAAAAAAAAAGGAAGGAAAGCAAATGGGAGCCACTGTACTCAGTCTAGCTGGGACTGGTACAGGGTGCCTGGGCTTAAGGAACAGAGTCAGGCTGGAGCTCAGGCATGTGCGATGGAGCAGGGATGAGGAAGAGTCTGTCTTCCCTTCCAGTCTGCCATCAGGAGCAAGGGCAGGCATCTCTCAGTGTGGAATTAGAGCCCCGAGAATTAACTTCACTCTAATGCTTCGTGATGGGATTTGGGGTCAGCCAGACCTGAAGCACATGCTGGCTCCACCATCTACAAGTTCTCAAACACAGATATTTTAAAAGCAGATTCAAAAATAGAGGGTATGGATTTTAGCATTCAGCACAAGGAGGGCACTTGTGCTAAATCCAATCAATAGTTCCCTCATTTTACATAATTGATATGTCCCAGCAAGGTGATATGTACAGCAAGGGCTGGGTTAAATGCATGAAGGGCACATTTCTTCCTTTCTCTCTCTTCTGTCTCGCTCACACATTTACACACATAAAGTCAGTGTAAACCACAAGACTCAAATGGAAGAAGCATCACTTTTTACATTTTTCTAAGTTGACACAAATCCTGCTTGGCTTCCATCTGCCTGGTTGGCAAGGCCAGGAGATAGAGTCTTGATCATTTTGAGGGCTGCTCCCCGTTCGGCTGTGATGGTACATCAATTTGGATCTTGCATGGTCCAGGAACTCAGAGGAGAGATACAGATCCTCAGGGAGCCCGCAGATGCTGATGGCCAGGCCAGCACATGTGTGATCCATTTTAAGGAAGCGACTCCACTGGTGGCCCCCACGCCACCCCAGGCATGCCTTGGGCCTTCACATGGCTCCAAAGGCATAGTGCTTTGCACTTAGTCCCCAGGCAGCCCCACAGCCCTACTGCCCCTTTGGAAACCCTGCTACCTCCAGGAGAGTGGGCAGAAGTGGGTACAGGGGCTTTGCAATACCATCTTGGGGCTGAAATGGAGAGGCCAATCCTCCTATAACCATCCGGGTCAAGGGAGCCCAGAAAATAACTGGACACCCAAGTGAACTTACTGAGAGGAGAGTTTCCTTTTTCATTTCCTTTCTTCTCTGTGTTTTTTTGAGTTCATAATTTTAAAAAGGATGACACATTGACTAATCTCCCATAAACTCAATGTCTTTTAAATAAAGAAACCCTGTGGTAAATCCTTTAATAGGGTAAAAAACACCTTCTAGAGATTTGATGAAAAATCTCCTCCCAATATAACTGCTTTGCAGATAGTTTTTTTTTTTTTAAGTGACAAAAGCAATAGCATAAATATATTATAGCCACATGGTACTTAAAAATTCTAGAGGCAGCCTTGGTTTTTAATCCAATGCCATCTATTACCATTGTGCGACCTTGGGCAACTTATTTAATCTTTCTCAGCTAGACTGTAATTATCAGAAAGGCAGTTTACTTTAATTTTCAGGCATAGCATGTGGTATACAGAAGGCATCCAATAAATATATTGAATGAATGGACAAATTAAGGGTACCTCAGTTCAGTTGCTAAGTCATGTCCAACTCTTGGTGATCCTATGGGCTGCAGCCGCCAGATTCCCTGTCCATCACCAGCTACTGGAGCCTACTCAAATTCATGTCCATAGCGTCAGTGATGCCATCCAACTATCTCATCCTCTGTCGTCCCCTTCTCCTCCCACCTTCAATCTTTCCCAGCATCAAGGTCTTTTCCAATGAGTCAGTTCTTTGCATCAGGTGGGCAAAGTATTGGAGTCTCAGATTCAGCATCAATCCTTTCAATGAATATTCAGGACTGATTGCCTTTAGGATGGACTTGTTGGATCTCCTTTGCAGTCCAAAGGACTCTCAAGAGTCCCTTTGTTTTGTTTAGAGATTGTTAATTGATATTCATGAAATGGTCTGTTTTTAGCCCTGCCACAGGTATGGAGAGGACCTCAGTTACCTTGACAGCCCTGTTTCTATCAAACACCTTTGGTGTTTCTGATCACTAGGGAATGCTTTTGGAGCTTAGCCACCATCTCAATTGGAGCTGAGTCAGAAGGTTGATCTCCTTGCAGTGCAAGAGACTCACAAGAGTCTCCTCCAACACCACAGTTCAATAGCATCAATTCTTTGGTGCTCAACTTTCTTTAGCTGACAACTCTCACATCCATACATGCCTACTGGAAAAGCCGTAGCTTTGACTAGATGGACCTTTGTTGACAAAGTAATGTCTCTGCTTTTTAATATGCTGTCTAGGTTAGTCATAGCTTTTCTTTCAAGGAGCAAGTGTCTTTTAATTTCATGGCTGCAGTCATTATTTGCAGTTGTTTTGGAGCTCAAAAAAATAAAATCTGGCACTGTTTCCTCTGTTTTCCCATCTATTTGCCATGAAGTGATGGGACCAGATGCTATGATCTTAGTTTTCTGAATGTTGAGTTTTAAGTCAGCTTTTTCACTCTCCTCTTTCACTTTCATCAAGAGGCTCTTTAGTTCTTCGCTTTCTGCCATAGGGTGGTGTCATCTGAATATCTGAAGTTACTGATATTCCTCCCGGCAATCTTGATTCCAGCTTGTGCTTTATCCAGCCTGGCATTTTGCATGATGTATTCTGCATGTAAGTTAAATAAGCAGGATGACGACAATATATAGCCTTGATGTACTCCTTTCCGATTTGGAACCAGTCTGTTTTTCCATGTCCAGTTCTAAGTGTTGCTTCTTGACCTGCATACAGATTTCTCAGGAGGCAGGTCAGGTGATCTGGTATTCCCATCTCTTTCAGAGCTTTCCACAGTTTGTGTTATCCACACAGTCAAAGGCTTTGGCATAGTCAATAAAGGAAAAGTAGATGTTTTTCTGGAATGCTCTTGCTTTTTCAATGATCCAGCAGATGTTGGCAATTTGATCTCTGGTTCCTCTGCCTTTTCTAAAACCAGCTTGAACATCTGGAAGTTCACGGTTCAGGTACTGCTGAAGCCTGGCTTGGAGAATTTTGAGCATTCCTTTACTAGCGTGTGAGATGAGTGCAATTGTGCGGTAGTTTGAGCATTCTTTGGCATTGACTTCCTTTGGAATTGGGATGAAAACTGACTTTTTCCAGTCCTGTGGCCATTGCTGAGTTTTCCAGCTTTGCTGGCATATTGAGTGCAGCACTTTCACAGAATCATCTTTTAGGATTTGAAATAGCTCAACTGGAATTCCATCACCTCCACTAGCTTTGTTCATAGTGAGGTTTTCTAAGGCCCACTTGACTTCGAATTCCAGGAAGTCTGATCATCCTGGAAGTGATCACTCATCCTAGGTGAGTGATCACTCCATCGTGATTATCTGGGTCCTGAAGATCTCTTTGTCTAGTTCTTCTGTGTATTTTTTTTTTAATTGGTTTTGCCATACATTGACATGGATCCACCATGGGTGTACATGTGTTCCCCATCCTGAACCCCCCTCCCACCTCCCTCCCAGCCCATCCCTCTGGATCATCCCAGTGTACCAGCCCCGAGCACCTTGTATCGTGCATCAAACCTGGACTGACTGCCAATTCCTTTCACGTATGATAATATACATGTTTCAAAGCTGTTCTCCCAAACCATCCCACCCTCGCCCTCTCCCACAGAGTCCAAAAGACTGTTCTATACATCTGTGTCTCTTTTGCTGTCTCGCATATAGGGTCATCGTTACCATCTTTCTAAATTCCATATATATGTGTTAGTATACTGTATTGGTGTTTTTCTTTCTGGCTCACTTCACTCTGTATAATAGGCTCCAGTTTCATCCACCTCATAGAACTGATTCAAATGTATTCTTTTTAAGGGCTGAGTAATATTCCATTGTGTATATGTACCACAGCTTTCTTATCCATTCATCTGCTGATGGACATCTAGGTTGCTTCCATGTCCTGGCTACTATAAACAGTGCTGTGATGAACATTGAGGTATACGTGTCTCTTTCAATTCTGGTTTCCTTGGTGTGTATGCCCAGCAGTGGGATTGCTGGGTCATATGGCAGTTCTATTTCCAGTTTTTAAAGGAATCTCCACACTCTTCTCCATAGTGGCTGTACTAGTTTGCATTCCCACCAACAGTGTAAGAGGGTTCCCTTTTCTCCACACCTTCTCCAGCATTTATTGCTTGTAGACTTTTGGATACCAGCCATTCTGACTGGTACCTCATTGTGGTTTTGATTTGCATTTCTCTGATAACGAGTAATGTTGAGCATCTTTTCATGTGTTTGTTAGCCATCTGTATGCCTTCTTTGGAGAAATGTCTGTTTACTTCTTTGGCCCATTTCTTGATTGGATCGTTTATTTTTCTGGAATTGAGCTGCAGGAGTTGCTTGTATATTTTTGAGATTAATTCTTTGTCAGTTGCTTCATTTGCTATTATTTTCTCCCATTCTGAAGACTGTCTTTTCACCTTGCTTATAGTTTCCTTTATTGTGCAGAATCTTTTAATTTTAATTAGGTCCATTTGTTTATTTTTCCTTTTATTTCCAATATTCTGGGAGGATCTTGCCATGATTTATGTCAGAGAGTGTTTTGCCTATGTTTCCCTCTAGGAGTTTTATAGTTTTTGGTCTTATGTTTAGATCTTTAATCCATTTTGCGTTTATTTTTGTGTATAGTGTTAGAAAGTGTTCTAGTTTCATTCTTTTACAAGTGGTTGACCAGTTTTCCCAGCACCACTTGTTAAAAAGATTGTCTTTTCTCCATTGTATATTCTTGCCTCCTTTGTCGAAGATAAGGTCTCCATGGGTGCGTGGATTTATCTTTGGGCTTTCTATTTTGTTCCATTGATCTATATTTCTGTCTTTGTGCCAGTACATACTGTCTTAATGACTGTGGCTTTGTAGTAGAGCCTGAAGTCAGGCAGGTTGATTCCTCCAGTTCCATTCTTCTTTCGCAAGATTGCTTTGGGTATTCGAGGTTTTTTGTATTTCCATACAAATTGTGAAATTATTTGTTCTAGTTCTGTGAAAAATACCATTGGTAGCTTGATAGGGATTGCACTGAATCTATAGATTGTTTTGTGTAGTATACTCATTTTCACTCTATTGATTCTTCCGACCCATGAACACAGTATATTTCTCCATCTATTTGTGGCCTCTTTGATTTCTTTCACCAGTGTTTTATAGTTTTTTATATATAGGTCTTTTGTTTCTTTAGGTAGATATATTTGTAAGTATTTTATTCTTTCTTTTGCAATGGTGTTTCCTTAATTTCTCTGTTTTCTCATTGTTAGTGTATAGGAATGCAAGGGATTTCTGTGTGTTGATTTTATATCCTGCAACTTTACTATATTCATTGATTAGCTCTAGTGATTTTCTGGTGGAGTCTTTAAGGTTTTCTATGTAGAGGATCATGTCATCTGCAAACAGTGAGAGTTTTACTTCTTCTTTTCCAATCTGGATTCCTTTTATTTCTTTTTCCGCTCCTATTGCTGTGGCCAAAACTTCCAAAACTATGTTGAACAGTAGTGGTGAGAGTGGGCACCCTTGTCTTGTTCCTGACTTTAGGGGAAATGCTTTCAATTTTTCACCATTGAGGATAATGTTTGCTGTGGGTTTGTCATATATAGCTTTTATTATGTCGAGGTATGTTCCTTCTATTCCTGCTCTCTGAAGGGTTTTTTTTTTTAAATCATAAATGAATGTTGAATTTTGTCAAAGGCTTTCTCTGCATCTATTGAGATAATCATATGGTTTTTATTTTTTAATTTGTTGATGTGGTGTATTACACTGATTGATCTGTGGATATTGAAGAATCCTTGCATCCCTGGGATAAAGCCCACTTGGTCATGATGTATGATTTTTTTAATATGTTGTTGGATTCTGTTTGCTAGAATTTTGTTAAGGATTTTTGCATCTATGTTCATTAGTGATATTAGCCTGTAGTTTTCTTTTTTTGTGGCATCTTTGTCAAGTTTTGTTATTAGGATGATGGTGGCCTCATAGAATGAGTTTGGAAGTTTACTTTCCTCTGCAATTTTCTGGAAGAGTTTGAGTATGATAAGTGTTAGCTCTTCTCTAAATTTTTGTTAGAATTCAGCTGTGATGCCGTCTGGAAGATGTTTGCTGGAAGATTCTGATTACAGTTTCAATTTCCGTGCTTGTGATGGGTCTGTTAAGATTTTCCATTTTTTCCTGGTTCAGTTTTGGAAAGTTGTACTTTTCTAAGAATTTGTCCATTTCTTCCAAGTTGTCCATTTGATTGCCATATAGTTGCTGATAGTAGTCTCTTATGATCCTTTGTATTTCTGTGTTGTCTGTTGTGATCTCTCCATTTTCATTTCTAATTTTATTGATTTGATTTTTCTCCCATTGTTTCTTGACGAGTCTGGCTAATGGTTTGTCAATTTTATTTATCTTCTCAAAGAACCAGCTTTTGGCTTTATTGATTTTTTTTCTATCTTCTGTGTATTCTTGCCACCTCTTCTTAATATCTTCTACTTCTGTTAGGTCCAGACCATTTATGTCCTTTATTGTGCTTATCTTTGCATGAAATGTTCTCCTGGTATCTCTAATTTTCTTCAAGAGATCTCTAGTCTTTCCCATTCTATTGTTTTCCTCTGTTTCTTTGCATTGATCACTGAGGAAGGCTTTCTTATCTCTCCATGCTATTCTTTGGAACTCTGCATTCAAATAGGTATGTCTTTCCTTTTCTCCTTTGCCTTTAACTTCTCTTCTTTTCTCAGCTATTTGTAAGGCCTCCTCAGATAACCATTTTGCCTTTTTGCATTTCTTTTTCTTGGGGATGGTCTTTATTACAGCTTCCTGTCCATAGTTCTTCAGGCACTCTATCAGATCTAATCCTTTGAATCTATTTGTCACTTCCACTGTATAATCATAAGGGATTTGATTTAGGTCATATCTGAATGGTCTAGCAGTTTTCCCTACTTTCTTCAATTTAAGTCTGAATTTGGCAATAAGGAGTTCATGATCTGAGCCACAGTCAGCTCCCGGTATTGTTTTTGCTGACTGTATAGAGCTCCTCCATCTTTGGCTGCAAAGAATAAAATCAATCTGATTTTGGTATTGACCATCTGGTGATGTCCATGTGTAGAGTCGTCTCTTGTGTTGCTGGAAGAGGATGTTAGCTATGACCACTGCGTTCTCTTGGCAAATTCTGTTTTGCCGGCTTCATTTTGTACTCCAAGGCCAAATTTGCCTGTTACTTCAGGTAGCTCTTGACCTCCTACTTTTGCATTCCAGTCCCTTATAATGAAGAGGACATCTTTTGGGGGTGTTAGTTCTAGATGTTCTTCATAGAACCATCAGCCTCAGCTTCTTCAGCATTACTAGTTGGGGCATAGACTTGGATAACTGTGATATTGAATGGTTTGCCTTGGAAACAAGCAGAGATCATTCTGTCAGTTTTGAGATTGCATCCAAACACTGCATTTTGGACTCTTTTGTTGACTACGATGGCTACTCCATTTCTTCTAAGGGATTCTTGCCCACAGTAGTAGATACTATGGTCATCTGAGTTAAATTCACCCACTCCAGTCCATTTTCACTCGCTGATTCCTAAAATGTTGGTGTTCACTCTTGTCATCTCCTGTTTGACCACTTCCAATTTACCTTGATTCACGGACCTAACATTCCTATGCCATATTGCTCCTTACAGCATCAGACTTTACTTACTTCCATCACCAGTCACATCCACAACTGGGCATTGTTTTTGCTTTGGCTCCATCTCTTCATTATTTCTGGAGTTATTTCTCCACTCTTCTCCAGTAGCATGTTGCGGGAGTTCATCTTTCAATGTCATACATTTTTGCCTTTTCATACTGTCCATGGGGTTCTCAAGGCAAGAATACTGAAGTGGTTTGCCATTCCCTTCTCCAGTGGACCACATTTTTCCAGAAGTCTCTGCCATGACCTGTCCGTCTTGTGTGGCCCTACACAGCATGGCTCATAGTTTCAATGAGCTAGACAAGGCTCATTTGATCAGTTTGGTTAGTTTTCTGTGATTGTGGTTTTCATTCTGTCTGCCTTCTGATGGATAAGGATAAGGGGCTTATGGAAGCTTCCTGATGGGAGAGACTGACTGAGGGGGAAACTGGGTTTTGTTCTGATGGGTGGGGCTGTATTCCCTCCCTGTTGCTTGACCTGAGGCCAAACTATGGTGGAGATAATGAAGATAATGGCGACCTCTTTCAAAAGGGCACCTAGCACAGGTTAGATGTTTAGTAAGTATGAGGCTCCTTTGCCTTCTTTTTTCCCAGTCCACTTTTTAATTTCTAATTTTGAAATAATTTAGAGCCACAGGGAGATGCAAAAATAGTGCAGAAATGTCCCATGTGCCAGTCATCTAGCCACCTGCAGCTGTGACATTTCACATGCCTACAGTACATTACTGATTGATCAGCACAACAGTCTGACCAGTGTCTGCATGCACTCACTCTTTTTATAAAACTTGTATAGGTATTAATCTGTATAATCACTGCCACACCAAGACACAGAACTGCCCAGAACCACAAAGCAGCTGTATAGCGCTGCCATTGTACAATCAAGCCCCCCCCCCCCTTCCCAAGCCCCTACAAGCACTTCTCTCTTCTCCATCTCCCCTTTGTCAATTTGAGAAAGTTTTATAAATGAAATAATACAGTATTTAAGCTTTCAAGACTGCCATTTTTTTCACTCAGTGTAATAGCCTCATGATACATCTCAGCCACTGCATTTATCAATAATTCACTCCTTTTCCTTGCTGGGTAGTGCTCCATGAGATGGATGTACTGCAGCCTGCTTGACCTTCACATATTGAAGGACAGTTGAGTTGTTTCCCAGTTTGGAGCTCCTACAAATAAACCTTCTCTGAACTTTTGCATCTAGGACACTTTGTGTGAGCATGTTTTCATTTCTCTGAAATAAGTGCCCAAGATTGTGATTAATGGATCACACAGCAAGTGTATGTTTAATGCTTTAAGAAATTCCTGGGCAGATTTCCAGAATGGCTGTTACCATTTCACATGCTCACCGAGAGCAGATGTAAGACCCAGTTTAAGCTCTCTGCTTCCTCGCCAGTGTTTGTTTCATCAGTATTTTTCATCTTAGCCATTCTAATAGGTGTGTAGTGGTATCTTATTGTGATACCCTAACAGCTAGTAATGGTGAACAACTTTCCATGTGTTCATTTGTCATCTGCATATCTCCTTTAGTAAAGTGTCCAAGTTCTTCACTCATTTCCTCATTGGATTGTCTTACTGTTAAGTATAGAGTTCTTCATTTTGAAAACAAGGCTTTTGTCAAGTAGTTTACAAATGTTTTCTCCCAACTGGTACTTATCATTTTATCTTTTTCACCGAGTTGCCCACAGAGCAAAAGTTTTCAATTTTAATGAAGTCTAAATAGTTTAGTCTTTCTTTTCATAGGCTGTGCATTTGGTGCCATGTCTAAGAATTCTTCTCCCAATTTTAGATCACAAAGCTTTTCTCCTATGTTTTCCTCTAAACGTTTTATGGTTTTACATTTTACACTTAGCTCCATGGTCCATTTTTAGTTTATTTTTGTATAAGGTGTGAGGTGTAGATTAAGGTGTATGTTGTTGGCTATCAATGTCCTGTTTGTTTGTTTCTGCCAAGTGACGTAACAGCACCAGGTTCTACAGGAGCCATGGAAGAAAGATACTATCCAGGGGGTAGGCTGTCTAAACAGTCCCTCCAGAAAACTAATTACCTTCCCTTGGTTACCAAGAATGAGCTTGAAGCTATGGAAAGAAATACTCACCACTGAGACTTCCTTCTGCAATCATATTATGCAACCCAATACTGGTCATGTTGGGTCTCTGAGGAGTCTCCTGTTGCCCCTTGCACCATCACCTAGAGTGAATTTCTGTTTGAAACAGGAATTGAATGTTGAAAACTTCTGTTGATACGGTACCATACCACTTAAAGGTAGGAGAAGGTGTGTTTTATGGAAAGGTGGTCCCAGGGGTGGAAAGGGCCCAAAGCAAGAATCCCTTCTACAGCCTCTTTGCAAAGAAGGACACTCTTTCATTCAACCAATATATTTTGAGTAGGAACTAGGTCTCTGATCCAAGACAGACAAAAACAGACATGGTCTGTGCCCTCTGCTGGGGGAGGGGGTGGAGTACACACACACACACACACACACACACACCCGCCAAAAGCTGAGGATCCAATAGGGTGCTGAGGGAATACACGGGCAGGCACATCTAACCCAGTCTTCGGAAGCCAAGCAGTGCTTCCTGGAAGATGTGACGCTGAACCTGAGACCCTAGTAGATGAGTTGCAGAGAGCCAGGTGGCCTGGAGGGGGTGAGGCAGAAACAGTAATAAGAAAGAAAATGCTTCCAGGTGAGGAAGAACAGCATGTGCAAAGGCCCAGAGGTGGGAGTGAGTGTGGTGGGGCAGGGATCTAACCATACAAAACTGCTGGTGCTTAAGGGGAAAAATGAGGGATGAGGCTACCAAGATCAGACCAAGAGGGGCCTCGACATTTCAGCCATTTCTTAAGGACACCAGGAATCCCCTGCAGGACTCTGGGTAGGAGTCTAGAGGTTCGCATCTGCATTTTAGAAATCTCACTCTGGCAACATGGAGGCAGTTGGTGGGAACGTAAGCAGCTGGCTGGGGCCCTAGTTACAAGACTGTCGAAAGAGCTGTTGGAACCAGAATGGGGAAGTGGAGATGGGCTGATACATTTACACCAGAGCAGGTGCTGAGGCTTCAGGAGAGAAGATGAGATGTTCGTTTGTTTTCATTAATTTAATCAGAGGATAACTGCTTTACAATACTGTGTTGGTTTCCGCCCTACATCAACATGAATCAGCCGTAGGTATACATATGTCTCCTCCCTCTTGGCCCTCCGTCTCCCCTCCCACCCTATATCACCCCTCTAGATTGTC
Organism: Nanger dama; assembly: GCA_917880005.1. NCBI lineage: Eukaryota > Metazoa > Chordata > Mammalia > Artiodactyla > Bovidae > Nanger > Nanger dama. The sequence continues at coordinate 1,330,450 of CAKJTW010000085.1, read as the reverse complement.
ACAGAGCACTGGGTTGAGCTCCCTGTGTCACACAGAAAATTCCCACTGGCTATCTCTTTTACATATGGTGGTGTATATCTTTCCATGCTACTCTCCATTCATCCCACCCTCAAGGAGAGCAGATGAGGTCTGAAAGATCACTTTGAGAAATGGAGAGAGAAGTTGTGCAGAGAAACAGAGGTGAGTTGAGGGGTCAGCTGAGGTTGGAGCCTTTGCTTGGACACTCCTGCTGAGGAGGAGCCTGCTTATTCCTTCCCCGTTGTGATCTTTCCATGATTGACAGTACTGCCTGAGCAGAACCCTGCTCCCCTGTAACTTCCCTGCCCCGGTCCAACTTTGGTCCTGAGGGACCACACTGGATGGGTCCACCTCTGCTGGTCTCAGTAGCCCTTTGACCATTTTAAAGACGCAGGTCACATTCTCTTAAGCTTTTTCTTTAATTTACTCATCCCTAGTTCCTACAACCACTTCCCTCTTGGCATGGGTTCCTATTTCAGGTAGTCCCTCCACTTCCCATCTTTAGCTTAATTTTTAAGAAAATACTTTGGCTCTGCTTTGCAGCATGTAGGATCTTAGTTCCCCAACCAGGGATTGAACCCTGCAGAGGGAGCTCAGAGTCTTAACTACTGGACCACCAGAGAAGCCCCCTCCCACCTTTAATCACACAATGCCTGAACTCTGGAGAGTGTCTGATGAGCCAGAAGACAGTAGCATCCCCTTCAGGAGCCTGACAGTCTACTCCGAGCATGCCCGTACTACTGTCTCGCCAGGAAGCTGTCTCTCTTCCCTGAACATTTGAGGCAACATCCCCCAGTGGCATCTGGGGTGCCCTGGGCAACGGGGACGATCCTGGTCCAGAGCCTCAGCTGGGGAAACAGGTTTGATGAGGCCCTTGCTGACTCATCTCCAATTGCAAACAAGCTGTGTCTGGGAGCACGTGACCCAGCTTCACCGGCAAATGGATCGCCTGCCTTTTCTCCTCTGGTGATAGTCAAGCACCAGGGGCTATTCACTGGCCTGTGATGGGTGTGTGGCTTGGTGTGGAAAATAGAGGTGTGACTCTGGCTCCATCTTTAGTTGCAGCCTTATTGGAAGAGAGGATATAGACTGGGTGGTCAGAGGTGGGCCTTCACAGAAGAGTCAGGGATACAGCTAGACCTCAAAGGGTAGGGGAATGTCTGTCGGTGAGAAGAGTAAAGTTGCACATTAGGAGGGCAAAGAAAGATGTGGAACTCCAGAGTACTGAAGGTGGACCCAGGGAAGGAAAAGAAGACTCTGGGGTCACAGCAGAGACTCTCTGCGTGTGAACACTGAGAGAAAAGGCTCTAAAGGTAGTCTATTGGGCTAGACTCTCCTCTAGGTAGGGGAGGGGGCCAAGGGCTCTTGAACCAAAGACGGAGATGATTCAAGTGGTGTTTGGGGAATGGGTGTGGCAAAACTAATGATGAACCCTGCGTCATGCTGTGGCCCAGGAGAACAGGACTCCAGGATGCCTAGGGAGGGAAAACCCTTGCAGGAGGTCATCCAGAGAACCCAGGGGAGCATCCGGCTGGCCTAGTTTTGGTTCCCCTTCAGGCAATTTTTCCAGAAGCCCTTCCTATGGGGATGAGGATAGGGAGACCAGGAGACTGATCAAAGCAGGGACTTGCTTGGAGCTGAGGCCCAAGGAAGGAAAGCAGTTTAGTAGGAAAAGCAGCAGACTGAGAGTCTGGAGTCCAGATCTAGTCTTTTCTTATTCTCTTAGTGCCTTTGGCCACTTCCCTTCGTCTCTGCGAGTTATAGTTTTCCTTGGAGAAACAGGAGTTTTGAGATCTGTGACCGGTTTACTTCTATATCATCTGACTTGAGTTTTTTTTTAACAGAGTCATCCTGAGAGAGTTGGCACCCTCTCTGAGGTTTTTGGGCCATCCTGCCCTTGGTGTGATCATCATGTACAGCAAGCAAAACAGGTCCCATGAGGCAAAGCAGATAAGTCCTCCCTGGCAATTCACACTCATGTCACCACAGAGCTCAGAGTACCGGCATCAGCTCCAACAGGAAAACCCACGTGCTTGTCAGTGACACCTGGGCCCTCCCAGTGGGCTGTGGCACCAGCACAACCGAATCACGTTTAGCAAAGGAAAGATCACGTCCGGCCATGTTGCCGAAGACACTGATGCAAGTCAGTACTGCCCTGGAGGACCAAATTCCTGACTGATTTCCAAGTTCTGAGTTCAGAACTAGGTTTGCCCTTTGCTAACAAATCTCCACCAGGATTAAAGGGAACTGGATGTATCTCTGTCATCAAATACATCATGACAAATTAGTCATTTGTTAATTCATCCAAAAACATGCATTGAGCAACTGCCTTACTTATTAAATGTACGTGTGTGAATGGAGGGATGGATCAGGAGACCCAGGATCTGGTTCACTGATCAGCTGGGCATATGAGGTAGGATTTTCTCTCCTGCAAGTGACAGAAACTTAAATCTAACAGCTTGAGAGAGAGAAAAGTGTATTGATTTCTGTATCTGAAAACTTATCAAGAGTTGGCTAAAGTCCTTCTTTATCTTGAAGCTCTGGTTTCTTCTGTGTTAGCTTCATCTTTCAACATCCAGCGACCAGGCTCACCCCACCTCCAACCCCAGCAGCTCCAGGCTTACATTCTTCTAGCTTGGCAACTCCAAAGAGGAGAGTGCCTTATCCCCAGGAATCCTAGAAGCCCTTGAGGAGATTCTCACTGGTTCAGCAGGTGTCAGGTGTCATCCCTGGACAGATCCTGTGGCCAGGAGGGTCCAGCACTGAGTCTGAATTCTGGGCCACCCACAAAGTCTAGAGGTGATGTCAGCCCCCAGAGAATCCCTACGGACAGAAAGTGAGGACAGGGAGAAAGGGAACGGAGCCACAGCAGGCATGTCCTCAAATGCCCTCTCACTGGGAAGCTCTGCAACTTCCCTGGTGGCTCAGACGCTAAAGAGTCTGCCTACAATGCTCGAGACCAGGATTCGATCCCTGGGTCGGGAAGATCCCCTGGAGAAGGCAATGGCACCCCACTCCAGTACTCTTGCCTGGAAAATCCCATGGATGGAGGAGCCTGGTAAGCTACAGTCCATGGGGTTGCAAAGGGTCGGACACGACTGAGCGACTTCACTTTTGGGGAGCTCTAAGGTAGTGCTTCTGCCTCTTAGAACCTCTCACTTTTCTCTCCATCACCCCCACCACAGACTTTGCCCTCTAACAAGGTGGGGGACAGTAATTCTTTTCACTGGTCACTTAACAGTAACCACCATGGCTCCTTCCCCCTCTTGAAGCTTTCCCCCAACATCCCGGCCTCCAGACTCCTCCCTGTTTCTGACCTCGGCCACATAACTTTCCTGTCATCCGACGTGACAGCCAATCATTAGGTGTATCTGGAGCAGAAACAGTACTTAGACCTTTGTCTGGCCCAACAAGAAAGACTGCCCTGAGTAAGACCCTTTCTTCCCACACAGGAAACTCGCAATCTAGCCAGTGACGAACCCTGCATTATTCTCTGAACTGCTCTGTGTGTGAGTCTAATCTCTGAAACAGAACTACCGGTTCCCTGTGGGCGAGGCCAGGCCTCATCCTTTCCCCTGTTTCTGCATCCTTCCAAGGTGCACCGTCTCCAGTGGACCAGTCGCAGGGCCTGGGAGGCCCCATCAGCAGAAGCCTTGGCAGCCTTACCCCACGGGTGCCAGCCTTCTTGCTAAGGAATGCACAAGCTCCCAGCAGGCAGGACAGCCCTCCTCTTTGTCACCTCGCACTGTGGGCCCTGCTTCCCACACACCTCACCCTGGGCCCTTGGTCACCACACCACATGCACCTTCACCCCTAGCTTATTGGTGATTAACGTCTTTCATTCTGAAGTCACTGGAACGGTGTGACCCTGGCTGTCCCTTGGATTCAACCATCTGCAAGACAAAGAGAGGAAGGCTCCTTCTCTGTTCTGTATCGGACCATCTTGCAAGGCCAGAAATGGAGCGGCAGCTTCATGGTCTATGCCTGTGGTCAACAGATATGTTCTGGGCATCCACACTTGGTGCGCAGAACATGTACTAGGGAAAGTGGTGAATGGCACTTTCACACCAGGAGCTCTCACACCAGCAGGAAAGCCCATCGGCCCCTCCCCCAACCCTGGGGAGTTTTTCATGCTCCCTCCTGTTCCCTTCTATCCAGTCAATGGGATGGGGATAAACTTGGTACAAGCACCCAAGTGTCTCAGTTATGAGGCAGGGGAGTGGGGGAGGAAAGGGACAGAGTGGTCTCACGATGCGCTCCTCACAATGGTCATCTGTCATTCGTCAATCAGGTCCCTGGACTCAGCATATGGACCCAAACTCCTCTCTCCCTCACCTACTGCCCAGGAGGCGTTGGGGCAGCCACTGGGCACATGCTGAGGCATCTTGGCTTTGGCCTTAGCCATTTGTTTAAAGCATCCATCGGGACTTTCCTGGGAGGTTCCTGTGTCCTCCTGCCTACTCCAATGTGCCCTTGTCTACAGGGGATACACTCAGAAACCCGTGCTTCCCTTCGGTCTTTCACATCAGCACAGGCCTGGTTGCTGGAGACCAGCTCAAAGGACAACTGGTGGACAAGTCTACACTGAAATGAAGCAGCCAAACTGAACAGAGCCAAACAGAATGATCTCTCCTAGGCATACAGGAACTGATTTTTTTAAAAATAAGGAATACTTCCTAATCCATCTGCTCTTCACTGAGTATCTCTTGAACTTCTGAAGGTGGGACTTTCTCTGGCAAATTTCTGCTCTTGTCTCCTTTGAACTCAGAGGCAAAATTAATCCTGAGATCCCAGTCCGCTTCTCTCTCCTCCACCTCTTCTTTCTGACATTAAAATCTTTCTCTGCCTTTCATATCCACAGAGAAGGGGGCGGGGCTCCACTAATGAATGTTTGAGAAGCCCTTTGAGATCTTGGATGAAAGGCACCTTATAAAATACAATTAAAAATAATAGGGATAATTACCAGCTGGCCTAGTCCCTGTGGGATAATTAGAGAGTTTTCCTCGGGCAGATTCTGAATTCACGCAGAAACACACGGGTTCACAAGGCTAAACTGATCTGAGATTTCAGGGGCCACTGTTATGCTTCCTCCATTCTCAGATCATAGACTAGAATTTTTCTGAAATCTGAGGCACATCGTAGCCGTCCAGAACTGGAAAGTATGTTTGAGATGATCTGTCCAACCCCCTTGGTATGCAGATGAAGACAGGAAGGCCCAGGGTGGCAAGGTGACCACCTCAAAGCTGCACAGCAAGTGCGAGAGCCACAGCCCAGGAGGACTAGTCCCTGTATACAATTAGGGGATTCCTGTCACCCTACTCCTAATCAGTAAAGCACCTTTTCTCATCTCTGTATACTGATCACTTTCTATTGCACAGAAGAGCCGTGGAATGAGAGAGAGCTGAGTACAAATCTTAGCTCTGACACATATGAAAGACAGTAGCTGGCAAGTAAGCCTCAGTTTCCTGATGTGTAAAATGGGAATAACGATGCCTGCTTCACAGAGGTGCTAAAAGGAGCCGGTGAGCAATACACACAGAAGCGCCTGGCATGGAGCATGTGTTCAGTCAATGCTGCTGGAAGACATGCTCCAAGAACGAGCCTGGCAGTGCCAGGGATTGACCAACAGTCCTTGCTTTATATTGGTATCTTCAATCTGTATTTAATGAGCACCTATTATATGCTGAACACTATGCTAAGCTCTCCAGGATTTATCTCATTCAATCACCATCACCATGCTCATGAGGTCAGCCATGAGGAATCGAGTTTCAGAGAGGTTAGCTAACTTGTCCAAGGTCACACAGCTGAAGAGGAGGTGAGACTTGAACCTGGTGCTCCCAGTCACTATGAGATACTGCTTTCTCTTGTGAAAAGAGACGTAAACATTGTTACAACCACAGTGGAGTCTTTGCTGTGATACAGGAAAGGAGTGACGGAGGGTATGGGGACAATCGTAGCCTAAGATGACGCACTGAAGGACTTTTGCCTTCGAGGTCATGAAGGTTACACTCTTCTCCTGTGTAAGATTATTTATTCTGAGGGGCTATACTGGTGCAAGGCACATGATCTCCCCAAAGAATGCAAGGTTAGTAGCTGTAGCTGAATCTCGAATCAAGAAATCTAGATTGGGGTCCTGGACCTGCTTCTTAGAATCCAAGTACCTTTGCTCAAGTCCCTTAAGCTCTCTGCCTTCAGGGACCCGTGCTCCTGGTCTGGATAACAGAGATGACACTTCTCACATTACCCCTTTACTGCAAGAGGGGTCTTTGGAGATTCAAATGGGAATGAACGTGGAAGCACTTTGTCCCTACCACTTTCTGTACAAATACAAATCATTACTGTTCCTACTGACAGCTTTGAAGATTTTTCAGTGTGATAAAGGAAGTGGCTGGAAGTCCCAGGCTGGTGGTGGACTTCAGGAAGACTGACTTAGCACCCATGGCAGGCAGGGGACAAGATATATTACCTGCCTTTGAAGGACGGTTCAGTACATTCAGAGCTCTGAGCTTGTATTATTGGGTTAGAAGAGGACACTTTAGGGGACCAGCCCTTTGAAATTCAACTGTAAACATAATCGTTTCCATTTATTTCAGGTTTCAACTTTTTCCCAGCTGAGACCCAAGGTCAGAACCTGTTGGGTCACATTCTTTGCTTCCATATGTGGGGAAGAAACAGCCCCTGCGAAAGGCTACTCACTGGGTGAGGCCGGCAAAGGAGGAAAGATGACCCAAGTGTCATTAATTACTTTGGGTGATTTCCTCATCAACCAAGACTATCCCAAATACCTCCCAGAAACTAGAATAACCAGGACTGTGCTCTGAATTACCCTGCTCCGGATGGATGGCTCCGAGTCAGCCTCTCCAGGGATTTCCAGGGGTGACGGAGAGGATGACTGTGCCTCAGACTGTCAGAGATAAGGAAACACCCAGGTTGGCCCCCTGTCAGCCTCCGGGCTCCTTGGAGGGAGAGACACCCAATACCCAGAGATGGGATACTCACTCCCTCACATGATTAGACACCCTCCAAGCACTGTCTGCCTCCAGGTGCTTCTCACGGACTGCTCAAGGGTCTCTAGCACCACTGGTATCGTGTCAACTCTAAGACACCCCTTCCCAAGACTAAATCCCCCATCAGGGGGATGAAATGATCTAAGCAAAAGGACATGGCTTTAGGCATCAGAAAGAAAGGCTTGGTTTCCAAAATTCAAGATCAAAAACTCAAACAAAAACTGGATCAAAACTCATCAGCTGTGTGACTTTGGGAAATGTAATTGACCTCTCTGAACCTCTGTGCACTTATTTTTAAAACAAATCATCATCATCAGTACCTTTCTGGATTGTTGTAAAGTTCCAAACTAACATTGAGAACATGCTCACACAGAGCAGGCATTCAATACCAGCAGTCTCTAGGTGGCAAGAGTCAGTCATTTTAGACACATGGTATTGAGGGCTTTCTTTGGGTCAGTTGCTCTGCTGGGTGCTGCACACAGGAGAGCAGAATAGAGAAACAGAAGGAGCATGGGGGACTTTCCTGGTGGTTCAGTGGCTAAAATGGCATTCCCAGTGCAGGGGGCTTGGGTTCAGTCCCTGGTCAGGGAATCAGATCCCACATGCTCCAACTTAAAGATTCCATACGCCACAATGAACGGTGCCGTGCACTGCAACGACAATCCTGTGTGCTGCAACTAAGACCAGGTGCCGCCAAATAAACCCATGAATAAAAATAAGTATTTTTAAAAAGAGAGAGAGTGGGCTTTAGTCTCAAAGATCGGGGCTCTAATCCAAATGTTTACCAACCTGGTGCCCTGGACAGTGGGTGGACTGAGCCCCCTCATCTCATCTCATCTCTGCCCGGGATGCTGTGGGGGCTAAATGAGATGCTGCACACCATCGCTGAGCCCAGGGCCCCACTCAGCATGAGTTCTGAGGAAGGGGGGAGCCACGCTGCAAGAGTTAGGGATGCTGAATATGTGAAGTTAGTGCCAGGCCACGTCCAGGCAGGTCAGTGGACATTTTATCATGTAGAATTTCAAGTAATCTCATTTAAGGCTATGGTTTCTCACCCTGGACTCCACGGGCTATTTCCTTTGTCCATTTATTTTCCCAGGGAAATAGACCCTTGAACATAGAGGGGGAATGTCCTTTAGATTCACTGTGTTGTCTTGGGGGTCAAGGCTGGGGTGCAGGGCCAGCTCTTGAGTGGAGAAACTAAGGCAGAAGATTGGTGGTATAGATGGGACATTAGGGGAGTAAGCTGGGGCGGGGCGTGGTTTGGCGGGCAGATGGAGAAAACTCGGAAGGCATGAGGGCTGCCTGGCCCTGCAGATACGGGGCAGGGACAGCTCTGGGACCTCTGAGCCCCACCCCCAAGAGTCACGCCCAGCTCAGGAACTGCCCAGGGCTGAGTCCATCCACCCAGGGTTTCTGCAGGCCTGAGAAAGGCAGCCGCTGACAGAGACATCACAACTAACCCTAGCCTTTCTTCATTTGAGCCACTGATCCAGGGAGAAACCAGGGGGCGGAGGGAAAGAATAGTTTCGTTTTCTCCCTATCCTGGAATATCCATGCAAAGTGCCTGACCTCCCTGTTTTCAGGTAATAGAGTAGAGGAAAGTCATGCTTCTCAACCCTGTTTCCTGGAGTTACATAAAAACGCAGATTCTGAGTCTGTGGGTCTGCATGGAACCTGAAATTCTGCACCTCTAATGAGTTCCCAGGTAATGCTGAGGCCTCCCTGAAACTCCCCGCCCGTGAACCATGTCACAATGTTAGGGAAAATATTTTAAAACGCATCTTTAAATCAAGGAAGGGGAACCTAAGGCCAGGAGTGAAGCCAGACCCAAGTCCAAGCGGATGCATGTGAAGAAATGGTCACATTCTCAGGAGGGCTAGGCACGACCTCGTGGCCTAGAACTGCCACACACAGAACTGTGCTAGGAAGAGGGAAGGATGATACGCAGCATTCATTCTGTACCCGTGCAGGCTGGGGAGTCACTGGAGACCCTTCCACGTAAAGCCAGGATTCAGGAAGGGCTACCCTGAGGAACACTGGGGAGAGAAAAGAGTTGCAGCAACAACAAAATGAAACAAAAACTAGGAAGAGTGTCTGGGTTAGTCCTGATTTGGGCGAGCTGGAGAAAAACAATTGTTCTCTGAGATTTGAGAGCTACAGGGTGACCCTTGCTTGATGTAGGAGTCTGAAATGACAAGGCAGCCCTGCCCTTAAAACCTCTCCAACGATCCTTTACATTTCAAGCAGACCGTGGTCTATTGTATGTCCAGATGCCTGGAAACAGTCACAAGTCCTCCTGCAGGAATGCATCTCGAGCCAAACCACACAGTTATCGTTTGGAGGGCCACACAGGCCCTCCAAAAGGGCCTCAGAGTTCAAATCTCAGTGCATCCAAGGAGACAGACCACCATGAGCAAGAGACAGCGGGAACAGCGCGCTGCAGAGTCTGGCCCACAAAGACTTCAGATATCGGGACAGGGATGAATGAGCAATTATGCTGAACATGCTTAAAGAAATAAAAAGAAAACAAAAAGTGAGTAAAGAGTAAGAGAGTATAAAAATGACCAGGCAGATTTTTTTTTTTTAAGTGCTGCTAATGATGAACAAGTTTCCCCAGCTTGCTGTATTGAAGCCAACAACACGTTTTCCAATAGAAAAACATTTGAAATGTGTCCACCCCCTCCCTGGCCATTAAATGCAGCCTGCCCACACCTGCTCTGTGTCAGCAGCAAGGAATGTTATTGAAAATATTTTTCCAGAATCATCTCTCTACCTGGCCCATCCTGTCTTGGGCTTCTCCTCCCGGCTCTGGGATTCGCCACCTTCCTTCTCCAGCTCCCAGTTCCTATTTTGGGCCCTCCTCCTTATTTAAGTGACACATTCAGACATTCCTCACATCCCTTCTCAGCTGCACAGAAGCCCTTCTTTCATAGTGGGACCCTCCGTCCCAGGGGAGAGGTCTCAAACGTGACCGCACTAGCAGCAGTTAATAATCCCGCCCCCTTCTACCATCACCACCTGCATATGTGTTTACAAAGCGCCTCTCGTTGTCTGCCAAAGCACTGTCATTCTCACAGAGTAGGCTCAGAGCCATCACAAAGTGGCTAGAAGCCAACAGAACCAGGATTCAAAACAAGGCTCACCCCCGTGACCCTGCCTTGGCCCCGGCGTACGTTCTACTACTCCGCGGGTGCCTCTAATAACAGCAGTGATCAGTTACCAGGCAACACTCTCTGTTCCCTTGTTATGTTAAACCCTTCCCAGCCTTCATCGATCTGAACAGACATCTCCTTAGTCTCACCCAGTCGGTTAGGAAATCTCTGGGGAATGGCCAAATACATATTTATGATCAAGAAAATGTTAATTTATATCCCATCTGTCTGAAGATAATCTGTCTCTGGCTTCAGTCAGTGGAGACATATGAACAAGTCACCCCCAAGCAAGAGTTGGTGTAAGCTTAGCAGACAAGGAGAGGTGTGGGAGGGAGGCAGGGTCCCATGCCACCTCCCTTCCCCGTCTCAAGGCAATATCTCAAAATCTCACAGAAAAACTTTTTTTTTACCTACAGAGACACGAAAGACCACGATACAAGAGAGTATGCATAAATGCAGCAAATCCTAGGCAAACTGTGAAATTTGAGTCAAGGTTCTGTTAGTTTCACTCTCCCGGGAGCGTTTTCCAGCCAGAAACAGAAAAGGAAACTCACAAGCGCCCTCTTGTGGGGAGATCTAGCACTGACGGGCTGCCCGCAGCCCCCTGGGCACCTTGGGTAAGACCGCTGCCTTCATGAAGTTTACATTCCAGGGGAGGCGGGCTAGGCAGGGAATGAGCAGATAAATGGGCAAGCTCCTCTCAGAGAGTGAAAGTAAAGAACATAAAATAGGGCGAGGTGATGCTGTCTGGGGGAGGGGGTCTGGGTAGGGGGTACAATCAGGGATGGGACGGCTGAGCTAAGCCCACATGAAAAGAAGATACCAACCACACGGAGATCAGGGGCCAGTGTCCCTTGCACTGCAAAGGTCTGCAGGCACACCTGAGCACAGAGCACAGAGAAACCAGCGTGGCAGGCCATGCAGAGCAGAGAGAACGCCAGGTGAGAGAAAAGGCGGAGCCCCCTCTGTGCTCAGTCGCGTCCAGCTCTTCGTCAACCCATGGCCTGTAACCCGCCAGGCTCCTCTGTCCATGGGGATTCTCCAGGCAAGAATACCAGAGTGGGCTGCCATTCCCTCTTCCAGGGGATCTTCCCAACGCAGGGATCGAACCCAGGTCTCCCCGCACTTTACCGTCTGAGCCACCAGGGAAGACACCTCTGGGAACACCCATATCCTGCAGGTGGGAAAATGAGGTCTCTCATACACATTCAGAATATGATTCTCACCCCTGTACCTGCCCCCATGCCAGGTCCTTCAGCAAACCCAGCCAGCTCTGGACGAAGACCACTCACCTCTACTACGGCAGGTTCCTAATGGATCTCCTTGCCTCCTGCAAGGCATTCTTCTCTCAGCAGAAAATGGTTAGGGTCTCCCTCTTGCTTAAGCTCTTCAATGACTGTGCACTTAGAATAAACCCCACTCAGGCCATCCTTCTCCCACCCTCAGCTGCAGCCGTAGTAGAAGCTAAACTTTTCTGCCACAGGACCTTGGCACTTGTGGTCCCCAACACCAGGAATGCTTTCCCCCTGCTTCTTATCAGGTCTGGTTCCCTTTCATCCTCCAGGGTTCAGCTTAAACTTCCTAAAGAAGCCCCCAGTTTACTCCAGATCCCAGCAGCATATAGATTTCCTTCACGGTACCCACCACCCTGTATAATTATTTTATTTAGTCATTGTTTTCTTGCTGTCTTTCTCCAAGTGGGTTTGGACCTCCATGAGGGAAGAGACCATAACCTTTTTATCTACCACTGGATCTTCTGTGCCTCTGAGCTCCTGGCATTTAAGTGATGTTTGCGGAATGAACAGATGAGCCCCAGGAGATAGGAGCCCATGAAGATCTTAGCAATAACCTAGCCCAGTACCTTTCAAATTTTATTTTTAGAACACGGACCCTCCTTCCAAATGGAACCCTAGGCAGAATCTCAGAGGCGGGAAAGCAGATATGAGCCCTGCCCTTCTGGTTCTGTCTTTGTGCCGCCAAGAGTCCTGAGTGATGCTGTCGGCTCTTGAGAAATCCCCCAGGTGGCTGAGTTGTCCTCAAGCCCCGCCATTTCTCTGGCTGCTTGCCTCTGTTTTGATCCTCAGAACAGAAGCAGGGTGGGATATGGTGTTCTGAATGGTCATAAGCAGTTTAGGAAGAGGTTAGAGTTAAATGTTTTGGAGGAAATTTACATATGGAAACACATTTGTGAATCTGATGACGCATACCTGGGGTGTGTGGGAGAGTGCTGTGGTTTTTACTTCAAAGAACAGCAAGTGACGGTGCGCTCAGGCAAATTGGGAGAATTCCCCAGCAGCCCTGTGTATGCAAAAAGAGGGGTCATAGACCACCCCCTTCTGAAACCAAGCAGCACAGCCCAGTGGGCCCAAATGCACCGCGAGACAGCACAGGCCTGGCTCACAGGGTGGCTGGGCGTCCTGGGAAGATGACTGGGCATGTTAGACATCTGTTATGCTCTGCTTCACATATTCGAGGCTCACTTTTTCACCTTAACCATTGCTGAGATGATCTGGGGTATAACAGCTGCACGGAATATCTTTTGCTTTCTGATGGCTCCTTGTTAGCTCTGTGATCCTGAGCAAGTTTAACCTCTCTCGCGCATTTATCATCTGGAAAAGGGGGTGATAAAGGTACTCACTTCATATAGTGGCAGTGAAGATTACATGAGTTAATACACGTGAAATGCTCATACCAGTGCTTGACCTGCACAAAGCAAGACACTGCGATTTCAGCTCTTGCCAGACATTGCCCCTCTCGGCACGATGCTCTACAGTCTCTGTAAAAGTCTTTGCTCTCTCAGCAGCCAATTTTATAGTTGTTTTTTGTTTTGTTTTTCCTGAGTTTCTGTTTTATTTTCTTTCTAATTGAGGTGTGAAAAAGTTCTAGGTTCAGTTGAAGTTCCTGGTGAAAAAACAGAACTGAGATTTTTTTTTTCTTTTCAGATTAAAATCTGCATATTTGTATTTCAAACAATCCAGCTAAAACTTGATTTAAAAATTCCTTTTATTTCCTTTTTGGCTTAGTGAGTATCATTTATTCAGTAGGAAATCTTTGTACTACATGTTCTGCATGTTGAGAATAAATATACATTATATCACGTTTTTTTTGCTTTTGTTTTTTTAAGGAAAAGATATAGCCTTATTGCTCCCTGATTGGGACTGTCCTGAGAAGGTGGAGGGGAGCCTCCCAGAGCCCCCCAACACAGGGGCTTACCTGTTGGGGCTGAGAGGATGGTAGGTCCTGAATATTCCCTCCCCCAACCCCCACCAGAAATGCACCCTGGGGGGCTGGGCTCCGGAGAGATGGGAAGGGGGAGGGTCTGTTGGAACGAGCACTAAGCCAGCTGGGAGTCAGGAGGCAGACTTCAGGCCTGGCTCCCTGTGCAAACCCACAGCACGCAGAACAAGGCCCTCCAAGTAATGGGTGCTCAGTCCCGTATTTGCTGAACAAACAGATGGATGAACCCATGGCTGCATGACATGACCCTGCTCTCAGGGGGTTTCCAACCTGGAGGACAGACCCATGAATGTTACTGCAGAGCAGGGCGTGCTCTGTCCAGTCTAGGGGCAGTGCTCAGGGGCTGCGGGAGTCAGCCAAGGAAAGTGCCCCAGAGCCGGGATGCATTCCAAGAAGGGAGCTCGACAGTGCTAAAGGATAAAGGCGATTCCAGGAGGCAGAGAAGAGGGCTGAGCGCAGAGTGCTAGGAGGCCTGCACGCCCAGAGTCCCAGAGGCACCACCAGTATAGCACCGGAAAGGCATGGGAGAAGGAGATTTGATACTGCACAGATCTCTGCATTTTGGAACATACGCTGCTCCAGCAGGGCTCTGCCCACCATCCTCCCAAAGGGCACGGTTATCTGTAAACTGGGCATGAGCCCAGCTCCGCAGCCCTGGTTTTCTCAACTCCAGCCCCATACAACGAGCTGGCTGAGTACAGAGAACAGTAGGTTCAGGGCTCACAGGTGTCCTCCATCCAACAACCCCACCCCTCAGGTAGCTGCAGGCTGAAGCTGAACCCAGGCCGGGCCTGCACCTTGCCCTCCTCCTCCTCCTCCTTGGCCGGCTGCCCAAACTGTTACCACGGGGTTCAAACACACCCTACCCACCCTACCCTGGACAAATCCCATTGTGAACCTCTCCTTGCCCTGCCCTGGCCAAGCACTGGCAGAGGAAAGCCAGAGAAAACCAGACTGGCAGGCAGCCAGGCCTCAACAGCAATTCGGGAGGAGAGGGTGACCGGGGAGTCATTTGTGTTCTCTGGAGCTAGAAAGTATGTGCAGCCACTTGGCGGACGGCGCAGAAGCACGGCGACGGCGGAGACGGCGGCGTCTGCGGCGGCGCGCAGAAGCGGGGCGGCGGCGGCGGAGGCGTCTGCGACGGCGCAGAAGCGCGACGGCGGCGGCTGCGACGGCGCAGAAGCGCGACGGCGCAGAAGCACGGCAGTGGCGCAGAAGCGCGGGCGCTTGCGGGGAGCTACCGCACACCCAAGGTCAAGGGCGGCGGTCGAGAGGAGCTACCCCACATCCAAGTTAAGGAGCAGCAGCTGCACTTTGCTGGAGCAGCTGTGAAGAGATACCCCACGTCCAAGGTAAGAGAAACCCAAGTAAGATGGTAGGTGTTGCGAGAGGGCATCAGAGGGCAGACACACTGAAACCACAACCACAGACAACTAGCCAATCTGATCACACGGACCGCAGCCTTACCGCAGCCTTGTCTAACTCAATGAAACTAAGCTATGCCATGTGGGGCCACCCAAGATGGATGGGTCATGGTGGAAAGGTCTGACAGAATGTGGTCCACTGGAGAAGGGAATGGCAAACCACTTCGGTATTCTTGCCTTGAGAACCCCATGAATAGTATGAAAAGGCAAAATGATAGGATACTGAAAGAGGAACTCCCCAAGGTCAGTAGGTGCCCAATATGCTACTGGAGATCAGTGGAGAAATAACTCCAGAAAGAATGAAGGGATGGAGCCAAAGCAAAAACAACACCCAGTTGTGGATGGGATTGGTGATAGAAGCAAGGTCCGATGCTGTAAAGAGCAATATTGCATAGGAACCTGGAATGTTAGGTCTATGAATCAAGGGAAATTGGAAGTGGTCAAACGAGATGGCAAGAGTGAATGTCGACATTCTAGGAATTAGTGAACTAAGGACTGGAATGGGTGAATTTAATTTAGATGACCGTTATATCTACTACTGTGGGCAGGAATCCATCAGAAGAAATGGAGTAGCCATCATGGTCAACAAAAGAGTCTGAAATGCAGTACTTGGATGCAACCTCAAAAACGACAGAATGATCTCTATTCGTTTCCAAGACAAACCATCCAATATCACAGTAATCCAAGTCTATGCCCCAACCAGTAACACTGAAGAAGCTGAAGTCGAACAGTTCTATGAAGACCTACAAGACCTTCTAGAACAACACCCAAAAAACATGTCCTTTTCATTATAGGGGACTGGAATGCAAAAGTAGGAAGTCAAGAAACACCTGGAGCAACAGGCAAATTTGGCCTTGGAATATGGAATGAAGCAGAGCAAAGGCTAATAGAATTTTGCCAACAGAACGCACTGGTCATAGCAAACACCCTCTTCCAACAACACAAGACCCTACACATGGACATCACCAGATAGTCAACATTGAAATAAAATTGATTATATTCTTTGCAGCTGAAAATGGAGAAGCTCTATAGAGTCAGCAAAAACAAGATCAGGAGCTGACTGTGGCTCGGATCATGAACTCCTTATTGCCAAATTCTGAGTGAAATTGAAGAAAGTGGAGAAAACCACTAGACCATTCAGGTATGACCTAAATCAAATCTCTTATGACTATACAGTGGAAGTAAGAAATAGATTTAAGGGACTAGATCTGGTAGACAGAGTGCCTGATGAACTATGGACAAAGGTTTGTGACATTGTACAGGAGATAGGAATCAAAACCATCCCCAAGAAGAAGAAATGCAAAAAGCAAAATGGCTGTATGAGGAAGCCTTACAAATAGCTGTGAAAAGAAGGGAAATGAAAAGCAAAGTAGAAAAGGAAAGATATACTCATTTGAATGCAGAGTTCCAAAGAATAGCAAGGAGAGATAAGAAAGCCTTCCTCAGTGATTAGTGCAAAGAAATAGAGGAAAACAATAGAATGAGAAAGACTAGAGATCTCTTCAAGAAAATTAGAGATACCAAGGGAACATTTCATGCAAAGATGGGCTCAATAAAGGACAGAAATGGTAGGGACCTAGCAGAAGATAAGATATTAAGAAGAGGTGGCAAGAATACACAGAAGAACTGTACAAAAAGATCTTCACAACCCAGATAATCATGATGGTGTGATCACTCATCTAGAGCCAGACATTCTGGAATATGAAGTCAAGTGGGCCTCAGGAAGCATCACTGCGAACAAAGATAGTGGAGGTGATGGGATTCCAGTTGAGCTATTTCAAATCCTGAAAGATGATGCTGTGAAAGTGCCGCACTCAATATGCCAGCAAATTTGGAAAACTCAGTAGTGGCCACAGGACTGCTAAAGGCCAATTTTCATTCTATTCCCAAAGAAAGGCAAAGTCAAATGATGCTCAAACCACTACACAATTGCACTCATCTCACACACTTGTAAAGTAATGCTTAAAATTCTCCAAGCCAGGCTTCAGCAATATGTGAACCATGAACTTCTGGATGTTCAGGCTGGTTTTAGAAAAGGCAGAGGAACCAGAGATCAAATTGCCAACATCTGACAGATCATCAAAAAGGCAAGAGAGTTCTAGGAAAACATCTACTGCTGATTTATTGACTATGTCAAAGCCTTTGACTGTGTGGATCACAATAAACTATGGAAAATTCTGAAAGAGATGGGAATACCAGACCACCTGACCTGCCTCTTGAGAAACCTGTATGCAGATCAGGAAACAACAGTTAGAACCGGACATGGAACAACAGACTGGTTCCAAATAGGAAAAGGAGTACATCAGGGCTGTATATTGTCACCTTGCTTATTTAACTTATATGCAGAGTACATCATGAGAAATGCTGGGCTCTAGGAAGCTCAAGCTGGAATCAAGATTGCTAGGAGAAATAGCAATAACCTCAGATATGCAGATGACACCACCCTTATGGCAGAAGGTGAAGAACTAAAGATCCTCTTGATGAAGGTGAAAGAGGAGAGTGAAAAAGTTGGCTTAAAGCTCAAGATTCAGAAAACTAAGATCATGGCATCTGGTCCCATCACTTCATGGGAAATAGATGGGGAAACAGTGGAAACAGTGGCTGACCTTATTTTTCTTGGCTCCAAAATTACTGCAGATGGTGATTGCAGCCATGAAATTAAAAGACACTTGCTCCTTGGAAGGAAAGTTATGACCAGCGTACACAGCATATTGAGAAGCAGAGACGTTACTTTGTCAACAAAGGTCCATCTAGTCAAGGCTATGGTTTTTCCAGTGGTCATGTATGGATGTGAGAGTTGGACTATAAAGAAAGCTGAGCGCCGAAGAATTGATGCTTTTGAACTGTTGTGTTGGAGAAGACTCTTGAGAATCTGTTGGACTGCAAGGAGATCCAACCAGTCCATCCTAAAGGAGACCAGTCCTGGGTTTTCTTTGGAAGGATTGGTGTTGAAGGTGAAACTCCAATACTTTGGCCACCTGATGGGAAGAGCTGACTCAGCTGAAAAGACCCTGATGCTGGGAAAGATTGAGAGCAGGAGGAGAAGGGGATAACAGAGGCTGGATGGCATCACCGATTCAATGTACATGGGTTTGGGTGGACTCCAGGAGTTGGTGATAGACATGGAGGCCTGGAGTGCTGTGGTTCATGGGGTCACAAAGAGTTGGACATGACTGAGCGACTGAAGTGAGTGAATGAGTGGAGCTAGAAAGCCGTGGAAGGGAGCTGGTCTCTGTGGGGACCCAAGGGCCATGTGCCTCATCCAATGACTCTGTGAGAGCTAAGAGAATTTCATCAGCTATAACAGCCCTTTTGGGGGATTCCCTGGTGGCTCAGATGGTAAAGAATCTGCCTGCAATGCAGGAGACCTGGGTTGGATCCCTGGGTAGGGAAGATCCCCTGGAGGAGGGCATGGCAACCCACTCCTGTATTCTTGCTGGAGAATCCCCATGGACAGAGGAACCCTGCAGTCTACAGTCCATGGGATCGCAGTGTCAGACATGACTGAGAGGTTGAGCACGGCACAGCACATTTAGAGCCCATGTTTACACAGTGTCTCTACTCTAACAGAGACGCAGCAACAGCAGTGGAAACACACTCTGCCTGAAGATCCGGGTCTGGCCCACTGCTCTGCCCCAAAGACTCACAGGGCCAGATATGGCCTGAGCAGCTCCGGACTCTGCTGGCCTTGGGGGATTGGGTTTCAGGCCAAGCTTCAGAGGCTCTGAAACTGTGGGAAAGGAATGCGATAATAAAGATGATAGGGACGAAGATGAGTACGTTCCTGACATTCCTAGGACTTTTCTCCTGTGCCGAGCACTCACTTGTGTTTGAGGACCTTGCAACAACCCTATTATAAGGGGACACAGCCATCTCACATGTGAGGAAACTGAGGGTCAGTGAGGTTAAGCAACTTACCTGGTAGCAAATTTAAGTTAGTAATCCTTAGACCCAGGACTGGAGACCGGGAATAACCATTCCAGAGGCTGACTTCATAGACACTGCTAACCTGGCAGAAATAGCTCACTGCCACCCATGAATAACCGTCCAGAAGCAACATGAGTCCCTTTGCCATCCAATTTAATCTGGACCTCCTTCCAGACTTCATGGACGTGAGCCCCCTGCTGGCCGGTCAGGGGTAACACGAGCCCCACAGTAATCATCGACTGCCACCTAGTGGCGCGGTGAGAAATGTCACATTTCTTTCCTTTCACTTCATCAGATGTGATACTTCAAAAACCAAAATGTTAAAAACTTGCTTTTGCTTCTCCCTGCTTCGACATCCCTAAGAATAACTCCCGGCAGATGTTGTTCTGATTTTATGGATGATAAGATACAGACCCAAGGAAGTTAAGTAGCTTCTTGAATATCACATGATGAGGATTATGCAGAAGTAAAGGGTCAGAATTATTTATTTAAAGTGTGACCTTGAGTAAGACATTTTATTATTTATTTTTGATGGACACCAAAAACCTCCTCTGCTACAATAACAATTTTTCTTGGCTTTATTTAATAAAAAGTTCCTCCTTTACCCATTAAGTTCCCATGCTGCTGCTGCTGCTGCTGCTAAGTCACTTCAGTCGTGTCCGACTCTGTGCGACCCCATAGATGGCAGCCCACCAGGCTCCCCTGTCCCTGGGATTCTCTAGGCAAGAATACTGGAGTGGGTTGCCATTTCCTTCTCTAGTGCATGAAAGTGAAAAGTGAAAGTGAAGTCGCTCAGTTGTGTCCGACTCTTAGCAACCCCATGGACTGCACCTTTCCAGGCTCCTCAGCCTCCGGGATTTTCCAGGCAAGAGTACTGGAGTGGGGTGCCATTGCCTTCTAGTTCTACTATATTTCAGTTTGGTATTTGAGTGAATCTTTCTGGGCTGTCTTTTGCAACCTACTGATCAATCTGTCTCTCTCTAGGTCTGTACCATATAGTCTTAACTGCTACAGCTTCATACTAAACTGCAGGTCCCCTCTCCTTAAGCTTATTTTTCAGAAGCATATTATCTATTTTTGATGTTTCTTTTTAAATCTAAAAATCAGTTATCAAGCTTCACATAATTCAACTGAGATTTTTATTGGAGTTGTACTGAATATATAGTAGAGAAAATAAAGAGAATTCATATCTTTATGTTAGATTTTTCTGTCTGTGAACATGAACTGTATTTACTTGGATAATCTTTAATGTCATTCAAAAAAATTTTTTTGTTTCTACATATAGGCTTGTATATGCTTTGCTTTAGATTTATTCCTAATAACATTTTTTATATTATAAGTGGTTCTTTTTAAAAGTTATGTTTTTTCCATTTAATTAATTTATTATTTTTAAGATTTATTTATTTTAGTTGGAAGCTAATTACTTTACAATATTGTAGTAGGTTTTGCCATACATTGATATGAATCAGCCATGGGTTTACATGTGTTCCCCATCCTGAAACCCATAAAAGTTATGTTTTAAATATTTTTCTACTAATATAAAAATAATCATTTTATAATAAAAAGCTCCTTATAACCATAAAGACTAATATAACTACATTATCTTTCAGTTTTTGTTTACCTGGTGAATCTTTTTCCATTTCTTTACTTTTAATCTCTTTCTATTGATAGGTTTTAAATTAATATCTCATAAACAGCATATTACTAGATCTCATAGATTGCACTGAAGATGTAAGACAGCATGTGAAGAAATAGGGGGCACTGCCGTTTACTCAGGACCGAAGATCCCAAGACAAGATAGGTTCTGCTCTCACCACAGTAAATATCCATCCACCATACAAGGAACACAGCCATGCCTAGGGGTGGCCGCAGAGGTAAGATGGGAACAGCGCCACATGGCCACAGAGGGCTTGCCAGGCAGCCACAGCTGGGAGCTGGGCTGTACTCCAGAGACCAGGCTGAGGCTGGACGCACACACACACACAAGCTCTGGCTCTGGGCACCCAGAAGTGAGGGAGCTGTGCTGATTACAGCTGCCCCACTCTGGAAAACAGCCACCAGCAGAAACAGACATCAGGACACGCAGCAGTAACGAGTCCCGGGCTTAAGTGACAGGGTAACCAGAAGAGGAGGACCTCAGAGAGGCAGACTTGAGGCTGATGGGGCCAGAGCGCAGAAGAAGGTGGCCCGGATGACAAGACGAAGATCTAGGAGCACAGTTTCATCCAGGATTTCATGGGCAAAGGCTCGGAGAGGTTATGGGAAAGGAGGAGGCCATCGGGAGAGGACAGTGCGGGAGAAGCCAACTGCATCTGCCACTCGACCACCAAGACGACGAGCTAGTCAGCAGAGCCCAAGCCCGGGCCCCCTGGAAAGGCATCAGAAGGGGTCCTCGTTACAGAGCTCCGCGGGGGCTAGAGCAGAAGCCATCAGAGACCTCCTCCAGGGCCAGAGTACTCAGGCAGCCCAGAGTGGCTGGACTCACAGTCAGGGACCTTTTAGAACACACACAAAAATGTGCAAATGCATTGGAATCTTCTTGTCACTGATTGAATATGATCAGATCAAACAGGAAAAATCAACCAGAGTAGCACTGAGTTAATCCAAGCCTACTAACTACACATGCACGTGTCTCCATAATATAACAAACACTAGGACAATAGAATGGGAAAGACTAGAAATCTCTTCAAGAAAACTAGAGATACCAAGGGAACATTTCATGCAAAGATGGGCTCAATAAAGGACAGAAATGGTATGGACCTAACAGAAGCAGAAGATATGAAGAAGAGGTGGCAAGAATACACAGAAGAACTACACAAAAAAGATCTTCATGACCCAGATAATCATGATGGTGTGATCACCTAGAGCCAGATATCCTGGAATGTGAAGTCAAGTGGGCCTTAGAAAGCATCACTATGAACACAGTTAGTGGAGGTGATGGAATTTGAGCTATTTCAAATCCTGAAAGATGATGCTGTGAAAGTGCTGCACTCAAGATGCCAGCAAATGTGGAAAACTCAGCAGTGGCCACAGGACTGGAAAAGGTCAGTTTTCATTCCAATCTCAAAGAAAGGCAGTGTCAAAGAATGTTCAAACTACTGCACAATTGTACTCACCTCACACACTAGCAAAGTAATGCTCAAAATTCTCCAAGCCAGGCTTCAACAGTACGTGAACCACAAAATTCCAGATGTTCAAGCTGGATTTAGAAAAGGCAGAGGAACCAGAGATCAAATTGCCAACATCTGCTGCATCATAGAAAAAGCAAGAGAGTTCCAGAAAAACATCTACTTCTGCTTTATTGACCATGCCAAAGCCTTTGACTTGTGGACCACAACAAACTGTGGAAAATTCTGAAAGAGATGAGAATACCAGACCACTGATCTGCCTCCTGATAAATCTGTATGCAGGTCAGGAAGCAACAATTAGAACTGGATGTGGAAAAACAGACTGGTTCCAAATCGTGAAAGGAGTACAACAAGGTTGTATATTGTCACCCTGCCTATTTAACTTATATACAGAGTACATCATGGAAATGCTGGGCTGGATGAAGCACAAGCTGGAATCAAGATTGCCAGGAGAAATATCAGTAACCTCAAATATGTTGATGATATCACCCTTATGGCAGAAAGTGAAGAAATAGAACTAAAGAGTCTCTTGATGAAAGTGAAAGAGGAGAGTGAAAAAGTTGGCTTAAGACTCAACATTCAGAAAACTAAGATCATGGCATCTGGTCCCATCAATTCATGGCAAATAGACAGGGAAACAATGGAAACCGTGACAGACTTTATTTTGGGGGGCTCCAAAATCACTGCAGATGGTTATTGCAGCCATGAAATTAAAAGATACTTGCTCCTTGGAAGAAAAGCGATGACCAACCTAGACAGCATATTAAAAACCAGAGATATTACTTTGTCAACAGAGGTCCGTCTAGTCAAGGCTATGGTTTTTCCAGTAGTCATGTATGGATGTGAGAGTTGGAATATAAAGAAAGCTGAATGCCAAAGAATTGATGCTATTGAACTGTGGTGTTGGAGAAGACTCTTGAGAGTCCCTTGGACTGCAAGGAGATCAAACCAGCCCATCCTAAAAAAAATCAGTCCTGAATATTCACTGGAAGGACTGATGCTGAAGCTGAAAGTCCAATACTTTGGCCACCTGATGCGAAGAACTGACTCACTGGAGAAGACCCTGATGGGAAAGACTGACAGCAGGAAGGGGACCTCCTTCTCTAAGGGGACGAGAGAGGATGAGATGGTTGGATGGCATCACCGACTCGAAGGACATGAGTTTGAGCAAGCTCCAGGAGTTGGTAATGGACAGGGAAGCCTGGCATGCTGCACTCCATGGGGTCACAAAGAGTTGGACACGGCTGAGCCACTGAACTGAACTCAGCTGAGGACTTTACTATGTGATACTCACTCCTTATAAGCAAGGTCCACAAGAGTGCCCTGCACAAAGCAGCCATTCAATAAATATCTGTGGATCAATTTACATGATGCTTGGAGGAAAAAGAAATTCCAAATGAGGAAAACTAGAGCACTGATTGTCCCAACTTTTTCATTTCTAGAATCCCCAGGCAATGTTCCCTGACAGCAGATCTGAATCGCTGACAGCTGGAAGGACACACAGTGAAGGACCAGACAGGAGCTGGCTCTCCCCCTGAGATGATCTTGGCCACAGGCTTCCCCGACCACACGGCTGCTTGGGAGCCCTGGGACTCCTGTCTCCATGACTCGCTGACTTTCGGAGGAGCCTAACCCTTGAATAAGCAAGCACAGAAGGACGTAAAAGACAAAGGAATGGGAAGAAAAGAATTCAGTAAGCCTTCTTTCTCCTACTCCAGTAGAAAGTCAGCTCAGAGCTGCCTTGAAGCAGGATGCCCTTCCTGGAGCCCCTGACTCTGTAGGAGACTTCTGGTCCTCTGGCTCGGATCACCCAGAAGGTCTCTTCACACCTGCTGCCTTACCTGGTGTTACCAAGAGTCTGAGAAGCTGTGTGATTCCCTATGCAAGGATCACCTCAGTTCTCACGAGAGAGTCCCAGACCTCCTGCCTTCCTCATCCTCTCCCCAGCTTGTTGAAGCCTCTTTCCATCCCTGAAGCCTTCACCTGTTTCTCCCTCCATCCAACAAGTTCAGACTAACCTTGATGCAGCATCCCAAGGCAGAGCCACCACAGATCAAGGGTCATTCTGATTATGCACTCATGGTCCTCCATCCCTGGTCAAGAACAGCTAAGATTGGCGAAGCCCACCCTCCAAAAGGTTTTTATAGAAATGATCTTGCAACCCAGAAACTGTCCCCACCCCCAAGTCCAGCACATTCTGTTTCCACTTTCTTGGATGCCCCTGGGATTCTCTGTGTTCACGGTGGCCTGGTCTTCCACTCTCACAATACACTGCTTCCAAAATAGTACAGGACTTGGAAACTAATCTAAGTCAACTCCAGGTACCTTCTAATTCCCACAGGGCTGGGCTTCTTAACTCTTGGGTACATTTTATTGTTTTTAATATATTTATTTATTTGGCTGCAGCAGGTCTTAGTTGTAGCATGTGGGTCTAGTTCCCTGACCAAGGATCAAACCTTGGCCCCTGTATTGGGAATGGAAGTCTTAGCCACTGGACCACCAGGGAAGTCTCATGCTGGGTGCATTTTAAAGTGGTGGCTCAGATGGTAAAGCGTCTGCCTGCAATGCAGGAGACCCGAGTTCAATTCCTGGGTTGGGAAGACCCCCTGGAGAAGGAAATGGCAATCCACTCCAGCACTCTTGCCTGGAAAATCCCATGGATGGAGGAGCCTAATAGGCTCCATGGGGTCGCAAAGAGTTGGACACGACTGGGCGACTTCACTTAACCTGTCAAATATTCTTTGCCTTCATTTTGGCTTGCTTCTCCACTGTCAGATGTTTCTCACAGTGAAGCCTTTAAAGTTCTCTGCCCAGAATCACTTCCCAACTCTCATCTCTCCGACTTGTCTATTTAATCACTAATTCACTCATGCCTTCAGGCACAAATGCATGCATTTCTAGTAAAAAAAAAAAAATTGCTGAGCATTGGGTCAGGCACTGTTGCAGGCCCTGGGACTCAAAGATGTGTTCATTCTTCTCAAAGACCTCGTAGTCCAACAGGAGAGAATCATGTCCTCAGATGCTTAAAGTACAGTGTGATAAAAGCTTTGATATGGACATATTTGTGAGCTGTGTGAGCAGAGGGCAGACCCAAATGAGATTCATTATGGGACATTATTGGTTCAAATAACTATTTCTGGAGCTGGCAAGAGAGGCTGGCTCCAGGAACAGTGGGATCCAGAGTCCACATGACATCATCAGGATATTTCCCCTCTCCTGGTTTCACTGCATCTGCTTGGCTTTCAGTGGCTGGTAATAACTGCATGGCATGGAATGAGATCCAGGGATGAGCCCCCTCTTCCAAAATATATATCTGTGCAAGTTCATGTAGTAAAATCAGCTATACATGCGCACACACACACACCCTCCCCCAACACATACTCCCCAACAAAACTGTCCTTTATAGGGACTGTCTAAATGACACTGCCCTGCATTCTCAATTCTAATGGAAAGAATTCTAACATAAACTTCGGGGCTGCGGAGAGGGGCCTAGATTGCTGAGCGTATCACTGTTACGGAAAGGGGAGCCTCTGGGAACCATTAAGGCCCTAGCAGATAGGAGTCATCCTGGGATGAAGCTTGGCCTGTCAGAGATTCCCATCTGAGGTCTCCACTCTCTTTGGTACAAAACAAAACCAAGGAGAGAGGAGGGTACATGAAGAAACCTCTACAGGTACCAAAGATTTTCATTTTAGATTCATCACAGCTAGAAAGCATCTCATTTTAAAGATAAGGGATTAGGACAAAACAGATCCCACAATTAAAAGGATCTAACTGGAAATATATTACATTTACAAAACAGCATAAATAGTTGGATACTTTGTGTGCATGAATCAAAGTATTCATGCAGTTGTTTCCATGTAAAGTTCTGACTAGAGATTTGTATTTTCATCTATATTCTCTATATTCTCCTCTCAGTAGCCTGAGAGGATTTTCTGAAGCATAGAGCTGATCAAGTTACTTCCTCCCTTAAATTCTTTAAGTCAACCCCCTTGGCTCTCAAAAGGAAACTCATATTTCCTATTATGGCTATCTTAAGCTCCGCATGATGAAGCAGGGCTAGAAAATAGAGTTTTTAGACAACCCAAAGTTGGGAAGTTTAACAAGGGTGCCCCATGAAAAACTGGGACCTCAAAAGACTAAACCTTAGTGTATTTCTCATTAGTAAAAATAAAACCACCAAGAAACTGTTTGACCAAGCTTGGATCTAGGCAAACCGAAATTTTCTCTGGAGAATTTGTAGTCACAAGAAAGACTGTGGTCCAGACTCATATAACCTGTGGTCTTGCTAAAGCTGCAAATGACAGGTGAGGTTTTTGGGGACATCCTGAGAGATGATAGCCATGCTGGGAAGTTCCCCCAGTCCATCAGCAAAAGAAAACACAAGTTCTTTTCTGGAGGAACTCAACTATAATTCAGACCTGAAAAAATTCCCACAGATAAAAGTCCCAAGGAAAGTGAACAGCTAACAGTCTAAAATTACAAATACACAAAGAAGCAAATCACCATCCCAAAGTGACAGAGGAAAGACAGGCATACACAGACTTCAGCGTGGGATTTTCAGATAGAGAATTTTAAGATTGCTCTGCTTCATAGGGTTAAAGACATAAAAGAGAACTGACAATGTGAATCAGCATCAAGACCAAGCCAGAAACTGACCAAGCAAATATCGAAGCAAAGTCTCAAGCAGATTATCTAGAAACTAATAATATAAAGATTAAATTTAAAACTCAGTGGATGGATTAAACAGAAGATTAGATACAGAAGAAAAGAGACTAGAAATCTAGAAGATCCATCTGTAGAAATCATCAAGAAAACTGCCTAGGAGCCAAACAGACAGAAAACAAGAAAGAGATGTTAACAGATATGGAGACTAGAAAGAGAAACACTAGCAAATGTTGGATGAAACATCTAGAAAGAGGTAATAATAGAAATGATTATAGGAGCTAGCAAGTATATAGTATTTACCATGTGTCCCTGTTCTAAACTATTATGTAATTAACTCACTAATATTCACGAGAAAACCTATAGGTTGGTAATGATGTCATCCCCACTTTATAGATGAGGACTAATACCATCCCCACTCTACACATGAGGAAACTGAACACAGAGAAGCTGCAGCATTTGTCCAGGGTCTCATAGAGACGCCAAGTAGCTTGGCTCCAGAGTTTGTGGTCTCAACCACCATGCAATCTATGAAGAAATAATAGCAGAAAACCATCCAGAAATACTAAAGTGACAGTAATTCTAAAATCCAGGAAACATCATAAACCCAAAATGTGATATAAAGAGAAAGCCACTAGATGCATTTTGATGACAGTGTACCACATCAGAGAAAAAGAAAAGCCCTTAGGAAGGAAAATGGCAGATCGCTGACAGTGATCGGCAACTTGACTGATGACCAATCTCACAAGAATAACATTAAGACAGCGGATCTCCCATGTGCTGGAGAACAATAACTGTCACCCTGCAATGCCAGCCTGAAAAAACCACATCCAGAAAATAAGGGTGAAACAATGACATTTGCAGACAGAAAAAAACTAGGGCATTAACCCCACAAAGACTCTCACGAAAGGAACTTCTGAAGAATGTATTTCAAGGAATGGAAGATAAGACATGCAAGATAGGAAAGAAAGAAAGAGTGAGTCACTCAGTCATGTCCAACTCTTTGCATCCTCCTGGTCTGTAGCCCATCAAGCTAGTCTGTCCGTGTGAATCTCCAGGCCAGAATACTGGAGTGAGTAGCCATTCCATTCTCCAGGGGATCTTCCTGGCCCAGGTATCAAACCCGGGTCTCCTGCACTGCAGACAGATTCTTCACTACTGAGCCACCAGGGGGTGAAATGAGAAGTTGAGCAAAAACATACTAATTTTATGGGGATACATTTGAACAAACACTCACTATTTAAAACTCTCAATAAATATTTAATGTCTTGGAGGGGAAGAGTACTGGAGCACAGTTGATTGGGAAGAAGGGAAGAGAGGTTAAAGCTTTTAAGGTCCTGGTGTTGTTCATGAGGAAAGACAGTTGTACAGTTTGTCCACTGTACCAAAGAAAGAACAGGGCGAAGCAGGGAATGAGGGCTAAAACAGAACCCTCTGGTCAACCCTTGTGTCCAGCTGCAGAGCTGTGATAACAGAGATAGCACCCTACTTCTAGACAAATTAGAAAAAGACATCTTCTGTAAAGCCAGTGACATTCTGCTGCTGCTAAGTCACTTTAGTCATGTCCGACTCTGTGCGACCCCATAGATGGCAGCCCACCAGGCTCCTCTGTCCCTGGGATTCTCCAGGCAAGAACACTGGAGTGGGTTGCCCTGTCCTTCTCCAGTGCATGAAACTGAAGAGTGAAAGTGAAGTCGCTCAGTCATGTCCGACTCTTAGCGACCCCGTGGACTGCAGCCTACCAGGCTCCTCTGTCCATGGGATTTTCCAGGCAAGAGTACTGGAGTGGGTTGCCATTGCCTGGCAGTACCAAAGAACTTCATCTTCTGCTCCCATCTTTTGATAAATCTTTTTCAATGGGAAGGTTTAGAGACCTGTTCCTGCAAAGCTGGTGACTGTGGTGACTATTGGCCGGGTTCCTAGGGTTTCAGCCACATCTCTAGCCAGCATAGATTTGTAAAGTCTTATAAGCAGCTTCTGGAACTCTCTTGCTTTTTCAATGATCCAGCGGATGTTGGCAATTTGACCTCTGGTTCCTCTGCCTTTTCTAAAACCAGCTTTGAACATCTGGAAGTTCACGGTTCACATATTGCTGAAGCCAGGCTTGGAGAATTTTGAGCATTACTTTACTAGCGTGTGAGATGAGTGCAATTGTGCAGTAGTTTGAGCATTCTTTGGCGTTGCCTTTCTTTGGGATTGGAATGAAAACTGACCTTTACCAGTCCTGTGGCCACTGCTGAGTTTTCCACACTTGCTGGCATCTTGAGTGCAACACTTTCACAGCATCATCTTTCAGGATTTGAAATAGCTCAACTGGAATTCCATCACCTCCACTAGCTTTGTTTGTAGTGATGCTTTCTAAGGCCCACTTGACTTCACATTCCAGGATATCTGGCTCTAGGTGAGTGATCACACCATCATGATTATCTTGGCTGTGATGATCTTTTTTGTGTAGTTCTTCTGTGTATTCTTGAGACCTTTTCTTCATATCTTCTGCTTCTGTTAGGGCCATACTATTTCTGTCCTTTATTGAGCCCATCTTTGCATGATATGCTCCCTTGGTATCTCTCATTTTCTTGACGAGATCTGTAGTCTTTGCTATTCTGTTGTTTTCCTCTATGTCTTTGCACTGATCACTGAGGAAGGCTTTCTCATCTCTTCTTGCTATTCTCTGGAACTCTGCATTCAGATGCTTATATCTTTCCTTTTCTCCTTTGCTTTTCAATTCTCTTCACAGCTGAAACTTCAGTACTTTGGTCACCTCATGTGAAGAGCTGACTCATAGGAAAACCCCTGATGCTGGGAAGGATTGCGGGCAGGCGGAAAAGGGGATGACAGAGGATGAGATGGCTGGATGGCATCACCAACTCAATGGACTTCAGTTTGAGTGAACTCCAGGGGCTGGTGATGGACAGGGAGGCCTGGCGTGCTGCAATTCATGGGGTCTCAAAGAGTCGGGCACGACTGAATGACTGAACTGAACTGATAAGCAGCTTCTCTTTGGGGGCCAAGTTTTGCCTGGTACTGCCAAGCACACAAGAGTGCCACTTTCCTTACTCACTCTCGAAGTATCAAACTTTAGAATATCTGAAAATCTGAAGGTGAAGATATCTTGGTAGAGTTTCAGTGAACCTTCATCATTATGAGTATGACATTTTTTCTCATACTTGATTAAGAAACATGGGTTTTATAGGAACTGAGTTGGTCATTTTCTTACTAGGCTGTGAAAATTCTCTCAGTAATGTGTCAGAAATACAGACATATACAATAGATAATTTTGCCCAAAATATGCATTATAAATACTTTTCCCCAGTTTGCTGTTTGACTTGCTTACAGTGACCTTTTCCATGGAGAAAAATTATTTTCAATTTTCAATTATTTTTATTCAAGATTTCTGAGTTTTGTGTCATGTTTAGGAAAATCTTCCCCAATCCAGAGTTATAAAAGAATTTCCTTGTGGTCACCAAGGGGGAGAGGAGAAGTGAGAGGGATGGACCAGGAATTTGGGATTGATAGATGCCAACTATTACATTTAGAATGGATAAACAACAAGGTCCTAATGTACAGCACAGGGAACTATATTCAATACTTTGTTTAAAACCGTAATGGAGAAGAAAATAAACTGAGTCATTTTGCTGTACAGAAGAGATTGGCACAACATTGTAAATCAACTATAATTCACTTTTTTTTAGAAAAAGGATTACTATTCCTCCCCTACCGATCAGAGAATACCAAAGTATTTATAGTTAAAACAAAATTCTTTGAACACACACAATAATTTTCCCATGTTTTCTTCTGACTCTTTTGCTTCTCTTATTTATATTTAAATACACAATCCATTTTAAAGCTAACTCAGGGAACTCATGGGAAATAGATGGGGAAACAGTGGAAACAGTGTCAGACTTTATTTTTGGGCTCCAAAATCACTGCAGATGGTGACTGCAGCCATGAAATTAAAAGACGCTTATTCCTTGGAAGAAAAGTTATGACCAACCTAGATAGTATATTCAAAAGCAGAGACATTACTTTGCTGACTAAGATCTGTCTAGTCAAGGCTATGGTTTTTCCAGTGGTCATGTATGGATGTGAGAGTTGGACTGTGAAGAAGGCTGAGCACCGAAGAATTGATGCTTTTGAATTGTGGTGTTGGAGAAGACTCTTGAGAGACCCTTGGACTGCAAGGAGATCCAACCAGTCCATTCTGAAGGAGATCAGCCCTGGGATTTCTTTGGAAGGAATGATGCTAAAGCTGCAACTCCAGTACTTTGGCCACCTCATGCGAAGAGTTGACTCATTGGAAAAGACTCTGTTGCTGGGAGGGATTGGGGGCAGGAGGAGAAGGGGATGACAGAGGATGAGATGGCTGGATGGCATCACGGACTCGATGGACGTGAGTCTGAGTGAACTCCGAGAGATGGTAATGAACAGGGAGGCCTGGCGTGCTGCAATTCATGGGGTCGCAAAGAGTCGGACACGACTGAGCGACTGAACTGAACTGGACAGGGAACTCAAACAGGGGCTCTGTATCAACCTAGAGGGGTGGGATGGGGAGGGAGATGGGAGGGAGGTTCAAAAGGGAGGGGATATATGTATACCTATGGCTGATACATGCTGCGATTTGATAGAAAACAGCAAAATTCTTTAAAGCAATTATCCATCCATTAAAAAAAAAGTTAACAAGGTGTAAATATGAGCTATGATCCTCCCTAAGGCATTTTACTCTAGATGGCTTCTCAGTTGCCCAGTAATCTTTACTGACTTATTTTATCTCTACCCACTCTCATTCAAAATGGCCCCTTTATCATATACTGGATTCCACATGAATGTACGTTTGATTCCTGAGACTCTCAGTCCTGCTCCCTCAATCTGTCTGCCTGTTTTCATGTTAGCACCTCACTGTATTCATGGAGGCTTTTGAGTATGTTCTAATATCTGGTAGGGCTGACCAGTCCTCATTTCTTTCTTTTTCTCTCCAGAAGTAGTTGAGGTTTCATTTTCTTTCTTTCTTTTTTTTTTCCCTCACTTCTTTTCACACCTAGGAAAGCTACTGTTTTCTGTAGAGTGTCCCCAGTCACCTTTCTGAGCCACCTGTCTTTGCGGTAGCATCTGGAAGATGACTCTCTGAGGTTGTCCAGGCCTCCTATCACACCATTCTCTCCAAAACCCACGTTCTTCCAATTTTCCAGCCTCAACGTCCCCTGGAAGTGTGCCTGTCAGGACTTCATCTTAGTCAATCCCTTGGGCAGGGTTGATGCTGAGGCTCACTCGCATCTTCCAGAATAGCTTCTCTGTTCTGTCTCTGGGATACTTTCCTAGCTTACTACTCCCTCAGTAGCTGCTTTTCACTCCTGTGTTGGCCGAGTCCTCCTCTTCTTCTGGGTTTCTGGAGGTTGGAAGCCCCAGTGTTGAGTCTCACACCTCTTCTCCACGAATTCTCGCTCCCAAGGATGAGCTCCCCAGCTCCTCTGGAATGTAAGGGGCACAGTCTTGTGTATCAGCGTCATCACATCTTCATGCCTGAAACAGTGCCCCGGCACAGCGTAGGCACACAACAGTGTGGGGTAAATGAATGGATGAGTGAATACACGCCTCTGGTTGCTTTACAGGCTTCATAGTTAAGTTTTCAAAGGAAACCACAAGTAACTCAATGTGGAGGCAGGATGGGCACATGAAAGGAAGTCATAGGAGCTAAGACTGAAAATACTGGCTGGGCTCTAGACAGTCTAAAAAATCTAGCTGGGTTTCC
Organism: Nanger dama; assembly: GCA_917880005.1. Classification (NCBI taxonomy): domain Eukaryota; kingdom Metazoa; phylum Chordata; class Mammalia; order Artiodactyla; family Bovidae; genus Nanger; species Nanger dama. The sequence goes on along the minus strand of CAKJTW010000085.1, from coordinate 1,298,143 downwards.
TTGGTGGTGCAGTAGATAAGAATCTGCCTGCCAACCCGGCGACATGAGTTCAACCCCTGGTCTGGGAAGGTCTTGCATGCCGTGGAGCAACTAAGCCCGTGTGCCACAACTATTGAGCCTGCACCCTAGAGCCGGGGAGCTGCAACCACTGATGTCCATATGCCCCAGAACCCATGCTCTGCAGCAAAAGAAACCACCACGATGAGAAACCTCCACACTGCAACTAGATAGAGAGTAGCCCCTGCTCACTGCAACTAGAGAAAAGCCCGCACAGCAACGAAGCCCTAGCACAGCCACAATTAAATAAGTAAATAATTTCTTTTAAATAAATAAACTATATAGAACTGAAAAGATAAGCTTTTTTTTTAAGCCTTTAATAAAAAAAGAAATACAATCTAGCTAACAAATATCATGATGTAGAGGGAGAAAGGTGACACAGAGTACAGGCGGTATGCTAAATTCCTTATCTTTTATAAGGGAACTCAATATACCCTGTTGTTGATATTCATAAATCAAAAATATAAATGTAGGGTTTTTTTTTTTTTACTATATAAAGCTGTAACATTAACATCTAAAAGAATTAAGAATGGAAACTGGACCTTGGTTGCTACTGGGAAATGAGATTAGGAGAGATGTTACTTTTCATTTTTGCACCTTAGTCTATGACCACATAACCCTAAATGAGCCCAACCTAGTAATTTTATGTACCTTGGTATCATTTGAAATAAAATTACTGTGCAATCACTACTTCTGTGATGAAATTTTAAAAGATCAAGTGAGCCAGGCAATGCAGGGCTTTGAATGCCAAGCAAACCATTCTTTTTTTTTTTTTTTAATTTTAATTGGAGGCTAATTACTTTACAATATTGTATTGGTTTTGTGATACATCATCATGAATCCACCACCGGTGTACACGTGTTCCCCATCCTGAACCCCCTCCCACCTCTCTCCCCCCATACCACCCCTCTGGGTCACCCCAGTGCACCAGCCCCAAGAACCCTGTATCATGCATCAAACCTGGACTGGCGATTAGTTTCTTATATGATATTATACATGTTTCAAACCGTTCTTTAGCTAGACGCTCATGTTACTTGGTAGGTCAGCGTCTTGCACAGGCTCACAGCAAGCAGCAAAAGGCTTTAGGACAGCCCTTCCTCACAGGGAGGGGGACCAAAGAGGGCAGGATGGGTACAGAGGCAGAGTGATTGGAGTCAGGGCAAATGAAAAACATCTCGTGAACTTTCTTGTCTCTCTCATCTCCAGGACCTCTCATTTGCCAGTTCCCCGCCTGCAGGAAATCGCAGGGCCTTTTGGCATCTTGATAAACCTCCCTGGGCCACCAGGCTTCTCTCCCGCTCCTGCAGGCAGCCACACATCCAGAGGGTGGAAAAGCATCCTCTGCCGTTTGTCAGTCCCAGCAAAGCTATTTCTTTTCTACTCACTACCTCCAGCAAGAAGAATGGTGTCAAGGTAAGAATTTGCTCAAGAACTATCTCCGATCAAAGGCAGATTTGTCTCCTCTTGAGTCCACACTCTCATGAGTTTATGTTGGGGTAGGGCAGGCAGGGGTCACAGGCACCCACCCGTCAGCAACAGTCAGGAGACAGGAAGCTACTAGTGGAAGCTTTGGCTGCTGGTAGCTTGAACTATGGGAGAGCCCAACAGGGTCAAGCAGGTTCTTTCTGCTTCTGTTCCACTTCCCCATATGCTCCTCTTCTCTCCAAACATTCAAATCTGCTTATGAAGGGAAATATTTTGTGAATTCTGATTTAGGGAGGGAGGTAGCATGGGGGCATTGAAAAGCTAAATTGCTGCTGATAACCTCAGGTGTCACTGATTTGCTTGCTATTCAGTGTTATTTTATTTTGTTTTGTTTCTTGTATCCTTGTATCTGGCAGAAAATACAGGGCATAATCTAAGATGGTGATTTAGGGGAATTTAATGCAGGTGGGCACAGCTAAGGGATATTTCTGAAGAATGCTAAACCCCGCCCCTCACCCCCCAACCAAGACCAAGTCTTCGTAGGGAGCTGTTAAGCTGTTACTATTGCTGGGCCTGATGGGGAAAAGGAAGAAGCTACCAGAACCCGGGGGCGGGGGAGGGTGGCTCTGGCTGGAGCTGTAGTTGCCACCGTGGTTTTAGGAAAGGGCCACCAGACAGGGGCTATGTCCTGAAGTAGCATAACACTGCCAACTGCCAACTCACAGCCTGGCAGGGAGGCAGCCAGGGAGCTCAAAACCACAGTCACTCTTTTCCACCTCCTCACTCTCCAGCCTCCTGTCAGCATGGTCCTGGGAGCAAACGGGCGGCAGAGAGAGAGGGAGGCCATCAGCTAGGCACTGATACATCTCCTCTCGGAATGCAGAGATGGGTATAGAGGAAGGAAGGGAGACGATGGCCAAGGGTGCAAACCTCTCTCTTCCCAAGGCCTCCTCACAGTCCTGGGCCTGGGTCAGTTTCTCATTGTGTCTCCTCAGTTTGTTTCTTTGACTGTTGGCTTGCACCTCTATCTAGTGTCACTTCTTTGGAATAATCTCTCACCACCATCAGAGATAGGCTTCCCAGGTGGTGCTACCTGTCATTCGGTAAGGAATTCACCTGCCAATGCAGGAGACACAAGAGACACAGATTTGATCCCTGGGTCAGGAAGGAGGGCACAGCAACCCACTCCAGTATTCTTGCCTGGAAAATTCCATGGACAGAGGAGCCTGGAAGGTTACACTCCACTGGGGTCACAAATAGTCAGACATGACTGAAGTGACTTAGCATGCATACATCATCAGAAATGCCTTGAGAATGTATTCATTGGGTTTTTATTTTGAGGTAGGGGTACACAGGTACAAAAGTATTGAGTTGGCCAAAACATTCATTCAGGTTTTCCATACCATCTTATGGAAAAACTCTAATGAACCTTTTGGCCAACCCAATATTTTCAGTTTGTGATTTCGGTTTCTCTAGAGAACAATCCATAATAAGAGTGAATAACCTGTGTCCACCACAAAGAGCTAGGCACTGGACACACCCAATGCGTGGAGAAAAGCATTGTCTGTCCTTATAAAGCTCACACATGGGGCCATTTCTAGCTCAAGAGGCCTCCTGACCCACTCACACCTGTCACAGCTAGAGCTCTTCATGACCCTAAATCACGATCGCCTTTCTTCCTAGGGGGTGCATTCCTCTTAGTCACAAAGATGGCCCCCACAACATGACTTCCTGGCCCTAGAAGGTTATCTCAGACCCAGGCAGAAGGAACGCTGAGCTCAGAGTCCTTTGGTCACCCTCACATAATTTGTCCATACTTTTCTCCTCCTGCCTCTCTGCGGACATGACATGGCCTGGGAGGCTGACTGGAGGGGACATTCTCATGTCATTACAGGGTTGTGTTGCAGTAGAGAGAGCCCAGGCAATAGAGTCAGAGAGTTACTGTTGTTCAGTCACTAAGTTGTGTCTGACTCTTTGCAACCCCATGGACTGCAGCACATCAGGCTTCCCTGCCCTTCGCTATCTCCCTGAGTTTGCTCAAACTCATGTCCATGAGTTGGTGATTGCTATCTAACCAGCTCATCCTCTGCCACCCCTTTCTTTTTTGCCTTCAACCTTTCCCAGCATCAGGGTCTTTCCAGTGAGTCAGTTCTTCGCATCAGGGGGCCAAAGTATTGGAGTTTCAGCTTCAGCATCAGTCCGTGCAATGAATATTCAGGACTGATTTCCTTTACGTGGACTGGTTTGATCTTCTTGCTGTCCAAGAGACTCTCAAGAGTCTTCTCCAACACCACATTTCAAAAGCATCAATTCTTTGGCACTCAGCCTTCTTTCCGGTCCAACTCTTACATCCATATGTGACTACTGGAAAGACCATAGCTTTGAGTATATGGACCTCTGTCAGCAAATTGATGTCTCTGTTTTTTAATATGCTGTCTAGGTTGGTCATAGCTTTTTTCCAAGGAGCAAATGTCTTAGTTTCATGGCTGAAGTCACCATCTACAGTGATTTTGGAGCCCAAGAATAGGAAAATCTGTCACTGCTTCCACTTTTTCCCCTTCTGTTTGCCATGAAGTGATGGAATCAGATGCTATTATCTTAATTTTTTGAATGCTGACTTTTAAGTCAGCTTTTTCACTCTCCTTCTTTACCCTCATCAAGAGGTTCTTTAGTTCCTCTTCACTTTCTGCCATTAGAGTGGTATCATTTGCATATTTGAGGTTGTTGGTATTTCTCCTGACAGTCTTGATTCCAGCTTGTGCTTCATCCAGCCCAGCATTTCACATGATGTATTTTGCTTAAGTTAAATAAGCAAGGTGACAGTATACAGCCTTGTACTCCTTTCTCAATTTTAAACCAATTACCTGTTCCATGTCTGGTTCTAACTATTGCTTCTTGACCTGCAGACAGGTTTCTCAGGAGGCAGGTAAGGTGGTCTGGTATTCCCATCTCTAAGAATTTTCCACAGTTTGTTGTGATCCACACAGTCAAAGGCTTTCGTGTAGTCAATGAAGCAGAAGTAGATGTTTTTCTCAAATTCCCTTGCTTTCTCTGTGATCCAGCCAATGTTGGTAATTTGGTCTCTGGTTCCTTTGTGTTTTCTAAACCTTGTACATCTGAAAGTTCTCGGTTATGTACTGCGGAAGCCTGGCTTGAAGGATTTTGAGCATAACCTTCCTAGCATGTGAAATGAGCACAATTGTGCAGTAGTTTGAGCGTTCTTTGGCACTGCCCTTCTTTGGAATTGGAATCAAAACTGACATTTTCCAGTCCTGTGGCCACTGCTGAGTTTTCCAAATTTGCTGGCATATTAAGTGTAGCACTTTAACAGCATCATCTTTTGGATTTGAAATAGCTCAGCTGGAATTCCATTGCCTCCACTAGCTTTGTTCATAGTAATGCGTCCTGAGCCCCATTTGACTTTGCACTCCAGAATGGCTGGCTCTAGGTGAGTGACCACGCCAGCATGGTTACTTGGGTCATGAAGCCGTTTTTTGTACAGTTCTTCTAAGTATTCCTGCCATGTCTTCTTAGTCTCTGCTTCTGTTAGGTCCTTACCGTTTCTGTTCTTTATCATGCCCATCCCTGCATAAAATGTTCCCTTGATGTCTCTAATTTTCTTGAAGAGATCTGTAATCTTTTTCATTCTATTGTTTCTCTCTGTTTCTTTGCATTTTTCATTTAAGAAGGCCTCCTTTCTATTCTCTGGAATTCTGCATTCAGTTGGGTATATCGCTCCCTTTCTCTCTTGCCGTTCACTTCTCTCCTTTCCTCAGATACTTGTAAGGCCTCCTCAGACAACCATTTTGCCTTCTTGCATTTCTTTTTCTTTCGGATGGTTTTGGTCACTGATTCCTGTACATTGTTACAAACCTCCATCCATAGTTCTTCAGGCATTCTATCAGATCTGATCCCTTGAATCTGTTCATGACCTCCACTGTATAAGAGATTTGATTTAGGTCATACCTGAATGGTCTAGTGGTTTGCCTTACTTTGTTTAGTTTAAGCCTGTATTTTGCAATGAAGAGCTCATGATCTAAGCCATAGTCAGCTCCAGGTATTGTTTCTGAGTCAGAGAGAACTGGGTTTAAATATTCCAGGTCTCCAGGGCTGTGTAGACTGCAGTAAGTATCTGCATCTCTGCAAGCCTCCAGTTCCCTCCTCTGTGACACAGGGACAGTAACTCCCACCTAGCAGAGTGGCCGTGAGAATGGATGATCACACAGTAGGTGCTTTCACATCTTTGTGTTCCCAGGAACACCAGCGGAGAGTTTCTGAGCTTGGATCCAACCATTGCAGCCTGGGAGACAGAATACACACCCATGAATCACACTGACGAGACCGATCCTCCAACCTTCAGCACGATGACCACGACCTTGTTCGTGCTGGCGGCCGTCATTGCCCTGGGAGGACTGGCAGGAAACGGGGTTGTGCTCTGGCTCCTGGGCTTCCACTTGCGCAGGAATGCCTTCACCGTCTATATCCTCAACCTGGCGGCAGCCGACTTCCTGTGCCTCTGCTGCCAAGTTGTAGATTCCCTGGAGGCCCTCATCGCCTGCTGCAGCGCCATCCCCAGCTTTTTCACCACCGTGATGACCTTCGCCTACCTGGCGGGCCTGAGCTTGCTCAGCGCCATTAGCACTGAGCGCTGCGTGTCTGTCCTGTGGCCCGTCTGGTACCGCTGCCACCGCCCCACACACTTATCAGCCATCGTGTGCGCAGTGCTCTGGGCCCTGGCCCTCCTCCTGAGTATCTTGGAAGGGGAAGTACTGTGGCTTCCTCTTAACGGATTTTAGCCATCTTTGGTGTCAGGTGTTCGATTTCATCGCTGCCGGGTGGCTGCTGTTCTTGTTTGGGCTCCTCGCTGGCTCCAGCCTGGCCCTGCTGCTCAGGATCCTGTGTAAGTCCCGGCACATGCTGCTGAGCAGGCTCTATGTGGCCATCGCGCTCACAGTGCTGGCCTTCCTGCTCTGCGGCCTGCCCTACGGCATCCTCTGGTTCCTCTTAATCTGGGTTCAGGATGATTTGCTTGCCATCCCTTGTCACAAATGCCTGGTTGTCTTTGGCTTGTCCTGCATCAACAGCTCCATCAACCCCATCATTTACTTCTTCGTGGGCTCCTTCAGGCAAAGGCAGACAAATAAGCGAGGGCGGCGGACCCTCAAGGCGGTGCTCCAGCGGGCCCTGGAGGACATATCAGAAGAGGGCGAAAGCGAAAGCTCCCTTCCTCAGGCAACCCTGGAGCTGGGACGCAGGCTGGTGTCCTGATTCAGTCTCTGCCTTGGTCAGACACACTGTGGCTTTGAGCGACAACTTTCTCTCTATTACTTCGGGAGGATCTCCTAGGTTCTCTCAGCCTCTGGACCCACCCTGACTATAAAACGGTTAAACAAATCATCTGGGTGGTGAGAATTAAGGGAGATGGGGCCCGTTGCACAAGCACTGCGTGTGTGTATTCTGGACTGTCTTACCCAGGGGTCTTCACCCCACCCCATGGGAGCTCTGCCAGCTCTGGGTTCTGGGACTATTTCCACTTATGAAGAATCCCACCTTCATCAGAAGTTGAACGCAGTGCACGAAAGGTCTTAAATTTCTTTGGTCACTGCACTTGGTAGGGATTAAACATGACATTTTTGACCAGTTACTTACAATCTGTTACTTTCTTACAATCAGTTTTTATACAATGAAAAGAATTCAATTTCCATCCAGCCCCAAAGAGTAGTCTTTGATTTTGCCAGGCCTCAGAATGACTCCCAGACTGAATAAATGTTTAATGAATAAATGACTTAACAAATGAAAAAATATGATGAATATTTAAGTCCAGCCTGTGCTAAATCTCCATTTACTAGATTTGAATCCCATCTTTAAGTTGCTTTCACCATTTTTAACTTTTTCAAGCATAAAGTTTTATAACCAGATAAATCCATAATAAAGCATATCTGGGGTTTGAGGTGGGTCATCTTCCTGTGGTTTCCTTCTACATACCATCCAGTAGAATCCGACATGCACGCCTTCTCGCTCCTACTCCTTCATCTTTGCCCTGGAACTCACGAATCCTTCCTGCCCGTTTCCAGTGTGTCTTAACTAGACTCTGTTCTCCAAGAACAGGATCTGTGTTAGATTTACCTTCTATTTCAAAGAGCTCACAGCACTGATTTTACTAATCTAGTTACACACAAAATATTTTTGTTACCTGTTCTATAAAAATAAAACATTAAGCTTAAACGTTGCATCTTTCAATAATTATTAAATGAAGTATAATTAAGGCAGAGTGATTGCACAGATCATTAGTGGATACAGTTCAATGAGTTTTGCAATGATACACACCCATGTGATTGACATAGATACACTTAAATATATACAAAATAGATAACTAATAAGTATAGGGAACTTACTCAATACTCTGCAATGATCTATAGGGGAAAAGAATCTAAAAGAGGGGTTATACATACAAGCATAACTGATTCACTTTTCTGTACAGCAGAAACTAACACAATATTGTAAATCAACTATACTCCAATAAAAAAATTTTTAATAAATAAATATGCACCCATGTAACAAACAGCTCCCATCAAAACATAACACATTTCCATCACCTCTGAAAGATCCTTCGTGTCCCTCCCAGTCATTTCTCCTGCCCCAGAGGCAACCATCATGTCTACCTCTGTCACCAAAGATTACTTTTGCCTGAACTTTGACTCATACAATGCACTTTCTTGTTCCTGCCTTCCTTCACTCAGCATAATATTGGGGGATTTACTTATGACACTGCGTTGCACATACCAGTCGTTTGTCTCCTTCATTGGATGGGTGTCTACAGTTTATTTTCATATTGATAGATATATGTGGAGTATTACACTTTTGACTATTGTGAATAAAGCTGCTGTGAACATCCTTATTCAAATCTTTTTTGGGACATAAGTTTTCATTTTTCTTGAGAAAATAACTTGAACTGAAATTGCTGGGTCTCATGGAGCAACTTTATGAGAAACTGTAGAACTTTTCTTAAGTGGTTGTGCTATTTCCCCTCCCTACCGGAGATGTGCGGAAGTTCCCGTTCTTGTGCACGCTTCCTGACAGGCATGGTGCTACCAGTCTTTGGAGTTTCAGCCATTCAGATGAGTATGACATGGTATCTCATTATGTTTTAATTTGCATTTCCCAAATGACTTAAGAAATTGAATATCTTTTCATGTGCTTATTGACTACTTGTTTTTCTTTGAAGTGTCTGTTTACCTGTTGCCCATTTTCATTAAGTGTCTCTCTTTTTCAATATTTGTAGGAGTTTCTATGTGCTGAATATGAGTCCTTTGTGAGTTACATGTATTATAAGTATTTTTCCAGTTGGTGGTTTTGCCTATAATAGATTTTATATTTCAAAGCACATTTAAATTTATAGAAGAATTTTGCAGAAAGTAAAGGGGGTTCCCATATACTCCCTCTCCCTACCCCACTCCCCCACAGAGTTTCTCCTTTTACCAACATTTTCCATTAATGAGGCACATTTACTAAAACTGATGAGCCAATAGTATTAACTGAATTCCATAGTTTACATTCAGTTCAGTCCAGTTCAGTCATTCAGTCGTGTCCAACTCTTTGTGACCCCATGAATCGAGGAGCCAGGCCTCCCTGTCACCAACTCCTGGAGTTCACCCAAACTCATGTGCATCGAGTCAGTGATGCCATCCAGCCATCTCATCCTCTAGCGTCCCCTTCTCCTGCCCCTAATCACTCCAACCATCAGGGTCTTTTCCAGTGAGTCAACTCTTCGCATGAGGTGGCCAGAGTATTAGGGTTCAGTCTTTGTGTTATAAAGTTCAATGGGTTTGACAAATGCAGAATATCATGCATCTACCATTTTAGTATCATACAGAATACCTTCTCAGTCTCCAAAATGAATACATAGAACATTTATCACAGTTATTTTAAATTCTCACTCTGACAATTCCTCATATCTCAGTCAGATTCTAATTCTTATATACAGAATCTTATATGGGGTATCATATGTGGAATCGAGTCTATTGTTAATACTGACAAATTAAAAATTAGAAATATACGTTTACTCTTCAAATGTATAACCATTACTGAGAGACAGGAGAAGGACTGAACCAAATGGTGAGTAACATCTCATGAGAGGTCATGACTCAGAAAACTCCACACTCTCATTTGCCAGCAGGTCCCTATACAGGAAATCACGGGATGGTACAGCATCCTTGATAAGTCTCATTCAGGTACCAGGCTTCACCCTTCCTCCTGCTGGCACCTCTCCCAGGCAGAGAAGTAACTTCTAGAGACTGTCAATCCCATGAGACTTTTCCCTTCAGCACAGGCCAGCTTGGCAATTCCAGCAAGAAGAAAGGAGGAAAAGTACATTTATCGAGTATTTATTTCCAAAGCCGCTGTTGGGTTTTTCCTCTTACTGCCTAATCACATAACTCTACCTGGGGTGGAATATTCAGGAAGCCACGGCAGTGGGGGTGGGGTTAACAGAAAAGGGCAGGAGACAGGAAGCCTCCTCCTGGCAACTTTAGAGACTGTCAGCCTTGACCTTGAAGATCTGAACTGATGAATCAATATGGTTTCCCTTGATGAATCAAGACCTTATCCCCATTCTCCTCTCTTCAACCACTCAAATATCCTATCACCGTGAGAAATTTGCTTCTGTCCTTAATTCAGAGAGCAAGGTAGAGCACATGCATGCATCCCAAAACCAAAGTTATGAGAAAAACCCAGGCATTTGTTTTACTTCCTTTTCAAATGTGCTTTTCCAGGCTTCCAGCAGACAATAGATGGCCTAATATGTGATGGTTAAAAGAGTTTAATTAAGGGATAGTTTACTAATCTGAGCAGGTTAGGGAAAATTACATGGAACGATGACCTCTTTTCACTGGGGAAAGTAATAGAAGAGAGACTTAACATCACTAGGCTTGATAGACAAGGGAAAAAGTTACCAGAACTCAGGAAGCGCTCTAGCTATAGCTGTCATTGACTGTCTGAAAGGGCCACCAGACAGGGACTCCATCCCCGAAAGTAGAGCTACATCACCCCTGCCAACTCAGCCTGGCAGGAGAAAGCCAGGATGCTAAAAGAAATCCCCAGATTGTTTTCCTCCTTCCCTCCAATCACCTGTCAATGTCTCCCTTTCACTGAGAGCATCCAGGAGCCAGGAGAGGGAGACACAGAGATGTCTTCTCCCAGGACAGAGAGAAGGGAAAAGATGGAAATGAGATTTGATGACAAGTCTTACAGCCTCCTAACAGTTGCTATTTCCTGGAACCTTCTCTATCTCAGCATGATTAGATCAATCTCATTGTATCTCATACTTTGTTTCTTTGACTGCTTGCCTGTTTGCCTCCCTATCTGGTATCACTTCTTTAGATTCAGTTCAGCTCAGTTCAGTCGCTCAGTCGTGTCCGACTCTTTGCAGCCCCATGATTCCCAGCACGCCAGGCCTCCCTGTCCATCACCAACTCTCGGAGTTCACTCAGACTCACGTCCATCGAGTCCGTGATGCCATCCAGCCATCTCATCCTCTGTCATCCCCTTCTCCTCCTGCCCCCAATCCCTCCCAGCATCAGAGTCTTTTCCAGTGAGTCAACTCTTCACATGAGGTGGCCAAAGTACTGGAGTTTCAGCTTTAGCATCATTCCTTCCAAAGAAATCTTAGGGCTGATCTCCTTTTTTAGATTAATCTCTCACTATTATCATGAACTCCTTAAGCATGAAATGCAGGCTTTTAAAAGGATTTTTAAAGTATTTTAAGTTTGCCATTTGGGCTTCTCTAGAAAGAAATTCATTATAAAAGTGACTCAGGGACTTCCCTGGTGGTCCAGTGGTTAAGACTCTGAGCTTCCAATTCAGGGACATGGGTTCAACCCCTGGTCTCGGAATTAAGATACTGCATGCCACACATTGCAGCAAAAAAAAAAAAAAAGTGACTTAAACAAGAAAGAAGTTACTATTAATAGAACTGGACTGATGCCTTCAAGGCATTAGATACCTTTAAATTGCTGCTCCCCATCCCTAGAGAGATGACTTCATTCTTGATGTTCTGAATGGCTCCCGGACACAAGAGCATTCCATCCAGAGAAGCAGAGGAGGAAATACACAACCCAGGAGTTGGTTACATCACTTCTGCTCACCTCCCACTGACCAGTGTCTAATCACATCCTGCCATACAGCATTAAGGGAGGCTGGGACAAGGATCCTTTTCTTGCCTAAAACTCTCAGAATTATGTGATAGAAGTAATGGATGTTTGGAGCAACTATCAGTTTCTGCACCTCTGAATCACTCACATTGCAAGCTCACATGAAGATTTTTCTTGGGGGCTCATCCCATAATAAAAGATGTGGTGGAGAACAGTGGGAAAGCCTCAGGCAGGGCTTGAGGAGCCCAGAAGTGGTACTGAGCCTGCTATTCAGGATGTCATCTCAGGGAAACCCTTTGACTCTTTAAGCCTGGGCTTCGTCCTATGTTAAATGGGGGCATTACAATACGTAGTCTCTAAGGGACATGTGCTATATGCTGGGGATACAATAGTGAACAATAACAACCAAAAAAGCCCAGGCACGTCTAAGCATTATTTAGCTTTGATAACAGGGGGACAAAGGAAACCAAAAGACATATACTTAAAAGTTAGAACCACAACTTACCTGTTCAGTGCCATGAATAAAAAGCACATGGTGAAGAGCAGACAAGAGGGCAAAGCAGAAAGACCCTGAGTTCACTTCCTCTCACAAGTACACCAAAAGTACAACTGTCTGCAGAACAGCCATCAGAGAAAATGACTGGAACCTACCAGAAAAGATCTTCTACTGCTAAAGACATAAAGAAGCGACCACAATGAGATGGGTAGGATGCATAGACTCAGGATCTAACCTAATCCCATGGTGACTGACCCACAAACTGAAGAATAATTATACTGCAGAAATTCTCACACAGGAGTGAGAGTTCTGAGCCCATGTCAGGCTCCCCAGTCTGGGGGTCTGGCATTGAGAAGACAGGTCTTTGGAGTCTTTGGCTTTGACGGCCAGCAGGGCTTAATTGCAGGCTCAACTGTTTTCAGTAGTCAAGACATGGAAGCAACCTAAATGTCCATTGATAGATGAGTGGATAAAGAAGATAAAGTATATATATATATATATATATATACACACACATACATACAAAATAGAATATTACTTGCCCATTAAAAAGAATGAAATAATGCCATCTACGGCAACATGGAGGGACTTAGAGATTATCATACTAAGGGAAGTAAGTCAGACAGAGAAAGACAAATATCATATAATATCACTTATATACTGAATCTAAAAAATGATACAAATTGAACAATAAAAATCATATGATCATCTCAATAGATACAGAAAAAAGCTTTTAATAAAGTTCAACATTTATTTACAACAAAAAACTTTCCATAAAGTTGGCATGGAAGGAATCTACCTCAAAATAATAAAGGCCATATATAATAAATCCACTGCTAACATCATACTCACTGTTGAAAAGCTGAAAGCATTTCCTCTAAGATCAGGAACAAAACAGGGATTTCCACTCTCACCACTCTAGCCACAGCAATCAGAGAAGAAAAATAAAAGAAATCCAGTTTGGAAATGAAGAAATAAAACTGCTACTGTTTGCAAATGACATGATACTTTACATAGAAAATCCTAAAGATTCCATCAGAAAACTATTAGAGTTGGTCAATTAATTTGGTAAAGCTGTATGATACAAAATTAATATACAGAAATCTGTTGCATTTATATACATTAATAACAAACTATTAGAAAGAGAAACTCAGGAGCAATCCCATTTACCATCATATCAAAAAGAAGAAAAAATACCTAGGAATAAACTAACCAAGGAGGCAAAACACATGTACTCTGAAAACACTGATGAAAGAAATTGAAGATGACACAAATAGATGGAAAGATATATCAAAATCTTAAATTAAAAGAATTAATATTGTTAAAATTATCATACTACCCAAGGCAATCTATAGAGTCAATGTAATTCCTATCAAAATACCAATTGCATTTTTCACATTACTAGAACAAAAAGTTTTAAATTTGTATGGAAATACAAGAGACCCTGAATAGCCAAAATAATCTTGAAAATAAAGAGAGCAAGAGGAATCACACTCCGTGACTTCAGACTACACTACAAGGCTACAGTCATCAAAACAGAATGGTAATGACGTAAAAGCTGACACACAGATCAGTGGGATGGCACAAAAAGCCAGAAATAAACCCATGCATTTATGATCAATTAATCCACAACACAAAAACTGTCTCTTTAACAAGTGGTGCTGGCAAAACTGGACAGCTACAGATAAAAAAATAAAATTAGTATATTCTCTAATACCATATACAAAAATAAACTCAAAACATACTTAAAAGACCTAAGACCTAAAGTAAGTAAGACTGGATACTATCAAACTTCTAGAGGAAAACATAGGGAGAACACTCTTTACATAAATACGTAATATAAAAGTAATATTTTTGACCCACCTCCTAAAGCAAAGGAAATAAAAGCAAAAATAAGCAAATTGGACCTAATTAAGCTTAAAAGCTTCTGCATACCAAAGGAAAAAGTTGAAAAAAATGAAAATACAACCTATTGAATAGGAGAAATACTTGTAAATGATATGACCAAAAGGGGTTAATATCCAACATACATAGACATCTCATACAATTCAACATGAAAAAAACAACTTGATTTTTAAAACTGGCACAAGAACTGAACAGATATTTTTCCAAGAGAAAATGCAGACAGCCAATAGGCACATGAAAATGTGTCCAATATCACTAATTATCAGGATAATGCAAATCAAAACCACAATGAGACATCACCTCACACCTGTCAGAATGACTGTCAATCAAAAAGTCTACAAGTTACAAATGTTGGCAAAGATGTGGAGAAGAGCAAACCCTCAAATGTTGGTGGTGGGAATATAAATCGGTGCAGCCACTGTGAAAAACTGTAGGGAGGTGTCTCAAAAACTAAAACTAGAATTACCATATAACCCACTCCTGGATATATATCCAAAAATGTCACTCCTGGGTATACATCTGAAAAAACAGAAAACCCCAAAGCACTAAGTCAAAAAGATATATGCAACTCATTATTCATAGTGTTATTTATAATTGCCAAGATATGGAAACAATGTATGTGTCCATCAGCAGGTGAACTGATAAAGAAGATGTGGTGTGTGTATATGCATATATATGTTGGAATACTGGGCTTCCCTGGTGGCTCAGAGGTTAAAGCATCTGCCTGGAATGTGGGAGACCCAGGTTCGATCCCTGGGTCGGGATATTGGAATACTACTCGGCCCATAAAAAGAATGAAAATTTTGCCATTCTCACCAACATGGATAGACTTGGAGAGCATTATGCTGGGAGAAAGAAGTCAGACAGAGGAAGAGAAATACTATACGATATCGCTTAGATGTGGAACCTAAAAAGTACAACAAATTAGTAAATATAAAAGAACCAGAACTAACTAGTGGTTACCAGCAGGGAGGTTGGGAGACGCAATATAGACATGGGGAAGTGGGAGGTACAAAGTAATGGGTCTAAGACAGGCTCAAGGATGAATTGTAAACATGAGGACTATAGCAAATATTTTGTAGAAACTGTCAATGGAAAGTAACCTTTAAATTTTTTATAAAAATTTTTAGAATTTTAAGAAAGAAAGGATGCTGCCAGTAAATATGATGCACCATCCACTGTAAAGTGAGCAGTAGCCTGACAGCCATAAAGATGGTAAAGACTTAAAAACAGAGAGAGAGGCACACAGAGGCACACTTCTGCCAACAGCTGCTGACATCGCTCTGATGTCCTTATCTGTGGCTCTCTCCTGGGACGGCCTGACCCTGCTAATCATATTCCTGTGTGGCCCCCACTGGATGCAGAGGTGGCCATCCTGAGCACAGTGGGCTCCACCTTCTGGTGCCTGCTTGCTGGCATCCACTCACTCCTTGGGTGGGGGCTTGAAACTGGTTACAGTTCCTTCTCTTGTTGTCTCCATGGCATCGTGCTGCCCTGCGCTAATGGCTGTGCCAGTCTCATCATCTACTTCCTCTCTGGCTTCTTTAGGTAGAATGGGAAACCCTCAAGTTGGTTCTACCAAGGGCTCTCCAGGATATTTCTGAGATGGATGAACACGGAGGAAGCTTTCCCCAGGAAACCCTGGAGAGGTCCAGAAGCAGACTGGGGCAGTGAGGAAGAACCTCTCCCCTGGTCAGTCAGAAGCGACTCTGAGAGGCGGTGCTGCCCTGCCAGACCTGGCCATCACCCACCCTTCTCTCAGCCTTGTGTCTCTGAAACGTCTCAGTGACTCTTCAGTGTTTTCAAACGCAGTTTTTTTAATCTGGCTTTTCTGTTTTCTCAGCTGAAAGCAGAATATCTGTATCTCTCTGTACATTATAAATAAACTTCTCATGTTATCTTCTTTGAATCTTCTCTATGCTTTGTACTTCTAGTTTCTTTTCAATAGGAAAAAATATTTGCCTAAAATCATAAAACCCTGTTCATAATTATTTTCTACCTGGTGATATAGAAAAAGAAGAATCCTTATTTTTCTCTGAGACTGTTCCCCTAAGATTCATGTTTAGGCCTGTGTTTGGAAGCCTTCTGCACATAAAATGATTAAATGCAGATGGTGAAGTATCTGCCTGCAATGCAGGAGACCCAAGTTTGATACTTGGGTCGGGAAGACCCTTGGAGAAGGGAATGGCTACCCACTCCAGTATTCTTGCCTAGAGAATTCCATGGACAGACCACGAGGTTGCAAAGAGTTGGACATGACTGAGCGACTAAAACACAAATGAGTGTCTAGAGCTCCCTGGGTTCTTTGGTCTTTGGGAAAATAATATCCTTAGAGTTAGACTGTGTCTGTATAAGAACAGTCCAGGAAATCAGGTTTAGGAAAGGCCCTCTGGAGGAATTTGTCCCTTACATGGTGACAAGTTTACCATGGTTTCTAGGCATGAAAAACATGACCTTCATTTTTGAGAACTTATGAGTAGTTATTTAACTTTTGTTCCAATCAATGTAGAGTCAAAAAATATGCCCACCAGTTGCAATTTGGTCACTGCAACTTCAGTATCGACTTCAAAATAGAAAGTTCCTTGGAAACCATTTATTGTTAGCTTACAGATATTAGTTTTTGGAATACTCTGTAGCCTCGAGATTTGGTACCGATTGTTCTGGCTGTGACTTTTAGTCAGTTTCATGGTCAGTCCCCAGGAAGAGCAGGATTGAAAACATCTGAGCCTTCTATATTCGTGTCAATCATATTGATAAAAACTTTAGGTTTGGTACAGAGTTCACAACTATTCTGTCAGTGGTTACTCATTCCCCATAGCACTCAGACAGACAGGGAGGGGCTGCCAACAGATGGCGTGATGACACTATAGGCTCCCCCTCAGACTGACTTAACCTCCGAGAGGAGGGTTGACAATCTCCTCATACTCAGGAGACAATACAAAGTAATTGTGAAAATAATACCGTTCCGAGTTTTCAGTTTTTCCAATCAAATATATTGATCATTCCTAGAATACAGTTCAATACTAGGAACTCAGATCCAAATGATTCTATATTCTACATGCATCAGGGTGCCTTGATGCCGTGTCAGCAGCTTAGACCGGGGCTCTTACGAGAGTCAGCGCTGTGAGTCCTGAGCCTTTATCACCGGTACAGCCTTGGCTAAGGATTCCACACATCATGAAGAGCCCTGTGGAGAGAGCCAAAGATGGGAGAGGGAAAGATGGCTCACCTCTAAATTCCACATTTTAAGCCTTATGTAAAATGTCAATATTAAACATTTTTATATACCCTGACATGGATGACAGCTTAAGAGCTGATAATTTGATAAATGCTATCAAATGTATAGAATTTGAAAGTAACCACTTTCCAATTCTATAAATCATGCTGCATCCCTTTTAAAATGTATTTTGTGCAGTATCTGAATATTTAGATACAGCCTTCAATGTTGACATCCTATTATGCATATGAGAGAATAATACACATCAGTTTCAGAAGAACTGAGGAGTGACAGATCAAAGTGAGCTGCAGGGTTGGGCCATAGTTGTATCTTTAGTTTTATTTACTCATTTTTAAAGAGTTTGGCAAATATAAAATTTCAATAAATGCTTGATTGTTCAGGTGGGTATATGAATGTTTATTATTTTCTGGTTTAAGTGCCTTGTTTATAGTCAGAGCCATAGTTGTATCTTTAGTTTTATTTATTCATTTTTAAAGAGTTTGGCAAATATAATAAAATTTCAATAAATGCTTGATTGTTCAGGCGGGTATATGAATGTTTATAATTTTCTGGTTTAAGTGCCTGGTTTATAGTCATCTCCAGTACCACTTCATCCTCACTCCTGGAGACTTGAATATGGCCAATCCAACATTATAACCTCTCAGTTTTCTCAACACATCCTTCATTTAACCTTGTCTCCCATGCTTTTTAATCATCCAGTCCTGGATCTTTCCATCACCCACAATAGCATCACCTCCAAAATACGTCTCAAGTTTGCACCACTTACCCCTCACTTTTGATCTGCACTCTTTATTTTCCCTAATACCCCAAACCCAATGACTGGCAAATACTACCCTGACCTGCCATTGGTTGACTCAACACATGTCATTGCCCACAATTTCCTCATGCCCTCACTTTCATTCTTGCCATGTTTAGATTCCATGACCTGTTGCTGTAATTACTACTTTGCACACACCCTGCTGGTCCTTGTCACACTTCGCTCAGCCATACTTGTCAGACAAAACCTGATTCTGGTTAAATCCATCTGTCACTCACTCCACAGAGATCTTCTCCTAGAGATCTAAGTATGGTTGGTATATGTGCTAATTTTTTACATTTGAAAGGGAATTAAGTTTATCCAACTTAGCACAGATCAATCTCAAAGATAGACAATGCCAAAGAATGTTCAAACTACTGCACAATTGCACCCATCTCACACACTAGCAAAGTAATGCTCAAAATTCTTCAAGCCAAGCTTCAACAGTACGTGAACCAAGAACTTCCATATGTTTAAGCTGAATTTAGAAAAGGCAGAGGAACCAAAGATCAAATTGCCAACATCTGTTGGATCATTGAAAAAAGCAAGAAAGTTTCAAAAAATAATCTACTTCTGCTTTATTGACTACGCCAATGCCTTTGACTATGTGGATCACAACAAACTGGATTATTCTTAAAGAGATGGGACTAGCAGACCACCTGACCTGCCTCCTGAGAAATCTGTATGTAGGTCAAGAAGCAACACTTAGAACCAGACATGGAACAATGTACTGGTTCCAAACTGGGAAAGGAGTTAGTCAAGGCTATATATTGTCACCCTGCTTATTTAACTTATATGCAGAGTACATCACGTGAAATCCCAGGCTGGATGAAGCACAAGCTGGGATCAAGATTGCCAGGAGAAATATCAATAACCTCAGATATGCAGATGACACCACCCTTATGGTAGAAAGAAAAAAAGAAGTAAAGAGTCTCTTGACGAAAGTGAAAGAGGAGTGAAAAAGCTGTCTTAAAACTCAACATTCAAAAAATGAAAATCATGGAATCTGGTCCCATCACTTCATGGCAAATAGATGGGGAAACAATGGAAACAGTGAGAGACTTTATTTTCTTGGGCTCCAAAACCACTGCAGATGGTGACAGCAGCCTTGAAATTAAAAGACACTTGCTCCTTGGAAGAAAAGCTATGACAAACCCAGACTGCATATTAAAAATCAGAGACATTACTTTGCCAAAAAAGGTCCATCTAGTCAAAGCTACTGGTTTTTCCAGTAGTATTGTATGGATATAATAGTTGGATCTTAAAGAAAACTGAGCACCAAAGAATTGATGGTTTTGAACTGTGGTGCTGGAGAAGACTCTTGGACAGCAAGAAGATCAAACCAGTCAATCCGAAAGGAAATCAATGCTGAATATTCATTGGAAGGACTGATGCTGAAGCTCCAGCACTTTGGCCACCTGATGTGAAGAATTGACTCACTGGAAAACACTCTGATGCTGGGAAAGATTGAAGGTGGGAGGAGAAGGGGATGACAGAGGACGAGATGGTTGGATAGCATCACCAACTCAATGGACTTGAGTTTGAGCAAGCTCCGGGAGCTGGTGATGGACAGGAAAGCCTGGCATGCTGCAGTCCATGGGGTCGCAAACAGCTGGACATGACTGAGCGACTGAACTGAACTGACTGAGCACAGATCAATTTTAAAAATAGAAACCAAAGTTTATTGTTCAAAGCTATCATCCTAACTAAAGAAAGACTAAAGAACAAAAGCTCTAACAAAGTACTGTTTTTGGAGAACTGGATGCAGAAAGACTTCCATTTTTTATTTGATATACTTCTGTGCCATTTGGAAAGAAATTGTAAATGTGCAAGCATTACATCTATGATAAAGAAAAATGGGAGGACAGGCCGTGGAGGGCCTTGAGTGATAAGTAAGGAGGGTGTGCTTTATTCTTAGTTATAAAGCCTTCCAGTGCAGGCTTATTTTGCTTGGCTTTGCTGCTCAGGCAGGCAGCATAAGGATCCACAAGAACAATACTTTGCAGGGACTGGCACTGAATGGGGTAGGGATGGACAGAGGTTGAGACACAGGAGAAGAGCTGGATCAAACACTGAGGAACATCTCAGGAGGGGTCATGCCTCAGAGAACTCCACACACTCGTTTGTTAACAGGTTGCTGTACAAGAAATCACCGGGCCTGGGCAGCATCTTGATAAGACTTGCTTGGGCACCAGGCTTCACCCCTCCTCCTGCTGGTACAGAGAAGTGCCCTCTAGTGACCATCAATCCCAGGAAGCTCTTCCCTTCATCACAGATCAGTTTGTCAATTCCAGCAAGAAGAATGGAGGAAACGTACATTTATCAAGTATTTATTTCCAAAGCTACTGTTGAGTTTTTCTCTTTGCGTCCATTCATGCAACTCCACCTACTGGTGGGGTATTCAGGGAACCATAAGGGCTCCAGCAAGAAGAAACAGGGAAAAGAGACATAAGATCCCTCCTGGCAATTTTGAGTCCTGGCAGCCTCCACTGGGAAAGATCTGAATTAGGAAAATAACGCTGTTCCCCCTTCCTGGGCCCTTTCCCTGTTCTCCTCTCCATCCCAACCATTCACATTTGCTGTCATAGTGAGGAATCTCCTGTTCTCCTTAATTTAAGGAGTAAGACAGGGAATGCTTATGCATCTCAATGCTAAAGTGCTGTTAACAATCCAGATTTCACTCATTTCTTTGCTTTTCAAAAGTTTGCCCCTTTGTGTATCTGGCAGTGTCCTCGCAGAAAATAAATGGCCCAACTAGATGGAAGAAATGCGGAGAGCTTAATTAAAGAACTATTTATGAGGATGGGGAAGTTTAAAGGGAATGATAAGACCTCCAAAAGTGATCAACTAAAAGGAGCTTTTTCTAATCCTAGGCTGAAAGGACAAGGGGAAGGATGAGTTACCATAACTCAGAGAGGGCTGAAATTATATTAATAACTAGTTGTAGCCGTCACTGTAGGAATGGGCCTCCAAATGGACTATGTTCTTAAGTAGAATGACACTGCTTTTGCCAACTCACAGCCTAGCAGGCAGAGAGCTGGGGTACATTAAAATCCCCCTTATCCCTCAAAGACTTTTCTCCAGTTTCTTGTCAGTGTTGACCTTTGACTAATTTCTACAAGGAGTCACAGGAAAAGGCACTCATTGTTAAGGAACAGAGATGTATCCTACTGGAGTGCAAACTAGGGTAGAGAATGACGGAAAGTAGACCCTGATGGCAAGTGGAGAACATCCTTCACCTTCTTACACCCACCACACAGCCTGTATTTCCTGGGACTTTCTCTATCTCAATGATCAATCTCTAATTTTATCTCTTCAGTGTCTTAGTTATATCTCTTTGTACCTTCTCTCTTTAGTGTAAGTTTATTGGAATGATCACACTATCAATATCAGTTCAGTTCAGTTCAGTTGCTCAGTCATGTCCGACTCTTCGCGACCCCATGAATTGCAGCACGCCAGGCCTCCCTGTCCATCACCATCTCCTGGAGTTCACTCAGACTCATGTCCATCGAGTCCGTGATGCCATCCAGCCATCTCATCCTTTGTCGTCCCCTTCTCCTCCTGCCCCCAAACCCTCCCAGCATCACAGTCTTTTCCAATGAGTCAATACTTCACATGAGGTGGCCAAAGTATTGGAGTTTCAGCTTTAGCATCATTCCTTCCAAAGAAATCCCAGGGCTGATCTCCTTTAGAATGGACTGGTTGGATCTCCTTGCAGTCCAAGGGACTCTCAAGAGTCTTCTCCAACACCACAGTTCAAAAGCATCAATTCTTCGGCGCTCAGCCTTCTTCACAGTCCAACTCTCACATCCATACATGACCACAGGAAAAACCATAGCCTTGACTAGATGGACCTTAGCCGGCAAAGTAATGTCTCTGCTTTTGAATATGCTATCTAGGTTGGTCATAACTTTTCTTTCAAGGAATAAGCGTCTTTTAATTTTATGGCTGCAGTCACCATCTGCAGTGATTTTGGAGCCCAAAAAAATAAAGTCTGACACTGTTTCCACTGTTTCTCCATCTATTTCCCATGAAGTGATGGGACCAGATGCCATGATCTTCGTTTTCTGAATGTTGAGCTTTAAGCCAACTTTTTCACTCTCCTCTTTCACTTTCATCAAGAGGCTCTTTAGTTCTTCTTCACTTTCTGCCATGAGGGTGGTATCATCTGCATATCTGAGGTTATTGATATTTCTCCTGGAAATCTTGATTCCAGCTTGTGTTTCTTCCAGTCCAGCATTTCTCATGATGTACTCTGCATATAAGTTAAATAAACAGGGTGACAGTATACAGCCTTGACATACTCCTTTTCCTATTTGGAACCAGTCTGTTGTTCCATGTCCAGTTCTAACTGTTGCTTCCTGACCTGCATACAGATTTCTCAAAAGGCAGGTTAGGTGGTCTGGTATTCCCATTTCTTTCAGAATTTTCCACAGTTTATTGTGATCCACACAGTCAAAGGCTTTGGCATAGTCAATTAAGCAGAAATAGATGTTTTTCTGAAACTCTCTTGCTTTTTCCATGATCCAGCGGCTGTTGGCAATTTGATCTCTGGTTCCTCTGCCTTTTCGAAAACCAACTTGAACATCAGGGAGTTCACAGTTCACGTATTGCTGAAGCCTGGCTTGGAGAATTTTGAGCATTACTTTACCAGCATGTGAGATGAGTGCAATTGTGCAGTAGTTTGGGCTTTCTTTGGCATTGCCTTTCTTTGGGATTGGAATGAAAACTGACCTTTTCCAGTCCTGTGGCCACTGCTGAGTTTTCCACATTTGCTGGCATCTTGAGTGCAGCACTTTGACAGCATCATCTTTCAGGATTTGAAACAGCTCCACTGGAATTCCATCACCTCCACTAGCTTTGTTCGAAGTGATGCTTTCTAAGGCCCACTTGTCTTCACATTCCAAGATGTCTGGCTCTAGATGAGTGATCACATCATCATGATTATCTGGGTCATGAAGATCTTTTTGTACAGTTCTTCCGTGTATTCTTGCTACCTCTTCTTAATATCTTCTGCTTCTGTTAGGTCCAGACCATTTCTGTCCTTTATCGAGCCCATCTTTGCATGAAATGTTCCCTTGGTATCTCTAATTTTATTGAAGAGATCTCTAGTTTTTCTCATTTTGTTCTTTTCTTCTATTTCTTTGCATTGATCACTGAAGAAGGCTTTCTTATCTCTTCTTGCTATTCTTTGGAACTCTGCATTCAGATGCTTATATCTTTCCTTTTCTCCTTTGCTTTTCGCCTCCCTTCTTTTCACAGCTATTTGTAAGGCCTCCCCAGAGAGCCAATTTGCTTTTTTGCATTTCTTTTCCATGAGGATAGTCTTGATCCCTGTCTCCTGTGCAATGTCACGAATCTCCGTCCATTGTACATCAGGCACTTTATCTATCAGATCTAGGCCCTTAAATCTATTTCTCAATTCCACTGTATAATCATAAGGGATTTGATTTAGGGCATACCTGAATAGTCTAGAAGTTTTCCCTACTTTCTTCAATTTCAGTCTGAATTTGGTAATAAGGAGTTCATGATCTGAGCCACAGTTAGCTCCTGGTCTTGTTTTCATCGACTGTATAGAGCTTCTCCATCTTTGGCTGCAAACAATGTAATCAATCTGATTTCAGTGTTGACCATCTGGTGATGTCCATGTGTAGAGTCTTCTCTTGTGTTGTTGGAAGAGTGTGTTTGCTATGACCAGTGCATTTTCTTGGCAAAACTCTATTAGTCTTTGCCCTGCTTCATTCCATATTCCAAGGCCAAATTTGCCTGTTACTCCAGGTGTTTCTTGACTTCCTACTTTTGCATTCCAGTCCCCTACAATGAAAAGGACATCTTTTTTGGGTGTTAGTTCTAAAAGGTTTTGTAGGTCTTCATAAAACCGTTCAACTTCAGCTTCTTCAGCATTACTGGTTAGGGCATAGACTTGGATAACTGTGATATTGAATGGTTTGCCTTGGAGACAAACAGAGATCATTCTGTCATTTTTGAGACTGCATCCAAGTACTGCATTTCGGACTCTTCTGTTGACCACGATGGCTACTCCATTTCTTCTGAGGGATTCCTGCCCACAGTAGTAGATAGAATGGTCATCTGAGTTAAATTCACCCATTCCAGTCCATTTTAGTTCGCTGATTCCTAGAATGTCAACGTTCACCCTTGCCATCTCTTGTTTGACCATTTCCAATTTGCCTTGATTCATGGACCTGACATTCCAGGTTCCTATGCAAAACTGCTCTTTATAGCATCGGACCTTACTTCTATCACCAGTCACATCCACAACTGGGTATTGTTTTTGCTTTGGCTCTATCCCTTCGTTTTTCTGGAGTTATTTCTCCACTGATCTCCAGTAGCATATTGGGCACCTAATAACCTGGGGAGTTCCTCTTTTGGTATCCTATCATTTTGCCTTTTATACTGTTCATGGAGTTCTCAAGGCAAGAATACTGAAGTGGCTTACCAGTCCCTTCTCCAGTGGACCACATTCTGTCAGACCTTTCCACCATGACCTGCCCATCTTGGGTTGCCCCACAGGCATGGCTTGGTTTCACTGAGTTAGACAGGCTGTGGTCCTAGTGTGATTAGATTGACTAGTTTTCTGTGAGTATGGTTTCAGTGTGTCTGCCTCTGACGCCCTCTTGCGACACCTACCATCCTATTTGGGTTTCTCTTACCTTGGGCGTGGGGTATCTCTTCATGGCTGCTCCAGCAAGGCACAGCAGCTGCTCCTTACCTTGGATGAGGGGTATTTCCTTACCGCCACCATTCCTGACCTTCAATGTTGGATAGCTCCTCTAGGGCCCTCCTGCGCCATGCGCAGCCAGGATTCCTTGGGTTGCACCTCCCAGCCGCCTCCCCTGGCCACCAGCTGGGGTAGCTCCTCAGGGTCACCGCCCCTGGCCTTGGGCACGAGGTGGCTTCTCCTGGCTGCCCCTGACCTTGGAGGCGGGGTAGCTACTCCCGCCACCATCCCTGACCTCGGCCGCTTGGTAGCTCCTCTAGGCAGTTCCTGCGCTGTCGCAGCCTGGCACTCTTGGTCGTTGGCCCCTGACCTTGGACGCGGGGTAGCTCCTCTAGGCCGCGCTCAGTGAGCCAGCTCGCGGCCACCAGGGAACCACAAAAAAGTCCAAAGAGCAAAAGCAATCCAGTGAGGATATGAGTGCATAGTTCTCCAGCATCACATCATGGTACAGGCATCTCTGAGCCGCATCAAGGAGCTTCCATTCCTTCCAACTCAAGGGCAGGGCAACGTCCTCAAAGGTCACACCACCCTGAGGCGGGTCCCTCAGCACCCCCGCCGCCGCCATTGGACTCTGGCCGGAGCGGGTCCGGAAGTGGCCTGAGAACTCGGGCACAGCAGGGCTTCTCCTGGGCCTAGCGCGGGTCACCCCGGGTGGCGACGCGGAGTCTCAGATCTGCCTCTGTGCAGCGGGTACAGACTCTCCTCTCGGACCCTCTTGGTGCGGTCACCTAGATCCCCACACAACGGTACATACCTTTAAAAATGAAACATTAAGTGGAGTATTACTCAGCCCTTAAAAAGAATAAATTTCAATCAGTTCTAATGAGATGGATGAAACTGGAGCCGATTATACAAAGTGAAGTAAGCCAGAAAGAAAAATACCAATACAGTATACTGACACATATATATGGAATTTAGAAAGATAGTAATGATGACCCTGTATGTGAGACAACAAAAGAGACACAGAGGTATAGAATGGACTTTTGGCCTCTGAGGGAGAGGGAGAGGGTGGGATGATTTGGGAGAATGGCATTGAAACATGCATACTATCATGTAAGAAACAAAGTGCCAGTTTATGTTCGATACAGGGTACAGGATGCTTGGGGCTGGTGCACAGGATGATCCAAAGAGATGATATAGGGTGGGAGGTGGCAGGGGGCTTTGGCATTGGGAGATCGTGTACACCTGTGGCTGATTCATGTCAGTGTATGGCAAAACCAATACAGTATTGTAACGTAGAATAAAGTAAAAATAAAATTTTTTAAAAAAGAAAAGAGAAGTATGTTCTTCTAGGTATTTTTTTGTTTATGAGCTAATTTTTATTTTGGCTGCTCTAACAGAAACTCATTAAAATAGTGAAAAGAGAAAAGTTGATTTGCCCTGAAATAGTTTATAAATGGTGGTTTGTCAGTTTTAGACATGAGGACCCCTTCCAATTTGTTGCTCCTCCATCCCTCAAGAGATTCTCTCATCTTAATAGTCCTTAATGGCTTCAATCTTTATTGCCACATCTGCATTCCAGCTGGCAAGAGATGCAAAATGACAGAAATAAGCCCTTCCTTATCAGTAACTATATTAAATTTAAATGAATTAAATTGTCCAACCAGAAGACAGAGATTAGCAGAGTGGATTTTTAAAAAGCTATTGTCCAACTTTACACTTTCTATAAGAAACTCATTTTAGATCAAAGACACAAATAGGTTGAAAGTAAAAGGAAGAAAAAAGATACACTTTCCAGTTTTGGCTATAAGAAGCTTGGAAGTCACCACTCCATCCTAAAAACAAGTAAACATTGAACAAATTGAAAAATCAACAACCATTTTGATCAGTAAGATGGATGAAGACACAGGGCAAAGAGCCACCCGCAAGATTAAAGAGACAGATAGGCAAATGCAGGAAGTCACGAATTACTGGTGCAGAGAATAATGGGTAAAAACACCACAAGATCCAGTGCCAAGGTAGAAAAACCTGAACTG
The DNA here is from genome assembly GCA_917880005.1 of Nanger dama. Taxonomy (NCBI): domain Eukaryota; kingdom Metazoa; phylum Chordata; class Mammalia; order Artiodactyla; family Bovidae; genus Nanger; species Nanger dama. The sequence continues at coordinate 1,271,363 of CAKJTW010000085.1, read as the reverse complement.
CAGCACATGTCTGGCAACCAAAAGAGTAAACGAGTTATAATGAATACTAAAAGGAAAAAACACATACACACACAACTGAAAAGACAAAGCAAGCATCAGAACCAGACATGGCAGGGATGTTGGCATTATCAAACTGGGCATTTAAAACAACAATGACTAATATGCTAAGGGCTCTAATGGATAAAGCAGACGGTATATAAGAACAGATGGACAATGTAAGCAGAGAGGTAGAAGTTCTAAGAAGGAATTAAAAAGAAATGCTAGAGATCGAAAACACTGTAAAAGAAATGAAGAATGCCTCCAATAAGTTTATTAGTACACTGAGCATGGTTGAGGGAAAAAAGTTCTCTGAATCTTGAGAATATATCAATTTGTTCTTGTTGCTCAGTCACTCAGTCATGTCTGACTCTTTGCAACCTGATGGACTGCAACATCTTTCCTTCCAAGAAGCAAGTGTCTTAATTTCACGGCTGCAGTCACCATCCACAGTGATTTTGGAACCTGAGAAAAGAAAATCTGTCACTGCTTCCACTTTTTCCCCTTCTGTTTGCCATGAAGTGATGGAATCAGATGTCATGATCTTAGTTTTTCAAATGTTGAGTTTTAAGCCAACTTTTTCATTCTTCTCTTTCACCCTCATCAAGAGACTCTTTAGTTCCTCTTCACTTTCCACCATTAGAGCAGTATCATTTGCATATGTGAAATTGTTGCTATTTCTCCCAGCAACCTTGATTCTAGCTTGTGCTTCATCCATCTCAGCATTTCACATGATGTACTCTGCATAGAAGTTAAACAAGCAAGATGACAAGATGACATACTCCTTTCCCCATTTGAACTAGTCACCTGTTCCATGTCCAGTTCTAACTGTTGCTTCTTGACCTCCATACAGGTTTTTAAGGAGACAGATAAGGTGGTCTGGTATTCCCATCTCTTTAAGAATTTTCTGCAGTTTGTTGTGATCCTCATAGTCACAGGCTTTAGCATAGTCAATGAAGCAGATGTTTTTCTGGAATTCCCTTGCTTTCTCTATGATCCAACAGATGCTGGCAATTTGATTTCTAGTTCCTCTGCCTTCTCCAAACCCAGATTGTACATTTGGAAGTTCTCAATTTACATACTGCTTAAACTTACCTTGAAGGATTTTGAGCATAAACTTACTGATATGTGAAATGAGAACAACTGTAATGTAGTTTGAACATTCTTTGGCTTTGCCCTTTGGGATTAGAATGAAAACTGACCTCTTCCAGTCCTATGGCCACTGCTGAACTTTCCAAGTTTCCTGACATATTGAGTATACCACTTTCACAGCATCATCTTTCAGGATTTGAAATAGCTCAGCTGGAATTCTATCACCTCCACTAGCTTTGTTCATAGTGATACTTCCTAAGGCCCACTTGACTTCAGATTCCAGGATGTCTGGCTCTAGGTGAGTGACTACATCATCAAGGTTATCCAGGTCATTAAGACCTTTTTTGTATAGTTCTTCTGTGTATTCTTGCCACCTCTTCTTAATATCTTCTGCTTCTGTTAGGTGCTTACTCTTTCTGTCCTTTATCATGCCTATCCCTGCATGAAGTGCTCCCTTGATATAGCAATAGAACCTCCAAAACTGAAAAGCAAAGAAAACTAAGACAAAACACACACACAGAGAACATCCAAAGACTTTGGGACAACTACAAAAGTGTAACATACATATAATGAGAATACCCGAAGGAGAAGAAAGAAAGAATTGAATGGAAGAAATCATTGAAACAATAATGAAAATTTCCCCCCAAATTAGTGTCAGACACCAAACCACAGATCCAGGAAGATCAGAGAGCACCAAGCAGGACAAATATCCCAAAAACGTACATGTAGGAATATTATTTCCAAACTGTAGAAAAATCAAAGGCAAAGATAAATATCTTGACAGAAGCTAGAGAAATAAAAAACTTAACTGCAGAGGAACAAGGATAAGAATCACATCTGACTTCTCAAAACCACTAGCTTAGAACTCTGTATCCTGTGAAATTGTCTTTTAAAAGTGAAGGAGAAATAGACTCTCAGACAAACAGAGCCTGAGGAAATTTCTTACCCATAAATCTAACTTGTTAACAGAAATTATTTGGAGGAAGAAAAACAATATAGGTCAGAAACTTGGATCTTCATAGAGAAAGGGAGAGCATTTAAGAGGAGTAAGTGAAGACAAAATAAAATCTTTTATGTTTTTTTTCTGGATTGCTCTAACATATCACAGTTTATTCAAAACAATAAGACATTTTGTTCAATTTTGTATTCATAAGTATATGTCATCATGCATACATGTTTATCAGATCAGTTCAGTTCAGTTCAGTTGCTCAGTCGTGTCTGACTCTTTGCAACCCCATGAATTGCAGCACGCCAGGCCTCCCTGTCCATCACCAACTCCTGGAGTTCACTCAGATTCACGTCCAGAGTCCGTGATGCCATCCAGCCATCTCATCCTCTGTCATCCCCTTCTCCTCCTGCCCCCAATCCCTCCCAGCATCACAGTCTTTTCCAATGAGTCAACTCTTCACATGAGGTGGCCAAAGTACTGGAGTTGCAGCTTTAGCATCATTCCTTCCAAAGAAATCCCAGGGCTGATCTCCTTCAGAATGGACTGGTTGGATCTCCTTGCAGTCCAAGGGACTCTCAAGAGTCTTCTCCAACACCACAGTTCAAAAGCATCAATTCTTCGGCACTCAGCCTTCTTCACAGTCCAACTCTCACATCCATACATGACTACTGGAAAAACCATAGCCTTGACTAGACAGACCTTTGATGGCAAAGTAATGTCTCTGCTTTTGAATATGCTATCTAGGTTGGTCATAACTTTTCTTCCAAGGAGTAACCGTCTTTTAATATAGTGGTTTTTTTAAGTGCACTTGGATTAGTTGGGAATGTATATTGCAAACTCTGTAGCAACCGCTAAAAAGGTTTTTTAAAAAAGGAAAGAAAAAAAGTATAACTGCTATGCTAAGAAAGGAGAGAAAATGCTAAGAAAGGCTTGCTAACTGACATGGTAAGAAAGCAGAATCATATAAATGCTCTACTGAAACCACAAAAGTTTAAAAAAGCAGTTAACAAAACTAAGAACAAAGAACAAGGGCAACAAATAGAAAATAGTAACAAATATGGTAGATATTAATCCAACTACATTGATAATTACCCTGAAAGTCAACGATCCAAATGCACAATTAAAAGAGATTTTCATACTGTATCAAAAATAAATCCCAACTATCTGTTGTCCATAAGAAATCCACTTTAAATATATGGACACATGCAGATTCTAAAGAAACAGAGAAAATATACCATACTAACTCAAATTTTTTTCTTTTTAAAATTTACATTTATTTAATTGGAGGCTAATTACTTTACAATATTGCACTGGTTCTGCCACACATCAACATGAATCCACTATGAGTGTACACATGTTCCCCATCCTGAACCCCCCTGCCACCTCCCTTCCCTTACCATCCCTCCAGGTCATCCCAGTGCACCAGCCCCAAGTATCCTGTATCAAACCTGGACTAGTGATTCATTTATTATATGATATTATACATGTTTCAATACCATTCCCCCAAACCATCCCACCCTCTCCCTCTCCCACAGAGTCCAAAAGACTGTTCTATACATCTGTGTCTCTTTTGCTGTCTCGCATACAGGGTCATCGTTACCATCTTTCTAAATTCCATATATATGCGTTAGTATACTGTATTGGTGTTTTTCTTTCTGGCTTACTTCATTGTGTATAAGAGGTTCCAGTTAGAGAAATGCAAATCAAGACCACAATGAGGTACCATTTCACACCAGTCAGAGTGGCTGCGATCCAAAAGTCTACAAGCAATAAATGCTGGAGAGGGTGTGGAGAAAAGGGAACCCTCTTACACTGTTGGTGGGAATGCAAACTAGTACAGCCACTATGGAAAACAGTGTGGAGATTCCTTAAAAAAATTGCAAATAGAACTGCCTTATGACCCAGAAATCCCATTGTTGGGCATATACACTGAGGAAACCAGAATTGAAAGAGACATGTGTACCCCAATGTTCATCGCAGCACTGTTTATAGTAGGTTTTTTTAATTTCCATACAAATTGTGAAATTATTTGTTCTAGCTCTGTGAACAATACTGTTGGTAGCTTGATAGGGATTGCATTGAATCTATAGATTGCTTTGGGTATTATACTCATTTTCACTATATTGATTCTTCCGATCCATGGACACAGTATATTTCTCCATCTATTCGTGTCCTCTTTGATTTCTTTCACCAGTGTTTTATAGTTTTCTATACATAGGTCTTTTGTTTCTTTAGGTAGATATATTCCCAAGTATTTTATTCTTCATTGCAATGATGAATGGAATTGTTTCCTTAATTTATCTATTTTCTCATTATTAGTGTATAGGAATGCAAGGGATTTCTGTGTGTTGATTTTATATCCTGCTGCTGCTGCTGCTAAGTCACTTAAGTCGTGTCCGACTCTGTGCTACCCCAGAAACAGCAGCCCACCAGGCTCCCCCATCCCTGGGATTCTCCAGGCAAGAACACTGGAGTGGGTTGCCATTTCCTTCTCCAGCAACTTTACTATATTCACTGATTAGCTCTAGTAATTTTCTGGTGGACTCTTTAGGGTTTTCTATGTAGAGGATCATGTCATCTGCAAACTGTGAGAGTTTTACGTCTTCTTTTCCAATCTGGATTCCTTTTATTTCTTTTTCTGTTCTGATTGCTGTAGCCAAAACTTCCAAAACTATGTTGAATAGTAGTGGTGAAAGTGGGCACCCTTGTCTTGTTCCTGACTATAAGGGAAATGCTTTCAATTTTTCACCATTGAGGATGTTTGCTGTGTGTTTGTCTATATAGCTTTTATTATGTTGAGGTATGTTCCTTCTCTTCCTGCTTTCTGGAGAGTTTTTATCATAAATAGATGTTGAATTTTGTCAAAGGCTTTCTCTGCATCTATTGAGATAATCATATGGCTTTTATTTTTCAATTTGTTGATGTGGTGTATTACACTGATTAATCTGTGGATATTGAAGAATCCTTGCATCCCTGGGATAAAGCCCACTTGGTCAGGATGTATGATTTTTTTAATATGTTGTTGGATTCTGATTGCTAGAATTTTATTAAGGATTTTTGCATCTATGTTCATTAGTGATATTAGCCTGTAGTTTTCCTTTTTTTAGCATCTTTGTCAGGTTTTGGCATTAGGGTGATGGTGGCCTCATAGAATGAGTTTTGAAGTTTAGCTTCCTCTGCAATTTTCTGGAGGAGTTGGTGTTAGCTCTTCTCTAAATTTCTGGTAGAATTCAGCTATGAAGCCATCTGAACCTGGGCTTTTGTTTGCTGGAAGATTTCTGATTACAGTTTCAATTTCCATGCTTGTGATGGGTCTGTTAAGATTTTCTATTCCTTCCTGGTTCAGTTTTGGAAAGTTGTACTTTTCTAAGAATTTGCCCATTTCTTCCAAGTTGTCCATTTTATTGGCATATAATTGCTGATAGTAGTCTCTTATGATCCTTTGTATTTCTGTGTTGTCTGTTGTGATCTCTCTGTTTTCATTTCTAATTTTATTGATTTGATTTTTCTCCCTTTGTTTCTTGATGAGTCTCACTAATGGTTTGTCAATTTTATTTATCCTTTCAAGAACAAGCTTTTGGCTTTGTTGATTTTTGCTATGGTCTCTTTTGTTTCTTTTGCATTTATTTCTGCCCTAATGTTTAAGATTTCTTTCCTTCTACTAACCTTGGAGTTCTTCATTTCTTCCTTTTCTAGTTGCTGTAGGTGTAGAGTTAGGTTATTTATTTGATTTTTTTCTTGTTTCTTGAGGTATGCCTGTATTGTGAAGAATTTTCCCCTTAGCTGCTTTTACAGTATCCCACAGGTTTTGGGTTGTTGTGTTTTCATTAGTTACTATGCATATTTTGATTTCTTTTTTAATTTCTTCTGTGATTTGTTGGTTATTCAACAGCATAACACAAAATTTTAAAAGCAGGAGTAGTTATATAATTTTAGATCAAGCAGACTTTAAAGCAAGGAAAGTTTCAGAGATAAAGAAGGGCATTACATAATTATTTTAAAAGGGGTGAGTTCTCTAAGAAGACATAAAAATTCTTAATATCTATATGCCTAAAAACAGCATCAAACTACATGAGGCAAAAACTGACAGAACTTTAAGGATACATAGCAGAATCCATTATTACAGTTGGATACTTTCACACCCCTCTATCAGAAATGGAAAAATTCAGTGGGCAGAAAATCAGTAAAGACATAGCTGAACTCAACAGGATCATAAATCAACTTGTTATCATGGACATCTATAGACTACTTCATCCAACAATAAGAGAATACACCTTCTTTTCACGCTCACATGGAATATTCATCAAGACAGGTCACTACTGCGCCATGAAACACACCTTAACAAATGTAAAATAAGAGAAATCTTTCAGTGTCTGTTCTCAGACAACAATGGAATTCAGCTAGAAATCAATTAACAGAAAGATAACTGGAAAATTCCAAAATACATGGAGATTAAAGAATACACTTCTAAATAACACATGGGTCAAATAAGAGAACTCAAGATAAAGTCTGAAATATTTTCAATTAAATTTAAAATACAATTTATCAAAATTTGCAGGATTCAGTCAGAGCGGTACTTAAAGGGAAACTTAAAATGCTGAATGCATATATTAGAAAAGGGGAAAAAGGCAAAATAAAGTAAGCAGAAGAAAAGGAGTAATAAAAATTAAAGTATATATCAATGAAATTGAAAATAGAGAATCAATAGAGAAAAATCAATGAAGTCAAAACTGACTCGCAGACATAGAGAACAAACTTACGGTTGCCAGGTTTAGGGGGAAGGGGGAGAGATGGACCAGGAGCATGGGATTAGCAGATGCAAACTCTCACATAGAGAATGGATAAACAACAAGGTCCTACTGTGTAGCACAGGGAACTATGTTCAATACCCTATGATAAACCAAAATGGAAAAGAATATGAAAATAAATATATGTATATATGTATAACTAAGTCACTTTGCTGTACAGCAGAAAATAACAACATTGTAAATCAACTATACTTGAATAAAATAATTTTTAAAAAGATGCTTTTTTGAAAAGATTCATAAAATCAATAAGTCTGCAGTCAAGCTAACTAGAAACAAAAGAAGGACACAAATTACTAATATCAAAAATAAAGCAAGGGACATCACTACAGATTCCATGGACATTAACAGGACAATAAAGGAATACTATACAACCCTATGCCCACAAATTTGATAGCCTACCTGAAATGGATGGATTCCTGGGGTTCAGGATTGGGAACACATGTACACCCATGGTGAATTCATGTTGATGTATGGCAAAACCAATACAGTATTGTAAAGTAAAATAAAGTAAAATAAAAAAGAAAAACATACTCTACCAAAACTCACAGAAGAAAGAGACAATATGAATATATATACTGAATATGTATTTTTAACAAAATTATATCAGAAATAATAACCTTTCAAAACAGAAAGTGCCAGGCTCCAATGAGTTAACTGGTGAATTCTACGCAACATTTAAGGAAGAAATTATAACAATTCTCTACAATCTTATTCAGAGGATAGAAGAAGGACTACTTCCTAACTCATTCTATGATGTCAGCATTGCTCTAATACCAAAACCAGACAAAGATGTTACAAGAAAAGGAAACTACAGACCAATATCTCTTGTGAACATAGTTGAAAAACCCTCAGCAAAATGTTAGCAAATAGAATCTTAAGAAGGCATTAAAAATATATACCATGTCCATGTGGAATTTATTCCAGATATGCGAGACTGGTTCAGCATTTAAAAATCAGTTAATGTAATTCATAACATGAACAGAGTAAAAAAAGAAAAATCACGATCATTTCTGTAGATGCAGAAAAAGCATTTGATGAAACAACAGCCATTCATGATAAAAATTCAGTTAACTAAAAACAGAGAACTTTCTCAACTTGTTACAGCTAACAGCATACTTGAAACTTTCCCACAAAGATACTGGAAGCTGTCCCACTAAAATCAGGTATGAGGCAAGAATGTCCCCTCTCACCATTTCTTTTCAACATTACACTTGAAGTTCTTGCCAATCCAGTAAGAAAAGTAAGTAAAATGTATATAGATCAGGAAGGAAGATATAAAACCATCTTTGTTTGCAGATAGACATGTCTACACAGAAAATCTAAAAGAATTAAAAAAAAAAAAAACTCCTCTGGAACCTAGAAGCAATTATAGCAAGGTTATACAAAGTTAATATACAAATGTCAATTGTTTTCCTATTTACCAACAATGAACAAGTGGAACTTGAAATTAAAAACACAGTATTTATTTACATTCCCTGGTGGCTCAGATGGTAAAGAATCTGCCTGCAATGCTGGAGACCTGGGTTTGATCCCTGGGTTGGGAAGATTCCCTGGAGGGATCCACTCCAGTATTCTTGCCTGGAGAATCCCCATGGAAAGAGGATCCTGGTGGGATACAGTCCATAGGGTTGCAAAGAGTTGGACACGACTGAGCGACACACACATTTGTTTTAGCATCCCTTAAAATGAAATATCTAAGTATAAATCTAATAAAATATGCTTTATTATTTTACCTATAAAATCTACACAAGATTTTATAAAATCTATACAAGATCTATATAACACTACAAAGCTCCAATGAAAGAAATCAAAGAACTAAATAAATGGAGAGATAGTCCCTGTTCATGACTTAATATTAAGATGTCAGTCTCCCCCAAGTTTACTTATAGATTCATTTTTCACAGTTCAGTACTCAGAACTCAGGTACCCTAACTACAGACCTAGTGGTCTGCCAGTCTAGCACTCTGCTGATTCTATATCCCAGATGTGCCTGCCCCTTGATTTCCAAGTGCTGTAGTCGGGTTAGGTCGTATGTGAGGTCTTAATCAAGCTAGGATGCAGGGTGATGGAAGCAGCAGAAAGACAGCACTTGTAGCCTAAGCACCAAGCAGGATGCTTTGATGTGATGAGACAAATTTAGACAGAGGGTTCTTAGGAGAGTTAGATTGCCTAACTCTGTGAGCTGTGATTTCATCAAATGTACAGTTTTGGCTGAAAATGTCCATTATGAGGAATCCTGTAGAGAAATGTCATGTAGTGTTTAAACCAAAGACTGTTGGGTTTCATGTGGGCAACTGGTTATTTTGAAGTCATTGGCTTTCCTCTTCATGTTGGCTGCAAGATAACTTAGAGATGGATGCTTAAGCTCAGTCCCCGCAGCTCTGAACTCAAAGAATTCACTCAGTCCTAACATTCCTCTATTATAGCACTTCTAATACTATACTGTAATGATTCATGTGTCCATTCTTCATCACACTGTGAGGTCTTCAAGGAAAAAAAGCATGCCTCTGAATCCATAATGTATAGGGCTGGACCAATGACTATTCTCAGTTATTAATAGCTCCCCATCTGAAACTCATGGTTGTCTAGCATCTTGAAAAGACTGGCTCAGTCACCAGGTATCCTTCAGGCACCTCCCACTCAAGAGGTCAGAGAGTGTCCCCTGGAGCTGGTCAATTTGAAGAAAGTGCTTCCCTTTCATTGCAAGTGTGCTTGCTGCCTCTGGGGAGAAGAACAGAAGAAAAGGAAAGGCTTTGCTCGTGAGCTGCCTTCTTTCCAAAACCAGCAATGGTTTTTCCACCTCCGCTTCACCTTAGGGTGGATCATGCTTGATATTCAGTGTTCTTCAGGAAGAGAAAAAGATATGAAAGTCCCTCGTGGCACATTTTGGGAGCTGTCACCTACGACCATTTATTCATGCCTGAATTTGACAAATGTTATCTAAACCTACTTGATAAAGCACTATGCTATTTCTTTATGGAGCAAACACTTTTTATGTAAATCTCTGGTTAACAGACTCTTATCTGTTTAACCAAGCCTGTCCATTCCACTAAGAAAAGAGATTGATTGACGTCCAGTAAACACTGGGTCCTCAGGACCATTCATTGACTACCTAGTACACTAGGTACTAGTACCTAGGACACTACAGCCCTGAGTTAGCTGGTTCGCAGGAAACAGTTGGGCCAATTTCCAACCTTTATTATGCCAGTTAGACTTTTTCATGTAATCACCTGATTCATCAAGTTTATCAAAACACATTATAAATCAATGAAATATGAATATAGAAAGAGAATTTTTGATGAAAATTAATGAGTGCTTAAAAGGGCAATAAAAGCTAGTCTCAAGATTATTGTAATTTAATTAGGAATGAGCTTGACAACTATACAAAACTGAAAAAAGCAAATACAGTGCAAATCATAGACAAGGCTGAATGGATGTGCTCTCAGCAAAAAAGACTAGAACAACATTTTATGACCATAGTCAAAGGAAGGTCCTTCTTGATCCTTTATTGTGGTGAATGAATTCTGGGTTAAAATAAAATATTTCTATTATAAATGTATCCTTTTTATAATTGCCCTTTAACAGCTGTTGCAATTAACCTATCTATTTCTACTACTCTTAACGATATCACTAAACAGGCTTCTCATAGCAGAGTCACTCAGTATTCTTCTGTTCTTTCCATAAATAATAACTGAACATCTTCAATGTTCTAGTCCCTGTGCCAGGCACTAGAGGTTCAAAGACAATATATTCATCCTCAAGGAACTCACAGTCTGTGGAAGGAAGGAGCCTAGTATGGGACAGACTGCCACACAATGTGATCCATGTGATCACAGAGTTGTTTGGGGAGTCAAGGGTCCCCAGAGAAAGGATCATTTTAAAATTCCATTTTTTCTCATTTACAATTTATTATCAAAAATAATAAAATACTTAGGAATGAACTTAAGATAATAAAAGATGTGTACACTTAAAACTACAAAGCATTGATAAAGAAATTTAAAGGTACCCAAATTAAAGGAAAGACATTTTCTGCTCAGGAATTGGAAAAGTTAATATTGTTAAAATGTCCATGGTATTCAAGGAGATCTAAAGATTTGATTCACTCTCCAGCAAAATACAAATAGCATTTTTTGCAGAAATAGGAAAACAATCTTCTTAAATCCGTGTAGGTCCAAAAAGACTCTGAATAATCAAAGCAATATTTAGAAAGTAGAACAAATCTGGAGGCAACACACTTCCTAACTTCAAAATATACTATGCAAATACAATAGCAAAACAGTATAAATTGCTTCAATCCTGAAGAAGAATGTCATACCCAACCACCCAGGAAAAGCATGGCAATATGAAGCCATGGCTCCCATGATTGACGACATCTTCAGGAGAAGGTCTATAATGGATTAAATCACTAGACTCCCTATGCTGAATCTTCTGGCAGTCTTTAGGCCACACTGTGACATCACATCCAGGTACAATTCAAGAAAGCATTTTTAAGAAGGGTCCTGCGGGTGCTAAGGCATAGGCATTGCACCTCTACTTATTCTCATTACCCTATATTCCAGCAGAGGAAGTCCTCGCCTCCAGCCAAGCCCCCTCAGCATCCAAATATCCTGGGATATGCAGGAATATGGGCATCAGTGGTAAAGAATCCTCCTGCCAAGAGATTCCATCCCTGGGTCAGGGAAGATCCCCTGGAGAAGGAAATGACAATCCACTCCAGTACTCTTGCCTGGGAAATCTATGGACAGAGAAGCCTGGCAGACTACAGTCCATGGGACTGCAAAACAGTCAGACATGACTTAGCAACTAAACAACAAAGAAAACGCAGGAATATAGAGCCTGCAAGTGCTAGGCTGGGAAGAGCACTGGACCTGGACTCAGGGAATCCAGATTCTCATGAGCAACTTGGGTCACAAGGCAACTCAAGCAGATAATGAGGTAACAGGATTGCACCAGTCTGAGTTTTATGCCATTTGTTGTTGGGCACCTGTCTTCAGAATAAGGCAGTAGGGTTTGACTTCACCAAAGACAGGAAGGTAACTTCAGTTACAAGTCAGGCAGCCTCAGAAGTTCACGTCTCTATACTTTGACTATAATCATGAGCACATACATTCTCATCTGAAACTGAATTTGGCAGCTACCTGATGTGCTTCCCTGGTGGCCCAGACAGTAAAGCGTCTGCCTGCCTGCAATGAGGGAGACCTGGGTTCGATCCCTGGGTTGGGAAGATCCCCTGGAGAAGGAAATGCAACCCATTCCAGTACTCTTGCCTGGAAAATCCCATGGACAGAGGAGCCTGGTAGGCTACAGCCCATGGGGTCACAGGGTCAGACACGACTGAGCGATTTCACCTTTTGGAATTTAGGAGGGTTGCTTGATGCTCTTTCTGTATGATGGTAGGGTATGTATTAGACACCAATACTGTCAATATTTACCAATGCTAGCTATACAAATAGATGAGATTTGATTCTTGTTCTCCAGGAGCTTATAATAGAATGTGGAAGAAGGGCTCTTATACACACTTAACATACTGTTATGACTGGCTCTGATTTCTTCCAGGATACGAACACAGAGAGGGATATGATCTCATTAATAAGGATGTACATGGTGGTGAGCGGATCAGGGAAGGCTTCCTAAAATACTTGGAGTTACAGTTGATGATTCTACAATTTACCAAGCGAGTAACCTGTGTCACTTTTGCCAACCACACCAATCTTTTAAGGTAGAGAAGGAAAGATCAATAGGATCTGGGCAAATGAAAATGGGAGAAAAAGCAGTTCATAGTAGCATTGTTAATAAAAGCACAGAGGTTGGTTTAGAGAATGGTGATCAGTATGCAAACAAGGTTTATTCCCTGTGACACTCCAAGTATTTGGTCTTGGTTGCTAGATCCCTCTTAAGACAGGAATGCCATGAGCAATGAGCAATGCTTCTCATGATCCTGAAGGGATAAATGTTGGAATAAGTTTTTCACAATCAGTTGGAGTCAACTCTGCAATATTGTTAAGTCCAGAGAGAGCCAACAAAGTTATCCCAACAGTATAAACCATAAAAAGCAAGTCCTCCTCTCCTGATCTTCCTCCCTGGAATATGTCTAACCCTCCAGGGTCAGAAATCACAACTAGAAACAGTAGGAAGGCAGAACAAGGAGAAAGCTGGGGAGGGAAAGAGAGAAGCAACAGAGAGCACCCGTTTCCCTACTGCAGTCTTCTCACCTGCAAGAGTCGAACTAGGAGCAGGGGAGATGGTTCATCTTTAAATTGAGTTTGATGTTTTATTCTTCATGCAAAAATTCAACTCTAAACATTTTAACTACTTTGACATGGATGATGATGTAAGAGTCGGTAAGCAATTAGAAATTTTCTACATAAATTCTGTATATCATCCTGTGCAAGCAAGTGAAGTTGCTTAGTCATGTCCGACTCTCTGCAACCCCATGGACTGTAACATACCAGGCTACTCCATCCATGGGATTTTCCAGGCAAGAATACTGGAATGGTTTGCCATTTCCTTCTCCAGGGGATCTTCCTGACCCAGGGATCAAACCCGGGTCTCCCTCATTGCAGGCAGATGCTTTACCATCTGAGCCACAGGGAAGCCCCATTTTTCAAAATGTAGTATCTATAGTATCTTGTCTTTTACACAGTTCATGAGGTTCTCACAGCAGTATACTGGGGTGGCTTGCCATTCCCTCCTCCAGTGGATCATGTTTTGCCAGAATTCTCCACTATGACTTGTCTTGGGTGGCCCTACATAGCATGGCTCATAGCTTCATTGAGTTACGCAGCCCCTTCGCCATGACAAGGCAGTGATCTGTGAAGGGACTTCCTCTCCTTGGGCTCTAAAATCACTGTGGATGGTGACTGCAGCTATGAAATCAGAAGATGATTGCTTTTTGGCAGGAAAGCTATGACAAACCTAGACAGTGTTTTGAAAAGCAGAGACATTACTCTGTCAACAAAGGTCTGTATAGTCAACACTATGGTCTTCCCAGTGGTCATGTATGGTTGTGAGAGCTGGACTGTAAAGAAGGCAGAGCATCAAAGAATTGATTCCTTTGAACTGTGGTGTTGGAGAAGACTCCTAAGAGTCCCTTGGATTGCAAGGAGATCAACCCGGTCAATCTTACAGGAAATCAACCCTGAATACTCATCGGAAAGACTGACGCTGAATCTGAAGCTTCAGTATTTTGGCCACCTGATGTGAACAGCCAACTCACTGGAAAAGACCCTGATGCCAGAAAAGATTGAGGGCAGAGGGAGAAGAGGGCTTCAGAGGATGACTGGATGGCATCACCAATACAATGGACATGAACTTGGGCCAACTCCAGGAGATGGTGAGGAACAGGGAGGCCTGGCGTGCTGCAGTCCATGAGGTCGCAGAGTCGGACATGACTGGGTGACTGAACAACATAGCATCTTGATATTTAGAGCAGAACTTCTGTTTTAATATCCTGTTACACACATGAAAGAATAACGTATGTCATCTTCAGAAGTTCTGAAGAAATCGATGAAAGAAGAGAAACAGGTTTGAACTTCTAGTTTTATCTGTAACATTTTGTTCATTTTTAAGGAGAGATTGGAAAAACATGACAAAATTTTAAATATATGCTTAATTTTAACAGTGAATTATGTGAATGCTTATTACACTATCTTCTAGCTGTACACTTGGCTTATAGACTTCTCCGGAGCATAACCCTGACCTCACTGTGTCTTCAGTATCCACCTAGGGAGTCAGTCCAACAAACTAACCTTTTAGTTTTTTCACTTTTCTGAATTAATTATCAACTAATGAGTTGCAAAAAAATAGTACAAAAGTCCTTTTCATCCATCACCAAGCCTCTGCCAACAGTGACATCCTCATTAAAGTACATTATCAAAACCAAGAAATTGATCATAGTATGATACAACTATCAACAGATCTCACTTAGATTTCACCCACTTTTTGCATGCACTTATTTTTTATGCCATTATATATAATTCTAGGGCATTTTATCACATCTTCTATTGTATAACCAACAACACTTTCATGATATGAAAGTCTTCACCACCAAAAAACTCCCTTCAGCTCTGTATTTATAGTCAAACCCACTCCATCCCCCTTCTCAAACCCCTAGCAACCAGCAACCACTGATCCATTCCCCATCTCGATAGTTCTGTCATTTCACAAATGTTATATAAATGGAATTGTACAATGTCAAACCTTTTGATGTGGGGTTTTTTCACTGAGCATATGTCCTCAACCCCAGTGGTTGTATGTTTCAATAGTTTGATGTTGTTTTTTTCATTTTTGAACAGTATTCCATGGTATGCATGTACGACATTTGGTTTCAGTATTCACAAGTGAAAGGATATCTAGTTTGTTTTCAGTTTCCTATTATAAATAAACCTGCCATGAACATTTCTATATAGGTTTCTATGTGAACATAAGTTTTCCATTTTCTAGGATAAATGCCAGGAATAGATTGCTGGGTTATATGGTTAAGTGTATGTTCAACTTTTAAGAAAATGCAAAAGAGTTTTCCAATGAGACTGTACCATTTACATTCCCATCAGCAACAGTAAGATTCAGTTTTTCAAATCTTTATCAATATTTGAAACTATTAGTATTTTTTTTTATTTTAGCCATTCTAAGAAGTGTGTAGTGTGTGGTGGCATCATGGTTTTGACTTGCATTTCCTAATGGTGAGGAATGCTGACCATCTTTTCATGCATTTACCTGCCCTCCACATGATGTGCCAAGTCTTTTGCCCTGGTTGAATCTGATTCCCACTAACGCCATGCCTGTTGCCAGGAAGCTAAGTGTGGGTTTGAAGAACAACATCCAACCACACCCAGAGGTTTCACTTTCAATGTAGGTCCACACACCTCAGGTATCCACTTGGCTCTGCTGAGTGATTATGTAATGCTTCCATAATTACCCTTCTCCAAGGGAAACATTTCACACCATCTCTCCCCTGAAACCTCCTCTTCACTCTTCTAACACTCACAGATGATGCTCTGCTGAAAACTTCTCCATCTCCTCACACCAAATCTACCAGCCAGTCTGCCTCTGAGCTCATTTCTCTGCCTTTCCTGCCATGCCAGGGAATAGTTCTACACACTCATATCCAAAGCCATCTTTTCTACCCGTGTGCCAGCTCCCACCCCTGTCCTACACAGAAACAGTGTAGACAGTGATTACCTCTCCACCTGCCTCTGCGATGATCCTTCTCTACTGGATCATCTCCGCAACCTCAAATATGGTCTTCCATCTCCTAACTTAAAGACCACCAGGTCTCCCTTCCCCTCCATCCACAGCCTGTTCTCTCTGCTTGCCTTTATGGCACATCTCTTTTCTCAATCTATTTCTCAATCTCTCTCCTCCTCCTCCTCCTCCATTTACTCTTCTACCCTCTCCTCCCTCTTCACCTCTCTGTCTCACCCTCTTGGGTACATCATTAAATTTATTTTCCTTGTTCTAAAATTTTATTTTTGAAATAGCAATGCATTTGTAGCTTAAAACAATTTTAAAGCATTCACTGAAAATGGTCATTCCATTCCAAGCCTTCAGGCATTTGTGTCTTCTCCACAAAGACAAATACAGTTATTATGGTTATTGCGTTTTTTTTTTTCATCCTTCCAGAGATATTTAAATGCTAAAACAAGTGTATATAGATATATTTTTATGAGAAGGAATAGTATATATAATGCATGTATTATACTATATGTACGTATATGTATAACATATGCATTCCTTTTCATACATACACATATTATTCTGCACACTGTCTTTTTTTTTCTTAACTTGATATATCTTGGCGGTCCTTCCATATCAGGTTTGTTGTTGGACAGTGTTCCATTGTATGGATGGACTAATAACCACTAATTTACACACTACTGATGGCCATTTTGGCTGTTGCCAATCTTTTTTATTGCAAATAGTTCTGCATTTATGAACTTACATTTGTACATGTGCAAGAGACAAATATCTCTAGGACAAGTTGCTAGATGAGCAGTTACAGGTAGAAAAACTTAGACACTTTATACCTGTTGATCTATGTTGCAAGTTGCCCTTCCTGGGGACTCTATCAGCCTTCACTCCCACCAGAAACAGGTGAGAGTGCCTTGTCCCCACACTACCAAACTGTGGGGTCTTTCATATTACAATGAGTAAAATATAACTGTGTGATTTTAATTTGCATGTTTCATTATATGTCTGTCTTCTCATTCTTCTATATGTTTAACAGCCATTTTTATTTTCTAGAAATTATGAATTTGTGTCCCATAGTCATATTATTATTCGCTTATTAGACCTAGAATTATAATTTTATGGAAACTTTTGCAATTAGGAGAAATTAGTTCTTCATCTTTGATATGAGTAACTAATATTTCTCAACTTATTACTTATCTCTTAATTATGGTGGTTCATGCCATGCCAAAATTTTTCATTATGTTGTCTTCGTTAATCCATTCTTTAATATCTTCTGAATTTGTGCCATACTTTGAAAATCTTCTCCACTTTGAGTTAAAAGGAATTTTCCTAGACTTTATCCAGATACTATTTGGTTCAGTTCAGTCACTCAGCTGTGTCTGACTCTCCACGACCCCACGGACTGCAGCACACCAGGCCTCCCTGTCCCTCACCAACTCCCGGAGTTTACTCAAACTTATGTCCATTGAGTCGGTGATGCCATCTAACCATCTCATCCTCTATCATCCCCTTCTCCTCCTGCCTTCAATCTTTCCCAGCATCAGGGTCTTTTCAAAGGAGTCAGTTCTTTGCATCAGGTGGCCAAAGTACTGGAGTTTCAGCTTCAGCATCAGTCTTTCCAATGAATATTCAGAACCAATTTCCCTTAGGATGGACTGGTTGGATCTCCTTACTGTCCAAGGGACTCTCAAGAGACTTTTCCTACACCTCAGTTCAAAAGCATCAATTCTTCAGTGCTCAGCTTTCTTTATAGTCCAACTCTCACATCCATACATGACTACTGGAAAAACCATAGCTTCGACTAGACAGACCTTTTGTTGGCAAAGTAATGTCTCTGCTTTTTAATATGCTGTCTAGGTTGGTCATAACTTTTCTTCCAAGGAGCAAGCATCTTTTAATTTCATGGCTGAAGTCACCATCTGCAGTGATTTTGGAACCCAAGAAAATAAAGTCTGTCACTGTTTCCACTGTTTCCCATCTATTTGCCAAGAAGTGATGGGACTGGATGCCATGATCTTAGTTTTCTGAATGCTGAGTTTTAAGCCAACTTTTTCACTCTCCTCTTTCACTTTCATCAAGAGGCTCTTTAGTTTCTCTTTGCTTTATGCCATAAGGGTGATGTCATCTGCATATCTGAGGTTATTGATATTTCTCCCGGCAATCTTGATTTCAGTTTGTGCTTCATCCAATCCAGCATTTCTCGTGATGTACTCTGCCATGTCCAGTTCTAACTGTTGCTTCATGACCTGCATACAGATTTCTCAAGGAGGCAGGTCAGGCAGTCTGGTATTCCTATCTCTTAAAGAACTTTCTACAGTTTGTTGTGATCCACACAGTCAAAGGCTTTGGCATAGTCAATAATAAATCAAAAGTAGATGTTTTTCTAGAACTCTCTTGCTTTTTCGATGATCCATCATTTGTTGCCAATTTGACCTCTAGTTCCTCTGCCTTTTCTAAATTCAGCTTGAACATGTGGAAGTTCTCAGTTCATGTCCTGTTGAAGCCTGGCTTGCAGAATTTTGAGCATTACTTTGATAGTGTGAGAGATAAGTGCAATTGTGTGGTAGTGTGAGCATTCTTTGGCATTGCCTTTCTTTGGGATTGGAATGAAACTGAACTTTTCCAGTCCTGTGGCCACTGTTGACTTTTCCAAATTTGCTGTCATCATGAGTGCAGCACTTTCCCAGCATCATCTTTCAGGATTTGAAATACTTCAACTGGAATTCCATCACCTCCACTAGCTTTGTTTGTAGTGATGCTTCCTTTTTTTTTTTTTTTTTTTTTTTAGTGAGTAATCCATATAATTTATTTACAGATTCACAAAAAGAAAAGGAACATGGTTCACTTCATATGTTTCAGGCCACACAGCAGGTCTTTCCAGATCTGGCCTAATGCCTGCTAAATATGGCATCCGTGAACTCTGCAAGATAGCTGCTTAGCACTGTCTCCAAAATCCTTATGCTCCTGATTCCATGTGACTAATTCCTGTCCAGCCTTTTTTATTTTTATTTTTTTAATTTATTTACTTATTTATTTATTTTTATTCTACATTACAATACTGTACTTGTTTTGCCACACATTGACATGAATCAGCCACAGGTGTACATCTCCCAATGCCAAAGCCTTCCTAAGGCCCACTTGACTTTGCATATCAGGATGTCTGGCTCTAGGTGAGTGATCACACCATCTTGATTATCTGGGTAGTGAAGATCTTTTTGTACAGTTCTGTGTATTCTTGCCAACTCTTCTTAATATCTTCTGTTTCTGTTAGGTCCATACCATTTCTGTCCTTATTGTGCCCATTTTGCATGAAAAGTTCCCTTGGTATCGCTAATTTTCTTGAAGAGATCTCTAGTCTTTCCCATTCTATTGTTTTTATATTTTATTTATTTTTAAGTATTTAGTATCCTTGGATTTATCCTAACATGGTATGCAAAGTATGTTTTGAACTTTATTTTATTTTAGATGATTATCAGTTGCCTCAGTCCCATTCATTGAATAGTATATGTTTTACCAACTAATTTAACATACACCCTTTGTCATACAGTAAATATCCATATGCATCTGTGTCCAATTCTGAGACTTTTCCACTGTAAGTTGTTCTACTTATGGGTCAGTACTACAATGTTGTCCTCATTCAAGTTTTATATTAATATGATGTTTCAATCGCCCTCTGTACTCTTTTCAGAAGATGTATTTGTATTTGTGTGTGCACACTTAGTCGCTTAGTCATGTCTGACTCTTTGTGACCCCATGGCCTGTAGCCCACCAGGGTCCTCTTTCCATGGGATTCCCAGGCAAGAATAGGAGTGGGTGGCCATTCCCTTCTCCAAGGCATCTTCCTAACACAGGAATCGAACCTGAGTCTCCTGCATTATAGGCAGATTCTGAGCCATGTGGATCTCGGTAAGCACCTTAATCTCTGCAAGCCTCCTCCTCCTCTGTAACATGGGGAGAGTAACTCCCGCTTAGCAGAGTGGCTGTGAGAATGGATGGTCACACAGCAGGCGTTCACGTTTTGTTTGTGTGTCCAGGAGCAGCAGCAGAGGGTTTCTGAGCTTGGATCCGACCACCCCAGCCAGGGAGACTGAACTCACCCTCGTAAGTTGAAGTGACAAGACCCTTTCTGAATGTGACATACTGACCCTGTCGCTGCTCTTGCCAAATATCCTCTTTGCCAAGGGAGGCTTGGCAGGACACGTGGTGTGCTCTGGCTCCTGGGCTTCCACGTACGTAATGATATATCTTCACATCTACATCTTAAACCTGCTGGAAAGCCAACTTTCTCTTCCTCTGCTGCCAGATTACAAGACCCCTGGAGACACTCATCACTTCCTGCCACAGCCACAACCCCATTGTTCTCAACTTTGTGCCTATCTTTGCCTATCTCTCAGGAGCTTTCTGGAGAAGGAAATGGCAACCTACTCCAGTATTCTAGCCTGGAGAATCCCATGGACAGAAGAGCCTGGTGGGCTATAGTCCATGGGGTTGCAAAGAGTCAGACACGACAGAGCAACTCTCTCTCTCTCTCTCTCTCTCTCTCTCCACACACACACACACACACACACACACACACACACACACACACACGAGCTTTCTCAGTGCCGTTAGCACCAAGTGCTGTTTGTCTGCCCTGTACCCCCATTTGGCACTGCTGCCACTGCCCCAAACACATGTCAGCTGCCGCAGGTGCCCTGCTCTGGGCCCCGTCCCTGCTGCTGAGGATCCTGGCAGGGAATTCCTGTGGCTTCCTGGTTAGGGATTGTGACCGTGTTTGGTGTTGGATGTTTGACTGCATCATTGCTGGGTGACAGATATTCTTATTGGTGGTTCTTGCTAGTTCCAGCCTGCCCTGCTGGCCAAGATCCTCTGTGAGTCCCAGCAGGGGCGGCTGACCAGGCTCTGTATCCTGCTCACGGTGCTGGCCTTCCTCCTCGGCAGCCTCTCCTCAGGCATCCAAGGTTTCTGCTGTACTGGCCTCGGGAGGATTTCAGTATGTCCTTGTTTTAGGATGGGATTGGTCCTATAGAGCAGGGCCAACCCCACTATTGACTTTTTGTTGACTCCTTTAAGCATCAGAGGCAGGGGCGGCTGGCCCTCTGCAGGGGCGCTCCGCAGAAAGAGAGAGGCAGTGGAATTTCCCTCAAAAAGCCGCAGAGTCCAGAGCAGAGGTGAGCCTGCTGTCCGCCAACCCAGCCCCTCGGTGAGTGAGAGACAATCAGACGCAACAGGGGTTCTGTCTGAGCAGTTCCACTTTATTACGGCAAGCTCCCGGTGTATATAAGCAAGCAGGGGGAGGGTTGCAAGGGACTTCCCACAGATGCACCAATCACATTAAAGGTCAAATCGTCATGTGCCTTCAGTTGCACCAATCACGTTAAAGGTCAAATCGTCATGTGCCTTCATTATAACAGGAGTCTATGGTGATTACACGCTGTCAACGTGCAGGGAAACCAAGAGAGCCAATCAAAAACTTTGACAAACATAGACCCCGCCCCTATCACTTCCACCAGGTGCCATCTTAGTTTCCCACCGCAAAGCTAGCCGTTTTTTTTAAGGTTTCCCATTTAGGGCCCCACAGCCCTCTAGTTGGCTCTTCTGAGGGTTTTGGACGACACAGCTGAGGTGAAGAAAAGTGGAGGAAGTCTTCCTCAGGAAACAGGGAGGTGTCAGTAGTTTCATGCAGTGATTCTGTATTAACTGGGGTTCAGAGAAGTAGCACTTACAGAAGATTCTCTATATCATTGTATAAATATATATATATATATATATATATATATATATATATATATTGGGGGTAAAGAATCCACCTGCCATTGCAGGAGAACCCAGGAGACGTGGATTTGATCCTGGGTGGGGAATATCCCCTGGAGGAAGAAATGTATATGCACATGTATATATATTTGACCCTACACAGCTGTAGGTTCTGGTTAGACTGTCTCTGTAAGGCTGTTGCCTGTTTGATGCTAGAGCTTGAAGCCCATAGGACAAGCTGGGACTCAGGAGCATGAGATAAAGCCCATGAGAACCAACCAGAACTTGTGTCAGTCTCTCTCAGCACCTGCAGTTTTGCTGCAGTCTGCAGAGGCTGGCTCCCGTCCTATGGAGCTAACTACACACCTGGTCCAGGAGTCAGAGAAGCCACAGGAGGGTCAGGGGAAGGTGGAGCAGCTGCAGGCCCCGCTGCTGCTTTGTGCCAATGAGATGAGCCAAGAGAGAAGCCACAACACGCATGAACGTCCTGGTGCCCCAGCACTGACGTTCCACACATAGACGCAGGAGGACTACTGCTTCCTTTCCAACCACCGCATCTTGTGCAAACTGGCTCTCGATGCCCACTTTAACTGGAAGCATAAAGGGAAAGGAATTCTGGGAAATGTAGTTCAGCCTAGCCAAGCTGATACTTCAGTTTCAAACCCATCACGGTCCAGCTGCTGTCAGTGTGGCACCCATAACCACCTCCCTAAGCTATAGTTAATTCCAAATAAAGACAATAAAGCAAAACCAAGCTTCCCCTTAACACGACAGACCTATCCCGTAATACCTGAAGTATACTAACTTTTCTCCAAAAGAGGATACATCTTCTCATGGACTGTCAATCATTTATTCTCTTTTCTTTCGAAGTATCTTTTCTATCCATTTTTATTAGGCTGTTTAGCTCTTTATATTGATTTGCTCAAGTTCTTCACATATTCTAAATAAACTTCTTTGTTGAATTTATATCTCACAAATATTTTTCCTCAGTCTGGGATTTGCCTATTTATTGTTTAAATATCTTTTGTTGGGCAGTGGATTTTGTTTTTCATGAAATCTAAGTTATCAGTTTTTACCTTTTACATTTAGTGCTTTATGCTTTCTAAGACATCTTTGCCTACTCTGAAGGAAACAAAAGTATTCTTCACATACTCCGTTTTCTTCTAACAGTATTATAATTTTTGCTCTTCCATATATTAATTTCTGGGCAGAGTCTGAGGAAGGGGTCGAGGTTCATTTTTCCCTATCACTTATCCGGGTGTTCTAACTTGTTTGTTGAAAAGACCTTCCTCCCGCCCCATTTAATTATTTAGCCCCTCTGTCAAAAACTATAAGCATGGGTCTATCTCTGAATGTTCTGATCTATTCTATTAGTTTATTCCAGCAGTCAGAAAACTACAGCCTGTGTGCCAAACCCAACTGAGTCCTGTTTCTTGTAAATTAAGTTTCATTGGAACATAACTATGCCTATTCATTTATATATTTCCTGTGGCTGCTTTTGTGCTAAAACAGCAGGGTTGAATAATTGTAACAGAGACTATATATGGCTTCAAGACTAAAATATTTACTATCCAGTCCTTTCCAAAATAAATTTGCTGACCTCTGGTCTATTTTTAAACCAACATCCACTGTTCTGATGACTGTAGCTTTGCAGTAAGTCTTACTATCAGGCGGTGTATGCCCTCTAAGTTGGAGAAGGCAATGGCACCCCACTCCAGTACTCTTGCCTGTAAAGTCCCATGGACGGAGGAGCCTGGTAGGCTGCAGTCCGTGGGGTCACTAAGAGTCGGCACAACTGAGCGACTTCACTTTCGCTTTTCACTTTCATGCATTGGAGAAGGCAATGGCATCCCACTCCAGTATTCTTGCCTGGAGAATCCCGGAGACGGAGGAGCTTGGTGGGATGCCATCTATAGGGTTGCACAGAGTCGGACACGACTGAAGCGACTTAGCAGCAGCAGCAGCAGCATGTCCTCTAAGTTGGGGAATGGTTATTTTAGCCCTTGTATTTGCATATAAATTTTAGAATAAACTTCTCAATTGCTATAAAAATCCTGATGGGCTTTTTGATTGTGTTTAGTCTATTAATTAATTTGGATGTAAATGATATCTTAGAATAAAGAGTCATTGAATTCATAAACATGATATATATTATGTAAATTCATAAACAAAGTATATCGATATATCTTTCTTCATTTTTCTCACCAACTTTTTGTACTTTCTACCATACAAGTCTTGCATACCTTTTGTCAAATTAGTAGTTTATGATTCCTGATGCTATTACATATGCCATTTTTAAACTTTATCTTTCTGATTGTTTACTGCTAGAATACAGAAATACAACTGAGAGCAAAATGGCTGGATGGGAGGCGCCTGACTTTGGCTCCTCACATAGAGGATTTGTTCCCTCTGAGAGAAATCCGGAGGTAAGTTGAGTGACTCCTACACATCAGGCAACTGAGAAAATGTGAAGAATTTATTTTTGCTTATGAGAAAGAAGGAAAGAAAAAGAAAAGAAAGGTGACGAGAGCTACAAAGATGGCAGATGCCTGGCTGGGTAACTGGAAGCATAAAACACCAGTGAGAAACCTCTAGTGTGTGGAGGGCTAAAAGGACACTTTAATATTTACACATAGATGATTTGTTTATGTGATATATTAATAAGATATGACCTCTTTCCATGACCTCAAATCTTCAATGATGTCTATTCCACAATTACAAATATAAATGTGGGTAGGGTTGTAGGTGAAGAGGGGAATTGTGTGTGTGTGAGAGAGAGAGAGGAGAGAGAGTGTGTATAAATCAAGTTAGATGAACTTCCCTCTAAGAAGACACACTAGAGAAAAAAAGAGATCAGCCATAAACCAGATCTGGAAACAGAGGTTTTGAAGACCCAAGATGATATCTGGTTCATCCATGGCAGTATGAATGAAATGTGTGGGAAAAACAGACATTCAGAGTTGGGAACAAAATGACGCCAGAAATGAGGCTGAAGTGCCGATCATGCAAATCCCTGGGGCCAATCCCAAATTGTGCTTAGTACCAAGATCAGATGTACTCGGCCCCAAGGACACTCTCCTAACTGAACATTCTCAACCACATCTTGACGAAAGACACACACATGAACTTCTGCAATGACTTCTGACACCAGCTATCTGGAGTTAGGCTAGACCCCACAGGTGAAGGGCACAATCCTCACAAGACTGCCCTCACTTCTGACACCAGCCACAAGTTCAGGGGACCCCCGGCCAGTCTCACTTCTGAGCAGCTGGCTAGAAATTCAGTGGTTTGGATTATCGCTTCAGCTTCAATAATTCTCTGGAATAATTCACAAAACTCAGGAAAGTACTATGTTTATGACTGCATTTTTATAGCAAAAGGAAACCAATCAGAATCGGCCAAAAGGAGAAGCACGTAGCAAGACATTTGGGACAGTTTCAAACATGAAGCTTCCATTCCCCTCAAGAATGCGTCACCATCCTGGCACTCAATGGGTGGTAATATGCAGAATGTTGCCAACTAGGGAAACTCACATGAGCTCCAGTATGCAGAGTTGTTAACTGGAGCTACGTTATGTAGGCAGGATTAATTTTATTTTCTTGGGCTCCAAAACCACTGTGGACAGTGATGGCAGGCATGAAATTAAAAGATGCTTGCTCCTTGGAAGGAAAGGTATGACAAACCTAGATGGCATACTAACGAGCAGAGATATCACTTTGCCAACAAAGGTCCAAATAGTCAACCTAGTAGTCATGTACGGATGTGAGAGCTGGACCATAAAGAAAACTGAGCGCTGAAGAACTGATGCTTTTGAACTGTGGTGCTGGAGAAGACTCTTTGAGAGTCCTTTGGACAACAAGGAAATCAAGCCAGTCAATCCTAAAGGAAATCAACTCTGAATATTCACTGGAAGGACTGATACAGAAGCTGAAGCTCCAATACTTTGGCTACCTGATGCAAAGAGCCAACTTACTGGAAAAGCCCCTGATGCTGGGAAAGACTGAGAGCAAGAGGAGAAGGGGGGTGACAGAGGATGAGATGGTTGGATGGCATCACTGACTCAATGGACATGAGTCTGAGCAAACTCCAGGAAATCGTGAAGGACGGGGAAGTCTTGTGTGCTGCAGTCCATGTGATTGCAAAGAATCAGATACAAGTAGGGACTAAACAACAATTGACTCATTGGTCATGTGGTTGAACTCAATCCCCAGATCCCTCCCACACCCCCAGAACTCAAAACCCTAACCCTCTAATAACATGGTTGGTCTTTCCAGCTTGGCCAGCCCCATCCTGAGTCATCAAATTAGCATAAATTATCCAGGGCTCACCATGAATCACCTCATTACCATAAACTATCAAGTTTAGTCTGAAAGACCCACCATAAATAGTAAATTCATTCTCATCATACTGGAAATTCTAAGCATTTAAACGCTGCCTCCCAAGAACCAAAGGCAAAGACCAGTCAGATTCTTTTTTACACCTCTCACCAGTTACTTGGGGCTTCTGTGATAGTTCAGCTGGTTCAGAATCCACCTGCAATGCAGAAGACCCCAGTTCTGTTCCTGGGTTGGGAAGTTCCCCTGGAGAAGGTCCCTTGGGTTGGGAAGTTCCCCAGTATTCTTGGGCTTCCCTGGTGGCTCAGCTGCTAAGGAATCCGCCTGCAATGTGGGATACCTGGGTTCGATCCCTGGACTGGGAAAATCTCCTGGAGAAGGGAACAGCTACTCACTCTAGTATTCTGGCCCAGAGAATTCAATGGACAGTATAGTCTATGGGGTCACAAAGAGTCAGACATGACTGAGCAACTATCACTGACTGGTTACTTCTAACAACAGCTCTCAATCTAGACTACTAGGACCAGACCAAAGTACAAATCAGAAAAAAAAGAAAAGAAAAAAAAAGAAAAATTCTCAATGGAGAACTGCAGCTGTCTGTTTATGCTGGAACAACTGAAAGCCTCTCTCTTTAAATTCTGGGGAAAAGATCTCAGCCCAGCCCTAGAATAGCATCTCAAAAGTACAGTAGGAGCAGGGTTCAAGGTTAGCTCAGTGAAAATGCACTGAGATCAAAAATTGGCTATAAGGGTAGGGGATTAACAGGAACAAACTCTTTTACAAATAAAATAAGCTACAAGGATATATTGTAAAACCTGGGAAATATAGCCAATATTTTATAATAACTATAAATGGAGCAAACCTGTAAAAATTGTAGGTCACTATATTATAATGCACCCCACTATATTACAATGGCACCCCACTCAGGACTCTTGCCTGGAGAATCCCATGGACAGAGGAGCCTACTGGTCTGCAGTCCATGGGGTCGCTGGGAGTCAGACACGACTGAGCGACTTCACTTTCACTTTTCACTTTCATGCATTGGACAAGGAAAGGGCAACCCACTCCGGTGTTCTTGCCTGGAGAATCCCAGGGACGGGGGAGCCTGGTGGGCTGCCGTCTTTGGGGTCGCACAGAGTCAGCCACGACTGAAGCAACTTAGCAACAGCAGCAGCATATTGAACATTAATTCTCAGTTCAGCTCAGGCGTGTCCAACTCTTTGTGACCACATGAATTGCAGCACACCAGGCCTCCCTGTCCATAACCATCTCCCAGAGTTCATTCAGACTCACGTTCATCGAGTCCATGATGCCATCCAGCCATCTGATCCTCGGTCGTCCCCTTCTCCTCCTTCCCCCAATCCCTCCCAGCATCACAGTCTTTTCCAGTGAGTCAACTCTTCACATGAGGTGGCCAAAGTACTGGAGTTTCAGCTTTAACATCATTCCTTCCAAAGAAATCCCAGGGCTGATCTCCTTCAGAATGGACTGGTTGGATCTCCTTGCAGTCCAAGGGACTCTCAAGAGTCTTCTCCAACATCACAGTTCAAAAACATCAATTCTTCGGTGCTTTGCCTTCTTCACAGTCCAACTCTCACATCCATACATGACTACTGGAAAAACCATAGCCTTGACTAGATGGACCTTAGTCGGCAAAGTAGTGTCTCTGCTTTTGAATATACTATCTAGGTTGGTCATAACTTCTTCCAAGGAGTAAGCGTCTTTTAATTTCATGGCTGCAGTCACCATCCGCAGTGATTTTGGAGCCCAAAAAATAAAGTCTGACACTGTTTCCACTGTTTCCCCATCTATTTCCCATGAAGTGATGGGACCGGATGCCATGATCTTCGTTTTCTGAATGTTGAGCTTTAAGCCAACTTTTTCACTCTCCTCTTTCACTTTCATCAAGAGGCTTTTGAGTTCCTCTTCACTTTCTGCCATAAAGGTTGTGTCATCTGCATATCTGAGGTTACTGATAGTTCTCCTGGCAATCTTAATTCCAACTTGTGTCTTTTCCAGTCCAGCGTTACTCATGATGTACTCTGCATATAAGTTAAATAAGCAGGGTGGCAATATACAGCCTTGATGTACTCCTTTTCCTATTTGGAACCAGTCTGTTGTTCCATGTCCAGTTCTAACTGTTGCTTCCTGGCCTGCATACAAATTGCTCTGAGGCAGGTTAGGTGGTCTGGTATTCCCATCTCTTTCAGGATTTTCCAAAGTTTATTGTGATCCACACAGTCAAAGGCTTTGGCATAGTCAATAAAGCAGAAATAGATGTTTTTCTGGAACTCTCTTGCTTTATCCATGATCCAGCGGATGTTGACACTTTTATCTCTGGTTCCTCACCTTTTCTAAAACCAACTTGAACATCAGGGAGTTCACGGTTCATGTATTGCTGAAGCCCAGCTTGGAGAATTTTGAGCATTACTTTACTAGCATGTGAGATGAGTGCAATTGTCTGGTAGTTTGAGCATTCTTTGGCATTGCCTTTCTTTGGGATTGGAATGAAAACTGACCTTTTCCAGCCCTGTGGCCACTGCTGAGTTTTCCACATTTGCTGGCATCTTGAGTGCAGCACTTTCACAGCATCATCTTCCAGGATTTGAAACAGCTCCACTGGAATTCCATCACCTCCACTAGCTTTGTTCGTAGTGATGCTTTCTAAGGTCCACTTGACTTCACATTCCAAGATGTCTGGTTCTAGATTAGTGATCACATCATCATGATTATCTGGGTCATGAAGATCTTTTTGTACAGTTCTTCTGTGTATTCTTGCCACCTCCTCTTAATATCTTCTGCTTCTGTTAGGTCCAGACCATTTCTGTCCTTTATTGAGCCCATCTTTGCATGAAATGTTCCCTTGATATCTCTAATTTTCTTGAAGAGATCTCTAATCTTTCCCATTCTGTTCTTTTCCTCTATTTATTTGCATTGATTGCTGAAGAAGGCTTTCTTATCTCTTCTTCCTATTCTTTGGAACTCTGCATTCAGATGCTTATATCTTTCCTTTTCTCCTTTGCTTTTTGCCTCTCTTCTTTACACAGCTATTTGTAAGGCCTCCCCAGACAGCCATTTTGCTTTTTTGCATTTCTTTTCCATGGGGATGGTCGTGATCCTTGTCTCCTGTACAGTGTCACGAACCTCATTCCATAGTTCATCAGGCACTCTATCAGATCTAGGCCCTTAAATCTATTTCTCACTTCCACTGTATTATCATAAGGGATTTGATTTAGGTCATACGTGAATGATCTAGTGGTTTTCCCTACTTTCTTCAATTTCAGTCTGAATTTGGTAATAAGGAGTTCATGATCTGAGCCACAGTCAGCTCCTGGTCTTGTTTTTTTGACTGTTTAGAGCTTCTCCATCTTTGGTTGCAAACAATATAATCAATCTGATTTCGGTGTTGACCATCTGGTAATGTCCATGTGTAGAGTCATCTCTTGTGTTGTTGGAAGAGGGTGTTTCCTATGACCAGTGCATTTTCTTGGCAAAACTCTATTAGTCTTTGCCCTGCTTCATTCCGCATTCCAAGGCCAAATTTGCCTGTTACTCCAGGTGTTTCTTGACTTCCTACTTTAGCATTCCAGTCCCCTATAATGAAAAGGACATCTTTTTTGGGTGTTAGTTCTAAAAGATCTTGTAGATCTTCATAGAACTGTTCAACTTCAGCTTCTTCAGTGTTACTGGTTGGGGCATAGACTTGGATAACCATGATATTGAATGGTTCACCTTGGAGACAAACAGAGATCATTCTGTCGTTTTTGAGACTGCATCCAAGTACTGCATTTCAGACTCTTCTGTTGACCACGATGGCTACTCCATTTCTTCTGAGGGATTCCTGCCCACAGTAGTAAATATAACGGTCATCTGAGTTAAATTCACCCATTCCAGTACATTTTAGTTCGCTGATTCCTAGAATGTCAATGTTCACCCTTGCCATCTCTTGTTTGACCACTTTCAATTTGCCTTGATTCATGGACCTGACATTCCAGGTTCCTATGCAATGTTGCTCTTTACAGCATCGGACCTTGCTTCTATCACCAGTCACATGCACAACTGGGTATTGTTTTTGCTTTGGCTCCATCCCTTCATTTTTTCTGGAGTTATTTCTCCACTGACCTCTAGTAGCATATTGGGCACCTAATAACCTGGGGAGTTCCTCTTTTGGTATCCTATCATTTTGCCTTTTCATACTATTCATGGGGTTCTCAAGGCAAAAATACCGAAGTGGCTTGCCATTCCCTTCTCCAGTGGACCACATTCTGTCAGACCTCTCCACCATGACCTGCCCGTCTTGGGTTGCCCCGCAGGCATGGCTTGGCTTCATTGAGTTAAACAAGGCTGTGGTCCTAGTGTGATTAGATTGACTAGTTTTCTGTGAGTATGGTTTCAGTGTGTCTGCCCTGTGATGCCCTCTTGCAACACCTACCATCTTACTTGCGTTTCTCTTACCTTGGGCGTGGGGTATCTCTTCACAGCTGCTCCAGCAAAACACAGCTGCTGCTCCTTACCGTGGACTAGGGGTATCTCCTTACCGCAGCATTCCTGACCTTCAACGTGTAATAGCTCCTCTAGGCTCTCCTGCGCCTGCACAGCCACCGCTCCTCGGGCTGCTCCTCCCGGCCCCCTCCCCTGGCCTCCGGGCTCGGGTGGCTCCTCAGGGTCACCCCTCCTGGCCTCGGGCGCAGGGTGGCTTCTCCCGGCCGCCCCTGACCTCGGGACGTGGGATAGCTCCTCTCGGCAGCTGCCCCTGAACTCAGACATGGGGTGTCTCCTCCTGGCTGCCATTGGCCTTGGACACGGGGTAGCTCCTCCTGGCTGCCTCCCCTGACCTCAGATGCTGGGTGTCTCCTCCTGGCTGCCGCCCCTGACCTCAGACGCAGGGTAGCTCCTCTTGGGCAGTACCTGTGCCGTCGCAGCCTGGCACTCTAGGCCACTGCCCCTGACCCCAAATTCTACCATACTTCAATTAAAGGGAAAAAAATCAAATATTGGCCCCTTGAACATAAACTCTTTGTGTAAACTTGGGTTCACCCCTTCTCTCTTTGGGATCAGCATCACCTTCCATAGAAGGAGGGGTTTGTACCATAGAGCCTCGATATACCTTCCACTCTGGATTAAATGGCTCTGTGCTTTCTGTGCTGTGAGCCAGATCTTAGTTTACATTGACAGCTTAGGGCTTCTGTCCCTTTGCCTGTCATCCAAGTGTCCTCAGCCTGCAATGGCTTGAAGCAGGGCTTGGGTTCCCAGCTGGCAGTAAGAGCACCAAATCCTGACCACAACACCAGTGGTTAGTGACAAGGGCCTTGGCCCTTGGGCTTTGCAGAAAAGGATTTCCACAGAGACAGAAAGCAGTGAAACAAATAAAGTATTGACTAAGAAAGAGTATAGTATGTGTGGATAGACACATGGGCAGACTCAGAGAGAGAGGGTCGCTGAGTCACACCGTCATGGCAGTTTGAATTCCCCGTATGGGGCATTTCTTCCAGGTTTCCTAGCCAATCATTTTGATTTGCCTGGTTCACAGTCCACATTTGGTATATCTGGATCCTCCCATGTGCGCCCATACATCTCTTAGCCAAGGTGGATCCTACTGAAGAGGCATATAGGCAGAGCTTCCCTTGACATCGCTTGTCTTTATCCTGCTAGGAGCCTTTCTGCACACATGTGATTGGGAGGGCTCCTGACTTCGAGAATGAGAAATATACGGTCTGAGCAGGGCCCGGCCTCCTCGCTTAATTGTCCCACTATTCTCATCTCAGAGTTTTGGTCCACAAGGAACGAATCTCCCATCACTTTACCTGGGGAGAGGGACAACTACTTCCTGCCTCACAAGAAGTCAGATTTCCTCTTATTGTTCTCCACTCAAGGCAGCCCCCTTCTTGAACATACACTTCACTTACTTCTCTTTTTGTTGAGCATAATTTTCTTTCTGGTGGTTCCCCCTGGTTCTAGGTTTTATCTGCAAGGTCAAGCTGGACTGCAAATAAAGCACACTCAGAATGCTATTGAAAGCCTCCTTTATCTGGTCTCCCCAGCTTCCGCAACCTTAACCTCCCAGATGATCATAGCCTCTAGTCAATGCATCCTCAACTCAGCTCAGCCAGGTGTGACCTGTAACAGCTAGTCTTCTGCCCTCACCTCTGCTGCTGCTGCTAAGGTGCTTCGGTTGTGTCCGACTCTGTGCAATCCCATAGATGGGCAGCCCACCTGTCCGTGGGATTTTCCAGGCAAGAACACTGGAGTGGGTCGCCATTGCCTCCTCTGGCCCTCACCTCTACCTCAAACTAAATTTAATCTGTCTTCATCCTTTATTCTAGCGCAGGAATCAACATTTTCTGTAGACAGTCAGATAGAAAATGGCTTGGGCTTTGTGGGACATAGGATCTTTGTTGAAATGACTCAAGTCTGCCACTCCAGCATGGAAGCAGCCATAGGCCACGCCTAAGCGAAGGGGACGGAGCTGTGTTCTGACGAAACTTCATTCACAGATACAGTTTTGGGGCTGGATCTGGACTCCAGGCTGTCATTTGCCAATCCCTGCTTTAGTGAAGCAGGTTCTCCAAGGATCGTGGAACACACATCTGAAGGGAAAAGATGGTAACAGTTACCACTTAGCTGAATCCTATGAGTCATCTCATTTCATCCTCATCATCACCCAGATAAATAAGCGATGGGGACTAGAAGAGGCCTTGAGCTCTACTGCCAGGTTGGTATGAGTGAAAATCACGAATACAGGGAGATCCAGGAGCCAGAAGGCAAAGGCACAGCTGATAATAATAGGTAACAATGGCTGTGCATCCAGTGTGTGCCCGGCACTGTTCTCATTTCAGTTATCCTAAGAAGTGGTTTCTAACACTATCTGCTCTTTCTAGACAAAGAACTAAGGCACATAGCATTAACTGAGGTCATAAAGCTTTAAATCCAGAGCCCAGGGACTTCCCTGGTGGTCCAGTGCTTAAGAATCCACCTGCCAATACAGGGGACAAGGGTTCAATCCCTGGTCTGGGAACTAAGATCCCACAAACTACAGAGCAACTAAGCCCACACACCACAACCGCTAAGCCCACACACCACAACCACTGAGCCCGCACACCACAACCGCTGAGCCCGCACACCACAACCGCTGAGCCCGCCCCCCACCCGCACCTAGAGCTTATGCTCTGAAACAAAAGAAGCCACCACAATGATAAGCCCACGCACCGCAACTAGAGAGTAGCCCCTGCTCATCACAACTAGAGAAAGCCCGTGCACAGCAATGAAGACCCAGTGCAGCCAAACATAAATAGTTTGTAAAAGATCTGCTCTACACTCAGACCCCAGATTTATTCCCAAACAGCCTATCTTCAGAATCCCTGATGGTCAGCATGAATCTCTCTTGATTCCCCAACAACTCTTCAGCTAGGCTACACATAAAAGGAAAAAATTCATTTCTAGTCCACGATAAAACAAAATAGACAACCAAAAGTTACATGGTGTGTCTGTATTTGAGTATTTATGAGGGTCTGTGTGTGAGTATGTAAGCACGTGGGGGAGGATAAGAGAGTGGAGGGAGAATGTTGAATCTACCAAAAGGTAAATTTCAAATGCACCTCGGGAGAATGGTCAATTAAGTCTTGAGCTAGAAACAGAAATAAGTGAATGCAAGTGATCCGGAAAAGAAAACAGTGTCCAAGACTCTCATCTCTCTAGAAATGCAGCCATGAAGGCAATCAACAAAAGATTGTCATAGGAAGGAGCCTTGGGGAGAAAGAACATCACAGAGCTTGAGGGCCAACAGCTGGCGGAGACAATGAAGGGCACTTTATGGGCTCTCCTGGTGAGACAAGCTCACTTCTTAGAGGCCTGCCCTCCTCACCTACATTCCACCGTGTGAATTTGGCCAGCCAGCCTGAGACTGTTGTACACATGCTCAGAAATACTCTGATGTCCCCATGAGCACAAATAATAGTTGGTTATCTGCTGTATGAAATATTGTCTATCACTATTCCCATTTTACAGATGTGAATGCTTAGGGGAGAACAAAACCATTTAGAAGAGGGGACCAGAATCGAGAAAGGTACTGTCAACCCTGATTAAATTGCCCACAGTCAAGGTTCAGTTCAGTCACTCAGTCGTGTCCTACTCTTTGCGACCCCATAGACTGCAGCACACCAGGCTTCCCTGTCCATCACCAACTCCTGGACTTTACTCAAACTCATGTCCATCAA
Organism: Nanger dama; assembly: GCA_917880005.1. NCBI lineage: Eukaryota > Metazoa > Chordata > Mammalia > Artiodactyla > Bovidae > Nanger > Nanger dama. The sequence continues at coordinate 1,236,988 of CAKJTW010000085.1, read as the reverse complement.
GACAGTGATGCCAGTCAAGGTTGCAAGGTTGCAAGCACCCAAAGCTTTTGAGGGAAGCTTCCTGTTCCCTGTCTCTTCCTGAGGGTGCGCCATGTTCCCCACATACCGCACCACAAGGTGGAGCCATAAAGATGTGGACTAATTGCAAAAATTATCACTGGCTTTGAAAATAAGATCACTCTTAAGCAAATTCTTACACATCCTACATTTTTTCCTCCACAGACAGTGAGCAGACCATGCTGATAGGGAAGAACTTTTTGAGAATGGCAAAGATTTTGAGAATGGCAGAGGCTTAAGATTAAGACCCCTTACCTCACATGACCCCATTACCTCTTAACCTGAATTACCTCCAAAAGCCCTATCTCCAAATACAATCCACCTTGGAAGTTAGGACATCAACATACGGATTTGGGGGATACAATTCAATTCTTCATACCTACTATTTTTTGTTTGCGTGTGTGATCAGTCATGTCTGACTCTTTGCAGTCCCATGAACTGTAGGCTGCCAGGCTTCTCTGGCTATGGGATTTTCCCTGCAAGAATACTGGAGTGGGCTGTCATTTCCTTCCCCAGATCTTCCCAACTTGCGTCTCCTGCATTGGCAAGCAGATTCTTTACTGCTTGAGCCACCTGGGAAGCCCCAATACTACTATGTTGAACATCAAAGACAAAGAGAAAATCTTCAGGACATCCAGGGAATACACAAAGATTATACAGAGAGAAACAAAACAAAAGGTAAATTTATTAGATGATTTCTCAGAAACTATGAGGACCAGGAGACAATGGAGTGACACTTTTAAGGGACTGAATTTCTTTTTAATGCTGACTGTGAATTCTACATCCTTTGATAACAGCTTTCAAGAAAGAAGATAACAAAGGTTTGGTTCAAACAATTGAAAGCTGAGATGATTCATTGTCAACAGCCAGAGTCCATATAAAAGTCCTATGACACTAAATGGAAATTTTGATCTAGAGAGATGAAGGGTATTAGAAATGGCAGTGTAAATATAAAAGACGTCTTTAAATTTTTAATCACTTTTAAATTAATCAATATAATTATCAAATTAAAGGAGAAAAAAACACATAAATATCTTAATACAGAAAGAGCAGTTGACAAAATTTAATGCTCTCTCATGATAATAATAATTATATACTTATTTTTAAGCGTATAAAAACAGTAATGGACAAAAACATCTAAATCTGATAAAGGGGGTTTCCCTGGTGGTCCAGTGGTTTAAGAATCTGCCTTCCGATGCAGGGGACGTGGGTTTGATCCCTGGTCCAGGAAGATCCCACATGCCTTGGAGCAACTAAGCCTGTCTACTGCAACTACTGAGCCTAGAGCCCTGCTCCACAATAACATAAGTCACTGCAATAAGAAGCCCATGCATCACAATTAGAGAGTAGCCCCCACGCTGCAACTAGACAAAGCCCGCACAGCAACAAAGACACAGCACACCATAAATAAAAAGTGACTACATAAATCTGATAAAGGGCATTTACACAAAATCTACAGCTAACACTATACTTTGTGGTGATATACTGAAAGAATTTTTACTTCTAATTTAAGGGACAAGAATATCCACTCTCGCAACTTTAACAATGTTCCGGAGATCCTAGCCAGTGAAAGTGGGGGGAAATAAATGAATAGCATACAAATGTAAAGAAAGAAGTAAAGTTCTCTTTATTACAATGTGACTATTTAGGTAGAAATTCCTAAGAAACCTCCAACAAGCTACCAGAATTAGTAAGATAACTGAGTTCAGTAAAATGACATGCTATATGGTCAAAGAGAAAAAAAGTCAAGTGCGTTTCTGTAGTCTATCTACAAACAGCTGGAATATGAAATTAAAATACAATGCCATTCTCTCATACTTTGACACTCAGGAAAAAGTGTAGTTTCTTAATAAACTAAGCATAGTTTTATCACATAATCTAGTAATTTCACATGTGGCAATTTATCCTACAAAAATTAAAACTGGTCATACAAAAACATGTATACAACATATTTATAACAGCCAAAATCTGGGAACAATCCAAATGTCTTTCAGTGGGTGAACAGTTAGACAAACTATAGTACATCCATACCCTGAAGTAAAAAGAATAAACCACTGATATATACAACAATTTGAATGGATGTCAATGTCTCAAGCAGTTTTATGGTATCCAGTCTTACATTTAAGTCTTTAATCTATTGTGAGCTTACTTTTGTACACGCTGTTAAGAAAATGTCCTAATTTCATTCTTTTACATGTAGCTGTCCAGTTTTCCCAGCACCACTTATCACAGAGACTGTCTTTTCTTCACTGTACATTCTCTCCTCTGTCATAGATTAATTGACCATCAGTGCCTGGATTTATTTCTGGGCTCTCTATTCTGTTCTACTGATCTATGTGTAGCTTTTTGTGTCAGAACCATACCATTTGGATTACTGCAGCTTATACTATAGTCTGAAGGCAGGGAATGTGATTCTTCCAGCTTTATTCTTCTTCCTCAAGATTGTTTTGGCTATTCAAGATCTTCTGTGTTTCCACATAAAATTCTAAATTATTTGATCTAGTTCTGTGAAAAATTCCATTGGTATTTTTATAGGGATTGCATAAAACTCCTAGAGGAAAACATAGGCAGAACACTCTGACAAAAATCACAGCAATATTTTTTTGGACCTGTCTACTACAGCAAAGGAAAAAAAAGCAAACATAAACAAATGGGACCTAAGTAAACGCAAAAGCTTTTGCACAGCAAAGGAAACCATCAAAAATGAAAAAACAGCCTACTGAATGGGAAAAAGTATTTGCAAATGATATGATCAATAAAGGGTTAATAGCCAACATATATAAACAGCTTATACAACTCAACATCAAAAAAACACACATCTGCATTAAAAATTGGGCAGAAGAACCAAATAGACATTTTTCCAAAGAAGAAAGGTAGATGGTCAACAGGCACAAGAAAAGATGCTCAGCATCACTAATTATCAGTTCAGTTCACTTCAGTTCAGTCGCTCAGTTGTGTCCGACTCTTTGCGACCCCATGAATCGCAGCACGCCAGGCCTCCCTGTCCATCACCATCTCCCAGAGTTCACTCACACCCACATCCATCGAGTCGGTGATGCCATCCAGCCATCTCATCCTCGGTCGTCCCCTTCTCCTCCTGCCCCCAATCCCTCCCCATCACAGTCTTTTCCAATGAGTCAACTCTTCGCATGAGGTGGCCAAAGTACTGGAGTTTCAGCTTTAGCATCATTCCTTCCAAGGAAATCCCAGGGCTGATCTCCTTCAGAATGGACTGGTTGGATCTCCTTGCAGTCCAAAGAACTCTCAAGAGTCTTCTCCAACACCACAGTTATCAGGGAACTGCAAATCAGAACCACAATGAGATATCATTTCACACCTAGCAGAATGGCTATCTTCAAAAAGAACATACATAACAAACGTGGCAAGGATGTACAACAAAGGGAACCCTTGGACACTGTTGGTGGGAATATGAACTGGTGCAGCCACTGTGAAAACCAGTATGAGGGTTTCTTAAAAAGCTAAAAATAGCACTATCCTTAAGACTCCGCAATTCCACTTCTGGGTATATATCAGAAAAAAACGGAAACATTAATTCAAAAATATGCATTGACCCCAAAGTTCCTAGCAGCATTAATTATAACTGCCAAGATAGAGAAGCAACCTAAGTGTCCATCAACAGATGACAGGATAAAGAAGATGTGATATATCATGGAATATCACTCAGCCATATAAAAGAAAGAAATTTTGCTAACTGCAGCAACATGGATTGACTTGGATGGTATTATGATAAGTGAAATAAGTCAGACAGAGAAAGACACATACAGTATGAAGTCACTTAAATGTGGAATCTAAAAAATACAACAAACTAATGGGTACAGCAAAAAAGAATCAGACTCACAGATACAGAGAACAAACTATGGTTATCAGTAGGGAGAGGGAGGGGGGAGGGGCAGTATAGAGGTAGGGGGCAAGAGGTACAAACTATTATGTATAAAGTAACCTACAAAGATGTACTGTAAAACACAGGACTACAGCCAATATTCTATAACTGTAAATGGAGTACAACCTTTAAAAACTGTGAATCACTATACTGTACACCTGTAACATATAATATTGGATGTCAACTGTACTTTAGTTATAAAATTTTTAAAGCCAATCTCAGAAGGCTATTTACGATGCCATCTATATAATGCTCTTGAAATGACAAAATTATAGAGGTAGGTAATAGACCTGTGGATGCCAAGAACAAGGTAGGGGGCAGTGAAGGGGAGAGTTGTGACTACAAGGATAGTACACGGGACCTTTCTGATGATGGAATAGACCTGTATATCAATTAAGTGGTGTTCTGCCTCTTTTATTTACTTCTAATTTCTGAGTCACACTGGGCTTTTGTTCTCATGATTACATGGTCCTATGAGCACTTGCTTTCCATTTTTTCCCTCTGGCTTTCACACGTCAACTCACATGTGTAATAAGCTATTACAAAAGTTTGGTTAGTGTAACAAACTTTAGTTTCAGTGTCTCTGGGGATTTGTCCCAGGTAGCAAAGAGCTGCTGCTGCTAAGTCGCTTCAGTCGTGTCTGACTCTGTGCGACCCCATAGACGGAAGCCCACCAGGCTCCCCCGTCCCTGGGATTCTCCAGGCAAGAACACTGGAGTGGGTTGCCATTTCCTTCTCCAAGGCATGAAAGTGAAAAGTGAAAGTGAAGTCACTCAGTCGTGCCCAACTCTTAGCGACCCCATGGACCACAGCCTATCAGGCTCTTCCGTCCATGGGATTTTCCAGGCAAGAGTACTGGAGTGGGGTGCCATTGCTTTCTCCGAGCAAAGAGCTAAGATGTATCAACAACTTGATGTTGACAATGGTGATTATGATGGTGATAATAAATGCAGCTAACATCTATGTATCACTAGCAGTGTTACATAATGTCACTGGTATCACCATATAGATGAAGACATTTAATTCCCTAACAAATTTCTGAGCTGGTATAAAATGAATGAGTTACGTATCTGTAATATTATTTTTATTATTCAATAAAACTGTATTTAGTCCATTTAAAGGACAACTTTTATCCTTAGTTTGTCCTTCCCATATTTTTCTAATCAACATTATTAAAGTAAAATTTATATATCAAAGATGCACCCATTTATGTATATATGTATCGTCAAAATGAACTTTGACATGTATCACCACCACCAGTAGAGATACAGAACTTTTCTCTTACTCCACAAAGTTCCCTCATGCATTGTTGTAATCAATCTTCCAACCCCGTCCATTGCCCCAGACCACCATTCATCTGTATTGTTACTAAAGAATAATTTTTCCTGATTTAGAAAGGACAATTACATTGTGTGGTGTTGGAGAAGACTCTTGAGAGTCCCTTAGACTGCAAGGAGATCACACCAGTCAATCCTAAAGGAAATAAGTCCTGAATATTCATCGGAAGGGCTGATGAAGCTGAAGCTCCAGTACTTTGGCTACCTGATGTGAAGAGCTGACTCCTTAGAAAAGACTCTGATGCCGGGAAAGATTGAAGGCAGGAGGAGACGAGGAGGACAGAGGATGAGATGGCTGGATAGCATCACGGATTTGATGGACATGAGTTTGAGCAAGCTTTGGGAGTTGGTGATGGACGGGGAAGCCTGGTGTACTACAGTTCATGGGGTGGCAAAGAAACGACTGTACCACTGAACTGAACTGATTACATTGTGTAATCTTCTATGTCTTCTTCATTGAGTGCATCTGTACTTCATTCTTTTTATTCCTAAGTTGTACTCCATTGTATGTACCAAAATTTGTGTGTATATTTACTTGCTGTTGGGCTTCCCTTGTGGCTCATATGGTAAAGAATCTGCCCACAATGCAGCAAACTGGCGTTCAGTCCCTGGGTCAGGAAGATCCCCTGGAAAAGGAAATGGAAACCCACTCCAGTATTTTTGCTTGGAGAATTCCATGGGCAGAGAAGCCTGATGGGCTACAGTCCATGGGGTCGCGAAGAGTCAGACACGACTAAGCGACTAACACTTTCACTTGCCATTGAATATTTGTAAGTATTTGGAAATGTTCAAATCTTTGGAAATTGTGAAGAAAGCGGCTTTGAACATTCATGAATATACATATATTGAATATGTGTATATATGAACATATATATTCAAACAGTTTCACCTCTCTTGGGTAAATACCTAGGAGTGGGATTGAAGGACCAAACAGAAAGTATCTGTTTATCCTTATAAAAACGTGCCAGTCTGTTTTTCCAGGTAGAGCATACACAGGTGGTGACCTGTCCAGATCCCTGAAACGTCTTTTGTGCTCTTGGTTTCATTTGTCCATCCACCAGCGAGTTCAGTAGCCGCTGCTCGTAGCTCACATCTGCAATCTTCTCCAAAAGCTTGTCCTTGGGTGACTGGGGCCACCTCACCTGGAGATGCCTGGCTAACGGGGAAGTTAAAATAAAAACCTTCTTTCTTGCCTCAAGATGGGACAGACTCCACATGATAGCTTATACTCAAGGTCAAGATCAGATTTGACTTTACCTGAAACCACTGCCATATTTAGCTCTGTCCCTTCCCTATTCACTTCCTTCGCTCTTACAGATTACTCCTGAGAACACTACACTAACGAATCCCAGGAATCCCTGTTTCAGGCTCTGCTCCTCAGAACAGCCCATAGGATGCCACCTCTACCAAAGTGAGCAGGAGTGAATGAGGAGGAGGACATCAGGTAGCTGAGAAGCTCCATGGAGGCTGTCCTCTGGAGGCCAGAGCTGGCAATGGGAGATGCTGTCACAGAACTGGGTTCCCTGGTTTCAACAAGGATAGGAGGATTCTTGAGTAGTAAAGACCAAACAGCGGCATTAATCATTAGAGCAAGAGAGCCTTAATTAACCACAATGAGCAATAACGTCAGAACAGCAGCCAGGGGACCTAACCTGGAGGACTCTATGGAGATGGGCCCGACCTGAAGGACTCTAGGGCACAGTATTCCCTGGGGCAATAAAGACCTTCAGGCATCAAAGATATCACTTACTACACATAGCCAAAAGAAATCAAGAATGAATGAGTAGAAGGCTGAGGTCAGTCACCTCAATAGTGTCATGATACCTCACCTTGTTTTCGACTATGAGCTCGGTCTCAGACCCAAAACCCATCAACTGGAAGGGAGGCTGATGAGCTCACGCAAGGATGACACCAGAGCAGGGGGAGCAGAAGCATCAAGGTTCCATGAGGAGAGGTCCAGGCAGAGAGTTGGCCCAGTGGGGTCAGGTTATGGATTATATTCCAGAGGTTTAGCAATTAAGTAAATATATCAAGCATAATGAGAGCCAGCTATGAATGCTGTTGGACTGATGCTGGACTGGAATTGGAGGTATAGGTATAAACTAATGGTTTTCAGTATATACAAGTGGAAATATCCATATTTATCTGTGTGTATATGCACACACACACAGATGTATATAGAGACATACACACACACATATATATATGTATGCATGTATGCAGGTACCTAATTTCATGGTGACTGCAGCCATGAAATCAAAAGATGCTTGCTCCTTGGAAGAAAAGCTATGACAAACCTAGGCAGCATATTAAAAAGCAGAGACATCACTTTCCTGACAAAGGTCTGTCTAGTCAAAGCTATGGTTTTTCCAGTAGTCATGTATAGATACGAGAGTTGGACCATAAAGAAGACTGAGCACCAAAGAATTGATGCTTTTGAACTGTGGTGCTGGAGAAGACTCTTGAGAGTCCCTTGGACTGCCAGGATATCAAACCAATCAATCCTAAAGGAAATCAATCCTGAATATTCATTGGAAGGACTGATGTTGAAGCTGAAACTCCAATACTTTGGCCATCTGAAGAGCTGATTCATTAGAAAAGGTGCTGATGCTGGGAAAGATTGAAGGCAGGAGAAGGGGACAACAGAGGACAAAGCGGTTGGATGGCATCACTGACTTAATGGACATGAGTTTGAGCAGCCTCCAGGAGATGGTGAAGGACAGGGAAGCCTGGTGTGCTGCAGTCCATGGGATCACAAAGAGTAGGACATGACCAAGCGACTGACCAACAACAAATGCAAGTACATGTCTAGTTCTGACAACTGAGGGGGCCTGGAAGCAGTAATACTCTAATAGATATTTCTAAATACCACTGTCCATTTAAAGAACGTAAGACTGCTTGGGGGAAAAAGTGGCTGATTTTAGGACTAAAACAGGAAAAGAACAAAGTGACCCTGGAAAAGTCTTACTATTCCAGAAAGTAAGAAAATGTCCAAAGAATGATGGAGACGTGTAAAATGAACACAGAAGCCAGCTCAATGGAACTCTCACTGGAAATATCCCGTATAATTTGAAATCACCAAAATAAATAATTGATAGTACCAGATGATAACTTGTGAATAATAAACATCAGTGAGTCCACAATGACACAAATAGATAAGTGAGTGAAATAAATGGGGAAAAAAAAAAAGTGTTTCCTTACAGTCGAATGCCAAGTGAAAATTGATGGAATTAGAAAATCAACATTTGGCAACCACTGAAGTAATAATTAAGGCAAGAAATAGCAAAGGATGCTAAAACTAGTGGGCTAAAACGGGATGAGGAATGGAGTTTATGACAGCTTCAAAGTATTTCCCAGCAAAATTATTACTATTTACAAAAGGGAGAAAAGTAGCCACAGTGGAGAAACACAGCAGGCACTATCTTGATCAAGTGATCAAGGTAATACCACCAGTGACAGGACAAAGCCACACATGTAGGGTTGCAATCAGAAAAACACAGCATCACTTCTGTGGTATTTCGGCCCAAACGGATAGCCCAGGTCTAATCACATGTAACTATTAAACAAAACCATTTTGAGGGGCCTTTGACAAAAATACTGGCCTGTGCTCTTCAAAAGGATGTAAAAGTCACGAACATTAAGGGAAGATGAGGAAGCTACTTCAGGCTGGAGGAGGCCACAGAAACTGCACGTGGGAATGGGACATGTAATCCTGGACAAGATGCCGTAAAGGACGTTCCTGGTGAAATCTGAACGGGGCTCTCGTGAGAGAGTATGCAAAATTCCTGTGCACTAGTCTTGAAACTTCTCTATAAGCTTGAAATTGCTTCAAAATAAAACCTTTTAGGAAAAAAAAAAAAAGAAAAGAAGAACAAATGAACAAAAACCTGTATTTTTTCTTTAAAAGAAAGAAAGGCCGCATTCTCTTGGGGGAAGTATGCTGAAATACCAGGTGTGTGGTGCGTACCTGCTCAGTCAGTTCAGTTGCATCCGACCCTTTGTGACCTCATGGAGTTGTAGCCCACCAGGCTCCTCTGTCCACGTGATTCTGATTCATGCTGAAGCTGACAGGAAACAACAAAATTCTGTAAAGCAATCATCCTTCAATTAAAAAATAAATAAACTAAAAAATTAATTATTTTTTTTTTTAAAAGGGGGAAAAAAAGAATACTGGAGTGGGTTGCCGTGCCCTCCTCCAGGGGATCTTCTCAACCCAGGGAACACGTGTGTGTATTGTAGCAACTCCTCCAGTCCTTAAAGTGTTTGGATAACTGTAGTGCCAATGTTTGGATAAAAAGAAATACCTAGATCTTTGATGGCTGTTATTTACAGCATCTGAGCTGACATAGAAGCCCAGGGACCCATTCCTGTCCCCTGTTAGAGAGCCGTTAGATTCAGATCAAGTAATAAACACAGTCCTGGACCAAATCCATCACAGTGAATCCACCATATCCACAGACTAACTGGAGCTATCTCTCCAGCTCTTAAATATATAGTTGGAATGATCTTACTTAGCAGTTAGCAAAAGCCCATATTGGTTCCTTGACCCATGGAGTAAAAGTTACTGTGTGTGAAAGATCAAGTAGAAGTCCCTAAAACTATACCTTCTTCTAGACAAAATAATAATAATAATAAAGACACTGCCTTCCAGGAGGAACAGCAGAGATTGGCACTACCCTCAAAGATTTAAATGATGCAGAGGTCATTATCTCAACCATACGTTCATTTGGTTCACAAGTCTGGCCCTTGCAAGAAGCAAATGAATACAGTAGACAGTGAACTATTCATATCTACCAAGAAGTCGTACCAAGGGCAGCTACTGGTCTACATTTAGCATCTTTACTAGAACACAACGTGGTGTCCGGTACACGGTGCTGCTTTGGATCTGGCATTATTTTTAATATCCATAAGGAAGGAGAACTGGAAGGAGTTTGCTTCAGGTGGGATGGGCAAGAGTAGATAGCTATTACAGTCTCTGTTGCAAATATTCTGAAGGGATCTGGGCCATCTGGACATTCCAGAAAGTACTGTACTGGTCCACTATGCTGATGACAGCATATTAATTTGACCTGGTAACCATGAAGTGGCAACTACTCTGGATAGCCAGGAGATAAATATTACAAAAATTCAGGAGTCTGCCTCCCCCATTGAGGAAGTTTAGAGATTCAGTGGTTTGCCAGGACTTTCCCTTCAAAGTAAAATATGTTATACCTACTGCTACCAAGAAAGAGCATTGATAAGCCTCTCGGGGTTTTGGACACAGCATATAGCACACTGGTGTGAACTATTTATTGAGTGATACGGAAGGATGCTAGCTTTGAGAGGAACTCTCTAGGATCTGGCTACTGCTGCTGCTGATGTCCAGCGTGTCAGCAACAAAGACCCATGCTCAGGCCCCCAATACAGTACCATCCTTCAAGGAGGCCAACCAGCCACCTATTGCCATTCGGGCTACAAGTGGAACCTTCCATCCTGGAAATGGCAGCAAGTCTTCCCTCTAGGACTGGTACACAGTCTGGGTATATCGTTTGCCTTTTCTGCCTGGAGTGTTTTCAGTAGCAGCCTTATTTTAAGGCTCAGAGTCAGGGCCAGCACCAAAATGAGGCAGTACAAGACTCCCCCAGTGGTTCAGTGGTGAAGGCTCCATGCTCCCAATGCACAGGGTCTGGGTTCAATCCCTGGTCAGGGAACGAGATCCCACATGCTGAACTAAAGCTCCTGAAGGCCACAATAAGACCCAGTGCAGCCAAATAAATACATGTTTAAATAAATAAATAAAAGACTCAAGATATTTTTTTAAAAGGAGGGACTATCATCTTAAGGTTTGCACCTTAGGCAACTCATCTTTGTCACTCTTGTCCCATTACTATACAGAGTATCGGGTTTACCAGCAAGAAATCATGGACAATATTGCCTTGGACAAAGGAACCCTATCAATGACCAAAGAAGAAAGCAAAGGGCACACAGAATCCACTGATCCTATCATACACCACATCATCCAAAAGAAGCTAATCTGATATTGGTTAAATGCCTCTTAAAGACACAGGCAAGGTGCCAGGCATCCTTAAACCAATGGCTATTATAGATGAAATATCCTCCAAGGGTAGAATATTCCATCCGGGAAGCAGGAGATAGAAATAAGAGTCTCTGCTCACCTGATTCCCTGTGACCCCCTTAGGGAATTTGCTCTTCCCATACCCGCAACCCTGGACTCTGGGAGTCTAGAGGCCCTTGTCTCCAGAGCTTACACCAGGGGACAAAATAAGAATCTCACTGAACCTAACGCTATGGCTGCCTCCCGGACCCTTTCTGCTCCTTGTGCACATATACCAGCAGTCCAAGCAAGGCCTCACCTGACTTCCAGGAGTGACTGACACTTACCACCATAAGGACGTGGGAGCTGGAAGGAATGTTTGTCACTGGGGTGTCTCTTCTTACTCTCATATCAAGTTTAACTGTAAATGAGCAGAAGAGAGCAACAAGGCCTGGTAAGGACATGCTAATAAGGCATTCAGACCCCTTAAGGGTCTAGCCAAGCCACCTAGACCAGCAGAAATGCTAAACAGAGGTGAAGAGACTCTCTAACGGGTGGGCAAGAAGGGAAATGATAAGCGTCGATGGCAGTCTGGGGGCCAGCCACAGAATGGGGGGCTATAACTCATCCCATCCCTCTCTTGTAACTTTCACTACAAATTGTGGCTCCAGACTGCTGGAGAAGCTGGGACAGACAAAGCAAATTCAACCTGAGATGCAAGGGGATCTGAGTAGTTGGGGAGGTAGATAGATGACAGTTGAAGTTACTGGTGCCCCCAGGATCCTTTTTTCCAGTGTGGTGCAAATACCAGCTGAATTCCTGCTAAGAGATCACCAAACTCCACCCAAAAATTGTCTTTCGTGACTGCAGTCACGATTTCCACGATCCCCAGCCCAGTCACTGGCTGGAGGCCAGTGACCCCAGAGTCAGAGTGGGGATAGTGAGCTAAAGCCCAGCTTCCCTGCCTCAAGGTTAGGCAAGCTCTGTAGTACAATTTGCACATCCAGGCTCTCTGAAGGATTCGGCTGAAGCTCGACTTGGCTGAAATATATTCTTGCTCGGCTTCTTCTCCTCCCCTGCCTGGCTTTCCCCATTCCTGTACAGGCTTCTCCTGAGAGCATGCCTTAATAAATTACGTGCCCGTGAATCCCTGTCTTGGATTCTGCTTCGAAAGAATCTGACCTGCATTCACAAAAGAGATTTTAGTTTTAATGTGAATACAGAATTTAAATAAAGCTCAGTTTGAAGTAACGGCAAATGCAATTTGGAAGTCATCCTTGAGACCAGCAATTCCCAAATTTGTGACTGAAATCACACAACAACATTCTGAAAATGACATGGCTAGGTGCTAACCTAGACCTCCTTTACTAAAACTCCACAGGTATGACTTAGGAGCCTCAGTTTTTTTACAGTTCTCCCGATACAATATTTCTGGCTTCTCAGGTGGTGCTAGTGGTAAAGAACCCACTTGCCAATGCACAAGATGTAAGAGATACATGTTTGATCCCTGGGTTGGAAAGATCCCCTGGAGAAGAGCATGGAAACCCACTCCAGTATTCTTGCCTGGAGAATCCCATAGACAGAGGAGCCTGGCAGACTGCAGTCCATAGGGTCACAAAGAGTCGGACATCACTCAGGCAACTGAGCATGAGCACGATACAATATTTCAGCTCATTAAGGTTTTGGAAAGATAGGAAATAGATGGGAAAAAATGGAAACAGTGACACCCTTTATTTTCTTGGGCTTCAAAATCACTGTGGGTGGTGACTGCAGCCATGAAGTTAAAAGATGCTTGCTCCTTGGAAGAAAAGCTATGACAAACCTAGACAGCATATTAAAAAACAGACATCACTTTGCCAGCAAAGATCTGCATAGTCAAAGCTATGGTTTTTCTAGTAGTCATGTACAAACATGGGAGTTGGACCACAAAGAAGGCTGAGCGCCAAAAAATTGATGCTTTCGAATTGTGGTGCTGGAGAAGACTCTTAAGAGTCCCTTGGACTGTAAGGAAATCCAATCAGTCAACTCTAAAGGAAATCAACCCTGAATATTCATTGGAAGGACTGATGCTGAAGCTCCTATATTTTGGACACCTGATGCAAAGAGCTGACTCACTGGAACAGATCCTGATGCTTGGAAAGACCAAAGGCAGGAGGAAAAGAGAATGACAGAGGATGAGATGGTTGGATGGCATCACTGGCATGATGGACATGAGTTTGAGCAAACTCTGGGAGACAGTGAAGGACAGGGAAGCCGGGACATGACTGAGTGACTGAACAGCAACAACAAGGTTTTAGAAGCCATTGGTTTAGACAACTTCCTTGTTTTGGATGGTTGCTCTCTCTATACAAACTTGTGGAATGTGCAAGATAAAATTTTTAGGTCCTTCCCAGTATTACATGTCTATGATTCCACTAACTTTTCATTACAAACCAACATCCTTTAATTAAAAAAAAAAAAGTGTGCAAACTCCCTGGAGGTCCAGTGGTTAGGACTACATGCTTCCACTGCAGGGGCCAGGTTCAATCCTTGGTCAGGGAACTAAGATCCCATATACCAAACAGCAGGCAAAAAAAAAAAAATCAGTGATCTTGATTTTAAATCAATCTTAGTATGATTTTTCAGTAAAACTATGTGAAAGTGAAAGTCACTCAGTCGTGTCTGACTCTTTGCAACCCCATGGAATATACAGTCCATGGAATTCTCCAGGCCAGAATACTGGAGTGGGTAGCCTTTCCCTTCTCCAGGGGATCTTCCCAGCCCAGGGATCAAACCCAGGTCTCCCATATTGCATGTGGATGCTTTACCAGCTGAACCACAAGGGAAGCCCATTAAAACTTTAATTCAATATAAAACTGGACATAAACATTTCTGATTATGGTATATGTTTGATTACATTTTGTGAAATGGTAATAATTCTTTTTAGTACTTAAGTTATATATAGTATATGAGTGATACATGCTACTGCATTAGTCAAAATAGACTAACTTCCCTTGTAGCTTAGTAAGCAAAGAATCAGCCTGCAATGCTGGAGACCTGGGTTTGATTCCTGGGTTGGGAAGATCTCCTGGAGGAGATGGCAACCCACTCCAGTATTCTTGCCTGGAGAGTCCCTTGGACAGAGGAGCCTGGTGGGCTACAGTCCATGGGGTCACAAGAGTTAGATACCACTTAGCGACTAAGCCACCAATGCTGGGGCAACAAACACCACCAAAATCTCAGTGCCATAACCCAGTAAAAAGTTTATTTCCTTTTCACCAAAATCCACAGCATGTCTGGGCACCTCTTCAGTGCAGCTGTCCTCCTGACCTACTCCTCAGCAGTGTAGGAAGCTTCTTCCCATCTTAAGGCACTTCAACTACAACACAAGACCCGGAGTTCCCTGGTGCTAGAAAGACTCATGCTGGGAATTAAATGTGGTGGCCCTGAGGCAATCCTGACTATTCTGACCACATGGGTCCCTACTTATTGGCCAAAGTTAGTCATATGAGCCTACAGTAAGTGCGAGAGCCAGGGAAGAGTAGGGTAATCCTACTGTAAGGAAAGGTGGTCCTGCTATATGGCCAGAGGAGAGAAGAACTAAATACGGGGAAGACTATTGGTTTCTGCAACACTTACTTTTAGAATGTGGAAAATTCATGAAAATGGAAAAAGAAACAACTGTGTGTGTGTGTGTCCGTGTGTGTTCTCTTGCATTTTGGGTTTTGGTTTATTTCCTTTGAATCAGTGAAAATACAAGTTCTTTTGAATAATGGTGTTGTTTTTTTTTTTTTTACTTTTACTATTCTGCATCCTCACTAGAGAATATTTTTAAAATATAGCGCTGTATACAAAGAAAAGGTAATACCCTTGCAATCTCACCTCCAAAAAATAATCACATATGATTTTTAGTCAAAATTAGAATCATGCTATTCACACTAGTTTGTAATATGTTTGTTCTCCTGTCAACACATACAGATTCAATTTTTAATTCCCATTTGCTAATGATCACTGATTATGATTTCAGGAAAGGTCTTTCTCTCTGGGGCTGAGTTACCCCATCTCTAAAACGAGGATGTTACCATTAATTTTTAGAGAAATGCAAAGCAAAACTACCATGAAGTACCACCTCACACCACATGATTAAGAAGTCTACAAATAACAAATGCTGGAGAGGGTGTGGAGAAAAAGGAACCCTCCTACACTGCTGGTGGGAATGTAGCTTGGTACAGCCACTATGGAAAACAGCATGGCAGTTCCTCAGAAAACTAAAGACAGAATTACCATATGATCTAGCAACCCTCCTCCTGAGCATACATCCAGACAAAACTGCAATTCAAAAAGATATACACCTCCCCTATGTTCACAGTAGCACTATTCACAATAGCCAAGACATGGAAGCAACCTGAGTGTGCATGGATAGACGAGTGGATAAAGAGATGTGGTGTATATATATTTATATATATGGAATATTACTCAGCCATTAAAAAGAACAAAATAATGCCATCTGCAGCAACATGGATGCAACCAGTGGTTACCATACTAAGTGACGTTAAGCCAGAAAGAGAATTACAAATACTATCATGTAACTTGTATGTGGAGTCTAAAATATGACACAAACGAACCAATCTATGAAACAGAAAAGAATCACAGACACAGAAAACAGAGCGGCTGTTGCCAAGGGTGAGGGGGCTGGGGGACAGAAGGAGTGGAAGGCTGGGGTTAGCAGATGTAAGTTTTTATATACAGAACGGGTAAACAACAAAGATTTACTATATAGCACAGAGAACTACATTCAATATCCTATCACAAACAATAATGGGAGAGAATGTTTTTAAAAGAATGTACACATATACACGTGCCTGTGCTGTGTGTGTGCTAAGTCGCTTCAGTCGTGTCCAACTCTGCGCGACCCTATTGCTGTAGCTCTCCAGGCTCCTCTGTCCATGGGATCCTCCAGGCAAGAATTCTTGAGTCGGTTGCCATACCCTCCTCCAGGGGATCTTCCTGACCCAGGGACTGAACCCGCATCTCTCGCACTGGCAGTCAGGTACTTTACCACTGAGCCACCTGGGAAGCCCAAATATGTATGTATGTATATATCATATGTATATATACAACTGAATCAATTTCCTTTATAGCAGCAATTAACACAACATTGTAAATCAACTATATTTCAACTTAAAAACTAAAAAATAAATAAAATGAGGATGTTAAAAGAGATCATCTCAAACATGCTTCCAGCTCTAGAGAACTGTAAATATATGCAACTCCTGATGTCTCTACAAGCTCCTCTCTTTCCTCTCCTCCCATCTGCAGGCTGCATCCAGGATTGATTGTACCTTAGAGAATGAAAACCTTGAACCAGCTTCTCCACTTTCAGGACCCAGAATAGCTCCAAGTGGTAGGGTGTCTGTCTGTCAGCATGATGTCCAGAGGCCTCAATTGCTCTCAGTCTGATACACAAAATTTCCTTAGGGCCCTGAGTCCCTGACCAAAATCTGTTACCAACGTTTGCCAAACCAGACTACTATTCCTTGGAATTATGAATTTTAAAATTTCTGATTTGAAAATAACACTGGGGGCTATTTTCCCCAATAAAATGTAAGCTTGTAAAACAAGAACTTTGTTTTGTTCACAACTTGTACATTCTGTCTTTTAGGAATTTTCTGGGATATAGTAGGCACTCTAGGTCAGTGGATCTAACCTCATCCATATCCTTTTCTAACAACTGCAAGAAGGACAAGAAGCACACCCACAACATCTGCTTCTGCATCTCCAACAACAGAAAGCTGATTATCTCCTGGAGTAACCAATTCCACTGTTGCACGGAGAGACAATTGTAACTAAAGGATGGCCACGTCAAATTCAATACATCCTGTACCCCAACTGCAAAGTCAAGAACTGAAAGGCAAAACCGTGGAAGTGTCGAATGGACAAAAGTTGGTTCTGAAATACAAGCTTCGCATATATAACCTTCTCATTTTTAAACTATGTATTACTTTCAATTCAGTTCAGTCACTCAGTCGTGTCCAACTCTTTGTGACCCCATGAATCGCAGCACGCCAGGCCTCCCTGTCCATCACCAACTCCCAGAGTTCACTCAGACTCACGTCCATCGAGTCAGTGATGCCATCCCACCATCTCATCCTCTGTCGTCCCCTTCTCCTCCTGCCCCCAATCCCTCCCAGCATCAAAGTCTTTTCCAATGAGTCAACTCTTCGCATGAGGTGGCCAAAGTACTGGAGTTTCAGCTTTAGCATCATTCCTTCCAAAGAAATCCCAGGGTTGATCTCCTTCAGAATGGACTGGTTGGATCTCCTTGCAGTCCAAGGGACTCTCAAGAGTCTTCTCCAACACCACAGTTCAAAAGCATCAATTCTTCGGCATTCAGCCTTCTTCACAGTCCAGCACTCACATCCATACATGACTACTGGAAAAACCATAGCCTTGACTAAACGGACATTAGTCGGCAAAGTAATGTCTCTGCTTTTGAATATACTATCTAAGTTGGTCATAACTTTTCTTCCAAGGAATAAGCGTCTTTTAATTTCATGGCTGCAGTCACCATCTGCAGTGATTTTGGAGCCCAAAAAATAAAGTCTGACACTGTTTCCCCATCTATTTCCCATGGAGTGATGGGACCAGATGCCATGATCTTCATTTTCTGAATGTTGAGCTTTAAGCCAACTTTTTCACTCTCCTCTTTCACTTTCATCAAGAGGCTTTTTAGTTCCTCTTCACTTTCTGCCATGAGGGTGGTATCATCTGCATATCTGAGGTTATTGATATTTCTCCCGGCAATCTTGATTCCAGCTTGTGTTTCTTCCACAGGACACAATATATCCACTTTTAAATTCTGCCTTGAAGGCTAGGGAGAGGCAGGATTTAAGTTCAGTATTTGTTGAATGGCTGAGTCTTTTTGCAATTTTCACAAAGGTCACCAGGGGGCGAACGTGTTACTTAAATCGTCACAATGGTCTCTGACGGTGGAGACCTGCAAAGTCTGAAGTGCGATATTGGACTTGAAAAATAATTAACCAGAGACATTTAGATTCTGTCACTGTCCCTTTATATAATAAAGAAATGATGGTAAACGTAAGATGCTAAAAGGCAGATGCCTGGGGCTCATCACATCTACTGAGAAGGGTGGATAGAAATCCTTCCTTTACCACTGATTAAACAACCAGAGAAAGCCAAAGACCTACAGCTGAATATTATGGTTTCAGGGTAAAGAGGTGCCAGACCCTTGCTAACCTGGAAAGAGAGTCATAGAGACATTACCTGATGGTGCTATCTTATTCTCTGAATCTCTGGCAGTCTCCTAAAATACTAGGGCTCGCGTTGAAATACAAGAGTAAGTGTCCAGGCATTGCTTCCAACCTATTTTACAGAGCAAGAAACTGGGGCCCAGAGAAAAATTAATTACTTACCCAAGGTCAGACGACAAACGAGTGGTAGAATCAGAATTAAAACCCTGAAGGTCATTTCACTGAGTATTCAATATTTGGCTGATGGGAAATGGTCTTTAAAAATAACCTTTTGCTTGGGGCTGGTGCACTGGGATGACCCAGAGAGATGATATGGGGAGAGAGGTGGGAAGGGGCTTCAGGATTAGGAACTCATGTACACCCGTGGCAGATTCATGTCAATGTATGGCAAAACCAATACAGTATTATAAAGTAAAATAAAAATAAATAAATAAAAGATATCCTAAAAATTTTAATTTAACTTAAAATAAATAAATAAATAAAAATAACCTTTTGGTTTCAGGGCAACCTAAACTCTACTAGTGATTAAGACTGGTCTTTTTAGAAGGGATTATTGATTTTGACAGGGTTTCCCTGGTGGCTTAGTGGTAAAGAATCCATGTGCCAATGCAGGAGACATAAGAGATCCAGGTCTGATCCCTGGGTCGGGAAGATCCCCTGTAGGGAGAAATGACAACCCACTCCAGTATCCTTGCCTGGAAAATTCCATGAACAGAGTAGCCTAGCAGGCTATATTCCATGGGGCAGCCAAAGTGTCAGACATGACTTAGTGATTAAAACAACAACAAATTGATTTTGATAACTTTGCTCAAAAGGTAAAAAGAGAGCAAGAGAATGAAAGAGGGAGGGAGGGAGGGAGAAGGGAAGTAAGGCAGGGAGACTGGAGTTTTGTGATGGTCTTGTCTCCAGGCAGCCTCTGTGGCCGCTGGCTCTTCCTAGCAACTGCAGCTATGCTGCATTGTTTGAAGTACTCAATTTTTCCCCAAATCAAAAGATGAAGGATAAACTGCCAAAACAAAAGGGATTTTTCTTCTAAGGGCTTAGATAAATCATAATTCAAGGACAAAAGAGTCAAGGGTGAGCAATCCCTCAAAAACCATCTGCAGAACAATTAAGCATTGTCAATAGTACGACTCATTTCTCAAGTGCAGACTTGGAGAGCCTTGCCAGCCAGAACTGGAAAGGACCTTGGAATCATCATATTCAAAAGCCTCGCTTTACACGTGAGGAATCTGTGGCTTACAGATGGGAAGCGTCATAATTCAAATGCTCACAGACACCAGGGAAACAAGGAGCAAGCTGCGGTCAGATAAGAGATCCCTTAGATAGGTTCCAGGAAATATGTGACTTTCCCCTTTAAGAAAAGCAACAGAGCAAGCTTCCTGACAAATGGCAAATAACACAGGCCCTTAGTAAAGGGAGTAAGAGTGGAGACCAAGGCGAACTGGACCGGCCGGCCTCAGGGCTCGGTGCTGCCCCATTCACTGGCCAGTGTCACGTAGGCATGTGAGCCTCAAGTTCTCAGATCTGTTCTGTTGTGTGTTTTTTTTTTTAATATGGATTTGTACTTGCAATGTCCTCATTTTTTTTTTCCATGATGACAACTAATTTGAATTAGTGATAGGCCAAACAGAGCCCTTCTGGAGCCTCAATTGAGCTGCAGGTTTCCGGTGTACACAGTCTGGACCAGGGCACTGTGGGTGGTAGGGAGGAGGAGGTCTTCAGCTCAGCCGTCTAACTCACTTGGTGGCCTTCCAGAAACAACTTTTCTTTGGCCTCTGTTTTCTCATCTGAAATGTGAAGACGGTCTCTGAACTTTGATCTGACAGCCTGCAGTTTTCCAGCGTTCTTTACAGACTGAGAGTCTAAATTAGCGAGGATCGCGGGCAGAGCCTAATCTGGAGGCAAAAAGCCCACAGAGTCCTGTCTCTCTCCACATCCCTGTTCCCCTGGAAACGCCAACATCACTTGTCCAAAATGGAGCATATCGTTTCCTCCACCCAAATGGCCCCTCCACTGGCTTTACCCGCAGTATACAGCACCGCTCCCCACCTGGTTGCCCAGGTCAAAAACCTTGCCCTCACCTTAAATCCCTCCCTCCCCCATCATCCAATCAGCAAGTCCTGTCAATCCCACCCTATCAGCCCCCTAACTATCTCCCTGCCTTTATTCTTACCCCGCTCCAGGCCAGTCTTCACACTGCAGTCAGGGCTGTCTTCATAAAACACAAGTTCCCAGTTTTGAAATCCTTCCACAGTTGCCTCCTTAAGACGAGGCCCTTGGTTTGGCTCGGCTCCGGACCCTTACCCATGCTCTTGCCTCTTCTCCTGCCTCTGCCCCTGGAGCTGGCAAACTCATGGAGAGAAGACACTGAAGCTGTTCACCGCTGAGCTCCCAGAACTCAGCCCAGTCCTGACCCCTGACAGCCACTTCACTTGCCATTTGATGAATGAGTGAATGAATGACTATATGACTCCAAAGATTCCGCTACTAACTAGCTGCGTGACTCTAGAGCGTGCGCACACACTCTCCATCTGTGAAATGCCCTATCCTTACAGGCTGTCGTGAAGAGCAAATTAGACAACAGGTATAAATGGGCTTTGGAACCTATGAAAGCAGGATCTAGACATTAGTTGCTACATACGTTCTCTGCTCCAGTTTCCCAGCTCAGTACCTGCCCCACAGCCTAGAGTATGAGTTGAATGAGTTAATAAATATAGCATGTTTTGAATGGTACCTGGCACACTATAATTATTAAATGAGTAAGTATTACTATGATCCCAGCAATGATGACTGGTCATTACAACTCTCTGAGGTGCCAGAGGTAGAGGACATTTTTGGTTGCTCTTTTGGTAACAGCCTTTTGACTTCCTTTTGGATGAAATCTCGGTGAAGTTCAGATGGGACTGTCAATCAAGGTGTGCCCTCTCACTAGCCAGTGGAGTGAGCCCGCAACCAGAACTCAGCCAACCCACCTCTCACTCTCCCAGGACTCTGAGAGGTAGGAAAAGCAGTTCATGCGTCCTTGGTGATACCACCTTGACGTCACTGTGGAGGGGGCTCCCAACCCTGCAAACTTCTGGAGCTTCCTGACCACTCTCCCTCCCAAGCATGCTTCTTCAGCCTTCCCTTCCATCCATGAACTTCCCCATGGTGTTCCAGTTAATCCCTCTTTGCCAAGAGGGACCCTTCTATGACTTATTTCCAGAGACCCCAGCCATGCACTGCTCCGCGGTCAGGACACTGGTCAGCCCTCAACTCACCGTGTGCCCTGGAGAGGCATTTCTTCTCTCTGAACCTCAGTACCCTCCTCCTAATGTCGGAGTCTTGACCAGAAGGGTGGTCCCCAACCCTAGCCCATCAGCCAGAAGCATTTGGGGGAACTTCCTTAAGGCTGACCCTCTCCTCCATCCTACTGAACCAAAATTTCCAAGGAAAGGCCTGAGAATTCTTATCTTTGTTAACAGTTCCCCCAAATGATTCTGGGAAACAGTGGGTTCAGAGTCCACAGCCTCTGGGGCTCCCTCTGAGAACAGAAGGGCCGGGAGTCTCCGAGCTTCTACGATGCTGCTGCTGTCCCAGACACACACGATCTAAGTCCAGATCTCATCACTCTCCCCACTTAGAAACTGCCACTAGCTTCTCAGCACATCACAATAAAACCCAGAGTCCTCTCAGCCTTCAAGGGCCCCTGCAGCCCGGCTCCTGCCCTCCTCCCTGACCTGATCTCTCAGCCTGGCCTTCCTGCTGTGCCCAGAGGTGAAAGTCCTGCCCAGGTAGGTCCTCCCCTTCCCTGCTCAGCGGGCACCTTCTGATAACTCAAGTCCCTGTTCAAGGGTTATCTCCTCTGAGAGACCTTCCCTGAACCCCCAAAGTCCAAAGTGTGTCCCCTCTCCACCTGTACTCTCCATCACCCCACTTTCTTTTCCTTTTCTTCACTGCACTTACCACTGTCTGAAGTTAGCCTTTCATTCACTGTTTTCACCCAGTTCCCTGGCAGTGTGTCCCCACCAGAATGTAAACTCCCTGAGGGCAAAGAAGCTGACTGTCCTGTTCTCTAACATGTATTCAAGCTTCTGAAACAATGGCTAACTCAGAGTAGGCATTCCTGAAAATATCTGTTGAATAAATCTGCTTTGCAGGTGCCCAGAGCAGGGACCGTGAGAAAGCCAAAACTCTGACTCTCACTCCTCCTGACACCAGTGTTTCTGATGTTTCTTCCTGGGGTTGGCAGCCAGGTGCCCTTGGCCTTCACCCTGAGATGACACCGGTGTTTGTGGCTCCCAGAGGCTTGGCCGAGATCTGTGGCCAGCTCCTACGGAAGCTCACATCACACCCCCACCCGCATACACCCCAGCAATCGGTCTCAGCTCAGATTCTCCTCTGATAAACCTCATTAACGACCTTGGCTTTTCACCCTTCAGGCTTGCAGCCAGGAAAGATGACTCTAGAGGTGAGCTCCTAGGAACACAAAGGATGTCCTTTAAATCAGTTGTTTCACACAAAAACTCCACTTTTATTTTCCCATCTCCATCCCTACAGGATCTGCTATAAAACCCTAATCGTTGGGAATGGTACTTAGACACTATTCTTAGACCCCTAAAAGGATTGCCTTTGCAGACTTAGATTTCAGGAAAATGTCCATCCTTCGTTGAAAGATTCCATCAAAATCAGCATCATGAAACCCCTTGACACATTTGCTATAATGACAGTGAGGTCAGGATCCACAGTCAGAAAACCCTCCTGAAGACTTGCTCTGAGAGTTAAGTGCTAGAGCCGCCTTGAGTTCATCATGGAAACAAGTAGAGAAAATGGAAGAAAATGAGAAAAGAAAGAAAGAGAAAGGAAACATGAGCCAGTAAAAAACTGACCTACTTTGCCACTTCAGATATATGGTTCTGTCCTTCCTCTCTGAAACTGTCATTTAAGTGTTCGACAAAACTGTTATGGAGTACCTGCTATATATCAGGCATGGTCCATGACACTTGGAATCCAACAGTAATCCAAACAGAAAACGATGCTCCCCATGGTATTCTAGTGGAAGAAGACAGACAATTAAACAATGAACGTATTAAACAGATGAAGTATCTAATTTGCAATTCATAAATGCATTTATTACTGTAGACTATACTGTAGAACCTCCTGTGTGCTACAAAAAGTATGCACTATTTGAAATATATAATATAGTTAATAAAGCATCCAATATGTTAGAAGATAAAATGTGCCATCATAAAAGCAAAGCAAAAAGGAGATGGGGATTGCTGAAGGGAGCAGGAAGAGGCAGGCTCCAGGATGAATTAGGAGGAGGAGTCAGGGTAGATCTCATTGAGATTGAGTGACATTGAGCAAAGGCCTGAAGGCTATGAGTGTATTAGTGTCATTTAACTTGCTGTCTCCCTCCCTTGTTGATATCCAAGAAAATCAAAACCAAATATGAGACTCAAATCCAGTACACTAGAGGAATCCAGAGTGGTCAGCAAACCTGTAGTCTTTTGTCCCTTGGAGAGGCAGGACAGGACGGTGATTAAGGACATGAGTTCCAAAGCCAAACGAGATTTCAATACTGGCTCTCGGACTTCGCTGGTGGCTCAGATGGTAGAGCATCTGCCTACAGTGTGGGAGACCCAGGTTCGAAGATGCTCTGGAGAAGGAAATGGCAACCCACTCCAGTACCCTTGCCTGGAAAATCCCATGCATAGAGGAGCCTGGTAGGCTACAGTCCACGGGGTCGCAAAGAGTCGGACACGACTGAGTGACTAAACGTTCCCTTTTCTATGACTTTGGTCATCATATTTAATCTCTGAGCCTTGGTTCCCTATATCCCCAAATAAAGATAATAAAAGCACCCACCTTGTAGGACTCTCTTAAAGACTAAATGAAATAATGTACACAAGTTCCTCTGCAGACTGGAAGAACTCAATAAACATCAGCTGTAAGGATTAAGCCTTGGTCTTGTCTCTCAAAGTTTATTTACATCTTCCCTGGTCCTGCTTCTCTGTCTCTACTGATATTTTAACATTGTTTTATGGTTTCTATTCCAGTGGTAAGCAACCTCAAATCCTTTGAGGATTGGGGCGGGTTATAAACAAGTAAATAAATAAAAATCTGGATAGGGGAACATTTTCACCAAAGCAAAACATTTCATTACTGATAGAGTGAATTGGAAGATAAGTCAAAAGCAAGAAATACTGACTAACAGTCCATCAGAAACCACCAGCAAGGCACTCTCTGGTTACTCACCCCATCTTTCTCTCTCCCAAACCCCTCTTCCTCTCTCCATCAAGGGAGGGTAAGTGAGTCACACAAAATGACTCAGGAAGCCTAAATCCTCCCAACCTCACAACTTATTCATTGCTGGGGACCTCAGAACACACTCCTTCTTCCCCCTCATAGATGAGAAAGGAAATCGATGGAGTTGTTTTTCACGGTGATGAGATTGAGGAAAACAGGTAGTAGCTAAGTGCAGCATTAAATGCAGGTTAGAATCTCTTTACTGCTATTAATTAGTGAGGGCTGTAGGTAGACATAGCGAAGTCCTCTGAGCTCTCTGTGCCTCAATGTCCTCACTGGTAACAACAGAACCTCCCTTTTCAAGGGTTTGCGAAGAAGAAAGGAGAGTGTGTACAAGTAACACGGCTAGCCCTCAATAAATGTTGCTTTCTTTCCTTACCTGTACCCCAGGGCAACGCTCAATGGACTACAGGAATCTGGAAATCTTAAATGAAAGGATGCACAGGGGAGAAATGGGGGTGAGAAGACAAGTTTGGGTATATCTCTAAGTGACAGAAACTCCCCACAAGAAGCAGAGGAGAAAGACCATTTTTGATCCCCTGCTATCCTGTAAGTATATTTTCATGCTCCTTCCTCACCATAACTCTTTGACATGGGCATTGTTAGCCACATCTGACAGCTGGGTCTGGGCTATGAACCCAGGGCACACAGTTAGGAATGCTTAGGAGGCAGCTCTGGCCTTCCAAAGTTGACTTTATGAAGGGCAACAACTAGCCTCCACATAGGACATCCCAGGTACCACAGACAGCAAGCTCTCCTGTCACCCCCAGAGCCACGCCCTGTGATTCCTGAGCTGGCTTCTGCAAAAACCAGGGCCATGGTGCCCTTGCTGAGGCTCCCTCACGCTTCAGCCACCGGGGTCTCTGCTCTATGAGCTTGGGCTTGGGAATCAGCTAGCTCTTAATTTGAAACACATACCCCTCATATAACAACTGTGGGACTGTAAGGACGTCATCTCTTTCCGGTTCCTCTTCTGAGAATGGTGATATCAAAATGCCTGCCTCACGAAGTCGCCATGAAGAGCATCGGAAGCATACCAAACAGTGCCTGGCACATACTGAGCACTCAGTTAAGGGAGCTGCTAAGGTTACACCAACTCTGTCTGGGGAAAACCAGCCTTATGCTGGATGACGGAGATGATGCTTTCTGGGGGAGAAAGAGGGTCCTTGAGCACTGGCTGACACATGCACCTATGCTTTCAGACAGACCAAGCATCGCGGCCTGCTGATCTGACATTTAATCCTTCCCCTTGTCCCACGAGAAACTACGTGAGGATAATAAGACCCAGCTGGGCTCTGTGACCCTCCTAGGAAGAAAACAAAAAGACAAGGAACCGTTAGTACAGCAAACAGAGGCATGAGGGCTGCGTACTTGGAAATATGAGAGACGCCTCCATGGAGGAGGTGTTTGAACTGGAAAATTAGGTAAGACAGGGAGGGGATGGCATTCCATTCAAAACAGTGCCTGGCACATACTACACATTCAGTTAAGGTAGCTGCTAACGTTACACGGGCACTGTTTGGGGGAAAGTTAGCCTTATGCTGAAGAACAGAGAAATTCCAGGCTGAAAGTACGGCCTGAACAAAGGCTACAAATGGGAAAATGCAGTCTGTTTAGAGAAGAGTGTGGTAAGGCTGGAGAACTAGGATGCCAGAGGACTAAAGTGAGAGCTGGAAGTGAAGGGCCAGCGAACCTTACGGGCAGGGAACACGAAACAAAGGTCATGACTACCATGGAGAAAATGGGGGAGTGGGTGTGCATTTAAAATAGAGTGGTCACAGAAGCCTGTTTGAGGCGAAGCAGTAAAGGAGCAAGCCATGTGACTATCTGGGGGAAGTTTCCAGGCAGAGAAAATAGCAATGCAAAGGCCCTGAGGCCACAGGGTGGCTACCACGTTGGTGATGCACTAAAAGGCCCCTGTGACTGGAGCA
The DNA here is from genome assembly GCA_917880005.1 of Nanger dama. Classification (NCBI taxonomy): domain Eukaryota; kingdom Metazoa; phylum Chordata; class Mammalia; order Artiodactyla; family Bovidae; genus Nanger; species Nanger dama. The sequence goes on along the minus strand of CAKJTW010000085.1, from coordinate 1,210,187 downwards.
GTAGGAAGCGAAGTCACAGAGTTAAACAAAAGGAAGCCAGCTCAGGAGAGGCCTTGCAGGCCGTTACAGGGGCTGTAGCTTTCCCTTGAACGGGTGGAGAGCTAGTGAAGGATTTCCAGTAAAGGAGCAACGCCATCTGACTTACGTTTTCAAAGATTAGCTCTGACAGTAGAGGATCGACTGCAGGGAGCCAAGGGTGGCAGCAGGGAGACCAGGAAGGAGGCTATTGTAGAAATCCAGGCAAAAGAGGGCGGTAGCTGGAATTAGGGTGGTAGCTCTGTGATGGTGGACCTTGGTATCCCCCTGTAAAAACGAAGCTTAGGAGCCCGGCCCTGTGTGTCTCCCAATATCTCCAAAAGTCGGGACAGAATGGGGCGCCAGCCTGAGGAACGTGGGTCTGTGGGGTGCGTGGGCAGCTCCTTGAACTTCCGGCCCCCGGTGCCTCCCCCCACCCCCCATAAAGCCTAGGCAGATGCACGCCCCGTGACGCGCATCAGGAGGGTGAGGTCGGGCAGAGGAAGGGTTTACTCCTCAGCGACTCAACAGGGAAGGGTGGTAAGGCGAGTGCCTCCACCGACAGTACGGGAGCAGGTCCCGGGCACCCGGCACTGCGTGCGCCCCGGGTGTGCAACCACTCTGCTTGTGCAGGTGTGGCAATGACATCTTGCGGGCGTCATGCGGGGAGCGCCACAGCACCCCCTCCATACAATTCCCCCAACCCGGCTATGACCCCTTTGTCTTGCTTTCCCCTACCCCCAGCTGTCTGCCTGTCCCTCCTGCACCGGGTTCGGCGCTCATGGCCCTGCCGGGGTCCCTCTGACGGCCGCCGTAGCGGCGCGGCCCGGGCCTCCGGGCTTCCGAGAGGAGAAAATCATGAATGAAATGGATGCGGTGCTCCCGCTCCCCCGCCCTCCCTGTCCAGGCAACCTCGGCGCGGGCGCAGTGTCTGCGTGGACTCCAAGCGGAGTTGCGGGGTGCAGACGCCCGAGATCAGGGTCAGGCAGGGATGCAGGGTCTGTGATCCCGCCCGACTTGGGCCCCGGACGCCGCCGGATCTCCCCGCCCCCCGCCCGCCAGCCCCGCGGGCCCTGCGCAATTCCCGGGGAGCGGCGCAAGCCCGCCCGGGGGCGGGGCGGAGCCCGGGCCGAGGGTGCCGAGCCGACCCGGCGGCTGCGCCCGAGACTCTGCAGCCGAAGCCGGTTTGGCTAGGCGGCCGGGCGAGGGAGCGCGCACGGAGCACCGGACAGAGCGCGGGGCAGACGGACCCACGGACGGACGGACGCCCCCGCACACGCAGACGCGCAGAGCTCGGCGAGGTCCCCGTCACATACACACATTCACACACTCGCGCTGACACACACAGGGACACACGCACACTCGCGCGCGCACATCCTCCCGCCAGCCTGCCCGCCCGCCCGCTCGCCGGCTCCCGGAGCCCTCTGGCCGGTAAGTGCGGCGTCTCAGTCGGCGCCTTTGTGTGGGGAGCTGGGAGGTGGAGGGCGCAGGGTCCCTCCCAGGGAGGCCCGGCAACACATCTCCTCCAGACCCCCCGGCGGAGAAGCCGGCGCCCGCCCCCGCCACGCCCCCCATGGGGCTCCCGACGCCCCCGGACTGGGGGAAGGGTCCTCCACGCCCGGGAGGGGACCCGGCGCTGGGTAGAGGGGAGGGAGCAGCAGCCACTCCCCACGAAGCTCGTGCGCGGTTCCCGAGAGGGGAGGGATCGCGATGGCGGTCCCGGGTCCGAGCCTCCGCTGCTGTGGCGGGTGCGCGGCTCCTGGCTGCATTACATCTCCAGGGTCCGAAGCTCCGGGGAGGTTGGAGATCGCCGCTGGCCTGCTGGCCTGTTAACCGTGGCTCCCAGCCTTCGCTTCGCCTCCCCCGACCGTGTAGCTTAAACCACCAGTTCCCCCCAAAATAAAAGCCCAGCGCGTTCCCCTTCCCCGGCGTGCCCCTTCTACCGGCTGAGGCCCAGACTCCTGCAAAACCTGGAGATTGCTCGGGTCAAAGCTCTGAGGGGCTTACCTTACCAGGGATCGTGTGGCTTTCGAGGGTCAGGACCAGGTGAACCTTGGGAATTTATTTAGCCCCCTCATTCTACAGATGGGGAAACTGAGGCCCATTGAGGTGGGTTGACCAAGGTCACCGGAGGGTTCAAGGCAAAGCCTGCATTAGACTCTAGCGTCCCTGGCTTTCAGACTTACTTCCTCTCCTATACAATTCCATCCTTATCCTCACCGAAACCCTAGAACATAAACATTTACCCCAGTATATCAGGAAAGTCTTTGTAATTCCACCCTGCCCCCCCCCAACTTGGAGCGGCAGGTGCCCTTCATATTTACTGTTTAAAAAAAAAAAGGCTGGCCTTCAATTTGCATCTTTCAGCCTCACAGGGGATCTCTCTTAGGCAGGTATTCCAGGTTTGAAATCACTGAAACAGTGTCCTCAATTGGACCAAGTGATGTCGTGGTTGAGGAGCCGTCACCCCCACCCCCCAACTTTGACCTGATGAGATGCCTTCCCCCTCACTCTCCACTGCACCTTAAGGGCCTCACCCTTCTGATCCAGCCAGCTCCCTTCATCATCCCTTTGCAGAGGTCTCTAGGGCCTTCCTGTCCAGCCATCTTTCCCTCCCTGATGTTTGTTGCATGCAGCCTCTTGGTGCTGCTGATGGAGCTGCTGGGGAGGCTTGAGTTACAGCCCCATCAGGCTCGGGTGGTGGCTCAGGGCAAGGCTCCCTCAAGGGCAGCTGGGTGTCCCCAGAGCTGAACCCAGTGCCTGGTGCAGAGAGGTGTCCTGAGAGGTGTGTTGATGGAGTGGGTGCAGGGTGGGTGGTGAATGGATCAAGTCAGTCACCTTTGAAAGGGCTGTGTTGGATGGGAGAGTTGGCGAGGAGGACAGTATTCAATGTCTAGGGGCCTGAGGCTCTTGTCTCTTCTTGAGGGAGCAGCCTGGCAAGGAGCAGAGACAGGGTGACCAGCTGGCATCTCTCCAGGAGCCACCACTCATATTGTTGGGTATGTAAATGGCATAGTGCTCCAGAAGCACTATTTGCACAGCCTTCATAATGAGCGGTGGCCCCTGAGTTGCAATTGCAATTCGGTGTCTCTCACCCTCAGAGTGAAGAGATCTGGGTTCCGGGTCTCCTTCCTGGCTGGACAGTTTCAGTCAATGCTTATAACCTCTTTGGGTCTCAATTTCTCCATCTAAAAATAAGATCATTGGATTGGAGATTTTCAGGATAGCTTTCAGGTCTAAATTGTTAGTGTGGTGGGGGAGGGAGGAAGCACTTATTTATATAACTGCTGTGGGCCTGGTTTTCCTCTTCTATTACTCTATGATGAGATCATTTATGTAGGGTACTTAGCACAGTGCCTGGGGCATAGAAAAAACTCAAAATAGGTAGCTATTAATACCATTTAGGTCCTGGCCTTATGGATATACCCTCCACTTCTTCTCTTCTTAAAGACTGCTCAAGGACATGAGATTTTAGATCCTGAAAGGCCCTGTCTCTCAAAAAATCCCTCCTCCACTGATCTATTCCTGGACTTAGGGCTCAGCCAGCATAGGACATCCATGAAGCTTCCTAGGAGAAGTCGCACTTTTGTTTATCAGTTATTTCACGCCTAAGGGTGATTGAATTTGATCATTTATATACAAAGTTTTTCTTACAGGCTGTCATTTACATATTTGAGCTTATGATATCAATAGTGTTATTATTCCCACTTGATAGATGGGGAAGTTAAAACTCAGAGTTTAACCTGAACCCTTTCTTCTGTGTCACTTTGCCTATCCTTTCCTGAAACCTGTCCTGAAAGAGACAGCTGACCCCTTGGACAGAGTTGAGAAGGAAGGCTTTATTCTTCTGGAAGATGAGAAGTGGCTTCTTGGAGAAGCTCAGTAGCACTGGAGCTGGGTCTGCATGATTTGTATGGTGGAAGGAAGGAGGAAAAATATTACAAGTAGTGAAAACAGCAAGAGCAGAGAGCTGGTGGCAGGGGCTTCTAGGACAAGTGTAGAAACTGGAAAGTGGTTCATTCCCACTGGCAAAAAGGATAAAAGAGGAGCTGTGAGAAAGAAGGCTGGGTAGGAACGTGGAGGCAGTGGCTAGGGCAGGAGTGTCAAGCCAAGGCTTCGGCCTTTAGTTTTTGAGGAGGGGAGAGGTGTGATCAGACATGGCCATTAGGAAACTCACTCTGGCTGCACAGAACAGATTGGAGCAGAGGGCCTGCTGGCGGGGAGCTCAGGTAGGAAGCAACGGCAGTCCTGTAGGTAAGGGATAGGGAGGGTCTGGGCGGGGCAGGGAGCACAGGAGGTTTGTAAGAATGAGGAGAAAGAGGATTTGAAGCAGAGGCCACGGTGTCATCAGACTCAGCAGTGTACTGTATATGGGAGGAGAGAAGAGAGGAATGAGAAATGATGGCAAGGCTTGGAACCTGAGTGGCTGAGCGTCCATTCACAGACAAGTCCAACAGGAAGGGGAGGGGAGGCCCAGGAGTGGGGGGCCATGATCTAACAGGGCACCAGAGCAACTCCTGCAAAGCTGGCTCACCAAGCACCCCTACCTGTCCAGAACCCGTTGCTTCATTCATTATTCACATAGAAACATCTGTTCCGCGAGGTTCTCGACTCTGTAGAGACGCATTGCTAAGAAAGATGAACTGCCTCTACCAAGGGAGACAGGAAAGAAAACATAAGCAAGTACAACATTTCAAGAGGTGAGCAATACTCTGGAGACAGACAGAACCCAGTAAGGGGTGACTGGGGGAAGAGATTTACCCTTACATAGCGTCGTCTTCCAGGAAGAGGTATGTGAAAGTCCTGAATGGAGTGAGGAGGAGACCTTGGGGTAGAGGGTTCTAGGAAGAGAAGACCACAAGTGCAAGGGCCCCTGGGTAAGAATAGCTTGGTGCTTTCAGGGAACAGCCAAGTGTGGTGTAAAACAGAGGTCAAGAGGGAGGGTGGGAAGGAAAAATGGAGGAGAGGGGGGCAGGCCCAGATCACACAGGACTGAGTAAGAAGAAATCACGTGATGTTAATGGGTCCAAGAGAATTAAGTCCCATTCTCCATGCGTGTTTCATGCCCAGAGAACCAAGCCTGACACTCAGCAGTGGCTCACTAAATAGTTGTCTAACAAGCAGGAAACCACCATTTATGTATGCAGCTTTTGGTGCTGCTGCTGCTGCTGCTGTTGCTAAGTCACTCCACTTGTGTCCGACTCTGTGTGACCCCATTGACAGCAGCCCACCAGGCTCCCCCGTCCCTGGGATTCTCCAGGCAAGAACACTGGAGTGGGTTGCCATTTCCTTCTCCAGTGCATAAAAGTGAAAAGTGAAAGTGTTGGTGGTGGTGTTCAGTTGCTCACTTGTGTCCGAATCTTTGTGACCTCATAGACTGCAGCACTCCAGGCTCCTCTGTCCTCTACTATCTCCCAGAGTTTGCTCAAATTCATGTCCATTGAGTTGATGATGCTGTCTAACTTTCTCGTAAAGCCTCGTATCTTGGACTAAATAAAGATATTGTAGCATAGTAAGGTAAGGGCATAGTAAGCTGTGTCTGATCAAAATGATAAAGCTCAGATGATCTGAATATCTGTGATATTCAAGTATGAAAGTTTGAGTCATGTCTGCATATTCAGTGTGACTGTTGACTAAGATGAGATAGGAAAACATACCTGAAATGATTGTAATACAGTTAAAATGGTAACCTTTACGGTCTTCCCTCATCCCCTTCCCAGTGCAAATATACAGCCTTTTGGTTTCATTTCAGATTTTCCCTTGTGCAGCTCATGCCCTCAGCCATTTCCCTTAATAGAGATTTTAAATTAACTCACCCGAAGCACAAAGGCCCATATTGGCAGGACAAGGAATTATCATCTTCTTCAATAAATTGACAAATTTCAAAGAAAGCAGGGAGGGCGGTGGGGAGAGAGAAACTATTTATAGAAGTATAAATTCTTCAGGCACTTAATTAATTGTTTAAATGGATCTACAAATAGGAATGGAAAAACTCCAGAAGACGGTTAATCGTTTAAAGCTTTCTGTCTGCGTTAAGTTGAACACAGGGTATGTGTGAACATTTCAAAATATATGGCACCTTTTACCGAAAATTTAACCCACAGACCACGAAAGATGTTCTTACCAGGGAGGGTCAGCATAGCTCTCCGTGTATATATATCTGTTCAGTTCAAAGCTTCCTTGTAGTTATGTGAGCTGGGTCAAAGTCCTTCCCCTCTCCCAGACCGTTTCCCTGTCTCTGGGCGGTGAGGCTTGGGCTTCTGGGGCCCTTGAGGGCTCAGCACGGTGGGCTGTGATATCTGCAGGCCCACACTGTCATCTTCCCGGAGGACAGTGGCCAGTGTCGCGGCGTGGGGGTGTGGCTCCCTGTGACATTCAGATGACGGGACATACAGGAGGCAGACAGGTGGTCCTGTCACAGAGAAGAGAGGATGCTTCCACCAAGCAGACAGAACCAGATGCTAGGCCGGACCTTCTGAGGGGGCGAGTTGACATGTAATCTAAATCTGAGAAGCATAGACTGTCTCTAGGTGCCCTGGTCCAAATTCCATCTGATTTCTGCATGTCTTGTCACATCTAGGAACTGGAAACTCAAGTCAGCTGAAAAAAAAAACAACACTTAACCCTTTTAAGTTTTGCACAGTACTATCACCAAAAGCTCTTCCTTACCATCAACAGTGGCATTGGGGAAAATAAGGTCTTCCCCCATTCTTTAATATTAGCTCCATCTTTTTGCATCTGGTGAGATATGGGATGAGTACCTTGGCCAGCAATGTCTGGCAAAGCTCCAGAAATTCCAGACTCTTAGAAGAAAGCTTTTCCCAACTCAAATGTGGCTGCTGCTACTAAGTCGCTTCAGTGATATCTGACCCTGTGCAACCCCACAGATGGCAGCCCACCAGGCTCCCCTGTCCCTGGGATTCTCCAGGCAAGAACACTGGAGTGGGTTGCCATTTCCTTCTCCAATGCATAAAAGTGAAAAGTGAAAGCGAAGTCGCTCAGTTGTGTCTGACTCTTAGCAATGCCATGGACTGTAGCCTACCAGGCTCCTCCATCCATGGGGTTCTCCAGGTAAGAGTGAGGTGCCATTGCCTTCTCCGCTCAACTGTAGCACTCAGAATCAAAGCCATCTTCCTTCCTGTGTCCCCCTTGACACAGTCTAGACTTAAGTTTCTATAGCTGGGGTGAAGCACATTGAGTTGGGAAAGGATCCCCTCAAGCTAGACACAGGGGACCCACAATTTGTAAGTGAGCAGTGTCTTAGTAAGAATTCCTGACTTTGGCCTAATGAAAGGCACCGACTGTTCTTGACTGTATCTGGTTACTGTGATGGCAACATACAGATCTTCATGCGATGAGATAATTGGCTGAGAGACCTAGAGAGACATACTGTACCAAGCTTTAAGATGTCTTTCTTAAGAGTGGAAATATTCCTTTTCTCCCTCCATTCTCTGGAAACCACTCAGGAGGGATTCAGTGGACTTCAGTGGTGGGCAGCATGTGGCTGTCTGGAGTGGACCCAAAGATTTCATCATCTGCCTAGGAGAGTGGTCCAGTCTTTAAAAAACAAGTTATACCATAAAAATAACAGAACCACACTGTAGAATTAAATGTAAGATGAACCATGATTTTATCTGTTCCATTCTGTTTCTTCTATAGATCTATATCTTTAATAGTTGAAATCAGTCCACAACTAGTTTTGTACCCAGCGTTTTTTACTTAACATTTTCTCATAGCTTCTGTGTTCATGCATGATATTTTCCCATCCTCAGTGGTTCAACCATACTTTACTTAGCCATTTCTTATTTGGTGGACATACTCAGTAGTGAACATCTTTACGAACACAGCTCTTCCATCTCAGATCCTCAAGGCTTCTGATTTAACCATCCCCAAGAGGGTGGACTCTTTGGAAGGAATGATGCTAAAGCTGAAACTCCAGTACTTTGGCCACCTCATGCGAAGAGTTGACTCATTGGAAAAGACTGATGCTGGGAGGGATTGGGAGCAAGAGGAGAAGGGGACGACCGAGGATGAGATGGCTGGATGGCATCACGGACTCGATGGACGTGAGTCTGAGTGAACTCCGGGAGTTGGTGATGGACAGGGAGGCCTGGCGTGCTGTGATTCATGGGGTCGCAAAGAGTCGGACACGACTGAGCAACTGAATTGAACTGAAGTGAAGACGGTGGACAGGACGGGGCTGCTGGGGAGGGGGCAGAGGAGCACGCACTTAAAGAATGTGTCAATGCAGGTTGATTTCATGGATGCTGATGACATGGCTCTGGATCCTGAGGTGGAAAGAGAACAGTGGATACCAGAGCTGGAGCCAAGGAGAGGCTGCAAAGGGAGACTATGGGCCAGGAGGCCAGAGTCACAGGCATTGAGGGTGTGATAGAGGGGTGTCAGATTTCAGATGGAGTCCCTCCAGCGGTTTGATGATTTGGTTTGGGGTGCCTTTTTAAATTAGGAAGCAACAGATAAAATGTACTACTATAACCATTCAAAGTATATAGTTTAGTAGCATTAAATGCATTCATATTGTTGTACAATGATTGTCGCCATCTATCTGTAGAACTCTTCACATTGCAAAACTGAAACTCTGTACCCATTAAACAATGACTCCTCGTTCCCCCATCCCAGTCTCTGATAAGCTCTTTCTACTTTCACATATTCTAGGTACCGTGTATAAGTGGAATCATATGCCATTTGTCCTTTTGTGGCTAGCTTATTTCACTTAGCATATTTTCAGGGTTCACCCATGTTGTACCATGTGTCAGAATTTCCTTCCTTTTTAAGACTGAATAATAGTCCATTGTGTGTATATGCCACATTTGTTCATCCATTCATCTGTTGATGGACACTGGGGTTGCTTCTACCTTTTGGATATTGTGAATAATGCTGTTATGAACTTTGATATACAGGTACATACTTGAGCCCATGCTTCCAATTATTTGGGGTACATGCCTAGAAGTAGAATTGCTAGATCAAATGGTACATCTATATTTAACTTTTTGAGGAACCACAGGGTGGTTTTATTAAGGATTTTGTGTACTCATTGAAAAAGACCACTAAATGAAGTCTTAGGAGTGGAGGGTCCAGGCAGAAACCATTAATTTTCTAAGTAAATGTTGTGTAGGTTTCTCCATGGCGTTGGAGGGAAGAGAGAAAAGGGAACAGAATACAAATGAATCCACCCTCCATTTCTGAAGAATTATGGTGATTTAGAGGCATCGTGGGTGGAAAAAGAACCCTCTCAGGAGAGATCTTTTGAAGTTGGGATTCATTCACACCTGCAGGTATTTACTGTGCCAGGAAATCAACCTGCCGTGGGGACCCTGCCCATAGGAGCTTGTGTGTGTCTGTTGGGGTCACCAGAGAATATCTGGACAACAGTGTTCTGTACAGATGCTCACTATGGTAGTCATAAGGACCAACATTTCTGAGTGCTTACTACGTTATCTCACTGATCTTTTATCATGGTTCATTGCAGACAAGTTTTTATTGTCCTTAGTGTATTGATAAAGACTCGGAGAGTTTAAGCAACTTGCCAGAAACACACAGCAAGTAAGTGGCAGAGCAGGAATTCACACCTAGGTATGTAACTGTGCTCTGGTGATGAGCTGGGGGCTGTGGGGACCCAGGACAGGCACCTGCTCATTGTGGAGGTCAGAGAAGGCTTCCTGAAGGAAGGGGTCAGGTGAGCATCTTGGTGGAAGTTGGCTGTGTTCTTCTGTGGCTCATGATTTCAGAACATGGTTTTTGGTAGGAGCAATGGCAGCATCCAGCCCTGCTTCCTGTGCCTCTGGTCACCCAGGGCAACCCCAGTCTCCACCTGCTCCAGCTCCATTGAGACTGTGTTTCAGAGGAAGATGCTCAGAGTCAGCATCCCTGGTGCTTATCGAGGCAGGGAGGCCAGCGTGGAGCCTGTCCTTTCTCTCTGACATTTGCTGCCTCTGACTCCCTTAGCTGCCTGCCTTCCAGCCCCTTCTGGGATGCCTTAGAGGGACAGCCCAGTGTGCCTCCCACATCTGGGCAGAGGGACAGCCCAGGGTGCCTCCCACATCTGGGCAGCGTTGGGCCAATGGGCTGGAGTTGGCCAAATACAAGGCCCAGGAGTGGCAGTGGAAGTCACATATCCACCTCTGTGTCACTTCACACCCAAGATACCTGGACCTGTGGGCTCCCATCACCTTAAAGCCCTGCCTTCCCAGAACCCAGAAGTAGCCAGTTCTCTCTGCTCTTTGAACCCCTTGCAGCTCCCTGTGGCCTACAGCAGTGTTTCTCAACAAGGACCCTGCTGGTCTGTAGGTGGGGAGTTCTTTATTACGACAGCATCCCTGCCCACTCCCCTGAATATTTCCCAGGAGCACCCTTCAGTCATTATGACAACAGAATGCTCACACACATTTGAAGGTCTGTTTTATGAGCAGGAAGATGTATAGACCTGCAGCGTTGCATTCAGCGAGTTTTGATGACTGTATGCAGTGGAATAACCATCACCAGGATTGGGATGTGGGACGTTTCCATCACCTCTCAGAGTTCCTTCTTTCTCTGTCAGTACTCGCTCTCAGAGGGAACCATCCTCGCCACTTCTGTCACTGAAGATGGCTTTTGTCTGTTCTTGATCTTGGTATAAACGAACTCAGGTAGCGTGTGGTCTTTGTGTCATAAGTAGTTTTTGAAATCCATCTGTATTGTTACACCCCCACTCTCCCCGACACGCAGATCTCTAAATGCCAGCTAGAATGGCAGTCCTTGCCTTTTTCCTACCGAGGGAAAGTGGGCTGTGAGTTACAGTCGGCGTGTGTTCGCAGGATGCATGAAGCCCTCAGCCGTGGGAAATGAGGTCCCCTCCTGCCCACTGTCCAGCCACACTGAGGGCCCCTCTCCCAGCTCGCCTTGCCCTTTCGCCTCTTCTGGCCTTTGCCGCTGCAGTGTTCTCTGCCTGGAACACCCTCTGCACAGTCTGGTGAACTCTCCTGGTCCTTTGGTCCTCGGGATGCTCAGACAGCAATTCCCTGTGCAGCTTCCTGGATTTTCCCGCTGTGCCCTCCCAGGCACCCATATCCCACAGCCTCCATTGACATTTAGCACCTAGTCAACTCTGCTCACAGGACTGCAAGCTGGTTGAGGGCAGGACTGGGGTTCAGTCATCTGTATATCCTCACAGATCCAACACACAGAGCCTGATAGTAAAGAAACAGATTTAAGATTATAGCAGATCCTGTCTCAAGATTACGTCGAGGCAAATTGAGTCTAAAACAGCTGTGCAAAATATATATCCCCAAACCACCCTCTGATCGGACACAACTGAGTGACTTCACTTTGAATTTTCACTTTCATGCATTGCAGAAGGAAATGGCAACCCACTCCAGTGTTCTTGCCTGGAGAATCCCAGGGACGGGGAGCCTGGTGGGCTGCTGTCTGTGGGGTCACACAGAGTTGGACACGACTGAAGTGACTTAGCAACAACTTAGCAGCAGCAAACCACTCTCTGAGATTGATCAAAGAAAGGTGATGGAAAAAGAGTGTAATCTCTGACCACAAATGATAAATGTAGCATTAAACTCACTACAGTGAGGCAGAAACCTCCAGCCCTTGCCTAGAGGATCTGAATTCATGGGAAATCCATGGGCATTAATAAGTGCAAAGTAGTACAACTCAGGGAGTCAAGGGGATGGGCAAAAGAGTAGAGCCAATCAAGGAAGGCTGCCTGGAGGAGGTAAGTCCAAAGGTTTTTCAAAGAGAGGAGTCTGTTGAGCCAGAGTTACATAATCAAGGGTAATCTATAGAAAGCCTTAAAGCATGAGCCAAGGCAGCCTGGATCATGGTCTGATCTGTCTTCTTGTGACTGTGGTCCTGAGTCTCACATAGGTCCCCTACCCTCACTTTTCACTCCTTTTCAGTCACTTCTTCCTTCCCTCTTTTCTCCTATTTAATCTCCTTCGCATCTTCTTTACAAACTTGAATGTGCAGAAGGAGCTGGATGTACCTTGCTTGGCCTTCCATCCCATCCTCGGTGTACTGGATTCCCCATCCTAGAGGAGATAGAAGGAGGTCCATCCTCTGTCCCCCTACCCCCAGCCTGAGCAGCTCACAACAGTCAAGGTTCTGGGCAAGAGAGCCAGGGAGTGGCCCAGGCTGGAGTGTGGGCCATCGCCAGGTGCCAAGTTACAGATCAAAACACTAGGAAAAGAATTCAGCTGGAAGAGAGGGGTCAGTGTGCGCTGGGTTCCCTGGGGAGGCTTCCCAGAGGTGGCGTGAGCTTCGGCAGGCCCTGGCCACAGCTCAGGGGAGAGGAGCAGGGGGTCCTGTCCAGGACAGAGGACCAGGGAGACACGGGCTGAGAAGCAACAGTGAGCATGGCTGGGGGCTGGGGTGGTGTTCGTGATGGAAGAGGATCTGGGGAGCCCCACGAAGTTGGGTTTTCAGCTCTTTATGCCCCACGTTCCTCCGGGCCCTGTGTCTGACCCAGGGGACCCCAAAACCGCCCAGGGCTCTCCAAAGGGGAGAGAGCAGTTCTGCCGGAGAGGCCCCGTTCATCCTCAAGGTAGCCTCTTCAGCATTGCTCTCCTTAGCTCCAGGACACCTGGCGGAGCCTAAGGACAAAGGAAGCAGAGCTTTGCAGCTGATGGCACCGCCTGGTATGGAGGGCAGGAGCGGCTCCCGTGCGGGGTTGACTTGGAGGGCCCTGGGAGAGGCAGCTTTGAAGCAGGTCAGCGTGGTGACAGGGAGGCTGTCAGCCTCGGGCGGCCCCCATACTTTCTCTGCCTCAGTCACTTCCACCGTCTTTACCACAAGCTTGTGACCGGCAGCTCCTATTGCTTCCAGCGGCCCAGAGGAAGAAACCAAGGCTCAGAGAAGCTAGGACATAGGTCCAGGGCCCCGTGGGGACAAGATGGCAGAGCACAGCGTTTCAGCCAGGTCTCTCGGCCTCAGAATCCATCCTTTTGCAGAGGACCGTGGCTGCCTTGAGGTGTGCGACCTCAGAATGTCCACTCTGCTGTGTTTTGAGGGATTTTCCCAGCGACTGACGGCTCGGTCACAGCCCTCCCCCAGCCCCAGGTCTCTAGACCCTTTTCAGCCTTGAGTTTTGGCTTCCTTTTTCCTCTTTCCTATTCCATTCAACTTCCTGGCTCATATAGTATCCCCTCTCCTAGCAAAGCTGCCTCAGACACAGCTCACGTTTCCAAACAGTTTCCATCTTGCGTGGCGCCCCCCACCCCCAGATCTGTGTCTCAGTTTTGCCTGATTCTTTTACCAAACCCTGAAGTGCCAGCATCTTCCCAACCTGAGCACAGAAGGGTTGCCTGAGAGGCTGAGGGTGGGGCCCCTGATGGAGGACTAGACCCCACAGTGAAGTGTGGCAGGAGCCAGAAGTCTCCCCAGCCGCAGGTGGGAACAGACCTAGCTCTGTACCCCAGCCCCTCCTTTCCAAGTGTGTACGAGTCCTGTGAGAGGTCGTTCTGCAGGTGATGGAGAGTGGAGCAGATGCCAGACAGGATCTTTGTGGACAATCCAGAGCAACGCACTGGCGGCCCTGGCATTCAAGCCCAAGGTTGGCATCAGGGACATCTAGGGCTAAAACCAGAGGCAGGTAGACATCAGAAGCCCAGAATCATTTGCAATCAGGGTGAGTATGTCACCAGCACTGGCTAGGTCAGGATTCTAGTTCCGTTTGGAGAGGGCAGAGCTGTAAGAGTGGACAAGGCCTCAGTCCTCGAAGGAAGATGACCGAGACAGAGACTGTGCCTGCCAGGGCATCAGGCGGAAGGCCAGGTGCTGGGATGGGGCCAGTGTCCAGGCCGGTGTCAGAGCCTGAGCGAGAGTGAGACTGACTGTTGTGAAAACAATAGTATTAGTTAACACTTAAATGAGCTTCCTTGGTGGCTCAGTGGTGAAGAATCTGCCTGCCAGTGCAGGAGATGCGGGTTTGCTCCCTGGGTCAGGAAGATCCCCTGGAGAAGGAAATGACAACCCACTCTAATATTCTTGCCTGGGAAATCCCATGGACAGAGGAGCCTGGCAGGCTGCAGTCCATGGGTTCACAAAAGGGTTGGACATAACTTAGTGACTAAACAGCAACAACAGCACTTATGTAGTGCATTCTGTGCTACTGGTCCATTTTACAGATGAGAAGACTGAGGCACCAAGCATTTGAGTCAAACTTCTGATCTCTTCCAAGACTGGCAGCATGGCCCCTCACATTCATAGCTTGGCCTCAGCCATGGTGGGAGCATTTACACCAGGGAAATTGGCAAATGCCACAAATTATAGCTTTTAAATTTTTTATTTTTTTTTCTGAGAACCAGTTTGTTAGCATAACACTAGGCTCAGAGGATAAAGAATCCACCTGCAATGCAGAAGACCTGGGTTCCATCCCTGGGTTGGGAAGATTCCCGTGGAGAAGGGAACAGTTACCCACTCTAATATTCTTGCCTGGAGAAATCCACGGACAGAGGAGCCTGGCAGGCTACAGTCCATGGGGTCACAAAGAGTCGGACACGACTGAGTGACTTTCACCTCACTTCAGGCTCATTCCAGAGCCTCCATGAACCTCCCCTGTGGGTGAGAAGGCTTGTATTAACTGAAAAGCAGGCAACACTTGGCACACTAGATGATGATAGCCTTTTCAAGAGCTTACTGGACCCTGTCTAAGCATTTTACATGCATCTCATGTAAAACTTCGTGTAAGAATCAGCATTCATTCAGTCTGCCTGAGACCCTCTGAAGTGTAGACACTGCTTTCCCTATTTCACAGATAAGGAGACTGAGCTGCGGAGAAGTCAAGCATCTTATCTAAGATAGGCAGTCAGTGAGGGAGCATTGACTCAGACTTGGCCGCCCAATCCCAAAGCCTGTGCTTTGTGGCGTTTTTGATGAGCCATTTATACATACTCAAACCCTAGCCCTATTTTCATTTATTTTTTTCAAGACTAGATCTTGAGTATCTTCCTGGTGCCAGACAGAGTATTAAGTGAGGAAATAAGAACGTCCACATCAGAGGCCATGCACCTGGTGGTTTCAATAAAGCCTGGGTCTGGGGTGGAGGCAAACTGCGTTTGAAGCCTGCTTCTGCCACTTACCAACTGGATGACCTTGAGCAAGGGACTCAGTCTCTCCAAGTCCTCATCTCCACATGTGTAGGAGGGGGCTGACAACTATGTTTAGCTCGTAGGGCTGTGGTGAGAGATGAGTGATGTAATACATGCACAGTATTGGCAAGGTATCCAGCACTCCCTAAGCACTCCATAGAAGGAAGCTGCCATGATTACTGTCCACAGGTTTGTGTTTGGGTAGCTCCGTGTGAGGTGGGGATACAGGCATCAGGAGATAATCACCAAGGGACTTCCCTGGTGATCTAGTGGTTAAGATCGCTCCATTGCAGGAGACACGGGTTCAGCCTCTGGTCAGAGAACTAAGATCCTGCATGCCACGTGGCATGGCCAAGAAAAGTAATAGTAATTTAAAAAATAATCACTGAATAGAACGTGAGAACCGAGGGGGCACCCAGTTCTTTCTAAGGGAGTCAGGGAGAGTACTGCTGAGGCCACATTTGTACAAGGTCTTGAAAGGGTCTTAAAGAGTTTTTCAAGCAGAGAAGGGAAACGGGGCTTTTCCCTGAAGGGCAAAGTGCATTCCAAGGCATCCTGAGTAGGAGCGAGCATCTAACAGAATGGAAACAAAAACACTCCCCTCGCAAGAGATGTGATCACGCCTTCACATTTGTAACTGTCTGTTTCCTCCTTGTAAGTTAAACTGTATACTTTGGGTGGAGAAAGAGGGGGCCGAAGCGGGGTGTTTTCAGAATCTTGGAGAGCAGAGGATTAAACCACATGACCTTTCAGCCCTGAAATCCCACTCTACGATTGAACATCTTCTGGTCTCCTGTCCACCACATAGATATACCTGTCCGCAGTAGATCCTGACCCACCCAGGGGAGCTGGGCCTGTGTCAGTCGCTGACTAGGGTGGGAAAGCTCCCCTTGCCCCACCCTCTACCCCCCACTTCCCCTTCCCCCAGCCCCACCCAGGGACCAAAGCCTGTTTCCCTGCTGCTGCTGGGAGCGCCCTCTGCTGGTTCCCTGCTCCACCAGCCCTGCCTCATCAAACCTTGATACCCCAGAATCGAAACTTGAGACCTTAAGGAAAGGCTCTTAAATGTCATTAAATTCATTTTTTAAAAATTTTCATTTGTGGATGCTGTGACTCGGATTGCAGGAAATGACTGGCCCAGGGTCACACGCTGGGCTAGAGCCCAGGGCTGCTGTGCCCTTGGCTGTGTTCCTCCTGTCATGGAGCACGGCTGCTACTATCACGCACACTCTCCACTCCAGCCACTCTCCCAGGGCGGGATCTCTGGGCTGCTGCTTCAGGTGGAGCAGCTGGAGGCCAGAGTCCAGAGCAGGGCTTCCTTCTGTTCCTGGGGAGGACATACAAGGTAACAGCCCTGCAGCCGTGAACTCCTTCGGATCCCTGGGGACAGGAGTCTCCCCCTCGGGCTCCTTCACTAAGTCACCTGCTGTATGAATCTAGCCGAGTCACTCCAGCACCTGAGCCTCAGTTTCTTTATCTGTAAAATGGGCGTGCTGCCCCCAAAGACCTAGGTGAGGATTGTTTCAAAGAACATATGCAAGGTAACTGCCGTTTCATTCATGCTCACTCTCTTCCTATTTTCAGATTGTTGTTTTCAACAAAGACCAAAAGCCAGAAGAGAAGAGAGCTGAGGACTATGGGCAGCAAGAGGCAGACCTGTCACTACTAGCTGGGTGCCCTTGGGCAGGTCGCTGGACTTCTCTGAATCTCCATTTCCTCATCTAGAAACTACAAGGTAATGATCGTATGTTCCTCCTAGGGCCGTTGTGGAGATTAAGGTCTGCCTTATGTCTCTGGAAAGAAGGGGAGGGAGGAGGAAAACACAAAGAAAGAACATGACAAACGAGCACCTCGGAAGATGGCGCCGTCCGCACTCTCTTCCCACGTGCCCTTGTTAGACTGTATTTCTTTCCAGTCGTTTGAGCGTGCCCTGCTTCCTCTCAACTCCAGGCCCCTTCACAGGCCTTGCTTCTGCCTGGAACACCCCAGCTGCTCCTCTGTCACTCCACAAGTCTTGACCCCCTCCTTTCCTTCATGTCCCCTCTTTGGTTCCTGCCTGGGAACCTTCCGCGACTCTCCTGCCTGTCTCGGGGCCTCGCCAGCCCCTGTTATCAAACAGGCCACCTGTGTTCCCTTGCCTTTTGCTTCCCTGTACTCCCCCTGTGCTCTGAGAGCCTGCACTTTGCTGTATCCCCAGGGCCTCCCCTGTGGCCTGCACATAGTAGGTGTTTGGTAAGCACTAGTGTTTGGTCACGGAGAAGGCAATGGCACCCCACTCCAGTACTCCTGCCTGGAAAATCCCATGGACGGAGGAGCCTGGTGGGCTACAGTCCATGGGGTCGCTAAGAGTCCAGAGCTCAGAGACTGAGCAACTTCACTTTCACTTTCATCACTGGAGAAGGAAATGGCAACCCACTCCAGTGTTCTTGCCTGGAGAATCCCAGGGATGGGGAGCCTGGTGGGCTGCCGTCTATGGGGTCGCACAGAGTCGGACACGACTGAAGCGACTTAGCAGCAGCAGCAGTGTTTGGTCATCACTAGTCAAACGCGTGAGTGTTCCAGACCCGGAATCAGACTCACGTGAAAGATGGAAAACTCCTTCCATCTTGCCCAGCCTCCACCCCTTTGCAGCCTGGACCTCTCCAGCACCCCTTCGTCTCCCCTTCCCTTGGCTGTCTGCCACGCCCACGCCACTGTCTCCCACCAGCAGAGCAAGGTGGAGAAGGCGTCATCATTCATCAGGGCACGTCCCAAGCAGAGGACTCACAGACCCTGTGTTTTGGATCCAGAGCGCTCTGAGTTTGCAGTCTGCTCAGACGTGGGGACAGATGGCTGGACAGTGGACAGCTGGGCAGGGAGGGTAGGCAGCTTGGCAGGATGGAAACAGCAGTGAACTAAGCATTGGGAGTCCTGGGCTCAGAGCCTGTCTTTTCCACGAGTTAGCTGCATGCGTCAGCCTGAGCACTGTGGTTGCCAGCAACAGAAACTGACAAACTTAGCGGGAAAGCGGCTTGTTAGAAGGCTTTGGGGTGTGACACAGGACGACAGGTAACGGACCTCTGGTCTTGGGCCCTCCCTGAGGCAGGGGACGGTCAAAGCACCTGCAGAAGAGAGAGGCAACTCCCAAAAGGAATCGGGATTTTTAAGTGCCTGAAAATAATAGTTCACACCCTTTGTGACCTGAGGCAAGTACTGAATCTCCCTAGCCTTGCTTTCCCTTTGGGGATATCCTAAAGCCAGCCTCTCTCCTCCATTCACATCTCGTGTGCTTTGTCCAGAGAAAACTTTCTGCCCTGGCCGCAGATGGTGATGAGGAGGTGACTGAGCACCTGTGTGCTTCCCTGCCACCGCCCTGGGAAGGAGGGCGAGGTCGCTCCACCTGCCGGCTCTAAAGCACGTGGCTCATTTGCAGGATGCGGTCAGCCTAGTTCTCCATGAAGCAAGCATGTCCCCTGCCCCTGCACACTGAAGTGCTGATGAGAACCTTGGTGGCATTCTGGGTCCCTTTCTGGCCATGATGTGGCCGTCTTCTCCAGGTTGGGAAGCTCCTCGCCAGATTCTGCCCACCCAGAACCCTCAAAACTACTACCCCTAAGACCTTGCCACTGCCCTCCATCTGACCTTTAACATGTACATCAACAGGCTTGGGCCCTGAACACACCTGGGATTCAGGGGTAGCTGATGGGGTGAGTGTGCTCTCAAGTCAGTGCTCGGGAGGCAAGTGCACAAGCAGCTAAATAGAGCAGCAGAACAAAGTCAGACGCAGAGAGGAGTAAGAGCCAGTGTGGGCCGGGAGTGGAGATGGGAGAGCCTGATTCTTCCCCGGAGATCAGGAGGTGCTTCGTGAAAGAGGCGATGGGGAGAATTAGTAAAATTTGACAGGGGAGGGAAAAGAAACATCAGGCTAAGGTAACAGCATGAACAGAGGCCTGGAAGTCAGAGTGGGCAGATTTGGTCCTGAGGACATGGCCGTGTAGTGGGATTCAAGCTTTGGGAGGTAGTGGAGACGCCATGTGGACACTTCTGGGTGTCTAGAGCCTAGAGCCATTGTCCCCAGCCTTCTTGGCACCAGGGATCAGTTTCATGGAAGACAGTTTCTCCACGGATGGGGGTGGGGGATGGTGTTGGGATGATTCAAGCACATTACGTTTACTGTGCACTTTATTTCTATGTATTCTTTATTACATCCGCTTCACCTCAGATCATCATGCATTAGATCCCAAATGTTGGAGACCCCTGCGCTAGCGAGCCCTGGGAGCCCCAGGAGCAGGAATCCCAAGGTAGAGGGCATATCTGCCTGGGGTTGGGTCAGGAGGTTCCTAGGGGCTCAGCCTCCCACCCAGAGAAGCTGGCTTCAGCATCCCAGCTCCTCCTCACCCACCTGGGAGGAGAGTGCAGACTCCTCTGCCTTCCTCCCCAAACCCGTTAGCTATTTCTCTGCATGCATCCTAGGCAAAGCTGACATCCACTCCAGGATGTCTCCTAAGAGCACCCACGCATCCACCGTCCCGCCCTCCAGGCAGAGGTGATGTGCCCACAGTCCCCTCCCAGGCAGGCCTCTGTTAGCACTCTTCACGCAGTCCCCAGTGCCACCTGGTCTTCTCCCCCATCAGCCAAGAGCTGCTGGAAGACAAGGTGGGCTGGTTCAGGCTGAGTCTCCAGCACCCTGCCAGATGCACCAGCACCTTCAAACATGAATGGACAAATGACAGCGATGACATTTAAGGTTCCAGGAGCCTAGGGTCTAAACCACCTTATTTCATAGATGAAGCCTCAGGGGTCCAGAGTGAAAGAGGATTGCCCAAAGTCATAAGCAAGTGGGGAGCGGAGTTTAAAGGTAAGGTTAGATCATAGCAGCACTATTCACAACACCCAAAAGGTGGAAGCCATCCAGAAGCCCATCAGACGACGGATGGGCGAGATGTAGTTTGCCTGTGGAGTCGGATATTATCCAGCCGTTGAAAAAAATTAAGTGCTGACACATGCTAGAGCGGGGATGAACCTAGCACATGTTAAGCTGAGTGAAAGGATCCAGACACAAAAGGCTACAATATTGTAAGATTCCATTTAGTTGAAATGCACAGAAAAGGCAAATCTGTGAGAGACAGGAAGAGGATAGTGGTTGCCAGAGGCTGAGGGAGGGGAGGATGAGAGGGACTCCTTAAGGGGTACAGGCTTTTCTTTTTGGGGCAATGAAACTCTTCTGGAGCTAGATGATGGTGGTGGTTTCACAACATTATGGATGTAACAAGTACCCTGGAACTGTATGTTTTCAGTTCAGTTCAGTCGCTCAGTCATGTCCAACTCTGCGATCCCATGAACCGTAGCACGCCAGGCCTCCCTGTCCATCACCAACTCCTGGAGTCTACCCAAACCCATATCCATCGAGTCAGTGATGCCATCCAACTATCTCATCCTCTGTCGTCCCCTTCTCCTGCCCTCAATCTTTCCCAGCATCACGGTCTTTTCAAATGAGTCAGCTCTTCGCATCAGGTGGCCAAAATATTGGAGTTTCAGCTTCAACATCAGTCCTTCCAATGAACACCCAGGACTGATCTTCTTTAGGATGGACTGGTTGAATCTCCTTGTGGTCCAAGGGACTTTCAAGAGTCTTCTCCAACACCACAGTTCAAAAGCATCAATTCTTCGGTGCTCAGCTTTCTTTATAGTCCAACTCTCACATCCATACATGACCACTGGAAAAACCATAGCCTTGACTAGATGGACCTTTGTTGGCAAAGGTCTCTGCTTTTAATATGCTGTCTACGCTGGTCATAACTTTCCTTCCAAGGGGTAAGTGTCTTTTAATTTAATGGCTGCAATCACCATCTGCAGCAATCCTGGAGCCCAGAAAAATAAAGTCAGCCACTGTTTCCCCATCTATTTTCCATGAAGTGATGGGACCGGATGCCATGATCTTAGTTTTCCAAATGTTGAGCTTTAAGCCAACTTTTTCACTCTCCTCTTTCACTTTCATCAAGAGGCTCTTTAGTTCTTCACTTTCTGTCGTAAGGGTGGTGTCATCTGCCTATCTGAGGTTATTGATATTTCTCCCGGCAATCTTGATTCCATCTTGTGCTTCCTCCAGCCCAGCATTTCTCATGATTTAAAATGGTTTAAATGGTGAATTTTATGTTATGTGAATTTTACCCCAAATGTAGTTTGGGACCAGATCAGGTAACCACCAACTGGGTCTAATGCGTGTTCCTCACACCTATGCCACTAATCACACTTCCTACAACAGACCTCTTCAGCCCAGGGACGGGGAAGCCCGTGGCACCTCTTGGTTCAAAGGAAGCCCCACCCAGGTGGCAGGATTTCTGCTCAGGATCCTCTGCTGTGTCCTTGCCTGCATCACTTCCCCAGCCTGTTGGCCAACTACTTCCAGTTAATGCCAAATACTCTATCCATCTCGAGCCTCCAGGATGCTCTCCTGTTTCTGTTTGCACCATGAAAGAAGTTCTTTTCCTTGTGACCCCTCATCTACCTGGAAACATCCTTTAAAAACCGGGTCCTATCTTCCCCTTGCCATCCCCTCCACCCCCTCACCACAAGCTGAGCTCCCCAAGGTATAATGTGCATGCAGCCTATTAAAGCTGGTGTGGGAGCAATTGTGTTTGCCTGTGTGTCTCCCCAGAAGACTAGGGGTTGCGGGGGAAGGGCCTGGCGTGTTCGTCTCTGTGTTCCTAGTTCTGCTGCCTTGCTCTCTGAAGCTGCTCAGTGAGTGCTTGGTGAATGGGGCAGTGGCTTTGGAAAGTTCTTTCCCCTCCTAGACATTCTCCATCGGTGAGGGAGGGACAGACCGGGTGATCTCCTAGTCCATTTTCTCGGGGATTCTCTGGTTTCTAAGAGTAGCAGTGAGAGGCCAGTCCAGCAAGTGGCTGCCTGTGGTCACAGGCCAGTTTTCTCCTCCTGTGTCCCCAGCTGGTTGAAGTGGATAAGGGGAGAGAAGGAGCCTGCAGTAATCCACAGCAAGCAGCTATTTCTGCTCTTGGCTGGAAGGAAGGAGGACAGTGCCCAGAGACTGGGCTTCTCGAGTCAGCCTGAATGCACCAGCTCTTCCTTTTGGAAATCTAATTCAAACCCTCCCCTGAACAGCCTCGACAAGCAGGTTTTGGCGAGGTTGCCTGGAGTCCTTCGACGGCAGGGCCCAGAGCAGGCTCTTGCTTCATTGTCCTCTCCAGACGAGAGGTGCTACTCTTTCTGCTTTCCTGATGATGAAATTAGTCATTTTCTAGGAAGCTTATTTATAGAGTCCGCTGCACCCATGCAGGGCTGAGCTATTCTGAACACGACTTGGGGCCTGGGAGGCTTGAGGTGTGAAAGCAGCTGTGAGTCACTCGTCCTATTGCAGAGGTATCTGGATATACCTGGGTTACCTTTCTGCACTGAGCCAAGGGTCAGACCTTTGGGGCTACCTCCAGCCAGGGCTGTCTTTAACGTAAAGAAAGCAAAAGCTCTGGGTCAGGAGGTAGGCGGTAGGTGTTCTCCATCCCCATCCACTGGCTACCTCCTCGGCATATAACCTGAGGCCAGGCAGACCTCCCTTCTGTGCCTCCGTTTCCTCCTCTGCTAAATGAAAGGGCTTCCAGCTCCGTGATACTGGTCTGCTGTGGACTGCAGCAGGGGAGAAGGGTTCCAAGTGCCTTCACGAACATCTGCCTTCACAAAGGCAGCTCAGATAATGGCCATGTTTGAGGGGCCTGAGGTTTTTTCAAGAAGGTCAGGGCAACATTCACTTATTCACTGAGTGTTTATGTATTGAACACCCGCTATGAAGCAGGCACCAGGCAAGACTCTGAAGCTACAGTGACAGATGAAACCCAAATGGTGGTCCCTGCCCTCATGTCACTTATAATCCAATGTTAGTCAAACAATGGCATAAGGTAAAATGAAATTTCAAACTTTGTCAAAGGCTCTGAGTAAAAACTAATGGGAAGTAGTCCTTGGGGGCAGGAGTGTGGGGAGCTCTCCAGGCAGGGAGAAAAGCATGTGCAAAGGCACTGTGTAGAAAAAAGCCTGCCCTGATGCAGCTAGAGTGCAGAGGTTAAAAAGGAAAGGGGCATGAAATAAGGCTGGAGGGATGAATGAAGGACAGAATGTTCAAGATCTGGTAAACCACATCTAAGGATTATTGTCGTTTTGAGTGTAATAGGATGTCATTCAAGTATTTTTTTTAAAGAAGCAAGTTATATGGTAAGTGTGAAAGAGTTGATTCTAGCTCAGGCCTGCCATATCCAGTTGTGCAGGTTGTAAACTGCACAACCTACGAAGCCATATATATTAGAACCATACGGAGAATGTATTGGAGGCCAGCCTGAGTGGATGCCAGAGACCAGTTAAAAGACCGCCTCAGGAATCTAGGCAAGAGATGCTGCCCTGGACCAAGATGTAGATGGTAGAGAAGAGGGAAAAGTGGAGACTCCAGAGACATTTAAAGGGCCTTGAAGATAACACTCATCTCTCTTCAGGAGAGCCGGGCCCTGGGGTTTGGGATTCTCAGAGATTATGCCAGCTGGAGTGAGGAAAGAGTAAAACAGTTGCCAGTTGAGAGCAGATGTCAGAATCAAAAGGGGCATCCTTACCCTGACCTCTGTGCCCGTCACCATTTCAAGGTTGCAGTTTGGCCTGGAGTTGGCCTCCAGGACCAGTCCAAGAGGCAGGATTGCAGGGCTAGTGGTTGGAGAGGCAGCTGACCTCTTGAACTTCTTGGAGGTGCTAGGCTAGCAAGGGTAGATTAAAGCTTCTTCTGGCTGCCAGTTTCAGAAATCAAATCCTACCATCTTAAGCTAAAATATTGGAATTTATTGGAAGGATCAAAATCACTATAGACAGTTAACTGCAGCCATGAAATTAAAAGACGCTCCTTAGAAGAATAGCTGTGGCAAACCTGAACAGCGTATTAAAAAGCAGAGACATTACTTTGCCAACAAAGGTCTGTCTAGTCAAAGCTATGGTTTTTCCAGTAGTCATGTATGGATGTGAGAGCTGAACCATAAAGAAGGCCGAGGGCTGAACTGATGCTTTCAAATTGTGGTGCTAGAGAAGACTCTTGATAGTCCCTTGGACTGCGAGGAGATCCAACCAGTCAATCCTAAAGGAAATCAACCCTGAATGTTCATTGGAAGGACTGATGCTGAAGCTGAAGCTCCAATACTTTTGGCCACCTGATGTGAAGAGCTGACTCATTGGAAAAGACCCCGATGCTGGGAAGATAGAAGGCAGGAGGACAGGGGGCAACAGAGGATGAGTTGGTTGGATGGCATCACCAACTCAAAGGACATGAGTTTGAGCAAGCTCCGGGAGGTGGTAAAGGACCGGGAAGCCTAGCGAGCTGCAGTCCATGGGGCCGCAAAGAGTCAGACACGACTGAGTGACTGAATAACAACAGCAATTGGAAGGATCCTGGGGCATCTGATGGTCTTAACAGACATGTTGCTCAACAAAGGTTCACGATGGGCCGGAATGAAGCAGTTCCAAGGCCCTCAGCAGCAGATGTTTCTGGCCCTTCTCTCCAGGGCACTGTGGCTACCATGGTTCAGCCCCCCAGAATACATTTGAAAAGTGCAAGGGAGAGGTTCTGATTGTCCCAGGCTGGTGGGCTTGTCCAGCCATGAATCAGTCAGCTACTGCTGGGGGTCGGACACAAAGGGCAGGCAGAGCCCCTGGAGCCCACGCTGTACAGCAGGCCCTTCCCAAAGCGGGGGAAGCCCTGAGAGCAGAGCGGTCACCTCAGGATATGTCAGACGACACAAACTTCCTGAAAAATGAAAGTGAAGAGGGAAAGCTGTGTCCAGCTCTCTGCGACTCCACGAACTGTAGCCCGCCAGGTAATTCTGTCCATGGGATTCTCCAGGCAAGAATACTAGAGTGGGTCACCATTCCCTTCTCTGGGGCATCTTCCTAACCCAGAAGATACCCAGACAGTATCTTCTTTACCGTCTGAGTCACCAGGGAAGTCCACAGAAACTCCTGGGGTCTGGCTAATCTCCAGCAAACTTTTTCCAGCTTATTGGGTAAAGGAGAAACTCTAGACCCCAGCCTAGTCCTGAAAGGTACCCTGATAAAGAGGGTTTTCTGATTTCAGAAGGAAATAGATAGAACATTTAGAATATGCAAATACATTGACAGCTACTTTTTCTAGCTATTTCTAGAGAAGAGTTTTGTA
This sequence comes from Nanger dama, assembly GCA_917880005.1. Classification (NCBI taxonomy): domain Eukaryota; kingdom Metazoa; phylum Chordata; class Mammalia; order Artiodactyla; family Bovidae; genus Nanger; species Nanger dama. Next base: position 1,184,909 of record CAKJTW010000085.1, on the reverse strand, counting down.
TACCACTTTGTACTGCCTGAGCCACAGGAAATGTGCAGGACGTTGGTGGGGGGTGGTGTGCCGGACACAGACTGGACGTCATCCAGATCCCTCTTGACCATCCATGGTTCAAACCCACAGAAACTCGGAGGCAGAATGGCATAGCAGTGCAAAGGTGAGCCTGGAGTCCTAGACTGTAATTTCATACCCTGCTCTACCCGAAGGTGCTGTATGATCTGAGGCAGGTTACTTAATTTCTCTGAGCCAAGTGGAATGATCCGTAATTCATGGGGTCCTGATGAAGACTCAGTGTGATAAAGTTTGTCAAGTGCTTTGCATGAAGTAAGCCCTCCTTCTATGGTGGAGGTACGGTGCTGATGGTGGTTTTAATGCTGCTGCTGCTGGTTATTCCACATGGAAGACACCTGCAAGACTCTGCCCCTGCCTCTCCAGCTTGACCCCTCCGTAGGTTGGTCTTTTCCTCAGGTCCCCCTAATGGGACAGGGTTATTCCAAAGGACCCAGTGCAAGAAAGTAAGGCTTTTCTCTTTGCTCAGGGTTTTGCCTTGATCCCCACTCATCAACAGCCTCACCTCCCATTTTTCATCCTGCTGCAGGAGTGAGAGAGAGAGAACCACACTGCTGATGACTCCGAGGGAGGGGCCCTGGACATGTGCTGCAGCGAGAGGCTGCCCGGTGAGTCTTCCCAGCACCCAGGTGCTCCCAGAGCTCTGGATGGAGACAGAGAGCCCCCAAGGACCCTGGGGCTGGAGGAGAACCTGGGTGGCTGTGAATCAGCTCGAGAAGAGTGACTCAGCTGGTCCGTAGGTCTTTTTTCAGTGAAGATTTGTTTTGCGAATCCCTGATGTCTCTCTGATAACCGTTTGGAGCTGCTCTAGGCTCGGCTGGAGGGACGAGCAGGCAGCTGAAGGTGTGTGGGGAGAGTGGAGAGATGGGTGGAGAGCTAGGAGTCCAGACTTGACTGGCACATGACCACTGGCCAGTGGTGTACTGGGAAGACTTCGAAAGGTAAGATGAGGAAACCAGCTTCACCGTGGCATGAATCCAGGGTAGGGTGTACGATGTGGAGAAACTCCTTGAAGGGCTGGGGAGAAGCCTGGCTGTGAATGTCCAGTTATGCTGCCTGAGTCCCACTGACTTGTGCGGAGTGTGAACCATGGCCATTACTGTCACCGCAGAGACATTACCAAGGCACTCCCGCCCATGAGGTGGCAGCCCATCCCAGTTAGAGACCAGATACCCAAGTCATGCTAAACCGCCTTGGAAGGAAGGAAGGAGGGTGGGGGGGAGTATTTTGTGTGCTTTTACCTTTTATGAAAGTTTTTATTGATTTTTCTGTCCTAATAACAAATATCCATTGTAGAAATATTAGAAAATAAAGACAAGTCAAGTCAAGTTCAGTCAAACAGTCGTGTCCGACTCTTTGCAACCCCATGAATCGCAGCACGCCAGGTCTCCCTGTTCATTACCATCTCTTGGAGTTCACTCAGACTCACGTCCATCGAGTCCGTGATGCCATCCAGCCATCTCTTCCTCGGTCGTCCCCTTCTCCTCCTGCCCCCAATCCCTCCCACCATCAGAGTCTTTTCCAGTGAGTCAACTCTTCGCATGAGGTGGCCAAAGTACTGGAGTTTCAGCTTTAGCATCATTCCTTCCAAAGAAATCCCAGGGCTGATCTCCTTCAGAATGGACTGGTTGGATCTCCTTGCACTCCAAGGGACTCTCAAGAGTCTTCTCCAACACCACAGTTCAAAAGCATCAATTCTTTGGTGCTCGGCCATCTTCACAGTCCAACTCTCACATCCATACATGACCACAGGAAAAACTATAGCCTTGACTAGACGGATCTTAGTCGGCAAAGTATCCTATCTCTGCTTTTGAATATACTGTCTAGGTTGGTCATAACTTTTCTTCCAAGGAGTAAGCATCTTCTAATTTCATGGCTGCAGTCACCATCTGCAGTGATTTTGGAGCCGAAAAAAATAAAGTCTGATACTGTTTCCACTGTTTCCCCATCTATTTCCCATGAAGTGATGGGACCGGATGCCATGATCTTCGTTTTCTGAATGTTGAGCTTTAAGCCAACTTTTTCACTCTCCACTTTCACCTTCATCAAGAGTCCCTTTAGCTCCTCTTCACTTTCTGCCATAAGAGTGGTGTCATCTGCATATCTGAGGTTATTGATATTTCTTCCGGCAATCTTGATTCCAGGTTGTGTTTCTTCCAGTCCAGCGTTTCTCATGATGTACTCTGCATAGAAGTTAAATAAGCAGAGTGACAGTATACAGCCTTGACGTACTCCTTTCCCTATTTGGAACCAGTCTGTTGTTCCATGTCCAGTTCTAACTGCTGCTTCCTGACCTGCATACAGATTTCTCAAGAGGCAGGTCAGGTGGTCAGGTATTCCCATCTCTTTCAGAATTTTCCACAGTTTATTGTGATCCACACAGTCAAAGGCTTTGGCATAGTCAGTAAAGCAGAAATAGATGTTTTTCTGGAACTCTCTTGCTTTTTCCATGATCCAGCGGATGTTGGCAATTTGATCTCTGGTTCCTCTGCCTTTTCTAAAACCAGCTTGAACATCAGGAAGTTCACAGTTCACATATTGCTGAAGCCTGGCTTGGAGAATTTTGAGCATTACTTGCATGTGAGATGAGTGCAATTGTGCAGTAGTTTGAGCATTCTTTGGCATTGCCTTTCTTTGGGATTGGAATGAACACTGACCTTTTCCAGCCCTGTGGCCACTGCTGAGTTTTCCAAATTTGCTGGCATCTTGAGTGCAGCACTTTCACAGCATCATCTTCCAGGATTTGAAACAGCTCCACTGGCATTCCATCACCTCCACTAGCTTTGTTCGTAGTGATGCTTTCTAAGGCCCACTTGACTTCACATTCCAAGATGTCTGGTTCTAGATTAGTGATCACATCATCATGATGATTATCTGGGTCTTGAAGATCTTTTTTGTACAGTTCTTCTGTGTATTCTTGCCACCTCCTCTTAATATCTTCTGCTTCTGTTAGGTCCAGACCATTTCTGTCCTTTATTGAGCCCATCTTTGCATGAAATGTTCCCTTGATATCTCTAATTTTCTTGAAGAGATCTCTAGTCTTTCCCATTCTGTTCTTTTCCTCTATTTATTTGCATTGATTGCTGAAGAAGGCTTTCTTATCTCTTCTTGGCTATTCTTTGGAACTCTGCATTCAGATGCTTATATCTTTCCTTTTCTCCTTTGTTTTTCACCTCTCTTCTTTTCACAGCTATTTGTAAGGCCTCCCCAGACAGCCATTTTGCTTCTTTGCATTTCTTTTCCATGAGGATGGTCCTGATCCCTGTCTCCCATACAGTGTCACGAACCTCATTCCATAGTTCATCAGGCACTCTAACTATCAGATCTAGGCCTTTAAATCTATTTCTCACTTCCACTGTATAATCATAAGGGATTTGATTTAGGTCATACCTGAATGGTCTAGCGGTTTTCCCTACTTTCTTCAGTTTCAGTCTGAATTTGGTAATAAGGAGTTCATGATCTGAGCCAGTCAGCTCCTGGTCTTGTTTTTGTTGATTGTATAGAGCTTCTCCATCTTTGGCTGCAAAGAATATAATCAATCTGATTTCGGTGTTGACCATCTGGTGATGTCCATGTGTAGAGTCATCTCTTGTGTTGTTGGAAGAGAGTATTTGCTGTGACCAGTGCATTTTCTTCATAAAACTCTATTAGTCTTTGCCCTGCTTCATTCCACGTTCCAAGGACAAATTTGCCAGTTACTCCAGGTGTTTCTTGACTTCCTACTTTAGCATTCCAGTCCCCTATAATGAAAAGGACACCTTTTTGGGGTGTTAGTTCTAAAAGGCCTTGTAGGTCTTCATAAAACCGTTCAACTTCGGCTTCTTCAGTGTTACTGGTTGGGGCATAGACTTTGATAACTGTGATACTGAATGGGTTACCTTGGAAACGAACAGAGATCATTCTGTCGTTTTTGAGATTGTATCCAAGTACTGCATTTTGGACTCTTTTGTTGACCATGATGGCTACTCCATTTCTTCTGAGGGATTCCTGCCCGCAGTAGCAGATATAATGGTCATCTGAGTTAAATTCACCCATTCCAGTCCATTTTAGTTCGCTGATTCCTAGAATGTCGATGTTCACCCTTGCCATCTCTTGTTTGACCACTTCCAATTTGCCTTGATTCATGGACCTAACATTCCAGGTTCCTATGAAATATTGCTCTTTACAGCATTGGATCTTGCTTCTATCACCAGTCACATGCACAACTGGGTATTATTTTTGCTTTTGTTCCGTCCCTTCATTCTTTCTGGAGTTATTTCTCCACTGATCTCCAGTAGCATATTGGGCACCTACTGACCTGGGGAGTTCCTCTTTCAGTATCCTATCATTTTGCTTTTCATACTGTTCATGGGGTTCTCAAGGCAAGAATACTGAAGTGGCTTGCCATTCCCTTCTCCAGTGGACCACGTTCTGTCAGACCTCTCCACCATGACCTGCCTGTCTTGGGTTGCCCCGGAGGCATGGCTTGGTTTCCGGCTGTGGTCCTATTGTGATTAGATTGACTAGTTTTCTGTGAGTATGGTTTCAGTGTGTCTGCCCTTTGATGCCCTCTTGCAACACCTACCATCTTACTTGGGTTTCTTGTATCTTGAGCGTGGGCTATCTTTTCACGGCTGCTCCAGCAAAGCACAGCTGCTGTTTCTTACCTTGAACGAGGGGTATCTCCTTACCGCCGTGTTCTGACCTCAATGTGGGATAGCTCCTCTAGGCCCTCTTGCTCCTGCGCAGCCACTCCTCAGGTTGGTCCTCTCTGCCGCGAGCCCTGGCCTCGGCCGTGAGTGGCTCCCTTTCAGCTGCCGGCCCTGGCCTCAGGCTCGAGCTTGGGGTGGCTCCTCAGGGTTACCGCCCCTGGCCTCGTGCCCGAGGTTGCTCCTCCCAGCTGCCGCCCCTGGCCTCGGGCTCGCGGTATCTCCTCAGCATCTCCACCCCTGGCCTCGAGCGCGAGGTGGCTTCTTCCGGCCGCCCCTGACCTCGGACATGGCTACTACAGCCGGCTGGCGCACTAAGCGCGGACGGCTGCAAGAGCTGGGCCGGCGCACTAAGCGCAGCCGAGAGGAACTACCGCACTTCCGAGATCAGGGGCAGCAGCCTGGAGTACCAGGCTGCAACGGCGCAGGAACGGCCGAGAGGAGCTACCCGCGTCTGAGGTCAGTGGCACCCAAGAGGAGGCACCCTACGTCCGAGGTCAGGGGCGGCAGCCGGGAGGAGACACCCCCGTCCGAGGTCAGTGGCAGCCAGGAGGAGACCCCACGTCCAAGACCAGCGGCGGCAGGGAGGAGACATCCCATGTTAGGTCAGGGGCGGCCAGGAGGAGACACCCCGCATCCGTGTCCGAGGTCAGGGGCGGCCAGGGAGACACCCTGCGTCTGAGGTCAGGGGCGGCTGGAAGAAAATAAAGACAAGTTTAAAAAAAAAAAAAAAGGAAAAGAAAAATCACCATAATCCTATCACACTGCATACATTTTCATAGCTCCTTTTCCAAAAGTGTTAGTGTTAATTAGTCATGTCCGACTCTTTGCAACCCCATGGACTAGCCCACCAGGCTCCTCTGCCCATGTGATTTTTCCAGGCAAGAGTACTGGAGTGGATTGCCATTTCCTCCTTCAGCAGACCTTCCTGACCACAGATCAAACCCAGGTTTCCTGCATTGCTGGTGAATTATTTACCACCTGAGCAACCAGGGAAGCCCCTCCCTTGCCAGACCTCTTTGTTAAGGAAAAATTAACAGCTTTTGAATTCTAATTTGAAGTCTCAGACCTGTTCAGTTCAGCTCAGTCATGTCCAACTCTTTGACCCTATGGACTGCAGCACACCAGGCCTCCCTGTCCATCACCAACTCAAACTCATGTCCATCAAGTCATCCAACCATCTCATCCCCTGTCATCCACTTCTCCTCTCGCCTTCAATCTTTCCCAGCTTCAGGGTCTTTTCCAGTGAGTCGGTTCTTTGTATCAGGTGGCCAAAGTAGTGGAGTTTCAGCTTCAGCATCAGTCCTCCAATGAATACCCAGGACTGATCTCCTTTAGGATGGACTGGTTGGATCTCCTTGCAGTCCAAGGGACTCTCAAGAGGCTTCTCCAACACCACAGTTCAGAAGCATCAGTTCTTCAGCACACAGCTCAGACCTGTAGCTTGTCAGAAACCTAGAAACCTCATGATTGGCAAGGGAACTTAGAGTACTGAGTCTTCAGCGATCCTCTTTAAGACAGACACAGAAAATAACTGGGTGTGACTCTAAAGCGATGACTGGTTGTTTGTTTGTTTGTTTTAATTTTAGTTGGAGGCTAATTACTTTACAATATTGTAGTGGTTTTTGCCATACATTGATACGAATCAGCCATGGGTTTACATGTGTTCCCCATCCTGAACCCCACTCCCACCTCCCTCCCATCCCATCCCTCTGGGTCATCCCAGTGCACCAGAGCTGGGCACCCTGTCTCAGGCATCAAACCTGGACTTGCGATTTGTTTCATATATGATAATATACATGTTTCAATGCTGAGAGAATAGCGATGACTGTTTAAGCAGTTGTTTTATTCACACCAGGAGCCGGGGCCCCAGCAACTGATGAAGTTCCTCCAGGCTCCTAATGAGCATTTGGCCCTTTGACGTAATTCATACCGTGTCCAGTAGGGGGTGCCATTGCTCAAAACACTTTTGATGGCCTGTTAAGATAGGCTAGGACGGATGCCATCGCACCAGTCCTTGTGGGAACCCAAAACAGCTCTCTTGAGGGGAAGAATTCTCCAAAGGGCTATGAGAGCTGTCTACAAACATCTGAAAGGCTGTCTTGTGAAGGGGATAGCATATCCATTCTGTATGTCTCAGAAAGAGGACGTAAATCCAATACATAGAAATTTTAAAAAGAAAAAAAAAGAAATGTTAAAAAGAGACCTTGTTGGCCCACGGGATACAGAACTTTCTTTTTGACTCTAAAAGAAATCTGGTCCCGGAACTTGATAATTCAAGACAAAATGAGTGTTCTGTCACTCGAGGCATTCAAGTATTGTCTGGATAGACATTGGAAATTTCCGCAAAGGGTGGGAGGTCGAGATGACATCACAGTCCTTTCAACTATTAAACAGTTCTGTGATTCAGATATGAGTCATAGAATTCAGAGATGATTCTACAAACAGGGAAGGCCCCACTGGCGAGAAAAAAATCTACAGAAAATAGGACATAGTGTATAGGAATCCAGAGTAGCATAGTGTGGAGGAAAGAACACTGGGTCTGGCCTTAGAATCCAGCTGTTGTGTATACAAGCTGCGTGTTTATGGACAAGTCACTTAACCTTGCTGGTCCCCTAGTCCTTTGTTTGTGAATGGAGACAACAATATGTACATTAATCCTCACCAGGATGAAATAAATGTAATCACATGAGCAGTCATTCCACAAATACTTGTTGAGCACCTACTGTGTGTCGGATGGTATGCTAGGAATATAGTGGACTGTGGTAGGAATAACAAACATAGTCCGTGCCCTGCTTTGAGCTGCTTCTGGAAAATAGCTGAAGCCACTGCAGAGAAGCTGCAGTAATAAGTGTGATGTGTTCCAACCCTCTTTCCCATTCCTCCCCAAAAGCCAACAACCAGCAGAGAATGGAAGGGGAGTAGTGATCACCTCCACAGGGCCAGCACATTGCCCTCCTGGTGCCAGGCACTGTGCTAAATGCTTTTACATGTATGCCAAGGGGCAGGGACACCAGCAGGGAATGTGAGGAGTCAGCTCATTCCTAACACTGTCTACTGGGAGAGAGCCTCAGATTCCACAGGTAAAGGGCTCGAACACACGAGTCCACCCTCCACTTCAGACGCCAGTCACAAGCCCAGGTTGTTACCTATGCTTTTGGTGACCCGCTACCAATTGGAGGTTCCAACAACCCCCTCCAACTCAGGATGCCAGTCGAAAGTCCTGAAGGTCACCTGTACTTCTGACCTATGATTGGCTATATATCAGAGGTGCCCTCAGGTTTGCTAGAATGGCTCTCAGAACTCAGAGAAATAGAAAACATTTCTAGATCCCCAGTTTATTATAAGAGGATATTAAAGGATGCAGAAGATGACCATCTAGACCGAAGACAATGCGTTGGGAAGGGTGTCAGTTTCCCTGCTCAGAGGCCCCATCCTCTCCCAGCACCACTCTCCCCACATCCATGTAGTCACTGGCCCGGAAGCTCTCTAGGTCCTGTCCTTTTGGATGTTTCCCGAAGCTGTATTACATAAACACGATTGATTAAATCATTGGCCATTGGTGACTGATTCCATCCCCAGGCTTGCTCTCGAGGTCAGGCCTGGGACTGGAAAGTTCCAGTGCTCTAATCACATGGTTCTCCTGGCTACCAGCCCCCACCCTTGGGTGGGATCCAAAAGGCACCTTCCCTGAAGCATTTTCAGGAACTAGAGATGTGACCAAATATTATCCCATTGCTCTTCCAGCTCAAGAAATCCCAAAGGTTTTAGAAGATATGAGTTAGGAACGGTGAATAAAGACCAAGTATATATGAGAAATATATATCTTGTTCATCTGAATGACCAATTATAAATTTCTTATGAATCATAATATCGTAACATATCTCATTCAGTCCTCTCTGCTGCCCTAGGAAGTTCAGTTCAGTTCACTGGCTTAGTCATGTTCGACTCTCTGTGACCCCATGGACTGCAGCACACCAGGCCTCCCTGTCCATCACCAACTCCTGAAGCTTGCTCAAACTCATGTCCATCAAGTCAATGATGCCATCCAGCCATCTCATCCTCTGTCATCCCCTTCTCCTCCTGCCTTCAGTCTTTCCCAGCATCAGGGTCTTTTCAAATGAGTCAGCTCTTCACATCAGGTGGCCAAACTATTGGAGCTTCAGCATCAGTCCTTCCAATGACTGATTTCCTTGAGGATTGACTGGTTTGGTCTCCTTGCAGTCCAAGGGACTCTCAAGAGTCCTCTACAGCACCACAGTTCAAAAGCATCAGTTCTTCGGCACTCAGCTTTCTTTATAGTCCAACTCTCATATCCATACATGACTACTGGAAAAACCATAGCTTTGACTAGACAGACCTTTGTAGGCAAAATAATGTCTCTGCTTTTTAATATGCTTTCTAGGTTGGTCATAGCCTTTCTTCCAAAGAGCAAGCGTCTTTTAATTTCATGGCTGCAGTCACCATATGCAGTGATTTTGGAGCCCAAGAAAATAAAGGCTGTCACTGTTTCTACTGTTTCCCTAGGAAACAATGATTGCCCTGGGAAATTAGGTATTATTTCCCTAGGAAATACAATAATTGCCCTAAGAAGTCAGATATTATTTGCTATCCCCCATCTCGTAGAAGAAAGAGACTTTCCTGGTGGCTAAGATGATAAAGAATCCACCTGCAATGCAGGATACCAGGGTTCATTCCCTGGGGTCCGAAAGATCCCCTGGAGAAGGGAATGGCTACCCACTCCATTATCCTTGCCTGGACAATTTCATGGACAGAGAAGCTTGGTGGGCTACAGTCCATGGGGTCGCAAAGAGTCAGACACAGCTGAGCTACTAATGCTTTCAGTTTTCTCACAGAAAGGACGAGGGTCCAGAGAAGTTGGAGAGTCTGTCCAGGTTTGAATAGCTCATGTGTGATAGAGAGAGGCTTCATTCCAGGCAGTTTCTTCCCAGAGCCCAGGAGCCACTGCCCCATCATCTCTCCTGGCACCTTGTGGATGGAGGCAGAAATAACTAAGGTGCCTGTGTCTCCAGTGAGGCATTAGGAGGAGTTGGGTGACGTCACTATGCCTGTCTCCATCTGTGCTCTTCCTCTGGGAAGCCTGCCTGCCAGGGCCCAAGCAAGTTATGTGCCCCTCTAGACATCTTGATTGATACTGAAATAACTTTTTGTCTGTTTCCCCCATGGGGCCATGAGCTCTTTGAAGGCAACTGCCTCTCTCTTCCATCCTCCGTGGCAGCATTTATTCACTCATCTCTTCATCTGTTTACTCATCATTCACTGACCACCTCCATGTGCCAGGCACTTTGTAAGTCCTAGAGATTCAACAGTGAGCTGACCTGAGAAAATTCCCCCCTCACAGGACAGGATCGTGAACTAGCTAAGAGCAGGCATTCTGAATCCAAACGTGGCTCCACCACTGGGGTGATTGTGGGCAGGCTCCTTAGCCTCTTAGTACCTTCCCTTTAGAAAAACGGCAAGAATAACATTCACTCCCACGTGGAACTGTTGGAGGATGAAATGAATGAATGGAGCTCGAAACAGTGCCTGGAATGTAGCGAGTATTGCATAAACATTGGTGGGACTTCCCTGGTGATCCAGCAGCTAAGAGTCCAGGCTCTCAATGCAGAGGTCCAGGTTTGATCCCTGGTCAGGGAACTATGTCCCACATGCCGAAACTAAAAAGATTACACGTGCTGCAGTAAGAATTGAAGATCCTTTGTGCTGCAGCTAAGACCTGGCACAACCAAATAAATGTTGAAAAAAAAAAAAACATAGGCATTGCTATTAAGGAAAAGATAGACAATAAATAAGGAGAATATATAGTAGGGCAGATGGTGATAGTGCAATGGAGAAATTAAAGCCAAGAAAAGAGGGGTTGGAAAGGACTGGGACTTGGGGGTGGGGTGGGATGGGGCTTGGCATTATGAATAGGGGTAGCCCTGAAACCTGATAAGGAGTAGACTTCCATAGTTTTCATCAGCCAGAACCACTGACCTAAGCCTCCACTTGGACCTAAAAGGAGATGGAGATATACAGGCCCAGAGACTTGGGACGTTGGGCCTTTAGAATGAGCCCACGGGCATGGCAAGTGGTTGCATAACGATAGTGTAAAATACAGCCCTTGAGTAATCTCTTCCCCTCCCAGCTGTCTTCCCCACTGGGCAAGACTAAGAGGCAAGGCAGAGTGAGGACCAGCCATGCCTGGGTGACTCACTCATTCCTACAGGCGCTGCCAGGCGGGGGCAACACGGCCAACATTCCTGGGGCCGCGGTCATCCAGACCTGAGCTGGCGCCAAGCAGGTCATCCAATCCTCCCAGACTGAGATTTCTGGGTGAAAACATCATCAGGCATCGCCAACACCTACAGGCAGCCCACAGCTGCCCCCTGAACAGGCACGCTCACTCGCATGCCCGGAGGCGTTCCACGCAGGTGCACATGTGCTCATGTTTGCTCACTTGTCATAGCCTCATGCTCATGTAGTCACATGCACGTCATACCCACACTCAGTCCCCTGGGCACACGCAGCTCCCACACCTGCAAGTCTTCTTTCTCTTGCACACCCAAAACCTCTCAGCTCCACTGCCCTGTCATCCAGCCCTTTCCACTAGAGATGAGCTTAGAGGCGGACACACTTGCTTTTCACTGTTTCCTCTTTAGGGCTCTTTCTTTCCTGAAGCCATGCCCCCTTCTCCTGCACGTGCAGATAAGCAGGCTTGTTCCTTCCTCTGCTTCTCCACCCTGTCCCCAGCTCTCACTGCATGCAGTTCCTAGGTGCTGTGGTGGACAAGGATAGGTTTTTTCCAGCGTGCACACACTGTTTTCCACATGCTCACCCTACTCTTGTACTTCCCCCTGGCCTGCTCATTTCCTTGCTCACAGTCACCCAAACACATTTATACATGCAAACTCACACTTCCCAACCCCCTTCTGTGTGTAGGTGTTCACATTTGTGAGAAACGAGGCAAGCCTGCTGATGCTGGGGCCTTGGCTCCTGCCAAACAGCACCAGTGCAGGCCTGGCCTGGGACCAGCAGCTTCCTCGGGTGTGGGGCAGAGGAAGGAGGTGAATAAGACAACATAGGGGCTTCCTCGGCTTCCCTGGTGGCTCAGTGGTAAAGGATCCGCCTGCCGATGCAGGAGACACAGGTTCGATCCCTGATCCCTGATCCCAGAGGAGCCCTCATGCTGCAGAGCAGCTAAGCCCATACTCCACAACCATTAAGCCTGCGCTCTAGACCTGGGGAGCTACAGCTACTGAGTCCAAGCACCCTGGGGCCCGTGCTCCACAACAAGAGAAGCCACTGCGGTAAGAAGCCCAGACACCGCCACTGGAGGGTAGTCCCTTCTTCACACAGCCAGAGAAAAGCCCACGCAGCAACAGAAACCCAGCACAGCGAAAAACAAGCAAAGATACAAATTATTTTTTAAGAAAGACAACGGTAGGTGCTGATGCTGGCATGATGTCACCGTGTGTTGTTCACAGCACCTCCAGCAGGCAGCTGCATGGGCAGGCCTGTTCCTGACGTTGGCAGTGGCCAAGGTCAGACCACAGGTGGGGCACCACCCCCTACCCAGTCCTGCATGGTGAGGGCTCTTGTGTGCATGCGTAGGGCGTGTCCATCTGTGTGTGCAAGCATGGGCCACACTCTACCCTGCTAGCTGAGCCTCGGTCACCCCTCAGACCTAAAGATACCCTTGTGGAAGGCCGTGTCTCCCCTCAGAAGGGTGTTCCCGCCTTCCTGAAGGCTTCAGGCCATTTGGACAGAGGGTCCTGGAGTCCTCACCGCCAGAGCATGGCCTGAAAAGAGGGGGCATGTGCACGTATGCTGGGCCCAGTGGCCCTCTTGTCTCCTGGGGAGTGGTATGGCCAGAAGGGAGGGGAGTACAGGGCCCTGCTTAGTCTGGCCGTCTGGCACTGGCCCAACCCCAGGGATTTCTTTTTAGCTGAGCTGGGTCTTCTCTGCTGTGTGGTCTTCTCTCTAGTCGCAGCAAGTGGCGGCTACTCTCTGGTTGTGGCTCCGCTGCAGTGGCTTCTCTTGTGGCACAGAGGCCCTCGGCCTCGGCCTCAGCAGCTGTGGCACGTGGGCTCAGCAGCTGCAGCTCCTGGGCTCTGGAGCGCAGGCTCAGTAGCTGCGGTGCACAGGCTTAGTTGCTCCTCAGCACGGGGGATCTTTCTGAACCAGGGATCAAACCCATGCCTCCTGCATTGGCAGGCAGATTCCTCACCACTGGACCACCAGGGAAGCCCCAGCCCCAAAGCTCTTAACAGGAGTTGGTTAATCCTGCAGGGGCATCTATGGAGACAGTCACCAAGGCATGGAATCTCCCTCCAGAAAGCCAATGAAATTACTTACAGCATGCTGGTGAACCAGTTTAGACAGAGAGAAACTCGGGGGTCCTTGGCAGTCAGCTCTGTTTCACTAAGTCTACGCATCGTGGCGGAGTCCTCTCTCTCTAGCTCTCCCAGGCCCAGGACGCGGCCCGCTTGAAGCATCCTCTGCTTTTGTTCATTCTTTCCACACTGGCTCTTGGCCCCACTTCCAGCTCAGCTGGTTTTGTCTAGACCTGGGAGAGGAAAGGGTAATGGTGGTTGGTAGCTTTAGGTACTGTCAGACACACTCCCCTGTGTGCGGCCTGGTTATCTTCAGAGGTCCTCACAAGGCCTCTGGTTTCATGCATGTGTTTTTCTCTTTTGTCTCCCACTGCCCTGTCCCTTCTCATAGTTAATGTGCTCTAACGTGTCATGTGTATTTTGTTCGTTTGTTTCTGTGTGCTCTTGTAGAACAGGGGGCAATATTTTGTGCATGTGTGTCTATTTTAAGTTTGTGTCTGCTGCATTCAATCTCATTCTTCTCGTCAGCAGCCCCATTTCTGAGATTCTTCCACAGTGCCATCTGTCCTCTGACCCTTTGCTCCCGAGGCTTGCAGTGTATTCCCCCGTGTGTCTCTGGATCTGCACATGGCCTACCAGCTGCCCCAAGTGATGGGCATGCAGATGCCCCCCTCCTCCCACCCCACCACAGGGAGCACAGGAGGGACCTTCGGCTCCTGTGTTTCCTGGGACTGTGTAAGGATTTTTTTTTTTTTTTTTTTGAGCGGAAGCACTCACTTCCAGAGTTTTCTACTTCCCAGATTGGTTCCAGCAGAGAATCGGAAAGAAACTGTAACACAGAAAACCAGGAGGAAGTGGTGTGGGTGGAGATGGGGAGACACACAGGAGCATGCTGGGCCATTACTGATGGCCATGGCGGGGATCTGGGTCCTTATCCCAAGAACAAGGGGAAGCCATTGAACAAACCTACAGCAAGGGCTCAGATTTGTTTGCCTTTTTTTTTTTTTTAAGGAAACAGTGGATCTTTAGTGCTAGAAGGACCCTTAGAGACCTCTAGGCACACTCTGAATTTATAGTAGGCCTCTGAGGGCCACAGAGGCCATGAGATGCCCAGGGGCACAGAGCCCACTGTGACTAGTTAACAGAGCCAGAACTGCTACCCAGGCGCCCCCTCCACTTGGCCAGTGTTGTGAGCCTCCCTGGTTGCCGAGGGCTATCTGAAGGCAGCAGCCTCTGCTGGGCTGGGGTTTGTCAGCTTATCTGTCCCTGGACGGGGGAGGCAGGATCTTGGGTCGACCTTGCTCACCCCCTGTCCCCTGGACTTTCTAAGACCTCTGAGGGCACTTACCAGGACCCACCCTCCTGCTTCCAGGGAGGGAGGCCCCAGACTATCAGACACCCACAGACGGCCCTGTGAAACATGCCTTGCTGGCTCAATGAGTGAGAACCAAAACAGAGGGTTAAAGACATGCACGCCAATCCTGGTTCTGCCTTTTACTCTCTAGACCTCAGTTTCTTTATCTGTGAAGTGGGAACGTGGAGCAAGAGGCTCTCCCAAGTCTGTCCCTGCCTTACTGCATGTTGGTGCTTTAGTCTCAGGCACTCGGAACCTCTGGTCCCACCTCCCAGGGCCTCTCCATCTGTTCTTTTACTTCTCACCATGGGCTCGACAGAGGAAGGCACTGCACCCTCAGAGTTTCATTGACCCTTTTCACCCTTGTACTTCTGGGCCTCCGCTCTGGAGAGGCACAAAGAACCGAGCCTTTGTTTGCAGCAACAAAGCTGTTTGCAGTTTCAGATAGAACCATTTTATTATATGCCATCCAAAGAGTACTTGAGTTGGCTTTTGTTTTGGAAGCTTGTTAGCATTTCAGATTTAATTAACTGACAGAGACAAAGCTTCCCCACTTCCGCAACCCCCAGCCTGTGTCCACTCTATCCACCAACCCCAGGTGCCTGCCAGCAGCCTCAAAACCCCTGCCACATAGGGTGTGGGGTCCCCACTGTCCTCGTGAGGGGCTCCCTGGCAGATGAAAGTCCTGCTGCCTGCCCCTCGTGCTTCCCTCCCGTCTTCCCCTTCCTCTCTAAATTCCGCTGCTGTTTACTGAGTGTTCACCATGTGCCAGGGACCAGGCGAAGCAGTAGGCATTTGTTTTTTACCTGATGGCATCCTCAGACCCCAGCTAGCAAGACTTAGTAGATCTGTTGTCCAGAGGAGAGACTGAGTTGCTTCCCCAGGGCCACACAAGTCGTCAGCGGCACTGTCTGGCTTCAAACCTAAGTTTGGGTGATTCCAGAGCTCTTGCTGGAAGTCCCCACCCAACGAGCTTCCTGTCCAGAAACAAGCCTCCTGTAGAGACTGCAGGGGCTGGGGTCCTGACTGGGTGAGGCCAGGTCCGAGAGCTGGTTCTTGTTACAGGCGTACTGCCCTTTACTGCACTTCGCTTTACCCAGCTTCACAGGCGCTGCATTTTTCACAAATTGAAGTTTCGTGGCAACCCTGCGTTAAGCAACTCTGTCAGTGCCATTTTTATGGCAGCATTTTTTTAAGTTGTACATTGTTTTTTTTTTTAGACATAATGCTACTGCTCACTTAATAGACTTTAGCAGAGTATAAACGTGACTGTGTATGCATTGGGAAACCAAATAATTAGCATGACTTGCTTTATTGCGCTGTTTGCTTTATTGCAGTGGCCTGGAACTGAACCCACAGTGTCTCTGAGATACTTGGAAATCTACTTCCCAAGAGCAGCCACACGTCGGTCCTATTCTCATCTCTTGACAGGCCCCCTTCCCCTAGCACAGCCTCCTCGGGGGTCTGAAAACAGCACTCAGCCTCCTGCCCCTCTAGCCTCTACTCCCTTCCTCCCCACAGTGAGGTAGGAGCAGCAATCCTATAAACAAGTGTCCATGTCTGAGGGTGGGGTTTCAGACACAGTGATGGGCTGTGGCCCCAAGCACCATTCCCCACAGGGATGAGGCCATACTTGTGAACGCATGGCGTGGTCAGGCATGCGTTCTTAAGAATGCCCAGGTAAGGAGAGCAGATCACCAGAGCTAGTCTCATCTGGTGGGTTGGTTGGTGGTATGGGCTCTGGCTGCAGGCTGCCTGGTTTCTGGTCGTAGCTTCTGCCCATTATTAGCTGACCTCGGCCAAGTGACTTAGTGCCCATGTGCCTAGTTTCCTCATCTGTAAAATGGGAGTGAGAGCAGTACCTCCTAGGACTGTTGAAGATTAAATAAGTTAATATATATAAAGCACTTAGAGCAGCGCCCACATGTGGTGAGCACTCGGTAGGCATTTCCCGGCTCTGCCTGCGGCTGGCTGCTGACCTACAGCAAGCCACTTTCCCCCTTGGCCTCAGTTTCCCCATTTGAGAAAGCAGCGGACTAGACCATATGCCCCTCAGGGCCAGTCAGACTCTGCCCATCAGTGGTTCTAGAAGCCCTGGTAGGGCTAAGCATGGTATTCTGCTGGTCAGCAGCCCTGTGACTCTGTCGGCATGGTGGGGAGGCCCCTCCTGACCACATTTGGGAAGGGAAGAAAAGCTGAATGGGCCAGGAGCTCCCTCCTCATGTCAACAGGAACAGGCTGAGCCAGCCTCCAGCTCCAGTCCTGGTGGATGGCAGCTGGCAGCTCCAAGGATGAGTCACCAGCAGGAGCAGCTGTGGGTTCTTGGGCTCGGGTGTTGCCAGCCCCAGGGCACACCCTGGGTGCAGAGTTTGGTGGTGGGATCTGGGTGACAGGAGACAGGAGACAGGAGAGGGGGTCGCGGTGTTTCTACTTGCCAACTAAACTCTCAAGGCCCTTTGCCTGCGTGCTCTACCCAGAGCTCCTAGAGCTTTGGCCCAGGGTACAGAGCCCCTGCCTTCCTGTGCACCTCCCTTTCATATGATGCAGGCTTTGAGGAGCCATCAGCCAGGATCAGGCACAAAAGCCGCACCACCACCCCCATACTGCTGGTTAGGGTTCAAGGATCCCCCAGACACAGGGACTCCTTC
The DNA here is from genome assembly GCA_917880005.1 of Nanger dama. Classification (NCBI taxonomy): domain Eukaryota; kingdom Metazoa; phylum Chordata; class Mammalia; order Artiodactyla; family Bovidae; genus Nanger; species Nanger dama. The sequence goes on along the minus strand of CAKJTW010000085.1, from coordinate 1,167,817 downwards.
CTTGCCTCCCGGGTTCTCACCGTCTCCCTGCCTTTGCCGTAGTGGCCCTTTCCTGAGAAGCAGTTTGGGAAAGCAGAAAGATTACTGGGTATCAGGAAGGCCAGGGTTTGCCTCTTGGGTCTGCCTGTACTTGGGCAAGCCACTTCAGCTCGCTTAGCCCGATTTCCATGCCTGAAAAATCCCCTTCACCCCGTGCAGGAGGCAAGCCGGTGAGGAGCCGGGTGTTCTGTCGCTGTCAGCAAGCTGCCTCTGAGTCAGGGCTCCGTGCGTGACAGAGGAGCTACCTCGCTGTGAACTACTGAAAAGCCAGTCCTTGACACAAGCACCCGCCTCTCACCGGCAGAACGGGGTTGATGATGCTAATGCCTACCCACCCCCCACCCCCGGGGTAGGGGCGGCTGCCGAGAGAAGCAAAAGGAGCTGCGTGCACACAGGCGCTCCAGAAGCTGCCTGGGGCCTGCCCAGAGAGCTGGCACTCACTGCAGAGCAGGACAGTGAGTGAAGGATGGACAGAGTGAGAAGGGCCCATGTGATCTCTAGGAGCAGAACCCAAAGAACACAGTGGCCCAAGACCTCAGTGGTTCATGTGGGCAGGCCCTGTGTTGCTCACTGCTGTATGTGGTGTGCTGAGTCGCTCAGTCGTGTCCGACTCTTTGCAGCCCCATGGACTGTACCCCCGCCAGGCACCTCTGTCCATGGGGATTCTCCAGGCAAGAATACTGGGGTGGGTGGCCAAGCCCCTCCTCCAGGGGATCTTCGCAACACAGGGATCAAACCCAGGTCTCGCACATTGCAGGCAGATTCTTGACCATCTGAGCCACCAGGGAATCCCGTTCACTGCTCTGTATGTATCCACAAAACCTAGTCCGATGCTTGGCACAGCATATAATTGGTGCTCAACATGAGTGAGCAGAGACTAAAATCAGCCCAGTTCTCTGTCTCCCAACTTCTGCCACCTGATCACAGACCTTCGCTCCCCATCCCCGAGATCTGAGGTTCTTAACCTGAGATCCATGGATCCCCTCCAGAACTATATACAGAACTGAGGGTGTGTGTGTCTGTGTGTGCATGCAGGCATCTTCCTGAGTGAAAACATGTTAGATTTCTGTCCAGGAAAAATTTTAAATAAACCCGGCCCTGAAAGGTACATCGCTCAGTTGGATTTACCTGGACTCTAGGACTGCCAGGTACTCTGTGAGTTAAAAAAAAAAAAAAAAAAGACCAGCCTCCACCCTTGTCTCTGAAAGGTACATGCAGGACCCTTCAAACCTACAGTTTTTCTTCCACCCCCATAAGGTGCCAGGCAGTTAACCTGCCATCTTTCATATGCAGAAGTGATGATGGAGCATCGTCAGGGGACCAGTGTTCTGAGTAGCTGCGCTCCTGTTGGGTGGGTCTCACAGAGCCTTGCACTCTCTCTCCATCTCTCCAGTCCCCCCACTTGCATTTAGATGTGACAGGTGAGCGTCAGGGCCCTGGACCCAGGAATACTAACCAGGCCTTGTAATATCGGAACTCAGAATGGTACCCTCCTTTTAAAAATATTTTTCCTCATTACAAATATTAATAAATGTATATATTTATATGTATGTACCTATTTACTTATTATAGGAAATTTAGAGTAAATGACAATGAAAAATATCACTTTATTCTCACCATCCTCCATAAACTGTTGTTACTGCCCTACTTCTGTTCTTCCCATGTACCGTGTATGACGTTCACTGAGCACTTACTATGTGCCCAGTGTCCACTGTGCTTCATGCTCTCTGAGCACCACTTGAGTTAGTCCGTCATCTTTTTGTTGTTGTTGTTTAATTTTACCTGCAATGGGTCTTCATTGCGTGAACTTCTCTAGTTGTGACACACGGGCTTAGTTTCCCCAAAGCATATGAGACCTTAGTTCCCCAACCAGAGATCGAAGCCTCGTCCCCTGCATTGGAAGGCAGATTCTCAACCACTGAACCACCAGGGACGTCCCCAACCTCTCTTCATTCATCGGGGATTCTCCACCTTTTTATATGAATGTTTATACTTTCTTAGTTTTTGAGGCCAAGCAGAGAAGGCTGTTTTGTAACTTTGCCTTTCTTACTCCACACCATCGAAATTTCTTCCCCTGTTATTAAATATTCATCTACGGAGTCATTTTTAACGGCAGCATGATGATGATGTGTTATTGCAGGCAGGTTCCAGGCTTCTCAGACTGGGGTGCATGTACCCCTGAGGGCAAAGCCACAGGATAAATGTAGAACATTTTCCTGAAGCATAAATTTGATTCCAAGCTTTGGGAGGGGAAAAATTAAGATCAAAACAAGCACAGAGATGCCACAGAATAGAATAAAGAATGCCCGTGAATTTTAAAACAAAGCAGCAAAGTCCAGGTCGTGTGACTTGCAGTTTTCCCCCAAAGACCCATGTCCCCTCCGCTCTGAAGATGGCAGAAACATCTGAGAAGCTCTGAGCTCTCCGTCTTCTTACAATTAAGGGAACTGAGACACAGGAAGGAGAACGGATTGCCCAGGATCCAGTGTGTCACAAGTCAAGCCCGGTAGCCTCTGAGCTCTACCTGTCCCACCCATCTGTATTTGCAGTCACATATTGACCAGTGTTCCTGAGGATGTGGTGGAAAGCTTGTGGCTTGAGTAACTGACCTTCTGCTTATCAGTTGTGGAAACTTTCGACTTTCTATGTGATCCATCTCTTAATAGCGGCTTTTCCTTTTCACCTCGCTGGCCAGGATCTGAGGTGTCTGCTCATGTGGTTAGTAACAGTATCCTCCCAGGGCAAAGGTAGAGGCCCCTAGGCTCCACCAGCACTTAGCTTTTTCACTTAGTGGGCTGTTTGGTAAATACGGGTCCACGGGTCTGTTTTACCCAGCTGACCTGAGCCTTTAAAGGCAGGAGTTACGTTTGGTCATTATTATCTGATGGGTCTTGAGCACTTAGTGCCAAGATGGATGCCAGGTGCCAAGTCTGATGTGTCATCCATAGGATCTACGGTCGTCATCACAGCTTTCCTTTTCTTTAAATTTATTTGTGTATTCATTTATTTATTTGGTTGCGTCAGGTTCTAGTGGCTACCCATTGGCTCTCCAGTTGTGTACAGGCTTGCTAATTGCGGCATGCGGGCTTTGAGGCATGTGGGCCCTTAATTTCTGTACCAGGCATTGAACCCACGTCCCCTGCATTACAAGACAGACTCTCAACCATTGAACCACCAGGAAGTTCCCATCACAACTTCTCAAATGTATCATCATCCTTGTCTATCACTTGTCCATCCTCATTTACTCACCACAGAAATATTTATTGTAGACCTACATGCTAGCACTGATGCTATATGCTATGGACAGTCATGATGACCATAACTGCTCTTCCCATCATGGAACTTACAGAGAACTGGGAAAGATGATATATTCAACAAATAATTTGGACACACTGTAGGGAGTATAATGTAGTTCAAGGGCCTGTCCAGGTTCAATTCAGTCACTCAGTCATGTCCAACTCTGTGACCCCATGGACTGCAGCACACTGGGCCTCCCTCTCCATCACCAACTCCCGGAGCTTTCTCAAACTCATGTCCATTGAGTTGGTGATGCCATCCAACCATCTCATCCTCTGTTGTCCCCTTCTCCTCCCACCTTCAATCTTTCCCAGTATCAGGGTCTTTTCCAGTAAGTCAATTCTTTGCATCTGATGGCCAAAGTATTGGAATTTCAGCTTCAGCATCAGTCCTTCCAATGAATATTCAGGGCTGATTTCCTTTAGGATGGACTTATTGGATCTCCTTGCAGTCCAAGAGACTCTCAAGAGTCTTCTCCAACCCCACAGTTCAAAAGCACTCAGCTTTTTTTATGGCCCAGCTCTCACATCCATACATGACTACTGGTAAAACCATAGCCTTGACTAGACAGGCGTTTGTTGGCAAAGTAATATCTTTGCTTTTTAATATGCTGTCTAGATTGGTCATAATTTTTCTTCCAAGGAGCAAGCATCTTTTAATTTCATGGCTGCTGTCACCATCTGCAGTGATTTTGGAGCCCCCTCAAAATAATCTCACTGTTTCCATTGTTTCCCCATCTATTTGCCATGAAGTGATGGGACCAGTTGCCATGATCTTAGTTTTTGACTGTTGAGTTTTAAGCCAGCTTTTTCACTCTCCTCTTTCACTTTCATCAAGAGGCTCTTTATTGCTTTGATTTCTTTCATAAGGGTGGTATCATCTGCATATATGAGGTTATTGTTATTTCTTCCTGCAATCTTGATTCCAGCTTGTGCTTCATCCAGCCCGGCATTTCCCATGATGTAATCTGCATATAAGTTAAATAAGCAGGGTGGCAATATACAGCCTTGACATACTCCTTTCCCAATTTGGAACCAGTCTGTTGTTCCCTGGTTCTAACTGTTGCTTCTTGACCTGCATACAGATTTCTCAGGAGACAGGTAAGGTTGTCTGGTATTCCCATCTCTTGGAGGATTTTCCATAGCTTGTTGTGATCTACACAGTCAAAGACTTTGGCATAATCAATAAAGCAAAAGCAGATGTTTTTCTGGAATTCCCTTGCTTTTTTGACAGTCCAGCAGATGTTGACAATTTAATCTCTGGTTCCTTGCCTTTTCTAAATCCAGATTGAACATCTGGAAGCTGGAAGTTCACAGTTCATGTACTGTAGCTAATTCTTAACTACAATCAATCAATAGATATTAGAAACCTATTATTTGTTTTAGTTCTATGCTAGGTACTATACTAACATTATAAATTTGAACACATAAAAACAATTATGTATTATTGCACTGGAGAAGGGCATGGTGAACCACTTCAGTATTCTTGCCTTGAGAACCTCTTGAACAGTATGGAAATGCAAAAGTATATGAAGATGAACTCTCCAGGTTGTTATGCTCTTCTCCAATATGCTACTGGAGAAGAGTGGAGAAATAACTCCAGAAAGAATGAGGAGACAGAACCAAAGCAAAAACAACGCCCAGTTGTGGATATGACTGGTGATGGAAGTAAAATGCAATGCTGTAAAAAACAGTATTTCATAGGAACCTGGAATGTTTGGTCCATGAATCAAGGTAAATTAGAAGTGGTCAAACAGGAAATGGCAAGAGTAAACGTCAACATTAGGAATCAGTGAACTAAAATGGACCAGAACGGGCGAACATAATTCAGATGGCCATTATATCTACTACTGTGGCCAAGAGCCCCTGAGAGAAATGGAGTAGCCCTCATAGTCAACAAAAGAGTCTGAAATGCAGTACTTGGGTGCACTCTCAAAAATGACAGAACAATCTCTGTTCATTTCCAAGGCAAACCATTCAGTATCACAGCAATCCTAGGCCATAACCCAACCAGTAACACCGAAGAAGCTAAAGTTTGAACATTTCTGTGAAGACCTACAAGACCTTCTAGAACTAATACCCAAAAAGGATATCATTTTCATCATAGGGGACTGCAATGCAAAAGTAGGAATTTAAGAGCTACCTGGAGTAACAGGCATATTTGCCCTTGAAGTACGAAATGAAACAGGGCAAAGGCCAACAGAGTTTTGCCAAGAGAATGCACTGGTCATAGCAAATACCCTCTTCCAACAACACAAGGTTCTACACATGGACATCACCAGATGGTCAATACCATAATCAAATTGATTATATTCTTTGCAGCCAAAGATGGAGAAACATTATACAATCAGCAAAAACAAGACCAAGAACTGACTGTGGCTCAGATCATGAACTCCTTATTGCCAAATTCTGACTTAAATTGAAGAAAGTCGGGAAACCCACTAGACCATTCAAGTATGACCTAAATCAAATCCCTGTCCAGGTAGCTTAGTTCAAACCTACCACTTATAAGCCTCTCTGCACCTCATCTTCCTCTTCTGTAAAATGAGGATCACAGGAGTGCCAACTTCATAGGGTACCATGAACGGTGAATAGATTAACATGCACAAAGCACTCAGAGCAGGGCTATGTTCCAAGTGTATTATTTCTGCTGGCCGTATGAAGGAGAGATGTGGGTTGCCAGGTATGTATGACAGGGAGGACCTGCTTTAGGAGACAAATGATGGAGTTCTATAGGATAAGTAGGAGTTAACTTGGCAAAGTGTTTTGGAGGCAGGTGAGGGGAGCAGGATGTTGGAGGGATGTTCCTGGCAGAGAGGACAGGATACTCAGAACACAGTGGGTGGGCTCACCTGAGGAACTGCCAGAAGTGTGGCTGGACCACAGCAGGTGGGGAGCCATACAGGGCCAGGTCTGGGAAGAGAGGGAAATACTGGCACAGAAGTTCAGGCATCTCCAGGACCCAGCGCTCTGCTCCACACTGTTGATCCAGGCAGTGGGAGAGGCTCAGTAAGTATTTGTCATGTAAGCAATTGAGCATGCAGACATGGTGTCTTGGCTATGACTATTCCAAGTCCTCCATCCAGAAAAGGAGGCCATTGTCCCATATACATAATATGTGACCTGTTCCAACCCCTCACTGTCAAGCCATACACATCTGTTTTACTGGTCCCGCTCTCTCTCTCTCTTTTTTTTTTTTTTGCCACACCACCACATGGCCCGTGGGATCTTAGTTCCCCGACCAGGGATTGAACTCCTGCCCCTGCATTGGAAACAGTCTTAACCACTGGACCACTGCCAGGAAAGTCCCATGGTCCTCTCTTCTTGGCCGTAGACTAGACAGTGTCAGTTTGGATGGGGAGTTCAGTAAGGTGGTGCTGCTGGAAACCCCCACTCCACTGGGGCCTCAGCGCTAGCCCAGTGCTGTTCAGACTGGTTTCGTGGTGGCGCCTTGTGTTGAGATGATCTTAGAGGATACCCACTATACAGAATGCCACCGAACAGCTTCCATGGCTCAGGCTTGGGTATGGGGACTCAGAGCACCTGGTCATAGCCGGGTCACCCTGAAACACAGAAAGCCAAGGGAGGAGCTTTGCCCTCACTTTTGAGGTGTGGAAACTGAGGTCCAGAGAGGAGGGGGCAACTCTGCCAAGGTCACACAACCAGGGACAGACGCAGAACTGGATCTCAGACATTTGACATCAGCTCTGCTATCCCAAGGTTTTGCTCCACTGCCACCTGACCACCCCCCACTCCCCAAGTGTGGTGTCTCAAGGTGGGGCAGGGGCATGTGACTGTGACCTTGTCAAGTCAGGATACAGAGCATGAGAGACAAAAACCGGGAGGGCAGGCGTGGGTGAGCTGTTCAAGGTCACGGCCTGGTTACACTGTGCCTTTTTTTCCACCTCTCTCTCTTTTAATTGAGTTTAAGGTGGTTGTTTTTTGTTTCCTTAAGAAATGGGAACAGAATGAAGCTGCGTAAACACCACGATGTTAACTCCCTGAAAAACCTCCTGCCATTTTAACTCTGTTACTGGAGAAATAAAAGAGAAATAATTTGTCCACCCACACTTAGCTCTTTCTGACGAAGGTAGGTGAATATTGCTTTGCTAGTCGAGGGTGACTGCTGGAAGTGGAGCCAGGCTGACTGATCTTGGATTGAGAGGAAGCCACGGCAACCCCAGAAGGAGCAGCCCGCGGGGTCGGCAGGGCCCGGGTCACCGGCCACGTTGTCACCTTCTGCAGGTGTTCCCCAGCCGGTAGGGATGGAGGCGCTGGACCAGGCCGAGGGGCCCGCGGCCTCACCGAGAGAGATGCCACCGCCCCCACCTGCCTCACCGCCCTCGGAGCCAGCTCAGAAGCCGCCACCTCGAGGCGCCGGGAGCCACTCCCTCACTGCCAGAAGCAGCCTCTGCCTGTTGGCTGCCTCCCAGTTCCTGGTAAGGACATCACAGGCCTCGCCGGGCCTGGAGGGAGGGCGGGTTGAGGGACGGCCTCCACTTCCTCCCCAAGATGACCGCCTGGGGACACAGAGGAGTGAGGGGCCTTCCGGGCGTCCCTGTGCCTGCGGCCCTCCGGCTGGCGTGAGAGAAGGCTGGAGCTCAAGCCACAGCCTTGAGGGCTGAGCCCCTCATGCGCTGAGCTCAGAAGCAGGGATGCAGGCCCGGCCCCGGCCGCCCATGGCCCTGTGGGCATCCTTCTGAGGACGTCCTGCTTCTGCAGGCACCTCTAGGAGACTCTCCCTGTGATGTGTATACCTGGTGGGTGGTGGGCTCTCCTCTGCGAAGGCTCACTTAAGTCAGATTTTCTCCAGGCCAAGTCCTATGCCCTTGCCTTTGTGGCACAGTCCGGACCTAGGTGGGGGCGGGGTAGGCGGTAGGTTGAGGCTCCAGGTGAACTCTTGAGGGTGGGGGACAGGGAGATATGGGGGCAAAAGAGGCCGGACTCCGAACTCAGTGCGCTGGCCCCGGCCACCCCCAGCTCGCCTGTGGGATGCTCTGGCTCAGCGGCTTTGGCCCCATCTGGACACAGAACACCACAGACGTCGTCTCCTCTGCGCTCACGTTCCTGGAGCGGCTGGGACCCGCGGTGAGTAAGCTCCAGGGAGCCCCAGGGTAGGAGGGAGCGCTTGGGGGCCTCCAGCCCCACCAGCCCCAGCCTGGGGCTTCTTTGAGTTCAGACGATAACCCTGAAAGGCTTCTTCCTGTCCCCTCCCCAGAACCAGGTACAAAGTTCTCAGAGCCTCAATCTTACCCGTGCTGAAATAGATGAGAACGCGCCCCCCATCCCCCACCCGCATCACCCTGAGCTGTTTGTCTGATGTTCCCCAGGCCTGGCTGGGCACTGGGACCTGGGACATCCCCAGTCTGCTGCTGGTCTCTCTCTGTGTGATCCTCGTCACCACCCTGGTAAGGCTCCTCCTGACCCGACCTCGCTGCTCCCCCTCCTGTGACTCCAAGACCCAGTCCCCACCTTGTCCTCTTTGACCTACGGACTAGATGTTGTGGGTAGGGCTGAGGAGGGGCACCTGTCTTCTTCCACCAATGTGCCCAGGCTGGGGTGGGAGTGGGGAGAGGCCCCTTCTTTCTCAAAATTGGTTTGCAGTGTTCTTGGCTGGGGAAAGGAACTGAGACAGTGTGAAAACTGGAGAAGGAACACACCACCCCACTAACAAAGCTACAAAGCATAACAACCTGAGGGTTGGGGAAGGAGGGGGCTGGGAGGACATCTAGATAGCCTCTCATCTAGGTGAGCGGTGGTACTCTGCAGACAGTTCCCAGGAGAACAAGCCTGCTCCAGACACATGGAGGGGCAGGGAGCTCAAGCCCCTGGGCACGCCATCATCCAGGGGCTGCTGCCAGCATGGGCCATAATGCCAGTTATGTCCCCAATTAGGTGTGGCTCCTCCTGAGGACTCCCCCAGAACCACCCAGCCCGCTGCCCCCTGAGGACAGGCGCCAGTCAGTAAGCCGTCAGCCTTCCTTCACCTACTCGGAGTGGATGGAGGAGAAAGTCGAGGATGACTTCCTGGATTTGGACCCCGTCCCCGAGACCCCTGTGTTTGACTGCGTGATGGACATCAAGCTGGAGGCTGACCCCACCTCCCTGACTGTCAAAGCCATGGGTCTGCAGGAGAGGTGGGTGCGGCAGAGGTGCCTGTCGGAAGGGCAGGTGCCTAACTCTGACTCCCAGTGCCCAGGGCAGAGCTGAGCTCATGGGCCCCCCAATGCAGACATGTGCTCTTCAGGTCTGAATCATGTAGATCTGAATGCCTCGAAGTGAACACTAAGAAACAGTACTGCACACAGACATGTAGGCGTGCACAGGTGTGTACCCGTGCACACACACACATACAGCTCTTGTGGCTCGGATAGGTTTCTTTACCGTAGGACTTGTTGGGAGCCTTTAACATGCTTGTAGTCATTGTAGATTGACAAGGGGTTATGTGTAGCCTTCCTCAAAGTTATCCGACCACAGAACCCTGCTTTCATAGTATCTCACAGAGTTCCACACAGCACATGCTGGGAGATGTCAACACCCTCTGCAGAGCCTGGCTGGGTTAGCTAGATCCCACCAGGGTTGTGTTGTCCACATGATGTCATGGAAAGAGCACTGGAGGAGGAGTCAGAAAACCTAGGTTTTTGTTTCAGCTCTGCTACCCTCTTACTGTATGTGCTTGGGCAATTCTTATCCCCTCTGTGGCTTTCAGTTTCCCTTTCTAGGTAATGAGGGTAATGGGCCACTGGACTCTGAACACAGCAGGGTCTGCTCAGTCCACTCCTTGCTCCGCTGTGCTACCCCTGGGATCCCATCTTTCCCGAGCCTCTCCTGGATGAGACATCCTTGGAGGCTGTGGCCCTGGGGGCTGGGATACCAAGCGTGGAGCCCTGCTTCTCTGCCCCAGGCATGTGCCCTCTGGGTGAGCTTCCCCTGGCTCTGGGAGCTGCCTCTGGCAGGGGCATAGGAGAGCGCAGGGAAGGACTGTACTGAGGGGCCTCACATGGGATCTTTGGGACCGGGGCCCAAGCCCACACTCAGTTAGCTGCTCTGCTGCATGAGGCAGGAGCGGGTGACAGGCTTAAGCCTTGGGGCTGAGCCTTTGACATCATGCCCACTCCTCTCCCTGGGACCCATCGGGTTCCCACCCCATCTCCGCTCCTCATCCTCCTGCGCCAAGTCCCCCAGCTAATGGCCCTCCGTGCCCCTGATACTCACCGCCCCACTTCCCGGTCCTTCCAGGAGGGGCTCCAATGTCTCCTGACCCTGGACATGTGCACGCCAGGCTGCAATGAGGAAGGCTTCGGCTATCTCATGTCCCCCGCGAGGAGTCAGCCCGAGAGTACCTGCTCAGCGCCTCCCGCGTGCTCCAGGCCGAAGAGCTTCACGAGAAGGCCCTGGACCCCTTCCTGCTGCAAGCAGAATTCTTTGTGAGTCCCTGAGCCAGCGCCCCTACAGGGGCCAGCCCTTTATGCTTATGTTGGTCCCTCGAGCAAGGCTTTTGAACAGGGTACCCCAAACTCAGCCTCTGATGAACATCATTTCAGTCTCACCTCTCCTACCATCTTGGGCTAGCTGCTTCCTCTCTGGGCCTCAGTTTCTCATCCGGAAAATGGGGATAAAGATAACAGGGGTGTTGCAAGGATTCGAAAGATGCAGAAAGTGTGCAAAGTGCCCATCAGGTGATTAGTGTTTGTGGCATTCTTAAGTCATCACCTAGAACTGTCCTCTGAAAGCCTTAGAAAGCCTTCTCTTCTGGAGATGTGAGGCACGACACTATGTGGCACCAGGGATTAAATCTGGGGCCCAGCAGTGAAAGTGCTGAATTCCAACCACTGGCCTGCCAGACAAATCCCGAAAGCCTTTTCTTCTGACTCTACCATTTTCCCACTCTCCTTTTACCTGGTATCACCAAACAATGTTCATCCTCCTTTGAAATTTCTGCAGTTCTGTGGCTCCAGCTTAGGGTGGTCCTGATTACCTCCTCCTCCAGATTCTAACAGCAGCCTCCAACTGTCTCCTGTTGGACTTTGAGGGGCTTATAAATGACCCCCTGTTTTACCTGCCCAAGCACTCCACCAGTTAAGAGCTAAGATAGAGAAGATCACAAAACCACCTTTATTTTTGCTGATAAAGGCTAGGTAAGCTTCTGTTCTTGTTTGTTTTTTGTTTTTCCATTTTGAGTCTTTGCTGAGTCTTTACTGCAGACACAGGCTTCTTTCTCTAGTTGTGGCATGCAGGCTTAGTTGCCCAGAGGCATTTAGGATGTTAGTTCCCTGAGTGGCAATCAAACCTATGTTCCCTGCATTGGAAGGCAGATTCTTTATCACTGGACCAGCAACAAAGTTCCAAGGCTAGGTTTAACACGAGGATTATGTATGTAGCAGTAGTGAGCTTGGAGAAGGCAATGGCACCCACTCCAATACTCTTGCCTGGAAAATCCCATGGACGGAGGAGCCTGGTAGGCTGCAGTCCATGGGGTCGAGAGTTGGACACGACTCAGTGTCTTCAGTTTCACTTTTCACTTTCATGCATTGGAGAAGGAAATGGCAACGCACTCCAGTGTTCTTGCCTGGAGAATCCCAGGGACGGGGGAGCCTGGTGGCCTGCTGTCTATGGGGTCACACAGAGTCAGACACGACTGAAGCGACTTAGCAGCAGCAGCAGCAGTAGTGAGCTTCCTAATACCAACCGCCAGAATGAAGCAACTTTCCTGCCACCCCAGGCGGTGCTGGTACATTGCCAGCCTCACCCCATGGGGGTGCCCTGTAATTCTTTCTTAGCAGGAGGATCGGAGGAGGAGGGAAGTAAGGGGCTAGCACCCCAAAGCCAAGTTTCTCAATCAGACACCTCATCCGGTAACTCACCCACCTTGTGGGCAGGAATGGGCAAGACCCAGGAGCATTTGGAGATTCCTTCCTGGGAGAAGCCTGAGGATGGGGAAACTGTGTGCCTCCCTTGCAGCTCCCCTTTCCCCAGGCTACCTGCTCCCTAGCAGAACTGGATGGCTTTCCTCTCTGGGCAGCCCTCCATACCTCTGACCTGCAGCTCCAAAGTCTCCAGCATGTGGCCCAGCCTGCCTTGCCTGAGTTGAGCCAGCGCCAGCCGCCTTTTCCAAACTCAGGGCCCCATCCCCGCAGGACTGCCCACTTCAAACTTGGCCCTCGCCCCACCCCCTCCCCCACGCCTTGAAGTCATCAGCCCTCACCCTGGAGGCCCCTAAGATGCCTCCCTGGGCTACCCAGCCTGGGTGCCGTCCTCATGGCCACACCTCCCCTTGAGGTGTGTGGCATGTCCTTGTCGTCTCCGGTTTCGTAGTTCATTGTCAGTTTCGCCCAGAGAGAGAGGAAGTGGGGGTGCTCACATACCCACCCCATGGGCACCTCTGCACCTGCTTTTATTCTTCTGAGTCTCACAACCACCCTAGAAAGTGAGTCTCGTGATCCTCTTTGTACAAAGTGCATTCTTAGTGTGTCCACAGTGAACACTATGATTCATGATGGTGAGAGATGGCAAGGGTGCTAAAGTGTGTAGACAGAGGGAAGGGGTGCGAGAGGACAGTCACTGAGGAGTCATCCCACAGGACCTGGCGGGAGGGGCAGCAGAGAACCTTAAAGGCTGAGAAGGATTAGGGTGAGGAAGAGGGATGCGAACAGTGCTCCCCACAAGTGGAGTGTCGCGAACTCAGATGTGGAAGCTAGCCGGAGACTGAGAGATTAACTACAGGGAAGAGATGGGCACAACTGGAGGGTGGGGCTTTTGAGAGCAGCTGGTGGTAAAGAAAGGCCAGTGTCAAGAAGACCTCACATTCCAAGCAGAAAAGTTCAGACTTGGCGCTCTTGACATGCAGAGTGATTGAGAGGTGCAAATACAACTCTGGGAGCCCCAGAACGAGGCTGCCTCCCTGCTGGAGAATCAGGGAAGGCTTCTTGGAGGAGGTGGCATTTACGGTGCACAGCAGGGCATGAGAAGATGAGAATGGGATGGATGTTACTACCAAGCAAGCAGCACGATCAAGGTCCTGAGCAAGGCACCTGCCTGGGGTAGGAATGTGAGTCAGCAAAGCCACTCGATGCAGCTGCAGCGCAGGGTGCAGAAGAAGGTGGATTGGCCAGGTCACTTCTCTGTTCATCAAGCGTTCACTGAGTGCCGACTCTGTGCCAGGCTGGCCCTCCATAAACAGTGGTGGTGCTAACATTCATTATGCACTCAGCATGTGCCAGGACTGCTCTGGATGCTTTTCATGTGCCCTCGCTCATTTAATAGTCAATGTTTGTTGAATGAATGCATGCATCAAGCCAGCCCACAGCTGCTCTCAACCCCGTGCCTTCTTCCTACAGGAAATCCCCATGAATTTTGTGGATCCGAAAGAATATGACATCCCTGGGCTGGTGCGGAAGAACCGATATAAAACCATCCTTCCCAGTGAGTACTCAGCTGCCCCTCACCTGGGTGCCCTTAAACCCTGAGGCCCATGCCCTTAACTCCAGCATGGTCCTCCAGGGTCACCAGGCAAAGGGATGGAAGGTGGAGGTTCCCAGTGAAGGGAGACACCCCCTTTAGAGGGCAGAGGGCTCTTGGTTCCTTCATATGGCACCCTCCAGATCTTTGCCCTGGACAAGCATTGTGCTGGGCTCTGTGGAACCCCAGAGAAAAAGAAGAACAATAACAGCAGCTCCTAGACAGGGCATGGTGGCTGAAAATTGTGGTCACATCCTTGGTCTCTTCAGAGTGGACAGGTTTTAAAGAGAGGACATTAAGGCTCAGAGAGGTTAAGTGGCTCATCCACTGTCACACAGCCAAGACGTGCAGAACCAAGTTTGAAACTAGGCCTCTGTAACCTCAAAATTGAGCTCTTTTGTCTACCTGGAGTTCACTTTGGCTAGATTATGAACCCTCTGACAGGCGGAGCCACCTCAGAAGGGAGCGAGCTGCCTGTCAGGTAGGAAGCTCCCCACTGGCTAGGGTATTCAAGCTAGAATGCAGAAGTGGCCCCCTGGGAGATTTCATAGGGATTTTCCCCCATTGGGGGTGGTTAGACCAGGTAACCTGATATTCCTCTTTTAGCCTGGGATGTCATTTTCAGGTAACTTTCATCAGGCCCCTGTCTGCCTGTCACCCCTGCCAAGTTCTGACCCAAGGCCCTAGGGCTAGCTTGGGGGTGGCTTATTGAAAGCAAATCCCCATAAACCTACTTCACTCAGTTTATGGAGTAAGAAGGCTTTAAAAAAGCAGTTTTACCATCAGCATCTCCAACAACATGTAAGATGTCATGACTTATTTTTAACTTTTAAAATATCGACTTGTGGTTGCTATGGTTACACAGTGTCTAGGTAGTTCCAGTTAAAACAAAAGCACCATTTAAGGCCAGGATTCGGGGCTGCTCACCTCTTCCCTTCTCTTGCTGCCCCCTCCACCCACCAAGCCCGACCTGGAAGGAGGGCTTCGGGTACCCCACAGTCTCAGGCTTTGCCGGCCACTCCAAGACAGCCACTGGGGGAGTATGAGAGCCAGGCCATCACTCCATCTGGTCCCCACTGGATTCCTGAGAGTAATCCAGCCTCCAGCCATACCCTATGCCTGCAGCCCCCGAGCCCAACAGAGAATCTTCACTGTAGCCAGCAAGAATTGACCCTGTGCCCTCAGAGACTGGGCTGGGGTGGGTGGTAGAGGCCCCTCTCGGATCAAGGACACCCCGAGGCTTGCTTTCTCATTCATCCAGAGGCTACTTCTGGATCCCAATCTGGGTACCATGAGGGGAGGGAGGGGCCCCATGCAGGGCTGCCCGTTCTTCTCCCCTGGTCACACAGAGGCCCCTTCAGTTCACCCTCGCTCTTCCCCATACCTGACTCTCCTCCATGCCCCTCGCCACAGGAGCTGCCTCAGCCCCACCTTCCCCTCCACAAATCACCTGCCCAAACCTCAGGCACTTGGGCCAGGGCATGAAAAGGGCTGGCGAGGGGAGTTTTGTGGGTATCCTTTCCATTTCATATTCCAGGTTTGGGATCCTCCTTTTGACCTGTTAATTTAGAAATTGATTTCATTTATACTTGCAGGGATATCAGTAGCAGCACCAGCTTGCTCTGTAGTCACTGGGTGCTGGCCTAAGTCATGGGTCTGAGGACTCATTATTAACGGCCACTCTTGAACCCTGACAGGATGAGTGAGGTTGTGATGGAAGGGATGTTCCCAGTTTATGGAGGAGGCGCAGGAGTACTCGGTGAATGGCCTGCACTGACACCCCCAGGACTTGAACCCAGACTCGCTGGTGGGCGGTGTAGACTCCTGACTGCTGGAGCAGCCTTGAGAGCCCTGTGCGGGCGCTCCTTCCACGGGAAAGACCCTGGGGGCCAAAGAAGGGAGGAGATGTGAACTGGTGACAAAGCTGGACAGAGCCCAGAGCCCAGGCCCCCAGCGCCCCGCCCCCCACCCCCCGCACCTCCTGGCTCAGTCCCAGCCTCTGCGAGTTTCTAGGACAGACTAGATCAATACAGGGAGGCTCTAGGAGGCAGCGCATGACGCAGTGAGAATCTGCTGCTCTGGGATTTGACAGGTGACTAGACTGGGGTAGGGGTGAACCCTTATGGACGTGTGTGTCAGCTCATCTCAGGCTCAGAAGACTTTACTCCTTTCATTATGATACTCTCCCCTGGCATCCTACCCAAATCTTAGCTATAACGTGCTTTACAGTTGACATAGCACTTCCCATCTGTTTTCTCAATTGTCTTCCCAACAATCTGAGGAACTAGGCATCTTTACCCCCATATTACAGATCGGAAAACTGAGGCTTAAAAAGGCCATGTGCTTTACAAGCTTACACAGCAGGTTGGGGACAGTGTATGCTCAAACTCTTGCTGGCCCTGCTGGCGAGGATGTATCTCCTAGGGAATTTCTTACTGTCTGAGCTGTCTCCTCCCCAGAACATGAAGCACAGAGAGGACCGGGCAGCTTAAGGGATGCAGGCAAGGGTGGCCTGGATCCTACAGAGGGAGAGAGCCAAGGCCTCCCTGTACCATTCTCTTCAGCCTGGGTCCTCACCTTCCTGAGTGGGCCACAGGGATGGGTCAGTGTTTTGCTTCTGGCAAGGGAAGAAGGAACTTCCGGCCCCAGAAGAAATGTAGGTGCCCTGACATGGGCCAGAGAAGGTAGGCCCACACAAGAGGGATTGCACATTCAAATCCCAGCCTCACCTGTCTCCACTACCTCAGACCCTCACAGCAGAGTGTGTCTGACCTCACCAGACCCTGACGACCCTCTGAGTTCCTACATCAACGCCAACTACATTCGGGTATGTAACCCCATCCCAACAGTCTCTCCCTAAAAGGAGGCCCAGGTCAATGGGGTCCATCCACTAGGCTTGTCCCTAAGTCTGTCCGGTTCCTGCCAGCCCCGGGGGAAGAGGCTAAGTCGGGGAAATGGGCCCTGGGAGCCCAACAAGTGACCCTGATGGTCTGGACATGGCTGGTCACAGGGCTATGGTGGGGAAGAGAAGGTGTACATCGCCACTCAGGGACCCATCGTCAGCACGGTCGGCGACTTCTGGCGTATGGTGTGGCAGGAGCACACGCCCATCATCGTCATGATCACCAACATCGAGGAGATGAATGAGGTAGGCCCCTCTGGACCTTACCAGGTGTCTGCTGCTTGGTGCTCCATGCCAAGCATCTTATTTCCGTGTTAATCCTTTCAGCAATCTTGGGAGGTTGGTATGTTCACCTTGCTGCCTTGCCCAGGGAAGGAAATGTGAGGCTCAGAAAGAGTAAGTCAGTTACTCAGAGCCACACAAATAGTCAGAGGCAGGGCCTGGAGCTGGCCTCTCCACCTCCAGCGCTCAGGATCTTAAACACGCTGCTCCACTGCCGCCCAGCCTGCCAGGGCTGATGCTGGCTACTTCCATACTCGTCATAGCCCATTTAATTGAAGTCCCGTGAAGGTCCTTCAAACTGAGTATTACTTCCATTTTCCCAGATGAGCAAACTGAGACTCAGAAAAGGGAAGTAACTTAACAAGTGAGAAGCTGAGATTTGAGCTCTCTAACTGCAAACCTACTGCCCCGTTGTCTGTCTCCCCACTGGTCCGGGACAGGCACTGGGGAGGGGCGTGGTTGGGGCGCTGGGAGTATCTCAGCCTGATCTGGGCCCCTGCAGAAGTGCACCGAGTATTGGCCGGAGGAGCAGGTGGTATACGATGGCGTGGAGATCACCGTGCGGAAAGTCATCCACACTGAGGATTACCGGCTCCGACTCATTGCCCTCAGGGTGAGGCCTGGGGGCAGGGCTGGGCTGTGCTGGGAGGAGGGGGCACTCCACAGCCAACAGGGTCCCGGAGGCCAAAATAGCTGAAATTAAGGCATGTGTCACTCCAGGCTTTACTGATGAGCAGGGATGAGGGGAAGAAGGGGTGAGTGATCTTGCAGATCAGAGGCAGGACCAAATTCTCAGTGAATTTCTTATCACCGGCGTCTGTCCATCCACACTGTCGTTCATAATGTCTTCCAGCTCTGCTTCAAATGTACCCAAGGCCAAGACTGTCTGGAAGAGGCAGCTTCAGCAGCTTCCATATTCTGCCTGGAAACATCCCTTCACCTGGGATGCTGGGCTTCCAACCTGTAGTACCGAATCTGTCCACTAGAGGACAGGCGCTTTTTGCTGCATTTGGGTAGCACGGGAGGTTGTGGTTACAGGAAAGAAAAGAGGACATAAAAATTATAAGCAGTACAGAACAGCCCAGAAGAGTGTGGGGAGGTATCCTTCCCCCTGAAGATTGTGCTTCTTCCAGGCTCAGCATAATAGAGGAGATTGTTCCTTTGGAGTCAAGAAAATCAGTGCATTCTGCTTTTGAGAAATCTTGTGACCCCTGTTTGGGGAAAGTGGTACCACTGTAATTATCCCAAAGTCTGGAAGAGGTGACCTAGGTGCCAGGAAGCTGACATCCTATCCAGAAACAGTCAGGAAGGTCCACTGATGCTGGCAGCCACAGGGTCTGAATAGGGTGTCAAGGGCGTGAGACTTGTTCCTCTGAGCTGCCCCCTCCCACTGGAGAAAGTGAAAAACGACGTGTCAAGGAGAAGTCAGCCCCTCAAGGGCAGTGCCCAGTAAGCATTTCCAGGATATAGGCTTGCTCAAGGGCATTTCGAAGGTGGGGGATGGAGGCTGTGGTAGCTGTGACAGCCAGGTAGCCCATGGAGCAGCTTCCTTTTTCCCCTGAAAGAGAGGCTGGGGATGCCCATCTTCTCAGTGCTGTGGGACTGGTCAGGGACCACTGGGCATTTACTTTTGTCCGTAACCTTTACAAGCACCTGCCCTGAGCCTGGTTCTGGGTTGGGTACTGGGAAAACACAGAGCTGTCCAAAGCCTGGACTGTCTCCTCAAGGAGCACCTATAAAATGGTAAGTACTGACCTAGAAATAAGTAAAAGCACATAAGAAGGACATGTTGTCAGCTAGGGTGCTCAGGGAGGGCTTCCTGGAAGTGGTGGTGCTGAATGGGGTGCCGAAGGATAAGAGTTGGCTGGGGAGCAGACATGTGGAGAGAGCATTCCAGACAAAGGGAAACTAAAAGTAAGGGCACAGAAGATAGAACAGCTCTGTGTATAAATGTACAGGGAATGGGGGAAGCAGAGGTTGGATCTACAAACCATTTGAAGTGCAAAGCCATCAAGTACAAGTTCGCAGGAGGAGGACTTGGACCTCGAGAGGTAGACCCTGTACCATGTGTATTGTCTGCCCGACTGAAGAGTGGGGAGGGTGGTTTGAGTTTTAGAGCAACAAGAGCTATAGAGCATTCTGAGCAGTAGTACAGGATGGGCTGTAGACAGGCCTTCTGGACCACTGTGGATCTGGGTGATCAGAGAGGAGGAGGGGAGGGCCCCACACAGTTGAGAGACGGTAAAGAACAAAGTGAAGGTGGTGGTGGAGAGGATAGCACTGGGACACTGGCTGCGGGGGACCAGGAGTGCTGGTGGGCAGAAAAAGTATACTGAGGCAAGAGGAAGGGCCCCAGGGCTGTTGTGGGGGTAACTGGGCTGTCTGAAGGGGCAACCAGGAAACAGGAGTCAAATGGAGAAGGGGCTCTTCACCTCTCTTGGAAGGTCCTGGAGTCACTAGGGCAAAACCCATGTGAAGACCAGTGCTGACGCTGCTCACCAGTCCCCACTGCCCAGCTGGCCTCAGGTCTCTGGCTGCTGCCACTGGGCTGTACGGGGTAGACGGCAGAGGTCCGAGGTCCCACTCCCTGTGGCCTCCCTCCTGTGTTTCCTTCTCCCCTCCCATCTCCATCTCTGGGCTGGTTGCTGGGCTCAGTTCACGTGTATCTGGGGTGGGCCTCTGTCTCCTGGACAGAGCGGGACGGAGGAGCGAGGCCTGAAGCACTACTGGTTCACATCCTGGCCCGACCAGAAGACCCCAGACCGCGCACCCCCACTCCTGCACCTGGTGCGGGAGGTGGAGGAGGCGGCCCAGCAGGAGGGCCCCCCGCTGCGCCCCCATCGTGGTGCACTGCAGGTGGGTCCTCCCAGACACCCTCTGGGGCGAGGCGGGGCTCACAGGCGGCCCCACCCCTCACCCCAGTGCCCTGGGTTCTCAGTGCAGGGATTGGGAGGACCGGCTGCTTCATCGCCACCAGCATCTGTTGCCAGCAGCTGCGGCATGAGGGCGTGGTGGACATCCTGAAGACCACATGCCAGCTCCGTCCAGGACAGGTCAGCTGAGGGTGGGGCCCGTGGGGAGCTGGGGGGCAGGGGAGAGGGGCAGCAGAGACAGCCTGACCTGTTCATAGGGTGAAGGTTAGAGGGACACACCCCACGGGGACCAACCTGTGGACAGATGGGTGGAGAAGCCGGATCCAGGCATTTGGTAGCTGGGATGCAGAGGGGAGAGGAACAGAGCTGGTGGACACGTGGGCAGAGGCTGAGTGGAGGGTCATGCCACCTCTGTCCCCGCTGTCTATGCCAGAACCAGGAGGGAAAGGAAGGGCAGGTGGAAGTGGCTTGCTGGCCAGGCTGACCTCTGTAAGCTGCACAGAAGCCCTGATGTGCCTCCCAGAGGACTGGCACTCTGCGGGTCTGGGGGCGGCTCCGCAGCTGTTCTTCCATGACCTGGCCCCTTCATCTGCCGGGTAGGGGCGGTATGATCCAGACGTGTGAGCAGTACCAGTTCGTGCACCACGTCATGAGCCTCTACGAGAAGCAGCTGTCCCGCCAGTCCCCGGGTGACCACACGCCTCCCCGAGGTCATCTGGTACCTCCCAGCCTGAGTCGGGGCCCTCCTCGCAGCCACACCCAGGGCCCTGCGTCAGGTCCCGGCCTGCTCCCCCGTCCCTCCGTCCCTCCCGCTTCCTCTCTTCAGTTTGCTACCCACCCCCCTCCCCAGCCCCTCTGCCTCGGCCGGACCCCCTGCCCCCTACATAGCTCTTCCTACTGTACATACTGGGGAGTGGGGAGGGTGGGGGAGGGGCGTGCCAGGCCAGGCCTGGGGCCCCAGGGCCTGACCCAAACCGTGTGACCTGGGGCCTCAGTTTTTAACGATGGTTCCACTGCTACTTGATCCAAAACGTTTCCCTGCTGCACCTCCATGTGTCCTGCTGCAGCGTGTTCTGTCTGTCCATCGTCTCTGCTGTCTGTACCGAACACTGTGTCTCCTCAGCCCGGGAGAGGGGTTGTGAGCTCCAGCCCCCCAGGGGCCCTGGCACAGGTGCCTGCCTCAGGCCCCCAACCCGCTTCTCCCAGCAGAGAGGTTGCACTTTGCCCCTAGTTCCTGGAACCAGGATGGGGAGGGAAGGGCCTGAAGACCCCAGAAGTCAGGCACAGGAAAGCTCTGAGGGGTTGGCAGAAAGATCGCAGCTGGGGAGAGGTCTCTGGATGGGGGTGGGGGAGGAGGATCACATCCAGGGGGACCCCCAGGTATCAGACGCCCTCAGCAGGCAGTGACTAGCCTGTGGGGCAATGATGAGAAAGGGGACACACAGGGGAGAATGCACCCAGGGGCCTGGGCCACGGTGGGAGACGGGAAGCTCTGAGGGTAGGGTGGGAACTCGGCCCCAGATCCGTGTGAAGCATTTTTCTGTGTCGCTGTGGGAAACCCCTCCCAGAAGTCTCGCCGTGTGTAGCTCTGCGTGTGTCCTGTTTTCATGCGTGTGTTGAGAGCCCGTCAGCAGGGCGTGCATGACTCTTTGGCAACATGTGTTATCTTGGAGCCACGTGTTTTTATTGGTGACTTTAAATATTCCATGGCAGACAGAGACATTTGGTGTCTTTTTATAATTTGCTCATGGTCATTGAATAGAGCAATAAATGGAGCATTTTGAGCAAAACTAGCCTCCTGGGTCTGTGTGATTGCCTCTCCCCTCTACTTCCTGCCTCCCTGTACCCCCATCTTCTTGCTCTTCCTACTAGTACAGATGCGCATGCGCACACAGACACACCCCACACACACCCAGGCCCTTGAGATCCCTAGTGCCCCTTGTGTAGGTTGGGAGATGGCGTGAATCCAGATTTGAAATTCCAAAGTCCACTGAGCATAATTCTCACATACCTGCACCCTCGCACCCAGCCAGAAGCCAGGGGCCCTGCAGAGCCACAGGGACAGATGTTGGAGGCCTTCATAGAAGGAAAAGTGGCTGGCAGGCCACCAGCTTCGACAGAGGGGCCAGAGGGGCCAAGGCCAGAGCAGGGGACCTTCAGACTACACAGACCCCTCCCTGTTGGCCAGCCCACTTATTTGCCCTGCAGGTACTAACTAACAGCAACTGCAGCCCAGCAATTTGCCTTGCAAGGCCTGGGCTGAGAGCAGTCCCCCAAGGAACCTGGAGAATCTGCCCCTAGGCCAGGATCCTGTGCCTTCCAGATACTCCCACTCTATTCTTACCCCAGGCCCCAGGGATGCAGCAAACGTAGCTGTCCTTCCCTTGCTGACAGGTGTGGGTCACCCCAGGGCAAGAGGGAGGCCAGGGGGCAGGACTGTGGACCCTTGAGCAGGTCCTTACAAGGTCGCACAGACCTGAGTGGGCTAGTCAAGGGTCTGGGCTGCAAATTTACTGCAGACAATGAGGAAAGAACAGGGGAGTGGCTTAGATGGAGGTCTCAGAGAAGGGGGGCCTGCTCTTCAACCACCCTCCAACAAGAGGACGGTCCCTCCTACCCCTCCGCCCAGATCAGGGGTTGAGCAGCAAGAGTGGGATGGGGAAGAAGAGCTAACATTTCCCCTCTCTCCTGGGGTGGCCCCGTGAGGCCACTCAGGTTGTGAAGGCACCAAGTGCAGAGCACGACATGAATGGTGCTCCCTGGACTCCCCAGTCACCTGCTCCTGGTCTCTGGAAAACACAGACCTGTTGCTTTGCTCTCCAAGCCCTATTGGACACACACATTACTCTGAGCCCCTCAGCTCAGAGAGATCCTGCCAGCAGCAGTGAGAACCCAAACCTCTGCACAAAGGAACAGAAAAAGTACCCCAGGACCACCATGCTCGGCCACCTGCCTGCCCAGACCCCTGCACTTCCTCCAGCCCTGGCCCCAGCTACCCCCAATGCAGTGTGCCAGCTGGCTGGGGCAGCTGTGGAGCCTGAGTGAGGGGTCACCTCCAGGGGGCCAGACATTTAAGGAACCAGTGACTGCTGGTGGTCACATTGCTGAGACAAAGAGGAAGGAGACTGGTCAGTCTACAGCCCAGGCACCACCTGGGTCTCCAAAGTCGTGAGTGGACACAGCCCTTGAGGGTTAGAAGGGACTGGTGATGCAAAGGTAAGTCTTCCCTCTTTCCTGAGGAAAGGGGCCGAGTCTGCTTTCTGAGCCCAGAGGGGACAGCAGGAGCTGGGGCTGGGGAGACATCTCCAAACCTGGAGGGACCAGGTAGAGAGGTGTCATCGGATGAGGGGGCAAAGTTTATCCCCAAACCTTCTGGCTTGGAAGAAGGCTTTGGGGTCCTCTGGAAGGGCACTGGACTGGGAGTCAAGGGGCCAGGATTCTAGTCGGAGTGACCTTGGTTATTTCTCAGATGTCAGTTTCTCATACACAAAAAATGGAGTTTAAAAACTGCCACTGTGGAAAAGGAAATGGCAACCCATTCCAGTATTCTTGTGGAGAATCCCATGGACAGAGGAGCCTGATGGGCTGTAGTCCATGGGGTCGCAAAGAGTTGGACATGACTGAGCAACTAACACTGTGTTGTACCTAAAGATTCCCACATGCCAGTCTGGTTAAAGAAAAGATGGTATGTACATCTATTTGATGGAATACTGTGTAGGTGTTAAGAAGAATGGGAAAACTTCATAAACAGGGATGGAAAGACCTCCAAGGTGTACAAAGTGAAGAGGGCTGAATAGCTTGTATAATAGGCTACCTTATGTATAAAAAAAAAGGAGGAGGGATGAAGACAAAAACATATTCAAATTTGCAGGAAAGAGCTCCAGAAGGAGCATAAAGACCACAAGTGGTTACCTGTTGGGGAAGGCTGGGAGATAGAGGGCCTTGGGAGCAGGAGGGAGCCTCTTTACCATAGATGTTTCTATTGTTTTGTTTTTTAACCATGTGATTGAATTACCAACTCAAAATTACGAGAAATACTCAACCTCCATCTTTATCATATCAGAAAGGAAAGCAGAGCTGTAGGAATGTGCTGTCATTTGTCTTAGCATTCCCCCAATGCCAGGGCTCCCCAGGGCCCAGCAAGAAGATCCAGTTTCCTTTCAAAGACGGTTCCAGTATGGCTTAGTCAGGAAGTTCCCTCTCAGGTCTGACTTCATTCCCTCCTGATGAAGCCTCCAGCACTGCCCCACCCCACCAGTTCCATGTAGCTATCAAAAGGTATCCTCAGCTCCCTCTGGGCCTTGCTGGGTTCACTGGGTAAGTCTAAACCCTATCTTCTCCCCTCCAAGGATCTGGAATGGTTTGGGGTTACTCAGTGAGAGACAGGCCCATTGGTCCTTGTAAACAACCAGGGAAAAGGAGATACCAAGGGAAGAGAAGAGAGGCCAGAGGAAAGAGGCTTGCCACCCAGCCTCTCCTCACCCTCCCTGTAAACAATCATCTCTCTCTGTGTTCACCTGTTCTGTCCCTTCCCCTACCCCCACAGTGTGCGCGCACGCACACACACACACACACACACACACACACACACACAAACATCTCTGAGTCTCCCTCCTGCTCCCTTCCTTGTCCTTCACGGCCTCATCCCCTTATCCCCTTCCTGGTCCTCCCAGGTGAGTGCCCACGCCTTGTCACCATGACAACCATTCACCACAAGCAGATACTTCAGGAGCACGTGTCCATGGTGTTCTCCAGCTCTACCACCCACATGCAGACCTTCTCCTAGACAACCAAGATCGTGGGAGGCAAATAGAGTGGGATGGCTGGTAAGGGGGCAGAATTAGGTAGAGGCAGCCTTTCTTCCTCCCATCTTTGTGACCAAGGGGCCCTCAAAAGCCCAAGATACCACCACCAACCTCCCAACCTGTGCTTCTAATCTGTGATTTGATAAAGCTAAGCCAGCAGGATGCTTGCCCACAAATGCTATCTCCAGGAAAACAGCTTAGGAAAAATCAATCACATGGATATGTGTAAGTGATTGAACTCTTAATTGCTGGAGATCAAAGCCATAGGCAAATGCACAAATTTCTGATGGTAGAATTTCAGGCATGGAGGAAGTCAGGGAGGTAGCCGCCTTATCTACTTAAGAATAATGCTGGCCCTGCTCCACTTAAGAAAGAGAAGACTCGGGCTGCCAGTGGAGAGAGGATGAATACATAAACAAGTGACTTGAGCTTCCAGGTGTTCAGACTTGGGGTCCAGACTTAAGGGAGGGCAGAGCCAAGGGAAAGCTGAGAAATGGTCTCAGAACAGAACAGATTGTTTTAGTCATGTCTCTAGAGGAGAGTGATTCAAAGATGACAAGGGACCAGGATATCGAATACCTGTCCTCCCAGTCATCCCTCCTTCAGTCAGTCCTCTGTGCACAGAGGTCAAGGCGAGATAAGCAGCAAGTCCCTCTGGCCAAGTGAGGCATGTGTGCATGTGTGCTTAGTCACTTCAGTCATGGCCGACTCTCTGCGACCCCCATGGACCATGGCCAGCCAGGCTCCTCTGTCCATGGGATTCTCCAGGCATGAGTACTGGAGTGTGTTGCCATTTCCTTCTCCAAGTGAGGCATAGCAAGTGGAACAACTGGGACTCAAGACCAGAAGCTTCAAACTCAAGTGACTATAATTTGTGATTCTCAGCCCTGATGGCACACCAGAACCACCTTAGTGTACAGGTGGGAGAAGGGAGTAAAAAAATCAGTGACATGAGTCTTACCTCAGACCGTTAAGTCTGATTGTGTTTTTAAGATCTCCAGGGACCCTGATTTGCAGCCAGACTTGAAAACCACTGTCAGATAGCATCCAGCCGGGAACATAAATGCAAAAAAAAAAAAAAAGTTTGAGGTGAATTGCCCAGAATGTAGCTCATCGAAAGGGACAGCCCCTCTTCACCTCCCACTGACTGTTGGCATGTAGAAATAAGCGTCCAGTGTTAAGGATCCAGAAATTAGAATTTTTATGTGAAATCTCTCAATTTTTAGATGTAGGGCTCCTTTTTGTTTAAATATTAAAGAAAAGGAAAGTGAAGTCGCTCGGTCATGTCTAACTCTTTGCCATCCTGTGGACTGTAGCCTACCAGGCTCCTCTGTCCATAGGATTCTCCCAGCAAGAATACTGGAGTGGGTTGCCATTTCCTTTGCCAGGGGATCTTCCTGACCCAGGGATCGAACCTGAGTCTCCCGCATTGCGGGCAGATGCTTTACCCCTGAGCTACCGGGGAAGCCAAATGGAAAAGTCAAATAAAAAATGTCAGTAGACCGGCTGCAGCCTGTAGACCCTCTGGTCACTGGGGGACCAGAACTTCCAGGAGAGGAACCCAAAGAGACCCATAAAATCTAAAAGAAATCTCCTTCTAAAAAATGGGTGGGGTGGGGGTGGGGGGGCGGTGCAGAGGGGGAGTAGAACGCAAGACCTTGACCCAGTGAAGATTGTAAAGATTGACCACTGAGGGATGGATAAGGCTTTGGCCCCCTAGTGGTTGGTATCTGCCATAACACAATGACCCACCGACTCTAAGATCCTCCTTACTTAGCCAAAGCGTTTCCTGTTCTCACTGACCTAAAATGCTCCACTGTCCCCTCGAGAAGAGGTTCCAGGCTAAGCTCTTCCTGGAGCCCATTCTGACCTCTCTAGCCTGTCAGCACAGAGGAAGCGGTGAGGAGGAAGTTCTCCAGCTCCACAGAGTTCAGCTTGGTGACCCAAAGTTCAAACATCTCTGCTGGCGAGAATGTCCCGAGAAGCCTCAGCCGGTCGCCTCACCCGAGGGTGCGTCCCTCCCAGAGTCTCCCCAAGGTCCCGGGTGCTTCCCTTTCTATCCAGGTGCCCCAGCCCCTCGCTGCTTCCACCCTCGCAGTCATCCCCCAATACACAATCACTGGCGGAGACAGGCCAAGGGTCTCTCCTCAGCCCAGAGCTGGGAGCAGGTAGAGGGGCAGCTTCCAGGCTAAGGGGCAAAAATAGGTGACCTCTGCAGGAGATAAAGCCGTGTTCCGAGTCCGGGCGCAGGGGAACCCCAAACCCAATGTCTCCTGGGAGAGAGAGATGGCATGCCCATCAAGGACTCTGCCAAGATCTTCTACAACAGCGTGAACAAGGAGCACGTGTTGAAGGTGCCAGGGCCAGTGACCCCTAAGGCCAGAGGCCAAGACTCTGGGATGAGCCCCAGGTCCTCTCACAGCCAAGAGATCCTCAATGGAGACCCAAGAGCTGGGAGATGAGAAAAGGGGCTCTCAATGCCCTAGAAGAGGAGCAGGATAAGAAAGGCTGAGTCAGGAGCTAGGGCGTCCTTGCCAGAGTGAGCAGGGGGCCAAAATTAGGGGGCAGGGCAAGGCAGAGCTGGGGCAATGCCAGAACGAGGAGGGGGAAGGACCAAATGGAAAAGAGAGAGGTTCCAGCAGGTGCATGAGCCCCAAAGGAACGTGAGACCAGAGCTATGCGCATGGCTAGAAGGGAATGAGACCAAGGGACCTCAACCAGGCTGAGGTGAGGTGGGATCTGCACGAAGGGAAGGGCTAGTCATAGAGTGGAGGTGAGGGTGAGGATTCCAGGGCTCTTTAGGGGAACATTCCAGAAGAGCAATGCCAAGGGCCGATCATCCTAAGGTCTAAGCATCTTTTGCAGCCTCTGGGTCCAGACCTTTTGAGGAAAGGGTGGGATAGGTCCCTGGGGGACCTAGGTCTATAAATTACTTCTGTTCCTGGATCTGCCCTGACTTCCCACTGTGAAAGGACAGAGCCTCCACTCTCCCCACCCATGCCAGTTGCTTCCTTCCCCTCCCAAAGACCCATCATTGGGCCTTAGCAGCCCCCACAGTACACACAAGCTGCCCCAGAGCCCGCTACTGGCCAGCCATTCCTTACACAAGCTCATTCAGTCAGCAAGACCTTTTAGGAAACCCAGTGGTACCTAAGCTCCTTTCTACAGGTGCCAAGACAGCCTTGTTCACCCCCATTTCCTCAGGGCTCAACCCAATACCTGACACAGAGGAGTAAGTCTGTGTTAAATAAAGGAGCACTCAGCCCAGTGCCAGAAACTGCAGATAAAGTTGAAACTCAGAGGAAGTCCTTGTCCTCTCAGGAGCGCACAGCCAAGGGGGAGAATCCAATATGGAATCAGGCTTCAAACAGACACACTCACAGTGAGTGCTCCCTGGCGACTTCCAATCATAGAGACAGCTCAGTCTTCCACACATAGATACAGCACTCAGCTCCTCCCTCTCCTCCCAAAACACCCTGTCTCCCTGTGGTTCCCTCCCCCACCCCCTACTAACGACCTGACTGATCCATCTGGAGTCACTGACCTCGGACGATTCTGACAATTACAAGTGCATTGCAAGCAATGACCATGCAGATGCCATCCACACCGTGTCCTTGCTGGAGACTAAGGGTGAGCCAGCCCAATCCTCCTGGCCTTTCCTCTTGGGGACCAAACTCCCCCTGTCTGACCCTGTCCCTTTCTCTGTCCTCAGGTCAAGAAAAATGGATTTCAAAAAGATGTTGAAGAAGTGACACTGGGAAGCTCCTCTTTCCAGGGTGTGGTCCCCCCATCCTCCAGGCTTTTCAGCAGGGCCCTGAGTTAATGGCCCAGGCTCCAAGAATCCATGGAGTAGGGAGAGGCATCTCAAGGTTGGGAGAGCCTCCCTCTGTCTTCAGAGAAAGGCACTAAATCCAGGCTTGTCACCCACCTCCTTCCTTCCAGTGGACCCCTTGCTCCCAAGAAGCAGCAGAAGAAGGTGACAGGTGAGAAAGAGATGCTGTAGACTTTTTCCAAGGTGCCCAAGAAGGACTTTGAGAAGGTCTGCATGGAGTATGGTTTCACCAACTTCCAGGGGTTGCTCAAGAAGCTCAAAGGGATGAAGAAAGTGGGGGTAGAGGTCAGTGGCCACCAGGGGAAGGGAGGCTGCAGGCCGGGGGCTGGGCCTTACCAAAAGTGCTAGTGCCTTTGGGACTCCTGGAGGCAAGGTCTCCCCACCCTGCCCATGCCTAGTCAAGGGCATTCTCTACTGCCAGGGCAGTGAGGAACTCAGGTCATCTTCCTTCCACCTCTTGACTGCTCCCTAATATATTTGCATCAACTTTGGAATCTGACAGACCTGGGTTCAAAGTCTAGTTTTACTACATTATTAACAGTGAACTTGGGGGGAGGGTTCTCTCCAAACCTGTTTCTTCATCTGCAAAATGAAAATTACTTTTGCCCTGTTCATTTGTTTTTATATTGCTGTTCTCACTCACTCATTCAATCAACTTGTCATTGTGAAACATCTGCACCAGAATCAGAGGACCTATACACAAGGGGACCTCTGTACTCAGTAACTGATCCTCGAATGGTGTTCCTTTTTCTTCCCTTATCGTGTCCATTTCCCCCTCGATCTTCAAGTTGTTCCATGTGGAGGGAAGGGAACGCAGCTATCTAATTAATCAGCCTAGTCATTTGTCCCCGGAAGCTCAGAGGGCTTCTCCAGACCTGGGGACACAGACTGGGCAGATTCAAGATGCCTCTGACACCTGCCCTTTGTTATCACCATCCCTCAGGCCATATGAATTCTGAAACCCCTGGAAGACAGAACAGCCAAGGTGGACACCACGGTGGTCTCTGACTGCATCATGGAGCTAAAGGACCCCCATGTCAAAATGCCATGGGTCAAGGTGGGGAGAGCACCCAGGGAGGGATATGATTGGAATATCATTTCTTTTTCTTCACCCCTTTCTTTCCAAGACCCTCTCATTACCCATAAGCCCTGTCCTCTTCTCCATCCCAGCAAAACGATACCATCTGGCACGGCTGAAATGGGCTGGAAGCTGGGCTTTATTCTTAGGTGTTCCACGGGTTTGCTGTTTGATTTGAGACAATTACTCTCCTTTCTCTGTGCCTCAGCCTACCCATCTGAAAGGGCTGAATTAGACAGACCTGAAGATTACTGATGATCTGGACCTCTAAGAGAAAGCATCTAGTGAACTCATGCATATATTAGTTCAGGCTTTGGGGAGGCAGGGACCCTGGATCCCACCAAGCCAGATAATGAGGCTAGAAAGATGTTAGGGGCCTCTGACTGTGTTTGAGAGCCTTAGAAAAGTAGATATGGCTCCTTTCAGCTCAGGCTGACCTTATGGAATGGAATAGAAATCTCCTCTTAAATCCATTCATCAGTGTTTCTACCTAGTCCATGAGGCAGGATAATGAGCCACTGAGGATCCGGTACTTCCTGGGGAAGTATGATGTGAAGCAGATGGGCACCGAGTACATGCTGCCCATTACCAATGAACATGAGTGATGCAGGCGCCTACAGCCTGGCTGTGGCCAACAGGCGGGTGAGTGCAGAGCTCACGGTGCTGGGCCCGAGTGTGGGAACCAGGGGCCACAAGGAGGACATGGTCAGGGTCAGGGCAAAGGAATAACCAAGGCTGAGGTCCATGGGGATATGGCAGGAAGAACTGTGGGGCTAGCACAGACTGCATGGGGTTGGGCATTAACAGAGGAGAGAAAGCGTGGGGTCTGTGGATACAACTATGAGATAAAGTACCATGGGGCAATATAGCACAGTGGTTAAGAGTACGGCCTCTGGAGTTGAACTACTGGAGTTCAAATCCTACCTTCTGTCACTTATGAGCTGTATATTCGGGACAAGTGATTCAACTTCTCTTTGCCTCAGTTTTCCCAACTGTAAAATGGGAGATAATAGACTCTTCCTGTGTGAGGACTGGATGCCTTAATAGTGCCTGGCACATAGATACATATTCTTTCTAAAACTGCTGTTAATGTTATTGGGAAGGAGACCATATGAACGTCATGGGAGGGGATTCCCATGATTCACAAGCAGAACAAAAGGGGAGTATGTTTTCCCCAGCTGTGGGCTATAAGAGGCTAATGACACCTGAGTCTTTATGCCGCCTTCACCATCCTACCCCTCAGGAGGGACCAGGGATCAGCCCAAGGACTGCCCTTCCTACTCTTTGCTGCAGATAAGACACTGAAGTTCTTGGGAGAGATGAAGCTGGTGAAGGTGACAGAGTGCCAGACAGCTGTGTTTGAGATCCGCCTCTCTAGGAAAGTGCCTGACTTTGTGTGGAAGTTCAATGGAAAGGAGCTGAAGAGGGATGAAAAGTATGAAATCACAGCGTCTGAGGATGGTCTGACCCACAAGTATAAGATTCAGGATGCCAGACTCAGTGATGGTGGTGAGTTCTCTGCCAAGGCAGGAGACCTGGTTCAGAAGACCCAGCTCACTACTGACCCTGAGTGTTTGAGGCAGAGCTTGAGTGGTGGGCTTCATGCCACAGCAACCTCGATGTGGGCATTCATCCCTCCATCCCTCCATCCATCCATCCATCCATGTATCTATCCGTCTCCTCCTTGCCAGGTCCTTTGATGGATATTAGAAAAATAGAGAGTTCTACCCTCTGCTAACTCCTAGTCTGGTGGGAGAGGTAGGTATGGAAATGGAATTAGAAAAAAGTTGTTAAGCATGGAATCAAGACACACTAAGATCTTACTATCAGCTGGGAGATCACGAGCCAAGATTATTAGCCTTTATGGCTCTAGTGTCATATATTACAGCACATATCATATATTACATCTTGACTACATACATTCTTATAGCTAGTTTGGAGAGTTACACATGATGGTGAGTCACACATGTGAACCACTCTTGACACATGTGACATGGAATAACCATTGCTATGATGGAAAGAGACACAGAGGCTGTGGGAACCCAGGAAGAGATACCACCTTGCAATGTCAGAAGGGATGTGATAAGATGATGGCAAAGCTTTACCAAGAAAAATGAAAAGGCATTCAGTTTTCAGAGAAGGGGCAAGAGAAGAGAACATTTTCAGCATGTATAAAGGTCCAGACACCAGAGAGACAATGCAGTTATGGTTGGAGGGCCAAGGGGCCTTAGAGATATTGACTGCAGTCCTGTGAGGAGGTAAGAGCTGTTGCCCTGTTTTACATTTGAGCAAACAGACAGACTTAGGAAGTGAATACACTGCACGGAGTCAGCTAGCAAATAAGCAGAGCTGGGAATTTCCCTGTCAGGTGCTTCTGTGAGTTGGGTACACACTTCATGTCACAGGGCCCTGTAGTTTCTGGGGTCAAAAGAGGACCACAGCAGCATCTAGCTGCAGGAAAGGGTCATAGGAGGTTGGGAGCAGAAGCAACTGTTCGTTTGTCTGTCCATAGGCATCCCTATAGAATTTGTAAGCACCCTTAAGAATGTGCGTGTGAAAGAGAGGAGCCGTGCCTGCCTTGAGTGTGAGCTGGCATCCAAGGATGTGACCTTGTACTGGAAGAAGGATGGGCAGCTGCCGGCGCGAAGCTCCAAGTACAGCACGAACCATGCGGGCAAGCGAGCAGGGCTGCTCACTGAGGATGCACAGCCCCCTGACGGTGGTACACTGTGGTGGCTCTGCAGGATGGGGGGCCTCGCTGAACACGGCAGCACTGCTGTGGTTACCATGGAAGGTACACACCCACCCTGTCAGTCCCCGCTGACTGACCCTCCCGCTTTCCTACCATGGGGTGAACGCCAGTCCCCCATGACATCAGCCCTCCTCCAGGTCTTGATCTATTTCTGCCTCCCCACTCTAACCACCCCCATCTCCCAAATTCTGACCGTTTCTACCTCCCTAGACCCTGATCGTCCTTCATCTTTTGAACTCTCTCTGAAATCCCTTGACTTCATCCATCCTTTACTTTGAGACTCTGACCACCCCCAGCAGATCTGATCATCCCACACCCCTTGGCCCTGACCAGGCCCTGCTCACTATCCCTGGCCATTTCTCACTGACCCTGGCCACCCTCTACTCCTAATAAACCCTGGGCATCCCACCGGCCAGCATAACCACAGCTAAACATCCCAGCTCCGCTAACCATCTGTATCCCACTATCTAGTCTTCTTCACCTGAGCAGCCTGAGTTCCCACTGACCATACGCTCTGATGATCAGCCCCCCATTATCCATCTCCCAGAATTCCTGGTTACCATTTCCCAGTGCCACTGACTTTTCCCCAAACCCCACCTACTGGACCTAATCCCCCACTGACCCCTTACCCACGTGCCCATTTTTAAACATCCTGCTCATCATAAATGACTTTGATAGATGCCACCAGCCCTTTTCCCCTAACGTAAGTCCCTTCCACAGCATACCCTAACCCAGCCCCGCCCGCTTCTCTCCAGAGCGCCTGGCCACCATCAAGAGCGCAAGGTCCGACGTGCACGAGGCTTCCGGGAGCCCAGCTGAGCTGCGCTAGGTGCGATGGAGAAGGTGGAGGGCGTGCGACTGGAGGGGTGGCAAGGAGGTCCAAGGCCAGAGCCAGGAAAGGGAGTGAAGACGAAGGGACCGACCAGGCACACATTCACACCCAAGACTACCCCTCGGCCCCGCAGATTTGCCTGGTGTGCGGATCCTGAAGCAGGGTACGGTACACAAGCTTATCTTCCTCAGTATGGGGCCCGAGCTAGACGGCAAGTACACCTTCGGGGTCAAGGGTGCAGAGAGGGAAGCCTCGGTGTTCATCGCAGGTAAGGTCGTTGCCCTGTAGACAAAGCGAGACCACTCCTGGCCCGCCCACCTACTCCTAGCCCCTCCCCCATCCCCGTGGGCTCCTCCCCCACCCCTGCTGGGCGTGCCTTCCCTGCCGCCCTTCCTTGAAGATCAGCCAAACGTCCACGGGTCCGTCCTGGAGGCACTGGCCGCGCGCCCGGTGACCGTGAGGGTGGGCCACACCGCGAACATCAAGGTGCCCTTCCGAGCCGCTGCCCAAAGTGACGCGGTACAACGAAGGCAGGGAGATGACAGAAGAGGAACGCGCATCCATGAAGCGTGGCGACGACCAGGCGCTGCTCACCATTTCAAAGTGCGTGCGAGAGGACTGCGGCCCGATCCTGCTCGGGCTCAAGAATGACCATGGCTCTGCCACAGCCACTCTGCACCTCAGCGTGCTGGGTGAGCGCAGGGCCCCGGCCTGGCCCGGCTGGGGACACCCGCTGCCCTGGGCTCAGTACAACAAGCAGGCTGAGGACGGAGTTGGAGTCTGGGTTGAGAATGGGACAGAGTTCTGACTTAACTCAGTGGCCTTGGGCAAGTCAATTAACTTTCCTGAGCCTCAGTTTCTCATCTGTGATAGGGTGGTTGTTTAAAGTGTCTTTTATGAGTGAATTTAAAGACTGTAGAAGAGTACACAGCACATTATTGACCTTCAGATGTTACTGAAGTATTGTAATTGACTTGGAGATGAAGCAAAGTGAAAATGAGGTGAAAGAGAGGTGGGGTTTAGGGATGAAAGTGAGGTTCCTTGGGAAGCATTTTGGAGTTGGAAGTGAAACGGAGTATCACTAGCATTTGCTGAAGGGAGTAAGATAGGGTCAAGGATAAAGTGAAATTGGAGAGAAAGCTGAAATGAAGGTAGAAATGGGATTTGGGATGGTCTGAACATAACGTTAAGGAAAGAGATATGGAACTGGCCTTAATGAACTCATAGTCAGCGTGCAACACATCCATACCATCACCACCTCCCCCACCTGCATCTCCATCAGGCTGGGGTGGAGTGGGTTTCAGTTCAGTTCGGCAGCATGACTGAGCACCTCCTCTATGTTCTCAGTGCTTGTGGACACAGGGATGAATTATCCCCAGCAGTCCCCCAACCTAAAAGGGATACAGAAAAAAAAAAAAAAACAAACCCAGCAGACATGGAATTACAAAATAAACTGTTATCCTGGAGTTCTGGAAGCTGAGAGGAGGGGGAGACCTTAGAAGAGGACAAGTGGGAATCAGCTGAGGCAGGGGCCCCCTCAGGTCTCCAGTTCACCCATTCCTAGGCAGATGAGAATCTTTGTGAGGGCAAGGATCAAGCTATTTGAGCAGGTCTTAGGAGGACAGTGACACAGAGAAGGACAAGAGAGCTGCAAAGCTCAGGATCTAGCTATGTTCCAGTCTGGTGGACTCCAACCAGTGGGATGAAGCCCTTCTGGTCCTTTGCGTCAAAGCCCCATTCTGATGCTATCTTCTGTCCTGAGACCATCCCAAGCCTCCCCAAGGCCAGGTGGACTTCCTGGAGCTCTCGGGTAATTGTGTGCACATGAAGTGGAAGGCCCTAAGGACAACGGCCAGTGGCTTATAACACAGTTCATAGTGGAACCGAGGGCAGTTGGCAAGAAGTCTTGGATTAAGATCGGGGAGGTGGGCAGCAAAGTCACCAAATTCTCCACCAACAAGGTGGAAGCAGGGAAAGCCTACCAGTTTCCTATCCTGGTTGTCAATGCAGGAGGAGTGAGCTACCACCCGGAGGCAGAGGAATTATTTGCAGGAAATGCTATTGGTCAGTGAGATAGCTCACTGGGGACCCCAGGAGCCACTGTGGGGCCTTCAGCTGGTGAGAAATGCTAGTGGGGGATTCCACAGGGTCATCTCTAGCTGCCCTATGAGATAGATGGATTCTAGAGTAAGAGCAAAACCGTGTTGGACAGAAATGCTCAACGTTTTCTAGTGAGGTCGCATGTACAACACACCCCTGTGTATATATCCAGAACTATGCACAATGGCAGAAAAGTAATTCCACTTGTTCCTCCATTCCAGAAACCATCCCTCATCCAAAGGAGAGCGATGTTACTTTAGGGATGAGCTTGAACCTATTCTAATTGCTTTTTCCAAAGAAAACTCTCGACAACATTGGCGTTTTAATTATGATTGCTAATTACTTGCTACAGGCCTCCCAACTGATCTCCATGTTTCTATGTGTCAAGACAGTACCTTAAAAATTGCGCCATTGGGGACAACACAGGTTGGAAAATTCAAGTCGCTGTTCTCTATCTTGGCTTCACATTAGAATCACTTGAGTTCTCTAAAAACAGTGCTGATGCTTGGACTCCACCTAGGCCAGTTAAATCAGGAGATACGACCCAGACACTAGTTGTTGGAAAGGTGTTTGGGTTTTTTTTTACTGCTCACTTGACATTAATGTGCAACCAGAATTAGTTAAGAATCATCGGCTTTAAGGTTTTTAAGGAGGGAACCTTAAAAACCGGAAATAGAACTGCCTTATGACCCAGCAATCCCACTGCTGGGCATACACACTGATGAAACCAGAACTGAAAGAGACATGTGTACCCCAATGTTCATTGCAGCACTGTTTATAATAGCCAGGACATGGAAGCAACCTAGATGTCCATCAGC
The DNA here is from genome assembly GCA_917880005.1 of Nanger dama. NCBI lineage: Eukaryota > Metazoa > Chordata > Mammalia > Artiodactyla > Bovidae > Nanger > Nanger dama. Next base: position 1,131,750 of record CAKJTW010000085.1, on the reverse strand, counting down.
AGACGAATGGATAAGAAAGCTGTGGTACATATACACAATGGAGTATTATTCAGCCATTAAAAGAATACATTTGAATCAGTTTTACTGAGGTGGATGAAACTGGAGCCAATTATGCAGAGTGAAGTAAGCCAGAAAGAAAAACACAAATACAGTATACTAACACATATATATGGAATTTAGAAAGATGGTAATGATAACCCTGTATGCAAGACAGCAAAAGAGACACAGATGTATAGAACGGACTTTTGGACTCTGTGGGAGAGGGAGAGGGTGGGATGATTTGGAAGAATGGCACTGAAACATGTATACTATCATGTAAGAAACGAATCACCAGTCTAGGCTCGATACAGGATACAGGATGCTTGGGGCTGGTGCACTGGGATGACCCGGTGAGATGATATGGGGAGGGAGGTGGGAGGGGGGTTCAGGATTGGGAACTCATGTACACCCATGGTGGACTCATGTCAATGTATGGCAAAACCAATACAGTATTGTAAAGTAAAAGTAAAAAATTTTTTTTTAAAAAAGGAGGGAACCAGAGCTCAGCATGAGTTGGACAACTGTCTACAACCCCCTCCTAACCTGTACCCTCTCTCACCCCCCTCTGTCTCCCACAGAGCCCCTGGTCTTGCCTCCCAGGCTTCAGTGACTGGCGTGACCAATGAGGCCCTGACCATCACATGGAATGCCCCTACCCAAGATGGAGGAGCCCCAGTGCCCCACGATGTTGTGGAGCAAAGGAAGAAAGGCAGTAACCTGTGGGTGCCAGTCAACAAGGACCCCATCTAGGGTGAGGTCCTAGAGACAAAGGCCCAGGAGGGACCAAGGGAGATTTTGCTGGGTGGACCCATGTACCCCTGCTGCTCGGAACCTAATTCCTCCTCATATTCCTTTGCGGGTTTTAATAGCAAACGGATGAACAGCCACTCATTCTGTGGTCTCCTACCACATGGACACCCCCACCCCAGCCTCATGACCCCTCAAATTTAGGCACCAAGTACACTGTGGATGATCTCCTGGAGGACACAGAATATGGACTCCGAGTAGAAGCTGTGAATAAGTCAGGCCCTGGACATCCAGTGTGTCATCCAACTCAGTGGTAGCCAAGCACCCAGTGAGTGAGTGAATGCAGGGCTGCCAGCACATAGTGGAGATAGCTATTTGAGGTAAAAAGGGTTTCTTCTTGGGAAAGTCTAACAGGAAAGGGGTCACACAGTCTCTACTCTCTGGGAGCTGCCAGCCTGATAGAGGGACAAGATTCACAGAAAGGAGAAAGCCAGCAAATAAAGGTTGAGTGTTAGGGATAATGAGGAGGCAGCTGGAAAAAAAGTTTTTATCAAAAGTAGAGTATGTCTGGTTAGGTGAGGTGGTAGAGAAATGTGTGAGGACTGAGCAAGGTGGTGGGTAAATGGTTGGGCAGGTGCTGAGCTCAGGTGGTGAGATGGGGACACTGCACAAGACTGGATGTGTTAAAGATGGTTGGGCTAAAGGCTGGATTTTTGAATGCAGAGGGTTTGAGTATATAGTGCATATTGAATTTAGAGGGTACTGACTTGAAGGCTGAAAGTGTTGCATCAGTGAGAAAACTGAATTTGGAAGTTGTTGAGGGTGCAAGGCTGGGTGCTGAACATGTCAACTGTGAGTGTTCAAAGTAGAGGTGGTTAAAGTTTTCAGGGTACTGAGCATGGGAATTGGTCTTAGGGTTGAGTGGGAAGAGTGTGGGGGCTGACGAGTTGTCTGTGTCACCCAGAGCACCCAGGCCTGGTGCAAGGCCTACACATGTCTGATTCCTCCAACACCAGCATCTCCCTGGCCTGGTGAGAGCTTGCAGAGGGAGACTCACCCTCTGGCTACCTCCTTGAGATGTGGGCTGAAGACACCATGGAGTGGTCCAAGTGCACAGAGATCTCCATCTCAGGCACCTGCTACACAGTGGGAGGCCTCACCGAGAGGCAGCAGTACTTCTTCCGAATCCTGGCGGTGAACGAGGCTGCCGTTGGGGAGGCAGTGGGGCTGGACGAGGGGGTCTGTGCCATGCCACCACCAGATGAGAGATGCAGAGAAGGCTGGGGTTTAACTCTCTCAACATCCTAGCTCCACTGCTTCCTCTCAGACCTCATCCCATAGAAGACAATTGGGCAGTGCTAGGGACGGAGCTAGGGGGTAACCCCAGGGGCTTCCCCACCCAAAACAAAACAGAATAAAAAAACCCCAAAACCAAAAATCTCACTCATTGTGTGCCAGATAGTGTGTGTCAAAGGAGGTGGTAGGGATATAGGGGGAAAAAAACAACAACACAGGATCTGCCCTAAAGAGTCTTACATCAAAATAGAGGGGGGCAAATGAGAAAAAATAAATGCTTTGCAGCACCGCAGGGTTCCTGGCTGCCTGTCTGGCCTGAAGTGAGAGCATGAAGGGGAAGAGATTGGGAAAGACTTCAGAAGGGAGGCTTAAACTTGAGTCTCTGGATAGAGCGCTGCTTGCTCCCATCTTTGTCTTTTCCATCTCAGCTGCGTCCAAGTTGGACCTCAGTGCCCGGTTGAAGAGTCACCCAGTGGTTTGCGCTTGGACAGCCCTCTGCATCCATGCCGCCTTCTTTGTGAGTCATTCCTGACCGTGACCCCCAGAAGCCCACTACTAAACCCATATGGCTACCACGGCTGCCATAGCCTCTCCTCTGCCCTCGCCAGACCTCTGGCACCAGAGCCTGATAGGAGACTCCTGGACAATGGGAGGGGGCCGGCCCCCAAATACCACCCAGATGACCCATGGTGCCATCTCCTATCACCACCCAGGGCTCCCCACCACCTAACGTGAACTGGCTGAAAGACGGCATTCCTACCAAGGGCCGGGAAATTATCACAAAGAGCAAAACCCCTCCCAGTTCCTCATCAACAGTACCAAGTGCTCTGACTCAGGGGTGTACCACACTGAGCTCCAGAATGTGTCTGGAGAGGTGAACCACGGCTTCCACATGCGTGTGGCAGGTACGACAATGAGCAGAGGCCTGGGTAGACATCCCTGCCTACACTCCCCTCTGCTGCTGGAGTCTTACCACTGTAACGGCATTCCTTAAAGTAGTCAGGCTCCTTTGGCACCACAGAGCAAGACTCTTAGCTTTTGCCTTAATGGGCAGAGTTGTTTCCACTTTTTCTCAGTGTCTTGAAATCCCAGAGGCATTGAACTAGGACTAAGCCCTTGTTTCAGTTTCTGCAGGCCTATCTGGAGAGCTTCAGGGCATATGCAGAGTAGGGTCAACAAGCAGAGAGAGAGGCAGACGGAAGTGAGTCCATTAAAAATTGGGGTAACTGGCCTGTATGTTATTGGAAATACTTTCAAAGCGTGTGATGTGGTCACCTAGAAAGCCCTTTTGGGGAAACTTCACAATCCCACAATGTCACTGCCATATAGCTTCATTAGAATTCCTGAACCATAGCTGAAATGAGCTTCCTATTAATTTTTAGTTTTCCCCCAGATACCATTTAGAATTTTAATAATAAAGATGGTGGGTAAAACCTAAGAAAGAGTCTTTTCATCATCTTAAGTTTCAGGAAACTGCAGGTTTTGAGGTTTAACACATTGTATATTCCTAAATTTACATTAATCACTATGCTAAAGAATATGTGAAACATTCTTTTGCATTGATGCACTTTGTACCTCCCTCAGTTAAAAGCATAACAGCCCCTCTAAATTGGGGTGACCTCTTAAAGAGAATTGGAAACTTTATAATAAAGCCCTAAACCCCCAAGTGATGAAGGGGTCGACTTTTATTAAATGGGCACTTTGCTGCTGCTGAGTCGCTTCAGTTATGTCCAACTCTGTGCGACCCCATAGACAGCAGCCCACCAGGCTCCCCCATCCCTGGGATTCTCCAGGCAAGAACACTGGAGTGGGTTGCCATTTATGACAGTTATTGTTAGCCTTTTTGCAAGTGAGGAAATGAGTCTCCGATAGTAACTTGCCTAAGTTCACAGGGCTAGTAAATGACAAAGCTAGAGCTACACTTCGTAAATAGTTCAGACTCCAAGACTCTGGCTGCCTGAGACTTAGAAGGTGAAGGTGCCCCAACCCATCCTTCTTAGGACTTGTCAGGTGGCTTGCACGGGGGCACAGTATTTCGGCAGGGATGTGCACGATATTCGGGCACGATATTTCCCCAGGAGGCTGATGGATTTTCGTACTCTTCCAGATTTTCCGCGGCCACCTACAAACCTACAGCTGTTTGAGGAGGTCAACAACACGGAGACTCTGACCTGGAACCACAGCCCCGACCTTCAGGAGAGCGGCGAGGTCCACTACGCCATCATGAAGCGGGATGCCAGCACCGCCACCTGGCTCACGGCGGACGACCGCGCGTGTCAGCAACAAGTACACGGTGACCGACTCGCTCCCCGGCAGGAATGGCAGGAAGTACTACTTCCGAGTGCTGGCCCAGAACGCATTGGGGACTCCAAGGATACCTGCCTGGCTCGTCAACAAGGACAGGAGTGAGTCTGGGGACCTAGGGGTTCAGATCTGTGATCCCTGATGGCGGGGATGAAATAAGGATTGCCAGGGTTACCCAACGCTGAGAAGCACTGAGGTGAAAGAGCTAACGTCGGGGACCCTGGGGAGAAAAGCTGAGGTCTGGAAGCCTAGGGGAGGGGATTCCTCCGGGGGACTCTGAGGGGTGGGACTAACGCGCAGGTGGGGAGATACCCTTGAGGGCGGGGATGCCGGTAGGCGGCAGGAAGGAGGGGCAGAGATGAAGGTGGGGGAAGGGGATGTGGGAGCTGAGAAGCTGTTTGTATGTGTGTGTGGGGGGGGGTGCTAACTGACGTCCTGATTGAGGATTCAGGGAGGGTCCAAGAAGCGGATGACATCCAGAAACCCTGGAGGGAGGGGATTAAGGATTGGGATAGCTGCAGGAAACTTGAAATATGATTCAGTTGGAGAGAGCAGAGATGGTGGAGGCTGGGATGGCGTTGGGGAAAGCTTGGACCGGTGCAGGGGCGGGCGTGGGGTGAGGGCTGGGGGTGGGGGTTGGGCAGGGTTGGTGTCAGACACATGTACACCCGTGGCTGATTCATCTCAATGTATGGCAAAACTCATCACAATATTGTAATCAGCCTCCATTAACATTAATTAATTAGGGGGAAAAATGCCAGTCAACAGCCCGGTCCGGAAGCTGGTGGCCGGAAAGAAGTCTAGGATGCCCAGGTCTGGAAAAGTGCAAAAGCCCGTGGACCTGTGTTTAGGTCTTGGAACCAGCAGTGGCAGCGGGGTGGGAGAGTGACGAAGGGAGAACTTCAGGAACCACTATGAAGTCGGGGCCCTAGAGCTGACGGTGCGTGGGAATCTAACCCAGGTCATCGGGGTTTTGTGAGCTGGGTCTTCAGGGCATCTTTCGAGCTCTAGGGCGGGAGCGCGGTGGGTGGGGACCTCGGGGTGCGCTCACCGCTCGCCACGTCCCCACCCCCACCTGACCCCCGCACAGTCGAGGACCTGAGCACCAAACTGAAGCCGTACCAGCAGAAGTCCTGGCGCCACGTGCTGCACCGTGACCCGCGCCTTCCTGGGGAACCTGCGGCCCACCATCACCCTCTACAATGGCCACGTCAACATCACAGCCAACTCAAGGTTCTGGTACAACTCCACTAGCAGCGTGTGCACCATCGTCATCCCCAGCTGCACGGTCAAGGACAGCGGCGAGTACTGCGTGCTGGTGGAGAATAAGCTGGGCAAGGACTGCAGCAGCTGCAAGCTCACCGTCTACAGTGAGGGTGCTGAGCCTGCCTCCAGCAGGCCTGGAGGTGGTGGGCGCCCCAGGCTGAGTCCTACCCGGGGTGGAAGCGCAAAATGGCAGTCTTGTGGGAGGTTGATAGATTTTTTTTCCTATGGCTGACACTATCTTTTATTTAATCTACCATGGGGTGGTGTAAATACTCTCTAACTGACCAAAGTTCAACCCACTCTGCCATCTTCTCCGTATCATTTGTTACGTATCTGGCCCCTGCAGATTTGGGAGCTGGCAAGAGTCTGTAGTTTGCAACCCTTCAGTTCAGTTCAGTGGCTCAGTTGTGTCTGACTCTTTGCAAACCCATGGACTGCAACACGCCAGGCTTCCTTGTACATCACCAACTCCTCGAGTTTGCACAAACTCATTGTCCATCGGGTCGGTGATGCCATCCAACCATCTCATGCTCTGTGGTTCCCTTCTCCTCCTGCCTTCAATCTTTCCCAGCATCAGGGTAGTTTGCAACCCTCGGTGGGCCTAAACGTACATTTGAAAAAAAAAAAACAGTAGTGATCAGGTCTAAACCAGACTTGACAAGCGCAATCTCCTGGTAGGGTTCTAAAAGGAATCTTTTACATTGACAAAAATTTCAATATATTTTGCTGTGCAACCAAGACAAAACTGGTCCAAGATAAGGATAGACAGGAGGCGCTGAAGGGAATAAAGGTTTCCCCCAGGTGGCGCTAGTGGTAGAGAACCTGTCTGCCACTGCAGGAGAGGAGGGTTCAATCCCTGGCTTGGGAAGGTCCCCTGGAGGAGGGCATGGCAACCCATTCCAGTATCCTAGCCTGGAGAATCCCATGGACAGAGGAGCCTGGTGGGCTATAGTCCTCGGCGTTGCAAAGTCGGACATGACTGAAGCACACAAGGCAGAAATGATAGGATGGAGGCCCTCCCTCTGCACACAGGTGCACCATGTTTCTGCTCCTGTGTGCACAGGTAGGGGAAATGTTTTATTTCTTCCTACACATTCTACTGTCTTCACAGCTAGACAGCTAGTTGCATGAACTCTCTAAATGCAAAGATGACCTACCTTGCTCTTCCCCCTTTGCTTTAAGCCTCCTAACTTTGTCATGATCCTTTAAACTCACCCCCACCACCTACCTCTCCAGCCTCCTCCTCTGCCTCTCTGAAGTTTCCATGGCATGTATTGGTGTCCACAGCCTCCATGGTTACAGACTGTAACCATCCTGTTACAGAGGTCTCTCTCTGGGGAAAGGACCATGTCCTGTTGCTCTGTCTCTCAAGTACTCAGCTGAGTGTCTGGCACTGAGATGATGCCGCCACAGTGGCTGCTGAACTGTGTAACAGAACTAGGCCAGGGAAGGCACCATGGGAGACATCCAGCTCTCATTCCACAGCTAGAGATCCCTGACAACTTAATTCTGGTTGTAAGCACATGGGCACAAGGCCCTGGCTCGAACACTAATCAGCCATGTGACCTTGGCAAGCCACTCTAAGCTTGTTTTCTCATCTACTTCTTAAGGCTGTTATGAGGATTAAATGAGATAGTGCACAGAAGTGCCTGGCACTATGCGTGGCATACATTAAATGAGTAACTGGCAGCTCACACTCGGCTGACCTTGGCAGACTGCAGCTGGGAAGGACTGAGGATCCTAGGCAGGGTCCAGCCCCTGGTTTCTGCAGTGACTCAAAGTCCAGGAGTTTGGAGGTTCCCTTATCCCTAGGATCATTCACACTTGACAAATACTTTCTTTGCTCTTTCAGACAAAGATGACAAGTCAGTTCTAGCATCTGTCACTGAGAGTCTGCAGAAGAAATCAAAGTACCTTATGTGAGCTCCAGCCCAGCCCAGGCATCAGGATGTTGTGATGTGGGGCTTCTTGGCCTGTCCTCTCTGTGGTCCCAGTGAAGGAGGCCCTGTATGCTCTGTGGTCTTTGTCAACATAAACATTCACTGAAGGGCTAGGACAATACACTGAGAGAGTGTGCCTTTGCGTATATTCCTGACCATGGTGTGTACCAGGGACCAATGGGACTTGAGAGTGGGATGGGGATACTCAGAAGCCCAACCCCAGAGAGCCTGCTCCAAACCCAGCCACATGGGGAGTGACCAGTCCCCTTTTGGCTGGGCCTTGCCCCGCCTTCCCTCCTCCACAGCTGCACTGTGCCTTGCCCTCCCCTCAGGGGAGTTTTTAATTTCCTCCCCAGCCTGCCCTTCCAATTTCTTTACTACAAGTAGGTATGTCTTCAGTTCTGGGATTTAAATGGATCAAGACCTTGCCTTTTTAGTGTCCAGGGTTCCTACTATCTGGGCATCCCAGGTGGCTGAGTGGTGAAGAATTCACTTGCCGATACAGAAGACACAGGTTCGATCCCTGGGTCAAGAGATCCTCTGGAGAAGGAAATGGCAACCCACTCCAGTATTCTTGCCTGGAAAATCCCATGGACAGCGGAGATTTGTGTGTTACAGTCCAGGGGGACACAACTCAGCAACTGAGCACACACTCATGCATATTCCTACTCTTTGAGAATTAGAGAATCTGAAAGCTAGAAGGGATTGGTCATCCACCTCACTATGTCTGACAGCAGCAAACTCTTCCTTAAAAAAATTTTAAGCTACTGGACTTGAAACAAGAATGGGGGTCTTTGAACCTCCCTTCTCTACTTTATTTTTGCTAGTTCCCACCAGCAGGGCTTCCCTGGTGGTTCAGCTGGTAAAAAAAATTGGCCTGCAACGTGGGAGAACCTGAGTTCGATCCCTGGGTTGGGAAGATCCCCTGGAGAAAAGAAAGGCTACCCACTCCAGCATTCTGACCTGGAGAATTCCATGGATTGTATAGTCCATGGAGTCGCAAAGAGTCAGATGCGACTGAGTGACTCACTTTCAGCTCCCAACACTAATCTCTGTACAGATGCTGGTTTGAAAACTACTGATTCATCCAGCACGCATACTGGGATTGAGTCTACCACATCCCCACAATTGTACAACCCCTCTACTGATGGAGTATTCACTACCATCCATGACTTCCCTTTTACTCTGGGTCAGGGAGCTGCCCATTAAGATGAAATGACCCTGGAGTCAGGTGACACATTATTCTGCCAGGGCTTCACATCCAAAGCATGAATCATACAATCTAATCTCATTCCTCCCAGCTGTTCAGCTGAGCCCAGACTCCAGGGAGGAGGAGAAGCATGAAGGGAATCTAGATTATTCTGGAGCAGGTAGCAAGGCTGGGCTGGGGAGGGGAGGAGGTGGGTAGCAGTAGAGGACACCAAGTAATGAGATGCGGGGCACCTGTACATAGAGGAGGTATTAAGGGCAAGTTTGGATGGTGGCAACTACTACCCATCCCCATCCTCCTGAACTACATCCTCACCCACACACGTGACCAGAAAGAGACCTACTCCAACCAGCACAGTGTCACCAGAGCCAGGGAGCCGGCCTGATGCCAACATGCACTGGACAGGACTGTGACCCGCGCTGTGAGGACATCCAGGGCCCCTGGTGCCATGCCCCCACCCCCCCACCTCTCCAGGACAAGCACGTGCCACACAGGCAGACAAGCAGGGCAGCCAGTGACTTTTTTTATTTTTTTTTTCATGTGAGCAACAGGATGGAGTAGTCCCATCCTTGCTCCCCTTGCATTGAATGTGCCTTGGGTCTTATGACCCTAGAGTGTCATTGGAGCCCCTTCCTCTTGCTCCCAGTGCAGGAGGGGCAAGGAGGAAAGAACTGAGAGTGGTTGTGTATGTGGGGGTGCCAAGCTCTCTGAGCCAGGCTCAGCAACCCCTCAGCAGCTCCCTGAGGCCCCTCTCCCTGTAAGACTTTGACACACAGCAGGTCAGAGACAGCTGGCAGAGTAAGACATAGGTAGGCTGGGAGACAGACCATACAAACAAGACTCACACACACACACACACACACACACACACACACACACACACACACAACCACACAGGCTGGCCCCTTCCTTTGGCATGGTTCACCCTAGCCCTGGGGATAGGGTCTGAGGGTAGTGGTGTGGGGCCTGAGCTCTGGGATGCCCTTTGAGAGATGGGACCAACTTGAATCCTTGGTACGCAGAACTCCCGAGGCCAAAGTAGTCCCCAATCTTGCCTACTTAGACACACATCCCTCCACCTTCCCACTCAACACTTAGACATTAAGTTGTTCAAGTAACAAGGATAGATGCAGGTAAGGAGACTCCACCCTCATCCAGTCTTTCCACCTAGGGGCCTGTGAAAGGGGCTTCAAGCCCTGGGCATCTCAGCACAGACTCTTCCCCTCCTCACTCAACTCTGTGTAAATCAGAAAGAGTGGAAGTGGGTGAGTCAGACTCTTCCATCTAGTAGAAGTGGGGGAGGTCAAGAGGCTGAGCACCACAGCCCTCCAGAGGGGCTCCTGACAGTCTGGATGGGGTAGAGGTGGGAAGATCCTGGCTCCGGAAAGGAGCATTAGGCTGGCATTTTTTAGTTCTTAGCATGGTCCTAGACCACTAGCTTTGCTAGAAGAATCTTTTTCTGCTTATCCCTCAAACTTGCACATTTCACAGGTGGTACCTGCTGCCCCAGGTTGGTACTGTGGTCATCTCAATCCAGCTCTGGCAGACTCCCAGGTTCTGGACTCCAGTCCCAGGAGAAGAGAGAGGTGACCAGAACCTGACCCTCATTTGGCCTTGCTCAGCCGGTAGTCCTCCACTGGCTCCCGGCTCTCAACAGCTGACAGGGCGATGAGCATCTGGGCGGCGTAGTAGGTGGACATGATGAATGCCCGTGAGTAGGGCACAGGGAAGCAGAACTTGTCGAGGGCGATGGTCAGGTCTGAGACAATAAACAGCAGTGCACCACTGCCCGCCGCTAGCTCAGTCCAGCGCCAGGCTGCCCCGACCAGCTGCAGCCCCGCCATTGCTCGCCAGCCCATGAAGCCGATAAGGGCCACATAGACCCCCACTAGGTAGGTGAAGGCACCCGTGAGGTTTGGGTAGAGGAAGGCATAGCACAGGCCCGACAAAAATGCCATCAGCAGACCTGTCCGAAGAGCCAATGGCCGCATGCCAAAGGCCGAGGCGTAGAGCATGTGGGTCACAGCAAACATCAGCAGACCTGGGAGTGAGAGGGGATGATGGGATGTTGAACGCAAGCTCAGGTGAGAAACGAGTAACAGGAGCTAGGGGTAGGAGTGGAGTGCTTGGGATAACCCAGGAGCTCTCTCGGGGAGTAAAAGGGGTGGGAAGAAATCCACAAAGGCAAAGATACCTCCAAACTCTTCTGTGGTACTCCAGAATGGATCACCATATCACTGGCAAGGTCGTGCGCCAACAGGGGCCCCAAAAGTCTTTGGCCTCAGAACCCCTTTAATTCTTGTTCTTGTTTTAAAAAATCCTCTTTCCTAAATCCTTGGCCCCTCCCCCAGGGTCCTCTAGCCCAAGATTCCTCCCAGGTGGTGACTGTGATGACTGACCGTGGACAAAGTAACCCTGGTCCTGCCAGATGAGGAAGGCGTCGCCTATGGCGGAGAAGACAAGCCCCACGAAGATGCGGGTGGCACTGGGGTGGGTCAGCAGGAATCCCAGGCCGTGGGCCAGGGAGGAAGAGCCAGAGGCAGAAGATTGGCAGGCACTTGATGAGGGCGCTGACCCACGATGGGCTGGACGAGGGCAGCCAGAGCACGAAATACACACAGGTAGCCTTGAAGAAGGGCACCAGCTTGGGTCCCTCACTCTTCACCTGGAAGACACGGGACAAAGGCAGCATTCAGAGCATGGGAGCCCAGAGCGGGGCTCAGAGCAGGACCCTCAGCCCAGGCATTCACCCCAAAGACAGGCCCACCTCCAAAGCAGGGAGGACTGACACAGACCCAGTTTGACCTACCCCAAGCAGCCAGTGAGGAAGAGCCCCTTAACTTGAGGCTTAAATGATGAGGAAGACAAAGGGCCCCATTGCGCCTGCTACTCATGTCCCATTCTTGGCCCTGGGGCAGGACCAAAATAGTCACTGGGCAGAAAGCAGACTTTCGGATAGTGTCCCATCCTGCAGCCCAAGGCTTCTCCCTTTCTGCCCCTTCCTTCCCCCCCCCCAAAGCCCCTCAGCCTCACTCTAGCAGCATCAATCCCCAGCTGTCTGGAATAGAGTGGAGTCAGCAGCAAACCACTGAGATGCCACAGCTGGCCAACTCGCGATCCTCAGCAGTGGGGCCAGGACATGGGCCCAGCAACACCAGGTGAGTGCCAGGGATGCGTGAGAATGAGCACTGTCAACCATCTCAGCTCTCACTGGCTCTCTTCTCAGCCAGTCTACAACTCAGCCTCCACTTTAGCTGCCCTAGCCTAAAGGTACCATCAGGGACAAGGAGAGGAGACAGGGATACTGCCTAGAGAAATGCACCCATGAGTGGGGAGCAAGAAAACTGTCCCTGAAATACCAGCAATCTCAGGGGTTGGGGGTTGGAGAGGGTGTCAGTCATTCTCATTTCCCAGAAAACAAGAGCAACTTCAGGCACATCAGAAAGAAAGGCAGGACGGGGGGACGGGGAGGCAGGGATCTCTCACCAGCTTTTGATCTGAAGCCAGCAGTCAGGCTGGGAGGAGATGAGGAACTGAGAGGGGGAAGTTAGAGCAGCTGACTGGGTCTCAGCCGGATTAGGGGGAGGGAGCTAAAGAAAGGTTGTTTTCCAGGCCATGCAGGCACTCTGCAAGCTCAGGGAGGGAGCTGCTGCGGATATTCTGAATCTCGGATGCCCTGAAGCTGCTTTTCTCTGACATTTGGTACTGGGGCTCAGAGTGTGATGCGAAGGAGCTGAGGTTCCCGGTATACTCATGTTCTGCCCAAGAGACAGGTCTCTGGGCCAGTGAGCTGCCCAACACAGGGCCATGGGTACCCACTCAGACTCTCAGACCTCCAGGCTGTGGTTACCTGGCACTGAACAGACTGTGATGAAGAAGGCTGGGAAGAAGCAGATGTGAATCCAGGGGCTAAGCCTGCCTTTGCTCTGCCAGGGGGTGAGAGCAGTGAGAAGAGATGACAGAGTTCCTTCCTATGGAGATTTCCCCAATGCAGGCTGGTCAGGGCAGGGACAAGGGCAGAGGAGGAGATAGCTTATCCTCACAATCCCCAGATCTCCCCAGCCTCACCTGCTAGCCCTTGGAAGCATCTACACCACAGCCCTCCCCCAGGCCCCCTATTCCCTAGAAGAAGAAACAGCAATAGTAGCTGGGGAGGCTTTGACAGTCTTGGAGAACCCAGCGCTAGGAGTAGGAGAGGGGCGGAGAAGTTCAGGTGAGAAAGTCTGAACAAGGGGTGTCAATAGAGAACGACCCCTTTTCCCTTCTGCGCGTGATCCAGGCTGCCTAGACTCAGAGGCGTCACCTACACTGCCCGAGACTTCTTGTAAAGATGAGGAAAGAGAGGGAACAAATTGGGAAAAAGACTCCCAGGAGGTCCCAGCCCCGCTCCCGCTCTCCCCCTCTTCTCTGCGGTCTGCCCACGCAGAGCTGGCGGCCCGCTGCCGTCCCCTTCCTCTCCCAGGCGGGCTACCCGGCCGACCCGCGCCAGACACACGGAGATCAACAAAGTCACGCTTCCGAGTCACGTGCCCGCTGTTTTCCTCCCTCCCGCGGGCCGGCGGGGGGCGCGCGGAGGAGGGGTGCCAGAGTCTGGGATGCGAGGGACCGTGACCGCGCCGCCTCCCGCCGGGGGGACGCGGGCGGCCGCAGGATCTCTGCCTTTCCTCGTCTCGCCCCCGCCGCCCCCCCTCCCCCGCCCGCGGCTTGGCCTGAGTCCACAGGCCGGTGGGCTCCGGCCGCGCCGGACACTGGCCCGCTCGCTCGCTCGCTCACACACTCACCACAGTGACCGGGGACACCATGGCGGCGGCGGCGGCGGCGGCGGCGGTAGCTGGCACCCGGTTCCGGGAGGCAGCGGCCCGCGACGCGCTGCAGGTGAGGAGGCGACCAAGTAACGAAGCCCCGGTGACCCAGGAAACCTCCCGCGCGCCGGGCGCCGGAGCTTCTGTCTGCGATCCCCGCGACGTCACAGCAGACACAGCCAATGAGAGGGCTGGAGTCGGCCGGGGCGGGGGCGCAGAGCAGGAGGGCGGCCGGAGAGTCGCGAGAGGCCCCGCCCCTCCCCACCCCGCCCCCACCCCGCCCCCCACCCCACCCTCCTATACCCCATCTTTACTGCCCCAGAGAGCGAGCCTCTTCAGGCCGCGCCCCTCTAGGAGTCCGTGCCAAGGCCTCCTGGAACCTAACTGTGACCCGAGGCTTTGAGGGACGACAAAGGTTGGCCGAGAGACAAACACTTTCCTGTCCCGGACACAGGGCTACACATATTTTTCTCATAAACCGGGGTAAAATGCAAAGACAGATTCCCTTCAGCCTTTAAACATGCAGTCCACATGGACACATCTGGTTAGACCCACAACCTTCACTGTACACAAATACACATCGAAATGGACACACGATGGTCCGTAGACATACAACTTTTTAACATAAAAAGAGACATATATCAATCCATAGACCCGTGAGTGTGTGTATGTGTGTGTGTGTGGCACAGTCGCGTCCGACTCTCTGTGACCCTTTGGACTGTAGCCCACCAGGCTCCTTTATCCATGGGATTCTCCAGGCAAGAATACTGGAGTGGGTTGTCATGCCCTCCTCCAGGAGATCTTCCGAGCCCAGGGATGGAACCAGCGTCTCCTGTGTCACCTGCATTGCAGGCATATTCTTTATCCACTGAGCCACTGGGGAAGCCCCCGCAGAGACCCATACATATGCACAAACACATACAGGATCACAATTACCTTAAGCACCAAACAAATACATAGCCACAAAGCTGACAGGCCCAGATGCACATATATCCATCAAGGTGAAAAGAGAGACACATATATAGGCATGCAGCAGCCTATAGACCCACAACAACCACAGTTACTCAATCACCCTTAGACACACATCTCTCACAACTCAGAGACACCTTAACACCCACAAGAACACACCAGGAATGATAGACAGGCAGACCTGAGCATACTTAAGGACCCAAAGGAGTATGAACGAACTCTGCCAAAAATGCAATTTAAGCAGATTAATGCTGATAGAACACAAACTGAAGGTACACAAGCACATTTGGAACCAAGCACATGCAGAATCATGAGAATTAGGTGAGAGAAGTGGGAGGCAATCAAATGGACTGGGACCTAGTCCCAGTTTTACCACTTCCATGCTGCGTGTTTGGGTGAATCATTTCCCCGTCTCATCTTGATTTCTTCATATATGAGTGGATGATCTCCAATGTTCCTCCCAAGCCCAACATGTGTAGGATAGGGAAGGGCAGGGGCTGCTGGTGTCAGGAAATTTAAGTCTAGAGGTCTTCCTGGAGTGGTAAAACTGGGACTAGGTCCCAGTTCATTTGACTGCCTCCCACTTCTCTCGTGTAATTCCCATGATTCTGAACATGCTTGGTTCCAAATGTGTCCATGTACCTTTAGTCTGTGTAATATCAGCATTAATTTCAGATTTCAGAAGCATCTTAAAGGATGTCCCGGTGGTCTTTGATCTGCTGCAAACTCTGGGAGATAGTGAAGGACAGGGAAGCCTGGTGTGCTGCAGTCCAAGGGGTGGCAAAGAGTCAGACACAATTAGTGACTGAACTACAGCAACAAAGAGGGAAGTAGCTGTGTGTCAGCCTTTGGGAACTGGGGTGGAGTAATCAGCCCTACTTATCTCTAATTAGCAGCCGTAAAGGAATTTTCAGCATCATGCAATAGTGACACCATAGTACTTAATTCTTCCTTGTGCTGGCTGGAGAGAAGCCCACAGACTGGAATCTCCTGTAAGCCCCTCCCGCAATAGGCCTCTTTTTTTTTCGGACTCTGCCTACTTTCCCTAAAGCCAGTGTGGTCCACATGACAGTCTCTCCAAGCCAGGAGCAGCCCTCTTCTAGTGAAAGAATTGACGGAGATTCAGAGCCAGGGAAATACAGGTGAGAGGCAAGGACTGGGGCTGAGGCTCACTCACACTCCTCCCCTATCCCCTCCAGGCTCTTCCTACAGAGTCCCAGTGGTATGAACTTCCCTTGTTCTATGTTCTTTCTAGTCAGGAGCTGTGGGGAAACTCACTTTACCAGAATGGGAGACTAGAATTGCTGCCCCCAGCTGCTTTGTCTCACACTCACACTCACACACAAACACTCCTACCAAGTGTGCTGCCTGGAGTGAACACTGGATTAAAAGTTACAAACACAGTACTAGCCCTTCCTCCTCTGTGACTTACTAGTTATATAACTGGGCACATCACTCCACTTTTGTTTTCTTATCGGTAAAATTGGGCCAGAAGATATGTGCAAATGTGTCAGCTTTTGACCTAAACCCTTTAATGTCACCTAAGGGATAATTCTCAGAGAGTGGCCAAGTTAGGGCATTTTTCATTTCTCTGGATGTTAGTTTCCTATCCATAAAAATGAGAGGACTATCACAGCGGTTCTCAACAACTAAGGCCTATCAAAATTACTTGGGAAGCTTTTTAAAAACATAGATAGCCTTGTTTCACCCCAGACCTACTAATTAGGTGGCACAGATTGTAATAAACTTGAATATATCATCACCTTTGACTTCCTTGGTGGCTCAGATGGCAAAGAATCTACCTGCAATGTGCATCTGGGTTCGATTCTTGGGTTGGGAAGATCCCCTGGAGGAGGGCATGGCAATCCACTCCAGTATTCTTGCCTGGAGAATCTCCATGGACAGGGGAGCCTGGCAAGCTACAGTCCATGGGGTTGCAAAAAGTCAGATATGACTTAGCAACTAAGCACAGCAAATAGATAAAACATGAGACCTAGAATTGCAATCCGCAGGGCTGTATCAATGTCTGATTACTGAATAGGCAAGAATCAATTATATAGGTTGTCCACAAAGCAGAGGCATCTCCCCTCCGTGCTGATTATTTTGTTTGCCCTTCTACCACCCAGATTCTTTCTTGGTCCTTCTCCACCTTGCACCTGGAGGTTGACCTCTAGGAACTGTATCACTAGGGTTCACTTGTGTTCTGGCTTCTGCGCTGCTAATAAGAGGCAGAGGCTCATCTGTGGTTGGAAGAAAACATGGTTGAGGTCCCCTTCCACCCACCACTAGTCTGCTGAGTGAGACTGAATTTCCAATAGGGACTGTGCTCTTCCATGGCTACAACTCCAGGCTTCCACCTTGGACCCCAGGCCTAGAACTGGCAACAGCTTCCCACTATTGCTAGTCTTCAACCCTGACTAATTTGTGGCTAGTTGTTGCTCTTCAGCTCTGACTAGTTTCCTTAACCCTGCCTACATCTCTACCATCTCATAAGTTATATTCTTGAATCAGCAACTTGATTGATACAGTCATCAATGAGGCAGAGGCACTGCCTCCTTCCCCTAAAGAAAGAGCTTATCTAATTTCCATTCCTATGAATAAGATTTCTCAGTTGTTTCAAAAATGCAATTGTATGTACTGTGTAGTGTTTTTATGTTGATTACATAGTATAACAGACAGAAAATGGGACAGGGCTGCCTAAAATTAGACATCCCTTCCTCTCTGTACCCAAAACTACCTATTTCACACAACTTGGTAATTTTGCTTGCTGGTTTCCCCTGTCAAAGTTTGAGCATGTTCATCCATTCATTCAACAAATGTTTATTGTGCACCACGTATGTCCTAGCCACTATGTTAGATGCTGGGGTTTAAAACCTTCTTTAAGATAAAGGTTCTAGGAACTCCCTGGCTGTCTAGTGGTTAGGACTCTGCACTCACTGCTGAGGGCCCAGGTTCATTCCCTGTTCCAGGAAATAAGATCCCACATGCCGCGCTGGGCAGTGCAACCAAAAGAAAAATAAATATAGGTTCTGTCATGGAGTTCAGTTCAGGCAGGCAAGTAAACAATAATTACACAATTTAAATAATTGATGTATGAAGGTTGTGTCCGACTCTGTGACCTCATGGACTGTAACCAACCAGGCTCCTCTGTCCATGGGATTTTCCAGCCAATAGCACTGGAGTGGATTGCCATTTCCTTCTCCAGGGGATCTTCACGACCCAGGGATCAAACCCGGGTCTCCTGCATTGTAGACAGACGCTTTACTGTCTGAGCCACCAGGGAAGTCCTGACATCAAAAAGACATCTAAAATGATCTTTGAGCATGCCTTGAGGAGTTAAGAAAGCTGAGGCTAAATCTATAGAGATGAGCTGGTCTTCACTGAGTAGACACTGATGTTCTAGGTGCCAACTAAAAATTATCACTTGCTTTCTACCTCTACAAGGCCACTAGTCACTGCAGTCTCTGACCTTTAACACACTGTGAAAGGAAATCAGGGAGGAGACCAGGAATGAGGCCCTCTGTGCTCTGGAAAAACTGGCAGAACAGGCTTTCAGATAGATATTTTCAGGAGATTTTATGACCCTAGTTTCTTGCATCTTCTCATATCTAGAAAAGCATTAAACTCATTAACAGAGGTATCTGCTCCTCGTGACTAGCAGTAAATTTCTCATGACTAGCAGCAGCCCTCTGCCCAATATATGCACGTATCCCCCTTCACTAAAATCATACATAATACTGTCCCCTGCCACACATCTTTGAAGCAGTTCCTCAGCTCCGTCTCAAACACTGTCTCCTAGGCTATAGTCTTCATTTTCCCCAAATAAAACTTAACCCACAACTCTCATATTGTGCTTTTTTTTTTTTGGTCAACATTGGACAGAGAGAATTGCGTGTGTACACAGAAGCACAAGAGACACACTGAATTCAGGGAAATACTCATCTTGGGGAGAGCTAGGGAGTGGCCGAAGTAAGAAGGAACCAGGTCAGAAAGGATCTGAATGTTCTGCCAGCCAGTTTGAACTTGACCTAACAAATTACAAGAAGCCAGTTGTCTTCCATTCCTTAGTTTCTATGATTGTTTTCTGTTCTCACACACCATATACATGGAGGATATGCAGAAATGTTGACTGATCATTAGTCTGGGCTTGCCTTTTTTTCCTCTTTTGGGCCTTTTTCTCACCAGTAGCCTTCTCCATCTCTGATCACCATAGTTTTGTCCTGGGATATTTTCTTGGTTTGCCCCACTTGGCATTGTAATGCAACTCTAACCTGTTTCAGTTCAGTTCAGATCAGTCACTCAGTCATGTCCAACTCGTTGCCACCCCATGAACTGCAGTATGCCAGGCCTCCCTGTCCATCATCAACTCCCAGAGTCCATCCTAACCCATGTCCATTGAGTCGGTGATGCCATCCAACCATCTCATCCTCTGTAGTCCCTTTCTCCTCCTGCCCTCAATCTTTCCCCACATCAGGGTCTTTTCAAATGAGTCAGCTCTTTGCATCATGTGGCCAAAGTACTGGAGTTTCAGCTTCAACATCAGTCCTTCCAATGAACACCCAGGACTAATCTCCTTTAGGATGGACTGGTTGGATCTCCTTGCAGTCCAAGGGACTCTCAAGAGTCTTCTCCAACACCACAGTTCAAAAGCATCAATTCTCTGGCACTCAGCTTTCTTTATAGTCCAACTCTCACACCCATACATGACCACTGGAAAAACCATAGCATTAACCAAACAGGCCTTTGTTGGCAAAATAATGTCTCTGCTTTTGAATATGCTATCTAGGTTGGTCATAAATTTCCTTCCAAGGAGTAAGCATCTTAATTTCATGGCTGCAGTCACCATCTGCCTGTTTACCTGATTCCTCACCTACTGCTGGATCTCAGCTAATTTCTCCATGACTGTTTCAGATCCCCAGAACACTTCTAACCAACTCTCAAACCACCCCGCCTCATCCGATCCCTGCCCTACTTGGACATCTGGGGAGGAAAATCAGACAAGGATGAGTAAATATTAAGGAGGGTGTGATAAGTTTAGATGTTCCTATAGCAATGCAGGGGAGTGTCTTGGTGCGTTGTTGGAACTGAGCTGAATGTGTGTGCCAAGTGGAGGCGTTTGGGAGGACTTGGTTACAAATCTGGAGCTCAGAACACAAGGTGAAAAGACAGAGACTTGGAAGCCAAAGCCATTCTGAAGACTATATGGAAGCAATTAGCCAGGGAGATCTTGAAGAAGGAGAGAAGGGGGACGAGACCAAGCCCTGAAGGTCATATTTCAGGGTAAAGAAGAAAAAGAGGAGAACTGGGAAGGAGACAAACACACAGGTCAACAGTCATGTCAAAGATGTTTCTGACATCTCCAGTATACTCATAGGGGAAGAGACAGACACACCCAGGGAAGTGTATGTTCACATAGACGATCTATGGTAGTCGTGGTTTGGCTCCATCCTTCCAGAACAGGTGACAGATGGTGGTTCTGCTTCCTTACTGAAGTAGTTCAGAAACTTTGAAGACAGAAAACAGTGCCACATCTTCATTCCTCACTGTGTGTTCCACTCTCTCGACTCCAGCCCAGGGCATTCCTGAAGGTCTCTCCTGCCCTGTTTGCTTACCGGAGTCAGCCTAGGTGGACGAAATCCCAGTGTAACCCATCTTCTGAAAGACACTGGTTCCAGAATGCCTCTCTCCTGCTTGACCCCACCTGAACCATGAGCCTTGCAATAGCTGGTATAGCCCATGATTCATGGTCTGCTCCTGGAGCCTTTAGGAAAAGGACAAAGATTTTTAGCAAAACTCACCTTTCCAGACCCTCAATTAGGACGGAATTTTAATGCTGTCTTGAGATAACTTGTGGGTCGGTATCCCTAAGGACAATCTGGGCTCTTTGTTTGGCTTCTGGGCTTGGGGCCAGACACACCTGGGTTCTTACCCTTCTTTCCTTTCCTTTGTCTATTGACAGGGACATCACTGACCTTAGACATAAGTGGATTTCTCTAACTGTGAAACTACCAAATCAAGGCTCTCCTGATGGGGTTCAATGCAGGGATGCCTAGGAGGGATACCTAACTTTGGTGAGATGTGTGGGATTAGAAGACCACCAACACCCGAGAGTCTAGCATCCCAAACTTTGTGAAGTCCAAGTGTTTTAGTCACTCCTTGCATTGAGGTCATCCAGGTTCAGCTGTCTCACCAACAGCCTTAGTCCCTCCCCGCACCACCCAACATGCTCCCTCCATCTAGACCCTAAGCTTTCTGGCTTGTGCATTTGGATGGTTCCTTCCACCATTAAAAAGTAAGTTAGTATGAGGAAGCAGAAGCAAGAAAAATGAAGTGGCTGGGGGTTAAGCAGGAAGATGGTTTTGAGAAACAAACAAAAACCTAGAAGATCCCACTCATCAAGCCTCAGGACACTGAATGAGTAGTTCTGTCCTCAACCTTGGCTCCCTTAGGCTAACCGTCCAGAGCAGACCCTCCAATCTCCTCCTCTCAATGACTGCATCTTCCCAAACAGATGAACTCCTTTCACTGGACTCTTTGTCTAGTTACTTCACTGAGATACAGTCATCCATTCATGAATCTGGTATTTATCAACCACTTACAGCGGGCCAGGCTAGATCTGTGTCACAGATACGAACAAACAGACCTTTCCTGTCCTGTGGCACTCATGATCCAGCAGGACAAGCCGATGCAATGAAACCACAACCTCAGCCTCCCACCTCCACTCCACACCTCTTCCCTAGGTCTACAAGACCAGAAAATTGAGCAGGGACAGCAAGGGCTGGCTGGACCTTCCCAAAGTTTCCTCCTAACTGGTTGGGAAGTGGAGCAAATTTGTCTATGAGGCTATTAAAAAGAACCTCTTTTGACTGTGAAAGTAACATATTCATTATGAAAAATATGGAAAATATAAAAAAGTATAAAAGAATCACCGATAATGTCACAGTCCAGAGATAATCACAGCTGAATGTTTTGGTATATTTCCTTCCAATTGTTTGACGTGCATATTTTAAGTTTTAAACTATACATTCACTATAATTTAATTTTCCCATATTGCTGAATATGTAGATTTTCCCCTAATATAAATGATTCTGTAATGAATCACACAGTACTCCTCACAAATCTTTACCCACATCTTTGATTATTTTCTTAGGAAAATTTCTTAGAAGTAAGATGATTAAGCCAAAGCAAAGTATTATATTTATGATTCATAAACATCTCTCCAGCATTTAGTAATTCCAAAATTACTCCCCAAACAAACCTTTTTCCTTTTTTGATGACTATGAAGCACAATAGTTCAGCTGGGAAATAAGCATATAAATTCTTCACTTAAGCCTGATATAAAGATCACATTGCTGTTTAATTAATTTCCTAGAAGCTCTACTTCCTGTATTAATAACAACAAATGAAAAAAAATTTTTTAATCAATAATAACAAATGTTTTTAGTGTTTGCTATATGCCAGACACTGTATTGGATACATTCCCTGTATATATACAGGGAAAAAAATAAATAAATAAAATGAATTATATAATATTTTATATTTATTGTATCTATATATACGTGCTTTTGAACTGTGGTGTTGGAGAAGACTCTTGCGAGTCCTTTGGACTGCAGGGAAATTCAACCAGTCAATCCTAAAGGAAATAAGTCCTGAATATTCATTGGAAGGACTGATGCTGAAAGCTGAAGCTCCAATACTTTGGCCACCTGATGTGAAGACCTGACTCACTGGAAAAGACCCTGATTCTGGGAAAGATTGAGACAGGAGGAGAAGGGGATAAGAGGGGATGACATGGTTGGATGGCATCAGTGACTCGATGGACTTGAGTTTGAGCAAGCTCTGGGAGGATCGAGTGACTGAACTGAACTAATTATTTATTGTTATATTATATAATAATTCAGTTTATTTATTTATTGGGTTTTTTTTTTTTGGCTGCCCCACATAGCTTGTGGGATCACAGTTCCCCTGACCAGCGATTGAACCCATCCCCATGCAGTGCAAGCACAGAGGCCTAACCAGTGGACTGCCAGAGAATTCCTATATAGTTTTTAATTCCTATAGTATCTTTTTTATATAGGCACTATTATTGTCTCCATGAGTAACTTGAGGCTCAGAGAGGCTAAGAGACTTGACTTAGGTCACATACAAGGAAACAGAAATTATAAATCTCCCAGAATTCTTTAATTAACGTTGGCCAGAAATTATATCTGAAGCCAGAGGCCACAAACTTTAATTTCCCATTTAACGAGGAATCTTGAAATGAATAAGATGACTGTTGACACAGCTGCTTGGAGACAAAGTTTTCAGCTGGCCTTACATCTTGGGTAGATAATTTAAAGACTAGAGAGTATTTACATATCATTATCATAAAATTTGTGTTAAATCTGTGTTAACTTATAGCCTGTCATTATAAAGCTGAGCTTCTATATTTGTTTACTAAGAAGCAAAGAACTTCCTTGTAATATGACAGGTTGGTTTTCATGGTTTCAAGGATTGCTGACTAATAATATTTACCCCATAAATATTTTTTAAAGAAATTACTTTTATTAAGATGTTTTTGTATGAAACTGGGTTGCTTATTCAAGATGATAAACTGTGTTTTTCATAAGGCATTTTATTGATCTGTCATAATTAACTCGCTATGACTTCCTTAACTTAATCAAGTAAATTTAATGGTAAAGGTAACTGAACTGCCTTTGATATCTGTTCCCATGGTGCCTACATCAATTTGTTCTTTTATAGCTGTCATCTCAATTTATAATTATAGGCACAATTAAATGAGACTATTTGACTAACTTTCCCCGTACCAGATTAGAAGTTTCCTAAGAGATGAGACCATGCCTATTTCTGGTCATATTGTATCATCAGTGTTTAACACAGAGCCTGGCACAGTAGCTGCTCAATAAATATTTGGCAAATGAATGAAAGTATGATTAGACATGCCATATAGCCACTGAGGGCGAGCTAAAAATGATGAAGAGGGAGAAACAGAAGGACTGGGTTTTGTGGCCACAGTATGAAAAGCCCACTGGTAACAAGGCACTTAAGCTGCTGAAAAAATGGAAGCAATTACACAGTAAAGCAGTCGCTCTCAGACTGTTTCTTAATGTTCTGTAAGTTGCCCTGAACATGGTTTTGTACCACTTAAAATAATCCTAGACTTATTCCCAATTTTAATTTTCTCAACTTAAATTTTTATTTTCATGTGTTTTTTCCTAACTTTTGATAACCACTATTCATTATCTATACAAAGACCTAGCACACTGTGGCATGTTATGTAACATATAGTCGATAAAAATTTAATGTATCAGTGCTCCATAAAGTACGTGAATACCAATATGACAACCTGTTTGAAAAAAATCTGGGAAAGTGGGTTGCGGATGGCAGGATTTGTTTTTAGGTGGCAGGGGCTGGGAGGCCCCACATTAAAGCTTCAAAGCACCTTAGAACTGTGTTGTGGGGAATGCCCAGATAGAATGTTGTCCCAGGAATGCCTACATCTGACCAAAGAAGAATCAGCTTTTTGATGACCTTCTTGTCCCACCAGCTTGCCTTAATTTTCTAGTTAATTATCTAGAAATACTTTTTCCATCCTTTGACTTTGTAATTTTTTTGTATCTAAATTCAGGACTTGGCATTTTTCCTACTATGTTTAATCCTTGTTGATTCTTGTCCATTGGCAGCTTTGTGGATCCAGATTCTGGCAGTAAGTTCCATAGGTTCTATCTGTCCTCTTTGCTGGTGACTGAATTGTGTCTCTCCTCAAATTCAAATATTAAAGTCCTGACCTCCAGTACCATGGTACATGGAAATAGGGCTTTGGGGAGGCAATTAGGGTTAAATGAAGTCATGTGGGTAAGACTCTCTTGATGGGATTGAAGAAGAAGAAGAAGAAGAAGAAGAAGAAGAAGAAGAAGAAGAAGAAGAAGAAGTCGCTCAGTCGTGTCCGACTCTTTGCGACCCCGTGGACTATAGCTTACCAGGCTCCTCCGTCCATGGGCTTCTCCAGGCAAGAATACTGGAGTGGGTTGCCATTTCCTTCTCCAGGGGATCTTCCTGGCCCAGGGATCAAACCCAGGTCTCCCACATTGAAGGCAGATGCTTTAACCTCTGAGCCACCAGGGAAGCCCCATATAAGAAGAGACATTGCCCTTGGCCTCTTCCTCTCCATCTTTCTGTCCACCACTGATATCACAGCTAGAAGAGAGCAATCAGCAGGCCAGGTAGAGAGCCCTTGCCAGAACTAGACCATTCTGGCATCCTGATCTCAGACTTTCAACCCCTACAACTATGAGAAAATAAATGTCTACTCTGTAAGCCACACAGCCTATGGCATTTGGTTACAGTAGCCTAAGCCAATTAAGACACCATTCTACTCCATTATTTCATGACTCCATTATCTCAAACTCTCCCCTTCTTTGCTATCTAGTCCCATCATCGGATTACTTGGTTACTCAATTCCAGATGCTCTGCTTCTGCTCCACAAGCTGCCTTAGGTGCAACCTGGTGTCTATCCCTGCCAACTCCAACAAAATTGAATATGCCCTCCTTTGCGGTTCTCAGTTCAGTTCAGTTCAGTCGCTCAGTTGTGTCCAACTCTTTGCGACCCCATGAATCCCAGCACGCCAGGCCTCCCTGTCCATCACCAACTCCCGGAGTTCACTCAGACTCACGTCCATTGAGTCAGTGATGCCATCCAGCCATCTCATCCTCTGTCGTCCCCTTCTCCTCCTGCCCCCAATCCCTCCCAGCATCACAGTCTTTTCCAGTGAGTCAACTCTTCCATGAGGTGGCCAAAGTACTGGAGTTTCAGCTTCAGCATCATTCCTTCCAAAGAAATCCCAGGGCTGATCTTCAGAATGGACTGGTTGGATCTCCTTGCAGTCCAAGGAACTCTCAAGAGTCTTCTCCAACACCACAGTTCAAAAGCATCAATTCTTCGGCGCTCAGCCTTCTTCACAGTCCAACTCTCACATCCATACATGATCACAGGAAAAACCACAGCCTTGACTAGACGGACTTTAGTCGGCAAAGTAATGTCTCTGCTTTTGAATATGCTATCTAGGTTGGTCATAACTTTTCTTCCAAGGAGTAAGCGTCTTTTTAATTTCATGGCTGCAGTCACCATCTGCAGTGATTTGGGAGCCCCCAAAAATAAAGTCTGACACTGTTTCCACTGTTTCCCCATCTATTTCCCATGAAGTGATGGGACCGGATGCCATGATATGGATGGCAGAGAGAGCCACTAACATTTAGCAAATCAACTAAAATCACAGGCTCTGAGGCCAGAATGTTAGGGTTCAAGTCCCAATTCTATCATCTGTTAACCTCCTGACCTTGAACAAGTAATTCAACCTACCTGTGCCTGTTTGCACATCTATAAAACGAAGTGATTATATGAGTTAATATATCTATAGTACATGGAATGGTGTCTAGCACATAACAAGGACTCAGTAACTGTTACCATTATTACTTCTCCATCCCAGGTACAGTGTAAAGTAGTTTGTCTATTATATTTTACAGAATTTTTATAACAATCCTGTGAAGTAGGGATTACCACCTCCTACATATAAGAAGCACGCCTGGTCATTCTGTCATTTTACTTGTTTTCTTGTCTTTTATAGCATCTACTACCTTTCCCATGACATTATCTGTTAGTTTTCTTGTTTGTTTCTGTCTCCCAAACACCCTTTCATACTTGCTAGAATGAAAGCTCTTGCAGATAAGGGACTTCATCTTGTTCACCACGAAATTCTAGTACCTAATAAGTTCTCAATAAATACTCTTTAATAAACATGCAATTGATTGAATGAATGAATGAAAATAAGCAGCTTTGGCACAGAGAGGTGAAATTGCTAGGCCACAGTCACACAGCAAGTAAGTGGCAGAGCCTGGATTAGACATCAGGTCCAGCTGATTCTAAAAATCTGTTCTGTCTTTGCTGCAGCAGAGATGAACACTGTTGGAGGAAGAAGTTGGGAGGAGGGAGTTAGATATCATTCAGCTCGGTAAATCAGAGCTTCCCCTATCTCGTCCCTCAGGTCTAGTCACACTTCATAGCCAGTAAAGTCCATGTTAACATCTAGCGGCCATCAGGACCTGTGACCCAGTTCTACCTTGCCTCTGTAAGAGGCTTGTGTGGGATTTCACAGAGAGAAAGCCTCAAGCTATAGGAATGGGCCCAGCTCAGGAGTTCAGAGGCCTAGGCTAAATTCCAGTTTAGCAACTACCCAGCGTGAGAACATGCTTTTTTTGGCCCATGTCAAGGCTTGCAGGATCTTTACCACTCATCCTTCTGTCTTGGCTAAGATGAGTGACTGTTATTTGTCTTGTTTATCAATGACAGGTTTACTATTGTTCTAGTCCACTGTCTCTGAAAATGAGATTTATTGTAATATTCTGTGATAGAATCTCTACCATTTTTTAAAAATTTATTTGTTTATTTATTTGGCCACTCCATGCACCTTCCTGGATTTCCCCGATCAGGGATCAAACCAATGCCCTGTGCAATGAATGCTCACTCAGTGAAGCTAGTCTTAATGGCTGAAATCGGGAATTCCTGAGAACATGCCTCTTAAACTCTCTTAATCTTTCTTTTTCTTTGTTATCATTTCTGCTAATGGCATGATTTTATTGACACAAGTTGATAAACTCATCAAAAAGGATTACTATTTTACTACCAATTAATTGTAAGAAGGCTGCCTTAGCATTGCATGCTAAGTCTCTTCATCGGGTCTGACTCTGTGCGACCCCATAGATAGCAGCCCACCAGGCTCCTCCATCCATGGGATTCTCCAGGCAAGAGTACTGGAGTGGGTTGCCATTGCCTTCTCCGTCCTTAGCATTAATTATGCCTCAATTTTAATATACTGAAACTTGGCAGGAATTCTCCAAAATGTAAGTGAAAAATATTATGTTGAATGGCCAACTAATTTAGCTACTCTGGGTACATTTGGGAGTACGTTTTGGGAAAGAAATATAAATGATTTTGTCTGATAATTAAACCAAAGCTCAGTTATAGTTAAAAAATTTTTTTTATTTGTTGTTAAAGTAACTGGCTTGTGATATCTTCACTTAACATTTTGTATATTCTAGTACAATCTTTGTAAGCAAAACGATGGTATTTTAGCACTCTCATTGAACTTTAGTTTTTCCCTTGTAAAAAGGGGACAATAATCGGTATCCCACAGATATGCAGAGAAATTCACATGGAATAATGTGTGTTGAACACTTGGAAGAGAGTGTGATACATAGTAAGCTTCCCCCAAAAGTACTTGTATTTGTTTTCTATTGCTGCAGAACACATTATGTCTAAACTTAAACAACAGGCATTTCTTATCTCACGGATTCCGAGGGTCAGGAATGCAGAAGTAGCTAACAGAGATGATTGGAATCAGTCTTGCATGAGGTTGCAGTCAAGTCTGGGGCTGCAGTTATCTCAGGGCTCAAATGGGGCTGAAGAATTCTCTACCAGCGTCATTCACATGGTTGTTCACAAGCTTCAGTTCAGTTCAGATCAGTCACTCAGTCGTGTCTGACTCTTTGTGACCCCATGGACTGCAGCACACCAGGCTTCCCTGTCCATCACCAACTCTCAGAGCTTGCTCAAACTCATGTGCATCGAGTTGGTGATGTCATCCAACTATCTCATCCTCTGTAGTCCCCTTCTCCTCCTGCCTTCAATCTTTCCCAACGTCAGGGTCTTTTCCAATGAATCAGTTCTTCAAATCAGGTGGCCAGAGTATTGGAGCTTCAGTTTCAGCATCAGTCCTTCCAATATATATTCAGGACGGATTTCTTTTAGGATGGACTGGTTGGATCTCCTTGCAGTCCAAGAGTCTTCTTCCAACACCACAATTTAAAAGCATCAATTCTTCGGCACTCAGCTTCCTTTACGGTCCAACTCTCACATCCATACATGACTACTGGAAAAGCCATAGCTTTGACTAGACAGATCTTTGTTGGCAAAGTAATGTCTTTGCTTTTTAATATGCTATCTAGGTTGGTCACAGCTTTTCTTCCAAGGAGCAAGTATCTCTTAATTTAATGGCTGCACTCACCATCTGCAGTGATTTTGGAGCTCAAGAAAATAGTCTGTCACCGTTTCCATTGTTTCCCCAACTATTTGCATGAAGTGATGGGACGGGATGCCACGATCTTAGTTTTCTGAATGTTGAGTTTTAAGCCAGCTTTTCACTCTCACAAGCTTCAGTTCTTAGCTACTCAGAGGCTTCTAGTCCTTGCCTATGTGTGTGTGTGCACGTGAGTGCATGCTAAGTCGCTTCAGTCATGTCCAACTCTGTGTGACCCTATGGCCTATAGCCCACCAGCTCTTCTCTCCATGGGATTCTCCAGGCAAAAAATACTGGAGTAGGTTGCTATTCCCTCCTCCAGGGGATCTTCCTGATCCAGATATAGAACCCATGATTCTTACGTCTCCTCCATTGGCAGACAAGTTCTTCACCACTAGTGCCACATGGGAAGCCCCAGTGCTTTCCTTGTCAGTTCAGTTCAGTCACTCAGTCGTGTCAAACTCTTTGCGACCCCATGAATCGCAGCATGCCAGGCCTCCCTGTCCATCACCAACTCCCGGAGTTCACTCAATGGACTCACATGTCCATTGAGTCAGTGATGCCATCCAGCCATCTCATCCTCTGTTGTCCCCTTCTCCTCCTGCCCCCAATCCCTCCCAGCATCACAGTCTTTTCCAATGAGTCAACTCTTCGCATGAGGTGGCCAAAGTACTGGAGTTTCAGCTTTAACATCATTCCTTCCAAAGAAATCCCAGGGTTGATCTCCTTCAGAATGGACTGCTTGGATCTCCTTGCAGTCCAAGGAACTCTCAAGAGTCTTCTCCAACACCACAGTTCAAAAGCATCAATTCTTCAGTGCTCAGCCTTCTTCACAGTCCAACTCTCACATCCATACATGACCACAGGAAAAACCATAGCCTTGACTAGATGGACCTTAGTCGGCAAAGTAATGTCTCTGCTTTTGAAAATACTATCTAGGTTGGTCATAACTTTTCTTCCAAGGAGTAAGCGTCTTTTAATTTCATGGCTGCATTCACCATCTGCAGTGATTTGGGAGCCCCCAAAAACAAAGTCTGACACTGTTTCCACTGTTTCCCCATCTATTTCCCATGAAGTGATGGGACCAGATGCCATGATCCTCATTTTCTGAATGTTGAGCTTAAGGCCAACTTTTTCATTCTCCACTTTGACTTTCATCAAGAGGCTTTTGAGTTCCTCTTCACTTTCTGCCATAAGGGTGGTGTCATCTGCATATCTGACGTTATTGATATTTCTCCCAGCAATCTTGATTCCAGCTTGTGCTTCTTCCAGCCCAGCGTTTCTCATGATGGACTCTGAATAGAAGTTAAATAAGCAGGGTGACAATATACAGCCTTGACGTACTCCTTTTCCTATTTGGAACCAGTCTGTTGTTCCATGTCCAGTTCTAACTGCTGCTTCCTGACCTGCAATCAGGTTTCTCAAGAGGCAGGTCAGGTGGTCTGGTATTCCCATCTCTTTCAGAATTTTCCACGGTTTATTGTGATCCACACAGTCAAAGGCTTTGGTATAGTCAATAAAACAGAAATAGATGTTTTTCTGAAATTCTCTTGATTTTTCAATGATCCAGCGGATGTTGGCACTTTGATCTCTGGTTCCTCTGCCTTTTCTAAAACCAGCCTGAATATCTGGAAGTTCACGGTTCATGCATTGCTAAAGCCTGGCTTGGAGAATTTTGAGCATTACTTTACTACCATGTGAGATGAGTGCAATTGTGCAGTAGTTTGAGCATTCTTTGGCATTGCCTTTCTTTGAGATTGGAATGAAAATTGACCTTTTCCAGTCCTGTGGCCACTGTTGAGTTTTCCAAATTTGCTGGCATATTGAGTGCAGCACTTTCACAGCATCATCTTTCAGGATTTGAAAGAGCTCAACTGGAATTCCATCACCTCCACTAGCTTTGTTCATAGTGATGCTTTCCAAGGCCCACTTGACTACACATTCCAGGATATCTGGCTCTAGATTAGTGATCACACCATCATGATAATCTGGGTTGTGAAGATCTTTTTGTACAGTTCTTCTGTGTATTCTTGCCACCTCTTCTTAATATCTTCTGCTTCTGTTAGGTCCAGACCATTTCTGTCCTTTATCGAGCCCATCTCTGCATGAAATGTTCCCTTGGTATCTCTAATTTTCTTGAAGAGATTGCTAGTCTTTCCCATTCTGTTCTTTTCCTCTATTTATTTGCATTGATCGCTGAAGAAGTCTTTCTTATCTCTTCTTCCTGTTCTCTGGAACTCTGCATTCAGATGCTTATATCTTTCCTTTTCTCCTTTGCTTTTTGCCTCTCTTCTTTTCACAGCTATTTGTAAGGCCTCCCCCAGACAGCCATTTTGCTTTTTTGCATTTCTTTTCCATGGGGATGGTCTTGATCCCTGTCTCCCATACAATGTCACGAACCTCATTCCATAGTTCATCAGGCACTCTATCTATCAGATCTAGGCCCTTAAATCTATTTCTCACTTCCACTGTATAATCATAAGGGATTTGATTTAGGTCATACCTGAATGGTCTAGCGGTTTTCCTTACTTTCTTCAATTTCAGTCTGAATTTGGTAATAAGGAGTTCATGATCTGAGCCACCATCACTCCTGGTCTTGTTTTTGTTGACTGTATAGAGCTTCTCCATCTTTGGCAGAAAGAATATAATCAATCTGATTTCGGTGTTGACCATCTGGTGATGTCCATGTGTAGAGTCATCTCTTGTGTTGTTGGAAGAGGGTGTTTGCTATGACCAGTGCATTTTCTTGGCAAAACTCTACTAGTCTTTGCCCTGCTTCATTCCGCATTCCAAGGCCAAATTTGCCTGTTACTCCAGGTGTTTCTTGACTTCCTACTTTAGCATTCCAGTTCCCTATAATGAAAAGGACATCTTTTTTGGGTGTTAGTTCTAAAAGGTCTTCTAGGTCTTCATAAAACCGTTCAACTTCAGCTTCTTCAGTGTTACTGGTTGGGGCATAGACTTGGATAACTGTGATTTTGAATGGTTTGCCTTAGAGACGAACAGAGATCATTCTGTCGTTTTGAGATTGCATCCAAGTACTGCATTTCGGACTCTTGTTGAACAAGATGGTTACTCCATTTCTTCTGAGGGATTCCTGCCCGCAGTAGTAGATATAATGGTCATCTGAGTTAAATTCACCCATTCCAGTCCATTAAGTTCGCTGATTCCTAGAATGTCGACACGCACGTGGACCCCCTCACGTGGGTGTCGTCCCCCGGCCTCTGCCGGCGGTGGCATCCCCATGGTGGCGTCCCCATGGGTGGCGTCCCCAGGCGGAGCAGTGCCCTGGGAGCCCTGAGCAGGGGGGCGGGGCGGGGAGCCCCCGCGCCTGTGACGGCCGTGGGGGCCGCCGGTATGCAGCGGGAGAGCATTCTCCCCGGCCTGCTGCGGCTCTGCGGGTGGCGCTGGCGGTGGGCGCGAGTCCCCTGAGGGTGGGGCACCAGTCCGTCGTCCCGGGTGGGGCCGCGGGACCGCCCCCTGTGCTGGGAGGGCCTCTGGCGGTGAGATCCCGCGGTGGGCCCTGGCGGCCGACTCGCGTGCCCTCCCCCGGGTCGCTTTGAGCCGTTCCCCTCGCGGTGGCGCGCGACCACCCCACCTCCGCCGCCGGTTCCGTGGCGTTGGCCTCGCGTGGCCGCACCCCGTCGGTGCCCCTCTCCGTCTGTCCGTGCGCCTCAGTCCGCTCGCCGTCTGCTGCCTCCCGGGGCCGCGCCCTGCTGGGTCTCGCTTCCCGGGCCCGCCGCGGCCCCGATCCGTTGCCCTTTCCTCCGCCGCCGCCCGCCCTCCGCCGCCGCCGCCGCGTGCTGGACGAGGCCGAGCGCCCGCGTCCCCCGCCGCGCCCCCGCTCCGGTGCGCTCGCCCGAGCACGGGTCGGGTCCCCTTCTGCCCCACCGCGGACCGGTCGCCGTGTCCTTGCCGTCCGGCATCCCCCACCCCCACCCCCGGGGCGGGTGGACGGACGGACGCCGAGGGCGCGCGCCGGCCGTCCCCGGTGTGGCCTGGGCCGGGATTCCCCACCCCGGGTTCCGGGGCCGCCGCCGGGGCGGGGGGTGGAGGAGGAGGAAGAGGAGGGTGGCCCGCCGCCCTCCTCCCACCACCCCCTCGTCCCTCCGAGTGGTGGCGGCGGCGCGCTGCGACCCTCGTGGACCCGAGGGTGTGCGCGCGGTCGGGCATCCTTGCCGGCCCGGTGAGCCTCTTCTCGACCCTCTCCCGGCTTCCTCACTTCGCGGGGTCTTCTGGCTCGCGCCTATCCCCCTGCTCCCGGCTCGCCAGGCTCCTAGTTGTGCTCGGCTCCTAGTTGTGCTCGCTTTTCATGTAGGCCTCTCCAAAAAACGTAAGCTTCACAATGTAGAGGCTTGCTTTTCCAGAGTGACAGATTACGGAAAGAGATGGAAAGTGGGCACCCAAGGTGGAAGCCGAGAACATTTATAGCCTAATCTTGGGCACGAAATCACTTTGCAGCCACCAGATGCTAACCCCAGTACCATGCAGGAGAAAACCACACAAGGCTGCGGCGATCACAGTGCAGGCGTCGGTGAGGCCATCTTGAGTTACTGTAGGATTTATTATTATTTCCTCATCTGGTTAAAATTCAATTTCCTGGCCCTGCCTCTAGACCTTCCAATGCAGTAGTGCTTAGGTAGCCATCAAAAAGCCAGATATTGGGTTGTCCAGAAAGTTTGTTGGGGTTTTTCAGTAAGATGGTATGGAAAAACCCTAAGAAACTTTTTGGCCAACCCAATATGTTTGATGCTAGTAGTAATTATCTAGTACAGAGATTAAATCACAAGTTCCATGAATTAGCAAACAATGGAGGCAGAAAGATGAGGAAAGGATTCTGTTTGATATTTAAAAGATCAAAGCAATGGAGAAAATGTCACAATGAGAAAATTCAGAACTTTATTGGACTTCCATACCTTTTTATTGTTTAATTACAAATGTGATCAGAGGTGGAGTCAGTGTTTTTCAATGTTTAGGACCATGTCTGCAGTACACACTTTGAGAACCATTGTTCTCGTTCTAAATTCTGTCTCCTGGACTAAACATCTTCATATTTTCCCATTTAGCACCTCCCGCTACTTCTGGTCTCTCTGTCTTTCTCTTCTTGCTATTGTTAATATTCTGTTGATGTTGTTGTTCTGTCACTAAGTTGTGTCCAACTCTTTGTGATCCTATGAACTGCAGTACACTAGGGTTCTCTGTCCTTCACTATCTCTGAGTTTGCTCAAACTCATGTCCACTGAATCAGTGATGCCATCTCATCCTCTGTTGTCCCCTTCTTCTCCTGCCTTCAATCTTTCCCATCATCGGGGTCTTTTCCAATGAGTCATTTCTTTGCATCAGGTGGCCAAAGTATTGGAGCCTCAGCTTTAGCATCAGTCTTTCAAATGAATGTTTAGGACTGATTTCCTTTAGGATTGACTGGTTTGATCTCCCTGCAGTCCAAGGGACTTTGAAGAGTCTTCTTCAGCACCACAGTTCAAAAGCATCGGTTTTTCGGTGCTCAGCCTTTTTATGGTCCATCTCTCACATCCATAATAATCTAGGTTTCTCCTGTCAGTAGCATCAAAAACCTCAGTGGCTGGGCTTCCCTGGTGGCTCAATGATAAAGAATCTGCCTGCCAATGCAGGAGACATGGGTTCAAGCACTGATCCAAGAAAATTCCACATGCTGCAGATCAACTAAACCAGTGCACAATCAACTATTGAGAGCATTCTGGAACCTGGGAGCCGAAATTACCAAGCCCACATGCCACAGCTACTGAAACCGGTTTGCCCAAGAGCCTGTGCTCCAAAATAAGAAAAGCCACGGCAATAAGAAGCGTGTTCACCACAGCTAGTGAGTAGCCTGGCTCTCTACAACTAGAGAAAAGCCAGCACAGCAATGAAGACCCAGGACAGCCAAAAACAAACAAATAAATAAAATTATCTAAAAGCAAGAAACAACCCAGTGGCTAACATGATCACAAGCTCTTTGTGAAAACAGAAAAGTGATGACTCAGACTAATTGAAATAAAGTACCCAGGTGAGAAGAGGCTGCAGGCCTTGCCCTGGGCTGGCCTCCCTCACCCCAGTTTGTATTAGTCATCTTATCTTCTGGCTGCCCAAGAAGCGACCAATGGGCCGAGTCCCTCCACAGTAGCCTCTCGAGTATGGAGATTGTGGGCACTTCTCTAGTTCACCCCAAGGTAGGCCAGGCATCCTAGGAGGCAGAGGTTTTCCATGGGTGGACAGACCTTCCCAGCTTTCTGCTGCCTCTTGACTCATGCGTTCCCCAGGGACTAGACCATTTTTCTTTTCCTATCTTGTTTTTGGACACATTGCATTCTATCTCTTAGCCCGACTTTGACATTCTTTGTCCCTTCAGATTTCTTTTGTTATTGATTAGTCACTAAGCCCTGTCTGACTGTTTTTGCAACTCCCATGGACCAGTGTACCAGGCTTCTCTGTCCATGGGATTTCCCAGGCAAGAATAATGGAGTGGGTTGGCATTTCCGTCTCCAGGGTATCTTCCCAAATTTCTACTTTATTTTAAATTGGTAAAGGCTATACCAACATAAGGTTTCAAAAACCGAACAAGTAAAACTGAGACTGCGTAGTAAATTTCCTTCTCATCCCAGACCCCCTGCCCATCCCAGATCTCTCTGCCACAGAACTACTGCAGATGGTTTCTTGGGTATCCTTTCAGAAATGTTTTATGAATTTATAAATACATCTCATTCCCTCTCTATTACATACAAATTGGAAAAAATCTGTATAATGGTGTGCACATTGCTTTGTTCACTTGGAAAAATACCCTGGTTTTTAAAACTTATCAACATATAGATCTATAGCATTCTTTAAATGATTCCATGGTATTACATCATCTGAATATGTTATCATTTATTAATCATGTTCCTTTGCATGAATGTTTAGGCAGTTTGTTTGCTTTGGTTTTAGCTCATTAAAAAATGAACATCTTCAGATGTTTCCACATATATGTGAAAGCAGATCTGTCTGACAGATCCCTAAAAGTTAAATCATTGGTTAAAGGCTACATGTCCTTAGTCACTCAAAGAGTAGTTGTGTCCTACTCTTTGCGACCCCATGGACTGCAGCTCACCAGGTTCCTTGGTCCATGGATTCACCAGACAAGAATACCGGAGTGGGTTACATGTCCTCCTCCAGGGGATCTTCCCAGCCCAGGGACTGAACCCAGGTCTCCAACATTACAGGCAGATTTTTTACTGACTGAGCCACCAGGGAAGCCTATGAATTTTTAAAGGCATGATCTTCACAACCCGGATAATCACAACGGTTGTGATCGCTCATCTAGAGCCAGACATCCTAGAATGTGAAGTCAAGTGGGCCTTAGAAAGCATAACTACGAACAAAGCTAGTGGAGGAGATGGAATTCCAGTTGAGCTCTTTCAAATCCTGAAAGATGATGCTGTGAAAGTGCTGCACTCAATATGCCGGCAAATTTGGAAAACTCAACAGTGGCCACAGGACTGGAAAAGGTCAGTTTTCATTCCAATCCCAAAGAAAAGCAATGTGAAAGAATGCTCAAACTACTGCACAATTGCACTCATCTCACATGCTAGTAAAGTAATGCTCAAAATTCTCCAAGCCAGGCTTCAGCAATACATGAACCTTGAACTTCCAGATATTCAAGGTGGTTTTAGAAAAGGCAGAGGAACCAGAGATCAAATTGCCAACATCCGCTGGGTCATGGAAAAAGCAAGAGAGTTTCAGAAAAACATCTATTTCTGCTTTATTGACTATGCCAAAGCCTTTGACTGTGTGGATCACAATAAACTGTGGAAAATTCTGAAAGAGACAGGAATACCAGACCACCTGACCTGCCTCTTGAGAAACCTGATTGCAGGTCAGGAAGCAGAAGTTAGAACTGGACATGGAACAACAGACTGGTTCCAAATAGGAAAAGGAGTACGTCAAGGCTGTATATTGTCACCCTGCTTATTTAACTTCTATGCAGAGTACATCATGAGAAATGCTGGGCTGGAAGAAACACAAGCTGGAATCAAGATTGCTGGGAGAAATATCAATAACGTCAGATATGCAGATGACACCACCCTTATGGCAGAAAGTGAAGAGGAACTCAAAAGCCTCTTGATGAAAGTGAAAGAGGAGAGTGAAAAGTTGGCTTAAACCTCAACATTCAGAAAACGAAGATCAAGGCATCTGGTCTCCTCACTTCATGGGAAATAGATGGGTAAACAGTGGAAACAGTGTCAGACTTCATTTTTGGGGGCTCCCAAATCACTGAAGATGGTGAATGCAGCCATGAAATTAAAAGACGCTTACTCCTTGGAAGAAAAGTTATGACCAACCTAGATAGCATATTGAAAAGCAGAGACATTACTTTGCCGACTAAGGTCCGTCTAGTCAAGGCTGTGGTTTTTCCAGAGGTCATGTATGGATGTGAGAGTTGGACTGTGAAGAAGGCTGAGTGCCGAAGAATTGATGCTTTTGAACTGTGGTGTTGGAGAAGACTCTTGAGAGTCCCTTGGACTGCAAGGAGGTCCAACCAGTCCATTCTGAAGGAGATCAGCCCTGGGATTTCTTTGGAAGGAATGATGGTGAAGCTGAAACTCCAGTACTTTGGCCACCTCATGGAAGAGTTGACTCACTGGAAAAGACTGTGATGCTGGGAGGGATTGGGGGCAGGAGGAGAAGGGGAGGACAGAGGATGAGATGGCTGGATGGCATCACTGACTCAATGGACATGTGAGTCCATTGAGTGAACTCCGGGAGTTGGTGATGGACAGGGAGGCCTGGCTTGCTATGATTCAGGGGGTCGCAAAGAGTAGGACACGACTGAGCGGCTGAACTGAACTGGAACTGAAAGGCTACATGCATTTTTAAATTTTATATTAATCCAAAGACTATATGCTAGACTCCACTCACATAGTATTTCCTCATACTTTCATGAAACTGAGTGTTTAATCCTTTTGATATTTTTATTTTTGCCAATTTGAGAGTTGGAAAATACCTCATTTTATTTCAGACTCATTCACTTAATTATGAATGGCATTGACCTTCGGTTCATGTTTATTAGTCATGAATAAGCTGTTCTTTTCTGTGAGCTGCGTGCTCTTTCTTTTGTGATTTGATTTAAAATTCTAGTCTTGATGGACAGCAGTCCCAAAGCCTTTTCCCAGGCCTGCTCTGCAGACACTCTCAGCTCCCCCGGCCCCTCCTACTCAGTCCTCTACTGCCCCCTCGTGGCAGGGGGTGGACTTACTACCCGTTCCCACCGCTCTAATTGCCTACTCGCTGGGGCCAGCTCCCTGTGCTGGAACAAGAGCCTTGGTTCCTAGGTACCTCTTTAAGTTAATTAAAATGCAAGATCTCCAGTTAATATGAATATCAGATAAATGAGAAAGAACTTTTTAGCTGGTTCATACTTGTACTAAAAAATTACTCCTGGTTTATCTGAAATTCAAATATAACTAGGTGTTGTGTAATTTATCCTGCAATCCTATTCCAGAACTTTGAAATATTTGAGTTCCCAGCCTCACCACGCCTTACCTCCCTTATTCTCAGACACTTCTACTGTATCACATTCCACCCCAGGGGTTTTCAAGATGGTGGTTGCAGGTGATACGTGAATTACCGTGGCTCTGAATTTAGAATCCTAGCTCCAGCCCCTTACAAGAGGTGAAATCTCATGAAAGTAACATCCGCTCTGGTGCCCCTGTTTCCTCATCAGAAGAATGTTTTCCTCATTGTGCTGTTTTGATAACTAATAACATTAAAGCTACAATTTGTTGAGCACTAAACATTTTACATGTGTTGATTTCTATTTTCCAGGCAAGAACACTGGAGTGGGTAGCCATTCCCTTCTCCAGGGGATCTTCCTGACGCATGGATTGAACCCAATTCTCCTGCGTTGCAGGCAGGATCTTTACCATCTGAGCACTACAGAAGCCCCCTATGATCATTATTAGAGTAAAAAGACATAAATTAGGGGACTTCTCTGGTGGTCCAGTTGCTAAAGTTTCCAGCTCCCAAAGCACAGGCTCTAGGTTGGATCCCTGGTCAGGGGACTAGATCTCACGAGTGGAAGCTAAGAGGTCACATGCTGCAGCTAAAGTTTCCATATGCTGCAATGACAGTTAAAGATCCAGTATGGTGAAATTATGACATAGTGTGGCCAAATAAACAAACACCTTTGTTTCTGTTCAGTCTCTCAGTCATGTCCGTGACTCTTTGAGACCCTGTGGACTGCAACACACCAGGCTTCCCTGTTCTTCATCATCTCCCAGAGCTAGATCAAACTCATGTCCATTGAGTCAGTGATGACATCCAGCCATCTCATTCTCTGTAGTCCCCTTCTCCTACCTTCTATCTTTCCCAGCATCAGGGTCTTTTCCAATGAGTTGACTCTTCACATCAGGTGGCCAAGGTATTGGAGTTTCAGCTTCACCATCAGTCCTTCCAATGAATATTCAGGACTGATTTCCTTTAGGATGAACTGGTTTGATCTCTAAGGGACTTGCAAGAGTCTTCTCCACCATCACAATGGAAAAGCATCAGTTCTTCAGTGCTCAACCTTCTTTATGGTCCAATTCTCGTATCTATACATGACTACTGAAAAAACCAAAGCTTTGACTATAAAGTAATGTCTCTGCTTTTAAATATGCTATCTAGGCTTGTCATAGCTTTTTTCTGAAGCAGTAAGCATCTTGAATTTCATGGCTGCAGTCACCATCTGCAGTGATTTTGGAGCCCAAGAAAATAAAGTTTGTCACTGTTTCCTTTGTTTCCCCATCTATTTGCCATGAAGTGATGGGAACAGGTGCCATGATCTGTTCTTTTAATGTTGAGTTTTAAGCCAGCTTTTTCACTCTCCTCTTTAATCTTCAAGAAGTTCTTTAGTTCCTCTTCACTTTCTGCCATAAGGGTGGTGTCATCTGTATATCTGAGGTTTGATATTTCTCCCAGCAGTCTTGATTGCAACTTGTGCTTCATCCAGCCCAGCATTTCTCATTACATTCTCTGCATATAAGTTAAATAAGCACGGTGACAATACATAGCCTTAATGTACTCCTTTCCTAATTTTGAACCAACCTGTTGTTCCATGTCTGGCTCTAACTATTGCTTCTTGACCTGCATACCAGTTTTTCAAGAGGCAGGTAAGGTGGCCTGGTATTCCCATCTTTTTAAGAATTTTCCAGTTTGTTATGCTCCATATAGTCAAAGGCTTTAGCATAGTCAATGAAGCAGATGTTTTTCTGAAATTCTCTTGCTTTATCAATGATACGATGGATGTTGGCAATTTGATATCTGGTTTCTCTGCCTTTTCTAAATCCAGCTTGAACATCTGGAAGTTCTCGGTTCACATACTGTTGAAGCCTAGCTTGGAGAATTTTGAGCATCACGTTGCTAGCATATGAGATGAGTGTAATTGTAGGGTAATTTGAACATTCTTTGGCATTGCCCTTCTTTGGGATTGGAATGAAAACACATTTTCCAGTTCTGTGGCCACTGCTGAGTTCTCCAAATTTGCTGGCATACTGAGTGCAGCACTTTAACAGCATCATCTTTCAGGATTTGAAATAGCTCAACTGGAATTCCATCACCTCCACTAGCTTTGTTCATAGTGATGCTTCCTAAGGCCCACTTGACTTCGAACTCCAGGATGTCTGGCTATAGGTGAGTGATCACACCATCATGGTTATCCTAAGATCATTTTTATATAGTTCTGTATATTCTTGCCACCTCTTCTTAATATCTTCTGCTCCACCTCTTCTTAATATCTTCTGCTTCTGTTAGGTCCATACCATTTCTGTCTTTTAATGTGTCCATCTTTGCATGAAATGTTCCCTTGGTATCTCTGATTTTCTTGAAGAGATCTCTAGTCTTTCCCATTCTCTTGCTTTCCTCTATTTCTTTGCATTGTTCACTTAGGAATGCTTTCATATCTCTCCTTGCTATTCTTTGGAACTCTGAATTCAGATGGGTATACCTTTCCTTTTCTCCTTTGCCTTTCACTTCTTTTCACAAGTACTTTTAAAAAGACAGAAATTATAAAGGTACTATTTAGACATCTAAAAGTTAATTACTAGGGAAGCACCTAGAAGGATAGAGTATGGTTTCTTGCAGAGGGGAGGGTGCACTCTAAAGAGTATGGAGAGGAGAGGATAAAAAACTATTCTTACTAAAAATAATCTTAGTGTTTAATTTTAATATTAATTTTTAATAATGATAAAATTTAAAACCAAATGCATTCATGCATTGTACTCAGTTCAGTTCAGTTCAGTCGCTCAGTCGTGTCCGACTCTTTGTGATCCCATGAATTGCAGCACGCCAGGCCTCCCTGTCCATCACCAACTCTCGGAGTTCACTCAAACTCATGTCCATCAAGTCGGTGATGCCATCCAGCCATCTCATCCTCTGTCATCCCCTTTTCCTCCTGCCCCCAATCCCTCCCAGCATCACAGTCTTTTCCAGTGAGTCAACTCTTCCATGAGGTGGCCAAAGTACTGGAGTTTCAGCTTTAGCATCATTCCTTCCAAAGAAATCCCAGGGTTGATCTCCTTCAGAATGGACTGGTTGGATCTCCTTGCAGTCCAAGGGACTCTCAAGAGTCTTCTCCAACACCACAGTATAAAAGCATCAATTCTTTGGCACTCAGACTTCTTCACAGTCCAACTCTCACATCCATACATGACCTCTGGAAAAACCATAGCCTTGACTAGACAGACCTTTGTTGGCAAAGTAATGTCTCTGCTTTTGAATATGCTATCTAGGTTGGTCATAACTTTCCTTCTAAGGAGTAAGCATCTTTTAATTTCATGGCTCCAATCACCATCTTCAGTGATTTGGGAGCCCCCAAAATGAAGTCTGACACTGTTTCCACTGTTTCCCCATCTATTTCCCATGAAGTGATGGGACCAGATGCCATGATCCTCATTTTCTGAATGTTGAGCTTTAAGCCAACTTTTTCGCTCTCCTCTTTCACTTTCATCAAGAGGCTTTTGAGTTCCTCTTCACTTTCTGCCATAAGAGTGGTGTCATCTGCATATCTGACGTTATTGATATTTCTCCCAGCAACCTTGATTCCAGCTTGTGTTTCTTCCAGCCCAGCGTTTCTCATGATGTACTCTGAATAGAAGTTAAATAAGGAGGGTGACAATATACAGCCTTGACGTACTCCTTTTCCTATTTGGAACCAGTCTGTTGTTCCATGTCCAGTTCTAACTGCTGCTTCCTGACCTGCATACAGATTTCTCAAGAGGCAGGTCTGGTATTCCCATCTCTTTCAGAATTTTCCACAGTTTATTGTGATCCACACAGTCAAAGGCTTTGGCATAGTCAATAAAGCAGAAATAGATGTTTTTCTGGAACTCTCTTGCTTTTTCCATGATACAGTGGATGTTGGCAATTTGATCTCTGGTTCCTCTGCCTTTTCTAAAACCAGCTTGACTATCTGGAAGTTCAAGGTTCATGTATTGCTGAAGCCTGGCTTGGAGAATTTTGAGCATTACTTTACTAGCATGTGAGATGAGTGCAATTGTGCAGTAGTTTGAGCATTCTTTCGCGTTGCCTTTCTTTGGGATTGTACTCAGTTGCATCCAATTCTTTGTGATCCCATGGAATACAGCCC
Source organism: Nanger dama (assembly GCA_917880005.1). Classification (NCBI taxonomy): domain Eukaryota; kingdom Metazoa; phylum Chordata; class Mammalia; order Artiodactyla; family Bovidae; genus Nanger; species Nanger dama. The sequence continues at coordinate 1,089,490 of CAKJTW010000085.1, read as the reverse complement.
ACCATGGGATCTTCTGTCTATGGGATTTCCCAGGCATGAATACTGGAGTGGGTTGCCATTTCCTTCTCCAGGGGATCTTCCGACCCAGGGATCAAATTTGCAACTCCTGCATTGCCAAGTGGATTCTTTACCACTGAATTGCCTAGGAAACCCTCCTTCCCTACTCTTATTCTAAATGCCTGCACCAAGAGATGTTAGGGCCTAATTTCAGGGCCATATTATGGCTTTCATGGGCTGTAGGTACCTTTGCCTTCATGGTTCCCTTTCTGCACTAAAAATGTTTTTTAATTATATTTTATGACTTCACTGATAGCAAAGATGGATGCCTGCTAAATGGCTTCAGTTGTGTCTGACTCTTGGCAAGCTAAGACAGATACACAAATATTATGTATTGTATTTTTCTGTTCAGTGGCCATGGCAAAGTACATGGCCTTTCTTCCAACTAGGCATGGAGAACTCTTTGGTATCTCAATCTCTACTTTTAAGGACACCAGTCCTATGGGATTAGGGATTGCACTCTCACGACTTCTTTTAACCTTAATTACCTCCTTAAAGGCCCTATCACCAAATACAATCATATTGGACATTTGGGATGAGTTTGTGGGGGGACACAATTCAGTCCAGAACATTTATTTTTAAAAATATGTATTTATTTGGCTGCACACGGTTTTAGTTGCTGCACTCAGAATCTTTTAGTTGCAGCATGTGGAATCTACTTCCCTACGTGCATACTGCTCAGTCGTGTGTGACTCTTTGCGTCCCCAAGGACTGTAACCCACCAGACTCCTCTGTCCATGGAATTTTCCAGGCAAGAATATTGCAGTGGGTTGCCATGCCTTCCTCCAGGGGATCTGCCTGACCCAGGGATCAAACCCAGGTCTCCCGTGTCTCCTTTGTCTCCTGCGTTGCAGGCATATACTTTATCACTGAGCCGCCTAGGAAGCCTGACCAGGAATCAAACCTGTGCCCCTGCATTAGGAGCCTGAAGTCTTAGCCACTGGACTACCAAGGAAGTTCCCGTAACATTTATTACAGCACCTTCTTTAACCTAAATTTTTTTTTTTAATTTTGATTTTAGAAGAAATTAAGATGTTTTTGGAGAAGGCAATGGCACCCCACTCCAGTACTCTTGCCTGGAAAATCCCATGGATGGAGGAGCCTGGTAGGCTGCAGTCCATGGGGTCACTAGGAGTCGGACACGACTGAGGGACTTCACTTTCACTTTTCACTTTCATGCATTGGAGAAGGAAATGGCAGCCCACTCCAGTGTTCTTGCCTGCAGAATCCCAGGGACAGGGGAGCCTGGTGGGCTGCGTCTATGGGGTGGCACAGAGTTGGACACGACTGAAGCGACTTAGCAGCAGCAAGATGTTTTTATGTGCTCATGAAAAGACTATGGGCCCTAGGCATTGTACTCAGTCTAAGGAATACAGACTCCTGCTTGATTGGTTTAGGCCTTTTAATTTAATCACTTGGAAAACAAAGGTGAGATTGTGCTGACTGGGTTGTGGCACTCAGTAAAGCTGATAGTAGGGTCACACCCAGATGGAATCACTGTTAATACTATAGGAGAGTGAGTGGAATGGGTGCCAGCAAAATAATCAAAAATATCCATTGCAGATATGAACAATTTACAGAAGAAAAAGAAAAATGAATGATTGATTAGCATATGAAAAGACCCCAGCTAGTAATGGAGGATAGGAAAAATAAGACAACAATGAAATATTTTTAACCCATCAAAATGGCAAAAATTTAAGTTGAATACTATTCAGATCTGATGTATAGAGAAAACAGTGCTTCAATATATTATTGATAGGAATCTAAATTGGTACGTGCGTGATAAGTCCCTTCTTCAGTCATCCAATTCTTTGTAGCCCTATGGGCTGTAGCCTGCCAGGCTTCTCTTTCCCTGGGATTCTCCAAGCAGGAATACTAGCCTTGCCATGCTCTCCTCCAGGGGATCTTCCCAACCTAGGGATTGAAGCTGCATCTCCTGTGTCTCCTGCATTGCAGGCAGATTCTTTACCGCTGAGCCACCAAGGGAGCCCATCTAAATTGATAGGTAAAATTAAATAGTAGGGAGAACAATTAAATAGTAGCTATCAAACTTTTTATTGTGCATACACTTCATCCCAGCAATCCAGTTTCTAGATATCTAAACATCTAACACAGGAAAACATGAGGAATATTTATTTACACATTAAGGCACGTATGAGGATACTCACTGCAGCACTTTTTGTGATAGTAAAAATTTGTTAAAGCCTTACAGTTCATTGCTGCTGCTGCTGCTGCTGCTTAGTTGCTTCAGTCGTGTCCAACTCTGCGTGACCTTAAGGACTGCAGCCTGCCAGGCTCCTCTGTCCATGGGATTCTCTAGGCAACAGTACTAAAGTGGGTTGCCTTGCCCTCCTCCAAAGGATCTTCCAGATGCAGGGATCTGAAAGAATTCAGGAGAAACCTGGGTCTCCTGCATTGCAGGCTGAGCCACCAGGGAAGCCCCTATAGTTTATTAAGTTTGGTTAAATAAACTCTACAAAAATGAAATATGATTTTTTACTATAAACAATTAAAAGATCAATATGTACAGTTACAGAGAAAAGCTCCAAATGGCGTCATTTGTGCCCAGGACACCAAATCTAGATTTAATACCTAAACTAACTGTAGCTTTGACTTTTACCAGAAATGAAATCTTAACTAGTCTTTGGAATTTTCTGGTCAGCACACAAAGGTGACCTGTCACCTTTCCCTCTTCATTCCCATCCTCCTCCTGGAAGAAGAGGTAGTTTGCATGATAAAGACCTTGCCCATTCCCCACCTCCCAAAAGTAGACATCCTGGCCTTAATTTTTTTTCTTTTGCTAAGCACTGCTTTTAATAAAGCTAGTGGATGTGATGAAATTCCAGCAGAACTATTTAAATCCCTAAAGGAGGATGCCATCAAGGTTTTGCTTCATTATGTCAGCAAATCTGGAAGACACAGCAGTGGTCACAGGACTGGAAAAGGTCAATTCTCATCCCAGTTCCCAAGAAGGGTAGTACCAGAGAATGTGCTAACCACTGGACAGTCACACTCATCTCCCACGCTAGTAAGGTCGTGCTTAAAACCTTGCATGCTAGGCTTCAGCATTATGTGAACCAAGAACTTCCAGATGTCCAAGCTGGGCTTAGAAAAGGAAAAGGAGCTAGAGATAAAATTGCCAACCTTCACTGGGTTATAGAGAAGGCAAGGGAATTTCAGGAAAACATTTGTTTCTGTTTCATCGACTATGCTAAAGCTTTTGTGTGGATCCTAACAAACTGTGGAAAGCTCTTAGAGAGAAGGGAATACCAAACCATCTTACCTGTCTATTTTGGGGGCTCCAAAACCACTGCAGATGGTGACTGCAACCATGAAATTAAAAGACACTTGCTCCTTGGAAGAAAAGCTATGACCAACCTAGGCGGCATGCTAAAAAGCAGAGACATTACTTTGCCAACAAAGGTCTATCTAGTCAAAGCTGTGGTTTTTCCAGTAGTCATGTATGGATGTGAGAATTGGACTATAAAGAAAGCTGAGGGCTGAAGAATTGATGCTTTTCAACTGTGGTATTGGAGAAGATTCTTGAAGTCAACTGGGTGACTGAACGACAACATAGCTCCCTTGCCCCACCTTTCTTCCTATAAGAACCTTGCAGTTTGTGACGACACCCTTACAGCGTCCCTCTATTCATAAGATAGGATTCTGTCTGATGGATGAATTATTGATTAAAGCTAACTAGATCTTCAAACTTACTTGGTTAAATTTTTTTTAACAGTACTAGTATGAAAAGAGCTCTACTATGTATTTTAAACTGAAAAAAAATGTATATACATACATTCACACAAAGGATGATCTTATTTCTGTAAATATATCAAATCATGTTTCCAAATATACCTGTTCTAGATCTGTATTGATATGAAAATATTATATATTCTTTGTAGGTATCTATTTTGTACCCTGCTGGTGCTGCTAAGTCACTTCAGTTGTGTCCAACTCTGTGCCACCCCATAGACGGCAGCCCACCAGGCTCCCCAGTCCCTGGGATTCTCCAGGCAAGAACACTGGAGTGGGTTGCCATTTCCTTCTCCAATGCATGAAAGTGAAAAGTGAAAGTGAAGTCGCTCAGTCGTGTCCGACCCTCAGCAACCTCATGGACTGCAGCCTTCCAGGCTCCTCCGTCCATGGGATTTTCCAGGCAAGAGTACTGGAGTGGGGTGCCATTGCCTTCTCCATTTTGTACCCTAAATATGTGCATTACCCATATATTTTACCTTGGATATAATTGTGCATATAAAAACATCTCCAGCAACATGACTCCTCAGGTAAGGGGGAGGGGAAATTGAGTAGGGCAGATGGGGGCTTTTATATTATTTGAAATTTTTTCACATCAAGCATTGGGTTCAAATACTATGCAGACAGGAGGTGGATGGGGAAAGAATGTTGGAAGGGATAGCTAGGGAGTTTGGAATGGACCTGTACACAGTGCTATATTTGAAATGGATAATCAATAAGGACCTATTACATAACTTATGGAACTCTGTTCAATGTTATGTGGTAGCCTAGATGGGGGAGGGGGAGTTTGGGGTGAATGGATACGTGTATATGTATGGCTGAGTCCCTTCTTTGTACATCTGAAACTATCACAACATTGTTAACTGGCTATACCCCAACACACACACACAAAAGGTAAAAATAAAAATCAACTTAAAAAAAATTTTAAACCCCAATACTGTGCAATACATGCATTAAAAAAAAAAAATAGTAAAACAGTAACTGACCTAAGGACATGTAGCCCTTCCAAGGCAGGGCTAAGGTGACAGCCTAGACCTGCAACTGGCGAAGGCAGTTCACTCTGTTATTCCCTGTTCACACAGTCTGAGTCTCCCTTCTCATAGTAGCTGCCACCCTCCTTCTTGGATGTGTCTCACCTTCACTTCATCACAAAATGTCTTCAAATCCCAAAACCATCCGTTCTTCCTCCCACATCATTGACCCCCAGTCACTGTTCTCCCCAGGTCACACTGCTGAATGCTTATTGAAGTCCTGCTGTCAGGCTGGGTTTCTTTAATTCCTAGAGGAACTCTGAGTGCTGAGACAGCTAAACACACAGGTCTGCCCTGCTCAGGCCTCTGCCTCTCATGAATGGCAATACAAGCACGGCTGCAATAGTGCAGCGCTCCAGAGAGGCCACTCCAGACAAAGGCTCCTCAAAGGGTTACCTCCTGTTTGTGACATGACTCTCTGGAAAGGGGTTCATAAGGTTTTCCTCGAAGGTTATCTGAGCATCAAAACATTCCTGTGCTTGAGTGCACATTATAAAGTGGAGAATGCTACAAAACTATTGGCTATTTTAATGTTTTGTAAAAATCTGAAAAAAATGGTGTATTTTTGAAAAAGTAGCACATGTATAAGGGAAAACAGTCAAATGCTACCAAACAGAATGAGCTGGAAAGAAAACCTTTCTTCCATCCTCCCACCAGTGACTGACTTTTCCAGAGACACAAACGTCTTTTTTTTTTTAAATATTTATTTATTTTGACTGCGCCGGGTCTTACTTGCACCATGTGGCAAGTGGGATCTAGTTCCCTGACCAGGGATTGAACCTGGGCTCCCTGCACTGGAAGCATGGAGTCTTAGCCACTGGACCACCAGGGGAGCTGCAAAGGAATCATTTTCTAACTCATCTTCTTGACCCCCATCCCTTCAGAGATAATCTTTATATATATAAGTGTGCTACTGCTGTTGCTAAGTCATTTCAGTCATGTCTGACTCTGTGTGACCCCATAGATGGCAGCCCACCAGGCTCCTCTGTCCACAGGATTCTCTAGGCAAGAATACTGGAGTGGGTTGCCATTTCCTTCTCCATATACAAGTTATGTGTGTATAATATCTATATTCACTATTTTTTTTAACCCCAGCAGGGGCACACATTGTTCTAAGTCTTGCTCTTTTCACCTAACACTTAGCTCAGAGTTCATTCCCTCTGTGTACATATATATCTGTCTTACTCTTTGTAAGGGCTGCATAGTTTTCCACTTGAAGGCTATACCAAAATGTGTTTAATTAGTCTCCTACTGTTGGACATTCAGATTGCTTTTCAAACCATGATACAATGAGTAATGCCATTCAAGTGTCTTCACACACGTGAATATTCTGGTAGAATATTTTCCTAGAAAGGTAATTTTTGTGTCAGAGTAGTTGCATTTGAGATTTTTGACTGATGGGACTAGGATATTGTAGTAGAACACAAACTGGAGCCAAGTGCTGGCTTATCCACTTACTAGCTGGATGAACCTGGACAAAGCCCTTCACCACCCTATCTCTAAAACCACAGTTTTTCCAACTCTATGTAGGACCACCCCCATAGGGTTGCTGTGAAAATTCAATGAGTTAATATACGAAAAACAACTGCTTAGAAGAGCACCTGGCACATAAAAAATAGCACTAGACTTCATTATAATTCTTTGTCATATTGCCTTCAAAGAGGTTAAAGTAACATGTTCCCACCATAGTGTCTTATTTCCCTGGCCCTCAAAGAATCTGCCTGCAATGCAGGAGACCCCGGTTTGATTCCTGGGTTGGGAAGATCCACTGGAGAAGGGATAGGCTACACACTCCAGTATTCTTGGGCTTCCCTTGTGGCTCAGCTGGTAAAGAATCCGCCTGCAATGTGGGAGACCGGGGTTCGATCCCTGAGTTGGGAAGGTCCCCTGGAGAAAGGAAAGGCTACCCACTCCAGAATTCTGGCTTGGAGAATTTCATGGACTGTAAGTCCAAAGAGTCAGACATGACTGAGCAACTTTCACTCACCAACACTGCTCCTTTTTAAACTTCTGAATTGTTTAATCAGATGGGTGAAAAGGGGATCTCACTGTGATTAATTTTTCTTTTATTTCTGGTCCATGTAAAAAACTGTAGTATGTTGTATTCATGTGTACAGCAAAATTATTAATATATTAACACATTTCCCATAAAAATAGGCTATTACAAGACATTGATGACAGTTCCTTGCGCTACATAGTTGGTCTTTGATGTTTACCTATTTTATACACAGTGGTGTGCGTATGTTAATCCCAGATTCCTCATTTATCCCCCACATCTTCTTTGTTTTCTATGTCTATGAGTCTACTTCTGTAAGTTCATTAGTATCCATTTCTCTTTTTTTTTTTTAAGATTCCATAATTAAGTGATGGCTTCCTTGGATCAGCTGTAAAGAATCTGCCTGCAATGCAGGAGATGCAGATTCAATCCCTGGGTCAGGAAGATCCTCTAAAGAAGGAAATGGCCATCTATTCCAGTATTCTTGCCTGTGAAATCCCATGGACTGAGGAACCTGGTGAGCTACAGTCCATGAGGTCACAGAAAGACTCAGACATGACCTAGTGACTAAACAATAATATAAATGATATCACATTGATTTAAATTCTCATATAAAAATTCAATTATGAATTCAGTGACCTTCTGAGTCTTATTCATACAGAGCTTCCTCACAGCATTTGACATTTGAAGCCTAGACCTATTAGATTGTCCTCTCTTCCTAGGGAAGTTTCTCTAGGGGCTCCTGGAATACTGCACTCTACTCCTGTGGTCCTCTTCCTGCCTCTCTGATTGGTCTTTTTCTAAATTAATTATTACTTGGCTTCACCTGGTCTTAGTTGCAGCATGTGGGATCTAGTTCCCTGCTCAGGAATCTAACCCGGGACCCCTGCATTGGGAGTTTGGAGTCTTAGCCACTGAACCACCAGGGAAGTCTTGTGATTGGCCTTTTACTGGCTCCTCTTCCTCCTTCTCTCCTGGCTTGGCTCTCAAGACCTTCTCAACATGGGTTCACCTACTTATCTGACTTTGTGTGTATTGGTTGATCAGTTGTGTCCAACTCTTTGCCACCCCATGGACTGTAGCCCACCAGGCTCCTCTGTTCATGGAATTCTCTGGCAAGAATACTGGAGTGGGTTGCCATTTCCTACTCCAGGGGTCTTCCTACCCCTCAGATCCAACGAGGGTCACCTTATATTCTTCTAAATACACCTCCCCTACTTGTTCTCTAAATGCTTTCATAGGCTTTCCTGCCTCTCTGCCTTTGCTCATGTTCTAGCTGGAACTACATCACCTGTAGAGTTGCCAATACAGGACACCCAGTGAAATTTGAATTTCAGATAAACAACAAATTGCTTTTGGTGTTTCAGATAAACGTTTTATTTGTTAAATCTGGCAACTCTCCCCCAGTACCAATCATTGTATCTAGTGTTCACACAAGAACGAGAGCCCCGGCCAGGCAAGCGCTGGGCCTTTCCTCTCTGCACCGTACATAAGGCTGAGCACACAATAGTTTCTCAGGAGATACTTGCTGAATTCAGTGATATAAATTTTCTTTGGGTACAAGAAAATTTCCTTTCCTCTTATTCCTTACCTCATTCCCACATCTAAGTTATTCTGGTGGTTTTGAGGTGAAGGTGAAGTCACTCAGTCGTGTCCAACTCTTTGAGACCCCATGGACTGTAGCCTACCAGGCTCCTCCATCCATGGGATTCTCCAGGCAAGAATACTGGAGTGGGTTGCCATTTCCTTCTCCAGGGGATCTTCCTGACCCAGGGATCGAACCCAGGTCTCCTGCATTGGAGGCAGACGCTTTAACCTCTGAGCCACCTAATCATATATTAATTATCTAATCCAAGCTCTCTTACGAAATTATCTTTAATTTCACATGTACTGGATTGGCTAAAAAGTTCATTTGGGTTTTTACATAAAATGTTGATGGATTTACTGAAATATAAACAAGTGTAGTGACTTCCCTGGTGATCCAGTGGCTAAGACTTTGCATTCCCAAAGCAGGGGGCCCAGGTCAGGAAACTGGATTCTGCGTGCTGCAATGAAGACCTGGCACAGCCTAATTAATTAATTAAATAATTAAAAAAATAAAGAGGCAGTCTAGTACGGTGGCCAGTCTCTCACAGATTTAAATCTTGGCTCTTCTATTGACCAGTCATATGACTGTATGACTGGTATCTCTTCAAACCTCAGTTTTTTCATCCCTAAAACAGGATCAAGTATCTTCCAGGCACTTATGATTAAATCAAATATTATCATATTGAATATTGAGGGCTTTCATTAATTTGCCCCAAATGTGATTTTTTTAAATGGTAGATCTCTTTTCAAACTGTGGTAAATTGACATGAAACATTATATAAATTTCAGGTGTACAACATAATGATTCAGTACTTGTATATATTGTGAAATGATCAGCACTTAAGTCTAGTTGGCATCCATTGCCATACATTCTTATAAGAATTTTTTTTCTTGTGATGAGAACTTTTTTTTTTTCTAATTACAATACTGTATTTGTTTTGCCATACATTGACACGAATCAGCCATAGGTGAACACAATCTCCCAATGCCGAAGCCCTCTCCCACCTCCCACCCCACAATACTGTATTTGTTTTGCCATACATTGACATGAATCAGCCACAGGTGTCCATGATCTCACAGTGCCAAAGCCCCCTCCCACCTCCCACCCCACATCCTCTCCCTGAATCATCCCGTGCACCCGCCCCATGCGTCCTACATCCTTTATTGAACCTAAGCTGGCGCTTCATTCTTACAAGATAGTATACATGTTTCAATGCCGTTCTCCCAAATCATCCCACCCTCTCCCTCTCCCTCAGAGTCCAAAAGTCCGTTCTATACCTCTGAGTCTCTTTTGTTGTCTCACATAGAGGGTCTTCATTACTATCCTTCTAAATTCCATATATATGTGTCAGTATACTGTATTGGTGTTTTTCTTTCTGGCTTACTTCACTCTGTATAATCAGCTCAATTTCATCCATCTCATTAGAACTGAGTCAAATTTATTCTTTTTAAGGGCTGAGTAGTACTCCATTGTGTATATGTACCACAGCTTTCTTATCCATTCATCTGCTGATGGACATCTAGGTTGTTTCCATGTCCTGGCTATTATAAACAGTGCTGCAATGAACATTGGGGTACACGTGTCTCTTTCAATTCTGGTTTCCTTGGTGTGTATGCCCAGCAGTGGGATTGCTGGATCATAAGGCAGTTCTATTTGCAATTTTTTAAGGAATCTCCACACTGTTTTCCATAGTGGCTGTACTAGTTTGCATTCCCACCAGCAGTGTAAGAGGGTTCCCTGATGAGAACTTTTAAAATATACTTTTAGCAACTTTCAACTCTGTATACCAAAGTGTGTATCGCAGCTTTTATGTGCACGGAACTGTGCTGGTGACATGAATATAATGGATGAAATAGGCTTGGTCCCTGTTCTCATGGATCTTACAATCTAACGTGAGAGACAGTCAGCAACTAGAAAGAAAAAAACACAAATATGTAATTAAACTGTGAAAGGTTCTACACAGGAAAATGCCAGGACCTGTAAGAATTTACAAAACTGGCACTGAGCTAGTTCACAGCTTTCTTGAGAAATAATACCTGACATTTACTGAATACTCACCATATGCCAGTGTATTTGCTAGAGCTACTGTAACGAAGAACAGTAGGCTGCATGGCATGAACAGCAGAAATTTATTTTCTCACAATTTCGAAGCTAGAAGTCTGAGATCAAGGTATCAGCAGGGCTGATTTCTTCTGAGGCCTTTCCCCTTGGCTTATAGATAATCATCTCTCTTTGTGTCTTCTTTCTGAACTTGTGTCCATATTTCCTCTTATAAGGACAACCATCATACTGGATTAGGGTCCACTCTAATGACCTCATTTTAACTTAGCTGTATCTTTAAAGACCTTATCTACATGGATTTCCTTGGTTCAGTGGTTAGGATTCCACACTTTCACTGCAGAGGATACAAGTTGGATCCCTCATCAAAGAACTAAGATCCTACAAGCTATGTGGAGTGGCTAAAGAAAAAAAAAGTTTTTAAGGACCCTATCTAAGGGCTTCCCTGGTGGCTCAGTGGTAAAGAACCTGCTTGCCAAAGCAGGAGACATGGGTTCAATCCCTGATCCAGGAAGATCCCACATGTCACAGAGCGACTAAGCCTGACAGGTGCGCAAAGAGTCTGTCACGACTAAGGCGACTTAGCACACTCAAGTTAACTTAAACTTTATGCCAACTAGAATAGCCTGTTTTGTAGCCTATTAAACATACACTATACATCTGCTGTAACCATTCAAGAAAAGGGTACATTTTCCAGAAGCAAAGAATGTCTGTTTTGAAGATAGATATAAATGCCTCCTTTCTTAGCACATCAGTGCTATTGCTAAGGCGCTTCAGTCGTGTCTGACCCTGTGCGACCCTGTAGACAGCAGCCCACCAGGCTCCACCGTCCCTGGGATTCTCCAGGCAAGAACACTGGAGTGGGTTGCCATTGCCTTCTCCAATGCGTGAAAGTGAAGTCGCTGAGTCGTGTCTGACTCTTCACGACCCCATGGACTGCAGCCCACCAGGCTCCTCCGTCTATGGGATTTTCCAGGCAAGAGTACTGGGTGGGGTGCCATCGCCTTCTCCGACATCAGTGCTGGTGCTCCTTTAATGATAAGGCTCCCTTCCCAGGCACCAGAGCCAGGCTGACTTGCTGTGTACATGCTCATCTACCTTCTCTGAAACTTTGAAGGAATATATCCTGTGATGGTTCATGGTCATTGTTCTGACATGACATAAAAACCATGGTGCTAAAAACCATATTTCTTTGGAACAGTTCCTCAGAGCTACCTGAGAGACTGTCTCCATGGCTATCATCCTCAGTTCAGTCCAGTCGCTCAGTTGTGTCCGACTCTTTGCGATCCCATGAATTGCAGTATGCCAGGCCTCCCTCTCCATCACCAACTCCCGGAGTTCCCTCAAACTCACATCCATCGAGTCCGTGATGCCATCTAGCCATCTCATCCTCTGTCGTCCCCTTCTCCTCCTGCCTCCAATCCCTCCCAGCATCAGAGTCTTTTCCAGTGAGTCAACTCTTCGCATGAGGTGGCCAAAGTACTGGAGCTTCAGCTTTAGCATCATTCCTTCCAAAGAAATCCCAGGGTTGATCTCCTTCAGAATGGACTGGTTGGACCTTAGAGACCCCAAATAACCCTTAAGAGGAAGCCAGGCCTGGACTCCCAACAAATGTGAAATTGGGGCATATATGTACATTTTGATCAGTGCACCAAATATACTCAGGCTGGGTCTGTGAGAAATTTCTCCATTCAGCCACTACACAAAGCACAGTTGGCTGACCTACGTGGGGCTTATAATCGAAAATGAAGCAAAAGCAGTAAGCGGGCGGCTCTGTACATCACACGCCTGCATCTGCGTAGGAGGTGAGCACACACCCTATGCCGGGATTCGAAGAATCAAGCGTTCCCAGGACAGGGGACCAGTCGGAGTCGTTCGCATCTGCGCAGCCTGGCGAGTGCCTACAAACGTCTAACTGTAACCCCCTGCTCGAGACCTGTCGGTTCTGCTGTTGAGGTACCGCCGTCTCGGACCTGAGCGTCCAACCGTGACACTCAAGAGAGTAACGCCTCACACTCCTCGCTCTACCGCACGAAGAGAGCAGACGGAGCAAGAAAACAGGCCTTGCGCCAGCGCCTCCAGGGAAGCGGCTCTTTCCGTTGGCCACGCCCCCCAGTTTACAGGTCGAGTCTCCTTGGTCCGGGAAGGACTTAGTCCCGCCCCTTCGAGCCGACGCCAGCAGCCACGTACCACGTTTCTACGTGTCTCGAGCCTGAAAGCGGAAGTTACGCCAAAGACTCGCGAGGGAAGCGGCGGGCCTGAAAGGATACTGGCCTCTGGAGGAAAGTGGGCGGGCAGACGGCATTGGAAAGCGCCGGAAGTGGTCGTGCAGAGGAGGGGGTGGGAGAGAGGCTGGCCAGACCGATCATTAGGCTGTTGCTGGTCGCCTCGGTAAGGCGCGCTTTCCCTCCTCTCCGAGAGGCTGGCCCAGTCCTCCTCCTCCTCGACCAGAATGGACTTTAGGGAAATTCTCCTGATAGCTTCCAAAGCGCAGGGTGTCAACAACGTGCCGGTAAGTACCAGCCGGGGCGCAACTGTAGGAGATCCTGGTCTTCAAGTTCCGAGTGTGTGGTCCTTGAAACTTCCAGGAATCAGCACATCGGCTCCAGGAGAAGAAAGATCTGGACGCCGTATTTTTTTTTTTTTCTCTTTTTGGACATGTACTTCTGAGTACAGGGGGTGGAAGTTACTGGGGGCTTGAAAGCGATAAGGAAGCGGGAGCGTGCTGACGAGCGGATTTGGTTTGTTTCGGCTTAGTTACCCCTACAACTTGAACTTTGAGTTTAGGGTGTTTTAGAGTTGTGTGAAAGCTGGTGAGTAGAGCCGTGCCTGGCAAGTAGTGGAAACTAATGCTCGTATAAACTTCAACCCAGAGGTTGGGGAGTTCAGGAGTATTAGGGTCTTGGCCTGATTTTCCGCTGATCTTCGGGTCAAACGTTTTGTGATTTCCCGAACAAGTTTTTTGACTTGTGTTCCCCACCCACTCAGCCAACCAGGTGATTGAATTATCACCTCCCTAGGAAGGGAGTGTGAGCGGATTCCACGAAATTTTGGCCAACAGAATGAGAGAAATAGTCTTAGCTTCCGTTTATCTGTGGTCTTCCAGATTTTTGTTGTTTGAAATCTAGGTCCCATTTACCCTATGAGATTTGCTAATTCGCTGAGCGGTGTAAGATTTCAGTATATAAATGCGGTAGTGGTGGTGAGAGCCTGGTTTGCAAGGGTGTAGCTGTTTTGCATAAACTAATCATTTCAGAATCCTCAGATGGTACCACAGCCCCAGCTGTAAACCGATGAATTGCATTGTGATACCTGCGGTTTGAGCGACGAGGTGTGGAGCTCAAAACAGCGCTCTTTTAAGTCAGTTCAACTAGATCTTATTGAGCTCTCATGATGTGTTCTGCATTTCTTAGATTTTTGTATATTTGCAATATTTTTTTCCTCTCCTGTGCTCATTCTTTTACTCATTTGAAGATATTGATGTAAAAATAACTGGTAAATAAAACCGATATTGACCAGTTTATTATATGTATTCACATCCCATCTCAAATACTCTGAATGATCTTGAAGTTATGAAACCTTGAAAGACAGAATTATTTTCTGCCTCTATAAATTTCCTAGGCAAGTCAATATTGGATATAGTAACATTTATCTTTGCATGATTGGGTCCATCTTTCTTTATACATCCTCCTCTATTTCAGTGGAGGTCAAAGAAAAATAATACTTACCTTGAGGCCCAGGACTATCCTGTGAAGGAACCAGAACCAAGTTAGTTGTTTCTTATTCTAAAAACCAAAGATTGTGGACAGAGAAGTACATATTTCTAGAGTGGGAGATTTCAAATTATGTCTGTATTTCAGAGTATATACATTATTGATCTGTGATTGGAATAACAAAGATTGGAAGCAAAAAGGAAAATGGGTAAATTGGTGAGGTCACTTAAAGTTTAATAGATGATTATAGGCATATACTTAATGAAAGTATGTTTTTCCCTCCCACTCACCCCAAAAACTGGTAAGCCTGGAGGTTTCATTTAGTTATCAGCACTAGAGTCCTTATCTTTTACGTAGATGAAAGTAAAAGAAATTATTGAGGAATAGAGCAAGATTGTATTAAATTTCATCCATGATCTTAAGTCATCTGATTATTTTCTTTATCAGTTATTTTCTTTATCAGATCCAAGTGAAGCCTTTCAGCTCACACTATGAGTTCTGAAATCTAACATACAGTGTGGGAGTACTACAAAGCAAATATCCTTATAAACCAACATCCAAGTCAATCAGCATTACAGTATACACACACCACACACACACACCCCCCCACACAGACACATCACATACACAGACACACACACCACACACACACACCCTGCTTCACAAATACTGAGTTATCCATCCTTCTCTAGGGCTTGGTTTGTATTTCTTTTTCAGCCATCTTTGTCCCTACCTTCCATTTGGATCGTATCATAGTTGACTTTCAATTTCAGTCATCAAGCTCCTTTGTCACAACTTTGTTACAGAAAGGAAATAAACTGGCATTGATTAGACTAAAATCCAAGGGAGGCTAAAATCTGAAACACCTGTACAGCCACTTTGAACTCTTTATTTAAAGAAATCTCTACTATATCTGACTTGAAAAGCAATGAACAGTTTCCATTTGGGGCAGCTTTTGTTCATATTATTTCTTTTTAAGAGAAATAGTTATCTGTAAAAGATTGCATCATGCCTTTTCCCAGTGGAAAATTGAATATAAAAAAACCCACCGCTGATCAAGGTGATGTAACCAGTCACTGTTATTAGCTTTGTTTATATATAAAGGGGAAAAGATAATTTTGGTAACTTTACCCTTAATATTTTTCTCACTGAGTTCCTCTAGCAAAAGCAAGTTTCAAGTAACTATAATTGATGCCTTGTGGTGCACAAAGCAAGATACATGGTTTTTCTCACAGTCAGACTGAAAACTGTCCCAGGCAAGATACTGTAACTGTGGTGTGATCCTCAAATCAAAAAGTAAAGAGGAAGCCTTCATATGGTGTTAGGCATATAAGGATTTGGGGGCTATGGACCCTTGAGGTGAACAGTAAAATGAGTCAGTTTTCCATATATATATATGCACTCTTTTTAGATTCTTTTCCCATATAGGTCATTACAGAGTACTGAGTAGAATTCCCTCTCCTATATATTCATGCTTAGTCACTCAGTCATGCTTGACTTTTTGCGACCCCGTGGACTGTAGCCTTCCAGGCTCCTCTTTTCATGAGGTTCTCCAGACAAAAATACTGGAGTGGGTTGCTATTCCCTTCTCCAGGGGATCTTCCTGACCTATAGATTGAACCTGGGTCTCCTGCATTGCAGGTGGATTCTATACCATCTGAGCCACCAGGAAAGCCTGTGCAATACAGTAGGTCTTTATTATCTATTTTATGTATAGTATTGTATATATTTCAGCCCTAATCATCCCGTTTATCCCTCCTCCCAATTCCCTCTGGTAACCATCAGTTTGTTTTTTACCTTTGTGACTATTTCTGTTTTGTAAATAAGTTCATTTGTACCATGTTTTTAGATTCCACATTTATCATATATTTGTCTTTCTCTGTCTTGACTTCACTCAGTATGATAATCTCTAGGTCCATCCATGTTACTGCAAATGGCATTATTTCATTCTTTTTATGGCTAAGTAATATTCCGTTGGATCCAATCCTCCTCTATCCACTTCTCTGTCAGTGGATACTTAGGTTGCTTCCATATATCTTGGCTGTTGTAAATAGTCCTGCAGTGAACATTGGGTGCATGTATCTTTTCTTTTGCATGTTTATCTTTTGAATAATGGTTTTCTCTGGATGTATGCCCAGTAATGGGATTGCTGGATCATATGGTAGGTAGTTCTATATTTAGCTTTTTAAGGAACCTCCATACTGTTCTCAGTAATGCTTGTACCAGTTTACTTTCTTGTCAGCAGTGTAACAGGGTTCCCCTTTCTCCATACCCTCTCCACTATTTATTGTTTATAGACTTTTTTTTTATTATGGCCTTTCTGACTGCTATGAGGTGATACCTGATTGTGGTTTTGATTTGCATTTCTCTAATAATTAGTGCTGTTGAGCATCTTTTCATGTGCTTTTTGTCCACCTGTAATATTGCCCCACGGAGATTCTGTTCTCTTTCCCATCACTACCTAGGCAATCTATTTATGAATAGTAAGGATAATAACAACAGCAATTAGCATTTATAATGCTTACTTGGTGCCAGGCACTGTTCTAAGCACTTTCTATATATTAATTAGTTTAATTATCATAGCAACTATATAAGGAAGGTTGTTTTACAGATAAGGAAACTGAGGTTCAGGGAGATGAAACGTTTCCAAAGTTACACAGCTAATAAGTGGCAGGGCTAGTAAGGGCAGAGCAGAGAATCTAGTCCAGGCAAAGTGGCTCCAGAGTTCTTTCTTAATCATGACCCTGTGTTGAATGAGGAGAGTCTGTTGGAAAAGAGGTGATGAGGAAGGTTGTCATCTATAAAGCCTGAATCCATCGAGTTCCCCACCCCCAACTCCAACCTTTAGGCAGTAACCCTGTTGTTTTTTTGATGACACTTCTCACTGTACAGTAAAATCTGATGGGAGAGAAATTTAAAGGCTAAACTAACAGCATTTGAAAACTGGTGAGTAGAGATTTACAGGCTGTTTGGGAGAGTGCCAGCATGGTTAACAGAAATAGGGTCTGAGCTTGGGGGAAGGTTCTGTGATGGACTTGTTTGGAGTAATGGCATTGTCTAGGAAGCAGGAGGAAGTTAAGGAGGGACATGTAAGAATGAAGTTAGAGCTAGAGATGGAAGTGTGGGGATTAAGTTAGAAGTGAGGCACATTGTAATAGGAAAACTTTTGCCCCAGAGTCAGGAGATCTAGATTCTAATTCAGTCTTTGCTACAAATGGTATGAGTGATAGCCAGTAAATATACAGGTGTCCTTTTGGGGCCATTTCTAACATGAGGTTGAACTAGAGACTCTGAGGTATCTATCTGATACTATACTTTATAATCAAGTATAGTTTTATAAACAGTAAAATTTATATTTGACCTCTTAGCAGTCTTGAATAGCATGCTTTTTGGTGGTTTTATTTTCACTCTCTTAGCCACCCAGGTAAGCAAGCCTAATGCATATCAGTGGTTTTCCGGGCTTGCATTCATTCCTTGACTACAATGTATTGAGAGGATTGTAGAAGTTGTATAGTCATTAAAGTTAAGGATATATCCTTTGAATATTTCTAACTCTGATTTCTAACCAATGATAAATCTCTATATAAAATCATCAGAATATTTATTTTCTACAGTTAACAACAATACATTATCTCGAGTAAAGAAGAACTTTCAAGAAGGAATTGCTGTTGATTCCTGTATATTAATAATATTTGGTGAACATGTATTTCCACACTGAAAACTCTTGATTTTCTTAATCTGACTGTGACAGTATGGTTTCAGTGCAAGGAACACATATGTTTAAAGTGCCTTAATGTTTTCTAGGTCTCTTGGCTTCAGAATTACAAATCTTGGCAAAATCTCTGATACTGCATTTAGAGGGCATAAGCTTCACTGTTGTGGATCAGTCACTGGGGCCCAGCAGAATGACTGAGTTGGCCTGCAGTGTAATAAAATGGATACACTTAGGATAAAAGAAACTCTTGTCCAGCTGCTTTTCATGAAGCTCAAACAATGAAACAGCCTGGTGCCTTGAATCAGATTCAGAATTGATGGGTACATCTTGATGTGTTGCCGCTAGAGCTAAATGTGACCATCTGATGTGGGAGAAAGTGCCAAATAGTTCTCCTGCCTTATTAAACGGCATACAGTGTAATCCCAGCCTGAAGCTTTCTTTTAAAAACGTGGTTCTCTGCTGAGCGCCCCATGAGGGGGAAGGAAACTGTCTAATAAAATGTTGTATTACAGCAAATCTGCTAATACCAGGGTCTGACTGCAACCCCTGTTTCAGAAGTCTAGCCAGCTCAATGTTAAGGTCCATAGTGATAGACCCAAGAGAAAGGAAAGCATTCGTTCACAGAAAACTTTGTATACATATGTTCACAGAGCCTTAGTCATAATAGCCAAAAGCAGAAACAATCTACATATCCATTAACTGATGATTAGATAAATGTGGTATAATCCATAAAATGAAATATTCATCCAGAAAAGGTGTGAAGTACTGACACATGTTTCACCACAAACCTTTAAAACATTAAGTGAAAGTGGTAAGATATTAATCCAGAAGACCACTGCAGCAGTTAGGGTTCTCCAGAAAGGCGGAACCAGTAGGATATGTTTTAGGAAATTGGCTCACATAATTGTGGGGACTGGCAAGTCTGAAATTTGTAGGACAGGCTGGAAACTCAGGCTGGAGTTAAGACTGTAGTCCATCAGGAGTCGGATGTGAATAAGGTTTGCCATCTATAAAACCTGAATCCGTCTCTCTACTCCAGCCTAATAAAGCCCTGGGCAGTAACTTATATTTTGTGATGACACTTCTCAGTGTCCAGTAAAGTCTGATGGGATAGAGTTTCTCATAGAAATTCTGGAGCAGATAGAGAAAAAGTTTTTTGAATTGGAAAGTCTTAGATACTTTGAAGAATCACTTATCTATATAGTATCTACGGCTTCTAGATTCTATTTTATGATGCATTATCAATCATTATGTGTGTACACTGGGTGCATGATTTCATTTATATGAAGTGTCCAGAATTGGCAAATCCACAGAAGCAGAAAGAAGGTTAGTGGCTGCCAGGGCCATGGTGAGGGGAGTGGGGAATGACTGCTGAAGGGTAAGGGATTTCTTTTGGGGAAGGTGAAAATGCTCTGGAAATAGATAGTGGTGATGGTTGTACAACTCTGGGAATATTCTAGTACACACTAAATGGGGGGATTTTATGGTTTGTGAATTGTATCTCATTAAAAATGTTTTAAAAAGATCACTGTCTCTGGAGGCCTAGCTCCCCTTTTTTTTCCTGCCTGAAATTTCTACATTTTGATCTAAATTTTGCCTAAGACAATATTTTAATATTCTCCTGGTATCTGCCTTTGTGTGCATCGAGCTACAGAGGATGTAAGAAACTATTAATTATGACTCAGCTCAAGTCAGTAAATAAGATCAAGCCTCATCAAGCAGGACCTTGCCCTACTTAAATTGTTTCCCAGCAGACCCACAAGATAAGACATTTTATAGATTTATTGAATTCCTTCTCCATCATAGGGACAGGACAAGGACAGCAAAATGGTTGAGTTCAGTGTGAGGCCAGCTTAGTAAGTGTCCTTAAGGATTGGAGGTCTTTTTTAAACAAAGTTAAATTTGAAATTGGCATGTGAATTGATGAAAGTAGGTGTATACTTGGAAGAAAGCTAAGTGAGTCTTTGGGATTCTCTTCTGAGTGAATCTGAGTTCCTGAACCCCCACCCTTGCTGCTTTCTTGCGTTCCACCCTTCCAGGTTTACAGTCTTCAGTTGGTGTTTCCCAAAGTGCAGTACACATAGCTCTGGCTGTCACCATGATTTTAGGTGATTCATAAATACTTTTTATTCTCATAGATGCATATTTTTAAAATTATATTCTGATAGAATTTGGGAAAATAGAACTAGCCTTTCAGGCCGTCATTTCATGAGTATTACTGCTTGAGGTAAAGGTGCAATAATAAGTTATGGTGTTCAGTCTAGATATTTTCTTAAAATTAGTAAATAATACAGTTGGCATACTAAAAGGGCAAAAATCATGACAGTGATATGGGAGTGACTGAAGCTTACTAAATCCCATTGGCACTATTTTTTCTTTTTTGGTGTCTGTACCCACTACTTACCTATTTAAGTGCCAGGTTAGGAAGAAAGATATCGACTCTGAAATCAAATTAGAAAGTGCTCATTTGCTGTTGTAATGCCTAGATAACAAACTAATCCTATTTTAAATAACTGACATTAAGATTGGTATTTTGGGGCAGGGGGTCCCCTGTATTAAGCTTTGATTTGGCAGGTAAATCTGGGCTATATAGTCGGCAGGGAGAGAAATATTTGGAGCTTGGCAGCACAAATGCACCCTTCTTCTTCTCATATATCTACCTGATGTGAGTATGCGCCTCTGCTTATGAGTTTATGTGTATTATGCAACTTGAATCATCTTCATGGTAGCCCTTCTGTTAAGAAAATGTGCTTTTCCTATGAATAAGGCCTATGTTTGAGGGTCTTGTAACCACGACAGATTTTATGTCTATGTAATTAGGTAAGCAGTATTCTCTTTCTCCTATCTTCCTTTCCCTCTCCTTTAAACATTGGGCCCCAGTCCACTATGGAAAGGGCCTGCAACTAAATTTACAAAGATCGAGACTTGTTAAAGAATTTCACTGTGGCAGCCAAGGTGACTGGGAAAGGAATCTGGACGCTCTCTTGGGATTTCTCTGTGTGAGGGACATGTCAGGTCTTAAGCATTGCCATCACGCAGGATTTTCAGGTTGGATTAGGGCCTGCTTTCTTGGCCAGCTGCTTCATGGGTAGACTAACTTAGCTGGAACTTCCAGCCTGTTTCAGGATGCCTTCTGTTTGGCAGCTGTACAGTAAGCAGGAGTCCTTTGGCTTTCCTCCAGGAATTTCATACACATTTTGGGAGTCACTTTTTGGTTCCTTAGTAGCTCAGTTTGTTCTCATAGGTTAACATTTCTTTTTAAACCAGCACAGCAGCAAGGTTGAGTGGATAAGAATGTCATCTGCCTAAGATGAAAGAATGGCATTAAAAATTCTTATTTCCTAGCCTGTAAGTTTAATGTAAAATGGTCCTAGAGATTAATCATCCTGGTGTGAGTTATTAGCTCTGTTTAATTATACTTCTCTAATGATAGGTATAAAATGAAAATATTTTTCCTTTTATGGTTTAAATTAGTGTTATTCTAGTTTTAGTCATTTCCCAGTGCAACTGCATAAAAATCAAAGACCGGAGAAATACCATCTGTTCCAAGATGATGTTAGTACCCTTTGGGTGATCTGGAAACTTGTCTGAAAGGATTTGTGTGGAGAATTAATATTTAATGAACATAGAGCTACACTTAAAGGTTACAGAGACTTGGACCCTTCTTGCTGCTTCTATTTCTTTGAAATGCCTTTTAGCTGTGGTTTGCCATCTCCTTTGCCTGAGATCACAGTAGGATCTCGATATTTAATGTTGTAGGCAAGATAACCAGTGTAGCAGCTGAAAACCATGAGTTAGGTACTCAGGAGGAAAACAGTTGTGATAGTTTTTCTACCATGGACTTGGAAAGTTCTGAAAAAGGATACTCTTTTAAATCAGAATTCTAGAACAGTCTGTTTTAGTGGTGATTTTTTTCAATTCCCCCAGTCCAGGTACTTTTTGGGAAAATAGCTTGAAAATGATATTCCTGTGAGTTGTTCATTTATGTATTGTTGAAGATGTTTAAAGAGACTCTACACCTGGAAACAGGCATATATAATCATTTTTAGCTTGAAATTTTAGAGCTGAGCTTTCATGAGGGTTATGTGGTCTCTTAATTATTCAGAATAGGTTTTTAGTCAACATTTGGACCTCTCTATTGTTTCAGAGTTAATTGTATGTAACTTTTACTCTGTTTTTATTTTCAGAAAAGATACAGTTTGGCAGTGGGACCTCCCAAAAAGACCCCAAAGTTAAGGGTGTCCAGTCAGCAGCTGTCCAGGCTTTTCTCAGAAGGAAAGAAGAGGAGCTCAGACGAAAAGGTATGAATCTGTAGCCTTATTCTCAGTTCTACAGTCTTCTGTCTTCACAACTGGCTTGTAACTAATCAAGGGATGCTTGTAATATCGTAAGTGGCTAATGGATTTGTTGTGTATGTGTCTGAGTCAGCTGTACTTGCAGTATTATATATGTTCTTATGTTGGTCATTTGTGTAGATTTTATCTTTTATTTCCTCTTAAATTAAAAGCTTTTGGGGAATAGTGACCATATCTTCTAATTGATCGTATTAGCAACTCCAGTAAGAATTCCATTCTTTTACCTTGGTTCTTTTTTTTTTCTTTGTACTTTTAATTGATGTGTCGTTGATTTATAATGTTGTATCAATCTCTGCTGTACAGCAAAGTGACTCAGTTATACACATAGACATTTAAAAAAATATTCCTTTCCACTATTGTTGTTTTTTGTTTGTTTATTTTTTGGGTTTTTTTCCTTTGTTTTTATTTTGCCTGTACTGTACAGACTGTGGGATCTTAGTTTCCCAACCAGGAATTAAACCTGGGACCACAGCAGTGAAAGTGCTGAGTCCTAACCACCAGACCACAGGAAACTCCCTCTTAACCTTAGTTTTGAATTCGTTTCTACCTACTTTGTATTTTAATTTTTAAATATAGAGAATACTGTCTAAAAGGTTAAAATAGGGATAGTTTTTGGAAACCAGTGAACTCAAGTGGTAGTTTTACTTCATGCAAATGACAAGGAAACTGATTCAGTAAGTCTGAGTATCCATTGACTCATAATTAATAACTATTAAGTGGGTACTAGTATTCTCTTAACTTGGTATATTTACTTAGTATGAACTGTTTTCTGTATTTAAAGCTAAAAGCCAAGACTGTCTCTTGCTTAGTCATATAGAAAAACCCATATGTGATCCACTCATTGTGTAAAGATGACTCATTGATACTTGTTTGAATGACTTCCTCATTTGATTCTTAGAAGTTTTCAAATTTCTTCAGACTGTAGCTTGAATGTTGCTTGGTTTCAGCCACCTACTGATTTCAGATAAACGTACAGTTTTATCAAGACCTTGAAATAATGTGTTGTTTTGTCTTTTTCAGCCTTAGAAGAGAAGAGGAGAAAAGAAGAACTAGTGAAAAAGCGAATTGAGCTAAAACATGACAAGAAAGCAAGAGCTATGGCCAAGAGGACAAAGGATAATTTCCATGGTTACAATGGGATTCCTGTTGAGGAAAAGTCAAAGAGGAGGCAGGCAATGCAAAGTCACACTAGCCAGGGTAACGGACCAAGAGTACGAGATGGAAGAAGAGGATGAATTCTTAGAATACAATCAACCAGAGTCAGAGCAGGAGTACGAGGAAGAACAAGAACCTCCCAAAGTTGAAAGCAAACCAAAGGTCCCCTTAAAAGTGCCCCACCAGTCATGAACTTCAGTGATCTTCTCAGGCTGGCTGAGAAGAAGCAGTACGAGCCGGTGGAGATAAAGGTCGTGAAGAAGACGGAAGAGCGGCCTATGACTGCGGAAGAACTTAGGGAGCGAGAATTCCTCGAACGAAAGCGGAGGAAAAGGACACCTGAGACAGATGCGAGACTACCGCCAACCAGAAGAGCACCCTCTCAGAAAGAAGGTGTGGGCACAAAGCTTAGCAGAGGCTCTGGGGACACGCATCCTCCTTGCAAGGGTACTGCCCTTCCTCATCCTGAGAAGAGACCCAGACCCAGCCCAGCTGATGAGAAACGCTTGCATTTGTCTTCGTCCAAATCTGTGCCAGGGGAGAGGACCAAAGTAGCCCCTGGCGGTTGCTCCCAACCCTCGCTTCATGAGGGCCGCGATAGACCTGTTTTCAATGGGGCTGGAAAGCCCCACCCCAGCACCTATTCACCAAGTGTCCCAAAGACTTCTGCTAAAGGGCCTCAGAAATCTGCTCCCGAGCACAAAGCCAAAAATCTCCTCCCCATCCTAGCCATTCCAGGCCTGGACCCACTGCCACCCCACACAATAAGGCCAAGGGTCCAGGTGTCAGGCCGCCAGGCAGCAGCTCCAGCTCAGCTCCTGGGCGGCCTAGCACAGGGACTGCCCGGCCCGCGGTTAGTTCTGGCCCCATGCCCAAGCGCCAGAATGGCAGCTCCAACTCAGGACCCGAGCGATCAGCCAGTGGGAACAGGAAGCCAGCCAGTGACTTCAGTCCCCCAGGAAGGACAGTCAGTGGTACAAGTGGCCTTGGTCGACCTGCAAGCGGCTCAGGCGGCCCTGGGCGACCTGTCAGTGGCTCCAGTGTTTCTGGGCGACCCGTGGGCAGCTCTGGGGCCCCTGGGTGGCCTGTAAGCAGTCCACGTGACCTCCGACGACCAGTGAGTGGCTCAGGCCCCCTGGGCGGTCAGTCAGTGGCCCTGGCCGGTCAGTCAGTGGCCCAGCTCCAGCTGGACGACCTGTCAGCAGCTCAGGCCCCGGTAGACCAGTGAGCAGCTTGGGACCTGGGCGAACAGTTAATACCTCAGGTCCCCCTCTGAAGCCCAAATGCACTGTTGTCTCAGAAACAATTTCTTCCAAGAATATAATCAGCCGGCCCAGCAATGGACAGATGAATGGAATGAAGCCATCCTTATCTGGCTACAAATCTGCCCATGGTAAGATTTCCCCTTATCCTAAAAGTATTTATTTGTCACTAGGAAATTGGAAAGAATGCTTTGTTCTATAGAACCAAAGATGCTGTGAGCTCTTCTATGTGCTTTTAAATGTATTCTTGTGTTGATAGAATCCTGATGTTTTGTCTGTCCTGTGCCAGAGAGTTCCTTTAGTAACTATGGCTTGGAAAAGTCTTTAGAAAGAGACTTATCTGGGGCCCTGTTTGTTCACCTCTGTAATGTCTCCAAGTGCAATAAGCTTAGCTATGAAATTTATATGATAGGATAAGTGTATATTGTATATGCCTTTTGTGGTTTGATAGGATAAGTATATATTGTATATGCCTTTTGTGGTTCAATGAATGAATTCATCTTTACCTCTTCATGAAGACTGTAGGTGCCTGTCTTCAGGGACTGGAGTGCATTTATAAGCTTGAAGCCTTTTGGTGCATAACTGATTCCATCATATATTGTTGAGCACCCATGATATGCCAGGAATGATTTCAGACTGTCTTTGTGTTTCTGTTCCTCATTGTGGCCCTAGCTACCAGTCCTTTAGGGATCTACTGTCCCAAGGTGTGGGATCATTGTTGGCACCTATTAACTGCTAGATCATCGTTTCTACACGGTAGTAAGGATTTGTTGAAGCACTTGTTAGACACCATGGAGAATATAAAAGAAACAAAAGACAGTATTCCATGTGTTAAACTTCCTACTTTTGTCAAAACATTAGTTCTCAGCCAAGGACAGTTTTGATCCCCGGTGAACATTTGATAACATCTGGAGACATTATTGATTGACACAAGTGGGGATGGGATGCTACTGCCATCTAGTAGATGGAGGCCATGGATGCTGTTACCCTTCATTGTACGGGACAACTTCCTCATAACCAAAAAACAGCTGACCCCAAATGTCAAAGTGCTGAAGTTAAGGAATTCTGAGCTAAGGAGACAAGCCGTGCATATTAAAAACAACTGTAGAACAACAAAGGGAGTGTCTAATCAAGGACTAGAAAGCAGTTGTTCCCAGATACTAGTCTGTTGATCAGTGCCTATCTTTTGCAGAATTTTAAATCAGTCTTTTGGCAAAATGACAAAAATAAGATTGGTGTGGTAAGTTTTTCCTTTTAGTCAGACTTGCTCAGTTCGAATAATGATCCATTTCTGAGAATCTTTCATACTTCACTGGACTTTTAAAAACTGTAATGGAATTATGATCATAAATAGACTGTTACCTTTGGTGTCTTTTTGGGCAAGATTAAAATTTCTGTTCCTTTAGTGATTTGTAACTTTCTTTTTCTTTTTAAGAAATTTTACTAGTCTTTTAAATCCAAAAGAATAGAAACTACTAAGCTAGAAAAATGTAACAGTTCTGGTAAGCCTTGGGACAGACAGAAATTCTATTCCTTGCTGAGTACCATGAAGCAACAGAGAGGATTGGAGTAGTGAATTCAGCTGGCTGGGGGCCAGCCTGCTGGCTCTGGTGTTTGAGGCTGCTATCTTAATGAGTTCTTGGTATCTCAGCTTGCATAGGACTTTGTTGGGACTATGAAATTTTACTAGTCTTATAAATAATGGCCTTTTTATTCTTAGGCCCTCAAAGGCTTCCCTTTCCTAGTGGTTACAAAAGGCAGCGAGACTATGAAGAGGAGGAGGAGGATGAAGAAGAAGAATATGACTCTGAAATGGAAGACTTTATTGAAGATGAAGGAGAACCTCAGGAAGAAATATCCAAGCACATTCGAGAAATCTTTGGCTATGACCGAAAAAGTAAGGATAAAGAAGATTTATATATATATGTATAAATAAATATGTATATTTATATGTGTGTATATATATATATTTATATTTATATATATACATTTATTTTGAATAATCCATTCTATGGGGGAAAAATAATAATAGAGGCATTGAATACAATTCTTAATTAGGAATCCTTCAATGATTGTTTAGATTTACTTTTTGCCACTTGGTATTTAAGAGTTAATGCAAAATTATATAGTTACTTGTATAAGGGCCAATAAATATTCCTATTTTAACTGTTGTCCTTATAAGATGTATATTTGATAAGAGTGAAGCAGCTTGGTGTAGTAGAAATGGATTATTTTGAAATCAGAAAACCATCCACAGAACGATATTGAAAGTCTGATCTGACACCTGCTTTTCTTTGGTGTAAAAGCTACACAAAAGTGTGGTGCCTGAACAGCACCATGGAACCAACAGCACTGACATCACTTGGGAACTTGTTAGAAATGCAGGCTTGCAGGCCCCAGCTTAGATCTAAATCCAGACTAGCTTTATAAGGTTCCCCAGTGGTTCACAGCAGCCTTAAAGATTGAGAAGCACTGATGGAGAGGAAAAATCGGGGTTTAAAGTTTCACAGCTTACTAGCTGGATAAACTTGAGTCAGTTATTTTTCAAAATGACATTTGGGAGGATTAAATGAGGTGACATACAGTTGACCGGCAACAGTGTGAGGGTTGGGGAAAATCCACGTGTAACTTAGAGTCAGCCCTCTGTATGATTCCTCTGTATACACACTCCTCCCTCTCTGCGGTTCCATGTGTACAGATGCAACCAATTACGGTGTCTTACTGTAGCATGAAAAAGAAATCTTTGTGTAAGAGGATCCATGTAGTTCATACCCATGTTGTGATGTCACAGATATGAGAAATTAGAAGGGCTCATGTAATTTATCTTTACTTCAAAAACTCCCGTTTAGCCAACCTCTGCCCACCCTACTCCCTGCAAACAAGGAGGAATAATCCTAAATGTATGTTTGATTTAGTTATTAAGATATTGGTTTTAAAAACAAGAACATGTAGTTCTTTTAGAAAGTTGGGTTATTTTTTCCTAACAACTTCGATTTTTCTTACCAGATACAAAGATGAAAGCGATTATGCCTTACGTTACATGGAGAGTAGTTGGAAGGAGCAGCAGAAAGAAGAAGCAAAGAGGTAAGTAAGCACAAGCTATACATGTGTGGAAATTCCTAAAAATTTCCTGTTCCCTGCTTCAGATGCATCCTTGGGAGCTGGGGCTTTGGGCCACTCAGTTTAAATTCCAATCCTGCTTTCTTGCTGTGGGCTTCAGACAAATTAGCCTTTAAAATCCATTTTCCCATTTGTAAGCTGGGGATGTACTGTTTTGCCTCATTGCGGTTTTGTGAGGATTCAGATCATGGGTGCATGTTGCGCAGTGCAACACCTCTCCCATGTAGGCACACAGTAAATGCTAGCGCGCCCAGATCCCGCTGTTCATGTTGTTATTTCCCTTTTCCCATCCTTAATCCCCTGTCCACACGAGATACATCTCAGTCTTGCTGACCTGTACTGCCACTGACCTCAAGGACCTGATTAGGGATATTATATTCCTGATGTTGGATTCCTGTTTGGCTGTCAAACAAATAATCATTTCTTGTGTAGGGGTAACAAGTGATTACTTCATTTATAGTGTTAACTTGGTGGAATAATTCACCTCATTCTCAACCCAAATATTAAACCTCTCTCTCCCTCTTGCCCTCTGTCCTCTAACTAGATAAAATAGCAAACTAGAGTGTTGGGAAGAGACAAGAATAGAGTCTCAGTTATTACATAAATGTTTCTTGTTCTTTATTTTTTAAAGGTGATGAGATAATTTATTAGTATAATGGGAATATTCAGGTGTTTTCTGTTGAGTTGTATGTAAGGTCTTTTTCCACTATAACTTGAGGCAGTGGCTCCTGGTTAAAAAATATTCCTGCTTAGTCTTGTTTTCACTGGTAAAGCCTTGAGGCCTTTTAGTGCATCAGCACATTCCCTGTAAGCTCCCAGTTGAAATTTCAGTCTTGCTTTTTAAAGAACGTGATAATGTCATGTATATTGACAAATACCTGCTTTTTTTTTCCTGACAGCTTAAGATTAGGTATGCAAGAAGATTTAGAGGAAATGAGACGTGAAGAAGAAGAAATGAGACGTCGAAAGGCCAAAAAGCTGAAGAGGCGTTAGCTGCTGCTTTTATTTTTGTGAACTTCTGAAGACTGCTGCAAGGAAGTCCTGCCTTCAGACTGAAGAAGCCCCCTTATCATTTTAGAATTCTAGTTGGGTACTCAAGGAGAAGGAATGCATACTGTCATCTATCTGCAGGCTGTCGTTAAAGCATAAAGTATTTTCACATACTTTGCAGGGTGAAATCGTAATGCAGATGACATAATGCCCAGTGAGTGCTCTTATGAAGCTAACTATTCACAGGAGCCAGCCTTGATCCTCATGGGCTATGCACTCTCATGTGGGGCCGCTCACAATTCAGCCAATCTTGTATTATCTTTGCTACTCTAAAAAGGAAAATAAAGGCTTGCTCCTTTACTTCCATAATTCTGCTGATGCGTGAGTACGGCGCTGCCTGGCTCCCAGTCAAATTTGTCTTTTGATGAGGAGGAACCTGGCCCTTCCAGGAATGCTGCCAGCAATAAAGTGACCAGTCCTAATCTCTGTGTTTGGATTGAGAACTTGAAAATGTAGAGTAGGTATTATATGGATGTCATTTCCGTGACTTTGAAAGTAAAAAGTAGAATAAATTGTATTCTGCATTATTCATGGATTGGATGCTGAGCATTCTTATTCACTAACTTAAGTGATTAGGCAATTAACAGAATTTTCCAAGTTAAAATACAAGTTATGCCATTTTTGTTTAAGAATATTCTCTTCCAGATTTTACTTTCAGATTTACTGTTCTGTTGGTGTAAAATAGACAAGGTCACTGTGCTGTTTGATTTTTATCTAAAAATTTCATTTTTATATTGAAAAAATACTTATTTTATTCAAACATTAGATTTGGAAGAGTAATAGTTTCAGACCTAAGGAAGTGACATGTGAGGCTCCCCTCCACTTCATTCCACTCCCCATTGTAAGGATATTTTGGAATTCAAGGTGCCCTTTACCTTTTTGTGTTAATAACTCTATTTTTATCTTAAATTCCTTAGCAATTAATGGTAAACCAAAAACTAAATTCATGTGTATCAAAAGGCCACCACTTTCTCTTTTGCCCATGTTGCACTTTTATTTCAAACTATGCACTGTGAAGAGATTTTATCCCAGGTAGAAGAGGATGTTCCCTGTTACTGTGCTTACTAGGCTGTGGAACGTCTTCATTCTTACCTTTCTTCAAGTCGTATCTGTAGACTTGTTATATCTCTTAAGCCTCAAGTCCAAGCAATTCCAATCAAGCTGACCTAGGTTCTGGCTGGAGAGAAGCCAAGTCTCAAGGAAGGTCAGCAATAGAAAATGAGGTGTGATGATGCCCGAGAGCATGTGTCCCTGACTTTTGAGGACTGGGGACAATGGGACATAAGCTTGTAGAAAATTCTATAATAAACCTTGTGGCTGTCCTAAGCCATCCGTCAGTGGGGATCAGGAAGTAGGAGAGGTTATCCTACAAGAAGATTGACTCTTCAAAAGATCTGAAAGTTGTTTTTGTGTATTCTTTTTATCTATAGAGCTTGCTTTTTCTCTACAATGGGGTGTTCTAGATAACCACTATTAATGATCACATATAACTGTTAAAGCACTGGTGGCAGAAAAACCTGTAGACTGCCTCTCACCTAGCTCAAATACTTTAAATGATTCAAGAGTAGTGTGATATTCCATGTAATAAAACAGGTTTGGAACATTATTTCCTTTGCTGTCCCTTATGTGATTTTTTTTTTTTTCCGCTTCACAGGTTTGCTTGAATATATATACATTTTAATATTCAGACTCTGAAATATGTAATCACAATCAAGTGCTTGTCATAGCTGAAAGATTTCTGGTGGCTTAAAGCTTACTAGCACTTTACTCAATGATACTGTGCAGTTACTTGTACGGAAAGGCACCATTATGCTAGCTAAAATTTACAAAAAATTCTGCTATGAGACAGATGTTGATTTCAGTTTTCTTCAGCATCAGCTTTATGAAAGAGCACTTCTGTATGTAGCTCATGAAAAAAAAAAGGTTCTGAATCTTTTAATGTTGGCCTTGTTCCAAATCCAAATCCTGTCTTCCACTTTGTTCTGTAACTCCTGACCACTCTTAAACAGCTCACAAATCTTTAAAGAAACTGGAATAGGCTGTTATTTTATCAAGGTTTACAAATTAAGTGCTTGATTTTTAATGTATCCTCTTTTGATTTTCAGATTTTATTAATATTTGAAGATGTGCCTTTTATTGGGTAATGTTAAGTCATGAATGTAGTAATGTTATTTCACTATTGTAATAATGTTACATGATCATGGATGCAGCATTCTCAAACACGATGTGAAGGGAAAGTAGTTTTCATAAAACTCAATAGAGCTCTGATTGCACAGTCCCACTTGCTTTAGATGTTGCTATGTTAAAGCAGGGGGCACTTTTTCTTTAAAAGCTACTTTCAGAACTTGTCTTTGTATTTTCTCTAAACTACAAATGCAGTTATGTCCATTTGGAGGCCAGGGTACCACATGTCACAGGCAGCCTTACATGTGTGCCGTGAGAAGGTTCAAAGACTGTTATCAAGAAAGTCTATGGGAACTCAAAATTTCATTTTTAATGTAATCCCTAAGATCTTCTCCAAGAAATAAATTACTGTTTTGTATTTTATAATTTAAAAGCAGCTATTAATACACTTCTGAGATATAACAGGAGACCAAAACATGTTTGGAAAGAGAATAAATATATAGAGACTGGTTGTTTTATTTTCAATGTGCTGAATATATTAGACTACTATTTATTTTGTGAGTGGATGTGACGAAATATTCAGGTGTTAGTGTATGATTAAGAGTGGGATATAGATTTCTTTGAAGTTATTAAATCCATGTCTTTTACATAATGGACAAATCAAGTTTAAAGAAACATTTACATAGCATAGCTTGTTTTCTGGTGCTGTTGACCTGCAAGAGAATCTACTTTTGCATATACAGATAAAAGTTTTGCAATTATGTATAAAAGAAATTGTAGGCATTAAAAATATTTTATTGATATTTTCACTGGTTTGCATTTATTTAACAAAACTCATATTTCCTTATTTCATCACCCTGAATATTATTCCAGCTAGAAATCCCAGCAGACTCATCAGACTTAGAGATGCATTTACCTCCTTACCACACACACACACACACACACACACACACACACACACACACACACACACACACACACACACACACACACACACACACACACACACACACACACACACACACACACACACACACACACACACACACACACACACACACACACACACACACACACACACACACACACACACACACACACACACACACACACACACACACACACCTACCTCTGTTCCTTCTCCCTTACACATTAGTGTCCACACAGCCCCTGCCACTGACACCTCTTCCCTCTCGCCCCACCAACTTAGAGAACTATTCTGGTCTCAGACATACAAGTTAGGAGAACAGTTTGGAGATATACTCAGGGAACAAGGGAAGAAGAACGGGGTATATAGCACCTCTTCAAGAAATTGAGCAGTTCCGATCCCCTATAATAAAAAGAGCCTGAGATAGCTGGGAAGATGAGTCATTAGGAATATATGAGGCAAGTGGGTGCAGCCATGCAGCCAGAGAATGTATGCGCTCAGTGTAATGTGTTGACTCTAGGTCATACAAGTATAAAAGATACTAGTATCCCACTTCTGCATATAAATTTTGCATTCACTTGTTCTGTTAAAAAGGGTAAGCCATTCAGTGCATAGAGGCACTTAAAAATACTTTAGCAAATAGTCATTAACAAAATGCTATCTATATAACCAAAAGATATACTTCTCTTTTAGGGTCAGAAAGCTCAAACCACTTTTAGAGGGCTTATTTGGAATATCCTAGGGCTCAGACACCCAGATTAATAGCATGAGTCATACACAAGAATGGGAACCTTTTCTGGGTCTCATGAACTCAAAACTGCATCCATGCTGCCGGGCTCAGCAGCGACCACTGCTAAAAGAAAAGGCAACTGCTGGGCTATTCAGGTGAGGAAGACATTTGAACCAAGGTGGTCAAGGTCTTGGAAAACCCAGTCTCTTGCTCAGCTCTCTTCCTTGGCATGCTCTTTACATGGGCCTGGATCTTAATCTCTGCTACACAGAACTGTGGGGGTTGGTAATGTACTTAAGCCTCCCAACTTCATTTTTGCCACTGTAAAAGTGGCTAAAAAGGTTACTACAAGGATTAAAATACCGAATAGTATCTAGCACTCAATGTTAAAATCCCCTTTCCCCCTATATGGTGTAAGCTTTGGGTTCTTAATGACAGCTGTGAAAAGGCCACAGAGAAATAGCCCCACCCAGAGGACAGGCGTAAAGTTGCTGCAGTCTCTTAACTTTTTCCACCCCTGCCTGGACCCTGGTCCTTGGATCCAGGAGAAAGGTATTATGTGGGAAACAGGTCTAAAGAGCTCTACAGAATTTCCTCAAGGTTACTGAATAGGGGACAAATTGAACTAAGGATCTTAGTCTTGATGCCAGTTTTATGGATTATTAAACAGGGGACCCAATCCCTCCCATTCCCCCAGCTACCTCCCCCGCTGTCCATCTCCCTGTTTTGAGCTAACAGAATACCAAGTCTTCATTCATCTTTAAAAGTGTGGTAACTTGCTACATAAAATGTGACAAAATAGTGTGCAATTACTTTATATGTGACACCATCAGGAGCTGTACAGCTGGGTGGGAAAGCTTCAGAGCTGCATCACTTCACCAGGATCGTCTTTGCTTATTTCCACTGGGGTCTAGGGGAGAAAAGGCGGTCAGGTGGGTCTTGACTAGTGTTGGCTAAGGTGTGGAGCTGCGGAACTGCCCTCCTTCCCAAGGGCAGGCGGGGGTAGTCGTGTCCCCTTCTGCCTCACCTAATGCCTCCAAGCCCAGCTGCCACTGGGACTTAGCAGTGTGGGAGCACACAAGTGCAGAGAAAAGACAAACACCCAGGGTCTAACAGAAGAGAGACATCTGCCAACAGGACAGTTTTACAACTCAGTGTTTATGTGATGAGGGACAGTTAAGCCTGGGTTGCTGATGTGGGCTAATTTAAGAAGGGAAATTGAAGGCAAAGCATATGAAGTGTCCCGTAAGTATGAAAACAGGTCGTGCCTGTCAGACAGCTTTGACTCTGGGCCTGAAATACCTTTACTTCTGTATCTCCAGTTTTTTGTTTTTGGAAAGACACTAAAGAACTTAAGAGTAAAGTCTCAGGGAAAGATGTATAAAAGATCACATGAGAGGCACAGGGAACTCTCTCAACTCTAAACAGACAGATACTGAATAACAATAGAAGTAGGTAAGCTAGAGTAACTTTTGAAAATAAAGCTAGTGTTTCTAAAGTTGGATTTTGGTGCTTGGTTCATGTATCCCAGAGAATACATTTTCAAAGTAGGCCAGAGAACAAAGCTGAAGGCACACTTACCCCTCCTGGGGGATATTTGTATCCCTTCCACATTGTTCCTGCAATGAGAAGCATCCATAAGACAACAATCATTGCAGGGCTTCTTAGCTGGTGGTGTGTGCAGAGCGAAACAGGTGGTTCTGGAAGGT
Source organism: Nanger dama (assembly GCA_917880005.1). Classification (NCBI taxonomy): domain Eukaryota; kingdom Metazoa; phylum Chordata; class Mammalia; order Artiodactyla; family Bovidae; genus Nanger; species Nanger dama. The sequence continues at coordinate 1,055,146 of CAKJTW010000085.1, read as the reverse complement.
GTGGTGTTCTAAGCCCTGGAAACTGGGCTGTCTTCATTCAAGACCAGATGGTGGATGGTCCAGCATGGTAGCTTCTGGCTGGGGAGCTTCGAGGTCTAGTTTGGCCTGAAGTGGCTCGTCATGGCTATCTGGGAGGCAGAGCTTGGACACCAATTGTGACATCAACTCTTGTGACCTTGAGGACCAGTCAGAGTGAGAAGGTATGGGATAGTTGGCCAGGGTGTCAGGTGTTTTAGGACTAAAGAACTCTGAGTAGGAGGGCCCTGCTTTTTGGTGACTGTGTGGTTAGGATCTAGCTGGGATCTTATCTTTATTAACTCATCACCTGCCAAAAGTTTGACTACCTGTTTTATGCAGTCAGATGCACAAGGCATTGCTGTGAATGAAACACACTATGGATTAATGGGGAGGAGTGACTGGCCGTGTACACTATAAGCAATTACTTAAATAACTTGACAACTGTTGTTAGGCTACTCAAAGAAGAAAAGTCTTGCATTTTGAGATATGGTACTGCGAAACCCTCATCATGCAGGGAAAGCCTCCCCTTGACTTTCCTGAGAAAGGAAGAGGAGGAAGATGGGCTATTCTGCTTATTTCATAGCTGGAGAAACCGAGGCACACATAATTTCAATGGTTTGGTCAGGATCACACTGTGGCAGTAGCTCAAGCTAAATAGGTGCCTGGTGACTCCACGTGCAACCCCACTCCGCACAGGTCTGACTGTTGGGCTGATACTTTCATAGAAATTCTGGAGCATATGGCGAAAAAAAGAACCCCATCATGGCTTGGTCCTAGGATACCTAGGGCTGGGACTTGCTTGATACCCATGCCTTCTGGAGAAGCTTCCCAGAAAACCTGCTCCTGTAATTGCATATTATATAATATTAATTCTCTTCAGAGTTAACTTTCTTTAACAATGGGAACATCTTTAAAAAAACCAGTCTGAATGAAATGGTGTGGCATTCAAGAAACCCAGGAGATGGTTTGCTAAAAGGACTCTGTTACTAAGGCTTCCTACAGACAGGCTGGTCAAGTGGAATGAATGAGAGAGGTCTTAAGTCCAGAGATCTATGTTTCAGCTTCACAAATGGGTTGGCGTGGCCCTAGGTAAGTAGGTAAGGTCACAGTCACTAGTAAGTCTATTGACTAGTTCATTATTTGGCCTAGTTGTTAAGATAGCATTTACTACTTAAAGTTAGCATTTACTAACTTGTCAAGTTTTGCATGAAATGCTTCACATGAAAATCCAAGTGTAATTCTCACAAAAACAGAAAGATACTGGAATATCTCCATCATATGGATGAAGAAACTGAGGTTCAGAGAGATTAAACTTTTCTAAGGTCATATTGCCAGGAAGTTGCAAAGTTAGCACCTGAGCTCAAATTTACATTAACTCAAGTTTCAGAATCTGCCAAAAGGGGCATTAAAAATGTTGGTCTAATTTATTATAGAGTCTGCATGGAAAAAATAATAGGTGGACCAGTCACTGAAAAGAATACCCAGGAGGTATAGTTATTAACAAATCTTTGAACCAGGGCTTGCTGTCCTCAGCAGTGCTCCTCAAATTCTCTCCCGTTTCACAGTTCATTTTATTTTCTAGAGGAAAGTAAACTTTCCATTGACATATCCGGGTGCTATCAAGTTGTCTTGCAAGGGAGGAATCCAGCTCAACAGACCATCACAATCGCTCAGAGTTGCAGATCTTCATCCAAAGGCTGGCTCCTCAGGTGTGTGTTGCTCTCCTGAACAACCCACCTCTCTTTCCACTTCAGACTTGGAGGCTGAGGCAAAAAGAAACTTAAAGGCAGAGCTGGCCCTGTTCCTTGTCCCAGTAGGTAACTGCCCCTGGATGTGACTGGAAGGGCTGCTGAAATGTCCACCAATATCCACATTCCCTTTCCTCCCAGCAACCACTGATCCACTTGGCCTGAAACCCAGAAGTCAGGCAATGTCTCTAGCAGAGCCCTTACAGATTCCATCATGCTTTGAAATATGTGATATTAAGTAACCAAGGGGAGGGGTAAAGGCTTAAAGATGTCCCAGTGGGATGGGAAGTAGCCTGGGAAACTAACTTTGTTCCCACCACATTCTGACCTCTTATTAGTGGTGAGACCGCAACCATCTTTCCTGTTTGGTCAGAAATCCCAGCTGGGAGGGTGAGCCAGAGCCAAGACTGACTACCAAGAATTAACAGGCAAGGTCATTACTTACCATGAACTCTGGAAATGTGCCCAAGTAACATGCAAATCCAACAAAAGCATCCAGCCAAGCACGATCATGATAAAAAGTAAAACAATTTCTAAGACACGACTGCACAGTGAAAGACTATTTACCAAGATCTTGACAAAGGAATGTGCTCATGAAACCCTCAGTTGGTAGAGGTCCTTAGCTCCAAAGCATCCACAACTCTCTAGTGGAGAAGTTGGAGTCTAGTAGGGCATTGTGACATCATGATGACATGGACTGGACCACAGAAGGTCAGAAAGACTGCCCCCAGATGAGCAGTGAGCGGCAATGTAAGCTCTCTGAACGCGGTAGGTACTATTATTTACCCCATTTTACCAATGAGAAAACTGAGGCTTACAAAGCCTAGTTAGTTCAGTCATTCAGTCTTGTCTGACTCTTTATGACCCTATGGAAGCACTCCAGGCTTCCCTGTCCATCACCAACTCCTGAAGCCTGCTCCAACTCATGTCCATCAAGTCGGTGATGCCATCCAACCATCTCACCCTCTGTCATCCCCTTCTCCTGCCTTCAATCTTTCCCAGCATCAGGGTCTTTTCCAATGAGTTGGCTCTTCATATCAGGTGGCCAAAGTATTGGAGCTTTAGCTTCAGTATCAGTATTTCCAATAAATATTCAGGACTGATCTTCTTTAGGATGGACTGCTTTGATCTCCTTGCATCCAAGGGACTCTCAAGAGTCTTCTCCAACATCACAGTTCAAAAGCATCAATTCTTCAGACCTCAGCTTTCTGTATGGTCCCAAGTGATCTGCATTAGGTCACACAGGTGATGCTCCAGATCAGGACCCAGTTGCCTGTTAGGAAGTTGAGCTTTTTAGACTAAGACAGCAGTTGGGAAAGGCGCCTTCCTAGGTCAATGACAACTGTGAATGAAACACAACTGAATTCTAGGGAATGAGAAGTTTTTATTTCTGTCCCTGCAACCCTTCCCCTCCCACCTCTCTTCCTCATTTTTTTATAGCATTCTTTAACACTTTTGTTCGGTTCCTGTCCACTGGTTCTCTTTTCTTGGCCTTCAAGATGCCACAAGCATTCTTTTCCTATTCTCACAAAAACTTCAGTTAAAGCCGTGGCTCCCTTCTTAACTGTCCTGTCTATTAAACTGCCTTTTATGACCACACTTCCTGAACAAGTGGTTCATAAAGCCTTTCTTTCCAGTCCATGCTTTGCTTCCACACTTCACAGCTTGATTTCTGCCCCAATCCCGCTAACCGGATGCTCTCTCAGAGGTTACTGAAGATCTCCTTTTTGTCAAGTTTAATGACCACCTCTGCACTGACATGGTGGGTTCCTTCCCCCATCAGAGTTCTCCCTACATACACATTTCCCTATTAGTTTGATATCCTCTCCCTTATTTTCATGATTTAAACTGGCGTTCATTGTAAAACACGAAACATGAAATCATCCAAAGATGTATAAAGTAAACTGTAATATTCTTCCTCTTCTTAGCCCCATGATGTCACAAGTGTTACAGTCTAGTGTGTATTCTTCTGCCAAAGACTTATCCAGGAGCTTGTGAACATCATTAGACACACAGAGGGCTATACATATGGAGGTACACAGGGATACACAGCGATACACAGAGGGGTTTTTAGTGTTGTTTCATTAAAGGTGATCATACCACAAATGCTACTACATATTGGGTTGTTCAAAAAGTTTGCTCAGATTTTTCTCTAAATTGTTACTAGAAAACCTGAACGAACTTTTTGCTAACTCGTAACTGGCTTTTCTCCTATAACAATACATCCTAGGTCAATTGAGAAAAGATCTAAACACATTCCTTTTTCCATTTCTAATAAGGAGCTTTATTGAAGTATAAATTACATAGGATAAAACACATTCATTTTCAGTGTATGATTGATACAATTTTAAAAATGTATCAATCTTGCAACTACCACCACAATTAGGACAGAGGAAATTGTGATCATCTCAAAAAACTCCCCATACCCCTCTGAAGTCAATCCCTTCTCCCTAAAACCCTTGGTCCCTGACAACCACTGAACTTCATGTAAATGGAATCATAACCTCCTTCCACTGGCTTCTCTCACTTAGCATTAACGCTTTTGAGATTGTACAATAGTCAGTTCTTTCTCAATGAATATTATTGTATTGTATGGTTGTATCAGCTTGTCAATTTCCCTGTGAAATAGCGTTAGGGTTGTTTCCAGTTTTGCGCTATTTTGAATAGAGATGTTATAAATACTTGCATGTAATTTTTAAAGGGAACGTAAGTTTCAATTTTTCTAGGGTAAATCCCAGGAGGAGGATTAGTGGATCATAGGGAAAGTGCCTGTTTAAAATTTTCTCTATCACTAATTTTCAGCAATTTGATTTTGTGGTTGCTTTGTGTAAATTTCTGCATGCTTTTTCTACCTGGGGTTTGGTGAACTTCTTGAATCAGTGTGTTTATGGTTTTCATAAAATTGGAGAAATGTTTGGCTACTGTTTCTTCAAACATTTCTTCTGTCTCCCCAGTTCCTCTTCTGTGACCCCCATTCCATGTGGAGTTTGTCCCACTGCCTGCTAGTACTCTGTTTATTATTCTTCTCTTTGTGTTCCACTTTGGATTTTTCAGCTTCCCTGGTGGCTCAGAGGTTAAAGCGTCTGCCTCCGATGCGGGAGACCTGGGTTCAATCCCTGGGTCGGGAAGATTCCCTGAGACGGAAATGGTAACCCACCTCCAGTATTCTTGCCTAGAGAATCCCATGGACAGAGAAGCCTGGTAGGCTACAGTCCACGGGGTCACAAAGAGTCGGACACGACTGAGCGGCTTCACTTTCACTTTCACTTTGGATTTTTCAAGTTCAATCATCTTTCCTGCTAATCTTCTAAGCTTCTGTTAATCCCATACAGTATATTTTAAATTTGATGTTGCATTTCTCATCTCTTAGAAGTTCAATTTTTTTTTTTCAAATGCAATCTTTCAGTTTTCTCCATATCATGTTCATGTTTTCCTTTACATCATTGAGCGTATTTGTGAGATTGATAATAAACATTTTAAGGGCCCATTTCTGTTACTTCTGGGGCTGTTTCGGTGGTTGTTTTTTCTCTTTGTCATGGATAATATTTTCCTGCTTATTTGAAGGCCTGGCAACTTTGGTTAGATGTTCAACATCGGGAATTTCACACTTGAGTGCAGAAATTTTTTGCATTGTATTCAGTAGTGTTGGGTTTCCTTCTGGGATTCAGTGACGTTCTCTGAGTCAGTTTGGTTTTCTGAGGTGTGTTTTAAGCTCTGTGGCGGTGGATCAAGAGCAGCCTTTACTCTAAGAGTAATCACCCCTATTACTGAACTATGACCCTTCTGAAAACCCTCCCTGATGCCTATGGTGTTAGGTCTCCCATTCTGTGGACTTTTCCACATCCCCAGCCCCTTTGGGAGCTCCCAGAAGTGTTTGGCTTACTGTTTCTGGCTGGTTCTTGTTCCCAGCCTCACAAAGTCTTTACACCACGTATGCACAGACAGAACTCAGCCAAAGACTCACAGGGGTCCCTGTGGAGATCTCCAGAGTGCTTCCTCCGTGGAATCGCCTCTTTTCAGGATGCCACCCTGCAAGTTCCTGGCGCTCTGGCTTCCTTGGCACACCACTATCTTTCTTTTTGACTTGGCTTGGTTCGGGTAACCCATGTCTGTGCTTCAGGCTGAAATCTGCCTTGATGCAGTAGGCTGGGGCAACTGGAAGGCTCAACTCTCTTGTTTCCTGTCTTTCAAAGTTCATGGACTGGTGCTGGCCCTTGTGCAAGACCTGAAAATAATTATTTCATATATTTTGTACAATTGTCTATTTGTTTATGGAAAGAAGGCAACTCCTGTAGAGGCTGATCATTCATAGACAGAAGCAGAAGTCTAACTTATTTTTTGTTCCTGTATAGTATTCCATGTGTATATCCTCCTTCTCCCTTTCTCTTTTTCTTTGCCTGTGCTGTGCAGCTTCCCCAACCAGGGATGAAACGTGAGCCCCAGCAGTGAAGGTGCCAGTCTTAACCACTGCACTGCCACGGAGTTCCCTCATCTTTATCTCAGTAATAATATATCAGGCAAGATCAAGTCAGGAGATAGAAACCACAATAATTTGGACAGAGAAAGTTCAACAAAAAGAATTAGTAACTAGGAACAGGAGATTAATGGAAGAGGTTGAAAGCTGTACATATCATGAAGTGAAGTCGCTCGGTCGTGTCCGACTCTTTGTGACCCATGGACTGTAGCCCACCAAGCTCCTCCATCCATGGGATTCTCCAGGCAAGAATACTGGAGTGGGTTGCCATTTCCTTCTCCAGGGGATCTTCCTGACCCAGGGATCGAACCCAGGTCTCCCACATTGCAGGCAGATGCTTTAACCTATAGACAGCAGTCATCACCACTAGAACTGAGGCAAAGTATCCAAGGTAGGAATAAACTGGAAAGAGTGCCTTCCCTTCCAGGGCAGAGATCCAAAACTTGTTGGAGAAGTGATGGTCAGGACCAGCTGGACGGTAGGGAAAATCCAATGAGCTGCTGTAGGGTGGAGCTGGTACACAGGGAACCACTCATTGAGATGCTGGTGGAGTTTGCTGGAAGTCTCTGGTGGTGGGAGGTGGTGGGGGATGATTTGTCAGGTTTACTGATCTTCACTGAGACTCTACCTTCTGGGGATATGCCAGTAGACTGGACTAGAAAGCCATCTCATTGTCGTGGTGAGGGGGGGGCGCATAGAACTGATTGACTACCACGGGTGCCACTGAAACTCAGTGAGGAGGAGTTTACAGAGGGACCACTGAGGCTGCACAGAGTGAGCACCGCCACCCCACTTGTACCCCTGGCAGCCACACAGTAGGACCAAAATAGCACACTGGAGGGAGGAAGTCTCTTCCTCCTTAGTATCACCCTAGGGCCTCTATTGACAGACCTTAGTATCAAGCCTACCAGCGGGGGAAAATGCTTAAAAGGTCCAGTTCCACTACAGCAGAGCAAGCAATGAATGGTGGGCTTGGAACTGAAAGGTAATAAGCAAGCAGTATGCAAAATATGCGTTTAGACTTTTTTCTCCCCAACTTTTTACCACCATAAATAAACATTATTGTGATTGCAAAAAACAAAATTTCTTAGACAAATTTCTCCTGAGTATTGTGTTTTTACTTCACTAGAGAAGGCAAAGTGACCCTCAAAAAGTTATGCTGGTTCAGACAGAGCATGAGAAGTTATATAAAATCCTTATAAAAAAGAACCAGTTTAAAAAGAAAGATTACAGTTTCATTTCACAAGGTCAAAGGACATTTGTGGCAGGACTGCCTGAGATGCAGATAACATCACAATCTTCACACATCTAAGAAGTAAATGATACTATCCTCTGGTGAACAAAATTTCTAAATTTTTATGAGGTCCACTTTGTCTGTTTTTTTTCTTTTGTTGCCTATGTCTTTCATGTCATATCCAAGAAATCACTGCCAAATCTAATCTTAGGAAGTTTTTTTCCTATATTTTCTACTAAGAGTTTTATTGTTTTAGGTCTTCACATTTAAGTCTTTGATCCATTTAATTTAATATTTGTATATCGTATTGCATAAGGATCTAACTTCACTTTTGCATATGGATAGTCAGATTTCCCAATGCCATTTGCTGAAAAGACTATTCTTTTCCCATTGAATGGTCTTGACACTTTTGTAAAAAAATAATTGACTATAAATGTGAGGGTCTGTTTCTGGACTCTCTACTCCATTGGTGGCATACTTTAGTAAAAATTACAGAGGCAGAAAGCAGAATGGTGGTTTTCAGGGGTTGGAGGGAGGGAAGAATAGGAAGTTATTGTTTAATGGGTATGGCCTTTGTTTCGTAAGATTAAAAGATTCACGGGGACAGATGGTAGTGATGGCTATAAAATATTATGGATGTATTTATTACCACTGAACTGCATACTTAAAATGGTTAAGATAGTAAATTGTACATTACATGTATTTTACAATTAAAAAAAGTTTTTTAAGAAGTAAATGATAAGGATACATTTGTCTGATAGACAGAATACCGAGGTTTTACCCCTAAACAATGTGTCTGGTAGGACCCATAACTGTGAAAGCAGAATATAAACAGAGATCAGAAGCAGAGCACCAATAAAAAATATTATAATTTTAAACGAGCCATTCTTGTGATTTTTTTCAAGCTATAAACAAAGGTGCAGAAGATACACATTACCCATTTCTTAGCCTGGGGGCTTTTTTTAATATAATGAACTGCTAAGCTGCTAAGTCACTTCAGTCGTGTCCGACTCTGTGCGACCCCATAGACGGAAGCCCACCAGGCTCCCCCGTCCCTGAGATTCTCCAGGCAAGAACACTGGAGTGGGTTGCCATTTCCTTCTCCAATGCATGAAAGTGAAAAGTGAAAGGGAAGTCGCTCAGTCATGTCTGACACTCAGCGACCCCATGGACTATAGCCTACCAGGCTCCTCCGTCCATGGGATTTTCCAGGCAAGAGTACTGGAGTGGGGTGCCATTGCCTTCTCCGGATATAATGAACATCTTTGCACAAACATCCTGGGTACTTTTATTTCTGTAAGACAAATTCCCCAAAGTGAGGTTAAAACTAGTACATATTTAATTTTGTAATCTTTTCTCCCTCCAAACACTGTCAGTGATATGTCTCTCATTCAACAGGATCTCAGAAACAAGGACATAGATAATAAATATTTCACTAAACCTCAGTTTGCTCATCAGTAAAGAGATAATAATTGATAATAATTATTCCAATAATATTATCAACAATAATAATATCAATAATAATTGATAAAAATCCCATCTAGGTGAATTCATGCAATAGAGCACATAAAACTCTAAGCAATGTATCCTCCACGTGGGAAATGATAGCATGTGTGCACGCACAAACAGGCATAGTGTTCCTAGTGCCTGTGATCCATACACAGTGATTAAACCAGAAGAGAATTTCTGGTTTGAATGGAAGGCCTCTTTCATAAAAGGTTTTCATAAAAGACTGAAGAACCTTGCTCAGGCCTTACTTCGAACTAGATAGCTTTTCCTTGATTAATGGTTTTGTGACAGGGTCTGTAAGACCTCAGAATCCCTGGAAATTTCACAGTTCCTGAGGTGTGTTAGATCTGTGTGATGTGCTCTTAAGAGGCCTCATCCTTCAACCTTCTCACCTCCTACCTGTCTCCTGGCTTCCACTCCCCACCTCTCTTCACAGTGAAGCAGTCAAACTTCTTTTACAACTCGGGTCATGTCACTCCTCTGTTCAAAACCCTGCAGTGGCGTCCTCTTTTTCCCAGAGCAAAAGTCTAAGGAAGAAAAAAGCAGCCCCTGACCTCCGAGAACTCGACTGACCCAGATAGGCCTCAGTGTTGCTAGAAGACCTGGACTCACAGCCAAGCTTCTGTTATTTCTTGTTGGATATAAACAATCTCTCCGAACACTGACATCAGACAGCACAGACCATGAGAAGATGAGACAAAACAAGTCCTTATCATAATTTCATCTAAGCAGAGACAAAAACAAGGTTACTGTGCAACCCAGGAAATAGCAAACATCCTCTTCTCTCTGCTGATGTGACTACTGCTGCTTTACCAATTACAGCCTTAACCCTGCTCCCATTTGGCCATCTGAGAGATAATATTTATTGAGATATCCAATCTCAGAATTGTCCTTGGCTTCTGAAAACACCCAATCCAAAGTAAAGCTCTGATTCCTAAGTCCTCTCCCAAATTACCCAGAGCCCAAATCCTGAAATAGGTTCTTTCCACGCTCTTACTCAGTCATCCTGGCAGTTTTCCATAGTACCTGCTCCCTTACCACAAGGAAGGATCAACTCTACTTGAGTATGAGTGTGTTTCTGATGGTCTCTAGTGGGAAGGCACTAACAAGCCAGTCACAACTGTCCACAAAATCCCTTTAGTGGTTCTCAGACTTTATCATGCATTAGACTCACCCAAGCTTGTAAAGATTGCTTTACAGCAGAAACTAACACAACAGTGTAAAGCAGTTATACGCCAATTAAAAACAAAAACCAACAAAAGACTGCTTAACCCAATCCCCAGGGGACCATACTGGAAGAATCATTGCCCTAAACCATCTGTGGCTCCCCCTTGTTTCTTTGAATTGCCTATTTTTGCTTCCTCACCTCTTCATTTGGCCCCAGCCATACTGGCCTCCCCTGCGGTTTTGAGTTTCCCCAAGCACACACCTGTCTAAAGGCCCTGGGTGTTCTCTAACACGGAATGCTTAGTCTGTCAGGGAGACCTACCCTTACCTTCTTACCCTGCCTTTTAAAAATGTATTCCTCACGACATGTAATCACTTCTAACATATGGTCTCATTTACTTAGCATATTTATTGTTTTGCTCTTACTAATAACAGAATGACATCCTGAGGACTGCCAATACTTTTGTCTGCTTTGTTTACTTCTCTATCGTCAGACTAGAAAAATACTGTAGGGGAGCAAAATTTGCCACCCTAAAACGTGTCCCTCTGGTAGGAGGATTAATTGACGATGATTACTTTTAAAGCCCAAGAGACTCATGAAGAATCTTTGACCTTCCCCTAACTGCCCCAAAGGTTTTCGATAGAGGGTCTGTTCCCCAGTTAAGCTATCACCTGCAAGGAATATGAGCTAGGTTTGGTGGGAGTAACTGGGCAGAGCCTAGAACTCAGAGTCTCCTAGGCTCTGCAAGGCTCAGCAAATGTTTATCAAACATTTACTTTTCATCTCCATGTAAACTATCTCCCCTCTGAGGTTTCAAACCACAACCCCCAACATCCTCTTTTGCCTTTGGCTGAAGATGGTATTTAAGGTGGGGGGCTTCAGCCATTGTGGTTACTCACAGTTCTCCTAGGTCTCTCCCAGGTATACATGTTATTAATTTTAGTCTGATTTTCTCCTGTTTTTCTGTCTGGTGCCAGTTTACTTTTTAGACCAGCAAGAAGCAGCTACAAGAATAGAGGAAAATTTCTTCCTCGCCAACAGTATCTAGCAAATAGCCCATGTTCAACAAGTTTATTGAATAAATAAGTGCTCCTTCCAACCTTTCACCATCATCTACTAATAGAGTCACAGTATTGCTACCTTTGGCTCTTCCTGTAAATACAATCACCCTCCTGCCCACACAACCTCTTTAGAGTTACAATCGCAAGCTCCGGCTGCTGCTGCTGCTAAGTCGCTTCAGTCGTGACCAACTCTGTGCGACCCCATAGACGGTAGCCCCCAGGCTCCCCCATCCCTGGGATTCTCCAGGCAAGAACACTGGAGTGGGTTGCCATTTCCTTCTCCAATGCATGAAAGTGAGAAGTGAAAGTGAAGTCGCTCAGTCGTGTCCGACTCTTAGCGACCCCATGGACTGTAGCCTACCAGGCTCCTCCTCCCATGGGATTTTCCAGGCAAGAGTACTGGAGTGGGGTGCCATTGTCTTCTCCAAGCAAGCTCTGGAGACCGGCTCAAACCAGGGATGCAAAGCTGGTAAGTAACTCATTGCAAGCAGACCAAACAAGGCCAGCAAATTGCAACTCTTCGTCTTACTGCTCCAGATGACCTTATCCACGAATCTCCTACTTTAGTCTTCAAAATCTTTTTGTCACCTGACTTTTTCCTCTTTCTGCCACCAGCGTGGTTATGCTCTGCCCCGCCCCGTCTCGCAAAGCCAACCCCTTCCCCCCACGTTGCACAAACCCTCACTCAGCTGTCTTACCTCCCAGTTTTAACAAGGTTCTAGACCTGTTCCGTTTTCCTGTCTAGCCCCCGCCGAAGATTTGCTTTTGAAGTTCCATTACCTCTTCCTTTCTAAATGTACTACAACTCGGGGATCTTGATCTTTCTCGATACTCGGCCAAATTTAACCATCCTTCTCGAAACTCTCTCCCCAGAACAGCGCCAATGTCTTCTACCTCCTCTACTGCCTCTCCTCGGGTCCTTCCTATTCCTTTCTTCACAGATGTCCCCGAGTTTCCTTCCAGCAAGCCGGGTCATGGTTCCGTGGGCGCTCCCGGTTCTCGGCGGATCGGTCACCAGACTGCGGGCGGAGCCTGGCTGGGTCCCGGGCGCTGGACGCGGGCGGACTTCCGAGCCTGGGGAGGGGCGGGGTCTAGGGACCGCTCGGGAAGTTTGGTCCGCGGCAGCCTCCGTCCAGGGAAAGTGCGGAAGGAGATCCTGGGCCTGGGGTCGCGGAACCGGCCTCGCGGTCCTGGCTGGAGATGGAGTTCGACAGCGAGGCTCTCAGGCGGCTCCTTGGCAAGGTGTGGGCAGCCGGCCGGGCAGGCTCTGGGGCGCCGGGGTCCCGGGGCGTCCGCCCGTGGCCGGCCTACTTCCTCGGGGCGTTTACCGGCTTTTCTTGGGGCTCGGAGCCAGGGTGGGCTGGCCTGCAGCCGGCTGCGGGGAATGGGTGCGGTGCGGCCGCGGCTCTGGCTCCCCCGCAGTTCCGAGATCCCCCAACCTGCACCCGCTCTTACAGCTTCTCACGCCACCAGCGTCTCTGTCTCAGCTTCCAGCACTCGCCTATCCCTTTAACCACGCCTTTCTCTCAGCAGAAATGGCCTACCCCCACCCACACCCCTCTGTTTTTGACTTGCAGTGTTCATTCTTTGGGACTCAGATGTTACTCCCTAGGAGACTGAATCACTCCCTCCTCTCTCCTTGCTTTCGGATATATCGATTATCACATCGTGGAGTAATTATTTCTATACAGACCTTACTCTTTGAAGGTGAACTTCATGGCGGCAGACTGGTGTATTTATTCCCTCATCTAGCCCTGTGCCTGACAACGACGGGGGTGCTAAGTAACCGCGGTAAATGAAAGACTGGTGTAGATTTGGGAATGAAAGCAGAGTTGGAAGGCCCAGAAGAGATCCTCTTAACGTTGAAAGGTTGTCTGGGAGGGCTGACCCAGAAGTCTGACCTTGCAATTCTAGGGCGTGACTAAGGTCAGGTTCCGTGTTACACCAGGCTCTTAGTCCAGGCTGTCTGATCCCCCACCAGTGTACGGTCTGAGGCAAACTTTTCCACCAGTTTCTTAGTTCAGTGATTCATAACGCTTTGTAAGACTTACTGAAAGCGTACATTTGTGACGTTTTTGTTGGGTTCGTGTCTTTTTGATTGAAATTGTTTATATGCCTGATTTGGATGATTTTATCTATTGTGACAGATGTGTAGGTCTTGTAGGAAAAGAAATATCATCGTACCTAGGGTTACAGGCTTTCTGGCTCCTCTTCAGAGAATATTAAATTAAAAGAACCACTGTATCAAGTTTTTCAATGAGGGGAGCATGATGTGTCCAGAGGGAAGAATTGCTGAAGTTGAGACGAGAAAAAACACTTAATAATTTTGGGGGACTGGAATGCAGGAAAAAGATAAAAGAGAAACAGTGATTTTCTCGGGGGTTGGAGCAAAATAGTTGAGGAAGGTTTTTATCAGTGCATAGCATAGAGTCTGGCACATTGGTGCTTAATAAATGTCTGTTGGATATGTAAATTAAGGAAACCAGTTAGAAGCAAGTCAGTCTAGCAGATATTTCCAAAGTTTCTTAGTCCTTGAAGTAGGCAAATAATATAACGACTTAATATTTAGAAATAATTTTAGTGCTGCAAATTTTGTGAACTGTATATTAAACGCAAGCAACTGTATGGAGAATGTGAAAAATCTTCTTGAAAACAAAGGAAACCTTATAAATATTCCCACCTAGATAAATATTCCAACTTGGTGGCTATGAAGATATCTGCTTTCTCCAGATTGACCTATAGAGTCAGCACAGTTCCAATCAAAATTCTAACAGAGTATTTGGGGAATTTTTCAAATTGATTATAAAATTCATTTGGAAGGACAAAAGGCCAAGAATAATCTTGACATTCGTACAGAAGAACAGATGTGGGGCTTGTTCTACCAGATATCAAGACTAGTAATTGAGACTTAGTGTGGTATTGGTATAGGATAGACTGATTAACCAGGGGGACAGACTAGAGGGCTTAGAATCATGTTCACATATGTTTTGAAAATGCTATATAAAACTGAAGAGGCATTGCAGAAAACTACAGAAAGGGGGAATACTGGGACAAATGATTATCCATGTTGGAGAAAATGAAATTGGACCTTGGAAAAAAGTTAGGACCAACCTAGATAGCATGTTCAAAAGTAGAGACATTACTTTGCCGACTAAGGTCCGTCTAGTCAAGGCTATGGTTTTTCCAGTGGTCATGTATGGATGTGAGAGTTGGACTGTGAAGAAGGCTGAGCGCCGAAGAATTGATGCTTTTGAGCTGTGGTGTTGGAGAAGACTCTTGAGAGTCCCTTGGAGTGCAAGGAGATCCAACCAGTCCATTCTGAAGGAAATCAGCCCTGGGATTTCTTTGGAAGGAATGATGCTAAAGCTGAAACTCCAGTACTGTGGCCACCTCATGCGAAGAGTTGACTCAGTGGAAAAGACTGATACTGGGAGGGATTGGGGGCAGGAGGAGAAAGGGATGACAGAGGATGAGATGTCTGGATGGCATCACTGACTCGATGGACGTGAGTCTGAGTGAACCCTGGGAATTGGTGATGGACAGGGAGGCCTGGCGTGCTGCGATTCATGGGGTCGCAAAGAGTCAGACACGACTGAGCGACTGAACTGAACTGAACTGAACTAACTAAAAATTCCCCATGGATTAAAGATTTAAATGTAAGAGATGAGCTTTAAAAACATACAGAGATAAATGGAGGGAAGAATCTTTATGAACTCAAGAGTATGCAAACATTTTTTAAACAAGATGTAAAATACTCAAAGAGACTGACTGCATTCAAATTAAGAACTTTTATGTGTAAAAGAGTGTGAAGAGGCAAAATGCAAACTTGGTGAATAATATTGTAATGCATAATTGAGAAAGTATTGGTATCCAGATTATATAAATTAGCCTACATATCAATATTGAAACCAATACAAAATTGGACAAAAGGCATAAATAATCATTTTTTGAAAAATAAAAGAAGACAACAGGGAAATGAGTGTTTGCCCAATCCATTAGTAACCATGGAAAAGCAAATTGAGACCTTGGTAAAACATCATTTTCTCTCACTATGTGGGTGATTTAGTTGCTCAGTTGTGTCTGACTCTTTGCAACCCCATGGACTGTAGCCCACCAGATTCCTCTGTCCATGGAATTTTCCCAGCGAGAATACTAGAGTGGGTTGCCATTTTCTCTTCCAGGGGATATTCCTGACCCAGGGGTCTCTTGCATTGTCAGGCTAATTCTTTACTACTGTGTCACCTGGGAATCCCCACTGTTGGTGGTTAAATGGTTATTTAATCATTTGGGAAACAGCTTGGGGTTTTAAAAATTAATTTGATTATGTCTATTTTATGTCCTTCTACATCTAAGTAGATACCGTAGATGATTCATAATATATTAAGCAAGAGACATTTGCAGAATTATTCATAATTCAAAATTAGAACAACCCAGTTGTTCACTGATGGAAAGATAGTTTGTTCTATATAGATTCACACAGTGGAAAACACTACTCTGCAGCAGTGAAAATGAATGAAATATTACAACACGCAGCAATAGGAGTGAATCTTAGAAACAGTACGTTCAGGAAAAAAATTGGAGATTATATACAAAATTATATTTTAATTAAACCAAAAAGCAAGCAATAGAGAGTGGTATTTAAGGATGCACACAAATGATAAAAACTATGGCGGGGAGAAGGCAAAGGAATATGACTACAATTTAAGGTAGGCAGTTGAATGGTTGAAAGAAGAAAAACCCAGACAGATGTAATGGGATTGGAAAGGTCTGTACTGTCCAGTAGTATGGTAGCCACTCACCACATGTGGCTTTTTATATTCATCAAAATTAGATAAAATTAAAAACTGAGTTTCTCAAGTCACACCAGCCGCAAGTGTTGGTAGCCACATGTGGCTACTGTATTCAACAGCACACACAATGATCTTTTCCATTATGGCAGAAAGTTTTGCTGGACAGCACTGGAGGGCAGGTTGGTTTATAAGTGTTTATTTTTCAAAATGTGTATATATGTACATGTATGTTTATGTGTGTGTGTGTGTGTGTGTGTGTGTGTGTGGGATACTTTAGTATACCGGGGTCCAGCCCCGGGGGATCCAGAGTGATTCAAAGGTGGGGACGGAGTAGGCGGCCTAGGAAAAACTTATTTAATTACTGATAGAGAGGGACTAAGATTTTAGCAGAGAAAAAGAGGCCAAATAACTTGGTTAACACAGGGTACCAATCACCACCTACGAAGGTCACAGGCGTCTTCCCGTTCTCCCGAAGGAGAGGAGGCACTGAGGCCTCCCCGGTCCGATCTTAGAAGCCCAGGCGAGGTTAGTAGGCTTGGTGGGTCCTATGCACCAGCTGGGAATTTGGCCAGAAAATAGTAAGAGAGAGAGAAAGGGGCTGAATAACTTGGCTTACGTGGGGTACCAATAAAATTCCAGACAAGGAATTTGCACCATCTGAATGGCGGGCACCCATGCTCCAGATGGGAATTCAGCCAGAAAATTGGGGAGCAGAGAAGAACAACATGAGGGAATCAGTCTTTCCGGAACTGATCCGATTTCTTTATTTTTTAGGTTTGTTTATATACCTTTTGTTACACATAGGGATGAATACAGAGTCACGCGGGGGTCAGCAGACCTGACCCTTGTCACAATCAGGTGTTTCATATAAAATTATGCAAAGGTCTTATGAGTTTTTACATCATCTTCTGACCATGAGGTCCGCTGACATTTTATGGCCCTTTCTGATACTGGTCAGTTAACCAGAAAGCTTATTTTTCCAAGGCACCACCCTCCAAATAAAGCTGCATTCCTATAGGGTGAAGGTGTAGTGAGTTACAGTCAAGAAAGGAATTTACTTAACCTAAGGTTTAACGTGATTAGTCTTAAAGCTTAATACTTATTTTTCTTATATGCTTAAAGGTTAATACTTATTTCTCCTGTATGCTAGTTATATTTATTATAAGGGTAGGGAATATGAAGACTTAGCAGCAAACATCAGTCCAACAAATGAAAATCCTTCACCAATGTTCCCTTTATAACCTATTTAGTCTTAAGATAGTGATAAGGTTACATTTTTGCATAGCAAGGACACAGTGATTTATAACAAAGTACAGTAGTCTATAACAAAAGAGAAAATTCATTAACTCAAAAAGTATAGTATTGCTAACATCAAAAACTACTCTATTTCCTTTTCTATATTCCAAATACATTGATTAATATATTCCCAGGTGCCTAAGGATATGAAGGCCTGGAGGCAATCAAATGAGAAAAGCCCTATGCTAATACTCCAAACTCTCTGTGCTGTTTATGGTTGAGAGGTTGTCACACAATTTAGTCTGTCAGCAGAGAGGTTTGATCTGAGCCACCCTTGTCACACCCAAGGCAGGGAATTAGCAATAATTATTGGCATGACAAATGAAAAAACCCTTTACCAATATAATTCCTAATCAACCCACTAATACTATACTAATAATCTTCTAACTTCTCAAAAGAGTCTGTATTTAGAAAGTTTTAAAGCATCCCATGTCTCTCACAGCTGGGAGGCTGTAAACAGTCACATGTGGCTGGACAACCTGATCAGGCAGGCTAGAGAATCTTCAGAGTTTGTAAGCTGAAACACTCTTATCACGCCCAGGAATTTTTATTAACTAGAGCTGCAAGTTAACTCCTTCTCTGAGAGAAATGGTTATGGGGGAGAGCTCCCTGTAAAGTACTCTGGTTTGGGGGTAGATGCTCAGGAACAGGGGATCTCCTGAGGCTTGATCACGCCTTTGCATATGCCAAGCTTCTTTTTCCTCATGACCTTTGCCATGGGCGGAGTTCCTCACACTGGCTCCCAGCGTTAGTATATATTAAATACTAGGTTTGGAAAGATTTTCTGTTTCCCTAATTTCTATTTCTATCTACCCTGGCTGAGTTATCTTGAACAGGTAACTTAACCTAGATTTGCTCACTCATAAAATAATAGGATTGGACTTAATTTGTAAGATTCCTTAATGCTTAATTTGTTTTAAAAAATGAAATGATGCCATAAAATACTCCTCAGTGTCCAACATTTGAGCAGTGTCATAGAGAAGTTCTCTGATATTCATAAATATCAGTCTACCAAATAAGCATACTGCAGCAGAGCTGATTAAGATTAAGTTTTAGTAACTTCTCAGTTTTTCAGTCATATCCATTTTTTTAATGTATAATTTTATTTATTTATTTTTGGCTGTGCTGGGTCTTCATTGCTGCACAGGCTTTTCTCTAGTTGCGGTGAGCAGGGGCTGCTCTCTAGTTCCAGTGCATGGCCTCTCATTGAGGTGGCTTCTCTTGCTGTGGAGCCCAGCTGTAGGGCGCATGGGCTTCGGCAGTTGCAGCACGTGGGGTCAGTAGTCGTGGCTCCCAGGCTCTGGAGCGTAGGCTCAATAGTGTGGCACGTGGGCTCAGTTGTTTGTGGCATGTGGAAACCTCCTAGATCAGGGCTCGGACCCATGTCTCCTGATTGGCAGGCAGATTCTTTACCATTGAGCCACCAGGGAAACCCCAGTCATAGTGATTTTTATGATGTATAATTGTTTTAGGATTTCATGGGCCAGTTTTCCGCTTTAGTTTGCTGCTTGCTCCTTTAAGCAAATGGCATTGTCTGAGATATATCTTCAGAGAATGTTACACAGACTTCTCTTAGGTAGTATAGGAATAGTAATGGATTCTGTTGTTAATAGTCATGGATTATATTTACTGTTACACTAAGAAGATACTCTATTTCATATAGACTAAAAGTGACATGACTTTTTTTTTTTGGCCATGTGCAAGGCATGCAGGATCTTAGTTCTCCAGCAGGGAATTGAACCTGGGCCCATGGCAGTGAAAATATGGAGTCCTAACCACTGGACCTATGGGGATTTTTCCGTAATATATATATATATATTTAACAGATAAAATAGATCTTTTTCATCAAGAATGAAAATCACCTATTTGACTAGTAGTGATATTTTGGTTTTCAAGCCCTAACAAAGAGTGCTTTTGCCCTTTTTCAAAAGACTTTCATTTTACTTTGCAATTAGATCAATTCTAGTATATATCACTATGCAGCCATTAATTATTATCTTCTCAGAGGATGTTAAGAATGTAGAAAACAGCATATAATATCAAATAGAAAACAAAAGAGAAATGACATGATGCATAATAAATGTGTAATTCAAGTGCAGCTTTTTGTACATTTGTTAAGTGTTTAGGATTGGGATGATTTCATTCACTTTTGATTTCACTGAGTCAGGAACACTGAATCTGGGATTCATGTTTACCCTGCTGTAGTTAATCCTGGTTGACCATCTATTTTAGTGATCTTAGTGATTGATGCTCCTGTGGATCATAATTGCTTTCTCTATCCACTCTACTTGTATGACTCTGTCTCTTTGCTGGCTGCCATCCAGTTAGCCTACATATATTGAAGGCATGCCCTGTGCAAATTGCTGTGGGGAAATACTAAGATGAGTAAGAGTTTTCTGTTTTCAAGTTGTTAATAAATGATATACTTTTTTCTTCTGCCAAAATTTTTCCCCAAAACAAAATGACCTTCTCCTAAAATGACCTTCCTGCTTCCCTCTATTTTCCTATACCATTTTAGGCTCTAACGTGAATTGTAGACAGCTCTTTTCAGAGGCCTCTCTGTAACTTAGATATGCTGTTGATTCATCATTTCCTGTCTGCACTTACTGTTGTACACACATTTCATTTAATACCTCACTTTTACAAATGTTAATCATGAGATTTTCATACTTTCCTGCTGAAGTTGCCAGGGGGTAGAGCTATATCTCTTGCACATGAAAAATTGATCTTGTACATGAAAAAAAAAAGATTCAGAGAGAGGAAACAGGATCTGTTAGAAGTTATTCTTGATTTTCTCCAGCCCTCAGTTCAATTCAGTTCAGTTCAGTTGCTCAGTCGTATCCAACTCTTTGCAACCCCAAGAATCGCAGCATGCCAGGCCTCCCTGTCCATCACCAACTCCCAGAGTTCACTCACACTCATTTCCGTCGAGTCAGTGATGCCATCCAGCCATCTCATCCTCGGTCGTCCCCTTCTCCTCCTGCCTCCAATCCCTCCCAGCATCACAGTCTTTTCCAATGAGTCAACTCTTCACATGAGGTGGCCAGAGTACTGGAGTTTCAGCTTTAGCATCATTCCTTCCAAAGAAATCCCAGGGCTGATCTCCTTCAGAATGGACTGCTTGGATCTCCTAGCAGTTCAAGGGACTCTCAAGAGTCTTCTCCAACACCACAGTTCAAAAGCATCAATTCTTCGGCGCTCAGCCTTCTTCACCTTCACAGTCCAGCTCTCACATCCATGCATGACCACAGGAAAACCGTAGCCTTGACTAGACGGACCTTAGTCTGCAAAGTAGTGTCTCTGCTTTTGAATAGGCTGTCTAGATTGGTCATAACTTTTCTTCCAAGGAGTGTCTTTTAATTTCATGGCTGCATTCACCATCTGCCCCCAAAAATAAAGTCTGACACTGTTTCCATCTATTTCCCATGAAGTGATGGGACCCGATGCCATGATCTTCGTTTTCTGAATGTTGAGCTTTAAGCCAACTTTTTCACTCTCCTCTTTCACCTTCATCAAGAGGCCCTTTAGCTCCTCTTCATTTTCTGCCATAAGGGTGGTGTCATCTGCATATCTGAGGTTCTTGATATTTCTCCCGGCAATGTTGATTCCAGCTTGTGTTTCTTCCAGTCCAGCATTTCTCATGATGTATTCTGCATATAAGTTAATAAGCAGGGTGACAGTATACAGCCTTTTTAGACCCACTTTAATTTCTTTCAACAGTGTTTTCTAGTTTTTAGAGTCTGTTTTGCATCTTGTTAAATGTATTTGGAAATATTTTATTCTTTTTGATTGTTTTCTCAATTTCATTTTCAGAATGGTAATAGACTCTTAACATACTTTTTATTTTCATTTAATCCCCAGCACAAATCTAAGAGGTGGAGTGTAGGGGTCTCCTTCTCTTTGCTAATGAGAAAAGATCAAGGAATTTAAATGATTTTACCCACAGGGCAACCAAGGTAGTGTTTCTGAGACTACATCTGGGTGAATGAGGAGGCAGTTCTCTCAGCCTGACTGCAAACCCTTGCATGCTTTCTGTTCTTCCTTTGAAACCCAGTTGTAGTACCAGGAAGGGAAATTCAAGGTATCTCAAGTGAATGAAGTATTCAAGAGGTGGATCTTTAACTGTGATGTCAGAAGTGTAATTTCATATAGATATTAAGGGCCCAGGCACTGGGTTTGAGTTGTGGTTTCACTTGCTGTCTAACTCAGCAAGTTATTTTGATTCTATAGCTTTCATTTTCTGTAAAGTCAAGCAGTTATAAGCCCTACCTACTTCACAGGGTTGTTATTAATGAGATTAAATCAAATACCATTCTTGATTGTAAAACTCAGAGTCCAGGGCCTAGCCCATAGTAAGTGTTCAGTTAAATGTTAATTGGTAATTGTTCCATTGCCTGTAGTTTTATTCTTATTCTGTGTTCATTTTTCTCTTTTCAGTACAAGTTCAGAGACTTAACTTTGGAAGAACTGAAGAACGTAAACATGTTTTTCCCACATTTCAGATATTCCATGGATACCTATGGTAAGAATCATTTACTCTAGTTTTTGCTGCATTATTAAACTATTAATTATTTATTCTTAGAGAGCTATAACTGTGTTATAATTTCTTATTTCTCTCTTTTATTCCCTGATTCTGAACTATACTTTATGACTTGTGGTTTTTAAGGAAACTTGGAAGTTAATAAAATTTGTATTGTATTAGTTTCCTATTGCTGCTGTAACAAATTAGCACATAGTTAGTGTCTTGAAACAAATTTACTATCTTATGGTTCTGTAAGTTAGAAGCCCAGGATAAGTCTCTGTAGGTTGGAAATGTTGGTAGGTCTTAGTTCCTTTCTGGAGGCTCTGGGAGATTAAAAAAAAAAAAAAGGGCAAAAAGACTCTAGGGCAAAAAGACTACCTTTTTAGTTTCTAATGGTCACTCATATTCTTTGGCTCAGTCACCTTCTTCCATCTTTGAAGCTAGCAATTTGCATCTCTCTGGCCATCCTTCACAAATCTCCACAGAAAGCGTTTTCTGCTTTAAAAATTTTTTTAAAAATCTATTTTATTTGGCTGTGTTGGGTCTTCATTGCTGCACACGGGCCTTCTCTTTGTGGCCAGCAGGGGCTACTTTCTGATTGCGGTGCTTGGGCTTTTCTGTGTGGTGGCTTCTCTTGCTGGGGATCGCGGGCTCTGGAGTTTTCAGGCTTCAGTAGCTGTGGCATGTGGGCTTAGCTGCCCCGCGTCATGTGGGGTCTTCCCAGACCACAGATTGAACTGTTGTCCCCTGTGTTGCGAGGCAGATTCTTACCTCTAGACTTCCAGGGAAACCGACGTTCTCTGCTTTTAAGAACCAATTGTGGGGCTTCCCTGGTGGCTCGTTGGTAAAGAATCCGCCTGCCAATGCAGGGAGCATGGTTTCATGCACCAAACTACTGAGCCTGTGCTCTGGAGCCTGGGAGCCACAACTACTCGGCCCATGTGCTGCAACTACTGAAGCCCACATGCCTTAGAGCCCATGCTCCGCAAGAAGAGAAACCACTGCAATGAGCAGCCCCCGCACTGCTCCTAGAGAGCAGCCCACACTGGCCACAGTTCAGTTCAGTTCAGTCGCTCACTCGTGTCTGACCCCATGAATCGCAGCACGCCAGGCCTCCCTGTCCATCACCAACTCCCGGAGTTCACTCACACTCATTTCCATCGAGTCAGTGATGCCATCCAGCCATCTCATCCTCTGTCGTCCCCTTCTCCTCCTGCCCCCAGTCCCTCCCAGCATCAGAGTCTTTTCCAATGAGTCAACTCTTCACATGAGGTGGCCAAAGTACTGGAATTTCAGTTTTAGCATCATTCCTTCCAAAGAAATCCCAGGGCTAATCTCCTTCAGAATGGACTGCTTGGATCTCCTTGCAGTCCAAGGGACTCTCAAGAGTCTTCTCCAACACCACAGTTGAAAAGCATCAATTCTTCGACGCTCAGCCTTCTTCACAGTCCAACTCTCACATCCATACATGACTACTGGAAAAACCGTAGCCTTGACTAGACGGATCTTTGTTGGCAAAGTAATGTCTCTGCTTTTGAATATGCTGTCTAGGTTGGTCATAACTTTCCTTCCAAGGAGTAAGCGTCTTCTAATTTCATGGCTGCAGTCACCATCTGCAGTGATTTTGGAGCCCCCCAAAATAAAGTCAGCCACTCTTCCCACTGTTTCCCCATTTATTTCCCATGAAGTGATGGGACCAGATCTTTGTTTTCTGAATGTTGAGCTTTAAGCCAACTTTTTCGCTCTCCTCTTTCACTTTCATCAAGAGGCTTTTAAGTTCCTCTTCACTTTCTGCCATAAGGGTGGTGTCATCTGCATATCTGAAAGGTTGTTGTTGAATTACAACGCTGGGATCCTTGGCCCCCAGAGGAGAAGAATTCGATCAGGGGCCAGAGACAAGGCTTGATCGCTCAGAGCTTTTGTGTAACAAAGTTTTATTAAAGTATAAAGGAGACAGAGAAAGCTTCTGACATAGGCATCAGAAGGGGGTAGAAAGAGTGCCCCCTGCTAGTCTTTAGCTGGATGTTATATAGTCACCAGCAGTCTGTTAATGAAAGAAAGGAATGTCTCAAAACTTAGAATGGCACCAGGCCCCTCACCCATAAGATGTATTTTGGGATAACCTTGGCTCTAAATGGTTTATCTTGGGCCATAAAATGATTAACTTGAATCTTGAAGAAGGGCAGATCACCATACAAATAGTTTCATTTACATAGATTAGAGGAACAATATTGGAGTATAACATACTGGTTTATCAAGTAGGTTCTGGGCCCAAAAGGCGGAACCCACTTGAAGACAGAGTTTGGGGTAGATGCACAGTACATTAGCATAGCTTAAGATAAACATTTCCATAAGAAAAAGGCATTGGTTAACTTCAGGTGAAACCAGGTATCATTATGACAACACAGAATTTTAAGAGAAACCTCCTTTTAAATTTGTATAGAGAAAGAAAAAAATATCGCTAGTTTGTTTCCTTCTGCCACTTAAGAGAGATAAAATGTCTGACACTTGCAGGCTATTTCCTCCGTTTGGAGACCCCTGGCCTTCCTGCCTGTTACCCTCTCATATCTGAGGTTATTGATATTTCTCCCGGCAATCTTGATTCTAGCTTGTGTTTCTTCCAGTCCAGTGTTTCTCATGATGTACTCTGCATATAAATTACATAAGCAGGGTGACAATATACAGCCTTGATGTACTCCTTTTCCTATTTGGAACCAGTCTGTTCTTCCATGTCCAGTTCTAACTGTTGTTTCCTGAGCTGCATACAGATTTCTCAAGAGGCACGTCAGGTAGTCTGGTATTCCCATCTCTGTCAGAATTTTCCACAGTTTATTGTGATCCACACAAAGGCTTTGGCATAGTCAATAAAGCAGAAATAGATGTTTTTCTCTCATATAGTTCAAGGTAAATATGTGTACTAATGTACACTCTTGGCCTTGAGTTTTCTGTTAGCCTAGCTTTTCCTCTTCTCTCTTTCTGATAAGTCGTGAAATCTATTTAGACTTTTTTCTTACACTGCCCAAGTAGCATAGTTAGCTACTGAGGTCTTAAAAGGACTGTGTTCTAAGGCAGTTTGACAGTTTGAAACCACATGTAGTGTTTTCTGTATCCAGATCAGAAAATAGGGCATTAGCTGTCCGTCAGTGTTCCAATTATTGATGGATAAGTTGAAACTTGAAGAATGTGAAGACTGAAAAAAGGTTGAGAATAATGGAGTTTGAGAAGTCAAAGATTATTAGTAATCTTTCTGGAAGTTCACTTTCAAAAATAAAACTTCTTTTTTCTTACTATAAAATTTATAATCTGATATCTGAAAGTGATTATTAACTGATGTTACTTAGACCTGACAGTTATTTGATAGCGTCCACACATTTTATAATCCTTTACTTCTTATAATGGGTTTTCACATGGTCTCATTTGATCCTTGTAACAACTTTGTGATGCAGTCTTTATTTTACCAATGATGAAACTGAGGGTCAAAGAGATTAACCAAAAGTCACATGCCTCTGTTGCTGGAAATAATCAATAAACAATCTGTAATAGGAATAGAAAGAGTTTTTTTTTTTTAAGTTTTATTTGTTTATGGCTGTGCTGGGTCTTCATTGCTTTGTGTGGGCTTTCTCCAGTTGTGGGGAGTGGGGGCTGTTGTTCGTTGTGGCGCATGGGCTACTCACTGTGCTGGCTTCTCTTATTGCAGAGCACAGGCAGGCTTCAGCACTTGCAGCACTCGCTTGGTAGTTGCAGCTCAAGGGTTCTAGTGTACACACTCCGTAGTTGTGGTGCACGAGCTTAGTTGCAGTGCGCCACGTGGTATCTTCCTGGACCAGGGATCGAACACGTGTCCTCTGCATTGGCAGGTGGGTTCTTAGCTACTGAGCTACCAGGGAAGTTCAGAAAGGAGTTTTATCCAAGCCAAGCTGAGGATCATAGCTTCCGGAGACAGCCTCTCATAAAGTTCTGAAGGGCTAGTCTGAAGAAGCATGGTTTTTAGCACAGTTTTATATGTCAGAACAAAGAGCATCAAACGTGACAGGGGTTCATTCCTTCAAGGTTTCAATAAAAAACATTCATGAGCATACACACAGTGAGTCAACATGGCCTTGACACCTGTGAAGGGAACTTGATCATTGAAGGAGTACCAGCATTGACGTTTTAGGGAAGAGAGGCATTTATCTCTGTCTTCAAAACGAACTTTCTTTGCTCCTGGACAATGTATCCTTTTCTTTCATTGTTAAAACAAATTTAACAGGATGTATGTTTAAGGGGCCACAAAACTGGCTATTCTAGTTAGCATAAAGCTTAAGTTAAATAATGTATGAGCCAGGATGACTTCCCCATATCTCAATATGTAAAAGTTTCTTCCATCACCTGTAAGTAGGAAAGCAGACTAAGAACTTTGGATTTAATATCAAAGTTCTGTGTTCTTTCAGCTACCTGCTCTGCTTTCTAAGAGACCATCATTTAGTACTTTGCCCTTGTCAATGTATTTACTGATTCGTCGATTATGGTATTGACAAATTGTGTGTTTCTGTATATGTGTATGTACATGCACGCACATTAATAATACAGTTCTTCCTACTTCTGATTGCACTTTTGGGACTTTTTTTTTCTTCTAGTTTTCAAAGATAGTTCCCAGAAAGACCTACTGAATTTCACTGGTACTATTCCTGTGATATATCAGGGTAAGTATGGAAGTTGAGAAAATGTGGGAATTTTGTAAATGAGCAATTTAATTAGAACTTGTATTCATTTAGTTCCATAACATTCTCAAAGTACTTTTTAAAGAACATTTTTAAAAGCTGGTTGATTTTTCATTAAGTAATTATTTATTTTTAATTAATTAATTTTTTTGGCCACACCACATGGCTTGTGGGATCTTCATTCACCTGCTGCTGCTGCTGCTGCTAAATCGCTTCAGTCATGTCCAACTCTGTGCGACCCCATAGACGACAGCTCACCAGGCTCCCTCACCCATGGGATTCTCCAGGCAACACTGGAGTGGGTTGACCAGGAATCAAATCCTGGCCCCCAGCAATGGAAGCTTGGAGTCCTAACCACTGGACTGGCAGGGAATTCCCTCACTTAAAATATAAATGATCTATACTGAACCTTACTGTATCGATATAGCAGAATGCTGTCCCAGAGAAGGAAGGCCTAGGTGTTAATATCAACAAATTGAATTCAGTTCAACGGATATTTATTTATTAAATGTCAGCTGTCTGCTTACTACTCTGCTAGGTTTTGAGGTACACAAGTGATCCGGACAGATATAAGCCTGTTCTTGTGGAGAGTTTACTCTGCTTTCCATAGCAAACTGCAGGGGTTCCACCTTTTATTCCCATTGCATATTTTGTTCCCCTTCCTTTCCCTCTGTATGATGTAGCATCATCCATCCCTATTCGATAGGTGAAACTGAATCCTGGTCGTGTGGTTTATCTGAGCCCACACAGCTGGTTATCAGACTGGAACTTAGAACCCCAGTAGGAAATTTTTAAAACACAGAGCCCATTAAAACTCAAAAAAAGCAACATATTTTCAGATGACCTGACAGGTTAAAATAGTTAAGTATTGCCCCAAAAGAAAAAAAAAATCACTAATCACTAACTAAATCACTATTAATTCATAGTTCTTAGCAACCCCTGTGATTTCAAAGGTCGTTGCATATCGACAGAGGAACTTAAGGATTTAAATGAATCATTGCTTGTTAAATCATGTAGGGAGGTAACAAGAGGCCATAAAAGTTATCTTAAAATGTCACTCGTTGGCCCTCTGCATCTTCCTGGAGCTGTAGAGTCATTGATTCTGATGCTAGTAGTAATTCCAAGGTAGTAATGCAATACATTTTCATTTTGTAGTACACCCTTTTTTCCCCTTTTGCTTTTAACTAGAATTATATCAACTGCTTGCGATGCACACTAGTTATTTCTAAGCTGATAGGAGGAGGTCAGAGTGTATTATCTTTCTCGTCTGTAAGGTGGGCCAATGGTAGAGCTTAACTCTAGAATTTTGAGGATTAAATGCGCTGCTCTTAAGTAAAGCTCTT
Organism: Nanger dama; assembly: GCA_917880005.1. Taxonomy (NCBI): domain Eukaryota; kingdom Metazoa; phylum Chordata; class Mammalia; order Artiodactyla; family Bovidae; genus Nanger; species Nanger dama. The sequence goes on along the minus strand of CAKJTW010000085.1, from coordinate 1,027,283 downwards.
GGCTTTTACAGTTCCTGGCATGTAGTAAGTGCCCAGTTAAATGTTGCCCATTATTATTTCTTCGCCTTTGTTGCTCTCTTCTGGTTACTAGTTTTGTTAATGTAGCTCAGTGGTCAAGAATCCGCCTGCCAGTTCAGGAAACACGGGTTTGATGCCTCATCAGGGAAGATCCCACAAGCTGAGGACAGCTAAGCCCGTGCCCTGCAACTGTTGAGCCTGTGCGGTCGAGCCTGGGAACTACCGAGCCCGTGCGCCACAACTATTGAAGACCAGGCGCCTTAGAGCCCCCGCTCCACGAGAAGCCACCTCAGTGAGAAAGCCTGTGCACTGCAACCACTCACAGCAGTTAGAGAAAAGCTGTGCAGCGAGCCAAAAGTAAACAAATAAAAAACTTAAAAACAGAGGCCAAGTCTTAGCAAAATAAAATATAATTTAAAAAATACACGTTCATGCTAAAACAATTCAAACAGTTGAGAAAAGACGATGTTAAGCTTATATCTAACCTCCATTACCCAGTCCTAATCTGCCGGTGAATCTTCTGTTGATATTTCCTAATATATACCTGCAGAAATTTTTGGATTATTTCTTATCCCTCCAGATTGTGTCAAAGTTGTGATACACTTTTTCTTCATTCACCCATTCTTTACAGATGTGTATCATACCCATCTGAACTTTATATACAGCTAACTCAAATTAGTTTCTTATGATATAATTACTTTAAATCCAAGGACTTTACCAGGAGTTCTGAATCTTGGGTAATGACTTACTGAAAGTAAATGGGCAGGCTAGGATGCAGGGCATTTGCTGACAAAAAGGAATGAGAAAGAAGGAAGAAGGGTAGAGAGAATACCAGTAGTGAAATCTTACAAGTTCAGTTCAGTTCAATTGCTAAGTCATGTCTAACTCTGCGACCCCATGGACTGTAGCACTCCAGGCCTCCTTGTCCATCACCAACTCCTAGAGTTTTCTCAAACTCATGTCCATTGAGTCGATGTTGCCATCCAGCCATCTCATCCCCAGTCGTTCTCTTCTCCTCCCACCTTCAATCTTTCCCAGCATCAGGGTCTTTTCAAATGAGTCAGCTCTTTGCATCAGGTGGCCAAAGTATTGGAGGTTCAGCTTCAGCATCAGTCCTTCCAATGAATATTCAGGACTGATTTCCTTTAGGATGGACTGGTTGTATCTCCTTGCAGACCAAGGGACTCTCAAGAGTCTTTTCCAACACCACAGTTCAAAAGCATCAATTCTTCAGTGCTCAGCTTTCTTTATAGTACAACTCTCACATCCATACATGACTACTGGAAAAACTGTAACTTTGACTAGACGGACCTTTGTTGGCAAAGTAATGTCTCTGCTTTTGAATATGCTATCTAGGTTGGTCATAACTTTTCTTCCAAAGAGCAAGTGTCTTTAATTTTGTGGCTGCAGTCACCACCTGCAGTGATTTTGGAGCCCTAAATAATAAAGTCTGTCACTGTTTCCACTGTTTCCCCATCTATTTGCCATGAAGTGACAGGACTGGATGCCATGAGAATCAGGCTTACATATGCTTTGTCATGAGTGTGATATTAAAATGCATAAATGTAGCTGGGGAGGGGCATTGATGGAGACAGCAGAACCTTGATCAACCAGATGATAACTTCAGTAGACATTAGTTTCCTTTTCTTTAAAGGGTAGTGATTAACATTAGAAAATGGCTCCACTGAGATTAGGACTACCACTCCAAAACAAAAAAAATTGCATGGCTTAAAGAGTGGCTTTTAAATATTTGATTGTGACCCACAATAAGAAATACTTGCATATGCATAGTTATATATGTATATAACTAAAATTCCATACTACTTGCCATTGTATTTTTCTGTTTGATTCCATTTAAAAATTTTATTGTTTGCAGTCCACTAAATTAATTTCATGAGCTATTGATTGTGACCAGCATTTGGGAAATGCTGGTCATTATATACTGGTCTAGAGTATATAATGTTAGAGTGAATTCTTGAGGAATGTGACGATGTGTCTCAGTACCTGTTAGTCATTTTCGGTGCTGTGATCATATGACTTTATAATCATAAAGTTAAGTTTGGACCAACAGCTATGTCTGTTCCCATACTGTAAGTACTTAGATACTGTGTATGGTGTCAGGCGTAATTAGACTTATTGTGGGGACTATTTTGCAGTATATAGAAGTATTGAATTATTATGTTGTATACCTGAAACAAATATATGTCAGTTATACCGAAATAAAAACAAAAATTTTAAATACTTCAATAAAGTTAAAAGAGGAATATGGTTCTGAGAACTGCTGATATAAAATAGTAAAAATCATACCAGGACATTTCTATTATGTCCTGACTTTCAGTCCTTTAGAATTACATGGGAAGCTTTTAAAGAATGTTGTCCAGACCTGGTCCCATTGAATCATAAACTTGGGGGCAAGGACTGGGTATTGGGTATATTTCAGAGTTCCTAAAGAGTTTCTAATACACAGGCAGAACTGAGTATCATTGTGCTTAGGGGAGAAGGAAGCAAGATGAAAAAACAGAGGATTTCCTTAGTGAGAAAAGATTTCTTCAGTAGAGGAGAAAACTTTTATTTATACCTTGCTTATTTCCAAAATGGGTTTGAAGAAAATTTTAAAAATTGCCAAACCATCATGGTACTTACTGTGCTTCCCAGGTGGCTTGGTGGTAAAGAATCCTCCTGCCAGTGCAGGAGCTGCGGGTTTAATCTCTGGGTTGGGAGGATCTCCTGGAGAAGGAAATGGTAACCCACTTCAGATTCTTACCTGGGATCCCATGGACAGAAAAGCCTGGTGGACTGTAGTCCATGTGGTCGCAGAGTCAGGCATGACTTAGCAACTGAGCACAACATGGTACTTACCATGTCATGTATTATTCTAAGCATTTTATGTACCTTAACTGATTTTATCCTTACAACAGTCCTATGAAATGGGAGCTTTTATTACTCTTTTTGTAGAGGAAGGAATTGAGGCACAGAGAAGTTAAGTAACTTGCCTAAAATCCTATAGCTAGTAATGTGTAGAACTAGGATTTGAACCTATGCATTCTTGCTCCTGAGCAGCCATGTTTGAAATACACTGAAAAACATATGCAGAAAGACTATGAAAGCAGGAACAAATATCAGGAGATCCAATGGAAAGGTTAAGGTGATTGATCAGATTTCTAGTTTAAGGTTAGTTTTTGCACCTGGGTTTAGCTTTGGGCTTCCTCTAAACCAAAGCAATCAGAGATTTTGGCTCTCACATCTGACGTGAAGAACTGACTCACTAGAAAAAACGCTGATACTGGCAGAGATTGAAGACAGGAGGAAAAGGGGACTACAGAGGATGAGATGGTTGGATGGCATCACTGACTCACTGGACATGAGTTTGAGTAAGCTCTGGGAGTTGGGGATGGACAAGGAGACCTGGCGTCCTGTAGTCCACGGGGTTGCAAAGAGTCGGACATGACTGAGCGACTGAACTGAACTGAAATGAGGCATGATGTACATGGTTATATAGCATGTTACATGGTACATGTACATGGAAGAGCTTTCACTTGGGTCCCTATCTCAGTGCACTAAAATTTAAGAGCCACTGAATGAGGTGACTGTTAAGGTTATTTTCAGCTCTGAGGTCTGTGTATCTAACCCTGCTTGTATATTACGGTATCTTTAATTAATGAGCACCTTGAGGGCTAGTCTCAAATTCATCTTTCATTTGTTCATTCATTATTTATATAAGAAACTTCTATTGAGCATCCAATATGTTAGGCTCTGTAGTAGGGAACATGGAAATGAATAATATATAATCGCCTCTAGACGTTTATAGTGTTAATGGGGAAATAGACTTGTAGACAAATAACTTGGGTGGAGCAAAGAATGTTACATAGAGAAAAAGTTGTATCCCATACTCCTAGTACAATAGGTCCCATTAACTATTTACTGAATTGAATTGAATAAGCTGGCCATTGTCTTGATTAATTTTCCTCAAATGTTATGCTGGTGCTTTAATGGAAACATATTTCCAATGTGAATGTGGATAAATATAGGGAAATAGGCCTCAGTTTACATAAACCCTTTACCTATACATTTGACTAGACTTGTGTCTTAAAATGCCATGAAGCTATACCATAAATATAACATGTGTGCTTTTCATTATTGTTTAAAGCTGTGTTTATTTTGTCTCAAATAGGTAATACGTATAACATACCTATTCGTTTGTGGATTTTGGATTCTCACCCTTTGCTCCCCCATTTGCTTCTTAAAACCAACTGCAAATATGGGAATCTTAGTTGGAAAGCATGTGGACGCTCAAGGCAGGATATACTTGCCCCTATCTCCAAAACTGGAGCCATGTAAGATCAATTTGGATTTTCTTTTGAAAATTTTTATTTTTTTGAATGTTTATCTTTGATACTGATGGTACGAATAGGTTACTGAATTTTCTTTCAATGATATTCTTCTTATGGTCTTTAAACATAATTTGAAATTGAACTCCCTGGGGGTCACTCAAGTCCCAGAACCCTGGTGACAGCTGCCTGCTTAAATCTGCTCTCTCCAGGTCTGGGAGCCAACCATTGTTAACTCCTGTCTTTTTACAGTCGTTTGTTGTTTGATACAGCAAATAAAGAGCTACTAGCAAAATATTGAGGCATTATTTCCCAGTTTCTCTCCTGTAAAGAGTTTTGTGTAATAGGTGTATTTATTTGTAGCTTTGCCTGTTTTTAACCTTTATGTAAATTTAATCATATTGTATACGATCTTCTATTACATGCTTTGTTTTAACTGAGTGTTAAGTTTTAAAAATTCACCCCGATGATGCGTGAAACTAGGTTCTATATTTTATAAGCCCTCACAAGGACTTCCCTGGTAGTCCAGTGGATAAGACTCCAAGCTTCCAGTGCAGGGAGCACAGTTTCAGGGCACTAGTCTTGCGTGCCATGGGACACAGCCAAATAAACTGATAAATAAAAGTAAAAAATAAAAAATATGGCCCAGGTTTAAAACACAAAACAGAAAGAAGCCCTCAGATTACGCATTCTACATATTTCATCTATCATTATATTGTGCATTTTCCCATATTAGATAGTATTTTCAAAACACATGGTTTTTAAATGGTTGCCTGATGATCCAGCATTAGGGTATTGCATGATATATTTGTAAATTGCTTTGTTAGAAATTTAATGATGAACATCCTTAAATATAAATATTTGTAAATATAAAATATTTGTACATCTTATAAATCTTTAATACTTTTCTAATGATAAATCTCTAGGAATGGAATTATTGGATCAAAGTTTTAAAATGTTTTGAAGGCTATTCTTATATTTTCCCAAATTGGCTTCCAAGAAGTAGACACGATCTTGTGATTCTGCCATTAATAGAAATCAGTGAAGGAGGGTATCTGGTTTATAGCACCCTTGCTGTAAAGGTTGCTATAAAAGAAGGTATTATCTTTAAAACAAAACAAGCTTTGGCTTATCTCTATGGTTCATTTGTTATTATTATTATTATTTATTATGGATATAGAATATGCTCTCATTTTTATAAGTAAAACTTTTATGAAAAGAATTTATAATATATTTGTATATACTGAGAAAGTTGTAGGACAGGGATGTCAGAGAGGAATGAGGTTAAAGTATAGGGGTGGTGTTAGAATTATCATTTCTTATTTTATATATGTACTGTAAAAGGGTATGCAACTGTGGATGCGTTTCACTTTGTTTTATGGTTGTCTATATTTTTCATATAAAGAAAACTTCTAAAGAGAAAGAAAAAAAGAAAGGAAAAGATGCACACCGAATTGTCAGTAGTGGAGTTTAGATGGGGAGTTTATTTGATGAACTTGTAAATTATTTGCATTGCTTTGTGATTTAAATAATAAAATTACCAGTTAAATGTGATGAATTCAGTTCAGTTCAGTTGCTCAGTTGTGTCTGCCTCTTTGCAATCCCATGGACTGCAGCATGCCAGGCTTCCCTATCACCAACTCCTGGAGCTTGCTCAAACTCATGTCCATCGAGTTGGTGATACCATCCAAACCATCTTATCCTCTATCGACCCCTTCTCCTCCTGCCTTCAGTCTTTCCCAGCATAAGGGTTTTTTTCCAGTGAGTCAGTTCTTCACGTCAGATGGCCAAAGTATTGGAGTTTCAGCTTCAACATCAGTCCTTCCAATGAATATTTAGGACTGATTTCCTTTAGGATGAACTTGGATCTCCTTGCAGTCCAAGGGACTCTCAAGAGTCTTTTCCAACACCACAGTTCAAAAACATCAATTCTTGGCACTCAGCTTTCTTTATGGTCCAACTTTCACATCTGTACATGACTACTGGAAAAACTATAGCCTTGACTAGATGGACCTTTGTTGGCAAAGCAATGTGTCTGCTTTTTAATATGCTGTCTAGGTTGGTAATAGCTTTTCTTCCAAGCAGCAAGCGTCTTTTAATTTCTTGGCGTCAGTCACCATCTAGAGTGATTTTGGAGCCCCCCAAATAAAGTCCCTCACTGTTTCCATTGTTTCCTCATCTATTTGCCATGAAGTGATGCTGGATGCCATGATCTTAGTTTGCTGAATTTTAAGTTTTAGGCCAGCGTTTTCACTCTTCTCTTTTACATTCATCAAGAGGCTCTTTAGTTCTTCACTGTCTGCCATAAGGGTGGTGTCATCTGCATATCTGAGGTTATTGATATTTCTCCCGGTAATCTTGGTTCCAGATTATGCTTCATCCAACCTGACATATCTCATGATGTACTCTGCATATAAGTTAAATAAGCAGGGTGATAATATACAGCCTTGATTTGGAACCAGTCTGTTTTTCCATGTCCAGTTCTAACTTGCTTCTTGACCTGCATTCAGACTTCTCTGGAGGTAGGTAAGGTGGTCTGGTATTCCCATCTCTTTCAGAATTTTTCAGTTTGTTTTGATCCACACAATCAAAGGCTTTGGCATAGTCAATAATGCAGAAGTAGATGTTTTCCCAGAACTCTATTGCTTTTCGATGATCCAGCAGATGTTGGCAATCTGATCCCTGGTTCCTCTGCCTTTTCTAAATCCAGCCTGAACGTCTGGAAGTTCTCGTTTATGTACTATTGAAGCCTGGCTTGGAGAATTTTGAACATTACTTTGCTAGCGTGTTTTGTGGTAGTTTGAGCATTCTCTGGCATTGCCGTTCTTTGGGATTGAAAGGAAAACTGACCTTTTCCAGTCCTGTGGCCACTGCTGAGTTTTCCAAATTTGCTGGCATATTGAGTGCAGTACTTTCACAGCATCATCTTTCAGGATTTGAAACAGCTCAACTGGCATTGCATCACCTCCACTAGCTTTGTTTATAGTGATGCTTCCTAAGGCCCACTTGACTTTGCATTCCAGGTTGTCTGGCTGGCTCTAGGTGAGTGATCACACCATCGTGGTATTGTGGGTAATGAAGATCTTTTTGTACAGTTCTTTTGTGTATTCTTGCCACCTCTTCTTAATATCTTCTGCTTCTGTTAGGTCTATACCATTTCTGTCCTATATTGTACCCATCTTTGCATGAAATATTCTCTTATTATCTTTGATTTTCTTGAAAAGGTAGTCTTTTTTATCTCTAGTCTTTCCCATTCTATTGTTTGCCTTTATTTCTTCGCATTGATTGCTGAGGAAAGCTTTCTTATCTCTCCTTGCTATTCTTTGGAACTCTGCATTCAGATGCTTATATCTTTTCTTTTCTCCTTTGCCTTTCACTTCTCTTCTTTTCTCAGCTATTTGTAAAGCCTCCGCAGAGAACCATTTTGCCTTTTTGCGTTTCTTTTTCCTGGGGATGGTTTTGATGACTGCCTCCTGTGCAATGTCACGAACTTCCATCCATAGTTCTTCAGGCACTCTATCAGATCTAGTCCCTTGAATCTATTTGTCATTTCCACTGTATAATCATAAGGGATTTGATTTAGGTCATACCTGAATGGTCTAGTGGTTTTCCCTAGGGCATGATAAAAATTTGTTAGTTGGAAGGACAAAATTGATATATTTAACCTTAATGCTTAGTTTTTGGTTACTTGAGAAATAGAAATCTTATCATGTATTTATTTATCATGTATGTTTCTTCATTTTTGAATTGTCTATCTGCTTCATCCATTTTTACTCTCTGTTAAACAAAAAACTATTTTTTTTTACATCTGTGCCCTGTTGTGTGAACTTATCTTCCCTATTTCCTCTTTGTGGTTTACTTTGGCATTTCTTTTCATAGTTTGTTTAATAAATACTCGGAAGTAGTCCCAAAATCTAGTCAAGGTTGTGCTTGCTTTCAGTTCAGAGTGTTGATTTCATTTTCTGAACCTCTTTATTATAAGCCAAACTAGTCTTAAAGAATATACATTATTTAAATGGCCCTACTTAGAAGAATTACATTTAGGGGGAGTGGAGGGATAAAAAGGGGTTTGGGATGAACAGATACACACTACTCTATATATAATATGTAGAGACTTCCCTGGTGGTCCAGTGGTTAAGGCTCTGCACTTCCAATGCAGGGTACGTGGGTCTGGGAATTAAGATCCCACATGTAGTGCCGTGTGGCCAAAAAATAAAAATACATGAATAAAATAGATTAAAAAGATCTACGGGATAGCACAGAGAACTGTATTCAGTCTCCTTTTTAAAATGTTTATTTATGTATTCAGTTTCGGCTGTGCTGGATCTTCGTTAATACGATGGCTGCTCTCTAGCTGCAGGGCGCGAGCTTGTCCTTGCGGCGTCCTCTCCTGGTGCGCAGTGCAGGCTCGAGAGCGCACGGACTTCAGGAGCTGTGCCATGCGGTCAGTGGCTGCAGCCCCCAGGCTCCAGAGCGCAGGCTCAGTAGTCGTGACACATGGGCTCAGTTGCGCCACGGCACGCGGGGTCTTGACGGCTCAGGGATGGAACCCGTGTCTCCTGCACTGGCAGGCAGGTTCTTCACCACTGAGCCACCAGGAAAGCCCTATGTTTCACTATCGTGTAGTGAGCTATAATGAAAGGCGTCTGGAAGAGACTAAATAGATAGATATACTTATGTCTATAATCTGTGTGTCTATATATCTATATCTGATTCACTCTGCTGCATACCTAAAACTAACACTACACTGTAAATCAGCTATATTTCAGTTCAAAAATTATGAGTTATGGTTTAAAAAGTACTGCAGTAAGCCCCACATGCAATTTAAACTGTATAGTATTACTATGATTATGTAGTGTTTTGGAGCTAGAAGGACTCTGGAGGTCACTTACGCTAAGGTTTGCAGACATTTTCCCCAAGAGAGTCAGTGTGCAGCGTTGGGCCTACAGAATTTTGTTTGAACAGCAAAGAGGTTTTGTTTTGCTTTGTTTTGTTATGTTCTTAATATAAATTTGAGTGACTGTACATGTACTCTTTCCAATTTGCCACAGTGACCATCTCCCCAAATTTTCTTACGCTTGACAACTTCACATATTATCTGCTTCTTTGTCTTTATAAAGAGTGAAACTCAGATTGAAGAATTAAGCAATTTTTAAAATGAGCAAACCACTTTAAGTATTCCTTATAATAATAATAATAATGAACATATATTTTATACTCACAAGATAATTTGCATACATTAGCTCATTTGTTTCTCATATTTATTGGAATTTATTATTCACATTATATTGCTAATACTGAAGCTCAGAGAGGTTAAGTGCATTTCCTTAAGGTTGTTTTACCAGTTCAAATAAGCAGTAATGGATTAGATAAATATGAGCATTAATTTTTAATTTGATAGTGGCTGTATAGGACAGTGTTTTGTTTTTTTCTTTTAGGAAATAATATGCTAAAGTATTTGGGATGAAGGGGTAGCATATCTTCAGTTCTTTCTCAGTTCAAAAATAGAGGAAAGGGCACTGAGAAAGCACATGTGATAAAATGTTAAAATTTGAGCAATCTGAGTGAAGAACATATGAAAATTCTTTGTACTATTTTTTTGCCAGCTTTTCTGTAAATCTGCAGTTATTTAAAAATAAAAAAATATTTAAAAGGCAGATAGACAAGACTGTTCCCGCATACAGATACTCTACTAGTAAAAACATATATGCTGTTGTTGCACTTTTGGAGATGTAGTTTTAGCACTTCTCCCTGTATTTTTTAATTAAAAGAATTAAGAATTTCAGTTAAAAATACTATGTAATTTTTCTGTGGGTTTGTATGGCTTTTCAAAAAATGAGAGCATTATGCAGTATTCTTTTGGCTAACTCTAACAATGTATAGATTAATAAGATAGTATTCTTTAGCAAAATTTCTGCATAACTTTTCCCTTTGTGTATTCTGTAGCCTAAATCTATCATTGTTGGATTAATTAAAGAAATGATTGCCAAATTTCAAGAGGAACTTCCCCTGTATTCTCTGTCATCATCTGACGAGGCACGGCAGGTAGACTTGCTAGCCTATATTGCAAAAATCACTCAAGGTTTGTATTTTTGTTAATAATAGCTTATGAGTTTACAGTTTCTCACTAATATCCTTTTATTCTCTGCTACTTGATTTCTATAAATAAATACATGCTTGTGTATGTACATACTTGTTTTGGATCAAAAAATTCCTATATATTTATCATAGGTATTACCATATAGTTCCAATGAATATGGTTTCTTAAAATGTACAAGATTACTTTTATCCTGACAGATAAGATAATTTGTTTTGTTGAAAACCATTTACTATATATTAATGATCCCAAACCTTTTTCATTATATGTGTATGTAGCTTTTTGCCTCTATTGGACCAGAGAATCTCTGATTCTCATTGTTTTTCATTGAGGACAAAGGAAAATAACCATTCTTGCAACAATTTAGTAAGTTTTAAACATTTCTTTCATTGTAGACTAGAGCAGTAAGAGTCACAGTGTTTTTCAAAATTATGGAAATCCTATTTTTTAAAGCTTAGAAAGACATTTTCTTTTTAAAGTGGTAACCTCTAATAAAATATTTAATATGAGATTCCTGTCTTCCTTGCATTTCATTTGTTCAAAAATATTTTTGAATGCCTGTATGGAGTGCCTTTTCTGTTATTAAATAACTTTTCAAGTTATTAAAGTCTGTTTTTTTAAAATGCTAAAAAGACTTTTGATATTATTTTTAAATTATGATAATCTGCTTTTCTTTTTAGGTGTCTCAGATATAAATTCAAATTGGGCAAATCGTGAGAATAAAACAGTCAATAAAATTACCGTGGTTGGAGGTGGAGAACTGGGAATTGCCTGCACATTAGCAATTTCAGCCAAAGTACGTAAGCACAGTGGTTATAAATACATGTCATGTTGCTACACTTTTAGGCAGTTTCTGTTTTAACACACAAGAAATAATGGCTTCATTTTGTCATGTGGGAAAACCTCATTTTGCCTTAAAATGTATTTAGTAAGTTGACAAAAAAATAGCTGAAAGCTCTCATTAGTAATGTTGTTTCATAATTAGTAGTTAGACATGGACTAGGTTTGGAAAACCTGGTTTGAACAATGGGCTCATCATCGTAATCCAAGGGAACCTCAAGTTGACACTCATCTGACTTAGTCACAAATTCTTTTGTGTTTTCTGAGTCATGCTGCTTTAATTAAACTCTTATTTAATATAATACTTAATTTAGCTCTTTCTAAAGTTGACATTTTTTTTAAATTGCCTTTTCTTGTTGTAATTACTCCACTTTCTTTTAGGATCATAGTTCCTGATTTGATACTTTACAGTGGTCTGAGATTTGTCTATTTTTTCATCAGTCCTCTTTCACTGGATCTTTTCTGTATAAATTATTTTTAGAGAGGCTTAAATCTCCCTTCAGGGAAGTTGAAAAGACCCTCCCCAGCTGTGTCTCCAGTGTCATGGTAATAGCATGTCTGTGTTATTTGAGCAATGTAGCCCCAAATAGACTGGCTCTCCCTTGATATATTTGTTTGGTAGCTGGTATTTGAGTTCTGTTCTATTAAAATTTGATTGGTTGACATGTAAATTTGTCTCTTTCTATTTAAGATTCACTTACGTCTTGGAGATAGGTTCTACTTAAACAAAGAGTGAAATTGTACCCAGGAGCTGGAAGATTTTAAAAGCTGACTATTCCTGACAATATATGTTAACTTGTAGCACATCGTAGTTTCATTTCCTCCATCCTCTGTCTGAATGCACTCTTCTTCTTAATTGGAATTTGAAATGTTTGCAGATCTTTTGTTACTAAATAGAGTATTTCTATAAACATTGCCTTAGAAGTTGCTTATTTTCTTGTCTGAATTTTCTTTTAGATGTACAGAATCTCAGAAGTAGTACTATGAGTCAGAGGGCATGAATAGTTTTTATGGCACTTACTATATATTGCTTGAGAAGGAAATGGCAATCCACTATATTGCTAGATTGCTCTTCAGACAGGCAGAAGTAATTTATGCTGCTAACAATGTACACATCAATCTCATTTTGGCATCCCTAACAGTACTGAGTTTTATCGATTTTACTTGCTTTTGTTAAGTGTAGTAAGTGGGCTTCTCTCGTAGCTCAGCTGATTGAGAATCCTCCTGCAGTGCAGGAGACCCTGGTTCGATTCCTGGGTCAGGAAGATCCCCTGGAGAAGGGATAGGCTGCCCTATTCTTGGGCTTACCTGGTGGCTCAGATGGTAAAGAATCCACCTGCAATGCAAGAGACCTGGGTCCAACCCCTGGATTGGGAAGATCCCCTGGAGGAGGGCATGGCAACCCACTCAGTATTCTTGCTTGGAGAATCCCCATGGACAGAGGAGCCTGGTGGCCTGCAATCCACAGGGTCCCAAAGAATTGGACACGACTGAGCTACTCAGCACAGCATAGCACAGCACAAGAAGGCCCCTTAAAATCATATTTAACAGTTAGAAGTCTCACTGTCAGTATTTGTCTGTGAACTGTCTAGATGGAAAGTTTTTCCTGTTTTTCCTTTTAAACTTAGTACTCTGAGGAATTCCCTGGCATTCCAGTGGTTAAGACTGTGCACTTCCAATGCAGAGGTACGAGTTTGATCCTTGGTTGGGGAACAAAACCCACATGCCCATGTAGCCCCAAAAAAGCAAAACAAAAGGAAAAAAAGTAAATGTTTTGATATGAGGTACAGTATTCAAATACTGCAGCAATATTCAACTAGTACAGTAGTAGGCATAATAATGACAGGAGTTGTAATGATGGTTACAACAATAGCTAGCCTTTACTGAACGTTTGCTGGGTACCAGGCACTCATCTCAACACTTGACTCATTTTTACAACAACCTTATGGCTTCAGTTCAGTTCAGTTCAGTCGCTCAGTTGTGTCCGACTCTTTGTGACCCCATGAATCGCAGCACACCAGGCCTCCCTGTCCATTACCAACTCCCGGAATTCACGTCCATCAAGTCGGTGATGCCATCCAGCCATCTCATCCTCTGTCGTCCCGTACTCCTCCTGCCCCCAATCCCTCCCAGCATCAGTCTTTTCCAGTGAGTCAACTCTTCGCATGAGGTGGCCAAAGTACTGGAGTTTCAGCTTTAGCATCATTCCTTCCGAAGAACACCCAGGACTGATCTCCTTTGGAATGGACTGGTTGGATCTCCTTGCAGTCCAAGGGACTCTCAAATCTTCTCCAATACCACAGTTCAAAAGCATCAATTCTTCAGTGCTCAGCTTTCTTCACAGTCCAACTCTCACATCCATACATGACCTCTGGAAAAACCATAGCCTTGACTAGACGGACCTTAGTTGGCAAAGTAATGTCTCTGCTTTTCAGTATGCTATCTAGGTTGGTCATAACTTTTCTTCCAAGGAGTAAGCGTCTTTTAATTTCATGGCTGCAGTCACCATCTGCAGTGATTTTGGAGCCCAGAAAAATAAAGTCTGACACTGTTTCCACTGTTTCCCCTTCTATTTCCCATGAAGTGATGGGACCAGATGCCATGATCTTCGTTTTCTGAATGTTGAGCTTTAAGCTAACTTTTTCACTCTCCTCTTTCACTTTCATCAAGAGGTTTTTTAGTTTCTCTTCACTTTCTGCCATAAGAGTGGTTTCTCTTCACTTTCTGCCATAAAGGTGGTGTCATCTGCATATCTGAGGTTCTTGATGTTTCTCCCGGCAATCTTGATTCTAGCTTGTGCTTCTTCCAGCCCAGCATTTCTCATGATATACTTTGCATATGAATTAAATAAGGGTGATAATATACAGCCTTGACGTACTCCTTTTCCTATTTGGAACCAGTCTGTTGTTCCATGTCCAGTTCTAATTCTTGCTTCCTGACTTGCATATAGGTTTCTCAAGAGGCAGGTCAGGTGGTCTGGTATTCCCGTCTCTTTCAGAATTTTCCACAGTTTATTGTGATCCACACAGTCAAAAGCTTTGGCATAGTCAATAAAGCAGAAATAGATGTTTTTCTGGAACTCTCTTGCTTTTCCCATGATCCAGCGGATGTTGGCAATTTGATCTCTGGTTCCTCTGCCTTTTTGAAAACCAGCTTGAACATCAGAAGTTCATGGTTCACATATTGCTGAAGCCTGGCTTGGAGAATTCTGAGCATTACTTTACTAGCATGTGAGATGAGTGCAATTGTGCTGTAGTTTGAGCATTCTTTGGCATTGCCTTTCTTTGGGATTGGAATGAACACTGACCTCTTCCAGTCCTGTGGCCACTGCGGAGTTTTCCAAATTTGCTCAGGTACTGTCATTACTGTCGTTTGACAAATGGAGAAACCAGGGCATAGGGAGGTTACGCAATTTGCCCCAAATCTTACTGTTAATAAAAGGAGCCAGGGTTTGAGGCTGGGCATTCTGTTTATGTATCCTGTATTCTAGATCCTTACTACCTAATGTGTGGCATTGGCATCATCTGAGATCTTAATAGAAATGCCTAATCTCAGGCCCTATTCCAGATCTGCAGTTTAAAAAAGTATCCCTCATGATCAGTGTGCTTCACTGATGTATTAAATGGTGCCCTCATAAAGACTGAGAAGCTCTAAGTTAGGAGAGATGCTGAGATCCTTTACTTTTGGTAAAAGGACTCTCACAAAGGTAAATTGACTCTCAGGAGTTTCTATGAATCGCAGCACGCCAGAGAGCTGTCTATTGGCATGTGGAGTGTTTTCCATGAGATCTCTGGGAGAGAGAACTGCATGATAATTGTTTCTGTTTTAGCTCCATGTCTATTATCTTTTTGTTTTCTTTAGAGAAACTTGGCATGTTGACTTTCATGCTTGAAATGACCAAATACATGTTAAAATAACCAAAGCTAAATGACCAGTGGTGCTAAAATAGACCAAAAAATCACTCTAGATTCTTTAGAATTGGAAGTTATGACAAAACAAAAACAAACTCAAAAACAACAGCAAACGCATTGAGTGTACCGTGTCATCTTTATTACGCATTATCCCATCAAAAGATAGCTGCAATTTGAGACTTTGTATTTAAACCCTGTTAGAACACAGTTTTTAGTTAAGCCAAAGGATCACATCATTCAGGCGCATGATATTGTTTTTTTGCTTGCATATCCCTTTTATTGCTGTTTTGTTACTTCCTTCATAAGAGATGACATAAGGCCTATGAGTGTTCTTCTTTGGGCTTCCCAGGTGGCGCGCAGTGACAAAGAATCCGCCTGCCAAGGCAGGAGATGCAGCAGATGTAGGTCGGGAAGATCCCCTAGAGTAGGAAATGGCAGCTTGCTCCAGTATTCTTACCTGGAAAATTCCATGGACAGAGAAGCCTGGTGGGCTACAGTCATGGCGTCACAAAGACCTGGACACAACTGAGGACCTGAGCAGACACACACACGCACACAAACACGTTCTTTAGCTGTCATTTCTGAATAAATTTTAACTGAGTAACTGGGCGTTCAGTGTAATACTGTTCTTTTTCTTTTGCACTGTCCAGGGCGTTGCAGACAAACTGGTCCTTTTAGACTTCTCAGAAGGGACTAAAGGAGGGATGATGGACCTTGACATCTTCAGCCTGCCTAATGTGGAGATCAGCAAAGGTCTGGCTATTCTGCTTCAAAGATTTGTGCCTTGTTTGCCTCTGTATTTGAGTCAGTTTTTCTGTAGATTATATTTTTTAGGGCAGTTTGAGGTTCAGGGTGCTGTTGGGCAGAAGGTACAGAGGGTTTCTGTATACCTCCTGCCATGTACATGCATAGGTGTCAACATCCCCTACTTGAGTGGTACAATTGACAGACCTCCCTGGACACAACATTACCATCTAAAGTCCATAGTTTACATTAGGATTCACTCTTGTCTGAGTATTCTATGAATGTAGACAAATACCTTTATAGTATCAAACAGTATTTCACTGCCCTAAAAATTCTCTGTGTTCTGCCTGGAGTCCTAGAATTTTAATACTGAAAGCATCTTAAAGATCACCTCGTCCAAGTCCCTCAGTTTACATACTGGGAAACTAAGATTCATATAAATTAAGTAGAGAGATCACAACTAATGATGTTAATAAGAGATAAGCAGATAACATTCATATTGGTTTGAAGGATTTTTTCTTGGTATCTGACTCACACCTTAGTATAAATTATTTCCTCTAAACTCTTCCTTTTTCATAATATATTGATTAACAACACTGTTTTTAGAGTTAGATTGGGGTTTGCATACGAGTTTTGCCATTTACCAGATGATATAATCTCTCAAAGTTCAATCTTATTATCTGTAAAGTGGGAATTAATATATACCTCTTGGTATATAGCAAAGTGCTATATATAGCAACTACTTACTTGGTGGCAAGCACTAAACCCTATATATATTATATACATTGTTAAATAGATGCAAATCTTTTGAATTAAAAAAATGGTTTTTTAATTGAATTCATATTATTTCACTAAAAATAATTGTTAAAATGAATTTTAACAGGTAATTTTTATTTCCTCTTTTAATCCAAAAGCTTTGCATCTATTTAACAGTGTATGTAATATATTAGTACAGACACATATATATATAGGTGAATATAAATATGATTGGGGATTAAAATTACTTTATTACCAGGGATATATGATCAAAAAAATTGGAAGACCATTGAACTGGAGAATGTTTACTCTTAGAAACCAGGTTATAGCTAGAGTCAATCAGGTTGTAATATGTTATAGTTGCTTAGCTTTCCTTTGCCTTTCCTTACGTAGGTCTCCAGTATTCTTAACCATGTTTTCTAAGTGAAATAATGAGACATATGATTTCACAAGCCTGAATGTACTAAGAACCACAATGGATCAGAAAAGTTGAAATTGTACCTATAGGTTATAAACATTGGATATAGTAGTTGTGGCGTCTCTTGATCCCTGTAAGACACAATGGATTTATTTTCCTTCTCTGGAAAGGGTACAGTAGTTGCCTTAATGATCCTTTTGTAGGAACCTTTGGGGAACTGAGTATTCTCTTGTGGCTGCCAGTTTCCAGGTACTGACGTTCTTAATGGACCTCTTAACTCTTCCAAATCTCTCTAGGAGAGACTGCTTAGTACATGGACCCTAGAGGTTGTGAGGCCAGTTAGGACCTGAGGAAATTGTTTCTTCCTGTGTGTCTCATTAACCTTCAGTAACAATTGTTTCAGATAATTGAAAGACTACAGTCCTTGGAGTAGATATATAGGGTTTGCTGGCCACCAAGTAAGGAGTTCTGAATGAATGAGTACTATTTTGGGGGTAACTTTCATGTTCCCCCTGTAAATTTTGATTGCATAGTCCTGATAACAATTTAATTACTATTATATGAAGTGATTTAATGTTACTAACATCTCAGATATGTTCTCAGTTCAGTTCAGTCCCTCAGTCATGTCCGACTCTTTGTGACCCCATGAATCACAGCACACCAGGCCTCCCTATCCATCACCATCCCCCGGAGTTCACTCAGACTCGCGTCCATCGAGTCCGTGATGCCATCCAGCCATCTCATCCTCTGTCGTCCCCTTCTCCTCCTGCCCCCAATCCTTCCCAGCATCAGAGTCTTTTCCAGTGAGTCAACTCTTCGCATGAGGTGACCAAAGTACTGGAGTTTCAGCTTTAGCATCATTCCTTCCAAAGAACACCCAGGTTTGATCTCCTTCAGAACGGACTGGTTGGATCTCCTTGCAGTCCAAGGGACTCTCAAGAGTCCTCTCCAACACCACAGTTCCAATGAGATAAGAGGAAGTGAAAGTAAGGTGGAAAATGATTACCAATTTGTTATCCTCTAGTATTATAGGATTATAGTATTATAGTATATAGATTGTAGAAGGAAATGGTAACCCACTCCAGTACTCTTGCCTGGAAAATTCCATGGACTGAGGAGCCTGGTAGGCTACAGTCCATGGGGTTGCAAAGAGTTGGACACGACTGAGCGACTTCACTATATAGTATATAGAATAATAGTTTTTATATATATATAGTATATAGTATAATAGTTCATAGGATTATAGTATTATAGTATATAGGTTATAGTATATAGTATATAGATTATAGTATTATAGGATTATAGTATTATATCCTATAGTATTATATTCATTCAGAAAATGAAGATCATGGCATCCAGTCCCATCACTTCATGGGAAATAGATGGGGCAACAGTGGAAACAGTGTCAGACTTTATTTTTGGGGGCTCCAAAATCACTGCAGATGGTGACTGCAGCCATGAAATTAGAAGACGCTTACTCCTTGGAAGAAAAGTTATGACCAACCTAGATAGCATATTCAAAAGCAGAGACATTGCTGACTCAGGTCCTTCTAGTCAAAGTTATGGTTTTTCCTGTGGTCATGTATGGATATGAGAGTTGGACTGTGAAGAAGGCTGAGTGCTGAAGAATTAATGCTTTTGAACTGTGGTGTTGGAGAAGACTCTTGAGAGTCCCTTGGACTGCAAGGAGATCCAACCAGTCCATTCTGAAGGAGATCAAACCTGGGTGTTCTTTGGAAGGAATGATGCTGAAGCTGAAACTCCAGTACTTTGGCCACCTCATGCGAAGAGTTGACTCACTGGAAAAGACTCTGATGCTGGGAGGGATTGGGGGCAAGAGGAGAAGGGGACGACAGAGGATGAGATGGCTGGATGGCATCACGGACTCGATGGACGTGAGTCTGAGTGAACTCCAGGAGATGGTGATGGACAAGGAGGCCTGGTGTGCTGTGATTCATGGGGTCGCAAAGAGTCGGACACGACTGAACTGAACTGAGTATTATATTTTATAGTTTTCTGAAGTTAAAATATATTAGACATATATTGCAAGGACTTAATCTAATTTTTAAAGATTTTTCAGAGCCCTCATGTGGCAAATTCCCTAAAGTAATTTTTTTTTCTAATTCAGATCTTCAGTCCAGTTCAGTTCAGTTCAGCTGCTCAGTCATGTTCGACTCTTTGTGACCCCATGAATCGCAGCACCCCAGGCCTCCCTGTTCATCACCAACTCCCGGAGTCTACCCCAACTGATGTCCATTGAGTCGGTGATGTCATCCAGCCATCTCATCCTTTGTCGTCCCCTTCTCCTCCTGCCTACAATCCTTCCCAACATTAGGGTCTTTTCCAATGAGTCAACATTTCGCATAAGGTGGCCAAAGTATTGGAATTTCATCTTCAACATCAGTCCTTCCAATGAACACCCAGGACTGATCTCCTTTAGAATGGACTGGTTGGATCTCCTTGTAGTCCAAGGGACTCTCAAGAGTCTTCTCCAACACCACAGTTCAAAAGCATCAATTCTTCGGCACTCAGCCTTCTTCACAGTCCAACTCTCACATCCATACATGACCACTGGAAAAACCATAGCCTTGACTAGATGGACCTTTGTAGGCAAAGTAATATCTCTGCTTTTCAATATGCTATCTAGGTTGGTCATAACTTTCCTTCCAAGGAGTAAGCGTCTTTTAATTTCATGGCTGCAGTCACCATCTGCAATGATTTTGGAGCCCAGAAAAATAAAGTCTGACACTGTTTCCACTGTTTCCCCATCTATTTGCCATGAAGTGATGGGACCGGATGCCATGATCTTCATTTTTCTGAATGTTGAGCTTTAAGCCAACTTTTTACTCTCCTCTTTCACTTGAACCTAAAACCAAGATACTGGGCTTCAGCGTAAGGAAAAGTAGAAAATGAGCCGACACTATTTAAAGGTTTTCAAATCATTTTTTTTCCTCTTTGGAGTAGAATCGTTAATAAGACAGATACAAGCAGCACTACAGCTCTTGCAGAGCTCAGAGTCAAAAGCGTGAAGCTGTGCCTGCCAGCCATCTTTCTACTTTTCACTATTCCTGCACGGTCTCTGAGTCACTCTCAAGGAACAGTAGGACTCCTAAACTTAGAGTTTAAAAATCCGTGATGTAAGTGATTATAGGTGTATTCTGTCTGTAGCATATATTTATTTTTTCTAAGAAAATTGTGAATTATATAAAAACCCAAATACCTCCCTGCTTGTAAAGTCTGGATCCTGTAATTTATTTTATATTTTCTGCTCTTTCTTCCCGTGGGATACACTGTTGCTTCTAATTCTCTTTCTGGAGCAGATCTCAGCATTTTGTATCCTTCCTATGGAGACAGGGTTGATCTGGAGGCAACTGCTAAAAGCTGTGTAATTGTAGAAAAGAAAAACCTGATCATCGTGAACAAGAACTTGGTTAAAACCTTTATCTTGAGCTCAGACTGTTTCTTTTTATTCATTAGATTTGTCTGCCTCTGCTCATTCCAAGGTGGTGATCTTCACAGCCAACTCTCTGGGTAGCTCTCAGTCCTACCTCGATGTGGTGCAGAGCAATGTGGACATGTTCAGAGCCCTTGTCCCAGCTCTGGGACATTATAGTCAGCACGGCATCCTGCTCGTCGCATCTCAACCAGGTATAAGGTTTTATTCTAAATGAATTTGATGGTCCAGTGCCTCAGTAGAATTGCCATTTCTGATAAAAGTCATAAAACAGGGTTATAAAGGGACAGCTAGAGTATTCAGTTAACTTGCTCTTTTGATGAACAAGGCAGTACTTTCCACATCCTGTCAGCCAGTTACTACTGCTGACTGACATTAACTAGAAGGTTGCAACTTATAATTTTTTATGCAGTACTGCTTGTAATATGTTCCAGGCTGTTAGCCATGCCTTTCTCATGGACAAAACAGTTAAAAACGCCCAAGACAAAGATGCACTATCTTATAGGAAGGATCTTTTGTTAACTCTGAAGTGTCATAAGATGCTAGTGAGCATGCCAGAGTGGATTTTTAACATTTTTTATTTTTAATTGTTTCTCAAATTACTTGAGAAATTTTTTCAAAGGATTAGATGGTACTGGACTCAAATGGGTGAACAGATTTTTTTTTTAGTGTTCCCAGTAGAGGAGTATGATAGGCATTTCACTTGTTTTCTTACAGTAATTGATTGAAAGACGTTGGTCTTAAATTCCTGACGTCTTTTGGGCACAGAATAAAAAAATGGTTGTGTTTTTGTTGATAATGCTGTAACTACATGGTGGTGGTGTATGAATAAGTATTTTAATTTCAAGGTCGAAATTCACCTTAAGCTAGATGTAAAAGAGAACTTGATCAATGAAAAAAATTATCTTCTGGTTTTCTATACCCAGTTTTCCTCTTTCATCCATAACTGCTCTAAGACATGATCTGTTTTCCACTGTTAAAAATTTATATTTAATACAAAGTTATGTAAAATGATGCTAAATACTGGTTAGCTGTTGTTAATTGTTAATTAAAGTACATTTATATAATATATAATAAAAATAAATAATGCCTCATAGTGCATTTAAGACCTAAGAAGAATATATACAGGTTTTGATATACTTTATTAAAATATTTTGTTCAGGAACTAGGCTAGAAGTATGTTTTAAAAAATAATTTATATTTTCACCTTGCATGTAATACTTAGTGGAAATCATGACCTATGTGACTTGGAAACTGAGTGCATTTCCTGCAAACCGAGTGATTGGAATTGGGTGCAATCTGGATTCACAGAGATTACAATATATTATTACACATGTCTTGAAGGCACAGACTTCAGGAAAAGAAGTATGGGTTATTGGTGAGCAGGGAGAAGACAAAGGTAAGAAATATATGTTTATTAGTTACGTATATTGATAATCTGTATCACCAGAGGCCATGGTATGCATATGTGCACAGTTCTGGGGGGGGGCTCCACTTGTGGAGCCTAGCTGGTTTTCCTTCCATATTTGAGTGCCTTTTGTATGTGGGCCCCTGTATTGTGAATGAACTCTACAAATGTGTCATTCTAATTGTATTTACTCTCCTGTAAATAAAAGCCAAGACTCCTTAGTTTATATATTTTTATATTTTGTATTTGAATTTCAGCATCCAGGTTGAATTTAAAAGTTTAATTTTCTGGAGAGCAACATTTAAATAAACCCTAAAGCATACACAGGTCTTCCTTGGCGGCTCAGATGGTAAAGAATCTGTCTGCAATGCAGGAGACCCAGGTTCAGTCGCTGGGTCTGGAAGATCCTCTGCAGGAGGGCATGGCAACCCACTCTAGCATTCTTACCTGGAAAATCCCATGGACAGAGCCTGGCAGGCTACAGTCCATGGTGTCACAAAGAGTCAGACTCGACTGAGCAACTTTTACACACACATAAAGCATGTACAGAACTCTTTCCTTTACTTTCCCATCCTGCAGTCTTGCTTTCCTTTCCTAAGTCCAGACTTCCTCCAAGGTGCATACCTGCTGTCTCTTTCTCACCTTTTAAACAAAATATTCACTCTTTATTTACCCTTATGCCCCCTCCTTTTTTTCTTTTACCAGCTACTTGCTCTGTGCTCTATCCCTACCATGGAAACCATTCATAAAATCTAGTCCCCCTGGATTTGAAAGCTCTTTTTCCTATCTCATAAGATTGCTTTCCCTATTTAATTCAGTAATCTTTTTTTTTTCTTTATTATTTCTCTCATGCTGTAAAGTTAGGTTGGTCGGGTGATGAAAGTGTGTTATCCTAAGTTTGCCTATTTTCAGTCATTTTAAGCAAGTGTATCTACTTACTACTGTGAGATGCCAGTACGATCCAAGAGGCACAGAGCACAGCCTCTTACTTCGCCACGCTTAAAAATTATTCTGGGGGCTTCCCTGGTGGTCCAGTAGTAAAGACTTTGCCTCCCAATGCAGAGGGGTGGGTTCAGTCCCTGGTCGGGAGCTGAGATCCCACATGGCTGGGGCCAGAAAACCAAGACATAATATAGAAGCAATCTTGTTAAAAAAAAAAAAAAATTAAAGATTTTTTAAATGGTCCACATCAAGAAATCTTTTAAAAAATTATTTTAGAGCAATAAGACAAAATTTTTAATAAAGCTATTTTGGCTGACATTAAAAGTATAGAGTACTCTTTGATTAAGGGCCAGAATGAATATATTTTAGACTTACAGTGCTTAGACACTTATGAGTGAGCATTTAACATGGGTTGAAATGACTGGAGAAAACTCTATGCAGGGCATCACTGAACTGCACTTTGGAAGAATTAATAGGATTCAAATAAATAGCAAAGGGTGGGAGAGACATTCCAGGAATGGGAAAACAGGCAAAGGCACACACTTAGGTATGGCATATTCATGGGATAAAAAAATCTAGACTGGTTGTTGCAGAGTTTCAACTAGATAAGCTTGGTTGATAACTCGTTGATAACTCATTTTGGAGGTATTTTTTTCTTGAATACCTGACAAAGAGTTGGAAAGATTATCAGGCAGAGGGGAACTATTAAAGGTATTTGAGCATGCGAGTGATATGTTGAAAAGGTAATCTGGAGGAAATTTATCATTGCTTCCTCATTTAAAGTGTATTGTTGTTGTTGTTGTAGTTGCTGAGTCGTGTCTGACTCTTAAAGTGTATTATTACTGCTTTATTCATCCTATAGATGCTGAGGGGTAGAGCACATTGTACAAAAGAACTTCTAAAGAACTTCTCTGCCTGTGAGGAAGTGATCATTTAACTCAAGAACTGGAGGAAGATTTAAAATCTGTATAAATCTTCACCGGCTACCTAGAAAGTTCAATGCTAGAAAGACTCAGGCAATAGAATGCTGCTGCTGCTAAGTTGCTTCAGTTGTGCCTGACTGTGTGCAACTCCATAGATGGCAGCCCACCAGGCTCCCCGGTCCCTGGCATTCTCCAGCCAAGAACACTGGAGTGGGTTGCCATTGCCTTCTCCAATGCGTGAAAGTGAAAGTGAAGTTACTCAGTCGTGTCCAACTCTTCATGACCTCATGGACTGCAGCCTTCCGGGCTCCTCCATTCATGGGAGTTTCCAGGCAAGAGTCCTGGAGTGGGGTGCCATTGCCTTCTCCAGGCAATAGAATAAACCTTTATAAATCCTGACTATGTGATTCAAGCAGACATAGCTTTTCAGGTTCAAAATGTTTACTGATACTAAAGACTAATCAACAGAATGAGAAAATGGGGAGCAAATAAGAACTTGGAGCAAATGTATTTGAGTAACATGTCTAGGGATTCAAATAAACCCAAGACCTCAAATGTGACTATTGTCATTTGAGTTCTGGTCCATGTTGATCTCTTGCTTGCCTGATTATTGTAAATCTCCCAGTTAATTTGCTCTTTTCCCTCTAGTGTACCCTATAAAAGATGCCAAATTAATAATGATATTAGCTAAAACTTAGAGTGTTTGCAGTATGTTTCACATATTAATTCAGTCTTCCTAAGTCACATTCCTCTTCTCAAAAACTTTCACAGGCTTCCTCT
Source organism: Nanger dama (assembly GCA_917880005.1). Lineage (NCBI taxonomy): Eukaryota > Metazoa > Chordata > Mammalia > Artiodactyla > Bovidae > Nanger > Nanger dama. The sequence continues at coordinate 1,002,664 of CAKJTW010000085.1, read as the reverse complement.
GACCAAATCATTAAATTCTTTTACTTGCCATTCAAGTAGTCCCAAAATACAGCCCTAATCTTTCTTCCCAGTTATAGTTATGGAGGCAGTCATGTTGTTAGAGAGCTGGAAGCCACTCAAAGGGTCATCGATTACAGTTGGTGGTAGGGAGTCAGCAATGAATGCGGGGATAGTAGGAGTGACCGCTCCAAGAGCCTTTTCAGGTCAAAGAAGGACTAAAACCAGGTCTTGTGCATCTCGGCCCTGCCCTACAGCTTTGCTGCAGCCACAGGGATCTTTGCCCATTGTGTTTACTTTTTTCATAATCTCTTCTCCTTCTCACTCAGGTATTCAAATCTTATTCTTCAAGGTCTCAGTCAAGTCCCTCTTACTTAGCTTTGAAGCTTTTCCTGATCACATCATCACAGATTCCCTCATTCCTTTGAGTTAAAAGCTTTTGCTAGCTAAATGTAATTAACCATATATTGTTTCAATATGTTTATTCTTTTGTAAAGTTGCTGTTTATTCTGATCCAATTTGAATTTTGTCTGTGTACCTTCTCCTTATTGAAAGTGTAAATTATTAAGCTGTTCTTTTAGTTGAAAAAGTTGTACATTCACATTGCAAAACAATGAAATAGTATAAAAAGATAATGTAGTGAAAAATTTCTCCCTTCTATGCCAGACACCTAGTCCCTCTCTCTAGAAACAATGCCACCTTTTATAAATGTTCTGTGTAAGGACAAGCATATGAAATATACATCATACATCCTTCTCCACCTTGCCTTTCTGATTGTTATGACTTGGAAATGACTACATAATAACATATAGATATCATTCATTCTTTTTAAGTACTGGAATACCAAAATGTAACCAATCCCCTAAGTTATAATTTTTGAATTAATAAGAACATTTTACATTATGGTTATAGGAATATCTCAAATTGTAAAGAGAAAATAAAGGATAGCGTGACTTGATAAGTAAACGTAAGACACTTTGCTGACTGCTGTTGGAGCTACATAAATGAATAAAGACCCTGTCTTTCAGCAGGTTAGAGACTGATACAGAAAGTGACTATAATAGGTAGTATTGATGAGCCTTAAGAGAGGTCCAAGAGAAGTAGGGTAAAAGCACAAGGAACTGGGCTTCCCTGGTGGTCTAGTGGTTAAGAATCTGCTTTGCAATGCAAGGCACACCAGTTCCATCCCTGGTCCAGGAAGATTCCACATTCCTTGGAGCAACTAAGCCTGAGAGCTGCAACTAATGAAGCCTTCATGCCTAGAGCCCATGCACCACAAGGAAGAGTAGCCCCCACTCCCTGCGACTAGAGAAAGCCTACATGCAGCAATGAAGACCCACCACAGCCCCCCGGAAAACAAATATATATATTTCTTAAAGTACAAGGAGTGGAACTCTCAAGTAGGAACTAGAAATAGATGTAGATGGATGTGAACTCAGATTACTTAAATATAATTTATATAATATTTGATACATAGAATATATATATAATGTATATATTTGTTTTAAAACATAGTTGACCAAACATTCATGAATCCATACTCACTTAAGAACACTATGAATGCCAGTGAAGCTACTTACGTACTCCCCAGCCCATCTCCCTATGTCTAGTCTTGTCTCATGTTCATGCCCAGTCGTTCCTGAGTGGTTGTGAGCCCATGGACTGTAGCCTACCAGACTCCTCTGTCCAAGGAATTTTCCAGGAAAGACTAGAATGGGTTGCCATTTTCTCCTTCAGGGGATCTGCCCAATCCAGGGATCGAACCTGCATCTCCTGCATTACAGGCGGATTCTTTACCACTGAGCCTTGGACTGCTGTCAGATCACTTTTTTATCGTGTCTTCTACTTTGTTTCAGAAATAATTAGATGCACTGATTGGTGGGTTTCCCTGGTGGCTCAGACGGTAAAGAATCTGCCTGCGATGCAAGAGATCCAGGTTCCATCCCTGCATTGGGAAGATCCTCTCTGGAGGAGGGAATGGCTACACCCTCTAGTATTCTTGGGTTTCCCAGGTGGTGCTAGCAGTAAAGAACCCATCTGCCAATGCAGGAGACATAAGAGATGCTGGTTCGATCCCTGGGTAGGGAAGATCCCCTGGAGAAGGGCCTGGCTTACCCACTCCAGTATTCCTGCCTGGAGAATCCAATGGACAGAGGAGCCTGGTGGGCTACAGTCCATATGGTTGCAAAGAGTTGGACATGACTGAAGCGACTTAGCAGGCATGCATGCCCTGATAGGTAGTCTTCCCTTGGATTAGAGGCTGTCTCTGCTGGTTTTCCTCAACTGGGCTTCCCTGGTGGTTCAGACACCAGGGAATCCACCTGCAATGTGGGATAACCTGGGTTCAACTCCGGGGTTGGGAAAACCTGCCAGAGAAGGGAATGGCTACCCACTCCAGTGTTTTTGTCTGGAGAATTCCATGGACAGAGGAGTCTGGCAGGCTACAGTCCATGGGGTCACAAAGAGTCAGACATGACTGAGTGACTCACTTTCTGCTGGTTTCATGTGTAGACACCAGTTGGTTATGTCTTTGTATTGGTGACACAATAGCAAAATTAGAGTAATTTTTTTTATTTAGTGCTTAGTGTATATATTAAATGCTTTGTAATCTCATTTAAAATTTAAAAACATCCCAAAAGGAGGTGGTGGTTTTTTCCAAATCAATATACAAGGAAGCTTAAGACTCAGTGAATTTAACAACTTGTCCAAGGTTACACATTTAGTAAGGGCAGAACTGAGATTTGAACCCTGGGTTTGACTGCAAAGCTATACTTTTTCTTGCAGTGACTTAATTAGATAATTTCTTTTAAGCCTTTAGTATAGTGTCTGGCACAGATGAACACTCAGTAAATGGTACCTGTTATGACAGTGAGCAAGATGGAAAGATGGTGAGGAATAGAAAATTGGCAAAGGGACATGGAAAACTACACTTTGAAATAGGCAACATTAAGACTTAGAAACAGTTACAAGAATAACAGATATGTATAAGTAAAATTATTCTCTTTAGTTATTTCCTCTACAAATGACAATTACAACATGACATGGGGAAGAATTCCATGACGTGTAAGAACCTTTACGATCTGTTTCCTGCTTCCTTCCCGAGCCTAATCTTCTGCCATTCTGACAAGCATTTTATGCTAGACACATGATCAACTTGCAGCTTCCTGAGGGGCTCATGCATTCTCATGCTTCCTTGCCTTTGCACCTGATACTTCCTTTCCCTGAATGTTCATTTGGCTAAGTCCTGCTTATCCTTCAAGACTGGGCTTGAGTGCCGCATCTCCCAGGAAGCCTTGCTTAATTCTCCAGGTTAAGTAAGCTCATGCCTCTATTATACTCCTTATCATAGTATTACAATTGCATGTTTACCTGTCTTCACCCCACCAGACTGTAAACTCCTTGAACTTGGAATGGCCTCAGTCAATAAGTTTTGAAATATTTTGAATGATCCTGATACCATCTTTTTGTAATCATAGGTCATTGCTGTGCTCCACCAAATTAGTTACAACATGTGATTTGGAGCTGCTGTTTTTAGCTGTAATAGTGAAATCATGTAAAGTGCAGATAACTCCTTCAAGTGATGTTTTAGAAATCCAAGGACTGGACCTCAAAACAGTGTTAGCTCATCTGCTGTGTGCATCAGTCTTACCTGAGGGGTAGGTGTTATGTGTAATGGAAAAGAAATGTCCCATGGTCATTTTTTATTATAATTTTTGGGACCAGAGGATTACTATTCTTAAGGAATAGAACCAGAAAGATAAGGATTGATTAGATGCAGTATTTGAAAGGGATCCTTAAACTAGGATAAATATGCATTTAGGAGTGTGAACGGTTGGGCAATAAGTGAACAAAAAATGAAATAATTAAGTCATTCTAAATGTAACTGAAAATCCTAATGACTGTGTCAGAAGCAAATTTGAGCATAGTGAAGCTTTCTCTACCTCTCTGAACATTGTTTTCTCATGGCTCTTAAAAGTCTAAACTCAAAAAAAAAAAGTCTAAACTCAGAGAGGAAAGATGAAACGTAATTATGTTTGTAATAATAACAGTAGTACTCATAATTAAATTCCAGACTTCTTGGTGTCCATTCTTTTCCTATACCTACTTTTCCCAAGGTCTGTAAATGCTCGTTCATCTAGCAGACTATTCTCTGCAATTTTCTGTCTATTGTGAATATACTAATGTACCAAACTTTTTTTTAGAAAATAATTCATGGATAGTCCTATTCAAGTGAAACATTAAAAAAAAAAGACTCTTATTAATTTGTCCACATGCATTTATATTGTTCATGTAACAATTTTTTTTTTTTTTTTTTACTTAATATAAAAACTTCTTTGACCTTCATTGGCTATCATTGACATAGACACTGATGCTGAGTTTTTGTTTTTTTTTTTTAATCTTAATTAACCGAACCAGATATGCTCAAGTGTCTGCCTGGAAGCTGCTATATTCTTTGAGGACTTTTGAGGATCTCCCACAAATAATCCAGTCTGTTACAGTGAAAGGGGTAGTCCTCAAGAGCTTGCCGTGGTACTACTCTGAACTTCTTTTCTATCAGGGAATAATGACTTCCCCTTCACTTCAGCCTTCCAAATGTCCTGAATTCTTCTCATAGGAAAATCTTCATAAAGTCAAAGCCATAATCATCTCCCAAAAGGGGAGATACAAAATCCCATATACCATTCTATTCATCTCAATAGTGTTCATTTCTTTTTCTAGCTCAGTCATTCTCTCTCTTGGGTATCTTGAAACTTAAAGATCTAAACTGCAATCTCTAGTGACCTCATTAACATTAAATAATAAGAGAACCAGAGAGAAAGATGAAAACTGATTTTTAATATCTACAAATATATATGTATATAAAAGCAAAAAAATTCTAAAACTTTTCCTTGTTTTCCAACTTAACCGTTCCAAGTATGTTTTCCTCTTTGTTTAATGTAATTATGGATTGTATGTGAGGTCGGTTCTATATTGCCTCTTGTGCATTCTTTCATTTGGCAGAGAATCTGTGCCAGAGAACACAGAAGGACACATGATCCCTTCCCCCTGGAATCTTAACAATCAGTTTGAGGAAGGAAGGTGTCCTTTGTTGCTGAAGCTGAGAAATCACTAATTGGCTCATTTTTAATGCAGCTTAGAAGAGCTGTGGGAATTCTCTGGCAGTCCAGTGGTTAGGGCTTAACACTTTCACTGCCACGGCCTGGTTTCAGTCCCTGGTCAGGGAACTAAGATCCTAGAAGCTGCACGGAGCAGCAAAACAATAAAACGAGGAAAAGAAGACTTGTATCTTGAGTGTAAAATATGTCTTACATATCTGAATGTATTTCTGTTTTGCCTACCCAAAGATTTGTATCAAAGTGTCTTCACAGTGATGAGAAATCAATGACTATTAAAAAGGTTTCAGAATGTTAAATTTCGTATTAAAGTATGGTATAAATATCTATTTCACATGTATAGCTTTGAGTTTCTAAATTGTTTTTATAAACGGTGTAGTGAGAGGAAATGGAAAACCCAAATATGCTCTTAGAAAACAAGACCCTGCTCTCTGACACCTCTGGAAGTCTCATCCAGAGTGCATGTGCTTAGTTGCTTAATTGTATCTAGCTCTCTGCGACCCCATGGACTGTAGCCTGACAGGCTCCTCTGTCCATGGGATTCTCCAGGCAAGAATACTAGAGTGGGTTGCCATGCCCTCCTCCAGGGGATCTTCCCAACCCAGGGATCGAACCTAGGTCTTGCACATTGCAGGCAGATTCTTTACCATCTAAACCACCAGGGAAGCCCAAGAATACTGGAGTGTGTAGCCTATCCCTTCTCCAGGGGATCTTCCCAACCCAGGAATCAAACAGGGATCTCCTGCACTGCAGGCAGATTCTTTACCAGCTGAGTTACCAGGGGAAGCCATAGGTGACTAAATTATTTGTCATCTGATGATAGAAATTAGCCTGTTTGGTTCCCAGTGGAGCAAATGCCAAGGGCTTACAGCACATGGGAGCCTATTATACACTGCCTACTGAGAAAATCTTTCTACTCAGTCAGTAAAATGGCCCAGTGTTGTTGAGAGAGAACAGGTAATGGGCTGCAAGTAGACTGGGGTCATGTTTTGAGGGAACTGCAGCTCTTTGCCTTCTCACCCCAGGCAATCAGTACAGCAGATTTAGGGCCACCAGTGGAAGTATGTAACTCTATCCAGAAGGGGGAAATGTTTATGAAGTTTGAAACAGGTACCTTTGACTGCAAATGATCCTTTATCACATCTTCCTCCTAAGAGAGTTATTGATAAGATAATAATCAATTTTTCATTTAATTTTTAGTGCCCATATGGAGTGGCCGAGAGGAAGTAACAAATCATGACTCTCAGATGCAGCTGTCCAACAGGTAATGCTGAATGTAGATTTGCATGTATCCAACTAAAAACCATATACTTCATAGCTAACATAATGGCTATTTGCATGGCATGTATTTACCAGGCTTCTGCAAATAAAACTAACTAGTATGGACAAATCCAGAGTGCATAGGAGCAATATTTTCTGTTCTTTGATTTTTTTATCTCAAAGTAGATCTAAGAGTGTTTTGCAAGCCTGATATTTAGATATGCAGTTGACTTTTTAAAGGGTGGAATAGACTCCTTATTTGTAGGCAGTGATTTACCACTTCTATATTTAGGATATAGGATCTTGTATCTGAGGATATTGGCTATTTTCTTAAAAGTAGAGGAGAATTGGCCCATACCACTTAAAAATCAATATGTATTTATTAATCCTAGTTGAATACATTGGGAAATTAGTCTAATGTGAATGAATAACCCCCATTATAATTTCAAGCAGAAACCAAGTATAATGCACAGATCCTTGAATCTTTTGTGTTTATTCAGAGGCCTTCTAGGGGTCTGGACCCCATAGGTTGGACTTTACATACTATATATTTTCATGCCATTTGTTGTTTTACTGTCTCATAATATAACATCCTTTCCTGAATTCTGATTCAGGTGATTTTAGCTTTTAAACCTTCAGTTTATGGTTTTTAGACTGTAACAACTGGAAAGAATAGCCTCATATTGAGAATAGTAATATGTTGTAGAATCCATCCTAATCTGCTTCTCTATATAATCCTGCATTTATTATTGTTTTTATAATACATTTATGCTATTCATATTATCTTGCAACTTGCTTTATTTCCTTAATAATAATGTTGGATATTTTCCCATATTGTATACATAAATGTACTTAATGTTCTTCTCAAGAACTATATATGGTCCTACATTTGGTTGTGATCTATTTAACAAGTCCTCTTTGGATGAATTGTTTCCAAAATTTTTCTGTCTCCAATAAAGCAAACATACTTATATGTATATCTTTGCATAGTTGAGCATATTGCTATAGGACAAATTCCTAGAAGAGTAATTTCTAGATCAGGTGTTGCCACATCTTCCTCTTAAAAACTTGAATAATTTTGCACTCTGAGCAGCAGTTATGGGAATGCCAGTTTCTCTGTAGCTTCTGCAAAAGTAGTTATCAGTCTTTTTGTGAAAGTCGGTCAGTCATGTCCGACTCTTTGCGACCCCATGGACTATACATTCCATGGAATTCTCCAGGCCAGAATACTGGAGTGGGCAGCTTTTCCCTCCTCCAGGGGATCTTCCCAACCCAGGGGTATAGAACCCAGGTCTCCTGCATTACAGGCAGATTCACCAGCTGAGCCACCAGGGAAGCCTATTAGTCTTTTATTTTTGTCAGTTTTGATGGGCAAAATTGATCTATTTATTGTTTTAGCTCATATTTAGTAAGTATTAATGGTGGTAAGCATCTTTTTATATTATTAGGCCATCTGTATTGACTCACTGTGGACTGCCTAATATTTTAAGAAAAGCTTAATTACTGGGCTCTCTGTTGGTTTCCTAACAATTGTCATATAACTCTTCTGTGTCATAAAAATATCTAATTAATACCTTATATATAAGCTAAAACTAAACATACATATTTTGTGCATTTTCTGAAATCATGATTTGTCTGTTTTGTTTTTTATAACCTAGGGCCATGGAACTATTAAGGGTAAAAGGTCAAAGATCATGGTCTGTTGGACTATCAGTAGCTGACTTGCTTGACAGTATTGTGAATGATAAAAGAAAGTACATTCTGTATCAGTTTTAGCAAAGGTAATTGCTATTCTCATTGTCTCATTGTAGTTTTAAATATTTACATTATTAATATAACAAAAAAGTGCTGTTCACACTGTAACCTGGTGTCTTGAGTATCACCAGTTTTCAGAGTAACACACGGGAGAAGATAGTTTGGTCTTGGCTTTGGGAAATCTGGACTTCTACAAGGTTGCCTTTCACTCCTGTTAATTTTTGGAATTCCCAAGAAGCATTTATATATTCCATAAACTTCTGGTTGTCAGGTATCTCCTCAGCCAGCCAGGTCACCCCAGGCTGACATGCCAACTGGCCTTGGCTGGTCATCAGTCCGTTTCTCCAGTTTAGGTTGTCCTTTACTGCTTTATTCCAAGTATAAAGTCCCTAAAGCACAGCTAAGATGAGGCACAAATGCTTAACCAGATATTCGCAAAAACTTAGGAATACTGGAAGGGAAATAAAACATGGAAGGGAAAACTGAAAGCAGCTTACCAAATTTGACTGCCCTCAGAGCCCATGTTAAGCCCCTTCCCTGGGAATCCACTCTAACAATCTTTTTTTCTTTCTTTCTTTTTTTTGAGAGTTTGCTTTATTATTATTGTTGTTGTTGTTTTACAATAAAAAACAAATAGTTATGCTCTCAGGAAAACGAATTTAAAAGAAAAAAATCACAGAAATTTATTAACAGCATTTTAAAAAAGGCTTTTGAAAGATTTATTGAAATAAATTATCTCAGCCTAAACATTTACTCATCACTCTTTCTTCAGTTACTTCTCAACATTCTAAGAACTTTGTTATATAAAATACATTTAACTTTGCCAATAATTTTAGATAATACTGGGTTCTTCCCAAAAGGACTACCATAAAACTATGCTTTCAGACATTAAAGAAAAACTTAATCCAGTAGAACATAAGTCTGAACTATGTAACCTGTGCTTGCATGTTTCATATCCTTCAAGTCAAATGCATCAAGGATTTGAAAAAGTTCAGACCTGTGTCTGCTCCAAGGCAGGTGGACACAACATCTTAACTCTCTATGTTTAACTAAACCTACAGGAACCAAGTTATGAAAATGAGGGCCTCCAGGGAAGAAAGATATAAAAATATCTTTTATTTCTTCAGTAAAACTCTTCAAAATTTACTCTCCCATTTTGTAAGGCCCACATTCCCTCCAAGGATCAAATCCACAACCTTGGCATTGTCCGATTTACTTAACCAAAGAATTAAAACCATGAACCAAAGCCTGATGCTTAACGCTTTCAGTGCTGACCTTCCCCATGTCCAGGAGGGGGAATAGGGACAATGAAATAGAGAGGAGAGGACAGACAAACAGGGTATACCTGTGAGATGCAGGAACACCAGCGGTAATGGAATAAAGCCAGCTTTGGATACGGAGCTCAGAACGTTAGTCCCTGGGATGCAGCAAGTCAGCTCCTTTCACTACATCCCTGGGCTTGCCCCTCTCTGCTCCAGGTATCAAACCAATGACAGTCTTTTTTCTTTACCTCTATCCTGTTACCCATATTGCAGGATGCTAGCTTACCTCCCCATAAAGGGAGTATCTTTGACCAAATTCTTCGCATCTCACAAAAATTTTCTGAAGCAGTAACTGGAGTTCATTTAGAAAATAAATGAACAAAGTGTTTTAAAAATTTAGCTTGTATCACTTTGTAGTGCTAGGATCAGAAAAGGAAGAAAATACCCATATTTATGATATTAACCTTTTTGCAGTGATACAGCTCTAATCCTAATCTTTTTCCTTTCAGGGATATTATGATATAAATAGTGAAGTGTTTTTAAGTTTGCCTTGCATCCTTGGAATGAGTGGAGTGTCTGAAGTCATCAAGACCACAGTGAAAGAAGAAACAGTGACCGAGAAACTCCAGAGCAGTGCGTCCTCCATCCATGGTCTCCAGCAACAGTTAAAACTCTGATTCTAAAGTTCAGAGTTACCTGAAAGGAAAGGTTAATTTTACCAACACATATATATGGGGTGGAGAACTTCTCTATCTTATTTATCCTTACAAACTGCTTGATTAAGATCAGTGGTTCTTGGTTGGCTTTGTAATTTAAATCCTCAGGTAGTTAGATAAGAAGGAAAAAAATCTAATTTTCTCTGTTCTTGAGATTATCTATACTGTTCTTTAAACCTAAGCAGAGAGAAACATTCATCTGTGATATACATCATTTAAAAATTATTAGCACATTCAGCACTTTGGGAATATTTTAAAAAATCATACCTTTTTAAAAGAAAATTATCCTTTAACTGTTAAAATAAACATCATAAGCTGAATGCCCAGTATGTAGTTCAAAATCTGTGCTAGCTCTACATTCACAGGATCCAGTTTATGCTATTTACAGTTCTTCTTTAAAATAATGTTGGTAAAAGCATAATAATAATAAAGGGTTTTGTTTTCCCACTTCAAATTAATTAGCTACCAAAAAATGGAAAAGAAGTGTGCACATACTTTTCTTTGTACACATACTTTAATATAGTAAAAAGGAAAATGCAATTTTTAAATATATGAATAAGAAATATAGTTTAATATCCAGCAGGACTGTCCTTTCTGCAATTTTCTATCATCTCTTCTGGGCTATATAAGATTTCTAGCATCTCAAGAACATGCCGTGCCATAAGTAGAACCATAGAGACATGCATATTTTTAGTGGAAATAGGTTATGAATGAAAGCCAAGCATTTACTTTAAAGCTAATATATGAGGCTTTCATAAAGGCATTGGTCTTAATGGGGAGAGATTGATTGAATGGGCTGATTGTTCTGAGCATATTCTTTAATTACTGAAGAAATGATTCACAGTACATCCTTTAACTACTCCTGAAGAAATGATTCAGGATGCACCATTATGCACCCTGAATGGGTGATGGGTCAATAACATCTTCATATGTGAAAGACAGCATATTATTAGGAATGTGACACATAACTAATAGCAGCAGCTAGCATGAACACTTCCAATATTTCAGGCAGTGTGATAAGCACTTTACTGTTTTATTCCTCAGGATTATTTATTAATCCTCACAGTAACCCACTGAGGTAGGGACTATTATCATCATTTTGTAGAGGAGGAAATTGAGGTTTAATGCCCCAAATCTCATGACTAAGGGACACTTATCCATACAACCTCTACTTTTTCTAAACTCTAAAAGAGGAAAAAGGCTTAAGAGTCAAAACAGTTACAAGACCCTAAAGCTGGGGTCTGTACTCTGATACTCTCATGTAGGGGCTTTTTTTTCTTCAACATATTTTTTAGAAACACTGATTCTTTGACTTCCCTTAGTAAATAGCTTGGTGGGGGGTGGAGGTGGCGGGGGTGGGGGGTGTGAACTGTATGCACTGAAGTAGGTATTTAGTTAATTAGTCATTGAGATAGTCTAGACTTGGAACCTGCTATGCACCAGGTGCCATATTAGGCACTGCAGATACAATGGTGAACAAACCCTGGACTAGGTACAGGCCCCCATGGTGCTTATAATCTAGTACAGGGACAAACCTCACAAATGTACAATTCCAAGTGTGATACTGTAATATGAAGAAGTCCCGGGTGCTTTGAAAGCATATTATAGGTGAACCTAAACCCGGTCAGTGAGATGGGAGCCAATGGATTATAACAGCAGACACATTTTAGGCAGAGAGAAAGTAGTTAAACTAATGCTGATTTAGCATAACAATGGATGCTTATAATGATGAGCTCAAATCAAAAAGGAAAGGTGAATTTATTCAATGTTCCATGTTTAAGAAAAAGAAAGAGTATTTAATATGCTTGGAAAGGTGTAAAAACACTGGACATTTGAAGAAATAAGCATTCAGTTCAGTTCAGTTCAGTTGCTCAGTCGTGTCCGACTCTTTATGATCCCATGAATGGCAGCATGCCAGGCCTCCCTGTCCATCACCATCTCCCGGAGTTCACTCAGACTCAAGTTCATCGAGTCCGTGATGCCATCCAGCCATCTCATCCTCTGTCGTCCCCTTCTCCTCCTGCCCCCAATCCTTCCCAGCATCAGTCTTTTCCAGTGAGTCAACTCTTCACATGAGGTGGCCAAAGTACTGGAGTTTCAGCTTTAGCATCATTCCTTCCAAAGAAATCCCAGGGCTGATCTCCTTCAGAATGGACTGGTAGGATCTCCTTGCAGTCCAAGGGACTCTCAAGAGTCTTCTCCAGCACCACAGTTGAAAAGCATCAATTCTTCGGTGCTCAGCCTTCTTCACAGTCTAACTCTCATATCCATACATGACCACAGGAAAAACCATAGCCTTGACTAGACATTAGTTCTGTGTAATTTCACTACATGAATAGGTTATTTTATTGTTAATTGTAACAGTGTATCCTCATTGTCCTTTTGTATGAAATAGGAAAGTAAAACTAAAAGGACCATTGCTTGTGTTTTTATCCTAGCCTTTTCTAATATCAGATACCTAATTATGCTCTTGAACACCTAATTACAAGATACTGTATAAATAGAGGAATTGCTAAGAATTAACTGCATTATAAAAAGAACATGTCAGTACAATATTTGCGGACTGAACTGTTATTCCAAGAACTGTGTTAGAATGAATAGTCAAAGGTGAATAACAAAAAATTGGGGGATGGGGTGGGGCAGGGAATAAAAAAGCAAAACAATAAAAAAGATGAATAGTTATAGTCCTTGCCCTGCGGACACCCACAATATAGAAATAATTCTATCACATATTTTCTTGAGTGTTGAGTATTATAAATCAAGTTAAGAAGTTAAGAAGTAGTACCACCACCATCTCAGTGTGAATTGGTGATAATTTGACATTCATGATGGTTTCTAATAGCCTTCATTTTTTTCCATCTTTCCAAAATCATGCATTCCCTCTACTTGTTATGGTTTTTAATGGGGCTTGGATTAAAATGCTTCTTTGATACTGTAACACAGATAAATATTTTCCAACTTACACTGTATCAAATAATTATTCTAAAATATCAAGAATAATGAATAAAATAAATTTTGACCTGAAAATTACCAGGAGATTCCTAATTTATTGAGTGGAAGGAAATTTATTCAGATTGAAGAGAAAGATTCTTTCATATGATTCATAAGTCCTCAGGATATTTAGTTACTTCATTTTAAGTGGCTTAACTGTAAAATGAAGAGAATGGATTTTGTTATTTTCAAACTTTTAAAAATTATTTTTAACAAAACCTTTTGAAAAATATATAACCTACATCCTTCCAATTGATAAAAGCAGAGTTGCTCTAATTGAAGGTGCTTCTGGCTAATAAGCTGTGTCTTTAAGAATAGCTTGAAAACCATATATTTTTAAGTGACAAAGAAGAGGTACAGGGAAGAATAGACTGTTCTATAGTTTGGTTTGACTGAAGCTGTATGCTTAACTAGTATACAGTGTCCAAAGAAAGATATCTATTAGAATATTTTATGTGTGTGTGTTGGCAACAATATGTAATGATGCTTCCACGTATCTTCACTTAAGCCTTCTTTGTTTATGTGACCTTCATTTAGATGCCAATTTAGAAGAGAATTAATACTACAGCCTGTTCCTCAGTACCACGATGCTGAAATTATCCAAATAACCATACTTTACATCCCCTTAAACCCAAGTGCCCTGAAAACTAGTAGAGAGGTGCAATAATGACTAATATAAATGACCATGAGGAACTGTTATGGGTAGTAGAAATTCAGTTAAGAGTACCTATTCTTGGGCGTGCACGCCATGCGTGCCAACCACTCAGGACTGACCCTGGTGAGGCCCAAATATGCTGCGGCATATTCCTCTCTGCAGGGCCCACTGGGGAAGACATCAGAATGGAGGTGGAGGAGGCTTATTTGTGCACAGAGATACTCCTGAGAATAACCCAGAAACTCCATTTGATTTCACACCAGAGAATAGAGGCCGTTGTGAAAAACTACCCAGAAGGGCATAAGGCAGAAGCTGTGCTTCCAGTTCTGGATTTAGCCCAGAGAAAGGATGTATGGCTGCCCATCTCTGCTATGTACAATGCTGAAGAAATTTTACAAGTACCTCCAATGAGAGTGTATGGAGTATCAACTTTTCATACAATGTATCATTGAAAGCCAGTTGTATCACATTCAAGTCTGCACTACTAGGCCTTGCTTGCTCCAAAACCGACAGCATACTGGAGGCCATTCAGAAAAAGACTTGGAATAAAGGTTGGAGACTACACCTGACAAACTTCACTGTGGAGTGTTTAGGGGCCTGTGTAAATGTACCAATGGTTCAAATAAGTGACAACTACTATGAGGATCTGACACCTAAGGATACTGAAGAAATTGATGAACTCAAGGCTGTCAAAATCCCAAAACCTGGGCCAAGGAGTGGACACTTCTTCTGTGAGCCAGCTGGAGGTCTTACCTCTTTGACTGAACCACCAAAAGGACCTGGGTTTGGTGTGCAAGCAGGCCTTTAATTTATGTTCAACTGTAAATATGTCAGTGGAGAAATAAGATAGGAATCTCCTATCTACCTAAACTTTTATATTTCTTGTTCATTTCCATCTGTGTACACCTTGCTTGTAACCTAGCAACTTACAGCTGTTAAGTATCATGTCAGAACTTCAGAGCACCATTTTCAACTGCCTGTTCACTTTTATCAATATTAGGGTACTATGAAATAAAAATTGTCAGATTTCAAACAACAAAAAAGAGTACCTACTCTTGCACTGTACAAGACCATGAGGATCTGAAGCTTAGCCTGATTTCAAAGACTTGGCTTTTTATAGTGGACAGGCTGGTAAACACACCAAGTTCAAGGAAGAAGTTAGCCTGTATTATATCATCCATGTCGGGCACAGTGGAGTTCTGACCTAAGTGAATGGTCTGGTAAAAGAAATTACTACCTGGCTTCCTGTGAAATGAGAGCTCTGCACTTTGCCCTTGTGAATGTAATATGAAGCTTAAAAATGAAAAACAACCTGACAACCAGAGAGACCTTGGGCATCACCTAATCCAAGCCTTTCCTCTGAGTTGGATAAAACGAGCCTCAAGCAAGCTGTGCACTTGCCGGCAATTATCAGAAGGGTTAGTCAGTGGCAGAACAGTTTTCTGACTCCAGTCCAGTCTTCCCACTTGACGCATCAGTCATTAAAGCTCACTGGAAAGGTAACTCCTACTTCTTACCCTCCGGGCACCTGCTCTTTTAGTGTGAGGGCAATGGCACCCCACTCCAGTACTCTTGCCTGGAAAACCCCATGGGTGGAGGAGCCTGGTGGGCAGCAGTCCACGGGGTCTCAAAGAGTCGGACACGACCGAGTGACTTCACTTTCACTTTCATGCACTGGAGAAGGAAATGGCAACCCACTCCAGTGTTCTTGCCTGGAGAGTCCCAGGGACGGGGGAGCCTGGTGGGCTGCCGTCTTATGCGGTCGCACAGAGTCGGACACGACTGAAGCGCCTTAGCAGCACCTGCTCTTTTAGTGTAAGGACAACTGTGAAAGAGCTGCCGATCTTATTCCCGGCTCAGCAATTCCACCCTCGGAACGGGTTTCCCTGGACCTAACCTAGGCCGTCAACTCCTACCCACCACCGACCTCGGAAGTGACGTAAGGGAAGCGGAAGTGCTGGCGTGGAGGCCGACTTCCCTGTTGCTAGAGGCGGGGGGTGGGGGGCCGGCTCGTCCGAGTGCGGTTGTGTGGGGCGGCCTGGGGCGGCCCCGGAGCGGCTGACCCTCTGCCTGTGGGGACCGGAGTCGCGAGGCGGCCACCATGGCGGGGTCAGAGAACCAGCTCAAGAAAATGGTGTCCAAGGTGAGGCTGCGGCGCGCTCTCGGCGCACACCCACCACTCCCCCGCGCCGCCAGGGCCTGCCCGACCATCCCAGCGAGCCCCCGGGCAGGCCTGAAGCCCCGGGCTTCCCCCGGCCGCCGCTGCCGCCGCCCGCGCCAGGATGCCTGTCGTCCGGGGCCGGAGTCCCTGGGCCGGAGCCGGCGGGGGGCGGCGACGGTCAACAATGGAGCGGAGCCGAGGCCGCCTGCCACCTGCCGCCCGCCCTCTTCTTTTCGGGGAGAGAGTTTGGAGCAGTCTGTGGGGCAGCATAGTTTTCATCAACACAAGGAGGGGGTTGTACTTAAAACTCGGTCTTGGGCGCCGCCTCCCCTCTTGATCCAGTGCAGGGCTCTGCATTCTTATTCGCCCTTCCCTCCCGGCTTCCTGAGGTGGTGTCCTGTTCAGTTTGTATTCTTCACGCAGCTCAATAGCCCACCCCGCGGGAAATCGTAACTGTTGGTTGAATTGGCACAATTATGAATAGAAACGTCCTGAGAAGCTCATTACCTCGGGTGAAATAGAATTCCATTACCATTCCAGGGTCTTTGATTTGCTCAGAGTGACTCCCTTTAATTGTATGCTGCTTATCAAGCCAGTTGATTTACTTTGAAATTTTTAATCTAAACAGTTCAAGACCGGTGTGAGTTTGTTTCTTGGTTTTTCTCCTTTTTTAAAAAAGTTGTATTTTTCAATTGTATTTAAAGCCGTGAATTATTTTAACAACTACCTAAAATATGGCACCTGATACCAGAGTGAATTGGATGCCTTTTGGTTTCTTGCTTTGTGTTTTTTTTTTTTCAATTTATCAAAGCTAATTAATGGGAATAAGATGTATGTGAAATGGTTGAGAGTTGAATATTCTCCAGTTAAACAGGTTTACCTTTAGATACTTTTGCCAAAATAAGAATGGTGGAGAGTGAAGTAGTTTAAAACAATTTTGCGTATTATTAAAACACATTATTATGTGTAAACTTATTTTTTTGAAAAATATACTTTTTCGCCCAGTAAAATCATCCCTATAGTCTTTGATTGAAGAGCAAATAATCTCTAAGGAGAAATTAATGATTTTTGAAATAAAGCTACTCTTTGATTTTTCTAATCATATCTTCTAGGCTTCTGATTTTCTTTTTTTTTTCTAATTAAAATATAGTTGATTTTCTTTTGATAGAGTAAACATCTTTAATTGCAGAAGTTTTAGGGAGCCTTAGAAAACTGAGGCCTGGATCTATGTTGTAGCATTTAATTTTTCAAAGTACATTATTTTATATACTATGTAACTGAAGGGTGTCTGTTTCATATCATTTAAAAAATCTTTTAATTGATTACATTGTCCTTCATGTATGTGTATGAAAGTACCTATATGTAAGGACAAGAATATTCAAATATTGGTTTGGAATTGTAGAAACCATAATCAAGTTTCCTAAACTTTCCATTGATGAACCTGCCTTCGAAGACAGAGGCAGGACATCTTTAAAAGATATTTTATACCTGCACCTGCCATCTCCTCCCTCCATCCTCTTTATATCCTAAGAGCAGAAAAGGACATAGTTTGGTGGAAACCAGCACAATACTGTAAAGCAATTATCCTTCAATTAAAAATAAATATTTTTTTTTTAAATACAAAAGGACATAGAGCAGAGGTGGGAGAGAACATTTGTCTTTCATCTGGTTCTTGACCCAATACCTGAAAAATTGAGCCTCTTATAAGTGGTGATGTCACTTCTGATTACTGGCATCTTTTCTGCCCAGCTTGTTAACAGATAGATATGTAGGAATAGTAAGTAGGATAATAGAAACTATTTGTGGAGTTTTTCCTTCTGGTGGAGGATTAGCTTCAGTTGTTATCCTTTCAGGTAGATGTGGCCCAAGGAAAGAACTGGTAGCCAGGACCTGGGACACATTGCTAGGGTGATGGTCCTTTACTCTTATCTGATTGTGGGACTTCCATCACCCATCATATTACTTTGGGCTACCTGCTTTGACATATGTTTTTGAAGTATAATTGACATACAACATTATATTATCTTTTTATATATTACTACAGTTATTTTTTTCCTTAGAGCAACTTTTAGCTTCCAACTTAAATATAGCTTTTAGTTGAACATCCTTTTCTGTCACCATCTTTGTAATTAAGAGAGGTATATCTATTGTTGGTCCATCTTGCTTTACACAGATTATTTAGATTTTTCATACAGACAGCTATCTGTATTCTTTCAGCTGTATGTAACAGCATTCCTATCGGTGGCTGCTGCTGCTAAGTCAGTTCAGTCATGTCTGACTCTGTGTGACCCCATAGACGGCAGCCCACCAGGCTCCCCCATCCCTGGGATTCTCCAGGCAAGAACACGAGTGGGTTGCCATTTCCTTCTCCAGTGCATGAAAGTGAAAAGTGAAAGTGAGGTCGCTCAGTCGTGTCAGACTCTTCGACCGCATGAACTGCAGCCCACCGGGCTCCTCCGTCCATGGGATTTTCCAGGGTGGAGTCACTGCCAACTAGTTAGGAGAGAGCTGATACATTAGCATTACATTGTAATGCACTTCACACTGTTTTATTAGATTCTAGGGGTACAGTAGTGAACAGTAGAAAACTCTATACCTGTGGAACTTAAATTCACACAGAAGGAATAAACAACTCAGTAAGTTCATTAAGTAGCATGTTGAAGAATGTGAGGATAGGATAGGTTGCAGTTTTAGAATAGTAAAGGAAGGCCTTCCTGAGGTCTGTTTGATCAGATACCCTGAAAGTGGTGAGGAAGCAAACTGGAACAGTCTGGAGTAAGAACATTCCAGGAAGAAGGAAAAACAAGTTCAAGGGCCCTCTTGTCATGCATGATAGAGAAACAGCAAAGGGACCTAAAAGGGGCTGGACTGGAGTGAGAAAAGGGAAACAGTGCTGCTAAATAAAGGAGTGGTAGATTTTGGAGGCTCTTGCAGGCCACTGTCAGCATTTTGGCATCTCCTTGCCGTGTGGTGGGGCTGTATTAACAGTATAGCTCAAGCTGCTGTACTGAGGCTAGAGCTTAGCGGGTTCAGTTAGAGTAGAGGGATAGCCACCTCTAAAAAGGCTGTTGTATAATAATAACCTAAGTGTGGCTCTAAAGGTAGTGAGAAGTGATCAGATGCTGCAGATTTTGAAGGTAAAACTAACAAGATTTTCTGACAGACTCACTGTGGATGTGTAGGAAACCAAGGCATCCAGGATAATACCGAAGTTTTTGTGCTGAGCATCTAGAAGGATATGGATATGGAAGAATGTAAGAGAGGTAGAGGGAGAAGGCTATGGCAACCCACTCCAATACTCTTGCCTGGAAAATCCCATGGACAGAAGAGCCTGGTGGGCTGTAGTCCATAGGGTTGCTGAGTCAGACACTACTGAGTGACTTCACTTTCACTTTTCACTTTTCATGCATTGGAGAAGGAAATGGCAACCCACTCCAGTGGTCTTGCCTGGAGATTCCCAGGGACGGGGGAGCCTGCTGGGTTGCCTTCTATGGGGTCGCAGAGTTGGACATGACTGAAGTGGCTTAGTGGCAGCAGCAAGAGGTATAGAATTAGGGGGAAGACAAAGGGTTCAATTTGATCATGTTACATTTGACTTTCATTAGATATCTAAGTGGAGATATCAAACTGGATATACATGTCTGGAGTTCAGGAAAGTGGAATTTTTAAATTTGGAAGTTATCAGTGTATAAATGATATTTTAAGCCATGCGTGGAGGTCCACACCTGAGTAAATTTAGACAAAGAAGATCAAGGACTGAGCCCTGGGACTCAATCGATCAAAGGTTAGCAGAAGAGAAAGAACCAGCCAAAACACTGAGAAGGGGAAGACACAGAAGAGGAAAAAAGAATGTCTTGTTTCTCCTTTTATTTTTGTTTAAATGTCCAAGAGTCCGTCCTTTTCTGCGAGTTCTTATTGCTACAATATCATTTCTCTTTCTTTGAAATTTTTAATGCTGATTGTTTTTGAAGTTTTCTTCTGTTCCTTGCATTATTTTTATTCTTAAAAGTGAAAGTCGCTCAGTCTTGTCCAACTTTTTGTGACCCCATGGGCTATACATTGCATGGAATTCTCCAGGCCAGGATACTGGAGTGGGTAGCCTTTCCCTTCTCCAGGGAATGTTCCCAACTCAGGGGAAGAACCCAGGTCTCCCGCATTGCAGGGGATTCTTTACCAGCGAAGCCACAAGGGAAGGCCAAGAATACTGGAGTGGGTAGCCTATTCCTTCTCCAGTGGATCTTCCCGACCCAGGAATCAAACCGGGGTCTCCTGCATTGCAGGCTGATACTTTACCAACTGAGCTATTAGGGAACACCCATTTTCATTTTTAGTTCCTTCTTTTCTGTATGTTTAGGTCTGTGACATGCTTCTTGGAGACTTTCTGTTTGGAATAGCTGACTGTTCCTTTTTAAGAGAGAAGCACTAAAAACTGATTGAAAGCTTTGTGTGTGTGAGTGGAGCTTGTCAACTGGAGCTTCCGGGCGTTGTGAACACATGGAGATTCCCATTTTCTGGTTTCCTAGTCTGCTCAGAGCTGTAAGGTTCCTAGGTTTCCTGGACTTGAGTGGCATAAGGCAGGGGTATGAGAATACAATACAGCATGTGATACATTGCGAAAGAGTCGCTATTGACAGTAAATGCTGGGGCGAGGGGAGATTGGTATGGGCTAAAGGGAAGTCTGGAACAGAATTGATTGATAGGGAAAGAGATGTGAGCTAGGTCTTTGAGAATGAGATTTGATTTGGCGGAGAGCATATTTTAAGTTGGAAAAAGAGCTAAAATGAAGGTAAAAGTTTGAAGAGGTGACAGAGAAAGCTACTGAGGTTCTTTTGGTCTTTATTTAATTGTTACTGATTAGTCAGAACCATTATACTTTAAAGAAAAGTGCTATTAAGAAAATAGCTTTTAAAAAATTGAACTAGCAGTATAATTTGTGCATTCGTTTTAAACTAAATACATTTTTTACTTTCCTTTTCAGTACAAATACAGAGACCTAACTGTACGTGAAACTGTTAACGTTATTAGTTTATACAAAGATCTCAAACCTGTATTGGATTCATATGGTGAGTTTATGTATAAAAATATCAACTTGGAGTTTACTCTTTTTGTTAATAATTGTAGGTTTTCCATTTTCCTTTTAAGTCTATTGGTTTTTTTCATTGTAGGACTGAGCCTTTATCTAAAAATGTGTTGGAGGGATAGGAAATTACAAAATCTAATAATAACATCTTATATTTGTTTAGTTATTTTAAGTTTTAAAATACTACTGTAACAAAAGTAGTGCAAATTTAGACTTAGAAGTGATGTTATAGATAGTATAGTCCATCATTTCCAGAAATAGTATCCATATCTGTGAAGAATGTTGCTTTGGGGGTGGGGAGATGGAGAGGATTCTGTGGTTAAGTTTGAATACTTACAGGTTAAACAAAATTAAATGGATTTCTTTGGAGCAAGATTTCTCAGAACCTTTAATATGTTTATGTATTTTGTCTCACCAAGAGGGGAGAGAAGATAATACATTGTTTAGTATATTCCAGAGTTAATTAGTGAACCGTTTTTTCTCTCCAGAGCATCTCTTTGTGTTCTTAGGAACACATTTTGTAAAAATGATATTCTAGACTATTCTTTTCATTGTATAGATGAAGAAAACACTTAAAAACTGTTGTCCTTAATTCTGTAGAGTGTGTAGTTGACGGTTTGTGTCCACTATTGAGATGAAATGAAGTTGTGATTTAAGTAAGAAATGACAATATTTACAGGTGTTTTTAATAGTCCTTTTGGCCCCACCAATCCTAACGTAATCTCTCAAACCCTGTCTCCGTGTAGACAGTGTGCCAGGGCCGAGGGAAACCATGCTGCCTCGTGCCTGTAGTGAGGCCCTTGGCAATGAGTGCAAGGAGCTGAAATTTGTAGCTGAGACTCAAAACTCCACTCACCCCAAGGGCTTCGTAAACAGGAGCCTGGTGGAGAGGTGGGAGGCAGCAGAGGGGGAATCGGTCCTGAATTTCCTGAACCAGAAGTCCTCTCTCCACACGAGGGCCCAGCTCTCCCTCCTGTCCACGTGCTGCACTGTGGTATTTAGAGCTGCGAAAAACTCGTCTTTCCAAAGTTAGAGTTACTTTTAAAATGGCTTCTCTGGGGGAATAAAGTGACTAAGGCTAGAAAGTTATGGTAAGTGTGTAGTTTTTATTGAATACTGAAAGAATAAATGATCAAAATTGACAAAGACTGTAGCCTCATTGAACAAATCTTATATAGCTTTGTGTGACTGGATCAAGTTTAAACCATTATCGTCAACATGCTTTTAGAGTAAATATAATCCTAGAATTTAATGAAGTAGTCTTTTTAAAACACAAAATCAGAGTAAATTACCTCACAAGGTATAAGTGTCAATAGTAGATAAAAGAACTGAGGTCAACAGTATAGTTCTGTGTTCTTGTATAGCCCTTTCCCATATAGTACAGGGTTAATTCCAAATTGTTGCAAATAATAGCTGTCCATGGAATACAGATTATGTACCCTAGTTATCCAATCAATTATAGATAGGAAAACTTGTGTGATGTGAGAAATACTTGTTTTAAAAAGATGTCCATATTTGTGAAAATATTTTTTCCTTTTTATTACTGTGGGATACTACATTGGGATTGAAAATGACAGTGAGTGGGAGTGAACATCTGAGAAATCTAAAATTTAATGCTATTGGGTTAATATTTGTGGAAATGAACGCATTAGTCGCTCAGTTGTGTCCCACTCTGCAACCCCATGGTCTGTAGTCCACCAGGCTCCTCTGTCCATGGAAGTCTCCAGGCAAGAATACTGAAATGGGTAGCCATTCCCTTTTCCAGGCTATCTTCCTGACCCAGGGATTGAACCTAGGTCTCCTGTATTGCAGGTGGATTCTTTATCATCTGAGCCACTAGGGCAGCAATTAATAGTGATTTTTAAGTAATCTTATAATCATGTTGGTTGAAGACCCAGAGCTCTTATTTGTTGATACTACAGCATTCACATATATTTTCCCAAGTAATTCGTAGTATCTTTACTCATTCAAAAGCTGATCCCATTAAGTGAATCAACAAAGGATAATATGTTATTGGACAAAATGTTTGAACATTAGCAGATTTGTCCCTTTCAAGAGTAATAATGCATTGTAGCCATTGTTTCTGAAAGAATAACTTATGTAAGAGTATCTGTCAAAATGTTTATTGATTAACTCAATATTCTCACCTTTCAGTTTTTAATGATGGCAGTTCCAGGAACTAATGAACCTTACTGGAACAATTCCTGTGCCTTATAGAGGTAAATGTCTTACATGATGTATGTTTCTAGCATGGATGCATTTTAATTCATACTTAGTTGCCAAAGAATTGTACGTAAATTAAGCCTACTTTCTCATGGCTTTCATGATAATATAGAAGCTTTAACTTCTAATTGAAGTTCATTTGGCAGCAGCACCTAATATTTTCAGCTTCCTTACAAAGCTTCCTTCCACCACCACCTTCCTTACAAAGATATATCAACAAGTATGTGCCTAGGGGCACTGGAGAGTTTTGTTTCAGCGAATCTTAGAAAGGGATCTTGGCTGCCTCCTAGTTCAGCCTCCCATCCTATTCAAACTGACCTGACAGTGGGAAGCTGGGTGGTGTAGTGACTAGGATGGAGGCTTTACAGTCAGGGCAGAGTGGGGTTTTAGCTCTTGCTTTGTAACTGATTAGCTTTCTGGTGCATGCTTAGTCACTCAGTCATGTCCGACTCTGCGACCCCATGGACCATGGCCCTCCAGGCTCCTCCGTCCATGGGATTCTCCAGGCAAGAGTACTGGAGTGGGGTGCCATCGCCTTCTCCAGTGATAAAGTACCAAGTGAGTGAAGTCGCTTGCTCGTGTCCGACTCTCTGACCCCGTGGATAGTAGCCTCCCAGGCTCCTCTGTCCATGGGGTTCTCCAGGCAAGAGTACTGGAGTGGGGTGCCATCGCCTTCTCCAAGCTTTGTGGTAGTGGTCATCTATAGCATTTGTATAGCGGTCCTAACTCAAAGAATAATTAATTTACAATAATATATATTGTAAAGGACTTAGCTCAGAGACTGGTATATAATAAAGAGGTACCAAAATTAGCTGTTATCTGTGGTTGTAATGCTGATGAAGGATAATTACATCTCTCAGCCAGTCAGCCACCCTTTGCTAAAATACTTAAAGCGATAATGGAGCATTCAGCTTCATAAGCAGCTGTTCTGTTTTTGTTGGTTAATTGTTTCTTGTTACTAGATAAGGCCTGTGTCTCTGTAACCTACCCACTGATCTTATATAGTACCTGCTATGTGTAGGGGTTAAGGGCTAGGGATACAAAGGTGGATAAAAGATGTACTGTCTCTGGAAGAACATACACAAATAGAGGAAATGGGGAGTAAATAGATATTTATACTATTCTATAACTGCTGTAGAATAATAAAATATGTGCTGTGAGATTATAGAGGAGAACAGGAACATATAGGAAGGTCATCCAAGAAATGATGTTCAAACTTAATATTAAGGGATGAATCAGCCATTCAGAGGGAAAAAACACTTGAGCATCAGCATTTCATGGAGCAAATATGAGTAAAATGCAGGATAGCTGACTTTGCCTTTACCCTAGGAAGTAAGCTCTGGTGAGGAAATAGGTATGAGTGAAAGGAGGAGGCAGAAAACTCTTGTAGACATAATTAAAAGCATTATTTTTTCTTCCAATTTTATTGAGCTATAATTGATAATAGCATTGATAAGTTTAAGGTATACAGTGAAATGATTTTATTTCATACATCAAGAAATGATTACCACATTAAGTTTAATAAATATCCATCATCTCTTATAGATACAATTAGAGAAATAGAAAAAAAAAATTTTCCCTTTTGATATGTACTCTCTTAACTTTCATATATAACATAAAGCAGTGTTCATGGCATTTATCATGTGGTACATTACTTACCTAGTACTTACTTTATAATTTGGAAGTTTGTACTTTTGATACCTTCTTGTAATTCACCCTTCCCCCAGCCCTCACCTCTTATAACCACAAATCTGATCTCTTTTTCTATGTTTGCTTATTTGTGCATGTATGAAGGATAATTCACCAATAACACTACATTAGTTTTTGTTACACAACACAGTGATTTGATATTTCTGTGCATTTCAAAGTGATCATCATGATAAGTCTAGTTACCATCTGTCACCATACAAATCATTACATAATTATTGACTTTCCCCTCACTATACATTTCATACCCATGATTCATTTATTCTGCAGCTGGAAGTTTGTACCTCTTGATCTCCTTCACTTATTTCTCTCCCCTGACCTTTCTCCCTCTGGCAACTGCCTATTTGTTCTTTGGATCTATGAATCTGTTTCTGTTTAGTTTTGTTTGTTCATTTGTTTTGTTTTTTCAATTCCACTTTAAGTGAAGTCATACTTTATTTGTCTTTCTCTGTTTGACTTATTTCAGTTAACATAATATCCTCTGGGTCCATCCATGTTGTCACAGGTGGCAAGATTTCATTCTTTTTATGGCTTAGTATTACTTCATTGTGTATCTGTATACCACATCTTTATCCATTCATCTATTAGTAGGTACTTAGGGTGTTTCCATATCTTGGCTATTATAACTAATGTTGCAGCTTTCCAAATTAGTATTTTAATTTTCTTCAGATAAATACTCAGAAATAGAATTGCCAAATCGTATTTTGTTCTATTTTTCTGTTTTTCATTTTTAAGGAGTCTCCATACTGTTTTCCACAGTGGCTGCACCAGTTTATATTCCCACCAACAGTGCACAAGGGTTCCCTTTTTTATGTGCATTTTACCTAAACTAAACCTGTATTCCCTCACCATTTTTTTATATGGCACAGCTCTTAAGCCTGAGTAATTCTGGAGAAAGCATCATTTTCACAAAGCAAAGAATTCTAGGTGGTAGAAATAAAGTTATGTTTTATGTATTAAGCTGTATCCTTTGGGAGGTAGGGGGCAGTTCATTGTAGAAGTACTTTTGAATAAAAAAATAAATCCAAAGTCCCATCACTGATTTTTTTCAAGTGAAATGTATGTATATATACTTTTATGAAGTAACACTCTTTCTAAGAAGGGGACATATATCTGAATTGTTAGGTGATTCAGATGATTGCTTGGTACCTTGGGCTTTGAGCTTAGTAAGAAAAGTCTTTGATTTATGTTCAGTATATTAACTCTATTGGATCCTTTGAAACACAGTTCATTTTGATTATATGTAGGCAGATTTCTCAACTGAGAGAGATTCTATTTCATAAAGCAAAGAGAAGGAGATGACATCATTGATTCTGAAACTACCTCTGAAGAGCCATTCATTGGTCATGCTGTGACCAGTAGTCAGCATTTGTTTGATATTTGGGTTAGGTCTTACACAGTCTGACTTTTGGCACGGGAGTTTCAAGTCCAGTGTATATCCCTTTCTGGTAGAATGCCATTGTCTCCGGTCTTCCCAGGAAATTTTAGTAACTGAAGTCAAATAATAATGGCTTGAACCAAAAGATAATTTGTGAATAATGTTTACGGCAGTAAGCTCACACTGGTAGAGTAGTGATCAGTTAACTCCTTAATCCTGCTCTTGTATTTTACAAACTGAAAATTTGAGAAACTGATCTTAAACAGACTTTGAAGCATAAAATATTTGTTGTGATTTTTTTTTTTAAGTGTTGCTTAGTTGTAGCTCTTTCTTTTTCCCTACTAAACCATTAGAGTAACTAAAGTTTCTCTTTCTCTGTCAGGTAATACATACAATATTCCAATCTGCCTGTGGCTGCTGGACACGTATCCGTATAATCCCCCTATTTGTTTCGTTAAGCCTACTAGCTCAATGACTATTAAAACAGGAAAGCATGTGGATGCTAATGGGAAGATATATCTTCCTTATCTACATGAATGGAAGCACGTAAGTATTAATGGTGTTCTGTGAATTTGTTGTATTATATATTTTGTTCACTAGCATCTACTTTATGTTAACACTCAAGTAGGATTAAAGGAGGATAAATTCATGTAAGGTCACTAATCACTGAGCTCGGTAATTGAAAAAGGCTCTTTGAAAGAAACATGTCTTGTATTTTTATAGAGCTTGGTACTTTACAGAATATATGTAGTCACTATTTTGTTTGCTTGAGTTGAACCTTTAAGAGTAGATAGAATTCACATATGAGGAATACTTTTTAAAAAGTAGTATTCTTTGGCATGTATTTGTGAAACTGTTCAAATCTCATTACTCAAAGTGTTCCAGTCAAGAAATAATAGGAAGAAACTTTTGATGGTTTAGCTCTGACGATTTCTATCCAAAATATTGCTAGAAAACCCAAACAAAGTAGAACCAACATCTGTGAAATGCTTTACAGAACTATGAGACAATTAGGACTTGAAGGGCCAAGATCCTGTGAAGAAGGAAACTGCAAAAGATGAATCAACCTTCTGCCAGTTTTCCCTAGTATTTACTGATTCTTGGTGCAAGGTGAGAGGCTGAGAATCTAGGCGGAAGGCTTTAGTTAGAGGCAAAGAAGACTGCAAAGTTTCCAACAGTCTCCTAGAGCTCAAAAGACAACAGTTGTTGGTCTGTCTGCTAGGTACTCAGTATTTTAGGAGCCAAGAATTTAGGAGAAAAGGAAGCTACAAAGAAGTGAGCCAGATATAATCTATGTTTCCCACTCAAGACATATGCTGAATTCCTAAATTTCAAAGATACGATGTTAAAAAAGCTAAGCAGAGAGCCTCTGAAAAACACAGCCAAGTTCTCAGCAGTGTTAGGTTGTGGAAGCAGGAGGAACTCTAAACCTTATCAAGGAGGATGAGTGAGGTCGCTCAGTCGTGTCCGATTCTTTACGACCCCATGGACTGTAGCCTACCGGGCTCCTCCATCCATGGGATTTTCCAGGCAAGGTACTGGAGTGGGTTGCCATTGCCTTCTCCAGGGGAACTTCTCGACCCAGGAATCAAACCTGGGTCTCCTGCATTGTAGGCAGACACTTTACTGTCTGAGCCATAAGGGATGGGTAGAAGTAAATACCCTAGATTCTTAATTGGCATGCTGGAGAACACACCCTGTGAATGAGAACTCAGAATGAGCCCTGTAAAACTCCAGCCTTGTATCAGCTCAGCCCCTGATTATATTAAGGTGATTTTCCACATTTATCTGCCAACGGTAAGATAGAGTGAACTTTGGCTGGAGGAAGATAGTATATAGAACCTGTGTAATTACTCATGAACAGTGTCAAGCATACAATTTAAAATTACCAAGTACATCAAGAGATAGGGCATAGATAGAGTGGGGGAAAAAGACACTAGAAACAGGCACCGCCCTCAGGTAACCCAGTTATCAGACAGAGACTTGAAAATGATTATGACTAATGTGTTCAAGGTAGAGAACTATATTAGATATAATTATATTAAAAATGAACCAAATAGAAATCTTAGAACTGAAAAATAGAATAATAGAAATTTAAAAACTCAATAGATGGGTTAGTAGCAGATTGGACTCAGCAGAATAGAGAATGAACTGGCATATGAATACTTTATATTTTTAATGCTAGAGACCTAGAAATAAACCTTACAAAAGATGTACACATCTATTACAGAGAAAATTTTAAATTTTATTGAAAGACACTAAAGACTTAAAAGAAAGAGAACCTTTTTTTCATGGATTGGAAGACTCAGTATTATATAGACTGTTCAGTTTGTAGTATATCTACAAATTCCTAAGAGAAGCTTTTGTTTTCTTTGTGTATTTGTTTCTTAATTTTGTGAACTCAATAAGCTGAATCTAAAATTTATATGGAAATTCAAAAGATTGAGAATAGCCAAGAAGAATGAGATGGAAAGGACTTGCCCTATAGGTATCAAAATGTTTTTTAAAAAACTAGTAATTAAGATGGCTTGGAATTGTCAGAGAAGTATTCAAATGGATAGATGGAGCATAATAAATAACCTAGAAAAAAGATCCACTTTGCAGGCATATGTTGGAGACATTGCAGACTTGATTCCAGACCATAGCAATAAGGCGAATATTGCAATAAAATGAGTCACACGAATTGCATGGTTTCCCAATGCATATAAAAGTTATGTTTACACTGTAATGTAGTTTGTTAAATGTGCAGTAGTGTTAGGTCTAAAAAAACAATGTTTATATCTTAATTAAAAAAAAAATATTGTATACTATAACAAACCATAATAGAATATGATAAAGAATATGTATAATTGAATCACATTGCTGTACAGCAGAACTTAACAATGTAAATCAAGTATACTTCAAGGTTTTTTAAAAATATTGTTTAAAAATGTTAACTATTATCTGACAACACAGGGTTGCCACAAACCTTCAATTTGTAAAAATTGCAACATCTGCAAAACACAGTAAAGCTAAGCACAGTGTAAAAAAAAATAATAAGAAAAAATAATAAGAAAGTTATGCCTAAGTATACATTAACAGTGATGGTATAGAAGACAGTGGGAATAAGATTAAGAACTTAAGTAGTGGAGTTGGGACAGATTCCTATTTGTGTTGTACACAAAAATTAATTTCAGATAGATTGTGAAAAGCAGAAAAGTAAAACTTAATATAGGAGACTGCCTTCATGATCTTGTAATAGGTGGGGTTTTTTTTTTTTAAAGAAGATGCAAAACTTTTACTATAAAGGAAAAGACTAAATTTTACCTTGAGTTTATGCAAATTAAAAACTTCTGTTCATTAAACACACATTAAAAAGTGTGAAAAGACTAACCATAAACTGAAAGAATATACTCATCACCTACAGTATAATATCCAGAACATAAAAATAACTTTTGGGAATCATAAAAAGAAGGAAGCCCAATAGAAAAATAGAGGAAACTACTGGATAAGTATTTCACAAAAAATCCTAATGGCCAATAAATATATGGAAAGATTTTAATCCTGCTAGTGGAGAGGGAAATCTATAATAATTTTAAATCATGAGATACCATTACATGTCCATTAAATTTTCACTCCCAGTTGACCATACCAAGAGTTAGAGAGGATGTGGAACAAAGAGAAGCCTTAGGGACGCTGATGGAGGTTTACACGGCTGCTCGAGATCAGTTTGGCCTTACCTGTAAGTCCCCATGCCCTGTGTCCCAGCAGTTCCACACCTTGGTTCTACTTTACACTAGAGCAGCATTTCTCAGCCTCAGTGCTGCTGGCATTGTGGGCTGGGGGTTGGATGAATCTTTACTGTAGAAAGGCTGTCCTGTTCATTACAGGATATAGAATCCCTGCCCGTTATCCGCAAGATGCCAGTAGCATGACACAGTTGTGACAACTATAAGTGTCTCTAAACGTTTCTAGTATTCATTAGGAGGCTAAAATAGCATCCCCAGTTGAAAACCACTGCACAAGAGTAAACCTTGCACATATATACTTTAGGAAACATAGCAAGAATGTTCATGACAACATAAATAATCCATATGACTGTTAGCAATGTAGAAGCCTGAATAAAGAAGTTGTATATTCACTCAGTAGAATACCATACAGCGATCAAAATGAATTTATAGTTATATTCTTGAACAAGAATGTATCTTACAAACATTGCTGAAATAAGTCTGAACAGACAGGCGCTTTACCGTCTGAACCACCAGGGAAGTGCCTAATAGAATACACAGTTTGATTTAATTCATATGAAGTTCAGAAATAGGAAAAATTAAACATACTGTTTAGAGAATTGTTTAAGGAGAGGGCGGTGGCACCCTGCTCCAGTGCTCTTGCCTGGAGAATCCCATGGATGGGGGAGCCTGGTGGGCTGCAGTCCATGGGGTCGCGAACAGTTGGACACGACTGAGCGACTTGGCTTTCACTTTTCACTTTTCATGCGTTGGAGAAGGAGATGGCAACCCACTCCAGTGTTCTTGCCTGGAGAATCCCAGGGACCGGCGGAGCCCTGGTGGGCTGCCGTCTGTGGGGTCACACAGAGTTGGGCACGACTGAAGTGACTTAGCAGCAGCAGCAGCAGTAGCAGTATGTTTAAAGAAAAGAATGCTTATCCACTAAGTCAGAGAAGTGGGTAACTATAGATAGATGGGAATACAGTCCAGAACTTACAAATTACTGGCAGTCTTCTGCTTCTTAACTTGGATGATGGCTACAAAATATTTCCTTTATGGTTCCTCTTTAAAGTTACATTTGTTTTATACATTTATCTATGTATGATATATTCCTAGATATAACAAGACATAACGATAGCTAACTTTGGCATGGTATTCAAGGTTATATCATGGAAGATCCTGATTTTTAGCTACAGATTTTGTCCTTTAATAAGCAGTTGGGAGTCATTTTAGATGTTTGAACAAGAGTAGGGTATTAAATACAGTGATTATCAGGTATAATATCTGAAGTGTTCTAGATGAATACATTAATTAGCTTTCTGACTGAAAAATCACTAGCTGCTCTAAAACATTCTAGAGACTTAACACTAGGAATTTCTTGCCCACATAATAGTCCACTGGGAGTCTTCCTTGCTGGCAGGTAGCTTTCCTTCACTAGAGCTTCAGGCACCAGGCTCTTTCCATATTGTGGTGCCACCATCTGCCAGGGCTTCAGAGTCCTCTGCATCAAGGAAGACAAGCAAAGAGGGACTAGTGAAGGACTGCCTTCCTTATGCACCTTGGCTTAGAAGTTAAATCTCTTCTGCTTATGGTCCGTTAGTAAAATCTAGTTGCAAGAGACTGGAAAATGCAGTTACTGCATAAACAACTGATTCTCAGCAACAACTCTATATTAGGGGTGAGGAGCATGAACTTCTATAGACAGTCCTCCCAATCATAGCAGATAAGTAAAACTAGAAGCCACACAGAAGGCTGTTGCAGTAATCTAGCCTGATGCAGGGGGAGAAGGCAATGGCACCCCCACTCCAGTACTCTTGCCTGGAAAATCCCATGGACGGAGGAGCCTGGTAGGCTGCAGTCCGTGGGGTCGCGAAGAGTCGGACACGACTGAGAGACTTCACTTTCACTTCTCACTTTCACACATTGGAGAAGGAAATGGCAACCCACTCCAGTGTTCTTGCCTGGAGAATCTCAGGAACGGGGTAGCCTGGTGGGCTGTTGTCTGTGAGGTCGCACAGAGTCGGACATGACTAAAGCAACTTAGCAGCAGCAGCAGCAACATGATGGCAGAAGATGAATGAGGGCTGCTGTCATTTATCTTGCTCTTACCACTTGCTTGTTAATCTTAATTCTGAACATAAATACTGCTTGGAATGTAAAATTAACCTTTTTATTGCTTTCTGGAAAAGCAAACAAAAAGGGATAGGGAAGGAAGCAGTTTTGCTCTTTGCAGGTTTTCAACAGGCAAGCAGTTTTATAAAGATATGTTTCAGTTGACCTTTAGGCATTTGAGCTAAAATAAATTAATATTCTTGCTATTTTTTTAGTATCCTTCCTGTATTCTGAATTAGTCATTTGTCATTCTGAAATATTAATGACCTGTTGCTTTATAATAGGCCTGGAAGTAGATGTAAAACTATTCATTTTCCTTCCTTCAAAAACTACCATGAAACAAATGGTATGATAAAGAATTAAAATAAAACTTGTCTTGACAAAATGATGGTTATGAGACCGTATAAATGAAGTCGTTATTCATACTACAACGTGAGTGAGCCTTTGAAATTAATATGCTACCTGAAAAAGTCAGACACATATTCCATTTACATGAAATATTCAGAGTAGGCAGTCCATTGACAAAATAGATTAGTGGTTACCAGGGGCAGGTAACCACTGAGGGAGGGGGAAATTGGAAGGGATCACTAATAGGTATAGATTTCTTTTAAGGATGATGACAGTGTTCTGAATTAGATAGTGATGATAGGGGGGAAAAAACCCACTGAACTGTATACCTTTAGATGGTAAATTTTGTGCTATATCTCAGTTTTTAAGTTGCATAATTTTAAAATCATTTGAGTTAGTTGGGAGTTTTTTTGGACTAAAAGTAAGAGATTAAATTTTGTACTTCTCAATAGCAACCCCTCACACACAACAGCCATGATCTCTAGCCCACTTTCTTCAATGCTACATGGATAGTTTACATGCTTGCTCCCAGCCTCAGTGTGTACGTTCACAAACATACATAAGAAAATTGGAATAGTGAGAATCAGTACGTTTGCATAAGAAGCTTTCTGAAATGTTATCAGTTGTCATTGACCATATTTGGGACAGAAGTAAACAAAACTGATGCTTAGGAACGTTGAAAACAGCTAGTAAATTCTTCTGTTAGGAGAAGGGAAGTTATGAAGATGGTTAGCTGATCAAGATCATTGAGTAATCCTTCAGAACTTGATGAACTCATGAATAAAGTATATGAGATGAGCTACACACAAAATATACTAAGGGGTGGAAATGGGATCATCAGATAAGTCAGTTTAAGCAACTTTGCCTAGCATAGTTTGTCTTAAATTAGTGATCAGTATATATTTGAGAAGAACGTTTAGCAGCCTTTAAATGGGATGCAGCACTCTTTCTTTGTAACTGGTATTAGAAGGAAAGCTCCTTTAACAATTTATATCTTTTGAACAACAATCTAGTAATTTTTAAAATGGAGTCTACCTGTAATTTAAGAAATTCCAGTACTATCTTTAATAAAAATTAGTTGAGGAACATGTGTTTTCAAAGGCCTTAAATAATATTTGTGACTAGTGCTTATATCTGTTCCTAAACTTGTACCAGAATCCTTAATTTGTCCTCTGGAAATACAGTGAATTTTGGCCAGCTGTATGGTGCCACATGAAGAACAATGCTTTCTGAAGTTTGCAGTAGAGTGCTTTTGCTAGTGCTGTTTTTCTGTACATGAAACAGGAGCCTTGCTACACATAAATAGTAAGAAAGCACATAGCTCTCTGTTAGTTAAATGTAATTTTCACATTTGGAGTCCTACAGAGAAAATTGTGGAGCTAAGTTGAAAACAGATAACTAGCCAGACATTTCCTGTTTACCAAAAATTAAATCTGTAAACTGCCTTAAATTTGTTTTCCATTTTTAGCCACAGTCAGACTTGTTGGGGCTTATTCAAGTCATGATTGTGGTGTTTGGAGATGAGCCTCCAGTCTTCTCTCGTCCTACTGTTTCAGCATCCTATCCACCATACCAGGCAACAGGGCCACCAAATAGTAAGTAGAATTGAGATTTGATTTTTAAACTCATATAAACAAAAGAAAACAGAAAATCTTGTAAAAGAATTTTTTTAATGACTTCCTTTGCTTTTTAGCTTATCAAGTTAGTGGATTTTTGGAGGTGTTCTGAGACCCCACATCTGCATGTACAGATTCCCAACAAAGACTGGCATTTGGGCTTTCGTTTGTGGGTAGAAATCTAACTATGGGTGTGCTGGATTCCAAAATGGAGGAGAAAGAATGCTGGAATAGAGCTGGAATTTTTTTTTTTTTAATTATGCATGCCATGGAATAGCTTTATTTGATCAATTTAGAAGCAGATACAACTTGAAAGGCAATCTGACCTCCTTTTCTTTGCAACTCCAGGATCAGTGTTGTAGATAATAATCAATTTTAAAATCAACTATATCATTCATGTTCAGCTATTCTGGGTATACACAATGACCTTCTAGCTCTCAGCTTTCTTCTCTTGAGTACAGCCAATTCATTTTACTTTGAGTCCAGGGGGTGGGGCATGGAGTCAGTATCAATTCTTCTCTAATTGGTATATATTATCTCTATTATTTCTGGTTGTTTTGTTTTTTTTTTAATAATTCTTACTGATACTTTAAAATCACCATAGATAACTGAGAGTTGGTTGTACTTGTTTTGACTTGACTAAACCTGTTTACTGTGTTTTGAGCTGTGTTTTTTTTTTAACAGATTTTGTTTAATATTAAAATTAACCAAATTTATTTATCTTATAAGTTAGAGTACATGAACTTTCATTTTCCTTCTGCTGAAAATTATCCTCTTCCTCTTTAATTCATTCTATCTTTGAGTAGCATCTTGACTCACAAGCTGAATAGGAATCTAACAGAATTTCCTGAATCCTTTTCCTTCCCTACTTTCCCAGAAAAAGTTAGGTTATAGCATTTTGTAGCTCTTTTAATAAAGTAGATTCTAGGGATTCTTTTGGTCCAGAAATTTGTTTTCATCTTAATAAATTCTGTTGATTTTAATACACAAGATTAATCTTTCCCATCTAAGTTTGAAATGCCAAATATTTCCTAGCTTGTCATTCATAATTTGCTCAGATAACACAGCCAGTGACCACTTACGATAAAGGTAAGAAAGTTAGTCTCCTAAGCAACACGTTTTTCCTAAATTTCTTCTAGTTTTATATTAACATTGGAAGTGCAGCATTCTAGAAAGAGCTCTCACTAAATAGATTACTGTTACAGTTCCATTTTGTACTCATTCATTGTAAATCACTAAACAGTCTAGAGCTAATATGTGTGAATTACTCAAAGAGACCAGCTTACTGTCTACCCATTACAGTTTCAATATTTTTATACATTTAAATAATACTCTTTATTATTAGGTATGACTGCAAAGAAAGGAAGGTCTGAATTCTGTCCTATACATACACATCAAGGAATAGCCCACAAATTTGGATCCATACTTAAACAAATACAATCTTCTAGTTGAAAAATTATGTACTTCTATTATTATTATCATCATTATCTTTAAACATTTCTGATCTTTGGTGTTAGGATGACTTTGAGTTAGGTAGAATCATACCAAAAAAGTGTGCTATGGCCAAACCTCATTTTTTAATAGTAATAGCCAACACTTAATCAGTGGTAACTGTGAGACACAGCTAAACACTTCGTATTAGTTCTTATTTAATCCTTATATATGTTATGCTTATTTGTATTTCATTTTATTCTAGCCCTGAACTTATTTCACCTCATTATCTGCTTCCTTATCGGTCTTGGACTCAGATAACTTTTGTTGTTTCCCAAAATCAAAAATTGAAGAGTTTGGTCAAATTAATAGCTTTGCAGAACCTTAGAAAAGGAAAATTACTTATAATTATGAGAAAATTGCTTATAATGGTGAAATGTCATTTATATGTGTGCGAGAGAAACTAACATGGGGAGAGAAACTAGTAAGTGACGGTACATGTTGCTGATCCCTAATAGTGGCTGGCCTCATCTTTTGATGTTCATAAAGATCAACCATGTTTTGACCCGGGAAGAAGAAATGTTTTATGAGATTTAGCAGTTGTAACATTTTGGAAGACGTTTTCCCTTTCTGAAATAGCATTAAACATCATCCTTAGCTTCATTTTTAAGAAAATATTTACTTATGACACCTTTAGATTCATCTTAACAAGACTGTGAACACTGATGCTTGGAGATGTAAGCTCAGCAACTCTGATAAAGACTTTTAAGGCCTGTAGTCAGAGCCCAGCAAGCTTTTCCCATCTACTTGCATTATGTACTCGAAAAATTTATTTCTCGAAGGTTCGCCTCTCTTCAAGCCTTTGTATACTATTCATCTACTCGATCACTCTTGTTTACCACCACATCCTGTGTTGAAATTAGCTACCTCCTATATGATCCCGTATATAACACTCTGTACTCACCCTGTCATAACAACTTGTCCCTCTGTATTGATACTCCTTTATCTCAGACTATAAGCAGCTTGAGGCCAGGAAGTCTTTTTTTTTTTTTCCAGTCTGATACCTTTCATAGGAAGGCACTAAAATATTGATTGATTGAATTAATAGCTAATTCATCATTATTTCAGTGTGAAAAATTTCAGTGAGGATAATTTGATTCTCAGACAAATCAATCCCAATTAAGGCTGAAATTCTCTTTTTCTTCCTCAGTGTGGGTTAGCTTCTTGGCACCACTGACTAGCTTCTATATCATTAGTGTTCTCTTTAAAATATATATAAAACATTCTTTAAGCATACTAGCTTTGAACCCCTTAGTATTCCCCCTTAGTATTTCCAAGCTTTTGTTTGTTTTAACTAATCTAGGTGAATATAAGTTTTGTGTAGGACTTCTTAATAGTAATCTGAAGTCCTTTAAAATCTTCACTCAAGCCAACAAAACCAACTGTGCTAATCGGTCAACATAATCTTGTAAGAAATATCAAAGGATACCTTAGATATAATAAAGAGGTCACTTTGTAAGAAGCTGACCTTGGACCCCTTCCTCCAAATTCCAAACTGAATTGACTCCTGTCTCTCAGATTGTAGATTCCTTTAGGCTTAAAGAGCTAACCGAGTTGACCTGTTGGCCAGTTATTCCTTGTTGGGATTGTCATGTGTGTTGTCATAACTCATGTCTAATGCTTTTAGAATTAGGTGATTTGAAGATATTTATCAGCTGTAGTAAAGAACTAATACGGATGGAGTGTTTGTTTTTTTGGCAAGATTTGAATTCTTTACCTGTATGAAATTTTGCTGTGGTTTGATGGTGATGTAAGTCTTATTTAATAACCTGTATATCCAGGAATATGCATATTATTTTAAAATGTTAAAAATTATTTTTAGCTTCCTACATGCCAGGCATGCCAAGTGGGATTTCTGCATACCCATCTGGATACCCTCCCAATCCCAGGTAATGAAAAAATATCTTTTTTTTTTTTTAATACTTTATTCTACATTACAATACTGTATTTGTTTTGCCATACATTGACATAAATCAGCCACAGGTGTCCACGATCTCCCAATGCCAAAGCCAAAAATATCTTTTGAATAATTGTTTTAGAAATTCTGTTAGATCTAGAATAAATAATGGGTGCTAACTAGCGCATTAAAGTAAATTTGGTTGCAATTTAATGGAAGGTAAAACTCAGTTTATTGGTGAAATTTTATGGCATGTACATAGTTGAACAGGAGTTTTTTTTTTCCATTCTAAGGAAATGCAGCTCTGTTCTATTTACAGACAGGAAAGGGGTGGGAAATGACGATGATCTTGATTAGTTTTGGACCTTGAAATCCTTGCTTCTTTCCTTTTAAGAATGCTGTATATCTGTTGTAAATAGCTAAAAGATTAATGGAATACTAATTATGATGACTTCAGCTGTGGAGAAAAATATTTTAATATCCTTTTAAAAAACTGACCTTTTCTGTAAACTATAGGGAATGAATTAATAGTTCATATGACGGGATCACTCTTGTCCCCATGATATTTACTTATTCATTTCATAGACTACTGTTTATTCAGTTTATTGCCAGCCCTTACTATCCATATGATGATAATATTATAGAAGTAAATTAATAGTAAAAATCAGTCTGTGAATAATACATGTGAGAAAAATCTGTAAGAAATAATTATTAACTCATGTTTTAAATGTGTCCCTGTTTCAGTGGCAATCTAGGAGTAGGTTCCACTCCTTGGGGTTAACTTAGAATCCAAGGTAGTCTTGGGACTAGCTTAGAATGCAAGACAGGCCTGTACTTAGTGCATAGAAGAAATTTATAGCTACTAGAAATTAATAAGAATTACCAAAAATTTAACCCTCAATTCTTCTCAGCTTCAAAAAACCCTTACAAATAAATGCAGCCAAATTTCCTCAACACCTGCCATAAATAAACATATGTATATGTATGTACATATATAATATGCCGGCTCTTATAAGTTAAATTTAGCAAGCATATTTATTTGGGGTCCTTTCTTACTTTCAGGGACGAGCTTAATAAGGTAGTAAATACTCTTTTACCTTTAGATGAGTAAGCAGAGACTAGATGAATATCCATCAGAGACAAGAGAGACAGATTCCTGTGGTTGTTATATACAGTAACCGGTTATCAGTTTTTAGATTTCTTAAGGCTGTTAATTTTCTGATTAAGTTACAGAAATGGAATTCTGTCTGAAGCCTTTATAATCAACAGTTGATAGTAAGCTAGACTGAACTTCACGTATATAGGGAATGATTATTAGAAGCACAATAAGGAAATGGACTTCTGAACAATAAGGCCACTTCAAAAAGACTCGTAGATAAAAATGAAGGCTGAAAATATTGACAGAAATGTGAATCATACTCACTTAATCTTACATAACCTTCAGAGTGTCTTTTGTAAGGTTATTTGTAAGAAGTTGCTTTTTGAGGCAGCTACTTTTCAAAGATTTAATGGGGCTGTGTGTGTGTGTGATGTAACTTTTAATCTCATGACATGCTGATGAGTTAAGGGTAACTTTATTCAAATTGCTATCTATATCTTTTGGCATATGAAAGGTCTTGGCAAAAGAGCTTGAGAACCTCTTTCCCTTCTCCCTTTATCCTAAGGGAGAGTTAATAAGTCAGTGACTCAAGAATTTGTATTTTTAAAACAGTGAATATGAGAATATTCTTGTTATAGAAAGTTGGACTAGATAACATTTAAGGTCTCTTTCAAATTTTAAGATCTTTTGATAGTTTTATTTAGCACCTGCAGCATGTATACAAGGAAATTAAAAAGTATGTCAAGAATACTTGTTTCAGTTTTGGTATATATACTAGCAAGCATGTATTATTAGAAAGAGTTTCTGATATCAGAAAAGGCAGAAAATGGTAAATACTGTGATAAACTGAGCTTTAAAGGAGAGGTCACATCTGATTTGGAGTTGGGAGCTCAGAGGTGGCTTCATAAATGAAGGAACAGATTTATGAGGATGACCTTAAGAAAGCATTTAGGGGTGGAGGGAGCAGCAGACAGTAATAGCGTTTACAGCTGAGGAAACTTACTAGGCATCAAGTTCAGCAACTCATTTATGTAGTCACAGGTATGATATGAAAACCAAAAAAAAAAAAAAAAAATCCAGCAAAGAATAAGGAAATACTCTAATATGGCAGGAAAATACAGGATTATGAGGAGGAGAATTGAAAAGAATGAAGGTGCAACTGTCATGGAATATGAGTACTATATGCTAGGAAATCAGAATGGAAAAGTTCTCACAAAATATCTGTTGCTTTCAGTTCTGATATTGTTGGATTGCCTTTAGAAAATTCAAGTTGCTTTCTGCTACTGTGAAGGTGGCCCTCAAATAACCAGGGCCAAGGGACTTCCCTGGCAGTTCAGAGGTTAAGACTCTGTGCTTCCACTGTAAGGGGCATAGTGGATTGGGGAACTAAGATCCTGCATGCTGTGGGCCAAGAAAAAGCAAACAAAACCCATGGCCATGCAAGAGTATTTCATTGAATCCAATGTCATTAATGGAATTTCTGTAGAACTTTGCTTGAATAGATGACTGTAGCTCTAAAACTGGAAAGTCATTAACTGGTAAAACAACAGAGTATCCAGCTTAGCTTCCTGGGGTTCTTAAAGATACTGTAGAGTTTGGGCCATCTCAGTATTTAATGTTTTCTGTTCTGTTCTTTAGTGGTTACACAGGCTGTCCTTACCCACCTGGTGGTCAGTATCCTGCCACAACAAGTTCCCAGTACCCTTCCCAGCCTCCTGTGACCACTGTTGGTAAGTACCCTTCAAAACTGTGTTTCTGCTCAGAAGGAAATTCAGTCTCCTGTTGTGAAAAGTGCATTGCACTTTTCTTTTTATTGAGTAAGTTTGACATGTAACGTTGTGTAAGTTTAAAAGTGCAGTTTATTATTTTGATAGATTTATATAATATGATTGCATTATAGCAGTATTAATTACATAATTGTTGTACACTGTTATATTCTATATCCATTATACTATGCATTAGATCACTGTGGTTTACTGCTGCTGCTTTTGCTGGTTAGTCACTAAGTCATGTCTGACTCTTTTGTGACCCCTTGGACTGAAGCCCACCAGGCTCCTCTGTCCACGGGGTTTCCCAGACAGGAATACTGGAGTGGGTTGCCATTTCCCTAGGGCATCTTCCCAACCCAGGGATTGAATCCACATCTCCTGCATTGTCAGGCGGATTCTTTACCACTGAGCCACCAGGGAAACCCTATGGTTTTTAACTTGTTACAGATTTGTACCCTTAAATACTATCAGTTTTATCACCCTCCTCCCATTCACTTTTACATGTGAGTTGTTAGAGTACTCTTTCTTTTTAGAGCTAAAACTCTAGATAGAGTTTTATCAGTGCCCTATACTCTAAATCTTGAAGTGATTTATCATCATATAAATGAGCCTTCTACCAGAGCATAGAAATACTTTTGATTGATTCTTAATCACTTTTTCCTGTGTTTTTATTGGTGAACCTTGTGTGTGATGAACTATCAACAGATTCTTAGGTTTTCCAGCCCAGTTATAGGTAAAGGTAGATGTACATTTTTAGGAGAAGAAAGCACCATTGGGAAATATGAGTGCGTCAGGTAAGACCTATTACTTCTGACCAGTAGTTCTTGCTTTTTTATGTTGCTTATTAGTAGAGTTACCTGAAATATAATTTTCTTCAACTGAGAAAATGAAA
The DNA here is from genome assembly GCA_917880005.1 of Nanger dama. Lineage (NCBI taxonomy): Eukaryota > Metazoa > Chordata > Mammalia > Artiodactyla > Bovidae > Nanger > Nanger dama. The sequence goes on along the minus strand of CAKJTW010000085.1, from coordinate 961,434 downwards.
GTGATACAGGAACTTCTGCAGGCTCTCACCACCCTTCCTGACTATCTACCACCACCTGTACCACCGTATTTGCCTTTTCCCTACTCTTAAAGAGAATGGGTCTTTCCCATTCTATTGTTTTCCTCTCTTTCTTTGCATTGTTCATTTAAGAAGGTCTTTGCATCTCTCCTTGCTATTCCTGAGAACTCTGCATTCAGTTATAAATATTTTCCCTTTCTCCCTTGCCTTTCACTTCTCTTCTTTCTTCAGCTATTTGTAAAGCCTCTTCAGACAATCACTTTGCCTTCTTGCTTTTCTTTTTCTTTGGGATGATTTTGTTAACTGTCTCCTGTACAACAATGTTAAGAATCTCCGTCCATTGTTTTTCAGGCACTCTCTGCCAGCTCTCTTTGGCATCAGTGGTTGGGGCATAGACTTGGACTACTGTCCAACATTAAACCATTAATGTTAAATGGTTGCTTTGGAAACAAACCAAGATCATTTTGTTGTTTTTGAGATTGCACCTAGGTACTGCATTTTGGACTCTTCTGTTGATCATGAGGGCTACTCCATTTCTTCTGAGAGATTCTTTGCTGTGGTAGTAGATACAATGGTCATCTGAATTAAATTTGCCAGTTCTCATTCATTTTAGTTCACTGATTCCTAAGATGTTGATGTTAACTCTTGCCATCTTCTGCTTGACCACCTCCCATTTACCTTGATTCATGGACCTAACATTCCAGGTTCCTATGCAGTATTGTTCTTTACAGCTTTGGACTTTACTTTCACCACCAGACACATCCACAACTTAGCGTTGTTTCCGCTTTGGCCCATTTGCTTCATTCTTAAATCGAGCTAATAATTGTCCTCTTCTCTACCCCAAAGCATATTGGACACCTTCCAACCTGGGGGGCTCATCTTCTGGTGTCATATCTTCTGTGTCTTTTCATACTGTTCATGGGGTTCTCATGTCAAGAATGCTTCCTCCAGTGGACCACAATTTGTTAGAACTCTTCACTGTGACCCGTCTGTCTTAGGTGGCCCTGCACAGCACAGCTCATAGCTTCAATGAGTTATACAGGCCCCTTTGTCACAAGGCTGTGATCCTTGAAAGTATCACCTCCATGATGCCTACTTAATACTCTGATTTTGGCATCATCCTTGATTTTTCATCAGGAACCTGTTTTTTTTTCAAAATATATCTAGAATCTGATCATATCCAGTGCGGATCCAAGTCACCATTCTCTCATCTGATTTACTTCAGAAACCTTCCTCTGTCCTTAGCCCCCTACATCTGTTTTAAGCATAACAGCTAGAATGAGCCTATTAAAAGATAAATAAATTATATCACTTCTCTACTCAAAACCTTCCAAGGTTTTGCTATTTCACTCCGAATTCATTCCACATTTCTGAGGCTTAGAAGGCCCTTTTATGATCCTGCTTTCCTCCCCATTACTTCTGGCCTCATCTCCTACTCTTACATTTTAGGGTTTGTCCACTGCCTATTTCCTTTGCAAGTAGTCAGGCCTACCCTGACCAATCTATTCTCACCACCACCCCGCACACGTATACAAACATGTGGAACATCTAGAAAGTTCATACAGGTTTTTCTGTAAAATGGGAAAATCCAAATGACCTTTTGGCCAACCCCATAGATTGTTGTGAAGTTTCCTTTTCTGTTACATTTTCTGATAGATTGTAACCATCCTGAGATCTGTTGTAAATATCCCTCCCTCCCAGCAACAGTGTTCTCTTCAGTTTTTGTCATTGATACATTCTAATTATTGAGATGCTGCTGGCATTGGTTTTATTTTTAAAAAATATTCCCATCTGTCTGTCTCATCCGTCTGTAATACAGGTCTTTTTTTTTTTTTTTTACGGTGTAATTTTATTTCTCTATTTTTGACTGTGCTTGGTCTTCATTACTGTGTGCAGGCTTTGTCTAGTTGTGGTGAGAGGGGGCTGCTCTTCATTGTGGCCGCTGGCTTCTCACTGCGGTGGCTTCTTGGGGAATACAGGCTTGAGCGCACAGGCTGCAGTAGTCATGGCATGTGGGCTCAGAGGTTGAGCTCGCAGGCTCTAGAGCACAGGTGTGGGAGTGGTGATGCACTGGCTGAGTTGCTCTGCAGCGTGTGGAATCTTCCTGGACCAAGGATCAAACCTGTATCCTCTGCATTGGCCAGCAGATCCCTTTAGCACCAGGGAAGTCCTACAATGTAATTTAAGTGCTTGGGTTAGAAACCTGATGATGGGAGGTCTTTACTCCAATAAGCAAAACGTACTGATTCCTGTAAAGTTCTTCATTTTGGCTCAGGCATGATCAGTAAATTAATAGTGCTGTTTGTTAACGCTGTATTTCTCATTGAGATGATGGTATCTGATTTGTAGAGAACCTAAGTTTCCAAAGATCTTTTATGTTAACCTATTTCAATGCAATAGGTGTGAAGCATTTTATAGCTTAGAATAAATGACATCCATAAAACGAGAAATAGGAGTATGGGGGAAGTGGTATATTTTGAATCAAATCTAATGTTTGTTTTTAGAACAAGTTATCAAAGCAATATTTTATTGTATTTCTAAGAGTAGTTTCTTAGAAAGTCTAGAAACAAATTAGCATTCTATGATTATCTAGAATATCCATTAATGTATGTTGCTTTTCTACCCCTTGTGACTTGTCTACTTGAATTTTTTTCATCATATTTTAGTAGTACATTGTGAAAAACATTCTTGAACTTCAAAATTGTCATAAAGGAAAGCAGAAACATAAAAATATCATTTGAATATTAGAGTTCACAAGTAGTCAACATTTCTCAGTCTGCCAGTGGTCATCAGGATTTGTACTATTAAGGCATGAGAAAAAATTGGTGTGTTTATTTTTCCTTTGTGGAATTTGATAGTTTAAAGAGTTGATCTTATTATGAAAACAAAGACTTGTTTCAAGGCATCATTGTTAACTCGTACCTTATTATTAGTGTGGATGCTTGTGCAATATTGAACAATATTGAAGTAAAAGAACCACTTAAAATGAATTGATAGAGATTACTTTTTTTTTAATGCAACCAACACTTTTATTTGCTTTTTTTTTTTTTGGCGACATTTATTCCTAGACTGTAAATTTTTGTTTCTTCGTTTCTTCTGGGATATCTTCTTCTGTGCAACCGCCTCTTCTGGTTTGGGAACAGCCTGCTCTTTCTCAGTTAGGGTTGTCTCAGTGTGGCGGGGGGGGCTCAGGCACCGCTTGATCCCACCGTGAGCTCTGTAAGTCCTGCCCTGCATTTTGGGGGCTTTCTTCACCTGGATGTGCTCAGTGAGCAGAGAATCTACATCTAAGCCCTTCAGTTCAGCTTTACTCTCTGCATTTTTGAGCATGTGCAGTTAAAATCCAGCACTCTTTCTGGGCCGTCAATCCTGCATCCAGCCCCAGTGTTTGCCCTGTGCACACCTACCAACTCCACCGTTGTGACGACAGAATGACACATGTCGCTTCTGTAGAGTGACACCCTTCAGGTACTTGGTGGCTTTTTGGATATGCATACCCTTAATGGCCTGGGCAGTTTCACAAGTGTTCTTAAAGTGAACATGAAGATTTGAACTTCTTGGTTTGCTGGATTTTGTGGGGTTTCCTGGGTCAAGGGAACAGCACATCCTTTTTAGTGAACAGCACATCACCTTAGTCAGGCTGCTTACTGGAAGAGTGAGATTACATTCTGTATAGCAGTCTCTTCTGAAATAATGCAGAAGACTGAGGATTGATGCAGCTCTTGGGACTTAAAACAGCTCTTTTTGACTCCATTCCATTTAGATTTTGAACACCATTTAAAAGTAAATAAGAGAATTTGTTTTGCCTTCTCATTTTATAGCTTTTTTGTTACCTCTCAGACAGCTTCTGGTCTAATCTGACCTTTAAAACTACATTCATGAGATTGATGGTCACTGAGGGCATTGACTTGGAGAAGGAAATGGCAACCCACTCTTGTACTCTTGCCTGGAAACTCCCATGGACGGAGGAGCCTGGTAGGCTGCAGTCCATGGAGTTGCTAAGGGTTGGACATGACTAAGCGACTTCACGTGAACTTTTCACTTTCATGCATTGGAGAAGGAAATGGCAACCCACTCCAGTGTTCTTGCCTGGAGAATCCCACGGAAGGGGGAGCCTGGTGGGCTACCGTCTATGGGGTCGCACAGAATCAGACACAACTGAAGCAACTTAGCAGCAGCAGCAGAGGCTGTTGACTAAGCAGTGACAGCAGTGAAAAGCCTTTTGATGGTGCTTTTCTATCAAGTCTGGGCAACTGTAGTGATATTTTAATACATTTATATAATTTAATGAGGGAAAAATTATGATCTGTAACTTAAATTCTTCCTTGAAGTTCTTGTAAGATCAGGTTTATTTTTTGGATATCATCTTTGCACTTGACTATCAAAAACATTTTATACTGGAAGATCAGTGGGAAAAGATGAGGAATTTGGATGGTTTTTCTGAGATTTTCCCCCCTTTTTTAACAAAGCATCAGAAGGAAGGTGAACTTTCCTTGATATCTAAAAATGGTTAAAATTTTTAATTTGTTTTTTTCAGATTCAAGTATATATTTAAGACTCAAACATTTTTGTTCAGTTCATTTCAGTTGCTCAGTCGTGTCCGACTCTTTTCGACCCCATGAATCACAGCATGCTAGGCCTCCCTGTCCATCACCATCTCCCAGAGTTCACTCAGACTCATGTCCATCTAGTCTGTGATGCCATCCAGCCGTCTCTTCCTCGGTCATCCCCTTCTCCTCCTGCCCCCAATCCCTCCCAGCATCAGAGTCTTTTCCAATGAATGAACTCTTCGCAAGAGGTGGCCAAAGTACAGGAGTTTCAGCTTTAGCATCATTCCTTCCAAAGAAATCCCAAGGTTGATCTTCAGAATGGACTGGTTGGATCTCCTTGCAGTCCAAGGGACTCTCAAGAGTCTTTTTCAGCACCACAGTTCAAAAGCATCAATTCTTCGGCGCTCAGCCTTCTTCACAGTCCAACTCTCACATCCATACATGACCACAGGAAAAACCACAGCCTTGACTAGATGGACCTTAGTCGGCAAAGTAATGTCTCTGCTTTTGAATATACTATCTAGGTTGGTCATAACTTTTCTTCCAAGGAGTAAGTGTCTTTTAATTTCATGGCTGCAGTCACCATCTGCAGTGATTCTGGAGACCCCAAAATAAAGTCTGACACTGTTTCCCCATCTATTTCCCATGAAGTGATGGGACCGGATGCCATGATCTTCGTTTTCTGAATGTTGAGCTTTAAGCCAACTTTTTGCTCTCCTCTTTCTCTTTCATCAAGAGGCTTTTTAGCTCCTTTTCACTTTCTGCCATAGGGCGGCGTCATCTGCATATCTGAAGTTATTGATATTTCTCTCAGCAATCTTGATTCCAGCTTGTGTTTCTTCCAGTCCAGCATTTCTCATGATGTACTCTGCATAAAAGGTAAATAAGCAGGGTGACAATATACAGCCTTGACGTACTCCTTTTCCTATTTGGAACCAGTCTGTTGTTCCATGTTAGGATTGGGCATATAACTTTTACCGAGTTGGCATTACCAAAACTATAAGAGAACTTGAACTCTGATCTTAAAGGCTTAAAACTACTTGACCATCACCAAATTATAAAGAATAAGTTTAAGAGACAGCATTAGTATTTGTTTGTTCTAATAGCAGATCCTAGAAAAAGCAAAAGCAGATATGAATATGTGGTCATTTGTATGTTTTCAGGGCTGAAAAACAGACACCTTGAAAAGCTTTGGTCCCCAGCAGGGCATTCCCATGGAGAAGGCCAAACTCTGTTGAGTAGCAAAGAGTGGCATGATGTGGGACCAGTCATTTCCACCTTGATTCACGTATAGCACTCTCTGTCAGACTCCGGTGTGCTGGTGGTGCACCCAGGTGGCAGTCTAGGAGTGATGAAGTTGTTGGATATTACAGTCCAAGTTAAGAAAGATTTATCAAGCAAATGTTCAAGAATGTGACTGAAGTGTGGTCCCATATGGTACCCAGGAAAGTGTGGCGCCACTCAGTGACACTTCCGCGTGTTTTGAATATACATGGGAAGAAAGTCCGTCGACACACCGGCTCCTTTATGAAGTTCACTAGAAGATATACTGTCAGTACATCAAACGCACGCATACATACACATACCACCTTTTCTTTATCTATTCATCTGTTTTTTCAGTTGAAGTGAAATGAAAGTTGCTCAGTTGTTGTCCACCTCTTTGTGACCCTGTGGACTATACAGTCCGTGGAATTCTCCAGACCAGAATATTGTAGTGGGTAGCCTTTCTCTTCTCCAGGGGATCTTCCCAACCCAGGGATCAAACCCAGGTCTCTTGCACTGCAGGTGGATTCTTTACCAGCTAAGCCACAAGGGAAGCCCTTGTGGTTTTTTTTTCAGTTATTTGTTTATTAATGTGGTCATTTAGTGTATAATTACTGAGTGCTTGCTACATACCAGCAGTAAGAACCCCACTGGGAACAACACAAAGTAACTTACTGCCTTCATGGAGTTTGCATTCCAGTGAAGGAAGACAGGAGACAAACTTACAGAAAATAGGCAGTGTGCCAGGTGGGGACGTGCCATCTAGAAACATTCAAATTGAAGAGGGGCACAGGAGGACCTGGAGGGGAGGACTGCCTCCTCTTCTCACCTTCTTTGCATCCACCTTGCTTACACCACTGGCCTCCTGCCGCCCCGTGAGCAGCAAACACACTGGTGTGCTGTTTCAGCCCCATCTGTGCTCTGCTTGCTTGTATGGTGATCTGGAGATCTATTCACTGCTGTTACCTCTGCTTGAAGAGTTCTTTCCAAGCCTGGAAAAAGGCTTCTACCTTACACTTTGAGGTGGAAGTATGTTTCTGGTTCAAGGAACAGCAGCGAGGCCAGTGGTGTGAGTTAAGGGTGTGTGGGGAGATGGGGTCGGAGAGGAAACAGACCTGGCTCAGCTAAGTCCTTGTGGGTCAGGGCGAGGCCTGTGGCTTTTTCTCTGTGAGCTGGGTAGCCTAGGCTTTGAGCAGAGGAGTGATCTGATCTGATTGATGTTCCAACAGATACCTCTGTGCGAGACCCTGGGAGGGGAATGGTGGCCTCCTTGAAGAGGCCATTAAAGGAATCCAGGTCTGAGATGGTGGCCTAGACCTGTGTGAGGACAGAGGAGCTGGTCATATGTGCTGCAGAGGGGTATCCATTCGTCTGTTGGTGGATGCTGAGGTTGCTTCCATATCTTGACTATTGTAAATGATGCTACAATACATAGGGATGCATATATCTTTTTGAATCATTGTTTTTGTTTTCTTCAGGAAAATACCCAGCAGTGGAATTTCTGTGTCACGTGGTGGTTTTAGTTTTAATTTCTTTGAGGAACTGCCATACCGTTTTCTGAGGTGGACACACCAGTTTGCGATTCTGAGGGTCCGCGTTCCTCCGCGTCCTCAGCAGCACCCGTTCTCCTTTTGGTAACAGCCATTCTGACTCTGGCTTTGATTGCAGCACCCTGGTGGTCAGTGCTGTTGAACTTTTCACAGCATCTGTATGTCCTTTGCCCATTTTTTTATCAGGTTGTCTTTTTTGATCCTGAGTTGTATGAGTTCTTTGTATATTTTGGATCTTAACCCCTTATCAGATATATCATTTGCAGGTATGTCTTCCATTCAGTAGGATGCCTTTTCATTTTGTTGATCGTTCTTGCTAATCAAAAGCTTTTTTTAGTTTGATGTAGTCCCATTTTTTTTTTTTTTATCACGGGGTTTTTTTGGGCTGGGGTGGGGGGTACTTGTTTTTTCCTTTAGGTTCCCTTACCTGAGGAAGCATATCCAAAAAAATGTGAAGACCAGTGTCAAACAAAGTATACTGCCTATGTTTTCTTTTTTTTTTTTTAAGTTAGAGTTAGTTTCTTAAAGTTACAGTTATTTTCTTAGTTAGTTGTATTTAGATATAATTGACATAAAGTACTGTATAAGTTTAAAATGTACAGCATCATGATTTGACTTACATACATCATGAAGTGATTACCACAGTAAGTTTAATGAACATCTGTCATCTCCTATAGATACAAAAGGAAAAAAATACTTTAAGGAAAAAAATACTAAAAAAATAAGAACTCTTTGGCATTTACTCTTAACAGCTTTCCTATATAGCAATGTTAATTACATTAATCATATTATATGTTTCATCCCTAGTATTGCCTGTGTTTTCTTCTAGGAGTCTTGTTTCAGGTCTTACAAACATTTAATTCATTTTGAGTTTATTTTTGTATATAGTGTGAGAAAGTAGTTTAGTTTGATTCTTTTACATGAAGCTGTCCAGTCTTTCCGAAACCTCTTACTGAAGAGGCTGTTTTTTTCCCCGTTCTGTATTCTTGCCTCCTTTGTCAGAGATCAATTGACCATGTGAGTGTGGGTTTATTTCTGGCCTGTCTGTTGTATCCCATTAATCTGTCTGTTTTTATCCCAGCACCATAGTGTTTAGATTACTGAAAAGCTTTGTAGTATAGTTTGAAATCATGGAGCACGATACCTCTGGTTTTATTCTTACTATAGAATTTTTTAATTGTGCTCTTTCACAAAATAATCTTAAGGAATGACTCATTCTGACCCATTTTTTTAAAGGATGGAATCTGTCCCTCAGATTAATTGGCCTTTGTGCTTAAACCTTGCTAGTAGCATCTTTCATTATTATGATAGTAGCAGCATTTTTTTTTAATAGTTACTACTTTGGTATCCTATTTTAATAAGGTCTGTTGAACTGTTATGTAAATTAAATCTTTTTTCTGCTGTGTGTTTATTTTCAAGAAGTGTTAACCTGCTCATGTTTTCCTTTTTTCTCATTGGTTGTGGTTATGGAAACTTTAGAGTATTGCTCTACTAGTATTTAAAGGATTAAAAAAAATTAAGGTCCCCTGATTTTTTTGGGAGAAAGTTCCATGACCTGCCCAGAGCCTGGCCAGTAGTATCAGAAGCTTACTTGTTCATAGACTATAAATAAAAAGCCCTTTGTACACAGCTTAATGCATTTGCTATTGATTTGTGTTTAATAGCATAAATCAGAATGACTTTGCTCATGCAGTTGTTTGAAATGTTTCTGTTTCAGAGTGACCTGTTTTTTTGTTTTTATTATAAAAGGAGCTAATATGGGCTTGATCTGGTGATCCCCAGGGTCCACTTGACCTACTTTCTGAGTAGTTGGTCATTAAGCTTCTGTTTTAGATTGCTTAGGCTCTGTAATTTGCTCCGTAGCACAAATGCCATTATTACTGAAGATGATTATGTGAGTCTTGAGCAGGTAACATCAGAAGTAAAAATGCTGGGGGTGGGTCTAAAAGACTCACTTTTGCTGGTTAGATGTGAGGTCAGAAAAGTTACTAAGTATTTTGTATTTTTCTTTGAGATTACTATGGATTCTTTCTCTAATGAGTTTGTTTTTGAGTTGTAGGAAGTAGTGATCATCAGTAAATATTGTTAGGAGAAAAATAAAACTGATTATCTTTAAATGTTTAAAAAATGGTTCTAAATCAGAAAGTGCACTTTAGTGGCCCAAATTATTGATTGAATTTTCAGATTCACTGAGTAGAGTGTTGGTTTCCTAAAACTAGAAAAATTATCTCACTTCTTAAGGATTAAGGTTAGTGATTGAATCCTGTCTGACATTTAAATGAAGTTTGGTTTAGGATTGTTTCTCAAAATCTGTGTTACTTTTTCAGTTGCTGCTAATCTGGAGTTGTAGAAGGGCACTTCTGAAATCTGATTCTGCATGAGTAAAAGGTCAATGTGTAGGGACTTGAGGTTTGGCAGAAGGCAGTGGCACCCCACTCCAGTACTCTTGCCTGGAAAATCCCATGGATGGAGGAGCCTGGTAGGCTGCAGTCCATGGAGTCTCGAAGAGTGGGACACGACTGAGCAACTTCACTTTCACTTTCATGCATTGGAGAAGGAAATGGCAGCCCACTCCAGTGTTCTTCCCTGGAGAATCCCAGGGATGGGGGAGCCTGGTGGGCTGCCGTCTATGGGGTCGCACAGAGTCGGACATGACTGAAGTGACTTAGCAGCAGCAGCAGTTTGCCACAAACTCTTATTAATCCAAGGCTCATTATAACAGAAATGAAAATTTCTCTTAAGACATTTGAGAAGAAAAGATTTTTGAAAAGTGATCAGGAAGAAGAATAGAATTTTCTACCAAACTTTTTTCTTACTTGTTTATATAAACAATCTCTTTTTTAATGTATTTTATTATTTTTCATTTTTAATAGGATAATCGCTCTACATTGTGCTGGTTTCTGCTATACCTCATGTATCAGTCATCACTGTATATATATATCCTCTCCCTCCAGAGCCTCCCTCCCACCCTCCATAAACAATCTCTTTAAGTGTCATGGTTCACTTAATTTTAAACTTTAATCTGGGCTTTTCTCTTGGCATTCACATTTCATAACTTAATTACAATTCATTTCTTCTGTTTAGAAAGTAGATAGATGTTAAAATGTTCAGATATACTGAACATGTCTGTGTGTGATAAGGGAGAGGACTGGGTCTAGACTTGGCATTTCTGGGCTCCTCGGGTGAACTGTGACCTTTGTTGAAAGCCAAGTGACTGCTGCCTCAGCTTCCTTCCTGTTTTGAATGTTAGTGGCTTTAGCTGGAAACTTATTTGGAAGGACTTATTTGGTCCTGTATGGTAGCATTTCATTTGCCCTAATGTATTTTATAAGAGAAACAATATAAATTCCAAGACTTAAATTTTTTTAATTGGGATTTGAAAATTTAGCATCAGTATAACTTGATCCATTTTAATGTAATAATTTTAGCAAAGTTTGTTGATGTGTTTGTGCATAAAACATCCAGACTAGTTATAAGAAGACCCTCAGGAAGGGAAGGGCTGGGGGTAAAAAAAATAATAATAAAATAAAAAAAAAAAGAAGACCCTCAAGTTTGTACTAGTTTGATCATCTCTGCACAGATGAATGGGACACTTTGACGGCATGTGATTGACCACACGTTTGAATGCGTAACCATATTCATATCATTTGGGTTCCTAATCGCTGGGAATAGTTTTGTTGTATCTCACAGGAATCATAGTAACATTTCAGATGGGCATAATAAGAAAGTTCTTTCAGAAAAAAGTTTTAAAATTCCTGTTGTTAATGCATCTATCATAAAATGAGGGCTTAGTGAAATAGCATCTCTACTAGTCATTATTTTATAAATCACCTTTGAGCACAAAATTCTAAACTGTTGTACCTTTTTTGCTGTCACTTAGGACTTAAATAAATTAGTGCAATGTGAAAAACTAGAGATTTTGATTTGGCATACATTCTGTCCAAATAAAGTTGTTTTTTTTTTTTTTAGTCTTTCTTAAAAATTGAAGTATGGTTGGTTTATAAGGTTAGTTGCTACTGTGCAGCAGAATGACTCTGTTATACATGTATATACATACATTGTTTTTTGTTTTCTTTTCCACTGTGCTCTGTCACAGGACATTGAATATACTCCCCTGTGCTTACAGCAGGACCTCCCCGGTTTGTGTCTGCTGACCCCACACTCTCGCCATCTCTCTCCCACCGTCTCCTTGGCAGCCCTCAGCCTGCTCTCTGTGTCACTGCTTGTGTCTCATGGATAGTTTCATCTGTGCCACGTGTTAGACATAAGTGCTACCGTGTGGTGTTTGTCTTTCTCTTTCTGACTTCCCTTCATGTGAGTCTCTCATTGCGTCCATGTTGCTGCAGGTGGCATTATTTAGTTCTTTTGTGGCTGAGTGGTATTGTTGTATATATACACCGTATCCTCTTTATCCACTCACCTTGATGGGCACACCATGCCTTGACTGGTGTGAGTGTGCTGCTGTGAGCATTGGGGTACATGTCTTTTTAACTATAATTTTTTTCCAGGCATACGCCCAGGAGTGGAATTGCTGGATCATATGGTAATTCTAGTTTTAGTTTTCTGAGGAACCTCCAAGCTGTTTTCCACAGTGGCTACACCAACTTACACTCCCACCAACCGTGTAGGAGGTTTCCATTTTCTGCATACCCTCTCTAGCATTTGTAATTAGTAGACTTTTTAATGTGACTGGTGTGGGGTGATACCTCATTGTAGTTTTTTCATTTCTCTATAATAATTAGCAATGTTGAGCATCTTTTCGTGTGCCTATTGACCATCTGTATTCTTCTTTGGAAAAATGTCTACTTAGGTCTTCTGTCCATGTTTCAGTTGGATTGTTTTTTTTGTTGTCAAGGTGGATGATCTGTGTGTATATTTTGGAAATTGAAGCCCATGTCACATGCATCATTTGCAAATATTTTCTCTCATTCTGTGGGCTGTCTTTCCATTTGGTTTATGATTTCCTTTGCTGTGCAAAAGCTTGTAAGTTTGATTAGGTCCCATTTGCTTATTTTCATTTTTATTTCTATTGTCTTGGGAGATTGACATCAATTTATGTCAAAAATGTTTTGTCTAAAACAGCTAAATCTTTAAGTCATACTGAGAGGAAAGCAAGTTGTCTTCCTGAGAAAGGGAAGTGAGTGCTTTTGAATAGTGAGGAGTCAGGCACATAATTAAAGGATTAGGATTCTTGTTCGAAAGCAGAATGGGAGAAGAAAGTGGAAGATTCCCATCTGGTAGTTTCAATCTTTGAACATGTTCTGAGGACTTTTGTTTTTGTTTTTTATTTTATGGGAAGATGGTAAAAGACGGCTTAGGGCTTTAGGAAAGAATCCAAAGGATCAAAGTTTTGGTTTAGGCTATGGCACACAAGGCCTTTGGAAGATGCCTGGTGATCTGACACAATGAGAGAGAGGCTGTTGTGGCAGGCAGCCTGTGTTCAGGACTAAGAGATGGGCAAGGAGTTAGGACTGAGGGGAGATACTCATGGGAAGCAGGAGTGGAAGAAGCAAGAGGTCAAAGGTATGAGAAGGAATGAGTGGAGATATGAATTGGTGAATTCGAGGAGGTTGCTAAGAGTCATCCTGGTGTCTGTACAAGAGGATGTGAATAGAGAGGTGGTCACTGACGAAGATTATGGGAAAACTTGAGGGGAATGAGCCCAGAGGTGATTCAGTAACTGGTAAATTGATGAGAATGCTTTGGAAAAGTTAGGTATTAAGAGGTCAGGGATGTGAAAAATAAGACCTCAAGTTACCTTCTGGCTTTACAACTCTGAATTCCAAAGCACACATCTGAAAGTTAATAGTTTTGCTTCTCAGAAATGTGAAATAATAAGCTGACATACTTTTGTAAAATTGGAAGTAAATTCTGAAAAGCATATATGGATTTATGTGGTAATAATCAAAAGTATTAGTTGCCTGTTTGTAAATGCTGGAGTGTGGGTGCTGTTCAGGTGCGTCTTAGCAGGATGTTCCTAAGAGGAAAGAGGGAGACTTAGCAGGAGAGTCTGATGGTGGGCTTTTCTTTTTACCGTATACATGCAGTGTCCTTAGCACAGATGGACAAAGGACACTCCTCAGAGAAACCTGGCCATGGGAGATACTGTTTTTGTTCATTTTCACTTGAAAGAAGAACAGAACCCAACTCACACACACACACAAAAACAGTTCTTCTGTGGTAGAAACAAAAAAGTGGGGGAAACAGAACTGTAGACTTAGACTCTATTTTTGAAACCTGTAACATCTGAGGACGCCAAGGTCTCCCAGTATCATTTACAAAAGCCTGGAATAGCATTCAGGGTATCTTGGTTATGGGCCAGCTTCTGGGAGAAGACAACGTTACTAATCAAAAACTAAAAAGTGGAGTGACCAGATCAGCATGTAGAATAGCAAGAGCTGTGATTAGATGGAGTAGCGGGGAGCACAGGTGGCGTGAACAGTGCAGTTTCCTTTTAGAAACCGCACACTTTGCATGGGACCAGGAATGGGCCTTTGATGGATGAGAACATGAGTGCTGAGATTCTGGGTACATTTTTACAAACTGACTTAAAGGTCCCCACCCCCACCCCCTTTCCCCAGTAAGTAGAACTCACCATCAAGGTGATAAAAATTTTCAGCTCAGAGTGGAAGTGATACTGTTAGTCTGTAATCATTCTTTATTCATTGTAAGCAGTAAAGGTAAGTATAATTCCTCACATGGTATTCTGTCATCAAACATAAGTGAAAATCAAAATACCGTGTATCGTTTGCTGATTTATGACCCTAACTGAAGAACACTGCTAGTCATAAAAAGTATCTATACTTATATTAAAGGGAGGAAGCTTTTGAAGAAAATACCTGAGGGGTGGGTAAGTTTTATATAAGACACTGATTAGGAAGGTAAAGAGTAAAGAATCTGAGAACAGAAGTTTATCAGCTGAATTTTTTTGGATGGTGTTCTCTTTTGCACATCTGTTCTTTCCTGTTCTTTTGGTAACGGAATAAACATCTTACAGAAGGGAAGCAGTATTATCCTCTACATTGATTTAAGGAAACTGCCCATTCTCAATCTTAATGGCCTCTAGAGTGGGTGGTGCCTTTTTCCTTCAGCTTAGCAGTAAAGCCTAAGAATGGACTTGACCTGAATCAGATGTTTTTCCTTGGTATAAATTTGTTGTTCCATTTGTTGGAGATTTCGGGATCTTTGTAATCTGTAGAGATTTGTGTAGAGGCTCTCAATGAGCCTCTGCCTCATTGAGAAAATAGCTAATTGTTTGGGCTGTAAGCCAAGAAAGTGGATAAATATGGATAAATAGTAATCTCAAATTGTACTGGAGAAGACTCTTGAGAGTCCCTTGGACTGCAGGGAGATCAAACCAGTTAGTCCTAAAGGAAATCAACCATGAATATTCATTGGAAGGATTGATGCTGAATCTCCAACACTTTAGCCACCTTTTGTGAAGAACCAACTTCTTGGCAAAGACCCTGATACTGGGAAAGATTGAGGCAAAAGGAGAAGTGGGCAGCGGTGGATAAGATGGTTAGCATCACCATCTCAGTGGACATGAATTGAGCAAACTCCGGGAGATAGTGGAGGACAGAGGAGCCTGCATACTGCAGTCCCATGGGATTCCAAAGAGCTGGACATGACTTAGTGACTGAACAACAAGAAGTAACCTCTCGTGCGGAGAGTACTTCTGAATCAGCGTCTGTTTTAATGTTATGTTTAATGAAGTTATGGCATACAACATTTTCTTTCCTCACACTTTGAAAGTGTAGACTCATATTTTGTCCTGTTTTGTGATGATTCCCATGAAAGGAATAGGAAGTAAGCAAGCGTCTTGCCTTTTTCTCCTGCAGGCCCCAGTAGGGATGGCACAATCAGCGAGGACACTATCCGAGCCTCTCTCATCTCAGCGGTCAGCGACAAACTGAGATGGCGGATGAAGGAGGAAATGGATCGTGCCCAGGCAGAACTCAACGCCTTGAAACGAACAGAGGAAGACCTGAAAAAAGGTCACCAGAAACTCGAAGAGATGGTTAACCGTTTAGATCAAGAAGTAGTAAGTAATTCATTGCATAACTGCACTATTTTAATTGTAGCTATAGCAAAGTTTTCTGTGTGTACTGTGGCTACCCTGAGTACTGTGGGTATTAGAGTTCAAACGATTGTACACACTCTTTAAGCACTTGAACATAGCTCCTGTACAGCTTGTTAAAAACGGAGCCTATGGTTGAAATATAGTCTTTGACTGGGAAGTGGATGTATTTAGAGGATTTTTCGCTTGCACCTTCACGCTGCGGGATAATGTTTTGACCCATAGGAGGACTGTTGGAGTGTTGATGTTACCAGACAGTTATCCAGAAATAAGATTTTGAGAGAGTTCTAAGCCATGATAAAGATCTGCAGACCCAGGGTGCAGACTTAAGGATCAGTTCTTTTTTGTTTCCAAACATTGTTTGAACTATATGTAAAGTATCTTTGGTATGCAACCTTTAGCTCCAGCTCAGCCCTGTGACTTCTTTTGTTTAAAGATGTAGAGGCACTAGCTTAATTTGAGTACCAGCTTTACTCTCCACTTTCATTCTTGTGAGGGAGTGTCTGTTCCAGTAAGTGTGCATTTTTGATGAACGGATAGAGTGTTTGTGTCTGAGGGCTTTGGAGAAAGTGATTTGTATGTACACATTAGTCTAATAAATGGTTCTAGTGTGTAAAATGAGCTTCTCGATAGTCAGCTATTTTCAAACATTGAGGAAAGTGGCACCAGTACAATTGAGAGCCTGCAACCACCACCTGCTATATCTTGGAACTAAAATTCAAGTGTTTGTGGAGTTCTGTGCATTGATTTGTCTGTGTAGACTGGGGAAAGTTGTTCCCCTGAAGCAGATGTCCCCTTGTTTTGAAAGAAGGGCCTCTTTTATGATTTTAACGTAAGAAACCTTCTGCTGGAAAGTGTCTTGTGAAGGCTTAGTTTGCAGTATTTATCACTGGTAAGTGACAGGCATATCACTGCCACCAAAAGTGCTCAGCTTAGCATCTCCTGTTTGCACTTAGCATGTTTGAGCACACCTTTTCCTCTAACTTTGAAATGTGTTATTTTGAAACGTGAATCTCATCCATGAGTTGTTTAAGCATTGTTTTATTAGCAATTCCGCTTCTCTGAAGTTGAGTTGTAGATGTCTGACAAACGGATAATTACAATTAGTGTAAAATCATCATGCTTGGACTATTCTGTTTTCAGGCTGAGGTTGATAAAAACATAGAACTTTTGAGAAAGAAGGATGAAGAACTCAGTTCTGCTCTGGAGAAAATGGAAAATCAATCTGAAAACAATGATATTGATGAAGTTATCATTCCTACAGCCCCACTATACAAACAGATCCTAAATCTGTATGCAGAGGAAAATGCTATTGAAGACACTATTTTTTACTTGGGAGAAGCTTTGAGGCGGGGAGTAATAGACCTAGATGTCTTCCTAAAGGTATGTCTTCTTCACTCTGCTTTCCAGAGTTTTGGAATGTTTTAGAACCACTGTTGTTGAAAACCACAAATCAAGAGGGTTTGTCTGTAGGGGATGAGTTAAAATTCTTTTTCTTTCCAAAAGTGAGCAGGTGGGGTAAATGGCTATGAGCAGTGTCTTCCCACCTACAGAGAGGACTGAGGATAATCTGAGTATGGGAAGAAAAGTGGGCTTAGTGGCTGCAGTTCCTACCCCAAGGTGGCATTAAGCTGAATGTAATTCAGCTTACTACTGCAACCGGGTGGATCAGCAGGCACAGTCAGATTTCCATTCTTTCAGGTCACACCATCTGAATTAAGATCATTGAC
Source organism: Nanger dama (assembly GCA_917880005.1). NCBI lineage: Eukaryota > Metazoa > Chordata > Mammalia > Artiodactyla > Bovidae > Nanger > Nanger dama. The sequence goes on along the minus strand of CAKJTW010000085.1, from coordinate 944,243 downwards.
TGCCCCATCCTTGTTGCCTTTTTTTTTCCCCCTCTGTTAATTTTATTAGACTTGCATACTTTTATACCTGTTTCCCCTTATAGAGTATTAGGCTTGCCCTGCTAGCAATAGAGCCCTTCTAAATGATTATTCCGGGCTTAATGCTACTGTACAGACGTGGAAGATGGCTACTGCTCTCTGTTAGGTCATGAGGAGCATGGCTTTAGGGATAACCGCCACCCTTTGGATACTCAGCACAGCTGCTTCTGATGCTTCAGTGTGCCTGCGAAGCTGATCAGTTTGCTTGCTGACCCTGCCTATCTCACTGTGAGTGTATGGCCAAACCACTCTTGGACCTGGTAGAAGCATATGAATAGCTGGGACCCAAGAGAGGGCTCCCTTTCTGTACGCTGTCCTCTGCTTGGGTGGCATAACTTAGGCCAAGATAAACATGGAGAGGTGAGAAAAGGATGCTGTTTGCTAGGCACTGGACCAAAGGTGGCCTTGTGCTACTCATCCCTGCCCTTCTCCTTTTTAGCTAAGTAGTGACAAACGGTTCTAAAAGTTTTTTTTTTTAACTTTTGTTAGGATCACAGTACAAGTTTCCCAGGCGTCTTGGTTGTCTCAAGATGTAGCTTGAACTGAGCCAGGTCCTGCATGGGGGTGCTTTCTCTGTGACACATTGTAGGGTCTCAGAAGACTACTTTCCTGAATACAAGTGTGTTAGTTGCTCAGTTGTGTCCAACTCTTTGCAACCTCATGGGCTGTAGCCCATCAGGCTCTTCTGTCCATGGAATTCTCCAGGAAAGGGTATTGGAGTGGGTAGCCATTCTCTTCTCCAGGAGATCTTCCTGTCCCAGGGATTGAACGTGTTCCTCCTGCATTGCAGGCAGATTCTTTACCATCTGAGTTGCCAGGAAAGCCTCCACAGGTTCCTTAACACAGCCTGCCAACATCAATCCAGTGAGTTAACAGCCACATAAAATGTAGTACTGGGCTCCAGAGGACCGTTGATGAGTTTAGGGTTCCTAACTCCCATCTAGATTACAAACTGTCTGCTAGTTTATGCCTAGACCTGGATGAGGGCTAGTCTAAACTGTTTAACTTCTTCCCCCTCACAGCATGTACGTCTTCTGTCCCGTAAACAGTTCCAGCTGAGGGCCCTAATGCAGAAAGCAAGAAAGACTGCCGGTCTCAGTGACCTCTACTGACTTCTCTGATACCAGATGGGAGACTGAACTCTTCTAAAGTATTCTTTTCTTCTCTTCCTTTCTCTTATATCAGTAGGTGCCCAAAATAAGTTATTGCAGTTTATCATTCAAGTGTAAAATATTTTGAATCAATAATATATTTTCTGTTTTCTTTTGGTAAAGACTGGCTTTTATTAATGCACTTTCTATCCTCTGTAAACTCTTTTTGTGCTGAATGTTGGGACTGACTATGCTAAATAAAATTTGTTGCATAATTTTTCTCTTCTTTACTCAACAGAATATATGAAAACAAAATATGTGAAACCTTAGTAAAGCTCAGCTTCTAATTTAGCAAAGTATAATGTCCATCATGAGTTGAAATTTAGTATTATTCTCTAGCATATAAAGTAGATTCTACTCAATCTGGGATATAATACATAGAAATCCAAATGTTCAAATGTTTGGATTTGAATGACTTTTTCTGTGAAAGGTCCTCATATCCTCCTGCCAATTCTGTGTAGTTTTTTCCCTTTCCAGACCTGACAGAACCATAACTGTTTTCATCATGAAAGTAGCAGAGTGGCCAGTGCCAAGCTACACATCTGGGAGTTTATGTTAACTCGGCAGGGTGACCTGGCCACAGTTGAGAAAGGTACAGTGTGCGCTGCCTGTCTGCACTTACTGTCGTTTACAGCCAGTCTCCCTGGTGAGTGACGCTGGGTAAGACTGTGGTCACGCACCCAGCGACCCATATGTCCCACAGAGCTAACCCAGCAGAACAGAGTGTTCTCTTTCAGATGAGAGCTGGAAGGTTCTAAAGAGACGAGCATTCTAATTTAAGATACTTTTAAGGTATGTAGGGTGTGAAGCAGTCTTTCCCAAGAGAAGACAGACCAATTTGGTCTCATCGCTGAAGAGTTTATACAGTTTAAATCTTAAAAAATTAAAATCTACTTGTAAAAATTATCAGAATAAAAACTAACAAGGTTTAATTCAGTGTTAGGATTGAAGCTAACATTTATATGAGTTATTTTTGTGTATATATACTTTTATTTTTACATGGTAGAGGAAGTTACAGCTTTATTATAGCATATAGATGAACATGGATATATCAGCCAGCCAAAACAAAAGAACTAACATAAACTTGATGAAAAGCATCAATTTCTAAACACAGTAAACAGACATTACAACATCCTTTGGGACCAAATGGCTACTACATATATAATATACAAAGCAAGTACTGGTACATCAGAGGCACCAAACCACCTTCTTTGATGCAGTCATTTAGGAATTTGCATCCAGATGTTGGATGATAACTAAAAGAGCTGAAGGGCTAAATAGAGGACTCACTCTGCCCCCCTCCTCCGTTTTTCCAACTTTTAGGAATTCAGGTTTATTCAGAAGTTTGACATACGTAATCCTATAACTACCATCTCTTTTTCGATAACCTCAGAATAGTAGTTTTAAGTAACTTTAAAGCTTGAGCTCCTTCTGAATTTCCCAAAGAGTTTCTGTACTCTGTTTCAAATGGGCCTCATCTTCAGGGGTCAGCTTTACTTTATGAGGTCTGTAATACCATTCTCTCCCAGGACACATGGAACACTAAGGTATAGTCTTCATTTATTCAGTAGTGGCCCTGAAAGTAAAGACTTAAAAATTATTCCTTTTTCTTTTTTGTAACAAAGGTCTGCAGTATGAGAAACAACAATTGCTGGGTGATTGAGTATTTAACAGACTTGTAGTATGAATTGTGGAAGAAGAAAAGACCACCAGGAAATAACAGTTTAAAACAGATGCCTAGACATTTATTGTTCAGATTCATCTGCCATCTTTCCACACAGGCCCCAGCCTCTTCCCATGTTTGCTTGGACCTACCCTTCTTTTCCTGTCTTCTTGCCCGCAACCCACTTCCTATAAGGAACTACTTTAAAACTTCTGTTACTTTATTCCCAGTGATTAAATTCTCTTTTACTTTACCCTCTCCCATTCAAACTAGCGGAGGCTTCATACCTGGGCCCCACCTTCCCTCGCCCCAGGAGACTTAACTGCTGATATCTTTGTGACCAGTGCTGATTTCTTAGGTCTTTATTTGGACCAATTGAAAACGGTTAGAGAATACCTCAAAATGGTACAAGACCTACCCACACAGTGGTTCCCAATGTTACTAGGTATTTATAGAGCTAGTTCACTTAGTTAAATAACAAAGATGCAATAAGACTTTCATTTAATGAAATATAGTAAGACATCACACTAGGCCAGGAGAAAGGTCTACAAGGGTAGGTTTCTTCCTCCTCTACCACCCACCCTTTGTCTCTTTTCAACAGCAGTAAAGAATATATTATAGGAAGAGGTGCTTCCACAGAATCAACTTCAGAAATTATCCCCCATACATGTTCTTTTATCTCATTTTATGTTGATGATATACATTTTTTCAAACATAAACATCCTACCTTACTCATGTTGGAAACTGGATGCACTCCTAAGATTGTTCAAAATACTTGCTGTTACATCAGCACAGATAGGGCAGCACCCCATTTCTTTTTAATCATCTCACAGCCACTGTGGATTTGGAAGAAATGAACATAAGTTACATGATTAGCTGGGACCCAAGAGAGGGCTCCCTTTCTGTACACTGTATGTGTCTTTGAACATCCGTATGTGGCAGCCTGACAATGCCACAAATCTGAATTGTTTCCATCAGTAATTTTTCCTAGGAATTTCTTAAAGGACTTGGTTAGGGTAGAAAAGAGTTAACAAGGATAAGTGAGAGTTATGAGACCTAGAAATTAATGTGAAATCAACTTGACTATTAACAGTAAAGAATTTATAGCAACAATTTAAAAATAGTCTTTTAAACAAGAATTTAACAAGTACCTACAGTATGTTAAGATACTGGGTTAGGCTCACCAAGGAGCAAGAAAGACTTTAGTCCCTGACTGCTTAAGAGTTTATTATCTGGTGAATATGATCACACATAAAGAAAAAGTGCTAATGAAAGAAAAGTATTGGAGACATAACAACATGTACGTAAGGGACCCAAATCTCATCCCTCTGGCACAGTTCAGCCTTAGAGCTAACTTCCAAGGCACTGAAGATGCAAAACTAACATACTACCCTGGCAACCACTTCTTTGTAGATATTTCCCTACTATTAGGATCTTTATCCGTTCCTTTATCTGAGTTTAGATCCTTCAGAGAGACCCCAGCAATGTTCACCCCAATCCACACAGAAACTAAGGAAAAGATACCCCCAAATCCATTTATTACATAGTGTTATATAACAGATGTTTTGCTTTTTAACAAAAAACCTTAGCAAAACTGTTATAATTGCCCTGAGACGTTTACAACTAGGAATTCTTAGCAAAACTCAACAAATTCAGATGTCTAAGCCCTATCCCTAATCAGCTAACAGCAATGTAAATCTTCAGGGATGGAACCTACAATTTGATCCTCTTGGCAGAGAGATGCCAAACAAGAAAGGGACAGTTTGAAATTGCCAAGTATAAGTTAGGTTTTAACTTTTCTCACTTCAAGTCCTTTTCCATAGCCAGGGTTTGTATTTGATTTCAAGGGTTCTTAGCCAGAAGAAACTAAGATGGTAATAAGGACTGCTATCATATTAGCACCCCTTCCTCCTCTCCCCTTTAATTTTCTCCAGTAAATAGAATTCATGTTAACTGATTATAATTCTGACCTTTCTGAACTAGAGTATCCCAAGTTAAATATAAACTGCATTTTGTTACTTCTTGCTGTGTTAATAAGAAAGCCTTATACTCTTTAATCATACAGGATTAAAGTATGATTAAATCCTACATATATGCAGGATTATAGTAACATTCTCATTTTTTTTTTAAACCTGTATTTCTGGTAAGTTATTTTATTATAAAAATAATTTGCTAAAATTTTAAACACTACTAAAGGGCCTAAAGTAGAATAAAAGTCCTTTTTCCCCACAAGAGGTATTTTGTGATTAAATATATGATCAATATAATCTAAATATATTTCAGAGTGTGTGCATGCCTCAGTGGCATTTTTAGGCTTACCACTTCAGTCTCTGTGCTCTAAAAGGTCAAAAACCACAACAGCTTTCAGACTGGACACCAAGCCAAGTCAAGAAACAGAAAGGAGCAGGAGCAGTGGCCAGATCACTGCTCAGTGACAAGCTGCTCCCAGTAACAACAGTTTTGGGGGAAATGCTCTTAACTTTCATGCTACAAAGTTAAGATAGCCACTGACAGAAAAAAATTCAAGTCAGTAAAAGTTCTCATCTTAAATGATAAACTTTTACGCTTACCTAAATTAAAACTGATAAGTCTGATGTTCTGTGGAGGAAAAAAACAGTTCTCTATCCAGCTCCAGCTGTGTACCATAGTTTCAACAATATTTACCCAATAAGAATAAGTTATGAAAAACTTCTGTTGCTACTCCTTAGCCTGTTGTGCAAAAACATTTCCATTCATTCCATAAAACATTTAAGAAATAATATTCCTTTATCAAGTCTTTGAAATAATTTTTGTCAGAGAATAATCCATTTAGATCAAAAGCTTAGCTAAAAGGGAAACAGAAACAACTAAACATGGAATATAACTGTCAGGCAAAACATAAATCAGGCCTTAGTCCCACTAGACAAGGAAAAAAACTTGACATAGTCTGATGTTTTAAACATTATTTTATCAGAATTTTTTTCTTCCTGAGTTTAAAAAGTGGTAATTATTAGCCAAAAGGTTAATGGAGTTATAGTAATGGAAAACAAAAGAGAATTTTCAACAATAAAAAGTATTAATAAGGATGAGTACTATTTAACAATATATGAAACAATCCAACAGTATATAATGATAATGAACCAAGACACAACTCATGAAATGCCCTCAAAATATATTGGAAAAAATAAAACTAGGAAATGCTAAGTGGATTTGATTACTTTTTCAGAGGTTGACAGATCATTAAAAATTAGTAATTTAGTACAACTAGTAAAGTCAGTAAGTGTGAATGGATACAGAAAGATGATACAATTAAGTCCATCCCCTTCCCCCAAATACATAAGGAACATTTATAAAGATTGTCTATTACCTGGGTCACAGTGTAAGCCTTAACAGATTTCAGAGGGTGAATGTTAACCCACATTTCTGTGATCTCAGTTCAGCTAAGTTAGAATCAACCACAATATAACACATTTTAAAATGTTTCAAGGCTAAAAGCATACTCTTAAATGATTCACTGAATTAAAGAGAAAACTAGGAATTACAAAATATTTATAACTGACAGTAAAAGTACCACAAAACAAAATGTGGTACTGTTAAAGTTTATATTCTTAAATGGATTTTTAAAACAAGAAAGATCAAGGATAAGAGTATTAATCATAAAGTAAAAGGAAGTTTTTATAAATGAGCAGAAAGTGGTAAGATTAAAAACACCAGTATCGATAAAATAGCTAGTTCTTGGGTAGAAGAGGACTAATAAATTAGAAAAATACCTAGCATTACTAGGGCACAACATCCCCAACAAATAGGAAACAGAAAAGTTAAGCACAGATACAGTAGAGGTTTAAAAACTCATAAAATATAAGACACATGCCAATATATTTTAAACCTTGGATGAAACGGACAACTCAAAAAATAACCTCAAATGACTTAAAGAATGGAAAATCTGGACAAATTACATTGATGAAGTTTTATCAAAAATCTAGCCCCTCACCCTTCGAATTGTTTATCAAGAACAGTTCATTCTTATCTCAGGCAGCCTATTTGATTAGATAATACGAAAAAATTTTTGGTGGGGACATAGTAAAACCTTGATACCAAAACTGAGCAAAGAGCACATGAAAAATAGTAAATCTTACTTACAGATACACACATACTAAATAAAATATTACAAATAAGTGGGGTTTTTGAAAAATAGTTCATGACCAAGAAAGTTTTATCCAGAAATGCAAAGATGGTTCAATATCAGAACATCTGTTAATATATCACACCATGTGAGATTTAAAGAAAAAGATCATTTGAGTTGTAGAAAAACCTGATGAAATTCCAAATGAATTAAGAGTTTAATAAAGATAAATTTCAACAATATAGGAAGAAAAGGAAACAACTTGAAAAGGTATCAAAAATCCAAAACAAGCATCACAAATAATGAAGAAAAATTAGAAGGATTTACATTGCAAACAAGAACAAGACAAAGATACCCACTATCACTGTTTCTGTTTCACATTTTACTGGAGTTCCTACAGCCAGTGCAATAGTAGAGGAAAAAGATAAAGGTCTTACACAGAAAGAAAGGCCTAATTTGGAGGTGGATGTGTCTAGCAGAAAATGTATACACACACCTCTTTTATTTAAAACACAGCTGCATAAAACCATAAAATTTATTTTGGGGCCTACAAGATACAGAAGGTATTTGACAAATAGCAATCCAAAGGAGGATGGGAAAGACACTAGAAGAGCACAGAAGTGACACCAGACAGTAACTCATATCTAGACAAGGAAAAAATATCAAAAAATGAAAAGAATATAAAAAACTTTTTTTCTATTAGCTTCTATAAAAGACAAGATTATATAAAGCAGTTATAACACATTACATTTTAAATACATATAGACATATAACACAAAAGTGGTGAGATACTGAAGCTATAATGGAGCAAAGTTTATGTATTTTATTAGAATCGAGTGTGCAAAATTATAAAGTATGTCCTGGAACTTTAAGCTGATATTGTAACCACAAGAGAAAACCCTAAAGAAAAAAAGATCCTCAAAAAACATAATTTGAACTGTATTAAATATATTGTCACTCTGCTTATTTAACTTTGCATATATGCAGAGTACATCATGTGAAATGCTGGGCTGGATGAATCACAAGCTGGAATCAAGATTTTGAGGAGAAATATCAACAACCTCAGATACGCAAATGATACCACTCTAATAGAAAGCAAAGAGAAACTAAAAAGCTTTTTATGAAGGTGAAAGAGTGAAAAAGCTGGCTTAAAACTGAACGTTCAAAAAATTAAGAGATCATGGCAACCAGTCCCATTACTTCATGGCGAACAGAAGGGGAAAAGTAGAAACAGTAACAGATTTTATTTTCTTGGGCTCCAAAATCACTGTGGATGGTGACTGCAGCCATGAAATTAAAAGACGCTTGCTCCTTGGAAAGAAAGCTGTGACAAGCCTAGACAGCATATTAAAAAGCAGAGACATTACTTTGCCAACAAAGGTCCGTCTAGTCAAAGCTATGGTTTTTCCAATACTCATGTATGGATGTTAGAGTCTGAGCACTGAAGAACTGACGCTTTTGAACTGTGCTGTTGGAGAAAACTCTTGAGAGTCCCTTGGACTGCAAGGAGATCAAACCAGTCAATCCTCAAAGAAATCAGTCCTGAATATTCATTGGAAGGACTGATGCTGAAGCTAAAACTCCAGTACTTTGGCCACCTGATGAGAAGAGACTCATTGGAAAAGATTCTGATGCTAGGAAAGAGAGGGCAAGAGGAGAAGAGGGCAACAGAGCATGAGATAGCTGAATGGCATCACCAACTCAATGGACAAGAGTTTGAACAAACTTTGGGAGATAGGGAAGAGCAGCAAAGCCTGACGCACTGCAGTCCATGGAGTCGCAAAGAGTCAGACAAAACTTAGCATCTAAACAACAAAAAATAATTAAAATGGAACTTTAGAAACTGTCCCCTTAAGGCAAAAAAAAGTAAAGGACAAACCAAGAAACAGAAGACACAAGACATAGAAAAATAGCAAAATGGCAGGCATAAATCTAAACATCACAATAACATTAAATGTGAATAAACAAGCCATTCAAAATGCAGAGATTTTCACAATGTATAGAATGAGATCTATATTGCTTTCTAGAAGAGGCACCTTTTTTTGAGTACTGTTTTCCAAAGCCTTTGAAAAGCACTAAACTCATCTTTGTTTGTATCCAGTTATGAGTCTGTATATGTCAAATTGGTGGAGGACCTCTGAGTTGAACACCAAAGCAAACATTTGATGAAAACAAGAAACTAGGGTAATGGATAGCCTCTATAAAATTAGTAGAGAAGAAAAACTTCTTCAATAGAGAAGAAAAACTTCAACTTCGTTGAAGTTATGATAGTAAGAACTGTGGCAAAGAATCTCAGGCCAAGGATGCCATCAAGGAGTATTTCAAATCTAAGAAATGATAAAAAACTTAATCCTGTTCCTCAAAAAGAAAAATTGCAAGAGAAATTTAGAAATATCCAAAACAAATGAAAACAAAACCACAACATACCAAAATTTATGAGGTGCAACTTACACAGTGCTTAAAGGGAAAAAAAAATCAATGCCGGTTGGGAAAGGGCCCAGGTTTGATCCCTGGTTGGAGAACTAGATCCCATGTGCTACAGCTAAGAGTTCGCTTGCCATAACAAAGACTGAAGATTCTGCATGCCACAAAAACGTGGCGCAGCCAAATTAATTTTAGAAATGCCTGCAAATGCTTAACAGAAAACAGGAAAGATCTTAAATAAATATCTTAAGAAAAAAGAAAAAGAAGAGCAGCCTAAATGCAAAGAAAATAAGAAATAGTAAAGGCTAGAATGGAAGTAAAAAATAGAAAGTCAATAGAGAAAATTAATGACATCTTCCTAGAGAAGAGGAAGTCATTCATTTTCACTCATCTGGTGCTTAGCATTTACCTGGCATACACAGAAGCTCAGTAAGTTTTCTGAATAAATAGATTAAAATATAGGACCCTTTCCAACTTTAAAATTTTATAGTTCTTTAATCAGGCAATGTTACTTGCAAAAGGAATCACTATGTTTCTAGCATACTACATTGTAATAAAGGTGGGAAATTATATATTTGTATTTGCAAAAGAAACTCTAGAAGATATATAGGAAACAGACAAATGGTTTCCTAAAGCGGAATTTAGGGGAAAGGTTAGATGGAAACAGAATGAAAGTATGACAAATGCCTCTTTTTATATTACTTTTTAACCTTGTGAATGTATTACCTTTGAAAAATAATGTAGATAAATACATATTATCTTTAGTATATATCATTAAAATTAGCACTGAAAAAAAATAATGATTTGAGCTAGTACTTGAAATAAATGATCAAGTATCCATAATTAAAGTACATGTCCAACTTATACTGTTGGATCTTTTTCCTGTATTCTAATTAGTGGAACTTCAAAGTCAAGCAATTTAAACTAGACTATAACTACTAGCCTAGAAGTCGAAACTGTATCACAAGGAAAAGGTTGTTGCTTAGTGAGACGCCAATGCTTTCTAGATACTCTGAACTAGTACAGAGATTTAGTAGCATGGAGCAGAATTGACAAAACTACCTTTGAAACATAGTTTTTAAAATGGTCTGTGTAGAAATGAGCACACTTAGCACTCAGATTATATTATCATACTCTTAAGGAATCAGGCTCCCTGAAAAAAAGGCTGATTTATGATTGAGGCAGGAAATATATGAGATGAAGAAGCTGAGACATCTTTCATGCCAGAAACTAAGCAAGTGCTCAAAACAAAAATTCTGTATTGATGGACACAATTGTCAACTGACAGGTTGCACACACTTTTTCGGCTATTTCTCCAGTTGTTCTAGTGAGCTGAGTTTCCTAGTCAAGCAAAGGGGGTACCTCATACTGTTACTACATGAATGAAAGTGAAATATCAATATGCTTTCACATAGAGATGTTTCTAACACAGAGGATACCAATAAGAACTATAAAAAGCAGCTCCTCTCTGGATGCAACAATTAGAAAATAGTTACTGTTCCTCTGGGGTAAGCCAACAGGGGCTGGATAGGCCCCCCACTCACCTCTTGAACTAGATGCAACCTGCACAGACCATATGCAGTGGACTTGCCTGCACCCGAGGAAAGTTTGCTTAACCCATTGGCACAGAATGAATGAATGAATGAATGAAAGTCGCTTAGTCGTGTCCAGCTCTGCGACCCCATGGACTGTAGCCTGGCAGGCTCCTCTGTCATGGAATTCTCCAGGCCAGATTACTGTGGGGTGGGTAGCCTTTCCCTTCTCAAGGGGATCTTCCCAACCCAGGGATCGAAGCCAGGTCTCCTGCATTGCAGGCAGATTCTTGACTGTCTGACCTGCCAGGGCTCAGAGCACATAACTTATCTGGAGAAGGGGGAGAGGAGGCAGACTTTGAATAACTGCTTTTATCACCAGGTTAAGTCACATAGTTACAAAGTAGTTAGAAATTTCTGAAAGGATATTACTGTTTTTTGTGTTTTTTTCATTCTTACATAAATAAGTATCTGGTACTTCACTGGAAAACTACTGTTCTATAGGCCCTGGCCAAAAAAATACAACCTCTGTTTGTCTCCAGCCCACTGGGAAAGAAGCCACGCGCAGAACATGAGACTTCTAAAAGAGGACACAAGTCAGGGTGAATCAGGGCCTTTGGTAATCTCAGAGCCACCAGCCAGATTCCAAAGAGGGAGCTCAAGTGGTTTTTCTGGGACACTCTACTTGAATTATTGCTCAAGTAGTCAACACAATAGATCTTCAAAAGAGAACAATTAACGATAAGGAGATGACTTCATTCTTTGGACTATATGTCATAATTGTGTTCTGAAAGCCTTAACAAAAACAGCCTCCATCATTTACAGGTATGAAGATAACAGTTCTCCACCGGGCTGTTTATTTTTGCTGAAGACAGTAAGATTGACAGGCTATAAATGACACTTTTTTATTTTTCACTTATTATGTTTACAGGCTTCACTGCTTGAGTCAAGGTTAGGCTTGCTAAGTGATTAAAGGAAATTTTATTAAAGCAGCATCTATTTATCTTATTCTAGAATAATAAAGTACATGAGTTTTCTGATTTGTTCATAATCTGTTAAAAATTGAGTTATTTTGCTGATGTGGTAACTCACTTGAGGACCTCGCTACTTCTGAAAATGCCATATACCTACCTGCTGCTTAACTGTGTGCAAGCACCTGACAGACTTGTTCAGCACTTGACTGCTCTTGAACAACAGCTGCTTCCCTGGGGCTACAGCTGACTGTGCTAGGAAGCAGCCCTGGAGTGAGACAGCACAGGCAGATGAAAAAACTTTCTCTTTAAAGGCAACATACTCAAATGGCTCTCTGGCATAGCTAATTTCTGTTATCACGTATTAGCTTATATATGATCCCTTAAGCTTAATTTTTTTCTTAATAGGCTGACTGCACTGACTTGTTGACAATGGTGTACAACTCACTTTTAGTAAGATGCTGACTGCACAGGCCATGGCAACCAATCTGCTTCCTATAGTGAAGCTCTTCCTCTTCTGAAGTTCACACTTGATGGTGGCCATCCTGAGGAGAAACTGCCAAGCCTCTTCCAATTTGGAATTGGTCTGTAGTGAGAGGGGTCATATACAGAACTCCTGGGCGCCAGTGGGGAAGGAGGTGCTGCAGACACTTAGGGAATGATCCAGAAGACAAACCAAGTGGAGGAGGAGGAAGAAGAGGAGTTAAGAGGGAATGAAGGAAGGCAAAGGGGCTGCTCCACCAGAAATGAGACAGCACTGGGAAAGCTCTTCCGCCCATTTGCCCTCCCCCAGCTCTTAGTCCAGGCTGGAGCCCAGCATTCATGGGGAGTCCACAGGCCCCAGGCCAGAAGGTCCAGGCGCGCAGTACCCCGGCCCACCTTCAGATGGATGCAAAGCTAGCCTCCCCTGAGCCGCAGGCACGCCACCAGCCCGCAGGGGGCACGGGGGGGTCAGCGGCAGGAAACAGAAACTCGCTCCCACAGCCCCCATTCTCCCACAGGTGCAGACGACTCCCGCAGCCCAACTCAGGCTGCCCACTCAAGAGGAAGAGGAAGATGGAGAAAGCTGGCGGAAGCTCAGAGGAGGAAAGCCGCTGGCTGCTGAGGCTGCGCGAGGCGGCGGCCAGCCGCGCCCACCTCACGGGCCGAGGCCACCCGGAGCAGGCGCAGGACACTCAGCGCTGAGGCGGCGCGCCCCGCAGGCCGATGCTTCTGGCCGGCGGGCTTCAGAGGCTCCCTGGGCTCCAAGCGCACAGGGTGAAGCAGGCACACTCAATTAAAAGGCCTCGGCCATCACACAGAGCATTCCTTGCCCAGAATCCAGCTAAGGGGAGCCCAAGTCAATTTATTTTTAACAAACCTTGTCTAAATGTCTAGGATAAGTAAGGGCTTTTGATTCTTGATTCAGAAAGCTCCCCTGGAGAATGGAATGGCTACTCACTCCAGGATTCTCGCCTGGAGAATCCCATGGACAGAAGAGCCTGGCGGGCTACAGTCCTTGGGGTCAGGAAGAGTCGTGACTGAGAGACTAGCAGTGTCACTTTCACTTTTTCACGGGAATTTTTCACCAGGGCTGTGGGAGAAAGGAATCGCAGGGCTGCTTTTTACCACCCACAAATATGAGCTGAAGTAGAAAAAAAATTTTAAACCCTCTATGCAAGAGATTTTTAAATGAGATGCAAAACTAAGACTTTGATCAGGGCAGTGCTAATTGATAACCATAGACACAACTGATAACCATAGACACAACTCATTATTTATGAAGTCAGTTAAATGTAGAATCTAATAAAATCTCCCCTCATTCCTTACTTCTCCCACCACATTCTACTCGACTGTCTTCTAACTCACTTGTGAATCATAAAACATAATACACATCTGACAAATTCTTTACAAAATGTAGAGCAGTGTTTCTCCACCTTTTTTTTTTCATTGTCTTTCCCTCAAAAGCGTTTTCAGACATTATCCCTAATTGTTCAGCTCCCTCACCTGTCCCCACATCATGAAATTAAATATTATAGAATGAGATTTTTGTCTGGTAGGCCTGAGCTTTGGCGAGTCAAACCTTTGTAATATCAAAAATTTTTTCACCAACCTCCCACCTAAGAACCAATTTTCACCCCTTGGGACAATAATGGTACAGCAGAGAACACACAATGTAGAGCAATTTTATTCCCTAGAATATTCCCTGTAGAAAGTATATTTTGCAGCTTTTTTGATCTCTGCAAGGTTTTCCTAAAATGAAGTTTTAATTTGGTATATAAGAGGAACTTTAAAAATAAAAAGACAAACCCACATTAGACTCCCCTCCTCCCCATCCTAATGAAACTCACTCACGACCATATTTTGTACATTCAAGGGAAGAGGTGAAAAAGGAGAGAACAAAATAATGGGAAACTAACTATATTAGGTAGTAGATGACTGAAAGCTATTAAATAGCAAGAGTAACAAGAGAGTGAACCATAACTCTGACCAAATGGGTTTGCCTCCACTAGAGCCATGTGTCCTCAGGGTCCGTATATATGCCTTCTAATTTTCCCACTGGCCCCGTCCTAGTCTAATTTATAAATTACCTTGGTCCTGATTTTTCAATTTTTGTTTCATTGTCTATTTCCTATAGCTGCCTTAAATTCTTTGTGGAATCAAGGAAATATATATTTTTGTATGAAGCACATGTATGGACACCAAAAGGGAGCTACCAATTGACTGTTGAGGTACCCTAAATCTCCCTGTGAGATACTTGAAGGCAGAAATCATGTCATACTGACCTCATAACCATAATACATTAAGCAGAGTAGTCTAAACTACTCTGGTCTAACTAACCTGGTCTAAACTCCCTATGTGGTATTTCAACAGTGGGACCAAATCAACTATTTGAGTTTATATTACTTGGTATAATACTTGCAGGGTGAAGATAGCTCATTTAATTTTTTTAGGCCATAAAGTTTTATTTCTATTTTCCTTCTGATATACATTGATATTAATTATGATTATATGTAAATGCATGAAGTTACTGAAGCAATATAAAGTGAATATGCTGATGTCCTAATGGGAGAAAGCACAAGATGAAATTTCAATACTAGAAATCCCTTTGTTTTATGAGAAGAATCATAAGCTCCGTATAAATGGGTTATGATACATTTTCTAATAAACCCGAAGCCAACTTTTACATTTATGACATTTGTACAGGTTGAGCCTATTAGAATAGAACTATAAAAGATTCCTAAAGGGGAGAAATTCTTTACCATTTCCTTTTTCTAGTCTTGAGAGACTGGAGTTATTTCATAGGTCCAGTGTTCTTTTTATTTTTTACAGATCAGGTGACAATACTTTCAAAATATAAAATATACAGCCTACTATCTTCTGTTCTCTAAAACACGGAACATTAAAAAGTTTTAAAATTTCAGGTCTTTCTGGACGTTCCAAAGTGTGCTTGCACTCTTCTTTAAAAGGGCCTCCTCCTCAGAATTCAAGTTAACTTTCACAACATCTGAGACACCATTTCGTCCCAAGACACAAGGGATACTGAGAAAGATTTCTTCTTTTATTCCATATGAGCCCTAAAAGGCAAAATTAGGTTGTTATTCAGTAATGTGATATGGAAAAGCTGCTATGCAAGAGAGCTTCAGAATTAGAATATACAGAGAGAATATGGAACTCAAGAAGAGTCACTGAGGGCAGTGGAGAGAACATCACCAAAAGCATCCTAATGTCTTATGACCATGTAAGAACTTGTGTTTAATGACACAAAGAACATTCCAGAAGACTTCAAAGGAACCAAAAAGGCACTGTCTACCCCTAACCTTTGTCATATTTCTGTCTAAGGGAAAGGATGTCATGCAGTCTAATGAAGGACCATGCAGCCTGTGAGATCAAGCAGCCTGTGTTTGTTTTTGGTGTAAAATAAGAGAACAGCGAAGGCAGAAGTAGGAAGTAGCTAGAAAAGCTCTGCTCTGCATAATCTCTACACCAAGGGATGCCATTAAGTTTGGAAAACAGGTGCTAACAGGGGGCTTCTCAAGTTTCCAGAGGTAGCGCCCTAAGGTTACAAGGTCCTCTCACATGCCCAGCAGGGTTTATATAATCTCCCTGCCAGTCACTAATGGAATGCACCTCTGCCCTCTTGGCTGGCACCTGACTTCTATCCAGGTCCTTCATGATGGACAGGGCCGTGGAATAGGTGCAGCCATGGCCACCACCCTATCCTGGGGCCATGGAACCTTCCATCAGCAACCCTGATGTTCCCTCCAACCCTGGAGCTGAAGCCAAGGCTGTAGAGGCAGCTGCCGGAGCCTATTACAACCTGGGTAACACACAATGCCTACATGACCACACACCAGCCTCCACCTCCTCCCTGGAAGATAACAAGACTCAGTAGATCTCTCACACCTCTCTGCCTCCCACTACCCATTGCGTTTTCCTACCTCACTCCTTGGGGCTGAACATAGGGTTGGAGGCGGCAATGGGGAGGTCTTGTTCTTCTTCCAAATCTGACTGTAAAGTTGCCAGGAACTAGCACAGAGCAAGGTAGAGGCTCCTTGACTCTGGAGTGGTGCCTCCCAGCTTCCCCTGATAGCTCAGAGTCCACTGGCACTACTCAACCAAGCCTCCCTTTCACCATCTCTGGGGCTCTCCTCAGCTCAGTGTCCCTGTTTTATTCTGGTGGCCCACAGAAGCACTCCCTATCCATCTCCTCCACTACGGTCCAACTCCCTCATTTTGGTAGCCACTTGAGACTCAGCCTCATGATTTCCTCAGACTAGTTCCATGTCTTCTCCTGGCAGGGTTCCCCCAGGCTCTACTCACATTCATTTCACTCTGGTCTATGCCTAGCCACGGAAGGCCACTGGCCCACCAGACTGTCAGCGCATGCTCCCTTCCCAGCCACACTCCGGCTCCAGTTACACTTCCCTTTCCTGTCCTTGGTCCTTCTGGTGCTACCTCTGTGCAGCACAAGGCCTTTGGAGCTTGAACATGAGCTGCAGGGAGTGGTTGGGTGGCATCAGGAAAAAGGCTCGTGTGGCTGGAGCAGAAGCCATTCTCCTTCCCGGCTAGTGATTCAGGAATTTGTTCCCTCTACTTTCACTGTATCTCTTCCTACCAGAAAGGGCTTCTTAGAACTGGAAATGCATGTCCATCTCACTTAGGGGCTGCTGGATGGACTGGAAATAAGGGCCCTACCCTGACCTATCCCTGTGTGCTGCTGCCAGCCCCTCAGCCTACCCTCTTTCCCTTTAAGCATCATGCCTGGCTGGCAATATGACCCCTGGATGTACTGAAATTTGCTTCCTTTTCTCCTAGACTGGCCATGAAGTGAGGAAATGGTTATTTAAAGAGAATTCTCTATTTATTGACAAAAAAAATCAAGTTAATATGGTAATATTAAACTCTATTGCCAACTTTATTTGCTGAAAATGTGAATAAAAATGAACTGGGAAAAAATAACAGCATATAAATGATTCTGCTCTTAATGTCAAATGTTTAAGTATTTCCTATAAAATATAACTCATCTATTGATTTGTTCAGTAATGACTAAGAAATTCCCATATTACTCAATCTCTTTTGAGGAGCCTTCATTTGATACCCAACTCTTCTTCAGGAGCCCTCTAGAGGTAATTGCTTATTCTCCCAGAGCCCCTTGTACCTCAAAAGAGGAACAGTGTGTGGAATCTGCTGTATACTCCTTTCTCTTCCAAATTATTAATTCCTTGCCCTCTTAAAAAATTCCCCCTATTTTTTGAGGCTCATCTTATTTAGCTCTTCTCTTTCTAATCATCATCTCCAAACCTACTAAGTATTCCATGTTATTCATAAAAGCCTCTAACACCTAATAATCTTCCCTCTCAGTTTCTGCCCTTATCCTTGGTGATGTCATTGTCTGTGTGGATAAATCAACCAATTCTCTTTCTTTCCAGTTTCTTGTCTTCTTTCTTTAGTTCATGAGACCTTCTCTTCCCACCCCAACTATCCCACTCTGAACTTTGTTATGAGATTCCTCCAACTTAAGATTCATTTCTTGGGTCCATTCTGTAACCCTTTTGCCATACTCTAAGACCCTTTGCCTATTTTAATTTTTAGCTTTTATAAATATTTCTTAAATCTTTATTAATCATTTTCTTTTGTAATTTATTCATTTGTATGTATATAACATTTAAGGGCAAAGGTCTTGAATTTGACTGTGACCCTTTAGTAGAAAGTCAAATTCACTTTTAACATGTGTAGAAACCAAAACTACCTGTATCTATCTCTGTCTTCCTCTCTCTCCTTCTTTTAACACTCCCGAAATAAAACCCAAACCCCAGTGAATTCAGCTATTTATTTTTCCATTTCTACACTCAGATCCCTAGAGAAAATGAGACAATAAAGTTGTTAATATGTTAAAATTAATGCTTATCGATTTCAAATGAGTCCACTTGGAAATTCTGCCTTGATTCTGTTAATTTCTATTTCTTATTATCTACAATGGTGATTTCAAATCTTCTCAAACATCTGACTTTTCTCTATCTCTCTTGACTTTCAGCAGATGATTTTGTCTCCTTTCACTAAAAACATAGACATCATCAGATGCTTCCAATGCCAAACTTAAAATCTATGATTCACTGTTTTCTTTGTTACCATCTATTAAAACAGATATCTGTCCCTTCCTAGGGCTAATATCCTCATGAATGCTCTGCTTATTAACCAACACTCTCTCTGCTTATTATTTCTATCTCCTATATCTTCTTTACATCTTATCTTTTAAAAGAAAAAAACTTGCCTTGCCCTGATTTTCCTCCCCCAATTACTGCTCTATTTTCACAGTCACTTACCTCAAAAGACCTGTTTACACTGGCTTTGGGGCTTCCCTAGTAGCTCAGATGGTAAAGAATCTGCCTGCAATGCAGGAGATCTGGGTTCAATCCCTGGGTCAGGAAGATCCCTGAAGAAAGGAATGGCTACCCACTCCAGTTTTCTTGCCTGGAGAATTTCATGGACAGAGGAGCCTGGCAGGCTCCAGTCCACGGGGTCGCAAAGAGTTGGACACGACTAAGAGACGCCCACACTGGCTTTAATTTCTCCAGCTACTTAAGAGGTTCTGTCAGATGGAAATGATTTTGCCTCCCAAGGGACATTTGGTAATGTCTGGAGACATTTTTGATTGTCAAAATTGGTATGTACTGGCATCTAATGAGTAGAGGCCAGGGATGCTGCTAACATCCCACACACAAAAGTCATCCCCAACAATGAAGAATTAATTACCTTGTCTGAAAGTCAACACTGCTGAAGTTAAGAAGACGCTGGTGTTCTCCAATAAGACTTTTTCATTCTTATTACTTTATTAAGCATCTCCCGCTAAGGCTTTCAATGACATATGTCACTTTATCTTCCTGGCATTTTCAAGCCCTTATTTTACATGACTTCACATCAGTCAACAACAGAAAACCAATCCTTTCATCTTTAAGGCATCCTCCTTTCACTTGGTTACCATGATTTTGTGTTCTCTTGGTTTCTCTTTTAACTCTGGCCACCACTTAGTCACCTCCGTGGACTCACACTATAAACTCAGCTTTCAAAACTGAAATTCCTCAAGACTCAATCTGTCTTGTCACTTTATACTCTCTTCTTAGGCAAGCTCACTGAAATTCATGATTTCAGTTACCATGTGTAAGGGATATCTGTTGTCATTGCCTGTCAAGTAGCTCTTTCTCTTTTTTTTTGACAGAACCTCTCTTTTCCTTTCGGTAACTTCCTCTCCCCAACGACAAGTATCATGGGAATGGACAAGTAATCCCAAAAAGGCCAATTATCAAGAAATTAATATGGGTAATGGAGAGGCAGGGTACTGATACTCTAAGCATGGAGCTGATGGGAACCATCTTTGTTGCACCATGAAAAATGTCCACAGGATATTAATGCCAACGAGAGTGAAAAGATGAGCAAAGATTGTGGAGAGAAGAAATAGCTCTAATGATATAATCTGAGCATGTGGTTCAGGCCTCCTTGGCATTTCAGTTACATGAATCAACATATGTTTTTTTGCTTAAGCTAGTTTGAGTTGGCTTCTGTGGCTTACTGTTTTCATGCTGATGATGCTCACATTTATAACTACAACCCAAAACTCTTTTATGAATTCCAGAAGCTTGTACCCAACTGCCTATTTTCTCTCAGATATTACAAAGGCATCTCAAATTCAATTTCTCCCTAATTGCAAACATGATCTTCAAATCTGATTCTCTTTGAGTATGCCTTCCCTCAGTGGATTATACCACCATTTAACTGTGCAAAACAGAAATCTAAGAATGACTTTTGTCTCCCTCATTTTCCACCTCGCTCCATTACCAAGACCTGTGAATTTCACCTCTTAAATACAATGTATCTCAAATTTGTCCCCACCTCTTCATCTCTACTACTACTTTTTCTGTAATACACAGCCTCTTCCCTATACTCTTGTCCCCTTCAAATTTGTTCTGTCCATCACAACCCCAGGAATCTTTTTAACAACAGAAGCAAAGACTGTAAAACCAGTCCCTTTCTTAAGTTCTTCAGTAGATTTCCATAGCTCTTATGGTGAGGACCCAAACACCTTTGTAAGATTTATGACTTTCAGTGGCCAAACCTGCCTACTTCCCCTAGCCTTATCATACACCTCCCTATGTTCCCTTTGCTCTGTGCATTTCAATAGCTGACCCTTTTTTTCCTTCCAGCTTCTCAAGTGCCCTCTTTTTAGATCTACCTCAGGTCCCCTTCACATGTGTTTCTCCCTCTGCTTGGAATATTAGTCCAGGCTTCCAAATTAACTCCTACTCATTATTCAGATTAGGTCACATTTTACTTCCTTAGAAAATCTTGCCTGCCTGTACCAAGAATGCCCCCTCCCCAGAGCAGTTAAATTCTTTTCTTGTATACTCTAAGGACTTCATAATTTGTCATCATGGCACTTAACAAAATGTGTTATTTGCTTTTGTAACTGTTTTATTAAGTTGCTATCTTTCATTAAACTCTATAAGGTCAGAGTCTCTGACTGTTTTGTTCACCAATATATTCTCAACATTTTGTGTAATGCCTGGCACATAGTAAGGACTCAGCATTATTAAAAGAATGATAAGTGAGGATTCTATTTAAGCCTACCTTCACCATAGTGGATACTGGATGCACTCTCCTAAGGTTTTCAAAAATTGATCTTACCAGATCTGTCACAGACAGTCCAATACCCCAAGAGGTATACCCCTTCAGCTTGATAATCTCATAGGCACTACAGTTGTGGAAAGTAAGAAAATCAAATTCATGAGAATTTATTCAGAGAGAACATATTTTTCAAGCATCCATTCTAAAGCAACCTACATGTCAATAACACTCTTAAAATTTTCTTAGAGATCTCTTTTGAAATTATCTCTGAATAGGCAATAAAAATTTCTATATTATTCTCATAAACTTCATTATTCACTGTAAGTAGTAATTTACCCTTTGTTTACCATAAAGGCAGAGTACTAGGTCATTTGTGCCACTCAAAATGAAACTCAGCTTCAAATTTTTGTATTTTTGCTTAAATATCCAAACATAGAATCTGATCACCTTGAAAGCATATATATCTTGCTGACCACATAAAATTTTTAAGGTGTCAATGTAACTTTAAACTTTATATAATTATAAGTTATATCTTTTCCCTAAGGATATATTATTAATAATATATTAAAGCATGGGGAAATGTTTTGATATTTTTTCAAAGGAAAATAGCATAATCCTAAATATTATATAATTTCTTATCTCAGGCTTGTAAAAAAATGTACTTTTATAGGAACTTTAGAATTATATCAATCCACCAAATTATTACATGATTATTTTTGAGTAACATGCTTACAGGTGATCTCTTCTTTATGCTTATGAATTTTCTTATTTTCTGTAATAAATATGTATTTTATTTTTGCATTACCACCAATAGCAATGTGAGTTTGGATTGACAGTAAAACTTAAAGGACAAAGAGGTTTTAACTTAGCTCAGATTTTATATATTTTTGAGAAAAGGATCCAGGACAAGAAACACAGAATGTACAGCATCATTATTTGTATCAGGGGTTCTTGCAACCACCTAGGCACAGTTTCAAGGCTCCAGGGCTGCACACAACACACTTAGTAGAAATGGATCAGCTCAACAGGGACTATACTTATTGTGGTGTCCTGTGATTTGACTATCAATCCAAATCCAGGGCACTATTAGAGGCCATGAAGATTGGTATCAAAATTAACTTTCAGACTCTCAATATAACCAAGACTCTGTGGGGTAAGTAAAAAAAAAAAGAAAGGAAGTTTAGCCTAGTGACTGACTGACTGGTGGTCTTTAGAGCTGAAGAAAGCTATGTGTTAGGTAACTGAGAACAAATCTTAATAGTGGAATCTGGAGAAGAGGGTTGAAAAGAAAATGGCTAAGAACATAATCCTTTAGTTGTTGTTAACCAATCTAATGAAATTAAAACTGCTGATATAAAAAGGAGAATCAAGAAAAAGCAGTTTTAAGGCAGGTATTTTAAGACAAAAACTGATCCATATTGTAAAATATATGCTCCATTCAGAAACTGGAACGACATCCTATTGACTCATGTTGTCACTCCCCTGCACTTGTTAGTTAGGCACTGAATAGTTAGAGTTGAATGATATGAGTTGAGTTGTTTTAAGGACAGTACTAGCAGAATCCTGAGGAGTCTTTATAACTATAGAGCCTCTGCTAAATGAAAAAGGGGTAAATACTTTAGTTTTGGACACTTCATTGTTAAGGAATAACTGGAATGAGTACTCATCTGTAACGTGTTGCAGTATTTGGTATTCACATCACACAGGACTTCAGTGGAAAATGTGATCTTAATCACTATTCCCTTATAGCAAAAGTGTTTCAGATGAAAAAGAAACTAACAGTCCCTGTAGTACAATTATCAGGGACTGGGCAGACAAAAGTCCAACAATGTGACATCCCTATAAAGATGGGTTACTCCATGACGTCTGGAAACCAGTCTTGGCTAAAACACGTTCCTTAGTGTCTAGGTTACAGTTGTCCTGCCAGATCAGATAGATTCCTGCATTTACTGGGAAACAGCTCCTAATAGCCCCTATAATGGGAAATATATAGTAGATGGGGGAAAGGGACATTTTTGTTGAGAATGATATGAAGTGATTCATTAATATTAACGTAAGTTTCATTTGGTAGGCATTAATTTAATCTCTTATCCAAAGCTATATGGCATAACAAACATTTGTAGGTGCTCTTAAGAAAATTTAAGAAAATGAAACATACCACTAACAACCATCAGAGAAAAGATATTTTTGGATATTAACCTGAAATTTCCAATTGATGTAGGAAAAGTTTGACCAGAAGAGGAAATGTTTGGTTCAGAGAAACTGAACACATAATTAAATACAGCTACCAAATAACTTTAACAAGGTACAAATGATGGTAAATAGAAGGAAAAATAAGATAGTAAAATTAATTAAGAATTATCAAAACATCTGGTGAGGGGTTTTGGTTACCTATTTGATTTTATATATTCTGGTGATTATAGGTATACAAAGCTTGTTTTTTTCTATGTATAAAATGTTATGTCATAAGAATTATGAGCAATATATAACACAAAGATAACCACCCAGGTCATGATGAGATATCAAGATAAAGGGTTAACTATAGGTATGAATCTTTTCCAAAAAGGTAGGAGGAGTATGCTTTTTCACAAAACAGTTGTCTAGGTTTAAAAAGCTAGGTGGCTCAGATAGTAAAGAATCTGCCTGCAATGTGGGAGATCTGGGTTTGATCCCTGCGTTGGGAAGATCCCCTGGAGAAGGGAATGGCTACCCACTCCAGTATTCTTGCCTACAGAATTCCATGGACAGAGGATCCTGGAGGGCTACAGTCCATGGAGTCACAACAAGTTGGACACGACTGAGCAACTTTCACTTTCAAGTACTGGAGGGTTCTAGGAAGATGGAGAGTAGGAAACACCAGGAATCTATCTCTCCACCTAGACAATAAATGCAATGCCAGATTCTGTTTGATATAACTTTTGGGGAAACTCTGGAGTCTTCTGAAAGCTCAAAACTTCCAAAGGAAGGCTTGTATATTAAATTGTGGTTAATTTCAGCTCTTAGCACAGTAGCAGCTATTAACACGTACCCAAAGCAGCTTGTGCACAGCCTGTGAAAAGGACTCTTTTCTTCAAATATCAGAGATCTGTTTTCTAATGAATGATTACTGCTTCTGATAACGGAAGTAGAGACAAAGAGGGCAAAGCTATTACTGTTTCATCTCCCCACAACTATTGCAAGCTTCTCCCTTTTTATTAAGGTGGCCTCTAGGGAATGTAAAGACCAAGTACCCTTTTCCTCTTCCCTTAATATTTCTTTTTTCCTCTTGGGAGCCAGACACTGAAGACCAGAATATACAAAAGCAATTGCATATTTTGAGGAAATTAGAAAGTAACCACCTTGTGTGCACAGGCTTAGAAACAATATCAAAGACCATAAGATTACAACTCAGGCTGGTCCTTGGCACAGAAAGAGCTTTCAACAATCAAAAAACAAAAGCAATACCAACAAGAACAAAAACTCAGCAAACTCTGGGGACTGGATAAATTTTGATTTCTAAAGTTGCCACATTATTAGATTAAAACATCTGGTTTTCAACAACAAAAAAACAAGGTATACAAAGATACATGAAAGTACAGCCCATTCAAAGGAAAAAATGAATCAACAGAAACTGTCCCTGGAGGAAAAAACACTGATGGCAGACATACTGGACAAAGACTTTAAAGCAACTGTCTTAAAGATGCTCAAAAAACTAAAGGAAGCTATACTGAAAGTCAAGAAAATGATGAGTGAACAACATGGAAATATCAATAAAGAAACATAAAACCTAAAAATAAACCCCAGGCCCCAAATCCTAGAGCTGAAAAGTGCAATAAGTGAAATGAAAAAAAGAAATCACTAGATGGATTAAACAACAGATTTGAGCAGGCAGAAGACAGAATCAGCAAACTTAAAAGATAGGACAATGCAAATAACTGAGCCTGAGAAACAGAAAGAAAAAGACTGAAGAAAAGTTAAAAATAAGATCATCACCAGAAACTTTGGGAGCCATAAAGTAGTGGGCAGATATATTTAAACTGATGAAAAAGAAAACAAATGTCAACCAAGAATCTTATATGTGGCAAAACTAATTTTTAAAAGTGAGGGAAAAATTAAGACACTGTGAAAGAAACAAAAGCTAAGGGAGTTCATGGCCACTAAACCTGCCCTGCAAGAATTAGTCAAGGCAGTCCTGCAGGGTGAAATAAACAGTAATTTTAAGTAAGAGACTAATACATTTAAAAGAACAATTCGTTAAAAAGGTAGTATCACTGTGACTTTGGTATGTAACTCTCACTTTCAAATTTAAGAAAAAACTGCATTTAAAAGAATTATTAATTAATATTTTTGGGCAAACAGTGTATAAAGATGCAATTTTATGACATTAACAATCAAAAGGGGTGAGGATAGAACTATGAAGAAGCAGAGGTTTTGTACATTACTAAAGTTAAGCTGGTAGAAATTCAATTAAAAGTATTATAACTTTAGGGTGCTAAAGGTAATCCCCCATGGCAACCAGAATAAAAACAGCTATAATAAATAGCTGTAGGATATATACAAAAGAAAATAAGAGAGAAATTTAAATATTCCACTATGAAAAATAAACATGAAACAGTAATACAGGAAATGAGGAACAAAAAGCTCTAGGGCATATAGAAAACAAACAGCACAATGAAGAAACCACTCCTTATCACTAACTACTTTAAATGTAAATGAATTAGACTCTCCAAGCAAAAGAGATTGACAGAATGGATAAAAACATATGAACCAAGAACAAGCTATCACATGTAACTTACTTAAAAGTAAGTAAAGCCAAAGACACAAATAGATTAAAAGATATTTTATACAAATAGTAACCAAAAGAGAGCAGGGGTGGCTATACTAATGTCAGACAAAACAGACTTTAAATCAAAGAGTTTACAATAGACAAATGACATTATATACTAACCAGAGGTTCAAGAAAATAAAACAATAATTATATAAACATGTAAGCATCTAATAGCAGACCATCAAAATACATGAAGCAAATACTGAAAATATTGAAGGAAGAAGTAGACAGTTCTACAATAATAACTGAAGACTTCAATACCTCACTCTCAATCAGAAAGTAAGGAAAGAAACAGAATTCAACACAACAGACCAACTAGATCTAGCAGAACACTTTACTCAACAGCAGTATCTATGTATACATGTATACATAGTATCTATGTATGCAAGTATACATGGGATATTTTCTAGAGTAGACTAAATGTTATGCCACAGATTAAGTCTTAATAGATTTAGTTCTTTTCAGTTTAAAAGAATATTTATTTATTTGGCTGCACCGGGTCTTAGTTGTGGCACGCAGATCTTCCATCTTCATTGTGGCATACAGGACCCTTTAGTTACAGCATGTGAACTCTTAGTTGCAGCATGTGAGATCTAGTTCCCTGACCAGGGACCAAACCTGAGCGCCCTGCATTGGGAGCATGGAGTCTTAGACACTGGACCACTAGGGAAATCGCTAGTCTCAACAGATTTAATAAGACAGGCATCATACTATATTCTCTGACACAACAAGGGGAATTTAGAAATCAATAATACAAGTAAAACTGAAAAATTCACAAATCTGTGGAAATTAAAAAGCACACTCTATAACAACCCAATGGATCAAAAAGAAATCACAATAGAAATTAGGAAGTACTTAGGAGATGAATGGAAATGAAGACATAAGATAAAACTTATTAGACAAAGAAAGTAGTGCTAAAGGGAAACTTATAGCCAGCCATATATGCTTACATTAAAAAGCAGGAAAGATGTCAAATCAACAATCTAACATTACAACTTAAGGAACTAGGAAAAGAAGAACACATCAAATCCAAATCTAGCAGATGGAAGTAAATAATACAGATTAGAGTGGAAATAACGAAATAGAGAATGGAAAAACAATAGAAAAAAAATCAACAGGTTTTTGAAAAGGTCAACAAAATTGACAACTTTTAGCTAGATGAATTAAGAAGAAAGAGAGAAGACTCAAATTACTAAAATCAGAAATGAAAGTGAAGACATTATCATTAATTCTAAGCATTACACAGATACCAAAGAAAGACAAAGTCACTATTTTTTTTTAATTAAAATAATTTTAAAAGGGGAGGGAATGAAGAGAGAAAAGAAAAACTACAGACCATTATCCCCTACAAACACTGAGGCAAAAGTCCTGAATAAAATACTAGCAAACTGAATTCAACAGTATTTAATGGATTATACACCATGATTCAGTCCCAGGAAGCAAAGATAGTTCAACATACCAAAATCTACCAATGTAATGTATCACAGTAAGAGAATAAAAGAGGAAAACCACACTGTCATTACAACTGACACAGAGAAATTATTTGATAAAATTTATAACACTTTTTCATGATAAAAACACCTTAGAAGCCAGGAGTAGAAAGAAATTACCTCAACATAATAAAAGCGATATATGAAAAGCCCATAGTGAAGGTCATACCCAATGGTTAAAAACTAAAAGCTTTTCCTTTAAGATCAAGAATAAGGCAAAGATGCTCACTTTTGCCAGTTCC
This sequence comes from Nanger dama, assembly GCA_917880005.1. Classification (NCBI taxonomy): domain Eukaryota; kingdom Metazoa; phylum Chordata; class Mammalia; order Artiodactyla; family Bovidae; genus Nanger; species Nanger dama. The sequence goes on along the minus strand of CAKJTW010000085.1, from coordinate 916,681 downwards.
ATTCATCACAACATTGAAAGTTCTATCCAGAGCAATTAGATAAGAAAGACAAATAAAAGGCATCCAAATTGGAAAGGAAGCAATAAAAATATCTCTACTTATAGATAACATGATCTTACATGCAGAAAACCATGAAGACTCCATACACACAACAACAACAAAAAGTTTAACTAATGAATGAATTCAGGAAAGTAGCAGGTAGAAAGTTAACATTAAAATACTGCGTTCCCATTTAATGACAATGGACAATCTGAAAAGGAAATTAGTAAAACAATCCCATTTACAATAGCACCAAAAAAAAAAGTACTTCAGAATTAACCAAGCAGGTAAAAGACTTGTATGATGAAAACCACAAAACACTGATGAAAGAAATTAAAGAAGACAGAAATAAACAGAAACACAACCTATGTTTATGAATTGGAGACTTAATATCAATATTAAGATGCTAATACTACCCTAGACCATCTACAGATTTAGTGAAATTCTCATAAAATTCCCAAGGATAAATTTTGCAGAAGTTTAAAAACTCACCCTAAAATTCATATGGAATCTCAAGCAGTTCAGAATAGCTAAAACAATCTTGAAAGCTGAAGGACTCACACTTTCTGACCTCAAAATTTACTAACTATAAAGCTACAGTAATCAAAATTACATGGTACTGGCATCAAGATAAACATATAGACCAGTGAAATAGAATAGGAAGCTCAGAAGTAAACCTCCATATCTGAAAATCTGTTCAACTGATTTTCAAAAATTGTGCCAACATCACTGAATGGGAAAAGGGCAGTCATTTCAACCAACGATTCTGGGGAAACTGGATATCCACATGCAAAAGATTAAAATTGGACCCTTTCCTATAAAACCATTTATAAAAACAAATTCAAGATGAATCAAAGATCTGAATATAAGACCTAAAACTATGATACTCTTACATGAAAACACAGGGCAAAACTTCACAACATTGCACCTGGCAATAATTTCTTGGAATAGAACACAAAAGGCAACAAAAGAAAAAAACAGACAAAAGGAGTTTATGAAAATTTCTAAGTTTTGTACATCAAAAGACACTATGAAAATGTGGAATTCCGGAAGAAAATATTTGTAAATTATCTGATGAGAGATTAATATACAGAATATAGTAAGAACTCTTAAAACCCAACCACCAACAAAAAATCCAATTCAAATCTGGGCAAAAGACTTGAATAGACATTTCTCCAAATATGATATACAGATGGCCTAATAGCACAGGACAAAATGCTCAGCATCACTAATTAAGGAAATGCAAATCAAAATTACAATAAGATACCATCTCACATCCATTAGGATGGCCACTGTCAAAGAGAAAATAACAAGTGTTGATGAGGATGTGGAGAAATTGGAACTTCTCTACAGTATTGGTGGGAATGTGAAATGGTATAGCCACTGTGGAAAACAGTATGGTGTGCTTCCTCAAAACAAAGGGCAGAGGGACAAGAGGGCATCAGAGGATGAGACAGCTGGATGGTATCGCTGATGCAATGGACATGAACTTGGGCAAACTCCAGGAGATGGTGAGGGACAGGGAGGCCTGGTGTGCTGCAGTTCATGGGGTTGCAAAGAGTCGGACACGACTGGGCGACTGAACAACAGCAGCAATTTCACTTATGGGTATATACCCAAAAGAACTGAAAACAGAGTCTCAAAGAGATCTGCACACGCATATTCATAGCAGCATTATTCACAATAGCTAAAGCATGGAAGCAAACCAAGAATCCATCAAGAGATGAATGAATAAGCAATATGTGGTATGTTTATATACAACAGAAAATTATTCAGTCTTAAAACGTAAGGAAACTCGGACATATACTATAATATGGATGAACCTTAAGGACATTATGCTAAGCAAAATAAACTAGTCACAAAGAGACAAATACTGAATGATTCTACCTGTAGGATATACTTAGTCAAAATCATAGAAACAGAAAGTCCTTACTGTCTTTTCTGTTTGAAAAATGTCCCCCAAAAGAAAGCTATGCATTATGTAAGTCCAACTTTGGGAATTTTCAGAATGTTATTTACCTCACAAAAAGCAAAAATCAACTTTAATACTTTTTGTCCATAAAATATGTTGTTACAACTGATTATTAAGGTACTAAGAAAGTGAATAACTAATGTTACCTTCCAACAACTTCTTTATGGATATTTTTCCAGGAGTCCTTGTCTGAATCAGTTCCTAACTTAGGGTCTAGACTCTTCAGAGCAACACCAGCAACATTTACTCCACTCCATAAAGGCACTAAAAGAAATAAACCTCATAATGAACCCTTCTTCCCAATACTTCAGTTGTTTAAGTGCAGTGGATTTTTTTACTCAGGTGTTGGCTTTATCATATTTTATTAATTTATACATATATGGTAAGTTTAGTGTGGTTTTTAAGAATAAAGTTAGGTTACTACCTTACACCATATATAAAAATAAAAGTTTCAAATAGATAAAAGTGAGAAATGTAAAAAGTAAAATTATAAAGTATCATAAAATATAAAATATGCAGTAGAATTTACTGGTAATTTGTGGTAAGAAGGTATGTTAAAGCAAGATACAATATAGAATCCACAAAGAAAATAATCTATAAGAAATAACAAAATATTATAAGAGGGAAAAGAACAATAAATTAATATCATACTATTAAACCATACAGAGTTTTTTAAAATAAGATCATAGAATATTATATGGGAGAAATTAAAGCATATCTGGGAAAATTATTTTTAATGATTATTGTCTTTTAAGCTAAGACAATAACACCAGCCAACAGGGTCAAATTAAGGCACTGGTCAAAAAAATTTGTTTAAATCAAATAAAAAATACTTATTATACTATGACCATTGAAGTATGAAGAAAAGAGAGGTACTTATTAAATGTTTTGAACAAATGGATGATTGAATAAAGGAATAAATGGTGCCTATTCTCAATGGATCTATTGGCATTATGGAAAGAAGACTGATGCACATCACAGAATTGGAGAGCATTATAAGCATGAAGTTCTAATTGTGTAGCAGAGATTAAATGTTTAAGTTAGGAAAAGAGCCAAGACATATGACCTAAGTAACAGTTTAAATCACACATTAAAAATTTTTATTTCTGTGAAAAGTCACGGAAAAACAAATCTCAGGAGTCACAAAGTAGATTAATGGTTGCCTGTGGTTAGGGCATCAGTGCAGGAATAGGAGTTCTTGGGGATGATGCAAATTTTCTACTATTAGACTGTGGTGACGGTTGCACAACTTTGTGAATAAGAGTCCAGTGAATTACACACTTTAAATGGGTAAAATTTATGGGATGTGTATTATATCTTAAAAATTCTGTCCTTAAAACCACAATGAAAGTGCTCCAGACCCAAAAAAAAAAAAACAAAAAACCCACACACTCACTGAATTTTAAAATAGCTATATGCTCTACGCACTATTTTGTGTGAGGTAGCTAAATCAATGACACAAAAGACTGAAAGTTAACAAAAACAAACAGTAAAATGCCAACACTTTAAGGAAAATAAGCATTATTAAAGATAAGAAGTGCGGTTATATAATGGGAATGAGTTGACACTTACCACTAGAATCACCATGTTCACCAATAATCCAACCATGGCAGCTGGAGGGATGTACACCTAACTTCTGTCCAATTAGGTAACGGAAACGGGCAGAGTCTAGATTACAGCCACTTCCAATTACACGAGTTGCAGGTAAACCACTTAACTTCCAGACTACGTATGTCAAAATATCCACTAGGAAGAAAAATTTCTTGTTAGAGAAAGATTCATAGTAACTTCTTACAATTTGATTTTCTGAATAGACAGATCAACTGACTTAGAGTCAAATATAGATTCATTAGAGTTCAAAATGAATCAAGTCAACAAAGAAAAAAATAATCTCTCAGATGGGTTTTAAAAGATTAAATGATTCACCATCAGAATTTTTAAATGAAAGATTCTTTTTTGAAATAACATATGTGCCTCTGTATATTTAATGATCGGTGATTTATACCTCTTTAAGATCACCTAGATTTTTCCTCTCTATCACCACGGCCTCATGTAAACTATCAGAGTCTCCTACCTAGAATAAAGCCACATGCATGCTTAGGACTGTATGCAGGTGTGTGTAGCTCAGGAAAAACATGAGAAGATTGTAAACTTTAGCTCTGTCTAACCATGAGGTTCTATGAAAGCAGGAAGTAAAGGCTAAGGCACAGTTATAAACTGCCTGGCCAAGTATTGAAGGCATGCCCCAACTTGTACACAGAGCCCTGCAGCAAAGACTGTACACAAAGCCCTGTATCTTTTGGTTCCAAGCATTTAAGGAAAGTTTTGTCCAATCAATGGCAGATCACTAAACAGATGAAACATAGACTTCTGGGTCTACATATAATAAAAATACAGACTCGACAGAATTAACTCATAAAAGTCACAAAACAAACTACAACAAGCTGATGCAGAGCAAACGCTGAGAAGAAAGAATTTCATTTACAGAGTTTTCCTATTGTACTTTTTTAATGTTCAAGTTTCAACAAATTATGAAGCATGAAACAAAATAAGGAAATACATATCATACAAAGAGAAAAAAACATCAACAGAAACTGTCCCTGAGAAAGCCCAGGCATTAAACAACTACCCTGTCTTCAAGTCCACTGATTCTTCCTTCTGCCTTCTCACTCTGCTGTTGAGTCCCTCTAGTTAATGCGCATTTAACTTTTTAACTTCAGAATTTCTATTCTTTTCTAAAAAATATTATTTATCTATTTAGTAATAATCACCATTTGGTGAGAGATCAGCCTCATTATTTCCTTTAGTTCTTTAGACATGCTTTATTTTAGTTCTTTAACCATAGTTAAAATAGTTCATTTAAAATATCTGATAAATCTCTATTCAGTTACTCTGGCTAGAATTTCTAGCATGATGCTAAACAGAAGTGGCAAAAGCAAGTCTCACTGCCTCATTCCTGGTCTTAGAAGTAAAATCATTCAGTCTAGTACCATCAAGTATAAGGCTAGCTGGGGGTTTTTCATAAATATTTTTTATGAGGTTGGAGAAAATTCCTTTCATTCATGGGTTAGTAAATTATTTTTTAAAGTCATAATTCAGCGTGGAATTTTGTTTACTGCCTTATCTGCATCTATTAGCCTTTTATCATTATATAATATTCCGGTCTGCAACAATAATTTTTGTGTTAAAGTCTAATTTCTGTGGTATCAGTATAGCAACTCCAGCTCTCTTTTAGCTCCTATTTGTATTCGATATCTTTTTCCATCTTTTTATTTTCACTTTACTCTGTCTTTTTATTCTCTTTTGAATAAAATATTTTTTTCAATTTTTATTAGAGTAGTCTGTGTGTGTGCTCAGTCCTGTCCAACTCTTTGCAAGCCCATGGACTATAGTCTACACCGGCTCCTGTCCATGGAATTTTCCAGGCAATAACACTGGAGTGGGTTGCGATTCCCTTCTCTAGGGGATTTTCCTGACCTAGGGATTGAATCTGTGTCTCTTGTGTCTCCCACGTTGGCAGGCAGATTCTTTACCACTCCACCAACTGGGGAGCCCCTTTTGGAGTATAGCTGATTTACAATGTTGTGTCAGTTTCAGGTATACAGCAAAGTGAATCAGTTATACATATATGCACTCTTGGTAGATCACTAGACAGATGAAACAGACTTCTGTGTCCATGTATAATAAAAAATACAGACTTGACAGAATTAACTCATAAAAGTCACAAAACAATATATATATGTACATATATCCACTCTTTTTAGATTCTTTTCCTATATAGGCCATTACGGAGTACTGACTAGAGCTCCCTGTGCTATACATTAGTGCTTATTAGTTGTCTATTTTGTGTGTAGTAGTATGTATATGAAAATTCCAATTTCCCAATTTATCCTCCCCCCCCCGGTAAACCGTAAGTTTGTTTTCTACATCTGGGACTCTACTTGTTTTGTAAATAAGTGCATCTGTACCTTTTTTTTTAGATTCCACACATAAATATGATGAACAGCATATGACAGGCTTTCCTGGTGGCTCAGTGGTAAAGAATCCAGCTGCCAATGCAGGAGACATGGGTTTGATCCCTAGGTTGGGAAGATCCCCTAGAGAAGGAAATAGCAACCCACTCCTTTATTCTTACCTGGGAAATCCCATGGACAGAGAAGCCTGGCAGGCTACAGTCCAAGAGGTCACACAAGAGTTGGACACAACTTAGTGACTAAACAACAATGCATAAAACTTACATGTCAATTATATATCAATAATGCTGGGAAAAACAAAAGTATTGTGTACTTTGGATGGGTGTGGTTTATTGTTATAAATTTGCTAAATGACACTGTTTTAAAAAGAAAAAAAAAGAAATGCTGTGGAAAGGTCAGTTTTTGTTCCAATCTCAAAGAAAGGCAATGCCAAAGAATGTTCATACTACTGCATAACTGCACTCATCTCACACGCTAGCAAAATAAAACTCAAAATTCTCCAAGCCAGGCTTCAACAGTACGTGAACCGTGAACTTCCAGATGTTCAAGTTGGATTCAGAAAAGGCAGAGGAACCAGGGATCAAACTGCCAAAATCTGCTGGATCATTGAAAAATTGAGAGGTCCAGAAAAACATCTACTTTTGATTTATTGACTATGCCAAAGCCTTTGACTGTGTGGATCACAACAAACTGTGGAAAATTCTTAAAGAGATGGGACTATCAGACCACCTGAACTGCCTCCTGAGAAATCTGTATGAAGGTCAAGAAGCAACAGTTAGAACTGGACATGGAACAACAAAACGGGTTCCAAATTGGGAAAGGAGTATGTCAAGGCTGTATAGTGTCACCCTGCTTATTTAACTTACATGCAGAATATATCATGTGAAAAGCCAGGTTAGATGAAGCACAAGCTGGAACAAGATCGCCGGGAGAAATATCAATAACCTCAGTTACACAGATGACACCACTCTTAAGGCAGAAAGTGAAGAACTAAAGAGCCTCTTGATGAAAATGAAAGAGGAGAGTAAAAAGGTTGGCTTAAAACTCAACATTAGGAAAACTAAGATCACGGCGTCTGGTCCCATCACTTCATGGCAAATAGATGGGGAAACAGTGGAAACAGTGTCAGACTTTATTTTGGGGGGCTCCAAAATCACTGTGGATGGTGACTGCAGCCATGAAATTAAAAGACGCTTGCTTCTTAGAAGAAAAATTATGACCAACCTAGATAGCATATTAAAAAGCAGAGACATTACTTTGCCAACAAAGGTCTGTCCAGTCAAAACTATGATTTTCCCAGTAGTCATGTATGGATGTGAAAGTTGAACTATAAAGAAAGCTGAGTGCTAAAGAATTGATGCTTTTGAACTGTGGTATTGGAGAAGACTCTTTTGAGTCCCCTGGGATGCAAGGAGATCCAACCAGTCCATCCCAAAGGAAATCAGTCCTGAATATTCATTGGAAGAACTGATGCTGAAGCTGAAGCTCCAATACTTAGGCCACCTGATGTGAAGAGCCGACTCATTGGAAAAGACCCTTGATGCTGGGAAAGATTGAAGGCAGGAGGAGAAGGGGACGACAGAAGATGAGATGGCTGGATACCATCACTGATGCGATGGACATGAGCTTGAGTAAGCTCTGGGAGTTGCTGATGGACAGGGAGGCCTGGTGTGCTACAGTCTGTGGGGTTGCAAAGAGTCGGACATGACTGAGTAACTGAACTGAATGGAAATATCATCCTTATGCAGTTAAAGGGAATAGAAAAGACTCACCTGGATTTGAAACAATAAGCATCTTACAGTCAGGACTATTTTGGACTATGGCAGGAATGACTGACTTCATGATATCCACATTACGTTGGACCAGGTTAAGGCGACTTTCTCCCTCTTGCTGCCGTGCACCTGCTGTAATAATAACTACTTTGGAATTTGCAGATACACTGTAATCTAAAGAAGGAAACAAAAGAAAATATTTGGATCAAGACTGCCATGATCTCTGTGCCTTAATTCTTTAAAAGTCTATTGTATGGAGATGGTGTTAAAGTACTCCACTACTGTCATGGCTCGAATTTCCAAATGAACAGATTTTCCACACAGTAACGTTATCTTAGTCACGTCTGACTCTTTGGAATCCTATGGACTATAGCTTGCCAGGCTCCTTCATTCATGGTATCCTCCAGGCAAGAATACTAGAGTTGGTAGCCATTCCCTTCTCCAGAAGATCTTTCTGACCCAGGGATTAAATCTGCATATATTGAATTGTAGGCGGATTCTTTACTGTTTGAGCCACCAGGGAAGCCATGAAAGTAAAAGATGCTTGCTCCTTGGAAGAAAAGTTATGACAAACCTAGACAGTGTATTAAAAAGCAGACACATCACTTTGCCGACAAAGGTCCTTATAGTCAAAGCTAGGGTTTTTTCAGTAGTCATGTTCTGATGTGAGAGTTAGACCATAAAGGCTGAGCCTTGACAAATTGATGCTCTAGAACTGTGGTGTTGGAGAAGACTCTTGAGAGTCCTTTTGAAAGCAAGGAGATCAAACCAGTCAATCCTAAAGGAAATCAACCCTGAATATTCACTAGAAGGACTGATACTGAAGCGGAAGCTCCAATACACTGATCACCTGATATTAAGAGCTGACTCACTGGAAAAGACCTTGATGCTCAGAAAACTTGAGGGCAGGAGGAGAAGAGGGTGACAGAGGATGAGACAGCTGGATGGCATCACTGACTCAATGGACGTGGGTTTGAGCAAACTCAGGGAAATGGTGAATAACAGGGAAGCCTGGCATGCTTGAGCCTGCTCATGGTGTCCATGAGGTTGCAAAGAGTGGGATACAACTGAGTGACTGAACAACAGTGCTACCTAGTATAACCTGAAGGAAATCCTGTCACTAATGATTTACCAATGTCCACACCGATTTAAAAAAATAATAGAACCTACCATCCCTTTTAGCCCACATTTCCATTTTTTATTAAAGCCTGAGGCAATCCAACTCAACTCTCTGGATTCTTAGAAATACCATATGAATCAGAAGTTTAGAATTCTGAGAAATTTTGTGTGTTTGAGGATTCGAAGAGTGAGAATGTATTACAATTATTGTGAGGGGCTATGCTTAAGATCATAAAAGTTCTTCATTCACATAAGAAAACCTTCTAAATTTGATGACCAGTTGTAAAATATTTTACTTATTAAGCCCAACAACACGATGTTCAGTATCCCATATTGGACTTTTAAAAAGTATTATAGGGCTTCCTTTGTGGTCCGGTGGTTAAGAATCTGCATTCCTTGGGCTGCCACCCATGTCCCTTGGGGCTGTGCACCCACCACATAGGGACTAGTGTCTAGTGCAGAGAGGCTCTGTCCTGGAACGCAGTGTACAGCCCAGAAAGGAGGTTGCCCCCTGCCCTGACATGCACAGCACGGTTCCTGGAAACATGGTGCTAAACCATTCCTAGAGGACCTGCTTCTGGGTCTGGGTTTCTTATGTAGCAGAGTAGCTCGCTTATAGCAATCTACTGAAAGTCAGACCTCCACATAAGGTTTAAAAAAAAAAGAATCCACAGTCCAATGCAAAAGAGTCAGGTTCCATCTCTGGTGTGGGAACTAAAACCCCATATGCCTGGGGCAACTAAGTCCGGGCACATGTTAAAGATGTCATTCCACTGTTTTCAGCTTTCACTGCTACTATTGATAAGTCAGTCTGCCTCCCTCTCCCTTTTCTGTAGGTAATTTGTTTTCTGATCATTTTTAAATTCTCTTTGTTTTTAACGTTTTCTAATTTCACAATACTGTGTCTAGATGGGGATTTTGATTTATCTGTCTTGAGATTATTTGGCTTGAATCCATGGGTTGTTTTTCATCAGCTCTCCAAAATGCTGAGTCAAAATCTTTTCAAGTACTTCCTCTGCCTCATTCACTCTTCTAAGTAGAAGTATTTTACACTGTCTCACTCTATCATCCATGATTCTTAATCTGTCATATTTTCTACTTCTTGCTATCTTCTGGGTAATTGCGTTAGATTCACCACTTGTTTCTTCAAATATGTCTGCTCTATTATGAAACCTATTAATTTTTTATTTCATTCCATTTCATATTCAGAAGTTATATTAATATTTGGTTACTTATAAAAATCTGTTCTTTTTCTTACAGTTTCCTATCTTTTAGTGATATTTTCAAGCTTGCACTTTATTCTTTAAATAATCACAGTTAAATTATAATTTGTTTTATAATTTATCAGAAATCTACTGTGGCCTCTGTCGGTTCCTACTCATTTTTTCTTGTAGATTTAATTATTCATAATGTGAGATGTTTACCTTCCATGAAACTTTATTTGGGGAAGTTCTTTGAAGCCTTAAATAAAATGTATTTCCTCCAGAGACTATCTTAAGATTGCTAAGCTTTTATTGGAATTTAATTAAGGGCCAACTTGTGGCTCCAAATCCTTAGCAGTCATTTCCCTCTTTTACTAAAGCATTTCTGAGACAGTCAATTTTACTTGCAGTTTCCAGAGATATGGAGAAGGGAATTATTTCCAGGCCATTATTACATTAAGAAATTGGCAAATTAAGACCAGCAAGCCAAATCTGTTCTACTACCTGTTTTTGTAAATAAAGTCTCCTTGGAACATAGCCACACCCACATGCTTATGTATTGTAAATGGATGCTTTAATATAACAGGACGGCTGCAAGTTTTGATAGAGAATATGTTGCTCACAAAGCCTGAAATACTTACTATGTGACCCTTTACAGAAAAAAGTTTACTGATCCCTGGTGTAGTCTACCGGAGCTTTGCTTTATGGGGTTATTTCCTACGCACCTCCTCAAATTAGGCTGTCTCCAGTCTGCTAAGTCCTTTGAGGCAGGGAAAACCAAAATTCAAGTCCACTAGGTTTGGCTAACGCTAGCTATTGTAAACTAGCAACAGTGCTGTTTAACTCTTATCATTTCCTGCCTTCATTCAGTACCTGTTCTGAAAATGTCTTAACTTTATTAAGAGCTTATCAGTTCTTTAAGTATTGATATTTATTCTTTCATATTTTTTGCAGAAGTTTTGTTATTTATAGCAAAAGGATTGATTCAGGTACTTATCTTGCCATATTACTAGAAATCAAAAACTGAATGATTTTTAAAAGTATTTTAATACAGGAGTAACTTTTTAACTTGACTCTGCTCAACAAATTCAATAGATTAACTGATGTAAAACATACTGATACCCAAGGTACACTGAACGCTCTCAGCTAGTAATAGTAGACTTCTAATATGTCTGTATACTTCTGTGCTTATGAGTTGCTGCATAACAGAATCTGTCATGTTTCTACCCAAATATTTATGCCAGATATATTAATTACATAATAATGACGTAAACCACTAAAATATGAGGGTGAAAGAAATACATAGTAAACACAACATTCAGGATTGACATGTGAATAGATTTAACACACAGAATGTGTCAAGTGAATTGGTAATGTTTTACTTCTTTTGCTATGTGCTGGCTGCATTGACGTTTGTTATATTTAAGCTCTAGCTCTTTTTTATATCTCAAGTATTTCATAGTTAATTTTTTAATGACTGTTACTATGAAAATTAAGTTGAATGCTTTAGAAAGCCATGTTAAAATAAAGCTGTTTAAAAATCTTCCTTTTAGTTAAAAGAGAAATAAAAATGAAGAAAAACCATAAAAATTTATTAGCATTTTGCGATTAGACTGCTTCATGAGTATCTTTAATTATAGTACTTTAAAGAAATAGAAATTATTATTACTGGTATGCTATTTTAAAAAAAAATACTGCAAAAACTCCAGTCAGCTGAGCCATGCTCAAAGGTCTTACCCTCCAATCAGAAAATCAGCAAATGAAGTTCTTGTACATTTACATGTTTCAGGTCAAAATAAAATTTTATGATGGTTCTAACAGGCACTTTAAAATTAAGTAACCACTTTCAGTTCCAATCATGTTAGACAAAAGGGCTTCTAGTAGCAAGTAGATCTGGTGAATCACATTACCAAAAAGCACACTAAATATAATACTTTATGATTAAATAATTACTTTTCCTAATTCTCTAAGCATTCTTAGTTGGCCAAAACGTAATGTTAATGCTAATGGAGCTAAGCTCTCCATTTACCCTTCTATAGCTTCAAACTATACCCTGAAACCTGGTTGTCTAAAAAACAGGTTAAAAAATATAGATACACACATCAAAAAAAAAACAAGAATATAGATAAATATATCAATAATATTACAAAAACTATTTGAGACTGCATATCTTTGGGAAAATATATACAACTGAATGACAAGCTTAAAAAGCATTTATATAATACAATGTCAGTTGTGTAAAAAACGAATAGAAAAAGTAAAGAAATACACAAAACCATAGCAAGAGAGTTCCAGAAAAACATCTATTTCTGCTTTATTGACCATGCCAAAGCCTTTGACTGTGTGGATCTCAGTAAACTGTGGAAAATTCTGAAAGAGATGGGAATACCAGACCACCTGACCTGCCTCTTGAGAAATCTGTATGCAGGTCAGGAAGCAAGTTAGAAATGGACATGGAACAACAGACTGGTTCCAAATAGGAAAAGGAGTACGTCAAGGCTGTATATTGTCACCCTGCTTATTTAACTTATATGCAGAGTACATCATGAGAAATGCTGGGCTGGAAGAAACACAAGCTGGAATCAAGATTGCCAGGAAATATCAATAACCTCAGATATGCAGATACCAGCCTTATGGCAGAAAGTGAAGAGGAGCTAAAGGGCCTCTTGATGAAGGTGAAAGAGGAGAGTGAAAAAGTTGGCTTAAAGCTCAACATTCAGAAAACGAAGATCACGGCATCCGGTCCCATCACTTCATGGGAAATAGATGGGGAAACAGTGGAAACAGTGTCAGACTTTATTTTGGGGGCTCCAAAATCACTGCGGATGGTGACTGCAGCCATGAGATTAAAAGACGCTTACTCCTTGGAAGAAAACTTATGACAAACCTAGATAGCATATTCAAAAGCAGAGACATTACTTTCCCGACTAAGGTCCGTCTAGTCAAGGCTATGGTTTTTCCTGTGGTCATGTATGGATGCAAGAGTTGGACTGTGAAGAAGGCTGAGCACCGAAGAATTGATGCTTTTGAACTGTGGTGTTGGAGAAGACTCTTGAGAGTCCCTTGGACTGCAAGGAAATCCAACCAGTCCATTCTGAAGGAGATCAACCCTGGGATTTCTTTGGAAGGAATGATGCTAAAGCTGAAACTTCAGGACTTTGGCCACCTCATGCGAAGAGTTGACTCATTGGAGAAGACTCTGATGGTGGGAGGGATTGGGGGCAGGAGGAGAAGGGAACGACCGAGGATGAGATGGCTGGATAGCATCACAGACTTGATGGATGTGAGTCTGAGTGAACTCCGAGAGATGGTGATGAACAGGGAGGCCTGGCGTGCTGCGATTCATGGGGTCTCAAAGAATCGGACACGACTGAGCAACTGAACTGAACTGAACCGATTAACAAAAGAGATTTTAAGAGTTTAATACTGTTTTTGTATTTATCAAATATTCTCCAATCAGAATGGAATGTTCTTTTTAAAAATATTAACCTTCTAAATAATATGTCCTAATTACAAAGGGGCTATTTTAAGTTTTATACTTATTAACAACAGTTTGATAGACCACTATTTTTTTTTCAAGTTTTGAAAATAATTTTATAAAACTAACCTTTTCCAGAGACGATCTTTGGAGTATTAAAGAAAAGACTGCCATGCTGAAGATCCATTGTTTCTCCCTTCAGTTTGTCTACTACAACATCAACAAGGGCAAGCTCATCAGCCAAATCCTAAAATACATGAAAAGACTGAATAAAATATTCTCATTTCAATTTTAAGAGAAAAAGAAAAATTTTATGTGGTTATTTTATAATCAGACTTCCCTATAGCTCAGATGGTAAAGAATGTGCAAAGAAGTGCTACATTTTTAGTAGAAAAAGTGGTATAAAAATAATAATTCTTTACAGGAATTCTTTGGTTGCCTAGTGGTTATGATTTTGGACTTTCACTGCCATGGCTTGGGCTCAATCTCTCAATCCCTGGTCAGGGAACTGAGATCCTGCAAGCTGCAAGGCTTGGCCCAAAAGAAAATAAGTCTTTTAATGTGCCTATACTTTGGCCACCTGATGCGAAGAGCTGACTCATTTGAAAAGACCCTGATGCTGGGAAAGATTGAAGGTGGGAGGAGAAGGGGATGACACAGGATGAGATGGTTGGATGGCACCACTGATCAATGGACATGAGTTTGAGTAAACTCCAAGTTGGTGATGGACAGAGAGGCCTGGCGTGCTGCAGTTGATGTGGTCTCAAAGAGTCAGACATGACTGAGCAATTGAACTGAATGTACCTAAAGACACCAGAAGCTAAGGTAAACAACAGAATGTAGCAAAAATTATTAATTGTTTTGCCTTCAAGTAATTGTTAAGTTTTTCAGAATTGTTTTTTTCCCACTTCAGATAACAGCTTTAAAACCAATGAAAACTTATCAACAAAGGAAACTATAAGCAAGGTGAAAAGACAGCCTTCTGAATGGGAGAAAATAATAGCAAATGAAGCAACTGACAAACAACTAATCTCAAAAATACACAAGCAATTTATGCAGCTCAATTCCAGAAAAATAAACGACCCAATCAAAAAATGGGCCAAAGAACTAAATAGACATTTCTCCAAAGAAGACATATGGATGGCTAACAAACATCACTCATTATCAGAGAAATGCAAATCAAAACCACAATGAGGTACCATTTCACAGCAGTCAGAATGGCAGCGATCCAAAAGTCTACAAGCAATAAATGCTGGAGAGGATGTGGAGAAAAGGGAATCCTCTTACACTGTTGGTGGGAATGCAAACTAGTACAGTCACTATGGAGAACAGTGTGGAGATTCCTTAAAAAATTGCAAATAGAACTGCCTTATGACCCAGCAATCTCACTGCTGGGCATACACACCAAGGAAACCAGAATTGAAAGAGACACATGTACCCCAATGTTCATCGCAGCACTGTTTATAATGGCCAGGACATGGAAACAACCTAGATGTCCATCAGCAGACGAATGGATAAGAAAGTGGTGGTACATACACACAATGGAGTATTACTCAGCCATTAAAAAGAATACATTTGAATCAGTTCTAATGAGGTGGATGAAACGAGCCTATTATTCAGAGTGAAGTAAGCCAGAAAGAAAAACACCAATACAGTATACTAACACATATATATGGAATTTAGAAAGATGGTAATGATGACCCTGTATGTGAGACAGCAAAAGAGACACAGATGTATAGGACAGACTTTTGGACTCCGTGGGAGACGGAGAGGGTGGGATGATTTGGGAGAATGGCATTGAAACATGTATACTATCATCTAAGAAACGAATTGCCAGTCTATGTTCTATAGAGGATACAGGATGCTTGGGGCTGGTGCACGGGGAAGATCCAGAGAGATGATATGGGGTGGGAGGTGGGAGAGGGGTTCAGGATTGGGAACTCATGTACACCTGCGGCTGATTCATGTCAATGTATGGCAAAACTAATACAGTATTGCAAAGCAAAATAAAGTAAAAATAAAAACTTTAAAAATAAAAAAATAAAGGTATTTGAGGATGACAAAAAATTTATTTCCACATAAGTTTATGAAAAAAAGGTTCATGTTCACTATATGCTTTCTCTTTATTGCTGAGTAGCTGTCATATTAAATAAATAAATAATTCGCCCAGTTTAAAAAAAAATGAAAACTTATGAAATCCTTTCAAAGGATTTTATTATATTTAACCCTTATGCCTAATTTCTGAACTGGTTGAAGCTGTTTTTAGTATGAATCCTTATGGCCAAAAAAGGAAAGGTAGGCACCTCTGGGAAACCACTTCATGTGGCTTGGTATATTACAATTAATGCTGGCCCTCCACCTTAGGGGTAGGTAAGTAACCATACATCCAGACCCAACCAATTGTTTCATCCTTCCTTTTGGACTCAGCTGTTACTTCACAAATGGGCACAACAAATGAGCACAGTGTCTGTGAGCTTAGAAAATGGAAGTGAATTCTGGCCCTTTCACCTCCTAGGCATTTGACCATGAGCAAGCTCTTTAACATATATGCTTCAGTATTTTCATCTATAAATGGAGATGATAACAGTACCTGCTCTCCTAAGGTTGTTATAAAGATAAAAATACCTTTAAAACATTAGAGGTGAAAAACTTAACAATGAAAACTACAAAACTGCTGAAACAAATTAAAGAAGAAACAAATAAACAGGCATCCTATGTTCATGGACTGGAAGATAAAGTATTATTAAGACGTCAATACTACTCCAAGCAATCTTCAGATTTAATGCAACCACTACAAAAATCCCAATGGCATTTGTTTCAAGAATTAGAAAATTCCATTCTACAATTCTTATGGAATCTCAGGAGACTCTGTATAACCAAAACAATCTTCAAAAGGAATAAAGAAGGTGATCTCAAGCTTCCTGATTTCAATATTTATGACAAAGCTACAGTAATCAAAACAGTGTGTTACTGATATGAAGAGACATGTAGACCAATAGAACAGAAGAGAGTCCAGGGGGAAAATTCTCACATATGTTGTCAGGTATTTTTTGACAAGAGTGCCAGGATTATTCAATAGGGAAAGGATAGCATTTTCAACAAATGGTATTGGGATAACTGGACACTTACATGCAAAAGAATAAGGTTGGACTGTTTACATTATACCATAGAGAAAATTAACCAAAAATGGATCAAAGAGCTAAATGTAAGCCCCAAAACTATAAAACTCTTAGAAGAAAAATAGAGGGAAAACTTCATGACATTGGGTTTGGCAGTGATTTTTTGATATAATACCAAAAGCACAATAACAAAAGTAAAAAGATAAATTGAACCGCAAAGTCAGAAAAAGAAAAACAAATATTGCATGGTAATGCATATACATGGAATCTAGAAAATGGTACATATGAACTCTTATTTGCAAAGCAGAAATAAGAGACACAGATGTAGAGAACATACGGACACCAAGGGGGAGAAGGAGGTGGGATGAATGGGGAAATTGAGATTGATGTATATACACTATTGATACTATGCATAAAACAGATAACTGATGAGAACCTACTGTATAGCACAGGGAACCCTATACTCAGTGCTCTGTGGTGACCTAAATGGAAAGAAGTCCAAAAAGAGGGGCTAGGAATGACAGTAGAGAAGGCAATGGCACCCCACTCCAGCTCCAGCACGCTTGCCTGGAAAATCCCATGGACAGAGAGGAGCCTGGTGCGCTGCAGTCCATGGGGTTGCCAGGAGTCAGACATGACTGAGCGACTTCACTTTCACTTTTCAGTTTCATGCATAGAAGGAAATGGCAACCCACTCCAGTGTTCTTGCCTGGAGAATCCCAGCGACGGGGGAGCCTGGTGGGCTGCCGTCTATGGGGTCGCACAGAGTTGGACACAACTGAAGTGACTTAGCAGCAGCAGCAGGAATGACAGTCAGGTAGGAAGGCTAGGGATCCCTAAGGGGCAGGAGGAAATAAACTGCAAGTGGCAGACGTTTCTCTCTCTCTGTCTTCTAATCCTGTGGTTTGGGGACACTTGGTTACACCTGAACTTAACTTTGAGCTGCTAATGGCTCAGCAAACCAACGCGTTTTCTTATGGAAATGTTTTTCTTAAGCTATGTTAATGAAACCATGTATTTGCTTTGGAATCTGCCTTTCTTCAAATGGGTTCTGCCTAAGAAGTCAAGCGGGCCTTAGGAAGAAGTACTGCAAACAAAGCTAGTGGAGGTGATGGGATTCCAGTTGAGCTATTTCAAATTCTAAAAGATGATGCTGTTAAAAATGCTGCACTCAATATGCCAGCAAATTTGGAAAATTCAGCAGGGGCCACAGGACTGGAAAAGGTCAGCTTTCATCCCAATCCCAAAGAAAGGCAACGCCAAAGACTGTTCAAACCACCACACAATTGCACTCATTTCACAAGCTAGCAAAGTAATGCTCAAAATTCTCCAAGCTAGGCTTCACCGAGAACTTCCAAATGTTCAAGCTGGATTTAGAAAAGGCAGAGGAACCAGAGATCAAATTGCCAACATCCATTGGATCATAGAAAAGATCAAGAGAATTCTAGAAAAACATGTTCTGCTTCATTGACTATGCTAAAGCCTTTGTGTGAATCACAACAAACTGTGGAAAATTCTTAAAGAGATGGGAATATGGATGGGACATGGAACAATATGAACTGATTCAAAATTGGGAAAGGAATACATCAAGGCTGTATGTTGTCACCCTGCTTAACTTATATACAGAATACATCATGGGAAATGTTGGGCTAGATGAAGCTCAAGCTGGAATCAAGACTGCCAGGAGAAATATCAATAACCCAGATATGCACATGACACCATCCTTATGGTAGAAAGCAAAGAGGAACTAAAGAACCTCTTGATGAAGGTGAAAAAAGAGAGTGAAAAAGCTGGCTTAAACCTCAATGTTCAAAAAACTAAGATCACGGCATCCGGTCCCATCACTTCATGGCAAATAGTTGGGGAAACAATGGAGACAGTGACAGACTATTTTCTTGGGCTCCAAAATCACTGCAGATGGTGACTGCAGGCATGAAATTAAAAGACACTTGCTCCTTGGAAGAAAGGTTATGACAAACCTAGACAGCATATTAAAAAACAAATACATTACTTTGCCCACAAAGTAGTCAAAGGTCTGGATGGTATTTCTCACATTGAGTCATGTATGGATGTGAGAGTTGGACCAAAAGAGCTGATCACCAAAGAATTGATGCTTTAGAACTGTGATGTTGGGTAAGACTCTCGAGAGTTCCTCTGACTGCAAGGAGATCCAACCAGTCAATCCTAAAGGAAATCAGCCCTGAATATTCACTGGAAGCTGAAGCTCCAGTACTTCAGCCACCTGATGTGAAGAGCCGACTCATTAAAAGAGACCCTGATGCTATGAAAGATTGAAGGCAGGAGAAGAAGAGGTCGACATAAGATGAGATGGTTGGATGGCATCACTGATTCAATGGACATGAGCCTGAGCAAGCTCTGGGAGATGGTGAAGGACAGGGAAGTCTGGTGTACTGTAATCCATGGGGTGGCAAAGTCAGACTCGACTGAGCAACTGAACAACAAAAATGTATACGTGTAGCTGATTAACTCCACTGTACAGCAGAAACACAACATTGTAAAGCAACTATATTCCAATGACTTTTTAATTTAAAACTTGTGTGTATCAAAGGACACAACCAACAGAACAAAAGGAAACCCAAGGAATGGGTGAAAATTTTTCAAAGTGAAATGAAAATCACTCAGTCATGTCCGACTCTTTGCAATCCCATAGACTATACAGTCCATGGAATTCTCTAGGCCAGAATACTGGAGTGGGCAGCCTTTGCCTTCTCCAGGGGATCTCCCCAACCCAGGGATCAAACCCAGGTCACCAGCATTGCAGGTGGGTTCTTTACCAGCTGAGCCACAAGGGAAACCCAATATTTGAAAATTGTTTACCTAATAAGCAGTTAATATTTAGAATATAAAAAGTACTCCTACAACAACAAACTCAGTTTTAAAATGGGCAAAAGATTTGAAACAGACACTTCTTCAAAGCTATACAAATAGCCAACAGGCACATGGAAAGATATGCTGGAAATAGTAAGGAAAATGAAAGGACTTCCATTGTTATTTTATCAAATTTGGTGCTTTTATTTTATAATGAGCAGGTAATGCTTATATAATTTAAAAATGTAAGTCTAAGCCATTGGGAAATATGATTTTCACACATTTACTCTTCAAGAAAGGCAAAGTGATGAATCACTCTAAAAGAAAACGTTATATAATATTAACAAAATAAGGTAATCAATGTTTCTATGAATAAATTTAAATAGTCTGACTAAACACATATGTGTGCTTAGTCACTCAGTTATGTCCAATTCTTTGCCACCTTTGGACTGCAGCCTGCCAGGATCCTCTGTTCATGGACTTTTTCCAGGCAAGAAGAGTGGAATGGGGTGCTACTTCCTCCTCCAGGGGATCTTTTCGATCCATGGATTAAACCCCAGTCTCCTGTGTCTCCTGCTAATGGATTCTTTACCAGCTGAGCCATCGGGGAAGCCCATAATATTAGCAAAATTATTTTGCTAAGGTTACATTTTAATCTTAACAAGATAATGTAAATCAATGTGTCTCCTATGAATAAATTTAAACAGCCTGGCAATGCTTCACACATGGGAAACTCTAAATAAATGTTTCTTATGTAAAAATCAGGTGATACTTCTTTGCTGTCAAGGGGTTAACCCTGCAACCCTGCGCTCAATATCTACAAGACCTATCAGTGCTCACTTATTTTCAGCCACAGTATAAGCTTATCACTTACCTTTAGCAAGATACAAATCGCACACGCCATGCCTACAGCACCAGTTCCAACAATGGTGACCTTATTCAGGGAGACTTTATCTTCCTCAATTAGATTCTCAATAAGCTGCTCCTTGACAGATGACATCTTGAGAACCTGAGAGAGATAATGTAATTTCAGAGGAAGCAATCTTCCTGAACTAATCACTCTTATACCTACGGAAGTACCTCTTGAGTTTGCAGAATGTCACAAGGGGGAAGCCAAAGGAAAAAAATACCTGCTCGCCAGGTGTGGAGGGGTACAAAACTGAGAGTGTATCTATCAGCGTTAGAGACTGGGGCACCAAGAGGTTTTTAAAACTTCTCCCTGCCCCAAGCCACCACTTTCGCTCCAGTCCCAGTCACTCACAAACGCTTATCGTGTGGCCCACGGCCGGAATGCACAACGCACGACCTTTAAGTCGCTTTTTAAGCTACACCACCAAAAACTACTCAGCAACGTCAGTGGACGCGCCTGAGGCCCAGCGACCATTACTGTCTGAACCGTTAGGCAAGCACGCTCCTACGCACGCACGCACGCCTCTCCTCCCTCCGCACACAAGCCCCGCCCCACGGCCGCCGCGGCGCAGGCGCAGTGGCCGGGGCTTGTCCTCTGTTGTGAGTGGGTTCCTGGCTACCTGCTGTTGTGTTGTCATAATCTCCGTGTAGGGAGTTTTAGTTGGTCTAGAAGAGTGTGCAAGAGAGGGATATTGATGTGTCGTTTCATTTCCTTCGGCTGGTCTAGGCCTCAGGCTGATTTAAAAGCCGAAACTTTGGAGACCAGACCCACCTGGTGGGCCAGGGGGCAAGCTCGGAGCCTTCGTGGGAAAGAACTCTCAGGCGAGCACCTCCTGTTCACCAGTGGGCCAGCTACAACTAGCATCCTGAGGACGATGCTTCGAAATGCTGAATTGAGAGAACAAGGTGGTAATGAAAAAAAAAGGGGGCATGATTAGTTTTCTAAGGTGATTTTAATTTACGCGAGGAATTTATAACTCACAGGTTGGGACACAACCTCATCTGTCATCTTTTGTCATCATTGGCATCTGAATCCTTTTCAAAATATAAAGGGTAATCCATTTTCTGTATAAAAGCCAGTAGTTTTTTTTTTTTTTTTTTTAATGTAGTTTAGATCATGCAATAAGTCTGCTTAAAATCCTTCAATGGCTTTCCGATGCACTTAACTAATTTTTACTAACTCCGGGAGATGGTGATGGACAGGGAGGCCTGGCGTGCTGCCATTCATGGGGTCGCGAAGAGTCAGACACGACTGAGCGACTGAACTGAACTGAAGAAGTGGTCAATACGTGGCCTCCTTTCATCCCTCCAGCTTCTTCTCAAGACACCACACTTCCTTCCAGCTTTTGGACAGCTTTTTCCCATTTCAGGACTTTCTCTTGTTACATATGTCTGCAAAGTTCTTTCCCAGTTCAGTTCAGTTCAGTCGCTCAGTCGTGTCCGACTCTTTGTGACCCCATGAATCGCAGCACGCCAGGCCTCCCTGTCCATCACCAGCCCTTGTCAAAAGTTGATTACTCATTTTCAGTTTTGAACAAAATGGCAGTTCCTCTAACTTTCTTTGACAAATGTATCAACTACCATCCCCCCCAACATCTTTCCTGTTTCTCTTGTGGCACTTTTCACAGCTTATTACTAGCCCCAGGCAAGGGCTTCTCAGGGGTGGCAGTGGCTACTGAATCTGTACTAGCACTTGGCTTGTTTACTTCCTTCCACAACATCTTCTGGCCCTTGTACCTCATTTACTAGAGACTGAGTGTGAGATAGTGCTGACCCCCAGATCCAAGCTTTACACCTGCATGCCAAAAGGAAGTGTCATTTTCATAGTGATCAAACTCCTACTGTAGGTGAAGAAAGAGGCTCTTCATACCTGCCCAAGGCACATTCTGAACAGCCCCTTTGCTTCTCCCACCAACTGGCAACTTGTTTTAAGATGGGGCTAAGGTTGAGCGCTGAGAAATTGATGCTTTTGAACTGTGGTGTTGGAGAAGACTCTTGAGAGTCCCTTGGACTGCAAGGAGATCCAACCAGTCCATTCTGAAGATCAGCCATGGGATTTCTTTGGAGGGAATGATGCTGAAGCTGAAACAGTACTTTGGCCACCTCGTGCGAAGAGTTGACTCACTGGAAAAGACTCTGATGCTGGGAGGGATTGGGGGTAGGAGAAGAAGGGGACG
Source organism: Nanger dama (assembly GCA_917880005.1). Lineage (NCBI taxonomy): Eukaryota > Metazoa > Chordata > Mammalia > Artiodactyla > Bovidae > Nanger > Nanger dama. Next base: position 894,091 of record CAKJTW010000085.1, on the reverse strand, counting down.
ACAGAGGATGAGGTGGCTGGATGGCATCACTGACTCAATGGATGTGAATCTGAGTGAACTCCGGGAGTTAGTGATGGACAGGGAGGCCTGGCGTGCTGCGATTCATGGGGTTGCAAAGAGTCGGACACAACTGAGCAACTGAACTGAACTGAACAGAAGGCCTGCTTTGTCCACTTCCCAAGGTTATTAAAATGAGATCATATTCCATTAAAAACAATCAGGGCTCCTTGCAGAGGTGGCCTACCCTTGCCTAGGGCAGGAAGATACATGGTGAACATGGAACATATAATGTGCCAGAAAGTAAGGAAGCTTTATAAGATTAAATCTGAAAATTCAAGAAATATTTAATCTGTTAAGAATTTTGTCATGTTGATATTAGCTAATTTATTGTGTAAACACTAAGGGTAAATATGTTTTTTAAAAGACTGCATCAGAGTCTACAAAAGGGTATAGGAATAACTTCATATTTCTTTGGGGGATAATTAACAGTTCTTAGTGGTAATAGTTGCATAACTATGTGAATCCATAGAACTATACACTTTAAAAGGGTGAATTTTGTACTCTGTAACATATCTTAGGGCTATTGAAGTCTGCTGCTGCTGCTGCTGCTGCTGCTAAGTCGCTTCAGTCATGTCCGACTCTGTGCGACCCCATAGACGGCAGCCCACCAGGCTCCCCCGTCCCTGGAATTCTCCAGGCAAGAACACTGAGTGGGTTGCCATTTCCTTCTCCAATGCATGAAAGTGAAAAGAAAGTGAAGTCACTCAGTCGTGTCCGACTCTTAGTGACCCCATGGACTGCAGCCTCCCAGGCTCCTCCGTCCATGGGATTTTCCAGGCAAGAGTACTGGAGTGGGATGCCATTGCCTATAGGAAGGCAAATCCTATTATAACAGCTAATTGTCAGACCTATGTAGGCTAATCTTATCCTTCTACATTTGAGACCCTTAAAAAACATAGTTCTCTTAACTATCTTTCAAACAGTAAAGTTTGGAAGTGGTGACCATAACGTTGTTCTAGTTAACCTCTGGAAGTATAGTTTTTAGGCCTGAAGAAGGTCATAGTTATAGAAATATTTTGAGGGAGATCTAAAGAAAATTTTTGAATAGATAACCACCAGGACTATTTGGTTTAAAATTAAGTACCACGAGATGGTTGGATGGCATCACTGACTCAGTGGGCATGAGTCTAAGAAAACTCCCAAAAGAGAGTGAAGGACAGGGAAGTCTGGTGTGCTGCAGACCATGGTGTCACAGAGTGACTGAAAAACAATTGTTACTGGCCTCTAGAGTGAAGGTTCTTAAAAATCTTCCTCTGTAGTGGCACAGAACCACTGCTTATGTTCAGTTGGAAAATAATATTTTTACATCTATGTATAGAGTGTTACATTTCTTTGGGACTGGAATGAAAACTGACCTTTTCCAGTCCTGTGGCCACTGCTGAGTTTTCCAAATTTGCTGGCATATTGAGTGCAGCACTTTCACAGCATCATCTTTCAGGATTTGAAACAGCTCAACTGGAATTCCATCACCTCCACTAGCTTTGTTCGTAGTGATGCTTTCTAAGGCCCACTTGAGTTCACATTCCAGTATATCTGGCTCCAGGTGAGTGATCACACCATCGTGATTATCTGGGTCATGAAGATCTTTTTGTACAGTTCTGTGTATTCTTGCCACCTCTTCTTAATATCTTCTGCTTCTGTTAGGTCCATACCATTTCTGTCCTTTATCAAGCCCATCTTTGCATGAAATGTTCCCTTGGTATCTCTAATTTTCTTGAAGAGATCTCTAGTCTTTCCCATTCTGTTGTCTTCCTCTATTTCTTTGCATTGATTGCTGAGGAAGGCTGTCTTATCTCGCCTTGCTATTCTTTGGAACTCTGCATTCAGATGCTTATATCTTTCCTTTTCTCTTTTGCTTTTTGCTTCTTTTTTCACAGCTATTTGTAAGGCCTCCTCAGACAGCCATTTTGCTTTTTTGCATTTCTTTTCCATGGGGATGGTCTTGATCCCTGTTTCCTGTACAATGTCAAACTACCGCACAATTGCACTCATCTCACACTAATAAAGTAATGCTCAAAATTCTCCAAGCCGGGCTTCAGCAGTATGTGAACCATGAACTTCAAGCTGGTTTTAGGAAAGGCAGAGGATCCAGAGATCAAATTGCCAACATCCTCTGGATCATCGAAAAAGCTAGAGAGTTCCAGAAAAACATCTATTTCTGCTTTATTGACTATGCCAAAGCCTTTGACTGTATGGATCACAATAAACTGGAAAATTCTGAAAGAGATGGGAATTCCAGACCACCTGACCTGCCTCTTGAGAATCCTATATGCAGGTTAGGAAGCAACAGTTAGAACTGGACATGGAACAGACTGGTTCCAAATATGAAAAGGAGTCATGCTGTGTATTGTCACCCTGCTTATTTAACTTATATGAAGAGTAGATCATGAGAAACGCTGGACTGGAAGAAGCACAAGCTGGAATCAAGATTGCTGGGTGAAATATCAAGAACCTCAGATATGCAGATGACACCATCCTTATGGCAGAAAGTGAAGAGGAACTAAAAGCCTCTTGATGAAAGTTAAAGTGGAGAGTGAAAAAGTTGGCTTAAAGCTCAACATTTAGAAAACGAAGATGATGGCATCTGGTCCCATCACATCATGGGAGACAGATGGGGAAACAGTGTCAGACTTTATTTTGGGGGCTCCAAAATCACTGCAGATGGTGACTGCAGCCATGAAATTAAAAGATGCTTATTCCTTGGAAGGAAAGTTATGACCAACCTAGATAGCATATTGAAAAGCAGAGATATTACCTTGCCAACAAAGGTCCGTCTAATAAAGGCTGTAATTTTTCCAGTGGTCATGTATGGATGTGAGAGTTGGTCTGTGAAGAAAGCTGAGTGCCAAAGAATTGATGCTTTTGAACTGTGGTACTGGAGAAGACTCTTGAAAGTCCCTTGGACTGCAAGGAGATCCAACCAGTCCATCCTAAAGGAGACCAGTCCTGGGTGTTCACTGGAAGGACTGATGCTGAAACTGAAACTCAGCTTTGGCCAAAGTGAAAACATTGGCCCAAAGAATGTGAATACTTTGGCCACCTCATGCGAAGAGTTGACTCATTGGAAAAAGACTCTGAAGCTGGGAGGAATTGGGGGCAGGAGAAAAAGGGGACAAGAGAGGATGAGATGGCTGGATGGCATCACTGACTCGATGCACATGAGTTTGAGTGAACTCTGGGAGTTGGTGATGGACAGGGAGGCCTGGCATGCTGCGATTCATGGGGTTGCAAAGAGTCGGACACGACTGAGCAACTGAACTGAACTGATAGGGTGTTATGTATGTGAATTGTAAAGGACCAGTTATGATTAGCACTATAATCAAATTATCTCATAATATTTTAGGGCTTAGTATATTAAAATGTTTACAATGGAAATGGTAACAAAACAGTCTAGCCAATCTAATCACATCCTTAATATGTTAATTAATAAGTCAATAAAGTCTGGTCATTAGTAAACACTACCCCTTAAAAAAATCGTTGTGCAGCCCAATAACCCAATGGCCCCCATTTATGTAATGAACAAATAACAGCTTTATGACTTTGTATCTTAATTAACAGAGTAGTCACTGTTCAAGCTTTATTGTTTTAGTTGGTGTAACTTAGTTGGCTGCCTTATTTATGTAATTTTTCCTTTTTACATTACAAGGCAATGTACACTATTCTGATACATACAGTACATAAGATTCTTTAGAACAGTTATGCACATGGCATGCAATACTGGATTTGTACATTGGATCCCAGGATGTGATTAACTGGAGGGAAAAAGTTGAACTAGGCACCTTGGCTAAAGGAACCAGAGGTTATATTACACAGTAAATACACATCTAGTTTGAAGGGCAACTGCAGCATCTGCAACATGGGCAGTGGTACCTCTTGAGGAAGTTGAATTATTTGACAAATCAATTTAGGACCACACTAGGTAAGTGCCATCCAGCATCAGGATACAGCTGCAAGGTTTCATGAACCATTCCTTGCTATCCAGCAGGGTTTTATGAACCATTCCTATTTCTAACATTAGGAAATTGATTTTTTCCTAGGCTGTCTTAACAGTACTGTTTTAATCACAGATCAGATATAAAGGACAATATGAGTTACAACCTCCAACTAAAATCCTGTGTAGCCTAGACAGTGAAGTGACACATTAGAAGACTTTAAAACTGCAGTTCCTTCTGGATCCCCCAAAGTGTATCTGCACTCTTCTTCAAACAGGCCTCTTCCTCATGAGTCAGAGTCACTTTCACAACGTCTGATATTCCATTCTGTCCCAAGATGCAAGGAACACTAAGGAAGACATCCTCTTTTATTCCATAGAGACCCTGAGGATGAAATGAAAAATATTTTATGTTTTTTCTATGCATTCTGGGATCTCCTAAGACTTTCTATTCTCTACAATCATGAAGCTTACTTAATACAACTTGACAAGTAAAATTTCTTCCTAGATTTTCACTTAGGATGTAATGAACAGTGTAAAAGAGTCATTAAAATAGCAGCAAGACTTCCATTCTAAAAGAAACTCTACATTATCGCAATTATCCCTCATACTTTCCAATTTTTATTGTCTGACACTTTGGTAACTTTGGTAACTTTGAGTGTGATTTCTATGTTTTCCCAAAGGAGAAAAATTTGTGTTTTATAGTCTTCCACGCATCTCAACAAAATGAATCAAGTTTCAGTCAACAGGAAGTAGCTATGTGTTAATAACCAGAATACTAGTAGTTGAGCGTTAGGATTAATGTCTATGTCTTTTCAAAAAAGAAAGCTGCAGGTACACTAATTTATTTCACTCAAATCAATGATTGAGAGCTTAACTTAATCTAATTGCTTTCTGAAATGAGTTTAAAAACAAAACAGGAAATAATGGCATTCAAGTACATTTTACTACATAGACCTACCTTAATCATGGTGGAAATCGGATGCACCCGCCTAAGATTCTTCATTATACTCTCTGCCAAATCAGCCACTGACAGTCCAATGGCCCAGGATGTGTAGCCTTTCAGTTTGATCACCTCATAAGCACTGTAGGATAGCAAAGGACAGGAAAAAGTAGGGTAGGAGGAACAAAGAAAAAGCTTTCACTGAACACATGCTTTATAAGAAATCACTGATGTAATAAGTAATAGTATATAAATAATAAACTTGCATTATATACCTGTGTAATCCTTGCACATGTATGCCAGGATATTATGTATGGGGATGTTCACAATAGTACTGTTGGTAATAGCAAGAACCTGGAACAACCCCAGTGCTCTTCAACAGGAGGATGGATAAATTATACATAGCTGTCAAACAGCTATGGCTCAGGCAACAAAATAGATGATTCTTATACACGCAATACTAAATTTTAAAAAGCAGATCCGAGAAGATTACATATTGCATGCTTGACGTGGGATTATCTCAAGTGTGTATGTGGGGGTTGGGGGTTAGGGGTCGAGGGTAAGTGGGAAAAGCACAGAATCCACTCATTTCCAAGCACCCCCAGACTAATAATTCCAATTCAACAAACAGTTAACAGCAACTGTCAACATTTCTTGGGTTGGATGATGGGTTCACAGGTTTTAACAAATACAAATCAGAGGGCCTTGCTTAGACCAATCATGATTCATTCTTCAATTCTATAGACCTGAGGTCTACACATGGCTACCTTATTTAAAGCAAATAATGCCAGTAAGTTGCATGTTTCCCTATCTGAACAATTTGTAACAGTTAATTATTTTTGTACCATGATGAATTTGTATCTTGCTTAAAACGTTATAATCATCTGAGTAAACAAGCAGCTAGTTGCATTTCTATTCATGATTATAAGAACTGAGATTAAAAAATTCTTATTCCTAATTAAATCAATGATACATGCTTTTGAAGTAAAGACTGAATCTTAAATCAGGTAGACTTGTTTTATATCTTCGTTTACAAATACAGGAAGAGTTATCATACTATAAATTGAGAATTATGGCAAATAAAAGTAGACTGTAACGTTAATACATGCCCGCAATATCTAATACCTTTACCTGTTTTATAGTACGAGTTTTAACAAGCTTTAGAAAACAAGTTTTCTGACAGTTACCAAATGCAAAGGTTATTAAACTTTTAATCTTTTATCTTTCTGGCCATGTGTGGGGCTTGCCAGATCTCAGTTCCTCAACCATGGATGAACTCACAAGCTCAGCAGTGAAACCTCAAGTCCTAACCACTAGACAACCAGAGGATTTCCAAAACTTTTAATTTCTCAAACAAAAATAAAAAATTTTAACCTTCTGTGTTACAAACTATGGGACCTATTACCTGTCAACCACTTGTTTGTGAACCGCTTTCCACTGTTCCTTATCTGCATCAGTGCCTAATTCAGGGTGTAAATTCTTCCAGGGAGACACCAGCAACATTCACTCCACTCCATACAGGCACTAAACAAAATAGTACAGAATATATTTACTCCCAAGCACTACCTAGCTGAGCAGTAATTCTGACCCATTCTCCAAAAATTGTGTTTTCTTATTTGAGGAAGATTATCCCCTTTTGGTAGGTGGTCAAGACTACCAATACTCTTAGTTTTCACTGATTAATTTATGTAAAGCTAAGAATGTTCACTGTATGCTAATCTGCTTTTTCCTAATGGGAAATATTGAGACACGATATTATGAGATAAGAGGAATTTTCTTGCCATAAGGAACCGAGAACTCTGCACAAATTACAACATCTTTCAACTGTGATAATGGATTTTTCTCATACATTCCATTTGGATCAGCACTTTGCCTATAAACAGCTGTGATATTAAGAACTATCACCTTATTTAATATGTTCATTATAATAAATTTCATTCCTTATCCCTTATACCAAAATATGTCACACAAAAATGGCTAAAATCTTAACAATTCTAGCATATAATTACACCAAGAGATAAGATTTCTGGAAACCATCTACCCTAATGGCTATATGATTTAGACTCTGATTCAGTAATGATATTCTGGTTAATTTTTTTACACAATCTTTTTGCAAACAATAAAAGAAGTCACACTTACCACTAGAGTCACCATGCTCTCCAAGGATCCACCCATGGCAGCTTAATGGGTGAACTCCCAGCCTCTCCCCCATGAGATAACGGAACCGAGCTGAATCCAGATTGCAACCACTTCCAATAACACGGTTTTTGGGAAAGCCGCTTATCTTCCAAGCCACATAGGTCAAAATATCGACTGTGGAGAAAATATTTAGACAGAGGTATTATGTGAATTGGGCTTACCTGGTGGCTCAGAAGGTACAGAATCTGCCTGTAATACAGGAGACCTGGGTTTGATCCCTGGGTCGGGAACATCCCCTGGAAAATGGAATGGCTACCGGCTTCAGTATTTTTGCTCTGCAGAATTCCATGTACAGAGGAACCTGGCAGGCCCCCAGTCCATGGGGTCACAAAGAATTGGACACGCTTGAGAGACTAACATTTTCACTATGTGAATCATGAGCTAGTGACTAACTACTCAAGGTTCATGGCTCTGTATAGATCTTAGTATTTATCATGACCAATCAATATTTCTGTTAATATTTTTAAGCCTCTATATTGTGTATAACAAATACATTAAGAATTCAAGAAGTGTAGTTTAATTAAAATAAGTTGTGCATCAATAACACATTATTCATAATTATTCCTTATCCAAAATCTTCCTAGGCAAGTTACAAATTTTAAAGTGCCAACTACGTTAAAGACATTGTTTCCCCTTGATGTTTTAAATTTAACTATTTTACAAAAACACAAATTCACTCAGAAGGAAAATGAAAAATATGAGAAATACATATAGATTATGATACATACTATCAGTTTTACTCTAGCTCATCTATTTTTATGCCATTAAAAGTCTCACCTGGATTGGAAACAACAAGCAACTTGCAATTTGGGCTGTATTTTACAATATTAGGGACGATGAATTTAAAGATGTTCACGTTACGCTGGACCAAATTCAGACGGCTCTCTCCCTCTTGCTGACGTGCCCCAGCTGTGATAATAACCAGCCTGGAGTTTGCTGTTACACTATAGTCTAGACAAAAGAGAAACAATAACTAGATTAAGGCTTTTAAGAAAACTCCAGCAAAAATTTGTTCCATTAACTTTTTAAATGGACAGTTTTATCAGTGTTTTGTGTATGTGGCATATATATGCCCAGATTCCTCTTTTACTTTTGGAGTTTTATCACTGTGGCCACTTACATGGAGAAAGACTACATCGACACCTCCCTTGTATTATGTAATTATGTTGTGGATTTATATAACTATGACTAGGGGAGCTGAAAGGAATCACATTTATTTCACACTCAAATGAGACACACCCCAATTTTTGCTGCCTGAGCTTAATGTTCACACTTTTCCACACTCCTATTTCTACTTAATTGTGGTCCTATCAGCTCAGGGATGGGTTTTTTTTTTTAAGCAGAGGCAACTTCACACTTATCAAGCATGTCTTGCTTGTATATATCCTGTGGCACAGTATGGTTAATCTGGGTTGAAGACAATGAAACGAGTAATCTATCAGATAAATGGTCAATAGTTTTCAAGTGTCAAAACAGACTATTTCGGCCCATGTCTGTTTCCTGGCTAGTGCTTGTAAAGTGTGACAGGGTCAAGCCAAGAATATCTGCTGAACAGGCTCATTTACCCTAGTCTCTACCTTGTGTATGAAAGGAAGTAATGGAAGTAAGTGTATTTAAATATTTGAAGCAATGTGGTACACTATGAACCTAAGAAGCTTTGCTAGTTATATTATAATTCAGATGTTTTCCACATCATGGACAAACTAGATTTTCATTTAAAAACACTTTTGGAAATTTAAACATTGGTATCTATAGATATCAGTGCAAAATTGTTCAAAAGGCTCTCTTATCCTGTATAAGGAAGAAATCTTTGAAGCACTGATAGGATTTTCAAGCCTGATAAAGAATTAAGCCTAACACGGAATGTAATATAAATGTGCCAAAAATCAACCTTTGCCAGAGACAATTTTTGGTGTTCTAAGGAAAAGGCTGCCATGTTGGAGATCCATCATCTCTCCCTTCAGTTTATCTTCCATGACATCAACAAGAGCAATTTCATCTGCCAAGTCCTGAAAGACATAAAATTTTAGTTCAGTGGAAAACAGCCATTTCCAAAGTTTTACACAAGCATACAAAATTTCCAAATTTCTGGTATAGAATTCTGCTACTTTCTTATTAGTACGTACCTCAAAGTAGAGGTAGGCTCCCATTAAAAGCTCACACATAGATGACAAATACATAGGAAAAAGAACTGACCCCCTCCCTCATTGGAGCACCCTCGGCAAGAGCTCCACCGACCCCCTCCCTCATTGGAGCACCCTCGGCAAGAGCTCCACCACCACTGCACAGAAGCAGAACACTGAATTTGCAGGGAGTACCACCCAGTTATGTAAAACTGCTCTATTTAGTCTCTCAGATTCAGTTTTACACATTGATTTCAGGTTAAGTCATTAAATAGATGATACCAACTAGTATTAAGGCCTAAAAAGTGGTATTCTAGATCATTCCCTGGTTACATGTTTTCCATACGTTAACCAACATAAAGTTTTACTTATAGACAGATTTGTGCATTACAAAATGTTGGTGAAAAATATCCTTTCAGGTGAATCTATAGAAGTTCATAGGTGCATCTCAGACAAGGAGCACCAATAATAGCTTTAATACAAATGGAATGTGGACTATCATAACCAAAGAGATTATAAGACCTGAGGTACACATATACCCCCTAATCATTTACAGTGTAGTAAGTGGTCTGCCAGTTACTCTTAGCCACACCTGAGTTAGGGGGCATCACAGAAAATGACCACAGGTGGTTCACTAGTTTGGGAGAAATAAATGGCATCAATGTCTGATCCAGTGGGGAAGGAATAAAGACTGAATAACATGTGGTCTCTTTTAAGAACACACAGAGCAACCTGCGGGGTTACAAGACCTTTGCAGAGCTCATTTCGGCCTTTAGTCCCTTCTCTTTTCAGTCCTTGTTGTTCGGAATCCAGAATTCATCACTTCACTTTCTTATTAGTAACTCCAAATCTGAACTTAAAAATATTTTAAAATTGTAAGCTCTCTCAATTTTTTAATACAAACCAGGCTTGAATGCTATAAAAAGTGTTTTTATTCATTCACACATTTTTTCTAATTAAATGTTAATTCCACTATTGATACCAAAACTGCTATCCAAGGAGCGGGGCAGTGGGGAATACTATGGGCAAAAGACTTCCCACATTCAGTTTAATTTAACCATGTATATGTGTCAATTTCAATTCAAAAATTACTTTTAAATAATTTTAGCTTGCTTAAAGGCATAGATTCAACTTTTTTTCATTTGTAGGCAACTAACGAGGTTAATGGGGCTTCCCTGGTGGCTCAGAGGTTAAAGCGTCTGCTTGCAATGCGGAAGACCTGGGTTCGATCCCCTGAAGAAGGAAATGGCAACCCAGTCCAGCATTCGTGCCTGGAGAATCCCATGGATGGAGGAGCCTGGTGGGCTTATAGCCCATGGGGTCTCAAAGAGTCAGACAGGAATGAGCGACTTCACTTTCACTTTCAATGAGGTTAATAAAGCACAACGAATTTAAGGAACTGGGTCCCCAACTTAGAAGCCTTTAATTTTTGTAGTTTAGATAACCCTTTTGGTATAGCATCAGGTTTTAAAAAGTTTGTTTCACATAAAGTTCTTTCAATGAGTGCATGAGCTTATATATTTGTATATACAATGTGATAATACAATTCTTGGAGAGCAAATGGTAGATGGGTGGAGTCAAGGTATCTTTAAGGGACTTGCAAAGTGAAAGGCTCTCGCTTACCTTCATTAAGATACTGATGGCACAGGCCATGCCAACAGCACCAACCCCAACAACTGTAATCTTATTCTGGGGGACATGTTCTTCTTTAAGAAGATTCTGAATCAGTTGATCCTTGAGAGTTGCCATCTTGGACTTAGAACCTAAAGGAACCTATAAGGGGAAAAACATGCACTGTCACTTCGATCCTTCTGAAAACTGTTCTGAAAAAGCTTCTTTTGCTTCCTTTTGGGATACTGCCCCTACAAATCCCAAGAAATGACTAAAAGTGGGGAGGAGGGAAGAAACCTACCAACAGACAGAACTGAAAGGCCTAATGCCGGGCTCTGGTCTAACTAGGGTCTTGGTGTAAAGTTCCTCACCTTGGCGTGGAAAAATAATACTGAAGTTTGGGTATAAGTATAGCCTCCTGACGGCTCACTCATCTTGACTTATTAACTCCAAGCGGAGCTAGCCTTTTTTAAACAAGATCACTATAAGCCGCCAGCCCAACACTTTTGGCAGTCACCAGGGCTCCTGCCAAGCCCTTAAGGACACAGGTACAGCTCTACTCCAATCCCCAGGACTCTTGCCAAGCCCTGCGAGGACCACAGATAACGTGTGTAAAGCGCCTCTAACCGCCTTCACAGCACTAGCCAGACCCCCGTGGGAGCTCGGCTCATGCGCAGCTCTAGTTTCGCCTCCCAGTCCCCAACCCCCGCCCTCAAAGCAGCAGTGGCCATCCCGTGGCCAGTGTGCAGGGGCCCGCGGAGCTTACTCCCCGCCCAGACCCGGAAGATTAGCGGCTGCCCTCCCCCGCCCACGCACCGCGCCGCTCATCTTGTGCGCAAGCGCACTTCACAGCGCTGGGCGGAGGCAAGAGTCGTGTGCCTCGGCGCCGCTGGCTGTTGAGAGCTGAGCTTTAGCCCCGACAGCCCAGCGCTGGCTTGCGGAGCCCCCGCCCGTGAGCGGATCTGATGAGGAGGAAGTCTACTGCTCTGTGGGTCTGAATGAGCTCGGAATCAAGACTTTTTCAGACTGAACTCGTGCTCTGAAGCACACTTGTTCATGAAGCCCGGCTGGCTGCCTCCCCGGCCTGGCGCGCTGCCAGAACCAGAGTTTAAATCTTGATACCAGGCACCAGGGACTGTTAGCCAACTCACTTGGAGGCACCTCGCGTGGCTTCCGCCGTGATCTTTGTTGCAAAGGCGTGAGGCCTGGTATGAGGAAATTTTGTTACTACAGGGAATGTAGCAGTAACTGCAAAGACCCCTAAAGTTCATCAATAAAGTTCCTCTTGGTGGAAGCCTCGATTTCCAGAGCCGGGGAGGTGGTGGGTGGAAGGTGGAGCGTGGGGGTAGGGTGGGGTAGGGGTGGTTCTGCGTTCACTGGAGAGATTTTCATAGATTGCATCCCGAAAGCACTACGTCTAATCTTGACACTGCTCCAAAGGGCAAAAATATCTGAGAGGACTTACAGGCAGGCAGCCCAGAGTCACCAAGCTGGAATCGAGTCTCTCCTGACAAATCACTGCTATTTCTAGACAGCCCTGAAAGGTTTCTTCAGCCTGGCAGGGGGAAGGGAGTGCTTTCTGCAGACATCTCCTGGTTTCACCAAAACCGAAGCTCTGGGCTCCAGGGCTCCCTTCAGAGTGGGGATGCGGATGGGAGCGGAGCCCTGGAGAAAGAGGGTCTACCTCCCCCAGCTCTGGCAGGCACTCACTGTGACCTTAGAGATGTCCTAATCGGCCTTGGGTTCCCCGTTTGTTAAAAGGAGATGAAGGTACCAGATGATCCTCCTTTGATTCTACTGAGAGCCGGGAGAGCTGGTACCCTTTCTCCTTCGTATTTGCATGCACCACGTCTAGTTCAACGACCGATACAGCGGCAGCTGCTTAACAAAAGTAACTTTCGCCAAGAGCTCCCTCTCATCTGCAGGCAGCGGCTGCCCCAAGGAGCCCACCTCTCGAGAGTGCCAGGATTAAAATGCGATCCGAGCGCATCCAGCGGCTTTCCAGCTTCCGGGAACCCGCCCCAGACTGCTGAAGCTTTTTCGGTTCCGTGGACTCCGGCAACCTGACTTCGAGCTCCGTGCGGCTTGCTCATTTCAAGCCTGGAGGTGCACTGCACCCCCACCCCCCTCCCCAACCAGTCGTCTCCTATTCCGTCTGCATCTACCCGGACCTTCGACCCCAGGTTAGGTGCGACTACCTCCTTGGTTCCCCAGCCCGGCCAGAGGCCACTGTGCCCACTTAGAGCAGCAGCAGCGTTCGGCTGGCCCCCCGAGACCATTTGGTAGTGTGGGGCCACCGCCCAGGTCTCAGGACTATGCCCTTTGGAAGCAGCGCCTAAACCTCCCAAGAGCGGGGACCCCAACTTGGGCATCGCCTGGGCCAGTGAAGCCTAAAGCGATCGCCCTTGCCCTCGGGCGCAGAGAGCACCGGGCCGGACCGTACCGGGAGTGACCGTCGAGCGGGCGGGCGTCGGAGGCGCGCGGCGTGGGATCCGGACTTGGCTGCAGCGGCTCCGGTACTCGGAGCTGGGCGCGGGAGGGGCCTTAAATGGAACCGCGAGGCTGACGTCAAGGGGGAACCGGGCGGACGTGCGAGAACCCACGTGTGCGCTGGGCTGGGGGCGGGCTCCTAGCCGGGCGGGGCGGCGAAGACGCCCCGGCGGCGCGCGGGCGGAGGACCCGCAGGCGGGCCGACCCACGTGCGCCGAGACTTCAGAAGGACTGCGCAGAGGCATGCTATCTCTGGCACAAAACACAGAGCCGTAAACCGGGATCAAGCCGACCCTCCATTTCCTCTTCCGTAAAATGTGGAAGTTACTTTCAAGGAAGGCTCAACCTGAATTTTTGCCTCTGTTCCCCACTGCCCAACTTCTAGCACGTAACCGACACTCGACAGAATATTTGTTGAAAAAGAAAAATTCTTAGCACAGCGTCAGCCTACTTAACCCAAGTCATGTGATTTCCAAAACGTGACCCTGCCTGTCCCCCTACGGCTGGAACTTGCAAGTCTCACAACTCAAAACCTAAGCCTCTTGATTGTACTCCCTGCTGCCCTACCGGTCAAGCTCCTGTGTCCCAGCCACGCCCCAGAGCAGCCTAGGTTTTCTGTTTTTAACATATGATATTTTTACCTCCAGCTTTGGCTCACCCTGGTTCCTGGCCAGCCTTCCTCTGCTGTCTCTTTCAACTGTACGCATCTTCTCACCCTCCCCTCTCCCCCCAAACCCACACAGAGTTGGTATCCCCCTCCTGTATGCTTGCACCACACCAGTCTGTACATCCTGCCAACTGCTTTGCAGTAGAAGTGTGTGTGTGACTCAGCTGTCCTACCTGCCCATGAATGTTTTAAGGGTATAGGTGAATCCACTTCCTCCATGCACCTGGGGCACCGATTAATAGCCGCCAGCTGTGAAAAATATCCCTACTGGTGAGTGTCTTGCTTTTGAAGGGGAAAACTCTAACCTCAGCTCCAGAAAACAGGGCAGCTTTATAGCACATCCTAACAGTTTTCCTAGGCTTCCTAGGTGGCTTAGTGGTAAAGAATCCACCTGCCAGTGCAGGAGAGGCAAGTTTGATCCTTGGGTCAGGAAGATTCCCTGGAGAAGGGAATGGCAACCCACTCCAGTAGTCTTGCCTGGGAAATCCGATGGACAGAGGAGCCTGGCCAGCTACAATATATGGGGTTGTAAGAGTCAGAGTTGACTTAGCACCTAAACAACAAAAAACAGTTTTCCCACCACTCCAGGAGGCTCAGAAATCTAGTCTGTCTCCCCCAGACACACAGCTAGAGGGACTGAGGGCCAGCCACAGGTTCTCCAGGGTTCCTCAGAGCAGGGCAGCAGTGTCTGTGGTTCATCAACCTTTGCAACAGTGGCCTCATTCAGCCAGGGCTGGGCCCCTGCCTTCCTATCAGTGCCACCACAGCTGTCAGTAGGAGGAGGGCAGAGCCCGGAAAGCAGAGGTTAGGCTGGGGAGACAGGTAGGAACCTCCAACAGCTGGGCTTTGAGACCACCTCTGAAGATAATCTAGGCAGAGAGTTTGCAGTTCTCTAAATTAAGCCACCTAACAACAGCTCATTCCAAGCACAGCTTCCCTCTGTTTATGTAGAACTGGAGCTTCTATTTTACTCTACAAATATGAATCAAACAAGTACTGTGTACTCAGCACCTCCTGTGTGTCAGGCAGCAAGCTAGACAGTCCCCATCCTCATCTTCACTTTAATTCTTTGGAATAGGCATAATTATCCCCATTTTTCAGATGAGAAAGCTGGGGCATAAAGAGATTACTGGTTTTGCTGAAATTCTACAGCTAATCATTGATTTCAGCTGGTACCTTTAAATCCAGGCTGAGGACTCCAAACTAGGAGTTTTTCCTCTATAGGATGTTGTCCCCCTCCTACCCCTCAGTTCAGTTCAGTTGCTCAGTCGTGTCCGACTCTGTGTGACCCCGTGAATCGCAGCACGCCAGGCCTCCCTGTCCATCACCAACTCCCGAAGTTTACCCAAACTCATGTCCATCGAGTCGGTGATGCCATCCAGCCATCTCATCCTCTGTCGTCCCCTTCTCCTCCTGCCCCCAGTCCCTCCCAGCATCAGAATCTTTTCCAATGAGTCAACTCTTGGCATGAGGTGACCAAAGTATTGGAGTTCCTACCCCTCACCCCCGACCAATTCCACAAAGACCCAGAAATTATATAGAGGGGCCCAAGCCAGTCCCAGGTTCAGAAAGTTCAGTTTCCAATGAGAGGCAGTGGGCGTCAGTGGGTGTCTCTGCCCATCTGCTTCAGCCGAGACATGAGTCTCTGATCCTCATGGAACTTACACCGCTGACACTCCGGCTTCTCAGGCCCTTCGCTGGGGCTGGAATGCACACCACCTGCTTTCCTGGACCTCCAGCTTGCAGACAGCAGATCGTGGGACTTCTCAGCCTCCATAATCGCATAAGCCAATTCTTTATAATGCATCTCATTTTATATATAAATGTTCGCTTTCTCTGGAGAACCTTGAGTAATACAGAATCCTGACTAATGCAATCCAAACACAAGAACTTCTGTACTAAAGTCAAAGCTGAGGGTGGGGCAGGAAACTGTTTCAGAAGGCAGAACAGACTTTTCACCCTGACAAAGTGGTTTTTTGGGGGAGGCGGGGGCAGTTTCTTTAAAAGGGAAAATCTCACAAAGAGGTGATGTGATCAGGGGACAGGCTGGCTGTTGAGCAGAGAATGGGTGCTGTTCCGCATCCAGCCTAAGATTTTCCTAAAGTGACCTTGGCCAGAGAATGGTGTCTACCCAAAACACGTTATTCCTTCATCCAGTAAGTATACATTATCTTCCTCCTCAAGAGCATTCAGTGGCCCCTCTCAATGGCCTCCAGAATAAAATCCAAATTCTTTGAAAAGGCTCAGTAGACTTTCTATGATCCAAAGCCCACATCCCGTCTCTGACCTTATCTCCTATTTTCCTGCATGCCATTCCCAAGAGTACTTACCACATTCCCCAAATACGCCACTCACTTCCACCTAGGCAATTCCTTCAACCTGCATGATTCCCCTTGCCGCCATCCCTGCCCACCCTAACCCCATACCTCCACAGGTCAAGTGCTGTTCCTTTGCCTTTATATTAAATTAGTTCTTATTGCTGTGCATCTCTTTCTCGGATTAGATTGTAAGCTCCTAATGGGCAGAAACTTTCTCACTCATCTATCTCCATATCACCAACATTTTGTTTAATAAATATATTTCAGATTACTTGCCTGCTATGTAAAGAGTATCATTATAGGTGCTGGGGATACAAAAATGAATAAGAAAAATTTAGAAGGCTTCTCCACAAATTTAATGGAGAAAAACAACAGCATCTCACTCAGTAGTTAAAGGGCAAGATAAAATGAAGCATTGACACAAAAGAGGTAGAAAGTAATGCTCTAGCATTCAGATGAGAGACAGGTCCTTTGGCCAGGGATACCTGTGAGGGCTTTCTGGAAGAGGTAGGATCTGAACTCAGCCTTAAAAAGAGAGAGAGAGAGACTTGAATCGATGAAGATCAGGTGTTGAGAAAGCGGAAAACAAATGCCTGGAGTCAGGAAATTCAAGGTATATCTGGTGAATCTTTAGCTTTTAATGTCAGGCTAAGAGATTTGGCAGTTCACTTTTTGGGTTTTGGTGGTCACTGGAAGTCACCGAAGTTTTGGGTGAATGGGAGAGATGGGGTGAAAGCAAGATGGTTGAGAGGTGATGGTTGAGGGCTGAGTAAGGACAGTGTTGCATATACACAGCAGAAAGTATAGGACGTACACAGCTCCAGCCAACTCTGGACGAAACATTCACTTCTCTGACACACCATGCATGCCCCCACAGCCCCTGTGAAGACTCACTGACAGCCTGACTTTTTTTTTTTTTTTTTTTCACCTTTTCCATGGCTGCAAAGCTGATGACTTTCCAGAGTTGCAGGGTCCAAGATGCAGATTGCCTTATTGGTCTCCATCTCTGACAGGCCAGGGCCTGCTGTGTATGGGCCACAGCGGAAGCTCCTCTGTCTGGGAAGAGAGCGGGTGCCTCCCTGCTCATGAAGTGGGAGACCACTTTATATCATCCTCCCAACCCGGTCTACTTCTCTCATGATGGGAGTGACAGCTGAAGACTCTGCCCTGAGTCCTCAAGTTCTCCTGGGTGCCATCTCTTCTGGAACCCTGATGGCTCCCTACCCCCAACTCCTTCTCCCGTCCTTGAAGCTGGCCTCACCCTCAGGCACTGGATGCTGCCTCTGGTTCTCTTTTTAAATTAGACTGTCATTCCCTCCAGAGTTCATTCCTCATTTGACCCCCTAACAGAAGCCCCTCAGAAACTCCCGATTCCCTTTGCTGTATACAAAATGCCTGTGACTCCCCAAAAGCCATATATTGAAAGCTAATTCCCAGGATACTAGCATTTAGAAGTGGGGCTGTTAGGAGGTGATTAGGTCATGAAGGTAGAGACTTCATGAATGGAGTTAGTGCCCTTATAAAGGAGACCCTAGAGAGATTCCTTGTCCCTTCTGCCATGTGAAGACACAGAGAAAAGATTGCCATCTCTGAACTAGAAAACAGACCCTCACTAGAAACTTGCCAGTACCTTGCTCTTAAACTTCCAAGCCTCCAGAACTGTGAGCAATGTTTGTTGTTTATAAGCCATTCAGTCTATGGCCTTTTGTTATAGCAGCCTGAACAGACGAAAGCATTACCCTTCTAGCCACTTTCTACCCCAGGAAAGAGATTAGACCTGTTGTCCTTTTATCTTCATACTCCCCTGGCAGGGGTCTGTTGTTGTTGTTGTTCAACCCCACGGACCGTAGCACACCAGGTTCCTCTGTTCTCCACTATCTCCTAGAGTTTGCTCAAATTCATGTCAGTTGAGTTGATGGTGCTATTTAACCTTTGCACCCTCTTGCCTGGTGAACCCCATGGACAGTAGGAAGAGGCAGGGAGTTGGGCCTCAATTCTTCCATCCCACTGATGGATTCCAAGGCAAAGACTGTCACCAGAATGTAAGTGGCTTCCCAACTGAGACCTTCAGAACTCGGTGCTGCAGAGGGAGTCCCAGGACCTCTCCAAGCCAGATAATTCTCATTGTACCCGAATGTGCCCCTTATCTAATCACAGCAGGGGAGAACTGTGGGCACCTTTGATAGCCTTTCCCTCTGACAGGTTGGGTGGCAAGGACAGTGACAATCATGGCTTAGCAAAGATGAGTGAGTAGCCTGATAGAAAGGCAACACTGCCCTGAGGTTCTCACTCCAGCTTTTCATGACGATATCGTGGCAATCAGATTCTCTCTGTAGTCCCAGCATCCCTGACTGTAAGCAGAAGAGGGTCTGTCTCTTTCAGTTCAAACATCCAGAAAGGCTCAGAGCTAGGGAGTTGAGCCTCCACACACACCTTCATTTTTACAGTTTTGCTCAGCACTCAATGACAAGGCCACCTCCTATTTTGGAAAGTGATTGGGGCTGCTCTAGGACTAGAGGCAAACATTCAAGGCTCCTGGCTCCATTTGTGATAACAGGAAATCCATGCCTGGCACTCTCTTGTCCCCATAATAGTTTCAAAATGGGGCCCAACATTCCTACGGCTCTGGTGGGTACCGGATTTGTTAATAAAAACAGTCTCACAGGGCTTTGAAAGTGAATCACTGATACCAAGAGCCCATCTCTCTTTGATTCCTGGGTAGATGTTTCAAACCTTTAAACTTTACCGAATGGAGAATTACATTCCAAAGCCTACCTCAAAGAAGAAGAACAATTTCCTCTAAAATTCCAAGAGGATCAAGCCAATTGTAAATAGGAATACAGCCAGGGAAGTTTATTGGTAATTTCCTGGGGCAGGGTGTGGGAAATGAATGGAGGTCTTCTTGTCTGTGCAGCTCCTGACTGCAGAGCACCTTCCCTGAAATTTTGGTCCTAGGATTTTGCTTAGGCACTCATCTAGCTACATCTCACCAAGCAGGGTCTGCTGGAGAAGGAGCCCCTCTGCCCTACCATTTGAGCCTGCTCAGAGGACCCTGAGTTGAAAAGGTAGACCCACCTCATTTTTCAAGGGAGCCTGGAATTGTGTTGAAGGTTTCCCTGGTCTCTCAGATGGTAAAGAATCCACCTCCAATGCAGGAGACCCAGGTTTGATCCCTGGGTCAGGAAGATTCCCCTGGAGAAGGAAATGGCTACCCACCCCAGTGTTCTTGCCTGGAGAATCCCATGGACAGAGGAGCCTGGCGGGCTCTGATCCGTGGGGTTGCAAAGTCAGACATAACTGAGTGACTAACACACATATTGTGTTAAGAAGAACAGACGAGAGCTCCTTTGAAACTCAGGAGGGACTAGAGGCCACAATAAGTCCAGATGTGGACAAGGCCTCCCTGCAGCTGGATAAAGCTCATTGGGTCCTTCTTTTATGTGTAGCTTGTGGGAAGGGAGCAGGCTTTCATATCCATTCTCTCAAGGTTTTCACCTCAACCAAGAGAGGAAAGCAGAAAAAGATTTTTACCTCTGTCTCACTGGTGACACTACCCAGCCTCAAAAGTGTAACCGCTTCAGGCCTCATAGATGGAAGGCAGGCAGGTGGATTTCAAACTCCTGCCCTAGTCTTCCCTTCTCCTCCACTACTCTGTGCCTCAGTGTTTCCTGGGGTGGCTCACGGACTGGAGAGCAGTTGATCCTTTGCTCCCTGAATATCAAGGGGTGACTGATAAATCCTCATCCATGGCTGCCGGAAGGTCCGGATGGCTCACCTGCCCCCATGGCTGCTTCAGGGCCCTTCCTAATAAAGCCTCCCTCTTCCTGGGGCTCCATTAGCCTTGCACAGTCCACGTGTGTGTAGGATTAAGCCATGCCCTTTGCACAAACACAGTTGCAGCGTCAGGCATCTTAAAGGACATGTTAACTGAGCTCATCTACCAGTTTTAGCCACAGAAGGGATGAAAGCTTAGGAGAGGCCCTCGCAGCCTTGGCCCTCCTTTACTCTCTGGATCAGAGGGAGGCCAGCCCCTCACACACACACACTCTTTGCTTACACTCTCAGTAGGATTGGCCTACAGGGAAGCCATCATTACGTGTTGGGGAAGTAGAGCTGGGAGAAGGGGAGGGCAGTGACATGCTCTTGACCCTACCTTAGTGTTTCAGGGTGTTGACTAAGAAACAGGAACCTCCCAGCCAGTCTAGCGCTCTCTCCTCTGCACCAGACACCACAGCCTTCTCCACCAGCTTGGGCTCTTTCCCAGCACTGTGGGTGTGGCTCCACTCCCAGCTCGACTTCTGGGGTTTTTCCACTGTACCAGAGCCTCTTCCAACAGCCCTGGTTTGGGATTGGCAGCTTGACAGAGAGACCTCACTCTACAGGAGGCCACACCCCAGCCATTAAAGTCAGAGGATTGGCAGGAGGCCGTCTCAGTGGAGCACAGTTCTCACAGAGCTCCCAGCCTCAGCCTCCTCTGCAGCTCCCTCAGCTGCAGGCTTGTGATGTCACAGACCCTTCCCCTCAGCTGAGCTGGTTCTCAAGCAACCAAATTTCTCCTCCTCATTTCTTAAGGGAGGCCGCCTGTCAGCCACAGATGGGCACAGGCTGTGCCAAGATCTCCATGGCAACCAGAGGCCCCTGTTTCCTGCCTTGTGCGATGATCCAGAGCCAACACCCATGGAGGGCTCCCTTGCAGACCCCAGTGGGGCTGACTGTTGCTGCGGGCCCATCACACCCTGCTGTCATTACTGGAACTTAGAAACAGACTAGGGAGGAAGCCCAGCTGAGTTTCCCTGGAAGACTTCAGACACATTGGGAGTTTTCTAAGAAAAGTCCTGGAACGGGGCAGGGTGGGAAGGCTCTTCACTGGAATCCATCCTCTCCCTCCCATTGATTTCTCAGGGCAGACTGTGGGGCTTCTGGTGGTAAACCTTCTTTAGGGTAATGGGTGAAAGTTGACAATTTCACAGTGTGCTAGTTGGCTTTAGACTTTGCTCCCCCTGGCAGAGGGGGTGGTGGTGGTGGGACTGGAGACAGTTTGCAATGGATTAGGCAATAATCCCAGATCCTTGCTACCCCCACCCAATAAGTGATCTCTGGGGGCATTTGAGGACCTGGCAGGATCTTAACCAAGGTGGGTGTTTATCCATGTGGAGTCAAAGACTCCAGAGTGAAAGGGATGGTGAGGCGGGCACCCCAGGAGCATAGATGGAGCTGAAACTCACCACCACAATGTCAAGAACTGGGGAGGCCTCTTCCTAGAGATTCCATCTCCAGGAGAAAACCAAATCAGAACGCAAAGTAGAACAGTGCCTAGTTCGACCTGCATCTCCTCTCTGCCCTCTGCGAATCTCTGGGAGGGAACCTGAAATTCAGTTGTGTGGATACTGTACAGGCACGGTGGTTCACAGCCTTCTCTGCTCCCTGGGGCATTCCTTCTCATCAACTTCTTTTCCCAGTCTCGGGGAAGGGAGTTTGGTTTTGCTCATCTTGTTCGTTGGGCTTTCATAATGCAGAATCAATACCCAGTTGGGAAAGACTCTGTGGTTGGACTGGCAATGGAAAGAAGAATTTGGGTCTACAGGATATGAGTCTATATAATAAAGAGAAATAGAAAATATTTCAAGGAAAGTTTGGAGTGGAGGTGGCAGATTGGAAGAGAGTTGCCCTAACTTCTGCTGACTAATGAGAGGAGATTTGACAGGACAGAGAATTCATGGTCAGTGCTGCCGTGGACATCACCATCATCTCCCCTCTCACTTTGCCAAAGGGCAAGTCTCAG
This sequence comes from Nanger dama, assembly GCA_917880005.1. Taxonomy (NCBI): domain Eukaryota; kingdom Metazoa; phylum Chordata; class Mammalia; order Artiodactyla; family Bovidae; genus Nanger; species Nanger dama. Next base: position 871,967 of record CAKJTW010000085.1, on the reverse strand, counting down.
GTTTGAGCTATTTGGAAGTTACTTACGACTGCTGAAGGGCGCTTCCTAGTCAGTGCTCGGACACCAAACCTCGTGGATCCAGACTTTGTGAGACTTGTAACAATAATCACGCTCATGTTTATGGAATACTAAATATGTATGTACCCAGCAGTCCTTTTTCCTGCTGTTGGTCAGCTGCTCAGTCGTGTCTGACTTTTCTGTGACCCCATGGACTGTAGCCCTCCAGACTCTTTTGTCCATGGGATTCTCTAGGCATGAATGCTGGAGTGGGTTGCCATGCCCTCTTCCAGGGGACCTTCTGGACCCAGGGATCGAACTTGTGTCTCCTTTACCATCTGAGCCACTTAGGAAAGCCTCCTAGCACTCCTACTAAAACCTTTGAAGGCATTGTTTGATTTAATCTTCCCAACTGCTCTGTGGAGAAGGGAACTTCATTATTCCTATTTTCCAGAAACAGAACTGAGTCACAGGAGGTAATGACACTTGCCCAAAGTCAGATGTGCTGTCGCCTGGCCTGGAAGGCATGAAATCCGGGTGGTTTCCAGGCAAGTTTTCTGCAGGGAGGCCAGGTGCAGCAAGCAGGATGGGGAGCTCACCCCTGGAAATTGCTAGGCCGCGCTGAAGAGGGCTCTCTGTGGAAGCCGCCGCCTCTCACTGACCCAGCAGAGCAGAAAATCAAGGTGACACAAGGCACGGCTCCGTGGAGGCAGCCCCTCCTCAGCTCTGAGCGTCAGGAATGTGCCGGGAGCTGAGGTGATCAGCTGGGACACCTCCTGTCAGCCTGCCGTCCTGTGAGTCCTGGGACTGACGCCCGGGGGACACAAGGCCCAGATTCACCCCCTCTGAGGAGGGCCCTGTCTACCTTTCTGCCGAGGCCTTTCAGAATGCAAACATTCCCCCGCAAGCTCCCAGCACTTGGAGAGTCCTGCGGGACAAGGAGGGGTAGATGGCTGAGCCTCTGTACTGCCTTCCTCTGTGGCGCCAGACTTACTCTCCCTCAGGAAGAGGGTCTCTGTGGGAGCCTCAGGTTTGGGAGTGAGTGGGTTCGAAGCACCCTTCCCACAGGAAGCTCTGACATGATTCCATTTGGACAAGTCACTTTCTAAACTTCATGCCTTGGTAAAATAGGAGAAACAGTAGTACCCACATAATAGGTTTAAGGCCAACAAAATGACTTGGCACAAGGAAATTGCTCAATAGGCCGTATTCCTATCTCAGGAAAGGAGCTGAGGAGAGTCGAGTTTGTGGTCACTGGTCTGACTGTGTTTTATCTGCTTTGGACTCTAATTGGTTCTGAGCATTCTTCTTGGCCCTGAGCCCAGGCACAGCTCGACCCTTTCCTCAGATGAAGCTCTTCCAGAACCTGTGCATATCTGCCTTACCAACCTTTTTTTAAAAATATACTTTATTACCTAGTACTACACTTGATTGTATATACAAGTCTGGGCTGGTCAGGGAGGGGCTACAGTTTTCCTAATGTTTCTGTGCATAATCCTTAGCTTATGATGCAAAGCACGTGGCTGTTTCTGGCCACCCCTGGCCATGCTGCCTTGCCACACAAAGGCTGGTTTCTGCCCTTTGCATGGTTCCAGAAAGGCAGCCCCTGCCCATGAGACCCTGGCCTCTTTCACTGGTGTTTTGCTCACCGTTTGGAAAGGCACGCAGCCATGCAATGTCCAGACAGAACAGCAGTGTAAGTTCTTTGTCTCCAGGGGACAGTCCTGTTGGTGTCTCTCCCTCAGGGAGGCTCTTTGCTTTGTCCTCACATTGCCCTGGGTTTGATTCCTGGCTCCGCCACTCACTGTGAGAACTTAAGCAAATTACCTCCTCTCACGGAGCCTCTGTAAAATGGGGATAATATTGTTTTCATAGGTTGTGAGGTTTAAATGTAAAGCTCCCAGCACCCAGTAGGTCCCCAGTAAATATTAGCTCCCTTTTCAGTTCCTGTGGGGCAATCAGGAGTGTTGAACTGAAGACACTTCCTAGTGGCTTCCCTGGTGGATCAGATGGTAATGATTCTGCCTGCAATGCAGGAGACCTGGGTTCTGTCCCTAGGTTGGGAAGATCCCCCAGAGAAAGGAAAAGACAACTCACTAGAGGTTTCTTGCCTGGGAAGTCCCAGGGACAGAGGAGCCTGGCGGGCTACAGTCCATGGGGTGGCAAAGAGTCAGACACCACTGAGGGACGAACACTAGGAAGCTCTCGAGAGCCCGGGCTAAGAAGAGGAAGGTCGCCGGGAGCCAGGGGAGACCGCTGATACCACCTGCCTCCCTGCCTGCGCTGCCTCCTCTGAGCAGGAGCTGGGCCAGGGCCTTTCTGAGATAAGTGAGCAGCCTCCCTGAGGCTAAGAACCAGACACTCCAGCCAACTGTCAGGTACCAGCCCCTCCATGTGCTCAGGCTGCATCTCAGAGCTATGGGAGCAAAGGTGCCAAGGAGGGGAGGTCTCTGGGGACAGAAACACAGCTAAGAGGAAGGCCGTCTCCACAGGCCTGCTTTGCTCTTCTAGTTCCCACACTCTGCAGACACCCTCTTGCAATGCACAACTGGCCAACTCCAGTCAGACTGGAAGGATTTCTGCACCCATTCCACAACAACAAACAGAGAGATGCCCACACTGGGCAATCCTTAGTTTCCATTCCAGCTGAAGGAAGAGGACAGGCCCTAGGGCTTTTTGGGGAAAGAAATGTGTTTCTTTAGTCTTCTTTCTGAATCATGTAGCACTAGCCAGCTGCAACTGAGCAGCACTGGCGTTCAGCAAACATCAGTCATTGTCACAATGTTTGCCATTCGAAATGGCACTTACACTGCTCTATTCCATGCACTTCTCTAAACCCACTGTATTTTACACAGTCTCATCCTTAACAGATATGTGCCTGATAAACCAGTCTCGTTTAATTTACAAAAAAGTTTATCACTGGTTTTAGAAAAGGCAGAGGAACCAGAGATTAAACTGCCAACATCTGCTAGATCATCGAAAAAGCAAGAGAGTTCCAGAAAAACATCTATTTCTGCTTTATTGACTATGCCAAAGCCTTTGACTATGTGGATCACAATAAACTGGAAAATTCTTCAAGAGATGGGAATACCAGACCACCTGATCTGCCTCTTGAGAAATCTGTATGCAAGTCAGGAAGCAACAGTTAGAGCTGGACATGCAACAACAGACTGGTTCCAAATAGGAAAAGGAGTACGTCAAGGCTGTCTATTGTCACTCTACTTATTTAACTTCTATGCAGAGTACATCATGAGAAACGGTGGGCTGGAGGAAGCACAAGCTGGAATCAAGATTGCCAGGAGAAATATCAATAACCTCAGATATGCAGATGACACCACCCTTATGGCAGAAAGTGAAGAAGAACTAAAGAGCCTCTTGATGAAAGTGAAAGAGGAGAGTGAAAAAGTTGGCTTAAAGCTCAACATTCAGAAAATGAAGCTCATGGCATCTGGTCCCATCACTTCATGGCAAATAGATGGGGAAACAGTGGAAACAGTGGCTAACTTCATTTTTCTGAGCTCCAAAATCACTGCAGATGGTGATTGCAGCCTTGAAATTAAAACATTCTTACTCCTTGGAAGGAAAGTTATGACCAATCTAGACAGCATATTACAAAGCAGAGACATTACTTTGTCAACAAAGGTCCGTCTAGTCTAGGCTATGGTTTTTCCAGTAGTCATGTATGGATGTGAGAGTTAGACTATAAAGAAAGCTGAGTGCCGAAGAATTGATGCTCTTGAACTGTGGTGTTGGAGAAGACTCTTGAGAGTCCCTTGGACTGCAAGGAGATCCAACCAGTCTATCCTAAAGGAGATCAGCCCTGGGGGTTCATTGGAAGGACTGATGTTGAAGCTGAAACTCCAATACTTTGGCCACCTGAAGCGAAGAGTTGACTCATTGGAAAAGACCCTGATGCTGGGAAAGATTGAAGTGGGAGGAGAAGGGGACGACAGAGGATGACATGGTCGGATGGCATCGCCGACTCCATGGACATGGGTTTGAGTGAACTCTGGGAGTTGGTGATGGACAGGGAGGCCTGGTGTGCTTTGGTTCATGGGGTCACAAAGAGTCGGACTGAGTGACTGAACTGAATTAAACTGATATCACTATACACTCAGAATTTTGAAATGCTCAGTTCTCTGACCCTTACTGAACCCCCTGGAGGGGTGCTAATCACACCGTAGAAAACACTGGGCTAGTGAACAACCTAGCAGGGGGATCGTGTGACAAGCTCACACACAGCAGGGCTAAAAGCAGGAGCTCAGTAACTTTGCTGCTCTATCACAAGGGCCTGAAGATAGCTACTAGCAGTTTGGGTTGTGGACAGAGAATTCCAGTGGCCAAATCGGTGAACAAAGGATGGCGTGGCCATCAAGTCATCAGCCACTGTAGCCACTTCCAACAGTGCACCCTGAGCAGATGCAAAAGAATGGGATGCTGACACCAGACAGCTGAGGTGCATGCCAAAGGAACAATTTCATTAAGCCCAGACAAAGTGAATCTTCCCATACAAAGTGCTAAATCCATTAACTTTCAGATATTTGTTTTTTCTTTAATTAGCAGAAATCTTTTCATGTTCAACTACCTGGTTGGTTTTTCACAGCACTCCTATATGTCCTGCCCCTTCCCTGGCCTCTTCAGGACAGTCCTTCAGAGCTGAGAGTCTGTCTCTTGGTCTTAAGTCCTTAGTATGTCTGCTGAATAAAATGTAATTCTCAAGCTTTTTGGTTGTGCTTTTTGCCCTCCAGTTTAAAGCAATCATCTTATGGGACCTCTAGTCATGAAATGGTGAACATTCATCTTGATTCTAAAACCAAACCATCAAAATTCAATAATGACTCTCTGGTTAAACATGGTGGGTTGAACTCACATGTTTATCTTAGGTCCTTCCCTAGATCTCACTAAAGTAATGGGAAAAGAACATACAAAAGTATAATCATACAAAGACTCAGAGCCTGGAAGAGGAGACAACCGCAGACGAGGTCTGCTGACAGTCGTTTAGAAGGTCGAAATTAACGTGACCAGCACCAGATGAAATTCAAGTGCTCACAGAGGGGCATGGGAAAGAGATGGAAGCTGATTTGCCCTGTAAAACACTTAGATGGGCTTGGGAATTGGAAGGAGTGCAGTGTGGGGCTGAAACAATGGATATGAGACTCTTAGGCACCCAGATTCCTATCCCTATATGTACAACAAAATGACTGCCTCCTGCCTCCACCCTCACTGAAAATAGGGGGTCTATTTTCTGGGGAAATGCAATCAGGATGAAGTATAGTGGTGAGAGGTACTGGTTAAAGACAGGGGCACAAGAGCATGTCTGCATACAAACAGAGAAGCCCCTTCTTGAGGCAGTTCCCAGGGAGTTAGCATGAAGCTTATACTCCCAGGTAGAGACGTGGAGCTCCTTCTCTAGAGAGATGAACGGCCTCGAAAAGTTCCCCAAATACTGACTTTTGAGAGACTAGGGTGGCAAAGCCGCCTCCCTGTTACCCTCATGGAAGCCCTTTGACAGAGCTGCCTGTGCTCGTTGAGCTTCTAACCCACTTTAAAGCAACCTGCTCAAATAGAAGTGCCAGCTGAGGGGTTTTACAGCCCGTCCAGAGTTTGGAGTAAAGTAGCCATAGGAATGTTAGAAGGTGGAGCCAGCTGAAAACTGCGTGCAGGCTACATCACTTCAGTCGCATCCGACTCTTGTGACCCCGTGGACTGTAGCCCGCCAGGCTCTTCTGTCCATGGGGATTCTCCAGGAAAGAATACCGGAACTGGAGGGGGTTGCCATGCCCTCCTCCAGGGCATCTTTCTGACCCAGGGCCCAAACCTGCTTCTCTTATGTTTCCTTCATTGGCAGGCAGGGTGGTTTTTTTGTTTGTTTGTTTTTAAACCACTAGTGCCACCTGGAAAGCCCACTGAAACCTGTGGTGAAGGACAAACAGTTGGTCAAGAAAGGTACCCTGGTTGGCTGTGGTGCAGCACATCTTTGTTGTTTTTTTTTTTGACATCTATTTGGGCTGCAGCTTCACTGTCCTCTTCTCCATCATGCTTTGGGCTCTGAGGGGCTTACCTGAAGGAAACACACAGGAGTGGTACCCCCATCCCTCTGCCATCCCCTGGAGACTGGGGGAGGGGGCGAGTGGGATGGAGCCCTCCATGTGGGCCTGATCGTCTGTATCCCTGAACTCCTGTCTTTCCTGGTAACCATGTCTTTCTGTTGCCCCATCAGGCCTAGGACTGGTAACTAGGATAACACACTACAATTAATGGTTTCTCTGTACTTTGGCTGCACCTTGGGAAACTGCTCCTTTATTAATCTCTTCAAATTACCCAGTTTGAGGGTGCCATTTACTTCCTGCCAGCACTCTGACTTGAAGCACCAAACAATATTTACATCATCAAAATGTAAAACCTGACTGTTGAGTACTAGAAAACCCGTGAAATAACTATAGTGGGAAGCTGGAGAAAGGGAAATGGGAACAATGGTATAAGAACACCAAATCCTTAACTGCCGTGATAGTAGTGAATAACAAAATGGATAAACTGAGAATGGTACAATATAAGCTAAAGGAGTTGAAAGTGATGAATTCTGTGAAGAGGGAAGTTGATGGACATGATGTTTTGGTACGTACCCTTTATGCTTTGATTTTTAAATTATGAGCATGTATAAATTTGCAAAAATTAATTTTAAAAAGAAAATGTCAGGAGAAAACAGGACAGTGAAAACTCATTGAATTCTTCTGAGGACCTAGTGCGTAATGGTTGCTTAGGTATCAATAGCAGAGTTGAACCCTAGGTGGCTCTTCTTTAGAGCTTCAGGTCCCCAGGAATCTGCCACTGCACTTCAGGAAAATGAAGCCATCTGTGCTTGACAGTGTGTCTGGCCTGATAGCAGGGTGACAAGTGAAAGTGAAGTCACTCAGTTGTGTCTGACTCTTTGTGACCCCGTGGACTGTAGCCTGCCAAGCTCCTCTGTCCATGGGATTCCCCAGGCAAGAACACCGGAGTGGGTTGCCATTTCCTTCTCCAGGGGATCTTCCCAACCCAGGGATCAAACCCAGGTTTCCCGCATTGGGGGCAGACGCTTTAACCTCTGAGCTACCAGGGAAGCTGAGGAGATAATAAGGCGATTAGGGAGAGAGGTCAATAGTTCACAGCTGCATAATTTGCTTTGAGAAGCAGAGCCTGAATCTTAGCTCTCCATTCTCAAATAGGAGTCAGGGTGTTTAGGCAAGTTATTTCACCTCTCCAATCCTCAGTTTATTAAGTTCCGTGGGGGCACAGTCTATTATAACCATTGTCTTTTCCTGTCCAGAGACTTTATATAGTGGGGGCTGTAGACTGATGCATAGTAGGAGCTTGATAAATAATTGAGTGAATCCTGAACTATAAAAAGGAACACATTTGAGTCAGTTCTAATGAGGTGGATGAACCTAGAGTCCATTAGACAGAGTGAGATAAGTCAGAAATAGAAAGACATAGCGTATATTAATGCATATATATATGGAATCTAGAAAGATAGTACTGACGATCCTACTTGCAGGGTGGTGAAGGAGACACAGACATTTTGGACACAGTGCTGCAAGAAGAGGGTGGGGAGATATCAAAGAATACACTGAAACGTATTTATTACCATATGTAAAATCGATAGCTGGTGAGTTCGATATATGACTCAGCGAACCCAAAGCCAGTGCTCTGTGACAACCTAGAGGGGTGGGATGGGGAGGCAGGTGGAACTGGGGGTTCAAGAGGGATGGGACATGTGTACTCCTAATGCTGATTCATGTTGATGTGTGGCAAAAACCATCAGAATATTGTCAAGTAATAATTCTCTAATTGGAACACTGTAAAAGAATAACTGAGTGAATCATAAGCATTAATTAAGAATGTACATATAGCATGGTGAATGTTTGGTAAGTAGATCAAATAAACATTAATTTGTTTCCCTCTGTTACTTTCTGCCTCAGTTCCCTATCAATGTTGATATCAATCAGCTTTGCGCTGAAGTCTGATAGACGTAAATAATAATAAATGATACAAAGAACAATTATTGAGTCCTTAATTTGTGCCTTGCAAGCTTATATTAGCTTATTCAATTTTCACTCCCTAAGTACTCTTATTATGCCCACTTTACAAGTGAGGACTCTGAGGCATAAGCAGTGAAGGCTGAGTGCGGAAGAATTAATGCTTTTGAACTGTGGTGTTGGAGAAGACTCTTGAGAGTCCCTTGGACTGTAAGGAGATCAAACCAGCAGATTTCTAAAGGAGATCCATCCTGAATATTCATTGGAAGGACTGATGCTGAAGCTGAAACTCCAATACTTTGGCCGCCTGATGCAAAGAGCTGACTCATTGGAAAAGACCCTGATGCTGGGAAAGATTGAAGGCAGGAGGAGAAGGGGACAACAGAGGGTGAGATGGTTGGATGGCATCACCGACTCAATGCACATGAGTCTGAGCAAGCTCTGGGAGTTGGTGATGGAAGAGTAGTCTGGCATGCTGCAGTCTGTGGGGTCGTAAAGGGTCAGACATGACTGAGCAACTGAACTGAATTGAATGGCATAGCTAGTAAGTGGTGGACTAGTATTTGAACACAGGCAGCTCAGCTTTAGAGCTTAAGCACTTACTCATTTACTAGATTGTTAACAACCTATTCATGTAACCCAGAAAGTGGATCACTATCAGGCTTTTCAGGAAATTCCTTCTTGCTAAAGCAATACTTGTGATATGCTACCGTCCAGACAACAAAGTCACCACTTTTGGGTCTGGGGATGTGTTCACTGAGGCCTGTTAATGACCTTATTTTGAAGAGAAACCCATTCATGTATTTTATCAAGCTTCAAGGTTGCTCTCTTGCTAACTCAACATATCTTCTTATTCTTTGATCTCAACGTCTTTAAAAAAATAATTTTATTGACTTATTTATTTCTGGCTGTGCTGGGTCTGGTTGTGGTGGGCGGAGGCTACTTTCTAGTTGTGGTTTGAGGGTATCTCCTTGCGGTGGCTTCTCTTGTTGCGGAGTGCAGGCTCTAGAGTGCTGGTTCAATAATTGTGATGCATGGGGTTTAGTTGTTCTGTAGCATATGGGATCTTTCCCGTGAGGGATCGAACCCATGTTTCCTGCATTGGCAGGCCAGTTCTTTACCAATGAGCCACCAGGAAAGCCCCTAACCTCCTTTTTCAAAATATTTTTTAGTGAAATATAGCTGATCTACAATGTTGTGTTAGTTTCACGTATATAGCAAAGTGGATCAGTTATACATATACATATACCCTTTCTTTCAGATTCTTTTACCACATTGGTCACTATGGAGTATTGCGCAGAATCCCATATGCTATACAGTAGGTCCTTATTAGTTATCTATCTTATATATAGTAGTGTGTATATGTCAACCCCAACCATCCATTTATCCCTCCTCCTGCTTACCCCCTGGTAACCATAAGTTTGTTTTCTACGTAGATTCCAACTTCTGTCTTTAAGAAAAATCTTAGCAAGTAGTTAAAATATAATAAGATGTGCTTCTTTTCCCATTCCCATTAATAAAAAAGGGAAAGTTTTCTTCCCTAAATATAAATCACAAGATATGAAGTGAAACATTGATTTCAAACAAATTTTGGATTCTAATATAGTTTTTTTTTAACTTGCAATTGTCCTTTAATCTATATTTTACATTTTACATCCCAGGGAAGAATACAGAAACATTCTCTTCAGGTTCTCAAAAGAGTGGAAAGAGTTTATTTCATAAATACTGCAACTGAAGTGTGCAATTAGTTATAAGCAGTTGCATATAGGTAATTTGGAGAATGCAGGGCACCACTAAGAAGTGACTATTGATAAGTTTTGGGTGGGGTAAAAGTACAAAGCTAGGCACCTTTACTGTTCATTGAGGGAATTTTCTTCCATTCAGGTTTCTCAACAAGGAACTTAGGAAGATGTTGCCTTTTACTGTATGGCTCAGCGAAAACCTGTGTCAGCAGACACTCACCTGACACATATCAAGTGTTGGACTCTGTCCCAAGTGCCCTGTATACTCTGTTATCCTCATGGTAACCCTACCAGCTAAGTGCTACTATCAGTTCAGATCAGCTGCTCAGTCGTGTCCAACTCTGTGTGACCCCATGAATCGCGGCACGCCAGGCCTCCCCTGTCCATCATCAACTCCCAGAGTCCACCCAAACTCATGTGCATTGTGTCGGTGATGCCATCCAGCCATCTCATCCTCTGTTGTCCCCTTCTCCTCCTGTCCCCAATCCCTCCCAGCATCAGGGTCTTTTCCAATGAGTCAGCTCTTTGCATGAGGTGGCCAAAGTATTGGAGTTTCAACCTCAGCATCAGTCTTTCCAATGAACACCCAGGACTGATCTCCTTTAGGATGGACTGGTTGGATCTCCTTGCAGTCCAAGTGACTCTCAAGAGTCTTCTCCAACACCACAGTTCAAAAGCATCAATTCTTCCGTGCTCAGCTTTCCTCACAGTCCAACTCTCACATCCATACATGACCACAGGAAAAACCATAGCCTTGACTAGACGGACCTTTGTTGGCAAAGTAATATTTTCGCTTTTAAATATGCTATCTAGGTTGGTCATAACTTTCCTTCCAAGGAGTAAGCATCTTTTAATTTCAAGGCTGCATTCACCATCTGCAGTGATTTTGGAGCCCCCAAATAAAGTCTGACACTGTTTCCACTGTTTCCCCTGTTTCCCCATCTATTTCCCATGAAGTGATGGGACCAGATGCCATGATCTTAGTTTTCTGAATGTTGAGCTTTAAGCAAACTTTTTCACTCTCCTCTTTCACTTTCATCAAGAGGCTTTTAGTTCCTCTTCACTTTCTGATGAACTATGATGAAATATGATGAACCTGATGAACTATGGATGGAGGTTTGTGACATTGTACAGGAGACAGGGATCAAGATCATTTCCAGGAAAAGAAATGCAAAAATGCATTGTACAGGCTTTTTAGTTCCTCTTCACTTTCTGATGAACTATGATGAAATATGATGAACCTGATGAACTATGGAGGGAGGTTCATGACATTGTACAGGAGACAGGGATCAAGACCATCCCCATGGAAAAGAAATGCCGAAAAGCAAAATGGCTGTCTGAGGAGGCCTTACAAATAGCTGTGAAAAGAAGAGAAGCAAAAAGCAAAGGAGAAAAGGAAAGATATCCCCATTTGAATGCAGAGTTCCAAAGAAGAGCAAGGAGAGATAAGAAAGCCTTCCTCAGCGATCAATGCAAAGAAATAGAGGAAAACAACAGAATGGGAAAGACTAGAGATCTCTTCAAGAAAATCAGAGATACCAAGGGAACATTTCATGTAGATGGGCTTGATAAAGGACAGAAATGGTATGGACCTAACAGAAGCAGAAGATATTAAGAAGAGGTGGCAAGAATACATAGAAGAACTGTACAAAAAGATCTTCCACGACCCCAGATAATCACGATGGTGTGATCACTCACCTAGAGCCAGACATCCTGGAATGTGAAGTCAAGTGGGCCTTAGAAAGCATCACTACATGGTATGGGGAGGGAGGAAGGATGAGGGTTCAGGATGGGGAACACATGTATACCTGTGGTGGATTCATGTTGATGTATGGCAAAACCAATACAATATTGTAAAGTAATTAACCTCCAATTAAAATAAATAAATTTATATTTTAAAAAAAAGCATTCACTATGAACAAAGCTAGTGGAGGTGATGGAATTCCAGCTGAGCTGTTTCAAATCCTGAAAGATGATGTTGTGAAAGTGCTGCACTCAACATGCCAGCAAATTTGGAAAATCAGCAGTGGCCACAGGACTGGAAAAGGTCAGTTTTCATTCCAATCCCAAAGAAAGGCAATGCCAAAGAATGTTCAAACTACTGCACAATTACATTCATCTCACATGCTAGTAAAGTAATGTTCAAAATTCTTCAAGCCAGGCTTCAGCAATACGTGAACTGTGAACTTTCAGATGTTCAAGCTGGTTTTAGAAAAGGCAGAGAAACCAGAGATCAACTTGCCAACATCCACTGGATCATGGAAAAAGCAAGAGAGTTTCAAAAAAAAACCATCTATTTCTGCTTTATTGACTATGCCAAAGCCTTTGACTGTGTGGATCACAATAAACTGTGGAAAATTCTTCAAGAGATGAGAATACCAGACCACCTGACCTGCCTCTTGAGAAATCTGTATGCAGGTCAGGAAGCAATAGTTAGAGCTGGACATGGAACAACAGACTGGTTCCAAATAGGAAAAGGAGTACATCAAGGCTGTCTATTGTCACCCTGCTTATTTAACTTCTATGCAGAGTACATCATGAGAAACGCTGGGCTGGAAGAAGCACAAGCTGGAATCAAGATTGCTGGGAGAAATATCAAGAACCTCAGATATGAAGATGATACCACCCTTATGGCAGAAAGTGCTACTGTAACACTCACTTAACAGATGAAGAAGAAACTGATGCACAGATTAAGTCACATAGCTAGTGAGCTTTGCAGCTGGGACTTGAGTCCAACAGTGTAGGTTCAAATCTGGGCTCTAATGACTGCTACGCCATGTGTCTGCCACTGCTGAGGCAGCAATCCATCCTGGGAGGGCCTGATATAGCACTCCTTTTTTTCTCGCTTCTTACATCTATGGGTCTTGGGTGACAAGAATCTGATTGTATAAGTAAAATTCCAAGGAATTTTGTATTCAGGCCAGACGTAGCCTGTTCTTATGGATGACTGGTTACCAGAAGTAGCACACTAATGGGGAAGACCAAAATTCACAAAATTTTGCTTACATGAAGGGGACCATGAGTGGATTCTCTAAGGAGATAAGCCCCCAGGTCAGGGTTTATCTTAAAGGGTATAAATGTGTTCACAGGTGCTTCTTTGCTAGAAAAATCTCTGTAGGCTAGAAAAAGAATTTTAAGTGCATGGAAAAAATGTCTTGGAGAAAATGCACTAAGCACTACCTCAAGAGAATGAGAGTTGGAGTAAGGATACAGAAACTTTTTCTATTTTATATATATATCAGTACTATTCAAACAAACCTTAAACAATAATACTTTTGTAATCAAAAAAGGACATTAATGGTCAGTGATCTTGTCATTCCCTTTTCACTATTCAGTTCACCACTCAGCTACTTGAACCAGAAAGATACACATTTGAGTAAAGGAAGTCTGTGAATTCTAACACCTAGTGAAACTGAATTTGACATGCTGGTGCTGCTACTGCTGCTAAGTCGCTTCAGTCGTGTCTAACTCTGTGCGACCCCATAGATGGCAGCCCACCAGGCTCCCCGGTCCCTGGGATTTTCCAGGCAAGAGTACTGGAGTGGGTTGCCATTGCTTTCTCCAGAATTTGACATGAGGGGAGGGCAAATCCAGTGAGGTAAGTATAGACATTTCTGTAATTGCAACTAGCATATAGTTGAGTCTTGTTTTTCAGTCCAATCTGACAGCCTTTTATCTTCGAGAGTGTTCAGTCTGTTTTAATTGCTAAGGTGTGTGCTAGGCTTCTCAGGTGGCTCATATAGTAAAGAACCTGCCTGCAGTTCAGGAGACCTGGGTTCTATTCCTCGGTAGGGAATATCCGCTGGAGAAGGGAATGGCAACCCACCCCAGTATTCTTGCCTGGAGAATTCCATGGACAGAGGATCCAGGCGGGGCTACCATCCATGGGGTCACAGAGTCAGACATAATTTAGCGACTGAACAAAAGGGTGGGTTTAAGTCTTGCTTAATACCATCTTGCTATTTATTTCTATGACTACAGATGAGTAAAATTTAAAGATTAAGCCAGTTTTACCTCATGCTTCAGCCTACTTTTAAAGAGAAATTTTTATTTTCTGGTCACACACAGGGCTTATGGGATCTCAGTTCCCTGACCAGCGATCACACCTGGGCCCACAGCGGTGAGTGCCAAGATTTAAGGGCCGCCAGGGAATTCCCTTCAGCCTACTTCTGTTATCCATCCCCAAAAAACACAGCAGGTTACTAGGTGGCCAGAGAGGGTATAAGTTTTTCAAGCTGTATTGTTAGGGGAAATGGGAACACCCAGACCTCTGACTCCACCTCAACAGGTATAATTAATTCCATGTTGTCATATTAGGGGTTCTGGGAAAGACTTATGAAAACCAGACTCTGCAGTTAGCTTCCAAAGTCTTTTCTGTGACTTAAACACATACCCGATTGAGGATATGGACTACAAACCAAGTCTGATCATCTCTGAAGCAAGTTCTAGGACCTGCTCCAGCTCTGGATAATTAAAGGGCTGAAAATAACTAAGACTCCCTTGGCCTCAGGAACTGGGAGAACAGCTGAGTCTTGAGGAAGCTAAACTGGGAAAGGGCAGAGGTAATGCACTGAGGAATCCCGTGCAAGTTCTGACACTGGAAACAGCAAACCTAAGTTTAAAACGGGCAGCTTTCCATCCAAGGGCCACTGTGGCTCCAGGCACCATATGCACCAATAGGAAATCACTTTCTGGATTAAACCTGGATGAGTGGGTTACCTTTCTAAGTTATGGATGTTTAATCAATCTTATTTTTTCAGATTGAAGCAGGCAACACAAGGTATCCTACTCATTTTGTAGCTTAAGCCCAAAGTAAACTAGACTACTGATTTTTATGCCTTTTCCCAGGAGAAACTCATTCTTCTGGGGCACGGCATGCTTTCCCTATGCTATGACATTTTGTAGCCTTCCAGTCTAATGGGCCCTGCTAAGTACACTAATCCCATAATGTGATTTGCCTTAAAAGTAGCACACAGTAGAACTTGGAGGCAGGAATGACTGACAGGGTAAAGGAAAAACTGGGCAAGAAAAGCCTGGGCTGGGGAATAAAAGCTTCCAACTTCACCAGTATCTTGCCTAAGTGGCTACTGAAGTTTAGCAGTCTAGGGTAAGCCCTGCCACTTACTAGAGTACATTACTTAACATCAAAGCCTTTTCTAAAGGTGCTTGGCACAGTGTGGGTTTACCACGGCTCTTAATCACCAGTAGCTGCTATCATTTTCCACAATGGGAAGGTGGGGTCATGGTAGGCCTGAACAGATGCCAAAGTTCAGTTTGAAAGGACTCCAAGGATCAAGTATATCAGATGTTAGCTGGACTTAAATCTCCTAAGTCCTGCATTTCTTGTAAGACTTCATCTCATATCTTCCTACTTATCAGAATTCCACTTAATTTGGACCTAGTTTTCAAGTCTGGATTGTTTCAGTCTTATGAAGGTTTTGGCATTTCAAATTGGCTGCACTTTTTATCTACAAGCCAACCAACTGTAATTCCCTCACAAAAACAATTTATGCTTAAAATTTTCTCCAAGATTCACCCACACCTAATGGTTAAGGTGTGAATTGTAAAAAATAGCTATTAAAAAAAAATCTTCATTTGCATGACTGCACTCGGTCTTTGTTGAAACATTCGGGATATTCTGTGTGTGGCATGCAGGATCTTTAGGAGCGGCCGGGAACTCTTCGTTGCAGCGTGTGGAATCAAGCTCCCTGATCAAGGATGGAGCCAGAGTTCCCTGCACTAGGCTTCCAGTTTTAGCCACTGGACCACCAGCGAGGTCCCGAGACCCGAATTCCTTACCTTTACACACAAAGCCATTTGCAACTTGAATTAAACTGATTTTCTTCAGCCTCTTATCACTTTCAACTCTCTAACATTATTGCCTTTCCTTTCCTTCATACCTTCATCACGCCCTTCCCTCTTCTATCTTTAAGGCTGAGCTAAAATGTCACCTCTTTAGTGAAGTCTACCCAATTCCCCCAGTGGTTTCTTCCTTCACATTCCATTATACTTATCACTTAATCTTTAACAGAGAACTTAGCCAAGATATACTCTTTCTTCTATTTCAAACATTTTTGATCTGCTCCATTGCTATTGCTTATAGAGTAGCTGTGACAATTAAACATTTGAAATGTATTTTGTAAAACTGTAAGGTATAACACACCATCACTATACTTGTCTGGAAGGAAACGGCAGGACTGAAGCAGAAGAGTGATGTTGTTGCTTTCCTTTTACTGGTTTGAAGTCTGAACCGGGTTTTGACCTACTGTAGCCACTTTATATCAGAGAAGGCAATGGCACCCCACTCCAGTACTCTTGCCTGGAAAATCCCATGGATGAAAGAGCCTGGAAGGCTGCAGTCCATGGGGTTGCTGAGGGTTGGACACGACTGAGTGACTTCACGTTCACTTTCGTGCATTGGAGAAGGAAATGGCAACCCACTCCAGTGTTCTTGCCTGGAGAATCCCAGGGATGGGGGAGCCTGGTGGGCTGCCGTCTATGGGGTTGCACAGAGTCAGACACGACTGAAGCGACAGCACCAGCAGCCACTTTATATGGAAAATAACCGCTTGTATAATGGCTTAAAAAGTAATGAGTAGCTCTCAAGCAACCCAACCAAGTAAGCATCACACATAAGGAGAATCCACAAGATGTGTTGCAGTTGAAAGAGTATCTATAAAAGTTTTACTTTTTCCTGTAATTTTAATACAAGACATCTAAAGTCTTAGATGAACATTGAGTTGATCCTATTAGGAACAAAATATGGCACGGATTCCAAAAACATGAACATATCTTTTTTTTTCTTTCCATTTACGCTTTGTAGTTATCATGTAATGATCATCACTTTGTCAACAGATACTAGAGAAAGAGAGATATGAGAAACATCTTTTATTTTTTTTCTAAAGAGGTGAAAATAAGTAAGATTTCTTATATTTCTCACTCATAAGATTTTTAAACTCTTAAAAATGCAATTTCCTCTTTTCAAAGCACATGCCATCTTAAAAAAAATCTTAGCAATGTACATTTGCACTCAAAGAAAAACATGCAGCGCCATTGTCCTCTGACAAAATTCTGCATAAAAACCTCACGCAACTTTCTGCAAACATGTCCCCTCTTTATCATTTAGGGACTCCAAACCACAAACATTCAGTGCAATATTTATTGTTTCTTATTTCCGTAGGAAACACAGGACCAACGATGTCTTCTGACTACAACTGTTTCTGGATGGCTGAGCAACAGTCTCCCTCTGCTTTATTTTAAAGTACTCTCTAACTTGCTGATGTAAGGTACAACTAAAATTCAGCAAAACTTGAGGATCCAAGTGGAAAAGATGGAGGAGAAATACTTAAGGTGTACCCTGTGCCATAAACTTAGGAAAAAAATTTACACAGAAAAACAAAACAAAACAAAACCCTCAGATTTATCAATGCACCCTTTTAAAAGTTTTTTTTTTTTAATTTCTGAAAGCAGCTTAATGTGAATCAAAAGCAGTTCCTGAGTAACTGCAGTAAACAGTGTCTTTTAAAATATATATATATATATATATATATTTGCAACTTAGCTCATTTTGGTTCTGTCTTAATTTACTTCCCCAGCTTTTAATCACAGTTCCTTTCCTTTCAGTTCTCAATGTGCAAGTACAACAGCATCAGCTCCAAGAGTCGGCGTGCTGAAGATGTTTCTTGTCACTTCTGTGTGATCACCTGCATGTCTGTCAGGCCAGGTTTCCAGAGTGACTGCAGGCCACAGTTCTCTCAGTCTCACAAAACCTGTGAGACCTGCAGACACTTCACGTTTTCTTCATCAGACGCCGTGACTGCCACGTGTGGAGCTTGTTGTAGGCTGTCTGGAGCATCTCCTCTATGTGACTTACCAGCTGAAAAACAAACAACACTCTTAAGCAACAACGGGCTAATGGCTGGTGAGGTTAATGCTTCTGACTCATATCTGGTACATATTTCAGAGCACAGTTGCAAAGCTCTTTTTATTTTTCCAATGAGGCAACATGCAGGCCCTCTGTGAAGGTTCTCAAGACACATTTCGTATAGAAACGTTAAGAGGGATGGGGGCGGTGTACAGTAGAGGCTGAAGTTTACCTGCTCTGCCTACACTGTATGTCTGCCCTGTCATTAACCAGCCACAGAACAACAGGAAAATCTGTGTTACAGGCCTCAGTTTCTTCTGTCAAATCAGAGAGGTTTCAAGATTTAAACATTAGACTTCTAAATAAGATCCAGAGGGCATCAACACTATTTGAGAGAAAATATAAAAATGCCCTACTCCCCTGAATATTCTGAGGCAGCAGGTCTGAGATGATACCCAGAAATCTTTTGATTTTCACAAGCTTCTGAGCCTAATTCTGCTGAACAGCCAACCTTGAGAAGCACTTTTCTGTGTTCTCTAGGTTTTTTCAGCTCTCAACACTTCAGGATTTCCACATAATTCAGTAGATTATAGAAAAATGTAATTGGTCTTAAAGCTCCACACAAGTACTATGAAACCCCTTAGGTTAGGACTATGCACTTTGAGTAGAAAAAATTTTTGCCCTCATCATAGACACAACCAGAAGTCAACAGGACCACACTGATCTAAGCTGATAAAGACTCCTGAGGTAGAATGTCCTTGGATTATCTGTTTCCTTCGAAGTGTAATTTACATGGTTGGAAGTACAATTTTTGTAAAGTCTCCAAGTCAGTTTTGGCAGTATGGAGACAGAGAACAGGAAGGCTTAAATCCTTATAGCATGCCAACAATTTGGATTCAATCTGAGGTAGAGTTAGAAACAAAACAAACCCTATTTACCACATCTGTTATCACTAAGTGTGTTTGTGTAGGGAGTGTTATTTACTTCTGTCTGTAAACTACATAAAAATCATTTATTCTGCTTGACAGGCCACAATGTTTCCACAGTACCAGTTAGAAGAGAGAAACACCACAGCCTCGTGTAAGGCTGCTGAGGGGCTCAGAATTCTTTTTACCAGAGTCCTTTTTACAGTGCTCCAGGCAGTTACAATCCAATGAGAAGGCACAGGAACTGAAATCTGAGATCCTTGCTCTGTTGTGGGAGACACTTCAAGCTTCTTTTCTGATTATAAATAATTTTATTATGTTTTGAGGAAAAAAACCAATGCTTAGGGAATAAAAACTTACCTAAAATATTACTAATGAAGATTTTTCAGCTTTCAACTGTGAAATTTCATTTTGCTTATCCTACTTACACACCGAACAAAAACAGTTTTATATGCTATTTTTTTCCTAGTCATCTCTGAGAAGACTTGCATTACACACAGAGAAACAATCTTGTGTGGCTGCTCTGCGTGTGTGTGGTTTTGTGTGTGGCCTTGCATTAAAAACATTAGAAATCCTGGGTGCAGGGGACACTTCTCATGCATCGCCTCACTGCTGCCCTGCTGTCAACAGGGGAGCTGAGGCCACTGCTCAGGAACTTTCCAGCTCACTCTACAGAATGGCAACTCTGCCCTTCTTTGCACTGCTAGAACATAACTTGTTACTCAGGTTTCCAAAATAAACATTTTTAGGAACACATACATAGGTTGTAAATCTATAAAGAAAAGCATGAAGGTGATTATTACAGATGCTGGGTTAGTCATGGCCTTGAGAGAGTGTGAAGGAGGTGTGGGTAACTGGCCAGGGGCACTCATGCGCTGGTTCTATTTCTTACCACGCTTGGTAAGCACACACTGGCTTTACTGACTAAAAAAACAACTGTATTTTATACACTTATGAATGTATGATACATTTTACAGTTAAAAACAGGATTCCCAGGGACATAAAAAACAACATATATACTCAATTATAGGAAAAGAAAGTTAATTTCATCATCTTACTACAGAGAAAAAAAAATCAGGCCAAAATTAGATTTTTGCCTTACATTTGTGCTTAAATACTGTCTCCGAATTTTTTTCTTGGAATGGGCAGAGCTTTGTAACTTGGAATCGTTCCAAATTACTTTTCATTTTCACTACCTAAAAAGATGAGAGAAATAATGAATTAGACTCTCAAGAACCTACAGAGATCAAGGGAAAAATACACATAAGGTTACTTTCTTTCTTTAAGATTTACTGGCTCCACCAGGCAGAGAAGCAGTTATCTAATATATTTACATTTTTTGGTTCATAATTCCTATCCTCCCTGATATTTTTTTTGTGCATGTGTATAAATGTGTATGAGGAAAACATACAGTATATACTGTTACAAAATTCCACTTGGTTATTGTGAACATCTTTAAGTCATTAAATATTAGGTCATCATTTAAAACGGATATATCTTTAACCAATCCCCTTCTGATAGGTATCAAACCATTTCTAACACAGACAGTGGTAGAGAAACATCTCTATGGCTCAGTATTTGCATATACTCATTCTTAATTATTATTTTCTTATATTTCTAAATGTTGAATTTCTGGGTCAAAACATTTTTAAAAGGCAGTACTAGCAGCAGCAGAAAGGACTCTCATCAAACTGGCCAATACCGATTATTTCAAATTTTTTATTCTTTTGCAAATTATACATAAAAAATGCACCTTTTCTGTAGCTTTAAAGATAATCCAGGAAATGAACCCACACTCCCTGCATTGGAAATGTGAACTCTTAACCACTGGATCACTAGTGAAGACCCTAAAGATTGTCTGTAAGATAATTTATATAGTAAGGTTATTACTATTTTTAAAAATTAAGTATAGTTGATTTAACAATGTTGTGTTAGTTTCTGATGTATGATTAATAGTTATGGAACTGGTCTGGATCTCAAGTTTCTTTACAAAATGGGTACCAATACCTACTCCATGAGGATGCTGTGAGGCTTAAATGAAAAAATATAGGCAAAGTAGCGTTTGGCACATGGTAAATGTTCAATACAGTTTTCCAATGACAAGATAACACCTCACTAATTCACATTATCAAAACAGCTGGCTGTGTTTGGGATCAGTTCTAACCTTTTCTTCTAGGAATGGTGTATTAACAGGAAAACAGGACCAGAAGTGCCGTAGAAGTTCCCCAACAGCCACATACAGGTGTTTCAATTCAGACTGAATATCATTTGGCACCATCTCTGCAAAAGAAAAAGAGGTTCACAGAATAAAAGCTATTTTCCCATGTGTGTGCAGTCTCTGAGAGAATGAGAATTTATGCTCACAGTATAAATGGGAATGTGCACTCTGCCAATGTTATACCTGGATGTGCTACTCTAAGTTAGTGATTTTGTGGCTGACACTAAATTCCCTTGGGGTTTCAGAGGACTTTTCAGGTTTTGCTTTAAGAGGTAGGAGAGGCAAAAAACCTTTTAGTATGACATAGCAACGTGCCACTGTTTGTAAATGTTTAGCTCTTTTCAGTTTGCTTCAGGATCTGGATGCATAAAACAAAACACAGATCCTGGAAATGTTCCGAAGGAAAACCAATACAACTTTAGCACTCTTCTCCAATTGCTCCTTAGAGCTGATTTAGGTAAAGGGGTAGCCACAGGAGGCCCAGCGCTTACGGTTTATGGCTTGCTGTGTCCCTCCCTGCATCAGCGCTCCTCCAGGCGACAGGGCTGTGATGGTGCCACTGGCAGCACTACTTGAGAGGACCTGAAAGGAGTGAAGGAGCATATTCCAGTTTAACAGCGAATGTCCAGGCACACGCGGTCTGTGGCAGGCAGCGTGAGCTACGTCCCGTAAGGCTGCTAGAATACCTACCATTCTTCCAGGAACACCAGGCAAATTCACAGCCACCTCCAAATATACACCCTTTTGTCCGGTCAAGCTTCCCCACCTTCAGGAGTATAGCTGATTGGTAATATTGTGCTAGCTCCAGGTATACAGCAAACTGATTCAGTTAAACATATATATGCATATTACCATATTCTTTTATTCTTTTATAATTTATCACAAGGTACTGAAAACAGTTCATTGTGCAGTAAATTCTTATTGTTTATTTTCTATGTGGGAGTGTGCATCTGTTGGTCCCATACTCCCCATTTATTCCTGCCTCCCCACCCCTGCTCCCACTTTCTTAACCTTTGGTAACCAGAAGTTTGTTTTCTATGTCTGAGTCTGCTTCTCTTTTGTAAATAAATTCATTTGTACTATTTTTTAGAGTCCACATATAAGTGATATAGCCAAGCTCTTTCTTAAGTACCAACTTCTTAGCACTGAAGGTAAAACTGAGTTTGAGGAAAGAAAAAATGTCCAAAAACCCCAACCCTTCATTCCCCACTGTATCCACATGAACATTCAGGGACCTAACTGATGTATCTCTTCAATGAGTGCCTAACAAGTACCAAGGACCAGCCATAGCAAGGAACAAATCATTTGCTGAACAGCTCAAGCACAGGGTTAGTGTGTTTTACAAGTAGAAATCCAGGTTTATATATGTGCTGGATGAAAAACAAAACACTTTACTTGGTGTAAAGAGCACATTACAGGTCAACTAAGAGTCAAGGAGTCATGAAGGTTCACTTGATTCCTATTTCCTTCTGTGTGTATATACAGAAAGTGTTATAATGCACTGTAACCAGAAGTTTCACTGATTGCTAAACCTGCAGACTAGTCACTGGCTACACTCAGGTATACACACCCGATGGCAGATCATCTCTTCATGTGTCTCAGATAATCAAATCACTTTTTGGAGGGAAAAATCTAAACTAACCACAGCTTAAAAACTTAGTGTTGACCTATATACAATAAAAAGAACTTGTACAAAATAAGTGCTCTTTCAAACTTGAACTAACTAAATAAATAAATGTAAAAAAAAGTTAGGTGGAACTACTTTGGCCCAAGGGCCAAATCTAGAAGGAAGATGTAGTCAGACAATCTCAAATTTGTTATGTGAGCATAAGTATGTACACACATATTTCTTTGCTTTGTCCACTAACAGGACAAAAGACCAGTAGCAAATGACATCCCACCTAGTATTCAGATCTCGGTTTCTAAACCTACTCAACACTTGCCAAGCAGGGCAAGAGTCAGATGAATTTGGAGTATCTATCTCATTGTGCCATAAACTGAAGAGGTGCTCAAAACTGATGAAGATATTGTCAAAAAGATATAGGCGCCAATATAAAGGGCGTGGAAAGGGTCTAACTACAAAGGTGCAAGGGTACCTTTTCAGGGGTGACAAAACTTGCTTTTTATTTTGATTGTGTTGGTAATTACATGACTGTATATACACACTGAATTCAAAAGAATATACTGAAAAGGTAAATTTTACTGTAAGATATCTCAATTAAAAAAGGATAGCAACAATTTATAATCCACAGAATATAAGAATCCATGCTTATAAAGTAAATAAATATGAATGAGTTAGGGAGTTTCAGAAGGTCAACTGATGGGAGGACAGAATTAGAAAATCACCATTTAACTACCACTATGGTAATAACTGTTTTCAGCAAGAATCATCAACAGATTCTAAAACATTAGTCAGTAAAAGTTTGAGGGTAAACAAAATAGTTACACAGCATCTCCCCACAAGATACTTACTAATTATGAAGGGAAAAATAGGTAAGTTTTCCGCAGAGAAATCAGATAGACAGAGCCTTAACCAAGTGATCAAAGTTAACACTGCAAGGCAGGACAATAAACATGTGCTTTCTCGTAAGATGCACAAAGGATGACATATTACTTACACATCAACCTGGTGGAATTCTTGCCGCAACGAAATTCAATCGTGAGAAAATGTTAAGAGAAACTGAAGTTGAGGGCATTCTACAAAAAAACTTACGTACTCTTCAAACATCAAGGTCATGAAAGATAAAGACTGAAATACTACTCTACCGTAAAGGAAACTAAAGAGATGTTAAGAACCGAATGCAACTCATGAGCCTGATTTGGATGCTGGACCAAAAAAATTTTTTTTTCCTCTACAGGAACATTAATGGTACAATTGGTGAAACTTTTCCAAGAACAGAGGTTAGGGACGTCTCTGGAGGTCTAATGGCTAAGACTCCATGCTCCCAATACAGGGGCCTGGGCGTGATCTAGATCCCATATGCCACAACTAAGACCCTGAGTGCCTCAACTAAGACCCTGTGTGTTAGTTGCTCAGTCATGTCCGATTCTTTGCGATTCCATAGACTGTAGCCCACCAGGATCCTGTCCACGGAATTCTACTGGCAAGATACTGGAGTGGGTTGCCATTTCCTTCTCCAAAGACCATGTACAGCCAAATAAAGAAAAAAAAATTTTTTTACAAGAATACAGGTTAGATAATAAGACTTAAACAATGTTAACTTATTGTTTCTGTAACTGTACTGTTATTTAGATGTAAAGGGATCTGGGGTTTCCTAGGTGGCGCTAGTTGTAAAGAACTCACCTGCCAATGTAGGAGACTAAGAACTAGGGTTCAATCCCTGGATCAGGAAGATGTCCTGGAGAGCATGGCAAGCCACTCCAGTATCCTTGCCTGGAGAATCCCATGGACAGAGGAGCCTACTGGGCTACAGTCCACAGGGTTTCAAAGAGCTGGACAGGACTGAAGCAACTTAGCATGTTCACAAAGGGATCTACCTTCAAAACGGGTCAGAAAACTTTTGCAACTTTTTGTAAATCTAAGATTATTTCAAGGTTAAAAGTTAGTCCCCGTATGTGATAAGCATTACAATTCACGTTTCGATTCAGTGTCTGAGTGTTTATGGAACTAGAGAAAAGGGAAAAAATAACTCATTCCTGGGCATGCTGAGGACTGCTTTACAGAGGCAATGGAATTTGAACTATTTTGAATTACTACTATTTGTTCCTTGACACAGAAACAGGCAAAGGACACTCTCAAGAGAGAAAGCATGAAAAAAGCACAGGAAGCATGTAGATGATACGATTACAAACCTCTGGGTAGTTTATAGTGTGTTAGGCTGGAGTACAGGACTCTTTTTAAGTTATGTGGGAAGGAAATGGTGGAGACATGGCTGGAGTTGGGACCAGAGATGTGGGTTAGGGTCAGATTGTAGGGTTTGGCGAGTCAGACAAAGAACATCCAGACAGTTACTATGAGAAGAAAGCGAAGCACTAAAGGTTTTTAAGTTGCAGTGTGATGTGGTTGGAATCATGCTTTTGTTAAAATAACTTGCAGTGGCCGTGCTGAAAATCTGTCCTGTTTACCTAAGTCAAGGTGATGGAGTCAAGAATTACTGAACTGACAGAACTTGCTGATCAACTGAAGTATGTCTAAGGGCAGGCAAAAACAAAGAATATCTACAGAATGATGTCCAGAAATTTTTTGGAAATCTTGGAGATTTTCCCAACAAAACTATATATATGGAAGAAAAAAAATCACCAACCACAAAACTCATTTTATTTTCATTATCATCTGAACTTCAGGTATGCCAAATATTTCTCTTTACCTGACTTTTTCAATTTATTAAGCAGAAATATGTCTTTACCCCAAGTAAAGTATGAGTTTTATAAATATGAATGTGCTCATAAAAAGTAACTGGGAATTCTGTTTTCAAACTGTATAAGTCACCTACCTGAGTTAATCTGGGTGTGTAAGCTTCCATTTCTTGTCTAATACTTTGAAAAGAATTAATAATGTCCTGGCTTGTTGCATACTGCAGCGACTGGATTGGAGTTGGACCATGATAATACCTGAAGATTAGCCAAGAAATTACTAATCACATAGAATAAGGGTGCTCAATATTTGCCTGGCAAGTATTTTAGCAGTCTTCATACAACATTCCCCCAAGTAAAGAGTTAAAGATATTTCAATTAAATAACTTAATTCCAATAAGGGTAATAGGAAGAGAACAGCACCGATAGCTAAAAGTTATTTTCTTTGCTTCAATCATTTAGGATCCTTTCCTGAGATTTGCAAAGTAACTTTTTAAGGAAATACAATACTATATTTTATGGCAACAAACTGATAAAAACTTGAATATTACACTCGTAGAATAAATTCTGTACCAAATTGTGATATAAAACTATTTTGCTTCAAATTAATTTAATAGTCACCAAACTTACCTATCTGACTTCTTGAGGTTTAGTGCAATTGTTTTTATGGAATTATTTTTCCCCAAGTCTTCATATTCAATAGATTCTTGTAACTTCGCCTGTAATTATCAACACAACACTTTTATTGCTACACTTCCTACCTGTGTCCCCTCTATACATAGCTACAACGTAACAGAGTAACTGTTTTCCTATACTCTGACCATACTATGCATCATTAAACCTTTAATATTTGAAAATCTGATCGATGAAAATGTGTATTTTACTCAAAATAAATTAAAAAATTAATTTTATTACCTCTGTTGCAAATACTTTTTGCCCCCACTTTGGTGTTTTTCCAGTTTTAATTATTCCCTTTATACTTATTCTTCTGTGGATTTTTTTTTTTTTTTGCTTAAACTTTGATCCAACAGAATTTATTGTAAAATAAGGAATAAGGTAGGGAATCAGTTTAAAAAATATTATTAATCAGTCCCCCAACACCATTTGTAGAACAACATCTTTCCCCACTGATTCTGAAATGCCATGTTTATCATATATGTATTTAATCTCTCCATGTATTTGGGTTTATGTCTGCATTCTTTATCTTGGTTTTACTAATGTGCTTTCTCCTGGACTGTATACGAACAAATCTGACCTTAGCATGCTATTCAGAGTAATGTATCAATCAGTCCCACCTCACCTAGACTCAGCCTGTTTTTACTACTTTCTCATCTCTATACCCTTGAGTCAACTGTCAGTAGGCATACTGATGTCTTTCACTACCGTTCCCGTATGTCAAGCTCATTTCTACCTCTCCTGCTGCCTGATTTAAGTCATGTCCTGACACAACCTCTTATATGAATCCAAATCCTAAATCTCTGCCCAAGGCCTGATCATCCACCTAACTTTCACACTTAACTGAAAGCTCCATGAGTATGAGGACTCTGTTATTATTCCAAGAACTCTCATTCTATAAATCCCTTGTAGAACACACAGCAGACAACTACTGATGTGGAAGAATGTCTTGAGTCAGTTTATCATTGAACATTGTGAAAATTCACACAGTGACTTTTGACAATTTCATCACTACCAAGAATCAAGGGTACTCAGTGCAATATTGCAAAGCAAAAAATCACTTCAAAGATTTCTTTTTAGCATCTCTAATTTATATTTTAGCTTCACTTTATTTCAGAAAAGAAATATTTTACTTTGTTAATTTTAAAGGTGTACATCCTGTAGAAACATATTAGGTGACAGAAATATATAAAGGACTTATAATCTCTTAAAGTTCATACAGTTCATAAACTTAACTGTACCATATTAGTTTGTTCTACAAACTTTATCTACTTATTCTCTGGTTCCTACTGTAAATAAACAATTACTATACTTTAAATTCTGTTTTACAATTATTCTTTTCATTTTGTCTTACCTATAGGCACTAAATTCTTTGAGGACAAAAACCCAGTCTTACTCATTTTTGTTTCCTGCCACCTAGTATGGCATGTAATTTTAATGAAGTGAACTATTGTCATGGTATATGCGAACTCACTTTAATTCAACATATCATTAATCCTTTAGTCATTATTTGCTGAATGCATCAATCTCCACTGTAGGGATGTATCACGAATATCATGATGTTTGCTATTTTCTCAATTATAATACTGTCAGTGTATCTGTATCTAAATCTTTGCATATATCTTAAAAAAAAAAAAAAAAGTTCCAAGTGGAATACTGTCCAGAAGTGAAATTAAGGGTATAAACCTTTAAAAATTTAATACACTATACTGCCTGATCGCCCTCTAAGAAAGCCTTATAATTTTTAAAATGAGGGAGAAACTTAAAATTGAGGGATATAGAAGCTTGGCAAAGCTGCAAAGAGAGAAGAAATATACAAGTAGGTAACTGTTCATACTCCCTCACAATCCATCTTTAGTATTTAATGACAGACATTTCTAGTTCTAAAATGCTAGGTTTTACATGAGGGCCAAATCTTATCTTTTAAAATCAAATACACAAACCTTTTGTTTTTTCTTTCTGTCATACTGCCTTTGTTGGGTGTTCTTTTCCAGAAAATAAAACTATGCGTTAACATTTATGTGTGTTTACAGGTGAAGGAGAAAAATAAAACAATAAAACCAGTTAATAGACTTGAGTCTATGGAAAGTAGGCTGGTAAGCCAAAACTGAGGAAGTATTCTTTAAGCCAAATACTTAACAGCTTGGTCAGAAGAATTAAAGCCATCTGAACTTATCAAGGGTCAACATAAGGTTCTGGCAGTTACATAATATATGTCTGGAGAAATCTGAGCCGTAAGCATTCCAGACTTTTTACTCATACCCTTTTGATTGCTGGCTGAAAGCAATCTGTATCTCCGGAACTGCCATCAGTGCTGCTGGGCTCACCATTTTGTTCCTTTTGTGCTTCTCTGAAAACAAAGGGAAAATAATTAATGTTAAGTACCACAGGAAGAACAACAACAAAACTCTATCTGGCTATCACGGAAAACCCAGTTAGTGCACCTCTGCATGTGTACTTAACTGTTTCCTGAGACCTGCTGCCAGGACCATGGCACTGTGATGGTTAAATCTCTTGATGATGGCAGCATTGCTGTTCTCTCTGATGGATTTAGAATTAGAAGTAGATGGCACGGAAGAAATGCCATAGCCCTGCAAGGAACAATTTAGTGGAGATATGTGGAGTTTAAAAATTTTCTGGATATAGGACTTAAAAAATATTTACAGGTAAAAATTTAAAAATAAGTAACATTATACACACACAAAAATGAAAAAATGCTACTGCTTTTAGTATCACAAAAATATCTTAACTGCTAAGTGCTGCATTTTTTTCCCCTAAGGAGCAATTTTGGACTAGTTAGCAAAACATTAAAATATTGGTTAGTCGGATGCTGGGCTGTAAGCCATTACACTTAAGTTAAAACTTACAGGTCCTACGAAAGAAGTGGTCAATCCCATTAGAGGTGGGGGGCGGGGAGGATAGGTTCAAAAGAGCTTCGTGGAGCACCGTAAGATGAATAGGTAGGTGCTTGGAAGGCAAACACTGAGACAACATTTCAGGAAGAAGAAACTGCTTAAACAAAAGGTATAGGAGTAATGTAAAACATATTGTGTCATGGGTTTGTATGCAGTTCAGTATACCTTGAATGAAGGGTGGGCCAGGAAACAGCCCCAACTGAGTATGCAGAGGCCAAATTAAGAAGAGACTGGCAGTAGTTCCGATTTTATTCTAAGTTCAATGAGAAACCCCTGAAAAGTTTTTACATAGGGGAACATTATGATCTGATTTATAACTCTTACTGCTAGGAAAGAATAAACTATAGGGAACAAAAAGAAATAAGAAGATCAATTAGGAGGCTAATGTGTCTGTGCAGATAGCTTTGAGATGTAGAGCTCTTGCTGAGCAACTTAATGTTGGAGGTCTACAAAAGGGCGGGATCAAGGAGACTACTAGGTTTTGGCTTCAACAAACAAGTCCATGGTAATGTTTTTTTTTTAAACTGACATACGGAAGGGCCAGGAAGAAATAGGTTTTTGACGATGGGCATCAAAGACTCCATTTTGGACATGTTATGCTGAGGGGTGTGTGGAAACAACCTAAATGAAGATGCCAAGTAGGGAGTTGGACATGTGATTCTGGACTTCTTGGGTTAGCCAGACCAGGACTAATTGGGAGTCATCATCACACAATTAGTATTGATACTTTTAGCAATGGAATGGAAAGAATGTAATTACAAGGAGCCCCAAGCCCATATCCTAGGACAGAATTACTAGAGGATGATAGGGAAAGAGGAGGGAAAAACTGAATCAACCAACACTTTCATTAAAAGGCTTCGCTTTATAAATTTTTATATATCCATGCAAGGGATTTACAATGTGTTCACTGCAGACTGCAAAATGATCACCAGTGTAGCTAATACCCCATCATGTCACTTATTTATCGTTTCTCTTGCTGAGAACTAACACTCAGTTTCTGAGCAACCTGAGGTTTCTGCTGTCAGCCATGCTGCACATTAGGTCTACAAAAACGATCTACTAGCTCTAACTTTGTATCCTTAAACACCACCTCTCCAAATTTCCTACCCCTCCTCAAGGTCAGAACTATTAACCTCATTTTACAAGAAAACTGGTATTAGAAACATTAAAAAAACTACAGTTTAAAACCAATTAGTTTGATTTTAAAGTCAATGTACTTAACAGCTGTGTGGTTTATTTAGCTTCATTTTCTCAGGGTGATTAAAGAGGTCATGTTTCTAATGTGTTGAGATTCACCAAGGAAGTGACTGAGTGCTGAGAATTTTCAAGAAAACAACCGAATTTCATTAGGTAAACAACTCACTGGGGCACCAAGGATTATTTCCTGTTAGTTTAATAATTTATAGACAAAATTTTAACATTGGTTTTCCCACCTGGAGCATGCATACACTAAGAGAAAAAAGACGCGAGCACATGTCAATAGAAAAGGAGCCAAAGGAAAGAAAGAAAATTAACAATTAAATGAAAGGAAGGGCACTAAAAGTTAACAGTGTCCAGAGAGTAACTGAGGAAGGCAAGTTCCTTTCTAGACTAGAAGAGAGAGGCAGGGACAGAATTAGCCTTGATAAGAATGGATCACCTATTTTCTCTAGCATTGGATGAATTTCTAAGTCTGGAGTCATGATGTTGAGGTAGGTAGCTCATACTCGATGGTCCAGCTATTGAAACATAATGGGGCTAATGTGGAGTAAGGGTCATGACTGTGCTCAACGTTTGGTAAAGTGGGCAACCAAAGATGTTTATCATCTTTTCCCTATCTATGAATATTTTTTTACAGTTAGATATAGCATAAAACATTTGTTAAACCTTTATTAATACCTGTTGATAAGGTAGTTAAAAATTCTTGCAAAAATGTTCTACCAACTCACAGAGGAATTTCAGTTCTCCTATGCAATCTTAATAATGAACAGTGCTATCAACAAAGCACTTTTGATAAACCACTCCAAATAACATTATTCTGTTTTACCTTCTCACAAGTAGAACATCTATACTTCAGGCAATGTTAAAATACAAATGTTGAAGTCTAGGAAAAGACTGTTTTCTCTTGTAAATCCTTTTACTACTACTTACCTCATCTAATGGTTTATCTTCCAAAGCTGTTAAGTCAAGTAGTGGGTTTTTCACTCCTAATGAAACCATTGTTTTTAACCCTAGGGAATCAATGAAATAAAAAATTGATTAAGTTTTACCTTTCCCAGAAAGCAAAAAAATCACTAATGGCACTGATGACTAGAGAGCAGCAGATTAAATGCTAGAGTATGTCAGGGATAAGCAATTACCTTTTTCATCTATTTTGGCACATTCTGCAAAGAGGTCCTTTGACCCTGTATTCAGCCGGTCCCTGTGGAAATAATGGGACTGAAAGAAACGTGTCCAGAATTCCTTTTCTGTCATGTTGTGGGGAACATTTTCTGCATATTTCATTTTTACTGTGAATAAAACCACAATAGTTACATACTGAATTTCCAATTCTCAAAACCTCTCAAATTAGTTTAAAGAGCAAAAACAAGAGCAAAAACAAATTATAAAAGTATTCAACTTTACAAACAATATATAATAATTTAAGTATCACTTGAGAGATTATGTTAGACATTACCTTTACGAATCTTTTTATTCTTTACGAATCTTAAATTACAAACAAAACCTTATTTTGCACCAAGAAAATTATTAAGCATCAAGTTTCAAAGTTTTATTGGGAATATCAAGATTAAGAGGAAGACCTGAGTTTGCCTGTTTGATAGTTTATATATGGACACTTTTAGTCCAAGGCACCATATTGGGTGCTGGGGAAATAAAGATCTCCACAACCCACTGGACTATCAGTTCAGCACTCCAGAAGCCTGTGTTGTCTAATAAGCAAAGAGATTAGGTTAAGAGGTTAAGGGCTCTTAAGCTGGAAAGCCTGAGTTTAAAATTCGAGGTCTACTACTTATTATCCAATGTGATGCTGGACAAATTACTTAATCTTTCTTTATCTTGGTTTCCTCATCTGTAACATGGGGTAATAATAACCTAATTCATAGGTATTATTTGTGACAATGTTAAGACACATAAAGGCCTCAGAATGGTGTCTGACAAAGAGTAAACACTACATAATTATCAGAAAAATAGAAAATAATTACATTATAATGTGGTAAGACACACAGCCCTGTAGATGGAATGGAGAGAGGGGGTTGTATCTGCCTACAGAAGTCAGATTTTACAGAAGTGGCAATGAAGTGATGCTTGAGGTGAATCCTGCAGGAGACTGTCTCCTAAGGAGTAAAGGGGCAGAAGCTGAGGAAGCAGGAAGAGAGAACAAAATGGCTTGAGACGTTTATGTGGTTAGAACAATGAGTGAAGTAGCTGCTCTCAACCTTGGCTGTCCATCAGCATTACTGCAGCTAGGATCCAACCATTTATACTTTAGGTGATTTCTCCAAGGGAAAGGATTTGTGGGTTAGAAGTCATTCTGCAGGCAGCATGAAGGATAATCTGAATTAGTGCTGTAGACACTCATTTACTAATGCCTCTAGAGTATGTCATCCTATTCAGGTTATGTTATGTTAAAGGGTAAATGAAGTTTAAGAACCACAAGTGGAAAGAATGAGAAAGTCATCATAGCCATGGATCGATGTCAGTACATTACACACTAACGTCTTGATATCTACTATGTCAGGCATTGGATACAGTACTTTACATATTTTATTGCACTTCATCAGGAATAAAGGTAAGCTTTTTGTTTTTCAGATATTTCACTGAATTCATTCAAACAAATATTTTAACTATCTGAAAGAACTGATTTTTCTTACCTGCTGGATAGGTCCTAAAAATGGACTCAATGATATCAGATGTTAAATTGTATCTCAAACCATTACATCCATCTGTCTGGGGTCGGACATCAGCCTAAAATAAAGACATTTGTTAAGAGTATTGGGCCAAGATGTCTAAGAACCCAATGGACACTGGAGAAAGGAGGAAAAACAGAGTCTCTGAATGAAATACAGAGACAGACAAATCCTTTGGCACAGAGACGGGTCAAATAAATCTGACCCACTTCACTTAACTTTAGTGACCAGTAAAATCTATGTTTCTGAAAACAAAACATGGTCAAACAGACACATTTAAATGTGGCCAAAGGCAGATACCTTGTGGAAATTTAACATAAAGCTTACAGTTACCAAATATTAAACTATTTGGTTACAACATATTATCTGATTGTTTTAAGAAAAGGCCTTATTAATTCAATTCATTGCTAAGTACTCAAAAAGATGCCAAACATGTAACTGGTACTGAAATTTTTATTAAGTGTATAAACAATGCTTTGGTTTTACCACAGTACAGACTGAAACTCACTTTCTAATTCCATACATATGGTATCCTCAACTTTCCTTTCAAGATACATGTTATAAATCTTCTTTAACTAAACTTTTGTTTTACTTTTTGATCATGTGACATAGCATGTGAGGTCTTACCTCCCTGACCAGGAACTGAACCAGTGGCCCCTGCATTGTGAGTGAAGAGTCTTAACCACTGGGATGCCAGAGAAGTTCCCAAATTTTACTTTTTATAACATGATAGTCATTTTACATTTAAATTTGCATTATAAGTAAATATTGAAATCATTAAAAAGGAAAAAATGATATCTGAAAGCCCTTACTTTAAAAGTATTAGGGAAATAAGCATTAGTCCAACTGCTAGAAGATTCATTTTCAAAAGTCCATTTTAGAAGAGTATCATGGCTACTGAAGTATCTGTTAATTTAAGGAAATACTATATTTTTCAGAAAAATGGCATCATTAGCACGTATACCAGGGTATTTTTCCACTTTAGAAATCTAGAAGGGTCACATACCAGAAATGCTGCAGAAATGCCAACATCCTGCTTGTGATTAGACGTGGAAGAACTCTCTGCTGCGTTCACATTTAAACGATTGGCCCAGAATTCCTCAGCACTGATGACCTGACTCACAACAAGGTCTTTATAAAGCTGAAACAAAACAGGATCTTCTTGCAGCATTCTGGTGATAGAATATATCAACATATTGAACTTTTAGAATAAAACACCATTTAGGCACCATTCTAAAAGACCTTAGCTACACAAAACACCCAATTTTCATTTTGTGATGATTGAGCGGCAAAGGTCATTTACCTCATCTGTTAGTAATTAAAAGCAAAAAAAAAAAAACATTTTTGGAGGAAGAAATCCAGTGCAGATAACTGGAAGGCAGTTGAAGCAGCAAGGCTCAAGTCTTTGAGGGCCTGGATTTGGTCCTATTCATCCCTATGTTCCAGTGACACAAAGGCTGCATTTGTACTATACTGTGGCTTCTTTCACGAAAAGCTGAATGGGAAGAGGGACTTTCTATCAACTAAGTTTTTCATGGTGATATACACTTGGAGCTGTAAGTACAGAAAGATAATTCATCTTGTCAGAAATTCTCATTATTTTAAATTTATTTATTTGACCATGCCACGCCACATGCAGGATCTTAGTTCCTGAGCAGGTATTGCATCTATGCCCCAGCAAAGGAAGTGTAGATTCTTAACCACTGGACTGCCAGGAAGGCCCCAAAATTCCCGTTATTTTAGGTGTTTTTAAAACTGTTATACAGTAGGACTTTTTCAGGTTTCTCATTCACAAACATACTTCTCTGTATCATCTCTGTGACAGAGAATTAAGGCACCTTGGCATCTCTGAATTACAGTTTTGTTCCTAATCTGATATTAGATTTGAGGCAGTTAGTTTAACTTCTAATTCACTGCATTTGCTGAAAGCCAAAGTTAGTTAAGATGCTGAAGTTAAGAAACAAACATACTGAGCATCAAACTGAGCTCCCTATGTTATACAGCAGCTTCCCACTAGCTATTTCACACAAGATGCTGTATATATGTTGACGCTACTTTCTCCACTCGTCCTACTCTCTCCTTCCCCCACTGTGTCCACAAGTTCATTCTCTACATCTGCGTCTCCATTCCTTCCCTGTAGATGGGTTTAAGAGGGAGGGGATATATGTATAATTATGGCTGATTTGCATTGCTGTACAGTAAAAAGCAACACAACATTATAAAGCAATTTTCCTCCAATTAAAAAACAACAACAACAACAAACAAACCAAACACAGAGGTAAAGATAACAAAGCCTATATTTTCCTAGACTACACTATCAAAGCACAAAGGGTGAGAAATAAACTATTACTTGACTGGTAAGAACCTAGTGTCTCTGTAAAAGGCTGCTCCTTCTTCACCTGTTCTTTTCTTCCAGCTCTTTGTTTGCTTTCCTCTTGAATTTGGGAAGCAGTTGCTGAAGAAGGTCTTTCACTGCATCTCGCTCTTTCACTGCTGTGCTTTCATTGGAAAAATGGAAGTTAGTTGTGTCCCCTGCATGCAGGACCAGTTGAAGCTGAATTTTCGCTTTTCCTTCTGGACTGATTTTCTGGCCTAAAAAGAAGCATGAGGCTAGTTAGATGAGGACACTCGCACTGTGCACACAGAAACACAATAAGTTACTTCTCATCCCAAGAAGACTCAGGCTTTCTTTGGGCTTTAGTTGCCCTATTCCAATCTTGATGCTTAAGAAGAAACCCACTCTTTTCAAATAATTGCATATTACCGGAGTACAGTTCAACAAATTCACTGCTAACACTCAGGTTCCTTCTACAGTACTCTTTTTGTGTGACATGTCTTACCCACTATTCCACCTCTGGATGCTAAAGGGCTTTTGTTTCCACTCAAGTGAGCAGATTTCTTTAAAGCTTTCTGAAAAGCCAACTTGGGAGTCCTGAATCCACCAACAGCTGCTTCTACCTGACATTTTCATTAATAAAAATGATCTGTCACAATTCAAAAAACCCCAAAACATAGCTCAGGGCTTATTTATTAGCTGCAAAGGGAAATATTTAATTTTACATTTGGAGATCAGGTCAACACTTTAACCAAGCCATCAAACGTAACCACATTAAAAGGAACGACCTGACACTACGGGCTCTCTGAGGTGACAGACAGGAAGCCAGCACCACCACTTAGGCGCTCTTCTTGCGCAAATGTTTAACTTCAGTATAATCAAGGCTGCAGACCTGACTTTTAGTTTATAAGAAATACAGGAAATAATTAAATAAAACCTTGATCTGACATAATCAGAATGTATGATATTCTTCAAATCCGTACTCCTAAAGAGACTACAGAGACTACAACTACATACATGAACCTAGACCAGATATTCATTAAAAAACAAACAAACAAAAAACCCCCACAGCTATAGAAAACAATGTTTGGACAACTGGGGAAAAAAAATTCAACAGTGGTATGGATATTTATTAAAATTCCCTTGGTGTCATAATGTTATGAGCAGTGAAAGTGTATGCACATATAATAAAACAAATATGGCAAAATAACAACACTTAGATGGGATATAATTACAGGTATACACTGCATCATTCTTTAAACTTTTCTGTAACTCTGAAGGTTTTCAAAATAAGCTAGGGCTGGAAATGTCAAAATATACCTCCATAATAGAAATCCTGTATTCTTAAAAAGTGGGCCTCATGGTTTGTCTTCTTCATGAGGGAAACAGATGAAGGGGCTTTGTCTCACTAAATGCGTGACTCATGGTAGTGTGAACACATAAACTGAGAGCTCCTTGTAAAGCAATCTATTAACACTTAAATAAAGAGAAATGTTTTCAATGAAGATGTTGCTTCCAAACCAACAGTTTAGATAAAATACTTACTGCTAAAGGTAGCAATATGAAGTCATTTACACCATCAGCCAGTCTCTTCTATTATTCTGTTCCTCCAAAACAAACTATCACTTCTTTCTAGTTATCTTTTTTAGTCATTGCTTTATTCTTGCTCTATCTTAGCTCGTGCCTCTGAAAGGCCTACTTCTGAAGTTTTTAAACTAACAAAATTGCTGATTTTTACCTTAGAGTTGGACTGTGAAGAAAGCTGAGCACCAAAGAATTGATGCTTTTGAACTGTGGTATTGGAGAAGACTCCTGAGAGTTCCCTGGACTACAAGGAGATCCAACCAGCCCATTCTAAAGGAGATCAGCCCTGGGTGTTTTTGGAAGGAATGATGCTAGAGCTGAAACTCCAGTACTTTGGCCACCTCATGAGAAGAGTTGACTCATTGGAAAAAGACTCTGATGCTGGGAGGGATTGGGGGCAGGAGGAGAAGGGGACAACAGAGGATGAGATGGCTGGATGGCATCACCGACTAGATGGACATGAGTTTGAGTGAACTCAGGGAGTTGGTGATGGACAGGGAGGCCTGGTGTGCTGCGATTCACGGGGGTCACAGAGTTGCACATGACTGAGCGACTGAACTGAATTGAACTGAATGTTATTACTGAAAACTTCCAATGGCTTCTTTCAGAAATGAGCATTCTTTCAAATATTCAACTTAAAATGAAAACTGATTTCGTGTACATCTCGATTTTGGTATGTGCTCTCCTCCCAACAGAGGGGATAGGCATGTTCTCTACTGCATGCTATGAGAATCACAGGAAGTCTATGTTTCACAAAGGTATAGAACAGGCTTCCCATTTAAGAAGTGCTAATACAGGCAGTTCCTATTTCGTGAGGCTACAGAAGAACCAATGCTAATTTGCAAGATTATTATTGGTGAGGCATTTCTCCACAGAAACAAAGTTTTAAAAGGAAGCAGTGTTGGCAGGAG
This sequence comes from Nanger dama, assembly GCA_917880005.1. Classification (NCBI taxonomy): domain Eukaryota; kingdom Metazoa; phylum Chordata; class Mammalia; order Artiodactyla; family Bovidae; genus Nanger; species Nanger dama. The sequence goes on along the minus strand of CAKJTW010000085.1, from coordinate 834,584 downwards.
AGTGGACAAAGACCAGATAGCTCAAGCAGTACTGAATTATTAATATAATGAATTTTAAACAATATTTCCTTTTGGAAATTAAGATACTAAGTTATTTCAGAGGAGAAAGACGAAGATCTTGGTCATTTCCAGCAGCAAATTAGAGGTAAGTCCTTTGGGGAACTGTTCATATACAAAGGACCTTTGTATACTGACCTCTCGCAAGTTGAGGACTACCTATGTTTTAAGGTGTCTTATTTCTTGAAATCTGCAAAGGATTTTATCTAGGAGAAGAATCTCATATCCAGGAAGATAAATGAATTCATATTAACAGTTACAGTTAAGATACCACAATTTGTCAAGGGCTTTGTTGCCCAAACTCCCCTGGGGTCCCTCCTATTCAAGATCTTTTAGTTAGGTGAACTGCAGGAATCCCTTTCAGAGTAAAGGTTCTAAATCTCAGGATTCACTTAGTGCCTTTAAACTTAATTATTGAGCCAAAAGTGCCATTACCCTTTGGGTAATAAATTCAAAGTTAATTTAATTGGAAAAGAGAAGGTGTTTTGATGTTAGCTTTCATATTTGAAAATCATACAAGGATATCAATATATTATGCTCTGTATTTCTCCCATCTACATTTTATATAAAACTGAGCTTATTTTCTCAATAGATGATGGACACATTACCAAAGATTAGACAACTTTACTTAAATGATACAATTTTATTAAGGGCAATCTGGCATCATCTATCAAGATTTTAAATACATGAGCCATTTGAACCAGTAAGTCCCTGAAGAGGTGTATCCTATACACATGACCTACTCAAAAATATGTTAGTGCACAGGTCAATACTACAACACTGCTTTCAATAACAAGATTCTGGAAACTTCCTAAACGTCCTCCAATACGTTAAATAAACGACTAACTCCATTCAATGGACTATTAGGTAACTCTTAAAAAGAAAGTTATGAGTGGAGATCTTTACATGAGATAGATTTACACATGTGAATTGTACATACTCTATTATTGTAGAAAAACAGGTGATAGAATAATATACATTCAGTAACCCCACTTTGTAATTATGTCAATACAATTGATTTTTGACATTACAATAGAAAATCTACAAAGACTGTATAAGCTGTCTCCTTATAAAATTACTAACAAAAACAATACACATCACACCTTAGTATAGCTGACTTACATTTGATGTCTGCATACATATGGCTGATGGCAAATCTATCTTTGCCTTCAGGTGCCCAAGCAATTCTTTCCGCCATGAGGTACAGAGCTCCATCCTGCTTCTTCTGTCGCACCTTCTTCACAATCAACAAAACTTCTTCAGATGAAGTTGCCATGACGGCCAGAAGGTGCTAAAAAAAAAAAAAAGATTTCACATCTCAATTAGGGTTGGATTTGTTGATTTTGAGTCCCTTCTAAATCTAAAATGAACAATAAAGGGGAAAAAAAAGTCGTTTCCCTCATTCAAAGTTGAAGTACTGCACTATTCCTTTTAAATTAAATTTCATTTTGTTCATACCACAGGTGTGAATTTATACAACAATTAAAACTGACATACTTGCCAGTTTTCAAACCGTTCTACATATGCTGATCCAAGTATTTTTGATTTATTTTTATTTTCCTCAGTTATATTCTTAAATCTTAAATGTATGATTTGACTACAAATATGTGGTTTATAAGGAAAAGGCAATGGCATCCCACTCCAGTACTCTTGCCTGGAAAATCCCATGGGTGGAGGAGCCTGGTAGGCTGCCGTCCATGGGTTCACTAAGAGTCGGAAATGACTGAGTGACTTCACTTTCACTTGTCAGCATTGGAGACCCACATGCCCCCACTCCACTGTTCTTGCCTGGAGGATCCCAAGGACGGGGGAGCCTGGTGGGCTGCCGTCTATGGGGTTGCCCAGAGTTGGACATGACTGGGGTGACTTAGCAGCAGCATGTGGTTTATAACCTATTCTTGGAAGTGTAGAACTTTAGAATTATACTGCTGGATAATTCAGTTCAAATTGTTCCAGCTGAAAAAACCAAGAGCTACAGGGTTTGTGCAGCCTTCCTAAAACCACTCCCAGATCTAAAAACTTGGTCTAAGTTTCTTTCTGTGTGCTTAAAAATAAAACTGAAATAATTCAACACTTAACACTTCAATGCTATTACCCACATCTTTTAACAATCCAATGTCTTCAACTGTTAGTTTCATTTGTACATGGCTAATCTGTTACCTAGGAAATGTTTGCCTGGAGATTCCCCCAACTTCTCCCCAATTCTAGGATTCTGAACCACCCAACCCAAAGCCTAGTGCCTTGAGTGTGGCTACCTAGAATGAGTCTGGGTTCAGCAGGAAAGATGCCACAACTGATGAAGTCTGCCATGGGCTGGGATGGGAAAACTGGTAGCACAAAGGGCATGTATGCCATTTCTGGTGAAGTTATGACTTTAGTTTTCATTCTCAAAGCAATGACTTAAAATATAGCTTAAAAAGATTTACTTATTCACGTATAAGTTATAATTTCAGAGAAGTTAACATACACAAGTGTCATAAGAATTAAATCTGAGCAAACAAGTGAAGCTTTATTGTAATATTTGTTATTCACTGAGGCAGTGATTTCAATATCACAAACACAAGTTAAAAAAGACTCAACTTTTAATTTCTCTAAAGTTTACTACCTGAATTTTGATTAGCCACATCTTCCCTTCGTTAAGTTTCCTTACAGGTTACTCCACCCGCAAGTGGAAAAGAGTCAGTGTGAACACATTTATTCAATAGTTCTGTACTGAGCCAAGGAGTCTAAGGATTATGACAAATGTCTGCCGGTGGCAATTTCTGCTTTCAGAAAGCTTCCAGTCTAGTGAACAAGATAGGCGTGTGAATCTATACAAATTAGAATGTGTAAAGTTCAGGGAGATTAAAAAAACATTCTGATTTAGGACTCAGGCACGTAACTTCTTCACACAAGAAGCTTTGTCATAGATACCTTAGGGCAACTAAGAAATATGCAGTTATAATTAACAAAACAACAAAATGCATAGTTCTTAAGTGTTCTGTTTGATGCATTTTGACAACTGTTTATGATCATGTATCATTACCCAAAACTAGGGAGAGAACATTTCCATAGCCCTACTAAGTTTTCTCGCGCCCCTTTCTAGTCTATTCTCTTCCTCCCACCCTCCAGCAACTGTTTTGGTTCCTCTCACCACAGGTTAGTTTTTTTTTAATTCTAGGATTTCATTGGAAACGGAATCATGCAGCACATATGCTTTCATTTTTGGCTTTTTGAAACTCACCATATTATTACATGAATCAGGAGTTTTATTTTTTTTAATATATAAGTTATTCATGAATTGGGTCTTAAATGAGGGTTTTAACAGAGAAAAGAAAATAAGCATTGTTATCAAAGGGAATAGCTTGGGGCAAAGGTTTGGAACTCAAGGTTTGGGGCTAGGGATGGTTACTAGTTTGCGCTGGATGTAGCACAAAATTCATAATGGGGATCAGTGGGATATGATAGTGGAGGCAGACAATGGAAAATACCCCACTGTGTGGCTGACAATAGAAAACTTCTAAAAGATTAAAACAGGGGACCAATTTGTATTTTAGGAAATTAATCTAAGACAATGTGAGAGAGACTAAAGAGAGGGACCAGAAGGGTCTGAAGCAGGCGGGGGCAGTGAGAATGGAGAGGAAGAGACAAGGAGGAGTACTGAGGAAGCAGAATTAATAGATGTGCTGAAGATGTCAGAGCTGCTTACTCACACCCCACATCTAAGTGTTGCTGACAGGAGTACAGTGATGCCATTCACTGAAACAGAAGAAAAAACAAGTTTGTAAGTGAGGACAAGCAATTCAGCTCTGAAAATGAGTCTGAGGTGCCGCTAAGTCATGCAAGTAAAGATAGTCTGTATTACGCAGGTGTTTATAAATGCTGGGACTGAGCTTCATTAAGTCCAGTAACAAAGGATTTTAAAAAATGCCCCAAGTTAATCATCTTGTTTTCTTGTGATTGAAAGCATTTTCCCATGTTACTTTACAACCTCCAGCTTTAATATACATCATACATGATAAAGGATCAAAATTCTTAATGCCATCTTTTAACTGATTTACTTATTTGATGTCCTCCTGAGATTTTAATTACTGTTGCTTAAAAAGTTTGAAAAACCATGGTTTTAAATGTTTTCTTGTTTTTCCCCTTTTTTGGTTGTGCTGTGGTGTGTGGGATTTAAGTTCCCTGACCAGGGATCGAACCTCGGCCATCAGCAGTGAGAGCACATGGTCTTAACCACTGGACTGCCAGGGTAGTCCCTAAAGGACTATTTAATGACGTTAAAAAATTCCCTGTTAGGTGCTCAAAATGAGCAAAAACCCCTAGTTTGATTATATATTCTTAAATTTTAAAAAACCTATCTAAAATTTATTGAATGCTTGTAATACATGCCAGCAATTGGGCTAAGTTCTTTATTATCTCATTGAGTCCCAGTTAACAATCCTGAGGTAGGTTCTATTATTAGTTCCATCCTGCAGATAAAGGAAACTGGGTCTAAGAAATCCAGAAGCTTCCCCAAAGCATCAAGAAGTAGAACTGGGTTTGAATCTGGGTCAGTCTGACCTTGGAGTTCCATTACGCTACTCTGCAAATATATATGACAGGAGAGACATATACCCAATTTAATAGTGGTTACCTGTGCTGACAGGACTACAGATGATTTGAATGTTCTTTTTGTTTCCTTGATTATCTACAGTAAACACTGTTATTTTGTAATGAGAAAAAGTTATTAAAAATGTCTTTCCAGGGACTTTCTTGTTGATCCAGCGGTTAAGACCCTGGGTTCCCGATGCAGGGGGCCTGGATCTGATCCCTGGTCAGGGAACTAGATTCCACAAGCAGCAACTAAGACCCAGTGCAGTCAAATAACTAAATACCTAAAAAAAAAAAAGTCTTTCCAAGAATTTATGATCTATCAAACTATATCTATAAGGCAACATGGGAAAATGTTACAGGTGGTTAGTGTGGGTAAGAATTAAAATAACTGTTATTTTCAAATTTTGTAATATGCATATTATTATTTAGTATTAAAACTTTAACTTATAGTAATTTTATAACATATGGAACCATTAAATATTTTTACATTAATATTATAGCATAAATTATTACAAAAATTTAAAAAATTTATCTGTACTTTGTAAAATTAAACTGCATACCACAGGAACCATGTTTTAGGAAACACGAATTAAAATTTGAGAAAGACAGGTGGGGAGGGTGTGGGGGATAAGCAAATAACGACAGGATAATTTTAAGTATGTCCATGTATGGAGGAAAAGCAAGGACAGCTGATAGACAAAGTCCCCAATTAACTGGGCTTACAGGCACAAATAAAAGTGTTAGCTTTGGAAAAGAACAGGAAAACTTTTTCTGAGATGGGACCGTAAGGAAGAAAGATGAATGAAGACAGAGGAACTAGAGGAGGATAAATTAGATTCCTAGAACTATTAGTTGGCTACTTTAAATCAATTTGGAAAAACAAAAGGTAAAACCATTCATATTAAAATCCATTTAGAGAGAGATTTAAAAATGAAGACAAGTTACTGAACACTGGGAATAACTAGTTGATTGTCTTACAGATAACTTGCTTGGCAAATTTCCCTGCTCATCTGCAGCACCTCTATTAATTATAGAAGGACCAGTTTTAGGAAGTTTAACAGAACCAGTGGTACCATCCTGCAATTGCATCTAAGATTTCTAGATTTTTCTTGAAGGTGGCTCCTTGGGGAAGCAAAAGTTCTTTCTATTAGAACTCTGTAAGAGCCACAGAAGATTTTGTTTAGGAAAAATACTGATGCGGTTACATTTAAATAAAGCGGCTTGATGAAGATCTAGCTTTACTTAAAAGATTACTTTATGAAATAATCTGCCACAAGACTTCTTTAAATAGCAAAATCCTCCAGCAAAGGCATTAATTCACTTGCAGTTAAATATTTACTTGCACTGAGCCTTGACACAGTCTCCTTCCTTTCCATCAACTTGCTTGTACTAATTTTTGGTCTCTTCCAAGTTTCAAAGTCACCAGGCAAGGTTTCCAGTTCTTCTCCTTACAGCACTTATCACTAATGTAATTAATTTTTAAAGTAACTCTTTAACATCTGTCTCCTGGCAAGACTGCAAGCTTCACAAAGAAGGGCAGAGGCTGCATATGTTGTTCATGGCAATACAGAGCCCAGCAGCATATTTAAGCCCGAGGGAACAGTCCAGTAAGGACCTGTGACATCTATGCAAGATCTCTGCTGTTAAAAGAATACAATCTTAGTTAAGAAACAAGAAACCTTTGTACATACATTCTGGACTAAACTCCAGAACTCAATTCACAGATCAGAGTACCATTCCTCACAGATTCCAATTACTGGCTTATACGTAAACAGGGATAAGAAGAATTTGAAACTATTTGGCAGAAATCTTTAACTTTCCATTTCCTACATCCTGTATCTCTGCATTTCCATTCCCTTTCCAACATGAGAGATAAATGGTGCAGGAAAACAAAACAGGCGACACATGAAATAAATTCTGTATCACTCTCTAAAACAAGGATTATTATTAGAGAAAGTGCTTCTGTGTCTGCCAGCATACAAAATGGAGATCTGGAATGCTGCTTGCCGTCAGGCAATCCTAAAAAATGTTAACAATTCAGCACAATGGGGAATAAGACCTTGGAAGTATGTACAGAGTGACGAAAAAGTACTGTTTTAAGGATAGTCACATATGTAAGGAGGACATTAAATGGAAAAACTGAGGTAGCAATTTTAAGACCAAGCACTTTTTCATTTTACAGCAGTGCAGGGAGAGGGAGGAGGAGGAAATGCCACAGAGATGCAAGACAGAGGGAAGTGAAGGCTTGTATTCACTAATAAATTCTGCATGCCAACAGCAGGATACCAAACGTGAGGGGAGAGCAATCAGCTGGTAATCAAAGTGCAGAAAGGAGGAAAGGACTAAAGACACTTCCAGCAGCAGTATCCATGAAGCAGAAACAGTGTGCAAAATGCTTGGAAAGCTCAAGGTACACCTGGCAACTTCTGATGGTGAGGGAAAAACAAGCCGCACAGAAACGCTGGGCTAAAGATGTACAGACAGACCATCAGGAAGAAGATGTAAGCCTTTAGAGCAGGAGGTATAGGAAGCAGCCACAACTGACTGAGCTGATGGTCTGGTGCACTGCTTTTAACCGATTCCTCTCTTAGTATTTTTAAACAGCTTTCTCTGCATTGGTGTGATTTTTTTTCCCACATGAGCTCTACCATACCTATTTATTATTAGTATCACCCAGAAGAGACTCAAATCTTTCAATCTGCTGCATTGCTAAGTGTTGGCTGAGTGAGAGTAGCAGAACAGGTTTAATGGCTCCAAATTACCTCTCCCTTTTTTCCAAACCAGGGATTTTGGTCAGCTAAAAGGCACAAAGTTCCTTTTAGAGCCTAGTCCTTTTGTACGCCATAAACCTGATACTAGAGGTTACCCTCCCCTCTGCTGTGACCTCCCATTTCATTTTTCTACCTTTGATTTTTCAAAATCTACCTTAGGGTTGGCAACCTTGCTTTAGTTACCAAAGTCGAGTTTAGTGATTTTCAAACTGTGTTCCAAGAGGGAGGCTGAGTGGGTAGGATGGGTGTTCCCAAATGCAATTCCACCATGGCATGCTCCTTTATGTCTGGGGTTTCTGGTAAGAATTCACTAGGAAAAACTGTTCCACTTCCTTATGGAGTCAGTACTTACTACAAGGTATATTTTAAACCACACAGTTTTGATATGTTTTTAAAACTGCGTCTGTTAATGGGCAAAAGGTTAAGTTTTTATCTCTTTCCTCCCGTCACATCACCCCCCTGCCTTTTTATAGACCCTAAAACAGGGGTTTAAGAGTCAACCGAAAACACTTCCTTACACAATTTAGCCTTTGAGAATTTCTAAAATAATTATATATTTCCATGTGTTTGTGCTTAGACATGATCAAGTGGGACAAAGATCAAAACTTGGTGTGTGAGTGGCGGGGGTGGGGGTGAACTGGCACACGTGTTAAGGTCGTTTTAAGAGGGACAGGATTGACAAGCGAAGCAAAGGTGTGTGGAACTAAGATGAAACCTTTTCCCTTACAGAAACCGAAAGACTCAAAAGCGCATTTTCTAACGGGAAGGGCTCCTCCACGTCCTTCACCTTCATGAGCCAAGTCTCATCCCAGCTTCGGGTACATCTTTGAGTCCCTGCTTTCAGTGGAGGAGTTGGCTTCCTATAGACAAGCAGATTAGGGGTCGCCTCTTTCTCTCTTCAGAATAATAAACGGCTAACCGGGACAACAGAATTGGGAACTGGAGCAACGGCGACAGGGATACAGGAAAAAGGGGCAGATTCCGTGCCGTCCTGCGGCCCCCAGGCCTGTCAGCTCATCACCCACCCGTCCACCCCCATTTTTCGGTCTAAACTTACCAGGTGGGAGACGGCCCTGGGCAGGGACTAAGTTACTGCGCTGGGTCGAGTTGAGTTCCGCTGAGCTTCTTAGAGACGCTGCGGGAAAGAGGCTGAAACCCAGTAGCCGCTGCCGCCGCCACCGCCTCTGTTACCAGGGGGTCTCGCCTCCATCGCTGGCTGCGAGAACTCTGAGGGCACGTGACCGGAAGTACGAAGGCGGGCCTGAGGGGCACGTGACCCAGAGCACGGCCGCCATGACACCTTCCGCTAATTCCCTCCCTCCTCCGCCGGTGCCCGCCTGTTTCATTTTCTCCCGCCGGCTTTAAGCGGTGAAAGGTCCCAGGAACTTGGCTGTCTCACCCCTTTGGCCTAGAGCTCCTCCGGTCCCGTTCGGCGCTGCGTCTTCGGCCGGCAGCGGGCAGGCCGCAGAGAGCGTAATCGTGACCGCGGCCGGAGGGGGAGGGACCACGCGCAAGCAGGGCGTAACCCGTCACGTGACGAGGAAGTACCGTTAACAGCTTTGTCCCGGCCTCCCCGGCGCTCCGGGATGACGTAAGCCTGGGAGGGGAGGAGTAGGAGGGAAGACTGAAGCTCAGGTGAGGCTCCTAGCGCGCGGTGAGTGTGCGGGTGCCTAACCGGGAGAGAGGCTGGGCCTACAGAAAGTTGGGGGCTGCCGGCCTAGAGGTGGTGGAGAGGGGCCGAGACTTACAGGCTGTGAGCCTGGCTTTGAAAACTTAATTACTGCCCTTCTTTCAAGAGATCTGAATGTAGTATTAAAGTTAACTGCTGTTAGGATTCGCTAGGCAAGGAAGCTTGTGGTCAGATGTCTGCAATGATGCGTGCAAGTCATGTTGAGTGCCTTAGTGAGTGAGTCGCCATTTCTTGGTCTAAAGTAGAGAGGCGTTCTCTATTACTTGAGTAGTTGTTGTGAGTCACTCAGTCGTGTCCGACTTTGCGACCCCATGGGCTGCAACACGCCAGGCATCACTGTCCTCCACTGTGTCCCAGAGTTAGCTCAAACTCATGTCCATTGAGTCAGTGGTGCTATCCAACCTTCTCATCCTCTGTTTCCACTTCTCCTGCCCTCAGTCTTTCCCAGGATCAAGGTCCTTTCCAAAGAGTCGGTTCTTTGCATCATGTGGCCAAAGTATTGGAGCTTCAGCTTCAGCATCACTCCTTCTAATGAATATTCGAGGTTGATTTCCTTTAGGATTGACTGGTTTGATCTGGCTGTCCAGTGGATTCTCAAAGAGTGTTTCCCAGCACCACAGTTCGAAAGGCATCAATTCTTTGGCGTTCAGCCTTCTCTATAGAAAGATCCCATTATGAGGGAATCCCCAACTTACTCTTGGCATAATATCTTTAATTTTTCTTCCTTTTCCCTATCACCTTTTCTTCCTTCCTCACATCTAGTGGGGAAAAGAGAATGCTGTGATTTGCGTTGGGTGTTCGCACAGCAAACACTGGTTCAGTAAAATGAGTACTAGGCCAAGAGAAAAACCTTTTTGATCCTACTTCTGTTTATGTTGCCATCAAGCAATAGGGGAAATGGAAAGGTAATTAGATTTGGACTCAAGATTAGTGGATTTTAGTCTCACCTCTGCTTATGAGCTCTGTTGACCTTTAGTAAACCAACTCTTCAGAAGGTTTTTCATTGACTTTGGTAAGCATTTATGGCCATCCTCTGTTTGCTTAGTGTTTTGCTAGGCTAACTGTGACAGAAGTAATAGTTAAACTCAGTTTTGTGGAGAGACCGGTTTTTCTTATCTGCAGGAAGATTCCAGAAACAGCATATATTAAACCATGGAGACACAGAAGGTTTATAGAATGAAAGATTTGTGCAGAGATTCTTGTTAAATATTTACTTAAAAGTCCTGAATGCATATATGTGTATGACTAAGTCACTTTGCTGTACAGTTGAAACTAACACAGCATTGTAATTTAACTGTATGTACCTCAATAAAAAATCTTGTTCAGTAAAATTTCAAACACAAACAGAATAGTATACCTAACCAAACTTTAACAAGTATCAACATTCTACTGTTCTTGTTTGAACAGCTTAAAAATTTCAGGGTACTTTTTATATCCATTATTGAACTTGATTAACAGCAACTTTCAATTTGAGCTCAATTCTATTGTATCTAGGTACTGGCTGATGCTGTTTACTTGCTAAGTTGTCTCCAGCTCTTTAGTGACTCCATGGATTACAGCTCGCCAAGCGCCCCTATTCATGGGATTTACCAGGCAAGAATATTGGAGTGGGTTGCCGTTTCCTTCTCTAGGAGATCTTCCCAACCCAAGGATCGAATCTGTGTCTCCTGCATTGGCAGGCGTATTCTTTACCACTAAGTCACCAGGGAAGCCCAGGTACTAGCTAGGAAGATTATATTAATTTTGTTTGAAAATTTCTTTGGGTGTTAGTTAGCTTCTTTCTCTGTTGAATCAGAAGTGTGACATGGCTACTTTAAAAACATACCTGGAAAAAACACACAAAAACTGCCTCTGATACTATTTTAGGACATAATATAGAAACTTAGTGTCCAGGTCAAGGAAGTTAGTGTTTCTACTCTGTTCTGGTTATTAAGCTACTGAAGAGTTTTATGTTCAGTTCTGGACAGGACATGTTCAGGCAAACTAAAGGCCCTGTGTGGAAGGCTTATCAGAACTGAGAGGAATTTGGAAATTTTCAGGTCAGAATGATTAAAGAACTGGTGTTAAATTTTTAGAAGACCTCATGACATTTTTCAAATACTGAAGGACTGTTTTATAAGGCATAAACATTTCCTTGGTAAAGAACCTGCCTATCAAACTGCAGGAAACACAGGTTTGATCCCTGGGTAAGGAAGTTCCCCTGAAGGAGGGCGTGGAACACACTCCAGTACTCTTGCCTGGAGAATCCCATAGACAGAAGAGCCTGGCTGGCTACAGTACATAGGGTTGCAATAAGTCAGACACGACTGAAGTGACTTAGCATGCATGCAGACATTTTCTTAAACTGTAGAAGCTTGGAATAAAAGTTCCAAGTCATCAGGTTTCAGCCCAGTAGTAAAGAAGTACTTTATAATGGTGTGAGCTGTGGAGGAGTGGACTGTGAAGCTTCATGAGAGGGAGCACTTCATGAGAGGGAGCACTTCCTTTCCCTTCCTGAAAATGTTCAGGGATCCAGAACCTTAATTCAGATTAATTTTTTGAAAGCTGGAATCAAGATTGCTGGGAGAAATATCAATAACCTCAGATATGCAGAAGACACCACCCTTATGGCAGGAAGTAAAGAGGAGCTAAAAGCCTCTTGATGAAAGTGAAAGAGGAAAGCGAAAAAGTTGGCTTAAAGCTCAACATTCAGAAAACGAAGATCATGGCATCCGGTCCCATCACTTCATGGGAAATAGATGGGGAAACAGTGGAAACAGTGTCAGATTTTATTTTTTGGCTCCAAAATTACTGCAGATGGTGACTGCAGCCATGAAATTAAAAGACGCTTACTCCTTGGAAGAAAAGTTATGATCAACCTAGATAGTATATTCAAAAGCAGAGACATTACTTTGCCGACTAAGGTCCATCTAGTTAAGGCTGTGGTTTTCCTGTGGTCATGTATGGATGTGAGAGTTGGACTGTGAAGAAGGCTGAGCACTGAAGAATTGATGCTTTTGAGCTGTGGTGTTGGAGAAGACTCTTGAGAGTCCCTTGGACTGCAAGGAGATCCAACCAGTCCATTCTGAAGGAGATCAACCCTGGGAGTTCTTTGGAAGGAATGATGCTGAAGCTGAAGCTCCAGTACTTTGGCCACTTCATGCGAAGAGCTGACTCATTGGAAAAAGACTCTGATGCTGGGAGGGATTGGGGGCAGGAGGAGAAGGGGATGACTGAGGATGAGATGACTGGATGGCATCATGGACTCGATGGACGTGAGTCTGAGTGAACTCCAAGAGATGGTGATGGACAGGGAGGCCTGGCGTGCTGTGATTCATGGGGTCGCAAAGAGTCAGACACGACTGAATGACTGAACTGAACTGTGCACCGAGTTATCTATGAGTCTTCCACTTTGAGAATTATGAGAAGTGGGACTTATTCTGGACCTGAAAGCCTGGGAAGATTTTGGTAGGTAGGTCTGGGAGGTAAGGAGTCTATTCAGAGATAGTAAGCACGGTTCAGTTCAATTCAGTCTCTCAATTGTGTCCGACTCTTTGTGACCCCATGAATCACAGCACGCCAGGCCTCCCTGTTCATTACCATCTCTTGGAGTTCACTCAGACTCATGTCCATCGACTCCGTGATGCCATCCAGCCATCTCATTCTCTGTTGTCCTCTTCTCCTCCTGCACCCACTCCCTCCCAGCATCACAGTCTTTTTCAGATAAGTCAACTCCTCACATGAGATGGCCAAAGTACTGGAGTTTCAGCTTCAGCGTCATTCCCCTCCAAAGAAATCCCAGGACTAATCTCCTTCAGAATGGACTGCTTGGATCACCTTGCAGTCCAAGGGACTCTCAAGTCTTGTCCAACATCACAGTTCAAAAGCATCAATTCTTTGGCGCTCAGCCTTCTTCACAGTCCAACTCTCACATCCATACATGACCACTGAAAAAACATAGCCTTCACTTAGACAGACCTTTGTTGGCAAAGTAATCTCTCCTCTTTTCACTATGCTATCTAGGTTAGTCATAACTTTTCTTTCAAGGACTAAGCGTTTTTTAATTTCATGGCTGCAGTCACTATCTACAGTGATTTTGGAACCCCCAAAATAAAGTCTGACACTATTTCCACTGTTTCCCCATCTATTTCCCATGAAGTGATGGGACCAGATGCCATCGTCTTCATTTTCTGAATGTTGAGCTTTAAGCCAACTTTTTCACTCTCCACTTTCACTTTCATTAAGAGGCTTTTTAGTTCCTATTCACTTTCTGCCATAAGGGTGGTGTCATCTGCATATCTGAGGTTATTGCTATTTCTCCCGGCATTCTTGATTCCAGCTTGTGCTTCCAGCCCAGCTTTTCTCATGATGTACTGTGCATATAAGTTAAATTAGCAGGGTGACAATATACAGCCTTGACGTACTCCTTTTCCTATTTGGAACCAGTCTGTTGTGACAGTCCAGTTCTAACTGTTGCTTCCTGACCTGTGTACAGGTTTCTCAAGAGGCATGTCAGGTGGTCTGGTATTCCCATATCTTTCAGAATTTTCCACGGTTTCTTGTGATCCACACAGTCACAGGCTTTTGCGTAGTCAGTAAAGCAGAAATAGATGTTTTTCTGGAACTCTCATGCTTTTTCCATGATCCAGCAGATGTTGGCAATTTGATCTCTGGTTCCTCTGCCTTTTTAAAACCAACTTGAACATCTGGAAGTTCACGATTCACATACTGCTGAAGCCTGGCTTGGAGAATTTTGAGCATTAATTTACTAGTGTGTTGGAGAAGCTCTATACAGTCAACAAAACAAGACCAGGAGCTGACTGTGGCTCAGATCATGAAGTCCTTATTGCCAAATACAGACTCAAATTGAAGAAAGTAGGGAAAACCGCTAGACCATTCAGGTATGACCTAAATCAAATCCCTTATGATTACACAGTGGAAGTGAGAAATAGATTTAAGGGCCTAGATCTGATAGATAGAGTGCCTGATGAACTGTGAACGGAGGTTTGTGACATTGTACAGAAGACAGGGATCAAGACCATCCCCATGGAAAAGAAATGCAAAAAAGCAAAATGGCTGTCTGAGGAGGCCTTACAAATAGCTGTGAAAAGAGAAGCGAAAAGCAAAGGAGAAAAGGAAAGATATAAGCATCTGAATGCAGAGTTCCAAAGAATAGCAAGGAGAGATAAGAAAGCCTTCCTCAGCTATCAATGCAAAGAAATAGAGGAAAACAACAGAATGGGAAAGACTAGAGATCTCTTCAAGAAAATTAGAGATACCAAGAGAACATTTCATGCAAAGATGGGCTTGATAAAGGACAGAAATGGTATGGACCTAACAGAAGCAGAAGATACTAAGAAGAGGTGGCAAGAATACACAGAAGTATACGAAAAGGATCTTCATGACCAAGATAATCACGATGGTGTGATCACTCACCTGGAGCCAGACATCCTGGAATGTGAAGTCAAGTGGGCCTTGAAAAGCATCACTGAACAAAGCTAGTGGAGGTGATGGAATTCCAGTTGAGCTGTTTCAAATCCTGACAGATGACGCTTTTAAAGTGCTGCACTCAACATGCCAGCAAATTTGGAAAACTCAGCTGTGGCCACAGGACTGGAAAAGGTCAGTTTTCATTCCAATCCCAAAGAAAGGCAGTGCCAAAGTAGGTTCAAGGGAAGGTATAAATTTGGAATGGTGTAACACTATCACCCGGATAAGGCAATGGCACCCAACTCTAGTACTCTTGCCTGGAAAATCCATGGACAGAGGAGCCTGGTAGGCTGCAGTCCATGAGGTCGCTAAGAGTCGGACATGACTGAGCGACTTTACTTTCACTTTCATGCATTAGAGAAGGAAATGGCAACCTACTCCAGTGTTCTTGCCTGGAGACTCCCAGGGATGGGGGAGCCTGGTGGGCTGCCGTCTATGGGGTTGCACAGAGTCGGACACGACTGAAGTGACTTAGCAGCAGCAGCAACACTATCACTGGGCTTCTGTGATAGCTCAGGATGGCAAAGAATCCATGTGCAATGCAGGAGACTGAGTTTGATCCTTGGGTTGGAAAGATTCCAAAAGAAGGGAACAGCTACTCACTCCAGTATTCTGGCCTGGAAAATTCCATGGACAGAGGAGCCTGGCGGGCTACGGTCCATGGCGTCTCAAACAGTTAGACACGACTGAGCAACTTTCACTTTCACTAATGCTTAGCAACTTCTCTTGCAAACTGACATTGTATATGCTGTTCCCTTTTGTTCTCATCTCCAAAAGTCTTTTTCAGAGAAATAGAAACTAAGTTTTTATCCTATTAGGTCATAATTTCCAGGTCATTCTCTCTTCACTGAGATCAATGCCAAATGGTCTATCCATATCAGAATTTAAGTTTGCAAGTGGAAGAGATGGCCACTGTAGTCTTGATGTCATTCCTTTCTATCTTCCTTAGGATCTTACACAGTGATTCATCTTCTTTTCTTGTATCTTCAGTCCCTATCATTCTAAATTCTGTTTGAGTCTCCCCTGCTCATAAGGTCAAGAGAGGTTTTCTCCTTCTCTGCAAGATGTCTTGAATAAATAAAAGACCTTATCTTTAGTTTCTCACTTCTGACCACTTTTCTCACATCCTTGGTTTCTAGTGTCTGCCCACAGCACTTCACAGAAATTATGTTGTCTACCAGTACTAAATCCTTCAGTGTCTTTCTGTTGCTTACCAAAGTATAATTTGTTCAGGTTCCTTGGTTTGAGATTCATAGTGCTTTGTAACTTGTACCTGAATTAATATCCAGGTTTATCTTCTTTTATTCCATTGCTTGTATCCTGTGTTTCAACCAAAGACTTATATTTTCCAAATATATCCTCTGACTTGCCAGTGCAGGAGACACGGATTCGATCCCTGAGTTGGGAAAATCCCTGGAGAAGGAAATGGCAACACACTCCAGTGTTGCCTGGGAAATCCCATGGACAGAGGAGCCCTGTGGGCTGCAGTCCATGGGGTCGTCATAAGTAGGACATGACTGAGTGACTGCTTCCCTTAGAAAGGTTTCTGTGGTTACTTTTAACTCAGTGTGATCCCTCTGTCCTCTCTTGTTCTGACTTATTACTTTGCTTTTGTTCCTCTTATGAGGTGTGTGTGTGTGATGAGGGTGTGTGTGTGTATGAGGGGTGTGTGTGTGTGTATGAGGGTGTGTGTGTGTATGAGGGGTGTGTGTGTGAGGGGTGTGTGTGGTGTGTGTGTGTGTGTGTGTGTGTGTGATTTGTCTTTCCTCCTTAGTTGATTATAAAGTGACTGCATTCTGGAATTATTTTGTCTTGCTAGCACCACTGTGCCTCATATTTTCCTAGAAGCTTTTGATTTGGAGAAAAACACACCAGAATTATGAGTTTACATTTTACTCAGGGGCTTGCTGAGGACTTTAGCCTGGGCGATAGCCACTCAGTTAGCTCTGAGGAAACTGCTCTGAAGAGGTAGACGAGAAGACAGTTTACATGTGAATTTTAGCTGGGAAAGAAGTGCAGGCAAGCCTATATCTTGGTAAAAGACTACTGCTAATCACAAAGAACAGATTTTAGTGCTTTTCTGTGTATGGGGATGTATAAAAATCTGAGTTGATTAAAACTCTTCCTGGGATATACATCTAACTGTCTCAGGGGCCTGTTGTCAGGAGCAGCAGGCCTCATCCTGTTGACTTAATTTCCTCTCAGAGTGCCCTAGTGGTCAGCAACCGCAGCGGATTAGGACGTAACCCTTGTAGAACTGGGTGGTGAGCAGAGCTGTTTGTCTGGTCATCCTGATTTTTCTGTCTGTAATACTTAATAATGTGAATGGGTGAAAGAATGAAAGAAGATTTTTAAATAATATTTTGAGTATAGGAGAACTAATAAAGATTTTTTTCCCCCAGAACACCATTCTTGCACAAATCAAGCTGTATTAAAAACAGCATTAATAGCAGAAAATAAAACTATGTTATGTGTGTGCAGTAAAAGTATCCTAAGCTTCTGTATGTGTTTGGCCCCTGGAAAGCATGCTTCATGAACGTTAGGACTTGTTTTGTCCTCTGCTGTATCTCTGGGATCTAAAAGGATGCCTGGTACATTAAGTTGATGCTAAGTACATATTTGTTGAATAAATGAGTGAGTGAATACGTGTGTTTTTTTGGGGAAAAAACCCACTAAAACCACAAGGTATAAATAATTAAAAACAAGTATAAACAATTCTTTCTGAATTTTTCCAGGCTATTTGCTTTTTATTCTCAACTTGGTAGGTAACAAAAGATGGAGGAAAAGTTAAAATTAATGGGTAGAATTTTCTTAAATTCTTTTTTTTTTGAAAGCCCGTATAATTTGGCAGAAACATACACGTGAGTGTTGTTGAACAGGTGAGAATGCTTGTGTTAGTTTACAAAGTCTTCACTGGGTGGGTGGCATTTGCTCCCTTGCGTTCTTTTGTTTAGTCACTAATTTGTGTCTGACTTTTGCGATCCCAGGGATGTGAATTCTTACTCCTGTTTTTTCCTATCAGGTCTGATACTGAAGCTCTCATTCCCCTTGGTGTACTAATTCTCAGCATTCGACTTCTCACAGGCTGGAGGAAGCCATCCAGAGGCCCTTTTCCTGTTAAACACTGTTGAACTGTGGGCTCATTGAATGTAGTGAGAGACTTACAGACAGATGATTGACAGCTCAAAGAATTGCAGCTGGAGTTGCTATTTTACCACAGAGGAGCTTGACAAAATTTTTCCTTACATTCTGCAGTGTCTATTCTATACTGTTAGATAGAGTAGGATAGGATTATGGAGAACCTTGAGAATCTGGATTTTTTTCTCTGGGAGTTTTGGAGTCAGGAAATGATACAGTACAAGCTGACTAATGTTACTTGTGCATGTTTTCTTTCCACCTAGATGCCAGGAACCTCCAGAGTAGGGAATCCTTGTCCCTTTCTCACGTTTCCTTGTTTTCTCCGCTTGTTCCTGAGTCCAGGCTTGCTCTGCTCACTGCATGACAGGCCAGTAAATCGGAGACAGAAGTGTTGAGGCAAAGAATAACTTCATTTGAAAAGGCAGCTGACCGAGACAATGGCAGACTCGTGTCTCAAAATAACCATCTTATTGGGGTCTGGATACTAGATTGTTTTATAGGGGTGGGGAGGAAGGTGAGGAAGTAAAATAAAAAGCTATTAATCTTGCAAATATCTCCTGGAATGGCGAGTGTCAGGGAGGGGACTGTTAATTTCTCCCTTCCTGTAGCCATCCATAGGTGGAGAGGGTCCTGAAGAAAGGTATTTTGGTTTAAGATTCAGGCAGAGGTGCAGGGTTCCTTGAGGCGGGCCATTATGTATGGATTGCAACAGCAGCGGGGAGCAAAGGTTAAAAGGAACAGATCCAACATGGAGTCAGATTTTGTTCTTTGCTGTAACACCTGTACATTTAATGCTTGCTGAAAGAGTGATGAGCTTCTTAAATTATATTTCTGCAGGTTTTATTCAGGATCACTGTTCTGTCCCTCAACGTAGTTTCATCTGTCTGGGTAAATGACTTTTGTGCCAGTGATACCAGAGTCCTACAGCCATGTTCTTGCAGAATTTGAGTCTCTGGATCCATTACTTTCAGCCCTGAGGCTGGACTCAACTCGTCTAAAGGTGATTTTCTTGATCCTTATATCAGTTTTATTTTCATATTCATATTTTGGTTCATTCTCTATTACATATGTGCCCCTCGCCCCACCCCAAACATTTTTATGTTTTAAAGACTCCTGGGTGTTCTTACCTGTGCTGTAATACTTTGCATAGAAGTAGTATTTTCTTAGCACTTTCTTGATTTATTTTTCAAGCAGTTGATTGAATTTTTCTTTCCTATCCTTAAAGATCATGATATTGATTACTGAGTCCACCCCCTCCCCCAAATCTTACTGCCTTCTCTCAGAAAGTAATGTATTTGATTGAAAATAACAGTTTAAATGAGTATACCTCATTGCCTTTTGAACAATAAGAACCATTGCAGTTCTATGCAGTTCATTTCAAAACAACAAATTTGATGTACCCCCTGTTTTGGGGAACAGAGCTAAATATTAGCATTACAAAATTAGCCAAAAATTAGTTCTGTGGGAAGGAGTATGTGCTTCTCTGAGACTCTTGAGTTCATTTGATAAACTCAAGAATGACGTGGTAAAAAACAGTCTCATAACCAATTCCTCACGCCAGAGCACCCTTCTAGCCTCTGAGCAAAGGAACAGGAAGTAATAGGCAAAGTAATATGAGCAACAATTATGAGGGTTGATAGCTGACATATTTTTAGCTGCAAGTTACAGAAAATCTTCTCAGTAATGGCTTAAGCAGTAAAGGTGTTCATAAGCTGGTTGGAGGTCATTGTTTCTGGGTTTAGTGTGGTGGCCACTGCTATTCCTTCGGACCCATCTTTCCTGTTCTGCTAGCTTCTGTATACTGACCGTTGGCATTTACATGATAAGCGGCCTGGCTTCAAGTCTTGATTATCTCCAGTAGCAGCTCAAGTGAGATGGAGCTGCCTGAGACAAAGGCTTTTTTCCCCTTCAGATTCTACCGTTTATCTGAGAGGGCAGAGTTTTCCAGGATGCCCCCACAGGGCTTAGTCTCATTAGCTAGACTTGAGTCCCAGGGCTCCCCCTAGCTGCAAAAGAAACTGGGTAAGTGAAGATTTGGATTTTCCAGCTTCTATAGTAGAAGCAAGGTCGAAGAGGATTGGGAATATGTTTGTGTGCCAGTCAGTAATTGTTATCAGAGTGTACTGGGCGCAGCATGGCCACTGCTGCTTCTGGGTAAGGAGACGAAGGTGTGGGGAGATGTAATGGAACAGCGACTTGTATTTGCGTTGTCTACAGTCTCACTTGCTCTCAGAGCTGTGGGTTTTCTGTGCTCTCCATACAGACTAGAAAGGATTTACCCGAACAGATGGTTAAAGTGGTTGCTTTATCCCCTGGGTGCGTGATCTTCCATCATTGCGGTCAGCGTTGGAATGACCTAGCTGGATTGCCCAGAAGATGAATAGGCTAGTATCTGGCTTCTGCCGAGGGGAAGTTACTCATTTATACAATTGAGCCTATTCAGCCATTTTGAGATTCAGTTAAAAAGTTAAAACCGAAACGTCTTTCTTCTGTCTCTTTCACTATTCTAGAATAAGAGCTTGAGTCCCGTTGGATGGTATCTAACTGGGCAGTGGGTAGGGTGGTGGGGAGGAGCCTGACACAGATTTCTCAGTATCTTATTTCCAGTAGATAGTGTGATTTGCTAAGTGACTGAGAGTCTCTCACTTTTCTGTTTCCCTGTTTCTAGTGCACAAGCATAGCCGTGTCTCGAAAATGGTTGGCTCTGGGCAGTTCAGGAGGAGGACTCAACCTCATTCAGAAAGAAGGCTGGAAGCACAGGCTTTTTCTTTCTCACAGGGTAAGATTAAGGGTTGCCCTGTCATGTACCATCTGGAGTATCTGTCATAAACGTGAATTCTCCATTGTAAATATCATTTGGAATAAAAGAAGAAGGTAAAGCTTGAGATTGAGTAGTAAATTACCCATTTTTGAGGAGCTGCCTAATACTTTTCCTTCTGTGCTCTAGGAAGGGGCAATTTCTCAGATCGCCTGCTGTTTACATGATGATGATTATGTTGCTGTGGCTACCAGGTGAGAAACTGTTCTGAAACTATGATCTTTCCCAGATGCATCTGAAATATAAAAATGTGGTTGTGTGTTTATTAGGGTGACCAACCATCCTGGTGTGCCTGGGCCTTGCCCTGTTTTAGCACTGAAAGTCCTGTGACCTGGGAAACCATTTAGACCCAAGCAAACCAAGATGGGCAGTTGGTCACCATAGGATCTGTGGAAAACACTAATATGAGGCAACATTTCTGAGACCTCAAAGTAGAAAGGTAACATAATATAGAACCTCAGAGTTCTCTATTGTAGTGGATTGGTGGACTAAACAAGGAGATTAATATCTTGGCTTTCTACTTCCTCTTTTCTGAAGAATAAGAATATGCTTGTATATTTAATATAGTTGATACTGTGATGCAGTGAAATTGTACCCTTTTACCACTGCCAAAAATTTGCTTCTGTGTCTCCATTCTTGCAGTCAAGGTCTTGTAGTTGTTTGGGAATTAAATCAAGAGCGTCGTGGGAAACCAGAACGAATTTATGTGTCTTCAGAACACAAAGGCCGAAAAGTTACAGCTCTCTGTTGGGATACAGCTATTCTTAGAGTATTTGTAGGTGATCATTTGGGGAAAGTTTCTGCCATCAAACTCAACACTTCTAAGCAAGCAAAGGTGAGAACCAGTTTAGTGCTTTGTGTAAGTGGGTGAATATATAAGGTGTTGTCTTACAGAATTTCAATTAAAGAACACAGTTTAATCTGTATGTCTTTCAGGGTTATCTAGAGCCCAGACTATTAATTTTGAGAAAACTTGTTTGCATGTAGTATGTATGGTACCCTGGTTTATCTTGGTCGTGTTGCAGGTTGGCTGTGAGCTAACTTTCATAATTTGCATGTTGTCTATCACATTACTCCATAATTCACCTGGATGGCCCACTTAAATAAAGCATTCTTGAATAGTTGGCTGTCAAGAAAGAACAGATGCCTGTTTATTAGTTATGTGAATAAAATGGCAGTCATGGAGGAATGGTACCAGTTGCCCAGGCTCCTATTCTCCTGGTTCCCATTTTGAAGAAATTCTTGAGTGCAGGTATACTTTCTTTCAGAATAGATGTAACTTGTGAATGGAATCTTAAAGGCACTCCCTGGATTGGGCTCAGCAAGGTGGGTCCTGAGGCTTCCTGGAATGCTCCAGTTTGTCATTAAGACAGTGGACCTGCTTTTCACTGTCCTCCTTTTCCAAAGCTGTTACATCAGAAGTGGAGAACTTGTCTCTCATTGGCTTATTTCCTTGGAAGATCGTGGCAGATTAGAAGAGATCTAAATACCATTGCCTAATTATTCTTTTAGCTAACGCATCAGAGTATTCTTGATGTGTTAATGAAATATTCACGATGACCCATCACAGTTACTGCTTGATTCATAACGTATTTTTCATCTGAAATACATTTGAGATTCTTAGCCCTAGTTTGTCTCTTTTTCCAAGTGGAGAAGTACTGTCTACAGGTGAACAGTTCTCTCACATATTCCAAAACTTATTTTGTCTTTTTCATTCCAGCTTCTAAGAATAGATAATCACAAACAGAGCCTTAAGAATTCTCCTCTGCAGTTAACGTAGATCCATTCGTTGAATGGATGAAACTGATAGTCTAACAGGCAAATTAATTTTGGCCCATTTAAAATTTTTGTTTTGCTCTCTAAGCTGTTTTTCGTTTAAAAGGTAAAGAGAGGAGGGTCATGTGTATACAGAAAGATACTTTTTTTTTCTCGTCACATCCCCTTTAGGCAGCCGCTGCCTTTGTGATGTTTCCTGTTCAGACAATCACAACAGTTGATTCCTGTGTCGTCCAGTTAGATTATTTGGATGGAAGACTGCTTGTATCTTAGCTTACTCGATCCTTCTTGTGTGACACTGAGAGGTATCTTTACTAACCATAAGTCATTGGGAATACAGAATTTCAGAGCTGGAAGGGACTTAGAAGTCATCTCGCCCAATTTCTTCAATTCAGTTATACAAATAATAATAAGGAACCAGCTCTGTGCAAGTTGATTTTAGAGAGCAGAGAGGATATCGAGGAGAGTGACCATAATCCAGTGGGTGACTAAGGCACAAACTCAGTTCTACCAAGAAGCCTGGTCTGAGTGCCGTGAAGGAAGGCTGAACAAAGGCCTGTTCCTATGTGGGGAATCAGGGCGTCTCCTTTGATTGAGTTTGATGTTGTTGTAATTGGCTATGTAGTTTTTTTTTTTTTGCTGGAAAAGCAAGAAACTTTTGGGAAAGGTGCCCAGGTGGAGAGCAAGGATAATGGAACCCAGGAGAACTGCTCTCCCACATGGCTCAGAGTCTCAGATTTTATGGTGATGTGGAATTTTGCTGTATATATAATAGAATTTTACTAAAAGGTAAAACAAGGTGAAGACTAAGTAAGAACTTTGTGAAGCTGACAAATATTTACTGAAATCTCAAGGGTCAAGCCAAAGGACCAATGAATGGCAAAGGAGTGTATTGGTAGTGGCCGTGAAATACCAGAACAGGAAGTGGCTTGAAATGAATAAATCTTGTGTATCACTGTGCAAGTTCCTCAGCCATTCTCACTGCATAGAAATATTCACTGCCCCCTACCCAACCTTTTCCCTTCCAGTAGCCTTGGCCAGCTACCATATTCCTCCGAACCCATCCCCACTTTTTAGAATTCTTCTTCTAAAAGAAGAGAGAATTGCTTATTAAACCCCTGTGAGTCTGCTAGCCAGCTTCAGTAATTTGATGAGGAGGTTTAGTAGGTGAAGTCTGAAGGCAGAAAGGTAGGAGGGGAGAGGCTGTTCTACTAGGAAGGTGCAGCCTCTTGGAGAGCAGCGAGAAAGAATTAGGCATATTCCAAGATGTGTCCTTCTGGCTTGAGGTGGAAGTTGCTGGGGATCCCGTTGGTAAGTTTGCACCATACAGAGAGTGACAGCTGAAAATGTCACTCTAACTAAGTACATGGGCTCTCAGATCATTTTAAGAAAGTGTACATGTGGAAAATCAGGGTTTGGAAATTGATCTCTTAGAACTATCCGGGATTGGAAGTTTTTTATGTCTTTCTGGGTGTTCTTCTATCTCGTGAGAAGGTGAGGAGAGGTTGCACTTTATTTTCTTGGAATGAGAAAGACTTGTGGAAAGGAGACCAGTAATAGGAGGTTGCAGGTGTCTGGTATCAGAACCTAGGTATACAGCTGTGGAGCAAGGCTTTGAGATGCAAAGCATCTGTATACCTGGAATTAGGAAGGGGGATGTCCTTGGTTCTGACTTATTCCAGACTGTGGATCAGTGATGAAGTTAGACTTACAGAACTGGACATCATGCAGTGTCTCCCGTTAACTTTTAGCCTAGGCCCGGTGAGTAATAGAGCTTGCCTGACATCATGCAGCTGGAGGAGGCAGACTAGAATCTTTCTGTTTTGATTTTGTGCCTTTTCTGTACCTCAGTCACTTCTAGTATATCTTTTGACATTGGACCTTTTGGCCATTAAATCTACCCTTGAGATTTGGATAAAATATTAGTTAACCTCACAAATTTCTTAAATATTCTTCATCTGTGGTTTTTCCTGTTTACTACACAGTCTAGTTCAGAAATCTGACTGACATTCTAATAAGTGGTCAGAACACTGGACTGAATTAACACCTTACTAGGGTTGTTTTGAGAATCTAGTGAAATGGTATAAAGAGCTAAATAAATGGAGGTTTATTTTTATCTCTGTGCAATATAGTTGCTAATTCCCATTTCACAGGATTGTGACTAGAGTTGGTTATGAGGACAGCCAACTGCAAAAATAACATGTTTTAGAAATGCCTTCTTCATTAGCTAGAATTCAGTTTGGGGGAACATGGATAGTCAATAATTAAAATTTTTTATTTATGTTTAAGTTTTGTTTGTTTGAAGCTATGTTCCTTTCCAAACAAACACGTTTTTTGTTCAAACCAAGGCTCCTGATAACTAACCCAAGTGAGATACGAGGTTGCTTTTCCTGCAGCTTTCTGTCAGTGTTGATAATGAGCTTTACTAGAAGAATTATGTATGTGAAAGTGCTTTGAAGTGCATAGAGAGCAATACAAGAAGTTATGGTTTCATGACTTATGGTCCTTATTTGGGAAGTAAAATGCATTTCTGGCTTATTTTAGTTAATCCTTAAGACTATTCTAGTAAAGCTGATGTTTTGTTTTATTCATGAAGCAAGTTTAGTGCAGGGTACGTGTGCAGGTGGTAAGTCGCTTCAGTCGTGTCTTACTCTTTGCGACCCTATGGACTGTAGCCTGCCAGGCTCCTCCATTCGTGGGGATTCTCTAGACAAGAATATTGGCGAGGGTTGCCATGCCCTCCTCCAGGGATCTTCCCTACCTAGGGATCAAAATGCCTACCCAGGGATGGAACCAGAGTCTCTTATGTCTCCTACATTGGCAGGTGGGTTCTTTGCCACTGGCATCTACCTTTCAAGTAGACACCACTTCCACATGTAATGCGGTGAATGCTTTGAAAACATGGCGTGGGAAGCCTGACATTCTGCTTGTAGGAGTCAGAGAAGACCGTCAGAGGAGGAAGGATGGAGTTAGCTCATGAAAAATAAAGGAGTGTTTGGAAGAGCCATACTCATTGTCACCCTCCATGTTCTCAGGCAGTTTTGTATGTGCAGTTCTTTTATATATCTGGTTCATGTAGTCCTAAGGGAATGGAATGTTCCAAGGTACAGACTTTCAGAAGGACTTAGCGTTTTGAGGAAAGAGTGAGGTGTTTATTGGGTATTTGTGACAGACGAGTGGCCTGGAGACAGGATTGGAGAGTAGATCAGTGGCCTCCACGGGGTAGCTGAAAAACAAGATGAGGAATCAGTAGGATTTAAGGATGTAGGAAATGGTTTCGTAGCACTTATCTTTTAGTTTTGAAAAAGAACCTGCACATTAACTCTGAATTTGGCTAATAAACTGAGTACGAACCTGGAGTGTTTTGCTTCCTGTAACAGAAATAGTTAATGGCAAATGAGAGTTGTAGCCCTGTCTTGATCTTTCCATTCTGTTGTTCGTTCCAGTAAATTGCTAATATGAAGAAAGGGAGGGCACTGTGGGTGGGATTATTATGGCCATGTGGGTTTGCAGTGCCAGTGCTTTTGACATTTCTATCAGTAAACATGATTTCTCTTTTTTTGTGGGGGGGAATTAGAGAAAAATTTTGGAAAATTGGAAACAAGGAAAGAGATGGAGAATATGGAGCTTGTTTCTTCCCGGGAAGGTGTTCTGCAGGCCAGCAGCCCCTAATATACTGTGCTCGCCCTGGCTCCAGGATGTGGGAGGTGAACTTTGATGGAGAAGTTTTAAGCACACATCAGTTTAAGAAACTCCTCTCCTCACCACCTCTTCCTGTGATTAATCTAAGGTAATGATTTAGATGTTCAGCAGGAAGTATTTGAGGAACTTACACGGGGTGGAGGTTGGGTTGAAACCTCTGATGTTCTATATGCATCAAAGATTTTATCATACCTTTTAAGAGTGAAGTAGAATTTTTAATAAAAGATTCAGAGAAACCTAAAACTCTTTAATCAGTTATTTGTTATATGGTTAAAGCAAATTGAACAAGAGCAAATGCAGTGAACTGGCTCTTGAATTTGTTTTGTGGGCAGAAATTTTCCTGTGTATCGAAAAAGATACTTTTATATTGTAATGAAATCATGAATCATGTTTACTTCCTAGATCAGAACCTCAGTATGATCATACGATTGGATCTTCCCAGTCTTTGTCTTTCCCCAAACTCTTACATGTTAGGTAAGTTTCTCTCTTTGATCCTTAAAAAAAAAAAAAAAAAACTTCATCTGTTTCTTGTTCAGTTAGCTTCTTAACTTTGTTTTTGTACTAAATCATTTTTAGAAAATCAGGAAATGGCTGTGTAAAGTGCTATATATAAGAGGAATGGTAAAAAAGCATAGAAATACACTTCCCTTTCTGGTTTGACTGCCCTAAACCACTTGAACACTTTATAGTTGTTGGGTACATCTGACAATTAGAGCTCAGAGCTATAGGTACACATTCTTTCATAACCTCCCTTCCCTGGTGGGATACAATGAAAGCAAGCCTCAGACTGAAATCTGCTGTATATGTATGTTTCTTAGCAAGCAAGTGCAAAAGTAGTTGTAGAATTTGTTCTTGTAAAGGTGAAATTTCAGCTCCCTGTTCTTTAGGTGCTTTGCATGAAAGATCTGTTCAAGTTGGATCCAGCCAGCCATATTCTAATGTCATAGTTTAGCTAGCTTTCTATTTGTGTTAGGTACAAAAAAGTCTACTGTTAAGTGGTAGCACAGAGTGCCACTTAGAGCTGTTAGCTGCTGGGCTTGCCAGTTCTTACAGCTTGTTCTACAAGCATAGGAGTGCCCACTGTATGGTTTCCAGTCAGTCTGTATGTCTTGAATTTCTCTTATTTCAGCAATAGGATATTATTTCTAATATCCCTTAGGCTAATTAACAAGATCATTAATACAGATTCAGGGAACATTCTGTAGAGCTCTTATAGGGTAGTCTGGAGTTTGGCTCCTGGTTGAGTTTTTTCAAAGACTAACTAACCTCTCTTTGAATGTAATTAAAAAAAAAAACCAAAACACTTGAAATGTCAACTAACTCCCCTAACTAACGTATGTATATGTTGCACTGCCTCCACTGAATTATTTGGAAGTCAGTTGTAAAGAGAGTAACTCTTTGATAAATCCATAATTCATCCTGAAAGTTACTGGAGAAAGCTATTTGTTTGCCCATAGATGAAGCATATTAAAAACTCTTTCTTTATGGCACTTATCACAGTTGATAGTTACACATTCAAACATATGTATGCCTGTCTTATTCCTAGACGGTAAGGTCCATGAGGGCTTGGTGTCTGTTTTATTCACTGTGTTTTTTTCAGTGTTTGGCATAATGCCTGGCACATCATAGACACTTAAACGTTAGTTGACTGTGTGATGCGTGGGCTGTAGGCAAGTCCTTTACCCAAGAGTATGTTTTTTTAATGGTAAGGCCACAGTCTGCTTGGTTCTCCTGGTAGTGTTAGTTTTTGAGTTAAGCTATTTAAAGCTCCCGTTAGAGTTCCTGCCTAGCTAACAAAGCCCTGCGTGATCTGGCTCTGCCTACTCCTCAGCTTAAGTAATAATTAGTGCCACTCTGAAGTCTTTCCTGGCTCCTCCGGTGGCTTACGTCAGACGCTTGCCCCCTTGCACCACTGTCCCTTTTGCTCGTTTCTCCATCACCATCCTGTCTCACTATACTGTGCATATCCATCCCAGCACCGCACCGTTAGCTCCTTTACTGCTGGCACAGTGCTTGGCACATAGAAAGTTCTCAAATAATGACTAAATAGAAAAATCAGTAAGAGGACTTGTTGTTACTTTTTTTCCCCTATTTGTGTCATGATAACTTTCACTGTTATACCCACGAATTCCACAAGGAAGCAAATTTGTATACTTAATTTCCTTTTCGGTACACTGATATCACTTTCCTGTTTTTAACTTGGCTGTGCTGATATGACTTTCCTGTTTTTAGCTTGGCTGTGCTGGGTCTCGTTGTGGCACGCAGGATCTTCGATCTGCATTGCAAGCTCTTTCGTTGCACCATGTGAACTCTTAGTTGTGCATGTGGGATCTAGCTCCCTGACCAGGGATTGAACCTGGGGCCCCTGCATTGGGAGCATGGCGTCTAAGCCACAGGACCACCAGGGAAATTCCTCCCTTCTTTAACTTTTTAAACAATGTTGTTAGGCTTGTGTCGTTTTCTGTTTATTATAAGAGGATGAAGGCTGTATAAATGACAGTCTCAGCTCTTATGTAAGTCCCCTTCCCCTGCCCCAGCCCATACTTATTTTTACGGAATTTTTCCAACTGGAGTATGAAGTTCAGTATCAAAACCTTGATCTGTATCTCTGTATTCAAGGATCTTCTGGTCTGATTTTTCCCCCCCTCTGGCTCCTAAAGGCAACCTTCCAATTTTAGTTTTAACTATAGTTCTGATGATTTCTTTCTTCTTTGTGACAAAGGTTACTTTTCTGTAGGGACAGTGATCTGATCTTATATTGGCAAAATGTTTAATATTTGTGTGATGACCCAGTTCCTGTTAAATGTCACTCTTGGTTTTGTGACCTACTATTTGTAGTGCACTTGGAGGCATAAACCAAATAAAAGTCTCTGTTCTCAAGATCATAATTTTTGGAGAGATACAGTTTATTTCTAGAAAATGTTTAACAGCAATCAAAAGTAAGAGTTGTGAGCGATGGCTGAGGCCTGTTACAGAGGATTTCAAAGGGGAGTAAAACTGCTGCTAATCCTTGAGAGGTAGTTAGGATGAGAGTGTTATATATGGAGAACGCTCTGACCAGGAACAAGAAGTAGGGATTACCAGTGGTTTATAAAAAAAGCAATAGCAGCCTGGAGAGAGTAAATGAGATACATGAGCAAAGGAATATAGAAGGAAATGAGCCAAGATGGAGAGCACCAGAGGACTGGAAAGGGAGGTGGATGAAGAAGCAGTGTCCAGAATCTAGGAAGTGAGATTCAGGAAGGAAGGGACAATATGCAGGGTTGGCCCCTGCTAGGGGCTCAAGAAGGAAAATGAAGAAGGTTATTGGGTTTGGCAGCTAGAAAATCTGTGACCTTTCAAGACTATAGGTAAGTGGAATGTTCAGGATTCCAGATAACAGTGGGTGGGTCATTGAGGATCAGTGAGGGTAGCAGTAGATTCTGTGAGGTGTGGAGAAAAAAGTCCAGATTTTGGACCCAGACTCCTTGGGATAAATTTGGACTCTTGTATATTCATGCTGAATGGCCTTCAACATATTATTTATCTCTCTAGGCTTCAGTTTTTCTTTTTTACAAAATAGGAATAATGCTTCTATCTTGATGAGTTGCTGCAAGGTCAGATAATACAGGTATAGCCTTTAGTAAAAACAAACAAACAAAAAAACCCTTTCAGATTTGACTGGGAGTTTTCAACCTTTTATTGCCCACATAAAACTAAGGACATCAAAGTATTTCCCTCCCTAAAATAGCTCACCAGAGCAGTGAGGAATGGTAAAATGTTATGTTTAGTCTTTGTTTTAAATGGGCCCTGTCTTGATTTAAATGGGCCTTGTCATACCAGATATGGGAGGTTGAGCTATTTTAATAAACATCAGGTAAGACATCAGCATTTTATTTTTGTAGAATGTATTTCGTGTATCTGAGTTTTTCCCATTTTGGCATCATGTCTTTCAGTGGGCTCTTGTCACAGACAAAAAACAGGTGATAGGACATGATTAGCTGAATTAACTGGTGGGTTTTCTCTGTATAGGCAGATCTTGCTTTAATAGCTAATGTGAGGGTCTGAATTCAGGGAATTATATCGTAAACTTCTGAGTCCGAGCAAACTAGAATTCTCTTGACCTCTTTCATGTTTTCTTGCAGTGAGCATTGTGTGCTGACTTGGACAGAAAGAGGAATTTATATTTTCATTCCTCAGAATGTTCAGGTTCTTCTTTGGAGTGAAGTCAAAGGTAATTATGGTTTTTTTTTTTCCTTATATAATTTTTAATTGCATGCTTGTGAAAGATTTAATTATTGTAGGAGGATTCTCTTGCAGTGTAAGAAGTAGAAAGTAGAAAGAAGTGACATTTCTTTGAAAGATTAATATCATAGGTGTACTCCATTATAAGGTACTTCCCAAGTATACATTTGTGAATTTATAGTTAGTTGTTTTAAATAAAATTTTCATTTATTCATAAGTATTAGCAACCACTGCTAAAGATTTAATGGGTTAATTTTCCCCTTCTGCTTACCCTTAATCTTTATCTCTGTTAGAAAACTTGCTTTAACTCCTGTTTTGTGGCTTAATAATTTGGGGTTGACATATTGGGGAAGCCCTGAGTTAATAAACACTCTTCGTGTGCAAAAACAGGGCGGAGGGCAGGGAAGGGGGAATTTGAAAAGTCCTTGTGGGAACAATAGCTATTTTATGTGGCTGAGGCAAAGACTATCAGTCACTGTATTCTGGTTTAAACCAGAAATGGAGGAAATAAATCTAAGATTTTTAGTATGATTGCCCAGAGATTGTATCTTGACTTGGATAGAGTCATTTTCTACTTTGTAAAGACATAAAAAAGATAAATGAACCATTATCTCATGATCTGATCAACATTGATTTCTTGTGAATTAAGTTTCCTGAGGGCCTCTTGTGAATTAAGTCTCCTGAGGGTCTGCCAAGACAGGTATTTTTTTAGAACAGTTTGTTGATTAACATGTGTTAAAGTCTGTTTATTGACTTTAAATTTGTTACTCTCAGAAATGTGATAGTCTGGTGTCATAAGTACCCTCTTTTAAAGTGCCCTTCTTTTCACACAAAAATAGCATTTTTAAATATAGCATTTTAGATCAGACAGGTATTCCTCTTATTCTTGATCTTTTTAGAATAGTGTCTAAAATATGATTTTCTCTCTGAAATGAAAATATAAAAATAGAGGTGAAATTTGATCAAACCAAACTGTATAAAATGAATTTATTAAAGTAATTTCATCCAGTCACAAAAATGGAAAAGAAATATTTGGTTAGTGTCCTGCATGTTCACCCCTGTGGTTTTTGTAGATATTCAGGATGTGGCTGTTTGCAAGAATGAGCTGTTCTGTCTACACCTGAGTGGGAAGGTCTCGCATCTCTCCCTGTTGTCTGTGGAGCGCTGTGTGGAACGTCTGATAAGGAGAGGCCTGTGGAACCTGGCTGCTCGAACTTGCTGTCTTTTCCAAAATTCTGTCATTGCCAGCAGAGTGAGTCAGACAGCTTACGTGTTCATCTGAGTTGTTGCGGGATTATGCTACACAGTTGCTTATATTTATTAGTCTGCAGGGGGCTTCACAGGTGGCTGAGGGTAAAGAATCCGTCTGCCGATGCAGGAGACGTGCGTTTGACCCCTGGGTTGGGAAGAGCCCCTGGAGGAGGTCATGGCAACCCACTCCAGTATTCTTGCCTGGAAAATCCCATGGACAGAGGAGCCTGCTGGGCTACGGTCCATAGGGTTGCAAAGAGCCGGGAGACAACTGAGCAACTGTGAACAGCACATTAGCTTGCAGATTAAGCAGCGATAAATCCCCAAAGGAAGCATGACCTGTAAGTCTGGAGTGAGGAGTGGGGGCAAGAAAAACCATGCGTGTGTGTGTTAGTCACTTAGTCATGTCCTCCTCTTTGCTCTTTGTGACCTTCTGGACTGTAGCTCTCCAGGCTCCTCTGTCCATGTAATTCTCCAGGCAAGAATACTGGAATGGGTAGTCATTCCCTTCTCTAGGGGATCTTCCCCATCCAGGGATCAAACCTGGGTCTTCTACATTACAGGTAGATTCTTCACTATCTGTGCCACCAGGAAGCCCCAAAATAAAATTTACCCACAAATTTAGTTTCAGGCCTTGTTTTAAGTGAAATTATTAAGTGTGCAGTAACTCTTAATTTAATGCTTAATTCCTAAGAAAATTCTCATTAAGTCTTTTACTAGCTTTTAAAGCCCTTTTAAAGCACCTTTGAGGTTTTATGTTCTGTGTTAGACTTCTGTCAATGTATTAGCAATTTGAATACGGAATTAGTTACAAATGGAAAGCTCTCCAATTGGGTTTCTACTTGTTTTTATTAGGGAAGAAAAACTTTAACTGTAGATAAATTGGAACACTTGAAATCTCAGCTGGACTTAACAACCTATGGTGATCTAGTTTCCCAACTGGAAGAGTTGATCTTAAAATTGGAACCTTTGGATTCAGCCTGTAGCAGTAGAAGAAGCTCCATTTCATCACATGTAGGTATTTGCACTTTTCAAAGGGTTTTGCTCTACAGTGAGATGTTCTCCATGAGGTTGTCCTCACTTTCTTCCAGGATCCCAAAACTTAGCTTCTTTGTAGTGTTTATACTGGAGGGGAGGTGGTGGGTGTCAAGGGGGTGGGGGGACTTTCTTTCAACTCTTGGACAGCTCTCTGAAGCATTTCTTTGTGTGTGTCTTAGAACTGTGTTTTGTTTTGTCATTGTTTATTATATCTTGTTTGAAAATGTACATTATGTAGCCTCTGGTACAAGTGAAATTGTCCGTGGTATGTGGTTTCAGATGCTTCATGTTAGCTTGAGTCTCAGGGCGGCTCAGGATGGTCTCGTTTAATCCTCATTCTCACTGCCAGGCTTTGTGGAGACCGGCTAGAGAAATCTGGTCGCGTGATGCTGCAGGCACGTGAGAGAGACCTGGCTGCCAGGCAGCGAGACCTTGCTCACTGTTTTGTTCTAATAAACCATAATTGTCGTTAATGACTTACTGCTTTTAGTGTTGATTTTTTTCCTTAAAAGAGCTATATCGTGTTATAAACATTTTAATTTTTTAAAAATTCTTTCTTTTTAGGAAAGTTTCAGCATCTTGGACTCTGGTATTTATCGTATCATTAATAGTAGAAGAGGCAGTCAGTCAGATGAAGACTCTTGTTCCCTTCACAGCCAAACACTCTCAGAAGATGAGAGACTTAAAGAGTTCGCCTCACATCAAGAAGAGGACCAGCCAGATCATTGCTGTGGCTCCCAGGGAAGTGAAGGTGAGGAAAGGAAAGTGTTTTTATTGATGGCTGATGTGAAGCAGTTATTTTCTGTGGCTTCTTTTTTTTCCTTTACAAGGTGTTAATAATTTTTATTAAGTTGACAGAGTTTCCATCCAGATTTACTGATCTCTTCACCATTAGAGGAATGGGTTTATGTTTAGTTGGAATTTTTCCCTCTCATGTTTAAGCTAAATTTGGTAAAGTTCCTAATATTGATCTTGTAGTAAAGAGTGGGAAAGGTTAAGAGAGAAAGTCATTAACCAAAAGAGTGGAACAATTTTGTCCTGACTAACTGAATTATTTTTCATTAGGAATGAAAAATTACTACAGTTTTGGGGGTCATTGCCTTCACTTTTCGATGTTCAAGTATTCCTGTGGCCGAACTCTTGAGAAGAGATTAATAGAGACTCTAAACTTCCTTTATGACTATGGGGATTCAGGGTTAGTAGGAAAAACTAAGGTACCTGTCTGAGTGTTTTATATGTGGACCATCTTGGGCATCTTGTAAACCTGTGTTCCACTCATTTGTATTTGGGTCAGTTGTGATTTTGGTATCGAATCTTTTATTTCCTTTGGTTTATTCATTTCAGAATTTCTTTAAAGATTAAAAAAACTCTTCCTGTGATTAGATTTTGTTTCTTTCCCTGATTCCATTCATCCAGATAACGTTTCTCACGCATCCGTGACGTTTGAGACGGATAGAAGTGAAACTTTCCTCCCCTTCGGCATTCCATTATCCTTTCGTTCTCCATCTCCTCTTGTGTCTCTTCAGGCTGTCAAGGAGAGGTAAGCTCATTAGTCTTGTCATTTAATCCCATTTCTGGTTTTACTTCTGTTGTCATATTAGGCCTGTCTGTGCTGAGAATAGAAAGACATATTTTAAATGACTTAAAAGGAAGTCACTAGGTTATTCCTCATATGGCCTTTTATGTGAACTTGTTAACTTCTCATTTCAATTTTGGGGAATGTAACCACCCTCAAGATTGTTTGAGTAGCTGGATATTTGAGTTGTTACAACTGTGCTTTCCACCTCCCTTTTCCCCCAGACTGGGCAAAAGTTTAAAAGTCTTTTCTTCCCCTCATCTCTGATAGGAAAAGTTTCCACATAGCATTAGTCATTTCTTAATCATTTCTCAGCTTGGACTCAGAGTTGGAGACTCCTCAGAAATCTTTCTGACTACTCTGTGGACCTGGGATTGACCATGAAAGAGAAGACTTTGTGCCAGGGCTGCTAAACTGAGTTCTACTGGATACATATTTGCTTTCCAAGAAGGATAAATGTGACAAATTAGCAGCTGAGTTTCATGAAGAAATTCTATGGCTTAGGATGATCACATGCAGAAACGTTGCAGGCACAGCTGGAATCAAAGACCTTTTCTTTAGGGCCAAATCAAAGTAGTTTAGTAAACAATGTACATCCTTTTATATTATAAAATTTATGTGGGCCTTATGTGAAATATGTAGTTTGGTTAGGGAAGTTGCAATAAACAGCGTCTTATTAGTAAGTCCCAGTTCCCTTCAGAGACTAACAGGAACATAGAGAACTCATGTACTGAAATTTTCATTCTTGGCAGTAATGAGACCTTTTTCATGTTGGTTTATTGGTATTTGACTTCCAGTGTTTCCAGCTTTGTGCGTAAAACTACTGAGAAGATTGGCACTCTTCATACAAGCCCTGATCTGAAAGTGAGACAAGAACCTAGGGGTGATGAGCAGTCCTGTGAAGAGGATGTGAATCCAGTCACTTGCCCAAAGGAGGAAGACACTGAGTAAGTTGCTGCTGAGAAGTCTGTGTAAATTCTAGAGGACATAGTTGTCAGTTTGAAGAGAGCCATAAATTACTTTTTTTTTTTTTTAAGAAGAAGGTACACAGTAACTCTCTTCATTGTATATTGTGTAGCTTATAAAAATTGTAAATACTGCAAAGTAAGTACTGGAAAATTACATCAACCAATAGCAAGTCTGTTGAGATGGATTTTTTTGGTGGCCGTGCTGTGCAGCATGCAGGATCTTAAGTTCCTTGATCAGATATCAAACCCATGTCCCCTGCAGTGGAAGCAGAGTCCTAACCATTGGACCACTAGGAAATTCCCGAGACAGAATTTTAATTGAGCGCCTCTTCTGTCTTTCCCCTGAACAACTCCCCTCACCTCCAGATCTCTTCAGATGTCTAGGGTGTTAACAAAGGTGTATTAGAATAAGATGACCAAGGATCTAGGCCTTGTTCTGATTCTGCTTCTGACTAGCACAGTGATGTTGGTAAGTAATGCTCTCTGGCCGTAAGACAAGAGCTTTGCCATTGATGTTGTGTATCTTCCAGTGATATGCTGGTGGCATAGTCCTTGTGTTGTGGAGTTGCAGCAGAGCTCTTAGACTGGCACAGTGTATCTTATCTTTTCTCTGCCTTTTCTCATAGTTCAGGTGATCTGGGCATTGAAGTATACAAGCTCAGCATCACCAGGAGCTGAGATAGACCCATGGAGCGAGTGTGTATTGGACAGACAGATGAGATAAAAGGGTGTTAGCCTTAGAGTAGCTTAGTTATGGTGCTTGGTTTGAGTGTAGGTATGGAGGCATTTGATGAGCTCCTGTTGATTAATGTTCCCTGGAGTCAGAAGTTCTCTGATGTTCTCAGGATTTGGATTTAAGCCTCCTGCTTCTGGTTTTCAGTTTTATTTTTACAGTAGCCTTAAGACTTCTCCATCTGGTTTTGAAGACAATGATCTGCTTTTCTGGGTGCCTGATGTCCTCTGCCAGCATTCAGAAGTTGTTTTGTGAAGTTTACTCAGCGTTGAAATGTTGTTTTGATGAATTTGTGAGGGAGAAAGTGGTCTCCCCATCCTATTCCTCCGCCATCTTAGGACCGCCTGCCTAGAGTAGCTTAGTTATGAAACCATATATATAAATGTCAGAAAGAAAAGTACAGATAGTGCTGTGGCATTTGTCTTGAAGGCAGCCCTCAGTCTGACGTGAGCCGACCTTTCCAGCCTCATTTCTAGCCACATCCTTCTAAACACTTGGAATTCTAGTCCCGTCAGAGAACTGGATGTGGACACCTCACTGCTTTTCTTCACACCGTTTCTCCCACCTGCAGGGTTTTCTCCCCTTGTTTCCTAAAGCAAATACTACCTCCTTGGGGATCTTGATTGCCTGTGTGCTGTGCTAAGTTGCTCAGTTGTGTCCGACTCTTTGTGACCCCATGGGCTGTAGCCTTCCAGGATCCTCCGTCCATGGGATTCTCCAGGCAAGAATACTGGAGTGGGTTGCATGCCCTCTTCCAGGGGATCTGCCTGACCCAGGGATTGAACCCGTGTCTCTTATGTCTTTTGCAGGGGCAGGCAGATTCTTTACCACTAGCCCCACCTGGAAAGCCCTCTTGATTGCCTAGTCAGAGTAATTATTCCTTTTTCTATGCATGCCCTCTTCCAGGGGATCTGCCTGACCCAGGGATTGAACCTGTGTCTCTTATGTCTTTGCAGGGGCAAGCGGATTCTTTACCACTAGCCCCACCTGGAAAGCCCTCTTGATTGCCTAGTCAGAGTAATTATTCCTTTTTCTATGCCCAGAGCACAGTGCTTATTCTGCTCTTTAGCATTTATTTTGTTCTCATTGGTAATAGAGTTGTTTTTTTTTTTTTTTTTCCCCATGCCTTTCTTTCTGACTTGAGCTTACTCATCTTGAAGCCATGGACCATTTTTTTTTTATACTTGTCTGTTTGCCTCATGTAACATTAAGTACAATAGGTACCATTTAGTGAGCACTTAGAAGTATTTACCCAAGGAAGTTCTAATCCCCTGTAACTTTTTTCATACTTTTCTAGAGAAAAAGAAGAAATAACTAGTTGCCCTCCAGAAGAGGACAAGTTCCAAGAGCTCACAATGGCAACAGCAGAAGCAATGTGAGTATTTGTGAATGAAGTTTTATAGTAAGTAAGAATGACTTTTTGAGATCATAAGTAATGGTCCTGGGACAGTATGGGGCAGAGAGAGCTTCACTGGGCATTGGAATTCGAGAAGTAGTACTGAGTTAATGTTCTCTGTGTTGTGTTTATATTAAGATCATTTTTATTTAAAAAGTTGAAAAAATATTGAAAAGTAACATTTATTCAGATAAGTAATGTTGTCTGTGTTAGGCTTATTTAACATGAAACAATTTGTTTTTGAAAACCACATAAAATGTAAGTTTCATACTTGTCTGTCTTGTATAGGACCAAGCTACAGGACCCACTGGTTTTATTTGAACCGAAGTCCCTGAGAATGGTTTTACGGGAGTGGCTTTCACAGTTAGAAAAGACATTTGCCTTGAAGGACTTTTCAGGCATTTCAGATACTGGCAGCTCATCCTTGGAATCAAACCAGGATATGCTATTGCTTGATGAGTCAAAAAAGGGACTATTAGATGAAGAATATGAAAAAGAAGAAAGGGACTCTTTAGGCAATGAAGAAACTATTGATCAAACAGCATGTGAATCTGTAAATAGTCTGAGGGAGCCCTTGGATGATGACATTTTCCAAATATGTTCTCCTTGGAGTATAGCAGACAGTCTTCAGAAGGATCTGGCTGAATTGACAACATTGTGTTTGGAACTGAGTGTATTCAATTCTGAGATCAAAAGTGCCAGTGGATATGGTGACCACACTCTGCAGCAGTGCTCTCTTGACATGCTGACTTGTCAGTTCCTAAAGAAGTACTTTTTTCTTCTGGATTTGAAAAGAGCAAAGGAGAGCATCAAGCTGAGTTACCCTAAAAGACCTTGTGTTTGGGATACTTTTATTGAAGGATTGAAAGGTAATAATCAGATTGCCTTACTAAAGATAAAAATTTGTATAGAGGCCAATAGCATGTTGACATATTTAAGTTAAAAGAAAATATATAAGTAGAAATCATCTCTGTTCTGGTCAACCATCCATTTAGTTTTCTACTCAATTTAATTTTGTTTTCTGTTGAGATTGTTCCCTTTTTAAGAAATTGATCTACAACTCAATTTAGTTTTAAATAGTTCTTGCAGCTATTATAAGAAATTGGTTTTATTTTTCTCACAGTCGTTGAGAAAATGATATAGCAGTGTTGGAGAAGTTGGATTTAAGCAAAATTTCATAAATGCTGATATGTGAAAACCAGAAAATCCCTAACATAACTTACTGATAGAGAGATCGTATGTCCTGTTTATTAAGTACTTACATATGCTAGTTATTAATGCTAAACCCTTTTCTGGCATCGTTTCATTTCTTCCCTCCAACACTTGGAGAGGATGGTGGCATTCTCTTTAGTAGGTGAGGAAAGTCAGGCACAGAGAGATCATAATAGCTGAGTAGGCTCAAGTACTGTGATACTTCATCGTGATGCAGATAGAATAGTTTATTTCTTGCTAATATATCCACCCAGGACAGACATTCCAAAAGATGGATTAGGGATACCAGTTCTAGAAAAAAAATTAAGGAATTTGGCATTAATGGTACATATGTACTAGGTATATATACTATATAGCTTATATACATAATATGGATAACACATGTAAAAAGGCTTTTTCAATAGTAATAGTCACTTACATATTGGTTATCTGTTCCTTTGTCTTATTGACTATACTTTGTCTCCCAGTTTGATTTTAAGGTTCTTAAAAGCAGAGATTGTCTCTCTTGTCTTTTTTGTCTCTCCCGTGATGCTTTACAAATGTTGTTGGGACGTGCACAAAATAGGTAGAGGGCTAGTGATTGCTGATTAATGTGTTTGTGAATTAAGTTTTTTCAGCTGCTATGAGATGAAGGGAAAAGGGTGTGCTTTGTCTTTCAGAAATGGCGAGTTCCAGTCCTACACATATAAGGATGGAAGAAGGAGACCTTCCATCAAGATTGAAGTTATTGGAGGACTCGGTTCCTTTTGACAGTCCTTTGCTGATTGCGTATGCTGCCCGGTGAGTGGTCCTATATATTGCTCATATGCATTCTATCACATGTTGAGCAGCTTCTTGTTAGTATATTTATTTTCATTTCTAATAAATATGTAGATCATGTAACCAGGTTATGTTATCTTACTAAAGTTGGAGACTAACGTGTTTTGTTTTTAAATGCAGATTGTATGAGAAATTTGGAGAATCAGCCCTTCGATCCTTAATCAGGTTTTACCCATCCATTTTGCCTTCAGATGTCATGCAACTTTGTCATCATAATCCTGTTCAGTTTTTGGCCTATTTA
The DNA here is from genome assembly GCA_917880005.1 of Nanger dama. Lineage (NCBI taxonomy): Eukaryota > Metazoa > Chordata > Mammalia > Artiodactyla > Bovidae > Nanger > Nanger dama. The sequence goes on along the minus strand of CAKJTW010000085.1, from coordinate 795,130 downwards.
GACAGTCTGGTGAAATCAAGGCCCGAAGATCAACGGTGAGAAGGAAAGAATATTTGCAGACTCTCTTTCTTTTTTTATAAAGACTTCCCTTTCCTTTGTGGCTCAGCTGGCAAAGAACCCACCTGCAATGTGGGGGACCTGGGTTCGATCCCTGGGTTGGGAAGATCCCCTGGAGAAGGGAACAGCTACCCACTCCAGCATTCTGGCCTGAGAACTCCATGGACTATATAGTCCATGGTTTTGCAAAGAGTCGGACAGGAATGAGTGACTTTCACCTCTCTTGATAGAGCATTGTTTCTCTCATATAATCAGTTGAAACCTGTTTCCTGTTAACTGCCACAGACTTGAGGTACCTGCTGTAGAAGAGGAGGATTTTGGCAGTCATGTCCCACTCTTTCACAGATCACAGTACGCATCACACATGTGCCCCTAACCATACTTCTCTGTCCTGCCCCTCTCCCTCTCAGAGAGTCTCAGATCAACAGTGTGACGTTAAACTCCTGCTTCAGGGCCTAGGCCAAGACTGATAAGCTTCCTTGTTTTCCCTGCCAGTGAGTGCATTTTCTGCCACCTTTTGTGATGATATCCCAGCTTTCTGTGGGTGGCTCTCAGTTCCAGCTCTCTCAGCCTCTTTGGGCTGAGGCCTCTTTCCTATCTCTCCATGGCAGTAAACACACATGTCCCTAGATTATTGAGAATGGCAACTTCTCCTCTCCCCTTTTCTGATTGGTTCATATTTGATATACTAGTATTTCTTTCTTTTTTTTTTTTTTTTTGGCTCTTTGGTGTTTTCCTTTTTATCTTGAAGCTCAGCTGGCCATTTAAAAGGCTACTAGATTTTCACCAGCACTTCTATCCATTTTGTAGCAGAAGGTTTTTCAAGTTGTTTTGTACACTGTATTGATCCCTTAACATTCTCGTCACATCTGCACGTTTTATCTTTCCTTTCTCAACATGAATATTGGTAGTTTTTCTCTCCACTTTTTCTTAGGCCATCCTTCCTGGAGTCCCTTCTACAACCAGAGTCTTTAAGGTTGGATTGGCTGCTGTTGGCTGTGTCCCATGATGCTCCCCCAAGCACCAGCACTATGGATGATGAAGGAAACCCCAGGTATAAAGGAGTCCTTTCTAAGCTTGGCTGCTCCTTTGGAATGGAACTAGTTTATTCACATAGAGCATTCTGGGTTTGCTTTAGGAACAGCTGTGGAAGAGAGTTACCCAAGTCATGTTAGTAATCAGACTGAGTGTACTGCCTAGTAGTTCTGAACATTTGTTTTGAATCACAGACCCTTTGAGAATCTGATGATTCCTGTCAGAAAAATACACATTCATGGAGACTTTTGCACATGATTTCAGAGAATTAAACTTGGCCTCTGAAACTCTTCCATGGAGCAACATTAAGAACTTGGTGATTAAACTTGTGTTAGAGGGAAACGTGTGTGTGTGTTTGTTTGTGTGTTTTCCTCCTAGAAATTTGCCAAGGGATTCCTAGACAATATGTAATCTAGGAATTTTTTTCTTTTTTTCTTTTTTAAATTGTGAAAGTAAGATAACACCTTTATAGGAGACTTGGAAAATACAGAACAGAGTTACATATAATTCCACTGTATGTTACAATTATTTTTTAGTTGGAGTTTCGATATCAAACTTGGAATAATTAATAGAATGAATAGAAAAGTAGAAGGATTTAGTAGACTTGAAAAGCACTATGAACCAATTCAACATAGTTAAGATTCGTACAGTTTTCATACAACAGCAGGGTATAAATTCTGTTCAAATTCCAAAAGATTATAAACCAGGAGACACTGGAACATATCCAGGGACATAAAACAAGGTGCAAAAATTTCATGGTCTAAAGGTATTGAAATCATAGAGTCTGTTCTCTTAGCACTGTGAAATTATGTTAGAAAGCAGTATCAAAAGATATTTGAAAATGACCCATATATTTTCAAGTGCAATGTGACATTTATCGAGAGAGATTTTTGACTCAGCCATTGAAAGCCTTAATAAAGTTAAAAGACAGAAAAGACATAGATGGTGGTTGCAGAAGAGAAGCATTTAATTAGAAATTAATATAAAAATGAGAAATTAATATCAAGGGTACTTTAAAAGCCCCATAGGTATTTGGAAATTAAATGTCCACTTTGGAATGATGGGTGTATCTAAGAATCTGTAACAAGGAAAATTAAAAAACATTTGTAACAGAACAAAAATGAAAAGAGAATTTATCCTAATTTGTTGCATGCAGCTGAAGCTGTTCAGTGCAACCAAATACAATATAGAGTCTTGAATAAGGTATTTAAAAAACCCAGAATTCATAAAAAATACATACTGATGCTTGTAATATATCAGATATGTTCCTTATGTTTTCTTCCTAAAGAAACTTTTAAAAGTTCCCCAAATGCCTGTCTTACATGCCTAGAAAAAAGGTCTGAAGGTATAAAATGGCTATCTGTGAATGATAGAATGTTGAATTTTCTTTTGATTTTTAAAATGTATAATTAAAAAAATAAGTATTTGTCATAAGAAAGACAGTGATTTTAATGTTTTGAAAGTCAAGTAGAAATGTTTGAAAAGTATAATGATGGAAAAAATATAATTAAACTCTATTCTTACCTATTAGCTGACGAATAAGCATTTTTGTAGAGTTTATTTCCTATCTAATTTACTGATATTTTTTCAATTCTCAGGCCTCATTCTCACTTGTTTTCCTGGGGTTACAGTCAGCTCATCCTTCATCTGATTAAACTTCCTGCAGATTTTACAACAAAAGAGAAAATGACTGACATCTGTAGGTCTCATGGGTAAGTGAGAATTTTCCTGGAAGCTGAAGTTAAGGTTAGAGTCATTTTAGTTAATAACTTTGTAGTTAAGGCACTGAAGGTATATGCTTTGTCTTTTTTTTTTTTTTTTTTTGGCTAAAGTCCTTTTTAAGTGCTAATAATATCTTTTTTGTTTTAAATTTTGAGCATATTTTATTTTGTGTGTACATGAGACTAGTCCTTGCTTGTCCCTCTCTCCCTCTTCTGCTTAGTTGGTCACTCCAGTTCTCAGAGGTGTATTTGACTAAGTACCAGGCTGAGTGACACAAGTTGTAATTGATACAGTTTCTGGGAAGGGAGAGATCAGAGTGGGCTCAGTAGAACTTCTGGTGAAGGACTCAGGGAGGAGGTGAGATATGGAGGTAAGCCCTAAGAATGGGGAGGGTTTGTATTTAAAATGAGCCAGGTAGAGGGTAGGTCAGGTGAGACAAACAGCAAGATCAAGGCCATGAAAACTGACATGGCTTTTTATCTGCATCACGTATTAGTCAGTTATTTATAGCCCAAAGGTGTTATTTCATGTTATCTTTGGCATCCCTGGGATTACAATCTTTTGGAGATAGGGACATGCGTCTTCCTTTTCCCTCGGTGCATAGTTCATAAAGTAGTATGCACTTGATGCATATTTGCTCATTGGTAATGAGGGGTGTGGCATCACGGACTGGATGAACATGAGTCTGAGTGAACTCCGGGAGATGGTGATGGACAGGGAGGCCTGGTGTGCTGCGATTCATGGGGTCGCAAAGAGTCGGACTCGACTGAGTAACTGAACTGAACTGAACTGAATGAGGGGTGAGACTGGCCAGGTGGTGGTCATGAGATCATATAGGACCTTGAAAGGTGGTTAAAAGAATTTATGATCAGCAGAGACCCTTTTAAACTTTTTGGTACAAAAATGCATGACAAATGAAGGCTTCTGGTTCATACGTGAGAAAGATTGGAGACAAGAAATAAAGGCCAGCTAGGAACCTGGTGCAGTAATTCAGGTATGACTGAATGGATTCCAGGGCAACAGAAGGAACACAGCCGGTGGGGCATGTCAAAGCAACACACAGTGGGAGCTGTAGGTACTGGTATAGGAAGTGAGGAAGGAGAGAGTCAAGGAGAGCTACCAAAGTATTGTATGTTTGCAGAAGAAATATGCTCGTTTTGTATTAAACCTTAAAGTTTATAAAGTACATAAGCTTAAAAGAGTCTGATAGTTGGCGCTTGGCCTTCAGTGCATGCTTAGTCGCTCAGCTGTGTGCAACTGCTTGTGACCCCATGGACCATAGCCTGCCAGGCTCCTCTGCCTATGGGATTTCCCAGGCAATAACACTGGAATGGGTTGCCATTTTCTCCCCTGGGATAGAGAGGGGATTAAACCCAGGTATTAAACACAACCCAGGGATTAAACACAAGTCTCCTGCATTGCAGGCAGATTCTTTACTGTCTGAGCCACCAGGGAATTAGTATTTATCACTAACTTTAATTTTTGTTTTTTCATAAGTGCTCAAGTTTCTGAGGGAATGAAAGTATTCTAAAAATATTTTATCACGCTGTCCAGTATGGTAGTCACTAGTCACATGTGGCCATTAAGTCCTTGAAATACGTATTGGTCAACTGAAGAACTGGCTTTTAAATTGTATTTAATTTAAATGTAAATAGGGACTTCCCTGGCAGTCCAGTGGATGAGACTCTATGCTTCCAAGGTGCAGGGAGCGTGGGAACTGGTTGGGAAATTAAGATCCCACATGCCTCATGGCACAGCCAAAAATAAATAAATATAAATAGCCACACGTGGCTAATATTACTATGTTGGACAGCACAATGCCATATAAATTCACTGCTTTTTATTCTTCTCACCAACTTTGGTCTCTTTAAAGTTTCTGGCCTGGATATCTTATTCTCTGTTTGGAGCTAGAGAGAAGAAGAGAGGCCCTCACCAACATTGTGTATCTGAATGATATGAGCCTGATGGAAGGGGACAATGGTATGTAAATTCCAATTGATTACTCTTGGTTATAGTATTTTAGAAGTCACTACAGACTTTCCAGTAAAGAAATGTGGTAAACATTTCAGTGATCATATTCTTTATTCCAGCTACTTGTCAAATTCGTGGAGTTTTTTGATCCTTACTACTTGGTATATCATGAAATCATAACTAGAAATAAACTGCGGGCAATTTTTCTATCTCATGAGTGCCTAATGTGTGAGGCATTCTACTAGATGCTTTTCCATCTAGTTTAATTGAAATAACAAACCTGTGGGATAGTTACTATTCTATTTTACAGAAGCTATAATTGAGGCTCAGAAAAAGGACAGTTTCCCCACAGTCATACAACTGGTTAATGCTGGAACTGGTGTTCAGGCCAGGTCCAACCATCTCTAAAGCTCGTGCTCGTGTTTTTTTCTCTGCATCATGTTGCCTTTTTACATAGCCCAGAGTTAGAGATCATTAAGATGAACTTAGCATAGCAGTCAGATTTTCCGAAGCCTTTACAAGTCTTTAGATACATTTTTCTTTTTAAATTTTCATTAGTTCAGTACAGATAAAATGACAGGAGGCCAGGATTTTGACACATTGAGGTCTGAGAGTTTATCCTGCCCTGAGAGGTGCTCTTGGTCTGATTTGTAGTGTTGCTTTATTCATCTCAGTGCAGAGATACCCACAGCATGACATCAGGATCCTTCATGTAGCAATGTGACCTACTGGCTTTTTCATTTCAGCGCTGTTGGTATAGAAGACGGAAAATTAGAACCGAGCAAAGAAACCAGGTGACTGGCAAGGATTAGCCTCAGATGTCACAACTGTGGCAATAATAACTGAGAATATCACCTAAAATTCTTCCTCCCCAGATAAAAGTACTCAATGTTTTGGTAATATAATAATAATAATAGCTATCCTCACCCTTGGTATATTAAATGAGGGTCTTTTCTTGACATTTCTCTCTCCTAACTCATTTTATCACTTTAAAGCATGTTGATCTTACTGCCCAATATATATCTCATAAGTTTTTCCAATTAAAACTTTTTTATTGAGGTAACATTGGTTTATAACATTATGTAAGTTTTATGTGTACAACGCTTTTCACTTTTTATAATCTATAGAGTGGCCACTGCTAAAAATTTACTTTGCATCCGTCATCGAGTTTATTCCATTTACCCAGCTGACCCTGCCCTGGCTCCATGCCCTCTGGTAGCCACTGCTCTGTTCTCTGCATCTGTGTTTTTGTTTGGTTTCTTCATTTATTTTATTGTTGCTTTGTTTTGTGTATTCCACCTGTGAGTGAAGTCATGTGGTGTTTGTCTTTGTCTGACTTATTTCACTTAGCATAATAGCCTCAAGGTCCATATGTCCCACGAATGGCAAGATTTCTTCCTTTTTTTTTTTATGGCTGAGAAGTGTCCCGTGTTCTCTGTGTGTGAATCACGTCGTCTTTATCCATTCATCTACTGAGGGGCACTTAGGTTGGTTCCACATCTCGGCTATTGTAAATAGTGCTGCAGTGAGCACAGGGGTGCACGTGTCTTTTCCAGTTAGTGTTTTCATATTCTTTGGATAAATATTAGAAGTGGGATTGCTGGATCAGATGGTAGTTCTGTTTTCAGGTTTTGAGAGACCTTCCTGTTTTTGACAGTGGCTGTGTCGGTTTACATTCCCAGCAGTATACAGAGTTCCTTTTTCTCTGCATCCTTGCCAGTATTTGCCGTTTGTAGACTTTTTGATGATAGCTATTATGTGTGAAGTGGCATCTCATATGGTTTTGGTTTGTACGTTTCTAATAATCGGTGATGTGTAACGTCTTTTCACTGGCTTTGCACGTGTGTGTCATCTTTGGGGAAACGTCTATTTAGCACCTCTGGCCAGTTTTTCATCTGGTTGTGTATTTTTGATTATTAACCCCTTACCTTTTTTTTTTTTAATGTTTAATTTTTTAAAAAAAATACTTTATTCTACATTACAATACTGTATTTGTTTTGCCATACATTGACATGAATCAGCCACAGCCCCTTACCGTTTTAAATATCTTCTCCCATTTGGTAGATCATCTTTTCACTTTATGGATGGTTTGTTTTGCTGTGCAGAAGCTTTTAGTTTGATGTAGTCCTGTTTGCTTATTTTTGCTCATTTCCCTTGCCTGAGGAGACCGATCTAGAAAGATATTGCTGAGATTGATGTCAAAGAGAGCTCTGTCTGTGTTTTCTTCTAGTTTAATGGTTTTGAGTCTATTTAAGTCTTTAATCCATTTGGAGTTGGTTCTTGTGTATAGTGTGAGGTAGTGGTCTACTTTTTTTTGCCTCATGCAAAAAAAAAAAAAAAAAGTCCCCAACAGTGTCCCCAGCACCATTTATTTAAGACACTGTCCTTTCTCCACTGGCTGTGCCTTGTTCCTTTGTTTTGTATTAATTGCCCATACAAGTATGGGTTTATTTCTGGACTCTCAGTTTTATTCCATTGATCTGTGTATCTGTTTTTCTGCCACTACCATGCTGTTTTGATTACTATGGTTTTGTAATATAGTTTGAAATCAAGGCATGTGATATCTCCAGCTTTGTTCTTTTCATTCAGGATTATTTTGGCCATTTGGGGTCTTTCATGGTTACATATAAATCTTAGAATTTTTTGTCTTATTTCTGTGAAAAATGTTTCTGGGATGTCAGTAAGGATTGCATTGAATCTATAGCATGCTTTGGAAATATGGGCATTTTAACAGTTTTAACTCTTTCAGTCCATGAGCAGGCGGTATCTTTTCATTAATTTGTGCCTTTTTCAGTTTCTTTCCACTGTGTCTTACAGTTTACAGTGTACAGGTTTTTCACCTCCTTGGTTAAACCTATTCATAAATATTTTATTCTTTTTGTTTTCTTTGTAAATTGAATTGTTTTCTTAATTTCTTTTTCTGCTAGCTCATTGTTAATGTACAGAAATGCAACAGATTTTTAGAAATTTTTTATTGAGTTACTTTTAGCTGTGCTAGGTCTCCGTCGCTGCATGGGTTTCTCTCTGTGGGTTGCTCTTGTTGTGGAGCACAGGCTCGAGGTGCCCAGGCTTCACTGGCTGGCAGCATGTGGGCCCAGTAGTTGCATCTCCCGGGCTCTGGAGCACAGTGCAGGCTCAGTAGTTGTGGTGCATAGACTTCGTTGCTCTGTGGCATGTGGGCATGTGAGATCTTCCTGACCTAGGAATCGAACCCTCAACTCCTTCACTGACAGATGGAGTCTTTACCACTGAGCCACCAGGGAAGCCCCTGCAACAGATTTTTGAATGTTGATTTGTACCCTGCAACTTTATTCATTTTTTATTTCTATTAGGTCTTATCTTCACGGTTTTCTGTATATAAAATAACATCATCCACAAATAGTGAGTTTCACTTCTTCCTTTCCAACTTGGATGCCTTTGATTTCTTTTTCTTGCCTGATTGCTGTCAGTTCAGTTCATTTCAGTTCAGTTGCTCAGTTGTGTCCAACTCTGTGACCCCATGAATCGCAGCACGCCAGGCCTCCCTGTCCATCACCAACTCCCAGAGTTCACTCAGACTCGTGTCCATCGAGTCAGTGATGCCATCCAGCCATCTCATCCTCGGTCGTCCCCTTCTCCTCCTGCCCCCAATCCCTCCCAGCATCAGGGTCTTTTCCAATGAGTCAACTCTTCGCATGAGGTGGCTAAAGTACTGGAGTTTCAGCTTTCGCATCAGTCCTTCCAAAGAAATCCCAGGGCCAATCTCCTTCAGAATGGACTGGTTGGATCTCCTTGCAGTCCAAGGGACTCTCAAGAGTCTTCTCCAACACCAAAGTTCAAAAGCATCAATTCTTTGGCACTCTGCCTTCTTCACAGTCCAGCTCTCACATCCATACATGACCACAGGAAAAACCATAGCCTTGACTAGATGGACTAGTTGGCAAAGTAATGTCTCTGCTTTTGAATATGCTATCTAGGTTGGTCATAACTTTTTTTCAAGGAGTAAGCGTCTTTTAATCTCATGGCTGCAGTCACCATCTACAATGATTTTGGAGCCCAGAAAAATAAACTCTGACACTGTTTCCACTGTTTTCCCATCTATTTCTCATGAAGTGGTGGACCGGATGCCATGATCTTCATTTTCTGAATATCGAGCTTTAAGCCAACTTTCACTTTCATCAAGAGGCTTTTTAGTTCCTCTTCACTTTCTGCCATAAGGGTGGTATTATCTGCATATCTGAGGTTATTGATATTTCCTGGCAGTCTTGTTCCAGCTTGTGTTTCTTCCAGTCCAGCATTTCTCATGATATACTCTGCATGGAAGTTAAATAAGCAGGGTGACAATATACAGCCTTGACGTACTCCTTTTCCTATTTGGAACCAGTCTGTTGTTCCATGTCCAGTTCTAACTGTTGCTTCCTGACCTGCATACAGATTTCTCAAGAGGCAGGTCAGGTGGTCTGATATTCTCGTCTCTCTCAGAATTTTCCACAGTTTATTGTGATCCACACAGTCAAAGGCTTTGGCATAGTCAATAAAGCAGAAATAGATGCTTTTTTGGAACTCTTTGCTTTTTCCATGATCCAGCGGATGTTGGCAATTTGGTCTCTGGTTCCTCTGCCTTTTCTAAAAACAGCTTGTACATCAGGAAGTTCATGGTTCACGTATTGTTGAAGCCTGGCTTGGAGAATTTTGAGCATTACTTTACTAGCATGTGAGATGAGTGCAATTGTGCGGTAGTTGGAGCATTCTTTGTCATTGCTTTTCTTTGGGATTGGAATGAAAACTGACCTTTTCCAATCCTGTGGCCACTGCTGAGTTTTCCAAATTTGCTGGCATATTGAGTGCAGCACTTTCACAGCATCATCTTTCAGGATTTGAAACAGCTCAACTGGAATTCTGTCACCTCCACTAGCTTTGTTTGTAGTGATGCTTTCTAAGGCCCACTTGACTTCACATTCCAGGATGTCTGGTTCTAGATGAGTGATCACACCATTGTGACTATCCGGATCGTAAAGATCTTTTTATAGTTCTTCTGTGTATTCTTGCCACCTCTTCTTAATATCTTCTGCCTCTGTTAGGTCCATACCATTTCTGTCCTTTATCGAGCCCATCTTTGCATGAAATTTTCCCCTGGTGTCTCTAATTTTCTTGCAGATATCTCTAGTCTTTCCCATTCTATTCTTTTCCTCTACTTCTTTGCATTGATTGCTGAAGAAGGCTTTCTTATCTCTTCTTGCTATTCTTTGGAACTCTGCATTCAGATGCTTATATCTCTCCTTTTCTCCTTTGCTTTTTGCTTTTCTTCTTTTCACACTATTTGTAAGGCCTCCCTAGACAGCCATTTTGCTTTTTGCATTTTTTTTCCATGAGGATGGTCTTGATCCCTGTCTTCTGTACAATGTCACGAACCTCATTCCGTAGTTCATCAGGCACTCTTATCTATCAGATCTAGGCCCTTAAATCTATTTCTCACTTCCACTGTATAATCATAAGGGATTTGATTTAGGTTATACCTGAATGGTGTAGCAGTTTTCCTTACTTTCTTCAATTGAGTTTGAATTTGGTAATAAGGAGTTCATGATCTGAGCCACAGTCAGCTCCTGGTCTTGTTTTTGTTGACTGTATAGAGCTTCTCCATCTTTGGCTGCAAAGAATATAATCAATCTGATTTCGATGTTGACCATCTGGTGATGTCCATGTGTAGAGTCTTCTCTTGTGTTGTTGGACGAGGGTGTTTGGACAAGCAGTGCATTCTCTTGGCAAAACTCTATTGTTAGTCTTTGCCCTGCTTCATTCCGCATTCCAAGGCCAAATTTGCCTGTTACACCACGTTTCTTGACTTCCTACTTTTGCATTCCAGTCCCCTATAATACTGGAAGAGAATGGTAAGAGTGGACATCCTTGTCTTGTTCCTGATTTTAGAGGACTAGCTTTCAGTTTCTCATCATTGAAAATGATATTAGTTGTGGATTTGTCATATATGGCCTTTTAATGTTGCATTATGTTCTTTCTATACCCACTTTATTGAAATTTTTAAATCATAAATGAGCATTGAATCTTGTCATATGCTTTTTCTGCATCTATTGACATGATCATATGATTTTGTCCTTGATTTTGCTAATGTGGTGTTCATGTGAATTGATTTATGGACAGAACCCTCCTTGCATCCCATGAAGTGTGTGCCCCTGCATTGGAAATGCAGAGTCTTAATCACTGGATCACTGAAGAAGTCCTCCTTTTTTAGAGTTTTAAACTCTCTTGTAAAGTATTCCTCTGTTCATTCATTTTTTCCCCTCTCTTCACTTTTATTCCTGAGTTCATTGAACTGCCTGTCTGTTTTGCTCTTTTTTTGTAGTTCTTTGATTTTCTTCATGAAGGCTGTTTTGAATTCTTTTATCAGCTCACAATATTCTGCAACTTTAAGTTTGGTTACTGGAGAATTGTCATTGTCCTTTTGTGATAAAGTGTTACTGTGGTTCTTCATGATGTTTGATGAAAGTGTTCCTCTGCTGATTTAAAGTAGCAAGTAACGTCTGCTTGATTCTGATAACATAATAGGTTAGAAACTTAGAGGCCTTTCCTTTGTCTTCCAGCAGATGGCGCCATAGCACACGTTTTGGGTCTCACGCCTCAGCTGCTTCTGTTCATGTTCGAAAGGGCCGCACTTGGTGCCCACCACCTCTGACTGCCCTGTGGCCTTCGTTATCACTTCTTGTACCTGCGGGGCCATGGATGCCTTACTTCTGCCAGTGTTGCTGGCGTAGCCGCCTGGCGCACCTCCTGCTCAGGGTCCCTTGCGTGGCAGGCTCCACTGCTGTTGTGGAGGCGGGAGTAGGGTGGAGCAGCCGTGTCCAGTGTCCTAAGCTTCCTGGCTCTGCGGCTCGGGGGCGACTGGAGCGTGTGCGCCTCCCCCGCTCCTCCAAGCTCTCTGGGGCTGGAGGTCTGGGCGCTGCGGGCACCGGCTCTGTTGTTCCCTTGGTTCTGCCGCCTCTCTGTGTTCCAGTTCGCCACCTTTAGTCGTGCATTTGTGTGGGAAGTTATCCAGTGTCTCGGTGTGTTGGATGCAGGCACCTTTGTGGTGTGAGTGTTTTACTGGTTGAAATATGAAACATGTAGGATGAATGGGGGAGACAAAGGTAGCTTTTCACTCCACCGTGTTACTGACGCTCAGAACGGTTCTTTTAAAGAAACATTGGGTTACGTGGCTCTCCTCCTTGAAACTCTTTACACTTGACTCGAAGTCTAGATTCTTACACTGGTACTTTATGGCCTGGCCCTGTCATCTCATTCTCAATCCTCACGGCCACCTTTGAGTTCCTTGAAATCACGTAGTTTCTTCCTGTGTCATCTTCCATGTTTCCTTGATCAGAAACGTAAGCTCTTTCGCCCCTGCCTCCTGACACCTTCCCTGCACGTATGTCACATGCACACGCGCGGTAAACTTGTCTCATCTTTCAGCTCTTTGCTTAACTGTCACTCTCATAGAGCCCTCCTCTGATCCCCAAAAAGAAAAAAGAAGGAAAAAAAAAACTGTCCAAAACTTGCTAGTCTCTTGGATGGCTCTTTGATCCTTTCCTTTATAGCAAGCACAAAACTTCTATTTCTGCTTTATTGACTGTGCCAAAGCCTTTGACTGTGTGGATCACAATAAACTGTGGAAAATTCTGAGAGAGATGGGAATACCAGACCACCTGACCTGCCTCTTGAAAAATCTGTATGCAGGTCAGGAAGCAATTGTTAGAAGTGGACATGGAACAAGAGACTGGTTCCAAATAGGAAAAGGAGTACGTCAAGGCTGTATATTGTCACCCTGCTTATTTAACTTCTATACAGAGTACATCATGAGAAACGCTGGACTGGAAGAAACACAAGCTGGAATCAGGACTGTCAGGAAATATCAATAACCTCAGATATGCAGATGACAGCCACCCTTATGGCAAAAAGTGAAGAAGAACTAAAAAGCCTCTTAATGAAAGTGAAAGAGAAGAGTGAAAAAGTTGGCTTAAAGCTCAATATTCAGAAAATGAAGATCATGGCATCCGGTCCCATCACTTCATGGGAAGTAGATGGAAAACAGTGGAAACAGTGTCAGACTTTATTTTTCTGGGCTCCAAAATCACTGCAGATGGTGATTGCAGCCAAGAAATTAAAAGACGCTTAACTCCTTGGAAAAAAAGTTATGACCAACCTAGATAGCATATTCAAAAGCAGAGATATTACTTTGCCGACTAAGGTCCATCTAGTCAAGGCTATGGTTTTTCCAGTAGTCATGTATGGATGTGAGAGCTGGACTGTGAAGAAGGCAGAGCGCCGAAGAATTGATGCTTTTGAACTGTGGTGTTAGAGAAGACTCTTGAGAGTCCCTTGGACTGCAAGGAGATCCAACCAGTCCATTCTGAAGGAGATCAGCCCTGGGATTTCTTTGGAAGGAATGATGCTAAAGCTGAAACTTCAGTACTTTGGCCACCTCATGCGAAGAGTTGACTCATTGGAAAAGACCCTGGTGCTGGGAGGATTGGGGGCAGGAGGAGAAGGGGACGACAGAGGATGAGATGGCTGGATAGCATCATGGACTTGATGGACGCGAGTCTGAGTGAACTCAGGGAGTTGGTGATGGACAGGGAGGCCTGGCGTGGTGCGATTTATGCGGTCGCAGAGTCGGACACGACTGAGCGACTGGACTGAACTGAACTAGCACAATTTATAAGCGTAGATTTGTTTACGTGTTTACTAAGTTCTCCTTTGGTAGACCATGAGCTCCATAGCAGTGCAGGGCTCATCATGTCTGTTTCATGTTTGTATTCATTGCCTAGCATGGAGTGGGCCCTGGGTTATTACCGGGTGAGCAAAGGAAAGAATGTAGAGACCAATTTCATGGGTTCTCCTTGTCTTGAGCTATTTATTCAACAAATAATCAGAAACCAGCTTAGTGTTGGGATGGTGAGGTTATATTCTTTTAATATTTTTATGTTTTGGTATGAGACATTTTTCCGAATGGTTTCTCCTGTATGCAGGCAGAGTGCTCAGAGCCCGCATTGTTTCTGTGTGTTTGAGTAGGTTGGATCCCAGAAACTGTGGAAGAATGGAAGCTTCTCCTACATCTGGTGCAGAACACAAGCACAAAGCCAGCCCCCCAGCAGTCACCAGATGGGAGCTTCAGCGATGGGCCTTCCCCTATCACTGTGGAGAATGTGGCCCTCCCTGTTAGCTAAGGCCATGGGCCCAGACCGGGCCTGGTCACTGCTCCAGGAATGTGGTTTGACCCAGGAGCTGTCAGAGAGGTTTACCAGAACCTGCGATATCCTGAGAATTGCCGAGAAAAGGCAGAGGTAATTAATGTCTGTCTGTCCTTCCCTGTCCACAAGCACTTGGGGAGTGTAGAATCCCACAGATTTTCAGAGGGGATGGGACTGTATTGATCGCATAGTTCCAACCCCTCACAGATGGGGGACAGAGACTTCTCTGTTGACTTAGGTGATTAAGAGAAGAGGCTAAAGTAATACTTTGTTCATAGTCATGACCAAGACACTTGTAGGTCAATGTGAATACCCAAATATGATGTATACTCAGTTCTTGAAGAATATTATTTGTATCACATACCTAATACCTGCAATGTAGGAGACCAGGGTTTGATCCCTGGGTCAGGAAGATCCCCTGGAGAAGGGAATGGCAATCCACTCCAGTATTCTTGCCTGGAGAATCCCATGAGCAGAGGAGCCTGGCAGGCTACAGTCCTTGGGGTTGCAAAGAGTCGGACATGACTGAGTCACACACACACACCCACCTAATTATCTCAGTCAGTTTTTTTTTTTTTTTTATTTTTAAAAATTGTGGTAAAATACAGATAACATGAAATTTACTGTTAACCATTTTTAAGTAGTTGGTTCAATAGTGTTAATATATTCGTGTCATTGTACAGTTAATTCCAGAACTTTTTCATCTTACAGAACTGAAACTCTGTCCCCACGATTCCCCCTCCTCCCTCTGCCTCCTTCCTGGCAAGCGCTGTTCTTTCTGTCTGGGCCCATAGTGTGTGTCTTTTTGTGGCTGGCTTACTTCACTTAATGTAATGTCCTTAACTGTGTTGCAGCGTTTGTCAGAGTTTCCTTTTTTCTGGGACTGAGTAATATTTCGTTGTGTGTATATAACCACATTTTGTTTATCCGCTCATCTCTTGATAGACACTTGGGTTGCTTCTGCCTCTTGCTATTTTGAGTAATGCTGCTGTGAACATGAGGATACAAATCTCTCTTTGAGACCCTGCTTTCATTCTTTTGGGTGTATACCCAGGTGTGGAATTGCTGGATCAGATGGTACTTCTATTTTTAATTTTCTGAGACACTCCTGGACTAATTTTCATGGATCCTGCACCATTCTGCATTTCCACCAGTGGTGCACAGGGTTCCTGTTACTCCACATCCCTAGCAACACTAGTTATTACTGTTATTTTTTGTTAGTTAGCTATCCTAATGGGTAAGAGGTAATACCTCATTATGGTTTTTATTTGCATTTTCCTAGTGATTAATGATGTTGAACACAAACGGCTCATTGGCCATTTGAATGTCATCTTTGGAAAAGTACCTGTTCAAGTTTTCTGTCCATTTTTAAATTGCATTATTTGGTTTTTTGTCCTATGAGTTCTTTACATATTGTGGATATTAACCTCTGAGATGTATGATTTGCAAATAGTTTCCCCTATTGTATAGGACAAGGTGTCATATTCATAGGATGCCTTTTCACTCTGTTAGTCTTGTCTTTTGATGCACAGAGTCAGTCAGCTTTTGAATCCTTTACTTCTGAAAAGAATGAACAATGACAACTAAATTTGCTTGTTTCTTTTCTTTGGCATTTTAGAGCCTTGATACAAAGCATGCTCGAAAAATGTGATCGGTTTCTGTGGTCTCAGCAGGCCTAGCTGAAGAAGACACAGCAGGGTGTCATGATGTGTTGAGAAAGACTGCGTTGTGCGTCTGAGCCTGCTGAACACATTTGTTCTTGAAGGAAAGGCCCCATCGGAGATCCCAGCACCTTTTGGGAGCACCTTCAACCCTGTCTCTTACCTCTGCATTTGTGGCTCCATTTGTGACCTCAGTGTTTGTCAACCAAAGTTGGATTTTGAAAGGAATCAGTCCTTGTTTGCTAAAACAAAATGCTCTGGAAGGAAGCAGAATGTGACTGTGCAGCCCTTATGCTGGACAATAGAATTACTGGTTCCTTGTTGGTGGACTGGCGGAATTCTTTTCCTGTCATGACTGCTATGCAAGGAGCAAAACTTTCTCAACCTGGTCGTATGAAGACATACAATGTAGTTGATAGAAATTGAATTCCTTTCTTATCTTCTCTGAGATACTTGAGAAATTACCAAAGTAAGACCTGGTAGAATGTAATTAACACATAAAATAAGCGAAACACTGAAGATTCAAATTAAATGTAAAAATGAAAATATTTAAATTGAGCTAATTTAGAATATATTTTTTTCTAGTGCTTGATATTTTCTAATTGAACTTATATAAAACTAATTCATTACTAGAGCTGTTTTACTCCTCCAGTCTTTCCTAAATAAAGTAGCCCAAAAGAATCATGCACTTTTAAAATTTGTTTTTTAAGGACCATGATACAGGCAGGCTGAGTATTGATAAAGACTACAGCAGGTGCTTGTATTATTTAAGCCAAGTACTAGATTACCATTTTCAGGCTTCTGTGTACTTAACACAGCATGTTTTATTAATAATAAATGTAAAATCTGATTTAAAATGTTACTTGATTAGAATGTAGGCATGAGGTTGATTGTGTGTAATCTTCAGGAAAGTGTGGTGTAAACTCAGCATGGAATAGGCAAAATGTTGTAGACACCGAATGAGTCACTTCTTATTTTTTCGTTTATAACACAGCCAGAGAACTAGAGACGCAAATTGCCATCTAACAGTTTAGAGACTTAGTTCCTTCCTAACTGTTAGGAAATCCTAACAGTTTTGGTCACCAGTGTGTGGCAGGGTGTGTGTGTTGTGTATTTCCCCACACCAAGGGTTTCTCCAGTACTGGCTGAGTGCCCTTTCCAGTCATCAGAAAGTCAATCCAGAGATGGCACTGAATTCTGCAGGTTAAGGGCTCGTTTCCACAAAACTGCCAGCACCTAAGATGCCAGTCCCAAGTCCAGGTTGTACACTGTACGAGCGTCCCTCTTTTAATGCACTTTGCTTTGTTGTTCTTCACAGATACTGTTCTTTTTTTTTTTTTTTTAACAAATTGGAGATTTGTGGCAGCCCTGCATTGAGTAAGTCTATCAATACAGTTTTCCAACAGCATTTCCTCACTTTGAGTCTCTTGTCACATTTTTGTGATTCTTACAAAATACAGAGTTTTTCACTATTACTTGTCATGGTGATCTTTGTCAGTAATCTTCATCATTACTAATGTAAATGTTTTGTGGCGTTACTGCACCCACGTAAGGCAGTGAACTTAATCGAGAAATGTGTATTCTGACTGTTTGAACCAATTATTCCCCATCTCTTTTCCTTTCTTCAGGCCTTCCCACTGCCTGACACACAGTAATAGGCCAATTAATAACCTTATAGCGAGCGGCCTCTTCAGTATCCAAGTGAAAGGAAGAACTATTTACACATCTCTCACTTTAAATCAAAAGGTAGAAATGATTAAGCTAAGTGAGGAAGGCATGTTGAAAGCTGGAGTAGGCTGAAAGCTAGGCCTGTTGCATCAAACAGCTAAATTGTGAATGTGAAGGAAAAGTATGTGATGGAAATTAAAAATGCTACTCTGATGAATACAAGAATGAGAAAAAGTGAAACAGCCTTGTTGCTGATACAGAAAAGGTTTTAGAAGTCTAGATTTTAGAAGCTCAAACCAACCAGAGCATTCTCTTTAGCCAGAGCGTAATCCACAGTAAGGCTGATAGAGATGAGGAAGCTGCAGAAGAAATATTTAAAGCTGGCAGAGGTTGGTCCATGAAGGTTAAGGAAAGGAGTTGTCTTCCATAACTTTTGTGTGAGGTGAAACAGCAAGTGTTGATGTAGAAGCTGCAGCAAGTTGTCCAGAAGATCTAAGATCATTAATGAAGGTGGCTACAGTAAATATCAGATTTTCAGTGTTAATGAACAGCATTTGAAAAGAATGCCATCCAGTACTTTTCATCTAGCTAGAGAGGCAAAGTCAATGCCTGGTTTCAAAGGACAGGCTTTCTCTCCTGTTAGGGGCTAATGCAGATAGTGACTGAATTGAAGCCAATGCTTATTTACCATGGTGAACATCCTGGGGCCTTATGTGCTTTGTAAGTGGAACCACAAAACCTGGATGAGAGCACAAGTATTTACAACATGGTTTAATGAATATTTTAAGCTCACTGTTGAGACCTACTGCTCAGAAAAAAAGTAACACCTTTCTTTTCAAGGTGTTACTGCTCACTGACAATGTACTTCATTGCCCAAGATAGAGATATAAAGCAAGATTAACGTTTTTATGCCTGCTAACACATTCATTCTGTAGTCCATGGATGAAGGAATAATCTCAACTTTCAAATATTATTTCTTAAGAAATACATTTTGTAAGATTATAGCTGCCATATATTATAATTCCTTTGGTGAATCTGGGCAAAGTAAATTGAAAACCTTCTGGAAAGAATTCACCATTTTAGATGCCTTTAGATGCCATTAAGAACATTCATGATTCATGGGAAGAGGTCAACATACTAACATTAATAGGAATTTGGAAAAGTTGGTTCCAACCCTCATAGGTGACTTTGAGGGGTTCAAGACTTCAGTGGAGGAAATCATTGCGCATGTGGTGCAAAGAGCAAGAAAACTAGAATTAAAGGTGGAGCCTGAAGATACGACTGAATTGCTGTAATCACCTGATAAAACTTTTAATGGAGGAAGAGAGTATCTTCTTTTGGATGAGCAAAGAAAGTGATTTCTTGAGATGGAATCTACTCCTGGTGAAGATGCTGGGAAACAAAAGATGTAAGATATGACACAGACTTCACTGACAAAGCAGTGGCAGGGCTGAGAGAAAATGGACTAACTTTGAAAGAACTCTTACTATGGGTAAAATACGATAAAGTATTGCATGCTACAGAGAAGTCATTTGTGAAAGGAGGAGAAGGAAGCGTCAATGACGTGGCAAGCTCCAGTGTTGTCTTATTTTAAGAAATCACCACAGTGACCCTCAGCCTTAGGAAACACCACCTTGATCAGTGAGCTACCATCAACATGGAGGCGAGACTCTCTCCCAGGAAAAAAGTTACAACTTGCTGAAGGCTCAGATAATGGTTAGCACTTTTTTTTTAGCAATAAATTATTCTTAAATTAAGGCTTATACACTGATTTTTAAGACAATGCTATCCACTCCAGTATTCTTGCCTAGAGAGTCCCGTGGACAGAGGAGCCTGGTGGGCTGCTGTCCATGGGGTCCCACAGAGTCGGACACGACTAAAGCGACTTAGTATGCATGCATGCACTGGAGAAGGAAATGGCAACTCACTCCAGTATTCTTGTCTGGAGAACCCCAGGGATGGAGGAGCCTGGTGGGCTGCTGTCTGTGGGGTCGCGCAGAGTCGGACACGACTGAAGCGACTTAGCATGCATGCATACATTGCATACTTAATAGACTATCATAGAATATAAACATAACTTTTATATGCCCTGGAGAACTAAAGATTCATGTGACTCACTTTATTGCTGTGGTCTGGGGACTGAACCCACTGTATTGCCCACATGTGCCTGTGTTTCTGTTCAATTGGCTATAAACCAGAGATTCCCATGATCCACTCCTTGGGTTCAATTAATTTGGTAGAGCGGCTTGCAGATCTCGGAGACACATTTTACTTACTTAGATTTATTAGTTTATTATAAAAGCCTATAACTCAGGAAGAGCTGGATGGAGGGGATGGTATGGGGAAGGGGCAAGGAATTTCCATGCCCTCTCCCAGTGCCATTGCAGGTGGATGGCTACATGTTCACCAAGCAGAGCAAAGTCGCTCAGTTGTGTCCAGCTCTTTGTGACCCTGTGGACTGTAGCCTGCTAGGCTCCTCTGTCCATGGGATTCTCCAGGCAAGAATACTGGAGTGGGTTGCCATTTCCTTCTCCAGGAAATCTTCACTACCCAGGGATCGAACCCAGGTCACCCATATTGCAGGCAGATGCTTTTAACCTCTGAGCCACCAGGGAACCCTAGATAAAGCAGCAGCAGTCTTGGGATCAGGCTGGAGGCTGAGTTCAGTGGCCAATGGCCAGTGTCAGGGCTGGAAGTTCCAGCCCTCTGATCATGTGGTTGGCTGCACTGTCAGCCAGCCCCCATCCTTAGGTGTGGTCGAAAGTCACCTTAAGGTGAAGTCGCTCAGTAGTGTCTGACTCTTTGTGACCCCATGGACTGTAGCCTACCAGGCTCTTTCATCCATGTGATTTTCCAGGCAAGAGTACTGGAGTGGGGTGCCATTTCCTTCTCTAGAGGATCTTCCCGACCCAGGGATGGAACCTAGGTCTCCCGCATTGTTGGCATATGCTTTACCATCTGAGCGACCAGGGAAGTCTTATTGTAAGTAATTTTATTAACATCAAAAAGACACCTATCACTTTGGAAATTCCAAGAGTTTTAGGAACTCTGTGCCCAGGAAAGGGATGAAGACCAAATATAATAGATTTCTTATCAGTTCAGTTAAGTCAGTGCTGCCTGAATCTTTGTGACCCCATGGACTGCAGCATGCCAGGCCTCCCTGTCCATTACCAACTGAATGGTATTTTTGCTTGTTTTCCTTGGAAAATAAATTCAGGTGAAATTTTTTTCCTTTAATGCTAGAAAATTCTCTGTACTCTTTTGATAAATGAGGATAGAGGTAACGTGCCCTAGAAAGATGTGTCATAAAAGATTGCACAATTGTTCCAGTTCAGGCAGTTTCCTCCTGGGATTTCCTCTAGACCATCTTTTGCATGGTCACTGTGTAATGACAAAATCTGATAGTAACAGGAGGGCTTTCACCCTTTATGTTAGTACAGACTCACATGTCAAGTAACCCAGTACAGCCACGATCAGTTCAGCTGGGAAAAATCCCATTCAGTTAAACATTTATATCTGAACAGTCTGCTTGGATATTAGGCAGTGTTTACAAGTACAACTTGTAATCTTTCACTTGCCCTGTGCTTGTCTCGCTTTTACTCCTGCACCCAGGCCTGACTGGTGTTTAACAGGGCTTCAGGGTAGCATAGTGGCTGCTAGCCTGGCGCTTGTCCGTTGTGGGGAAAAAAAAAAGCACAATGTGACAGTTGTGAGTTGTTTTATTTGAGGCAAAATGAGAACTATTGAAGAGAGAATTCAAAGGGCCTGGACCCCATCTTAGGCCTGTTCATGCTGATCATGCTCGGCCACCTCTCCAAAGGACTCTGAACGTTATGCCCAAGACGCAGAATCTCCCAATGACCACCAGAGAGCCAATATCCGATGCAAAAGCAAGAGAGTTTTTATTACCAAGCTCGAGCTGGGGCTCCCACTGTTACCGATGCAACGGCTATAGGGAGGAGCCCTGGGTTTTGGATTACATTGCTTATGTAGGGAGTGTTCATGAAAAAGAATTTCTAGGTAGAGGGACGTCTGATTGGTCACTTTCTTCCGAAGGGTTGTGTGTTGGTTTCTGATTGGTCCCTATTACCTAGGTAGACCACAAGTTCCTGAACGTTAAGTCAGGAGATTCTGGTCTGGGGTCCAATTGGCTCGTGGGTGGTGGGGTGAGGTCAGGGGATTTCCAAAGGCTCTTTTCCCGGAACCTTACAAAATGGAGTTTTTCTGTTAACAAAATGGAGTAGCTTAGGTTCTTCATGAACTCTGTGTTTAGTGCCTATGGAAATGACAACAGAAGGATAAGACCCCTCCCGGACAGGCCATAAATTTTTCTGTACCTACCAATAAGACAGAGGAGTGTAACCTCAGGCTTATTGATTATTGGCCAATTGTTTAACTGTTTGAGCACATAACACGTGAATGATGGGGTTATTGGGATTGTATTTACCCTTTATTTATAGAAGTCTCAAGGAATTTGAAGTGGTGGGTTCAGACACATGGGGTATAAAAGATTTTCACAAATACTGGTCGGGGTTGGCTAAGAGGAAACTCTGCCTTGGGCCCGTTGGTGTAATAAACTCCACTTCACTATCTGCATTGTCTTTCTGAGTGAGTTTGTTTCCCGGAACGCGTGGCTACAACCCTATAATCTGGGAGATGGCATTTCAGATAGCTCTAAGAAACTGTTCCAAAGAGGTAGGGGTGAGGAGTGTTACAAATGACTTTAGTGAATGAGAGTGCTTGCAGCCAAACACGCATTTTGGCAGAAACTTGCTACTGGTCAGGAGGAACAGATGTCACTGTTAATGATTTTAGTGCTCTTCTAGAGGAGAAGCAAGGACTGAGCTCTTAAAGTCTTCTGAAAATAGCTATCTGAAGACTTGTTCAATTTTTCCCAGATCACTGGAATGTTTCATTCTCGATCTCCACCCTGAATTCCTTTCGGGGCATGTTGAAGGTCAGCAGTTCATGATTTAATCCTCGTAGAAGCAATTGACAAGTGCCAATTTGTAGCTGTTTCTAAGGCAGACTGGCTTTGAGTGTCTGCTCTTTATCTGATTGGCCTCAGGTAAGTTGCTTTGTTTCTGCAGGTTTCAGTTCCCTCATCTGTGAAATGGGGTTAAACAGTAGCCCTGACAGGTAGCGGAGGATTAAATGAGATAATAAGTATAAAGCAAAACCACCCACAAAATGCAGAACGTAGTGCCTGTGTCTCGGGAATAAATACTAGCTCTTATTTGAAATATTTGGAATATCATTTTACCCAGTAACGATCAGACCTATGTAATTGATTTTCATGAATAGACGAGAACAGGAAGCCCCAAATTGAAATAATTTCCTTGTCTGCATTTAATTTGTCACTGCCCTGATCAAGGCTCAAAATCTTGTTCTCTTGTCTCTTCCCCCTTCTTCAACCCTTACTTTCAGTTACTAGATAAATTCCCTCAATTCAACACTGGTGATTGTTTCCAACAGCTGCTTATTTTTCTGTTCTCTATTGCCCACATTGTTGTTACTTCTTCAGTCAGTTCAGTTCAGTTCAGTTGCTCAGTCGTGTCCGACTCTTTGCGACCCCATGAACTGCAGCACACCAGGCCTCCCTGTCCATCACCAACTCCCAGAGTTCACTCAGACTCGCGTCCATCGAGTCAGTGATGCCATCCAGCCATCTCATCCTTGGTCGTCTCCTTCTCCTCCTGCCTCCAATCCCTCCCAGCATCAGAGTCTTTTCCAATGAGTCAACTCTTCGCATGAGGTGGCCAAAGTACTGAAGTTTCAGCTTTAGCATCATTCCTTCCAAAGAAATCCCAGGGCTGATCTCCTTCAGAATGGATTGGTTGGATCTCCTTTCAGTCCAAGGGACTCTCAAGAATCTTCTCCAACTGAGACAATTACATCAGTCTTTAGGGGACTTCCTTCACTTCTGTTAAAAAAACAAAATTGAATAGTGAATTTAAAGGTCTAATTGCTTTATTCAATGACATGATCAGGCAGCATCCCATCTAATAACTAGAAAAGTGCTCTGAATGGGTATACGAAGGGGAGGGCTTTTATAGAAAGAAGGGTGAGACAAGGGAGTTATTAGCAAAAGAAAAGAAAGAATTATTTGTAGGTCAGGATATCTTTTTGTGGAAAAGGGACCATTAAGACTTATCATGCATATTACCTCTTGAGGGTAGAGGTGGTGAGATGGGATGAATGGAGAAGGCCCACCCGCAGATTACCTCTGACCCCAAAAATCCCACTGGTTAAGATTACGTTTCTGGGGAGGGTTGAAATTGCAAGTTGGTTGATTATTACAGTCTCGGTTCCGTGGGCTGGGCTTCAGCACCAGTGGCACCACCTTGGTCCCGTGGTTTCCTCCAATGCTTCTAAACACTGCCTTGCCCCCTGCCACCACGCCGTCTCAGCACATTACAGCGGAACCAACCTCCATCCAGTATCAGGTGATTCGCAGACTTGCCACGCATTAGAATCATCGCGAGTCTTGTTACAAATACAAATGTGGGAATCCTGCCCCAGACCTGGACTTGTAGACCTAAGGACTTAATATCCCCACATTGGTCAGATTATCCTAGTTGGTAGATAAACCTCAGCCCCTCAGAGTGATTGGTTCTTTGGGTCTCCTGGGAAGTTCATTGGAGACTCTCTGTCAGAATCCTTATCCTCTGAGGCATAGCCTTCAACTCCTTCCCAACTGGAAACTTTCATAGCTCCCCTCTGCTTTCCAAATCCAAATTCCAAATCCTTGAGCTTGGTATTTAAAACTGATGAAAAAATTATTTTAAGGTAGGACAAGAAAAAAATTTAACATAAAAATTTCTCTGCCTTTTGAACTTCTGCCCTCTCCCCTTTAGTGTACACTGTGTGCGTACATTAACTACGTTCCCTTAAAAGACAAAGGAATGCCTGCTTGCCAAAAAGAAAAAAGGAACTTCCTCCTGGCCCCAGCAAGGTAACTCCTTAGGAGATAAGCTTTGCTTCCTTGATCCTGTAAGGAGTCACAATGACCCATTATTCACTTTGTTGGACAATGTCAATGGTCAGTGTGATGCTTTGATGTATAACTCTTTGTCTTAAAAACATATAAGTGCTTTGATCTCTAATGGGTGGAACAGTCTTCAGGGCTTTTTTTTTTTTTTAAATTATTTGTTTATTTTTGGCCACATCCCAAAGCTTACTGTACCTTAGTTCCTGACCAGGGTTCGAACCTGTGCCCTCAGTGGTGAAAGGGCAGAGTCCTAACCACTGAACCACCAGGGAATTACCCTCAGAACTTTCTGAAAGACTGTCTCCTGAGTTATAATCTTCATGTTGGCTCAAATAAAATTCTCTTTTCTTTTTAAAAAAATTTTGTCTCATGTGGACCATTTTAAAAACAATACTTTATTGAATTTCTTACAGTATTGCTTCTGTTTTATGTTTTGTTTTTTTTTTTTGACTGCAAGGCATGTGGAATCTTAGCTCCCTGACCAGGGATTGAACCCATACTCCTGCATTAGAAGGTGAAGTCTTAAGCACTGGTCCACCAGGGGAGTCCTCCTCTCTCTTTCTTAGATTGAGTATTGATTAAAAGTTGACCAGGCCCTCGATGACTTGTTCCCAGATTCTTGTTCTCAGTTTCAGAGCCCATGTTTGTCTCTCATCTTGGGCGCTGTTCACAGACACATGCTGCACTTGCCCTCAGGCCGTGCCTCTGCTCATCCCTGACCTGCCCTTTGCCCCAGGGCCCATCTGCTGAAATTCCACCAGGGTTCTGTCCCTTCTGGTTCCACATGGCAAGTTTTTTTTTTTAATTGTAAAATGCAGATAATATAAAATTTATCATCTTAACTGTTTTGTGGCTCAACAAGGGACTGAAATTGCCCTTTTGTCGGGAACAGTAACTTTAGGGTAAAATTTAGAGCAAACCACAGTTTTTCTCACCCTTATATTTAAAAGAAATCTGGGTACCATGAAACTTCCAGAGGAACAGTACAGAATTACAACACAATGCTGCTGTGCAGAGATGACTAGCCTGGAGTTTCCAGTCAACTTCGGTCTAGCAGATCAAACACAAACCGCAAGGGAGGCTGGAAAATTCCTGCCTGGCGTTTCCTCCCCGAGGAAGAAACTGCTGTGTCCTGAATACAGAGAATATTTTCCTGGACTGGGGTTTTCCCAGCATGCCCAGGTAATAACACATTATTCCAGATGGACAACTCTGAATCCGTCTGAATATTCAAGATGACATATACTAGTGATCTAGGCATGATTTTATCTTATACTAATAGGCAAAGCCTGGGTTTCATGGCTTTATATCAGTGATTTGAATTCCTCGGCTTTTTCTAGTTAAACTGTCCGTCTTCGTGGCATGAGGCTGTGCACCCATGCAGAGCCCCACGCCTAGCACAGCCCTGTGCCTGGTTTAATGCCCCGCTTTCATCATCTTGGAATTTTTAAGAATTTCTGAGCATGTTTATTTGGGACTGGTACCACACATTATGTAACTGGTCCTGCCTGCTGTGGTAAATCTGAGGTACAGCTTGAGACTTTGCATTTCTGGCTGAATCCCAGGTGAAGACCGTTTTACAGCTTTTTCTGTTCTCAGTTTATTTAGGCTTAAATTAACTTTCTCTGGAGAAAGAACTTTCTGTGAGGGGTGCCTAGGGACTTGACTCCAACTGGATCAAACACAAGCTCAGGCTTTCTGGTTCCTCTCTTCCAGGGATATTGGGTGATGATTGGAATAGCTTTTATTTTTGTTTTAGTTGAGATATTGTTAGCATATAGCATGACATTAGTTTCAGGTGTACAGTGCAATGATTTGATATTTGTATATATTGTGCAATGATCATCAAGATAAGTCTAGTTACCACCCATCACCATACACAATGACAATTTTTGTGTGTGTGATGACAACTTTGACGTACTTACATGTGGAATCTAAAAATAAAATAAACCTGAATATAACAACAACTACAAAAGAGACTCACAGTTAAAGAGAACAAAGTAGTGATTACCAGTAGGGAGAGAGAAGGGCGGAAAGGGCATGATACGGGTAGAGGATTGAGAGGTGCAAACTACTCTGTAGGAAATAAGCTATAAGGATGCACAGGAAATATAGCCAGTATTTTATAATGACTATAAATGCTGTATACTTTAAAAAATTGTGAATCTCTGTGTTGGACATCTGAAACTTATGAAATATTGTACATCAATTATACCTCAATTTAAAAATATAAAAAGAAAATATCCATTTACCCCTTTGTTAACTGCAGCATATTTACAACAGCCAAGATATGGACACCATCTAAAGCACCTTAAAGTCCATCAGTGAGTGAATGGATAAAGATGATGTGGAATAATGGAAATATGTTTTGTAATGTATTACCCTAAAAAATTCTCTTTTACTAGTTAGTTAAAAATTAATTATTTCACTCATTCACTTGTTCAATAAGCATTGAAGTCTTATTACATGCCAGATACCTTGCTTAGTGCTAGATGTTTAAAGTCAAATGAGACAGAAATTGTTACAATCTAGGGTTGAAGACAGACCAAGAAAACCATCAAAACAACCCCCCACCAAAAAAAAAACAAACCAAATAACAGAAAAAGTAAATTAATAAATGAATAAAATCATCTCATATATTGATAATTGCTAGGAAAGAAGTGATAGCCATGGTAGGCCACCCAGAGTAGTCAGAGAAGGCCATCCTGAAGAGGAATTTCAAGTGAGAGGTGCAGGAAAGATGGGAGCAGCCTTGTGAAGGATGGATGGGAAGCATGTTCTGGGCAAAGGCAATACCACATACCTAAAAATTAGAGTTTGACTCATTGGTGGGACTGAGGGAAGACCAATGTGGCTGGAGAGCAGAGAGCTGGGAGGGTATGGCATGAGATGAGGCCAGAACATGACCAGGGACCAGGTCTGCTAAAGAGTTTTAAGTAGAAGGGACACATGATCAGATTATGGTTTGCGACCATCAGTCTGTGTGCTGGAGAAACAGGCCTCTTTTGCCTGTGACAGTCCCACTTTATTCCTGTCTTCCTGGCATGATGATTACTAATGCCTCTTTTCAATCTGGAATGTGACTTGGATTAGAAGATAAGTTACTCAGCCAACTTAAGCAGAAGGGGAAACTGTGAAGATGGGGAGACTAGTCAGACAGCGGCTGCAGGAACCCAGGTGAGAAATGGTGCTGGAGGTGCACGTGAGAGCAGGTCGATGGACTACAGATGAAATCTGGAAGTAGAATCACAGGACTTGCTAGTGGATTGGATGTGGGGTAAAGGGAAGGGAAGCATCAAGCATATATCTCAATTTCTGGGCTGAGTAACAGAGGGAACAGTGATGTCATCTGCTGAAATGGAGGGGTCTGCAGGTGAAAAGATCTGGAGGCAGATGAGAGTTCCTTTTGGACATGCTGAATGTGAGATCTCTGGAAGCCATCCAAGCAGAGGTGTCTAGAGGTCAGTCGGATATTCAAGCATGGAGCTGGGAAGCCAGGTTTCTGAGTGGGGGAGGTGTAATTTTCAGAGCCATCAGTGTACAGGTGCTATTTCCTGCACTTGGAGAAGATTTAGAGACATAAAAGGTGAGAGTCCTGGGGTGGGAAGGGGTGGGAGGTGGCAGGGAGGTTAAAGAGGGAGGGGACACATGTATACCTGTGGCTGACTCATGCTGATGTACGGCGGAGGCCAACACAATATTGTGAAGCAACTTTCCTTCAACTAAATAAGTTTAGGGGGAAAAAAAAGAGAGAAAAAAAAAAACCTTAAAAATGTGAGAACCTAGAACCAAGTCTGAGGGACCCTTAGAGTTTAGAGAGATGAAAAGACCCAGCTAAGGGGATAAATGAAAATTAAAGGGAAACAAAAGGAGGGTATGGTATTATGAAGCCAAGAGAGAATCTTCCAGAAAGGAGGAAGAGGACAACTGTGCTGAGCGTGGCTCAGAGCCTTCCTGATATGAGACAGGAACTTGTCAACTGTCTTGGCACCACGGAGGTCAGCGGTGACCAGAGCTGTTTTGCTGAGTGGTGGGGACAGAGATCAGGCTGGTGTGGGTTCGAGTGTGAGTCAGAAGAGAGGAAGCCAGAAGTGCAGATGGACAGACTCTCAAGTTTGACGATAAAGAGCAAGAGGAAAAGATGCCAGAGTGAAGAGTGACATGGACTGAAGTCTGGGTTTTCAATTTGGGAATTTATTAAGGAAGCAGATACAGAGGGTATGGACTCTGAGGTGTGGCATGTATCATGAGGAACAAGCACGTTTTCCTCACTAAGCTGAATGTACCCAGGTGTCCTGTGCAGGACAAGAGCACCCCAGGAGCTGGGTGGAAGGGAAGCACTAACCAGAAAATGCTTTCTCCTGCAACGTCCCTCCAGCACCCCAAACTGCAGAGATTAGCACCGTGGCCAGCTGGCACCTGGGATGTGTTCATATGATCCAGCTCCAGAATCACAAGCCAGGCGAAGAAGGGTAGGTGTGGAGCTCAGAGTAAATGAACACACACTTCTACTCTGAACGTGGGATTGAGGAGCACTCCTGAGGGGAGAAGATTAATGAGAAAATGATCTCTAGAGAGGAAAGATATGTTGAATTTTCCTGTTAGGAGGAAGAAAAAGTGTGGATATAAGGTAGTCACAAGAGTGCTTTCTCATACAGGTCCCATTAGAAGGCCTTGTCAGAGATGTAGGTAGAATGTTAAGGAGGATTATGGCTGTATCTCAGAAAAGTGAGTCTCTGACTAAGTAAAGCAGGGGAAAGTTAGCTGGGATTAAGGAGAATGTGGCTGCCCGTCAGCTGCTGAGAACAGGCTCAAAGCTCTGCCGAGTTTAGGGTTTCGATGGTAGAGTCTGAATGGACCCCAGGTTGTAAGCAGCCTTTTGTTATGAGATTGTTCACTGTTAGATTTCTATCCCAGGGGCTGAAGGTCTTAAATTTTGCAAAATGAGGGGAAAGAAAGGAAACATTAGAGAAAGGATGATTGGCAAGGTTGGATAAACAAGCTTTCCAAATTTTTGTAAAAGGGAAAAATACGTGTATTATTACTTGAGATGAAAGTTGGATACAGAATATATTCACCTTTCTTTAAGATTTTAGATCATTTTACTTCTTGGAATCTGAAAAATTCTAAACATAAAATCTGAAAACAAAACAAACTGAACAGCAAAGCCAGTTTTTATCTGAGAAAAAAGTTTCTTGGTTTTGTAGGAATATATGATTTACAGAATCACTCATAATTCCTGTGCTCTAACAGACCCATGCAACCCACTCCAAGATTCTTGCCTAGAGAATCCCATAGACAGAGGAGGCTGGAGGGCCACAGTCCATGGGATCACAGAGTCAGACATGACTTAGCGACTAAACAACAACCACAGACCCAAACCCCTTCCGTAAGAGACAGTTTTCCTCAATAAGAGGTAACTGCTGCTGGCTTCCCCGGGTTGAGAAAAAACCAGGAGGGGAAAATGACTTCCCTCACAAGGATATGAATCATATCGAACACAAACAAAGCCGCCTGGCTCTGAATTTTGATGTTGTCAATATTCCTCCACTTCTTGACATGTTTGTTGCTGGGAACTTGTAGAAGGCAAGGAAAATAGAATGAAGGGAGCAGCACTGGAGGTGGTTCCGGATGTACAGACAGAAAGTGGCTCATAGGTGGACTTGTAGGTGCTGCTGAGTAATGAACAGGGATCAAGGTGGCAGTCTCTGGAGCAGGATTCCACCGTCCATTTCTCCTGGGCCATGTCCATGCCCCACACAGAGAGCCCCGAGGACAGGCTAGGGGACTAGACCCCGTGACAGCGAAGGGGACGGGACACGACTCCAGGGAGTGAGAAGGCCTGACAGCGAAGGGCTGGAAAGGGCCCCGGGTCACCAGAGGGGCCTGGAGAGGGAGCGGGTCTCATTAGGGGAGGCTGGACAGGGGTCTGTCCTGAAGGATGCTGAGATTGTGTCCAGAAACAAACCCACAGGCACAGGCTCAGCCTTCACGCCGGTGTCCAGCCCTCAGTCCTGGAACTAACAGGCTGTCCTTATACCAAGAATGACACACAGTCTCAGGATTCCATCTCTTAAGCATTTATTAGATCTGCTGTCTTCTGAGGAGAGAGAACTCTCTAGGTCAGTGTCCCTGCCCTTGGGGACTCACAGCCCCATCTCCTGAGCAGAGTGAGAGGCAGCTCAGTACTTGTCAGGCAGGCCAGCAGGTCTGAAGTGGTTGGGGTCTTTGCCGCTCCGGCCCCATTCATTGGCAAACTGGTCAGCCTTCGAATCCTTCCGTACCTGGTCCCTGGTCATACCCCTTGAGCAGAGGGTCTGTGATTCCCTGAATAAACTCTCTGGTGTTACTGGAAAGGAGGGCAGGGAAGAGATTAATCCAGGACTATGAGCACACTCCCCCACACTCCCCGTCTCTCCTCTCTCCAAGGAATCAAGGACTCTGAGAGGAGCCAAGGAAAGAGGGGCTACAACCCTGAGGCTCCCTGGGCTCAGCCCACCTCAGCCCTGTGCTGGGTGAACAGCCCATAGTGGGAGGGTGGAGTGTCTCCTGTCCCACCAAGCTTGCTCTGGTCTTCAGCCCCTCAGACCTCACACTGGGCACAGAGCAGGAGGGTGGGTAAGAGAAGGAGGGCCCACAGCCCACAGGAAAGTTCTCCAGGGCTTGGCCCTCCAGGTTGTCCTAGGCAGCCAAGCTCTGCTCACCCATCCCTGCATCCCAGGGGCCCTGGTACCTGATCACTTTCGCAGCCCAGGCGCCCCCGGTCCCCTCTGGGCAGCGTCATAGTTTCCGCGGGCGTGGAAGTATTTGTCTGCACCCTTGTAGTTGGCTTCTCTCATGTCAGAGTAGGCTCTCCACATGTCTTTAGCCCCTGGGAGGAAAAGAAAATGATGAGATGAATGTGATCATGTTTTGGTGAAAGAGAGAAATAAATAATTTCCTCCCACTGATTTTAGGTTTCAGCTTTTGACTAGGCCCTTGAGATTATTATATTGGCTTGAAATGAATACTTCTCTACTTTTCACTTCCCTGATCTGAAGTTGTGAGTATCACACTTGATGCAAGGTTTATTCTGTTTGCTTTCATTCTAAGTCTGTTGGAACTTTGTTTATGGAGGTGTGTGATGTGTGTGAAGAAGAGGTCAGTGCTCTTTCTTTAAGGGATATTTGCTTATACAATGAACTTCCACATGGAAAGAAGCAGGAAAAGCTCTGACCAGAGCTTGAGAAGAAGGACAATACTGAGAAAGTCTGTGGATATGGAATACTCCCAGCCTGGAAGCAGACAAAGTCTCCCCGGCCCATCCTTTGGTCCTTACCTTGACCAGCTTCCTTGAGGAATGTCCCCAATCCCTGGCTGCTGACGCCCAGGATCAGGAAGCAGAAAATGATGCCTGTGGAAAGGTTCATCCTGCAACAGAGAGATGAGTGGACTCAACCAAGAATGACAGGGCTTGGGGCTGAGTTGTAATGTGGATACACTCTTACGTTCCAAACATAAACCCCTCTGAATTTTATCTTGATAGACAGACGATAGGTTGTAACACAGAGGATCCAGCTCTCATTTCCATATGAAATCTTGGAATCCCAATGATTTCCTGCATGAAGGATTGCAATGTGATTTTAGCATAAACCCACTTACAAGTCCAGTCATCCTCTATCAGCCCTGAAACCCAGCTGCACTGCAAGTTTCCCAAAGGCAAGAGGAGTCTGTTCATGCCGCCTCTGTGTAATATGAGATTAGGTGAACGAGGCACAGGTGTCTCTGGCCCGCCTGCTCACCCCATCACTGCCTGCACAGGAGACGCAGACAAGGAGAGCCCTACTCCCTGAAGTGCTCACATCTGGTGATTCTAATCATCAGAATGAATAGTAGATTCAGGAAGGAAGTAGAGAGCGAGGCTGCAGCACAAGAATGCTGCTGGAGAGAAAGTCTCTGAAGAGGAAAAGTGCTGGAGAGTTCTAGCTCCTCACCTTTGGCTGTGACCTGCTGCTGAGGCTCCTGGTGAAGCTGAGCTGCCTGGGCTGCCTGCCTGGGAGACGGGGCCGGTGCTTTATATACTGACCCTTGGCCAATGGAGCAAATGAGAAATGACGTGGTGCCAGGAGCCAGCACAGGAGATCCCACCCATGACAAAGGTCATGAGGAAGAGACCTGATGGGTAAAGGCAAATCAAGACTCGAGGGACCCCCCCAGACCTGCTCGAGCATCTACCCCAAAACCAGAATCTGTCTGTCCTACTATTTTATGCCTTTCACCAACTCTTCTGACATTAACGGGGGCTATCCTTAATCACCTTTCTCTGGAGAAAATAAAAATCAACTTAGAGCTCTAGTTAATGAATCTCCTTGGCATAATAGGAGTGTTTCAATTCAAACCCCTCTGATGGCTCTCTAACTTGCCTGACAGGTTTATCCAGACTTTTACAATGTTCACCCTATCTTATGGTGCCTGTGACTGTAACCACTTATTGGTATGATGACTATGGTCTTGCTGTGTTACAAAAACTACAAGATTTAATGTGATCACAATGGTTTGTGGGCTTACTTATCTTGGGAATATCTGCTTTAATAACTGCAATTACTTCTGTTACTGTGGTGGCAACTCATTGACTCAACAAGTACATACTGCTCAATATTGGCACTATGTCCAAAAATGTTTCTTTAACACTGGCAACACACGAAGTTATAGACAGGAAACTAGAAATGAGGGTAGGTGCCCTAGAAGAAGCAATAACACATATTGGAACTGAATTACAGGCTTTAAAAGTGAAGTTGGCACTGTCCTGTTGTGCTGACTACTGGTGGATATGTGTAACACCCCTGAAAGTGAACAAGACAGATTATAGCTGGGAAAAGATTAAAAATCATATTTCAGGTGGCTGGAACAGCTCCAACATCAGTTTAGATTTAGGGGAACTTCATAATCAAATAACAACCATGGAACACTCTGGATTAGATTTTTCTGCTGCAGGAGTAGCAAGTGACTTTTTCCATACATTCTCTAACTTTATTTCAGGAAAAAAAACATTCTGTCTACTATTTTTAGCTATGCTGCTGTGGCTTCTCTAATTCTCCTTCTCATAATTATTCTTCCTTGTATTGTTAGAACTCTTCGACAGAACATTCAGAAGCTTGCGACTGAACTACATCTGGTTGTCTTAAAAATAAAAAAGGGGGATATGCCGGGAGCCAGCATGGGAGATCCCACCCATGACAAAGGTCACGAGGAAGAGACCTGACAGGCAAAGGCGAATCAAGACTCGAGGGACCCCCAGACCTGCTCGAGCATCTACCCTAAAACCAGAAGCTGTCCTACTATTTTATGCCTTTCACCAACTCTTCTGACATTAATGGCGGGCTATCCCTGATCACCTTTCTCTGGAGAAAATCAGCTTAGAGCTCTAGTTAATAAATCTCCTAGGCATAATAGGAATGTTTCAATTCAAACCCCGCTGATGGCTCTCTGACTTGCCTGATAGGTTTATACAGACTTTTACAACTAGGCATGTGATTGTTTACAGCCTCCCAACCACGAGAGGCACAGGAAGCTTAATGTAAAGCCTTACGAGGAGCTAAAATTATTAGAATAGTGTTGGTGAAGGGTTTCATTGTTGAGCCAGTGCTTGCTGCCAAGTTTTCATATCTCTTATTTGTTATGTGCCTCGGAATGCATTAATTAATATAGTTGATATATGGAAAAATAAACAGTAGCCTTGGTGTTTGCAACATTAGACCTTTGGGTTAATAAATTTTTTTCTTTGTTACAACCCCTTGCACCTTTGCTCCATAAGAA
This sequence comes from Nanger dama, assembly GCA_917880005.1. Classification (NCBI taxonomy): domain Eukaryota; kingdom Metazoa; phylum Chordata; class Mammalia; order Artiodactyla; family Bovidae; genus Nanger; species Nanger dama. Next base: position 761,012 of record CAKJTW010000085.1, on the reverse strand, counting down.
TGTAACTTTATTTAGTGCTTTCTGAGAGTGGCACCAGACTTTAGAAATAACAACACTTTTAGAGAAAATAAGTTTTCTGGTTGACTAAACTTTATCAGAAAAAGGGTCGTAAAATATTAACAGGCCTCCTGGCCAGAAGATGATGAAAATCACCTAAGACCTGTGTATACAGATAGGTATGCAGAAAGAAAGCCTGGTTCCAATAAGGGTCAGGGCTGCTGACTCTGCATGACTCTGCATCTTCCATTATTCTCTAAGTACAACATAAGGTATAAAAGCTCTCTGTGAAAATAAAGTTGTGGTCCTTGCTCACCGAAGCTTGGTCACCCCTGTGTCATTCTTTTTTCTCTTTCTTTCTCTTTCCTTTTCAGGTTGACTCCCTGGAGTGCAGGGGCCCTCTGAGTTCACTTTCCTGCCTGGGCTCCTAAGACCCTCTCGAGAAGGTGCCCAAGGTGGGGCACCTTTGCTACACCAAGAAGACACCTGTGGCTTACGTGAGCAGAGCAAGACCCGTGCAGGGGCTTTATTGGCTCTCTGAGTAAACCAAGGAATATCAACCTCTTTCTCTCCTCTATTTTCTTAACTGCAACATTCATTCTTTCTTTCTCCACCCCCTTCGCTGATGCCATCACCCTGAGGATATCCCTGGATCCAACTGGGGCTGGACCCTGGTAGGGTGGAAGCAAAAAAAAAAGAAAGAAGGAAAGAAAGTTTGGGAAATCCCTCCTGACCAGAGCACAGCATTCAAAGCAGCAGTGTTATTCTTGACTCACATCTAATTTTCCTAGATTGTGCAATCTGGCAACTTTCAGAATATAGCATATTGGGCTTTTTCCTGCCTGTTTCTAGTCTCACTCCAGGAGACAAATGTGTTTTTCATCTCCCACCATAATCTACTGACTTTTGCTGTGAAGTGTGTGTGGGCTTAGTTGCTCAGTTTTCTCCGACCCTTTGGGACCCCATGGACTGTAACCCACCAGGCTCCTCTCTCCATGGAATTCTTCAGGCAAGAATACTGGAATGGCAGGCAAGAATACTAGGCAAGAGTATTCCATTGCCTTCTCCAGTGGAGCTTCCTGACCCAGGGGTTGAATCTGGGTCTTTTGCGTGGCAAGTGGATTCTTTACCACTTGAGCCATCTGGGAATCCAAAGACTAACATTAGAAAAAGAGTTGAGTAAAGAATGTGAGCAACGGGGCAAATGAAACAGCAGAACGGGTCCCTTATAAGGGACAGCTCAGGATGAAGCTGGGACCTCAGGCTACAGCAGCAAGAAAGGAAGGAGACAGAAACCCAGGAAAATCAAACTTCTAGCACCCACATGGGGTGGATTCAGCCCTAGAAAAGGGAGTCTTCCAGCTTCAAGTGTATTCATGGTCAGATGCTGTTGATAGTCATAACGGTAGGTCATATTGAGAGGTCACTGCAATCCCAGGAAGGTTGAACCACAGTGAGGAAATTTGCTATGATATTGTGTAGAAGTGACACTATAAAAATGAACAGGAGAAGTCCAGATGTCTGTTAAATTATCAAGATAAAAGGTTCAGGAAGGATACAGAGAAAGCTGATTTATCACAAGAATGCTGGAGTGTATGATGTCAGAGAATAGCTGTATCAATCAGAAAAGCAGGACTGGGCTTATTCTGTGAGTTCAGGAAGATAATCTTGGGAGGAAATTTCATGTAGGTTCTCTCTCAGGGATGGCATCTCTGATGAACTCCGTGCCCCATCTCTGCCTCTTCATCCAGGGAAATTTCAAAGATCACTGGATTTCCCAGAGGAGAAGGGATGATGCATGTGTAATATGTCAGAGATGGTGGGGACCCAGAGGACATGGAACTGCTCTTCCTGACAGTGGGTCCCTGGGCTGGAAGCCTGAGGACGGCAGGAGGGCAAGTAAGGCCCAGCCCAGGAGCACCACCTCAGGATTCTTGCCTGGAGTGTTCACAGGAGAGAAAGAGCATGAGCCGTGCATTGGAGACACAGGGAAGTGATCTCCAAGACGGATGCAAGCAAATCACAGAGACTTACAAGTGGAGACGAGGGGAGATGGTAAATTAGAGTCTGGAAGGATGTGGGACTTGTGCTCAAGGAGTAATCCCGAAAAGAAGGAGGGCGAAGCATTTCCAGTTTGTTACAAGACTCAGGGAAACGTGAGCAGGACGTTAGAAAGAGGAGCACTAGCCCGAGAGGAAGCACGCAGCTGAGGGTGACACTGAGGTCTGGGAACCGCGCTCTTCGATTTGCTGCTGTTGTTTAGTCACCAAGTTCAGGTCCAACTCTTTAGTGACTCCATGGGCTGTAGCCCCTCAGGCTCCTCTATCTGTGGGACTTTCCAGGGGAGAGTACTGGAGTGTGTGGACATTGCCTTCTCCAGGGGATCTTCCTGACCCAAGGATCGAATCCATGTCTCCTGCATTGCAGACGAATTCTTTACCACTGAGCCACCTGAGAAGCTCTGTCTTAGAGTAGAACCTCCCAGAAATAGGATGATGCCTCTTTCTGGGTCTGGGACATATTTTATTTCCTGTAGATGTAATGAGATGAACATGTAGGGTGGATAACTGTCTAAAGGATTGCTCTGTTTGCTTTTTATCCAAGGCAAAGCTAAGCAATATTTAAATATTCTCAACAGAACTTGCACTCCTTGGGAAAGCTGGGGTTCCCTGAGGTCAGGGTAGTCTAGGTCCCTGAGCTGGCTTAGCTGACTTGGTCCCAGGAGTAGACATGGTGGGGAGAGGGGATGTTGTCAACCATCTATAGTCATCCGCCCTGAGCATGCCCTGGGGCAACTCCTCAGAGGGGGGGCTATGATGTCCACATCTCTTCTACCTTCCTTGGGACAGAAATCATGGGCCAGTGATCACACTCTTTTGCAACTCTTTGACTCTGTTAGGAGTCATTTGATACTGGAATTCTACTTCCCACTTTCTTGCATCATTCTAGGCATTTCTTGTTTGATAGAATCATTAGAGACAAAGTAAGTCCGATTTTTAGACACCAAGTCAAGCACCGCAAGTTCTCTTCCTTGTTTCTTACGGCCCTCTGTCTTTGGAAGGAACACCCAGTTTTGCAGGGCCATGCTTGGAACAATAGAAGACAGTAGGGGTCAGCCCTTTTTACTTGTTTCTCCTGCAAAAGAAAACCATCCTGTCATGATGATTTCAGAGTCTTCAGGCCTTAAAGGCATTTCCCAGGAGTCTTCCATGAGAAGCTGTGTTCTGGTTTGCAGAGATGGTCTCTGTTGGTGCCTCTTGTTTCAGATTAATAGTTAATAGTGAGTGACAATTAGCAAATTGTTTTATTTTTGAAAGAGACCTGGTTTATATATTATTGTAAGAAACACCGCGGGAAGAAAGAGCCACCTCTAGGGTCGATGGAAGCCTTTATTGGGTGGTCGCTGTCGGGCAGAACTCCCGGGGGCAAGCGGGCGAGGGAAGGGAGTCTGCGAGGTATGAGGGGTGAGGATGGGGTTTTATAGCCAGGGCTAGCATTCAAACCAGGTTTCCCCATATAAGGTAGAAAGCGTGGGCTGTAGCGGCAGTTGAGGGCTTCCTGTCGGCACTTGATTGGGCCAGGCTACGGGGTTGGTCCCGGGAAGTTTGGTCTGCTCCTGGTTCCTGTTTGGGCGTTGGTGGACCGCCGGGACTTGTCAGCGGCACTTTTCCGGGGCATGTCTCGACATGCCTGACCTCTCAATTATAAGGTGCCGCTTCCTTAATAGCCATGTGTGATAAGACTGAGAGGTTTAAGAGACCTTCATTTTCTGTTATAATTAAGAGAAGAGAAGAACACCAAAGCTTTGCAACCAAAAAACAAAACCCCACAGGATACACTCTGACTATTAATAACACTTGGGGCCTAGGTCCCAAAGTTTTTGATATAGAGAAATCTCCGGTATTTTTGCAGCTGCAGGAGAAGAGGGGATATTCTCTCCTCACACTGACAGTGCTTCTTTCACCAGCAGTTGGGAGGATGTGTAGTTTCTCTAAAGTCAAACCCTGGAATTCTACTACATGGCAGAGAGAGAGAGAGAGAAGACAGACAGGCCTGTGAAGTTCAGTTTACCAAAAGGAAAGGAACCACAGCTTTAGGATCAGAAAGGCTGGCTTCCCTCCTCTTCATCCTTCTGTTCACCAAGGAGTTTAAAAGAAACTAGCACTGAAGAAATTATTAATGCTGTGTACGTTGTTGATTATTTGGTTGCACTTTTTTTTTCTCAAGGGAAAAAAAGAGACATATGAGGGTTGGAATTCACACATCAGAAAAGGAGACATACTGCACAGCTGCTCTGAGCTTCCTGAGGATCTCTGTTTATCTGGTAGAGGTGACCTACCTGTTTATCAGGTCTGAGGTGACCTGCTAGGAGGGGGTCATCTCTGCTCGAGGGGGCTCCTCACTCTGCCCTTGGTCCAAGAGTGTAGGAAAACAGCCTCCACAGACTGCTGGTGTCATAAGGAAAGACTGACTTCCTAGAATCACACACATTCTGACACCAGTCACTCCAAACCTGGAAACAACCATCTAAGAGACCAGATCCACCATGTTTCTCCTCTCAGCAGACTGCTGGCAACTCACAGGTAAGACAACACCCACAGTCATGCGTGTACACCCAGTGACTCCTGGCAGAAGCCACAACAGTCGATACCAACAACAGCTACAACACAGCACAACATGAAATTCTTTGCAATGATTCTAGCATCTCTCAGCATAAAAGGTCTTTAGCAGCATTATTCTGAGCTGGTTAAAACCAGTTCACAGAGGTAGACTCTCCACACAGACCCAAGTGAATGAGATTAATCTGAATTCTTCTTTCCTGGTTCAAAGTTAAACTTAATATGGAACCTCAGATCTCCATTTAATCAACTCACAGTGGCACATAATTTGCTAATTTAGATGAAGGAATAGGCTTTTTTTTTTTTTTTTAGTGCAAAGAAACATAGATGTCTTTAGGAAGTTAGTTAAGTATTAAATAAGCGAAAGTGGCTATCACAGATCTCTTCTTCCCAGTATCCCCTACTAAGGCCAGTGGTTTTCCAGGAGAGTCTGCTAAAATCTCAGGGGACAGTTAATAGTATGTTACACAGGTTGGTGTAGAAAACTAATCAACATAGAGATGTACAGCTCATCCTAAAGAAGTAGAGTAATTGATTCCAAAGTAAGAGATGGGCAATACAAGAAAACAACAGTCCCACTTCACCTCTAAAGGTGCAAACAATTCAAACAGAGCATAGTGTTACCAAACCAAATATGAGCATTGAAAATCCCTCATAACCGAGTGAGGTTTCCTCTTGGAATGCAAGAACTGGTCAGCATTATGACTACAAATAATGTAATTCATCACATTATTAGCTAAAGGAGAAAAATAATATTAATTGATCAAAAAGAGTGTGATAAAGCTGAAGTTATGTTTCTTTAAAAAATCCTTTAAGATAGAGTCACAGATGTAGGGAAAAAACCTTGTAGTGTCCAGGGTATTACACAGGGGGTGAGGAGGAATAAATTGGGAGCCTGGGATTGACAAACACATAATACTATATATAAAATAGATAATTAATAAGGACCTACTATATAGCAGAGGGAACTCTTCTTAATACTCTGCAGTGATCTATATGGGAAAAGAATGTAAAAAATAGTGGATATATATCTTGTCAATACACTTTGCTGTATAGCAGAAACTAACAAGCATTATAAATCAACGATAAGAAGAATTTTTCAAAAGAGAGGAAAAAAATGCTTTAGAAAATTACATTTCAAATGGAACTTTCTTAATTTTATAAAATTAAGATGAAATAAAACTAATATAAAATTAATTTCATAAAATTAACATATTTTATAATGGAAAAACTTTTAGCCCATCACTTGAAGGATCAGGAATGAACAAAGAAAGCTCACTGTCACCACTATTGTCTAACACAGCTCTGGGAGCCCTGACCAATGCCATAGTAAATAGAAAGAAGAGATATAAGGATTGGAAAAGCAGAGATAAAACTGTCATCACGTGTATTTCTATGGCTCATTCATGTTGAGGTTTGATAGAAAGCAACAAAATTCTGTAAAGCAATCATCTTTCAATTAAAAAATAAATAAAATTTTTAAAAAAGTAAAAAAATTTTTCATTAGTATAATCATAAACTCCCCAAGCCACAAAATCAACGATTATTACAAATAATTAGGAAATTTAATAAGATGGCTCACATTTGATCCAAAAACCAACAGGTTTTTCCATAGTAGAAATACCCAAATAGAAGACATGACCAAAACAATAAACTATTCTTAGTAACAGCAAAACTATAAAATTCCTCACGATAACTTTCACCAGTAATTCATAGAAGTCCAGTGGAGAAGGTGTCAGATCTTTAGCAAACACCTTAAAGTATGATTCAAACATGGAGAAAAGTTTCTAGCTCAATGATGGGATGACTTAACATTAAGGATGTTGATTCAACCCCAGATTAATTCACACATTTAACCCTGAAAATCTCAGCTGAATTTTTCTGGAACATAGATGATTACTTCAAAATTCATATAGAGAAATAAAAGTCCATGCATAGAAAAGTCAGCCTCAAAAAAGGAGAGTATTAACAAGAGGGACTTACTATACCAGGTGTTAAGATAGACAGCAACATGCAGTAATAAAAATAGTATTTGCTCAACTAAAGACATATTGACCAATGGGACAGAATAGAGAGTGCAGAGCTAGGGCCACATGTATAAGATGTTAGTATAGACCTTTTAGAACTAACACCCAAAAAGATGTCCTTTTCATTATAGGGGACTGGAATGCAAAAGCAGGAAGTCAAGAAACACCTGGAGTAACAGGGAAATTTGGCCTTGGAATGCGGAATGAAGCAGGGCAAAGACTAATAGAGTTTTGCCAAGAAAATGCCAACGACACAAGAGAAGTCTCTACACGAGGACATCACCAGATGGTCAACACTGAAATCAGACTGATTATATTCTTTGCAGCCAAAGATGGAGAAGCTCTATACAGTCAACAAAAACAAGACCAGGAGCTGACTGGCTCAGATCATGAACTCCTTATTACCAAATTCAGACTCAAATTGAAGACGGTAGGGAAAACTGCTAGACCATTCAGGTATGACCTAAATCAAATCCCTTGATTATACAGTGGAAGTGAGAAATAGATTTAAGGGCCTAGATCTGATAGATAAGAGTGCCTGATGAACTATGGAATGAGGTTTGTGACACTGTACAGGAGACAGGGATCAAGACCATCCCCATGGAAAAGAAATGCAAAAAGGGAAACGGCTGTCTGGGGAGGCCTTACAAATAGCTGTGAAAAGAAGAGAAGAGAAAAGCAAAGGAGAAAAGGAAAGATATAAGCATCTGAATGCAGAGTTCCAAAGAATAGCAAGAAGAGATACGAAAGCCTTCTTCAGCAGTCAATGCAAAGAAATAGAGGAAAAGAACAGAATGGGAAAGACTAGAGATCTCTTCAAGAAAATTAGAGATACCAAGGGAACATTTCATGCAAAGATGGGCTCGACAAAGGACAGAAATGTTATGGATCTAACAGAAGCGGAAGATATTAAGAAGAGGTGGCAAGAATACATAGAAGAACTGTACAAAAAGATCTTCATGACCCAGATAATCACGATGGTGTGATCACTCATCTAGAGCCAGACATCCTGGAATGTGAAGTCAAGTGGGCCTTAGAAAGCATCAGTATGGACAAAGCTAGTGGAGGTGATGGAATTCCAGTTGAACTATTTCAAATCCTGAAAGATGATGTTGTGAAAGTGCTGCATGCAATATGCCAGCAAATTTGGAAAACTCAGCAGTGGCCACAGGACTGGAAAAAGTCAGTTTTCATTCCAATCTCAAAGAAAGGCAATGCCAAAGAATGCTCCAACTACCGCACAATTGCACTCATCTCACATGCTAGTAAAGTAATGCTCAAAGTTCTCCAAGCTAGGCTTCAGCAATACGTGAACTGTGAACTCCCTGATGTTCAAGCTGGTTTTAGAAAAGGCAGAGGAACCAGAGATCAAATTGCCAACATCCGCTGGATCATGGAAAAAGCAAGAGAGTTCCAGAAAAACATCTATTTCTGCTTTATTGACTATGCCAAAACCTTTGACTGTGTGGATCACAATAAACTGTGGAAAATTCTGAAAGAGATGGGAATACCAGACCACCTGACCTGCCTCTTGAGAAATCTGTATGCAAGTCAGGAAGCAACAGTTAGAACTGGACATGGAACAACAGACTGGTTCCAAATAGGAAAAGGAGTACGTCAAGGCTGTATATTGTCACCCTGCTTATTTAACTTATATGCAGAGTCCATCATGAGAAACACTGGACTGGAAGAAGCACAAGCTGGAATCAAGATTGCCAGGAGAAATATCAGTAACCTCAGATATGCAGATGACACCACCCTTATGGCAGAAAGTGAAGAGGAACTAAAAAGCCTCTTGATGAAAGTGAAAGTGGAGAGTGAAAAAAGTTGGCCTAAAGCTTAAAAAAAAAAAAGGGGGGGAAAAAGTTGGCGTAAAGCTCAACATTCTGAAAACAAAGATCATGGCATCTGGTCCCATCACTTCATGGAAAATAGATGGAGAAACAGTGGAAACAGTGTCAGACTTTATTTTTCTGGGCTCCTGATTCACTGTAGATGGTGATTGCAGCCATGAAATTAAAAACGCTTACTCCTTGGAAGTAAAGTTATGACCAACCTAGATAGTATATTCAAAAGCAGAGACATTACTTTGCCGACCAAGGTCCGTCTAGTCAAGGCTATGGTGTTTCCTGTGGTCATGTATGGATGTGAGAGCTGGATTGTGAAGAAGACTGAGCACCGAAGAATTGATGCTTTTGAACTGTGGTGTTGAAGAAGACTCTTGAGAATCCCTTGGACTGCAAGGAGATCCAACCAGTCCATTCTGAAGGAGATCAGCCCTGGGATTTCTTTGGAAGGAATGATGCTAAAGCTGAAACTCCAGTACTTTGGCAACCTCATGCGAAGAGTTGACTCACTGGAAAAGACTGTGATGCTGGGAGGGATTGAGGGCAGGAGGAGAAGGGGACGACAGAGGATGAGATGGCTGGATGGCGTCACCAACTCGATGCACAGGAGTCTGGGTGAACTCGGGGATTTGGTGATGGACAGGGAGGCCTGGCGTGCTGCGATTCATGGGGTCGCAAAGAGTTGGACACGACTAAGCAACTGAACTGAACTGAACCTATATGATGGAAAAGACATCACAAATCACTGAAGATAGGATGGTTGAATAGTTTTAGAAAGAGAAAAGTAAAGCTGGGCTCTTACCTAACAGGGCTTTCCTGATGGCTCAGATGATAAAGAATCTGCCTGTAATGCCGGAGAGCCAGGTTTGATCCCTGGGTTGGGAAGATTCTCTGGAGAAGGGAATGGCGATCCACTCCAGTATTCTTCCCTAGAAAATTAGACCCTTACCTTATACACATACATAAGTCAACTCTAGAAGTATTAAATACATAAATGTGAGATAAACTAGAAAGTTAATAATAATATGAAAGAATATATTTATGATCTAGAGATGTTGTAGAATATCTTAGATTTCAAAGGCTCAAACCCCAAATCAGGAACTGGTGAATCTGACTACATCAACAATAAGAATATAGTTGTAGATAGAGAATGGGAAAAGATATCTAAAATATGGCAAGGGATTAATATTTCAAAAATACAAGGAACTTCTATAAGTCAATAAGGAAAAGAAGGCAGCCCCAGTAGAAAAATGGGTGAAGTGTTAGAAAAAAAATCAGTTTACAGACTACGTGCAATAAGAAATAAACTCACAAAGAGATGCACAAATCATTAATAACCAGAAAAATAAACTGACAAGCACTCATGTTTTAAGCGTCAGATCAATACAAACGATACCTGCACCACGCCTTGTGTATCACAGGAGGGACCGAGCCGGTGTGCCTACCCTCAGTGTCACAGTGAAGTGTCACTCGGCTGTCCAGGGGGCAGCCCAGCTCACAGACCCTAATGCAATGGGGAGGATTTCTATGGCTCTGTGCTCTTGCCTTGGCATGAACCAGCTATCCGCTTTTCCAGTCTAACAGCTTCTATCAGAAAAGAATTTTGCTTCAAAGACATAAATTAATACCGAATTATAAATAAAATATTAGAGGGTTGCCGTCATAGGATGTAGTGACTATCTCTGATGTATCTTTTGTTGTTGTCATTTAAAAAAAAACTCCTTCGTTAGAAATAACCTTTGTCGATACAGGTTTTATTCTTCTATTTGCTATTCTTGTAGCTGCAGGAGAGATGGAACATTTTCTACTTCTTACAAAAATTCTTTCTCCAGAGATTTGTACATTGTATAGTTTACCAGGCCACGTTCTGGAACTACACTTTAGCCCTGAAATAGATTCAGTCCTGAGAGAAAAAGAAATTATATGGAGAAAAAGAATAGGATTAATAATAGATAGAATATGGAATATGAAAATTACTGATGTCCTTTCCCTATTATTTTCCATTATGAATTTTTACTCGTGACTCTGACACATTTATCAATTTTTATCTTATCATAATCTTTATGAACTCATGTGCATTATTTATGTATATATATGTGTTTACACATTTAGTGCTGTTGTGGGGTATGCATGTAGAGAGAAGGGAATATATAGGTCAACTATAGTGTAAATGGACATTTGCTGTTTTTCCTTATCTCATCCTCATGAGGACAGGAAGTAAGTTGTTGATTTTCTCTACAACCATATTCAGTGCCTAGCAAAAGCCTCGACACAGCCAGGCTTGATGAATCTCACTGAATGAACATCTTCAGCAAGGAAATTTGAACAATATAAAATAAGTATAAAGACAAAAATAAGAGCAATACTAATTTCCTGAGCCTGGATGAGAGGGAGAGGGGCAGGAAGAACCTCTGTAGAAACTTTGTTTCCAGTCTATTTTTTAAGTGTATGTAGACATATGAACACGTAAATGAAACAGGGTGGTATACGACCTATTATTTTATGTCCTGCTTTTTCATTTCACAGCTTACCATGATAACGTTTGCGTGTTATTATTACCCTTACCTGTCACAGTGGCAAAGCTGAAATTCAGATCTAGTCTGTAAGGATGGAGCCTTGGGATTCTTAGCTTCAGGTCATAGAGCGCACACTGTGTGTTATGCACACAAATAAATGTATGATATATTTTAATTCAATTCTCTTAAATACTGATTAGCTTAATCATAACTCTCCAGTGGAATGTTCCTCATGTGGGAGCACTGGCCTTGTCTGTCTCAGATCCCCAGGGCCTGGCCCAGCTCCGCCGCGTGCCGGGGAGCATGAAGTGGGAGGTGAAGAGTGAACAGAAGGATGAAGGAGTTCTGGAGGCATCTTTACTAAAGGGTGACGTGAGGTTCTGCAGACTCCACGTGAGACTGTTCTGGACGGTCTAAGTCCACCCTGCAGAGAGTAAAGGGAGGTCTCAGTGCACTGGCTCCTCCCAGGTCGGATGGTTCAGGAGCGAGGCACCCTGGCCAGTCTGAGTTCTTGTCCATTTGCCCAATTCTTTCAGGAAACATACGAGTGAGTCACTCACAGGAGATTTTGCAAACATGTTTTACACAGTGTGGTTTGACAGGACTCCATAGGTAAGAAATGTGTGTGTAAACTGAACACACTGTTCTCAGAGAGGACCTGGCTCTTCTTTTCCATAATCACAGATTCCGAAAAGTGACCCCGGGAAATTAGAGGATTGTGCAAGAGCTCCCTCGGCAGGCAGCCGGGTGTGAAAACAGGCTGCTGAGTGCTGCTCTTTCCCATCCCTCACAGCTGAGGACAGGGCTCCGAGGGCCCCACCCCTAGAGAGGGGATCCAGCAAGCAGCGCCAGACCTGGTGAGCTCCCAAAGCCGAGGGAGAGGCCGCAGCGCTGGCTCCACGGTCAACACCGCCCCCTCCACCCTCCCACCCCTGGTCCACGGAGGGAGACGCCTGCGGAGGGGAGGGGAGACCGTAGGGCTGTCAGTCTCCCGGGGAGTGCAGCGCCTGTGGAGGCAGGCGATTTCTGGCAACTGATTCAGGGTGCCAAGAGGAAAACAAAAATGCCTGTTCATCTCTTAGCCGGGTGCATGCTCGCTGCAGACACTGCCAGCTCATTCGATGCCCCTATCCAGGCAGAGGGCAGCGTGGTGAGTTCTTGAGAGAGTTTACATGTGTAGGAGCTGTGAATATTCTGGAAGTTTCTAAAGATGGAGCACCCATGCCAGTAGAGTTGAAAGGGCAGTGGTACAGTGTGACTAGGAAGGAGATGGGGTGAGGCTTTTCCCATCTGCTATCTCTGCAGGAAGAGAAGAGGCTCCTGGTCATTCTGGGGGTCCACTGGAATCCCCTGGCAAGACCAGTGAGGTTAGAGAAAAGGCGGTGCTGGGCCAGGTGAGGTGACACCTCAGCTAGGGAGGGGCCTTGGAATGTGCAGCATCATCAGAGCCCACTGTGCATAACCTCCTCCTCTCTGGGAAGGGCCCCCATGGCTGAGGGGTGGGGGTGAAGCTGCACTCACCTCAGGGGCACCACCATTTCACTTGGTGATTAATAATAGTACTCTTGCCTGGAAAATACCATGGATGGAGGAGCCTGGTAGGCTGCAGTCCATGAGGTCGCCAAGAGTTGGACACAACTGAGCGACTTCACTTTCACTTTTTACTTTCATGCATTGGAGAAGGAAATGGCAACTCACTCCAGTATTCTTGCCTGGAGAATCCCAGGGATGAGGGAGCCTGGTGGGCTGCCGTCTGTGGGGTCGCACAGAGTTGGACATGACTGAAGCGACTTAGCAGCAGCAGCAGCAATAATTATATATATATGTAGGTATATGGTTACATATATGTGCATATATATATATATATGTGCATGCTCAGTCTTGTCTGACTCTGTGACTCCATGGACTATAACCTGCCAGGCTCCTCTGTCCATGGAATTCTCCAGGCAAGAATACTGGAATAGGTTGCTATTTCCTACATCAGGTGTCTTCTGCATTAGTAGGCAGATTCTTTACCAGTGCATCCTCTGGGAAACATATATATATATATATATATATATATATGTGTATATATATATACACACACACACACACACACACACATCCACATGTACATGGGTACACACACACACGCGCACACACTTTATATATACAGGGCTTCCCTGATGGCTCAGTGGGTAAGGTATCTGCCTGCAATGCAAGAGATACAGGAGACATGAGTTTGATCCCTGGGTCAGGATGATCCCCTGTGTGTGTATATATATATATGTATATATATATATATAGAGAGAGAGCGAGAGCGAGAATGAGTGCTCCCTTTATCTATTTACCTACCTTCTTATATATGTATATATTTATATAAAGAGAGGAGAGAGGTAGAGAACTTGCATAGGTTTAAATTTAAATCTCATATTGCATCACTTATAGGATGCACATCTCTTGGTTATATAATTCTGAAATTAGTACATGTCTTACATTCCCTAATAATTAGGAAGCACTTATGAAAAGGTTGTCATTGTACTAGGGTTAATTTTGTGTATACATTTATTCTTGTTTACACACAAGAGTGGTGTAAGATTAAAATCTATGTCTAAGTTTAGAAGAACTCTCCTGCTGCTGCTGCTGCTGCTAAGTCGCTTCAGTCGTGTCCGACTCTGTGCGACCCCATAGATGGCCTCCTACCAGGCTCCTCTGTCCTTGGGATTCTCCAGGCAAGAACACTGGAGTGGGTTGCCATTTCCTTCTCCAACTCAAGAAAGTGAAAAGTGAAAGTGAAATCGCTCAGTCGTGTCCGACTCTTAGCCACCCCATGGACTGCAGCCCACCAGGCTTCTCTGTCCATGGGATTTTCCAGGCAAGAGTACTGGAGTGGGGTGCCATCTATGTCTAAGTTTAAAAGAACTCTCCTAGTAAGTGTAAAATAAGCATACAAAGTGATAAGAAAACGTTGTGTCTGAACATTATGCCTGAATCTAAATGGTAACATCTTTTTTTCTGGTGGTGTATAAACAGTAATGCATGTTTCAATCTAGAGGTCCTACACTCAGAGACATGCAGTGTGACCCTTCTCCCTTCCTCTAGTCTCTCAGAGTAGGAGAAGGCAATGGCACTCCACTCCAGTACTCTTGCCTGGGAAGTCCCATGGATGGAAGAGCCTGGTGGGCTGCAGTCCATGGGGTCACGAAGAGTCAGACTCGACTGAGTGACTTCACTTTCACTTTTCACTTTCATGCCTTGGAGAAGGAAATGGCAGCCCACTCCAGTGTTCTTGCCTGGAGAATCCCAGGGACGGGGAGCCTGGTGGGCTGCCGTCTATGGGGTCGCACAGAGTCGGACACGATTGAAGCGAGTTAGCAGCAGCAGCAGCAGCAGTCTCACAGAGTAGTCTCTGCTAACTTGCCCCTCTGATAGTCAACAAAATACTTTGGAAATTCAAAATATTCTCTCCCAAGGCTTCTCTTCAGCTACTACAGTGACTAATAGAGTTTATTTGCATATGGGGTTTCTAATTTTTATTTCTATGAGTGTGAAAAGCATTGCTAGAAAAATTAAATATTTTCTATGATGAAGTAAAATCATATCATTTTGACTGGTATCTTAGTATGATATTGGTATAGATTTGGCAGTCACCTCAGTGTGAGCCATTACCACATTTTGCAGATCCAAACCACATCTACACTTTGTGCAACTCCCAACTCCCCTCACAGTTCTGACCGCTTCTGAACAGTACGTCTTTTCAGACTACATTCATTCATTTCGCCAGATATTCAAAAAGCAACTGCTATCTGTGAGGCACTATGACAGGCACTGTGGACACAAGGATGACACACAGGAGGAGAGACATGCCTTTGGCTTTGGGTTTCCTACCTACTTGCTCTAAAGACAGACAAGACAATGGGCAGACACCCTGGGGTGTAATGAGTCCCAGGGATAGTCACCTGCAATAACAGCAGCTGCAAATGGCTTCTTATAAGTTCCATGTCCTCCTCTCCCATGTGCTGCTTCCCCAATCCCAGTATCTTCACCTTCCTTCCTTCCTCAGAGCCAGAGAGGTTTCTGCTCCCCTGCTGGTCCACCATCCCTTGTGGGCTTGATCCCCTGCCTCCTGCTTTTCCTGACTCTACTGTAACTTCTTTATCTCCAGTGTCTCCCTCTTCCTTAGCTCCTTTTTGTTTCTTAAGCTAGCCCGACCTTCTTTGAAAGAAAACGTTTTACTAATAAACAATACATGAATTCAATTATTCATTTATTAATTTCCAATAAGCACTTGCTGAAATTCCATTATGTGCCAGGACTGGATATTCAGATATAAGCAAGAAAGAAACGGTCACTTCTCTCACTGATTCTATAATAAAAGGGAGGAAGAAGGATCAAAACCAAATCAAAAAAATTCAGAGGAATAAACCAAAATTTTAGTACAAGAATCCCACATAT
This sequence comes from Nanger dama, assembly GCA_917880005.1. Taxonomy (NCBI): domain Eukaryota; kingdom Metazoa; phylum Chordata; class Mammalia; order Artiodactyla; family Bovidae; genus Nanger; species Nanger dama. The sequence goes on along the minus strand of CAKJTW010000085.1, from coordinate 745,572 downwards.
TGAAATTGGCAAAAAGTACAGAATAACCAGAGTAGATCAGCCAGGATGACCAGGAAGGCCTCTCTCAAGAAAGAGTGATTTCAGGAGAGACAGGTGAGAAACACACAGTCATATGGAGAACAAGCAGAAGAGTGTTCTGAACAGAGAAAATGTCATATGCAAAGGTCCCATGCCAAATAAAAGCTTGGCTTGTTGGTGAGATGAAGGGACAGGGAGCTTGGGAGGGTGTGGCCTGAGATGATGCTGGAGGGTGGCCAGGGATAGCTCACACTGGATTACATTGTAGGGAAATGGGAACCCATGAAAGAATTTAAGCAGGGAAGAAACATGATCTGAATATAATTTGTACGCTAGACTGAGAGGTGGGGTAAATACCTGATCTCTTTTACCCAGGATGGTTTCAGTTTATTCCTGCCATCCACGTATAATCATCAATAATACCCTTTTCCTCAGTGGAAAGTGACCTAGTTTAGATGAAAAATTATACAGTCACCTTAAGCAGAGGGGAAAGCCATGAGGATGGGGAGACTGGTTAGACAGTTGCTGCAAGAACCCAGGTGAGAAACGATGTGGCCAGGAGCACGGAGATGCATATGAGAGCAGGCTGATGGACTAGAGATGAATGTTGGAAGTTGAATCACAGGACTTGTTAGTGGACTGGATGTGGGGTAGGGGGAAGGGAAGCCTCAAGGATATGCCTCAGCTTCTGGGCTGAGCAACAGAGGCAACAATGATGTCATCTGCTGAAATGGAGAGGCCTGAGGGTGAAGAGTGCCGGTGGGGGAGATGGGAGCTCTCTCTGGGACATTATTGAGTGTGAAATCTCTGGAAGTCATCAAATCAGAGGTGTGTAGAGGGAAATCAGATATATAAGCATGGAGCTCGGAAATGAGGTTCTCAGGAGGAGAAATAATTTTCAGAGCCATCAGCGTATAGATACTGTTTTCTTCCAAAAAGGAGGGCGAGGACAACTGTGCTGAGCGTTGTTCAGAGTCCTCCTGATACAGGAAGAGAAACATGTCAATTGTCTTGGCACCTGGGAGGTCACTGGTGACCAGAGCTGTTTCGCTGAGCGGTGGGGACAGAGGTCAGGCTGGTGTGGGTTCTAGTGTGAGTCAGAAGTGAGGAAGCAGAACATGCAGGTGGGCAGACTCTCAGATTTGAAGATAAAGAGGAAGAGGAAAAGGTGCCAGAGTGAAGAGTGACATGGATTGAAGTGTGGGTTGTCAATGTGGGAATTTATTAAGGAAGCAGATACTGAGGGTAAGGACCCTGTGAGGCACTGTTCACATGAGGAGAACAAGCTGTGGTGTGTCTGTAACCAGTCAGGCATCTCTTGGGCATAAGGGCTCTCACGCTGGAGATCCGTGGAGGAGAGAGTCCCCGCCTCTGAACCTCGGTCTTGACAGCACATCCCTGCTCTCCTGGAGTCAGGCTCAGCAGCCTGCAGTCCTGGCTGCTCACCTACTAACAGGTGTGACCTGGAGCAAGGTCCAGATCACTTCCCTCCAAGCCTCACTTCTTCAACTGAGACCTGCAAAGCCTTTGTGGTAAATCAAATAACGCATGCAGAGTTAGAACATTTACAATGAAAGAAAATGAAGGCCTCCATAATTACTATGCCTCAGCTTCCCACACCCCAGCAGAGTTCAGATCGCCATTAGTCTGTGCTTCTGAGGAGGCATCTCTTAAAGTGCCCTGAAGTGTGTATCCACACAGCTGACATTCACTCTAGAAGTGAAAATAATATTTTGTTTGACCCAAAGACAGTGAGGATAAAGGTAAGGGAAACTCATCTGAGAATGATTCCTTAGGTTAAATGAGCTGAGACCAGCTAACAGTTGAGTCAGGGGTTGGCTCTGGTGTTGATGAGAAATAATTGGAGTCAAAGATGCAGTTCCCAGGACAGGTGTCGCAGGATTGGTCTTCCCAAAGCAAGTGTGCCTTCTTGGTTTGGGAAGAGATCTCTGGGGCTAAGGCCTGGAGTCAGGTGGGTCAGGATGCAGCCGGCTGGGCAGTGGAGAGTCGGGACACAGGGAGGCCTGAAGCAGCCACACAGTGACTGGGGAGGAAGAAGTGGGGATGGGGCTGCCCAGGCTTGTGCCAGAGTCAGGCCCCCAGCCCCTGAGGAGCCCAGTGTGACGGCCAGTGCTCTCCCAGCTCAGGCTTACTTAGGAGGAGAAATGGGGTCCTGAGGTTCTGGGGCTCAACGGGGTCATGTGGGCACAGGGCAGGGTCCAGGTCGCCAGGGATTCCTGAGGACTCTGCAGTCCTCCACAGAGCTTTAACGGTCCATATGGTGCCAGCAGGCCTTTCTCCCCAGAGTCTGACGCAAAGACTCCAGCTTCCATCAACATGTTCAGTTCCACAAACATTTATTGGGCACCTCTGGGTACCTGTCTCAGTTCCTGGGAGACGGAGTTCTGTTACACTCTTTCCCTGTATGGAGGGAAGTGATGTGTGATTCATAGCTTAGTCCCAGGAGAATTCTACATTTCTACCTTCTAGGACAGTGTCCCTTGACCCCACAAAGAGAGCTCCGAGGACAGGCTAGGGGACTAGACCCCGCGACAGCGAAGGGGCTCCAGGGAGTGAGAAGGCCTGACATCGAAGGGCTGAAAAGGGCCCCAGAGTCACCAGAGGGGCCTGGAGAGGGAGCAGGTCTCATTAGGGGAAGCTGGACAGGGGTCTGTCCTGAAGGATGCTGAGATTGTGTCCTGGAACAAAACCCACAGGCACAGACTCAGCCTTCACGTCGGTGTCCAGCCCTCAGTCCTGGAACTAACAGGCTGTCCTTATACCAAGAATGACACACAATCTCAGGATTCCATCTCAAGCATTTATTAGATCTGCTGCCTTCTGAGGACAGAGAACTCTCTAGGTCAGTGTCCCTGACCTTGGAAACTCACAGCCCCGTCTCCTGAGCAGAGTGAGCGGCAGCTCAGTACTTGTCAGGCAGGCCAGCAGGTCTGAAGTGGTTGGGGTCTTTGCCGCTCCGGCCCCATTCGTTGGCAAGCTGGTCAGCCCTCGAGTCCTCTCGTACCTGGTCCCTGGTCATACCCTTGAGCAGAGGGTCTGTGATTCCCTGAACAGCCTCTCTGGCGTTACTAGAAAGGAGGAGGGCAGGGAGGGGATTAATGCAGGACTATGAGCCACAGCCCCACCCTCCCCATCTCTCCTCTTTCCAAGAGATCAATGACTCTGAGACGAGCTAAGGAAAGAGGGGCTACAACCCTGAGGCTCCCTGGGCTCAGCCCACCTCAGCCCTGTGCTGGGTGAACAGCACCCATGGGGGAGAGTGGAGAGTCTCCTGTCCCACCAAGCTTGCTCTGGTCTTCAGCCCCTCTGACCTCACACTGGGCACAGAGCAGGAGGGTGTTTAATAGTAGCACAGCCCACAGCCTACAGGAAAGTTCTCCAGGGCTTGGCCCCTCCAGGTTGTCCTAGGCAGCCAAGCTCTGCTCACCCATCCCTGCATCCCCAGGGGCCCTGGTACCTGATCACTTTCGCAGCCCAGGCGCCCCCCGGTCCCCTCTGGGCAGCATCATAGTTTCCGCGGGCGTGGAAGTATTTGTCTGCATCCTTGTAGTTGGCTTCTCTCATGTCAGAGTAGGCTCTCCACATGTCTTTAGCCCCTGGGAGGAAAAGCACGTGGAGTAAGGACCATCAGGGGAGAGAAAACGGTGGCACACCTCACAGAAGAATCCAGGAGCGAGAAATCTTCCCCTGACTCAGTTTCAGCCTGCGGTCACAGCACCCCAGATGCCGTAGGGTGAGAAGAGCATTCCTTACCCAGTTGCCTGCTCCTGGTACTGGAATGAGAGTCACTGGGGTGGGGTGGGGGAGGAGCAACAGCCGTGGGACCTGTTTGTCTGACCCCTGTGATGCTGTCTCTGTGCTGCATCTCAATGAGGGCTCTACCTGCTATGCTTAAGGACAGAGGGCGTTATTAGAGGACAGGATTCCTCAACAGCATTCTACTGAAATTTGAGACCAGGTACATTGTTGCTGTTCAGGGCTGTCCTGGATATTATGACATGTCTAGCAGCATCCTTGACCTCTCACACTGTTCCCAAGTATGACAACCGAAAATGCACCCAAACATCACCAAACGTCCCCAGGACATAGTTGCCCTGGGTCCAGAACCACTGTTGTAGAGGAAGCTGCAGATGATAAGCCCGGGGGAAGCGGGTGAGTGAGGAGGTGACATGCGGGACAGATTCTGAGAAAGGGGCAGACACACAGCTGTTCTGCTCTGACACCTAAGAAATGTATTCCTGCCTCAATAAAGGATCACTGTGACTCGATTCCCCTGCCTGTTAGGTGAGTGAACGGAATCCTGAGAACTCTCTAGTGGACGGTACTGATGATGGGGGCTGCCTGAGGCGGTGGGTCTTTTCCTCAGCCCTGGCTGCACTTTCCAATAATCTGGGGAGACTCTGCAAGTCCCCTGAGCCTTCGCAGCCCAAGCCAATCACCTGCCCATCTCTGGGCTGGTCTCAGGCAACAACAGTTTTCATGGCCCCCCAGGTGACTCCAAACTGCAGCCAAGATTGCTCAGCCCCCGGCTTGAGGAAGTGGTGCTGGGAGACGTCTACTCGCTGAGAGCCTGGGCCTCACGCTCAGCTGGGTTCCCACCTCTGTCCTGCCACCTGCTGATGGGAGCTCAGTCCCTGGGCAATGGACTCGCTGCTCTAAGCCTCGGCTTTTTCCCCTTCAGGTGGAGGAAGATGGCTCCTCATGGAGGTTTTCTGCAGGTAGATAGGTGACCCACTGTCCCAGCTTGACCAGAACTGCCCCTGTCTTCGTGGAACTGCCCCCAGCTAGTGCTGCTAGTGTCCTGGAAAACTCCCCAGCCCTGGGCAGAGAAGGAAAGTTGATCATTTGATTTGTGTAAAAGGGCTGAGTTCCTGGTCAAGGCTTTCATATGATATTAGGTCCCCCTCCCCGCCCCACACACATACACACACCTTTATTTTTTAAGTTTAACAGCTAGTCAAGGGTAGGAAATAGACTAAAGCAGGGACAGTGTCACTGAGTATAGGAAAGCACAAACAAGGTGCTCTGAAGGTCTCTGAATTATCCAACCAGGAAATGGAAAGAAGGAAGAGAGGAAGCGAGGGAGGGAGGAGCAGGGCTGGAAAGAAGGAGAGGACAGATGGACCGCTTTCACCCTACTTCATGCAATTCGTCTGAGGGAAAGTTCGTTCCATTTCAGACTTGTTTTGTGTCTTCCACTCAAACTGCTATTTCAGCTGGGAATGATGCTCATTCTTTCTCTAGTACCTGACGGACATAAATCCTGTGCTTTTCAAACTGTCTGAAAATACTCCCCTAACACCTGGCACATTCTACCACATAGGGGAACACCTCTTAGGACGGCAGCTCCAACCCTCAGGGGTGTTTAGGGTGAAGCCTAGAGGCCCAAGGATGCCATCGCCCCTCCATCGGCCTCACCTTCATACGCCTCACCAAGGAAGGAAAACCACTGGCTGTGGACTCCCAGCACCAAGGAGCAGAGAATGAGGCTTGTGAAGCGCTTCATTGTGCTGAAAGGAAAGGGAGAGGGTCAGGGAGACACGGAACGGACAAGCCTTGCACCCCTCTCCACCTGGGGTTTGATGTCGAGGAGAGCCTGGCTGTTCATCTCCACTAGACTCTCAGGGGTCCTACTAGGACACACTGCAGTAGGACCTTACTCACAGCCTCAAGCCCTCAATTCTGAACCCACCAGCCCTGAACCCAAGACTGTCTAAGAGGTCATCCACGTGGCTTTGATGGGGGAAGAGGACAGCTGGGTCCAAGCTGTGTCTTACTGAAGCAGCCTGTCGTTAATCAAAGAGCAATTTCCCATGCACCGCTCTGCCAGCACTGACCTCTTATAGGAGAAATAGAAATCAGAAGAGTTATGTCTTAAAGCAAATGTTTTCAAAGAAATGGCTCCTTGAAGTGGTTTCTCCCTGGATCCCCAGTGGAGGAGAGCTGCTGGTCCCTGCCTGCTGCGGAGAGGTGGCTATATTTGTACTGAGCCATCCCTGGGAGGGTCGGGGGTGAGGCGAACAGCTGGACTGGTGCCTGGGGGAAGTCCCTGCAGGTCATTTCTCCTACATATCTGCAAACGGTGACTTACAGGACACCGATGGTTATCCTCATCCACAGGTCATTTCCCTGTTGTGCAAGCCTGAGGCAATAGGCAGTTCTGATCTGCCTAGTGTCTGCTGTCCGGGGTAGAAGAGCTGAGGCAGGGTCATCTGGAGATGAAGGGTGTGGAGCTCCAGGATGGAGGCCCCCTGGCGGTTGGAAGATGTGTGATTAGAGGATGCTCTTCCAGCCTAAACCTTGGTATTTTCCTGGTCATTCCTTCAGCATGGTCCCTGATGAACCAGACAGAAGATGTGTCAGAAATTAAATCTTTGAGCTCCTGTCCAAAGCCCTTGAGCCTCAAAATGGACAGATCAGCCCCACTGAATCGCATGGGTGGTCTGGGCTCCTTCCACCACCCTGAGTGGCTGTGCTGAGCTCTCAGCTCCAAGGCAATTGAAAGCCCTCTCAGCCTCGAAGACATGAGGTGTATTATCTAAGCTGGATCCGGAGACAGGGGCAATCCTGGTAGAGGGGAGTTTGTGCTTCCCCAAGCCAGTCCTGGAGATGCCTCGGATTGGGAGTGAGAGTGTTTGGTGCCAGGGGCTAGTATGTAATCTCTAAGAAGCCCATAACAGGGCACAGAGGGAGGTAACAACTGTTACGGAACACGGCAGCCCAGCTGGGAGGTGCCGGGCTCCCTGTCTGGGTTGGTGAAGGACAGCTCTTTGCTGCGTTTTCCTGGCTGGGGCTTGGGGTGTCACCGTCCGCCCTCTTGTCACTGTGAATCAAAAATATCAGCAGTGTCTCCCTGGCCGATGAGGCCTGTATGTGTATGAACAGAGCCTTCAGCTCTCAAGAGAAAATGTCGCTTGTGCCGCATCCTTACCAGAAACATTCTCTTAAGAGATTTCTGGAGACTGTAGTTCAGTCAAGTTGACATTGTTCTATATTGTCTAAAGACAGAGCAAACAAACAAAACCTGAAACCAAAGGAAGTTGATTCTTTTTTTCTTTGCTGGATTGTTTTGAAAGAAAGTGAAAGCGCTCAGTCATGTCTGACTCTTTGTGACGATCCCGTGGACTGTAGCCCTCCAGGCTCCTCTGTCCATGGGATTCTCCAGACAAGAATACTGCAGTGTGTTGCCATTTCCTTCTCCAGGGGATCTTCCCAACCCAGGGATCGAGCCCGGGTCGCCCGCGTTGCAGGCAGCCGCTTTACCATCTGCTCCACGAGGGTTTTTTTTTTGAACCGGCCAGCAAATACTCCTTTTTTGACTCGCAACTCTCTGCCTGTTTAGTTAAATGTTATCTTGTCATTGTTTGCCAATATAAGTGAAAGAGTCTTAAACTTGGTTTGAATTTAAAAATCTAGCATCTGGGAGAACAAAGACCTGCCACGATTTTCTTTTGACTTCACAAAGATTTCTTATATGTATTTATACCACTTAGGACCAAAGGTTGTCAATGACATCCATAATAACATTGTTATCAGGGCAATAGATCATCAGTTAAGACAGCACAACTGACTTCTTATTTGGAGATTAAAAAGTAGAGGAAATGCAAACAGTTTAAAAGTCCAGTTGCCTTATGTGACTATTTTTAAAAACCTCTTCCAAGGACCAATTTAAACTTAAATCAACAGAAACCATGTCCGTCTCATCACGTTTATACCTATAGTGCCTATCATGCTGTTTGGTGAATAACAGGCACTCTTTCGTGACTTTATTCATTTTACAAGCACTTTCTGGGCTGTTCCTATCCGTGCTGGATGTCTCTAGGCCCATAATGTTTATACTGCAGTAGTCAGTAGCTGCGTATATAACACAAATGGTGGCATCTCTCATTATTTAAATCTAATCCATCCCTGACAGTGTGTTGGTTGGAAAGCAGTAGTTTTTGGAGGGTCGGGGATAGTAAAATTTTGAATATCAATTATTTTAATAATTTTACAAGAGAAAACATATTAATCTTTTACATAAATAAAAATTAACTGAAAATAGCTAATTTTTACAGATAATATCAAAGATATTTGAAAATCTGTTTAACAATCTATCAAGGATACCTATACAATATAGAACAAAACAGTAATTGCCTAATTATTTAAAAATTAAAAAGCCCATGAGTGGGTGTCTTGTGCGAAATCTACACTAATACTTTAGAAACTTGGACATGAATTCTGTTTTCTTTCTGTATTGCAACAAATATGCCTATAAATTGTAACAATTAAAAGATTTATTAAAGGTAATATAAATAATTTTGCATAATAAAGTATACAGGAATGTTGGTGACAGAATAAGTGAAAAAAAAATACACATCTAAGATTCATCTCTGTCCAAATTCCAGGAGCTGGGTGACAGTCTTTTCTACCTGCACTGGAAATTCTGTATACAGATGGTTGTATACAATGGTCTGAAGCTACAGATGATGCAATTACTGAAACACACACAGGCATGCCAAATGGATGCCTGTTTATATTGCCTTCACTTTCTATCACCCTCATAATATGAAACTATGTTAGCAGTAAAATTTTTGAATGGATGTTAATGTTTAATGTCACTTGATCACTCACTGGAAATGGGTGTCACTGTTTTCTTTAGGATCCAAGTTTGGCCTTCGATAGTGATATGAACACACATCACACACATTATATGCAAAAGAGACAGCCAAGTATCTGGGAATAAATGCAGGTAGATCAGTGTCTTCAGTGGTGGAAGCTTGTGGAAGTTTATTTCCGATCACTTCCATTTTTCAGTGAAATAGGGAACAAAGTCATTAACTAAGAGGAGAATGGAGGAGGAGGTATTGAAAGTTTCAGGACAGAAGTGAAAAATTATCATCTAGGCGACGGCACAGGGAATGAGCTAGGAAGTGTAGTGGATTGCAAGGCAGCTCGAGGTTAATGACCATGATTTGAAAGTGAGACTTGTCACCGTGGTTGTGTGTTTTTCTCTGACCACATTCAGTTGCCAAAGTACAGACCTGAAGTAAGTGAGGAATTGGATATCACCACTCATTTAATACTTGCTGAGTTATTGAATGCATTAATGCATGCAAATATCAAAGGAGGAATCACTTGAAGATGAGGGAGTGGGCCTTGCTGATGGTCCAGGGGTTAAGACTCTGTGTTTCCACTTCAGGGGAGCATGGGTTCAATCTCTGGTTGGGGAACTAAGGTCCCGCATGCATGATCAAAAAATAAAGTAAAGATTAGGGAGGGTTAAAGGATAGAGGGAGAGGGTTAAAAAGGGAGGGTGACTGAAAGTGAAAGATGGGCATAACATACGTGAAGATCCAAGACTTCATTAGGACCACTCTGGATGTCGTTGCCCTGGTGTGGCAGAAGCAAATCTCTCTCTGATAATGAAAGGAAAGGAGAGAGGATGAGGAAGATGTATTTTGAGATGGAGGACAGAGAACTGAGGGAATCCAGGAACACCTGTCCTTTACCTGTCACTCATCACTCTCTGCCTATTTGCATTTCTGAGTTTGGCAGCACAGAGCACAAAACCTAGGGGTAGGGACCTAGGTCTGGCTTCCTGGCCATCTGCTGTATCTCTAACACCTAGTGCAGCACCACCCCATAACAAGTTTATTTCTATTGACTAAATCAATGAGTTTATGAAAGAGGAGAATGGTAGAGGTTGTGTGAAGGTGGAGTTTGGAAGTTAGGAAGAATGGAAAAGCTTTGAAACAATGATACACATGGTATAGGATTAGTCATTTAGAGATGAATATGGACATTTTTTATATGTAGTGAAATCCCAGCCTACTTGAATGGCTGAACTTACTGTCAAAATATATATCCAGAAAGCAAACACCTCTCCAGCTTCATCCTATTATTCCGCACCATCAACTGGATTATTGTGATGAAACCCTAACTGACTTCCATATTTCCACACTTGTTTCTCAGTATAGCAACCAGACTTAAAATACAAGACCAATCATGTCTCTCTCTGCTCAAGAGGATCTTGGTTTTACCCACAGCTGAAGCCAAAGCCCAGCAATGGCTTTCTGCTCTGTCTCACTCACACCTCATGACTTAGATCTCTCCTCTAACTTGCTTCCCTTGTCCACCACACTGGTCTCTCTAGTCTTCAAGCCCTCCTGGCACGTTTAACCCTAAGGGCTTGGTTCTTTCTCGCAGATATTTGCATACTGGGATTTTAGCAAGAGCAAGATCTTAGATTTCAGGATGCGGGAAGGTTCAGTACAATCAATATCATTCAGTGTTGGCAGCAATAAAAAGGAATGCATTTGAGTCAGTTCTAATGAGGTGGATGAACCTAGAGCCTATTATACAGAGTGAAGTAAATCAGAAAAAAAACAAATATCATATATTGATGCATATATATGGAATCTAGGAGGATGGTACTGATGAGTCTGTTCACAGAGCAGCAATGGAGACTCAGACACAGAGAACAGACTTATGGACAAGAGTGGGGAAGAAGAGGGAGAGAGGGCGAGATAAATGGAGAGAGTAGCATAGAAGCAAATACATCAACATATGTAAATAAATAGCCAATGGGAAATTGCTGTATGACTCAGGGAGCTCAAACTGGGGCTCTGTAATAATCTAGAGGGGTGGGTTTGGGCAGGAGGTGGGAGGGAGACTCAAGAGCGGGGGACATAGGTACACCTATGGTTAATTCATGTCAATGAATGACAGAAATCAAAGCAATATTGCAAACCAATCATCAATCAATTAAAAATAAATAATTTTTTTTAAAGAGCATTGGCAGCAGATATGTAGAAATGGGCATTGTGAGTGACATGAGATCTATCAGAAAATATAATGCAGACATACTTTGTCCCCAAACATTGCTAATTAGATTGTCTATTTCAGAAGCATCCTGTGAGCATTTAAAGTATGCAGATTCCTGGGCCAGAATCTTGAAGGTTCTGATTCAGCAAGTTTGCGGTTTCCTTTAGGAATGCCTGTGTTAAATCTCCCTGTTTTGGAAATCACTTGTGTAGATAACATTGGTAAGGCTGGAAAGAGAGCAGGGAAGACTAGGACTTAGGAGAAAACACTCCAAAGAACATGGGGCATAGAATCTGTGGAAAGGACAGTGAAGGAGAAAAAGGATGGAGCCCCTTCTTTCCCATTCTATTGTTCAGGTTTTCAGGAAGTGTGCCCGATGGGAGAAGGTGACAATAAAGCAGAATCGACACGCTAAAGGCAAGTTTCAGGATTTTGTAATGGGGAAAGAAAACAGGCAGAAATAAAGGGGAGTACTCTCCACAGAGCCTTCTCACCCAGGGCTCAGAGGAAGGGTAGGAAGAGTGTAAAGAGGTCTGAGGCTCTTTGCTCAAGGAGCACATAGTTTTTGTGATGTGAAAACAGGGACGGGAGAACAGGGGTAAAGGAAACAGCAGTTTAGACAATTGTTTAGTGACAGCAAGCCAGGATCATTTATTGCTTTGGGCTGATGTAGGTGCCATGCCATGGAAGGCAGATACTTATGAGCCCGTAGGAAACCGGCTCCACCTCACCTCCACCAAAGTCCAAAAGGACTGTAAAATAAAACAATGGGATGCCTTTCTGATCTCCCCCTCCTCCTATTAACAGAAGTTCTAGAGCAGGGGTCCCCATCCTCTGGGATCTAATGCCTGATCATCTGAGATGGAGCTGATGTAACAAAAATAGAAATAAAGTGCCTGATAAATGTAATATGCTTGGATTATTCTGAAACCACCACCACCGTGCCCTGGTCCATGGAAGAACTGTCTTTCATGAAACTAGTCCCTGGTGCCAAAGAAATGGGGGACCATTGTTCTAGAGAGAATGGAGCAACAGAGGAGGAAGACAGAAAAGAGAGATCAGTGAGGGTAGGTAGGGTATACTTGCAACACATGTTTACTATGAAACTGATCTTTCAAACTGATACACAGTATTCAAGCTTGGTGTCCATAGGTATAATCGGCCAGGTGTTTCTTCCTTTTGAGATTTCTGATTACTGGGAAGGGGATCCCAATTTTCTGCTGAGGACAGAGGTGCTTTGTCTATCTATAAATTAATCTTTTATAGAGTCACAGTCAATTCATTCTTTCTCACATGTATACCAGATCTCCTGAGAATGTCTCTCCTTTACTCATTAAGAAACAATCCACTTCCATACAAATAAGCTTATCGACAAAACAGAAATAGAGTTACAGATGTAGAAAACAAACTTATGGTTACTACGGGGTAGAGGTGCATGCTTGCTTAGTCGCCCAGTCGTGTCTGACTCTGAGATGCCACAGACTGTAGCCCACCAGGTTCCTCCATCCATGGGATTCTCCAGACAAGAATATTGGAGTGGGTTGCCATTTGCTCCCCCAGGGGATCTTTCCAACCCAGGGATCGAACTCAGGTCTGCCACATTGCAGGTGGATTCTTTACTGTCTCAGCCACCAGGGAAGCCCAAGAATACCGGAGCCGATAGTCTACCCCTTCTCCAGTGGATCTTCCTGACCTCAGAATCAAAACAGGGTCTCCTGCCCTGCAGGCAGATTCTTTACCAGCTGAGCTACTAGGGAAGCTCAGGGATAGAGGTGAGGAGGGATAAATTGGGAGACTGGGCCTGACATATAAACGTTACTGTATATAAAATAGATAACTAATAAGGATCTATTAATACTATGGGCTTGCCAGGTGGTGCTCATGGTAAAGAACCCTCCTGCCAATGCAGGAGACATGAGACGTGGGTTCAGTCCTTGGGTTGGGAAGATCCCCTGGAGGAGAGCACAGCAACCCACTCTAGTATTCTTGTCTGGAGAATCCCATGGACAGAGGAGCATAGTGGGCTACAGTCCATGGGGTTACAAAGCATCAGATGTGACTAAAGGTACTTCACATGCACTCACACACATATAGCACAGGGAACTCATCTCAGTACTCTGTAATGACCTCTATGGGGAAAGAATCTTTTAAAGAGTGGATGTATGTATAACTGACTCACTTTACTGTACACCTGAAACTAACACAACATTGTAAACCAACTATCCTCCAATAAATTTTTAAAAAAGAAATAGTCCACTTCCAAACTTCTTTCTATGGAGAAGCATAAATGGCTCACTATAAATGGCTCACTCAAGTACCAAACCAAGGCTGCACACAGTGCCTCAGTCAATGCTCTTTCTGCTCCAGCCCCTTGCCTCGATACCTGAGCAATGCTCTCTTCTGAGAAGTGGTGTACCCCTTAAAAATATGAAGGATAGGTTACAGTAATTCCAGGCTGGATGGTTTGGTTTGGGGAGAACACCACTGGACACAGCAACCTCAGCTTCAGACAGCAGAAACCAGAACTTTGCCCCTTCCATTTCCCATGCTTATCTCTGATAGAAAGTCTCATTACAAAACACCAGTATACCTTCCCAGTAGATATTGTGACACCGAGTTCCCATCACAGACCCTAAAACCCAGCCACCTGGGCTTGGAAGTAGCATTAAGAGCCAAGCCCTGGATTTGGGCACCCCTAGAATGGCTTCTACTCTGTCAGATACTCATACTGTGGAAGAGTGTTTGCTGACCAGGAGAAGCATAATTAACATCTAAGGGGAAAAAGTGAAATAGAATATGATCTCATGTTTTTTAAAAGACATTCTCTCAGTGTGGAACAGAACCTAGGAATTTGCACATCAAACAATATCTGTGCTTCTAGGTAGTGGTAAATGTTCATGTTATTCTGGGTTTTTAGAGTTTCTACAATGACATGTTCATTCTTTTATTCATTCATCCAACCTTCAGTGCAACAGCCACTACACTAGATGTTGGGCACATGTTGCAGGGAGAGGGGACAAGAAATAACCAGATCCAGGCTATGCCTTCATAAAAATGAGACTTGCAATAGGGGGAAATGATTATACGTGCGTAGAGAGAAAGCTCTTATTTATTTGATGATAAAATCAGTTAGATTCCAATTAATAAAAGGGAAAGACTAGGTACAAAAAGTATAGTGAAAGAAAAGGGAAGGCAAGGTGTCACTAATCCCCATAAGATTATCTCCTCCCAAGGAACAATAGTCCTCAGGTGCTAACTTCATTACTCATTCCCATCCTGTCCGCCTTAAAATTAATAAAATGAGAATTAGCTCAGCTGTCAGAGGTTTCCTGCCCCTTTATTTCCTCCAGCCAGTGGGCTCTCCATTACCGCAGTAGGGAAGATGGGGGAAATTATTTTCTTCCTGCTTCTTCTACTTAGCAAGCTCACCATTACACATGTAAAGAGATCACTGATTTAATTAAGGATATGGACTCCTAATTCTGTTTGGTGTGCGTGCCTTCTTGCCAAGCCCACAAACTCTCATGAAGAGAGTACATGTTCCTACTAGCATGCTGCTGCTCCTGCTAAGTCGTTTCAGTCGTGTCCGATTCTGTGCGATCCCACAGATGGCAGCCCACCAGGCTCCCCCGTCCCTGGGATTCTCCAGGCAAGAACACTGGAGTGGGTTGCCATTTCCTTCTCCAATGCATGAAAGTGAAAAGTGAAAGTGAAGTCACTCAGTCGTGTCCGACTCTTCGTGACCCCATGGACTGCAGCACACCAGGCTCCTCCGCCCATGGGATTTTCCAGGCAAGAGTACTGGAGTGGATTGCCATTGCCTTCTCCCCCTACTAGCATAGAATCTGCTTTTTCCAGGCACCAGGAACTTCCCATTCGAACCTGTCTGTACATAATTCTGAGTCTATTCCCCCAAAGTCTGCTGCTGGCTGAGGCTATTGCTCTTCTGAATCCTCCTGAACTCTAACTGATGGAATGGGTCAAGATAAAGGACAGGTATTGAGGAGCATGCTGGGATTATGTCACCAGCCCACTGTCAGCAATAGGCCACGCTGAGAGTCTGCAGCTGGTGCTGTCTCTCACCATACAACGTATAAAAAAAAAAAAAGGCTCTGATTGTATTTTAAGATACTTTATTTTCTTTCTTTTTAAACTTGCACAAAGGAGTACTGAGTTACTGACAATTCAAAACCCCAAATCTCTTATGGAATTGTGCAGTACTGGTGAAATGAAGAACTCATTTGGGGAGGGAAATTTTGTTGTTGTTTTTATTGAAGTAGAGTTGATTTACAACATTGCATTAATTTCTGGTATATAGCAACATGATTCAGATATATATATATATATTTGTGTGCATATATATACATTCTTTTTGTATTCTTTTTCATTATGGTTTATTATGGGATATTGAATATGGTTCCCTGTGCTATTCAGTAGGACCTTGTTGTTTATTTTATATATAGTAGTTGTTGTTTATTCACCAAGGTATGTCCAACTCTGTTACGTCGTGGACTATACACCACCAGGTTCCTCCGTCCATGGAACTCCCCAAGCAATTATTCTGGAGTGAGTTGCCATTTCCTTCTTCAGGGGATCTTCTTGACCCAGGGATTGAACTCAGGTCTCCTGCATTGGCAGGCAAATTCCTTAACACTGAGCCAACAGTGAAACCCCAAATACAGTAGTGTGTATCTGCTAATCCCAAACTCCTAATTTAGCCCTTCCCCCACCCCTTTCTCCTTTGGTAACCAGGTTTCTTTTCTATATCTGTGAGTCTATTTTTATTTTGTAAATAAATTCATTTGTGTCATATTTTAGATTTCACACATAAGTGATGAGAGGGGAAAATTTTAAAGTCCCAATATTTCATCTTATTTTTAGTTTAAATTTCAAGTGTTTAACACTAAGTACATCTTATGAATCATATTAAACCTTCTGTACTTGCTAGTCTCTTTAAATATCTAGATTATTAAGCATATTTTTCAATTTTATAAAATAGAAAAAGTTTTAATTCTAGATGAACAATAAAATGTTATTTCAAAAAGACTCCTTTCCCTTCTATATTCATTGGCAGGAAAATCTAACATGACATATACTGCTTATGATTGAACAAAGTCAAATTTTACATTTACTGGAAGAATCTGCCTTGATCTGATTAATTAGCAAAACACTTGTTTAGCTCCCTGTGTCCGAAACATCCTGGAACTTGCTGCTTTCCCTTAGTCTTTCTTCTGAGAAGTGTGACTTACAACACAGTGGTTCAATAAACAAAAAAGTACATCCAGTTCCAAGTGGCTGGCCATCCAATTTACTTTGAACAAAGTTGATTCTTAGCCTAAACAGAGACTCACATCTCTCTTGCACAAAGTGTCTTTTCATACCCCCAGCACTGCATGCTCGGTAGACTTGCTAGATGGGCACACTGCCCAAAGTAGAGCCCCCATTTTTCTGAAGCCCCCAGCCTGATTCAGGCTCCAGGCTCCTACTCCAAGAACCAGCCCCTATGCCAAGAGTCAGCTGAAAGTGTTCAAACTAGCCAACAGTTACTCCCAGGAATGGGGAACTTGCAGCAAGGAAACTCCAGGTCAGAAGAGAAGCTGGGACAGGTGTCACTCAAAGAAAGACTAGGGGCAATGATGACGTGAGCTTCTGCTTGGCATAGCTGCCCTTCTTGGCACACTGAGGTGCTCACCTCCAGGACATGTACACTTGAGAAAGGCCTGGAATTAGCAGCATTTGGACAAGTGAGAGGGTCTCAAGATCAAGGAAAAACAAACCATGGCTTCCTGTGGTCCAACTGGCTATAGCATCTGCCAAATCTGGTTTCCAACTTCCCCTAAGACTGTCCCTTTCCCCACCTCCAATCCTGTGGGAGTCCTCAGACAGAGAGGGAATCATCAGTGAGGCAAGGAAATACTTTGTTTGCTCAGACCTTCACCCCTAACCCCATCCCATCTCCAGTGAGACCTGACTGTCTTTAAGGCCTCAGGGCTAACATCTCACCCTCTTTCAACCAGGCTTCCTGCCTGGCTGACTCAAGATGTTTCCCTTCCCATTGATGATGTGTGCAGGGTTTTTTGTTGTTATTTCTTTTCTTTTTTTCCTATTTTCAACATTTTGGCCCTTTTTCCTGCTTGAAATACTTGTAACAGTAAGGTTTTTTGTTTTAAAACATAGGTTTTATTATTCAGGTATGGTTTACTGTTGTTCAGTCATGTCCAACTCTTTGCAACCCCATGAACTGAAGCCTGCCAGGCTTCTCTGTCCTTCACCATCTCCTGGAGTTTGCTCAAACTCATGTTCATTGAGTCAGTGATGCCATCCAACCATCTCGTCCTCTGTCGTCCCCTTCTCCTCCTGACTTCAATCTTTCCCAGCATCAGGATCTTTTCTAATGAGTTGGCTCTTAGCATTAAGTGGCCAAAGTATTGGAGCTTCAGCTTCAGCAGCAGTCCTTCCAATGAATATTTGGGTGTGGTAAGGACAATAGATCAGAAGACAGCTGCCACTAAAAAGAGCTTGTTACAGATCCCTGAAGAAGGGGGCACACCACGCCAAGTGGGAAGAGTCACCACGAAAAGTGCCCAGAGGTCAGGGGACAGAAAGAGTGGGGGGAAAGAGTGGGGGAAATCATGAGAAATGGTTTTATTTTGGTTTCTGTGGGAAGAACAGTGAAGCAGGGTGAGCAGGATTAGCTAGTTGGAACAACTCCAGCTGGCTCTTGGCATAGAGCTGGTTTCTGGTTGTCTATTACCTGGCTCTGGAACAATTAGGGTAGGTAGATAGAGGCCCAGAGTGTGAGAGCCCCTTGAAGGAGGTGGTTGAGGTATGACTGACTTTGTTGGTTTCCATAGAAAAGGCTCACTCGCAGGTTAGTTTACTACCACAGGTTACTTTACTGATCTCTAAGAATTGGCTGCCTCTGGAAGAAGCAGTCCCTCCAGGGGCAGGGAGTCTTCAGAATGTGAAAGCATCAAAAACACAGATACAAGACAGAATAATGCAATTAACACAACTTCTGAGGCACCCTTGGAATTACTCAGGCCTCCTGCTGGTGTCAAATGAGCCAGGCTGTATAAGGCCCTTGCCAGTAGATGTTGGAGCCTGGCTTGCTTTATCATGTTATAAATCCCTGGAATCTTGCTTCCTTGACCTAACTGTCTCCAGTCTCAATTCAACCCAGCAGTCCATTTTTCCTCCTCTGCAGTGGTCAAGAATCTAGTGACCTCTCCACGGCAGGTTCTACTATGTTCTAGAGTTCTCATCAGTTAAATACACACCACTTCACTTCAGTTGTGTCCAACTCTGTGCCACCCCATAGACGGCAGCCCACCAGGCTCCTCCATCCCTGGGATTCTCCAGGCAAGAACACTGGAGTGGGTTGCCATGTCCTTCTCCAATGCATGAAAGTGAAGAGTGAAAGTGAAGTTGTTCAGTCGTGTCCAACTCTTAGCAACCCCATGGACTGCAGCCTACCAGGCTCCTCTGCCCATGGGATTTTCCAGGCAAGAGTACTGGAGTGAGGGGCCATTGCCTTCTCCGCAGTTAAGTACAAGTGCCTCCTTTTTTCTCAACCTTTACACATTTTTGCCCTCAGCGTGCTACTCCACAATCACAACCCAGACAGTACACTCTCTAACTCTTCCACCACTGTTTGTATCCATCCCAGGGAAACTTTCACTCCCCAATGTGTTCCATTCACTATTCACACTCCTCTTTCCCTGGCCTGCTCCCCACCTCAAGTAACAAACCTGTTCCTGGACACCACAAAGAGCTGGCCACACTGCTCACACTGGTGCCAGGAGGATGAAAGAGGATGCCTACTGAGTCCTCACCTTCTCTGTCCCATCTCTCGTGAATCATCCCCAGGTGTAGCCCAACACCATTTTAACATTCCCCATAGGATGGTGAGACAGGGGATGGTACACACACTTCTCCGTGGGCACCCATTACTTGATGTGAAATTATTTCCTCCAGACCCGGAATGAGAAGGATCTTTAAAGCTGTGAGGATCCCCTTCCTTGATGCCTGTTTTGAACATAACTGGTACTGCAAACAGCTCTCAGTTCTCACGGCCCCAGGGATGCCCTCTGACCTAAAGACACAGACACAGCATTCAGAATTGTCTCCCCACTTGGGGTAAATCTCAAGCTCATGCAACTCAGAGACTAGGGCTTGTTCCCTCTTGGCTCTTATTTTTAATTGACATCATTATTCATGGCCCTTCATTCATCCATAAAGAATAAATCTGTTGGGTTCTAAAAAATTCCACTAGCACTGAACTGAATTTATAAATTAATCCAAGGAGAACTGACATCTTTACTAACATCCTCTCCATGAACATGACATTCCCACATCCTCACTTTTTATCCCTTAACAAACTTATATTTGTTCTGTAAATATTCGTGTATTTTTAAAACTTTTTCCCTAGATAGTTAATGCTTTGATGCTATTTTGTGTTGTATTTTTTAGCTGTTAAAAATTAGTGTAGAGAAATACAATTGATTTTTATGTGAAACATGGCATCTCACTGAATTCTCTGAAAGGCTTTGTTGTGTATACGTGTTCAGTCATGTTCGAGTCTTTGCAACCCCGTGGACTGTAGCCCACCAGCCTCCTCTGTCCACTTTATGCTGATGGATTTTCTATGTAAAAGGTTGTATCATCTTGAAATAATGATGGTTTCATTTCTTCTCTTCCACTTCTTACCTCCTCCTGTTTCTTGTCTTAGCAGTGGGCAGGTCCTCCAGGAGAATGTGAAACTAGTTGATCTGAAGAGGAATCCATGTCTTAGCCTTGTCCTTCTTGACTTGAAGTTTCTTTTTCACACATAATATTTGCTGTGGAGCAATGATTCTCAAACTGTTTGGCCTCAGGGTCCCATCATACTCTTAAAAATTATTGAGGACCTCAAAGAACTTGTATTTATGGAGACTCTATCAGGATTTATCACATTAGAATGAAAAAAAATGTTAAAGAATATTGAAACATGATAATATATCATTCATGATATTATGAAGTTTTATGATGACTGAGTTAATTTATGAAAAACTATTTGCAGAGTGTCTAATAAATGGTCAAATAAATAAAGATAATAATAAATCCATTATGTTAACATAAATAATATATTTTAATGAAAATAATCTCTTTCCAAAAAATAAAAAAAAAAAAACAGAGTAAGTTTCCATTTGGAGAAGGCAATGGCACCCCACATATCTGACTTAATCAAAGATAGCTGGGTTCTCACATCTAACCCTGCACTCAATCTGTCATAATACATTATTTGGGTTGAAGTATGAACCCAAGTAAGGTGAAAAAATTTCAACCTTAGACAGAAACATAGATGGAAAAGGGCAGAGCATTTTAACAGGGTTTTAAGATAATTCAGGCTATTCTTTGATATGATACCAAAACTTGACAAGTGGTAGTTTCTTAAAGGTCAGTTGAATGCAGAAATCTAAAACTCTATCAATAAACCTTTCACACCCAGTACATTCATGAAAAAAATGAGAATGAAAAAGGAAAAGAATATTGCTGTTGAATATTATTGTGAAAATAGTTCTGATATCACAGATTCCCCCTGAAAGGATTATGAGAGATCCTCAGGTTTGCAGAGAATACACTGTGACAGCTGCAGCTATAGATTACTGAGTTAACCTTTATCAAGTCGAAAGGTTCTCTTATTTTATTATACTAAAAAAAAATCATTAGTAAGTGTTGACTGTGCATGGCTGAGAGACTGAGAGGGCTTTCTGTGCCCTGGACCTGAGCGCTCAGCACTGGCTCAGGGCGCCCATGAGGTTCCCTGGGGCTGGTCTGTCGGTTTGGAAGCTCAAGGGCTTTGGATATGAACTCAAAGGATTTGGTTTCTAGCAGGGACCATCCTGAGGAAATGACCAGGAAAGCAAGGTCCAGGCTGGAGGCGTCATCTCTAACCACACACCTTCCAGCAGCCTGGAGGCTGCCATCTTGGAGTGCCAGGGCCCAGGGCCCCGCCTCAGTCCCTCCACTGCTGACAGGACAGCCGTCTTCCCGATAGTGGCCACCAGGCAGATCAGGCCTGTCTCATTGCCTCAGGCTTGCACAACCAGGGAAATGACCTGTGGATGAGAATAGCCATCAGTGTCCGGTAAGTCACCGTTTGCAGATATGTAGGAGAAGTGACCTGCAGGGACTCTGCCCGGGCACCAGACCAGCTGTTCGCCTCATCCCCGACCCTCCCAGAGATGGCTCAGTATAAATATAGCCACCTTTCTGCAGCAGGCAGGGACCAGCAGCTCTCCTCCACTGGGGATCCAGGGAGAAACCACTTCAAGGAGCCATTTCTTTGAAAACATTTGCTTTAAGACACAACTCTTCTGATTTCTATTTCTCCTATAAGAGGTCAGTGCTGGCAGAGTGGTGCATGGGAAATGCTCTTTGATTAACGACAGGCTGCTTCAGTAAGACACAGCTTGGACCCAGCTGTCCTCTTCCCCATCAAAGCCACGTGGATGACCTCTTAGACAGTCTTGGGTTCAGGGCTGGTGGGTTCAGAATTGAGGGCTTGAGGCTGTGAGTAAGGTCCTACTGCAGTGTGTCCTAGTAGGACCCCTGAGAGTCTAGTGGAGATGAACAGCCAGGCTCTCCTCGACATCAAACCCCAGGCGGAGAGGGGTGCAAGGCTTGTTCATGTCTCCCTGACCCTCTCCTTTCCTTTCAGCACAATGAAGCGCTTCACAGGCCTCATTCTCTGCTCCTTGGTGCTGGGAGTCCACAGCCAGTGGTTTTCCTTCCTTGGTGAGGCGTATGAAGGTGAGGCCGATGGAGGGGCGATGGCATCCGTGGGGCTCTAGGCTTCACCCTAAACACCCCTGAGGCTTGGAGCTGCCGTCCTAGGAGGTGTTTCCCTATGTGGTAGAATGTGCCCGGTGTTGGGGGAGCTTTTTCTAGACAGTTTGAAAAGCACAGGATTTATGTCCATCAGGTACTAGAGAAAGAATGAGCATCATTTCCAGCTGAAATAGCAGCTTGAATGGAAGACATAAAACAAGTCTGAAATGGAACGAACTTTCCCTCAGACGAATTGCATGCAGTAGGGTGAAAGCGGTCCATCTATCCTCTCCTTCTTTCCAGCCCTGCTTCTCCCTCCCTCCCTTCCTCTCTTCCTTCTTTCCATTTCCTGGTTGGATAATTCAGAGACCTTCAGAGCACCTTGCTGGTCCTTCCTGTACTCAGTGGCGCTGTCCCTGCTTTAGTCTGTTTCCTATCTTTTTCTAGCCTTTTAACTAATGAAAAAGAAAGGTGTGTGTGTGGAAACCTAATAATAAATTTTAAGCCTCTACAATGAACTCAGGCTCTTCCATGCAATTTAGAGGGACCCACTCTCTAGCTCTGCCCAGGGCTGGGGAGTTTTCCAGGACACCAGCAGCCCTAGCTGGGGGCAGTTCCACGAAGACATGGGCAGTTCTGGTCAAGCTGGGACAGTGGGTCACCTACCTACCTGCAGAAAACCTCCATGAGGAGCCATCTTCCTCCACCTGAAGGGGAAAAAGCTGAGGCTTAGAGCAGCGAGTCCGTTGCCCAGGGACTGAGCGCCCATCAGCAGGTGGCAGGACAGAGGTGGGAACCCAGCTGAGCGTGAGGCCCAGGCTCTCAGCGAGTAGACGTCTCCCAGCACCACTTCCTCAAGCCGGGGGCTGAGCAATCTTGGCTGCAGTTTGGAGTCACCTGGGGGCCATGAAAACTGTTGCTGCCTGAGACCAGCCCAGAGATGGGCAGGTGATTGGCTTGGGCTGCGAGGGCTCAGGGGACTTGCAGAGTCTCCCCCAGATTATTGGAAAGTGCAGCCAGGGCTGAGGAAAAGACCCACCGCCTCAGGCAGCCCCCATCATCAGTACCGTCCACTAGAGAGTTCTCAGGATTCCGTTCACTCACCTAACAGGCAGGGGAATCGAGTCATAGTGATCCTTTCATGAGGCAGGAATACATTTCTTAGGTGTCAGAGCAGAACAGCTGTGTGTCTGCCCCTTTCTCAGAATCTGTCCCGCATGTCACCTCCTCACTCACCCGCTTCCCCCGGGGCTTATCATCTGCAGCTTCCTCTACAACAGTGGTTCTGGACCCAGGGCAACTATGTCCTGGGGATGTTTGGTGATGTTTGGGTGCATTTTCGGTTGTCATACTTGGGAACAGTGTGAGAGGTCAAGGATGCTGCTAGACATGTCATAATATCCAGGACAGCCCTGAACAGCAACAATGTACCTGGTCTCAAATTTCAATAGAATGCTGTTGAGGAATCCTGTCCTCTAATAACGCCCTCTGTCCTTAAGCATAGCAGGTAGAGCCCTCATTGAGATGCAGCACAGAGACAGCATCACAGGGGTCAGACAAACAGGTCCCACGGCTGTTGCCCCTCCCCCACCCCACCCCAGTGACTCTCATTCCAGTACCAGGAGCAGGCAACTGGGTAAGGAATGCTCTTCTCACCCTACGGCATCTGGGGTGCTGTGACCGCAGGCTGAAACTGAGTCAGGGGAAGATTTCTCGCTCCTGGATTCTTCTGTGAGGTGTGCCACCGTTTTCTCTCCCCTGATGGTCCTTACTCCACGTGCTTTTCCTCCCAGGGGCTAAAGACATGTGGAGAGCCTACTCTGACATGAGAGAAGCCAACTACAAGGATGCAGACAAATACTTCCACGCCCGCGGAAACTATGATGCTGCCCAGAGGGGACCGGGGGCGCCTGGGCTGCGAAAGTGATCAGGTACCAGGGCCCCTGGGGATGCAGGGATGGGTGAGCAGAGCTTGGCTGCCTAGGACAACCTGGAGGGGCCAAGCCCTGGAGAACTTTCCAGTAGGGCTGTGGGCCCCTCCTCCTCTTACCCACCCTCCTGCTCTGTGCCCAGTGTGAGGTCTGAGGGGCTGAAGACCAGAGCTAGGCTGATGGGACTGGCGACTCTGCATTTTCCCTCTATGGGTGCTGTTCACCCAGCACAGGGCTGAGGTGGGCTGAGCCCAGGGAGCCTCAGGGTTGTAGCCCCTCTTTCCTTGGCTCCTCTCAGAGTCATTGATCTCTTGGAAAGAGGAGAGATGGGGAGGGTGGGGCTGTGGCTCACAGTCCTGCATTAATCCCCTCCCTGCCTTCCTCCTTTCCAGTGATGCCAGAGAAAATATTCAGAGAATCACAGACCCTCTGTTTAAGGGTACGACCAGTGGCCAGGGTCGGGAGGACTCGAGGGCCGACCAGTCTGCCAATGAATGGGGCCGGAGTGGCAAAGACCCGAACCACTTCAGACCTGCTGGCCTGCCTGAGAAGTACTGAGCTGCTCTCACTCTGCTCAGGAGACGGGGCTGTGAGTCCCCAAGGGCAGGGACACTGATCTAGAGAGTTCTGTGTCCTTAGAAGGCAGCAGATCTAATAAATGCTTTAGAGATGGAATCCTGAGACTGTGTGTCATTCTTGGTATAAGACAGCCTGTTAGTTCCAGGACTGATGGCCAGACACCGACGTGAAGGCTGAGCCTGTGCCTGTGGGTTTGTTTCTGGACACAGTCTCAGCATCCTTCAGGACAGACCCCTGTCCAGCCTCCCCTAATGAGACCCGCTCCCTCTCCAGGCCCCTCTGGTGACCCCGGGGCCCTTTCCAGCCCTTCGCTGTCAGGGCCTTCTCACTCCCTGCAGTCGTGTCCCGTCCCCTCGCTGTCGCGGGGTCTAGTTCCCTAGCCTGTCCTCGGAGTTCTGTGTGTGAGGCGAGGACACGGCCCAGGAGGACTGGATGGTGGAATCCTGCTCCAGAGACTGCCACCTTCATCCCTGTTCATTGCTCAGCAGCTCTTAGAAATCCATCTATCAACCAGTTTCTTTCTGTGCCATCCAGAGCTGCCTCCAAGACTATTTCCTGGTGGTCTATATTTTTGGTCTTATTGTAGCCTAAATGTAGACACAGAGCCTCCTCGCTTGTGAATTTTTCCTCATAGCCTCTTAGTTTAACTAGCTCACTTGCAGAAATATTAGTGGGCAGAGAGCAAGACAGAGAGTCTACTTCTGTAAGTGAGTGTCCAGAAAGCAGTTAGTGATTTATAAAGGGAACTTTTCATATGAGGTATTATTAACTGGTTATAGGATTAACTACTAAGAGATTAAGAAATATAGAAAGCTGAGGTTTTGATCTCTTTGGGAGGTCTGTAGCCCATGGGAAGGCTGATAAAGATTGCTGGGGGTCCCAATCCAAAGCTGATAAGCAAGACGTCCCCCCTGTACCCATGAAGCTTGGTATGGAACTGCTCAGGTGTGCAGCTGAACTCACTGGGCATGCAGCTGGGGTTTCCTGCGAACTCACCTGAAGGCAGCACACAGGGGACAGGGGTAGAAGGCCTCTGAGCTCCCTGGAAGCCAGCTAGGGAAAGCCCAGTGCTACGGACTGAATGTGTCCCCCCTCCCCAATTTCTATGTTGAAGCCAACTCTTAATGGAGCTGTTCAGATGAAAAAAGTAAATAAAGTTAAATGAGGTCATAAGTGTGGAAGCCTGGGCTGGAAGGATTAGGGTCCTTATAATGTTAGAGACATTAGAGAGCTAGCTTTCTCTTTCTCCTGTAAAGACACAAAGAGATGGTGTCCATCTGCTGGCCAAGAAGAGAGCTCCCACCAGGGACCAAGTTGGTTTGCAGTTTGGTCCCAGACTTTGCAGCCTGCAGACGTGTGAGGAATAAAGTTCTCTGGCTGAAGCCACCTAATCTGTGGTATTCATGTATTGTTAGGGAGACAGAGTGTTGCTGAACACTTTGGGAATCCAGCTGTGAGGCCACAGCAATTGCCAGGAAACTTCAGTGGCTGGGAATAACATAAAAACTCCAGAGTGCCAGTGGGTGTTGTGCGCGTGAGAAGAGCACCCGGGAGCTGGATGGAAGGAAGGACACGGGACCTGGAAGAGAGGGCAGTGCATCCTGCTTGTCCCTCCAGAGCCCTCTACTGACAGATTATCATCAGGCCAGGTGGCACGGGAGATATGCTGCCTCAAACTGGAAACAACCCAAATGCCCATCAAGTGAAGAGTGGGTAAACAAACTGACATATCTGTACAATGGAATTCTATTCAGCAATAAAGGGGACGGAATAAACACGACTGTTTCTCAAATTATTATATTGAGAAGAAGACTTACACAAGAGTGTATACTTTATACGAAGTTCATGAACAGGTAAAAAAACCCTGATATTTGATGATAAAGAACAGTAGTTGCCTCTGGAGGCAGAGGGAATGGCCTGGGAGGGGCTGAGAGGGAATTTCTAAATGATGGAAACCCTCAAAATCTCTTGAGGCTGTGGGTTACATAGGTGTATTGATTTGCCAAACTCATTGACAGGTAAATTAAGGTGTGTGAAATTCATCGTATGAAAGTTATACTTTTCTCTTAGTCCATTCAATCTGCTATAACAAAATATCATTAATTGAGTGCCTTATAATCAACAGAAATTTATTCCTCGCAGTTCATGAGGATGTGAGGTCCAAGATCAAGATGCTAGAAGACTGTGTCTGGTGAGACTCTACTTCCTTGTTCATAGATGGCCGTTATTCCTGCCTTCTCACGTGGCAGGAAGGCAAGGGAGCTCTCTGGGGTCTGTATTATGAGGGGACTAATCCCACTCATTAGGGCTCCACTCTCATGACCTAATTACCTCCCAAGACTCCACCTTCAAATACCATCACATTCGGAATTAGGGTTAAACCTGTGGGTTTTAGGGGGACAGAAGCATTCAGTCTATAACAACAACTTAAACATGACAATTATTAAATAGAAAATGCTTCCCCAATAAATAAATATATTTTAATAATTAAAAATATGGATGCATAACTAAATTAGTAAAATATATATTTTGAAGCATTTAGGAATATAAATCTTATATGGCTTTGCCCTAAAGGGACATGTTATCTATCTATAATCAGTGGAAAATTGAAATGAGGGAGGAGAGGGAGCATCCTGTCAAATCAGGTTAAAGGCACAGAGCAGGCAGAAGTCTTGTACTTGGGGCTTTAAGAGGGCAAGTTCAGGAAACTGCATGAAGAGCTCTTTCATGAAGCATACATTTTGTAGTTGGTTTTTCTGATGAAACTGGTAAAGTAATAAACTTAAGTGATCTAAATCTGTTAAACAGAGATTTATCACAGGCTTGAACTAAAAATTCACTGACTTATTTATTTACTAAATCCTTTATTCAATAATTATTTAACAAATATTTGCTGTGTTTACTCTATGACAGGCCCTGGGTGAAGCTAGAATATTTCTTGTCAAAATTAGGGATGACTCCTTTTTGGAGGGGTAGACTGAATTTTAATTCTTTTAGTTGTTTTGAGATGGAAATTGTAAAACATTTAGGGAAAGAGTTGTCGAAACATTTAACTTGTCCTCTTGGTTGAATGCAGTGACCAAACATATTTACTTTCAACCTGTACTGCTTTCAACCTTCTGCTTGAAGTGGATTTCTTCAAAAGTGGAGGCAGTCTTGGACCCAAGGATTGGCAAAGTTCCCCTGGGGATGGGGTGAAAGCCCCTGAATAAGGTAATCCTTCAGACACTGTACTTTGTTTAACAGGCATTGTCTCACTTAATCATTATCAGGATGATTGCTATCTTAAGAAAATTGACCATACAGATAGGGCCAAAGTTGGTATACAAAACCATGCCTCTATGACCTCAAAGCAGAGTCTATCCTCTGCCCTGTGATTCTATTGTCAACAGGCCTTGTGAGCAAAAGTCATGGAAGGGGACAACACCCATGTAAGAAGACTGTGATGACCCAGACCATTCCGAAATACAGATTGCAGTTACCCCTGTAGGCAAAGGTGAGGTGCAAAGGTGAGATGGAATAGTTGGAAGGAGAAGGAATATGTTCACAGCAACAGCAGCCACGTGACCAATTGGAAAGGATTGTCTATTGTGAGTATTTTTGTAATGTGAATGTTTATATATATATATATATATCTCACAAATATTTTTCTTCTTCTCTTCTATTCCTTTATCATCATACAGAATATGTACTAACAGCAGTTAACTATATAGCACTGTGTTTAAGTTACAGGATTTCAAAAAGGGAGTATAACTCACTAGAAAAAGAATAAGCTTAATATATTAGAAAAGCAAAAAGAGACTTTATCCCCTTTGTGGAAAAAGGTTTGTATGTTTCAGGTGTTTATGGAACAAGTACATCATGTGTGGGAAGCTTGACTTTACTATTGTCTTTATTTAGAATTAGCTATTGGTTAGGGGTGGTTACTGATGCTAAGTTGACAGGGAGTGGCCTGTGATGGGTCTGAAGCTGACATGTCAGTTTGGTTAGGCTGAACAATGTTTCCCACAACTCCTTTGTCTTTATGCTTCCAGTTAAAGTGGGCATCAAGAGCCAGTTTGCACAAGATGCGGTGGTTGGAAAGGAAGCAGTAGTCCTCCTGTGTCTATGTGTGGAAGGTCGGTGCTGGGGACCAGGACATTCATGCGTGTTGTGGCTTCTCTCTTGGCTCATCTCATTGGCACAAGGCAGCAGCGGGGCCTGCAGCTGCTCCACCTTCCCCTGACACTCCTGCGGCTTCTCTGACTCCTGGACCAGGTGTGTGGTTAGCTCCATAGGACGGGAGCCAGCCTCTGCAGACTTCAGCAAAACCGCAGGTGCTGAGAGAGACTGACACAAGTTCTGGTTGGTTCTCATGGGCTTTATCTCATGCTCCTGAGTCCCAGCTTGTCCTGTGGGCTTCAAGCTCTAGCGTCAGACAAGCAGGCAACAGCCTTACAGAGACAGTCTAACCAGAACCTACAGCTGTGTCCGATCAAATATATGAACATATTTACACAGTGATACAGAGAATCTTCTGTAAGTGCTACTTCTCTGACTGAACCCTGGTTAATACAGAATCACTATATGAGACTACTGACACCTCCCTGGCTTCCCGAGGAAGGCTTCCTCTGCTTTTCTTCACCTCAGCTGTGTCGTCCAGAGCTCTCAGAAGAGCCAGCTTGAGGGCCAGCCGCCCCTTGCCTCTGATGCTTAAAGGAGCCAACAAAAAGCAAATGATGGGGTTGGCACTGCTGTTAACAGGACCATCCTTGTCTTAAAATAATGTAAGGACATGTTTAAATCCTCCTGAAACTGGTACAGCAGAAAATTTTGGATGTCCAAAAGGCAGGCTGCCGAGGAGGAAGACCAGCACTGTGAGCAGGATGACCACGCAGAGCCTGGTCAGCTGCACCTGCTGGGACTCACAGAGGATCCTGACCAGCAGGGCCAGGCTGGAGCTAGCAAGAACCACCAATATGAACATCAGTTACCAAGCAATGATGAAATCAAATACTGGACACCAATCACAGTCAAAATCCCTAACAGGAAGCCACCATAGCTCTCTTCCAGAAGATTCAGCAGCAGACACAGGGCCCAGGGCTGGCACATTTGAGAGCTGATGTGTGTCTTGGGCACCAGATGGGGCCCAGGATGGACAGGCAGCACTTGGGGCTAATGGTGGTGAGCAAGGTCAGGCCCACGAGGTAGGCAAAGGTCAGCACAGTGGTGAACCAGTTGGTGCTGGAGCTGGAGACAGAGTGGAAGAAGTGAGGAGTGCCTCCAGTAAATGTGTAGTCTGGAAGGTGAGGGGAGAGGAAACCAGCCCCGCCTGGTTGAGGATGTAGAGGAGAAGGCTTTCCTGTGCACAGAGAAGCCCAGGAGCCAGGGCACAATGGTGTTTCATGCCAGGACCAGGGCAGATATGAGGGCAGCAAGGTCAGGGTTGGGATCTGCATGTCTAGGATTTGATGAAGGACCTGGTCACTTCCATTTATTGGTGTGGTTTTGTTCCCTTAAGCTGGGATGACTGGATCCAAGCTCAGAAACCCTCCACTGTGCCCCTGGGAACACAGGCCTGACGTGAGCACCTGCTGTGTGATCATTTACTCTCAAGGCCACCCTGCTAGGTGAGAGTGACTGTCCCTGTGTCACAGAGGAGAGAACCAGAGGTTTGCAGAGATTAAGGTACTTACTAAAGTCTGGATAGCCATGGAAACCTGGAACCTGGATTCAAACCCAATTCTCTCTGAGTCAAATGCATGGGCTCTCTCTATTACAATACAAACCCTCTACTGAGATGGGGGTTTTATGGAGGCCCACCCCAACCAGAACTCACTGCCCAGAGGTTATGCCAAGTCCCCAGAATTTCCTGAAGAGGAAAGGTAAATGTCTGGGATAGAATCTGAGAGTGCAGGAGAGGGCGTTGAGCCAGACCATTACTTCTGAACTGGGCCAGAAATTTCCTCCCAGGCGCATGAAGTCAGGAAGACACAGAGATGACTGCAGGCCACCCTCATGACTAAGAGAGGCCCATCCACTGGGGAGAAAGAAGACTGTGCTTTAGGGACATGAGACACATGTGATCTCTTGCTAGGAGAGGTGTGAGGGTGGCCAGGCCAGGTGGGTTAGCAGTGGCTCAGTGTGTCAGCTCCATGAAGACAGGAGAGCTTTTTATATCCCCACAGTGTGTTCTCAATACGTATTCACTCAGTGTGTGAATGAATGAATGAATGGAGGAGCCCAGTTAAGTTGAGGACTTGGAATATAAGTAGTATAGATGTACAATTAAAGGCATTAGGACACACATTTGTAACATGATGAAGATCTCATTCTTGTGGAGAGCTGTGTGTGTTTAGAATGCCATTCTGCCCAAATAACCTACATTGATCACTGAGGTGCCTTTGAAGTGAGGACTCCACAAGGCTTTGCTGAGCACCGAGAATCATTTCAGTACATCATTTAGGGGTAGGATTTAGGGCTAAGCTGCATACAGTGGAGGAAGAGTAAATGAGGCAAGGTCAGAGGGCCACTGAAAAGAGGAATTTGAAGTTTGGGGATGTCTGGGGGCACTGTGAAGCGGGGTGCAGGGTGTGAGCAGCGGAAACCCACTCCATTTTCTCTCTTGCAGGATCACTGGGAGAGTTTGGTTTGCTGAGTGAGCTTTTTGTGCAGGATGATTTTGTGAGTCTATGAGGGGAAGTAAAAGCTGTTCCCACCCTCTAGGGGTGGGAGAGCTGATGGCGAGTTTATCAGGTATGGTCTCCTTTACTCCTCTGAAGAGCCTTATTGAGGTAAGAACTAGTATCGGTCCCATTTTACAGAGGATGGAATGGAGCACAATAAAGACGAGTGTTTTGCTCCTGGTCTCACACAGGGTGAATCTGAACCCAATAGGTCTCCTTAGGGTCTCTACTTTTGATCAGCCCTCCAGACCCACCACTGCTGTGGTGCTGATTACATGTGGATGTGGGGAAAAGCAGAGAAGTGACTCCCAAAGTAAATCCAAGGTGGGACTCAATATTGTGGCCTAAGAAAATCAAAGCCAAAACTAAAAATGACTCATATAAGCAAACTCCAAAACACAGAGGTAGAGAAGCCAGTCAAACAGAGAACACAAGATGTGAGTGGAACCCATTTAGGAACAGAGAGCAGAATGCAGACGCCCTTTCTTGCTTCACAAAGGCTCTGGAATTCAGAGGACTCACAGGGGCAGGAGACCTCCAGGCGGGAAGAGGACATGTCCTCTGCTATGGCCCAGAGAGAAATCAGGGGCAGAATCATCCGTGTTTCCCTCTCTTAGAGGAGCAAGATCCCACAGCCCTGACTGACCATGGCAGGATGCTGGGGGAAGCCAGAACCTCTGCCATCCCTGCTTAGGGTACTTAACGGTTTGTGAATCTATTTTCTTTGGTGTGAGATATATATATGTATATAGTCCAAACTGAAGCTCCTTAAGGACTAAGTCTCACCCGTTGTTGTTCACTATCGTATCTCTGGCATCTAGCGTGTTCCTTAAAGATCGTCTATTGTCATAGCCTCATTTCATAGAGGAAGAAGCTGAGACCTAAGGGGTCAAATGATGTTCCTGGGATGTCACTGTGAAGAGCAGGCCCAACACCACCCCGTCTCCTGCAGCCCTGTCCCAGGCTTTCCTACTGTTCTCTGCTCCATCATTCATTATTTGTGAGGAGTGCCCGAGAAAAATCTTCACGTAAGGATTTTCTTCAAATACGCCCCCAGTACTGTTCTCCTCTTTTGTCACACACTCTCTGGCCAACTCCTCCTTCCTTTGTCCCTTTAAACCTCGAGGTGGAAATGTTTCCTGACTGTTTGCCTTAGGGGGCTTCTCCATGCCTTGTCACTTTCCCTAACCCCTGCCTGCCTCTGCAATTAGCCCCCTCATGCAACACTCCTCAATTATTCCAGTTTGGGATGTTTCCTCCTGGGACTCTGCCAGATCCACAACAGAAGAAAACTTTGAAAAGCCAGGAAACAATGGAATCTGGGTACCAGCAGTCTGGTTCCAGGAAGCAATGCCTGCGTGTGACCTTGTTCCCTAAATTAACATAAGAGGAAGCGTTCTCTCCAAGATGGCAGATCTGAATGGTTGGAATGAAGGGGAGAGTGGAGGAGATGGATCAGAAGGGAGAAAGGTCCTGGTTGACCCCATTTGGGTGTCCCACCGTCGGAGCTGCCAGCACACAGAGATGCTAGTAGAGAGCTCCAAGTCTCCTGCGTTTAGACGAAGGAAACACCGTGACCCTCAGCATGTAGCATCGCAATGTGAAACAGACATGGAAACTTAGAGCAAAACCCATAACTGGCTTTGGAAATAAGACAGTTCTTGGGATACATCCTTATTTTTATTCCATTCTTCTGGCCTGAGGGGGAGAGCTGACCTCCACCTGTGCTGAAGGGAGAGAGCCTCTCAGGGATTGAGTGATGCCAGAGGATGCATCTTTGTCCTCTAAACTGGAAGATGTGTTCAGGTGCTGGAGTGGAGACCAAGCAAGATGTATCAAGATGTTGGACAGACTTGTGATTTCCTAGAGGCGAACACGACTGAAGCGACTTAGGAGCAGCAGCAGCAGCATAGAGGGCTTGTGAGCCATTCGGAGACCAGAGCTGTTTGAGATGTGATCCCTCATTGAGACATTTCTCAGCATTTGCCCCGCTTCCACCCACCTCATCCTGCCCCACCTGGTCCACTTTCCAGTGAGTCATTGCTGTTCCGGAACTTGTCATTGACAACTATGAGCCTGGGTAGCAATGTCAGTCAATGTGAACATGCACGGTGAGGATTTATCACTAGAGGATACAGTCTATCGGCCTGACCCCATTTTTTGGTTTGTTTTCTCTATCATAGCAGTAATGCATTGTTTCAGAATGATTGAGAAATGTATGCAAAGGGGAGTCTTCCCAAACCCCACTCTCTAGAGGCCACCATTTGTTATACTTCCCATTCTAATTACTTCTTTCAAATATTATTAACTTTGAATAGTAGAATTATATTGCTATTTTTAAATTTACTGATATTAACAACTGGATAATGAGGCTCCCTTTATGAAATGTGAAGAATGCAGCGTACATAACACGTCTTTTTTTTTCCTCCAATTCACAATATCTTGGAGAAGGCAATGGCACCCTGCTCCAGTGCTCTTGCCTGGAGAATCCCACGGATGGAGGAGCCTGATGGGCTGCGGTCCATGGGGTTGCTGAGAGTCGGACACGACTGAGCGACTTCACTTTCACTTTTCACTTTCATGCATTGGAGAAGGAAATGGCAACCCACTGCAGTGTTCTTGCCTGGAAAATCCCAGGGATGGGAGAGCCTGGTGGGCTGCTGTCTATGGGGTCGCACAGAGTCGGACACGACTGAAGTGACTTAGCAGCAATTCACAGTATTTGCTACTTTTTTAGACAAGATAGTCTGTGTATCCAATCTTTTCAGTCTTACGTTCTATGACTTCAGTTCATTCTATAGCCGTATTGAACTACTTATCATTTTTAAACATGTGATTTGAATTAGGAACTATTTCAAGCATTCAAAAGAGCTCTTCCATGCGTTCATTCAGCAAATATTTAATAAGTACTTGTTGTGGAAATGGCAACCCACTCCAGTACCCTTGCCTGAAAAATCCCATAGAGGGAGGAGTCTGGTGGGCTACAGTCCACGGGGTCACAAAGAGTTGGACACGACTGAGCGACTTCACTTGTGGCCCAGGCATTGTTTGAAGCAGTGGATTTTTGGTGTGAAGAATAATCACAGATAAGATCCTGGCCTTTCGGAGCTTACACTCAAAGGCCTGGCTGAGCTCCCTCAGAATGTGAATAAAGGATGAAAAGAGAAGAGGGAAGGTGCAGCAGAGGGTCTTCATCTGTTGGAAGTCTGGAGGAGGAGGAGCCAACAAAAACACTGAGGAGGAACAGCTTTTGTGGACAAAGGAAACCAGGAGAGTGTGGCATTCTGGAATCCCAGTGGACACAGTTATTGATCAGCCATGTCAGATGCTGCCAAGTAGTGGAGAGAATGACCTTTGGATTAGCAGAATGGAATCCTTGCCAATCTCACCAAGGTGGCTGCAGTGAAGAGTGGCCCGAAAGACTAAGTGGAGTGGGTTTAAGAGCGAATATAGCTGGGGAATGGGACTCCTGGACATCCCAGACACCGGCTGAAACATTGCCACAGTCAGGGAGAGCACTGGGACAGGTGCATGAGCCACAGACATTGCTTAATCAATCAGCTGTGCTTCTGGATACAAAAATAAGTTAAAAAATTATAGAAAGTAAATTCCAACTACTTCCTCTGAAAGGGAAGAATGATGAAGGCATTTAATGCATTGAATAAAGCCTCAATGAATAGAATGAGGTAGTACTGACCCAAACATAGAAAAACTGATTCTTGCAACTCAGAATTAGACACAAGTGAATACGGTAATTTAGCTTCAAAGGTTGCCTGTCAAACTAATGGGTAAAACAGGGACTAGTCAATGGATGGGATTGAGACAACTGGGTGGCCATCTTAAAATAAAACTGAAAATATACTTTCCAAATGATGTTAGGTCAAGTTTCAAATGTACTAAATATTTTAAAATAAATAATAAAATATATGATACATAAAGAACACATGGGAAAATTTTTCTTATGTAAGAAAGTTCTTACAAATTGATTAAAAAAATCCAACAAACCAATACAAATATTAAAATACAAGAAATGAATTCACATTTGCTAGAAAATACAAATGGTTCTTATACAGAGGAAAAACTGTGAAACCAAACTCATAACAATAGAAATGCAAATTAAATTACGTTGAATTATATTTTATTTACCAAAATTTCAAAGACCAAAAAGTTTGATAGAACGTTGTTTGGGAGATGCTTTGGGACATTTCTGGTGGGAGTGAAGATTTATAGAGCTACTGACAGAAGGCATTTTGCAACATATATAAATAAATGTAAAGAGCCACACCTTCCCCCTATAATTCCTTTTTTAGAAATTTATCATATATACATGTATATATATGTGTGTGTGTTAAAAATTCATGATTATTTGCATTAACAGAAGACTAGAAACATCCAAAATGGCCATCAGTATTGTATAAATTGTGGTCCATCCATACGATGGAATGCTGTGTAGCTATTTTTAAAAAAACACAAAAAACCCACGGAGGACCTCCAAGATATATTAAGTTAAAAGTACAAAACAATATATATTTGTATGAAAGGGATGTATATATACACACACACAGTTTTTTTGTGATTTTAAAAAAAATCTGTATCAAGGGTACTGCCTAGAAACCCTACTTCATGCGGTTCCTTCTGTTCTACCAGAATCATTAATCATTACCTCATATCATTGCTGGTGGAGTTGACAAATCTTTCTTGTCCTGTGTCCTCACGTACCTTAGACAGAAACCCCAAGAGAGAAGTAAACATTTCCTTTGCTAATCATATTGATCACCTCTTAACAGCATGATACCTATGTGTAATCTGGTTGGGGGTGGGGGGAGATCCTTTTCCAAACAGGGATGAGAAGGGAGTAAAGTGGAGAAGAACCCGTGTTCTCCCACATTTGATTCTTCAAATACAACTCTCTTCTGTTCAAATATGACTAAAAAGAGAGTAAATCAGTTAGGAAAAACTGCCAGAACACGAATGTCTTAAATGACTCATTTTGAAAAAAATACTTGAGAATAAGGAAAATACTATTATTATTCAATATGCTAATTTGTTTACACAGAAGAATTGAGCAAGAGGGACATCACCGATGCACACTGGATTTAAGACCTCTTTTCCCACTAACACCAAAGCCAGGAGAGATACCAACGGCTGAATTTCAGTTGGGGAAAGGACATAGGTGAGACTCTCTTCTGGGGAGTAATTCTGTTGTTTTTCTCTTTGGAGAGACTTTCCTCCCATAATTGATAAACTGCAGTTGGGGAGAAGTGTTTTCTACTCATTATTGGGTCTGCTGGGCAGAGCAGGACCTCAGGAAAGGCTATGAATCTGCTTTACTCTTCTTTATTGGATGACAGATTGGCCGCGAACAAATAAAACACTGGTAGAACCCTCTTAGTCTTTCTATAGATTTGGACTGAGAATTAAGGGTTTATGCTTCTTCCTAAAACCTATTTCAAGTTTTCCTACAGTAATAATTCTAGAAAGAGTAAATGGGAATTGGGAACTAAGCTATCCTTGAAATTCAAAATCGCAAAAATCTCCCTATCTTATATATCATAGTTGTGCATCTCTGACCTTCTCTTTCTTTCACGTCAGCACAATGAAGCTTTTCATAGGCATTCTTTTCTGTACCTTGATCATGGGAGTCACCGGTGAAGGCTGGTATTCATTCTTCAAGGAGGCTGTGCAAGGTAAGAGCCCCAGAGGATGAAGGGCACACACAGCTGACCCCAGGATTCACTCTGAGCAGAGGGCCACACACCACATACCTGTCAGATGTGGATACTCCTTTGAAAAACCACAAGTGGGTGAGAGCCGGAGGGT
This sequence comes from Nanger dama, assembly GCA_917880005.1. Classification (NCBI taxonomy): domain Eukaryota; kingdom Metazoa; phylum Chordata; class Mammalia; order Artiodactyla; family Bovidae; genus Nanger; species Nanger dama. Next base: position 708,920 of record CAKJTW010000085.1, on the reverse strand, counting down.
TTCTCCTTCCATGATGGTCTGACTCAGTACCCACCATGGGCTTCTCCAGACCCCAGGTCAAAGATGCTTTGAACCCAGGCTGTCCTTGCTGGTAGTGGGCAGTGAGTAGGACTTCCAAGGCAGCCAGGACTGCTGAGGGGTGAGCTCCTTGTTGCTGTTTAGTTGCTAAGTCATCTCCAACTCTTTTGCAACCCCACGGACTGCAGCCTGCCAGGTTCCTCTGTCTGTAGGATTTCCTGGGCAAGAATACTTGTGGGGCCTCATAACTCAAATCTTTCAGTCTTGAAGTTTACCTGTGAACTTGGTATATCCCCAAGGGTGGAATGTCCAGGGAAAGGGTGAGCTGAATAAACATCATACCCTACTCCGGGGAGAGAGGGTGCCTGGGAAAGAGAAGACCTGTGCTTGGAAGGAAGATCCCATCCTGTACCCAAGCAAATGGCCAACGGTTGCAAGGTAGGGCTCATGGAAATCAAGCCCTAATCCACACAATAGAAAGAGAGAATTCCCACTGATCTGCCACGCTAGGACTGAGATAGAGCCAGGAAGCAAACCTAACCTGCCATTCTTTTTAAATTATTATTAAAGATTTATTGATTCACTTATTGTGGTTGTGGTGGGTCTTTGCTGCTGTGTGGGCTTTCTCCAGCTGTGGTGGTGGTGGGGCTCCTCTTTGCTGCAGTGTGCACGGTTTTCCATTGCGGTGGCTTCTCTTGTTGCAGAGTGCAGGCTGTGGGTGCGCATGCTTTGGTAATTGTGGCACAGGGGCTTAGTTGCTCTGAGGTATGTGGGATCGTCCCGGACCAGGGATACTCGTGGGGACAATGTCCCTTGCATTGGCAGGCAGATCCCTCACCACTGGACCACCAGGGAAGCCCCCAGCCTGCCATTCTTGATGGGAAATGAAGCTTATTGGCTACTTGTTAAACAGGAAAATATGCAGTCAATTGTTGCAATACTTTGATCTGCATGTATTGTTCTTAATTTTGTTTTATTTCCAGTATTTCTTCTTCAATGCTCTTCCTTTTTTATGTACATCTGAGTTTCTGACCTGTACTATTTTCCTTCTCTCTAAAGAACTTGTTTTAGCATTTCTTGCAAGGGTCAATTGCCAACAAATTTCCTTAACTTTTTGAGAGTCTTTCTCCTTCACTTTTAAAGTGTAACTTCACAGGGTACAGAATTTTAGGTTGGTGGTTTTTCTCTCAGCACTAAATATTTCACTCTATTCTCTTGTTTGCATGAGTTCTAAGGAGAAGTCATGTAATTCTTGTCTTTGTTCTTGTATAGATAACTTTTGTTTTCTTTTAACTTCTTTCAGAATTTAAAAAAAATCATTGATTTTCTGTATATGCCCAAGTGTAGATTTTTTGCAGGGGAGGTTTTGAGGGTTTCTTTTGTTCATTCTGCTTGGTAAGTTTTCTGAGCTTCCTGGGTCTGTGGTTCGTGTCTGACATTAATTTGGGGACTTCTCGGTCGTTATCATTTCAAATATTTAAATGATATTAAGGCTTCCTTTCTCTGTTTCTTTCCTTCTGGTTGTCCCACACACGTATGTTATACCTTTTGTAGTTGTCCCATGGTGCTTGTGTATTCTGTCCTGGTTTTGGCAATCTTCATTTTCTGCCCTTTGATTTTTGAGGATTCTATTGAGATATCTTCTGTCATGGAGATTCTTTTCTCAACTGTATCTATTCTGCCAGTAAACCAATAGAATGCATTCCTTATTTCTGTTATGGTGTTTTTTTTTTCATCTCTAGCATTAGTTTTTTCTTTCTTAGCAGTTCTATCTCTCTGCTTATATTACCCATCCATTCTTGCATGTTGACTACTTTGTCTTTTGATCTCTTAGAGTATTAATCATAGGTGCTTTAAATTCCCAGTCTGGTAACTCCTACATCCCTACCAGGCCTGGTTCCGATGCCTTCCATGCCTCTTTTAACTGTGTTGTTTGCCTTTTGGTATGCTTTGTAATTGTTTCTTAAGAGCCAGACTTGACGTACGTGATAGAAGGAACTGCTCTTTAGTCATCTGGAGATTGGGGAAGCATTGCTGTGTGCTGTGTGCTAAGTTGCTTCAGTCGTGTCTGATTCTTTGCGACCCCATAGACTGTAGCCCGCAGGCTCCTCTGTCTGTGGGATTATAATAGGCAAGAAAACTGGAGTGGGTTGCCATGCCCTCCTGCAGGGGATCTTCCCGACCCAGGGATCGAACCCCTGTCTCTTATGTCCCCTGCATGGTCAGGTGGCTTCTTTACCACCAGCACTTCCTGGGAAGCCCAGTCCTATGACTAGGTCTCAGTTTTTTTTTTTTTTTTTTTTTTCGATGAGCCTGTGGCTCTAGACTGTGAACTTCATAGGTGCTTCTGGCTTTTTCTACCCTTCAACTGGGGCAGGATGGCAGGAGTGGGCTGGAGCTGGTTATTTCCTTTCCCCAGGTCACTTAGATTCTGATAATACAGAGTTTTCTGAGGGAGGCCTATTGAGAACAAAGAACTCTGGCATGTTTCAAAATGGTTCCTTTTCCTCTCCTCCTGCGAGAAGCCCAAGGGAAATTTTTTTTGGGGAAATTTTTTAAAATATAAATTTATTTATTTTAATTGGAGGCTAATTAATTTACAATTTATAGTGGTTTTGCCATACATTGACATGGATCCACCATGGGTGTATGTGTGTTCCCCATCCTGAACCCCCTCCCACCTAACTCCCCATCCCATCCCTCTGGGTCATCCCAGTGCACCAGCCCTGAGCACCCTGTCTCATGCATTGAAACTGGACTGGCGATCTATTTCACATATGGTAATATACATGTTTCAATGCTATTCTCCCAAGTCATCCCACCCTCGCCCTCTCCCATAGAGGCCAAAAGTCCGTTCTATACATCTGTGTCTCTTTTGCTGTCTCGCATACAGGGTTATCGTTACCATCCTTCTAGATTCCATATATATGCATTAGTATACTGTATTGGTGTTTTTCTTTCTGGCTTACTTCACTCTGTATAATAGGCTCTAGTTTCATCCACCTCATTAGAACTGATTCAAATGTATTGTTTTTAATGGCTGAGTAATACTCCATTGTGTATATGTACCACAGCTCTCTTATCCACTCATCTGCTGATGGACATCTAGATTGCTTCCATGTCCTGGCTATTATAAACAGTGCTGCGATGAACATTGGGGTACACGTGTCTCTTTCAATTCTGGTTTCCTCAGTGTGAATGCCCAGCAGTGGGATTGCTGGGTCATGTGGCAGTTCTATTTCCAGTTTTTTAAGGAATCTCTACACTGTTCTCCATAGTGGCTGTACTAGCTTGCATTCCCACCAACAGTGTAAGAGGGTTCCCGTTTCTCCACACCCTCTCCAGCATTTGTTGCTTGTAGACTTGGATGGCAGCCATTCTGATTGGTGTGAAATGGTTGGAAATTTTTAAACAATATTTTCTGTGAGAATCTGGCTGAGCTCTTGAAGGTAACTGTCACAATATTATGGGGCCCAATAATGGCTGGGCCTCCCAGGAGGTTTTACTCTCAGAGTTGTCTCCACTGAACCTCCTGCAACTTGTCAGTTCTGGTTTGGGTCTTTCTACCTGCAGCACAGGTTCCCTCACTGGTTTCTGCTCCTGAGTTTCTGGCCCAAAAGGCCTCCTCTCTTTATGTCCACCTGTTCGTCTCTCCAGCCCTGGAAGCAGTGCTATCCCCTGTGTCATCCCCCTCTTATGGATCCAAGAAGAGCTGCTGCGTTTTCAATCTGTTCAGGTTTTTAATTGTTACGATAGAGTGCTGACATTTAAGACGCTTATGCAGGACTAGAGGTGATGCTATTAATTTTGCAATTGAATTCTTTATAATTTTTGTGTTGATATTTGACAAATTCAGTCTTTCTGATTTTGAACCCATTATTCTCTTTTCATTGTATTCTCTGAATACCAGGGTTTTTTTTTTTTTAAAGATTTCCATTTAAAATTTTTTATTTATTTTTATTGAAGTATAGTCGATTTGTAATGTTTCAGGTATACAGCAAGGTGATTCACTAGTGTGTGTGTGTGTGTGTGTATATATATATATATACATACATTCCTTTTCAGATTCTTTTCCATTATAGGTTTTAAAATATATTGAATATAGTCCCCTGTGCTATACAGTGGGACTTCCACTGAGGTGGCTCAGTGGTAAGAATCCACCTGCCAATGCAGGAGACATAAGAGATGCAGGTTCTATCCCTGGCCTGGGAAGATCCCCTGAGGAGGAAGTGGCAACCCTCTCCGGTATTCTTGCCTGGGAAATCCTATGGACAGAGGAGCCTGATAGGCTACAGTCCATAGGGTCACAAAGAGTCGGACACTACTGAGCACACACGCAGGTACTGTACGGTAGGTCCTTGTTGTTCACCTATTTTATTTGAATATCAGTTTTTAAAAATTATTTATTTTGGTTGCACTAGGCCTTCACTGCTGCACGAGGGCTTTCTCTACAGTGAGCAGGGGCTACTCTTCATTGCAGATCTCAGGCTTCTCATTGCGGCAGCTTCTCTTGTTGCTGAGCACAGGCTCCAGGCACACAGACTCAGGAGCTGTGGCTTGGGGGCTCTAGAGCGTGGGGTCAGTAGTTCAGGCATGCAGCATGTGTAGCTGCTCTGCTGCAGGTGGAATCCTCCTAGACTAGAGGTCAAGCCCATGTCCCCTGTACTGGCAGGTGGACTCCGATCCCCTGCGCCACCAGGGAAATCCTGAATAGCAGTTTTTAGAAAGAGTTTTGGGGGTGCATTGCAAAGCTTCTCTGCACATAGTAAAGAATATTTCATCCCTTCAGTTCAGTTCAGCCGCTCAGTCGTGTGTGACTCTTTGTGACCCCATGAATTACAGCATGCCAGGCCTCCCTGTCCATCACCAACTCCTGGAGTTTACTCAGACCCACGTCCATCGAGTCAGTGATGCCATCCAGCCATCTCATGCTCGGTCGTCCCCTTCTCCTCCTGCCCCCAATCCCTCCCAGCATCACAGTCTTTTCCAGTGAGTCAACTCTTCACATAAGGTGGCCAAAGTACTGGAGTTTCAGCTTTAGCATCATTCCTTCCAAAGAACTCCCAGGGCGGATCTCCTTCCAGAATGGACTGGTTGGATCTCCTTGCAGTCCAAGGTACTCTCAAGAGTCTTCTCCAAACCACAGTTTAAAAGCATCAATTCTTCGGCGCTCAGCCTTCTTCACAATCCAACTCTCACATCCATACATGACCACTGGAAAAACCATAGCCTTGACTAGATGGACCTTTGTTGGCAAAGTAATGTCTCTGCTTTTGAATATGCTCTCTAGGTTGGTCATAACTTTTCTTCCAAGGATTAAGTGTCTTTTAATTTCATGGCTGCAATCACCATCTGCAGTGATTTTGGACAGTGCATTTCAGAGTTTGCGCTTTTCTTATGGACTGTGGTAGCTGTAAAAAAAAAAAAAAAAAAGGAGAACCCTCTTCTCTCACCTCCTTCCTCACATAGTCCCTGATCGTACATCTGAAGCCTCATTCTCCATCATCACATGCCTTATATGACCGTCACCTCTTCTTTGTACACAGCACACACAACCCCGTATCAGACAGCTCAGAGTACCACAGTCCCACCCAATTCAATCAAACTGTCAAGGGCTTTCCCTACAGTTACACCGGGATCCAATCCACAGTAAGGAGTATGCATCTCAATCTAGGATTTCAAAGGATCACTTTGTCAAGAGTCAAAATCTGAAAAGTAGGGAGAATTCTCGTTCCCCCACTTCTCCAATATGTCCCCATGTTACTGTCGTTGTTTTGTCTTCTGACAGGGGCTTCGGACTTGTGGAGAGCCTACTGGGACATGAGAGAAGCCGATTTCCAGAATTCAGGCAGATACTTCCGCGCTCGAGGGAACTATGATGCTGCTCAAAGGGGCCCTGGAGGCGTCTGGGCTGCAAAAATCATCAGGTAACAGAGGCTCCTGAGGGCGCTGAGCGGAGCTTGTCTGTTTCCAGAGAGTCAGGGGGCTCTGTGGCCCATCTTCCTCCTGCCCCTGCTCCTGGCACCCACACGGCCAGCAGAGCCAGGGCAGGATAGGGGTGCGGAGGTGTCCCCCTTCACTGCCAAGGAGAAAGCGAGGGGTCACTAAAGAAGCCTGATTCAGGGCATTTGAAGAACCAGTAACCAGGGCTTTGCCCAAGAGGGTGCATATTTTAGCCCTCCTTCCTGAGGGTGGGCTTTTCTAGCCTCCTCTCAAAGACACTGCTTTCTCTGCAAGAGGAGAAAGGAGTCAGAGGACAAAGCTGTCTCAAGCGATCCAGCTGAAATTCTCCTGTCTCCCTTCCTTCCAGCAATGTCGGGGAGTACCTTCAAGGATTCTTACACCAGATTTTCCTTGGAAGAGACAGCTATGGGTCGGAGGACCAGGTGTCCAATCGCAGAGCTGAGGAATGGGGCCGGAGTGGCCAAGACCCAGATCGCTTCAGACCTGCAGGCCTGCCAAAGAAATACTGAGTCTGGCTCCCTCTCTTCTCAAAGGACTAGGCTATGAGCCACACAGCACTTCTCCAAAAACAGGGAAATAGTGTCACTGAGCTCTGTCACCCCAGGCACTGAGACAGGCACCCAGAGGTGCCAAATAAATGTTTGTGGAGCTGAGCATGTTGATGGAAGCTGGAGTCTTTGCGTCAGACTCTGGGGAGAAAGGCCTGCTGGCACCATATGGACGGTTAAAGCTCTGTGGAGGACTGCAGAGTCCTCAGGAATCCCTGGCGACCTGGACCCTGCCCTGTGCCCACATGACCCCGTTGAGGCCCAGAACTCTCAGGACCACATTTCTCCTCCTAAGTAAGCCTGAGCTGGGAGAGCACTGGCCGTCACACTGGGCTCCTCAGGGGCTGGGGGCCTGACTCTGGCACAAGCCTGGGCAGCCCCATCCCTACTTCTTCCTCCCCAGTCACTGTGTGGCTGTTTCAGGCCTCTCTGTGTCCCGACTCTCCACTGCCCAGCCGGCTGCGTCCTGACCCACCTCAGGCCTTAGCCCCAGGGGATCTCTTCCCAAACCAAGAAGGCACACTTGCTTTGGGAAGACCAGTCTTATGACATCTGTCCTGGAAACTGCGTCTTTAACTCCAATTATTTCTCATCAACACCAGAGCCAACCCCTGACTCAACTGTTAGCTGGTCTCAGCTCATTTAACCTAAGGAATCATTCTCAGATGAGTTTCCCTTACCTTTATCCTCACTATCTTTGGGTCAAACAAAATACTGTTTTCACTTCTAGAGTGAATGTCAGCTGTGTGGATACACACTTCCAGGGCACTTTAAGAGATGCCTCCTCAGAAGCACAGACTAACGGTGATCTGAACTCTGCTGGGGTGAGGCATAGTAATTATGGAGGCCGTGGTTTTCTTTCATTGTAAATGTTCTAACTCTGCATGCATCATTTGATTTACCACAAAGGCTTTGCAGGTCTCAGTTGAAGAAATGAGGCTTGCGGGTAAGTGATCTGGACCTTGCTCCAGGTCACACCTGTTAGTAGGTGAGCAGCCAGGACTGCAGGCTGGTGAGTCTGACTCCAGGAGAGCAGAGATGTGCTGTCAAGACCGAGGTTCAGAGGCGGGGACTCTCTCCTCCACGGATCTCCAGTGTGAGAGCCCTTATGCCCAAGAGATGCCTGACTGCCAGACACACCACAGCTTGTTCTCCTCATGTGAACAGTGCCTTGCAGGGTCCTTGCCCTCACTATCTGCTTCCTTAATAAATTCCTGCATTGAAAACCCAGACTTCAGTCCACATCATTTCTCACTTTTGAAGGTTTTCCTCTTCCTTTTGTCTTCAAACTTGAAAGTCTGCTCACCTGCATGTTCTGCTTCCTCTCTTCTGACTCGCACTAAACCCACACCAGCCTGACCTCTGTCCCCACCGCTCAGCGAAACAGCTCTGGTCACTGCTGCCCTCCATGGTGCTAACTGACAAGTTCCTGTTTCCTACCAGGAAGGCTCTGACACACGCTCAGCACAGTTGTCTTCTCCCTCCTTTCTGGTAGGTTCTCTCTTGGCTTTTGTTTACCTTTCGTTTCCCTCTAATTTTCTTTATCTCCTTAGCTGGGTCTTTTCATCTCCCGAACCCTAAGGGTGCGTGAGACTTGGTTCTGGGTTCTTTCTTTTTTTTTTTTCACTTTTTATGTCTATATTCTCCCTAACAAGTATATCAAATAGTATTATATGCTGATGGCTCTGAAAACTATACCTCCCGGCTCAGAGCCTTATTTCCCAGATCTGTGTTTATACATTCGATTGGCCTCTAAACGCCTCTGCTTGGATGGCTTCCAGAGATCTCACACTAGGTGTGTCCCAAAGGGAACTGTCATCTGCCTCCAGAATTCTTCACCCTCAGGCCTCTCCATTTCAGCAGATGACATCATTGTTCCCTCTGTTGCTCAGCCCAGAAATTCAGGCATGTCCTTGAGGCTTCCCTTCCCTTTACCCCACATCCAGTCCACTAACAAGTCCTGTGATTCAGCTTCCAAAATTCATCTCTAGTCCATCAGCCTGCTCTCATATGCATCTCCATGCTCCTAGCCACACCATTTCTCACCTGGGTTCTTGCAACAGCTGTCTAACCAGTCTCCCCATCTTCATGGCTTTCCCCTCTGCTTAAGGTGACTGTATAATTTTTCATCTAAACCAGGTCACTTTCCACTGAGAAAAAGGGCCTTGCTGATGATTATACATGGATGGCAGGAATAAACTGAAATTGTCCTGGGTAAAAGAGAGCATGTATTTACCCCACCTGTCAGTCTAGCGTACAAATTATATTCAGATCATGTTTCTTCCTTGCTTAAATTCTTCCATGGGTTCCCATTTCCCTAGAATGTAATCCAGTGTGAGCTGTCCCTGGCCACCCTCCAGCATCACTCAGGCCACACCCTCCCAGGCTCCCTGTCCCTTCATCTCACCCACAAGCCAAGCTTTTATTTGGCACAGGACCTTTGCATATGACATTTTCTCTGTTCAGAACACTCTCTGCTTTCTCTTCACGTGACTGTGTGTTTCTCACCTGTGGCACTCTCCTGAGATCACTCTTTCTTGAGAGAGGCCTTCCTGGTCATCCTGGCTGATCTACTCTGGTTATTCTGTACTTTTTGCCAATTTCAATATGTGAAATTCTTTCACTAATTTTTTGGTTTATTCTTCTGACTTCTTTTGGATTTTGTTTTGGTCCATATTCACCCCTTTTATTATAAAATCAGTGAGAGAAGTGACCATTTCTTTCTTGTTTATATCTGAATACCCAGTCCTTGCATATAATGGAATTTCAACAAGTGCTTATTGGCTAACAAACACATGAAAAGATGCTCAACATCACTCATTATCAGAGAAATGCAAATCAAGACCACAATGAGGTACCATTTCACACCAGTCAGAATGGCTGCGATCCAAAAGTCTACAAGCAATAAATGCTGGAGAGGATGTGGAGAAAAGGGAACCTTCTTACACTGTTGGTGGGAATGCAAACTAGTACAGCCATTATGGAGAACAGTGTGGAGATTCCTTAAAAGATTGCAAATAGAACTGCCTTATGACCCAGCAATCCCACTGCTGGGTATACACACCAAGGAAACCAGAAATGAAAGAGACACATGTACCCCAATGTTCATTGCAGCATTGTTTATAATTGCCAGGACATGGAAACAACCTAGATGTCCATCAGCAGATGAATGGATAAGAAAGATGTGATACATATACACAATGGAGTATTACTCAGGCCTTAAAAAGAATAAATTTGACTCAGTTCTAATGAGATGGATGAAACTGGAACCGATTATACAGAGTGAAGCAAGCCTGAAAAAAAAATACCAATACAGTATACTGACACATATATATGGAATTTAGAAAGATAGTAATGATGACCCTCTATGTGAGACAACAAAAGAGACACAGAGGTATAGAACGGACTTTTGGCCTCTGTGGGAGAGGGAGAGGGTGGTATGATTTGGGAGAATGGCACTGAAACACATATACTATCATGTAAGAAACGAAGTGCCAGTCTATGTTCAATACAGGATACAGGATGCTTGGGGCTGGTGTATGGGATGATCCGGGGAGATGGTGTGGGGTGGGAGGTGGGAGGGGGCTTCGGCATTGGGAGCTCGTGTACACCTGTGGCTGATTCATGTCAATGTATGGCAAAACCAATACAGTATTGTAAAGTAGAATAAAGTATTTAAAAAAGGAAATTAATAAATGAATACTTGAATCCATGTATTGTTTTATTAGTAAAAAATTTTCTTTCAAAGGAGGTCAGACTGGCTTTAAGAAACAGGAAGGGACTAAGAAAGAGGGAGAAACTAAAGAAGGGACAGCAGAATCAGGGGAAACAGGAGGCAGGGGATCAAGCCACAGGGATGGTGGACCCCCAGGGGAGCAGAAACCTCTCTTGCGCTGAGGAAGGAAGGAAGGTGAAGCGTAGGGCTGGGGAAGCAGCATCCTTGAGATGCAGGACATGGGACCTGCGGGAATTCGGTTGTGGCTCCTCTTGATGTAGGTGACTGTCCCCGAGATTCGTCACATTCGAGGGTATTTGCCTGTTTTTTGTCTCTAAAGCAAGTAAGTAGAAAACTTAAGGCTAAAGGCACATTACTCCTATTGTGTGCCATCCTTGCATCCACAATGCCTGTCACGGTGCCTCACAGGTAGTAGTTGCTTTCTGAATATATGTTGAATGAATGAAGTCTGAGAAAAGGTAATGTTCAAAAGAGGTCAGAACTGGTAGAGGGGTTTGAGAGTTGTAGAAAGTATGGATGTTGGATACAAATTTGGATGTGCAGAATGTGGTAATGAGTCACTTTGAAGTGACAGTTAAATCTGTACTGATAACATACTAAATACCAACCAAGATGATATAATTTTACTTTATCATAAAAACAGTCATGTATGGATGTGAGAGTTGGACTGTGAAGGCTGAGCATTGAAGAATTGATTGTTTTTAACTGTGGTGTTGGAGAAGATTCTTGAGAGTCCCCTGGACTGCAAGGAGATCCAACCAGTCCATCCTAAAGGAAATCAGTCCTGAATATTCATTGGAAAGACTGATGCTGAAGCTGAAACTCCAATATTTTGGCCACCTGATGCTAAGAACTGACTCATTTGAAAAGACCCTGATGCCTGGAAAGGTTGAAGGTGGGAGGAGAAGGGGACGACAGAGGATGAGATGGTTGGATGGCATCACCGACTCAATGGACATGAGTTCGAATAAACTCTGGGAGTTGGTGATGGACAGGGAACCCTGGTGTGCTGCAGTCCATGGGGTTGCAAAGAGTCGGACATGACTGAGTGACTGAACTGAACTGAAAAATATTTTTCTCTAGTGTTACTTTGCATAATCCCTCACAGATATGAAAATTAAGAATCCTATGTGCAAGAAGTTGTTAGTCATTGTGGTAGCTGATGAAAAGTCTTGAAGAAGGAATAAATATTTTGAATGTCTGAAGTTCTGTGTCGACTATTGAGGGGCAAGTTAGCAGAGAACACTGAGACTAAAGAAAGGCAAAAGTACACACTGGTTCTCTGATACTGAGACCCTTAGACTGAAAGATGCATTACTATTTACACAGCACCAAGAAAAATGCTACTATTTAAATTCAGATATGTTTTCCTATCACTGTGAATTTTTACTCTACGTTTTGAACGGGTTCTTTTGGACTTAGATTTTAATGTTACTTCACTCTTGTGAATAAGCAAAAAGGAAAGAATACACAGAAACTAATCCTAAAGCAATGACAAGCCTTTCATGAGTGCTTCCTGGTGACTGGGGCTTCCCTTGCAGCTCAGCTGGTAAAGAACCTGCCTGCAATGGGGGAGACCTGGGTTCAGTCTCTGGGCTGGGAAGATCCCCTGCAGAAGGGAAAGGCTACCCACTCCAGTATTCTTGCCTGGAGAATTCCATGGACAGAGGACCCTGGCAGGCTACAGTCCATGGGGTTGCAAAGAGCTGGACACGACTGAGAGACTAAGCACAACACAGAAATTACCTGTGGGAGTCGGGTGGGGTTGGTGTAATCTCCCTTAGTCCTGAAGGGCTAGACAAGGAAGTGGTTACAGATTCTGTGGGTGGGTGGGGGAGTGGGAGAAGGAGAGAGAGAGACAGGGACACAGAGAAGTGTATGGAGAGGGATGCTTGACAGGAGTTGTGCCTTTGATTGAGGGGCGCAGCGTCTGTGGCGATCCCTCCCCTGAAGAAGCCGTAGAACTGATTAAAACAAAAACAACCCTCCCTCCTCTCCCCAGCTCCTGGCCAGGATCCCTAATGTCCAAATCCAGCCAGGACCAGAGCAACAGGCTCAGTTGATATAGTCTGGACAGGCCAGGGTACAAAGTGGAATGGTGAGTGAGGGACTGGTGGGGCAAACAAGAAATAACCCCACAGCTGAAAAAGCTGATCTCATAACTGGAGGATTTAGGGTAATGAACTTGTGTCCAAGACTCTCTTGCAGTGTAATAGTGATGTGGGGACTGCTTGCCTAGCCTCCCCTTGTAGGTTCAAAGTCCAGTGCTGACACATGCTCCCAGAGTTGCAGTGCAGCCAGAGGGCAAGGTGGGAGGACATGGAAAAGAGTCGCTGTTGTCCGGACAGCATCGCCGCTAAGGCTAACTCTTACTATGTACAGATTCAAACACACTGGTTCTTCAAGAGTGCATAGTATCTTAATAGTCCCAGTTTACAGAGGATTCTCAGTTTAGGGGACTTTTAACAACAAGTGAATTTATTTTCCAAACTCTGCTTTCCACTGTGACTTTTCAAACGTTTGTCTTGATCCTTATCATCTGGGTCATTTTTATTATGTCACTGCAGCGCTGTTTCAAGCTTCAGTATTTTATCTGCTTTAATGTTTTCCATCCCTCCCCTACGACTAACCTTGCTGTTGGCTAGATTTGTAGCTGGAGGCACTTGGAGGGTGAGGGTACAGACAGCTCTTTCTCTATTCCTCCTGTTCCAGCAATGTGGAGGCGTGCAGAGAAGGCCAGTTCTGAGGTGTCTTCCGGCCACACCTCCCAGATCTTGCATTGGGAGATTCTTAAGGGTGGGAAGAGCCATTTGGCCTCATTCTGGTTAGGTGTGCTTCTGATGCTGATATTCTCTGTCCAGGTGAGGGTCTCCAGGAGATGGTGGGCATGCTGGTGCCCCTGAGGTGAGTGCAGCTTCACCCCACCCCTCAGCCATGGGGGCCCTTCCCAGAGAGGAGCAGGTTATGCACAGTGGGCTCTGATGCTGCTGCACGTTCCAAGGCCCCTCCCTAGCTGAGGTGTCACCTCACCTGGCCCAGCACCGCCTTTTCTCTAACCTCACTGGTCTTTCCAGTGAATTCCAGTGGACCCCCCAGAATGACCAGGAGCCTCTTCTCTTCCTGCAGAGATGGCAGATGGGAAAAGGCTCACCCCATCTCCTTCCTAGTCACACTCTACCACTGCCCTTTCAACTCTACTGGCATGGGTGCTCCATCTTTAGAAACTTCCAGAATATTCACAGCTCCTACACATGTAAACTCTCTCAAGAACTCACCACGCTGCCCTCTGCCTGGATAGGGGCATCGAATGAGCTGGCAGTGTCTGCAGCGAGCATGCACCCGGCTGAGAGATGAACAGGCATTTTTGTTTTCTTCTTGGCACCCTGAATCAGTTGCCAGAGATCGCCTGCCTCCACAGGCGCTGCACTCCCCGGGAGACTGACAGCCCTGCGGTCCCCCTCCCCTCCGCGGGCGTCTCCTCCGTGGACCAGGGGTGGGAGGGTGGAGGGGGCGGTGTTGACCGTGGAGCCAGCGCTGCGGCCTCTCCCTCGGCTTTGGGAGCTCACCAGGTCTGGCGCTGCTTGCTGGATGCCCTCTCTAGGGGTGGGGCCCTCGGAGCCCTGTCCTCAGCTGTGGGGGATGGGAAAGAGCAGCACTCAGCAGCCTGTTTTCACACCCGGCTGCCTGCCGAGGGAGCTCTTGCACAATCCTCTAATTTCCCGGGGTCACTTTTTGGAATCTGTGATTATGGAAAAGAAGAGCCAGGTCCTCTCTGAGAACAGTGTGTTCAGTTTACACACACATTTCTTACCTATGGAGTCCTGTCAAACCACACTGTGTAAAACATGTTTGCAAAATCTCCTGTGAGTGACTCACTCGTATGTTTCCTGAAAGAATTGGGCAAATGGACAAGAACTCAGACTGGCCAGGGTGCCTCGCTCCTGAACCATCCGACCTGGGAGGAGCCAGTGCACTGAGACCTCCCTTTACTCTCTGCAGGGTGGACTTAGACCGTCCAGAACAGTCTCACGTGGAGTCTGCAGAACCTCACGTCACCCTTTAGTAAAGATGCCTCCAGAACTCCTTCATCCTTCTGTTCACTCTTCACCTCCCACTTCATGCTCCCCGGCACGCGGCGGGAGCTGGGCCAGGCCCTGGGGATCTGAGACAGACAAGGCCAGTGCTCCCACGTGAGGAACATTCCACTGGAGAGTTATGATTGAGCTAATCAGTATTTAAGAGAATTGAATTAAAATATATCGTACATTTATTTATGTGCATAACACACAGTGTGCGCTCTATGACTTGAGACTAAGAATCCCAAGGCTCCATCCTTACAGACTAGATCTGAATTTCAGCTTTGCCACTGTGACAGGTAAGGGTAGTAACACGCAAACGTTATCATGGTAAGCTGTGAAATGAAAAAGCAGAGCATAAAATGATAGTATTGTACCACCCTGTTTCGTTTAGGTGTTCATATGTCTACATCCACTTAGATAATAGACTGGAAACATTTTCTGCAGAGGTTCTTCCTGCCTCTCCCCCTCTCGTCCAGGCTCAGGAAATTAGTATGGCTTTTATTTTTGTCTTTATGCTTATTTTATACTGTTGAAGTTTCCTCGCTGAAGATGTTCATTCAGTGAGATTCATCAAGCCTGGCTGTGTCGAGGCTTTTCCTAGGCACTGAGTATGGTGGTGAAGAAAACCAGCAACTTACTTCCTGTCCTCATGGGGGTGAGATAAGGAAAAACAGCAAATGTTCACTTACACTATAGTTGACCTGTATATTCCTTTCTCTCTACACATACACCCACAACAGCAGTAAATGTTCAAACACATATATATATACATAAATAATGCAAGTGAATTCATAAAGATTATGGTAAGATAAAAATTGATAAATGTGTCAGAGTCACAAGTAAAAATTCATAATGGAAAATCACAGGGGAAGGACGTCAGTAATTTCATGTTCCATATTCTATCTGTTGATAATCCTATTATGACCTTTTGTTTTCCATATGATTTCTTTTTCTCTCAGGACTGTACCTCTTTTAGGGTTAAACACTGAGGTTTTAGCAGTTGGCCTGGGAAACTACAGGCCCTACTAATCTCTGGAGAAAGAATTTTCCCCAAGATAAGAAATAGGAAATGTTCCATCTCTTCTGCAACTGCAAGAATAGCAAATAGAAGAACAAAACCTGTATTGACAAAGGTTATTTCTAACAAAGGAGTTTTTTTGTTGTTGTTGTTTAATGACAACAAAAGAGATGTCAGAGATAGTCACTATGTCCTGTGATAGCAACCCTCTAATATTTTATTTATACTTTAGATATTAATTTATGTCTTTGAAGCAAAATTCTTTTCTGATGGAAGCTGTTAGACTGGAAAAGCGGATGGCTGGTTCATGCCAAGGCAAGAGCACAGAGCTATAGAAATCTTCCCCATTGCGTTAGGGTCTGTGAGCTGGGCTGCCCTCCTGGACAGCAGAGTGACACGTCACTCTGAAACTAAGGGTATACACACTGGCTCTGTCCCTATTTTGATACACATGGCACAACACAGGTATCATTTGTATTGATCTGAGACATAAAATATGACTGCTTGTCAGTTTATTTTTCTGGTTACTAATGATTTGTGCATCTCTTTGTGAGCTTATTTCTTATTGCATGTTGTCTGTAAACCATTTTTTTTCTAACACTTTATCCATTTTTCTACTGGGGCTACCATTTTTTCCTTACTCATAGAAGTTCCGTGTATTTTTGAAATATTAATCCCTTGCCATATTTTAAATATCATCTTTTCCCATTCTCTATCTACAATTATGTTCTTATTTTTGATGTAATCAAATTCACCCCTTCCTGATTTTGGGTTTGTGCCTTTGAAATCTAAGAATTTCTACACCATCTCTAGATCACAAATATATTTTTGATATTATTTTTCATCAACTTTACAGTTTATCTTACATTTACATATTTAACACCTCTGAAGTCAACTTATGTATGTGTATTAGGTAAGGGCCTAATTTTCTAGGCAAGAATACTGGAGTGGATTGCCATTCCCTTCTCCTGAGGATCTTCCCAACCCAGGGATCAAACCTGGGTTTCCCTCATTGCAGGCAGATTCTTTACTGTCTGAGCTATCAGGGAAGCCCTGTTAGGTAAGGGCCCAGCTTTATTTTTCTCTTTCCAAAACTAGCAAACCATCCCATCTTCAATGATTTGTGATGTCTTCTTGAACATATATTATACATGTGGCCCTAGCTCTCACTCTCTATTCTGTCCCATTGGTCAATGTGTCTTTAGTTGAGCAAATACTATTTTTATTACTGTATTTTGCTGTTTATCTTAATGCCTGGTATGGTAAGTTCCTCTTAATACCCTCCTTTTTTGAGACTGACTTTTTAATGCATCGACTTTTATTTCTGTATGTGAATTTTGGAGTAATCATCTTCTGTTCCAGAAAAATCCAACTGAAATTTTCAGTATTACATATATGTATTAATCTGGGGTCGAATTAACATCCTTAATGTTAAGTCATCCCATCAGTGAGCTAGAAACTTCTCTCCATGTTTGAATCATCTTTTAAGGTGTTTGTTAGCGGTTTGACACCTTCTTCATTGCAGTTCCATGAAATACTGGTGAAAGTAATTGCTAGGAGTTTTATAGTTTTGCTGTTACTATGAATAGTTTATTGTTTTGGTCATGTTTTCTATTTGGGTATTTCTACTATGGAAAAATGTGTTGGTTTTTGGATCAAGTGTGGGCCATCTTATTAAATTTACCTATTAATTGGAGTAATTTGTTGATTTTGAGGTTCAGCTGTTGATGATTATAGTAATGGAAATGATGACAGTTTTTATCTCTGCCTTTCCAATCCTTATATCTCTTCTTTCTTTTTATTTGCTATGCCTTGGCCAGGGCTTCCAGAACTGTGTTAGACAATAGTGGTGATAGTGGGCATTCTTTGCTCATTCCTGATTCTTAAAATGATGGGCTAAAAGTTTTTCCATTATAAAATCAGTTAATGTTATGATTTTCAGTTCAGTTCAGTCGCTCAGTCGTGTCCACCTCTTTGCGACCCCATGAAGCACAACACGCCAGGCCTCCCTGTCCATCACCATCTCCTGGAGTTCACTCAGACTCACGACCATCGAGTCCGTGATGCCATTCAGCCATCTCATCCTCTGTCGTCCCCTTCTCCTCCTGCCCCCAATCCTTCCCAGCATCAGAGTCTTTTCCAATGAGTCAACTCTTCGCATGAGGTGGCCAAAGTACTGGAGTTTCTGCTTTAGCATCATTCTGTGGGAGACTAGCTGCCAATAGAGACCACCAGTCGGAGTTCAGAGAAAAACAGTTTATTGGCAATTTCGGATCCGGGCCCCCACCAAGCCAATCGAAGGTGGGGAGCCCCGAACACCTGCTTTGGGAGCCTTTTATCCTATTGTGCAGGGGAGGAGGGGGACTAGGCTACTTGGCAGAGCATGATTGGTGGGCAGGCAGGTAAGGTTTATGTAACCATTGGTGACAATTTGCAGTTAGCGTCGAGTCCCTGTTTCCTAGAGCCAGATCCTGTTTCTTAGGTTGCAGAGCAAACGCTGCAGTGACACACCTGGTGTCCATTGTTCCCTTTAAAATTTTGGGGCTTTCCGTCCCAGTAAAGCTGACCTAGTATTCAACTCCCTGGGAAACATTTTACTTCTTTCTTCATTTTCTTCCTCCTTGAGAATTCCAGACTCCTCACTCCTTGGGGACCCCTAGACTTCTTATCAACCTGCCTAGGAAATGACTCTCTTTCACATTCCTTCAAAGAAATCCCAGGGCTGATCTCCTTTAGAATGGACTGGTTGGATCTCCTTGCAGTCCAAGGGACTCTCAAGAGTCTTCTCCAGCACCACAGTTCAAAAGCATCAATTCTTCGGCGCTCTGCCTTCTTCACAGTCCAACTCTCACATCCATACATGACCACTGGGAAAACCATAGCCTTGACTAGACGGACCTTAGTTGACAAAGTAATGTCTCTGCTTTTGAATATACTATCTAGGTTGGTCATAACTTTTCTTCCAAGGAGTAAGCGTCTTAATTTCATGGCTGCAGTCACCATCTGCAGTGATTTTGGAGCCCAGAAAAATAAAGTCTGACACTGTTTCCACTGTTTTCCCATCTATTTCCCATGAAGTGGTGGGACCGGATGCCATGATCTTCATTTTCTGAATGTTGAGCTTTAAGCCAACTTTTTCGCTTTCCTCTTTCACTTTTATCAAGAGGCTTTTAGTTCCTCTTCACTTTCTGCCATAAGGGTGGTGTCATCTGCATATATAGGGGTTATTGATATTTCTCCAGTCAATCTGATTCCAGCTTGTGCTTCTTTCAGTCCAGCGTTTCTCATGATGTACTCTGCATATAAGTTAAATAAGCAGGGTGACAATATACAGCCTTGACATACTCCTTTTCCTATTTGGAAACAGTCTGTTGTTCCATGTCCAGTTCTAACTGTTGCTTCCTGACCTGCATATAGGTTTCTCAAGCGGCAGGTCAGGTGGTCTGGTATTCCTATCTCTTTCAGTATTTTCCACAGTTTATTGTGAACCACACAGTCAAAGGCTTTGGCATAGTCAATAAAGCAGAAATAGATGTTTTTCTGGAACCATCCTGCTTTTTCCATGATCCAGCGGATGTTGGCAATTTGATCTCTGGTTTCTCTGCCTTTTCTAAAACCAGCTTGAACATCAGGGAGTTCACGGTTCACGTATTGCTGAAGCCTAGCTTGGAGAATTTTGAGCATTACTTTACTAGCATGTGAGATGAGTGCAATTGTGCAGTAGTTTGAGCATTCTTTGGCATTGCCTTTCTTTGGAATTGGAATGAAAACTGACCTTTTCCAGTCCTGTGGCCACTGTTGAGTTTTCCAAATTTGCTGGCATATTGAGTGCAGCACTTTCACAATATCATCTTTCAGGAATTGAAACAGCTCCACTGGAATTCCGTCACCTCCACTAGCTTTGTTCGTAATGATGCTTTCTAAGGCCCACTTGACTTTACATTCCAAGATGTCTGACTCTAGATTAGTGATCACATCATCATGATTATCTGGGTCGTGAAGATCTTTTTTGTACAGTTCTTTCGTTTATTCTTGCCACCTCTTCCTAATATCTTCTGCTTCTGTTAGGTCCAGACCATTTCTGTCCTTTATCGAGCCCATCTTTGCATGAAATGTTCCCTTGGTATCTCTAATTTTCTTGACGAGATCTCTAGTCTTTCCCATTCTGTTCTTTTCCTCTATTTCTTTGCACTGATTGCTGAAGAAGGCTTTCTTATCTCTTCTTGCTATTCTTTGGAACTCTGCATTCAGATGGGTATGTCTTTCCTTTTCTCCTTTGCTTTTCACTTCTCTTCTTTTCACAGCTATTTGTAAGGCCTCCCCAGACAGCCATTTCCCTTTTTTGCATTTCTTTTCCATGGGGATGGTCTTGATCCCTGTCTCCTGTACAGTGTCACAAACCTCATTCCATAGTTCATCAAGCACTCTGTCTATCAGATCTAGGCCCTTAAATCTATTTCTCATTTCCACTGTATAATCATAAGGGATTTGATTTAGGTCATACCTGAATGGTCTAGCAGTTTTCCCTACTTTCTTCAGTTTGTGTCTGAATTTGGTAATAAGGAGTTCATGATCTGAGCCACAGTCAGCTCCTGGTCTTGTTTTTGTTGACTGTATAGAGCTTCTCCATGTTTGGCTGCAAAGAATATAATCAATCTGATTTTGGTGTTGACCATCTGGTGATGTCCATGTGTAGAGTCTTCTCTTGTGTTGTTGGAAGAGGGTGTTTGCTATGACCAGTGCATTTTCTTGGCAAAACTCTATTATCATTGCCCTGCTTCATTCAGCATTCCAAGGCCAAATTTGCCTGTTACTCCAGATGTTTCTTGACTTCCTACTTTTGCGTTCCAGTCCCCTATAATGAAAAGGACATCTTTTTTGGGTGTTAGTTCTAAAAGGTCTTGTAGGTGTTCAAAAAACCATTCAACTTCAGCTTCTTCAGCATTACTGGTTGGGGCATAGATTTGGATAACTGTGATATTGAATGGTTTGCCTTGGAAACGAACAGAGATCATTCGGTCGTTTTTGAGATTGCATCCACGTACTGCATTTCAGACTCTTTTGTTGACCATGATGGCTACTCCATTTCTTCTGAGGGATTCCTGCCCTCAGTAGTAGATATAATGGTCATCTGAGTTAAATTCACCCATTCCAGTCCATTTTAGTTCACTGATTTTCTAGAATGTCGACGTTCACCCTTGCCATCTCTTGTTTGACCACTTCCAATTTGCCTTGATTCCTGGACCTGACATTCCAGGTTCCTATGCAATATTGCTCTTACAGCATCGGATCTTGCTTCTATCACTAGTCACATCCACAACTGGGTATTGTTTTTGCTTTGGCTTCATCCCTTCATTCTTTCTGGGGTTATTTCTCCACTGACCTCCAGTAGCATATTAGGCACCTAAGGACCTGGGGAATTCCTCTTTTGGTATCCTATCATTTTGCCTTTTCATACTGTTCATGGGGTTCTCAAGGCAAGAATCCTGAAGTGGCTTGCCATTCCCTTCTCCAATGGACCACATTCTGTCAGACCTCTCCACCATGACCCACCCGTCTTCGGTTGCCCTGCAGGCATGACTTGGTTATTTTATAAAATTAAGAAAGTTTCCTTTAAAATTTAATTTTCTAAAGGATTTTTCTCTCTTTTAAAAAGTCTTCTTCTTGTTGATTTATTATGTTATGTTAGTTTCTGTATATAGCAAAGTATATCAATTAGATATATATCCACTATTTTTACATTCTTTCCCCATATAGGTCATTGCAGAGTATTAAGAAGAGTTCCTTCTGCTATACAGTAGGTCCTTATTTATCTATTTTATATATAGTATTATGTGTTTGCCAGTCTCAGTCTCCTCATTTACTCCTCCTCGCCTGCTTTATCCCCTGGAAACTACAAGGCCTTTTCTCTACATCTGTGACTCTGTCTTAAAGGATTTTTAAAAGAAACGTAACTTCAGCTTTATCACACTCTTTTTTGATCAATTAATATTATTTTTCTCCTTTAGCTAATAATGTGATGAATTACATTATTTGTAGTCATAATGCTGACCAATTCTTGCATTCCAAGAGGAAACCTCACTCGGTTATGAGGGATTTTTAATGCTCATATTTGGTTTGGTAACACTATGCTCTGTTTGAATTGTTTGCACCTTTAGAGGTGAAATGGGACTGTTGTTTTCTTGTATTGCCCATCTCTTACTTTGGAATCAAGTCACTCTACTTCTTTAAGATGAGCTGTACATCTCTACTCTTGATTAGTTTTCTACACCAACCTGTGTAACATACTATTAACTGTCCCCTGAGATTTTAGCAGACTCTCCTGGAAAACCACGGGCCTTAGTAGGGGATACTGGGAAGAAGAGAGCTGTGATAGACACTTTCGCTTATTTAATACTTAACTAACTTCCTAAAGACATCTATGTCTCTTTGCAACAACAACAACAACAACAACAACAAGGTGCTTACTTACAAAGTTTGAGGCTGTTCCTTCATCTAAATTAGCAAATGATGTGCCACCGTGAGTTGATTAAATCGAGATGAGGCTCCATATTAAGTTTCACTTTGAACCAGGAAAGAGGAATTCAGATTAATCTCACTCACTTGGGTCTGTGTGGAGAGTCTACCTCTGTGAACTGGTTTTAACTGAGAGAAAAAGGTGAATAAGAAAAAGGGTTAAAATTTTACTAGAGCCTTAGAAAAACAGGCCCCCTTGTTAATCTTAAGACAGACCTTTATCTCAAGAATGTGTAAGGGCTCACATCTCAGGAATGCAGCCTCCGGGAGGCTTTCTGGGGGATGTTTACCTCAAAAACCATTCCAGGAAATTATTTTCCAGAAAAACAGCTAAGAGTAAAATTGCAGCTCATTTCAGCCTAATAACAAATGGACCTATCCCTGAAAATGTCAAGACCTGTACACCAATCAGGCCGTTCCACCTTAGCTGTACCTGTTTGTGGCTTTTGTGCTTAAAAACTGCTCTGTAACAAATGTTCGGGGTTTGTTCTTCCCTGGTGGTGATCGAACCCCGGCGTGCCGGCCTAATAAATCCTCTTGCTGTTTGCATCGAGTCCGAGTCTTGGTGATATTTTGGGCGACGGATCCCTGGAAGGAGACCGTGAGGTCTAACGTAACCAGCTCAGAATAATGCTGCTGAAGACCTTATATGCTGAGAGATGCTAGAGTCATTGCAAAGGGTTTCATGTTGTGCTGTGTTGTAGCTGTTGTTGATGTTGACTGTTGTGGCTTCTGCCAGAAGTCACTGGTGTACACGCATGACTGTGGGTGTTGTCTTACCTGTGAGTTGCCAGCAGTCTGCTGAGAGGAGAAACGTGGTGGATCTGGTCTCTTAGACGGTTGTTTCCAGGTTTGGAGTGACTGGCGTCAGATTTGTGTGCGATTCTAGGAAGTCGGTCTTTCCTTATGACACCAGCAGTCAGCGGAGGCTGTTTTCCTACACTCTTGGACCAGGGGCAGAGTGAGGAGCCCCCTTGAGCAGAGATGACCCCCTCCTAGCAGGTCACCTCAGACCAGGGGCTGCTGCCCTCTACCAGATAAACAGAGATCCTCAGGAAGCTCAGAGCAGCTGTGTGGTGTGTCTCCTTTTCTGATGTGTCAATTCCAACCCTCATGTGTCTTCTCTCTTTCTGAGAAAAAAAAAATGCAGCCACATATTCAACAATGTACAGGGCATTAATAATTTCTTCAGTGCTATTTTCTTTTAACCTCCCTGGTGTACTGTAGCATGAAGAGGAGGGAAGCCAGCCTTTCTGGTGCTAAAGCTGTGTTTCTTTTCCTTTTGGTAAACTGTGAACCTCACAGGTCTGTTTTCTCTCTCTCTCTCTCTGAGTGCTATTCCAGGGTTTGGCTTTAGAGAAGCTACACGTCCTCCCAACTGCCAGTGTGAGGAGAGACTATCCTCTCTTCTCCTGCAGCTGCAAAAATACAGGTGTTTTTTTCTATATCATAAACTTTGGGACCTAGGCCCCAAGTGTTATTAATAGTCAGAGTGTATCCTGTGGGGTTTTGTTTTTTGTTGCGAAGCTTTGGTGTTCTTCTCTTCTCTTAATTATAACAGAAAATGAAGGTCTCTTAAACCTCTCAGTAGTCTTATCACACATGGCAATTGGAGGGGTACCTTCTAATTTATTATATAAACCAGGTCTCTTTCAAAAATAAAACAATTTGCTAATTGTCACTCACTATTAACTATTAATCAGAGACAACAGACACTAACAGAGACCATCTTGAAAACCAGGACACAACTTCACATGAAGACTCCTGGGAAATCCCTTTAAGGCCTGAAGATTCTGAAATCACCATGATAGGATGGTTTTCTTTTGCGGGACAAACAAGTGAAAAGAGCTGACTGCCCCTGTCGTCTATTGATCTAAGCATGGCCCTGCAAAACTGGGCGTTCCTTCCAGTAAGACAGAGTGCCTTAAGTAACAAGGAAGAGAACTCGTAATGCTTGACTTGGTGTCTAGAAATTGTTTACTTTGTCTCTAATGGTTTTATCAAACAAGAAATGACTGGAATGATGCAAGAAAGTCGGAAGTGGAATTCCAGTATCAAATGGCTCCTAACAGAGTCAAAGAGTTGCAAAAGAATGTGATCACTGGCCCATGATTTCCACCCCCGAGGAAGGTAAAGAGATGTGGACATCATAGCCCCCTTCTGAGGAGTTGCCCCAGGGCATGTTCAGGTCTGATGACTATAGATGGTGACAACATCCCCTCTCCCCACCATGTCTACTCCTGGGACCAAGTCAGCTAAGCCAGCTCAGGGACCTAGACTACTCTGACCTTAGGGAACCCCAGCTTTCCAAGGAGTGAAAGTTCTGTTGAGAATATTTAATATTGCTTAGCTTTGCCTTGGATAAAATGCAAACAGAGCAGTCCTTTAGACAGTTATCCACCCTACATGTTCATCTCATTATACCTACAGGAAATAAATATGTCCCAGACCCAGAAAGAGGCATCCTCCTATTTCTGGGAGGTTCTACTCTAAGACAGGGCTTCTCAGGTGGCTCAGTGGTAAAGAATCCGTCCAGGAGACATAGATTCAATCCCTGGGTCAGGAAGATTCCCTGGAGAAGGAAATGTCCACACACTGCAGCACTCTCCCCTGGAAAGTCCCACAGACAGAGGAGCCTGAGGGGCTACAGCCCATGGAGTCACTAAAGAGTTGGACGTGAACTTGGTGACTAAACAACAACAGCAAATCGAAGAGCGCGGTTCCCAGACCTCAGTGTCACCCTCAGCCACGTGCTTCCTCCCGGGCCAGTGCTCCTCTTTCTAACGTCCTGCTCACATTTCCCTGAGTCTTGTAACAAACTGGAAATGCTTCGCCCTCCTTCTTCTCAGGATTACTCCTTGAGCACAAGTCCCACATCCTTCCAGACTCTAATTTACTATCTCCCCTCGTCTCAGCTCGCAAGTCTCCGTGATTTGCTTGCATCGTCTTGGAGATCACTTCCCTGTGTCTCCAATGCACGGCTCACGCTCTTTCTCTCCTGTGAACATTCCAGGCAAGAATCCTGAGGTGGTGCTCCTGGGCTGGGCCTTACTTGCCCTCCTGCCGTCCTCAGGCTTCCAGCCCAGGGACCCACTGTCAGGAAGAGCAGTTCCATGTCCTCTGGGTCCCCACCATCTCTGACATATTACACATGCATCATCCCTTCTCCTCTGGGAAATCCAGTGATCTTTGAAATTTCCCTTTAGGATGAAGAGGCAGAGATAGGGCAGAGTTCATCAGAGACGCCATCCCCAAGAGAGCACCTGTATGAAGTTTCCTCCCAAGATTATCTTCCTGAACTCACGGAATAAAGCTCAGTCCTGCTTTTCTGATTGATACAGCTATTCTCTGACATCATACACTCCAGTATTCTTGTGATAAATCAGCTTTGTCTGTACCCTTCTTGAACCTTCTATCCTGATAATTTAACAGACATCTGGACTTTTCCTGTTCATTTTTATGGTGTCATTTCTATACAGTATCACAGCCGATTTCTACACTATAGTTCATCCTTCCTGGGATTATAATGACCTCTCAATAAGACCTACTGTTATGACCATCAACAGCATCTGATCATGAATACACTTGAAGCTGGAAGAGTCCCTTTTCCAGGACTGAATCCACCCCCGTGTGGGGGCTAGAAGTTTGATTTTCCTGAGTTTCTATCTCCTTCCTTTCCTGCTGCTGTAGCCTGAGGTCCCAGCTTCATCCTGAGCTATTCCTTGTAATGGACTCGTTCTGCTGTTCCATTTGCCCTGTATGCTCCCATTCTTTACTTAACTCTCTTTTTTTTAATGTTAATCTTTGAAGTTTCCAGGTGATTCAGATGGTAAAGAATCCACTTGCAGTACAAGAGATCCCTGGGTTGGTTCGATCCCTGGGTCTGGAATCTCCTCTGGAGAAGGCAGTGGCTTCCCACTCCAGTTATTCCTGCCTGGAGAGTCCCATGGAGAGAGGAGCCTGGTGGGCTACAGTCCATGGGGTCCCAAAGAGTTGGATACAGCTGAGTACCTAGACACACACACCTTTCACAGCAAATGTCAGTACACTACTGTGGGGGATGAAAACCCATTTGCCACTGGAGTGAGACTTGAAATGGAAAGAAAAGGTCCAACATGCTACATTCTGGAAACTGCCAGATTGCACAATCTAGGAAAATCAGATGTGAGTGAAGAATAACACTGCTGTTTTTGGATGCTGTGTTCTGGTCAGGAGGATTTCCCAAACTTTCTTTCCTTCTTTCTTTTTTTTTTGCTTCCACCCCATTTCTCATTTGCTCCACTGGCCAAGGATCAGTATATAAAGCACCGGCCCCGTCTCCCAGGCAGGCAGCGCAGGCAACTCAGCTTCACCAGGAGCCTCAGCAGCAGGTCCCAGCCAGAGGTGAGGAGCTAGAACTCTCCAGCACTTTTCCTCTTCAGAGACTTTCTCTCCAGCAGCATTCTTGTGCTGCAGCCCTGCTCTCTACTTCCTTCCTGAATCTACTGTCCTGACCATTAGCATCACCAGATTGAGCACTTCAGGGAGTAGGGCTCTCCTTGTCTGCGTCTCCTGTGCAGGCAGTGATGGGGGGTGAGCACGCGGGCCACAGACACCTTGCCTCGTTCACCTCGTCTTGTATCACAGAGAGGCAGCACGAACACTCTGCTCATGCCTTTGGGAAACTGGCAGTGCAGCTGGGTTTCTGGCTGATAGAGGATGACTGGACTGGAAAGTGGTTTATGCTAAAATCACATTGCAATCCTTCGTGCAGGAAATCACTAGGTTTCCCAGGATTCAGTGGAAATGAGAGCTGGATCCTCTGTGTTACAGTCTATCGTCTATCTATCTATCGAGATAAAATTCAGAGGGATTTGTGTTTGGAATGTAAGAGTGTATCCACATTACAACTCAGCCCCAAGCCCTGTCATTCTTGGTTGAGTCCACTCATCTCTCTGTTGCAGGATGAACCTTTGCACGGGCATCATTTTCTGCTTGTTGATCCTGGGCGTCAGCAGCCAGGGATGGGGGACATTCCTCAAGGAAGCTGGTCAAGGTAAGGACCAAAGGATGGGCCAGGGGAGGCTGTGTCTGCTTCCCCAGGATTCACCTGAGCAGAGGACACATCCCCACAGGGCAAAGGCCACAGGTGGGCAGAAAAGGAGCTTAGTTTTCATGGTAGCACTTCCCGAAGCTTTTCAGGCCAGCTTTGCACTCTTTTGGGTATCCCCAAGCCTGAGGTCATATCAAGTTTGAGTCTGTACTTTCAGCTGGAGTGAGGAAGACATCTAGAGGGCAGGGTACATGTTCCCAAAATACCAGTAAGGCTCTACTGCCACCTCGTGGGCAACTAGAGATGGCTTATTTCCAAGTTTCCTGTAGCAAAGAAGTGGGTGCAACCACTGAATACTTACAACTAAAATACTTGATTTTTAGTAGCTGCTCAGGACTGTCTAAGAGCTTTATGTACAGGAATTGACTTGTTTTCCCCATCAGGGTTTAATCCTTGAGTCCTGCAATGTAGGGACCATTGCCCTTTATCAGAGAACCTGCTGCCCCAAGAGATTAAGATAGGTTCCAGCGTCCTCCAGCAGAGCAGGATTGAATCCAGCATCCTGAGACCTTGCCATTAACCTCGACCCTTCTACTGCCTCCCAGACAAGAGTACACATGGAAGGTGAGGGGTCTGTGAACACACGTCCTGCTCTTTATCTGAGCAGATGGCAGAGAGTGGGGGTTGCTGCCTTTGGAAGGAAACCCTACAGAGTTCCCCTCCCCAGAGTAAATGGCAGCATGAGTTTCCGCAATGACGGTTCTGCTGAGGCTGAGACTTGGCAAGAATCCTATAGCAAGAGACATAGACCTCACTAGCCAGAGCAAACTGGCCGTAATTTATTTCCCCAAACTATTTGTTGTTATTATTTTTTCTGTGATAATTACTGAATAATTGTTTTAAGAGTTTGTTCTTAATTCCATCTAAATTCACACAGGCCCAGATATTCACCTCTTAGGTCAGTGTTGTTCAAGGATGACTTGCATGAGAATCACCTGTGGTCTGGGGGCCTTTGTGGAATGCAGGTGCCTGGATCCACACATGGTCCCTTCCCTGAACCACAGTCCCTGGGGCTTTCTGTAAATCTCTCCATTATTGAGCACCCCACTTGATGTTGTGCACAATAAATACTGAGACCACTACCTGGTTTTGCACCCAATGGACAAATATGTTGTGCATTTGGAAGCATTTATTAAGCAACTCTAGACTCCAGGGAACTATTTAAATCTGCAACTCAGGGTGAATAGCTATAGTAAGAATATCATAGCCCTCAACAAAACTACAAACTTCCCTGGTGCCTCAGACGGTAAAGCGTCTGCCTACAATCCAGGAGATCCAGGTTTGATCCCTGGATCGGGAAGATCCCCTGGAGAAGGAAATGGTAACCCACACCAGTACTTTTACTTGGAAAATCCCATGGATGGAGGAGCCTGGTGGGCCTCAGTCCATGGGGTTGCAAAGAATCGGACATGACTGAGCGACTTCACTTTCTTTCAACAAAACTTTTTATGAACACCTGAAATAGCTAATATCTAAAATAAAGATAAGTTATCTCACAGAGATATTACATAAACTATGATTATAATCCATACTATATTTTCCTCTTTTCCCGAATAAGTTAATCTTTTAAACCTTTGCCATTTTATTCTATCTAGGTTAGGTTTTCTGCCCATCCTCCCTGATCTTTTTGCCCTACTCTTCTGAGGACCAGAAAGGTGATAGTATAGTGAGCACCTACAGTGTTCTATAAACTCAACCTGTATTTCCTCAGTTCTTCTGCATAACCATCCTGAGGGAGGCTTTACTCCTCCATTTTACTGCAGAGGACACTGAACTTTAGAGCTGGTGGTTCGGTTGCCCCTTTTCTGCATCTGATTACCCTGTTTCTTCAAAGCCCTCTTAGGGAGCTCACCTTTATCACCTGCTGATTTAGTTCTGACAGTTGCCCATGTACAAACATGCCCTGAGTATTCAGATGTACTCAGGCCCAAGTTGGTCTCCAGGGCTGGATTTCTCCCCTTGACCAGGCTGGGAGTGTCCTATATCCACAGACTTTCTCAGTGTTGTCCTTCTTCTCAAGCTCTGGTCAGAGCCTTTCCTGCATCTTTCCAGGTGGAAGTTCATTGGATAAGCAAACATCCTTTAAATAAAGAGCATTGACCTCTTCTTCACACACATTACACACCTCCATAAACAAAGTTCCAACAGACTTAGAATGAAATCAAACAGAAGAAACCTTGCACCAAGTGTGATACTCACAACTTCAGATCAGGGAAGTAAGTGAGAAGTAAAGAAGTATTCATTTCAAGCCAATATAATAATCTCCAAGGGCTTAGTCGAAGGCTGAAACTTAGAATCAGTGAGAGGAAATTATTTATTTCTCTCTTTCACCAAAACATGATCACATTCATCTCATCATTTTCTTTTCCTCCCAGGGGCTAAAGACATGTGGAGAGCCTACTCTGACATGAAAGAAGCCAACTACAAGGGTGCAGACAAATACTTCCACGCCCGCGGAAACTATGACGCTGCCCGGAGGGGACCGGGGGGCGCCTGGGCTGCGAAAGTGATCAGGTACCAGGGCCCCTGGGATGCAGGGATGGGTGAGCAGAGCTTGGCTGCCTAGGACAACCTGGAGGGGACAAGCCCTGGAGAACTTTCCTGTGGGCTGTGGGCCCTCCTTCTCTTACCCACCCTCCTGCTCTGTGCCCAGTGTGAGGTCAGAGGGGCTGAAGACCAGAGCAAGCTTGGTGGGACAGGAGACTCTCCACCCTCCCACTATGGGCTGTTCACCCAGCACAGGGCTGAGGTGGGCTGAGCCCAGGGAGCCTCAGGGTTGTAGCCCCTCTTTCCTTGGCTCCTCTCAGAGTCCTTGATTCCTTGGAGAGAGGAGAGATGGGGAGGGTGGGGCTGTGGCTCATAGTCCTGGATTAATCCCCTCCCTGCCCTCCTCCTTTCTAGTAACGCCAGAGAGGCTGTTCAGGGAATCACAGACCCTCTGCTCAAGGGTATGACCAGGGACCAGGTACGAGAGGACTCGAAGGCTGACCAGTTTGCCAACGAATGGGGCCGGAGTGGCAAAGACCCGAACCACTTCAGACCTGCTGGGCTGCCTGACAAGTACTGAGCTGCCTCTCTCTCTGCTCAGGAGATGGGGCTGTGAGTCCCCAAGGGCAGGGACACTGACCTAGAGAGTTCTCTCTCCTCAGAAGGCAGCAGATCTAATAAATGCTTTAGAGATGGAATCCTGAGACTGTGTGTCATTCTTGGTATAAGGACAGCCTGTTAGTTCCAGGACTGATGGCCAGACACTGACATGAAGGTTGAGCCTGTGCCTGTGGGTTTGTTTCTGGACACAATCTCAGCATCCTTCAGGACAGACCCCTGTCCAGCCTCCCCTAATGAGACCCGCTCCCTCTCCAGGCCCCTCTGGTGACCCCGGGGCCCTTTCCAGCCCTTCGCTGTCAGGCCTTCTCACTCCCTGCAGTTGTGTCCCGTCCCCTTCGCTGTCACGGGGTCTAGTCCCCTAGCCTGTCCTCGGGGCTCTCTGTGTGGGGCATGGACATGGCCCAGGAGAACTGGACGGTGGAATCCTGCTCCAGAGACTGCCACCTTGATCCCTGTTCATTACTCAGCAGCACCTACAAGTCCACCTATGAGCCACTTTCTGTCTGTGCATCTGGAACCGCCTCCAGTGCTGCTCCCTTCATTCTATTTTCCTTGCCTTCTACAAGTTCCCAGCAACAAACATGTCAAGAAGTGGAGGAATAGTGACAACATCAAAATTCAGAGCCAGGCGGCTTTGTTTGCATTGGATATGATTCATGTCCTTGCGAGGAAGTCATTTTCCCCTCCTGGTCCTTTCTCAACCCGGCGAAGCCAGCAGCAGTTAGCTCTAACTGAGGAAAACAGTGTCTCCAATGGAAGGGAGTTGAGTCTGTTAGAGCACGGGAATTATGAGTGACTCTGTGCATCTTAACAATGGTAAATATGTAAACACATACATACACACAAATAATGCACATGAATTATGGAGATTATGATAAAATAAAAACTGACAAATGTATCAGAATCACAAGCAGAAATTCATAATGGAGAATAAAAGGGCGTATCATGAATAAAGTCACAATGCATGTCAGTAATCTTCGTGTTCCCTATTCCATCTGTCGTTGCGTTGTTCATTCACTCCAGTCATGTCGACTCTTAGGGACCCCATGGGCTGCAGCACGCCAAGTTTCCCTGTCCTTCACGATCACTTGGAGTTTGCTCAAACTCATGTCCATTGAGTCTGTGATGCCATTCAACCATTTCATCCTCTGTGGCCCCCTTGTCCTCCTGCCGTGAGTCTTTCCCAGCGTCAGAGTCTTTTCCAGTGAGTCAGCTGTTTGCAGCAGGGGGCTGAAGTATGGAGCTTCAGCATCAGTCTTTCCAATGAATATTCAGGGTTGATTTCCTTTAGTATTGAATGGTTTGATCTCCTTTGATCAAAGGACTGATTAAAGGAGTTTGATCTGCTGTCCTAAGGACATTCCATTTTCCTTCTGTAAGTATTCCATATTCCATCGGTTAATAATCCTATTTTGACCTTTTTTGTTTCATATGATTTCTTTTTCTCTCAGGATTGCACCTCTTTCAGGGTTGGACAGTGTGTTTCTAGCACTTAGCCTTGAAGACGATAGGCCCTATTAATCTCTGGAGAAAGAAGTTTCCTCAAGATAAGAAATAGAACTGTCCCATCTCTCCTGCAGCTGCAAGAATAGCAAATAGAATGAAAACTGTGTCTATAAAAGTTATTTCTAACTAGGGAGGTTTTCTTTTCTTAAAACAACACCAACAAAAGAGATAGCAGAGATTGCCACTATGTCCTGTGAGAGCAACCCTGCAATAAAATATTTAGTTTTCTTAAGACATTAATCTGTGTACTTGAAGCAAAATTATTTTTTGATGAAAGTTATTAGACTGGAAAAGGCTTCCTAAGTAACTCAGTTGTAAAGAACCCGCCTGCCAATGCAGGAGACTTGGGTTCGATCCCTAGGTCAGGAAGATCCCCTTGAGAAGGAAATGGCAACCTGCTCTAGGATTCTTACCTGGGAAATCCGGTGGACAGAGGAGCCTGGCGAGCTACAGTCCATGGGATTGTGAAAGAGTCAGGCACGACTGAGCGACTAAATGGCCACAACAGCGAAGACAGTAGACTGGAAAAGCAGAGGGCTGGAAAGGCAAGGGCAGGGAAACGGGCTGGGCGGCGCTCCTGGACAGTAGCGTGACACTTCACTGGGAAACTCAGAGAGGCCACACCAGCACCGTCCCTCCTTTATACACACGGCATGATGCAGGCATCGTTTTTTTCTGGTTGAATGCATACAACGTAACTGCTTATTTGCTTTTTTTCTGGTTGCTAATGATTTGTGCATCTCTTTGTAAGCTTGTTACTTACTGTGTGTTGTCTGTAAACTAATTTTTTTTAATCCCTCCACCCATTTTTCTATTGTGGTTATTGTTTTTCCTTAATGACTCATACTTCTTGTATATTTGAGATATTAATTCCTTACCATATTTTAGACGTTGTCTTTTCCCATTCTCTATCTGAAAATAAATTCTTAATTTTCATAAAATTTACTATTTTCTGCCTTATATTTTGTGCTTTTGAAGTTTTATTTAAGAATTTCCCCCATCTCTGGATCACAGATATATGCGGGGATACTCTTTTCTACGAACTTCATAGTTTTACCCTCACATTTACATATTTAACACTTCTATAATAGAGTTGATATTTATATGTAAATTAGGCAAAGATCCAGTTTTCTCTTTCCAAAGCTAATAAACAAGCCATCTTGTCTTCAATTGTTTGTGATGTCTCCTTAATCACTTACTAACATCCTACGCATGTGGCCCTAACTCCGTGCTCTCTGTTAAGTTCCATTGGTCAGAATGAGAATGTCCTTTACCTTTGCAGCATTACATCAGAGTCTGACAGCACATTGTACCAATGCTCACTGTCCCAGCAAATCTTCACCAGGCTGTTTCACTTGGGCTGGTGCAAACTGACTCCAGTCTTCTGCTGGGTTTTGTGCCAAGAGACCTTGGCTCTCCTGTCATTCAGATCTGTATCATCTCCTTTGCCTCATACCGTGTTAATCAGCACTAGTACTGAAGGTATTATACATTTCCTCCCATGTAAAATCTTATCGATGTTAATATAAATTGAGTGAATCTATCGTGGTTCTTTTACAAGTTTGAGGAGTTTGTAGAACATCGTGGTTACCTAACATCTTACAGTGATAAAGTAAATAGTAAATATTCCATCTATTGTCACCCTTTTCATGCCATTTAAAAAGTTTATTTATTTTTGACTGTGCTGCGTCGCCAAGGCTGCTATCAGGCTTTCTCTAGTTGGAGCAAGTGGGGGCTCCTCTCCTTTGCCATGCTTAGTCTTCTCATTGGAGTGGCTTCTCTTGTTGCAGCTGCTAAGTCGCTGCAGTCATGTCCGACTCTATGCAACCCCATAGACCAGGCTCCTCCCATGGGAGTTTCCAGGCAAGAGTACTGGAGTGGGTTGCCAGTGCCTTCTCCTTCTCTTGTTGCAGAGCACAGGCTTTAGGCTCTCAGACTTCAGTAGTTGTGGTGCAAGGGCTTAGTTGCCCCAAGGCATGTGGAATCTTTCTGGACAAGGGATCAACCTGGGTTGCCTGTTTTGGCAGGTGGACTTCCCCCCCACCATCCCTGTACCTCCAGGGTGGTATATGTTAAATTAACCAAGACCTAGACAGTCTTCTCTTGATGGATGTCTAATTTCAGCCTTTCATTTGTGAGGCTAACTTCTTCCCAACGGTGATACTTGCAGGCTGTATTATTGGAAATATTATTGGAAATAATACAGTCCTAGATTACTGTAAAAATTTTGAACTATGTATCAGCACAATAACTGTCACATATTTTCTGCAATGCAAGAAAGGGAAATGGCCACTAAAGAATATTCCATTTAGGTTTTTCAGAACACCTTCCTCAAGTTCTGTTTTCTAATTCATAATTTCAAGAATAAAAACATGCAATTCCTTGAACATTTAATCACAATAATTTAAAAATAACTAGGCTCTTAAGATGCGGAAATTTTCAAGGATTTGTAATTGGTCATTATGAAGGGGTCTCAATAATAATTTTTTCAGAATTTTTCTCTTGAATTGTCAATAAAAGTTATTAAATGTAACTCCTGTTCCAGGGAATACCTGAATTTGATTATCCTTCTAATATATATTTTATGTTGTGTGAAAATTACATTCATTATTTTTTCTATACTATAAATTAACACAAGATTCCAAAATTTTAAAAGCTCCAAAAATTTAAAAGCTCTAAAAATAGGAAAATTACTGTATTAGACAATGTTCTTCAGAGTAGCAGAACAAATGGGGTGTGCACATGTGTGTATATGTATATATTTATTATATGATGATTTGTTTTATATATAGAGAGATTTGTTATACACACACACATATATATTTGTTATGAAGAATTGGCTCATATGATTATGGAGGTTAAGTTTCAGTTCTGCCATTTGCAAGCTGGAGACCCAGGAAAGTTGGTGCTGTAATTCTAGACCAAGTCTGAAGACCTGAGGATCTGAGAGCCAATAGCATAAATCCCATTCCAAGGGCAAGAGAAGACTGATGGAGAAGACTGTTACTCTTGTCAAACCCCAGATAAATTATTTGGCACATTTTGCTATAGTCCTTGAGAATCCTTGTGATCTTATGGGACAGATGATCATGTTTTTACAACTGAGTTAGGAGGAAGGAATATGTGAGAATTAGCTGGTAAGTGGAAGGATCAATAAATTCATTACATAACACAATGGTTCTCTGGTTGAATGCTCTTCATCCATAGTTGGAGGGATATAGTTTATCTAGCAAATGAATACTGTTTAAAATCTCTACAGGTCAGGTTATTTTGGTATGTTTTCCCTTCCATCTCTGATACTGAAAAACAATAGTTTGAAACATCTATTTAGAAGCGAGTATAAGAAGAGTGAAGAATTTTCTAGCTATCCCCAAATTTGTGACAAGTAGTTCCCATTTTCCAAGTAACTAATTAGAATCAATGTTATCATTACACTGATGAAACAAATATCATTGCCTGCAATTATAACAATGTTGATAATAATAATAATCAACATAAAAGTGTAACAGTATATTTACACTATTTTTAAGAGTTTCTGAAATCTTTGTACTTTCAGTTTCAAGGCTGGTCCAATCCCGGGCCAGCCCCACTGAATTAGGTTTAAATTACCTTATTTGTTGAAGAGTTTCTTTGCTATATTAATGAGCTCAGTATGGAACTTTTGAGTAACATGGGAATTCATTAAAAAGTTAAAACAGTGAGAATGCCAACTATATTTATTGTCACGTAACAATGATTTTTTTTGGTTGTAAAATCATTGCGTTTTAATAACAATTCAGGTTAAACAATGGCAATAGATTTACTAGTGAATTAGGATATAAGCAGAGTTACAAGAATTGGTCTCCAACCTTCATTCAGCTACCTTTTACCTGTATTTACCTTTGGTTTTTCTGATTTAACACTTCAGTTAAAATAGCATTATATAAAATAGCATATATAAAATTAATTTTCATTTTGCATATAAATTAATTTTTTTCAAAAGCATAAGTATAGGCCATTGGAAATGATGAATCAATTAGAGGGTGATCAAAAATTTACAGATAAAGTAAAAATTACAGATAAAATAAATATAAATTTATAAAATTTTACCTAACCATGATTTAAGTAGAAACAACATAACCATTATGATATGAATTTTTGATATTTTGCTGCTTTTCACTAATCTTTCATATCCTGGGGCTTGTAAATTCTTCTGATTTCAAGTGATGAAACAGAGAGAGTTTACAAGTTAGTATTGGCTTTAAAAAACATCCTATGCTTTACTTTTGCGTTCTTGCATTACTAGCACTAACCATTGAACACTGGTGGAGTGGGTAGCCATTCCCTTCTCCAGGGAATCTTCCCGATCAAGGGATTAAATCAGTGTCTACTGTACTGCAGGCAGATTCTTTACCATCTGAGCCACCATGGAAGCCAACCAGGCAGTAGAATAATGGCACCTAAGGGTAACCCTTGTTCAATCTCCAGAATCTATGAGTACACTTGTCCCTTGGTATTCGAAGGGGGTCGGGTCCAGGACCCTCGTATAAAATAGCATGGTTGTTTTTATTGTTTTCTGACTCTTTTGTGACCCCCATTGACTGTAGCCCACCAGGCTCTCTGTTCATGGGGTTTCTTAGTCAAGAATACTGGAGTGGGTTGCCATTTTCTTCTCCAGGGGATCTTCCCCACCCAGGAATTGAACCTGTGTCTCTTTTGTCTCCTGCATTGGCAGGCAGATTCTCTACTGCTGAGCCTACAGGGAAGCCACCATATAGATGGTGGCTTAATATTTGCCTAAAAACCTGTGCACGTCTTCCTGAAGCTTTACATCATCTCTGCTGCTGCGGCTGCTGCTGCTAAGTCGCTTCAGTCGTGTCCGACTCTGTGCGACCCCATAGACAGCAGCCCACCAGGGTCCCCCCATCCCTGGGACTCTCCAGGCAAGGACAGTGGAGTGGGTTGCCATTTCCTTCTCCAGTGCATGAAAGTGAAAAGTGAAAGTGAAGTCACTGAGTTGTGTTCAACTCTCAGCAACCCCATGGACTGCAGCCCACCAGGCTCCTCCGTCCATGGGATTTTCCAGGCAAGAGTACTGGAGTAGGGTGCCATTGCCTTCTCCTTACATCATCTCTAGATTGCCTATAAAAGCTAATAATGTAAGTGGTATTCAAATAGTTGCCAGTATGTGGTAAGTTTAAATTTTGCTTTTGGTAATTTCTGGGATTTAATTTTTAAAAAATACTTTTGATTGATGGTGGGTTGAATCAGTAGATGTGGAACCCATGGATGTGGAGGGTCACCTGTATGCTACTTTAGTTGCAAAGGGACTTTACAGAAGTAACTCAGCATGTGGACTTTGTGTTGGTGACATTACTGTGGATTATTTGCCTGGGCTCAGTCCAGTCAAACGAATCCTTAAAAAGGAAGACCCTTTTCCAGCTGAGTCAGAGAGGAGATGGAAGAGGAAGGAGCAGAGATCTGACACATCAGAGAGAGGCTTGCCTCCCCTGTTGTTATCTTTGAAGGTGGAGGGAGAGGGGACCATGCGTCAAGGACTGCAGTACCTTCTAGAAACTGGGACTGGTCCTTGGCTGATAGCTGGCAGCAGCAGCATACTAGGACCTTGGTCCCAAACTTCAAGAACAACCTCAAATAAGAAGGAAATGGATTTTCCTCTAGAGTCCCTAGATAGGAATGCAGTCTGCAGATGTTAGTTTGGTGAGACCTGTATTGGACTTCTGAGCTGCAGAACTCTAAGATAGTCAATTTGTACTTTTTAGCTGCTAATTTTGTTATGGCATCAATAGGACACACATGTAGTAGCTTTCAAAACCTCATCTTAATTCATGCCTGAGTATGAATACAGAGCAGAAAATTATGTGAATGCTTCATTACTGATGATTCTGTTCTACTTTTGCGGGACTGAACCCAGACTCTTGGCAGTGAAAGTGCAGAGTCCTAACTACTGGACCACCAGGAAGTGTCCCTTTCTATCTTCTTGTGATCTGTAAACATTTGTCCACTGCTCTACCTTTTGACAGACAATATTCTTTCTTTTTGGATATTGTTCTTTCATGATATTCTGAATCCATTTTGAAGACAGTACTTTCTCTTCCTGCTCTCCCATGACAGAGTCTCTGCCAGTTCTTAAGGTCTTCATCTTTGTCTCTGTAGCTGGAAGATTCATGACCACGTTGGTAATGACTTAATTTTGATCTCTGAGATGCTTCTTGTCTTCTCCCTCTTCCTAAACTCTCTCTCTTTTAAAATTTATTTTTTATTTCTTTGGCCATCCCATGCAGGATGCAGGATCTTAGTTCCCTGACCAGGGACTGAACCCTTGTCCCCTGCTTTGGGAGCACAGAGTTTTAACCACTGGACTGCTCAGAAAGTCCCTTAGGCTCTCTTTTTAGATGCTTGTCCCCACTGTACCTATATATATACATATAATTTTATATATATTTTAAAAACTAGTGATGTATTTGGGGAAAGACACTATCTCAGTGAACCTCAGTTTTCTCCTCTGTAAAATGGAGATAAAAACATCAGCTTCTTAGGAATTCCCTGGCAGTCCAGTAGTTAGGGCTCCATGCTTTCAGTGTCGAGAGTTTAATCCCTGGTTGTGGAACCAAGAGCCCTCAAGCTGAGGTGGTGCATGGCCATAAAAAAATCTACTTCTCAAGGTTGTTAAGAGGGTTAAATGTACATACTTAATTACATGCACAAACACAAGTTTACGTTACTCCTCTTCCCTGTTTTTGTATTATTATTATTTACAGTATTTGGCTGCTGGGGATGCTTCCCATCATCTTGTAAATTCTTAAAACACTCAGAAGATTCACTTTTAGTTAAATGTCATTGCATGACTTAGACTATCTCTGTTAATCCTGCTTTAACTAAAAAGACAAAAAGGAAAAGCACAGTCCATGTCCCCATTCCACAGATGAGAAACTAAGATCAGAGAGGTTACTTGTTACCTGATAAAAAGTGATAGACTCAGGCTTAAAATTCAGGTTTTCTGATTCTAGTTCAGTATTTTTGCTTAATTCATTCAGTTCTGTGTGTGAGACGGTCCACTTAAGGTTCAGATCATGTTATTTTCTTGATGTCTGACTTGTCTGCTCTGGACCTTGACTATAATACTTTGCATCAGATTAGGTGCAAAACTTTTTCATTTCTTCTTACATATTTTTGATTTTATGGTCTTCAAGCATGCCTTACTCCATATTGTGTCCAAGAGTTGGAAAAGCCATTCTTAGCAAGCAACCTTTCAAGGTTTCCTGGGCAATAAGGACACAGCTTTGTTGACTGCATCTCTCAAAACTTCCTTCACCTTTTCATTCCTTAGACTATAAATGAAGGGGTTCAGGAGAGGGGTCCCCATTATGGTGAGGACAGCAGTCACTTTATCAAATTCCAGGGAATGACTCTGGCTGGGTCTCACATACATGAAGATGTTGCTCCCGTAGGCAATAGAAACGACGGTGATGTGAGAAGCGCAGGTGGAAAAGGCTTTCTGACGCCCTTGGGCCGAGGGGATGCGCAGGATGGTAGAGATGATGTAGGCGTAGGACACGGTGGTGATCACCAGAGAGGTCAGGAGGATGAGAGAAGACAAGAGGAAGCTCATCATCTCAAGGAAATGAGTGTCTGTGCAGGCCACCTGCAGCAGAGGGGCGATGTCACAGAAGAAGTGATTGATCTCCTTATGGCAGAAGGGCAGCCTGGAGAGCAGAATGACCGGGCAGAGCACCGACAGGAAGGCCCCCAGCCAGCAGCCCAGAACCAGCAGGAGACACAGCCTGCTGTTCATGATGATGGAGTAGCGCAGGGGGTTACAGATGGCCACATAGCGGTCAAAGGACATCACCACCAGCAGGATGAACTCCGCGGTCCCCAGGAAGAAGAAGAAGTATGTTTGGCTGATGCAGCCTGCAAGGGATATGGTCTTCCTGTCTTTGAGGAGAAAGGATAACAGTTTTGGGGTAACTGAACTAGTGAATAAAATGTCCAAAAATGACAAATTACTGAGGAAGTACATTGGGGTTTGGAGGCGATAATCCAGCCCATATTAGGAAATGATGACACCATTTCCAGTTAGAGTGAGCATGTAAGTAAACAAGAGGACCACGAAGAGGAAGATCTGAAGCTTCTGGAGAGCAGGGAAGGCAGTCAGGATAAATTCAGTCACCGTGGTCTGATTCTGCACATCCATTGAGTGCATAGCAAGGTGGGCAGCATGCCTCTGAAAAAAAAATTGAACATAAAGATGAAAGTCAGATTAAATAGGCTTTAAACTCCTAATAGCATCGAGAAGATGCAGTAGAAAGAGCTCTGAATGGAGAGTCAAGAGTGATTTGTTTCCATACTGTCTCTGACCCTAATAAATGTAGGATCTTGGATAAATGACACCTGTTCTCCAAGCAGTCTTCCTATATTTAAAATATTTGGTTGATGGAAACTATCTTCATCGTTCCATAAAGCTTGGTGACTTTTTAATTCTTTTTTATACAATGCTTCTTTTCTACTTCCCTCTTCCTGACCTACTGTTTTCCAAGCTAAGTTCTGAGCATAACAGGAGAAACCTGAGAATCCAGTCAATCAATTTGGAAAACAGAGAAAACGGAAAGCTAATAAAGCCAAGTTAGTTCCTTAAGTATTTTTTTTTTTTTTGAGTTTTCAGGTATTGCTTAAATCAAAGAGCAGAGAAATGAAAATTGTACAGTCAAATGAGAGGGAATGTATATTTGTTTCTATTGATACTTACATTTGTTATTGGTATTATGTGTTGAGTTAATGTAATATCAAGTTGGACCCATATTATTTTAATTTAGTAGTAATTGAATTCTCCATAAAGTCCTGTGGTATTTATTTAATTTTTTTTGGCCTTGCTTCAAGCCTTGCAATATCTTAGTTCCCCAGCCAGGGACTGAACCCTGGCGGTGAGAGCTCTGGGTCCTAACCACTGGACTGCTGGGGAATTCCCTATGGTTTTTATTTTTAAAAATTTGCTATAATCATATATGTTTTAAAATATCTACACTGTTATGGAACTAATAATATATGTATCATATGTATGTATAATATACAAGGCCAATAATATATGTATCATAATTTGTGAAACCAATTTTATATATTTTGAAAAACATCTTTGGGCAAATGGTCCATGTTCTTCTCTTTTGTTCTTTGCAATGTTATGTCTATGGCTACATGGAGAATAGACTTTACCCTCTCATTCTCCAAATGACTCTTAACAGATTTCTGCAAATAAGACTTCTATACCATATATTCTTTTCAGCCATTGGACGATCACATTATTAATAGTAGTTTAAAAATGGGCACAGAGAGCCTTCCCTGATGGTCCAGTGGTCTGGGAACTAAGATCCCACATGGCTTCAAAAATAAAAAAATAAATAAAAAGGATGCAGATAGTGTTTGAAGCGTTTAGCTTAATCTCTGGATACTGCTCAAATTTGCTGAATATCTATTGCATGCCTATAGAATGTACCTGACCCACTGTCTTTTGTTGTAATATTTTGTGAATAATCTTCATTTAAAGTTAAAAGAAGAAAATTATGAGCCCTGAGCTGGGTTCTCTCTAAGCTTAGAGCCCACTTGGTTCCTCTTTAAAGAAAAGCATTTTCCTCAGGCTCTAGTTGGGATACATAACTCCTAGCTGCTGTCTTTGCTTTGCTTTTTGAGCAAATTTCCATCTGAAAATTTGGCTTTTTGACTTTTCTGCTCCTTCATTTACTTCTTCATTTCTGTTCAATACTTATTTATTGTACAAATCAAACAATCTGTATTATTTTAATAGTAAGAGTTTAGTACTCACCTTCCCTGTTTTAAATTAGGAAATATTGGTTTTGTGGAATTATTTGACACTTCTGATTAAGTAAATCCCTTTACAAAATGCATAAGAGTTTCCATCCATTTAAGGGTAAAAAAATAAATAAAATTACTACACATTTTAAAAAAAAGAATAAAGGAC
This sequence comes from Nanger dama, assembly GCA_917880005.1. Taxonomy (NCBI): domain Eukaryota; kingdom Metazoa; phylum Chordata; class Mammalia; order Artiodactyla; family Bovidae; genus Nanger; species Nanger dama. The sequence goes on along the minus strand of CAKJTW010000085.1, from coordinate 667,362 downwards.
ACAATAAATGTAAAAAAAAAAGAATAAATTTTGAAGATAATTGGATCTGAACAACTTGACTTGCTGGTGAATTTGTAGGAGAGCTCTTTTATGTTATTTTTAATCCTTAGCCCTACATCTATAAATGAGTATTGATCACCTACATATTCCTTTCCAGTCTAACTATATCTTTTACTTCCAGTGAAAGTAATAGTAATTGAATTTTGACTCAAGCAACTATTTCTTTGGGCAAAAACAGCACACGTATTTTATTAAATAAATAGATCAGAATTGATGTGCTCTCCCCATGCAAAAAGTTGCAGCTGTTCAGCAAAGGTAAACTCAGGAGCCTGCATTTTCATGTATCAAATACAGATTGTATTATAACTGTACCCTCCTGGTGAGTGTCATCTTTTCCTTGGCTGTTAATGTGGCATCCTCTAGTTCTATTAATAAATAACTGATTGCTAAAATGTTAAAGCTAGGCATGAGAAAGGAACCCAAACACCAAGGTGCCTAATAGATCTGATCTTTCAGGGTTTAGAGACAGGGTCTCAGGAAAGAAAAACTCCAGTATGAAAGAGAGAATAGTTTACAATTGCAAGATGCATTCTTCTATTTCTCTCATAATCTTCCAAATTGTTTCAAGGCAATTTGTTTCATTTTCATGTTATCAAAGTTCTCCGAAGAGTCTCGCCTACTGAAATAAGGTCTTGATACCAGTAGGAACTCTTTCCACCACAAATATTCTAATATTCACTCCTCCCCTACTGCTCCTGCACCCAGATAATAGACCTCTCAGCTGTTTACTACTGCATGAAAGTCATAATCATATTGGTGAAAAAGTATTAATGTTATTGAGGTTTGTGTGTGTCGCTCAGTTGAGTCTCTCTGTGACCAGTCGCTCAGTTGAGTCTGACTATTGCAACCCCACGGACTGTAGCCCACCAGGCTTCTCTGTCCACAGGGATTCTCCAGGCAAGATTACTGGAGTGGATTGCCGTTCCCTTCTCCAGAGGATCTTCCTGACCCAGGGATCAAACCCTGGTCTCCTTCATTGCAGGTAGATTCTTTACCATTTGAGCTATAGGGAAGTCATTCATATTGAGGTTTAGTCTAATAACACAGAGCACACTTTATAGAGAAATAGAAACATTTTAACCTTCCCTTTCTTTAGCCCTCCACACCTTCATCACTGAACTGGAGACTGACAGGTATCTTAACAGAATACGTAGATATTCATGAAGCTAGATATTCATCTATTCTATTTATTCTTCCTTTTATCTAGTAAACTGTCCCACCTCCTCTATAATATACTCTATTTTTCTTCTAGCCTATATAGTCTTTGATGGCCCTGATAGGAACCTAATTTCCCTCTGATATTGTAAAATTTGAATACTTTGATATCTTCAAAGCATTATGCTATTTTTTAACAATAAAAATATGGGATGTTTGAACTCAGAGTTGCTCTTTGCCATGGTTTTCACAGGATCATATATCTTTGGAAAATAATGGCATTGGGAACCTTCTATTTTGCTTTATTTAGGTAAAATACACTTCTCTGAGAAAAATTAAAAATGCTCTCCTCTGTAGAGTCTTTCAAATTCGTGATAGTGAAAAAAAAAAACAAACCCAAATTTGTGTTAGCCTTTTCTATTACAAATGACCTGTATTAGGTCTCAGGATCCCATCATGTCTAGGAGGAAAGGTTCTGGACCATGACAACCTGTGTATCACAATTTAATTATAACCTTGACAAACGTAGGCTTTCTTTCTCTGGTCATTTTCCTCACTACCATTTTTTTTCTGTGGATCCTGAAAATTTGCATAAAATTGCACATTTCAAGAATTTGGCCATAGGAAAAATATGGAGAGTATAGCAGGTTTTGGAATCAGAGAACCTGTGTTGTATTTCTTGTTTGGCCATTTAGCAGTTCAGGATCTCTAATAAGACTCTAAAGCAGCCTGGGTCTTGTCTTCCTCATCTCTAAAATGAGGATGGCTGTCATGTGAGACTGATGGTCCTAACCTTGATGTTCAATATGTCTTTAAGAACAGAGGGCTGAGGAAGGATGAAGAGAGAAGGACTACGATGTGGAGATGGGTAGATCTGAGATGCTATCAGGAAAATGTGAAAAGGGTCAATTGTAACTGAGGTACATTAAACACATGAATTTACATAGTTATAGTAAAGGTATTACATTTGACTTTGCCATCACTATTTTTTTTGGCAGGGCAGTAATTGGACTTTAACTTGCAAAATACACATGCAAACCCGTGTATTAAGACTCAGCCTGTGTAAAATATAAATATGGATACATGCAAAATAAAGTGTACTTACATTATACTGATTGTAGAACAGCTGATATTTTCTTCATTCAAATATGTAAGCACCTCAAAGTTGTGGTATTTTCTTCTCAAGCCTTCCATCCATTATTCTTTACATTCTTTTACTGCTTCAACTTTGAATTCCATATAGATTTCTCTCAGTCTTACTCTGAGACTCTTCCCCATATAATATACATCTCTTTCTTCAAAATCACACCCAACGGTTATTCAGTTTTTGCTGAAGTACTTCATCCTCCTCCATTGAATGAAAATCTGTCCTTCTATAACCTCTGATGATTTTTCTCAGTTTTTTCTTATTCCCAAGAAAAAAGTCTAAGTTTTGACTAATACTAAATTCCAAGTGTTATTTTATCATTTATTCATCTATTTTACACATTCAGTGAATCTTAATCCAGAATATTTTCCTGAGTTTCAAGCAGTATGTTGTCTGGATCACATTTTTGCCAGCAAAGCAGAATGGTGAGTTTAGTGATAAAGTCAGACCCAGTGCATTGAGAGTGCATAGAAACTGACTTCCAGTTTCTATCTCTGGCAAAAAGACTGAAGGGCTTTCTGACTGAAATCTTCCTAAATCTTAGATTTTTTTTTCTCACTTGTAGGGGTGTAACTTCCTGTCTACTCAGTTAATTTTTATATCTTCTGTGGCTCCATCCAGAAACTTGGAACTCTTCAAAACTACAGACTCTTAGGTTAGAAGAGAACTAAAGGGCAAATGTGGAGAAGGCAATGGCACCCCACTCCAGTACTCTTGCCTGAAAAATCCCATGGATGGAGGAGCCTGGTGGGCTGCAGTCCATGGGGTCATGAAGAGTCGGACATGACCAAGCGACTGCACTTTCACTTTTCACTTTCATGCATTGGAGAAGGAAATGGCAACCCACTTCAGTGTTCTTGCTTGGAGAATCCCAGGGACAGGGGAGCCTGGTGGGCTGCCATCTATGGGTTTCACAGAGTCAGACATGACTGAAGCAACTTAGCAAAGGGCATATGAGATAGTCTGGTGCTAAAATATTCTCTACTGTCTTTGTTGTCTAGTGATGTGAAACTATTTTTAAAAGCACATCATTTCACTTCAATGATCTTGATCATCAAAAAACTCATATTTGCATTTGAACTGTCTAAAAACTTCCTTCATTTTGTTTAGTCACTCCTGTTCATTCATCAGGCATATTATGACTTGATTTTAGACATATCTACTTTATTTTCTTTCCCCTGGAAATAATATTGGTTTCTGGATATTGAAGTGATTCCAGTATTAAAAATTTTACAGTCATGTTTAGAGCTTTGGTCTAGAATGGCTCTTGGGATTCTGGAATTAAAAAGAGGTTAATTATTATTATTGCAATCCTGGGATGTTAGAACTGAAGTTACTAATCACAGTTAGAAAGTTAAGGTCTCCTGAGTGACTCTCTTGGGTGTTTATTTAAAGTAAAACTTAGAGATATGCTTAAAGCCTTAATGAACTAAAAACTTGGAACACTTACATAGGAAATGTTCACAATGTTTTGAAAACATATTAAGATGCTTTTCAAACTGAGATTATTTATATGCTATATGTCTATATATATATTTTTAGAAAGTATTTTATTGAGATGTGATTTATACACAACAGGCATGTTTAAGGATTTAATTTGTTGATTTTTGACAAATTTATAGTCATATAGACACTGTCACCATTACAGGAATGGTTTAAAATATCTATTTTGCCTCAAATATTTCATGTGGCCTTTTGCAGGTCAATGTGGTCACGTCCCTACCTCAGCATCTGACAACCACTGATGTGTTTTCTGTACGTGTAATTCTGATTCTTCCAGCTTTTTGAGCATAAATTCAACCTGCAGAATATAGTTTTCATTTAATCTGGGGCTTCAAGGTTAATCTGAGTGTTTTAGGCGTCAGTAGTTTCTTTATCACACAGTTTTCTTATTTGTTCACCAGAAAATGGGCACCTGGGTTATTTTCAATTTTTGCTTATTATGAATTAAGCTTCTATGAACATTTGAGTTCTTGCTTCTGTATGAATATTTGTTTTCCTTTCTTTTGGACTCGCTCCTAGGAGTTTAATTACCAAGTCACATGGTAAATACGTTTAACGCTGTAAGAAACTGTCAAGGTGTTTTCCAGAGTTCTGTTATTTTTCTTAGTATCAGCCACTGTGTGAGTCCCATAGTTCCATACCATTGCAAATACTTGGTCTTTTCAGTTAGTTCTTTTTAAGTGCATAGATGGTGGGATCACCTAATTTATCTTCATTTTTCATCTTTGTTGAGGTATATTTGGCAGTAAATTGTACATGTTTACAGGGTACAATGTGATGATTTAGCATACACATCTTCTGTGAAATGAATATCACAGTCGGGTTATTGAACAGATCCTTCCCCTCACATAGCTATGATTTTTTTTTTTTGTGTGTGAGATCTTAAAGTTTATCATCTTACCGTGTATCAAGCACACAATACAGTATTATTAACTACTGTCACTATGATCTATGAATGCCCGGAGGTTATTCATCTTATAAGGGAAAGTTTACGCCTTTTGACCAGCATCTTCTTATCTCCCCATCTCCCAGACACTAGTAACCACCATTCTACTCTCTTGTTTTTATGAACTTGATTTATTTTTATTTCATGTAGTAAGTGAGATCATACAGTTTTTCTTTCTTTTTCTGGCTAATTTCACTTAGCATAATGTCCTCTAGTTTCATCCCCTCTTTCTGGCTGATTTCACTTAGCATAATGTCCTCTAGTTTCATCCCTGCTATGGCAAAAGTCAGGATTTTCTTCTTTGAAATTTTGAATAAATAATAAATAATATTATCTATCTATATCTCATCTATCTCATCTTCTTTATCCATTCATCCATAAGTGGACACTTATGTTGTTTACATATCTTGGCTAGTGAATATAAAATTACAGCTATCTCTTTGAAATACCGATTTTGTCCTCTGAATATATACTCAGGAATTGAATTACTGGATCTTATGATTATTCTATTAAAAAATTTGAGGACCCTCCACATTATTTTCTATAGTTCAGTTCAGTTGCTCAGTCATGTTCAGCTCTGCACATGAATCCAAACACTCCAGGCCTCCCCTGTCCATCGCCATTCTTGTAGTTCACTCAAACTCATGTCCATCGAGTTGGTGATGCCTTCCAGCCATCTCATCCTCTGTCATCCCCTTCTTCTCCTGCCCCCAATCCCTCCCAGCATCAGGGTCTTTTCCAATGAGTCAACACTTCACATGAGGTGGCCAAATTATCGGAGTTTCAGCTTCAGCATCAGTCCTTCAATGAATACCCAGGGCTGATCTTTAGGATGGACTGGTTGGATCTTCTTGCAGTCCAAGGGCCTCTCAAGAGTCTTCTCCAACACCACAGTTCAAAAGCATCAATTCTTCAGTGCTCTGCCTTCTTCACAGTCCAACTCTCACATCCATACATGACCACAGGAAAAACCATAGCCTTGACTAGACGGGCCTTTGTTGGCCAAGTAATGTCTCTGGTTTTTAATATGCTATCTAGGTTGGTCATAACGTTCCTTCCAAAGAGTAAGCGTCTTTTAATTTCATGGCTACAATCACCATCTGCAGTGATTTTGGAGCCCCCAAAATAAAGTCTGACACTGCTTCCACTGTTTCCCCATCTATTTTCCATGAAGTGATGGGACCAGATGCCATGATCTTCATTTTCTGAATGTAGAGCTTTAAGCCAACTTTTTCACTTTCCTCTTTCACTTTCATCAAGAGGCTTTTTAGTTCCTCTTTACTTTCTGCCATAAGGGTGGTGTCATCTGCATATCTGAGGTTATTGATATTTCTCCCAGCAATCTTGATTCCAGCCTATGCTTCTTCAGCCCAGCATTTCTCATGATGTACTCTGCATATGAGTTAAATAAGCAGAGTGACAATATACAGCCTTAACATACTCCAATTTACATCCCCACCAACAATAAACAAGGGTTCCCTTTTTTCCTCATGCTTGTCGGCATTTGTTATCCGTTGTCTTTCTTGATGACAGTCATCCTATGAGGTGTTAGGTGTTATTTCATTGTGGCTTTGACTTGCTTTCCCTGTTGGTTAGTGATGTCAAGCATCTTCGCAAGTACTTTTTGGTTATTTGTATGCCTTCCTTGGCTATTTAAGTAAAGCAAGAAGTGTCACTTGCCATCCAGTTCTACAAGGATTAAGTCACTAGCCACCTTCTACTATAGTATATGCTGGACTGTACATAGCCAAAATCATGTATATACTGGACTCCACCCCTACCTCTTTGGAGCAGTTTCAATTCTTGACCATTATCACTTTACAGTATTGTACTTACCTTTTTTTCCCCTTCTATCACCTCTCTTTATGAATTTCTAATTACATGTCTGCCAGTTATATATTTATACTTCTCAGCTATTTTCTTGGGTTCCAGAATCACTGCAGATGGTGACTGCAGCCATGAAATTAAAAGACACTTGCTCCTTGGAAGAAAAGCTATGACCAACCTAGATAGCATATTAAAAACCAGAGACATTACTTTGCCAACAGAGGTCTGTCTAGTCAAAGCTATGGTTTTTCCAGTAGTCATGTATGGATGTGAGAGTTGGACTATAAAGGAATCTGAGTGCTGAAGAGTTGATGCTTTTGAATTGTGGTATTGGAGAAGATTCTTGAGAGTCCCTTGGACTGCAAGGAGATCCAACCAGTCAATCCTAAAGGAAATCAATCCTGAATATTCATTGGAAGGACTGACGCTGAAACTGAAACTCCAATACTTTGGCCACCTGAAGCAAAGAACTGACTCAATGGAAAAGACCTTGATGTTGGAAAGATTGAAGGTGGGAGGAGAAGAGGATGACAGAAGATGAGATGGTTGGATGGCATCACCGACTTGATGGATGTGAGTCTGAGTAAGCTCTGGGAGTTGGTGATGGACAGGGAAGCCTGGTGTGCTGTAGTCCATGGGGTCGCAAAGAGTTGGACACGACTGAGTGGCTGAACTGAACTGGGCTCCTTCTCTACCTATCATCTGAACTGTGATAATGGATCAGGATCATAAAGAATTTTTCCTTTATGCAACTTGATGTGGAGACATCTGGTGTATCTAGATGAAACTGACAATCTTGAACCCCCTAGGTCACTCTCAGCTTTACTTATAAGAGTGAATAGCTTTCACTGTGATGTTTGAGGAAACCTCATGCACCCCATGTTCACAGTTCATGGTAGCATTATTTACAATTGCCAAGATATGGAATCACCCTAAGTGTATATCAACAGGTGGGAGATGTGATATGCACACACACACACACACACACACACACACACACACACACACACACAGGAATACTACTCAGCCTTAAAAAGAAAGAAATATTACCATTTGCAACACCATGGAAGAAATTGGAGGACATTATGCTAAGTGAGAGAGGTCAGACAGAGACAAATATTGTATGATTTCCCTTATGTGTGAAGTCTAAAAAATACAACAAAGTGAATTTAAGAAAAAAGCAATATACTCATAGAAATCAATCTAGTGGTTACTAGTGGGGAGAGGGATTGGGAGAGAAGAATATTGGGGTAGAGAATACAGAAGTATAAATTATTATATACAGAATGAATAAGCTATAAGAATATATTGTACAACACAAGAAATATAGCCAATATAAAAATATAAGTTGTAAAAATTGTGAATCACTATATTGTATACGTGGAACTTGTTGTACATCAGGTGTACTTCAATAAAAAACTTAAAAAGTCAAAGAATACATAATTTAGTTATGAATTTGAAAATGGAACCTGAGAGAGGTGTTCAGAAAAAAACGAAATTAAGTATATTGTGTATATAATCAGTAGATTTAATGTATTAAACTCACACACACACAAAATCAAAGCCCACCAGAAAATATACACTGAGTTCCTTCCAGAGTAAAAGTGAAAAGTGAAAGCTGATCAGTTGTGTCTGACTCTCTGTGATACCACGGACTGTAGCCTGTCAGGCTCCTCTGTCCATGGGGATTCTCCAGGCAAGAATACTGAAGTGGGTAGCCGTTCCCTTCCCAGGGGATCTTCCCAACCCAGGGAGCGAACCCAGGTCTCCTTCCAGAGTACCAGGCACTTAGAGGCCATTTCTGTACTCAACTTGGGAACTCACGTTGACCATGTACAGCTTGCAGTGGGTCTGTTCCCAGGTTCCAGCTGCTTCTACCCCCAAGGACTCACTCCAAATCACCAGGATTCATGGTGCTGGGATAAAAGGATTCAGCCATGTGACCCAAAGGGCTTCCCTGGTGGCTCAAACGGTGAAGCATCTACCTGCAATGTGGGAGACCTGGGTTCAATCCCTGGGTGGGGAGGATCCCCTGAGGAGGAAATGGCAACCCACTCCAGTACTTTTGTCTAGAAAATCCCGTGGACAGAGGAGCCTGGTAGGCTACAGTCCATGGGGTTGCAAAGAATCGGACATAACTGAGTGACTTTTTTTTGTGATTAAAAAAGGCTGAATTATGCTCAAAGGCCAAGTTTTGGAGATCTGTTCTATTTCATTAACTCAGGTCAGACCAAAGCATGGAGCAGTTAATGCCACAGCTTCAGTTTAAATTTTTTTTTTTTTTTTTCCCTTATTGCATGGCATGTAGGATCTTAGTTCCTAGAGCAAGGATAGAATCCATATGCCCTGCAGTAGAAGCACAGAACGTTAACCATTGGACTAACAGGGAAGTCCTCCAGGCAGTCTTGTTAAATTAATCTAATTTAGGAAGACAACAATAAACAGATATTACAGTCCTTTGCAGCAACTGGCCTTGCCCCCCACCAAAGAAAAGTTAGAAATTGCCTTCTAAGTTAACCCACCACCACCTCAGCATCCAAAGCACAGATAAACTTGGTCCAGGTGATCATAGGTGGTGCCTGACAAGAGTGGTGATGGTGTCCAAGAAGGGTGTCCAGAAGCGGGGTCCTGGGAAGGCAGCCTGGTAGGTCTGTTACTGAGTCCAAGTTCGCTCTGGCACCTGGTGGAACCAGAGTCCAGTAAGTCAGGAGATGAGGTGTTGAGGAAAGGAATGCGACTTTGTTTGGAAAGCCAGCTGACCAAGAAGAGAGTTGACTAGTGTCTCAAATTAGCCACTTTACTGGGGTCTGGATGCCAGTTTCTTTTATTGAACCCAGAGTAGGAGAAGGTGAGGAAGTAAGGTAAAAAGACTGTTAATCTTGCAAATATCTCCTGGAATGGCCAGCTTTGAGGCAAGGGTAGGGGGTGAACTGTTAATTTCTTCTCTCTTGCAGCCACCTACATGTGGACAGGGTCCTGAACAAAGGCACTTTGGTTTAACCTTCAGGCAGAGAGGTAGGGTTCCTTGGGGCAGGCCATTACGTATGGACAGTATCCTTTTGATAAAAAAAAAAAAAAAAAACCAATGGGAAGCAAAGGTTAAAGTAAAACAACAACAAAAAAATCCTACCTGCAGTCAGATTTTGTTCTTGGCTATAACAGGTCCAGTGAGGTCCAGTGATTCTGAGAGCCCTTTCCAGAGGTGGTGGATTAGCTCAAGTGGCTGCAGTCTATGATGGAGTACAGGAGACCTGAATGAGGATCCCAGTAAGGTGACTTAAGTCACCTACATACGACAGTCCTTCTGGGTCTTTGTTTACATTTGACCAATTATCTTATTTCTTTCGTCACACCTGACTGATCCGTGAATCCTCCTCAATATACATGAGCAACTTTTCTCTAAGTTGGATCCCACTGCAGAGGCCTGTGGGTTCCTGTCCACACTTATTATGGGGTGGGGCCAAGGTGGGGCCCCTTCCCTTTTGATGCACCAGAAGGCTTCCTGCGCATGTGCAGACAGGGAAGTCTTCCTTGATCTCTGGGGGCAGACATCTTATCTCTTTACCTTAACTGAGCTCAGCTTTTGCCACTAGCTTGTCCTTGGACTGTCTGGGTGAGAACAAAGTTTGAATTTTACTCCACTTGACAACACCAGGTGTCTGGCCCAGAGGCCCATCTGTCTCCTACCTCATTCCCATTGTTGGAGCTGAGATTCTATCTTCTTCATGTCCTCTTTGACAACACAGTTTGCTTTCCAATCAGTTTACCTTTAGGGTACAAATGAAGACCTGGGAGCCCACTGGTGGTGGGGCCTGCAGGCACTGTGGACAGGGCACCTGAACCCACAGGTGCTTCAATCTGCAGCTCTCTGCAGAAAAGTGGCTTCCAAGCATGGATGCCTTTTGCCTGTGCCCTTGTTGTGGATGAGGTCTCCAGCCTGGTACAGGAAGGATGGAATTGCTTTTGGAAAGGCTGAGCATTTATAACTGAAGCTCTTCTGCCCAGTAAACTTGGCTCTGTAGTTCTATATCTCTGGGAGGATGGCTGTCTTCAGCTCCAGCATCATGCGGCCTGGTGACTGCTCATCCAGGTACAGGAGCAGGTTTCTGAGGAAGAGGGTGGGCAGCTGGCAGGGAGGAGCCCGATTACTTCAGGGGGAAGGTGGAGTAGGTGGGGCCCCTTGCACAGCGCATCTTCTGGGGCACGGGGTAGGCAGGGCAGGGAGCGGAGACCATAGAGGTCAGAGTCACGCGTGCCAGAGGGCCTGCTGCTTAGCTAAACTTTGGACACACCCCAAATAAATGCCTTGGTATAGTTTACTGACTCCTTTGAGAATTTTTGTGATTTGATTGGGATGTATGTTCACAGTTCTTTCTTACGGAGAAATCTGTTACAGCTGAGTCTGGAGGAAAGAATGTCTAAGAATTAGCTGATAAATGGATAGATGAGTTCCTTACATAACACAGTGGCTCTCTGGTTAAGATGGCCTTTATCCATAGTTGCCTGTGTTTGCATACTCAATCCTGTTGGACACTTCATGGATTAGCCTTCCAGGCTCCTCTGACATCTGGTCCACGGAATTCTCCAGGCAAGAATACTGGAGTGGGTTGTCAGTTCCTTCTCCAGGGGATCTTCCCTATCCAGGGATGAAACTAGCTTCTCTTGCATCTCCCGTGTTGGCAGGCGGGTTCTTTACCACTAATGCCACCTGGGAAGCCCCTCTCCATAGTTAAAGGGACATACATTTTCTAGCAGGTGGATACTGTCTAAAATGTCTACAAGTTAGTTTGGTATATCTTCTGCCTCCATTTCCCATATTGAAAAACAATAGTTTGAAGCATTTAGCCACAGGTGAGTATAGGAAGAGGGAAGAATTTTCTAGTTGTCTTAAAATTTGGGACAAGCAGTTTCATTTTCCAAGTTAATCTAATTAGAATCACTGTAGAAATAAATATCATTACCTGGTATTATAAGTATTGATCTTAATAATAATATCAAACAACATTAAAAAACAGTATATTTATATGATTTCTCAGAGCTTATGAAGTCTTCTTGTGCTTTCAGTTTCAAGACTGGTCAACCGGAGATTCACTCTATTTGGGTACCTACATCATATTTAAATGACCTCATTTGTTCAGGATTTTCTTTTTTGTTTAAATGATACCAGAATGGGTTTTGGAATTAATAGAATTAATGAAAAGTTAAAATAGCACAAACGGCCAACTATAGTTATCTTTACTTGACAATAATTTAAATAAAAGCAAACACTTCATTAAAATAGGAACTTCCCAATAATTTTGCTGCTTTTCAGTCTTTCTTCATCCTCTGGGGCTTGTAAATTCTTTTGGTTGCAAGCGATGAAAGGCAGTTTAAGGTTCAGTATTTGCTTTAAAAAAAAAACATACTGTATCCTCTTGTTTACTCTTATATTCTGCATCATTACTACTAGCAATTTAACATTGGTAAGCAGAATAATGGCACCTGAAGTTGTCCTTGTCCTGTGAATATAATATACCCATGAACTGTGAATGCACTCATCCCTTTGGTATCCGAAGGGGATTAGGTCCAGGATCCCTATACTAAAATTTCTTGATGCTCTAGACCCTTATATAAAATGGCATAGTAAGGGCTTCCCTGATAGCTCAGTTGGTAAAGGATCTGCCTGCAATGCAGGAGGCCCTGGTTTGATTCCTGGGTTGGGAAGATCTGCTGGAGAAGGGATAGGCTACCCACTCCAGTATTCTTGGGCTTCCCTTGTGGCTCAGCTGGTAAAGAAATCCACCTGCAAAGCAGAAGACCTGGGTTTGATACCTGGGGTGGAAAGATCCCCTAGAGAAGGGAAGAACTACCCACTCCAGTATCCTGGCCTGGAAAATTCCATGGACTGTATAGTCCATGGGGGTCACAAATAGTCAGACACAGCTGAGCAGCTTTCAGTTTTTTTATTTGCTTCCAAACCTGTGCACAGTACTCTTGAAACTTTCATCACTTCTAAATTACCTATAAAACCTAATAATGTAAATGTTATGCAAATAGTTGTCAGCATGAGGCAAATTTAAATTTTGCTTTCTGGGAATTTCTGGAATTTAATTTTCCCAATGCTTCTGACTGACAGTTGATTGAATCAGTTCGTATGGAACTCAAGGATATGGAGGGTCAGCTCTATACTACTTTAGTTGCAAAAGGGGCTCTACAGAAGTAACTCAGAATGTGGACCTTGAGTTGGTGATGTTATTGTGGATTATTTGCGTGGGCTCAGTCCAATCAAATGAATCCTTAAAAGGAAGAACTTTTTCCAGCTGAGTTAGAGAGGAGATGGAAGAAGAAGGAGCAGAGATCTGACACGTCAGAGAGAGCCTTGCCACTCTGTTGTTGGCTTTGAAGGTGGAGGAAGTGGGGGAATAAGCCAAGGACGGCAGCATCCTCTAGAAACTGGGACTGGTCCTTGGATGATAGCCAGCAACATAATAGGGCTTTGCTTCTAAACTTCAAGGAAATGAATTCTGTCAACAACCCAAATGAGAAGAAAATGGATTTTCCCCTAAAGCCCCTAGAAGGGAATACAGCCTGTGGATGTTAGCTGGGTGAGATCTGTATTAGACTCTTGACCTACAGAATATAAGATAATGAATCTGTATTGTTTTAAGCTACTAATTTTATGATGGTAGCTTAGGACATTAAGATAGTGTTGTTCAAAATTCCACCTTAATTAGTGTTTGATTATGAGTATGGATCTGAAAATTATCTGAATGCTTCCTTCCTGGTGATCCTTTTACCTTCTCTTGAGTTTTACCCATTTGTCCACTGTTCCACCTTTTGATGGACAATGTTCTTTCATAATATTCGGAATCTGTTCTGAAGACAGCACTTTCTCTACCTGCTCTCCCATGACGGATTTCCTGCTAATTCTTAAGGCCTTCATCTTTGTCTATGAAGCTAGATGGCCCAGGGCCATAGTGACCTGTTTTGTCTTCTCCTGCCTCTTGCTTTCTCCCTGTCCCTAAGCTCCCTTTTGGATGCTTGTACCCATCGCACCTGCTCAGTGACTGTGTGGAGAGAGGACCGTTTACCTCTTGCCAACCGCTTCCTCTTACAAATACGCGAGTCAGGCGAGGACATCATGAACCTCAATGAGACCAATCTGATCCTCTTTTTCAGAACTTTCGAGTTAGAACTCAGATAATTTAAAGTAAATGTTGATATAAATAATGTATGGGGCTTCCCAAGTGGCTCAGTGGTAAAGAATCCACTTGCCAATGGAGGAGATGCAGGTTTGATCCCTGGGTGGGGAAAATCCCCTGGAGAAGGAAATGGCAACCCGCTCCAGTATTCTGCCCTGGAAAATCCCACGGACAGAGGAGCCTGTGGGGTTGCACAGAGTCTGACACGACTTAGTGAGTAAAAAACAACAGCAACAACAAATAAATAATGTATATCGCAAATGTTTGAATGTACCATATATATATATATATTTGTTGAATATATTTTTGATTGAAAAATACATATGTTTGTGAACGACTGAAGCAGCCATTACTTTCTATGTGCAGAGAGAAATGGGAGTAAATAGTCTGCAGAGAAAGAAACACGGATCAGGTATGTACTAGTTTGCTGTGATGCCATAACAAATGACCACAGACTTGATGGCTTTAAACAGCACTAATGTGTTCTGTTACAGTTCTGGAGGACAGAAATCCAAAGTCAGTTCCACCAGACCTAAACCTGGTTGTCAGTTATGCCATACCAGAGGCTTTAGGGGAGAAAGAATTCATTTCCTGGCTTTTTTCCAGCTTTTGATGGTGCATTCCTTGACGTATGGTTCCTTCCTCCATCTTCAAAGCCATCAGCACAGCATCTTCAAATCTCTGCTTCCACGATCACATTACCTTCTTTTGTGTGGTAAAATCTCCTCTCTGCTCTCTCATATAATGATGCTTGTGATTATAGTTAGTACCCATCTGGGCAATCCAGTATCCTCTCTCTATTTCAAGTTCTTATTCACTTTTACAAAGTGCAAAATCCCTTTTACTTATGTGCTCTGTGTGTTACATTTGCAGGTATCAGGTATTAGGGGTTCTTTGGGGTTCATCATTCATTCAGCCTACCACAAGATATTTGGAAAAAAATCTGATAATACAGAGATCAATTAAGCACCCCCTCCCTGCCCCCAAAGCTGGAGAGATATTTAAAAGGAAGAGAGTATCTACCCTGTGTTTTCTAAAGGATTTCTAGATCTTGATTCTAGCTGCTTTGCAGACCTTGCTATTTTTTACCTCCTAGGGTTTTATTAGGTATCTTTATTATAATAAATACCCATTTTACTTAAGCTCACTTGGTCACTTTTCCCCATTTGTTTTCCCCCAACCAGGTGGATTCTAGGATATTAATTCTTCTGTAGATGATGACCACATTGGCCAGTTGCTACAGACGGTGAGTCTAGACTGTCAGTTACTGCCCCTGAATACCTGGTTTTCCTTTCAGTCCGTTGCTTTTCAAAATCTGTTCTCACTCATCCTGATACGTCTTGGTCTGCAGGTTTTCTAGATAATGAGGACTGGCAGGGAATGCTCTTATCTCAGAAAAAGTGGATAACCTCCATGTTAACTTGTTTCCTGTCTTAACTGTCTTCCCATTTAATATTTCATGATGTAAGGAAGTGCTGAAGTAGGCTGGCATTCACAAATATCTGCACACACATAGTCAAAACCTGTGATGTAATTTGGGGCAAGATGCTCAGTGAACTTCAGTTTTCTTATACATAAAATGGGGATAAAAATATCTGATTTTCAAGGTTGTTAAGAGGATTAAATGATATATAGACATTTATATGTACATTTAAGTACACTGTACAACACTGAGATTTGTTACTCTTCTTCCTTGTTTTGTTGTTTTTCACAATTATCTGCAGTATTTGGCTGAGAGAGATGAAGCCAATAGTCTTGCAAATGATGAAAAGCCCAGTTATAAAAGTTCACTTTTAATTACATGTGGTTTCCTGTCTTAGACTATTTCAGTTAAGCTTATTTTAACAAAAGGAAAAACACAAGCGTATTCCCCACTTTACAGAAGGAAATGAAGGTCAGAGAGGTTGTGTCACCTGCTTTAAAAAACACGTTAGGATCAGGCTTAAAATTCAGGTTTTATGACCCTGGTTAGTATTTTCTTTAATCAATGATATTCTGTGTGTGAGACAGTCCAGTAATAGAGTTCAGAGCATGTTTATTTTTCTCTGTGGCTGAATTACCTCCTTTAGAACTTGCCTTTGCATCCGATGTGGCTGGAAGTTTTTATTTCTTCTTACACATCTTTGATTTTACGGTCTTCAAGAATACTTTACTCCACATTGTGTCCAAGATTTTAAAGTGTCATTTTGCTTTTTTTTTAAAATATTCATTTATTTATTAGACATTAGGCATGTAGGATCTTTAGTTAGAGCATGTGGGATCTAGCTCTCTGACCAGAGAGGCCAACCAGGCCGCCTGCATTGGGAGCAGAGTCTTAGCCACTGGACCAGCAGGCAGGTCCTGAAAGTGCCATTTTTAGGAAACACACTTTCAAGGTTTCCTGTGCAATGAGGATATAATTTTGTTGACTGCATCTCTGAAAACATCTTTTACAGTTTCATTCCTTAGACTATAAATGAAGGGGTTCAGGAGAGGGGTCACCATTATAGTGAAGACAGCAGTCACTTTGTCAAATTCAGGGAATGACTCTGGCTGGGTCTCACATACATGAAGATGTTGCTCCCGTAGGCAATAGAAACGACGGTGATGTGAGAAGCGCAGGTGGAAAAGGCTTTCTGACGCCCTTGGGCCGAGGGGATGCGCAGGATGGTAGAGATGATGTAGGTGTAGGACACGGTGGTGATCACCAGAGAGGTCAGGAGGATGAGAGAAGACAAGAGGAAGCTCATCATCTCAAGGAAATGAGTGTCTATGCAGGCCACCTGCAGCAGAGGGCGATGTCACAGAAGAAGTGATTGATCTCCTTATGGCAGAAGGGCAGCCTGGAGAGCAGAATGACCGGGCAGAGCACCGACAGGAAGGCCCCCAGCCAGCAGCCCAGAACCAGCAGGAGACACAGCCTGCTGTTCATGATGATGGTGTAGCGCAGGGGGTTACAGATGGCCACATAGCGGTCAAAGGACATCACCACCAGCAGGATGAACTCCGCGGTCCCCAGGAAGAAGAAGAAGTATGTTTGGCTGATGCAGCCTGCAAGAGATATGGTCTTCCTGTCTTTGAGGAGAAAGGATAACAGTTTTGGGGTAACTGAGCTAGTGTATGAAATGTCCAGCAGTGACAAATTACTGAGGAAGAAGTACATTGGGGTTTGGAGGCGATAATCAGCCCATATTAGGGAAATGATGACACCATTTCCAGTTAGAGTGAGCATGTAAGTAAACAAGAGGACCACGAAGAGGAAGATCTGAAGCTTCTGGAGAGCAGGGAAGGCAGTGAGGATAAATTCAGTCACTATGGTCTGATTCTGCACATCCATTGAGTGCAGAGCAAGGTGGGCAGCATGTCTCTGAAAAAATAATAAAATATAAAAATGCAATTCAACTTAAGCTTTCAACTGTCA
Organism: Nanger dama; assembly: GCA_917880005.1. Lineage (NCBI taxonomy): Eukaryota > Metazoa > Chordata > Mammalia > Artiodactyla > Bovidae > Nanger > Nanger dama. The sequence continues at coordinate 650,143 of CAKJTW010000085.1, read as the reverse complement.
ATATCATTGCTAAGATGCTGTAGAAGAAGATCTGAATGAAGAGTCAAGAGTGATTTGTTTTCCTTCTCTTTGTAACCCCATTAAAGGGAGGACCTTGGATCAATGCCTTGAGTTCTCTAAACTCAGTATTCTCATAGTAAAATTTTGGTTGAATAGAATTATCTTTGTGATTCCATAAAAATTTTGTCTTCATGACTTTATTCTTTTTATACAAATCTTCCATTTTTCATTTTCATTTTGCCTAATTCTATTTTCCTGGCTAAATTCTGTGCCTCCTTAACTGAGAAGCCAACCAATCAACTTGAAAAATGGAAAAAAGAAATGTTAATAAAACTGAGTTGCTTTTTACAAAGTTATTTCAATGTTTCAGGCATTGTTTAAATCAAAGAGCAGAGACAGTGAAAACTAGACAATCAAATGAAAGGGGACTTGTTTCTGTCTCTTCTTGCTTTCATTATCAATATTTTGTTGGGTATCAAGTTGTACCCAAGTTACTTTGCTGTAATAGTAGCTGATCTCTCCATCAGGCTGCATAGGTTTTCTTCGTTTTTATTTTCTATAATGATATAAATTTTTATGTTTACACTGTTATACAACAGTAGGTCAATGGTCTGTGTTTCATAACTTACAAGTGATTTCATATATTTTGAAAAATTGTTTTTGGGAAAATGGTCAATGTGGTTCTTTTTGTTCTCTGCAATGTTATATCCATGGCAACATCCAGAAGAATAACAAAAATTCCCCTCCCATTTCCCAACTGATTCATTTTTTTAAAATTAAAATTTATTTATTAGTTTTTTGGCTGCGTGGCATCCTCATTGCTGTGTGGGTTTTCCCCTACTTACAGCGAGTGGGGGCTGCTCTCTAGTGTGGCGTGTGGCGACTTCTCTTGTTGTGGCGCACAGGCTCTGGGGGGGTGTGGGCTTCAGCAGTTGTGCTGCAGGGGCTCATTGCTCTGCAGCGAGATCTGTGTTGATCTGCAGTTCAATCCCTGGGATTGAACCCAAGTCTCCTGCATTGGCAGGAGAGCCACCAGGGAAGCCCCCTTGCCTCCAGTTGATTCTTCTTTTATTTTTTTACAAGGTTTCTTAATATAACTTTTTATTTGAGATTTAAAATTTTTTTCTTCTGTTTCATGTTACAGGTTCTCTCACTCATCTCTTATATTCTTTTCAGCCATTTGAAGATCTGTTTGTTATTAATAGTAGTTCAAGAACGGATACAGATGGTATTTGAACCACTCATTTTTCTCTCTGGAGACTGCTCAACTTTGTTGAATATCTACTGTATAGAATACAGTTACCTACAGTCATTTGTTGTATTATTTTGTGACAGTTCCTTAAGTTTCAAGTTAAAACAAGATACTCATGAACCTTGGGCTGGATTCTTTATGGGTTTGGAGCCCACTTGTTTCCTCTTTAAAGGAGGTCAGTTTCCTCGAACTCTATCTGGGGTAACTTCTAGTAACTGCCTTTTGACTTTAGGACAGTTTTTTTTTATTTTTTTATTATTTTTATTTTTTTGAACAAATTTCCATTTGAAAGGTTGGCTGTGACTTTGTGGTCCTGTAGGAACCTATTCTATTCAACTCGCCTTTATCCCTCACATGTATACATCCTTATTTTAATAGCAAGTGTTTTGCCTTCACCTTCTCTGTTTTAGCCAGGAAATATTGGTTTCTTAGAATTTTTAACTTTTCTAGGTTGGTGAATAAACTCCTTTATAAAAGCATACTTGTTTCTGTTCATCTCAGATTAATTTTTGAATGTAATAGGATTTGAACAACTTGAACTGCTGTTGAACTAATAGGAGAGCTCATTTACTTTGTCTTAATCCTGGGCTCCAATTTCACATCTATAAAAAAGAGTATTGATCATCTACATTTTCATTCCAGTCTAAATAACATCTTTTGTTTTCCATAAAGGCAGTCACAGTCTCTATTTAAGTCCCCATTCATTGGGTACAAGCCCCATTAATTTATTTATTAAATAAATAAAACAGCGTGGTGGAGCTCCCTGCTTAAGCATGAAGGTGCAGCTGTTTGAGGTTAAACTCAGGAGTCTTCATTTTCACGTACCAAATACAGATTTTACCATAATCTATACCTTCCTGATGTGTGTCACCTTTTCTCTAGTTCTAAGTGTGAGATCCATGTAGTTCTAGAAAACTGATTGCTGCCACATTAATGCTGGATGTGGGGAAGGGACCCAAAACCAATGAGTTTGATAGATCTGACCTTTCAGGGTTTAGAGGCAGGGAGCATTGCAAGAAGGTAACAGCCCAGGATAAAAGAGAGCAGTTTACAATTGCAAAGTCCATTATTCCATTTCTTCAAATAACCTTCCAAACTGTTATGAGGCAGTTTTTTTCATCTTCTTTTAGGCTATCAGAAGTCTTCAAAGGGTCTCACCCATTGACACAGGGTCTTGGTACCAGAAGGAACTCTTTCTACCACAAAATATTTTAATATTCACTCCTCTCCTACTGCTCCTGCATCCAGATGATAAATTTCCAAAATATTTACTAAAGTGAGAAATAGTTTCTGGGTGAACCAGTGTCCCATCACTTCATGGGAAATAGATGGGGAAACAGTAGAAACAGTGTCAGACTTTATTTTTTGGGCTCCAAAATCACTGCAGATGGTGACTGCGGCCATGAAATTAAAAGACTCTTACCCCTTGGAAGGAAAGTTATGACCAACCTGGATGGCATATTGAAAAGCAGAGATATTAATTTGCCAACAGAGGTCTGTCTAGTCAAGGCTATCGTTTTTCCTGTGGTCATGTATGGATGTGAGAGTTGGACTGTGAAGAAAGCTGAGGGCTGAAGAATTGATGCTTTTGAACTGTGGTGTTGGAGAAGACTCCTGAGAGTCCCTTGGACTGCAAGGAGATCCAACCAGCCCATTCTAAAGGAGATCAGTCCTGTGTGTTCATTGGAAGGACTGATGCTGAAGCTAAAACTCCAATACTTTGGCCACCTCACGTGAAGAGTCGACTCATTGGAAAAGACCCTGGTGCTGGGAGGGATTGGGAGCAGGAGGAGAAGGGGACGACAGAGAATGAGATGGCTGGATGGCATCACGGATTCGATGGACGTGAGTTTAAGTGAACTCTGGGAGTTGGTGATGGACAGGGAGGCCTGGCGTGCTGCAGTTCATGGGGTCATAAAGAGTCGGACACGACTGAGCAACTGAACTGAACTGAACTGAACTGAACCAGTGTTAATGTTATTGAGGTTTAGTACAGTAGTAGAATTGAGCACACTTTGTAGAGAAGTAGACATCCTTTGATAGTACCTTTCATTTCTAGGTCACCATCTTCATCACCAAGAACACTGGATATTGATAAGTATCATAACAGAATACTGTGGGTTCTCGTGAAGTTGCCTCTCATCTATTCTACTGTTTCTTCCATTTGTCTATTTCACCACTGCCATAATGTTTTCCAATTGCCTATATAGTCTTTGATGACCCTGATATGGTCTTGAATTCACTTTTATTGTAAAATGTGAATAACTTGGCATCTTTAAAGCATTATGCCATTCTTCAACAATAAAAATATGAGATGTTCAAACACAGAGTTGATATTTGCCATGATTGCCATAGGATTACATAACTATGGAAAAACAGATCTTTATATTCTTTTGTATTTTGGTCAAATAAACTTCTATGAGAAGAACTAAAGATAGAGCATTGCTCTCATTTTCGGAGTCTCTCAAGTTCACGATAGTGAAGAAAACCTGGGTTTGTGTTAGCTTTGTCTTGATGATCTCTCTGCCCTTAGGATCCCATCATGTCCAGGAGGAAAGGTTCTGGACTATGACAACCTGTGTATAACAATTTAGTTACAACATTGCCAAACGAAGATTTTCTTTTGGGGACCATTTTCCTCATTACCATTTCTGTGGATTGTTGCAAACCTGCATAAAATTGCACACTTCAAGAATCCAGTTCAGTCAGAAACTTGTGGAATGACGGAAAAGCCTAGTAGGTATCAAAATTGGAGAACCTGTGCTATATTTTTTTTGGCTATGGAGAACTTTGAGATCTTTCATAAGACTCATAAGTAACCCGAGTCTTATTTTCCTCCTCTGTAGAATGAGTTATAGTCCTAATGGCAGACTGATAGTCCTAACATAGGATATATCACTGCGATTTATATATACTGTGTGTTCAACAGATATTTAAGAAGACAGTGTTGGGGAAGGATGAACAGAAAAGGACTAAGATGTTGGGGGTGTGTGGATGGGGAGATCTGTGCTGCTCTCAGGAAAACATGAAAAAGTTTATTTGTAGCCGAGGGACATTAAACACATGAATTTACATAATTATGGGAAAGCTATCACCTTTGACTTCTGTCATAAGTAATTTTTTGGCAAAGCAGTAATTGGAATTTAACTCATAAAATACATAAACAAATTTACTAAGACCTAGATGCTTAAAATACAAATATGGATAAATGCATAATAAAATATACTTAACATCTTCCTGAATGTAGAACTTGTGGCATTTTCTTCACTCAATTATCAAAAATTTTGTCTTTCTTCTTATGCCTTCTATACATTTTTCCTTTGAAATTTTTTATTGCTTTGATTTTGAATTCCATATAAATCTCTCTGTCTTACTCTGAAACTCTTCCCCATATAATACACATCCCTTTTCTCAAAAATACCAAATGGTTACTCAGTTTTTGCTAAAGTACATCATCTGCTTCATTTGAATGAAGAAGTGTCCTTTTATAAGTTCTGATTACTTTCTTCAGCTTTTTATTCTTACAGAAAAGTCTAAGTTTTTGGACTTGTACTAAGTCCAAGTATTATGTTAATCACTTAATCTCTTTTTAATACACATATTTAATACACATATAATCACATTTTTGCCAAAAGGCAAAACGATGACTTTGATGATGACTCAGAAAGTTAGACCCAGTGAATTAAGAGCAGGTCTTCTGACTTGTGGTTTATACTTCTGACAAAAAGACTGAAAGACTTTCTTCCCAAATCTCTCAAATTTCAGATCTTGTTTTTCAATATAGAAAGGTAATAATCTGACAATTTGGTTAATTTCTGTATCTTCTGTGGATGTATTCAGAAACTTGGAACTATTCAAAACCATAGACTGTCAGGTTAGAAGAGAACTAAAGGGCATATGAGATAGTCTGGTGCTAAAACATCCCGCCCTGCTTCTGTTGTCTAGTGATGTGAAGCTCTCTGTTTCCTGAGGCATCTCATTCTGCTTTACCAGTTTTGGTTGTTAGAAAAAACATATTTGCATTCGCTGAACTATCTTTCTAAATTTTCATCACTTTGTTTAGTCACTCTTGTTCATTCAACTGGCATATTGTGACTTGATTTTAGACATATCTACCTTATTTGCTTTCTTTAGGAAATAATGTTGTTTTGTGATTTGTAAAGTGATTACAACTAGAAGAACTGTGATATTTAAAGATTTTTAAAAATTTACCATTAGAAGTTTGTTTAGAATTGCTCTTGGGATTCTGGCATTAAAAAAGGTTAATTATTATTATTGCAATCTTGGGATTAGAACTGAAGTTACTAATCACAGAAAGTTAAAGGCTCTTGAGATACTCTCTTGGGTGCTTGTTTTATTTCTCTAAAGAAAAACTTAAACATCTGATTTAAAGTTTCAGTGAACTAGATACTTGGAAAACTTAAAAATATTTATAATGTGTTTAATAAGTTTTAAGGTGCTTGTCAAAATGAGATTACTTATATAGATGAAGGTGTATGTACATATTTAAAAATTTATTGAGATAAGATTTATAGACAGTAAACATGTTTAAGTATATAACTTGTTGAACTTTGACAAATGTACACAGTTATGTAGCCACCATTACCAGTACAACATTGGTTTAACATTACCTTAAACATTTTTCATGACCTTTTGCAAATAAATGCTTTCCCTCCACACCTCAGGACATGACAACCACCGATGTTTTCTGTCAGCATAATTTGAATTTTCTAGAATATTAAATAAATGCAATCTTATATTGTTTATGAACCATGTACTGATGTTCAAGCTGGTTTTAGAAAAGGCAGAGGAACCAGAGATCAAATTGCCAACATCTGCTGGATCATGGAAAAGCAAGAGAGTTCCAGAAAAACATCTATTTCTGCTTTATTGACTATGCCAAAGCCTTTGACTGTGTGGATCACAATAAACTGTTGAAAATTCTGAAAGAGATGGGAATACCAGACCACCTAACCTGCCTATTGAGAAATCTGTATGCAGGTCAGAAAGCAACAGTTAGAACTGGACATGGAACAACAGACTAGTTCCAAACAGGAAAAGGAGTATGTCAAGGATGTATATTGTCACCCTGCTTATTTAACTTATATGCAGAGTACATCATGAGAAACGCTTGACTGGAAGACACACAAGCTGGAATCAAGATTGCCGGGAGAAATATCAATAACCTCAGATATGCAGATGACACCACCCTTATGGCAGAAAGTGAAGAGGAGCTAAAAAGCCTTTTGATGAAAGTGAAAGAGGAGAGTGAAAAAGTTGGCTTAAAGCTCAGCATTCAGAAAATGAAGATCATGGCATCCGGTCCCATCACTTCATGGGAAATAGATGTGGAAACAGTGGAAACAGTGTCAGACTTTATTTTGGGGGCTCCAAAATCACTGCAGATGGTGACTGCAGCCATGAAATTAAAAGACGCTTACTCCTTGGAAGAAAAGTTATGACCAACCTAGATAGGATATTCAAAAGCAGAGACATTACTTTGCCGACTAAGGTCCATCTAGTCAAGGCTATGGTTTTTCCTGTGGTCATGTATGGATGTGAGAGTTGGACTGTGAAGAAGGCAGAGCGCCGAAGAGTTGATGCTTTTGAACTGCTGGAGAAGACTCTTGAGAGTCCTTTGGTCTGCAAGGAGATCCAACCAGTCCATTCGGAAGGAGATCAGCTCTGGGATTTCTTTGGAAGGACTGATGCTGAAGCTGAAACTCCAGTACTCTGGCCACCTCATGAGAAGAGTTGACTCATTGGAAAAGACCCTGATGCTGGGAGGGATTGGGGGCAGAAGGAGAAGGGGACGACCAAGGATGGGATGGCTGGATGGCATCACGGACTCGATGGATGCGAGTCTGAGTGAACTGCGGGAGTTGGTGATGAACAGGGAGGCCTGCTGTGCTGCGATTCATGGGGTCACAAAGAGTTGGACATGACTGAGTGACTGAACTGAACTGATCTTGATTGGATGTTAATATTCAAAACACATGAGGAACTTATATATTACAACAGCAAATATATATTTATTTGCTAAATAAATAATATATTATATATGTGTATTATTTGCTAAATAAATAATATATTATTTATATATATTTGCTAAATAAATAATATACCTATATATATATTTGCTATAAGTTCCTCATGAGTTTTGGATGTTAACATCTTATTAAGAGACATGGTTCATAAATATTTCTCCTGTTGCAGAGACTGCCTTTCATTTTGTTGATTGTTGATCCTCCCATGAGCTTTTCTGGTTGTTGTCTTAGCAATTGTTAACTGTCATTGTGTTGGTGGGAGTGTTATTTAGCATGCTAATGAATTATAATGACCATATGATGAGGTTCAAGATCAAAATTTCCACCAGCTTGGGCCTAGTTAGTTCTAACTATCGTTTTCCTCTTTGTAGCTTCCTCCTGAACTTTAGATGAGAATAGTTGGTTTCCACTAGAGGGAGGGACCACGTGTATAATTCTGGGATGACAGCCATGATCATGACTTGTGTTGGGCTTCTGACTTCAGAACTATAAGATAATAAATTTGCATTCTTTTGAACTAATTTTGTTATGGAAGTATTTGGACACTAAGCAAGTTTCAAAATTCTTCTTAATGAATGTCTGATTATGAGTACAGACCAGAAAATTATGTGGATGCTGCATTCCTGGTGATATTATTTTACTTTCTTTTGATCTTTAAACATTTGTCTACTGCTTTATTTTTTGATGGCCTATGATATTTTATAATATAGTATAGTATTTGAATCCATTCTGAAGTTAGCACTTTCTCTGCTTGCTCTCCTATGAGGGTTTCCTGCCAATTCTTAAGGTCTTCATCTTTGTCTACGAAGCTAGATGACCCATGATCAAACTGGTAGTGACCTATTTTGATCTTCGAGATGCCTCTTGTTTTCTCCCTGTTCGTAAGCTCTCTTTTTAGTTGCTTGTCCCCATTGCACCTGCTCAGTGGCTGTGTGGACAGAGGGCAATTTATGTCTTGCCATCCCCTTCTCACAAAAAGAGAATTGGGGAAGACATCATCTCACTTCAGTGAGACCAATCAGACCATTCACTTCAGTGAACCTTTCAAGGAATTTGGACTTAGAATATAGGTAATTTAAAATACATATCCTAAAATAAAATAGAGAATTCCTTGGCTGTCCAGTTGTTAAGATTTGGCACTTTCATTGTTGTGGGCCCAGGTTCAATCCCAATCCAGAAACTAAGATCCTGCAAGTTGTGCAGCACAGTAAAAAAAAATCCATGTAAGTTGTATATCTCTCTCTCAATATATTTAAATGTATTCAAATGTATTCAGTATACATGCATATATATTGAATATACCTATGATGGATTTTTTTTTTTTGGCACCTGCCATACAGCATGTGAGATCTTAGTTCCCTGACCAGAGATCAAACCTGTGCCCACTGCAGTGGGAAGTATGGAGTCCTCACCACTGGACTCCCAGGGAATTCCCTGAAATATATATTTGCAAATGACTGAAGCAGCCGTTCTCTTCCATACGCACAGAGAAATGGAAATAAATACACTGCAGGGAGAGAAACATGAAACTGGTATGTACTGGTTTGCTGTGATGCTACAGCCAATTACGGTGGCTTCAACAACACTAATGTCTCTTGTTACAGCTCTGGAGACAGAAATCCAAAGTCAGTTTCACTGGGCCTGAACCTAGGTGTTGGGGCCGTGCCAAGGGCTCCATGGGAGAAAGAATCCTTTGTTTTGCTTTTTCAGCTTTGAGATGTACATTCCTTGGCCTGTGGCTCCTTCCTCCATCTTCAAAGCTAGCAGCACAGCAACTTCAAATCTCTGCTTCTACGACCACATTACTTTCTTTTGTGTGATAAAATCTCCCCTCTTCTCTCTCATATAATGACACTTGTGGTGACAGTTAGTACCCATCTGTGTAATTCAAGATCATCGCCCTATCTCAAGATCTTTAATTTGAATCCCTCCTGCAGAATCCCTTTGCCATATAAATTTTATATGTTACTTAGATTCACAGGATCAACGATTAGGTCTGGACATCTTTCAGGGCCATCATTCAGCTTGCTACAAGATATTTGGAAAAAAACAGTAACATAGAGACCAAATGACTCCTGAGAAAGCTAGAGAGAGATCAGAGATTCTGAGGGAAGGGGTGTCTGCCTTGGATTTTTAAGGTGTTCTAGCTACTAATATTTGTCCTTAGCAGGTCTTGCAGTTTCTTACCTTCTGAGGTTTTATGTGGTATTCTTGATTATTATTATGATAAATACCAATGTTACTTAATCTAGCTTGATTACTTTTCTGCTTTATTTTCCCCAACCAAATGCATCCTAGGACATTTATTCTTCTGTAGATGATGATCACTTTGGCCAGTGGCCACAGACGATCAGTGTGGACTCATTGTTAGTTACTGCCTCTGAATAACTGGTTTTCCTTTCTACACATTGCATCTCACAGTCTGTTCTCACTCACCTAATACTCCTTGGCCTGTAAGTTTTCTAGATAACTAGAACTGGCAGGGAATACTCTTATCTCAGAAAACATGGATAGCTTTTCATGTTAACTCTGTTTCCCCTAAGTTTCTTCCCATTCCACACTTCATGACACAGTGACGTGCTTGAGTAGGCTAGAGTTCACATATATCTGCATATATATATATATCTATTCAAAACTAGTGATGTAAGATGCTTAATCTCAATGAATCTGAGTTTTCTCATCTGTAAAATGGGAAAAATATCACATTCTCAAGGTTCAGTTCAGTTCAGTTCTGTTCAGTCACTCAGTCATGTCCGACTCTTTGCGACCCCATGAATCGCAGCACACCAGGCCTCCCTGTTCATTACCATCTCTCGGAGTTCACTCAGACTCACGTCCATCGAGTCCGTGATGCCATCCAGCCATCTCATCCTTGGTCATCCCCTTCTCCTCCTGCCCCCATTCCCTCCCAGCATCAGAGTCTTTTCCAGTGAGTCAACCCTTTGCAAGAGGTGGCCAAAGTTCTGGAGTTTCAGCTTTAGCATCATTCCTTCCAAAGAAATCCTAGGGTTGATCTCCTTCAGAATGGACTGGTTGGATCTTCTTGCAGTCCAAGGGACTCTCAAGAGTCTTCTCCAACACCACAGTTCAAAAGCATCAATTCTTCGGTGCTCTGCCTTCTTCACAGTCCAACTCTCACATCCATACATGACCACAGGAAAAACCATAGCCTTGACTAGATGGACCTTAGTCGGCAAAGTAATGTCTCTGCTTTTGAATATCCTATCTAGGTTGGTCATAACTTTTCTTCCAAGGAGTAAGCGTCTTTTAATTTCATGGCTGCAGTCACCATCTGCAGTGATTTTGGAGCCCCCAAAATAAAGTCTGACACTGTTTCCACTGTTTCCACATCTATTTCCCATGAAGTGATGGGACCAGATGCCCTGATCTTCATTTTCTGAATGCTGAGCTTTAAGCCAACTTTTTCATTCTTCCTCTTTCACTTTCATCAAGAGGCTTTTTAACTCCTCTTCACTTTCTGCCATAAGGGTGGTGTCATCTGCACATCTGAGGTTATTGATATTTCTCCTGGCAATCTTTATACCTGCTTGTGTGTCTTCCAGTCCAGCATTTCTCATGATGTACTCTGCATATAAGTTTAAGCAGGGTGACAATATACAGCCTTGATGTACTCCTTTTCCTATTTGGAAACAGTCTGTTGTTCCATGTCCAGTTCTCAAGGTTAAGAGGACTAAATGGGTTATATATATATATATATATATATATATATATACACACATATTGGAATATACTGTACAAACACTGGGCCATTATTATTATCTACAGTATCTGGCTGTCAGGAATGGAGCTAATCATCTTGAATAGTCTGCAAAGACCCATAAAAAGTACTTATTTTTAATTACATGTGGTTTCATTTGTTAGACCATCTTGATTGAGCCTACATTAACAGAAAGAAAAAGAAGAACCACAGACTATATTCCCCACTTTACAGATAATATGTTAGGTTCAGATAGGCTAAGTGTCACCCGATAAAAAGTGATAGAGAGGGCTTAAAATCTCTGACTTCAGTGTTTTTCATTAATCCATGAAATTCTGTGTGTGAGAAGGTCCAGTAATAGAGTTCAGAGCATGTCATTTCCTCTGCCTCCTCTGGACTCTGACCATAATACTTTGCAGCTGGTGTGGCACATAGTTCTTCCATCTCTTTGCATACACCTTTGATTTTATGGTCTTCAAGCATGCTTTACTCCACATTGTGTCTAAGATGTGAAAATGCCATTCATAGCAAACAAACTTTCAAGGATTCCTGTGGGATTATGTTTCAAGCTTTCCTGGGCTATAAGGATATAATTTTGTTGACTGCATCTCTCAAAACTTCCTTCACCTTTTCATTCCTTAGACTATAAATGAAGGGGGTTCAGGAGAGGGATCATCATTGTGGTGAGGACAGCAGTCACTTTGTCAAATTCCAGGGAATGACTCTGGCTGGGTCTCACATACATGAAGATGTTGCTCCCGTAGGCAATAGAAACGACGGTGATGTGAGAAGCGCAGGTGGAAAAGGCTTTCTGACGCCCTTGGGCCGAGGGAATGCGCAGGATGGTAGAAATGATGTAGGTGTAGGACACGGTGGTGATCACCAGAGAGGTGAGGAGGATGAGAGAAGACAAGAGGAAGTTTATCATCTCAATAAAATGAGTGTCTATGCAGGCCACCTGCAGCAGAGGGCGATGTCACAGAAGAAGTGATTAATCTCCTTATGGCAGAAGGGCAGCCTGGATACCACAATAGTTGGGCAGAGCACCGATAGGAAGGCCCCCACCCAGCAGCCCAGAACCAGCAGGAGACACAGCCTGCTGTTCATGATGATGGAGTAGCGCAGGGGGTTACAGATGGCCACATAGCGGTCAAAGGACATCACCACCAGCAGGATGAACTCCGCAGTCCCCAGGAAGAAGAAGAAGTATGTTTGGCTGATGCAGCCTGCAAAAGATATGATTTTCCTGTTTTCTAGGAGACAGGCTAACAGTTTTGGGGTAACCGATGTAGTATATAAAATGTCCAGAAAGGCTAAGTTACTGAGGAAGAAGTACATTGGGGTTTGGAGGCGATAATCAGCCCATATTAGAGAAATGATGACACCATTTCCAGTTAGAGTGAGCATGTAAGTAAACAAGAGGATCATGAAGAGGAAACTCTGAAGCTTCTGGAGAGCAGGGAAGGCAGTGAGGATAAATTCAGTCACTGTGGTCTGATTCTGCACATTCATTGAGTGCAGAGCAAGGTGGGCAGCATGCCTCTGAGAAAATAATAAAATAAAAAAATCAAATTAAACTTAAACGTTCAACTGTCAGTATCATTGATAAGACTTCCCTGGTGGCCCAGTGGTGTAGGAGGCACCGAAGATGTGGTTTGATCCCTGGGTCAGGAAGATCCTCTGGAAAAGGGCGTGGCAATACACTCTGGTATTCTTGCCTGGAGAATCCCATGAACAGAGGAGCCTGGCGGGCTACAGTCCATGGGGTCACAAAGAGTCAGACACAACTGAAATGACTTAGCAAGCACGAAATACCATTCATAAAATGCAGTAGAAAAATATCTGAGTAGAATTGAGTGACTTGTTTTCATTCTGCCTCTTACCCTTCTAAGTGTAGCATCTTAGATAAATTACACGACTTCTTCTAAGCTCAGTATTCTCTCATTTAAAATTTTTCTTTGTATTAAGTTGTCTTCATGGCTCCATAAAACTCTAGTCTTAATGATTTTGTTGTTTTTTATACAACAGTCTTTCCTTTTTCTATTTCACTCTCTTATCTAAGTTCTGTGCCTTTAAAGAGAAATCTACCTCGCTGAGATTTCAGTCAGTTTGGAAAATGGAGAGAATATTAATAAAAGTTGAGTTATTTTTCTCAAAGTTATTTAAAATTTTCAGGTGTTATCTAAATCAAAGAGCAGAAAAATCGAAACTAACCAGGACAGTCAAATGAAAGGAAATCTGCAATGTCTGTTTTCACTTTTGTTATTGATACTGAGTATCTGATGGTACCCAAGTTTTCTTGATATAATAGTAGCTGTGTTCTCCATCAAGGTGTATAATTTTTCTTTGTTTTTCTATAATTATAGAAAGTTTTATGTCTATACTCTTACAGAACAAGGAGGTCAGTTATACATATTCCATTATTTGCAAAACATTTTATATATTTTGAAACACGTTTTCTTGAAAATGATCAACGTGTGTCTTTTTATCTTTGCAATTTCACATCTATGGCAGCATCCACTAGAGTAACTTCCACCTATCATTTCCCAACTAATTCTTGTAGGTTCTCTCAGAGAGGACTCTGATACCTTATATTCTTCTCAGCCATTTGAAGATCAGGTTATTATTAATAGTAGTGGAAAAAGTGGATGCAGATAGACGGTGTTTGAAGCCCTCAACTTAATCTTTGGATACTGTTCAGCTTTGCTGAGCATTTATAGCATGTCTATAAAATACAGTTGACCCACTCCTTTGGTGTATAATTTAGTGGCTAATCCTTTAGTTTTAAGTTAAAGCAAAGCAAATATAAACCAATCCTGGGTACTTTATAGAGGCTCGGTGGTAAAAGAATCCGCCTGCCAGTGAAGGAGACACCAGAGACATGGATTTGATCTCTGGGTCGGGAAGATCCCCTGGAGGAAGAAATGGCAACCCACTCCAGTATTCTTGCCTGGGAAACTATGGACAGATGAGCCTGATGGGCTACAGTCCAGGAGGCTGCAATGAGTCCAACATGACTGAAGTTACAGAGCGTGCACTCACGCATAGATGAATGTGCAATAGATATACTTACATCATATTGATTGTAGCACAGTTGGGATTTTCTTCACTCAGATATGTTAAGAACCATGAACTCTGGCTATTCCTACTGCTTTCTGTCCATTTTCTTTAAATTCTATTACTGCTTCTATTTGAATTCCATGTAACTCTTAGTTTTAGTCTGAAACTCTTTCCTGTATGATAACACATCCCCTTTTATGAAACTACATCAAATGGTTTTTCAGTTTTTGCTGAAGTACTTCATCTTCTTCACTTGAATGAAAAACAGAAACAAACCAATAAAGCATAACCTGTCTTTTTATAAACTTTGATTACTTTTCCCAATTCTTTTTCTTATTCCTGCAGAAAAAAATCCGTCTCAACTTACACTAAGATTAATTCCAAGTGTTATATTATCATTTAATCTTACATTTTATATATTCAGTGAATCTTAATCTTAGAATGTTCTCTAGGTTTTAAGTAGTATGTATTTTGGATCACATTTCCACCCCCCCAAAAAAAAAGTCAGAATGGTGAGTTTGGTGATGACTCAAGAAATCAAACCCAATGAATTAAGAGCAGGTCCTCCAACTTCTAGCTTAGATCTCTGGCAAGAAGACTGAAAGACTTTCTGACTGAAATCTTTCCAAGTTTCAGGTCCTTTTTTTCACTTATAGACATGGAAGTTTATGTTTGTTCTGATAATTTCTATGTCTTCTGTGCCTCCATTCAGAAACTTGGAGCTATTCAGAATCATAGACTATCAGATTAGATGAGAACTAAAGAGCTCAATATTGTATCTTACCAAGTAATCACACGGATAAGGCAATGGCACCCCACTCTAGTACTCTTGCCTGGAAAATCCCATGGACGGAGGAGCCTGGTGGGCTGCAGTCCACGGGGTCGCTAAGAGTCGGACACGACTGAACGACTTCACTTTCACTTTTCCCTTTCATGCATTGGAGAAGGAAATGGCAACCCACTCCAGTGTTCTTGCCTGGAGAATCCCAGGGACAGGGGGAGCCTGGTGGGCTGCTGTCTATGGGGTCGCACAGAGTTGGACACGACTGAAGCGACTTAGCAGCAGCAGCAGCAAAGGGCATATGAGATTGTCTGGTGCTAAGATAATCTGTAATGTCTCAGTTGTCTAATTAAGTGAAACTTATTGTTTCTTAAAGGATCTCATTCTACTTTACTGGTCCTGATTGTTAGAAAATTTCATAATTGTATTGACGTAACTATTTCTCTGAAGTTTCATCGTTTATTTTTGTCACTCGTGTTCATTCTTCACCTGTGTTGTAACTTGACTTCAGATATATCTACTTAATTTACTTTCTCCTGAAAGTAATACTACCTTGTGCATATTAATATGGTTATGATTGGATGAATGTGATAGTTAATGATTCTTTAATTCACTTTTGAAAGTTTGCTTTAGAATGGCTCTAGGGATTCTAGCATAAAAGTTTAATTATAAGCAGTGCAGTCCCAGGATGTTAGAAGTGAAGTAACTAGTCACAGAAAGTTAAGGTCCCCTGGGAGACTCTCCTGGGTGTTTATTTTATTTAAAGAAAAACTTATAGCTCTGTTTAAAGCCTCTGGAAACTAAAAATTTGGATAAATTAAATTAAAAAAGTTCATCATATATTAAAATAAACTGTTTTTCAAACTGAAACTATTTACATAAATATATGTCTATGTACATATTTTTAAAAACCTGTAGATCGACTATACTTCAATAAAAATCAATATCCTTTGGGGAAAATATTTTATTGAGCTATTATTTATAGATGATAGATAAGCCTGTAACTTTTTGAGTTTTGACAAATGTATGCTTTCACGTAGCCACCACCACCAGTGGATCAACAGTGTGAGGTATTTGACATTACCTTAAATGTTTATGTCTTTTTGAAGTACACTGCTGTCCTCTCCCCTTCTTATCCCCTGACAACCATGGATTTGCTTTTTGTCAGTGTAGTTTGACTTTCTAGGCTAATGTATGAATTCTATATTACAACATATAGCTTTGATTTGTTCCCCTTAATCTGATGCTTTGAAATTAATTTGAGTGTTTCAAGTATGAGTAGTTTCTTCCTTTGTGGTATTTGAAGATTTATCTACTCTACAGATTGTGTAGCTATATGAGCTTATATAGTCACTACATGATAGACACCTGAATTGTCTTCAATTAATAGTTATTATGAATTAAGCTTCTCTGAACATTTGAGTTCATGCTTTTGGTGGATATTTGTTTTCATTTCTCTTGGACATGTTCCTAAGAGTAGAATTACTCTATTGTTTGGTAAGCATATGTTCAACTGTACCAGAAGCTGACAAAGTGCTTTCCAGAGCTGATGTATTGTTTTCCTTTCTACTAGCCATGCGTGTGAGTACCATATTCCACATCCTTGCTAATACCTGGTGTTGTAAATCTCTATTTTTAGCCATTAGATCATATATAGTGGAATCATCCAATTAACTTTTGCTTTAGCTTTATTGAAGAGTACTTGACAAAATTGTATGTAAAGTGTGCTATGTGATGGTATGACATATATGTATTTGTGAAAAGACCATCAAAGAGGTTAAGTATTAACACATCCTTCACCTTGTGTGCGTGCGTTATTGCTTCACTCGTGTCTGACTCTGTGTGGACCCCAAGGACCATAGCCCACCAGGCTCCTCTGCCCATGGGCCTCTCCAGGAAAGAATACTGGAGTGGGTTGCCATGCCTTCCTTCAGGGGCTCTTCTGACCCAGGGATCGAATCCATGTCTCTTAAGTCTCCTGTGTTGGCAGGCGGGTTCTTTACCACTAGTGTCACCTGGGAAGACACCTCCTTCACCTTACATAGTTACAGTTATTATTATTATTATTTTTTGGCGAGAGTGCTTAAGATCTCCCTTCCTAGTAAATTTCAAGCATGCAATACAGTGTTATTAACTATAGTCAACATGTTGTACATTAGATAATTGGAGCTTATTTGTCTTGTAACCGAAGGCTTCTAGCCTTTGACCAGCATCTCTCCATCTCCCTTTATTCCTCAGGTACTGTTTACCACCATTCTACTCTTTGTTTACATGAGCTAGCTTTTTAAAATTCTGTATAAAACTGAGATCATGCAGTTTTAAAAAAATTTTTCTCTTTCTGGCAAATTTCACTTAGCATATCCCTCTAGTTTCATCTATGTTGTAGCAGATGTCAGGATTTTCTTTTTAAGGGTAAATAAATAATATACCATTGCATATACATATGTTTCATCTTTTTCTCTGTTCATTCATTATTGGGCTTTTAGCTGTTTCCATATCTTTACTATTTTGAATATTGATACCATGGATATGAGAGTCCAGATATCTCTTCGAGATGCTGATTTCATTTCCATAGCGTATATACCCAGGAGTGGAATTGCCGATCTTATGATTATTCTATTTTCAATTTTTTTTCAGGAAACTTCACGTTGTTTTCTGTAGTACATGTATCCGTTTACATTCCCACCACCAATACACAAATCTTCCCTTTTTCCATATCCTTGTCAAGGCATTGTATGCTCTGATTCTCAAATGATATTAGTGACTTCAGCAGGGCACACTTAGGCAGACTAAATCTTTATAAAGCCCTGTTACGTCACATAGAGGTAATTTGGATCATGAAATCACTGGTGGCTATCTTCAGGTGTATTCTTTCATTTATTTTTATTTTTGGCTCTGCTGGGTCTTTGCTGCTGTGCTCGGGTTTTCTCAATTGCAGCAAGCAGGGGCTACTTTCTAGTTGCTATGTGCCAGACTTCTGGTTGCAGTTGCTTCTCTTGTTGCAGAGCATGTGCTCTAGGGTGCACAGGCTCAGTAGATGTGGCGCATGGGCTTAGTTACTCCATCTTCCCAGACAAGGAGTTGAACTCATGCCTCCTGCATTGGCAGGTGGATTCTTAACCATTGAACCACCAGGAAGTCCCCTTAGATTCTCTCTTGGTGTGCTGCTTTGCACATTGAACTCCAGTATATTAGATTGTGCTTCATAAATAATCACAAAAAATACCCTACTTTCAAAAGTTTACAGAACTGCCACTTGAGGTAGAACTCTGCGTATCATGATAATCATTCTTTGTTGATGACTTTTATATTAATTTCAATTCTACTTTGTAGCTGCTGCTGCTGCTGCTAAGTCGCTTCAGTCGTATCCGACTCTGTGCGACCCCATAGACGGCAGCCCACCAGGCTCCCCTGCCCCTGGGATTCTTTAGGCAAGAACACTGGAGTGGGTTGCCATTTCCTTCTCCAGTGTATGAAAGTGAAAAGTGAAAGTGAAGTCGTTCAGTCGTGTCCGACTCTTTGCGATCTCATGGACTGCAGCCCACCAGGCTCCTCTGTCCAGGGGATTTTCCAGGCAAGAGTACTGGAGTAGGGTGCCATCGACTTTGTAGCTACAGTTTATTAATGTTAGATATGGGGTCTAGAGTACTGGATTAATTACTATAATCTTTAGTAGCTCAGCTGGTAAAGAACCTGCCTGCAATGCAGGAAGCTCTGGTTTGATTCCTGGGTCAGGAAGATCTGCTGGAGAAGGGATAGGCTACCTATTCCAGTAATCTTGGGCTTCCCTTATGGCTCAGCTGGTAAAGAATCTGCCTGCACTATGTGACATCTGTGTTCAATCCCTGGGTTGGGAAGATCACCTGGAGAAGGGAACAGCTACCCACTCCAGTATTCTGGCCTGGAGAATTCCATGGACTGTATAATCCATGGGGTCCCAAAGGATTGGACACAACTGAGCAAGCTTCACTTTTGTTACTATGGTCATTTCAGAACTTCATTGCTAACTTCAGTTGGAGATAGCCTGAAAATAGTAAATGTTGCAATCACTTTCGTTTGTCTTAATATATTTCCCTCAGGATTTATTTTCAAACTTAAGGGAAAAAGGAATTCCTTAGAGTGTTTAACTAAAATAATAAGGCAGAAAATAATTAAGATTTTAAAAAGAAAGTTTTAGGTATTTTTGTTCCTTCTTCTAAAATGGACATCAACTTTAAGAATATGACCTGAGTTTAACAGATTGAATAAAATAATTTCCTATTAATATACCAAATACCAAAAGTGGGATTCACTTCTTAGGTTCCAGTGCATTAGTATAGAGATAACTTTAGTCACTTTAGAAAAATTCCCATTCCAATATTTTAAAATTAAAACATACACATTCCAGGCATAGAAAATGTAGAACAGTAGAGTGTTAAAAAATGTCACCTAAAGCATCACTCAAATTAATCAGCATTGATTATTTGGAATATCTTTCAGCCTTTAAGAAATTTTCATGTGTGAGATAACTATGAATGAATAAAAAGTTTTGAAACTTCCTATTCTATTTAGTTTCATATTTACTCATAGGCTTTCTCTAGTGAAAATGTAAGCACCTTCCTCTTTCCATTTGAACATAGCCCTTCTTCCAGGCTTGCATTGTATAAACTAAATGGGGTGTAAGTCTTCTTAAAGTAAGGAAGACCATCCTGGACATTTTAAAATGCATGAGTGAAATTAGATACTGCTACATGAATCCAATTATTATCAGGATGTCAAAACCATAAATAGGAAAAAAAAAACCTGTCACCATAAATAAAGAGCCTCTTGATGAGGGTGAAAGAGGAGAGTGAAAAAGCTGGCTTAAAACTCAACATTCAAAAAGCAAAGATCATGACATCTGGTCCTATCACTTTATGGCAAATAGACAGGGAACAAGTGGAAGCAGTGGCAGTATTTTATTTTCTTAGGCTTCAAAATCATTGTGGATGGTGTCTGCAACCACTAAATTAAATGTTAGCTCCTTGGAAGAAAAGGTATGACAGACATAGACAGTGTATTACAAAGCAGAGACATTACTTTGCCGACAAAGGTCCATGTAGTCAAAGCTATTGTTTTTTTTCAGTAGTCGTATATGGATGTGAGAGTTGGACTATAAAGAAGGCTGAGAGCCAAAAAACTGATGCTTTTGAACTGTGGTGCTTGGGAAGACTCTTGAGAGAGAGTCTTGTTCTGCAAGGAGATCAAGCCAGTCAATCCTAAAGGAAATCTACCCTGAATATTCACTGGAAGGACTGATGCTGAAGCTGAAGCTCTAATATTTCGGCGACCTGATGTGAAGAGCTGACTCATTGGAAAAGACCCTGATGCTGGGAAAGATTGAGGGCAGGAGGAGAAAGGGGTGACAGAGGATGAGATGGTTGGATGTTGTCACTGACTCAATGGACATGAGTTTGAGCAAACTCTGGGAGATGGTGAAGGACAGGGAAGGAAGCCTGGGGTGCTGCAGTCCATGGGGATGTAAAGAGTTGGACATGACTGAGCAACTGAACAACAACGACAGCAACTTAATAATTTCAACTCAGGCTTTTAGTGTACAGGAAAGAAGCTCGTGTTTCGAGACGTGATCTCTAGGAGATTTGGGGTAATTGTCTAACAGCTCTCTTAGAACAATGATGCAATGTTGAAAATATGGAGGGAAGCATAGAAAGAAAAGACATTTAAAAATGATTGATTTTATAACTGGAAAGGCCTTAGATAACTTAATATTTCCAATGATCACAAAATTGCATGAGAAAATCTGGTAAATGGGAGCTGTTTAGTAAATTCGTAATGAATTCCACCAGATCTCTTTGGGTGTAGAGTACAAGCACAATATAATAGGATTTATAAAGTGGGCAGCTCCAAAGCAGAAATAAAAATCTAAATAGGATTTGAGGAAGAAGTAATAAAAATAATAGGGCTTTTCTGATGATAGAGTATTCAGCATTCAGTATTTGTACAAATTTATCTGCAGTTCCTTGTTAGATCTATTATCTTTTCATACCAGATGGGTTAAAAATGTTCTGGTAACTGGTGCTCTCATGGCCCTTTGGCATCAAACTCATAAGCAGATAATGACTCTGCTCACTTCTGTTTACATGCTCTGCATGAACAGTACCTAAATGGATTCTTTAAGCCAGGGATTTAATAACATAGGCATTATTGATAACCGAGAGAATAAAACTAATGTTATGTGTAAACAGAACCCAGTTTTATATTCCTTTTATTGAGATATGCAAAAACATAATTAATACAGTCTGCATATTATGATACCTTAATGGCCTATAGCCAATAGCCTGTGATGGTCTATATGGAGAAAGAATCTAAAAAGAGTGGATATGTATATATGTGACTTCCCCTGTGGCTCAGCGGTAAAGAATCCTCCTGCCAGTGCAGGAGAGGAGGGTTTGATTCCTGGGTCTGGTAGATCCCCTGGAGGACGGCATGGCAACCGACTCCAGTATTCTTGCCTGGAAAATCCCATGGACAAGGGATCCTGGCGGGCTACAGTCTGTGGGGGCTGTAGAGAGTTGGACATGACTGAGCGACTAAACAACAATATGTATACATATAACGAAGTCATTTTGCTGTACACCTGAAACTAACATGTTGTAAATCAACTCTACTCCAATAAAAATGAAAAAAAAGACTGCCAGGCACATATCGATAGTTGAAAGATCTGGGTTGATTATTCACTGCCTATGAGAAAGAACTCACACTTCGGAGAATGTGGAATGTCTCAGTGAAATAATGAACCTAAGAAAGTGGGGGCTTGTTCTGGATTGGGTGTTATCAGAAAGATGTGGCAATTCTAGGATTGGGTAGCTCAGTAAATCTTTTCTGCAATGAGGGTAGACAGAGTGAGATGTAATTGGTATGTAAAAATTGTAATTGGTAAAGAGGTAGCAGTCATTTTATTTGGCAACAAAGGAGGATGTTTAGTATTTAGTGTTGCACAGTGACCTTGTGCAAAATAGATGTTTCGTCAACTTTTGTCCAACAAGTGAAAAGCATGATGACATGTAAGCATTGTATCAGTTTGCAGTAAACACTGAGACCTATTTGTGAACGTCAGATGAGTTCTGGGTCAAGGATTTATTTTTTTCTTAAATGTTATTATTCATATAATCTTCCTTACAGTGGCAGTGTGAGGCTCCCTTCTCTAGGACAAATCTGCTTCGATTCATAAGATTACATTTATTTGTTGAGCCCCTTGGGCTTCTTATCTTCTAAGATACTCAGCAACAGGGTCAGAACTTCCAGCATCTCAGGGCTGATGAAAGCTTCCTTTTCTATATCAACAATCTCTCCATGTGAAAACAATGTCACTTTTAGGGAAATCATCTCATTTTGTAGCCACAAGTGCCCCGTAATATAAACAGAGCAGAAGTTTTTGCTTCCATTTTACAGATGAGCAAGTGGCAGCTTAAAGTAACTTACTGAAGTCCATTGAAATTAGTGCCTGAACAAATGTTAGACATCAGCTCTTAGAACTCAGAGTCTGGAATGTTTCTGCCTTTCTACATTAATTTATGCAAAATACTCCAAGGACTAAGGAGCCAAAGAGGCCTTATTTATTCCTGATTTTCCATAGCAAGATCGTAACGCTTGACTCTTGGTGATGTGTGATGCTTTCTCATCCTGCCTATAGATTGAGAGACTTCGGTCACGATTCTGTCACTCCTCATGCAGAGCAAACTGACATATAGAGTAAGCATGTCTTAGATGTCCTGAAACTGCTGAGTGTCATGTTCCTTTGGAATGTGGTAGAACTATCCTAACTGACTCTCTCAAGACTGCCTTTACCTTTTCGTTCCTCAAGCTGTAAATGAAGGGGGTTCAGAAGAGGAGTCACTATGGTAATGAGGACAGTGGCTATCTTGTCAAATTCAGGGAGTGGTTCTGATTGGGTCTCACATACACAAAGATGTTGCTCCCGTAGGCAATGGAGATGACAGTGATGTGAGACGCACAGGTGGAGAAAGCTTTCTGACGTCCTTGGGCCGAGGGGATGTGCAGGATGGTAGAGATGATGTAGGTGTAGGATACAGTGGTGAGCACCAGCGAGGTCAGGAGGATGAGAGAAGACAAGAGGAAGCTTATCATTTCAATGAAATGAGTGTCTATGCAGGCCGCCTGCAGCAAAGGGGCGATGTCACAGAAGAAATGACTAATTTCTGCAGTGCAGTATGGCAGCCTGGACACCACAATAGTTGGGCAGAGCACAGACAGGAAGGCCCCCACCCAGCAGCCCAGAACCAGCACGAGACATAGCCTGCTGTTCATGATGATGGTGTAGCGCAAGGGGTTACAGATGGCTACATAGCGGTCAAAGGACATCACCACCAACAGGATGAACTCCACGGTCCCCAGGCAGAAGTAGAAATATGTTTGGCTGATGCAACCTGCAAGAGATATGGTTTTCTCCTCCTTTAAGAGACAAGCTAGCAACTTTGGCGTAATAGCAGTTGTGAATAAAATGTCCAAAAATGACAGATTACTAAGGAAGAAGTACATTGGTGTTTGGAGACGATTATCAGTCCATATTAAGGAAATGATGACAATGTTTCCTGTTATGGTGAGTGTATAAACTATCAGGAGAATGACAAAAAGCAATGTCTGAAGCCCCTGGATAGCAGGAAAAGAAATAAGCATAAATTCAGTGATCATGGTCTTGTTTCTTGTGGCCATTTCTGTGTGGAAGGAGAAGAAACAAAGGAGGTTAGAACAGTTTAAGATGTCTTTCAAATGTTTTATGATTTTGCTAGATGTAAAAGAGAATGTTCAAGAGGGAGGGGGTTCTAGTCCTGTCTATGACTCTATTATGTGGCTCTGGGGAAATCCCTTGGCCTCAGTTTTCATCTATGTAATTGATGGGCTAGGGAAAAAAGCACCCCCAAACAGCAACTCTGAATTCTTTAACTGTAACTCTTTGATTTTTATTTGATATATTTCTTTTCTTATTTCCTTCCTTAAACCCAAATTTATTCAAACTAGCTAAAATATATAATTAACTGAAAATCACTCAACTTATTTTGATCATGCAATTCAAGAATAAAAAATAGGGACTTCCCTGGTGGTCCAGTGGTTAAGACTCCCTTGCTCCCATTGGAAGGGGTCCAGGTTCATCTCTGTTCAGGAAACTAGATCCCACATGTCACAACTAAAACCTGGCATAATATATTGTTGCTGTTTAGTTGCTAAGTTACGTCCAACTCTTTTGTGACCCCCATGAACTGTAGCCTGGCAGGCTCCTCTGTTCATGGAATTTTCCCAGACAAGAATACTGGAGTAGATTGCCATTTCCTTCTCCAGGGGATCTTCTTGACCCAGGGATCGAACGCACATCTGCATTGACAGATTTTTTTTTTTTTTTTTTTACTGACTGAGCCACCAGGAAGCCCTTCCATGAGTAATAAAAAAGTGAAAATATTAATATGAAGTGGAGATGTGAAAACTCAGATTTGTACTGCATCTGCCTGACTTCTGTCTACAATAAAATTTTTGATAGTGTAAAACCCTAAAGCTATTTGACCTTGTAAGTCATGTTTCTTCCAGCATAAGCTTCTACCACATAATAAAATGGACGATGAACACACACATTTGTATACCCTGTGGGCAATTCAAAACTGACCCCATAATTCTCGGCACGTGTTTTGTATATTTAGACATAGGAAGAACCTTAACTTTTCAGAATTGTATTTGTTCGATTCCTTCTCAATGCTGTATGATGCACTATTTTCTTGCTCTGCTTTTCTTGTCTAAACCTGTTATATCTTCCTCTCCAAAAAGTCAAACTATCTATGGTTAGAATTCTTCATTTGTGGAAAACATGCAAGTTGCTTACTCATGTATCTTGTTTCATATTTGATCATCTCTAACTCTTAGAAATTCTTTATTAGCTTGAGGTAAAATCTTTTTCCCCCAGGAACTTTCACCAGTTGGTCTCAGTACTGTATAATTAGTGTTATACAGATGAAGTCACTTTTCTCAAAAGGCCTTCATTTCTATTTTTAGGTTTTAGGTAATAGCTGTGATTTTTGTTGTTGTTTTAGTTGCTAGGTTGTGTCTGACTCTTTGCGATCCCATGGACTGTAGCCCACCAGATTCCTCTGTCCATGGGAGTTCTCAGGCAAGAATACTGGAGTGGGTTGCAATTTCCTTCTCCAGGGATCTTCCTGATCCAGGGATCAAACCCTCATCTCCTGCAGTACAGGTGGGTTCGTCGCCACTGAGCCATGATGGGGAGCTGTGATATTACTTAGCATACACTGAGTTCCTGGTCATTATATGCTAAGTGCTTTAAAAATTTAGATACTATTAAAAAAGAAGTGAGAAGGGAGTAGCAGGGGATGAGATGGTTAGAAAGCATCACTTGACTCAACAGACATGAACTTGAGCAAACTCTGGAGACAGTGGAGGACAGAGGAGCCTGTGTGCTGCAGTCCTTGGGTCTGCAAGGAGTTGGACCTCACTGAACACCAACAGCAACAAAACAAAAGTGTATCACCTACTTAGACACAAAAATTTATTGCTGATTTTCAGGTTTGCAGTGTTTGTTTCCACATCATCTTTTGTTTTGATCTATTAATTTCTGATAGGTGACTATTAAATCATCCCTATAATTGATGTTGAATGTGTCATATTTTTCTTGCGTTTTGTCAGTAGCTGTTTTAATCTGTTTCAAGGTTTGGCTATTTTACACATGTATGTTTGGCAATCTGTTGAAGTAGAGAGTAGATATTGTGATTCACATTTTGCACATGAAAATCTTGAAATTTACAGAATTTAAATAATTTTCCTGTCACATAGCTAGTGTGTGACAAAGCCAGATTCAGTTCCAGTTCTATCTGATCCAAAGATGCATTCTTTAGTAAAAGCCACAATCTGGATTCTTATTCCCACTTTTGTAGAGAGGGAAAAGAGGTCAGAGAGGCCCTAGTTATGGTCTAAATGATAGGTTATATAAGCCTGGATCAAGGCTCACTTCCCTAGTTTAGTTAATGCAAAAATGTTACTCTCATGGCTATATTCCGTATTCGGGAATGTTGTTCTTACTGTTGTAGCCACGCATTCTGGGAAACAAACTCACTCAGATGGGCAATACGGATAGTGGAGAGCAGGTTATTACATCGGTGGGCCCAAGGCAGAGTCTCCTCTTAGCCAAGGACCCCAACCATTTTTTGTGAAAACCTTGTATACCTTAAGTGTACATGGCCAAAGCCACCTCCCCAGATTCCCTGAAACCAGTCTGAACAAAGGAAAAGAAAGATACAATCAAAGCTAACCTGTGATTCATATGCCTTAAGCCTAGGTAGTTAACAGCGGACAATTATCAATAGGTCTGTGGTCATACCCCCATAAGCATTATAGAATGTATGATTCTATTCTGTTACCCAGATAATCAGGGTATTCCTTTAGGCAATGGAGAGTCTAGGTAGGAGCCGTGGGGCTCTTCCTTCCTGGGGCCTGGTTTTCCAGTCGATATGTCATTTCCATAGATACTAGGCTTATAGCTCAAAGTCCACAGTCTAGCCCAAGATGAAGTCCCGCTTTCAGGATGGAGCCTGTTTTGTCTGTTTCCTCTTTCATTACACTTTGAATAATTGAGTAACTGGAACATTTTAGATTCAGAAAAGTCTTAGCATTGGAAGGGATATTTAGGATGAGATAGTTCTACCAAAGCAGCCTCTGGTGGCTCAGATGATAAAGAATCTGCCTGCAGTGCAGGAGACCTGGGTTTGATCCCTGGATCAAGAAGATGCCTTGGAGAAGGGAATGGCTACCCACTTCAGTTCTTGCCTGGAGAATTCCATGGACAGGGGAGCCTGGTGGGCTGTAGTCCATGGAGTTACAAAAAGTTGGACATGACTGAGCACACACACACAGTTCTACCAAGGGCTAAATATAAACATTCTTTTCAACTATTTTTCTAGCCTGAGACCTACTGTGGATTGCCTATTGCACCTTTATTAAACTATGTCACAAAATCCATCATTACTTTGACTTTAAATCTGCTTACCAGTTGTTTCCATGTGTTTATTCTGAAACTCCGAATCCTTTATAAGATAAATGGAACTTTGAACATTTTTCTTGCATCTAAGATGTGATGTGTCCTTTTATCTATGAAAATAGGCCATGAATAAGCTGTGATATTTGAAACTCTTGCTTGCTCTTAAGAATTTAATTGAGAATGACTCTTGGGAATATGAGGTAAAAGAGGTTAATTACTATTAGGATAATCAAAGACTTTTAACCCTGAAAATTAATCACAATTCCAAATTTAGTTGGAGATGCCAAATACATATGTTGAGGACTCTAGGGAATTACACCATGTTTTTGCTTTATTCAGTTAATAAAAGTTTGGTGGCCTGCTTTAGAGTTTCAGAGAAACTGAAACCCAGGAAACTTTTGAGGGAGTCCCCTAGTGGCTTAGTGGTGAGGATTCCAAATTTTCACTACCATGGCCTAGACTCAGTCCCTTGTCAGGGAACTGAGATCCCGCAAGCCACGCAGAGATGTTAAAAAAAAAAAACAACTTTCCATTTTGTATTGGGGTAATCCCAATTAACAATGTTTGATAGTTTTAGGTGAACATAGAAAGGCCTCAGCCATACATATACATGTATCCATTCTTCCTCAAACTCCCCTCCCATCCAGGCTGCCACAGAACTGCTGAGCAGAGTTCTTTGTGCTATACAGGAGGTCCTTGTTGGTAGTCCCCTTTAAATATAGCAGTGTGCACATGCCTATCCCAAACTCCCTAACTGTTCCTTCCCCTCATCTTTCCCCTTGGCAACCATAAGTTCGCTCTCTAAGTCTGAGTCTCTTTCTGTTTGGTAAGTTCATTTGTGTCCTTTCTTTTTAGATTCTACTTAAAAGGGATGACATACAGTATTTCTCCATCTCTGTCTGGCTTATTTCACTATCTCTCTCTGGCTTATTTCACTCAGTACGACAATCTCTGGGTCCATCCATGTTGCTGCAAATGGCATTATTTCATTCTCTTTAAAGGCTGAGTAATTTATGATGTTTTCAAATAACTGACAAAATTACGCCAGATTTTCCTTTCCCAGGAATGCGGCAATAATGGTACTTCCAGTGCTCTGAAAATGAAAATGATAAGTGTGCCCTTCTTTCTCTGTGAAAATGGAAGAAAACTTTTTCATTCTTGCCAAGACCTGTAAAGGGTGACTTTGTCTTCATTTATTATTTTTGACTATGCATACATATTCATTCATGGCTAATTCTTTGTGACCTTAGGGGTCTTGTTCAGGGAATATTCCAGGCAAGAATGCTTGAGTGTGTTATCATTTCCTACTCTAGGGGATCTTCCCAACCCAGGAACTGAACATGTGTCTCTTACATCTCCTGCATTAACAGGCTGATTCTTTGTTGGCAAAGTAATGTCTCTGCTTTTCAACATGCTGTCTAGGTTGGTCATAACTTTTCTTCCAAGGAGTAAAGGTCTTTCAATTTCATGGCTGCAGTCACCATCTGCAGTGATTTTGGAGCCCCCCAAAATAAAGTCTGACATTGTTTCCACTGTTTCCTATCTATTTCCCTTGAAGTGATGGGACCAGATGCCATGATCTTTGTTTTCTGAATGTTGAGCTTTAAGCCAACTTTTTCACTCTCCTCTTTCACTTTCATCAAGAGGCTTTTAGTTCCTCTTCACTTTCTGCCATAAGGGTGGTGTCATCTGCATATCTGAGGTTATTGATATTTCTCCCAGCAATCTTGATTCCAGCTTGTGTTTCTTCTAGCCCAGCATTTCTCATGATGTACTCTGCATATATGTTAAATAAGCAGGGTGACAATATACAGCCTTGATGTACTCCTTTTCCTATTTGGAACCAGTCTGTCATTCCATGTCCAGTTCTAACTATTGCTTCCTGACCTGCATATAGGTTTCTCAAGAGGTGGCCTGGTATTCCCATCTTTTCAGAATTTTCCACAGTTTATTGTGATCCACACAGTCAAAGGCTTTGGCATAGTCAATAAAGCAGAAATAGATGTTTTTTTGGAACTCTCTTGCTTTTTCAATGATCCAGCGGATGTTGGCAATTTGATCTCTGGTTCCTCTGCCTTTTCAAAAACCAGCTTGAACATCTGGAAGTTCACGGGTCACGTATTGCTAAAGCCTGGCTTGGGGAATTTTGAGCATTACTTTACTAGCGTGTGAGATGAGTGCAGTTGTGTGGTAGTTTGAGCATTCTTTGGCATTGCCTTTCTTTGGGATTTGAATGAAAATTGACCTTTGGTCACAGTGGTCCTGTGACCACTGCTGAGTTGTCCAAATTTGCTGGCATATTGAGTGCAGCACTTTCACAGCATCATCTTTCAGGATTTGAAAGAGCTGGGGGTTGTTTATTAATGTATCATAATGTAATCAAATTGACTCTATGCTATTGAAAAGCAACTGCCAACTTAGAGGCCAAGCTCCCTCCCTCCCAAATTCATCAAAAAAATGAAATAGAGATATTAATATTTTCAAACAAAAAATAACCTGAATATGTTTATTGTCAGCGCATCTGCATAAAAAACTAAAGATTATTATTAACATTGAACAATAGAAAATTAGATATGCAGAAAGAAATTAAGAACAACATAGAAATTAAATATATGAGCAATGTGAATTAATTTAGACTTTACAAAATAATTATAGTGGTCATAAAGTTTTAAATATATTTATGCTTATTTAACTTATATGCAGAGTACATCATGAGAAATGCTGGACTGGAAGAAACACAAGCTGGAATCAAGATTGCTGGGAGAAATATCAATAACCTCAGATATGCAGATGACACCACCCTTATGGCAGAAAGTGAAGAGGAACTAAAAAGCCTCTTGATGAAAGTGAAAGAGGAGAGTGAAAAAGTTGGCTTAAAGCTCAACATTCAGAAAATGAAGATCATGGCATCTGGTCCCATCACTTCATGGGAAATAGATGGGGAAACAGTGGAAACAATGTCAGATTTTATTTTTCTAGGCTCCAAAATCACTGCAGATGGTGACTGCAGCCATGAAATTGAAAGACGTTTACTCCTTGGAAGAAAAGTTATGATCAACCTAGATAGGATATTGAAAAGCAAAGACATTACTTTGCCAACTAAGGTCCGTCTAGTCAAGGCTATGGTTTTTCCTGTGGTCATGTATGGATGTGAGAGTTGGACTATGAAGAAGGCAGAGTGCCGAAGAATTGATGCTTTTGAACTGTGGTGTTGGAGAAGACTCTTGAGAGTCCCTTGGACTGCAAGGAGATCCAAGCAGTCCATTCTGAAGGAGATCAGCCCTGGGATTTCTTTGGAAGGACTGATGCTGAAGCTGAAACTCCAGTACTTTGGCCACCTTATGCGAGGAGTTGACTCACTGGAAAGACTGTGATGCTGGGAGGGATTGGGGGGCAGGAGGAGAAGGGGACTACAGAGGATGAGATGGCTGGATGGCATCACCGACTCGATGGACGTGAATCTGAGTGAACTCCAGGATTTGGTGATGGACAGGGAGGCCTGGTGGGCTGCGATTCATGGGATTGCAAAGAGTCGGACATGACTGAGCAACTGAACTGAACTGATAATAAAAACTAATCACAATAATAATGTGAAATGAATTAAGGACATACATATGTCAATATGTGATGATATTACATGTAAATATGTTTGATTTTCTAATTAAAAATCTAAATATTCAGATTGGATACAAATCCCAACTATACCCTGCTACAAGAGACCTTAAATATGAGGCACAGGCTTGTTGAAAGTGAAAAAACTGAAAAAGATGTATAATGCAAGCTCTAAGAGAAAGTAAGTGTAGCTATATTAATGTTAGACTTTATGATAAGAAGTTATTAGAGCTATACTGGAATATTTTGAAAATAAGAATTCTAAATCTGTACCTACCAAAACTATGACATCAGAGTATATAAAGCAAATGCTGACAGTGCTTGTAGGAGAAATAGACAAATTCAGATTTGTAGAGGGAAGTTTAATAATACTTAAGAGAGAAGATGGCTTCTTAGCAATAGAAAGCAGACAAAATAAATAGTAACAATAAATAAGATTTGAATAATACGATTAATAGTTTGATTCAACTAATATACAGGATATTTCAACCAAGAGTGACAAGATAAAAGAGCTTTGCATAATGATAAAGGGGTCAAACCTAAAGAATACATAACAATTGTTATTGTATATGTGCCTATCTACAACAGCAGAGTGTTAAAATATGTGGGGCAGAAACCAATAGCACTGCAAGGAGATATAGATGAGTCCACTATTATAGTTGAAGAATTAAAAAACTCTCTATGAGAAATGAAGAAGTCCAACAAGCCAGGAAAAAGGATATAGTTGAACTGAATAGCACCACTAATCAACCAGGTATAATTTATATCTGCAGAATATATCAACCCCAAACAGAAAAATACACAGTCTTCTGAGGCTCATATAGAACTTCCTTCAAGATAGACTACATTCTGACTGTAAAACACACCTTAACAAGTTTAAAAGATCAGAAATTCTACACATTTTCCCCATACAGTGCATTATCTTGGTTTACTGTATATGAGTTTATTAGTGAAAACCATAAACTTTTTCATTATGTTTAATTCAAAACATTTTCTAAGGAAGAAATTAAAGGCATCTGGTTTACAGCCTAGAAAGAAAAAAGCAACTCAAATGAAGTTGTAAAATATTGCATATGTACTGTTCACACAGGAAAAAGCAGGATGTTTAGGTAAGTCTGTAAAGGTATAATCTCTTAATCTAGACATTCTAAGTTTTATCCTTTGATCACCAGAGACCAAATACTGGGACTGTATTAGTTTTGCCTTTTGCTCAGTCTTCTTCATTAAATTGCATTTTGATTTAATACTGGCCTTTTATAAGCCAATTATTAAAATTAAAGTTCTTCCTCATTTATTACAAATTTGTTGTAATGATTTTTACCATACTGTTCAATGTTTCCTGTGCAGATTTCTATTACAAAAATCTCTTCTGAATAAAATAAATAAGAGGAAAGACTTTGTCATACTAAAAGAATTGAATGTGTTTTTGTTTCTGATATAACTATACAATATTTCAAAATTTTGTTTCTTTCTGCTTAGATTCAGGGAACTGAATTTCTAAAGGATAGAAACTGAGTTTATATCACAAGAATTATATTAAACTTTAAGTTGAAAATATTTGCTACTTCTTATTCTTATACTGATTTTACCTTTTATTAGTCTTGTGTGTAAATATATTTAGTAATCTGAATGTATATAATACCATATATATACATAAAATCTTTGTTGTTCAGTCACTAAGCTGTGACTGACTCTTTTCAACCCCATGAACTGCAGCACACCAGGCTTCCCTGTCCTTCACAATCTCCCAAAGGTTTCTCAGTCTCGTGTCCATTGAATTGGTGATGCCATCCAACCATCTCATTCTCTGTCATCCCCTTTTCCTCCTGCCTTCAATCTTTCCCAACATCAGGGTCTTTTCCAATGAGTTGGTTCTTTGCATCAGATGGCCAAAGGATTGGAGCTTCATCTTCACTATCAGTCCTTCCAATGAATATTCAGGACTGATTTTCTTTAGGATTGATCTCCTTGCTGTCCAAGGGACTATTCTCAAAAGTCTTCTCCAACACCACAGTTCAAAAGCATCAATTTTTTGGCGCTCAGCCTTCTTTACGGTCCAGGACAGTATCCTGTGGGGTCACTGCTCTTTCTCCTGGGTCTTGGTGCACAAGGTTCTGTCATGCCCTCCAAGAGTCTATTTCCCAGTTCTGTTTAAGTTCTAGCAGCTCTATAGTGGGATTAATGGTGACCTCCTCCAAAAGAGCTTATGCCATAACCAAGTTTGCTGCATCCAGATCCCCTGTCCCTGCAGCAGACCACCGCCGACCTATACCTCCACAGGAGACGCTCAAATACAGTCCATCTCAGTCTCTGTGGGGTCCCTGGGTCCTGGTGCGCACAAGCTTTGTTTGAGCCCTCTGAGCGTCTCTGGCGGGAATGGGGCTTGATTCTAAACTCGAATTCACTCCTCCTACCATCTTGCTGGGGCTTCTCCTTTGTCCTTGGATGTGAGGTCTCTCCTAAGAGCTGCTCCAGTGCCTACCATCTTACTGGGGTTTCTTTGACCTTGGACGTGGGGTATCTCCTCTTGGCCTCTCCAGTGCCGTGCAGCTGCTGAAGAATTGATGCTTTTTTTTTAAAATTGATGCTTTTGAATTGTGGTGTTAGAGAAGACTCTTGAGAGTCCCTTGGACTGCAAGGAGATCCAACCAGTCCATCCTAAAGGAAATCAGTCCTGAATATTCATTGGAAGAACTGATGTTGAAGCTGAAACTACAATACCCTGGCCACCTGATGCAAAGAACTGACTCACTTGAGAAGACCCTGATGCTGGGAAAGATTGAAGGTGGAAGGAGAAGGGGATGACAGACGATAAGATGGTTGAATGGCATCACTAACTCAATGGACATGAGTTTGAGTAAACTCCGGGAGTTGGTGATGGACAGTGAGG
Organism: Nanger dama; assembly: GCA_917880005.1. Taxonomy (NCBI): domain Eukaryota; kingdom Metazoa; phylum Chordata; class Mammalia; order Artiodactyla; family Bovidae; genus Nanger; species Nanger dama. The sequence goes on along the minus strand of CAKJTW010000085.1, from coordinate 616,749 downwards.
CCTGGCATGCTGCAGTTCATGGGGTTGCAAAGAGTTGGACATGACTGAGCGACTGAACTGAACTGAACTGAACTTCTTTACGGTCCAGCTCTCACATCCATACATGACTACTGGAAAAACCACTTTACCTCCTTTCAAATTATTTTCAAAGACTCAGGACATAAATACAAGCAAGCACATATGATTATGAATACATACATAAATCTTAATGTGGGTGGGATGGGGTGAGAGGGAAATCCAAGAGGGAGGGGATATATGAAAACACACAGCTGATTCACTTTGTACAGCCAAAATCAATACAATATGGTAAAACAACTATACCCCAATAAATTAAAAAAAAACATTTTCATTATGAAGATATTTTTCTTCTTAAGAGTTTCATCAATGAGTTTTTTACTTCCTTGTTCCTCAGACTATATATCAGGGATTCAACATGGGAATCACATTGGTATTAAATACTGAGGACACTTTCTCCTGGATGAGTGAACTGCTGGAAGCAGGCTTGAGATACAGGAACATGAGAGATCCATAAAATACAAGAACAGCTGTCAAGTGGGAGCTGCAGGTGCTGAAGGCTTTGGACCGACCTTCTTTAGAATTGATGTGGAAGATGCTGGAGAGGATAAAAGCATATGAAGTGATGATGGCCATGCTGGTGGCTACCATGTTAAATCCTCCGATGACAAAATCAAAAGCTCATCAATATAAGTGCTGGAACAGGAGAGTTTAATGAGAGAAACGATGTCACAGAAATAATGTTTAATGATGTTTGATTCACAGAAAGTCAACCTTAACATAAAGCCACCATGAATCATAGCATCAGTAAAACCTACTGAGAAGACAGCAGCCACCAGCAGAGAACACATCCTGGGAGACATGATGACATTGTAGAACAGGGGGCTGCAGATGGCAACATAGCGGTCACAGGCCATTGCTGCCAGCATGTAGCACTCAGAAATGATGAAAATGTAGAAAAGAACAGCTGGGCCATACATCCAGAATAGGATATAGCTTTATCTCTGCCTAAAAACCCAGCCAGCATTTTAGGGGTAATGACAGAAGAACAGCAGAAATCTATCAAAGACAAACTGCTAAGGAAATAGTACATGGGCTTGTGGAGTTGAGAACTCAACCTGATTATCAAGATCATGCCGAGATTTCCCACTGCTGTGACTATATAAATCCCTAAGAAGAGGCAGAAGAGAGGCAGCTGAAGCTCTGGTTGGTCAGTTAATCCTGCGAAAAGAAACTCAGTCACTCTGGATTGATTTCTTACACCCATTCTCCTCTGAGAACTCTGTAGAGATAAGGAGAAGAGTCAGATTAGAGAGGAGATAAAAGTCAAATTAGACAGGCAGTGCCAGTCCCTCTCCAGTTCTTCACAATCCAGATATTCTCCCTGTGAAAACACTGAACCCTGGTTTTCTTACCCTTTGGCACTAAGCCTGTGCTTCCACTGATGGGTAGAGACCCATCAAAAGTCAGGTCTCAGATAAAACAGAGTAAGTATCCTCTCCCTGTAGATTTTGTGTGCTCAGGAGCTTCAGCTGTGTCTGACTCTCTGCCACCCCATGGACCGTATCCTCCCATGCTCCTCTGTCCATGAGATTTTGCCAACAAGAATACTGGAGTGGGTTGCCATGCTCTCCTCCAGGGGATCTTCCTGACCCAAGGATCAAACCTGCGTCTCCTGCATCGCAGGCGGGTTCTATACCTGCTGAATCACTGCGGAAGCCCCCATAGAGTTTAGGAACCATATATAAATTTTCACATCCTCCTTACTGTCTCAAATTCTTTTAGCAAAGTATAGAACCCTTAACTTCAGCATTAAAAATAAGTCTAATGCTAAAGAACATTGGAGAGTTTTTCTAAAGCAAATCAATTGAAAAGGCGCATAAAGAAGAGCTATGTGCTTAGAAAATACTTCTGCTAATAACATAGTTGCCTAGGGCTGAAACTGTCTCCCAGGATTTCTTATAGAGAAGGTATTTATTGTTAAAATTAATTATAATGTCCACACCAAGGTTTTCAAGGGTATTTAAGAGTATTAATTCCAGAGTGTACATGAAATAAGTATGTTAGGATCATACTGATTTCAGACATGCAGAATTACATAAAGTTAAACACGTTTTGTAACTAAGACTATTTCGGATTCTTTGGGATAGCTCTACAACAGCAATTTTTTTCCAAACTAAATTGATGATAGAATCCCCTTTCCACTTTAAAACAATTATATTATACCTCCAGTGTGGCTCAGAACATGTTTCAGGAAACTATATTTTCATTTCTGCTATTCTATGGTAATCTAATCACAAGCTAATTTCTAGGTAGAAAGCATGTTCTTCTAATACTTCAGTAAAGCTCAATGATAGTGGAATGGCAGCACTCCCACAAATATTTCTGCCTCGTGAACCTCTGTCAGTCCTCTGAGCTAAGCCTACTCGTATCCAAGGTTACTCAGTAACCAAGGTTACTCAGCAAGGCAACACACCACTGCTAGTGCTGCCCCTTGGGGATTTCAGTTTGCTTCCTGTCTTTCACTCACACTTCCCCAGAAGGAGGCAAAGAGGGCACCCGACTTGGAGGTGCCTGTCCCGGGGTCAACAAAGTCCTTATCTCTGAAAAATCAGGCCAGTTTTCTTCTGGTGTTGGGCTGCTCACGGTCTGCAGTCTTCCATCTACCTAGAGGTTATACAGGGCAGTGCTCAGACATCTGGTCTATCATCTTCTCAACCTGCCAGGCACAGATCTACTTTTCTCCCCTAGCTCTTAAAGAAACTCTTGTGTCTCTTACCTCCATCCATTCCTGCCATATTAGGACAAAGCACATTTCCTTTGGTCACATGCATCCCCAAATCTGTTTAAAACAAAGGAGCTTCCTAACACTGAACAGCTGTCCTCTGAGCAAGGTGGCCAGATTTATAGATTTTGCATCTGCTCTTTTCCTGTCCTGAGGGATGGAGACAGGTGAACCGTGTGCAGAAGAGAGATTGTCCAGTTGCCCTGAGTCTGTTGCTAAAACACCCGTGAGTCCTCCTTTCCCTTCAGCTCTTGCCAGCTAACACACAGGTGTAGTCTAGCCCTAGAGGCCACACACAGAAATAGAAAAGAAATGTTCAAGAAGACCCAGTGCTCAGCTTTTTGCCTATAAGGTCTTTTCAAGCATGCCTTCAGAATGCCCTGAGTGTCACAAACTCACTAACCTCTCTCCTCATGTGTCTAATTCTCCCACGTGCCCTCTGATTTTTACTGGGCTCTTGACACAGTGAAATGTCTGCCATTCTGCCCGTGTTCCTTGTTCTGTTCCAGGGCTCTGCACCTGTCTTCCCCTCTACTCAAGCCAGCTCACTTCTCTGTCCTGTCTTTGCTCTTTCCCAAGCATTTCTGTGCTGTGGGTCCTTCTTACTCAACATGGAGCATCACTCATACCACTGGGGATCTGTTGCACAGTCTCAGGTCCTAAGCCATACCAACTGAGTCAGGATCTGCATTTTAGCAAGATCCCCACGTGATGTGTGAGCACATTAAAGTTGGAGAGGTGCTATTCTAGGTTCCTGTCTCCTAGAGTTGGAACTATTTCACTTTGTTCATATTTTCTCCTCTGAACCTCTCTCTGCTTCTTTTCTGTGCCAGAAAGCATTATAGGATCATTTAAAGCTCATTCTTAAAAATATCCTCTCAAGAAGGGCCTTTTGGATGGAGGACAGAGCTGCACCATTTTACATTTCAGTGTTTTTCCACCTTTACATAGTCTCAGAGATTCCATGGCAGTGTAATAAGCATTCCAATGGCTTATTACAACACGTAGAATTGGGATGTTTTGTTTATAGGAAGAATTTTTATACAGATTACCTCTTAATCTACATAAAAATGAATAATGCTAACCAGCATTGACTTTATTTAACCATCACTAAGCAGTAAATTCTACTAGGCCTGGATTAAAGTTTTCTATGTTGTATGTTTGACCTCCCTTGAAATGATCTACTACACTGACTCAGCTGCTTCAGGCTTTATATAAATTTTGGATTCAAAGTAATTTAGCAATTTATTTTTTTTCAGTTTAGCATATCAAAAGGTAAGTTTATAAACATTTCCATGTACCATACAGTGCTATTAAAACTATGACAATTGATAGTATTTTTCAAAGGTAAAGTCTAGATCAGCATTGCTTGATAGAAAGATAATGAAGTCACAAGGGTGATTTATTAATATAATGTCCTAGAAGGCCCCCCCTCCTTTTTTTTTTACAAAGCAAAAGCAAATAGCTAAATTTACTGCTGCTGCTGCTGCTAAGTCGCTTCAGCCGTGTCCGGCTCTGTGCGACCCCATGGACTGTGGCCCACCAGGCTCCTCCGTCCATGGGATTTTCCAGGCAAGAGTGCTGGAGTGGGGTGCCATTGCCTTCTCCAGTCAATTTACTACTATATTTAATTTAGTATATACAAAAATTACATTTAATGTAATGATATAAAAATTCTTATGATGTATTTAATATTTTTTGTATAAATCTTTGAAATCTATAATGTGGCTCGATGCTAAGGAATCTGCCTGCAATGTAGCAGACCTGGGTTTGATTTCTGAGTTGGCAAGATCCCCTGGAGATGGGAATGGCAACTCACTCCAGCAATCTTGCCTGGACAGAGGACCCTGGTAGGCTATAGTCCATGGGGAGACAAAGTCCATGAGTGACTAACACTGATTGACTTAACAATACACCTCAAATCACACTACATTTCAAATGCTCAGTGACCCATGCAGCTAGTGGCTATAGCATTGGACAGCTCAGGTCTAGAATATAATTTTAAAAATTGGATTTGATTTTCAAAAATTGCCTCCCTTTAAAGAAGGAAACCATTAACACAGAGTGGCAGAAAGAACACTGAATCATGAGTCAAATACATTTTGTTTCAATACTAACTCTAACACAGTGTAATGTTTGACTCAGCAGAGAATCTCTGAGTTTCTTGTTTTAATCTATAAAAAAAATAAATACTTCTAAGGATGGCCATGAAAATTAAATAAGACTTTTTTTGCATTGTCCATTGTGTATAAAAATATTTCTAGTATTGTAAATCCTACCTCGGAGGCTGATGACTTCAGAGGTTAATTCGCACATTAGACCCTAGGCTAGTCAGATAAGGAGTCGGAGTCTGAGATAGGCGTCCACAGGCTCTTCTCTCCCTTCCTGTGTGTTGGTGGCCTGAACCTCCAGCTTGCGGGAAAATCAGGAGTTAATTTAAAACCTGTTTATTTTAATACCTATACAACATGAGCATTGTAATTGTGAAACTCATCTTCCTCTTTGTTTGCATCACTTTAGGAATAAAAATGAGTCAGTTGTACCTTTTCATCTTGGCATGAAGAAAAGCCGGTTTAAGTGAATGTGACTTCTGTTCTCAGTTCAATTATTTTATGCCTAGAGATATAAAAGCAAGCATCCCCCAAGGGATTCTGATCTCTGGGGTTTAGTGGCTGGTATATTTGTAAGAATATATCCTATCATATTCTTTTACATAAGGAAACCTAGCTGTGTAATATCACATTTCCAGTTCATTGTAATTAGTGTAGCCGCAAATCAGATATATATTTAGGGCACATAATGAAGAAATAGAATGTATGAGGAAAAGAATGTAATACTCTCATAAGAAGTATTTTAAACTGTAGTGATAGATTTCCAGTCATATTTTCTAAAGACATGGATAAAATTTTAATTTCTTTTTAAAATTATTTTTAAAATTTATTTTAATTGGAGGCTAATTACTTTACAATACTGTATTGGTTTTGCCATACATCAACATGACTCTGCCACTGGTGTTCATGTGTTCACCATCCTGAAGCCCCCTCCCTCCTCCCTCCCTGTACCATCCCTCTGGGTCATCCCAGTGCACCAGCCCCAAGCATCCAGTATCCTACATCGAACCTGGACTGGTGATACATTTCACATATGATAATATACATATTTCAATGCCATTCTCCCAAATTTAAAAGGTATAAGAATAATTCAAATACTACATAAATTTATTCCTACTCCAAGGTATTTGAAGCTAATTTTTTTTTGTAGAGTTCTTTCATTGAAATATAGTGTATTTACAGTGCTGTATTAGGTTCAAGTGTACTGTATTTAGTTATTATATGTGTATACAAATATATTCTTTTTCAGATTCTTTTCAATTATAAGTTATTTCATAATATTGAATATAGTTCCCTGTGCTATACAGTAGTTCCTAGTTGTTTACATGTAGTAGGGAGTGAAGTGAAGTCGCTCAGTCGTGTCCGACTCTTTGCTACCCTGTTGACTGTAGCCTACCATGCTCCTCCATTCATGGGATTTCCCAGGCGAGAATACTGGAGTGGGTTGCCATTTCCTTCTCCAGAGGATCTTCCCAACCCAGGATCAAACCTGGGTCTCCTGCATTGGAGGCAGACGCTTTACAATCTGAGCCACCAGGGAAGCCATATGTAGTAGTAGGTATCTGTTAATCTCAAACTTTTAATTTTTCCTTCCCTCTCCTTTGGTAACCATAAGCTGTTTTCTATGTCTGTTTTGTAAATAAGTTCACATGTATCACATTTTTAGATTCAAGATATAAGTTGTATTATATGATACTTATTTTTCTTTATCTGACTTATTTCACTTTGAATGAGAATCTCTAGGTCCACTCATGTTGCTGCAAATGGCATTATTTCATTTTTTATGGTCGAGTAATATTCCATTGTATATGCGTACCACTATTTCTTTCTCCACTCATCTGTCAATGGGCATTTAGGTTACTTCCATGTCTTGGATACTGTAAATAGTGCCACTATAAATACTGAGTTGCAGGTATCTTTTTGAAGTATGATTTTCTCTGAATATATGTCCAGGAGTGGGACTGCTGGGTCATATTGTAACTCCATTTCTAGTGTTTTTAGGGAATCTTCATACTGTTCTCCATAGTGGCTGTACCAATATACATTCCCACCAACAGTGTAAAAGGTAGAATTTCTATTCTTAATAAATAGTTCACAAATAAGATAAACAAAACTGCAAAAATGATAATGCATGGAACATCTGAGCAAAGAATAAAGAAACACCACTATCAATATGAATGTCATGGAAGAATTTTTAAGGCAAAAAATAATTATCTTCAATAATTTTAAAAGTGCATGTCAAAATCAGACTTCTAGAAAATTCAATTTCATTTCAAAATGAAAATGATGCAAAGATTGATAATTATTGTTGGCAAAAATATGGTGAGATTGAACATCTCACATATATCAATTAGAATAAATTTTCTTAAAATAAATAAATAAAAACAATAAATATATAACATATATATATAGCAAACATTCAGTAAAATGTTCATATCTGAGAGTATGCATACATATATCAATTGAAATAAATTTTTTGAAAATAAACATATAGCAAGCATTCAGTAAAATTTTCATATCTGAGAGTTCTAAAACATCTACAAATTTGAGGATTTTATGCAGTATATACTTTGGCTTATTGATATGCATAAAATATTGTCCAATACGCAGATGACCTTAAAAATCTTTAATAAGGACAATGATACAAAAAGCAATTGGTCGGGAACAATAAAGTCAGATTGAGGAGCAGCAAGTTTGTGGTAGTTGGCTGAACTCTTACTTTCTCAGTGAACACTCACAATGATTTATTTTATGCATTTAAATCTGTGACCTGTATGGTAATTGAGAAACATTATAAAATAGGGTAGGAGAAAGATAGGAAAACAGATAACTGGAGACAAATAATTGTAAATTTAATTTTTGAATTATGGTGCCATGATATGGTGATGCGGAAAAATCTTTAAAGCCAGAGGGAAAGCAGTTAATTTATCTTACAAGGATGGTTTACTTTCATGCTCTGGTTCTTGGTGTGGTCTCCAGTGACATTTGACTTTGGAGAGCACCGGGCAGGTTTGCCTGCGCCATACCTGAAATTTGCCTCCTGTTCTGCCAATAATCCCTCTGCACTAAAATTAGCCAAGTTCCATTCCCCAAAGCCCTCTCAAGGGCTCGGCAGAATCTTTACACTCAAATATTTTGACCCATATTTATAAATCTATATTTGCAATTGGCATATCTTAAATGGGAAGCTGCAGGTAAGTGAACCACTGCTATTTCATGTGTTATTTGGCTTTTTCTCATCCATTTGGAGATGTAGATCCTGAAATTTCCATTGAAAGGATATGAAGTAGAGCATGGTCTAGTCTGTGCTACTAACTAACCTTGAGAATTTAGCAAGTCATTTTTCTTCTCTGAGCCTCAACTCTGCTGGAGTGACTTTGCATTAAAGTCTAAGACCATTTTTCATTCTGTGGTCTCTCTACTTTTAGGATGAGAAATAAGATTTAAAATTAGACTATTTCCTTTTTTGGTAGGTTTTATTATTTTTAGTTGGAATATAATTGCTTTACAATGTTGTATTAGTTTCTACTGTACAACAAAGTAAATCAGCTATATGAATATATATATATATATATATCAGCTATATATTCCCTCCTTCTTGGAGGTTCACTTAAATGGAGTGAGTAAACAAAAGGTTTAAGTATCTATAATTCCACTGACCAAGGAGAATTTACAAATTTTAAATGTTTACTTAAATAGGGTGTTCAAATGGCACAGCTAAGCAGTACTAATGCCTTTTGATTTCCTTACTCCCCTGCTTGTAAACTCTGTCTAAAACAGGAACTTCTTAACCTGACATTTACCTAAAGCTGAAGTTATGATCTGAGTCCTCTGTCTACTTTTCCTATGTTATCTCTTACTGCTATTTCTATTTCAAGAAAGACATTCTGACTCTATCCAGACATTCCCTCTACTGTCACATCGCTGTATATTTTCTTTGTGTGTGTGTGGTTTTCCATTTACCATCTTTGTATTTGACAACATTATATAAATCTTTAGACTAGATTTTTGTTTTAAAAATATTTACCTATTTTGGCTGCACTGGGCCTTAGTTGCAGCATGGGAACCCTTAGTTGTGGCAAGTGGGATCTGCTTCCCTGATCAGGGGTCCCCTGCACTGGGTGCAAGGAGTCTTAGCCGCTGGACTACAGGGGAAGTCCTAGAGTAGATTTTCCAAAATTATTTCTCTAATTACCTTCTTATTAAAATATAAAGAAGCCAAAAATAACAGTTACATTGTCATTATACAAAATGTATGCTAGAAAAATATGGAATGCTTCACGAATTTGCACAGGGGCCATGCTAATCTCTGTATTGTTCCAATTTTAGTATATGTGCTGCCAAAGCGAGCACTCTGTGTATTTTCTTAATGTTTCTTCCCTCTGAATTGCATCACTTCTCTCCCTCCCTGTTTCTGAGTTAAGAATGCTTTCTAAATTTCAAGATACAGCTACTATTTACTTACATTCAAGATGTTGTTATCTAATGTTCTTCTAGGCATTAGGCTTAAAGCTTTCTATACATTGTCTAATTTAATGCTTAAATCAACCCTACAGGGGAAGTGTTGCTGTCCTCATTTTGTAATATTGAAAACTGCGATGTAGGCACCATTGCCCACACCATACAGACTAGATTCAGAACAATTCAGATTCTTTAGCCAGGAGATCACAGTTTATGAGTCCAAAATCCAAAGTCTACTAGTGATGTGGGGGACATGCTTTCCTCTCTTTCCAAGCTGGTTTTTATAGTGTTGGCAAAAGTTATGTCAGTTGAACATCATAGGTATCTGGAAGTAGAGATCCTAAAATGAATGAAATAGACTTCTCTCCTTGAGGTCTCACAGTTGCTCATTCCTTCAAGGAGAAGGTATTTTTGTCCTCCCAATAGCACCATACCTATAACATTTTAGAGACATGTATCACATTTTATTTAAAAATTTTATTTTGTTCTTAATTTACAAAATGATTTTCTTATCTTTCCATCTAAAATAAGATACAAGAAGGTAGAGATATTACATATTACTTCTTCACTATTTTTGTACTTGCTAGTACTCTTTGCTTACATAAAATATTCTGAGAATAAATGATCACTGAATTGGAGTGAATGGAAAATTCACAAATGTATGCCTAGTGGTGGTTTGGTGGTTTAGTCGCTTGGTTGTGTCTGACTCTTGTGACCCCATGGACTGTAGCCTGCCAGTCTCCTCTGTCCAGGGGATTTCCCGGGCAAGAAGCCTGGAGCAGGTTGCCATTTCCTTCTCCAGGGGATCTTCCTGACCCAGGAATGGAACCCAGTTTCCCTGCATTGCATGTTTGCGTAGAATTATACCTAAGAATACCTAAAAATGTATGCTGAAGAGCAATCCACTATGTCAGTTAAAAATCTAAAATTTACATTTACAGTGCTAGATATAAGATATATTACAGTGAATTTCCCATTTAGAAACATTTCAGGTATGACAAACGAGAGTAAACTCTTTCCTATCTTAGGCTCATTGGCAACAGAGTCTGCTTAGAATAATACAAAGGCTGGAAAAAAATCATACCTATATATTAATTTACATATTATGCTTAAAATATCTCAGTGAGGCAAACTGGGTATATTGTCGTCATTTTCATTTTACTGGCAGGAAAATTAAAGTTAAGAGAGGATAAGTAATTTTCCCAAGATCACATGTACTAGTGCAAAATTAGTTAAGTTAAACTTGAATTGATAAGCGACCATTCTGTTATGGGATGTGAAGAGATGCAGTCCAGGTGTCTTGTAAAGAGCTAGCTTTCTTAGTATCTTTTAAAATGCTTAAATATATGAAACATCTCTTTTATTTCCAAGGTTTTCAAATGTTGAGGCAGCTCTGTATTTTGATAGTGATTTTAAAACTTAAATCAGTATTTGTGATCTTCTCTGGAAACTTTTCATGTGTATAAGAAATTACACTTTAGATAAGCACCCTGGGATTAATATTGATAATCACACTCTGTTCTAACCCTTCTTTTTGTTTCCCCAGGGGACTATCATTATTCTGGGTTTCCCAGAGACACATGATAGAAAGCTTTTCTTCCACATGTTTTCTAATCAAATGTTAGAAAAGCAGTAGGTTATTATCTTTATAATGTGCAGGAACAGTATTTTTTTTTACTTTTAATTTTGTAGGTAGAGTATGTCAATTAACAATGTTGTGATAGTTTCAAGTGAAAAGCAAAGGGGTTCAGCTGGACATACACATGTATCCATACTCCCCAAACTGCCCTCCCATCCAGGTTGCCACATAACACTGAGCAGAGCTCTGTGTGCTATACAGTAGGACACTATTGTGTGTACATTTAAACACAGCAGTGTGTACATGTCCATCACAAGCTCCTTAACGCTCCCTTCCCCCATCCTTCCCTTCTAGTAAGCTTAAGTTTGTTCTCTAAGTCTGTGAGTCTGAGGAACAGTGTTTTCTATTTTGTTCCTTGCCCATGATTTAACATCCTTCTTGGATGAAAATCCTAAAGCAGGAAATATATATCCAAGTTAGAGCTAACTCAAAAGGAAACTGAATATTTTTCCAGGGATGTGATGGGAACTTGCACTTTTTTTTGTCTGGGGATATAAATGAGCAATCTGTCACACCATGGAAACTCTAAATATCTGTCATGGGAATTTATCAGGTTTCTTACATATAATTATAAACTATAGACTATTTTGCAGACATTATAGCTACTTTATATCATAGATGTGGGAAGTGAGGTTTAGAGAATTTCTGAAGATTGTTATTGCTTATACAGTTAGTTACCGAAAGAATAAAAATTCACTCCCAGTTTGGCAATATTGCCTCCAGTACCAGTTTTTAATTTTTGAGGACTGATGATCTGTGATCCTCATGAACTATAAACACCATCAGTGCTATGCTGTGTCTCATGGTCTTGGTGTTTGATTATACCAGTATATGCTGTTCAAATGCTGGGTGTCTCGTAGAACCACTTACAACCTTCTTCTTGTACTAAGTGACAGGGGAAAACTCTATTCCCCAGGGAAGCCAGAAGATACTGTCCCAGAGAAGCTTGTGGAGCCACAGTGAATCTGCCCTTTTTCCTCAGCAGGCTCACTTGCCAGGCCACACCAAGCAGATGACCTCAGCGAACCAGTCCCAGGTGACAGGTTTTGTCCTCCTGGGGCTCTCTCAGGTATGGGAGCTCCGGCCTTTCTTCTTTATTGTCTTCTCAGTTGTGTATCTTATGACTGTGACTGGAAATCTGCTGATTGTGGCCGTAATGACCTCTGACCCACGCCTGCACACAACCATGTACTTTCTCTTAGGCAACCTTTCTTTCCTGGACTTTTGCTACTCTTCTATCACGGCACCGAGGATGCTGGCTGACTTGCTCTCGCGGAAGCCTGTCATTTCCTTCGGTGGCTGCCTGACTCAGCTCTTCTTCTTCCACTTCATCGGAGGGATCAAGATCTTCCTGCTGACGGTCATGGCGTATGACCGCTATGTTGCCATTTCCCAGCCCCTGCGCTATATGCTTATCATGAATCGGACAGTCTGTGGGCTCCTTGTGGCGGCCTCCTGGGTGGGGGGCTTCATCCACTCCATTGCACAGGTTGGACTGACTGTCCAGCTGCCATTCTGTGGGCCTGACAAGCTGGACAACTTTTACTGCGATGTGCCTCAGCTGATCAAGTTGGCCTGCACAGACACCTTTGTCTTAGAGCTTCTGATGGTGTCTAACAATGGTCTGGTGACCCTGATGTGTTTTCTGGTGCTCCTGGGATCCTACACAGCGCTGCTAGTCATGCTCCGAAGCCGCTCGCGGGAGGGCCGTGGCAAAGCCCTGTCCACCTGCGCCTCCCATATTGCCGTGGTCACCTTAATCTTTGTGCCTTGTGTCTATATCTATGCCCGGCCATTTCGGACATTCCCCATGGACAAGGTGGTCTCTGTGCTGTACACAATGGTCACTCCCGTGCTGAATCCTGCCATCTATACCCTGAGAAACAAAGAAGTGATCATGGCCACGAAGAAGCTATGGAGGAGGCGAAAGGACCTTCTGGGTCCCCTGGAGCACTGACCTCCAGATGAGCAGAAGCAGGGAGCTGAGAATCTGAGCTATGCTTCAGTGTAGCAATCTGCCTGAGAAGACCCACGAAGTAGCCAGAGCTACGAGTACGTCTACTGCTTCTTTACTGCTTTAACCTCAGCTAAGTTCTGCTGACCTGAACTTTTAGCAAAGCTAGAAAGTGGAATCGAGGGCTTCCTTGGTGGTAAAGAATCTGCCTGCCAATGCAAGAGACATGCGTTAGATCCCTGATCTGCGAAGACCCGCGTGCTATGGAGCAGCTAAGCCCATGCACCACAATTACTGAGCCTGTGCTCCAGAGCCTTGGAGCTACAACTACTCAGCACACATGCCACAGCTATGGAAGCTCGAGTGCCAGCAAGAGAAGCCACTGCAAACAGAAGCCCGTGCTCTGCAACGAGAGAAGAACCCCCACTCTCCAGAGCTAGAGAAAAGCCTGTGTGGCAACGGAGACCCAGCACAGCCAAAAACAAACAAACAAATAAATAAATACATAAGTAAAAAATTTCAAAAATAAAGTGGAATTGAGAACTTCTCCCAAGTTTCTCCTAGAGAAAAAGCCTCCAGAGCTCTTCAGAAATGTTTAGCTCCGATGACACTTTCCCTTACGATGCTGGCCCTGCTGAGAACATTCAAACTGCACTGTGCATGGAGGTGGTGCATCTGTGTTTTCTTTTCTGATTTTGCTTCTTGGACACAAAATACATCTGAGGAGCTCAAAATGATTCTAAACTTCCAGGAGACAGGAGGGATCTGTAGGTTAAAATAAATGTCAGAAGTCAAATCATGATTTCAGGAGGCTGATTGAATTTAATGTTGATGAAGAGAAAAGGAATCATCTTGGGCAAAGTTCTTTCTTCCTCACAATTTCTTAAAGTCATTGTCATCTCCATCATGAAGCTGTATTTGTTAAGAGCTTACTTCGTGCCAGGCATTGCACCAAGTCATTTAGTTTTATTGTTTACTTTCATTCATTCAACATTCTTATGAGGTTGGTACCTTCTGCATTTCAAAAGTGAATCAGTTGCAGGTTAGAGACATAAAATAATTTACTTAAAGCCTCAGAGCTTGTTTCTGAAATTTTTCTGTTTATTTAACTTTTGAGCCCAAGTTCTTGATAATATCTAAGACTCTCAGATATGAGAGCATATGAATGGCAACCACTCTAGTATTCTTGCCTGGAGAATTCCATGGACAGAGGAGCCTGGTGGGCTACAGTCCATGGGGGTCGCAGAGAGTCAGACATGACTGAGCAAAAACATCTGTAACCCAGGAAAGAATGCAAAATTGGGATATAAAGTGGGAAGAGAGATTATCCTCTGGTCGCTAAATAAAGAGTGATATAAAATAATACATAAGCATCCCTACTAGCTCTATTTCAAATTAGGAAGATGTGGAGAAATTATTATAGCCTTCTCCTTCATCACCTCTGTTTTCCCCCAGTACCCTATCTCCTTGATCCAGGTTCCTGCATTTCCTGTCACCAAGGTAATCAGTTGGCTTCTCATCTATGTCAGAGACCTGTGCATTTTTAAACTCATGTCCATATCTAAGGATCAATTTGAAAACAAAGCAAAGCAATGCTTGTTTAACTTCTTGAATGTATTTAATCCATCAGTGATACCCTCCATGGACATGGGATGAGATGAGGATGACATGTGTCTGTGATCTTAGCATTAAGTCATTATCCATTGCTTAGTAAATAAATTAATTAAATTAACTGACAGATTAACTTACTAAGTAAGTTGATTAAATTAAATTAGCAAGTAAATTACTGTAAGTATAGTTCCCCTCCACAATAATAGGCAAACAGGGCCTAGATAATGGGTCAGACTTGAAAGGGGAAAGGCAAAGGATTAGAAAAGAGGAAGCTGGGATATTGTAAGAGAAGACATGCCAACACAGAGCAAACAAACTGTTTACAGAGCGTGTATTTTAACAGAAAGAGAATTTCAGAATCAGGAGATGTTAAGCCAGAGTCCTCTTTCAATGCACGTTAATTTAGTAGCAAAAATCTAATTCTCTTTTTATTATATTCTGAACTTGTAGCAAACTTTAATTATACAAGTTATATGTGCAAATAGATTGTAGCTTCTCAACAATCAATGTAATTTTCCTAAAAGTGTCCTCTAGCCAATAGTAGGGAAAAATGGCTAAAATTTAGGCCAGTTTAGTACACTTAGTTTTATGTATAAAGTCAAATAGTTCTGTAAAAGAAGTGGTCTTTTTTTCCCCAGAAAATAACTCAGTCCTTTAGAATTGTGGCCTCTCCTTTCCAATTTTGTCCCTTAAAAAGAAAAAAAAATTGTTTATTCATAGCTGTGCTGGTCCTTCATTGCTACGTGGGCTTTTCTCTACTTGTGGGGCTGGGGGCTCTTCTCTAGTTGCGGTGCACAGGCCTCTTGTAGCAGTGGCTTCTCTTACTGCAGAGCACGGGCTGCAGGGCATGCAGGCTTCAGCAGCTGCAGTGCTCCGGCTCCAGAGCACACACTCGGTAGCTGCAGTGCGTGGGTTTAGTTATTCCACCACTGTGGGAGGTTCCCAGACCAGGGACCCATCCCGTGTCTCTTGCACTGGCAGGTGGATTCTTTGAAGCCCTTTCATTTTGTAAAGTGATATCAAAGTGCACAGAGGAGGAGTGCAGTTTACCTGCTCCCATGGTGATGAGGCGAGACAGACCTCCCATGCACACAGTGTCCTCTGCTCCAGAGTGGCTGAACCTGGACTGCTTTCTGGGCTTGTGACTGGACACCAGAGTAACTCCACGTCTGAATGTTCTGCTGACCCCGATGCTGAAGTCTGTGACTAACAAACTGACATTTGGTTTCTCTGGTCAGGCTGGGTGATGCTCCCATTGGAGCTTAGTCTCACCTAATCTTTGGTTTGGGTCATAGATCCCATTGAGTCTGTTGCTCTTTTTCCACCCATTCCTAGGCCAAGTTTTTAACCCCACAGAGCTTAATCATGTGACCCCTGGCCACTGTGAACCCAGGACACATTCACTTGCTGTCAGCTCAGACCCCAGCTGAATCCCTCCTCAGCAGAATATGGGATCTTGGTGTCCATCCATTATCACAAGGAAATTGAGGGTGCTTTAAAAGCTATATTGCCAGCGCATCCTTTGCCTTACTACTCTGGTTCTCTCAGATGACTTGAATGTGACCACGTACCAGGTTGGTTTGTGGACAGCCTGTGGGACCAGCTCATTCAATGCTCTAAATATGAGCAGGAAGAGGGCTTCTGCCCTTGGCATTCCCTTTAGTCTGTCCTCAGAGGCAAGGCAGTGATGGAATATGGAGACACCCCTCTGACCCTCTGCCTCCTCCACCTAATTACTCTTTTGTTTCCTTTCAATAGTTTGCTCTTTCTCTTTCTGACCAGGACCTTCATAGGCGAAACTCTATGTTCTGGTAAGTAATCAGGCCTAGATCCCAGTGTGTCAAAGAGACATTAAAGAAAAACAGAAAATCCTTTTCACTCTGCCAAACTCAAATTTCATGACTATTATCTTGATAAACGATCAAAAGAATCAAAACTAATAGGTATCTTCTTTGTTTCTGTGTTTTCTCTGTGTATCTATCTGTGAGTCTTGTTGGGAAGCCTTTGGATTAGAAAGATTAGTGAAGCTATGATTTAAGGAGGGAATCTAAATGCTTGAGCTTATTGCTCATAGACTATTTTCCCTTTGTACTGCTGAGGGTTCTTCTTTTTGTGAGTAGAATGGCAGAAGTTCTGAAAGAGTACAGAGATAATATGGAAAGCAAATGACTTAGTGTTAGCATGTCTATTGGCATATGCTAAGAGTTCAGGTAGAATTTACTTGCATTGGCTTCCCTGGTAGGGCCAGTGGTAAGGAACTCGCCTGCAAGTACAGGAGACATAAATGACCTGGGTTTGATCCCTGGGTTAGGCAGATCCCCTGTAAGAGGGCATGGAACCCTACTCTAATATTCTTTCTTCCCTGACCAGAGGAGATTGGTGGGCTACAGTCTATAGGGATGAAAAGTATTGAACATGACTGAATTGATTTAGCACACAATGACTTGCACTTAAATTTAGGAGGCTGAGAAAACTAAAGAGATTTTAATAATAAAAATAGTGTTTTGAAGATACTTGACAGATGTGGTATGTCTATCATTTCTTTCTTCTAGGAGGGGAGTGTTGGGGGATGTATTTTCTAGGGTTAGCTGAAACAATTAGTAGAGCCCAACTGGTAAAGCAATAAGCAACATGTTGATACCCTCCTCTTACTGTTCTTACAAAAATCTTTAATAACCCTTGTTCCCATAATAGATTGTTATGGCTGAAGTTGCCCAAAGGGTAGTGATAGTATTTGGAACTTAGAACAGTGAGTTGTTCTTGAAACAGACTAAATGTCTATGCCATTCAGCGTATGCAACTTAAGAGCCTGCCATGTCCAGAGTGCCTGCTGGTTTTTCAGATGAGTTGCCTGAGACAAGGAGAATATTGCTGGTCTTTCCTGTAATATGCAGGAGTCTTCCCACAATGTATAGTTACACATATTTATACATAGTGTCAGGTACTATATCAATTTGTCTCTCATCTATTTCTATTTATCTATCATGTATTTTTATTTGTCAATATTATCACCAAAATATGATGCTAACAATGATACTTGCAATCATAATGTGTTAGTAAAAGTGTGCTTGAATAGACCTAGATGTAATTGAGGTTCTTTCAGAGTCATAGAGTCATAAATTGCTAGAGCTGAAAAGACATTAAAAACTATCTAATTTATGGTTCCAGAGATAGGTTTAAGTGCTCCATAAACAATCTGAAATTATATACTAGGTTTTATGTCTGTATAAATTATTTGGAGTGAAGAGGGTATATAGATTTAAAAGAGATTCTCAAACAGATGCATGATTCCTCCAAACAGTAAAAACTATCTGATTCAGTTCTTTTATTTTACACATGAGGAAAATAAGAAAAATGAGAAAATCATTTGTTCAAGTGCACTGGGAAAGTAAGTTGCAACAACAGGAACACTGATCTGCTTTCTGGTTCTATACTTTCCCCCTTCCCCCAAATGGCACTTCTTAAAGACAGTAAGAACAGAGCTGCATTGCTCCTGCATATCTTTCCATTCTCAGGTCTTCCTTCTCTTTGCCCCAAGTCTATCATGTTGTGTGTCTTTCATTTTCCTGAATATGTTTGGAGCACCTCTGGGACTCTGTACCTGCAGAAGTGTTAGAGGGACCACCCAACACCCCTCTTAACCTGGCTTACTTCCCTGTGATCTAAGGTGAGATAGTGCCTCAGGAAGTGTTCACTGTCCCTTTCCCTCTGCGTTAAGTGCCCTTCTCTTCTTCTTTTTCCCATAGAACCCTTGGCTTTCACACTGTAATGCTTATAACCGCTGTGATTTCTTTTTACTACCCTGGTTCCACTATAAACTGCAAGATTTGTGGGCAGGAAGAGTATTTATCAACTCTCTTCTAAATTACATGTGTACTGTTCATTCCTTTCAACCTCCATGTCAAGTCTAAAGTCTTAACTAGCCCATCTGTTGCTGTTACCTAGTTAATTCTTGAAAATCCACGTTTGCCTCCCTCTAATCAATGGTTCCCACAATGCAGATTGATCTTTTAAAAAATGCTGGAGAGGGTGTGGAGAAAAGGGAACCCTCTTACACTGTTGGTGGGAATGCAAACTAGTACAGCCACTATGGAGAACAGTGTGGAGATTCCTTAAAAAACTGGAAATAGAACTGCCTTATGACCCAGGAATCCCACTGTTGGGCATACACACCGAGGAAACCAGAACTGAAAGAGACGTATACCCCAATGTTCATCACAGCACTGTTTATAATAGCCAGGACATGGAAGCAACCTAGATGTCCATCAGCAGATGAATGGATAAGAAAGCTGTGGTACATATATACAATGGAGTATTACTCAGCCATTAAAAAGAATACATTTGAATCAGTTCTAATGAGGTGGATGAAACTGGAGCCTATTATACAGAGTGAAGTAAGCCAGAAAGAAAAACACCAATACAGTATACTGACACATATATATGGAATTTAGAAAGATGGTAATGATAACCCTGTATGCGAGACAGCAAAAGAGACACAGATGTATAGAACAGTCTTTGGGACTCTGTGGGAGAGGGAGAGGGTGGGATGATTTGGGAGAATGGCATTGAAACATGTATAATATCATATATGAAACAAATTGCCAGTCCAAGTTCAATGCATGATACTAGATGATTGGGGCTGGTGCACTGAGACTACCCAGAGGGATGGTACAGGGAAGGAGAAGGGAGGGAGGTTCAGGATGGGGAACACATGTACACCTGTGGCGGATTCATGTTGATGTATGGCAAAACCAATACAATATTGTAAAGTAATTAACTTCCAATTAAAATAAATAAATTTATATTAAAAAAATGATGTGAGCAGTCCCTTGTTTAAAACTCTTTAAAGGCTTTACATGTCCTTTAAAAAGAAAGAAAAAAGATGCCTATAAATTTTATTGATAAGATCTTGTCTGCACTGACCTCAACCCACCTCCCCCAGTTCCACTCCTTTACATTTGCTTCTCTCAGCCACTTCTTTCTTTGCAAATACTCACTTTCTCTGAAAGCGCCTCTATTAATTTTTCCTGGTTAACCCCTTCTCAATCTCAGGCCTCAGTTTAAAGATCACTTCCTCAGAGATGTGCTATTCTTTGATATTTAATCCAAATTATTTGTCCTTATTACTCTCTTACAAAACTCAGCCCTTTTCTCAAAAACATTCCTCACAACTTACAACTACGTATTGACGTATGCATTTAAGATTTTTTTGTCAACCACCCCAATGATATTATAAGTTCCATCAAAGTAAAGCTATGTCTTCCTTGTTTTCTACAGTATCCCCCAAGGCTTAGTGCAGAGCCTAGATCAGGGAACAGCGGCAGAGGGTGCTCTGGTGCAGCACTGAGGAGTCGTTTAGTCTCAGCTTTATGCACAGGCTGACCCTCGCCTTGCCCAGTCATGCGGGCAAGTGTCTCTTTAAAATGTGTGCCCTAGACATCTTTCTTGACTCACCCTAGTCCTATCTCTACCTAGTTCAGTGCCTAAAACATATTATTTAATAATTTTTTTTTAATGTATAACTGATCCACTTTATTGCACAGCAGAAACTAACACAACATTGTAAAGCAGTGATACTCCAATAAAAAATTAATTAAAAAAATAAAAATATATTGGACTTTTTTGTCATTCTTATATCATTAAGAGTAGGAAAATAGAAGAGAAATACTTCATAATTGGAACTGAGATATTTGTTTTTTTAAAAATATTAAAAATTTATTAATGCCATTCTCCATAATAATATTTCTTACATAAATGGTTATCCCCATATTTGGAGTCTATTAGGTAGACTTTGACTTGGGAATTAGAAATAGCTAACTATTTCTTGAGAGTCCCCTGGACAGCAAGGAGATTAAACCAGTCAATCCAAAGGAAGTCAACCCTGAATGTTCACTGGAAGTCCAGATGCTGAAGTTCCAGTTCTTTGGCCATCTGATGTGAAGAGCTGACTCACTGGAAAAGACCATGATGCTGGGAAAGACTGAAGGCAGGAGGAGAAGGGAATGACAGAGGATGAGATGGTTGGATGGCATCACTGACTCAATGGACATGAGTTTGAGCAAGCTCTGGGATATGGTGAAGGACAGGGAAGCCTGATGTGCTGCGGTCCATGAGGTGGGAAAGAGTCAGATATAATTGAGTGACTGAACAACAACAATAAATAGTTTTTGGTCTCAGCATTTTTCCTATGTGAGATTGTTTCAGGAGCTGCTAGTCACATAAAGGGTATAACACAGGAGAATCAAACAGCTAATAAATAATTGTTACCACAGTTATAATTTGATTTTCCCGACACACGGGATCCTGGGTAATCTTATTTGTCATATCCAGTCTAAAGGCCTCAGAGGGTCTTTACTCCCCTCTAAGCTGCAAATCTGAATTTCCATATTTTAGCATTTCCATTTGGCTTTATGATTTATGATCTTGAAGTAGTAATAGGTGTGCTTAAGCACACACATGTGAGGAAAGGAGCAGCCTCCGTGAATGGAGGCTACATGTTTAAGCACCACAGAAGAAACATGTCATCACTGGAAGTTTGAAACTTGACCAAATGGATCACCTTTCTCTGTGCGAAGGTGGAGGCATAAGGAAGATTCGAGGGAGGAAAGCGAAGGCTGATCCCCACATTGCATATTTATGAAGACGTATTTCATTATCTGAGAAACATACAAGGTATTGCCTGTGTGACCTGAACTTCAAATATTTGGCCACTCTAGTAGGAATATCTCCTTTTACATGTGACCCTCATGGTGTCTCGCAGCCATGGGTCAGTTCCACCTGAGGCTATCTCTCAGGGCTCACTTCACCTTCTCATTGCAGAGACTGAAGATGAACAGTTTCAGGAGGGGCACGATGATATAGTTCAGGATCGAGGCCCCTTTGTTGTACAGCATGGACTGAGTCTCTGGCAGATGGATGTCGAGAAAAATGGAGCTGCTGTAAGAGATGATCACCACTGTAATGTGTGAAGCACAAAT
The DNA here is from genome assembly GCA_917880005.1 of Nanger dama. Taxonomy (NCBI): domain Eukaryota; kingdom Metazoa; phylum Chordata; class Mammalia; order Artiodactyla; family Bovidae; genus Nanger; species Nanger dama. Next base: position 595,196 of record CAKJTW010000085.1, on the reverse strand, counting down.
GAAGAACACTTTCTTTCACTCAGCAGTTGTGGGGCCCCGAGAACAGTGGAAAGGATGCAGGTATAGGAAACTGAGGTCAGTGCCAGCATATCCAGTCTAAAGGCCTCAGAGGGTCAGTGTTGCCAGCAACACTGACGCGGCTAGCCCGAAAGCCAGCAGCTCCAGTAGGCAAGTGTCTCCACAAGAGAGCCTCAGGAAGGGCCAGCCGCCACAAGAGGAGTGGCTACCACCGCTGGGGCCACAGAGCAGTAGGCTGACCGTGAGGATGGAGTGGCAGAGGACGCAGAGAAACCCAGCTAGCCAGGAGGCCAGCGCAAGCCGGGAACAGACGTGACCACCCATCAGAGTCTCATAGCAGAACGGGCCTACAGATTGCCAGGAACGATCCAGAGACGCGACAGCTGAGACGAACAAGTTGGTGGTGCCTAGGAGGAAGTAGAGGTAGGACTGGATGATGCAGCTGGTGAATGAGATGGAGTGGCCCCCCGGGAGGATGACAAGCATCTTGGGAACCACAACAGACATGAGCAGCAGCTCCAGGAAGGAGAGGTTCCACAGGAAGAAGGACGCCTGTGTGTGCAGGCGTTGGTCCATCCAGCTGAATCCAGTGATGAGTAGGTTGCCTGGGATAGTTACAACATAGACCACCAGCGGCCTTAGGAAAACAGGAACTGCAGAATATGGCTCCTGGGGAAAGCCAGGGGAACAAACCCTGTTACCTGAGTCCAGTTTTTAGGGCTCATTTCCAGTCATCCGCAGGGTAAATGCAACAGAAATTCATAACTGGTCCACAGCTACCAATCTTTCAATCAATCAATGACATACTATCTCATGCTTAGCAATTTCTTACATTCTGATACTTAATCTGTATTTCTGCCTGTGGGTTACTTACAAAAAGAGAAATAGATTGTGATAGCAACCAGAATACTGGTAATAACACAGATGATCTTGAGCACCAATTACTTATTAGGAAATTTACAGCCAGTATCTCCTCTCTCATCTGCCCTTAAAGACAGGTAGTGCTGTGCTTATCTTGCAGATAAGGAAAGGATGACTGAAGTTTAAGGAACTCTTTATGATCACTCAGAGTCAGAGGCATGATTTCATGCCAAGTCTCTGGGTCTAGTACACATACTGCTGGACCTATTTCACTGAGGCCGGGGGCGACATGAATACTGTGGATTTAGGGGGAATCAAGAAGAGTAGAGGGGCCAGAGAACACCTTATAGAATAAATGCACCTTGAACAAAATCTTATTGGAATTAAGAACTCTTCTTTTAGTGTTTGAAGTCCTTCTGTGTCCTGGCTTAATATAAAAATAATAGAATAAAAGTCTGGGTTTTCAGTGTCTTTACAGATTTTATTTTTCTTAATCAGCCAGAGAGCCACATTGGAATGGACTGTTCAGAGCCCCTATCCTGTCATAAGGTGTTTTTTTTTTTTTTTTAAACTGAGACTTCCTTCTTTAGGTTAGAAATAATCCCTCTTCCTAACCTAAAGAGGGAAGTCTTGGTTAAAAAAGAAGCCAACAACAACAAAAAAGTTGGGTCAGTGGTAAAGAATTTGTCTGTCAGTGCAGGAGATCTAAGAGATGTGCGTTCAATTCCTGGGTCAGGAAGATCCCCAGAGAAGGAAATGGCAACCCAATCCAGTATTCTTGCCTGGAGAATTCCATGGACAGAGGAGCCTGGTGGGCTACAGGCCACGGGATTGCAAAGAGTCGGACATGACTGAGTGACTGAGTGTGCACTTGTGCATCCTTCAATAAAGCTGAAAAACAAGTCTCCATTTTTAGCCCAAGGATCAGGAAAAGTGCAGCCAAGTAAGAGAAAATTTTAGTACAATAACCACCATATCATAGACCAACCCCAGGGAAAACCTGAGGCTCCCCCTCCATGACAACAAAGTTCAAATAAGAATCCATAGACTCCCTCCCTCACGGGATGTAATGATTGCCCCAAAACTTACTCTGGTGATAGAATCAGAGACTGCTATGTAGAGTCAGGGCTTTGATTCTTGATGGGTGACAAGAGCTCCCTACATGTGTGAGTGGAGGCCATTGAGGGTGCCTGAACTTCCATCAATGCCCATCAGTAATGAAGGAGTGCGTGTCCTCCATGAGGTCATGCCAGAGGAGGACTTGAGGGGAATCATGCCTGCTATCACTGTCCACTTCCAGTGACTGACACCCTATTGCCTGTTGGCTCAGATGGTAAAGCATTTGCTTGCAATTCAGGAGACCCAGGTTCAACCCCTGGGTAGGGGAGATACCCTGAATAAAGGAATGACAACCCGCTCCAGCATTCTTGCCTGGATAATCCCATGGACAGTGGAGCCTGGCAGGCTACAGTCCATGGGGTCGCAAAGACTTGGACCCTGAGTGACTAATCCACACACCCTTGCCTGACAGATGAGACCACGAGGTGAAGCAAAATAACAACCCTCACTCAGCAGCGAGTGGACTTGTTCCTCCAGGAAGAGCAATATCAAAGAAAAGTAGCTAAACAAAAGGCTTAAATAAAATCTAAAGTCTCATTATATAATTTGCAAAGTGCCCAGGTTTAAAAAAAAATCACTTTTTATATGAAGAATAAAGAAGATCTCAAATTCAGTGCAAAAAGGACAAGAAATACATGTTACATGACAGAGGTGTTAGAATCATTTGACAAAGATTTCAAAGCAGCCATTGTAGAAATTCTTCACTGAGCAATTACAAGCGTGTGAAACAAATTTTTATAAAAGAAAACCTCAGCCAAAAAATAGAAGATACAATGTTATACTGTGTATGCTTCTATTAATTAATATAACATCAATCTTGAAATGATAAATTTGTAGAAATGGAGAACTTGGTTGGTCATGGTTGCCAAAGGTTTAGAGAAGAACAGGATAGGAAGAAAGTAGGTGTGGCTTTGAAAGGAAAAATGGGTGTGATGGTTGGATGGCATCACTGACTCAATGGGCATGAGTCTGAGTAAACTCTGGGAGTTGGCCATGGACAGGTAGGCCTGGGGTGCTGCAGTCCATGGGGTCGCAAAGAGTCGGACATGACTGAGCAACTGATGAGAGAAAAAGTGGGTGTCGAAGGGAACATGAAGAAGCCTTGTGGCAATGGTAGAAACAGTCAGTATTTTGACTGAATTAATGTCAATGACATAGCTGTGATATTAAAAAAAAATTAGTAGCATTCATCTGTATAAAATTAGTATCTGATAACTTGCTTTATTTTGCTTAAAGATTATAATATAACCTCAGTTATACGTTTAATTTTGAAAATATATTAGTTAATATTTCTGGGTGATTGTAGCTTGTTAGCTTAGTGTCACATAATCCTGCCAATTAAAAATCCATTTAGTTAAAATACATCTTTATGTTTTATGCATCTTTGTGGTATAGTATAAATTTTTTATTACCGCTGACTTTGACAAGTTAGAACATATTGGGGTTGAGATACTTAAAAAGGAGTCAAGAATGAATAAAACTGAATCTATAATTTTTGTGAATATTTCCACTATTTTCTGAGTTTTTCTTCTGCTTGTAGTAACACCATAGTTTATCCAAACATCTAGGTTACTATTTTGGGGAATTTTTTTGTCTTCTGTCATCTTTGTGAAAAGTTCTGATGAATCTTTCCTTGGAATATATCTCAGTGAGAGGGTGACCATTTGAGAGTTACACCTGAATTAGGCTAACCTGATGGTTATGGAGAGAGAAGAAAGAAAGGGAATGAGAATTTTGCTGTGTAAGGATAAGCTCAGAATTGCTCTATATTAATTCCATGTTTGCTTATATTTAGAGTAGCAAAGATGAAAAATGATTTTTCAATTCTAGTTTAGAACCCTGGCATATAATTCTTCTTGCAATGTGATTTGATATACTATAAAATTAGAGGAAGTATTTCTGTCTATTGTATTGCTTAAATAAGATTTTTAAACTTTCCATAGAAAACACATTTTAATAAAATTCCAAGTTCTTTATCATTGCTGAGGTAAGGAATGCCTACCTTGTGGGATAGAGTTCAACTTTAGCTTGAGGAATTTTTGGTACCGTAGTAATTGTGAAGTGTCTGAGAAAAATGATTGGGACTTATTTTAGTGATGGTTGGGTTTAAGAGATTATCCTAAGTATAATACTCACAATTTGGGGAATTTCCCAAGTATTCTTCTACCCTCTGCTCTTTTTCTCTTTACTTTTTCTTATTTAGTTTACCTAACCCCATGGCTTTAATCTCTGTGGAAAGAATCCTCAAACCTTCTCATGTTCTGGCCTTTCTTCTTACCTTTAGCCTTTGTTGTTCAGCTGCTAAGTCATGTCAGACTCTTTACCAGGCTTCCTTGTGTTGAACTATCTTCCAGAGTTTGCTCAAACTCATGTCCATTGAGTCGATGATGTCATCCAACAAAGCGCTTTAGCTTTAGTTAGGCATTTGCCCAATTGTACACTTTTACTTGGATGTCCTCTGGTGGCTCAGCTGGTAAAGAATCCGCCTGCAATGCTGGAGAGCTGGGTTCTATCCCTGGGTTGGGAAGATCCCCTGGAGAAGGGAAAGGCTACCCACTCCAGTATTCTGGCCCAGAGAATTGCATGGACATGTTAGTCCATCTGAAAGAGATGGGAATACCAGACCACCTAACTTGCCTCTTGAGAAATCTATATGCAGGTCAGGAAACAACAGACTGAAACAACTGGACATGAAACAACAGACTGGTTCTGAATAGGAAAAAGAGCACGTCAAGGCTGTATATTGTCAGTGTGCTTATTTAACTTATATGTGGAGTACATCACGAGAAACGCTGGGCTGGATGAAGCACAAGCTGGAATCAGGATTACAGGGAGAAATATCAGTAACCTCAGATACACAGATGACACCACCCTTATGGCAGAAAGTGAAGAGGAACTAAAGAGCCTCTTGATGAAAGTGAAAGAGGAGAGTGAAAAAGTTGGCTTAAAACTCAACATTCAGAAAACAAAGATCATGGCATCTGGTTCCATCACTTCACGGCAAATAGATGGAGAAACAGTGGAAACACTGACAGACTTTATTTTCTTGGGCTCCAGTGTCACTGCGGATGGTAACTGCAGCCATGAAATAAAAAGACGCTTACTCCTTGGAAGAAAAGTTATGACCAACCTACACAGCATATTAAACAGCAGAGATATTACTTTGTCAACAAAGGTCAATATAGTCAAGGCTATGGTTTTTCCAGTGGTCATGTATGGATGTGAGAGTTGGACTATAAAGAAAGCTGGGCACTGAAGAATTGATGCTTTTGAACTGTGGTGCTGGAGAAGACTCTTGAGAGTCCCTTGGACTGCAAGGAGAGCCAACCAGTCCATCCTAAAGGCAGTCAGTCCTGGGTGTTCACTGGAAGGACTGATGTTGTAGCTGAATCTGCAATATTTTGGCCACTTAATGTGAAGAGCTGACTCATTTGAAAAGACCCTGATGTTGGTAAAGATTGAAAGCAGGAGGAGAAGGGGATGACAGAGGATGAGATGGTTGGATGGCATCACCAACTCAATGGACATGAGTTTGAGTGAACTCTGGGAGTTGGTGATGGACAGGGAGGCCTGATGTGCTGTGATTCATGGGGTCGAAAAGAGTCAAACACGGCTGACTGAGCAACTGAACTGAACTGACTGACAACTGTAACAGCCTCTTATTGCTGACCTGCATCCAGTCTTTCTTACTCTAGTCTGTCCTGCCAGTGCCCACATTATTACTCTTTCTAAGTCAGCATTTTGATTATTTCAAACCTGTGTCAAATAAGAAGTGATTTTGAATGGTTCCTAATGATCTCCCTAATGAGCTGACCTTGATTTGAGCATTTGGAAGCTTCGTGTACTGATCTGAATCTGCTTTCTGATCTGAGTCTATGCTGCAAACTTTCAAGAAGAGGCACTGGGGCCTCTGTAAGAGCCATGGAAGTCGTCTGTGTGACATTCAGGGAGGACAGAAACTTGTATTTTCTCTGAGTTCAGTAACTTTGATCTACAAGGCTTAGATGGCCACTAAGAGTTTACCCGTGACTTTCACATACCTCACTGGTATTTGTCCAGTCCCACACTTAGGCCTACGAGGAAAATCACGGATACTATATAAGCCTTTGCCCATGGGGCAGTACTTCTGTTGTGGTATCCAGTCTTGGTCCCTAGGGAAATGAGGAAAAGGGGTTCTCATTCATTCATTTTTAATTAAATGAATATTTATTTAATACCTACTGTATATGTGTGGTTTTACTCTAAATTGCTACAAAAACAGTACTGAACAAAACAGACAAAATCTCTGCCCTTATGGAACTTAGGTTCAAATGCATGTGAATGTGTGAATGTATGTGTTTGTGTTGTGAGAAGACACACCAAATAAATATGGGATTAGTGTTTTTTAAGAGCTGTGGATGGAGGAAAAGTCACTGCTTTTCCATTTGAGGATGTGCTCCATTTGGCAACAAACCAAACTGTATGCAAAATGGGTTACTTCCAATACACACTGTTATTCTAGTGAACTTGGCTTAAATGTAGAGTGGGTAATTTCTCTTTCTTACAAATCATATCTCTGGGGAAAACACAATGAAAACCTAAAACTTCTTAATCAAGTCCCAAGGATTTCCCAATTCACAATAACCCCTGGGTCATATTAGCAGGTGACTCCCTGGGCACCAGCAGATGCTATTTCCACTCCCTAGACTGGAGAGGACACTCTGGCAGAGCCACCATCAGAAATCATGACCTGTAACTCATGTCACCTTAGAGCCTGGTGGACTGAGGTCTGTGCTCTGATTCTCTCAGTCCAAAACACACTCAAAACAAACAAACATACAAACAAACAAAAAACAGCAAAGAAGAAGAATCTCTGTTCTGGGGTGTTCATCTCTAAAATTCATCAGAACCACTTGAGAATAAGGAAGCAGAGCTAGCAAGTCCCAACACTGAAGTCTCTGGGCAGAAGGGTGAGTGTTGAATTTTATCTGTTCAGTTACTTATCTTCCAAACCGCCTCTGTGGAAGCCTAGGACTCCCTGAAATGACAGCTTTCTCTCTGCTGAGCTGACCACTGGTCACTGGGTGGGCCTGGTAAACTGTCAGGGCAGAAGTGGAACAGAGACGCTGTTGTCATGACGTTCAGGGTCACTGAATCCTACCCTGTAGAACTTGCCCGATAGTGTTTTTAATACATGTCTTTAAATATTCCCTCAGCTTTTATACAAAGAAGAAGAAAAAAAAAGGCACAAAGGGGTGGTCTGGGGTTCCTTCTCACATTCTAGGTCTTAGCCTCATTAGAGTGGGATTGGGTGGAGAGGGGGGCACTCATTTTAACGTTACCCTCTGTCCGGTTCCCACAGGTATGTCCTAGGGAAGAATGGCCCCAGGGAATGAATCTTCAGTGACTGAGTTTATCCTGCTGGGTTTAACACAGCAGCTAGAACTCCAGCTGCCTCTCTTTGTCATTTTCTTAGCAATTTATGTGGTCACTGTGGTGGGGAACCTTGGCTTGATTATTCTTATTGGTCTGAACCCTCACCTACACACTCCCATGTACTACTTTCTCTTCAACCTTTCCTTCATTGATCTCTGCCACTCCTCTGTCATTACCCCTAAAATGCTGATGAGTTTTGTAAGCCAGAACACCATCCCTTATGCAGAGTGCATGACTCAGCTCTGCTTCTTCTCTTTCTTTGTTATTGATGAGTGCTATATTTTGACGTCAATGGCCTATGACCGATACGTGGCCATCTGTAAGCCCCTGCTCTACAAGGTTTCCATGTCCCATCAGGTCTGCCTCATGCTGACAGTGGGTGTATACGCGATGGGGCTTGTAGGTGCCATGGCCAATACTGGGTGCATGCTGCGACTCTCCTTCTGTGATGGAAACACCATCAATCACTACATGTGTGACATTCCTCCTCTCCTCCAGCTCTCCTGCACAAGCACCTCCATCAATGAGCTGGAGATTTTCATTGTGGTGGGTGTCAATGTCATAGTGCCCAGTGTCACCATCTCCGTTTCTTACACCTTGATCCTCTTGAACATCCTTCGCATCCATTCTGCAGAGGGCAGGTCCAAAGCCTTCAGTACCTGCAGCTCCCACATAATCGTGGTTTCTCTTTTCTTTGGATCAGCAACATTCATGTATCTCAAGCCTTTTCCTGCTGGGTCTCTGGATGAAGATAAAGTGTCCACAGTTTTTTACACCATTGTGGGGCCGATGGTGAATCCTTTCATCTACAGTTTGAGGAACAAAGATGTCCAAGTTGCACTGAGTAAGACTTTGAGGAAAAGGGCATTCTGAATAGAAATTGTGTTAGCTATTGATGTCAAATTTTAGTAAGGGCACACAATGTATGATGATATGGAGAAAAGAGAAAGGAATTAAAATAAAAAAGCAGGTGATTTAAATAAAAAGAGAATCAAAGTTTTTTATGAAAACCACTTTATAAGAAAAGACAGTATAAAGAAGAGGAGAATCAGCCATTCATCCTTTCATAGAAAGTAGGACAGTATTGGGTTGGACAACTTTTTGTCCAACTCTATAATTCATTCTGTCATGCTCTAGCTTATTTTCAGAGATTATAAGGTTTTAAGTAGAAAAAGTGAATGATAATGAATCCAGAAACAGTAAGGTTGTGAGATTTTTGACTAAGGTATGTCCAGAACTCCTGTGAAGCTTTGTCAAAGACATTTAGACTTTGTGGATTTCAGATTCAGTAAGTTACTCATTTATTTAATAAACCTGTATTGAAAGTGCTGGACAGGATTTTGTCTGGTAGATTCCTTCATTTCTCAGAAAAGAAGACTAGGAAAATGCTTCTCTCACCATTGTCTCTATCTTCTCAATTTAGTCCGGTAAACATGGTAAAGGAAGATTGTCTTTTGATCTCAGTTCCTAAGGACAAAAACCTCAGATAACCATTTACAGCAGTCAGGAATGAAAAAGGTAATGTTTTATTTTATGTAAAATGTATCTATTCTGCATACGGTAATGTGTATATTTCCATGTTTGTCTCAATTTGTCCCACCCTCTCCTTCTCCTACTGTGTCAACACATCTGTTCTCATGTCTGCATCTCCACTGCTGCCCTGAAAGGAGGTTCGTCAGTACCATCTTTCTAGATTCCATATGATGTTAATGCACAATATTTGTCTTTCTCTTTCTACCTTACTTCACTCTGTATAACAGGCTCTAGGTTCATCCACTTCATTAAGAATAGCTCAAATGCATTCATTTATAGCTGAGTAATATTCTATCATATATATATGTACCACTATTTCTGTATCTATTCATCTGTCAATGGACATCTAAGTTACTTCCATGTCCTAGCTATTGTAAAAAGAGCTGTCATGAACACTGGGGTATATGTGTCTCTTTCAGTTAGATTTTCAAAGGGCATATGACCAGTATTCATAGTTACTTATATTTTTACTACAATGCTGCTATATAGTTTTATTACAATGATTCAGGTATCCTGGGGGTAACTGAAGGTCATTGAAACTTTTAAAGAAGAAAAGGAGAATTGCGTGCTTCCAGAACTTATCCTCCAGTTGTGTATATGGCCAAATAAGAGGGAGTATGTGAGAAAAGCTAGAATTGTTACTGGAATCATTACATTACAGCATTAAAAACCTAAAAAGTACCTGAACTTGCATGGTGGCTAAGGGTAAAGGATGGAATTCAGTGTGGCTGTAGACCCTAGTGCTGAGCATGTGAGAAATGTGAGAAACACTTGGAAGGCTTTCACCAGAGAATGATGTAACTTACAGGGTTATTTATGCAGTGCCTGCTGTGTGAGTTAAAGTTGCTCAGTCGTGTCCGACTCTTTGTGACTCCCATGGACTACACAGTCCATGGAATTCTCCAGGCTAGTATAATACTGGAGTGGGTAGCCATTTCCTCCTCCAGGGGATCTTCCCAACCCAGGGATTGAACCCAGGTCTCCCACACTGCAGGAGGATTCTTTACCAGGTGAGCCACAAGGGAGGTCCCTGTACTATTCACAGCAGTACAAGAGAAGTGGTAAATAAGACAGAAGAGATGTTAGTCCTCATTTATAATTTATAAGGAGACACAGGAATTAAAGAGAAAAATGGTGAGTGTTATGCTGCAGGATTTACAGAGATTTTGGAGAACATATTGAAGACAGCTGGCATTATTTGACTGTATACTACATGCCAGATACTGTTCTAACCTTTTTTTTTGTATTTTTTTTCATTTAATCATCAAGATAATCCAGTGAAGGAGATGGTATTATTATCCTCAATATTTTAGGAATTATGAACCTGAGGCATGGAGAGTTAATCACTGTGTCCAAGTTAATAAGCATGGGGGTAGGCCTCAAACTCATACCCTCAAACTCTATAGCCCCCACTCTTTTCTACTATCAGAAATGATTGATGACCTCAGTTAATGAAATAATACAGTTAAGGACCCAGCTAGAACCTTAGGTAGATATTTCCAGTAGATGTTTAAAATGTGAAAAATTTAGTAGAGAGAAAGGCATTTAGCATTTTCTTTTGAGATAATCCACGAGAGACAAGTGAAGTGAATTACTAGAGGCTTTGTAATATTTCAAGTAAAGATGTGAAGAAATCCATAGGTAGACTCTGGAAAATTTCCTCTTAGGATCTCGGAAGACACAGAGAAAGAACCTGTACAATAAATTTTTCTAAAGTGATGAAGATGATAGGAAGATGGGAGCTTACTTTTGCCTCTTCCTTGGGGGATATACAATCCCTGGAGTGATGTGTAAACTGGATTAAAATATTGAGTCCCTAAGGACCTAGATAGAGAACATGGTAAATGTAACTCCCTTACTTCTTTTTACATATAGAATCTATTCCCTGGGGAGAGACTGAGCAAGCTTCCACCCTGTTTATAACCAAGTGCGTGACATCATTAAACTCACAGTCTGTCTTCCATTTATTATCAAGTGGCAAAGCTGATAGCAATGCTGTGAAATTTTCCTTGCTGAGTGAGAAGATTCAAAGTCAAAATTAGAAATCAATATTTGTAGTTCAGAAAGATTTCCACGGCATATCTGAAATTAAGTATGGGCTGCTCAGACTTTTCATTTTAGAATCAAATGAACCAGAGCCTCAGACAAGACACTGCCTTTCCAGGACAAATACCAAGGGAGACCTCTAAGGTTTCTGGTCACATAAGGGTGAGTTTCTGAATTCTGTTGACATCAGATCTGCCACTTTCCTGTCTCTCCCTCTCCTCACCATTTTGTGCAGTCATGAGATTCAAGTGAAACTCTTAGGAGACTATACTGAAGGGGATCAGAGAGTGCTCAGAGGTTGGGAGGTACAGAAGTATCTCAGTAAGTTCCTTTTCTATGGACAGACTCTCACTCTTCTACTTGGGCAATAACTAAACCTCCTCTAGCCTTCAGTCTCTTTGTCTTTGGTTAGAGATAGTCTTCTTGGTTCTAACTCACACCAGATCTAGTCTGCACCAGAAGCCAGCACCATGTAGCTGGGGTCTCTGCCTACAATTTTGCTGATGAAGGGAAAGCTCAAGTGAATGAAGAAAAGGTGAAATTAGAGAAGGACTTTCTAACTTGATCCCTCTCTCTTATCCCTTCGTTTTTCCAGCAGGCATGTATCCATATGGCAGCACTGTCTTCTCTCTGTAGGCTGTTGGTGATGATTTTTTTTTTTTTTTTTTTAGCTTATCAAGACTCTAGAAAGGGAAGGTGAGGTGAGGTGAGGTGAAGTCGCTCAGTCGTGTCCGACTCTTTGCGACCCCATGGACTGTAAACTATTAGGTTTCTTCATCCATGGGATTTTCCAGGCAAGAATACTGGAGTGGATTGCCATTTCCTTCTCCAGGGGATCTTCCCAACCCAGGTATCGAACCCGGGTCTCCCACATTGGAGGCAGACGCTTTAACCTCTGAGCCACCAGGGAAGCCCCTAGAAAGGGAAAGCCCATGGTAAAGGCAGATTCTAGGGGCCCAGGTTGGCCTAGTCTCAGACATGCTCAGTATGTATACTCTCTTGTAGGATGAGATATTGTCAGAGGAATGAGCGGTTCCCCAATGTAAATCATCTCTCCTGTGTCCACAGATTTTCTTAGGGAGGAATGGCTCCTAGGAATGGGTCTTTCGTGACTGCATTCATCCTGGTGGGGTTAACAGACCAACTGGATCTCCAAGTTCCCCTGTTTTTCCTGTTTCTATTAATGTATATGGTCACTGGGATAGGAAATTTGAGCCTGATAATCCTGATTGGGGTAAATTCACATCTACACACCCCCATGTACTTTTTCCTCTTTAACTTGTCCTTCACAGACCTCTGTTATTCTTCAGTATTTACACCCAAAATGCTGATAGATTTCTTATCGAAGGAGAATATTATCTCTTACATGGGGTGCATGACTCAGTTCTACTTCTTCTGTTTTTTTGTCGTTTCTGAATGCTATGTGCTGACATCAATGGCCTATGATCGCTATGTGGCCATCTGTAAGCCACTCTTATATAACGCTGCCATGTCCCCTAAAGTGTGTTCCAGCCTTATGCTTGGTTCCTACCTGATGGCATTTTCTGGTGCCATGGCTCACACTGGATGCATGCTGAGATTGACCTTCTGTGATGCAAACTCCATCAACCATTATTTCTGTGACATCCACCCTCTGCTTCAGCTCTCCTGCACAAGTACCCATGTCACTGAGCTGGTAGTTTTCATCATGGCGGGCATCAACATCATTGTGCCCAGTCTCACCATCTTTGTCTCTTATGGTCTCATCCTGTCCAGCATCCTCCACATCAAGTCCACGGAGGGCAGGTCCAGAGCCTTCAGCACCTGCAGTTCACACATCATTGCTGTTTCTCTGTTCTTTGGATCTGGGGCATTTGTGTATCTCAAATCATCTTCTACCGGATCTTTGGATGAAGGAAAAATCTCTTCTATCTTTTATACCAACGTGGTTCCCATGATGAACCCCTTAATTTACAGTCTGAGGAACAAAGATGTTAAAAATGCTCTGAGAAAAACCCTGAGGAGGCGAAAGTATTGATTAGAATCAGTTTCTATGTCCAGGTCATAGGATGGGAGAGATTTTGTGTGTTTATTTACAACATTTGTGGTGGCAGCCTTCTTACTTTATTAATTTCTCAGCATAGGGAAGGAAATTTAGTCTTGCCTCAAGTTGTTTCCAGTTTCTTAGAGTAGATCATCTTTATTACTACTTTAGCGATATCCTTTCCTTTTCTTCTTGTTTCCCATTTAAAAATAACATAAATAAACTAACATTTTTTTTTTTTTTGCCACCCAGCTTGGCTTTTGGGCTCTTAGTTCCCCAACCAGGGATTGAACCCTTGCCTCTTGCAGTGGAATTGTAGAGTTCTAACCACTGGACCACCAGAGAATTCCCTTCTAGTTATTTTTCCTATTGTTATTATGGACCTTTTTTTTTCACTTGGAAAAGATGAATGTTTCTGCTAATGATCAATAAAGTAACACTAATGTGACTTTATTGGAGAAGGAAATGGCAACCCACTCTAGTGTTCTTGCCTGGAGAATCCTCGAGACGGGGGAGCCTGGTGGGCTGCCATCTATGGGGTCGCACAGAGTTGGACATGACTGAAGTGACTTAGTTAGCAGCAGCAGCAGCCACAGTGTGACTTTAAAGTCTTTAAAGTCATTGATTTTGAATGTTCAATAAAGTAACACTTTCTTAAATGACACTTATGCCCCTGGAAGCATGAATCAGGCAATCTGTCTTACCTTTTTCTTTCTCCTTACAGTGGTCAGACATGTGATTTCTCCAAATGCCATTGTTTCACCCTTATAGGAGATTCCATAAAGACTATCAAAGATACTTCATTTTGCAGCTGTAAACACTAGTCATTAAGCTACTTTCATGTTTATCTCCAGTATTTCATATTTATTTTCTATATTCAAAGTAGCACATCAGATTTTCAATATATATTTATTTAATGAATACAATACTGAACACTGAAACTCAGAGAAGTGTAATGATTTACTTAAAGTCACACAATTTCTTTATGAAAAAAATCTACGATAAACTATTAGCCTTTTGATTCCAAATGTACTACTCTTTCCAGTATATTTTCTGTTCACTTCATTTTATTTGCATTTTAGTAAACATAAGGCTTCCCAGTTGGCTCAGACAGTAAAGAATCCACCTGCAATGCAGGAGACCTGGGTTCAATCCCGGGGTTGGGAAGATTCCCTGGAAAAGGGCATGGCAACCCACTCTAGTATTCTTGCCTAGAGAATCCCCATGAACAGAGGAGCTTGGCAGGCTACAGTCCATGGAGTCACAAAGAGTCAGACACGACTGAGAGACTAAGCACAGCACAGCAAACATAAGATATGAGAAAACATTTGTTTTGAAAACTGACCTTTTCTGCAAATATATATATATTTATTTATATATAAATATAAATAAATATATATATATATTTTCAAGATCTTATAATTCGAAGAACAGGCATTCCTAAGAAATAAGTAAAACATTTCTTAGGAATGTGTCATTAGTCCATGGTCTAATAAAGAAGGCCAGTAAATAAGAGGTACCTCACACAAGGCCAATAAATAAGAGGTCCTTCAGTGGGGAATGGACAATGAGATTTAGAAGTCACACTTTGTCCTGAACTTGTTTCCTTATCTGTAGAGTACTTCAATTATCCTCCATTGTCCATAAAGCTTTTTTTTTAAAGCAAAAAAAGTTAATTTTGAATAAAAAATTGCAATTTGGGGCAAATAGAATCTGGTAGCAGCCCAAACAGTGTCCCAGCTCAGGAGTAAAATCAAAGGCTTTTAGAGGCAAAGAAGGAAAGTTGGCACTGCAAAGAATTTTAAGAGTTGGAGACAGAAGCTAGTCTTGGCTAAACAGGATTGAATACTAGCTATCACTCGTTATTGTTTAGCTGCTAAGTTGTGTCTCTTTTGCGACCCCATGGACTGTAGCCTGCCAGGATCCTCTGTCCACGGGATTTTCCAGGCAAGAATATTGGAGTGGACTGCCATTTCCTTCTTCTCCATAAAGCTTTTATTAAAACTTATAATACACAATAACCACACATTAATAGTAATTGGAGGATGAAGGTCAATGGCTATGGCCACATCTATTGGAAATCAGGTAGAGAGAGGACAGTATCTTAAGGAGATAACATAGTGATTGGTAATCAAAACTCAAGTTAGAAAGAAAGAATAGAACATAAAATTATGAGAAAAGAAAGCTCTTTCTATGATTTTCTTCTTCTTTCTAGAAGGCTCTAGAAATATTATGGAGGTCACAGGATTTCTCTGGAAAGCCTTTAGCTTAAGTTATTTGGTACTTAAAAATGATGAACACACATTCCTGTTTCTTGGCTTCCACATACTACTCTTACATGGATTTTAAAGTACAAAAGCCTCAAATTTCAGCTGTGAGAGCAATGACTATTTGAAAGAAATATTTGGGGAATAAAGTAAATTTTGAACAAGATGTCTTTTTCTTTTGAGGTACTAGGAAAAAGAAAACCACTCAAAAATATGATGTGTTGAGACAATTTAAACATGTCCTAAAATAACTGTAGTAACATTTACTACTTTACTGTTTTCCAGTCTCCATTCAATATTTAGATATTTTGAAATTTAGCATAGCTGGATTGTTGGCTTGTTTTTAGATGTTCAACATTGTTAAATTCTTGACTTTTAGTTTTACTGACCATTCATATCACATCCCCTGATCCAATATTAGTATGTTTGGTTTTCACTTAACTAGTTCTATGTATGTGAAATAATTGATATTGGTTGGATTTTTTTTCCATTTTGCTTTTCTTTTAGTAACTGTTCTGATAAAATTACTTTCCATATTGAAGGAAAAATACATCTCAATAGGCAAACAGTATCTTGCTATTTGGGAGCCTTTGTAGACATTGCAGATTGTGTTCAATATGTTATGTATTTTACCAGCATTTGAGTTGACTCAAAGAGTGGGTTAAAACTGGTGGTTGATCTTTCATTTGACGAGACTCATCACTTCATGGGAAACAGATGAGGAAACAGTGTCAGACTTTATTTTTTGGGCTCCAAAATCACTGCAGATGGTGACTGCAGTCGTGAAATTAAAAGATGCTTACTCCTTGGAAGAAAAGTTATTACCAACTTAGATAGCATATTCAAAAGCAGAGACATTACTTTGCCGACTAAGGTCTGTCTGGTCAAGGCTATGGTTTTTCCTGTGGTCATGTATGGATGTGAGAGTTGGACTGTGAAGAAGGCTGAGTGCCGAAGAATTGATGCTTTTGAACTGTGGTGTTGGAGAAGACTCTTGAGAGTCTGTTGGACTGCAAGGAGATCCAACCAGTCCATTCTGAAGGAGATCAGCCCTGGAATTTCTTTGGAAAGAATGATGCTACAGCTGAAACTCCAGTACTTTGGCCACCTCATGAAAAGAGTTGACTCATTGGAAAAGACTCTGATGCTGGGGGAGATTGGGGGCAGGAGGAGAAGGGGACGACCAAGGATGAAATGGCTGGATGGCATCACGGACTCAATGGACGTGAGTCTGAGTGAACTCCGAGAGATGGTGATGAACAGGGAGGCCTGGTGTGCTGCGATTCATGGGGTCGCAAAGAGTCGGACACGACTGAGCGACTGAACTGAACTGAAAATACAAATGAAACCCATTTCAATCTCAGAAAAAAATCTTTAAAATTAGGTTTCAATAATTCAAAAAGATGCATGTACCCTAATGTTTGAACTTCCCCGGTGGCAGTAGTGGTAAAGAATCCACCTGTCAATGCAAGAGATGCAAGAGACACTGGTTTGATCCCTGGATTGGGAAGATGCTCTGGAGAAGGAAATGGAAGCCCACTCCAGTGTTCTTGCTGGGGAAATCCCATGGACAGAGGAGCCTGGTGGGATATAGTCCATGGATGTCAGAGTTGGACATGACTGCACATCTAAGCACCTCAGTGATCACAGAAGCACTATTTACAATAGCCAGGACATGGAAGCAACCTAAATGTTCATTGACAGAGGAATGGATAAAGATGTGGAACATATATACAATGGAATATTACTCAGCCATAAAAATGAAATTGGATCATTTGTAGAGATGTGGATGGACCTAGAGTCTGTCATACAGAGTAAAGTAAGTCAGAAAAGAAAAACAACTATCATATACTAACACATATATGTGGAATCTAGAAAAATGGTACAGAAAAACCTATTTGCTGGGCAGGAATAGAGATCCAAATGTAGGGTGAACATGTGGACACAGTGGGGGATGGGGAGGGTGGGACAAATTCGGAGAGTAACATTGACATATACACCCCGTGTATAAAACAGATAGCGGAAGCTGCTGTGTAGCGCAGGGAGCTCAGCTTGGTGCTCTGTGATGACCTAGGAGGGGGTGGGACAGGGGTGGGGTGGGATGGGGTGTGGTGGGAGGGAGGCTTAAGAAGGAGGAGATATATTAATATGTATACATATAGCTGATTCACTTCACTGTATAGCAGAAACTAGCACAACATTTTACAGTAATTATACTTCAATAAAAATTGTCTCATTCCTTCAGATTATTTTGCAAATCATTAATCAGAAAAACAGATATACCTACAGACTGTAAAAGTTAAGGGTGGCTAAGTGTTAAAAGGCAATTTAGTTTTTTAGTTAGTGCCTTTAAGTACTATATAGCTATGTGGACTTCTTTTAACAGGGAGGAATACATCTGAGGAAACAAGTCAGTTATTTCATATACACAGCATAGAATTTTGAAATGGGATAAAAGGGATTATGAGGGAAAGTATGATTCTACTGAAGCTGGCACAGCTGAGAATCAAACAGGTAAGTCATGGGATTCTCCTGTGCCTGTATACTAGGATGGAGCTGTTTCTAGGTCAGTCCAAAAACTTTGATATTGTAGGCTTAACAAAAGTGGTCTTCCTAGTTAGGGACCAGAAAGTTCCCCGATGACATCATGAATGTGTTTAATGTGAACTTTCTCTAAGTGGGCTACTGTTGTCAGGATAAGGTTTGGAATGAGTATGACGAGGGTGCACTGTGGTTAAGGGCTAAAGAAAACTGGAAGTAAAATTGTTCTGATAATTCCTGAACCCCCAGCTTTACTGAACCCCATTATATACTTCTCCTTATACGGCCTCATCCCAACACACACAATGTCTTCAAGTCTTGTATTTTATGAGATCACTGCTTAACATCAATTCATGATACACAACCCACTTTTAATCTTTGCAAGCTCATTCAGGTAAGTGGTTCTTTACTCCAGTGCCTGAGGGGCAAGGCTGAGCAGGATCTACTTGTTGCATCTAGCAAGGGGAAATGGGTGTTGATTCATTCACCCATTTGATTATGTGACTACAACAAACAAAACATGCATTTAATATCCATTATTGGTGATATGTACAATGGGCTGTATGTCATTGAGGCTGTTTTTCTCTTTAAAATGTAGTGGAGTTGCAGGCTACCCATGGGTTGAATGTGACATCAGTTGTTTGTGTTCAAAATTCTTACTGAAATTTGATTCTGGTAAATTGATGTACATATTGAGGACAGACACAGTGTTTCCCCAAAGCTGGCACAACTGGTTTTTCTCTCAAGCACTGGGACATTTCCCTCTGTAGTCAGCCTGGCACCAGGTGAAGCTGTTGCTTTACATGCTGGGTCTGGTGTACACAATAAGCACCTCTAAACATTAAAGCTCACTCAGTGGAGAAGTCTTACATTCTGAAGCAGAGCCATCCTCTTGCTCAGTGAGTGGGAGGCTGGTAGAATCACCTGGGCTGTTTGAAGTCTCCCTGTGACATGAAGTTCAGTAGAACCACTTCACACATTAGTAGAGACAACTTGCAGGGTGTCACAATTGTTCTTAGAAGTCGTGTTGCAGTTTTCTCTGAACCTTTGCGTCTATCAGGCTGTGTGTTCCTCAGGGAAGGACAGTGAGGGAGTTAGGGAAGGGGATCCTAGTTCCCATCTCAGGGATGATGAAACTGAGGCTCAGAGATGTTCATGCTTATTCCAAATTGCAATTTATAAGTGGTAGAGCTGAGACTAGGACTTGGATATTTTGTTTTGATTCTAAATGTGTAAAGTTAAAAAAAAATATGCAGAATTTACTATATACTTTCAAAAATCAGTGACACATGAACAATGATTTTAGTGAGTAAAATGCATCTGAACACAGACAAAGCCAAAATTCTAAATTAAGAAAAATGCAAAATATCTTCACATTTCATTCACAGTTTATTGCCTAATTTAGAGTATGTGAACATATTTTATGCTTCCCTGCATCCATGTGTGCTAACTTCCTTCAGTCATGTTCACCTCTTTGTGATCCTATGGACTGTATAGCTCAATAGGCTCCTCTGTGCATGGGATTCTCCAGGCAAGAATCCTGGAGGGGGTTGCCATGCCCTCCTCCAGGGGATCCTCCCCACCCAGGGATCGAAGCTGCATCTCCTGTATTGGCAGGTGGATTCTTCACCACTGAGCCATCAAAGAAGCCCAGATGGGCATGACATTTATTTTATAGCTGGAAGCTTGTGCCTCTTAATCCCCTTCACCTATTTTGATCAACCCTCCCACTCTTTTCCCTTCTGGCAACCACCTCTGTGTATTTACTAGTCTGTTCTCTGTTTTTTGTTCATTTGTTGTTTTTTAGATTCTCCATATAAATGAGATCATACGGTATTTGTCCTTCTCTGTGTGACTTATTTCACTTAGCATAATACCTTCTAGATCCATCCATGTTGTCACGATGGCAAGATTTTATTTTTTATAACTGAATAATATTTCATTGAATGTATGTGTATATACATATCTTCTTCACCCAGTAATCTGTCAGTGGACACTTAGGTTATTTTCATTTATTGAGAATTGTAAACAGTAAGTGCAATAAACACAGGGGTATATATATATAATATATATATATATATTTAAATCAGTGTTTGTTTTCTTTGGAAAATCTAAGAGTTTTAAAACAGATGCATTGGGATTTTCTTCACAGAAAATTATGGTACCTGAAATTAAGGACAGTATCATTTCTTTGTTTCTGACCTGTATGTAATCCATTTTCTTTTCTTGATTTATTCCTTTGAGCAATGCTTTATGTAGAATGCATAAAAACAATGCTTTCTGTATAATGAATAAAAGTGATAAATGAATATCCTTGTCTTATTCCTAGTCAAAATGGGAAAGCTTTCAGTCTTTCATCATCAAGTACAATGTTCATGGGAGTGTTTTTGTAGACATTATTTTTCAAGTTGAGGAAATTTTCCTCTATTGCTAGTTTTTGATAATTAAAAAATTATAAGTTGCTGTTGGTTTTAGATATTTCTTGTCTCAACTGATATGATCACATATTTTTTTCTTCTTTAGCCTATTCATATGATACAGTACATTTATTGATTTTTTCCAAATACAAACATCTTTGAATCCCTGAAATAAACCTTACTTGGTTGTAGCATATAATTCTGTCTCTATATATGCTGGTTTTTTATATTGCAGTATAGTTTTGATTGAGCTTCCCTGGTGGCTCAGATGGTAAAGAATCTGCCTGTAATGTGGGAGACCTAGGTTCAGTCCCTGGGTTGGGAAGATTTCCTGGAGAAGGGAATGGCAACCTACTCCAGTATTCTTGCCTGGAGAATTTCATGGACAGAGGAGCCTGATGAGTTCCTTTCACTTATTTTTCATTTATTTTTTCTTATATTGTTCACTTATTTTTGCTCTTATATTTATTATTTCTTTTCTTCTATTTTCATTAAGCTTCTGCAAAAGGGATTTGTCTGTTTTTCTTTGTCTTATTTAGTCATTCAATTATTTATTTATATCACTATGGACTCATGGCTATTTTAAATAATAATCCATTATCACTTCATTTAATATATTGGTGAAAGTTATTCCAGTTTTGACCACTGAGAACCCTTTCAACTGGCTCCTGTTTCTCTGTCATAACCCCATCTTTGTGTTTGTGTGTGTACTTGAGTGGTTCTTTGCTTTCTAGCACAGATGCTCCAGTCTCTTCTTGTACCTTTCTTTCTCCAGTTCCTTTCCTGGTTTCTATTATTGGAGAACATTACTAGAAACTTCATACCTGAGCACTAGGTGTATTTCTTGCTTTTAGGCCCTCTAAGCTGAGAGAACAAGGAAATGTATGCATATATACCTGTCTATAAATATGTTTATATGTAATCATTTGTAGCTATAATAAGTTAAATATGACTTCATACTGATGACTGTATCTATAATCCGTTACCACATCCTTTCTCCCCTAGCTTGTTTATTCAGCCATTCTCATGGTGGGATATCTGACTCACCACCAGCCACTGATTTACCGATTTGTTCAATCTCAGTAACCGTTGGCTTGCCCTTGTTTTACTTGGGTCAGCACCTTTTGCCCCCTTCCGTGGAGCTGCCGTGTACATCTGTAACAGAGGTTGTTTTGTCATGTTGTGCATTCCTTCCTAGAATCTCCAGTTTCCTAAATTAATTTGTATATTTGCCCACATTTTTCACTCTGTGTAAATCACTATGGGTTTTGACAAATACAGTGTCATGTATCCACCAGATATTAGCTGGAAAGCTCATTATTTCGCCAGTAATTATGGCATTTTAGTTTTAGTTTTCCTGTGTCTGTTCTTTATCAAGCTTTTTGTCAAATATAGAGAGGTAGGCTCTCTTAATTCCTAGTTTGCCGAGTTTTTATCATGAATCAGTTTTTTTTTTTTGTGAATCAGTTTTCAATGTAGTTAAATGCCTTTTTAGTCACTTGATACATGATTTTATATGATTTTTCTTCTGTATCTGTTACACTGATTTTTGCATGTTGAACTAGTCTTGCATATCTGGAATAAATCCTACTTGATCATGGTATATACATGTTTTTATATATGTAGTATTTGATTTCCTATATTTTGTTCAGAAGTTTTCATGCTTATATTCATGAGAGTTATTTGGTCTGTGGTTTTCCTTTTTTTTTTGATGTCTTTATCTGACTTTAGAATTAGGATAATTCTGAATTGGGTTATCCTGAGAATTAGGATAATTCTCATTGGATTATTTAAGAAGTAGTTCCTCTACGTCCACTTTTCTGTAAGAGACTGAAGATAATTGATACTATTTATTCCTTAACTGTTTTGATAGAATTAATAATTAGAACATCTAGGTATGATTTTTTGGAAGGGTTATTAATTATGAATTCAATTTTAAAAAGAGATATTGAGCTCCTCAGGTTATCCATTTGTCCGACATGAATTTTGGTACTTTGTGTCTTTACATGAAGTAGTTCATTTCATTTACATTATCAAATATGTGGGGAAAGAGTTATATATAATCTTCTTTTCATATCTGTACCATCAGTAGTGACAATATCCCCTTCATTTTTGATATTGGTTATCCTAGCTAAAGAGTCATCAATTTTACTGATTTTTGCAAAGAATCAACTTTTGATAAAAATTTTTTCTCTACTGCTTATAACTTCATTCATTTCTGATCTAGCTTTTGCTGTTTATTTTCTTGTGCTTCCTTTAGGTTTCAATTACTTTTCTTTCTCTAGTTTCTTAAATTGGAAGCTTAGTAAGATATTTTTCTTTTCCTATTAACAACATACGCATTTAATGCTGAATAGTTCACTTTTATCTTTGTTTTTGCAGCACCCCATAAATTTTGGTAAGTTGCATTTTTTGTTTAGTTTCAACCTTAGCTTGTATAATAAGCACTCTTGACTTCTTCAGTTGGATTGTAAGAAATGGGGACATCCATTTTTCAGCAAGCACTTAACATAAATCTATTATTTAGCCTGCATAAAATTCAACCAAGTAGTTAATTTTAATCTTACTATATTAGAAGAACACACTGAAACACCAAGTTATTATAAAATATGCACAAGATTTTATATCAAATGACTAGTGGAATCAGGATTTGAGTACTGGTAGGTCCACCTGATGTTAAGGTCCATGTCTTTCTGTTACTTAGTTATAAGCCAGCTGGAGTGGGAAAAGAAAGATAATGACACCTTCTAAGTGACCTTGGGCAAGTTGTTTTTCTCCTAATAGTTGTATTTTATCATCCTAAAAACTGTGGCTTCTTCTCTTAAACTGGGAGATACATAGACAAACATTAATTGTCTATACCTATACTTTTGTTATCAGCATTTTAAAATGTGTTATATTTAATGCAGTTATTTCATAGTTAAAAAGATACATTTGCTAAAATAAATGAGGCTGTGAATAGCATTTCACATACCTCTGAGCCATAAAACCTAAGTGGTGAGATTTTCTGGGGATCACCCAATCCAGCCCTTTAGTTTTCTGCATGCCGGGAGGCATGGCAAGATCTTTGTTCCCCAAGCAGGGACTGAACCTGCACCCCTTTCAGCGGAAGTGGAGTCTTAATCTCTGGACCACCAAGGAAATCTCCCGCCCTTTGGTTTTAAAGATGAAAAGTTCGTGACAGACATTGACACCAGTCAGCTGGCTGAAGGGAGGGGAAAATAGTTCTTGGCTGAGCAGAAACTCAGTTTTTCTGATTTCCACTTGAATGATGCTCCTTTCCCATTTTGTCATGGAAATAGACGCTTTGTTGGTGGGCAAATGAAGAGAATCGCATGTAGGTTAGTGGAGCAGGCTGCCTGCTGGAGAGCCTCTGGAGTCTTGGCCCAGAAGTCTTCGCAGAGCCTTCTTCACCTCTGTGTTCCGCAGGGTGTAAATGAAAGGGTTGAGCATGGGAGTGACTATGGTGTAGAAGACGGCAGGGCCCCGACGCCTGCCCCACTGGAGAGGGGCTGCAGGTAGATGCAGACCGGGGGCAGGTAGTACAGGAGCACCACCGTGAGGTGGGACGTGCAGGTGGAGAAGGCGCGCTTCCTGCCCTCCGCTGTGCGAATGCGCAACACCGCTGCGGCGATGAAGGCGTAGGGAGATGACGATGAGGATGAGGCAACCTGCAGCCACGACGCCAATGCTGGCAAGCGCGACAAGCTCATTGACGGTGGTGTCTGCACAGGCCAGCTTCAGCACTGGCGGGATATCACAGAAGAAGTAGGCGATGTGACGAGGCCCACAGTAGAGCAGGCGGAAGGTGAGGCAGGTGTGGAGTGCGGCGTGCACCCCACCCAGGGTCCAGGTGATCCCAGCCAGCCCCGCGCACACCCGCCTGGTCATGGCCACCGGGTGGTGCAGGGGCCGGCAGATAGCCAGGTGGCGGTCGTAGGCCATGACTGTGTACAAGAAGCACTCGGTGCTGGCCAGGAAGTGGAAGCAGTAAAGCTGGATGGCACAGCCCTCAAAGGAGATCACCTTTCCATCCGGGAGTGAGGAGGCCTGCCATGACCTTGGGCACTGTCACCGTAGACAGACACGCGTCCAGGAAGGAGAGGTGCGCCAGGAAGTGGTACATGGGGGAGCAGAGGTGAGCGTCAGAGCCCACAGTGAGGAGGATGAGGAGGTTCCCAGTCACGGTGATGCTATAGATGAGGAGGAAGAGCAGGAAGAAGAGGCTGGGATGTTCAGCTGTGTACATCAGACCCTCCAGGAAGAAGAAGTCCACCGCGGTCTGGTTGGGGTCTTCTGTCTCCCTGATCATCTTCTCAGGCAGGAGAGGACTGACATCAGCAGACAGAATAAGTAGCCACTTGCCTTCCCTGAAGCGTCATTAGCCAGTTGGTCCATGTCATGGATATACATGTTCAGTTCACTCTTTTGGCCTTCACAGGTGTGAAGCACTGTGTACAGTGCTTCCTGTACACAGTCATGACCTACGACCGCTACCTTCTTGCTGCCCTTTCAAAATGAGTCTTTTAATATGGGAAACACTATCTTTTTGAGGCACATAAAGAACTGTAAGGATTATTTGGGAAAAGTACACTCCCTAACAATGGCAAGATAAATACAGATTATAAATCTTACTCTCATGGAGCCTATATATGTATTATTTTTTGTTGCAGAGTTGGGAACTGTGGTTCCTCTGCTCCCCTGATTTACTCTGCCATACTGCATGTGTGGGTGACCAGGTTCTTATTGCTTGGAGTCATCAGGGAGTCACATCTCCTCTTCCGGGAGGCTTGTCCAGAGTTTGGGAGCTATTACATCAGCCAGGAACACAGTAGTCTCATGCATTCTTCATCCAGAGGGAGTTCTTTAGCCACTCACAATCAGCTCTCAAGTGTAGGACCATGAAGCCTTAGAGAATTGAGTTAATAATTATCAGGACAAATTGTTCAGTTTCATTTCATGCTCTTCCTGTAAACCTTTATTTCAGCCTTTTGGGAAATGTTTTCCTGTTACTTTGTTTTTAAGCATAACATGAAATTTAAGTTTTCTTTAATTCTTTCAATCTGTTAACTCTTAAACCTAATTAGATGTTAAATTATATGAAAATTTTCTTTAACTGCTTATTTCTGCTGTATCTTCAGTTCTATAGGTTTTACCTAAGACTTCCTCTGCATACTTCATACCTAAATTTACACAAAGGTGTTTTATGTCTTAACTCTCAATTCTCTAATATATCAAATGTTCTGTATTCCACTTTGTCAGTTTTCTTAAAACAACATGTTTAATTTCTCTCTCCCTTCACTGTTCCTCTCTGTCTGAGGCATACATTGACTCTCTTTTCAAAATGTAAAATTATCTGCAAACTGATTCCATTATAAGCACAAAATCTTTATCTTCTGCAGTCCCAGGAAGAAACTTCTCTTATATAGGGTTGCTGTCTATCTCTTTGCAATTTGCCATAATCTCCCCCTGATCTCATCATAGCATTCCATCTTAGAAAGTGAATGGAATTCTTTTTGTCTCTGCCTTCACTAATCTACTCTCTATGGCTAATTTTGAACATTAATTCCTCTAGTAGCCCTTTATCAATAATATTTTATCTCATACTACTTTATTCATTCATGAAATATATAGTATTTAGGATAATTATAATAATTATACCAAAGTACATGCTTATGTATTATTAATAATTATCCTAAATACAGTATGTTTCATGGATGAATACAGTGATGTGAAATAAAATATTTACAAAGGGCTTCTAGAGGAATAAATGTTCAAACGTAGCCTTCTCTGGACTTAGTGTTCCATATGCACATGTCATGTCTTTCAAAGAGGAACATAGAGAAAATATCTTATGCCTTATCTAGTTTCTTTTTAAAAAAATTATTTTTATTTGGGGTATAATTGCTTTATGATGTTGGGTTTAGTTTCTGCTGTATGATAATGTGAATCAGCCATGAGTATTATATACAACCCTTCCTTCTTGAGCCTCCTTCCTCCCACCCTTCATTCCACCCCTCTAGGTTGTCACAGAGCACTGGGCTGAACTCCCTGTGTTACACAGCACCTTATCTAGTTTCTGATTAATGATTTTGGTATAGAGAAGTAGAAATAGCAAGGAGCCAAGTTTATTTGGATGCTTGTAAGCTTAAGCTTAGAAGGAAATGGCAACTCACTCCAGTATTCTTACCTGGGAAATCCTATGGACACAGGAGCCTGGGGGCTACAGTCCACGGGATCGCAAAATTTAGACATGACATCACAACTGAACAGCATTTAAGGGCTTCCCAGGTGACTCAGTGGTAAAGAATTCATCCATTAATGCAGAAGACTCAGGTTCAGTCTCTGGGTCAGGAAGATCCCCTGGAGAAGGAAATGGCTATGCACTGCAGTATTCTTGCCTGGAGAATCGCATGGACAGAGGAGCCTGTTGAGCTACAGTCCATGGGGTCACAAAAGAGTCAGACACAACCGAGTGATTAAACAACAGTGATGATGGCAAACTGAAGTCTCTGGTTAATCACTTATTAGCTGAAAGAGAACCATAATTGTGCTAAATTTCTTGGTTCCTCCATTCATCAAATTTCAAATGGGGATATTATTATTTGTGACAGTTATTAGTTTACTTAGAATAGAGTAGGACACATAGCACATGACCTTAAATTTATTCATATTCATTAACTTATTCAGTTTTCCTATAATGCTCCTAATGAAAAATTGCATAGATTCTGCTTGAACAAATTCAGCAATGGAGTATTCCCTATTTCACAAGAGAGCTCACTCCAGTGTTGGGTAGACTGATGTATTGTAATGTCCTTTACATCAGCTGTATATATGTATGCCTGATATTTCAACCAATTAGGTTTAGATTTGTCCTCTTCTCACTCACTGGAATGGATATGATTTTTAAAGTAGACAAACAGTAACAAGTGTTATTGGTTGTGGAGGAACTGGAACCTCTACACATTGGCTACACATTGGCATTCAGAATGTAAAATGGTAGAGTCCACTTGAGAAAACAGCATGGAAGTTTCTTAAACAAGAATTTTACTATATGATCCAGAATTTCCATTTACAGGGATACACCAGAGAAGTGAAAACATGGTATATAAACATAAATATTTATAATGGAATTAATCATAACAGTCAATGCCTGGAAACAATCATGTTTGTTGGTCATCAACTGGTGAACAGATTTTTTTAAAAGTATATCTGTACACTGAAATACCACTCAGCAATACAGAGTAGCAAAATGCTAATGCAGATTATAAAATGGATAGTACTCAAAAACATGATGCTAAGTGCAAGAAGCCAGACACAAAAGATCACATGTTGTATGCTTTTTAGGAAACATTCTGTTAAGACAAATCTATAAAAAGAGAAAAGCTAGTGGATACATGAGACTGGAGTGAGACCAGGGAATGAATACAGACTGTCATGAGGAATCTTTCTGAAGCAAAGGAAATGTTCTAAAATTGGATTATTGTTATATTGTACAAGTTTGTAAATTTACTAACAACTTTTGAATTGTATCCTTAAACAGGTGAATTTTATGGTGTACAGAAATGAGTTATTAAAAAAGGAAGAAGTAAATCAAAAGGAAGAAAGTCTGCCAAGTGATGCAAAACATGATTTAAAGAAATGGACAAATACTGTTTGCTGAAGGATAGTATAATAAAGTATTTAAATTCCTTCTAATTTTTAAAATGTTTTTGTTTTGAAATGTTAAATTTATAAAACATTAAAAATAGAGAAGATAACATATATTGAATTAAATTCTCCTAAAGCTGACAGTTTATAAGCCACGGTAAAATTATAAGAATCAGGGAATTAGCGTTAGTACCATACCATAAACTCAACTATAGACCACATTCACATTTCACCAGTGCTTCTCCAATATCACTTTTCTTTTCTAGGACCCAGCAGAAGATCTTAGGCTCCTTTAATCTGTGACAGTCCATCATTATTTCCTTGTAATTAATGACTTTTGCCCTTTTGATGAGTACCAATTAATTATTTTATATAACATATTTCAATTTGGATATGTATGATGTCTTTTCTTGAGTAGATTGAGATTATGCAGTTTTGGCATAATACCATAGAAGTGATATTATATCCTTTTCCAGGTATACATCATTTCAGGTGTATGTGATGTCAATATGTCTTATTATTGGTTATGGTAAATGTCTTGCAGGGGAGATACTTTGAGACTATGCTTATATTTTGTATCTCCTCAAATTTTCACTCAACAATTTTAGAATCATCCATTTTGTCAGGGAACATTATTATCTTGTTGTTTGTCTAATGGTGATTTTAAATAAATTTCATCAATCCTGTACATTATTATTAATAATTGGATTTCTTCTGTATGGAAGAACAGTTTCTTCTTCCTGTTTATTCAATTATTTATATCAGCAGAGATTCATGAGTATGTATTTTATTCTGTGATTAAACATAATGCCATGTAATATTTATTTTGTTTTTCCGGTTGTTCTATTTTGACCATCTGGGGCTCCTTCAGTTTGTCATCAGTATCTTATTGATATGCTTCACCTTTTTCATACATGTCCTTGTTTCATGACACAACAGGATGTTCCAGGCTGCTCTTGTATTTTCCCTTCTCCAACCCTAAAAGCCACAACTTCTCTAAAGAGCCTTTCTATTGGAGAATTGCATTAAAATTTAGAAACCAAATCTGATTTCTAAGTGCACTCCTTGCTACTGAGATGTCTTTACTCCTAAGGACCCTCAACAAATAGGAACCATATGTATGAGTACTAACCCATCCAAACATATGCATCTATACTTATTTCTGTATCATTTTATCTTCATAATTTAAAAAGCTATTTATTTATAATGATACTTCCAAATTCCAATCCAGCACCACTTTTGCTCTCTTTATTTGTTGTTTCTTTCTCCAACAGTGAGAAACCTATTTCTCATTACCTAAATTTGTCAGTTCCATATTAGATTTTTTCTTTAATTGCTTTTGGATTTTGAGTCATAATACAAAATTATTACCTTATGTCATGGTTGAAGAATAATTCACCGTGTTTTCTTCTATTATTTGTAAGCTTTCACATTTTATATTTAGATTCCAAATCTGTTTGCAGTTTCTTCTTTTCTGTGGTGGACGAGATATGGACCTAATTCTGTATGGCTTGTGTATATGAAGACTTTGATTTTTGCATATTAAATCCCTTTTTATTACTGGTCTTTTAAGCTGAGTTAGTGTTACTGATTCTCTGGGATTTTCCAGATGTCATATCTATTACTTGCACATGGAGATACTTCTTTTTTTACTGCTTATGCAGTTTTAATTTTTAATTTAAATTTAAAAATTTATTGGAGTATAGTTGATTTAAAATGTTGTGCTAGAAGTAAGGAGAGTCTTCATTTTATCAACTTTGACCTTTCTGAGCATGGAGAGCACAAACAAGGAGAACAATTCCAAAGAGAAATCTGAAGAACGTATGAGTTACAAACTTACATCAGTAGAAGCTGAAGAGGGAACTTCTGGTGAAGCAGAGAAAGCAAAAACTCAGCACAGGGGACCAAAAGAAAAAGAGATATAAAAAAATAGCACAGCTTGCAGTCCAGGAGACACATCACAACGCTGTGACCATGTGAAACCTCCGAAGACACGGACGCAGATCCCCATCCCTCCTCTACCCGATGTCCTGCCACCTGTCAATCTGGTCCACAGGGACGTCATTCGCGCTTGGTGCCAGCAGTTAAAACTGAGCACCAAAGGCCCGAAACTAGATGGATATAAACGACTCTGTGAATATGCTTACCCTCATCAAAAAAACATTCCTGCCACAGCACAGGAGGCCAGGATCCTGTCACTATCGAAAAGGATAAAGATAGAAAAGGGGGAACTACCCCTGGAATGCTCTGTTGAGAGAACGTCTTCTGAAGGGGCTGCTCCTCTTGCACGGGGGCCACCTGCCCTTGAGGGAGCTCCTCCCCGTCTTGAGGCAGTTGCATCAACTTCTGCCCCCGACTCAGAAGCTGTGTTTGCCTCCTGGAGCAGAATGGCAGCCAGGGCCGTGAAGACGGAGTCAGTAGGATCACAAGAGACTTGTGAGGTCCGGTGGTGCGTGGTCCATGGAAGTCTCCCAGCTAACACAGAAGGCTGGGTTCGTTGACAGTTTCATGCTGGACAGCCATGGGTGCCTGGAAAACGAAGGAGGGTGTCCGCATTCTTCCTGATACCTTCTAGTGATTTTCCACCCCCACACCTGGAGGACAATATGCTGTGCCCTGAGTGTGTACACAGGAATAAAGTGTTAACAAAAAGCCTGCAGTGAGATCATAATGCCAGTGAAAGGGCACAGCTATGATTATAATTAATGATAGAGAAGTGACTACAGTCAACTCCACGGTGACTTTAGACAGCTGAACTCTGGGCCGCTCCACTCTCTCCATGCTTCCTGCTTCCAGGGTGCACAGCCTGCTTACAAGGTTACAAGAAAAAAGAAAGCGTGTGAACTGATGGGAAACAGAAGCAGAAGTGACTGTCTGTCCAAAGATGCCCAGCCCTAAGGGAGCAGAGGATAAATGAGATGGGGACATTTTAAAAATACTAAGTCACTGAATGGAATTAATTTGCTTGAAAATGCCTCAAGTAAATCTCTACATTGGACAAGATGGATCTTATAGGCAACAGTTGAAATTTGGTCATGTACACCTTAACCAGATATTCAACCTTATCATCACCAGGCATGGTACAAGCAGAAATGTGTTTCCTGACATGATAGAATGTATCACTGACATTATTCTTGCCCCAAAGAATCTATTCACAGGGAAGCAATCAGTCCTGATTATGCCTTTTGTCTCAGCGTAATTAGGTGAGCTTACCTTCATTTGGGTGTCAGTACTTAGATGCACCCATCCATATGTAAATATTCACAACCTATGCACTTAAGATGTCTATATTTTATGTGTATGTGAGTTATATATAATTTTTAAGTGTTCTGGATTGAATGATACATTATAGTGCCTCTAGTAAAAAGGCAACTAGAAAATTTTAAACTTAAAAAAAAAAATTTTAAACTTAAAACTTTTATTTTAAAATAAAATTCTCTAGGCCAGAGCAGGAGTGAGGTTGGACCAGTCAAGGCCCCTCCTTCCCATATCAGCGCATCCTGCCCAGAGTATGGCTGGCTGCCTTGCAGGCAAAGGGGCGGAGACAAAGCTGTTTCCAGTACAAAGCAAACACAGATCGCAGCAAACAGAATCGCCATGGAAGCACTACAGCATTACTTCTCCCTTCTTAGCAGCCCCCAAGGAGACTAACTGCCTACTTACACAGAAACTGGTGGAGACTCTGAAGCCCTTTGGGGTTTTTGAAGAGAAAGAGGAACTTCAGTGCAGGATTTTAATTTTGGGAAAATTAACCTGGTAAAAGACTGGATACGAGACATCAGGGAAAGCAAGAATCTTCCACAATCTGTAATTGAACATGCTGATGGGAAAATATTTACATCTGGATCTTACAGATTAGGAGTATAGACAAAAAACTGCCAATATTGATGCATTGTGTGTTGCAACAAGACATGTTGACTGAAGTGACTTTTTCACCTCATTCTATGATAAGTTGAAATTACAGGGAGAAGTAAAAGATTTAAGAGCTGTTGAAAAGGCATTTGTACCAGTTATCAAACTGTCTGATGGGATAGAGATTGATATTTTGTTTGCAAGATTAGCACTGCAGACTATTCCAGGAAACTTGGACTTAAAACATGACAGTCTGCTTAAAAATTTAGATATGTATAAGAAGTCTTAATGATTGCAAGGTTTTGATTTTGTTGCAGATCAATGAAATGGTTTTACTAGATGTTTTACGTTTAGTCTTAAACATTGACAACTTCAGGTTAACCCTGAGGGCTATCAAACTGTGGGCCAAATGCTACAACATCTACGCCAATGTATTAGGTTTCCTCAGTGGTATCTCTTGGTATATCCTCGTAGCAGGAACTTGCCAGCTTTGTCCAAATGCGATAGCATCAACTCTTGTACATAAATTTTTATTGGTATTTTCTAAATGATGTGTTTAGATCATATTAAAATAAAGTTGATTATAGATACAAAAAAAATAAAATGTTGTGCTAATTTCTACTGTACAGTAAAGTGAATTAGTTATACATATATCCATTCTTTTAAATAGTCTTTTCCTGTAAAGATCATTACAGAGTATTGAGAAGAGTTTTCTGTGCTATACAGTAGGTCCTTATTAGTTATTTATTTCTTATATAATAGTGTGTATATGTTAATCTCAATCTTGCAAATGGAGATAGTTCTAGCTATTCTTTACCCATTCTTATTCCCTTAATGCAAGTGAAGTCGCTCAGTCATGTCCGACTCATTGTGATCCCATAGACTGTAGCCTACCAGGCTCCTCCGTCCATGGGATTTTCCAGGCAAGTGGAGTGGGTTGCCATTTCCTTCTCCAGAGGATCTTCCTGATCCAGGGATAGAACCCGGGTCTCCCGCATTGTAGGCAGACGCTTTACCATCTGAGCCACCAGGGAAGCCAAATAATTCTATAATTTATTTTATTAATATATATAATTTATTCCCCTAATAGTTCTGTAATTTATTTCTCTTGCTTAATTGTATTAGTTAATTGTAGGCAGATTCTTTACCATCTGAGCCACTAGGGGAAGCCCAACACTTCTAATATAGTGTCAAATATAAGAAAAGAGAATGTGTATCATTACTCTGATCTTGTTTTAATTGGAAATGACTCTAGTGTTGTCCAATTAAATAAGAAACTGCCTGCATTTCTTATTATACATATGAAGTATTATTATATATTATCATGTTAAGTATTTCTCATGTCAATTTCTTGAGTATTTTGATCATAATGGGTGTTGAATTTTGTCAAAGACTTTGTTAAATATCTGTTAATATAGTCATATGACCTCCCCTCCCACTTATTAATATGGTGTATAATATTAATTGATTAGTAGTAGTAGTTTGTCGCTCAGTCGTGTCTGACTCTTTGCGACCCCATGGACTGTAGCCCACCAGGCTCCTCCCTCCATGGGATTCTCCAGGCAAGAGTACTGGAGTGGGTTGCCATTTCCTTCTCCAGGGGATCTTCCCGACCCAGGGATCAAAGCTGGGTCTCCCACATTGCAGGCAGATGCTTTAACCTCTGAGCCACCAGGGAAGCCCAATAGCTAACATTAAAACATCCTCCTCTTCCAATACATTCCACTTAGTTATGGTATATTTTTTTTCTTTTATGTGGTATTGGATTCTGTTTGCAAATATTTTATTTAGTGATTTTGAATTGACATTTATGAGTTCATTTCTCTACAATTTTCTTTCTTATACTGATGTAAAAAACTAGTTTAACCTTCTGTTTTATTATTTTATTCTTTATTGTCAGACTTATTAGTTATTTTCAGTATATTTTAAAATACATCTATTGCCTGTACAACAATAAGCTTTTAAATTTCTCTTTCCTTTCATTTTTTTCTCATATTTCAATTGTATTATTTCAACTTTATCACAGTACATAACCTTTGTGCATGAGTCTTCTACCTTCATTCCTCCTTTGCTTCATTCTTATGTATACATTTATATAATGTAAAATATTGACCATCTGTCTTTTTGCTAAAGTTTTCTCAATTATCTTTTGATTGGTTGATGTTCTTTCATGAGTAGATTCCTTAGGAAGGGTTGATGAATGCAGAATTCCTTAAGTACTTAATGTGTTGAATGGTGTTTTTTCATTGCCTTGATCTTTGAAGGGACAGTTGTGCTGCATATGAAATCACTGGTTTATACTTTCTCTTACTGAGTTTTAAAAAACATGTGGTACCATTGCTTCTTTGCTATACATTTTGCTTTTTAAATGCTAATGTCTTAGTTAATTCTTTTGCTTTTGTAAATTATTTAATCATTTGGTTGAAGTCCTTGATGGTTTTATCTTCATATTGGAAATCTAGTAGTGTCTTAGATTTGCTTAGGATATCTTAGAGTTGACTTTATAAAATATAACAGAAACTAGATTTTAAAATTATATAACTATTTATAACATGAACATAACCTTGATATCAATTTCAAACAAAAACAGCAAACAAAATAAGCTTATAGACTAACATCATTTATGAATATGAGTGCAAATAATCACATAGAAGCAAATACATGTCAAATAAAGTAATGTTTGCATAGAGCGTAAGGATATTTTAGTATCAGAAAACAATTCATGGTAGTTCACCACATTAAGAAATTTATAGGAGAAGAAAATATTACCCAATAAATTTAGGAAGCAAACCTCAACAGTCATTATGAAAAGAATATCTTCGTATATTAATGATTTACAACGAAATAAAGGGTACAGTTATTTTAGGGACAATCACATTTATGGTGACAATTTACTTGTGTTCCCCTCAAAGTCAGGTAAAATAAAGAACATCTCTTTTATCCTTTACTGTTGCTATTGCCAAGTCGCTTCAGTCGTGTCCGACTCTGTGCAACCCCATAGACGGCAGCTCAACCAGACTCCGCCGTCCCTGGGATTCTCCAGGCAAGAACACTGGAGTGGGTTGCCATTTCCTTCTCCAATGCAGGAAAGTGAAAAGTGAAAGTGAAGTCTCTCAGTTGTGTCTGACTCTTAGCGAC
This sequence comes from Nanger dama, assembly GCA_917880005.1. Classification (NCBI taxonomy): domain Eukaryota; kingdom Metazoa; phylum Chordata; class Mammalia; order Artiodactyla; family Bovidae; genus Nanger; species Nanger dama. Next base: position 560,316 of record CAKJTW010000085.1, on the reverse strand, counting down.
CCCATGGACTGCAGCCTACCAGGCTCCTCTACCCATGAGATTTTCCAGGCAAGAGTACTGGAGTGGGGTGCCATTGCTTTCTCCGTATCCTTTACTACTTAGCATTTTATAAGTATCCTCCTCAACATGATCAAATAGGAAAAAGAGAAAAGATGGTGCCAAAGAAATAAACTTTGGTTTTAATTTAGGGACAAACAAGAGTTGTATCTGGATTCTTAAAATCAGCAGTTGCTTTGAAAAATTTCAAGAAGCTTATTTCTAAAAGTAGAACTTTTTTTTTTTTTTGCAGAATATATAAATACTCCATGCATTCATTGAGCCACCGTCTGAGCCACCAGACGGTAAAGCGTCTGTCTACAATGCGGGAGACCTGGGTTCAAGCCCTGGGTTGGGAAGATCCCCTGGAGAAGGAAATGGAAATCCACTCCAGTACTGTTGCCTGGAAAATCCCATGGACAGAGGAGCCTGGTACGCTACAGTCTATGGAGTCGCAAAGAGTTGGACACGACTGAGCGACTTCACTTCACTTCATGCATTCATTGAATAATAAAAAGCAAATGGTCAGTTTAAATACATTTTTGTGTGTTTATAATGCACATGCAATAATAAATAAATATATGACAAATTCATTATTTATTGTGAAAAAGGGAAAATTACTATAGGCTCTTGAATTACATCAAGTTAGGGGCTAAAGGTACATGACAGGTTCTTAGTCTTATATATTATAGAACCAGTTGGCTAATAGTTATCTCTTTAGGTGAATGAAAGAAAAGTCTGAAGAATAAAATATGGTATTTAAGTTATAGGACAGGCAGTAGTTAAAATTAGTTTCAGTGGAATATTTGACATGTTTAATCTGATTAGCAAAATATTTTGCTTAATTTCAATTAATCATTGCATATCACAGCACTGTATCTGAGTGAACCAATATTCACAAGTTCAGTGAGATAATTCTTTCCTTGTGTTTCAGAATTATTGTTTCTTTTAATAAAATAAGACTGAGCAAAAGGATACTTATAAATATTTCTTGCCATTTTTTCTTTTTTATTCCAGATATGAAGTTTAAAAAGAAAATGAAAGAAAACACTTAGGTTTTATTTCATTTCACTACGGCAAATAAGATAGTTTAGCAACCATTTTGAGTATGAAGCCAATAATTCAAAAATCAAGACCATCTGTCTGCTCTGTTAATACAAAATTAACTGCTGCAGGAAATGCCTTCTAACTGTAAAAGTCTAGAAAAATAGTCAAAAATCTATACATTAATTCTTTTTAGACATTGGACAAAAGGCAGTATAGGGCTATGATTCCTGGAATAGGGGAAACAAATGAAGTAAGTCCTGAGATTGCCCGAACTTAATGCCTGGAGACAGTTTGTGTAATTCAGAAACCCATAATACATAAAGTATTGGTTAAAATCTTCCACAGGGCCTCAGTCAGCTGTAGGATAGTATCAAGCAATCTAATTTGTATGTAATTGGAGTCTCAGAAGAAGAGGAGAAAGGTAAGTAGAAATAAAATTTGAATAAATAATACCTGAAAATTTCCAAATTTTATGAAAACAATAGACCCACAGATAAAAGAAACACAATGAGCAACAAGTAACATAAACATAAATAAAGCCGCACGAAGGCACACGCCCCACACAAACTCCTGAATTCTCTGAAAAAGAGAAAATCTAAAAGGAGGACGAAGACTCATTATGCTAAAGGAACAAAGGTAGGAATGACATGAAACCGTAGAAACCTGTTAAGCCAGCCGGAAGAAGAGGGAGCATCTCTAAAGCAGTGAAAGGAAAAACCTACTGTCAACCTAGAATTCCATATTCAGCTAAAATATCTTATATATTGAAGGTGGAGTAAAGAGTTTTTTCAGACAGTCAAAAGCATAAATTCCATTTTCATTAGGCCACAATTATATCTGAAAAATTAACATTCCCCGTCAGTTATTAAAAATGTAAAAATAAATCAGGAGAATATAGAAGACTGAAACAATGCTGTCCACTAACTTGAGCTAATTGACCATTATAGTAATAGAGCCCTGTATGGATTCCTGTAAATAAAACTTCTTTAAAAGTGGTGGAGTGATATGAGAGACTAGCATTACCAATAGTATATTACCATGTTAAAATAGATGACCAATGCAAATTTTATGCATGAAGCAGGGCACCCAAAGCTGGTGCTCTGGGATGACCCAGAGGGATGGGGTGGGGAGGGGAAGTGGGAGGGGAGTTTAGAATGGTGGGACACATGTACACCCATGCATGGTAAAAAACACCACAATATTGTAAAGTAATTACCCTCCAATTAAAATAAATTAATTAAAAAAAAAGATAAACTGAACTTGGTGGTATAAGCGTTTGAAAGGCAGGTTATTTTTTTAAGGTTAAAATCAGAAAGGTCAATTCTTTTCTCAGTTTTAGAGAAAAATTGGAAATTCCTCAAGTTAAGTAAGATGTGAGACTTAGGTGCTTATTCACTTGCAAGTCATTGATGACGTCACTAGAGGGCGCACTCCTACCATAGCCCATACAAATTTCTGAAACTAAACCATCGTCACAGGAATTCGATGCAGGATACAGGATGCTTGGGCTGGCGCACTGGGATGACCCAGAGAGATGGTAGGAGGAGGGAGGTGGGAAGGGGGTTCAGGACTGAGAACTCATGTACACCCGTGGCGGATTCATGTTGATGTATGGCAAAACCAATACAGAATTGTAAAATAAAGTAAAAAAAAGTCAAATATATTTTCATCCATTTTAAAACACCAACTTGGTAAAAAAAAAAAAAAAAAGTGACTTCCCAAAGAAATATTAAGCACACTTTATTCAAACTCTAAACAAGACCTTGTTCTTAATTACTGTTTTCAACACTGGTTGTACATTCAGATTAACTGCTTTTTCTCTTCTGCTTAATTTTTTCTCACTTTTAAGGTTAGAGAACCTCAAAATGAATTTGAAAACAAAATTTCCTCTTAAGAGTTGAAGTTGCATAAAAAATATATACTAACCTACATAGTTCTTTCTAAAGGAGAGTTTCAAGTTTTGGACTCAGATTAGACTTAAGTTCACTTATTGGCTCTGCAGTTGTTTCGGCTGTGAATGGAGGATAAAGTCCCTGGTTTGGGAAGATCCTCTGGAGGAGGGGGATGGCAACCCACTCCAGTATTCTTGTCTGGAGAATCCAGTGCATAGAGGAGCCTGGTGGGCTACAGTCTGCAGGGTCGCAAAGAGTCAGACACGACTGAGTGCGCACGTGCACACACACACACACACACACACACACACACACACACACACAGAGGATAAAGTAAAATTCGTTGCTTGCTGTTTGTGAGATAGCTTTCTTAATTTTAAGTGATGAGATATAAGGTTTCTTGATTAACAGTTAAACAAGAAATTAAGTTTTTACATAAACCCTTCCTTTTTGCATGATGCGTCATTGGTCTTGATGAGAAAAGAGATGCCATGTTTACTTTAATCCAGCTTTCAGGTCTCAGTTCTGACCCAGGAGGCTTATTAACTGAGTTCTGCTTCTGCTTGTGTGGTGGGATGTTGAGGTGCGTGTAGCACTGTGGTGTTTTATGTTTGTCAAATAGAGTTTGTAACTAACTGCTTTTTCCCATCCTCAGGGCTGCTCCACCCAAGATGGCTAATTAAACGTCTCTAGGGGTTTCTCTTGGGATTATCCTCAGGGTTTATGTTGTTCCTATCATATTAAAAATTCTATTTACTCCTTTTTTTTCTGAGTAGATTTTACAAGACCTGCAAACTGCAGATCATCCTATACTTTCCGGGATGGCAGCTTTATAAATTCCAGGTCCAGTTATCTTTCTCTAACTCCTTTTCCTGAACTACTGCAGTACTTCTTGTACACTGAATTATAAACCAATTTTAAATTTCAATTTCTAGTCATGGAATGGCACGAGTGCTCAGTCGTGTCCTGCTCTAACCCCATGGACTATAGCCCACCAACTTCCTTTGTCCATGGGATTTCTCAGGCGAAAATACTGGAGTGGGTCGCCATTTCCTTCTCCAGCGATCTTCCAGACCCAGGGAATGAACCCATGCCTCTTGCACCTACTGCGCTGGCAGGCACAGTCTTCACCACTGGTGTCATCTGGGAAGCCCTTTCTAGTCATATATTGATAGTTTATTTACATGCTCATGTATAAATGTATTTTCTTCTCATAAGATCATAGATGCATTTAGAATAGATGACAATGTTATAATTTTGGAGTTACACTGAATATGTTTTTGTTGATTTGAACGGAATTGTTTATTTATATATATTTTGATGTTCAACCTTACATCTCTGCTGTTAGAGCAGACAGCAAGAAAAATCCCTGAACACACACATCTAGGCTCAGAAAATGTCTGGTACACACAAATCAGTTCTCCTTCCTTTTGCCAGCTTTTTAACAAGTAGAGTTGATTTTGGAATATAATATCATCATATTTCGTGGGCTATACTTACCCACGTATATTCAAAACATCAAAAATTCAAACATCAAAACAAAACATCTTGAGTACTCTGGGACTGAGGGGCCCTCCTTGGACCCTGGCAACATTATCACAAAAAAGACTAATAGAGCAGACCTCATCTTCTTGCAAATAGGTATATGCCCCATCCCATTTGCATCTCCTCATTCATACTCAATTGCTGTGGAAAATGCCAGGATATGGTAGCATGCATTCTTCTACCATTTCATATGGTCTGTTTAAATAATATCCAGGAAATCAACAGGGAGATCTAGTCATAAGGAAGTTTATCCTTGATATACCCATGTCAATTTTACCAAAGTAGAGTTCCGTGCAAGCTCAGGAGGCCTGAACTACTCAGGTCACGATGCAGTGCACATTTCATGGCTCCCTTACTTTGCAGTGAAAGTGCCCTCTCAAGTTAGGAGTTCATGGACCATTTTTTATCAAAGTAAAAGGCAGAGAGTCAGTATGGGACAGCCACTTACTTCCTTGAACTTCAGTTTTCCCACAGTTACATGGGAATAATAATGCTTACCTCATATAATTGTTGTCAAGGTCAAATTATATGGTTTGCATGAAGGTTACTTGTAACCTGTAAAAAGCCATATGGGTATCAACTCAGTGATTAGAAGCAGCAATACACATTTAGAAGGATGCCACAGAGAGAGTTTTTATGTGGACAGTTTACTTGTCTTAGGTATTTTCTGCATGTTATCATCCTTGTTGAGTGTTTTGATTGATTCCCACTGCTACTTAAGGAGGAAACAGGAAAAATCATGTTCAAAAGTTGGTTACAGTGTAGAATTTTCCAAGGTTCCCACCTCCATATCTAGGAGTCTTCAACTCTCTGTCTGAATTCATTCTCTTTCTCTCTTAAAGCTCCGCAATTATCTGGTGTCCCACCAGATACCCTAAATTTTAGCATTTCCTGCATGTCTGATGCACGGAGTCAGTGAGGCTTCACGACTTTGTGACCTCCCAGCCTCCATAAGGCTGCCTTCATTTCTTTGTTGCGGAGTGTGTAGATGATAGGATTAAGCAAGGGAGTGATGACTGTGTAGAACACAGCTACCACTCCATCCAGGGGTTCCTGAGAGCCAGGGCGCAGGTAAATGAAGGTGCAGGGCACGTAGTAGACAATGACCACAGTGAGGTGGGCGGCACAGGTGGAGAAGGCGTGGCGGCGCCCGTCGGCGGACCGGATTCGCTGGATAGCAGCCACTATGTAGCCGTAGGAAGTGAGGATCAGCACAAAGCAGGTGAGGGCCAGGAATCCGATGTCCACAAAGGTGATCAGCTCGTTGATGGTGGTGTCAGCACAGGCTAGACGCAGCATGGCAGGAATGTCACAGAAGAAGTAGTCTACCCGGTTTGGACCACAGAAAGGCAGCCGAAATATGAAGCTTGTTTGGAAAAGTGAGTGGAGGGTGCCTCCCAGCCAGGTGCCAATGGCTAGATAGTTACAGACCCTGCGGGTCATGATGGTGGCGTAATGTAAAGGCTTACAAATGGCTAGGAAGCGATCATAAGCCATGAGTGTGTACAGGAAGCATTCGGTGCAGCCCAGGAAATGGAATGAAAAAAGCTGGATGACACAGCCTCCAAAGGAGATAATCCTACTGTCCAAGAGAAAGCCAGCTAACATCTTGGGGACAATGGCAGAGGAAATGGTCATGTCCAAGAGGGAGAGGTGACATAGGAACCAGTACATGGGGCGGTGGAGCTGGGTGTCCACCAAGACCGTGAGGATGATAAGCCCATTCCCAGAGACGGTGAGGGTGTAGATGACAAGGAAGGCTAGGAAGAGTGGTACCCCCAGCTGTGGTGGGTGGTGCAGCCCCACTAAGATGAAGTGAGACACGGAAGTCTGATTTCCATGCTGCATCTCCTTGCTGTTCACATCTGCCAAAAGAAGCAACAGAAGGGAAAAAGTGATGCTCTGTAAATTATGTAGGCACGGGATATATATTCTATGTCACTGCCGAATATGGACTGAAAGAGAGATCTTCTCTAGCTCTTGTTCATAATCATTCTTTCTCCTCAACCCCTGAATTTGAGATTCTGCTTGGTTTCAGACAGCAGATTTTCTCTCCAGGGTTAAAACCCATGTAACAGATTATGTGCATATAGTTTCGGAGAGTGAAGGAAAGACCATACACAGAGATAGTCATGTGAGAAAGAAGAGCAATCATATAATACCTAAACCAGTCTAAGAAGAAATGACTGTTCTATTGTTTTCCTTCAGTTTGATCTCTGATCTACATACTAGAGAGTTATGTTGCAGCTTATTTATTTACCGAGAGTTGGAATTATATTTCTTAATGTAAGTTTGCCAAATAAAAAACTGTGTATTTTTAAAAATGCACTATCTGGTTTATAAATCAAACATAAAATATTCAGAATCTTTGAAATTATGTGAGGAATATCTATTTTTATAAATTCTACTTCAAAAATACACAAGCCCTTTAAAATCATTTAGGTTAGTGAAACAATCAAAATCTCAGCTCCAGGATACCTGTTGTCATCTCTTCTCTCTGCTTCTGCCTGAGTGCCATCCATCTTTCCATCCGTCCATCCATCCATCCATCCATCATGCATCTGTCTGTTCATACGCCCATTCAGTAATATACTGTATACTGTATCTTAAGGCCATGGATGCTGAAGTCAGACATGGTTTAAACATCCTAGCTCTTCCACTTTGACTCCTTGGAAATCTTGGAAATCCCATGGACAGAGGACACTGGCAGGCTACAGTGCATGGGGTCACACAGAGTCAGACATGACTGAACGACTAAACAACGATCTTGGAAAAGTCATTTCACCTTTCTTTGCCTATTTCTAGAAATGGGGACAATTGTAGTGTCTACTTTATGGGGCTCTTGTAAGGATTAAATAAATTTACATAATTCACAGTAACCCTCAATGACTTTAGCTATTATGTGTCAGGGTTCTGTATTAGAAATATTCAGGCATTGCATTTGTGCCTCAGATCTGAAGTGAACCTGTAACTTCCAGTGAGTTGTCAGATAGTACATTTGAGTTCTCAGAATTCGCAGCATCATCACAAAGAGACTTTTCTCCCAGGACTACTGGTGACAGGCATCAACCACAGTGAAAGGAAGAAATCAGGAAGGTGGCTAAGAGGGTGCTAGAGCTCTTTCAGCACTGAGGGGTTATGGGAGGTGTATCCTTCTTAAGTGTCCCCCTTTCCCCACCAATATTAGCTCTAATAGTCTTTTACCAACTGGAAGCAAGTATCTGAAATAGTATGTTACCTTCTTGAGAATTCAGGGGTCACCCAGAATCACTCAGAAGGCTTCGAAAAGTGTGGAATGAAATTTGGCTTCCAGTTGGACAGCTAGCAGGCAAAAGGACCAAGATGGCAGCTGTGGCTGGCCTCTTCATCTTCTCCTTCTACACCATGAATCACTGTGTATCCATAACCTTTATTCCTTTCAGTCTTCATCAGTGCCACAGAGATGACTCATCCATGAAGATACGTGTTTTGGGGACTGAGCGATTTCCTGGGTCATGAGATTTTCCTTGTTAAACCTAAGAGAGTCCAGGGCAAACCAAGACAGGTATGTACCTTAAGTAAGAGTCTAAACCACACAGATTCAGACAGCAAAGAATCTGCCCACAATTCAGGAGACCCAGGTTTGATCCCTGGGTTGGGAAGGTCCTCTAGGGATGGAAGGGAATGGCAACCCACTCTAGTATTCTTGCCTGGAGAATTCCATGGATAGAGGAGCCTGGTGATCTACAGCCCATGGGGTCACAAAGAGTAGAACATGACTGACTTTCACTTTCTTTCAAACGACATAGAAACTAAATAATCTCTCCACATGTAGCTACAGAATCTATTTTGAAGCAACTTCAGAGGAAATTCTTAGAGGCTTCCTGGGCATTTCCTTGATTACCAACCTTTACTGGCTTCATGGTGCCCAGGAGAAAATTCAAACACACCCGCATGCCCTATGGGAACAGAGACACTCATAGCTGATGTCCACGTACTTCCTTGCCTCCTCTTTCTGTACTCCATCCCACAAATCTGTGCTGTAGTCAAACATTCCCCTCTCCCCGCCTTTCCTTATACATTAGTCCCTTTAATATGCACTGGCCCTGTTCCACTGATGCTTGAAAAATTTCTACTAATCTTTCAAGATCTCATTCATGTGTGATGTGCTAAGTAAAGCCTCGCCTCCCTTTTCCCCAAAAGGCCATTCATTCTTTGTAGCCGCCACAGTACTTCATTCACATTTCTATCATAGGCTTACTAAGCAAGTTGCAATTTACCCTCTGTGATCTACCTCATTGGGCTGTGAATTCCTATGGAGACTTCATCTCATTTTTCTTTTGATTCCAAATTTATAGCATATCTTTCACAGAAAAATTTTTATGTTTTATTGAATACAAGGATTCCCCTCTGTCTTGTCTGGATTTCCTATTATTTAGACCCTTAATCTAGGATGACAATCAATTATGTCTTTATAATCTAGGTTCCCAAATCATAAGAATTCCAATACTGAGACTGTCACTACTTACTATATTGTTTTGAGCAAATTTCTTAATATGCCTAGTGTTGGCTTCTCATTTGTAAGAGAGAGAGAAGGAGAGAGAGAGAGAGAGAGAGAGAGACAGAAAGGAGGAGTTTGTGCTGATTCTTACCTAAAAAGAAATAGCTATCTTTTCTATATTAGTAAGGATTCACACTTCAAGTTTCGTTCTTACATAAAGAAAATCAATTTTCCTTCTAGCCTCAGTTCTCTTCTGTACTATAAATTTTTCTCTTGTCTCCCAGTTGCCTTGGCATCTCCCTCTTTATTCATTTTTATAATTTATTGTTCTCTCTGCACAATACTGTATGCCGCATGAAAGAACAGTGGAGTATCCTGCTAGTCTCTGCATGAATCAAACACATACCCTCTCTACCAGCTCTTGATTACAATAGCTCAGATCCTCTTCCCAGCCCCACCAGATTCCCCATAATGTACATGCATGTGTGTGTGCTTAAGCTTCCCTTGTGGCTTAGCTGGTAAAGAATCCTCCTGCAATGTGGGAGACCTGGGTTTGATCCCTGGGTTGGGAAGATCCCCTGGAGAAGGGAAAGGTTACCCACTCCAGTATTCTGGCCTGGAGAATTGCATGGACTATACAGTTCATAGGGTCACAAAGAGTCAGACACAACTGAGCGACTTACACTTTCATTGCACAATAATCATTATTTTACCCCTGGAAAGAAAGAATACCTTATTGATGGTTTTCCTATTGATAGCTAAAACTTTTCCAGTCCTGTGATGCATAAAGTTTAGTCAGTACCACATTATATTATCAGCATATGATATATTCATCTGTGTAATGGGAAAAGAAGCAGTTTCCCCAAGCAGTCGTGGGGAAAAGGACATGAGCACCCATATACTAGCTTTATCTGGCCATTTGTACTCTGTATGAACTGGACTAGGCTTGAAATAGATCTTGAAGCTTACCAAGGTCCAAAACTGAGAGGTAAGTTGGCTTTCAATTAGCAGAGTATGAGTCCCTCCCTCCTTCCTTTGTAAAGTGTAATGCTGGGAAGAGATCTCAGGTGTGTGCACTGTTTTCAAAATCTCTAACATACTTCTAATAAATGCATGTCTCCCAGCGAGTTCTGTTACTAGCCCTCATCTCCCTCCCCAAGTCTTCTCTGCTGACGGCCACTACCTGGATGTGACTCTGCCCCAAGGACACTGTGTATTGCTTGCCTCACGCTCTTTGCTGTTCTTTGTAGAGGCTCCTTTCTGAGCTCAGCAGGTTCCCTGGTCCCCTTCTGTGACATGCCCTTTCTTGGCTTTGTCACTGAGCTCTTTCGGTGCACCTTTCTTGGCTCATCATCCTCTTTTTAGCTTTTTTGAAGACATTGGCAGCAATCTCCCTAGGCTTTGACCTCTGGAGCCTCCCTTTCTGGCAAGTAGGCTCTTCCTTCCTGTAGTCCCCATGGGGTGAAGGAAGGGGGCTGATGTCACTTCCGCTTCACCCTCCAGAGGTTGTTAACTTGCCCAGAAATAAGCTTCAGTGGGCTTTGTTAGCAGTGAAACGTGAACTGTGGCTACTCCGGAAGTTTACTTACTTGCTTGTAGTGTCCCTGTAGCATAGAATCCTCCCAAGAGCATGTGGATATATTTATAACTGATTCACTTTGCTGTATACTTGAAACTAATACAATATTGTAAATCAACTATACTCCAATACAAAATCAAAAAAAAAAAAAAGTGTAAAAAAGTGAGTGGCCAAGATGGTGGAATAGGAAAACCCAGAGCTCATTTCCTCCCATCGGTAAACCAAAATTACCTCTATCTCCAGAGCTATTATTGATCAGAGTGACCTAAAACTAGAAGAGATTTTCTACAACTAAAGATGTAAAAAAGGAACCATAATGAAATGTGTAGAAGAGGTGTAGACCCATACCCATAGCTCCAGATGAGTAACACATAAAAAGGAGCATAATCAAAACTGCACAAGTTTTCCCCAAGGAGCTACATCTTCAAGCTCCACATCAAGCTCTGCAGAACAGGGGTCTTGGCACCAGGAAGATGAGCTGCCAGAACATCTGGCTTTGAAGGCCAATGGGACTTGCTTTCCGGAGAGCTAGAGGGATGTAGGAAATGGAGAGTCCACTCTTAAAGGGCACACACAAAATGTCACATGCTCCAAGACCCAGGGCAGAAGCAACAACTTGAAAGGAACCTGGGTCAGATCCAAATGCTGATCTTGGAGAGCCTCCCGGAGAGGTAGGAGGCAAGTGGGACTCACCCAGCTACCGAGGACCTGCTGATGGCAGCCATTTGGGGGAGCTCACTCTACCCTGAGGACACTGGTGCTGGCGAGGGTCATTTTGTAGTCTTTCCTCTAGTTTATTAGTGGCTGGGACTTGACCCATCTCATCAGCCAGTTGATACCACTTCTGGCAAACCATCCAGTTTCATGGGGACACAGGTCCACCACCACCAAGTCCTCAGTAGACCCCTCTGAGCCCCCAAGCTGCCCTAGGACTTGGTTCTGTTCAACAGAAGACAAGGGACCCAGCCTTGCCAACCCCCTGGCTTACACAGTCTCTGCCCCCTAGAACCCCAGTCAGCCACCTTAGGATCCAACTCCATCCACCAGTGCTGTACACTTTAAACTTACCCAGTCCTATATGCAATCATATCTCAATAAAACTGGAAGGAGAAATTAATAATAAAATAAAATGACTTATTTTAAAAATGCATGCCAACAATGATTTAAAGTAAATATAGCATACTAAAAAGATATTTAACAATTATTTATTGATCTATTCATTGCCCAGTGTTATTTCAGAATTACAAATTCCTCTGTTATAATTAGAGCATTCCATATAATGCATTTACATAGCGTCATGTGGGATTTTTATCCACTAAGTAAGCAGTATGTCCTTTTGTATTTGGAAAAGTTCATATTCTCTACAGAAGTTGCTTTTTTCAAGGGTAAAATGGGGATGTGCTCTAGGTCACTCCTCTAAAGGGCTGTCCAAGCTCTAAATATGTTTGATTTTTCAGGGACGGACAAGTTTTTCAAGTTCCGTCTAGCTTAGTCTCTTCTTTGCATACTGGGTGATGTAGACAGTGCTGCCTGAAATAGTGCTGCCTGTAGAAGTGAAGTGTCCTCAGCTCAGTTCAGTTCCGTCTCTCAGTCTTGTCCTACTTTTTGTGACCCCATGGACTGCAACATGCCAGGCTTCCCTGTCCATCACCAGCTCCTGGAGCTTGTTCAAACTTATGTCCATCGAGTCAGTGATGCCATCCAATCATCTCATCCCTTTTCATCTCCTTCTCCTCCCGCCTTCAATCTTTCCCAGCATCAGGGTCTTTTCTAGTTCTTTGCATCAGGTGGCCAAAGTATTGGAGTTTCAGCTTCAGCATCAGTCCTTTCAATGAATATTTAGAACTGATTTCCTTTAAGATTGGCTAGTTGGATCTCCTTGCAGTCCAAGGGACTCTCAAGAGTCTTCTCCAACACCACAATTCAAAAGCATCAATTCTTTGACACTCAGATTTCTTTATAGTCCAACTCTCACATCCATACATGACTACTGGGAAAACTAGTTTGACTAGATGGACCTTTGTTGAAAAGTAATGTCTCTGCTTTTAGTATGCTGTCTAGATTGGTCATAGCTTTTCTTCCAAGTAGCAAACGTCTTAATTTCACGGCTGCTGTCACCGTCTGCAGTGATTTTGGAGCCCCCAAAGTAAAGTCTTTCCCTATTTCCATTATTTTCCCATCTATTTGCCATGAAGTGATAGGACCAGATGCCATGATCTTAGTTTTCTGAATGTTGAGCTTTAAGCCAACTTTTTCACTCTCCTCTTTCACTTTCATCAAGAGGCTCTTTAGTTCTTTTTCACTTTCTGCCATAAGAGTGGTGTCATCTGTATATCTGAAGTTATTGATATTTTTCCTGGCAATCTTGATTCCTGCTGTGCTTCATCCAGACTGACATTTCGCCTGATGTACTCTGCATATAAATTAAATAAGCAGGGTGATAATATGCAGCCTTGACGTAATCCTTTCCCTATTTGGAACCAGTCTGTTGTTTCATGCCCAGTTCTAACTGTTGCTTCTTGACCTGAATACAGATTTCTCAGGAGACAGGTAAGGTGGGCTGGTATTCCCATCTCTTGAAGAATTTCCCACAGTTTGTTGTGACCCACACAGTAAAAGCTTTAGCATAGTCAATAAAGCAGAAGTAGATTTTTCTGGTACTCTCTTGCTTTTTTGATGATCGGATGTTGATGAGCGGATGTTGGCAATTTGATCTCTGGTTCTTCTGCCTTTTCTAAATCCAGCTTGAGCATCTGGAAATTCACAGTTCACCTACTGTTGAAGCCTGGCTTGGAGAGTTTTGAGCATTACTTTGTTATCATGTGAGATGAGTGCAATTGTATGGTAGTTTGGACATTCATTGACATTGTCTTTCTTTGGGATTGGAATGAAAACTGACCTTTTCCAGTACCGTGGCCACTGCTGAGTTTTCCAAATTTGCTGGCATATTGAGTGCAGCACTTTCACAACATCATCTTTTAAGATTTAAAATAGCTCAACTGGAATTCCGTCACCTCCACTAGCTTTGTGCATAGTGATGTTTCCTAAGGCCCACTTGACTTCACATTCCAGTAAGTCTGTCTCTGGGTGAGTGGTCTCACCATTGTGGTTATCTGGGTCATGAAGATCTTTTTGTATAGTTCTTCTGTGTACTTTTGCCACCTCTATTTCCATCTGAGTTAAATTCTAAGGGCATTTTTACAATAATTAGTACGTAACATCCATATATTAATAGCATCTTTGACTTTAAAGTGGATTCACATATCAACCCTAGTACCTCTGTAGGATAACTGGATATGGCAGCATTATCTTCAATTGACAGATGATGAAATTAAAATACAGAGAGATGGAAGGAGTCCTTCCTGACTCCTGCTCAAGTACACTCTCTTAGGAGGATTCTATGCTACAGGGCATTACAAAGTATTGAAGAGTACCCTGGGCTATACAGTAGGTACTTATTAATTATCCACTTTTAATATGGTAGCTTGTGTGTATTGATTCCAATCTTCAAATTTATCTCTTCACTAACTAGTAATGATTTAATCATTTTAAAGACCATTTGGGTTATCAACTGTGTATTGCAGATCTATGTTCTTTGCTCAGTTTTCAAAGTTGAGAGGTGGCTTTCCATTTTTATTGATTTTCAGGCATAATTTATTTTGAATTTAAGTTCTTTGTCAATTATCTGTATTACAAATACTATCTCCTACCCTGCAGCTTGTCTTTCACTCTCTTAATGAGACTTTGTAATAAAATAAATGATAAACTTAAGAATGAGAGATAGTAATGAAATTTCAAAGGATTGTATTCACAATATTATCCAAAAGTCAAACAATTAAAAGATACTCAGTTTCAGTTTTCATCAGAAAGAGAAAAATTATGCCACAATAAAATATCACTTCACACACATTAACAGGGCCGAAGTGAAAAAGACCAATCTTGCCAAATGATGGTCATATGTGAAACCACTGGAAATTTCATGCTCTGACACTGGGAGGATAAACTGGTAAAACTCTGTGGCAGAATCTACTAAAACGATGATAAAAATTCCCTGTGACTCAGCAATTCCACTCCTAGGTATATATCTGATAGAAATACATGTATATGTTTATACATTTCCAAATGTGTATATGAAAGAAGAGACCTTATATATAACCTACAGTATATAACATATAATATATAATATTATAGGTAATACATCATGGGGGCTTCTCTGGCGGATCAGCAGTAAAGAATCTGCCTGCAATGCAGGAAACCACCTACCAGGCAGGAGATCTTCCCTAGGATAGGAAGATCCCCGGAGAAGGCAATGGCCACCCACTCCAGTGTTCTTACCTGGGAAATCCCGTGGGCAGAGGAACCTGGTGGACTACAGCCCATGGGATTATGAGAGTCTGACATGACTTAGCGACTATACTACTACCATGATACATTATATATAGTTTTGCCAAAGAAAATTTCATATATAGATACACAAAACATATATTCTAATATTTTAGCACTGTTTTTAATAAGCAAAATTGGAAACTATTCAAATGCTTATCTACAGTTGAATTAAAAATGAATTGTAGTATATTCACACAACATATAGTAATATATCAAAGAGAATCTGTGCTCTGCAACTTCATGTATAAACAGCTTATGCACTTATGATTTGTGTCCATTTGTTTATGTATGATTAGATTCAAAATATTGAAATGTGTATATTACCATATGTGAAGTAGATGATCAGTCCAAGTGTGATACATGAAACAGGGCACTCAAAGCAGGTGCACTGGGATGACCAAGAGGGATAGAATGGGGAGGGAGGTGGGGGGGATTGGGATGGGGGGACACATGTATACCCTTGGCTGACTCATGCCAATGTATGGCAAAAACCACCACAATATTGTAACTAGCCTACAATTAAAATAATTTAATTAAAATGGCAAACATTTATTAAATATCTAAATCAGTGGCTCTCAATTGTGATTTGAAAATGTATGTAGAAATTGTTGATTGCCTCTGGTACTTGTGTCTGTGTCTGGTGGTCATGGATGCTGCTAAACTTCTCCAAATGCACAAGACAGTTCCGCACAAGACTTGTCTTGCTCAAAATGTCCATAGTGCTGAGGTTGAGAAAACTTGATCTGGATCTAAAAGTAAGCAAAGATGTGTAAGACCACAATAATAGAAACTGCAAAACATTTTTGAGAGACATATAAAAGTTGCTGAAGAAATGGTGGATTATAAATTGCTCACGGCTTGGTGTTCCTTGGTGGCTCAGACGGTAAAGAATCAACCTGCAGTGCAGAAGACCCAGGTTTGATCCCTGGGTCAGAAAGATCCCCCAGAGACAGGAATGGCAACCCACTCCAGTATTCTTGCCTGGAGAATCCTATGGATAGAGGAGCCTGATGGATCCATAGTGTTGCAAAGAGTCGGACACGACTGAATGACTAACACTTTCACGTTCACAGCTTGAAAGACAAGATTTTAAAAATCGTTTTCTCCTCAAGGGCTCCTCAGATGGCTCAGTGTTAAAGAATCTGCCTGCCAATGCAGGAGACACCAGCGATGTCTCCATCCCTGGGGTTTGATACCTGGGCGGGGAAGATCTCATGGAGGAGGAAATGGCAATCCACTCCAGTACTCTTGCCTGGAAAATTCAATGACAGAGGAGCCTGATGGGCTACAGTCCATGGGGTTGCAAAGAGTTGGGCACAGCTGAGCCACTGAGCACACACATTCTCCTCAAATTGTTAATAGATTCAATGCAGTATATTTTCCTGTAAGAAACGAAGCGCCAGTCTATGTTCAATGTAGGATGCAGGATGCGTGGGGCTGATGCACAGGATGATTCAAGTAGAGGATGTGGGGTGGGAGGTGAGAGGGGCTTCGGCATTGGGAGATTGTGTTCACCTATGGCTGATTCGTGTCAATGTATGGCAAAACAAATACAGTATTGTAATTAAAAAAATAAATAAATTTAATAAAAAAAAAAAAAATAAATATAATCTCTGCACTTTATAGACACATGGACCCTATAGTGTATATTCAAATGGGGAGAGATTCCAAAATGGCCAAGATAATCTAGAGAAGTAAAAATTAATAGACTCACAATACTAGATATCAAAAGTCACCATGTGGACTTCCCTGGGGGTTGAGTGGGTTAAGACCTTGGACTTGCATTGCAGGGAACCAGAGTCTGAACCCTGTTTGGGGAACTAAGATCCCACATGTGACTTGGCATAGCCAAAAATAAATAAATAACTACATTAAGATATTTTTAAAAAGTCACTATGAGGGTTTCCTCTAGATTCTCATTTTATTTATGTATTATCTTTGTTAGTGCTTTGAGTTTTCCCCCTTTATTTAAATCTTTACTTCATCTGGGATTAGTTTTATTTTAGATATGATATAAAGATGCCATTATTTTATAATAATTAGGAATTATAGCTGTAATTATCTCATTAATTGAAGTGGTATTTAGAAAATTGGTTTAAGTTCCCAATTGTTTTCTCTCTTATAGTATGATTATAAAGCTTTTTAACTTTATAACATATGATCAAAGAGAATGAGATGCAAAATTTGTATTTTAAAAATGCAATCAGTTTAGTTCAGGGCATTATTTTTCATGGTTGGCTTGTTTGCTTATTTTCTTTAAAATGTCTTTACCTAAACAAACGTAGTAATGACTCCCACAGATATCTAAAAACAGCTGTAAAACAGTTTGGGAATTTTGACAACTAAATTTAAATCACCTTAAAATATGCTGAAAGAAAGAGTGAGATATGGGATAGAGTGCAGAAATAAGAGATGATGATTTGTAGGTTCTGGGCAATTTTAAGTTGAGAATAAACCATTGTGAGTTTATCTGCATCATTGATGAGGGAATAGGGTAACAGTCCTTCTTTCCCCTTAGGTAAAACTGCTAGCTCCAGAAAGACATGAACTCTTCTCAGGAGTGCTCAAATAACAAACACATGGAGTTACATGTGTGATTTTTAAAAACTTTTAATTAGATTCTTTTTGTTGTTTTTCTCATCATTCAGGAAACCCAAGGGTAATCCAATTCCTTGTGAAAGTAAATCAAATTAAACTCCTGCCTGTCTAGCTATATTAGTTTCCATTCTTTGCCCTTCAATAGTTGGGTCCTATAACAGAAATGAACTGCTCTTTCTCCGCAGGCAATCACAGGTATGCCAGCTCTTTCAATATTAACTTGCAAACAAGTACCTTGATGTAGCATGCAGAAAGTTAAATATTTTGGCAGGCTGCGGAGTAAACACAAATGAGTTTTATATTGTAATGAATCACATAGTGCAGGTGAGTTCTTACAAAGGTAGTTTTCTCTCATTTCCACTTGCTTTCCTTCTTAAGCTTCCATTCAGAGATAAGATATGGTTAGATTTCCTTCTAAATGTGGCTATCAAGTCCTATCTGTCTGTCTTTTCCTCTGTCTCTGTTTCTAATTTATTCTTTCTCTCTGTATGTATGTATGTATATATACAAATGGCACACACACACACACACACACACACACACACACACACATATATATACATGCAACATA
Organism: Nanger dama; assembly: GCA_917880005.1. Lineage (NCBI taxonomy): Eukaryota > Metazoa > Chordata > Mammalia > Artiodactyla > Bovidae > Nanger > Nanger dama. Next base: position 542,182 of record CAKJTW010000085.1, on the reverse strand, counting down.
TACTTATCTGTATATACAGTAAGTAATAGGATCTATGATTAGTTACTAAGTTGCTATGGCATAAAAGACAAGTCAAACACTGATACCTCTCATTGATACTTCTGCCTTAAGTCTCAAGCTGCCTTGCAATTCACCTGATGAAAATTTTCATACTTTAATCTAAATGTGATTTTTCCTTATGATGGGACCCCACTGGTGCGGTAGAAATTTTAGAGATACATTTGTTCTGTTTTTTGAATTTTGATATCCACATAGGTTATTAGGGTAAGTGTCTCTGTTATTTACTCTTTCATTTGAAACGGCTTTAATGTAGCTTAAGGCACACTGTGTGGAGATAGGTTCCGTTGTGTATGGGTTTTGCTAAGAGCAGAGAACCTCATTTCTCTCATGTTGATGAGTCTTCACTTGAAATATACTATCAGTCTTGACCTTGACAATATTTTGGATTAGATTAAAACCATCATTTCTGCCTCACTTTCCATAGTACCCAATTCCAGTGTTTCTTGATGTTATGCTAACATAGGTTATTTTCTCTTACAATGGTTCTGTATTTCTTGTCACAAGTAGTAGGTTTTAAATAAGAATCTGATACTTGATGGAATTGTCTCCTCTTATGAGGGCATCACTGGATTGATGAATATGACGAGTAGAAGGTGGGGGGGAGGAATATCATCTCTAACAAAGCCAATACTACAAAATACTTAGATATTTAAGATAGCAATATGTGTCAATATACTAGAAACCAGTCCCTACCCAGTGGATTGTAGCTGGGAGAACACATGTTCTTAGAGCCTCACGAAAGACTATCTAAAATAAGACAAGCATGTGGCTAGCAGTATTATGAGGGTTGCTATTTCCTGGATCATATGGGAGGCTGTAGCGATTCTATATGGAGTTTAGACTCTTAACCTGCTCTGAGAGTATTTCCTATAGAAGCAGGTAGTGGTGTTAGTTGAAGCTGTGAAATTGATGTCTCTATAGCACAATGAGAATTTACTTTCCCTCTCTACTCACCTGTCTGTCTGTCTGTCTCTCTCCATATATCTATATTCATACATTTAAAAAAGTAAGGCAGCAGCTTCATATAGTATGCTATCATTTATTGAGTACCTATTAACATAGGCACTTTACTAAATACCTTACATTTATTATCTTATTTTGTACTGACATCCTTACTGAGACAGGTGATCCTGATCTTGTTCTCTTTAATCTAGAGAACAAGCTGAAAATTTGGTTTCAACATTGTGAAGCCTGGAGCAGAGGATGAAGCTGATACGACCCACAGAGAACACTAAATAGAAAACTTGCGTTGTTTTATGGTACTAAGTTAGTGATATTTATGATACACCAAGGTAAATTTACAATGAATTTCTACCAATTTTTTTGCATATATCTGTGTATGACTCTATGTCATTGAGAGTGAGAGAGAGAGAAGATGAAAACATTCTATCTCCTTTTATGAAGGAGACTTGTGATAAGCAAAGTGGAATATAACTCTAGAATTATGTATGATGTATGATGCAGATTTCATATAAAGAATGAGTTGTCAATTCTCGACTAAATGCTGGGTGCTCTTGATATACCCATAGAGAGAGAGAGAGAGAGAGAGAGAGAGAGAGAGAGAGAGACCCAAAAGCCTGGAGAAATGACAAACATGAGTCTAGTGACAACGTTCATCCTCATGGGCCTTCCCCACGCTCCAGAGCTGGACACGCTCCTCTTTGGACTCTTCCTGGTGATCTATGTCCTCACTGTGGTGGGGAACCTTCTCATCCTGCTGGTGATCACAGTGGATCCCCGTTTGCACACCCCCATGTACTACTTCCTAACCAACCTGTCCTTCATTGACATGTGGTACTCTACGGTCACTGTGCCCAAAATGCTGATGACCCTGGTGTCCCCAGAAGGCAGTCCTATATCTTTTCCTGGCTGCGTGGCCCAGTTTTACTCCTTTGACTTCCTGGGCAGCACCGAGTGCTTCCTCTACACCATCATGTCCTATGACCGCTTCCTGGCCATCAGTCACCCTCTCCAGGTATGCCAGCATGATGAGTGGGAGGACGTGTGCCATCCTGGCCACAACCATGTGGCTCAGTGGCTCTGTGCACGCTGCTGCCCAGACCACACCGACATTCCGTTTGCCTTTCTGTGGACCCAACCAGATCCAGCATTACATCTGCGATGCACCATTTGTCCTCAAACTGGCCTGTGCAGACACGTCCACTGTGGAGATGGTGATCTTTGTCAACATTGGGGTGGTGGCCTTGGGCTGTTTTTTCCTGATAGTGCTGTCCTACGTGTCCATCGTCCATTCCATCCTGAAGATCCGCACCTCAGAGGGGAGATGGAGAGCCTTCCAGACCTGTGCCTCCCACTGCATTGTGGTCCTTTGCTTCTATGTTCCCCTTGTTTTCATTTACCTGAGACCAGGCTCCAAGGAGGCTGTGGACAGGATTGTGGCTGTTTTCTACACTGTGGTGACGCCCCTTCTGAACCCTGTGGTCTACACCCTGAGGAACAAGGAAGTGAAGAAAGCTCTGGTCAAGCTTAAAGACAAAGTAATGTATTCACAGAGCAAATGATCTAGGCAATGTAGTCTTGCTCATTAAAAAAATATAGTATTAAATAGTATATATAGCATAGAAATATAGTATAATATAGTAATATAATTTCTTCAATGTGAAATGTATTTTGTCACTAGTTCTCAGTATTAAACTTTAAACAAAATACTTAGAAATATTTGTTTCATAGATTTTTTAAAGGAATTTAAAAATCACAATTTTAAAATTTACTATGAACATGCTATTCACTCATTTATCTGCAACATGTTTCTTTTACTTTTCCTCTAGTTTTGTTGACTTAGAATTTATTATGACATAAGTTTTATCTTTTTAAGAGTGAAATATTTAGCCTGGATCTTGGATGCAGAGGAATGAATTATTTATATATTCTTGCATTGACAATATACTTTTTTTGTTTATGTCTTATGCACACAAATTGGGGATATAGAATTCTGGGAACACAGTTCAAGGATAGCATGGATGCAGCTGTGTACCTGTCTCCTCAATTCTGTGTGTGTGTGTGTGTGTGTGTGTGTGTGTGTGAGTTGTACCTGAAGGTCCCAAAGTAACTAGTCCTCTTCCCAGCACATTTGACCCTGGTCAGTGCTCCCACATTGAGAGTCCCACACTTCGGAGAAGCTTACTGTCTCTCTAGGTATGTCTGCCAGGACAACCTGTGGCTCTGACAGGCTCCTTTCAGAGACTGGGAACCATCACCACCTTCATTGGGCCCTGAAGTTTCTCAGGTTTGGTCAGTGTGATCAGGAGGAAGATACTGTCAGACATCTCCAGTCTCCATCATGTAATCTGACCTTGTTTCCTGTTTTAATGGACCAGGTGCCCATATTCAGCACAACCATTCTATGCTGGGTCATTTTACTATGGATGTTGGTGATGGTCATGCTGCTCAGAGAGCTCCTACTCTCAATATTTTAGAGTCTTGGAAATAGAGATTCACCAAACCTCAACCTGCTCTAGGACAAGGACACCTTACATTGCAGGGAGCCAAAGGTGCTTCCTACTTAGAAAGTAGCAAATTTAAGGGAAATTAAGTCACTTGGTAGCATAGAATTACAACATGTTTCTTTTACAAGTTAGAAAAATGAGGCCTGGAAAAGAAAAAAACAGCCTAAAAACTCAGTGAATAGCTACACAGCCGATACAAGTGACCTTCCATGTGTAATGGGTGAAGTGCTATAACTGCATGCAGACAAAAGCAAGTTCAGTTCAGTTCAGTCCAGTCCGTCAGTCGTGTCCAGCTCTTTGCGACCCCATGAATCACAGCATGCCAGGCCTCCCTGTCCATCACCAACTCCCGGAGTTCACTCAGACTCGCATCCATCGAGTCAGTGATGCCATCCAGCCATCTCATCCTCAGTGGTCCCCTTCTTCTCCTGCCCCCATTACCCCCAGCATCAGAGTCTTTTCCAACGAGTCAACTCTTCACATGAGGTGGCCAAAGTACTGGAGTTTCAGCTTTAGCATCATTCCTTCCAAAGAAATCCCAGGGCTGATCTCCTTCAGAATGGACTGGTTGGATCTCCTTGCAGTCCAAGGGACTCTCAAGAGTCTTCTCCAACACCACAGTTCAAAAGCATCAATTCTTCAGTGCTCAGCCTTCTTCACAGCCCAACTCTCACATCCATACATGACTACTGGAAAAACCATAGTATTGACTAGACGGACCTTAGTCAGCAGTGTAGTGTCTCTGCTTTTGAATATGCTATCTAGGTTGGTCATAACTTTTCTTCCAAGGAGTGTCTTTTAATTTCATGGTTGTGGTCACCATCTGCAGTGATTTTGGAGCCCAAAAAAATAAAGTCTGACACTTTCGACTGTTTCTCCATCTATTTCCCATGGAGTGATAGGACTGGATGCCATGATCTTCGTTTTCTGAATGTTGAGCTTTAAGCCAACTTTTTCACTCTCCTCTTTTACTTTCATCAAGAGGCTTTTGAGTTCCTCTTCACTTTCTGCCATAAAGGTGGTGTCATCTGCTTATCTGAGGTTATTGATATTTCTCCCGGCAATCTTGATTCCAGCTTGCGTTTCTTCCAGTCCAGCGTTTCTCATGATGTACTCTGCATAGAAGTTAAATAAGCAAGGTGACAATATACAGCCTTGACATACTCCTTTTTCTATTTAGATCCAGTCTGTTGTTCCATGCCCAGTTCTAACTGTTGCCTCCTGGCCTGCATACAGATTTCTCAAGAGGCAGGTTAGGTGCTCTGGTATTCCCAGCTCTTTCAGAATTTTCCACAGTTTATTGTGATCCACACAGTCAAAGGCTTGGGCATAGTCAATAAAGCAGAAATAGATGTTTTTCTGGAACTCTCTTGCTTTTTCCACGATCCAGCAGATGTTGGCAATTTGATCTCTGATTCCTCTGCCTTTTCTAAAACAAGCTTGAACATCAGGGAGTTCACAGTTCACGTATTGCTGAAGCCTGGCTTGGAGAATTTTGAGCATTACTTTACTAGCATGTGAGATGAGTGCCATTGTGTGGTAGTTTGAGCATTCTTTGGCATTGCCTTTCTTTGGGATTGGAATGAAAACTGACCTTTTCCAGTCCTGTGGCCACTGCTGAGTTTTCCAAATTTGTTGGCATATTGAGTGCAGCACTTTCACAGCATCATCTTTCAGGATTTGAAATAGCTCAACTGGAATTCCATCACCTCCACTAGCTTTGTTCGTAGTAATGCTTTCTAAGGCCCACTTGACTTCACGTTCCAGGATGTCTGGCTCTAGATGAGTGATCACACCATCGTGATTATCTGGGTTGTGAAGATCCTTTTTGTACAGTTCTTCTGTGTATTCTTGCCATCTCATCTTAATATCTTCTGCTTCTGTTAGGTCCATACCATTTCTGTCCTTTACTGAGCCCATCTTTGCATGAAATGTTCCCTTGGTATCTCTAATTTTCTTGAAGAGATCTCTAGTCTTTCCCATTCTGTTGTTTACCTCTATTTCTTTGCGTTGATTGCTGAAGAAGGCTTTCTTATCTCGTCTTGCTATTCTCTGGAACTCTGCATTCAGATACTTATATCTTTCTTTTTCTCCTTTGCTTTTGTCTTCTCTTCTTTTCACAGCTATTTGTAAGGCTTCCCCAGGCAGCCATTTTGCTTTTTGCATTTCTTTTCCATGGGGATGGTCTTGATCCCTGTCTTCTGTACAGTGTTATGAACTTCATTCCATAGTTCATCAGGCACTCTATCAGATCTAGGCCCTTAAATCTATTTCTCACTTTCACTGTAAAATCATAAGGGATTTGATTTAGGTCATACCTGAATGGTCTAGCGGTTTTCCCTGCTTTTTTCAATTTCAGTCTGAATTTGGTAATAAGAAGTTCATGTTCTGAGCCATAGTCAGCTCCTGGTCTTGTTTTTGTTGACTGCATAGAGCTTCTCCATCTTTGGCTGCAGAGAATGCAATCAATCTGATTTCGGTGTTGACCATCTGGTGATGTCCATGTGTAGAGTCTTCTTCTGTGTTGCTGGAAGAGGGTGTTGCTATGACCAGTGCATTTTCTTGGCAAAACTCTATTAGTCTTTGCCCTGCTTCATTCCATATTCCAAGGCCAAATTTGCCTGTTACTCCAGGTGTTTCTTGACTTCCTACTTTAGTATTCCAGTCTCCTATAATGAAAAGGACATCTTTTTGGGGTGTTAGCTCTAAAAGGTCTTGTAGGTCTTCATAGATCTGTTCAACTTCAGCTTCTTCAGCATTACTGCTTGGGGCATAGATTTGGATTACTGTGATATTGAATGGTTTGCTTCGGAAACGAACAGAGATCATTCTGTCGTTTTTGAGGTTGCATCCAAGTACTGTATTTCAGACTCTTCTGTTGACCATGATGGCTATTCCATTTCTTCTGAGGGGTTCTTGCCTGCAGTAGTAGATATAATGGTCATCTGAGTTAAATTTACCCATTCCCGTCCATTTTAGTTCTCTGATTCCTAGAATGTCAACGTTCACTCTTGCCATCTCTTGTTTGACCACTTCCAATTTGCCTTGATTCATGGACCTGACATTCCAAGTTCCTATGCAACATTGCTCTTTACAGCATCGGACCTTGCTTCTATCACCAGTCACATCCACAGCTGGGCATTGTTTTTGGTTTGGCTCCATCCCTTCATTCTTTCTGGAGTTATTTCTCCACTGACCTCCAGTAGCATATTGAGCACCTACTGACCTGAGGAGTTCTTTTTTGGTATCCTATCATTTTGCCTTTTCATACTGTTCATGAGGTTCTCAAGGCAAGAATACTGAAGTGGTTTGCCATTCCCTTCTCCAGTGGACCACATTGTGTCAGACCTCTCCACCATGACCCGCCTGTCCTGGGTTGTCTTGGCTCAAATAAGTTTAGAAATTTTATGCTCTGTATCTCTATTTCTCATCTGTGAAAAATCTTGTCTCACAATACTTTGAGGAGGATTAAATGAGTTAGTAGAAGTAAAAGTGCTTTGAGTGATACTGATTCACAATAAATTCTTAAAGTTTTAAAATTCAAATCTGGGATGATTTGGGAGAATGGCATTGAAACATGTATAATATCATATAAGAAATGAATCGCCAGTCTAGGTTTGATGCAGGATACAGGATGCTTGGGGCTGGTGCTCTGGGATAACCCAGAGGGATGGTATGGGGAGGGAAGTAGGAGGGGGGTTCAGGATTGGGAACACATGTACACCCGTGGCGGATTCATGTTGATGTATGGCAAACCAATACAATATTGTAAACTAATTAGCCTCCAATTAAAATAAATAAATTTAAATTAAAAAATTCAAACCTGGGACTACTAGCCAGATAACATGATTTTCAGAATCATTTCTTTTTTAAAAAAATTACCAACCAACTCTCTTATGAGCTCATTTATTATACCAATTTTCTTCTGGAAGGAAAAGATAAAAGCAGCATAAAATCCTGGGCCTGTGAGGATACATAAAGGAATTGTGAGAGGAAGGAAATGCTGGCAGGAGAGGAGGTAACAAATCAAAACCAAAGACATTCAATTTTGCCTGGGGCAGGCCCTATGCAGCTCTGTGTAATTAGTGTCCTCAATTATTACATCTGACAAACTAACTTTCATTTGAAAGAAAACAACAAATCATTAATTATGGTCACAAGTCACGGGTTAAATGTCTGTGTGTGGATTCTATGTGCTCCATGATCTGTGCCCTTGGTCAGCCACCATTTTGCTCCCTCAGCCTTTCCAGCTCTTCACTCCTGGGGGTCCTGTGTTAAGACATCTCTGATTGTTCAGCCCTGGACAGTACCACTCTCTGCCTCTGTACCACCTGTTCAGAACCAACTCTCATGCTCAGTTGTGTCTGACTCTTTGTGACCCCAAGGACTATATCTTCCAGGCTCCTCTGTCCATGGGATTTTCCAGGCAAGAATACTGGAGTGGGTTGCCATTTCCTCCTCCCTGGGAGGATCAAAACTGCATCTTCTGTATATCCTGCATTGGCAGGATGATTCTTTACCATGGGCCTAAATACCATTCCTCCCTGTGAGGTCCTTAGTATGTACATGCTTGTTATGATAGCTACTTGAAAGCAAAGTTGTATTTTAAGAAGCAGCCAAGCTTTGAAGACAAATTTGGGTTTAAATCTTCAGTTCAGTTCAGTCGCTCAGTCGTGTCTGGCTTTTTGTGACACCATGAATCACAGCACACCAGGCCTTCCTCTCCATCACCAACTCCTGGAGTTCACTCAAACTCACGTCCATCGAGTCAGTGATGCCATCCAGCCATCTCATCCTCGGTCGTCCCCTTTTCCTCCTGCCCCCAGTTCCTCCCAGCATCAGTCTTTTCCAATGAGTCAACTCTTTGCATTAGGTGGCCAAAGTACTGGAGTTTCAGCTTTAGCATCATTCCTTCCAAAGAAATCCCAGGGCTGATCTCCTTCAGAATGGACTGGTTGGATCTCCTTTAGAATGGACTGGTTGGATCTCCTTGTAGTCCAAGGGACTCTCAAGAGTCTTCTCCAACACCACAGTTCAAAAGCATCAATTCTTCAGCACTCAGCCTTCTTCACAGTCCAATTCTCACATCATACATGACCACTGAAAAACCCATAGCCTTGACTAGACGGACCTTTGTTGGCAAAGTAATGTCATTTCTTTTGAGTTATTTCAATGATTCCTGAGCCACTAACATAATATTTGAAAGATGCATGAATATAACTTTCTTTAAATCACTGATAATAAATTACTGTCATGATCAACACCATTACTGACAATGTAGTCTTTCTAATTATTTTGATAATTTTGACATTTCCATATTTACTAGTTTTCGTGTAATTCAACCATAATAAAATCCATGAAACATTAAAATTATATGGTCTTAAATTATTCCAGAATAATTGAGAGAAAAAAGCATAAACATTTTTGAGCTTGGGATATACTGGGCATTTTATAAGATGACCGTCATAAGAATCTTATAAAATAGGTACTGTTGATACATAAGAAGTCAAAACTGAAGATTAGAATGGCTGCTGAGATTCACACATTTAGTAAGGAATTTGGTCAAGGCTTACCCCCAGATATCTGACACCAACTATCATTGTGTTAAATTCTACCCTGCACTGCTATCACTAAATATCAGGAAACTTTTAATTGTTTGGGGAGCAAGACAATATCAATGGATGTCAATAACCACCGAAATAAGAAAACACAGAATTTTGTACAGTTTTGTGTAGTTTACATATCAAATGTAGGTTTTGAAACAACTTTCCCTTATATACTGTGAAAATTACCTTAGTTACTCTACCTCTGCCTGGCTTAGATTCTAAATGCTTCATCACACTGCCTGTTTACATGCTCCACAATAAGTTGTGGACTCCTCAAGGAGAAATACTGTCATACCCTGTATAGTAATCCACCTTCATAAATCTTGGTCTGTTTTCTTTATGATCTCCCTGTTACAGGCTCTTTCCATTTCCCAGGATGTTTATACTTTCTGAGGGACCCAAGTTCTGATGCACACTCATAATGTTAGATATCACTCCTAAACAGGGGCCTTCTCTTTCTCTCCATGCTATTCCTGCCTTCCTTGTTCAAATCCTAGTTTTTCAGGTATTTACATTAGGATATAAAGCTATTGCATCAAATTTCCTATGTCTAAATTTCCCCCCCTCTTTTTCCTCATTTGGCTTGAAGTAGTAAAAGTTACCCTAAAACTCATAGGGTCTGCCCATAATCATTCCTTGTACATTTCTAATTTATACAATTGAAAAAGGGATAAGAGAAGAGATAAATAAAGATGATAGAGGTGGGATGGAATGAAAGATCTCAGAAAACAAAGAGTAATGGATAATTAGAATACTTCAATAATCCTTTATATTATCAAATGTTAATTGGAGCTACCTTATTGTATAAACACTTCACCATGTCATTATTAATAATAAAAAGGAATCAAATCATTCAGAGTGATGTTTGCTTTCCACTTAGGAAATGATGAAAGCTGAGCAAAACTTTCAACACATTATGCTGTATTTTGATGTATTCTCTTGAGTCTCTCCTTGAAATAACTGCTGTGGAGCATTGAATTTGTCCTCTGAGACTCATTATTATCAAGTCATTCCCCTGTTAACCTGAAATTTTAAAATATTGTTTGTAGTATCAAGATACGTATGATTAATTGCTTGAAGCTATATTTTCTGTGTTAATTAATACTTGAAAAGGATCTTAAATTATAGAAGTAAATAGTTACATTATAAAAAGTAAATAGCTAACAGGTTTCCCCTTGTGGCTCAGAGGTAAGAATCTGTCTGCCAATGTGGGAAAAACGAGTTTGATCTCTTTGTCAGGAAGATCCTATGGAGAAGGAAATGGGAACAAACTCCAATATTCCTGCCTGGAGAGTCCCCTGGACCTAGAGGAGCCTGGCAGGCTATAGTCCATAGGGTTGAAAAGAGTCAGACGTGACTAAAGTGACTGAGCACACACACACACACACACACACACACACATGTGCACGCGTGCGTGCACACACACACACTCACACACACACACACACACACACACATCTATATTTAAGGCACAGGAAATCCAGAATGTCAGGACAGCATTTGTGCTCCAAAAACTCTGGTACTGTGTACCACCAAATGTGAAACGCATAAGTAAGCAAGTGAGGTTCAGATTGTCATAAAGTGTATTCGTGGGGCCACAGTAAACTGCATGGCATCTGACTGAAGTTAGATAGTTGAGTGAGTCACAGTCTGAAAATCAAATTACAGAGAAGATAAAAGATTTTCCCAAACATATAACTCATAATAATAACAGGTAGCACATGGATAATACAAAGTCTGTTTCAGTTTATGTGTTTTGGTATCTGCCCCAAATTCACAGAGCTTCTACTTTTCAGGCCAAATCATAATGTATTCTGAGTCTTTTATTCTAATAAGAAAATTTGGACACAAGAGTCTAAATTCAAAACATTTCAGATCTCTTTCTTTCTCTGATAATCTCAATGCCCAGACCATGCATTCATATTGCCCAGGACCTGCCTCATCCAACCACAAGAAGCCCATAGGCACATTCCTGCTGTGTCCCTGTGGTGGGCATATGGAGACATTAGGTGGACTGCGCTAAGGTGTTAACTCAAATATTTACAGTGTGATCCTCTTTTGCTCACTGCGGGCAAAATGAAGACAAAATTACATCTCTTTCTCCTTGGTAAAATGTGGGAGGTGTTTTCTGCATTCAAGCTTTTCATCAGCAAAATATTTTCAAGGAACATTGTTCTCATATTTTGGATACCCATCCTATCAAAAGTGACCAGGGGTCATGCTTATTAGTTTGAAACATTACGGAACCCAAAGGTGCTATATGAATATCATATGTTAATTACTATAAAAATGCTCTTCAAATTTCTTTCTTTCTTTCTTTTTAATTTCTTGTGTAATTGCTTTACAATGTTGTGATAGTTTCTGATGTATAACACAGTGAATCAGCTCTGCCTGCCTGCCTGCTAAGTCACTTAAGTTGTCTCTGACTCTATGTGACCCTATTGACTGTAGCCTGCTCGGCTCTTCTGTCCATGGGATTCTCCAGGCAAGAATGCTGGAGAGGGTTGCCATGCTCTCCTCTAGGGGGTCTTCCTGACCCAGGGATCAAACCTGTGTCTCTTATATCTCTTGCATTGGCAGGCAGGTTCTTTACCACTAGCACCACCTGGGAAGCTTGAATCAGCTATACATTTACTTATATTCCCTTCCTCTTGGACTTCTATCCCACCCCCACAGCCCCATCCTACCTCTCTAAGTCATCATAAAGCATCAAGTTGAGTTCCCTGTGCTATACATTAGCTTCCCACTAGCTATTTTACACATGGTAGTTGCTGTTCAGTCACTAAGCTGTGTCTGACTCTTTGCGATTCCTGGACTGCATCACACCAGGCTTCCCTGCCCTTCACTCTCTCCTCCAGTTTGCTCAAAAGCATGTCCATTGAGCCGCTGATGTCATGCAGCCATCTCATCCTCTGTTGCCCCCTTCTCCTCCTGCCCTCAGTCTTTCCCAGCATCATGGTCTTTTCCAATGAGTTGGCTCTTTACATCAGGTGGCCAAAGTGTTGGAGCTTCAGCTTCAGCGTCAGTCCTTCCAATGAGTATTTAGGGCTGATTTCCTTTAGGATTGATGAGTTTGATATCTTTGCTGTCCAAAGGACTCTTGAGAGTCTTCTCCAGCACCATAGTTCAAAAGCATCAATTCTTTGACAGTCAGCCTTCTTTATGGTCCAACTCTCACATCTGTACATGACTACTGGAAAAACCATAGCTTTGACTATACGCTTTTTAATACCCTGTCTAGGATTGTCACAGGTTTTCTTCCAAAGAGCAAGCACCTTTTAATTTGGTGGCTGTAATCACCATCTACAGGGATTTTGGAGACCAAGAAATAAAATCTGTCATTGTTTCCACTCTTTCCCCATCTGTTTGCCATGAAGTGATGGGACTGGATAACATGATCTTAGTTTTCTGAAAGTTGCGTTTTAAGCCAATTTTTTCATTTTCCTGTTTCACTCTCATCAAGAGACTTTAGTTCCTTTTGCCATTAGAGTGGTGTCAGTCATGTGCATATCTGAGGTTGTTGATATTTCTCCTGGCAATCTTGATTCCAGCTTGTGATTCATACAGCCTAGCTTTTCACATAATGTACTCTACATATAAGTTAAATAAGCAGAGTGAGACAATATACAATCTTGTCCTACTCCTTTCCCAATTTTGAATCAGTCTGTTGTTTCATGTCTGGTTCTAACTGCTGCTTCTTGACCTGCATACAGGTTGCACGTACTACTCATGGTGGTATGTATATGTTAATCTCTCAATCTGTCCCACCCTCCTCACTGTGCCCATAAGTCTGTTTTATACATTTGCATCTCTATTCTTGTCTTGCAAATGGATTCTTCTGTACCAATTTTCTAGATTCCACATATATGAGTTAATATACAATAATTGTTTCTCTCTTTCTGACATCACTCAATATGACAGATTTTAGGTCCATCCACATCTCTACAATGACAAAAGAGGCAAGATTATACAATGTAGAAAATACAGTCTTTTCAATAGGTGTCTGATTCTTTTGCGGCTCCATGGACTATAACCTACCAGTCTCCTCTGTCCATGGGATTTCTCAGGAAGGAATACTGGAGTAGCTTGCCATTTCCTGCTCCAGTGGACCTCCCTGACCCAGGAATCAAACCCACATCTCCTTCATTGGCAAATAAACTCAAAACGAAATGGCAAGGGTAACATAGAATTTTGAAAGAGCTAACAACATATCAGCCGTGCTTTAGGAGGTTGGTTTATGTTTGTAGTACTGGTGGGCCATCTGAGGAGCTGAGATGCATGGAGACAGCCATGGACCCTCACCAGTTATTCCTTTGGCATTATTTTGGAAACATTCTGCCTGGCTTTCATGTTCCCTGTTCCTTTTACAAATTTGACTCTTTGGCTTTTTGAGTTTCTTTTTACCTGGGTTTGTGCATGTGGGGTATGTTTTAACTGATAAATACTTTTTATGCTTTTTCCACTTAAAATATGTATTTTAATCATCCCTACATATCAATATCCATTTATTTGATTTTCTGGTTTCTTTTTACATAGATATGCATGTAATAATTAATTAGGTTATATTATCCATGTCATATTATTATTTTCATCCTTAAAAGTATATTTGCTTGTTTTTATCATCACTACTTTTCAGCCTATAATTAATAATCTGATTTTATCTTTTTACTCCTCTCTCTATGCTCCTATAATATACATATTGTCAGCTTGTTATACAAAATGGCACAATGATAGCCACACCCCCTCCTATTAGAAAATATCATGAAAATTCCTCAAGGTTAATTGATGTGGTTATAAATAAGTCTTTTATTAGCTGCTACATATTTCATGATGTAGCAGTATCATGATTTATTCAACCATTCCTTTTAAGAATTTTCACTCTTTTTCGTTGTTTTGCAGATAGAAGCTAACTATTAACACATATTTGAAAAAATACTTAGCACTGGTGCTTTTATTTTTATGATGTAGCTTCCTGGACTGGAATTACTGGATTAAATTATACACATACATACATATATATATATATATAAATATAAATTCAGTAACAATTACCAAATTGCTTTCTTATAACTATTCATATTTACAATATATAAGATAAAGCTTTTACTTTCATCCAGGCCACGAACAGATGTTTTAACTATTTGTCCATCTAACGAGTATGAATTAGTGGCCCATTCTGTTATTTGACATCTTACTGACTAGTAATGAGTTTACTCTATGAAAGAAAGTGAAAGTGAAGTCGCTCAGTTGTGTCCAGCTCCTTGCGACCCCATGGACTGTAGCCTACCAGGCTCCTCCGTCCATGAGATTTTCCGGCAAGAATACTGGAGTGGGTTGCCATTTCCTTCTCCAGGGATCTTCCCCATCCAGGGATTGAAATGGGGTCTCAGTGGCTCAGAGGGTAAAGCATCTGTCTGCAATGCAGGAGACCCGGGTTCGATCCTTCCGTTGGGAAGATCCCCTGGAGAAGGAAATGGCAACCCACTCCAGTGTTCTTGCCTGGAGAATCCCATGGACAGAGGAGCCTGGTGGGCTACAGTCCACGGGCTTGCAAATAGTCGGATAAGACTGAGTGACTTCACTTTCACGTTCTTTTCAATGAGTTTACTCATCTTTCCAAGGTCATTTTAATCATCAACTGTGAATTGCTGATCTGTATTCTTTGCTCAGTTTTCCAATTTGAGAGGGGGCTACTTTTTTGTTGTTGTTGATTTGCAAATACAATTTATTTTGGATCTAAGTTCTTTGTGAAAAATACGTATTACAATTACTATCTCCCACTCTGCAGCTTGCCTTTCACCCTCTTAATGTGACTTGGTAATAAAAGAAACGATAAATTTAAGAATGAAAGACAGTAGTGAAACTTCAAAAAGATAACATTCACAATATCATCCAAAAATCAAATAACTAAAAGATACTCAAGTTCATTTTTCATCTGGAAGAAAAAAATTCCACCCCAATAAAATATTACTTCATAGCCATTAGCTGCCAAAGTGGAGAAGATCAATGATGCCAAATGACGGTCATATGTCAAACAACTGGAAATTTCATGCACTGACACTAGGAGAATACACTGGTAAAACTCTGGCAGAATCTACTAAAACAATGATAAACATTCTCTGTGACTCAGCAGCTCCATTCCTAGGTATGTATCTGGTAGAAATACATGTGTGTGCTTATACAAATCTGAATGTGGCTCCAAAAGGAAGACTGTTTTTGTTTAGTCACTCAGTTGTGTCCAACTCTTTTGCAACCCCATGGACTGTAGCCCATCAGGCTCCTTTGGTCATGTGGTTTCCCAGGCAAGAATGCTAGAGTGTGTTATCATTTCTGTCTCCACTGGATCTTTTTGACACATAAGGATCAAACCCATGTCTTCTGCATTGGCAGGCAGATTCTTTACCACTGAGCCACCATATAACATATAACATATAACCTACAATATATAACATATATAAGATTATGTATGTTATATATAATATAGATTTGCCAAAGAAAATTTCATATGTATATATACATGAAACATATTCTATTTTTTTTGTGGCACTATTTTTAACAGGCTAAATTGGAAGCTATTCAACAAGCCTATGTACTGTTGAATTAAAAATAAATTGTGGTATAGCCACACACTAGATTATAGCAAAGAGAATCTGTGCTCTATAAAACACGTGAAAGTGGTTTATGCACTTATAATTTGTGCCCAGGTGTTTTGGTTCAAAATAAAAAGCAAATGTTTATTAAATATCTAGATCAGTGGCTCTCAACTGTGATTTGAAAATGACTGTAGAAGTTGTTGATTGTCTCAGAGGCTGGCAGCTAGTGGCTAGAGATCACGGATGCTGCTGAACATCTTATGCTGCATGGGACAGACCCCCACAAGACTCGTCTTGCTCCAAATGTCAATAGTGCTGAGGTTGAAAAATCTTGATCTGGATAAAAATATAAGTAATGATGTGTAAGACCACAACGATAGAAATTGCAAAATGTTTTTTTGAGAGATATATAAAAGTTGCTGAAGAAGTGATGGATCATAAATTGCTCATGGCTTGAAAGACAAGATTTTAAAGATCCTTATTCTCCTCAAATTACTTACAGATTCAGTGAGATTCTAGATATAATCTCATCACTTTTTTCTGTAGATATGTGGACCGTATAGTGTGTTTTCAAATGGAGAGGGACTTACAAAATGGCATAGATAATCTAGAGAAGGCAAAGCTTGAAGATGTGAAAGACCAGATATCAAAATTCGTTATGAAAGTTTCCCTAGATTTTCTGGTTTTGTTTATATGTTGCCTTAATGCTTTGTTTTTTCCTTCTTTATTTAAATCTTTACTTCATCTGGAATTAATTTCATTTTAGATATGGCATACTGTCAGTATTTTCTGCAAAATAAGGAACTATAATTGTAATTATCTTATTAACTAAAGTGCTATTTAGAAAATTGGTTTAGTATACCTGTGTCGGATTCATGTTGATGTATGGCAAAACCAATATAATATTGTAAAGTAATTAACCTCCAATTAAAATAAATAAATTTATATTAAAAAAGAAAATTGGTTTAAGTTCTCATCTCTTTTCTCTACCTGTAGTATGGTTATTAAGCTGTAGCTGTATTACATAAGATCAAAGAAAATTAGCTGCATAATTTTTATTTATTTAAAAATTTGTCAGAGAGTGTTTTGCCTATGTTCTCCTCTAGGAGTTTTATAGTTTCTGGTCTTACATTTAGATCTTTAATCCATTTTGAGTTTATTTTTGTGTATGGTGTTAGAAAGGGGTCTAGTTTCATTCTTTTACAAGTGGTTGACCAGTTTTCCCAGCACCACCTGTTAAAGAGACTGTCTTTACTCCATTGTATATTCTTGCCTCCTTTGTCGAAGATAAGGTGTCCATAGGTGTGTGGGTTAATCTCAGGGCTTTCAATTTTGTTCCATTGATCTATATTTCTGTCTTTGTGCCAGTACCATACTGTCTTAATGACTGTGGCTTTGTAGTAGAGCCTGAAGTCAGGCAAGCCTAGATGTCCATCAGCAGATGAATGGATAAGAAAGCTGTGGTACATATACACTATGGAATACTACTCAGCCCTTAAAAAGAATAAATTTGACTCAGTTCTAATGAGATGGATGAAATTGGAACCGATTATACAGAGTGAAGTAAGCCA
Source organism: Nanger dama (assembly GCA_917880005.1). NCBI lineage: Eukaryota > Metazoa > Chordata > Mammalia > Artiodactyla > Bovidae > Nanger > Nanger dama. The sequence goes on along the minus strand of CAKJTW010000085.1, from coordinate 524,885 downwards.
GAAAGAAAAACACCAATACAGTATACTGACACATATATATGGAATTTAGAAGACAGTAATGATGACCCTATATGTGAGACAACAAAGAGACACAGAGGTATAGAGTGGACTTTTGGACTCTGAGGGAGAGGGAAAGGGTGGGATGGTTTGGGAGAATGGCAATGAAACATGTATATTTTCGTGTAAGAAACGAAGCGCCAATCTATGTTCAATGTAGGATGCAGGATGCATGGGGCTGATGCACAGGATGATTCAAGTAGAGGATGTGGGGTGGGAGGTGGGAGGGGGCTTCGGCATTGGAAGATTGTGTTCACCTATGGCTGATTCGTGTCAATGTATGGCAAAACAAATACAGTATTGTAATTTAAAAAAATAAAAAAAATGTTTTGTTTTTAAATAATTCTTCAAAGATTCATTTACTTACATCACAAGTGTTCTTTCTTATTGAAATATATTTGACATATAACACTGTGTAAATTTAAGGTTTACGACATGTTGACCTGATGTACTTATATACTATAATTGCCGTTGTATCAATAGTTAGCACCTCTATCATGTCACATTTAAATTTGTATTTTAAAATGAAATCAATGCCCCCCCACAGTGTTCTTGAGCTTAATATATTTTTTTCTCATTAAAGTTTCAAAACCAAATAAAATGCAATCAATATAGTTCAATGCATCATTTTTTTATGGTCAGCCTTCTTTGTTTTCTTTAAAATATCTTTACCTAAACAACTGTAATAAAAATGCCATAATTGTGTATAAATTCAGCTTTTAAAAATGTTTAGAAATTCAGCAGTTTTAAATCACCTTAAAATAGGGTGCAAGTGAAAGTGAGATGTAAGATGGGAGTACAAAAGGAGATGATCACTTTTGGGTTCTGTGCGATTTTATGTTGAGAATAAACCATTGTGAGTTCATCTGCAACACAGATGAGGGAATAGGATAACTGAATCCTTCTTTCCTCTTAGGTAAAACTGCAAGCTCCAGAAATACATGAACTTTTCTCAGGAGTGTTCAAATAACAAACACACAGGGAAATATATGCGTGACTTTTAAAAAGCTTTAATTAGTCCCTTTCAATTGTTTTTCTGATCATCCAGGAAACTCAAGAGTAATCCTATTCCCTGAGAAAGTAAATCAAGTTATGCTTCTGCCTGTCTAGCTATGTGAGTTTCCGTTCTCTGCCCTTCAACTAACAGGGTCCTAGAACAGAAATGAACCACTTCACAAACAACCACAGGTACACCAGCTCTTTGAGTATTAACTTGCAAATAAGTGCCTTGACATAGCATGTAGAAAGTTAAACATTTTGGCAGGGTGAGGGATAAACACAAATGAATTTTATATTGAAAGGAGTCACATAGTGGCGGTGAGTTCTTAGAAAAGTAGATTTCTCTTATTTCCTCTTGCTCTTGCTTTCCTTCCTAAACTTCCATTTAGAGATAAGATACTTGGGGATTGTTAGACTTCCTTCTAAATGTGGTTATCAAATCTTTGTTTCTCTTTCACTCTCTTTTTTTCCTTCTTCTCTTGCTCTCTCTCTCTATAGATATATACACACACACACAGACACACTCACTGCATACCTATGTATGCATATGTTTATACACACAGATATACATATCTGTATATATACAGTTAGTAATGTGCTGTGCTGTGCTTAGTCGCTCAGTCATAACTGACTCTTTGTGACGCCATGGACTGTAGTCTGTCAGGCTCCTCTGTCCATGAGATTGTCCAAGCAAGAATACTGGAGTGGGTTGCCATACTTCTCCTCCAGGGGATCTTCCCTAGTAATAAAGACCTACGAATAGCGACTAAGTTGCTATGGCATGAACATACAAGTTGAACATTGATACCTCTCACTGATACTCCTGCCTTAGATTTCAGGTTGCCTTGCAATTCACCTGATGAAAAATATCATTCTTAATATAAATGTGATTTATCCTGATGATGGGCCCCACTGGTGCAGTAGAAATTTAAGAGAAATATTTGTTCATTTTTTGAGTTCTGATATCCACATAGGTGATGAACATAATTGTCTCTGTTATTTACTCTTTTATTTGGACAATATTCCTTTAATGTATATTTTAAAATACAATATATGCTGGGAAAGATTGAAGGCAGGAGGAGAAGGGAATGACAGAGGATGAAATGGTTGGATGGCATTACCGATGCGATGGACATGAGTTTGAGTAGGCTCTGGGAGTTGGTGATGGACAGGGAAGCCTGACGTGTTGTAGTCCATGGGGTCACAGAGTCAGACACAACTGAGTAACTGAACTGAACTGACCTTTAATGTAGCTTAAGGCACTTAGTGTGACGATAGGATCCATTGTGTATGAATTTTGCTAAGAGCAGAGAAACTCATTTCTTTCACATTGGTAAGTCTTTTCTTGAAAAACAGTAACAATCTTGAAATCAACTATATTTTGGATTAAATTAAGAACATCTACTTCACTTTTCACTGTACACAATTCCAACCTTTCTTGACATTCATGTAACATAGGTTCCTTTCTCTTATGTTGGTTCTGTATTTCTTGTCACAAGGAGTAGATTTTAAACAAGAATTTTTAATGGAATTGTCTTCTCTTATGAGGGCATCACTGTGTTTTATGAGTATGAGGAGTGGAAGATGGGGGAGGATATCATCACTAACAAAGCCAATACTGGAAAATACTTAGATATTTAAGATAGAAATATGCATCAAAATATTAGGTGCCAGCCTGTACCCAGTGGATTGTGGTTGTGAGAACACATATGAAGTTTATGTTCTTAGAGCCTCCTAAAGGTTAGTCTTTGGGAGACAGTGAAGGACAGGGAAGCCTGGTGTGCTGCAGTCTATGGGGTTGCAAAAAGTCGGATATGACTGAGCGACTGAACAACAATAATAAAAGTTAGTCTAGTCTAAAATAAGACAGGCATGCAGCAGTAGTGTTACAAGGGCTGGTATTTTCTGGATCATATGGGAGGTTATAGGGATTCTGTATGGAGTTTAAATTCTTAAACTGCACTGAGAGTATTTCCTACATAAACAGGTGGTGCGGGTTAATGAAACAGCAGAACTAATCAATACTAGTGATGAAATTTCCCTGAAGCTGTAGCTTTGAAACTGCAAAGTCTCTATAGCACAGGATAATTTATTTATTTTGTCTCCCTCCTTCTCTCTCTTATGGTCTCTGTCTCTCCATATTATCTATACCTATATGGCTTTTTAAAACAGGACAACAGTTTCATATAATTTGCTATCTATTATTTAGAACTTACAAAGCATTGGGTACTTTGCTAACTACTTTACATTATTTATCTTACTTATCTATTGTGTATGGGTTTTACTAAGATCACTGAGGTAGGTGATCTTGTGCCCCATGTGAGATTACAAATGAAGCTGACACATTGATTTTCAGCTTTGTGAGATCTGAAGCAGAGAACCCAGGTGAACTGACCCATAGAAACAATCAAACAGAAAATTTGAATTGTTTGATGGTGCTAAGTAGTATATATATTAAGTGTTAGTTCTAGGAGGTCTTGCAGGTCTTAATAGAACCATTTAACTTCAGCTTCTTCAGCATTACTGGTCAGGGCATAGACTTGGATTACTGTGATATTGAATGGTTTGCCTTGGGAATGAACAGAGATCATTCTGTCATTTTTGAGACTGCATCCAAGTACCGCATTTTGGATTCTTCTGTTGACTAGGATGGCTACTTCATAGCATATTGGGCACCTACCAACATTTTCATTATAGGGAACTGGAATACAAAAGTAGGAGGTCAAGAAACACCTGGAGTAAGAGGCAAATTTGGCCTTGGAGTACAAAATAAAGGAGGGCAAAGGCTAACAGAGTTTTGCCAAGAGAATGCATTGGCCATGACAAACACCCTCTTCCAACAACACAAGAGAAGACTCTACGCATTGACCAGATGGTCAATACTGAAATCAGATTGATTATATTATTTGTAGTCAAAGATGGAGAAGCTCTATACAGTCAGCAAAAATAAGACTGGGAGTGAAAGGTTGTTGTTGAATCACGACGCCGGGATTCTTGGCCCCCGGAGGAGAAGAATTCAATCCGGGGCCAGAGACGAGGCTGGATCGCTCAGAGCTTTTGTGTAACAAAGATTTATTAAAGTATAAAGGAGATAGAGAAAGCTTCTGACATAGGCATCAGAAGGGGGTAGAAAGAGTACCCCCTTGCTAGTCTTTAGCTGGATGTTATATAGTCATCAGCAGTTTGTTAATGAAAGAAAGGAATGTCTCAAAACTTAGAATGGCACCAGGCCCCTCACCCATAAGATGTATTTTGGGATAACTTTGGCTCTAAATGGTTTATCTTGGGCCATAAAATGATTAACTTGAATCTTGAAGAAGGGCAGATCACCATACAAATAGTTTCATTTACATAGATTAGAGGAACAATATCAGAGTATAACATATTGGGTTATCAGGTAGGTCTGAGCCCAAAAGGCGGAACTGACTTGAAGACAGAGCTTGGGGCAAATACATAGTACATTAACATAGCTTAAGATAAACATGTCCATAAGAAAAGGCAATGGTTAACTTTAAGTGAAACTAGGTGTCATTATAGCAACACAGAATTTTAAGAGAAACCTCCTTTTAAATTTGTATAGAGAAGGAAAAAGTATCGCTAGTTTTGTTTCCTCCTGCCGCTTAAGAGAGATAAAATGTCTGACACTTGCAGGCTATTTCCTCCGTTTGGAGACCCCTGGCCTTCCTGCCTGTTAACCTCTCAGGAGCTGACTGTGGCTCAGATCATGAACTCCTTATTGCCAAATTCAGACTTAAATTGAAGAAAGTGGGGAAAACCACTAAACCACTCAGGTATGACCTAAATCAAATCCCTTATGATTATACAGTGGAAATAATCAAGTCAGGGATTAGATCTGATAGACAGAGTGCCTGAAGAACTATGGATGGAAGTTCATGACATTATACAGGAGGCAGTGATCAAGACCATCCCCATGAAAAAGAAATGCAAAAAGTCAACATGGTTGTCTGAGGAGGCCTTACAAATAACTGAGAAAACAAGAGAAACAAAAGGCAACAGAGAAAAGGAAAGATATATCCATTTAAATGAAAAGTTCCAAAGAATAGCATGAAGAGATACCCAATGCAAAGAAATAGAGGAAAACAATAGAATGGGAAAGACTAGAGACATCTGCAAGAAAACTAGTGATACCAAGGGAAACTTTCATGCAAAGATGGGCACAATAAAGGACAGAAATGGTATGAACCTAACATAAGCAGAAGATATTAAGAAGAGGTGGTAAGAACACACAGAAGAACTATACAAGAAAGATCTTCATGACCCAGATAACCATGATGGCATAATCACTCACCTAAAGTCAGACATCCTGGAATGTGAAGTCAAGTGGGCCTTAGAAAGCATCACTATGAACAAAGCTAGTGGAGGTGATAGAATTCCAGATGAGCTATTTAAAATCCTAAAAGATAATGCTGTCAAAGTTCTGCCCTCAATATGCCAGCGAATTTGGAAAACTCAGCAGGGGCCACAGGACTGGAAAAGGTCAGTTTTCATTCCAAGCCCAAAGAAAGGCAATGTCAAAGAATGCTCAAACTACTGCACAACTGCACTCATCTCAGATGCTAGCAAACTGAAAGTCGATCAGTTGTGTCTGACTCTTTGTAACCCCATGGACTGTATAGTCCATGGAATTCTCCAAGCCAGAATACTGTAGTGGGTAGCCTTTCCCTTCTCCAGGGGAATCTTCCCAACCCGGTGATCAAACCTAGGTCTCCCACATTGTAGGCAGATTCCTTACCAGATGAGCCAAAGGGAAGCCCAGGTTTGTAGCCTATCCCTACTCCAGCAGATCTTCCCCACCCAGGAATTGAACCGGAGTCTCCTGCATTGTAGGCGGATTCTTTACCAACGGTAGCTAAGTAATGCTCAAAATTCTTCAAGTCAGGCTTCAGCAGTATGTGAACTGTGAACTTCCACGTGTTCAAGTTGAATTTAGAAAAGGCAGAAGAACCAGAGATCAAATTGCCAACATCCATTGGACCATAGAAAAAGCAAGAAAATTCCAGAAAAACTTCTACTTCTTCTTTATTGACTATGCCAAAGCCTTTGACTGTGTGGATCACAAGAAATTGTGGAAAATACTTAAAGAGATGGGAATACCAGACCATCTTACCTGCCCCCAGAGAAATCTGTGTGCAGGTCAAGAAGCAACAGTTAGAACTGAACATGGAGCAACAGACTAGATCCAAATAGGGAAAGGAGTATGTCAAGGCTGCATATTGTCATCCTGCTTATTTAACTTATATGCAGAATACATCATGTGAAATGCCAGGCTAGATGAAGCACAAGCTGGAATCAAGTTTTCAGGGAGAAATATCAACAATCTCAGATATGCAGATGACAGCACCCTTAAGGCAGAAAGTGAAGAAGAACTAAAGAGCCTCTTGATGAAAGTGAAAGAGGAAAGTGAAAAAATTGGCTTATAACTCAACATTTAGAATACTAAGATTATGGCATCTGGTCCCATCACTTCATGGTAAATAGATGGGGAAACAATGGAAACAGTGACGGACTTTTTTTTTTTTTTTGCTCCAAAATCACCTCAGATGGTGACTGCAGCCATGAAATTAAAAGACAGTTGCTCTTTGGAAGAAAAGTTATGACCAGCCTAGACAGCATATTAAAAAGCAGAGGCATTACTTTGCCAGCAAAGGTCCATTTAGTTAAGGCTATGGGTTTTCCAGCAGTCATGTATGGATGTGAGTGTTGGACTATAAAGAAAGCTGAGTGCTAACGAATTGATGCTTTTGAAATGTGATGTTGGAGAAGACTCTTGAGAGTCCCTTGGACTTCAAGGAGATCAAACCAGCCAATCCAGAAGGAAATCAGTCCTGAATATTCATTAGAAGGACTGATGCTGAAGCTGAAACTCCAATACTTTGGCCACCTGATGCAAAGAGCTAACTCATTGGAAAAGACCCTGATGCTGGGAAAGACTGAAGGTGGGAGGAGAAGGGGACTAGAGAGGATGAGATGGTTGGATGGCCTCACCGACATGAGGACATGAGTTTGAGCAAGTTTCAGGAATTAGTGATGGACAGGGAAGCCTGGTGTGCTGCAGTCAATGGGGTTCCAAAGATTCAGACATGACTGAACAACTGAACTGAACTAGCAATATTTATGATGCAACAGTGGAAATTTAAAATGGATTTCTCCTATTTTTTAAAACATATATATGTGTGTGTTTCTGTCTCTATGTGTGTGAGAGAGTACGAGAGATAAGAGGGGGAGAAGACAGAATCATTCTATCCTTTTTTCAATGGTGACTTGTTATAAACAAAGTTGGTATGATCCTAGAACTATGTCCCACATATGATGCAATTTTTGTATAGAAAATGTGTTCTCAGTTCTTGATTAAATGCTGGGTGCTCTTGATATTCCCATAGAGAGAAAGGGAGATCAAAAGCCTGGAGAGATGACAAACATGAGCCTAGTGACAACGTTCATCCTCGTGCACCTTCCCCATGCACCAGAGCTGGACACGCTCCTCTTTGGACTCTTCCTGGTGATCTATGTCCTCACTGTGGTGGGGAACCTTCTCATCCTGCTGGTGATCACAATGGATCCCCCGTCTGCACACCCCCATGTACTACTTCCTGAGCAACCTGTCCTTCATTGACATGTGGTTTTCCACGGTCACTGTGCCCAAAATGCTGATGACCCTGGTGTCCCCAGAAGGCAGTCCTGTCTCCTTTCCCGGCTGTGTGGCCCAGCTCTACTCCTTCCACTTCCTGGGCAGCACCGAGTGCTTTCTCTACACCATCATGTCCTATGACCGCTTCCTGGCCATCAGCTACCCGCTCAGGTACGCCAGCATGATGAGTGGGAGGACGTGTGCCATCCTGGCCACAACCATGTGGCTCAGTGGCTCTGTGCACTCTGCTGTCCAGACCACACTGACGTTCCGTTTGCCCTTCTGTGGACCCAAGCAGATCCAGCATTACATCTGTGATGCACCAGCCATCCTCAAACTGGCCTGTGCAGACACGTCCACTGTGGAGATGGTGATCTTTGTCAACATTGGGGTGGTGGCCTCAGGCTGCTTTCTCCTGATAGTGCTGTCCTACATGTCCATCGTCCATTCCATCCTGAAGATCCGCACCTCAGAGGGGAGACGGAGAGCCTTCCAGACCTGGCCTCCCACTGCACTGTGGTCCTTTGCTTCTTTGGCCCTGGTGTTTTCATTTACCTGAGACCAGGCTCCAAGGAGGCTGTGGACAGGATTGTGGCTGTTTTCTACACTGTGATGATGCCCCTTCTGAACCCTGTGGTCTACACCCTGAGGAACAAAGAAGTGAAGAAAGCTCTATAGAAGTTTAAAGAAAAAGTAGTGTACTCACAAAGCATATAAGCTATATTAGGTAGATACACATATTTTAAAAACTTAGTAATATAATTTAATCATCAACAAGAAATGTATTATATTTATAGTTCTCATTATGAAATTTTATCTAAATCAGCTTCTCAGGGATATTTATTTGACTAATTTTTCTGAGGAATTTTAAAGGCCATATTAGGTTTTTTAAAGATGAGATTTCAATTTATTGGGCTTCCTTGGTGGCTCAGATGGCAAGGAGCGTGCCTACAATGCAGGAGAACAGGGTTTATCCCTGGGTCAGAAAGAACCCCTGGAGAAGAGAATGACTACCCACTCCAGTATTCTTGCTTGGAGAATTCCTGGAGAGGGAGTCTGTCAGGTACAGTCTATGAGGTCAAAAAGAGTCAGACACGACAGACCAACTAACATGTTAACACACTTTCACACTTTTGGTTTATCAATTTAGTGAAACCAAGGCACATATCATATTATCTTAAACTGCATAGTTCCTTGCAATGAAATTTGGTTTGACCTTTTCTATTGAATACCATTTAAAAAATTTGTTGCAGTGTAGTTAATTTCTAATAATATGTTAATTTAAGGCATATAGCATAGTGATTCAGTTATACATATATTCATCCTTTTTCAGATTCTTTTCCTATGTAAGTTATTACAGGATACTGAGTGGAGTTCCTTGTGCTGTATCATAGGTCCTTATTTATTATCTCTTTTATATATAGTTGTATATGAATGGACAAGTTCCCAACTGGGAAAGAAGTACATCAAGGCTGTATATTGTCACCCTGCTTATTTAACTTATATGCTGAGTACATCATGTGAAATGCCAGGCTGGATGAAGCACAAGTTGGAATCAAGATTGCCAGGAGAATTATCAATAACCTCAGACATGCAGATGACACCACCCTTATGGCAGAAAGCGAATAGGAACTGAAAAGCCTCTTGATGGAAGTGAAAGAGGAGAGTGAAAAAGCTGGCTTAAACCTCAACATTAAAAAAACTAAGATCATGGCATCCAGTCCAATCACCTCATGGTAAATAGATAGGGAAACAATGGAAACAGTGACAGACCTTTATTTTCTTGGGCTCCAAATCATTGCAGATGGTGACTGCAGCCATGAAATTAAAAGACACTTGCTCCTTGGAAGAAAAGCTATGACCATTCTAGACAGCATATTAAAAAGAAGAGACATTACTTTGCCAACAAAGGTCCGTCTAGTCAAATCTATGGTTCTTCCAATAGTCATGTATGGATGTGAGAGTTAGACCATAAAGAAAGCTGAGTGCTGATGAATTGATGCTTTTGAACTGTGGTGTTGGAGAAGACTCTTGAGAGTCCCTTGGACTTCAAGAAAATTCAACCAGCCAATCCTAAAGGAAATCAGTCCTGAATATTCATTGGAAGGACTGATGCTGAAGCTGAAACTCCAATATTTGGCTATCTGATGCAAAGAACTGACTCACTGGAAAAGACCCTGATGCTGGGAACAATTGAAGGCGGGAGGAGAAGGGGTGACAGAGGGTGAGATGGTTGGATAGCATCACTGACCTGATGGGTGTGAGTCTGAGTAGGCTCCAGGAGTTGGTGAAGGACAGGGAAGCCTAATGTGCTACAGTCCATGGGGTTGCAGAGTCGGACATGACTGGGTGACTGAACTGAACTGATATGAATGTTAATCTCTACTAACTATTATCTCTCACCCCACCTTGTTTCCCCTTTGGTAACTATAAGTTTGTTTTTGGAATCTGTGAGTCTATTTCTGTTTTGTAAATAAGGTCATTTATATCATTAAAAATATATAAAAATACCACTTTCTCTATCCATGCCTCCGTGGACATTCAGGTTGGTTCAATGTCTTGGCTATTCTAAAATAGTGTTGCTATGAACATTGTAGTGCCTGTATCTTTTCAAATTATTGTTTTTCTCTGGATATATGCACAGGAATGGGATTACTAGATCATGTGATATTTCTGTTTTTACTATTTTAAGGAGTTCCACACTGTTCTCCATAGAGGTTGTGACAATTCACATTCTCACCAATAGTGTACAAGGTTTCTCTCTTCTCCACACTCTCTTCAGCATTTATTATTTGTAGATTTTTTGAGGATGGCTGTTCTTATCAGTGTGAGGTGATACTTCATTGTAGTTTCCATTTGCAATTCTCTAATTACTAGTGATGTTGAGCATCTTTTTATGTGATTTTGGCACTCTGTATGCCTTCCTTTGGACTTCCCAAGTGGCTAAGTGGCTAAGAATCTGCCTGCCAATGCAGGAGATGCAGAAGATGTGGGTTCAGTCCTTGGGCATGGAAGATCCCTTGGAGGAGGAAGGGATGTCCTTCACTGTCAACTCTTTCCAGTATTCTTGCCTGGATAATCCCATGAACAGAAGAGCCTGGCAGGCTACAATTCATGAGGCTGCAAAGAGTTGGATACACCGGAGTGACTGAGAATGCAGCATGCAGGCCTTTGAGAAATGTATATTTAGATCTTTTGTACATTTTTTTGATTGCGTTGCTATTGTTTTTTTGACATAGAGTTGCTTGCATATTTTAGATATGAATCCTTTGACAATTGCTTCATTGGCAAGTATTTTCTCCCATTCCGTGGCTTGTCTTTTGATTTGTTCATAGTTTTCTCTGCTGTGCAAATGCTTTTAGTTAAATTAGGTCCTATTTGTTTAGTTTTGCTTTTATTTTCATTACTATAGTAGGTGAATAGGAAAGCTACCTCTGCGATTTATGTCTGAATGTTCTGCCTATATTTTCCTCTAAGAGTTTTGTAGTGTCCAGCCTTATATTTGGGTTTTTGAACAATTTTGACTTTATTTTTGTGTTAGAGAGTGTTCTAAACGAATTATTTTACATGTAGCTTTCCAGTATTCCCAGAACCACTTATGAAGAGACTGTTTTTCTCTACTGTATATTCTTGCCTCCTTTGTCATAGATTACTTGGCCAGATGTGTGTGGATTTATTTCTGGGGTTTCTATCTGGTTCCATTGGTCTAAATTTAAGTTTTTGTATAGTACTGTACTGTTTTGATTACTGTAGCTTTGTATTATAGTCTGAAGTCAGGAGCCTGATACCTCCATCTTCATTTGTTATTGTCGGGATTGACTTGGTTCTTCAGAGTCTTTTCTGTTTCCTTATAACTTAAATATTTTTTACTCTAGTTTTGTGAAAAATGTAATTGGTCATATGATAGGGATTGCTAAGAATCTGTAGATTGCCTTTTAACATATAACATTAGTAGTGGGTGTACAAAATAATATTTCAATATTTGTATATATTGCAAAATACCACAGTAAGTTTAGTTAACATTTGTCAAAATTCATGGTGACAATTTTTTTCTTTTGTAAGAACTTTTAAGATCTGTTCTTTAGCAACTTTCAAATCTATAATAGAATGTTATTAAGTATGATCACTACATTGTTTGTGCTGTCCCATGACTTATTTATTTAATAACTGGAAGTTTTCACATTTTGACTCCCTTCATTCATTTTGCTCACTCTCCATCACCTGCCACTACCACATTAGCAATTACTATTCTGTTTTTTATATCTATAAACTTGACTACTTGTTGTTGTTACTGATTCCACATACATGTGTGATCATAATATATCTATCCTTGACTTGGTTCACTTAGCTTAATGTCCTCAAGTTCTGTTCATGGTGTCACAAATGGCAGGGTTGCCTTCTTTCTCATTGCTAACTTATATTAAATATCCCATTATATATATGTGTTCTTGTGTGTGTGTTTGTACACCCATACACACACACACACACACACACACATATATGTATACTGTGGTGACATATATCTATATCTATATCTATCTATCACAGTCAAGAATGAAAGATAAGGTATTCCCTACAGAAACAACATAAGCATTGTACTCTGAACATTTTTCCTAGCCTTCCTCAAATGGATCTGTGTTCTTTCCATAGAGTAACTAGTGAAGGAAAATACCACACCATTTTAAATTTCTTAAATTTTGGTTTTGCCAGCTGATAAATGGAGTGCTGAACCAAGTCCACCTTGCAAAAATACTTTACCCTGCAATTAATTCCTAGTTCATAAGTGTGGAGTAGGAATTGCTATCCCAGCATCTGAGAGTCTTCTTGTTGACTGTCTGGCCCTGGAGTAAGTAGGAGCTGTTCTAGGCCATGTGGAAGTCCTTGGTCTTCCCACTTTCAAGAAGAGTCATAAAAACTTTTGGTTTTTGAGGAGACTCACAGAGATTAATACTACTATCAAAAAATTAGAAAGATTCAGGATGAAAATTTTGATTACATTCCTATTTAACTCTTCAGGTGCAGAATGATACAGAATCATAGATTTAATGGTGCAGTGACTATAGTCACAGCTCCTGATCTAGATGTGGTCTGATTAATGTGTGTTAGGACAGCCATGAGCAAAGTGATCTCCAGCTGTTAATCACTTTAATTTGTGAAAATTCCCAAAACACAATCTCATGCATAAAAATTTTTCATATGCATAATAGTTACATGCATAACACACATATTTCATAATGCTAAAATGAGATATGTGTGAACATGATCCAGTTTGAAAACAAAATGTTGCCTGAACCCCTGGAGCATCTTTTGCGATTTTCTCCCATAGTGATCTCTTCTCTTGGTATGAGAGATAATAACTACCTTGACATTACCGTTAGCACTCCCATGGATTTTCTTTTACGAATAAGTTTACCAACTATGTTTCATTCCTGTTTTGAACTCATATAAATGGAACCACGAAGCAGCACTTTAACCTAAAAATTATGTTTAAAATATTTGACTTTGTTGTCTGTAGTTACTTAAAATTTTAAAAAATTCTGCAATATCTGTTTTACGAATAAAACTTTTTCCTCTGCTTTTCTGTACTTCTTCTCTCTTCTTTTCACACTGAACAACAATGTGAAAACATCAGATAATATCTTCCAAACAATAGTTTTTTTGCCTAAAGAAGTTCTCTTGATAATTTTTGTAAGGCAAGTCAGTTGGCAACAAATTTGTTTGTCTGAGAAAGTCATTATTTTACTTTCAAGTTGGTGGATAATAATATTGGGTTTAGAAGTCCAAGGTGATAATTTTTTTCAACACTTTAGATACTTCATTCCACTCTTTTCTTGATTGCATGGTTTCTAATCACATTTCCTCTGAAATTCAGAGTGGTTTATGCATTTTGAATCTTAGGTCCTTATCAAGTAGACATTTTGAGCTTATTTCTGTCATTCTATGTGTTGTTTTTTACCTTCTTCATGATGTCTTTTGGAGGATGTCTTATTTTGAGCAGTGTGGAAAGTTGAGGAGCCTGACATTTTCTGACTAATAAGGAAATCCTCTCTATTAAATATAACATCTTACTTGACTTAAAATTTTTATAATAATCTAAAACAATCACAATTTTGATAGTTATACTTTTATTACAGTGTTGCAATGTACTTTTATTACAAAGTTTCAATTGCCCATTGGGTAACTGAAGATCAGCTATTAGTATACACATATCCTCTCCTTCTTGAGCCTCTATCCTACCAGTCCCCCATACCGCCCCCTCTAGGTCATCACAGAGCACCGAGCTGAGCTCCCTGTGTTACACAACAGGTTCCCACTAGCTGTTTCATACATGGTGGTGAACCAATGCTTCTTTCTTGATTCTTCCCACCCTCCCCCTCTTCCCCCACTGTGTCCACATGTCTATTCTCTACATCTGAGTCTCTATTCCTACCCTGGAAATAGTCACATCTGCACCATCTTTCGAGATTTTATGTGTTAGTCACTCAGTCATGTCCAACTCTTTACAACCCTATGGAGTATATATATGCATTAATATATAATATTTGCATTTCTCTTTCTGACTTACTTCACTGTGTATGACAGCTTCTAGGTCCATCCACATCACTACAAATGACCCATTTTTTTCTCCTTTGCATGGATGAGTAATATTCCCTTGTATATATGCATCAGATCTTCATCCATTCATCTGTCAGTGGACATTTAGATTACTTCTGTATCCTGGCTATTGTAAATAGTGCTACAATGGACATTGGGGTACATAGGTTTTTTTGAATTATGGTTTTCTCAGTATATATGCCCAGTAGTGGACTTTCTTGCAATATCTACCATCTCACTTGGGTTTCACTTACCTTAGATGTGGGGTATCTCTTCACAGCTGCTCCAGCAAAGCACAGCCACTGCTCCTTACCTTGGACGAGGTTGTCCCTCCTGATCTTGAATGTGGAGTAGCTCCTCCTGCGCTGGCTCAGCCGCTGGTAAGAGAAACCCAAGTGAGATGGTAGGTGTTGCAAGAGGGCATCAGAGGGCAGTCACACTGAAACCATAATCACAGAAAACTAGTCAATCTGATCACATGGACCACAGCCTTGTCTAACTCAATGAAACTAAGCCATGCTGTGTGGGTCCACCCAAGTCGGACGGGTCATGGTGGAGAGGTCTGACAGAATGTGGTCCACTGGAGAAGGGAATGGCACACCACTTCAGTATTCTTGCCTTGACCCCATGAACAATATGAAAAGGCAAAATGAGAGGATACTGAAAAGGGAACTCCCCAGGTCCCTAGGTGCCCAATATGCTACAGGAGAGCAGTGGAGAAATAACTCCAGAAAGAATGAACAGATGAAGCCAAAGCAAAATAATACCCAGTTGTGGATGTGACAGGTGATAGAAGCAAGGTCCAATGCTGTAAACAGCAATATTGCATAGGAACCTGGAATGTTAGATCCATGAATCAAGGCAAATTGAAAGTGGTCAAACAGGAGATGACAAGAGTGAATGTCAACAATCTAGGAATCAGTGAACTAAAATGGACTGGAATGGGTGAATTTAATTCAGATTACCATTATATCTACTACTGTGGGCAGGAATCCCTCAGAAGAAATGGAGTAGCCATCATGGTCAATAAAAGAGTCTGAAATGCAGTACTTGGATGCAATCTCAAAAATGACAGAATGATCTCTGTTCGTTTCCAAGGCAAACCATTCAATATCATGGTAATCCAAGTCTATGCCCCAACCAGTAAAGCTAAAGAAGCTGAAGTTGAATGGTTCTATGAAGACCTACAAGACCTTTTAGAAATAACACCCCCAAAAGATGTCCTTTTCATTATAGGGGCCTGGAATGCAAAAGTAGGAAGTCAAGAAACACTGGGGTTAACAGGCAAATTTGGACTTGGAATATGGAGTGAAGCAAGGCAAAGGCTAATAGAGCTTTGTCAAGAGAACACATTGGTCATAACAAGCACCCTCTTCCAACAACACAAGAGAAGACTCTACACATGGACATCACCAGATGGTCAACATCAAAATCAGGTTGATTATATTCTTTGCGGCCAAAGATGGAGAAGCTCTATATGGTCAGCAAAAACAAGACCGGGAGCTGACTGTGGCTCAGATCATGAACTCCTTATTGCCAAATTCAGACTTAAATTGAAGAAAGTGGGGAAAACCACTAGACCATTCAGATATTATCTAAATCAAATCCCTTATGATTATACAGTGGAAGTGAGAAATAGATTTAAGGGACTAGATCTGATAGACAGAGTACTTGATGAACTGTGGATGGAGGTTCGTGACATTGTACAGGAGACAGGGATCAAGACCATTCTCATGGAAAAGAAATGCAAAAAGCAAAATGGCTGTCTGAGGAGGCCTTACAAATAGCTGTGAAATGAAGAGAAGTGAAAAGCAAAGGAGAAAAAGAAAGATATTCCCATTCGAATGCAGAGTTCCAAAGAATAGCATGGAGAGATAAGAAAGCCTTCCTCAGTGATCAGTGCAAAGAAATAGAGGAAAAGAACAGAATGGGAAAGACTAGAGATCTCTTTATGAAACATGTATATTTTCCTGTAAGAAATGAAGCGCCAATCTATGTTCAATGTAGGATGCAGGATGCATGGGGCTGATGCACAGGATGATTCAAGTAGAGGATGTGGGGTGGGAGGTGGAAGGGGGCTTCGGCATTGGGAGATTGTGTTCACCTATGGCTGATTCGTGTCAATGTATGGCAAAACAAATACAGTATTGTAATTAAAAAAATAAATAAATTTAATAAAAAAAAGAAAATTAGAAATACCAAGGGAATGTTTCATCCAAAGATGGGCTCAATAAAGGACAGAAATGGTATGGACCTAACAGAAGCAGAAGATATTAAGAGGTTGCAAGAATACACAGAAGAACTGTACAAAAAGATCTTCACAACTCAGATAATAATGATGGTGTGATCACTCACCTAGAACCAGACATCTAGATATGTGAAGTCAAGTGGGACTTAGAAAGCATCACTATGAACAAAGCTAGTGGAGGAGATGGAATTCCAGTTGAGCTATTTCAAATCCTGGAAGATTATGCTATGAATGTGCTGCACTAAATATGCCAGCAAATTTGGAAAACTCAGCAGTGGCCACAGGACTGGAAAAGTTCAGCTTTCATTCCAATCTCAAAGAAAGGCAATGCCAAAGATTGCTCAAACTACCGCACAATGGCACTCATCTCACATGCTAGTAAAGTAATGCTCAAAATTCTCCAAGCCAGGCTTCAGCAGTATGTGAACTGGAGAACTTCCAGATGTTCAAGCTGGTTTTAGAAAAGGCAGAGGAACCAGAGGTCAAATGGCCAACATCCGCTGGATCATGGAAAAAGCAAGAGAGTTCCAGAAAAACATCTATTTCTGGTTTATTGACTATGCCAAAGCCTTTGACTGTGTGGATCATAATAAACTGTGGAAAATTCTGAAAGAGATGGGAATACCAGACCACCTAACCTGCCTCTTGAGAAATCTGTATGCAGGTCAGGAAGCAACAGTTAGAACTGGACATGGAACAACAGACTGATTCCAAATAGGAAAAGGAGTACGCCAAGGCTGTATATTGTCACCCTGCTTATTTAGCTTATATGCAGAGTACATCATGAGAAACGCTTGGCTGGAAGAAGCACAAGCTGGAATCAAGATTGCTGGGAGAAATATCAATAACCTCAGATATGCAGATGATACCACCCTTATGGCAGAAAGTGAAGAGGAACTAAAAGCTTCTTGATGAAAGTGAAAGAGGAGAGTGAAAAAGTTGGCTTAAAGCTCAACATTCAGAAAATGAAGAATATGGCATCTGGTCCCATCACTTCATGGGAAATAGATGGGGAAAGAGTGGAAACAGTGTCAGACTTTATTTTTGGGGGCTCCAAAATCACTGCAGATTGTGATTGCAGCCACGAAATAAAAGATGTTAACTCCTTGAAAGGAAAGTTATGACCAACCTAGATACCATATTGAAAAGCAGAGACATTACTTTGCCAACAAGGGTCTGTCTAGTCAAGGGTATGGTTTTTCCAGTGGTCATGTATGGATATGAGAGAGGAACTGTGAAGAAAGCTGAGCGCCAAAGAATTAATGTGTTTGAACTGTGGTGTTGGAGAAGACTCTTGAGAGTCCCTTGGACTGCAAAGAGATCCAACCAGTCCATTCTGAAGGAGATCAACCCTGGGATTTCTTTGGAAGGAATGATGCTACAATTGAAACTCCAGTACTTTGGCCACTTCATGCAAAGAGTTGACTCATTGGAAAAGGCTCTGATGCTGGGAGGGATTGGGGGCAGGAGGGAGAAGAGGATGACAGAGGATGAGATGGCATCACTGACTCGATGGAAGTGAGTCTGAGTGAACTCTGGGAGATGGTGATGGACAGGGAGGCCTGGCATGGTGCTATTCATGGGGTCCAAAGAATCGGACACGACTGAGCGACTGAACTGAACTGAACTTAAGAGATTAAGAAGCTCAGAAAGTTAAATATCTCAGTCTGTAAGTTCCCTCTCCATGAACAGACTGTCAATTTTCTACTTCGAGCAGTAACTTAACCTCTCCTAGCCTTTGGACTGTTTGTTTTTGGTTAGAGACAATCTTCTTGGTTCCGACTCACACTAGATCTAATCTACTTTAGAGGCCAGCACCACTGAGCTAGAGTCTCTGTCTCCAATGATACTGATCAGGGGGAAGACTCAAGTGAATGAATAAATAAGAAGGAAGATTCTGTCCTGCTCCATCCCTCTCTCTTCCCTTGATTTTTCCAGCAGTCATGTTTGCATATGGCAGCATTGCCTTCCCTCTGTAGGCAAGTTTGTGATGCTCTTTGCCTTCTTTAGCTTAACAAGACTCCAGAAATGGAAAGTCCATGTCACTCACAATCATGATAAAGGTAAAGGCAGATTACATGGGTCCAGTTTGGGCTAGTCTCAGACACGCTCAGTATATACAACCTTTTGTAGGATGAGATATTGTCAGAAGAGCTGAGTTGTTCTCTAATGGAACTATTTCTACTGTTTCCACAGATTCCCTTAGAGAAGAATGGCTCCTGGAATTGGTTCTTTTGTGACTGAATTCATTCTGGTGGGATAAACAGACTGACGAGATCTCCAACGTCCCTTATTTTTTCTTTTTATTGGAATGTATATGGTCACTGTGATGGGAAATTTGGGCTTGGTCACTCTAACTGAGTTGAATTCATACCTACACAACCTCATGTACTTTTTACTCTTTAGTTTGTCTTTGATAGACATCTGTTATTCTTCTGTATTTACACCCAACATGCTGATTAACTTTATATCAAAGAAAAGTGTTATTTCTTATGTGTAATACATGATCCAAATGTACTTTTTCTCTTTCTCTTTTTAAAATTTCTGAATGCTATGTGGTGTTGGAGAAGACTCTTGAGAGTCCCTTGGACTGCAAGGAGATCCAACCAGTCCATTCTGAAGGAGATCAGCCCTGGGATTTCTTTGGAAAGAATGATGCCACAGCTGAAATTCCAGTACTCTGGCCACCTCATGCAAAGAGTTGACTCACTGGAAAAGACTGATGCTGGGAGGGATTGGCAGCAGGAGGAGAAGGGGATGAGAGAGAATGAGATGGCTGGATGGCATCACTGACCTGATGGACGTGTCTGAGAACCAACTCCGGGAGTTGGTGATGGACAGGGAGGCCTGGCATGCTGCAATTCATGGGGTCACAAAGAGTCGGACATGACTGAGTGACTGAACTGAACTGAACTGAACACCAATGGTCTATGATTGCTATGTGGCCATCTGTAACCCACTCTTGTATAATACTGCCATGTCCCCTAAAGTGTGTTCCAGTCTTATACTTGGTTCCTACTTGATGGCATTTTCTGGTGCCATGGCTCACACTGGATGCCTGCTGAGACTGACCTTGTGCAATGCAAACACCATCAATCATTATTTGTGTGACATCCTCCCTGTGCTCCAGCTCTCCTGCATAAGTTCCTACATCAGTGAGGTGGAAGTGTTCCTTGTGGTGGGCATCAACATCACTGTGCCCAGTATCTCCGGCATCCACCACATCATATCCATGGAGGGCAGGCCCAGAGCCCTCAGCACCTGCAGTTCCTACATCATTGCTATTTCTCTGTTCTTTGGATCAGAGGCATTTTTATATCTAAAACCATCTACAGGATCTGTGGATGAGGGGAAAATCTTTTCTGTTTTTATACCGATGTAGTTCCCATGACAAACCCCTTAATTTTTAGTTTGAGAAACAAAGATGTTCAAATTGCTCTGAGTAAAACCTTGAGGAGAAGAAAGTATTGATTAGCATCAGGGTCTCTGTGCAGGTAGTCATGGGACAGGAGTTTCTGTGTTTATTTACAATAGTTTTATTGGCATCCTTCTTATCCTATTTCTTTCTCACTATGGGGAAGAAAATTGGAGTCCTCTGTCAAAGTAGGTCTTCTGTCTTCATCACTTTCAGAATTTACTGTTCTTTTTCTATTTCCTATTTAAGAATAGCATTAAGAAATACATTCATCTCCATTTCTTTTCCATTGTCATTATGGGCTTTGTTTTTTTCCCTTAGAAAAAGATAAATGGTTCTGCTAATGATTAAAAAAGTAACATTGCTGTATCTTTAAAGTCTTTTCAAAGCATTTATTTTTAGTTATCAATAAAGTTAAAATTAATACTATCTGCTTAGGGGCATTAGGGCAATTATTAAATGCCACTTGTGCCAGCGGAAGTAGGAATTGGACAATCTGTCTTACCCTTTTCTGTCACCCTACAGTGGTCAGGAGTCTGATTCCTCCAAATGCCAGTGTTTCACAATTACCTGTGTGTGTACTCAGTCACTCTGTCATGTCCAGCTCTGTGACCCCCTGGATTGTAGCTGGCCTGGCTCCTCTGTCCCTGGAATTTTCCAAGCAAGAATACTGGAGTGGATTGCCATTTCCTTCTCCAGGGGATCTTCTCAGCTCAGGGACTGAACTGTGAAACCAGCATCTCCTGCACTGGCAGATCGATTTTTACCACTGAGCCACCAGGGAAGCCCCACAGCAGACTATTAAATGCCTTTTGATTTCAAGTCTACCACTCTTTCTAGTATTCTTTATATCTCATGACTCATGCTCATTCTCAGTCATGTCTAACTCTTTGTGATCCCATGGACTATTGCCCACCAGTTTCCTCTGTCCACGGGATTTTCCATGCAAGAGTACTACTGTGGTTTGCTATTTCTTCCTTTAGAGATCTTTCTAACCCAGGGATTGAACCCTTTCCTCCTTTGTCTCCTACATCTCAGGAGGATTCTTTACCCGCTGAGCCACTACTTCATTTTATTTTTGTTTTAGTAAAGGCAAAACATGAGAAAAGATTTGTTTTGAAAGCAGACTTTTTCTAAAAAAAAAAAAAAAAAGAATGTGAAATGAAGTATTTTCAGGGCATGGAAGAAAAATAATTCCTGGAATGTGTCATTAGTCCATGATCCAAAGAGACACAGGACAATAAATGAGGTCCTCAGTAGGGGATGGCCAATGAGATTTAGAAACCACGCTTCATTATGAATTTTTACTATGATGGTAGAGTACTGTAATTGTCCTCATTTTCCATAAGCTGTGTTTTCCATAAAGCTGTGTCTAAAACTCATAATATAGAATGACAACATTAATAGTCGTTTTGGCTAAGATGGCAGAGGAATAGGATGGGGAGACCACTTTCTTCCCCCACAAATTCATCAAAAGAACATCTAAACGCTGAGGAAATTCCACATATTTTGTGAATGCCGGCAGAGGACATCAGGCACCCAGAAAAGCAGCCCATTGTCTTTGAAAGGAGGCAGGAAAAAATATAAAAGACAAAAAGAGAGACAAAAGAGGTAGGGACGGAGCTCCGACCTGGGAAGAGAGTCTTAAAAAGAGAGAACAGTCTTTTGGACTCTGTGGGAGAGGGAGAGGGTAGGATGATTTGGGGGAATGGTATTGAAACGGGTATAATATCATATATGAAATGAATCACCAGTCCAGGTTCGATGCAGGATACTAGATGCTTGGGGCTGGTGCACTGGGATGACCCAGAGGGATGGTACAGGGAGGGAAGTGGGAGGGGGGTTCAGGATGGGGAACACATGTATACCTGTGGCAGATTCATGTTGATGTATGGCAAAACCAATACAATATTGTAAAGTAATTAACCTCCATTTAAAATAAATCAGTTCAGTTCAGTCACTCAGTCATGTCCAACTCTTTGTGATCCCATGAATCACAGCACGCCAGGCCTCCCTGTCCATCACCAACTCCCGGAGTTCACTCAGACTCACGTCCATCAGGTCAGCGATGCCATCCAGCCATCTCATCTTCTGTCGTCCCCTTCTCCTCCTGCCCCCAATCCCTCCCAGCATCAGAGTCTTTTCCAATGAGTCAACTCTTCGCATGAAGTGGCCAAAGTACTGGAGTTTCAGCTGTAGCATCATTCCTCCCAGAGAAATCCCAAGGCTGATCTCCTTCAGAATAAACTAGTTGGATCTCCTTGCAGTCCAAGGGACTTTCAAGAGTCTTCTCCAACACTGCAGTTCAAAAGCATCAATTCTTCAGCACTCAGCCTTCTTCACAGTCCAACTCTCACATCCATACATGACCACAGGAGAAACTATAGCCTTGACTAGACGCAATGAATAAATTTATATTAAAAAAAAAGAAGTTTCTAAACATCAGGAAACACTGTCACTGCTGAGTCTCTGGCGAGCCTTGGAACCACAGAGGGCAACATAACTGGGAGGAAAAATAAATAAATAATTAAAACCCACAGACTATGTGCCCAACCGTAACTCCCCCAGTAGAGAAGCAGTGCAGACACTTGCATCCGCCACTAGCAAGCGGGGGGCTGGACAGGGAGGCATGGGCTGCATTGCTTAGAGTAAGGACCCCATCTGAATGCCCCAAGGGCAATCTGAGGGAATTAACTTGAGATAGCAAACCAGACTGTAGGATAGCTACCACATGAAAAGCCCTAACCTAAGACACCGCCAGGCCTGCTCACAGAACAAAGGACTGAGCAGAGCTAGCTGGCTGCAGATCATCCCCCTCCGGTGACAAGCAGCCATAGCTGGAAGGGGGCAATCGTGGACCCAGAGAGGCATTATTTACCAAACTGCAAGCAGGCTTCATTGCTAACTAAGATTTCTTGGGATTCTGGACGGTCAACATCTGCCTGAGAAGGTGTGCCAGTTGTACATCCAGAAAACCAAGCAGCAGGAACGGGGGAGACACTAAGTCGCAGCAACCGCACTCGCCAAACACGTGATCACCTGAGCTGCTTGGACCTAGGAAGGGCACAAAACACAATCCCAACTGAGTCTGCACCTCTGAGGAGTACCCAAGTACCTGAACCTGAGTGGCTTAGACCTGGGAGTGCATACAACCCAGAGCCAGCCTCAGACAGTTTCCAGCAGAGCAACATAGAGCCTAAGCAGTATAGACAGGGAAAGCAAACATGCTGTGAGCGGGGGCAAACCCAATGTGGCTGAGACACTGCGAACACACGCCAGTGTTATTTGTTTCCAGCGTCCCTCCCTCTCCACAGCACAACTGAACAGGTGAGCCTAAAAAGTGTCCACCACTGCCACCTAAGAGACCAGCAAACAGAAGAAGCTAAAACAGAGGGAACCGCTTTGGAAGTGACAGGTGCAATAGATTAAAACCCTGTAGTTAGTACTGACTACTTAGGAAGGGGCCTATAGGTCTTGAGAAATATAAGCTGGAACAAGGAACTATCTGAAAATGAACTGACCTCACACTGGCCACAACAACACCAGAGAAAGTCCTAGATATATTTTTACTATTTTTACTATCATTCTTTATTTTTTTAATTTTAAGTCCTCTATTACTCCTTTAATTTTCATTTTTATAACCTACTATTACTTTGCAAAAAAAAAGACATCCTATTTTTAAAAGCAAACTTCATATTATATATTTTATAATTTTGTGACTTTCTTTCCTTTTCTTTAATATTGTATTTTTGAAAATCCAACGTCTACTCTAGATTTTTAAGCTTTACCTTTTGGTATTTGTTATCAATTTTGTACCTTTAAGAATCCAATCTTCAGTATCCATTTTTACTTGGGAGCGAGATTACTGGCTTGACTGCTCTCTCCTCCTTTGGACTCTCCTTTTTCTCCACCAGGTCGCTTCTATCTCCTCCCTCCCTCTTCTCTTCTCTACCCAACTCTGTGAATCTCTTTGTGTGTTCCGGATGGTGGAGAACACTTAGGAACTGATTACTGGCTGTATCTGTCTCTCTCCTTTTGATTGCCCCCTTTATCCTCCTGGCCACCTCTGTTTTCTCCCTTCCTCTTCTCTTCTCTGTATAACTCCGTGAACATCTCTGAGAGGTTCAGACTGTGGAGCGCACATAAGGAAGTGATTTCTGCCTAGCTTGCTCTCTCCTCTTTTGATTCCACCTCATCTTGTTCAGGTCACCTTTATCTCCCTCCTACCTCTTCTCTTCTCCATGTAACTCTATGAATCTCTCTGGGTGTTCCTCACTGTGGAGAAACTTTCCATCTTTAAGCTAGATGTTTTATCAATAGCGCTGTGTAGATAACTACAGGCCAATATCACTGATGAACATAGATGCAAAAATCCTTAACAAAAAACCTCAAATAGCCAAAGCAATCTTGAGAAAGAAGAATGGAACTGGAGGAATCAACCTGCCTGACTTCAGGCTCTACTACAAAGCCACAGTCATCAAGGCAGCATGGTGCTAGCACAAAGACAGAAATATAGATCAGTGTCTTTGCAGATAGATCAATGGAACAAAATAGAAAGCCCAGAGATAAATGCATGCACCTGTGGACACCTTGTTTTTGACAAAGGAGGCAAGAATATGCAATGGAGAAAAGGCAATCTCTTTAACAAGTGGTGCTTGGAAAACTGGTCAACCACTTGTAAAAGAATGAAACTAGAACACTTTTAACACCATACACAAAAACAAACTCAAAATGCATTAAAGATTTAAACGTAAGACCAGAAACTATAAAACTCCTTGAGGAGAACATAGGCAAAACACTTTCTGACATAAATCACAGCAGGATCCTCTATGATCCACCTCCCAGAATATTGGAAATAAAAGCAAAAATAAACAAATGGGACATAATTAAACTTAAAAGCATCTGCACAACAAAGGAAACTTTAAGCAAGGTGAAAAAACAGCCTTCAGAATGGGAGAAAATAATTGCAAATGAAGCAACTGACAAATAATTAATCTCAAAAACATATAAGCAACTCCTGCAGCTCTCAGTTCCAGAAAAATAAATGACCCAATCAAAAAATGGGCCAAAGAATTAAGCAGAGATTTCTCCAAGGAAGATATACAGATGGCTAACAAACACATGAACAGATGCTCAACACATGAACAGATTTCTCATTATAAGAGAAATGCAAATCAAAAACCACAATGAGGTACCATTTCATGCCAGTAAGAATGTCTGCTATCCAAAAGTCTACAAGCAATAAATGCTGGAAAGGGTGTGGAGAAAAGGGAACCCTCTTACACTGTTGGTGGGAATGCAAACTAGTACAGCCACTATGGAGAACAGTGTGGAGATTCCTTAAAAAACTGGAAATAGAACTGCCATATGACCCAGCAATCCCACTTCTGGGCATACACACTGAGGAAACCAGAACTGAAAGAGACACGTGTACCCCAGTGTTTATTGCAGCACTATTTATAATAGCCAGGACATGGAAGCAACCTAGATGTCCATCAGCAGATGAATGGATAAGAAAGCGGTGGTATATATACACAATGGAGTATTACCCCAGCCATTAAAAAGAATATATTTGAATCAGTTCTAATGAGGTGGATGAAACTGGAGCTTATTATACAGAGTGAAGTAAGCCAGAAAGCAAAACACCAATACAGTATACTAACATATATATATATATATATATATATATGGAATTTAGAATCATGATAATGATAACCCTGTATGCAAGACAGCAAAAGAGACACAAATGTATAGAACAGTCTTTAGGAGTCTGTGGGAGAGGGCGAGGGTAGGATGATTTGGGAAAATGGCATTGAAACATGTTCAATATCATATATGAAATGAATCGCCCAGTCCAGGTTTGATGCATGATACAGGATGCTTGGGGCTGGTGCACTGGGATGACCCAGAGGGATGGTATGGGGAAGGAGGTAGGAGGGGGTTCAGGATGGGGAACACGTGTACACCCATGGTGGATTCCTGTCAATGTATGACAAAACTAATACCATATTGTAAAGTAATTAGCTTCAAATTAAAATTAAATAAATTTCATTAAAAATAAATACAGATTTTTCCAGATTAAAAAAAAAAGAACTGGATGTGGAAAAATGGACTGGTTCAAAACTGAGAAAGGAGTACATCAAGGCTATACATTGTCACCCTGCTTATTTAACCTATATACAGAGTATACCATGAGAAATGCCAGACAGCATGAAGCCCAAACTGGAATCAAGATTGCTGGGAGAAATATCAATAACGTCAGATATGCAGATGATACCACCCTTATGGCAGAAAGCAGAGTAACTAAACAGCTTCTTGATGAAGGTGAAAGAGGAGACTGAAAAAGTTGGCTTAAAATTGAACATTAAAAAACTAAGATCATGGCATCAGGTCCCATCACTTCATGGCAAGTTGATGAAGAAACAATGGAAATAGTGACAAATTTTATTTTCTTGGGCTCTAAAGTCACTGCAGATGGTGACAGCAGCTGTGAAATTAAAAGATGCTTGCTACTTGGAAGAAACAGCATATTCGAAAGCAGAGATGTTACTTTGCCAACAAAAGTCCATCTGGTCAAAGCTATGGTTTTCCCAGTAGTCATGCATGGATGTGAGAGCTGGACTGTGAAAAAGGCTGAGTGCTGAAGAATTGATGCTTTTGAACTGTGATATTGGAGAAGACTCTTGAGAGTCCCTTGGACTGCAAGGAGATCAAGCCAGTCAATCCTAAAGGAAATCAGTCCTGAATATTCATTGGAAGGACTGATGAAGCTGAAACTCCAATTTGGCCACCTGATGCGAAGCCTGACTCAGTTGAGAAAACCATGATGCTGGGAAAGATTGAAGGCAGGAGAAGGGAATAACAAAGGACAAGATGGTTGGATGGCATTACCAACTCAATGGACCTTAATTTGAGCAGGCTATGGGAGATGGTGAAGGACAGGGAGGCCTGGTGTGCTGCAGTCCGTGGGGTCATATAGAGTCAGACATGACTGAGCGACTGAACAACAGCATCATTCCCTAAGTTCAGTGCACATACCAATTGTGAATTATTTTATTCTTTCTATTTTCCTGTTTGAAAAACAGCCCTTGTAACTCTTAGGGCATTATATTGACATAAAGAAGTATTTACAAATAATACTGTTCTGATTCATATTTGATAATATGGGCATCCCTGATGGCTCAATTGTTAAAGAATCCGCCTGCAATGCAGGAGACCCCGGTTCGATTCCTGGGTTGGGAAGATCTGCTGGAGAAGGGATAGGCTACCCACTCCAATATTCTTGGGGTTCCCTGTGGTTCAGCTGGTAAAGACTCTGTCTGAAATGCGGGAGACCTGGGTTTAATTCCTGGGTTTGGAAGATCCCCTGGAGAAGGGAAAGGCTACCCGCTCCAGTATTCTGGCCTAGAGAAGTCCAGGGACTATACAGTTCTTGGGGTCACAAAGGATCAGTTACGACTGTGTGACTTTCACTTTCATTTGATAAAAAGGATTCACTACTGAAGTATTTCAGTTATCCATTATTTTACTTTATTTTCCAGAGCTTTTTCATGCTGTCCTATGTCTCATCATTTTCTATTCATCTCTATTACTGTTCTTTCAGTTTTAAAAGAAGAAAGGTATGAGGAAGGATTATGAGCAGACCCTCTGAGTTTCAGCGTACATTTTGCTGGGACAATCAGCACATAAGAGGCAAATGTTGAATAAGAGGGAAAAAAATTTAAATACATGAAACTTGATGCAATAACTTTATCTACTAATGGAAATATCTGACAAACTGAAGTTATTAGGGACTTGAACAGGAAGGCAGGAACAGCATGTACAGAAAGAGAAGGCCCCTGTTTAGGATTGATATCTAAAATTATGAGTGTTCATCAGAACTTGGGTCCCTCAAAAAGTATAAACATACTGGGAAGTGGGAAGAGTCTGTAGCAGGGACAGCATCTTAAAGAAATGATACCAACAATTATGAAGGTGGAATACTACAAGAAAAGACAATATTTTTCCTTGAGAACTCCACAACTTAATGTGGAACTCACAAATATATAGTGTTATAAAGCACTTAGAATCTAAGTCAGGCAGAGATAAGTTAGGGTAGCTAAGGTGCTTTTCATAGTATATGGAGGAAATAAGCTTTTTTTTTTAAAACACCCTACATTTGATATATAGACTACACACAGGTGTACAAAATTCTGTTCTTTGTTGATTCAGTGATTATTGCTGTTAACCGATGTTTTGTCCTCAAAGAATTAAAAGGTTCCTGAAATTATGCTATACCAATGCAGGCTAGAATTTCACTCCATGGGTTTTGATGCTGGGTATTTGGGTGCAGGGTTTCCCTGGGGGCTTAGAAGGTAAAGCATTTGCCTGCAATGTGGGAGACCTGGGTTCCATCCCTGGGGCAGGAAGATCTCCTGGAGAAGAAAATGGCAACCCACTCCAGTACTCTTGCCTGAAAAACTCCATGGACAGAGGAGGCTGGTAGGTTACAGTCCCTGGTGTTGCAAAGAGTCAGACACGACTGAGTGACTTAATCCAACCCATTTGGAATCAAGCCTTAACCACATTCCTTACTAACTGTGTGAATTTGAGTAAGGAACCTGATCATCTTCAGTTTTCTGCATTATGTATCAATAGTACCTATGGCATAATGTTCACATAATGATAAAGTCTCTAGTAAAGAATAAATAAGGTGTCTAATATATCCCAAGCTCAATAACATTTATGTTTTTGCCTCTGAATTGTTCCAGAATAATTTAATTCCATGTAATTTTAATACTTCATGGACTTTATTGGAGTTAAATTACTTGAGAACTAGTAAATACAGAATATCGAATTTATCAAAACATTTAGAATAATTACATTGTCAATAATGGTGTTAATCATGATACTAATTTATTATCAGCGATTTAAAGAAAACTACTTTCATGCATCTTCACAAATACAGTATTTTTTAAGATGGATGAATCACTAGTCAATCATGAAAATAGTTTGTAAAAGGATTGATTCTGAGAATCAGACTATCTAGCTGGTGGTCCTAGGTTTGAATTTTAAAACTTTAATTAATTAAAATAAATTTTAATAAAAAAGAAGCTATTGCATATCGGTAGTGCTACAGTTCACAGAGTCAGGAAAAGCCAGATGAGACTGAATGACCAATACTTTCACTTCTCAAAGCACTTTTACTTCTACTAACTCATTGAATCCTCCAAACAGTATTGTTAGAGAAGGTCTTTCACAGCCGAAAAACAGAGCTACAGAGCATAACTGTTTCTAACCTTATTTGAACCAATATTTGCTTTTGTTTACATGCAGTTATAGCACTTCACCCATTGCACGTGGAAGCCCACTTGTATGGGCTGTGTAGCTATGCACTGGGGGGTTTTAGGGTGTTTTGTCTTTACTAGGCCTGATTTTTCTAACTTGTGAAAGGAATATGTTGAAATCCCATGATACCAAGTGATTTAATTACACATTAATTTTTCTACTTTCTTTCTAAATAGGAAGCACCCTTGGCTCCAGCCTACAATGTAGAGTGTCCTTGTCCTAGAGCAGGTTCAGGATTGGTGAATCTGAATTTCCAAGACTCTGAAATATTGAGAGAAGTTGCTCTCTGAGCAGCATGACCTTCATCACCATCCATAGTGAAATGACCCAGCGTAGAATGGTTGTGCTGAATATGAGCACCTGGTCCATTAATTTAAGGTCAGATTTTGTGATGGAGACTGGAGGTGTCAGATGGTAGCTTCCTCCCTATCACACTGACCAAACCTGAGAAACTTCAGGGCTCTATGAAGGTGGTGATGGCTCCTAGTCTCTGAAAGGAGCCTCTCAGATCCATAGCTTGTCCTGGCAGACCTACCTGGAGAGACAACAATCCTCTCAGATGTGTGGGACTCTTTCAGTGTGGGAGCACTGACCAGGGTCAAGATGTCTTGGGAAGTGGGGTAGTTACCTTGAGACCATCATGCAAACACACACACACAGGCGCACGCATGAGCACACACACACACACACACACACACACACACAGCCACACAAAAAAACTGAGGAGACAGGTGCAGAGCTGTATTGATCAGTAAGTGACTTCTGATAATTGTTGCTGTTCTTGAGCAGTGTCCTCAATTTGTGTGCATAAGACATAAACAAAAAAGTATATTATCAACTTCAGTTCAGTTCAGTTCAGTCGCTCAGTCGTGTCCGACTCTTTGCGACCCCATGAATCGCAGCACGCCAGGCCTCCCTGTCCATCACCAGCTCCCGGA
Source organism: Nanger dama (assembly GCA_917880005.1). Lineage (NCBI taxonomy): Eukaryota > Metazoa > Chordata > Mammalia > Artiodactyla > Bovidae > Nanger > Nanger dama. The sequence goes on along the minus strand of CAKJTW010000085.1, from coordinate 494,658 downwards.
GTTCACTCAGATTCACATCCACTGAGTCAGTGATGCCATCCAGCCATCTCATCCTCGGTCGTCCCCTTCTTCTCCTGCCCCCAATCCGTCTCAGCATCAGAGTCTTTTCCAATGAGTCAACTCTTCTCATGAGGTGGCCTAAGTACTGGAGTTTCAGCTATAGCATCATTTCTTCCAAAGAACACCCAGGGCTGATCTCCTTCAGAATGGACTGGTTGGATCTCCTTGCAGTCCAAGGGACTCTCAAGAGTCTTCTCCAACACCACAGTTCAAAAGCATCAATTCTTTGGCGCTCAGCCTTCTTACATACATATAAATAGCTCACTATTCTGCATCCAAGATCCAAGTTGAATATTCACTCTTTAGAAAGGTAAAAATCATATTGTATGTCAATTATATATGAATACAATTAGAGGAAAAGGTAAAATAAACATGCTGCAGAGAAATGACTTCATAGATCAAAATTTAACATGTTTATCATAAATAAAAAATTTGTAATTTTTTCAATTTCAAAAATATCCTTGAAATAAATTTTCCTAAGAAGTTTTGATAAAGTTTAATACTGAGAACTATATACATAAAATATTTCACACTGATAAAATCATATATTGTGATGTACTATATTATATTTCTATGTTTCATTGTACCAGTCTATTATCATGTTTGTTAAATGAGTGAATGTACATTAGAGATTATGAGCTCTGCAAATACACTACTTTGTCTTTAAGCTTCAACAGAGCTTTCTTCACTTCCTTGTTCCTCAGGGTGTAGACCACAGGGTTCAGAAGGGGCGTCATCATAGTGTAGAAAACAGCCACAATCCTGTCCATAGCCTCCTTGGAGCCTGGTCTCAGGTAAATGAAAACACAGGGAACAAAGAAGCAAAGGACCACAGTGCAGTGGGAGGCACAGGTCTGGAAGGCTCTCCATCTCCCCTCTGAGGTGCGGATCTTCAGGATGGAATGGACAATGGACACGTAGGACAGCACTATCAGGAGAAAGCAGCCTGAGGCCACCACCCCAATGCTGACAAAGATCATCATCTCCACAGTGGACGTGTCTGCACAGGCCAGTTTGAGGATGGCTGGTGCATCACAGAAGTAATGCTGGATCTGCTTGGGTCCACAGAAGGGCAAACGGAACGTCAGTGTGGTCTGGACAGCAGAGTGCACAGAGCCACTGAGCCATGTGGTTGTGGCCAGGATGGCACACGTCCTCCCACTCATCATGCTGGCGTACCTGAGTGGGTAGCTGATGGCCAGGAAGCGGTCGTAGGACATGATGGTGTAGAGGAAGCACTCGGTGCTGCCCAGGAAGTGGAAGGAGTAGAGCTGGGCCACACAGCCAGGAAAGGAGACAGGACTGCCTTCTGGGGACACCAGGGTCATCAGCATTTTGGGCACAGTGACCGTGGAAAACCACATGTCAATGAAGGACAGGTTGCTCAGGAAGTAGTACATGGGGGTGTGCAGACGGGGATCCACTGTGATCACCAGCAGGATGAGAAGGTTCCCCACCACAGTGAGGGCATGGATCACCAGGAAGAGTCCAAAGAGGAGCGTGTCCAGCTCTGGTGCATGGGGAAGGCCCACAAGGATGAACGTTGTCACTAGACTCATGTTTGTCATTTCTCCAGGCTTTTGATCTCTCTTTCTCCCTATGGGAATATCAAGAGAACCCAGCATTTAATCAAGATCTGAGAACCCATTCTCTATATAGAAATTGCATTATACATGGTAGATAATTCTAAAATTATACTCCACTTTGTTACAAAACTTCTTTGTTTTTCTTTTAAAATTTTATTTTTAATTGGGGGTTAATTACAATGTTGTGATTGTTTCTGCATGGAATACCTTCATTATCATCCTCTGTGTCTCTCTCTCTGTCTCTCTTTCACTCCCTCACACACGCACGCGCAAGCACACACACACAGACACACAGACACACATATATATGCAGATGAAAGTACAAGAAATCCATTGCATATATTCATTGGTGCATCACTGTTATTGTTGTTCAGTCACTAAGCCATGTCTGACTCTTTGAGACCCCATGAACTGAAGCAAGCTTCCCTGTCCTTTACCATCTCCCAGAGTGTGCTCAAACTCATGCCCGTTGAGTCAGTGATGCCATCCAACCATCTCATCTTCTGTCATTCCCTTCTCCTCCTGCCCTCAGTCTTTGTCAGCATCAGGGTCTCTTCCAATGAGTTAGTTCTTTCCATCAGGTGGCCAAAGTATTGGAGCTTCAACTTCAGCATCATTCCTTCCAATGAATACCACAAATTTAGTGGCATAAAACAATTCAAATTTAGTCTTACAGGTTTTTGAGTAAGTTCAGAGCAGGTTAAGAATCTAAACTCCATCCAGAATCCCTACAACCTCCCATATGATCCAGAAAATGGCAACCCTCACAACACTGGTGGCCTCATGCTTGTCTTCTTTTAGATAGTTTTTCATGAGGCTCTGAGAACATAAACTTCATACATGTTATCCCAACCACAGTCCCTGGGTAGGGACTGGTTTCTAATGTACTGATACCTATTACTATCTTAAATATATATGTATTTTTTAGTGTTGGCTTAGTTAAAGATGATATTCCACCCCCATCTTCCTCTCCTCATAAATCCAGGTGATACTCCCAGAAAAGAAGACAATTCTGTCAAGTATTTGATTCTTATTTAAAACCTACTACCTGTGACAAGAAAGAGAGAGCCAACATAAGAGAAAAGAACCTATGTCAGCTTGAAGTCAAGAAAAGTTGGAATTGTGTACAATGGAAAGTGAGGCAGATATGATGTTTGTAACTTAATGCAATATTGTCAAGGTCAGGGTTATTATGAATTATTTTTTGAGGGAAGACTCACCAAGATAGGAGAATTGAGGATATCTACTCTTAGCAAAGCCTATACAAAATGGATCTGATTGCAGACCATGTGATTTAAGCTACATTAAAGCTATACTTTTCATATAAGAGAATAAATGACAGAGTCAGAGTTACCCTATATAAGTATAGACAGATATCAGAACTCAAAAAATGGAACACACGTATCTCTAAAGTTTCTACTGTACCAGTGGGATCCCATCACCAGGATAAATCACAATCAGGTTAGATAACATATGAAAATTTTCATCAGGTGAATTGCAAGGTAGCCTGAGAACTAAGGCAGGAATATCATTGAGAGTATGTGTTTGACTTGTCTGTCCATGCGATAGCAACTTAGTCCCTATTCATAGGTCCTTATTACTATTTCATACATACATCTATGTATTTATGTTGTGAACAATGCAGGGCTTAGTGGCACCAACTTCTCACTCAGCCCCTGCATAGTCAAAAATCCATATAAAACTTTGGCTTCCCAGAAACTTAATGACCAATAATCTACTGCTAACCATGAAGAAGGCTGAGTGCCGAAGAATTGATGCTTTTGAACTGTGGTGTTGGAGAAGACTTTTGAGAGTCCCTTTGCAAGGAGATCCAGCCAGTCCATTCTGAAGGAGATCAGCCCTGGGATTTCTTTGGAAGGAATGATACTAAAGCTGAAACTCCAGTACTTTGGCCACCTCATACGAAGAGTTGACTCATTGGACAACACTGTGATGCTGGGAGGGACTGGGGGCAGGAGAAGAAGGGGACAACCGAGGATGAGATGGCTGGATGGCATCACTGACTCAGTGGATGTGAATCTGAGTGAACTCCGGGAGTTGGTGATGGACAGGGAGGCCTGGCGTGCTGCGATTCATGGGGTTGCAAAGAGTCGGACACGACTGAGAGACTAAACTGAACTGAACTGAACTGAACTGAACTGAACTGAACCTTCCCTTACTGATAGCATAGCAATCAATTAACAAATATTTCGTGTGTTATATGTACCATATACTGTACTTGTATAATATACTAAAGAAGAGAAAATGTTATAAAGAAAATGATAAGAAAATACACTTACTGTACTGTATTTACAGATGTTGAAAGTTTATGTCAATTGTTTACAAAAGGAATCACTTGTTTTAGCACTATATTAATGTTGTCTTTTAGGATGGAAGACACTGTAGGGGTTATTCATATCACTAATATTAGACATCAGAATGAAAAGATATGTGAAAAGAAATTCACATTTATTTGCAACTATAACACTTCATGCATTGATAATGAAGATGCAGCTAAATGATTGCTTCAAGGTAGCCTAGTCCATACACTAATAAATGAATTGTTAGAAAACTTTTATGCGATACGGTATTACAGCTATATTCATTGTACAATGTTAACAATATTGTTACTTAAAAAAAAAACCTACCACGTATTTGTGATGATAGGCTAATGTATTTTCTTCCATTATGATGAAAAGAGGCATTCTGTATGGGAATGTAAGTCTTTGAAAGTAAAGTTGTAAAATGGTACAAAAGCTAACACAATATTAGTTTTATGTTAAATGTCACTCATCTTCACCTCTTTAAGGATATACTAGTATCTACATATGTTTTATGTATTCATGACATACTTAACGGTTTCTTAATTTTTTTGATATTTCTAGGCAATGATTTCTAGATGATTTTTTTCAAATTGTTGCAATTTCCAAAATCTCACTAATATATTTATTGAAAAATTCTGTAAATGGATGAGTATTCAAACTTGTTTTATTCGAGGTTCAACCATATGTGTGTTTGTGTGTGTGTGTGTGTATACATATATGAGAGAGAATTGATGACTACATTTAGATGGAAGTCTAACAATCCCCAAGTAACTTAACTCTGAATAAGTTTAAGAAGGAAATAAGAGGAAATAAGATAAAATAAGAGACATACACCTTTCTAAGAACTCACCTTCTAGTATGTGATTCATTTCAGTATACAACTGATCTGTGCTTTTGGTTGTTGTTGTTTATACAAAAATCTTACTTCCTACATGCTATGTTGAGATACTTGTTTTCAGGTTACAACTAAAGGAACAGATACTGCTGTGATTGCTCAGTGAGAAAGAGTTCTGTTCAAGAACCCCACTAGTTTAAATGCAGAGAATGGGAACTAACACAGCTGGATGGGTAGGAGATTATCTTGATTTAGTGTCTCAAGGGATAGGATTACTCTTGAGTCTTCAGGCTCCCTTGATGAGCAGAAGAACAGCAAAAAGATTAATAACAGGCTTTTAATAATCATGCATATTTCTCCTATGTGCTGGTTACTTGAATCATCTTGAGAAGAGTTCATGTCTTTCAGAAACTAATATTTATATCTAAGAAGAAAGAAGGATCTAGTTACCGCATCCCCTCAAAGGGGATGCAGGTAGACTCATAACTGCTTTCTCTCAACTTAAAATGGTCCAGAAATTATAACTCTCATCACTTGCTGCCACTCTTCATCTCACTGTCTCTCTTACACCATCTTTTTCAGATGGTTTAAAACATCTACATTTCCAAAGATTTTTTATTATTCAGAATTTCAGAGAGGCTTTTCCTATAGAAATACCTAAATATAATTATTTCCAAGTTAATAATTAACAATAATAAGATTCTATTGCTGACACATGGTTTATGGTGGCATGACAACAGAAAGCCAACAGAATATCCCTAAGGAGGAATGGGTGAACAAAATATACTACATTATAAAATATCAAGCAGCTATTTAAAAGATTGTAACAACAGCAGTTAACTTTGCAGGATTTTCATGAGATATTTTCATGGGGGCATATATGATGCACAGAGTGTAGATAACATTGTGCCATTTTTGTAAAGAAAAAAATGACAGTTTATACATTATAAAAGTATTGATAAAGGAGAAGAGAAATATAATTATTAAACTAATCTCGGGTTGAGGGGTGGGAGTGAAGGAAAACTAAAAATGCAAAAATAATAATATAGCATATATGATATAATGTAATTGTATTTAAATTATGTATATTATCATATGCATAAAGAAACCAGAAAATATAAGAATTAGATATTGATCTACCGATTGCAGAGTGGCCCATAATATAATTTTTAAGTGAAAGAAAGAAGGGTAAACAAAATTTTATGTGTCAGCTAAAGCATACCATTATACTCTCTCTCATACACACTCACACGTAACAACCCAGAAAAGCCAAAGAACCAAACTTGTAAAAGGAATAGGAAACTGGTAGAATTATTGCAAAATCATGCCAGTGAATACCTGGTTAGGGTCCAGTGCTATCTCCATGCAGTTTAGCCCCACAGAGGGTTACCACAAATGTAAACCTCCTAACGCATGGCTGGCATGAAGTCAGTCCTGCCTTTCAAAACCAGAAGATGCCAGTGCTCTCACTGCGTCATCCAAATTCATTCTCCCTTATATGTGCCTGTTATTGCTGCTTGCTTCTGATCCAGAGTCAAGGTTGATAAATTCTGCTGTTCAAGGCTAGATCCCATGCCCATGTTCCGTATTTGCTGTGAAAGTGAAAGTCACTCAGTCGTGTCTGTCTGACTCTTTGCTACCCTATGGACTATACAGCCCATGCGAGAACACTTGAGTGGGTAGCCAGTCCATTCTCCAGGGGATTTTCTCAACCCAGGGATCAAATCCAGGTGTCCCACATTTCAGGCAGACTCTTATCAGCTGAGCAACCAGGGAAGCCCAAGAATACTGGAGTGGGGAGCCATTCCCTTCTACAGGGGATCTTCTCAACCCAGGAATCAAACCAGGGTCTCCTGCACTGCCGGTGGATTCTTTACCAGCTAAGCTACGTGAATGGGAAACTATCTGGTATTTTGGCTTCTATAGCAGAAAGCAGTACCACATATACAGAGAGTATAGAAGATACACAGCCAAACTATATGAATAAGCAAATACATCAATAACAGTCCATGACAGTTCACCACAAAGATCACGTACAAGTTGTAAATATACTATCCCTTGGATTTATACACACACAATATCAACATCTAAAACAATGCAAGTTAATTCCTCATGTCACTCCTTTCAGAGAAAATGTCATGCCAATATATCACCATTTATTTCATACAGATCAAATCTGGAGTCTCAAAAATGTATAGATGCATTTTGTCCATAAATCACAAAATGTGACACATGGATAAAATAATTAAGTTATCATGAACCTGTCTTATACGTGACAATGGAGTGAATGGAGGAGAGAACATTAAGACACAAAAATAAATATACACTGGAACAATGCAGAAAACACATGGAGAAGGTTGGATACTAATTTTCCAAATGGTTAGGAGTTAAGAACTAATATTCATGACACTTTATTATCAGGAAATTCAACATGCTAGTGTTGCCAAAAAGGTGAATCAAACCATTATTTCTGCAACATACAAACATGTTAGAGCTTGCTAAATTAGGTTACAGTCATTTACTATTATTTTTCCTTCTGAATACAGTCAAATACAGAGGCATCCCAAGGAGTTACCTAGATCCACTGTCTGGACTGGGCTTCCCCAGTGGCTTAGTGGTAAAGAATTCCCCTCTATCCAAGAGATGCAGGAGATACAGATTTAGTCCCTAGGCCAGGAAGATCCCTTGGCAGAGGAATGGAAACCCATTCCAGTATTCTTGCCTGGAGAATTCTATGGACAGAAGAGCCTGGTGGGCTACAGTCTATAGGGTCGCAAAGAGTTGGACATGACTGAAGCAACTGAGCACAGCACTGCACTGTCTGAGTAAGGAAGAGGGCAAAGTACAAAATTACTGCCTATGTGTTAGTACAATATCAGCATGTTGTTCAGCAGAGGGATAAAATCCAGTCATTCTACAATTTCGTGTTCATATGACAGGCCAGATAATTCTTATAATACATTATGCCAAGAAAGTATCTCCATATGAAAATAGGAAGGCATGTTTTCCCTTCTATATCAGGACCTCATTGAGATTATTGAACTATTTATTAGTGCTTCAAGAATAAAATGAAATAAAAGAAACTTCAGGATAAATTAGAAGTTTGTGGTTAATGTAATATATAAAATAGATAAATAACAAGGGCCTATTTTATAGAACAGTAACTATATTCAATATCTTATAATAACCTATAATGGAAAAGAATTTTAATATATATATATGCATATACACATATATGGGGCTTCCCTGGTGGCTCAGAGGTGAAAGCCTCTGCCTGGAATGCAGGAATGAAGGAGACACAGGTTCGATCCCTGAGTCAGGAAGATCCCCCTGAGAAGGAAATGGCAACCCACTCCAGTACTCTTGCCTGGAGAATCCCATGGAGGGAGGAGCCTGGTAGGCTACAGTCCATGGGGCTGCAAAGAGTCGGACACGACTGAGCGACTTCACTTCACTTCACATCTTCACTTCATACACATATATATGAATACACATATATGTATACATGTAACTAAATCACATTTTGTACACTTGAAACTACCAAAACATTGTAAATAAACTATACTACAGTACAAAGTGGTTAACAAAAAGAAACAAGTAAATAATAAGAATAAAAAAAAGTAAAAATAAATAAAAAATAAGATGAAAAATTCTGGCCTCTCCTTACCTAGTTCCCCACAAATGTGGCCACAACCACATGTTCAGCCCTAAAACCACTATTTTTTTTTTTTGAGCATAATTACTTTTATTTTATTTTTTAATATAAATTTTTTATTTTAATTGGAGGCTAATTACTTTACAATATTGTATTGGTTTTGCCATACATCAACATGAATCCACCATGGGTGTACACGTGTTCCACATCCTGAACCCCTCTCCCTCCTCCCTCCCTATACCATCCCTCTGGGTTATCCCAGTACTCAGCCCTGAGCATCCTGTATCATGCATCAAACCTGGACTGGTGATTCATTTCATATGTAATAGTATACATGTTTCAGTGCCATTCTCCCAAATCATCCCACCCCTCTGCCTCTCCCACAGAGTCCAAAAGACTATTCTATACATTTGTGTCTCTTTTGCTGTCTCGCATTTCTTTGGAGGGAATGATGCTGAGGCTGAAACTCGAGTACTTTGGCCACTTCATGAGAAAAGTTGACTCATTGGAAAAGACTCTGATGCTGGGGAGGGATTGGGGGCAAGAGGAGAAGGGGACAACAGAGGATGAGATGGCTGGATAGCATCACTGACTCAATGGACGTGAGTGGGAGTGAACCCCGGGAGTTGATGATGGACAGGGAAGACTGGCATGCTGCGATTCATGGGATCGCAAAGACTCAGACACAGCTGAGCAACTGAACTGAACTGAACTGAACTGATACAGGGTTATCGTTACCATCTTTCTAAATTCCATATATGTGTTAGTATACTATATTGCTATTTTTCTTTCTGGCTTACTTCACTCTGTATAATAGGCTCCAGTTTCATCCACCTCATTAGAACTGATTCGAATGTTTTCTTTTTAATGGCTGAATAATACTCCATTGTGTATATGTACCACTGCTTTCTTATCCATTCATCTGCTGATGGACATCTAGGTTGCTTCTATGTCCTGGCTATTATAAATAGTGCTGTGGTGAACTTTAGGGTACACGTGTCTCTTTCAGTTCTGGTTTCCTCAGTGTGTATGCCCAGCAGGGGGATTACTGGGTCATACGGTAGTTCTATTTTCAGTTTTTAAGGAAATCTCCACATTGTTCTCCATAGTGGCTGTACTAGTTTGCATTCCCACCAACAATGTAAGAGAGTTCCCTTTTCTCCACACCCTCTCCAGCATTTATTGCTTGTAGACTTTTGAATCACAGCCATTCTGACTGGTGTGAAATGGTACCTCATTGTGGTTTTGATTTGCATTTCTCTGATGATGAGTGATGTTGAGCATCTTTTCATGTGTTTGTTAGCCATCTGTATGTTTTCTTTGGAGAAATGTCTTTTTAGTTCTTTGGCCCATTTTTTGATTGAGTCATTTATTTTTCTGGAATGAGCTGCAGGAGTTGCTTGTATATTTTTGAGATTAGTTCTTTGTCACTTGCTTCATTTGCTATTATTTTCTCCTATTCTGAAGGCTGTCTTTTCACCTTGCTTAAACTTTCCTTTGTTGTGCAGAAGCTTTTAATTTTAATTAGATTCCATTTGTTTATTTTTGCTTTTATTTCCAATATTCTGGGAGGTGGATCATAGAGGATCCTGCTGTGATTTACGTCGGAGAGTTTTTGCCTATGTTCTCCTCTAGGAGTTTTATAGTTTCTGGTCTTACATTTAGATCTTTATTCCATTTGAGTTTAATTTTGGAATGGAGAAAGAAATGGCAACCCACTCCAGTACTATTGCCTGGAAAATTCCCATGGATGGAGGAGACTGGTAGGCTACAGTCCATGGTTCGCAACGAGTTGGACACAACTGAGCGACTTCACTTTCTTTCTTTCAATAGTTCGTTTTGGAGAAGGAAATGGCAACCCAATCCAGTGTTCTTGCCTGGAGAATCCCATGGACGGAGGGCTGGTGGGCTACAGTCTATGAGGTTGCAAAGAGTCCGACACGACTAAGCAACTAACACACACACATGGTGTTAGAAAATGTTCTAGTTTCATTCTTTTACAAGTGGTTGACCAGTTTTCCCAGCACCACCTGTTAAAGAGATTGTCTTTTCTCCATTGTATATTCTTGCCTCCTCTGTCAAAAATAAGGTCTCCTTAGGTGCGTGCATTTATCTCTGGGCTTTCTATTTTGTTCCATTGATCTATATTTTTGTCTTTGTGCCAGTTCCATACTGTCTTGATGACTGTGGCTTTGTAGTAGAGCTTGAAGTCAGGCAGGTTGATCCCTCCAGTTCCATTCTGCTCTCTCAAGATTGCTTTGGCTATTCAAGGTGTTTTGTATTTCCATACAAATTGTGAAATTATTTGTTCTAGCTCTGTGAAAAATACTGTTGGTAGCTTGATAAGGATTGCACTGAATCTATAGATTGCTTTGGGTAGTATACTTATTTTCACTATACTGATTCTTCTGATCCATGAACATGGTATATTTCTCCAACTATTAGTGTCCTCTTTGATTTCTTTCACCAGTGTTTTATAATTTTCTATACATAGGTCTTTAGTTTCTTTAGGTAGATATATTCCTAAGTATTTTATTCTTTTCATTGCAATGGTGAATGAAATTGTTTCCTTAATTTCTTTTTCTACTTTCTCATTATTAGTAAATAGGGATGCAAGGGATTTCTGTGTGTTGATTTTATATCCTGTGACTTTACTATATTCATTGATTAGCTCTAGTAGTTTTCTGGTGGAGTCTTTAGGATTTTCTATGTAGAGGATCATGTCATCCGCAGTGAGAGTTTTACTTCTTCTTTTCCAATGTGGATCCCTTTTATTTCTTTTTCTGCTCTGATTGCTGTGGCCAAAACTTCCAGAATTATGTTGAATAGTAGTGGTGAAAGTGGGCACCCTTGTCTTGTTCCTGACTTTAGAGGAAACGCTTTCAATTTTTCACCATTGAGGATAATGTTTGCTGTGGGTTTGTCATATATAGCTTTTTATTATCTTGAGGTATGTTCCTTCTATTCTTGCTTTCTGGAGAGTTTTTATCATAAATGGATGTTGAATTTTGTCAAAGGCCTTCTCTGCATCTATTGAGATAATCATATGGCTTTTATTTTTCAATTTGTTAATGTAGTGAATTACATTGATTGATTTGCGGATATTGAAGAATCCTTGCATCCTTGGGATAAAGCCCACTTGGTCATGGTGTATGATCTTTTAATATGTTGTTGGATTCTGATTGCTAGAATTTAGTTAAGGATTTTTGCTTCTATGTTCATCAGTGATATTGGCCTGTAGTTTTCTTTTTGGGGCATCTTTGTCATGTTTTGATATTAGGGTGATGGTGGCCTCATAGAATGAGTTTGGAAGTTTACCTTCCTCTGCAATTTTCAGGAAGAGTCTGAGTAGAATAGGTGTTAGGTCTTCTCTAAGTTTTGGTAGAATTCAGCTGTGAAGCCATCTGGACCTGGGCTTTTGTTTCCTGGAAGATTTCTGGTTATAGTTTCAATTTCCTTGCTTGTGATGGGTCTGTTAAGATTTTCTATTTCTTCCTGGTTCAGTTTTGGAAAGTTGTACTTTCCTAAGAATTTGTCCATTTCTTCCACATTGTCCATTTTATTGGCATATAATTGCTGATAGTAGTCTCTATGATCCTTTGTATTTCTGTGTTGTCTGTTGTGATCTCTCCATTTTCTCTTCTAATTTTATTGATTAGATTTTTCTCCCTTTCTTTCTTGATGAGTCTGGCACATGGTTTGTCAATTTTATTTATCCTTTCAAAGAACCACCTTTTGGCTTTGTTGATTTTTGCTATCATCTCTTTTGTTTCTTTTGCATTTATTTCTGCCCTAATTTTAAAGATTTCTTGCCTTCTACTAACCCTGGGATTCTTCATTTCTTCCTTTTCTAGTTGCTTTAAATAGGTTATTTATTTGACTTTTTTTCTTGTTTCTTGAAATATGCCTATATTGCTATGAACCTTCCCCTTAGCACCTCTTTTACAGTGTCCCACAGGTTTTGGGTTGTTGTGTTTTCATTTTCATTCATTTCTATGCATATTTTGATTTCTTTTTAAATTTCTTATGTGATTTGTTGGTTATTCAGCAGTGTGTTGTCCAGCCTCCATATATTGGATTTTTAAATAGTTTTTCTCCTGTAATTGAGATCTAATCTTACTGCACTGTGGTCATAAAAGATGCTTGGGAATGATATCAATTTTTTTTTGAATTACCAAGGCTAGATTTATGGCCTAGGATGTGATCTATCCTGGAGCAGGTTACGTTGCACTGAGAAAAAGGTGAAATTCATTGTTTTGGGGTGAAATGTCCTATAACTATCAATTAGGTCTAACGGGTCTATTGCATCATTTAAAGTTTGTGTTTCCTGTTAATTTTCTGTCTAGTTGATCTATCCATAGGTGTGAGTGGGGTATTACAATCTGTCACTATTATGGTGTTATTGTTAATTTCCCTTTCATACTTGTTAACATTTGTCTTACATATTGTGGTGCTCCTATGTTGGGTGCATATATATTTATAATTGTCATATCTTCTTGGATTGATCCTTTGATCATTATGTAGTGTCCTTCTTTGTCTCTTTTCACAGTCTTTGTTTAAAAGTCTATTTTATCTGATATGAGTATTGCTACTCCTGCTTTCTTTTGGTCTCTATTTTCATGGAATATCTTTTTCCAGCTCTTCACTTTCAGTCTATATGTGCCCCTTGTTTTGAGGTCGGTCTCTTGTAGACAACATATATAGGGGTCTTGTTTTTGTATCCATTCAGCCAGTCTTTGTCTTTTGGTTGGGGCATTCAACCCATTTACTTTTAAGGTAATTATTGATAAGTATGATCCCATTGTCATTTACTTTATTGTTTTGGGTTTGAGTTTATACACTCTTTTTGTGTTTCCTGTCTAGAGAATATCCTTTGGCATTTGTTGGAGAGCTGGTTTGGTGGTGCTGAATTCTTTCAGCTTTTGCTTGTCTGTAAAGCTTTTGATTTCTCCTTCATATTTGAATGAGATCCTTGCTGGGTACAGTAATGTGGGCTGTAGGCTATTTTCTTTCATCACTTTAAGTATGTCCTGCTACTCCTCCTGGCCTGAAGAGTTTCTACTGAAAGATCAGCTGTTATCCTTATGGGAATCCCTTTGTGTATTATTTGTTGTTTTTCCCTTGCTGCTTTTAATATTTGTTCTTTGTGTTTGATCTTTGTTAATTTGATTAATATGTGTCTTGGGGTGTTTCACCTTGGGTTTATCCTGTTTGGGACTCTCTGGGTTTCTTGGACTTGGGTGATTATTTTCTTCCCTATTTTAGGGAAGTTTTCAATTATTACCTCTTCAAGTATTTTCTCATGGTCTTTCTTTTTGTCTTCTTCTTCTGGGACTCCTATGATTCGCATGTTGGGGCATTTAACATTGTCCTAGAGGTCTCTGAGATTGTCCTCATTTCTTTTAATTCGTTTTTCTTTTTTTCCTCTCTGGCTCATTTATTTCTACCTTTCTATCTTCTACCTCATTTATCTTATCTTCTGCCTCCCTTATTCTAATGTTGGTTCCCTCCAGAGTGTTTTTTATCTCATTTATTGCTGTATTCATTATATATTGACTCTTTTTATTTCTTCTAGGTCCTTGTTAAACCTTTCTTGCATCATCTCAATCCTTATCTCCAGGCTATTTATCTGTAACTCCATTTTGATTTCAAGATGTTGGATAATTTTCACTACCATTATTCGAATTCTTTATCAGATAGTTTACCTATCTCTTCCTCTTTGTTAGGTTTGGTGGGCATTTATCCTGTTCCTTTACCTGCTGGGTATTCGTCTATCTCTTCGTCTTGTTTATATTGCTGTGTTTGGGGTGGCCTTTCCATATTCTAGCAGTTTGTGGAGTTCTCTTTATTGTGGAGTTTCCTCACTGTGGGTGGGGTTGTATGGGTGGCTTGTTAAGGTTTCTGGCTAGAGAAGCTTGTGTCCATGTTCTAGTGGGTGGAGCTGGATTTCTTCTCTCTGGAGTGCAATGAAGTGTCCAGTAATGAGTTATGATATGTCAGTGGGGTTGGAGTGACTTTGGGCAGCCTGTATACTGAAGCTCAGGGCTATGTTCCTGTGTTGCTGGAGAATTTGCATGGTATGTCTTGCTCTGGAACTTGTTTGCCCTTGGGTGGTGCTTGGTTTCAGTGTAGGAATGGAGGTGTTTGATGAGCTCTTATTGATTAATGTTTCCTGGAGTCAGGAGTTCTCTGGTGTTATCAGGATTTGGACTTAAGCCTCCTGCTTCTGGTTTTCAGTCTTATTCTTACAGTAGCTTCAAGACTTCTCCATCTATACAGTACCGATGCTTCTAAAGATCTATAGGCCCCTTCCTATGTAGTTGGTGCTAACTACAGGGTTTTAATCTATTGCACCTGTCACTTCCAAGGCGGTTCCCTCTGTTTGTTTTAGCTTCTTCTGTTTGCTGGTCTTTTTAGTGTCTGATTTTCGTCCTGACACAAGGGGGTGGTGGTGGACACTTCTTTAGGCTCACCTGTTCAGTCGTGCTGTGGGGAGGGAGAAACACTACAAACAAATGACACTGGCATGTGCTCGCAGTGTCTCAGCCACATTGGGTTTGCCCCCGCTCACAGCGTGTGTGCTTTCCCTGTCTACACTGCTTAGGCTCTAGGTTGCTCTACTGGGAACTGTCTGAGGCTGGCCTTGGGTTGTATGCACTCCCCAGGTCTAAGCAGCTCAGGTTCATGTACTCGGTACTCCTCAGATGTGCAGACTCAGTTGGGCCTGCGTTTCGTGCCCTTCCCAGGTCCAAGCAACTCAGGTGACCAGGTGTTTGGTGACCGCGGTCGCTGCGACTCCTGCCACTCAGTTTTCTGGGTGTACAACCGACGCACCTTCTCAGGTGGATGTCGACCGTCCAGAATCCCAAGAAGTCTTAGTTAGCAACGAAGCCTGCTTGCAGTTTGGTAGATGATACCTCTCTGGGGCCGCAATTGCTCCTTTCCGGCTCTGGCTGCTCTTGCCTTCCTGTCTCCAGTGTGGGATGGGCTGGTTCGCAGCCGGCTAACTCTAGTCAGTGCTTTGTTCTGTGAGTGGGCCTAGCAGTGTCTTAGGGCTTTTCGAGGGGTAGTTATCCCACAGTCTGGTTGTCTATCTCAAGTTATTTCTCTCAGATTGCCCTCAGGGCATTCAGGCCTGGTCCTTACTCTAAGCAATGCAGCCCGTGCCTCCCTGCCCAGCCCCCATTTGCTAGTGGCGAATGCAGGCATCTGGGTTATTTCTCCACTGGAGGAGTTACCATTGGGCATGCAATCTATGGGTTTTAATTATTTATTTATTTTCCCTCCTGGTTATGTTACCTTCTGAGGTTCCAAGGCTCGCCACAGACTCACCAGTTAAAGTGTTTCCTGGTGTTTGGAAACTTTTCTCTTTTTAAGACTCCCTTCCTGGGACAGATCTCCATCCCTATCTCTTTTGTCTCTCTTTTTCTCTTTTATATTTTTTTCCTACCTCCTTTTGAAGACAATGGGCTGTTTTTCTAGGTGCTTGATGTCCTCTGCCGGCATTCAGCTTTCAAATGTTCTTTTGATGAATTTGTGGGGGAGAAAGTGGTCTAGCCGTCCTATCCCTATGCCATCTTAGGACCACACCCCATGTCCAGTTCTAACGGTTACTTCTTGACCTGCATGCAGGTTTCTCAGGAATGATGAAAGCTGAGTGAAACTTTCAACACACTGCTGTATTCTGATGTTTTCTCTTGTTCTCCTTGAAATAACTGAAATAACTTCTGTGGAGTCCTGAACTTGTTCTCAGAGACATTATTATGGTGTTGCTCCTCTGTTAACCTGAATTTTAAAATACTGTTTGTAGTAACATGATGTGTGTGATTGATTCCTTGAAGCTGTTTTCTCTGAGTTCATTTGTACTTGAAAAGGATCCTAAATTATAAGAAGTAAATAGTTAAATCATAAGAAGTAAATAGTTAACATAGAATCTGGCTCAACTCCATAATGAATAGGGATTACTTAGAGTGGAAAAGCTGGCTTAAAACTCAACATTCAAGACACTAAGATCATGGCATCTGGTCCCATCACTTCATGGCAAATAAAAGGGGAAAAAGTGAGATGACCATTTATGGGTTCTGGGCAATTTTATGTTTAGAATAAACAGTTGTGAGTTTATCTGTATACTGATAAGGAAATAGGGTAACTGAGTCCTTCTTTCCTCTTAGGCATAAGTATTAGCTCCAGAAAGTCATGAACTCCTTTCAGGAGTGTTCAGATAACAAGCACGTAGGGAAATATGTAGGTAATTATTAAAAATCTTTCATTAGTCCGTTTCTGTTGTTTTTCTGTTCATCTAGGGAGCCTGAACACCCAAGAGTAATCCTATTCCCTGAGAAAGCAAATCAAGTTACATTCCACCTTTCTAGCTACATGAGTTTCCATTCTCTGCCCTTAAGTTAATTGGATCCTTGAACAGAAATGAACCACTCTTTCTCAACAAGCAATCACAGATACACCAGCTCTTTGAGTAGTAACTTGCAAATAAGTGCCTTGACGTAGCATGCTGAGTGTTCATTCTTCAGGGTGAAGGGTAAACACAAATGAATTTTATATTTTTATAAATTTATATAGTTATGTTTTAATAAATTTAAATATCTTAAATTTAAATTACCAATATAGTTATATTTATATATTCATAAATTTATAAAATATGTATACATAATCATGCAGTGAACATGAGTTCTTAGAAAGGTAAATTTCTCTCATTCCCATTTGCTTTCCCTCTTAAGCTTTCATTGAGAGATGATAAGATATTGTTATCTAATATTGTTAGATAAGTTATTGATAATCACTTGTGGTTATCAAATCTTTACTGTCTTTCACTCTCTGCCTCTGTTTCTATACTTATTCTTTCTTTCTGTATGTGTAATATATAACACAAACTGCATATATATATATATATATACATATATATACACACACATATATGTATATACACACAACATACACATATCTGTATGTGTACAATTAGTAATAGGGACACATGAAAAGGTACAAGGTTGCTACAGCATAAACAGACAAGTCAAATCCTGTTATCTGTCACTGATAATGCCAGCCTTAGGTCTCAGGCTACCTTGAAATTCACCTGATGAAAAATTTCACACTTTATCTAATCTATGGGATTTATCTTGGTGATGGGATCCCACTGGTACAGTAGAAATTTTAGAGATATGTTTGTTTCATTCTTTTTTGGTTCTGATACCCACATAGGATATTAGAGTAATTGTCACTGCTATTTACTTTTTCATTTGAAGAATATAGCTTTAATGTAGCTTCAGCCAGATTGTCTGGTGAGAGTATCCACTCTGTGTGGGCTTTATTAAGAGCAGAGAACCTAGCAAAAGAGACACAGATGTATAGAACAGTTTTTTGGACTCTGTGGGAGAGGTAGAAGGAGAGGGTGGGATGATTTGGGAGAATGGTATTGAAACATGTATATCATCATATATGAAACGAATCACCAGTCCAGGTTCAATGCATAGTACTGGATGCTTGGGGCTGGTGCACTGAGATGACCCAGAGGGATGGTATGAGGAGGGAGAAGGGAGGGAGGTTCAGGATGGGGAACACGTGTATACTTGTGGCGGATTCATGTTGATGTATGGCAAAACCAATACAATATTGTCAAGTAAGTAACCTCCAATTAAAATAAATAAATTTATATTAAAAAAAGAGCAGAGAACCTCAATTCTCTCACATTGGTGGATCTTTCCTTGAAAAATAGCAACAACCTTGAATTCAACAATATTTTGGATTAAACTAAAAACATCATTTCTGCCCCACTTTACATTGTACACAATTTCAGCTTTTCTTGATATTCAGTTCAGTTCAGATCAGTCATTCAGTTGTGTCCAACTCTTTGTGACCCCACATACTGCAGCATGCCAGGCTTCCCTGTCCATCACCAACTCCCAAATCTTGTTTAAATTTATGTCATCGAGTCAGTGATGTCATCTAACCATTTCATCCTCTGTCATCCCTTTCTCCTCCTGCCTTCAATCTTTCTCAGGATCAGGGTCTTTCCAATGAGTCAGTTTTTTCCATCAGGAGGCCAAAGTATTGGCGTTTCAGCTTCGACTGAAGTTAGGATGAATATTCAGGACCAATTTTCTTTAGGATGGACTGGTGGGATCTCCTTTCAGTCCAAGGGACTCTCAAGAGTCTTCTCCAATACCACAGTTTAAAAGCATCAATTCTTCAGCACTCAACTTTCTTTATAGTCCAAGTCTAACATCCATAAATGACTATTGGAAAAATCATAGCTTTGACTAGGTGGACATTTGTTGGCAAAGTAATGTCTCTGTTTTTTAATACACTGTCTAGTTTGGTTATAGCTTTTCTTTCAAGGAGCCATGTCTTTTAATTTCATGGCTGCAGTCACCATCTGCAGTGATTGTGAAGCCCCCCAGAATAATGTCTGTCACTGTTTCCATTGCTTCCCTATCTCTTTGCCATAAAGTGATGGGAGCGGATGTCATGATCTTAGTTTTTTAATGTTGAGTTTTAAGTCAGCTTTTTCATTCTCTGCATTCACTATCATCAAGAGGCGCTTTAGTTCTTTGTTTTCTGCTATAAGTGTGGTGTAATCTGCATATCTGAGGTTATTGATATTTTCCCCAGCAACATTGATTTCAGCTTGTGCTTTGTCTAGCCTGGCATTTCGCATGATTTACTCTGCATATAAGTTAAATAAGCGGATTGACAATATACAACAATATACAACTCCTTTCCCTCTTTGGAACTATTCTGTTGTTTCATGTACAATTTTAACTGTTGCTTCTTGACTGGCATACAGATTTCTCAGAAGGCAGGTAAGGTGGTCTGGTATTCCCATCTCTTGAAGAATTTTCCATAGTTTGTTGTTATCCACACAGTCAAAGGCTTTGGTGTAGTCATTAAAGCAGAAGATGTATTTCTGGAATGCTCTTGCTTTTTCCGTAATCCAAAGGATGTTGGCAATTTGATCTCTCATTCCTCTGCCTTTTCTAAATCCAGCTTGAACATCTGGAAGTTCACGATTCACATACTGCTGAAGCTTGGCTTGAAGAATTTTGAACATTACTTTGCTAGTGTGAAAGATGAGTGAAATTGTGCAGGAGTTTGAACATTCTTTGGCATTGCCTTTCTTTGGAATTGGAACGAAAACTGATCTTTTTCAGTCCTGTGGCCACTGCTGAATTTTCCAAATTTGCTGGCATAGAGTGCAGCACTTTCACAGCATCATCTTTCAGGATTTGAAAGAGCCAAACTGAAATTCCATCAAGTCCACTAGCTTTGTTTGTAGTGATGCTTCCTAAGGTGCACTTGACTTCGCATTCCAGAAAGTCTGACACTAGGTGAGAGATCACAGCATCATGGTTATCTGGGTCATGAAGATTTTTTTTGTATAGTTTGTGTATTCTTGCCACCTCTTCTTAATATCCTCTGCTTCTGTTAGGTGCATACTATTTCTGTCCTTTATTGTGCACATCTTTGCATGAAATGTTCCCTTGGTATCTCTAATATTCTTGAAGATATCTCTAGTCTTTCCCATTCTATTGTTTTCCTCTATTTCTTTAAATTGATCACTGAAAAAGGCTTTCTTATGTCTCCATGTTATTCTTTGGAACTCTGCATTTAAATGGGTATATCTTTCCTTTTCTCCTTTGCCTTCAGCTTCTCTTCTTTTCTCAGTTATTTGTAAGGCCTCTTCAGTTCAGTTCAGTCGCTCAGTCGTGTCTGACTCTTTGCGACCCCGAGAATTGCAGCACGTCAGGCCTCCCTGTCCATCACCAACTCCCGGAGTTCACTCAGACACACGTTCATTGAGTCATTGATGCCATCCAGCCATCTCATCCTCTGTCATCCCCTTCTCCTCCTGCCCCCAATCCCTCCCAGCATCACAGTCTTTTCCACTGAGTCAACTCTTCGCATGAAGTGGCCAAAGTACTGGAGTTTCAGCTTTAGCATCATTCCCTCCAAAGAAATCCCAGGGTTGATCTCTTTCAGAATGGACTGGTTGGATCTCCTTGTAGTCCAAGGGACTCTCAAGAGTCTTCTCCAACACTACACTTCAAAAGCATCAATTCTTCGGTGCTCAGCCTTCCTCACAGTCCAACTCTCACATCCATACATGACTACAGGAAAAACCATAGCCTTGACTAGACAGACCTTAGTCGGCAAAGTAATGTCTCTGCTTTTGAATATGCTATCTAGGTAAGTTGGTCATAATTTTTCTTCCAAGGAGTAAGTGTCTTTAATTTCATGGCTGCAGTCACCATCTGCAGTGATTTTGGAGCCTCTCAAAATAAAGTCTGACACTGTTTCCACTGTTTCCCCATCTATTTCCCATGAAGTGATGGGACTGGATGCCATGATCTTCGTTTTCTGAATGTTGAACTTTAAGCCAACTTTTTCACTCTCCACTTTCACTTTCATCAAGAGGCTTTTGAGTTCCTCTTCACTTTCTGCCATAAGGGTGGTGTCATCTGCATATCTGAGGTTATTTAGACAACAATTTTTCCTTTTTGTGTTTCTTTTTCTTAGGGATGTCATGATCATTGCCTGCTGTACAATGTCAGGAACCTCTGTCTATAGTTCTTCAGGCCCTCTATTTGATCTAATCCCTTGAATCTATTTGTCACTTCCACTGTATAATCATAAGGGATTTGATTTAGGTCACATCTGAATGGTCTAGTGGTTTTCCTTACTTCATTCAATTTAAGTCTGAATTTGGCAGTAAGGAGTTCATGAACTGAGCCACAGTCAGCTGCCAGTTTTGTTTTTGCTGACCGTATAGAGCTTCTCCATCTTTGTATGCAAATAATATTATCAATGTGACTTCCTTATTGAGCATCTGGTGATGTCCATGTGTACAGTTTTCTCTGTGTTGTTGGAAGAGGGTGTTTGTTATGACCAATGTGTTCCCTTGGCAAAACCATTAGCTGTTTCCCTGCTTCATTTTGTACTCTGAGGTCAAATTTGCCTGTTACTCCAGATATCTCTTGACTTCCTACTTTTACATTCCAGTCAGTCCCCTATAATGAATAAGACATCTTTTTGGGTGTTAGTTCTAGAAGGTCTTGTAGGTCTTGGTAGAACTGTTCAACTTGAGCTTCTTCACCCTTAGTGGTTGGGGCATAGAGATGGTACTGTGATATTGAACGGTTTGGTTTGGAAATGAACAGAGATCATTGTGTAGTTTTGAGACTACATCCAAGTACTGCATTTCAGACTCTTCTGTTGACTATGATGGCCATTCCATTTCTTCTAAGGGATTCTTGCCCACAGTAGTAGATATAGTGATCATCTGAGTTAAGTTCACCAATTCCAGTCCATTTAGTTCACTGATTCCTGCAATGTCGATGTTCACTCTTTCCATTTCCTATTTGACCACTTCCAATTTCCCTTAATCATGGACCTAACATTCCAGGTTCCTATTCAATATTGTTCTTTATGGCATAAGAGTTTTCTTCCATCACCAGTCACATCCACAACTGAGTGCTGTTTTTGCTTTGGCTCCAACTCTTTCTTCTTTCTGGTGTTATTTCTCCAATATTTCTTGATATTATGTTTACATAGGCCCTTTTCTCTTATGTTGATTCTTTCTTGTTACAGGTAGTAGATTTTACATAAGAATCATATGTTTCACAGAATTGTCTTCTCTTTTGAGGTCATTGCCTGGGTTTATGAGTATAAGGAATGGAAGACTATGGGAGAATATCGTCTCTTACAAAGCTGATAAAAGAAAGTATTATATGAAAATGTTTAGGATAGAAATCTATATGTGAGAAATCAGCCGCTTCCCAGTGGATTGTGGTTGGGAGAACACATATGAAGTTTATGTTTTCAGAGCTTCCTAAGTGACTGCATAAAATAAGGCAAGTTTGCGGCCAGCTGTGTTGTGACAGTTCTTATTTTCTAGATTACATGAGAGATTGTCAGGATTCTGTCTAAAGTTTAGGGGTTCTTAACCTGCTATGAGTTTATTTCCTATGTAAATAATTAGTGGTAGTTAGTGATACACCAGTACCAATACCAGTGATGAAATTTTCCTCAAAATTGTAGCTTTGAAATTGAGAAGTCTCTATGGCACAATGAGAATTTATTTTCTGCCTCTACTCTCTCTCTGTCTCTGTCTTTCTCTCCCTCCATAGCTATATCTATACATTTAAAACAACAAGGCAACAGCTTCAATTAATTTGATATCATTAACTGAGTACCTATGAATGTCTTTGCTTTACTAAGTAGCTGTCATTTATTATCTTACTTCACTCTGACATTACCATTGAGGCAGGTGATCTTGAACTTCAGATGAGATGAGAGAGCAACCTGAACTTTGATTTTAGCATTGTGAGAACTGGAGCATGCAACAAGCTAACATAATCCAGAGAAAGTATAAAATAGGAAATTTGACTTGTTTTATAGTGCTAAGTTAGTAGTATTAATGGTATATCAATAGAAACTTATATGGTTTTCTCACTTTTTCACATCTATCTGTGTATACCTGTGTGTTTGGTGTGTATGTGTGACACAGAAAGAGAATGAAGGGATATAAGAGAGAGAAGATGAAATCATTCTATCTCCTTTTTCAAGGGAGGTTTGTGGTAAGCAAAGTTGAGTATGACTCTAGAATTACAGACCATGTATAATGAAGTTCTCAGTTCTCAGTAAAATGTTGGGTGCTCTTGATATTCCCATAGAGAGAGAGAGAGCCCAAAAGTGTGGAGAAATGACAAACATGAGTCTAGTGACAACGTTCATCCTCACGGGCCTTCCCCATGCACCAGAGCTGGACACGCTTCTCTTTGGACTCTTCCTGGTGATCTATGCCCTCACTGTGGTGGGGAACCTTCTCATCCTGCTGGTGATCACAGTGGATCCCCGTCTGCACACCCCCATGTACTACTTCCTGAGCAACCTGTCCTTCATTGACATGTGGTTCTCCACGGTCACTGTGCCCAAAATGCTGATGACCCTGGTGTCCCCAGAAGGCAGTCCTGTCTCCTTTCCTGGCTGTGTGGCCCAGCTCTACTCCTTCCACTTCCTGGGCAGCACCGAGTGCTTCCTCTACACTGTCATGTCCTATGACCGCTTCCTGGCCATCAGCTACCCGCTCAGGTACGCCAGCATGATGAGTGGGAGGACGTGTGCCATCCTGGCCACAACCACGTGGCTCAGTGGCTCTGTGCACTCTGCTGTCCAGACCACACTGACGTTCCGTTTGCCCTTCTGTGGACCCAAGCAGATCCAGCATTACTTCTGTGATGCACCACCCATCCTCAAACTGGCCTGTGCAGACACCTCTGCCAATGAGTTGGTGATCTTTGTCAACATTGGGGTGGTGGCCTCAGGCTGCTTTCTCCTGATAGTGCTGTCCTACGTCTCCATCGTCCATTCCATCCTGAAGATCCGCACCTCAGAGGGGGAGACGGAGAGCCTTCCAGACCTGTGCCTCCCACTGCACTGTGGTCCTTTGCTTCTTTGTTCCCTGTGTTTTCATTTACCTGAGACCAGGCTCCAAGGAGGCTATGGACAGGATTGTGGCTGTTTTCTACACTGTGATGACTCCCCTTCTGAACCCTGTGGTCTACACCCTGAGGAACAAGGAAGTGAAGAAAGCTCTGTTGAAACTTAAAGACAAAGTAGTATATTCACAGAGAAAATAATCTCTACAATCTAGACTTGCTCATTTAACAAACATAATAATAGAATAGTATAATGAAACATAGAAATATGAGTGTATAGTACAGTATATGATTTTATCAGTGTGAAATATTTTGTGCATATCAAGTTCTCAGTGTTAATCTTTATCCAAACTTCTTAGTCAGAAATATTTGTTCCAAGGATTTTTTTCAAATTGAATAAATTACAAATATTTTATTTATGATAAACATGCTAAATTTTGATCTATGAAGTCTTTTCTCTGCAACATGTTTATTTTACCTTTTCCTCTAATTTTTTTTTCATATACAATTGACATATAACATGATTTTTACCTTTTTAAAGAGTGAATATTCAACTTGGATCTTGGATGCAGAATAGTGAGCTATTTATATATACGTAATGCAAATAAATAGAAGAAAAGAACAGAATGGGAAAGACTAGAGATCTCTTCAAGAAAATTAGAGATACCAAGGGAACATTTCATGCAAAAATGGGCTTGATAAAGGACAGAAATGGTTTGGACCTAACCGAAGCAGAAGATATTAAGAAGAGGTGGCAAGAATACACAGAAGAACTGTACAAAAACGATCTTCACGACCCAGATAATCATGATGGTGTGATCACTCATCTAGAGCCAGCCATCCTGGAATGTGAAGTCAAGTGGGCCTTAGAAAGCATCACTACAAGCAAAGATAGTGGAGGTGATGGAATTCCAGTTGAGCTATTTCAAATCCTGAAAGATGATGCTGTGAAAGTGCTGCACTCAACATGCTAGCAAATTTGGAAAACTCAACAGTGGCCACAGGACTGGAAAAGGTCAGTTTTCTTTCCAATTTCAAAGAAAGGCAATGCCAAGAATGCTGAAACTACCACACAATTGCACTCATCTCACATACTAGTAAAGTAATGCTCAAAATTCTCCAAGCCAGGCTTCAGCATTATGTTACCTGTGAACTTCCTGATGTTCAAGTTGGTTTTAGAAACGGTAGAGGAACCAGAGATCAAATTGCCAACATAAAAAGCAAGAGAGTTCCAGAAAAACATCTCTTTCTGGTTTATTGACTATGCCAAAGCCTTTGACTGTGTGGATCACAATAAACTGTGGAAAATTCTTCAAGAGATGAGAATACCAGACCACCTGACTTGACTCTTGAGAAATATGTATGCAGGTCAGGAAGCATCAGTTAGAACTGGACATGGAACAACAGACTTGTTCCAAATAGGAAAAGGAGTACGTCAAGGCTGTATATTGTCACCTTGCTTATTTAACTTATATGCAGAGTACATCATGAGAAATGCCTGGCTGGAAGAAACACAAGCTGGAATCAAGATTGCTGGGAGAAATATCAATAACCTCAGATATGCAGATGACACCACCCTTATGGCAGAAAGTGAAGAGGACCTAAAAAGCCTCTTGATGAAAGTGAAAGTGGAGAGTGAAAAAGTTGGCTTAAAGCTCAATATTCAGAAAACTAAGATCATGGCATCTGGTCCTATCACTTCATGGGAAATAGATGGGGAACCAGTGGAAACAGTGTCAGACTTTATTTTTTGGGCCCCAAAATACTGCAGATGGTGATTACAGCCATGAAATTAAAAGATGCTTACTCCTTGGAAGAAAAATTATGACCAACCTAGAAAGTATATTCAAAAGCAGAGACATTACTTTGCTGACTAAGGTCTGTCTAGTCAAGGCTATGGTTTTTCCTGTGGTCATGTATGGATGTGAGAGTTGGACTGTGAAGAAGGCTGAGCACCGAAGAATTGATGCTTTTGAAGTATGGTGTTGGAGAAGACTCTTGAGAGTCGCTTGGACTGCAAGAAGATCCAACCAGTCCATTCTGAAGGAGATTGGCCCTGGGATTTCTTTGGAAGGAATGATGCTAAAGCTGAAACTCCAGTACTCTGGCCATCTCATGCGAAGAATTGATTCATTGGAAAAGACTGTGATGCTGCGGGGGATTGGGGGCAGGAGGAGAAGGGGACGACAGAGGATGAGATGGCTGGATGGTATCACTGACTCGATGGACATGAGTCTGAGTGAACTCCGGGAGTTGGTGATGGACAGGGAGGCCTTGTGTGCTGAGATTCATGGGGTCGCAAAGAGTCAGACACGACTGAATACTGAACTGAACTGAAGTTGATAATATGCTTTTTGCTTTTGTCTTACGCACAGAAACTGGGGACACTGGTTAAGAACAGCCAAAATTATCAGAGTCACTTACTGAGGCAGCTGTGTGCCTGCCTCCTCAGTTCTTTTTGTGGCTGCATGTGTG
Organism: Nanger dama; assembly: GCA_917880005.1. Taxonomy (NCBI): domain Eukaryota; kingdom Metazoa; phylum Chordata; class Mammalia; order Artiodactyla; family Bovidae; genus Nanger; species Nanger dama. Next base: position 468,271 of record CAKJTW010000085.1, on the reverse strand, counting down.
TGTGTGTGTGTGTGTGTGCGTGTGCGCGCGTGCGCACGCGCGTGTGTGCAAACCTGTGTGTGTGTTTGCATGATGGTCTCAAGGTAACTACCCTCTTCCCTGGACATCTTGACCCCGGTCAGTGCTCCCACACTGAAAGAGTCCCACACATCTGAGAGGATTGTTGTCTCTCCAGGTAGGTCTGCCAGGACAAGCTATGGATCTGAGAGGCTCCTTTCAGAGACTAGGAGCCATCACCACCTTCATAGAGCCCTGAAGTTTCTCAGGTTTGGTCAGTGTGATAGGGAGGAAGCTACCATCAGACACCTCCAGTCTCCATCACAAAATCTGACCTTAAATTGCTGTATTAATAGGCCAGGTGCTCATATTCAGCACAACCATTCTATGCTGGGTCATTTCACTATGGATGGTGATGAAGGTCATGCTGCTCAGAGAGCAACTTCTCTCAATATTTCAGAGTCTTGGAAATTCAGATTTGCCAAATCTCAACCTCCTCTGGGACAGGGACACCCTACATTGTAGGCTGGAACCAAGGGTACATTCTATTTAGAAAGAAAATAGAAAAATTAATGTGCAATTAAATCACTTGGCATTATGGGATTTCAACATATTTCTTTTACAAGTTAGAAAAATCAGGCCTAGTAAAGACAAAACACCCTAAAACCCCCCAGTGCATAGCTACACAGCCCATACAAGTGGGCTTCCATGTGCAATGGGTGAAGTGCTATAACTGCATGTAAACAAAAGCAAATATTGGTTCAAATAAGGTTAGAAATAGTTTTATGCTCTGTAGCTCTGTTTTTCAGCTGTGAAAGACTTTCTCTAGCAATACTGTTTGGAGGATTCAATGAGTAACTAGAAGTAAAAGTGCTTTGAGAAGTGAAAGTGTTGGTCATTTAGTCCTGTCTGACTTTTTGTGACTCTGTGGACTCTAGTAGTACTGTACACAACAGTTTCTTAACTCAAGTTTTAAAATTCAAACCTGGGACCACCAGCTAGATAGCCTGATTCTCAGTTCAATGCTTTTACAAACTATTTTTGTGAGTGACTAGTGATTCATGCATCTTCAAAAGTACAGTAATTTTGAAGATGTGTGAATATAATTTTCTTTACATCATGGATAATAATGGAAAAGGAAATGGCAACCCACTCCAGTGTTCTTGGCCTGGAGAATCCCATGGATGGGGGAGCCTGATGGGCTGCCGTCTATTGGGTTGCACAGAGTTGGACACGACTGGAAGCGACTTAGCAGTATCAGCAACATGGATAATAAATTAGTATCATGATTAATACCATTATTGACAATGCAATTATTCCAAATGTTTTGATAAATTTAATATTCACATATATACTAGTTTTCAAGTAATTTAACTGCAATAAAGTCCATGAAACATTAAAATTATATGGAATTAAAATATTCTGGAACAATTCAGAGGCAAAAACATCAATGTTATTGACCTTGGGATATACCACACATCTTATTTATTCTTTACTAGAGACTTTATTATTACCTAAACCCTATGCCATAGGTACTATTGATACATAATATGAGAAAACTGAAGATGATTAGGTTCCTTACTTAAATTCACAGTTAGTATAGAATGTGGTTAAGGCTTAATCCCAAATGGGTTTGGTTAAGTCATTCAGTCTTGTCTGACTCTTTGCGACCCCAGGGACTGTAAGCTTCCATGCGCCTCTGTCCGTGGATTTTCCGGACAAGAGTACTGGAGTGGGTTGCCATTTTCTTCTCCAGGGGATCTTCCCGCCCCAGGGATCAAACCCAGATCTCCCACATTGCAGGCCAATGCTATACAATCTGAGCCGCCAGGGAAGCCCTTCTTTCAAATACCTAAATACCCAGCACGAAACCCATGGAGGGAAATTCTAGTCTGTATTGGTATAACAGAATTTCAGGAACCTTTTAATTCTTTGAGGACAAAACATCAGTTAACATCAAGAAGCACTGAAATAACAAAGAACTGAATTTTGTACAGTTATGTGTAGTTTATATATCAAATTTAAGCATTTTTTCAAAAGCTAATTTCCCCTCACATACTGTAAGAAGCACTTTAGCTACCCTAACTCTGCCTGACTTAGGTTCTAAGTGCTTTATGACACTATTTATTTTTGAGCTCCAAATTAAGTTGTGGACTTCTCAAGGAAAAATATTGTCTTTTCTTGTAGTATTCCACTTTCATAAATGTTGGTATCATTTATTTAAGATGCTCTCTCTGCTACAGACTCTTTCCACTTCCCAGTATGTTTATACTTTCTGAGGGACTCAACTTCTGATGCACACTTATAATTTTAGATATCAGTCCTAAACAGGAGCCTTCTCTTTCTGTCCATGTTATTTCTGCCTTCTTTGTTCAAGTCCCTAATAACTTTAGTTTGTCAGATATGTCTGTTAGTAGATAAAGCTATTGCATCAAATTTCATGTGTTTAAACATTTTTGCCTCTTATTCAACATTTGCCTCTTATGTGCTATGAATGTCCCAGCAAAATATACACTGAAGCTCAGAGGGTCTGCCCATAATCCTTCCTTATACCCTTCTTTTATTTTTATTTTATTTTATTTTTTTACCATAGTATGATTTTATTTCTCTAATCTCAGTCCTTGTGCTATTCTGATTATACAGAGTGAAGTAAGCCAGAGAGAAAAACACCAATACAGTATACCTTCCTTTTAAAACTGAAAGAACAGTAAAAGAGATAAATAGAGAAAGATGGGACAACATGAAAAAGCTCTGGAAAATAAAGCAAAATAATGGATAATTGAAATACTTCATTAATGAATTCTTTACATTATCAAATATTAATTGGAACAGCATTATTTGTAAATATTTCATTATGTCATTATGCCCTAAGAGTTACAAATGCTGTTCTCAAAACAGGAAAATAAAAAGAGTAAAATAATTCATAATTGGTATGTGCATTGCACTTAAGAATGATGCTGTTGTTCAGTCGCTCAGTCATGTCTGACTCTATTTGACCACATGGACTGTAGCACTCCAGGGCTCCCTGTTCTTCACCATATCCCGGAGCCTGCTCAAATTCATGTCCATTGAGTTGGTGATGCCATCCAACCATTTTGCCTTCTGTTATTCCCTTCTCTTCCTGCCTTCAATCTTTCCCAGCATCATGGTTTTCTCCAATGAGTCAGTACTTTGCATGAGGTGACTGACCAAAGTATTGGAGCTTCAGCTTCAGCATCAGTCCTTCCAATGAATATTCAGGGCTGATTTCCTTTAGAAGTGACTGGCTTGAATCCAAGGGATTCTCAAGAGTCTCAAGAGTCTCCTCCAACACCACAGTTCAAAAGCATCAATTCTTCAGCACTCATCTTTCTTTATAGCCCAACTCTCGCATCCATACCTGACTACTGGAAAAACCATAGCCTTGACTAGATGGACATTTGTTGATGAAGCAATATCTCTGCTTTTTAATATGCTGTCTAGGTTGGTAATAGCTTTTCTTCCAAGGAGGCAAGTGTCTTTTAATTTCAGAGCTAAAGTCACCATATGCAGTGATTTTGGAGCCCAAGAAAATAAAGTCTGTCACTGTTTCCATTGCTTCCCCATCTATTTGCCATGAAGTGATGTGACCAGATGCCATGATCTTAGTTTTTTTTTCCACATATTTCATTATTCATTTTTTAAAATATAAATTTATTTATTTTAATTGGAGATTAATTACTGTACAATACTGTATTGGTTTTGCCATACATCAACATGAATCCACCACAGGTTTTTTGAATGTTGAGTTTTAAGCCAACTTTTTCACTCTCCTCTTTCACCATCATCAAGAAGCTCTTTAGTACCTCTCTGCTTTCTGCCATAAGGGTGGTGTCATCTGCATATCTGAGGTTGCTGATATTTCTGCTGCTGTTGCTAAGTTGTTTCAGTCATGTCCAACTCTTTGTGACTCCAGAGACAGCAGCCCCCAGGCTCTCCCATCCCTGGGATTCTCCAGGCAAGAACATTGGAGTGGGTTGCCATTTACTTCTCCAAGGCATGAAAGTGAAAAGTGAAAGTGAAGTCACTCAGTTGTGTCCTACTCCTACTGACTCCATGGACTGCAGCCTCCCAGGCTCCTCTGTCCATGGGATTTTCCAGTCAAGAGTACCGGAGTGGGTTGCCATTGCCTAGCAATCTTGATTCTAGTTTGGACTTCATGCTGTCTGGCGTTTCTCATGATGTACTCTGCATATAAGTTAAATAAGCAGAGTGACAATGTACAACCTTGATGTACTCCTTTCCCAGTTTTGAACTGGTCCATTCTTTCATGTCCAGTTCTAACTGTTGCTTCTTGACTTGCATACAGGTATCTCAGGAATGATGAAAGCTGAGTGAAACTTTCAACACATTGTGCTGTATTTTGATGTATTCTCTTGAGACTCTCCGGAGAAGGCAATGGCATCCCCACTCCAGTACTTTTGCCTGGAAAATCCCATGGACGGAGGAGCCTGGTAGGCTGCAGTCCAGGGGGTCCCTAGAGTCAGATAGGACTGAGCGACTTCTCTTTCACTTTTCACTTTCATACATTGGAAAAGGAAATAGCAACCCACTCCAGTGTTCTTGCCTGGAGAATTCCAGGGACGGAGGAGCCTGGTGGGCTGCCATCTATGGGGTCGCACAGAGTTGGACAGGACTGAAGAAACTTAGCAGCAGCAGCAGCAGCAGCTTGAGACTCTCCTTGAAATAACTGAAATAACTTCTGTGAGCCCTGAGCTTATCCTCGGAGACATTATTGTGGTGTTGTTCCTTTGTTAACCTGATGTTTAAAAATATTGTTTGTAATAATATGATGTGTATGATTGATTCCTTGAAGCTGTATTCTCTGAGTTTATTAGTACTTGAAAAGGATCCTAAATTATAAGAAGTAAATAGTTAACATAGAATCTGGCTCAACTCTATAATGAGTAGGGATGACTTAGAGGGAAAATCTGGCTTAAAACTCAACATTCAAGACACTAAGATCATGGCATCTGGTCCCATCACTTCACGGCAAATTAAAGGGGAAAAAGTGAGATGACCATTTATGGGTTCTGGGCAATTTTATGTTTAGAATAAACAGTTGTGAGTTTAAGGAAATAGGGTAACTGAGTCCTTCTTTCCTCTTAGGCATAAGTACTAGCTCCAGAAAGTCATGAACTCTCAGGAGTGTTCAGATAACAAGCACGTAGGGAAATATGTAGGTAATTATTAAAAATCTTTCATTAGTCCGTTTCTGTTGTTTTTCTGTTCATCTAGGGAGTCTGCACACCCAAGAGTAATCCTATTCCCTGAGAAAGCAAATCAAGTTACATTTCACCTTTCCAGCTACATGAGTTTCCATTGTCTGCCCTTAAGTTAATTGGGTCCTTGAACAGAAATGAACCACTCTTTCTCAATAAGCAATCACAGATACACCAGCTCTTTGAGTAGTAACTTGCAAATAAGTGCCTTGACAGAGCATGCTGAAGTGTTCAACATTCTCCAGGGCAAAGCGTAAACACAATGAATTTTATATTGAAATAATCATGCAGTGAAAGTGAGTTCTTAGAAAGGTAAATTTCTCTCATTTTTTTCCCTCTTAAGCTTTTACTGAGAGATAAGATATTGTTATCTAACACTGATAAGACATTGATAACCACTTGTGGTTATCAAGTCTTGACTGTCTCCCTTTCACTCTGTTTTTATTCTTTATTCTTTCTCTCTGTATGTGTAACACACACACAAATTACACATATACACACACACATATATGTATATACATGCAACATATACATATCTTTATATGCATGATTAGTAACAGGGACCTAGGAAAAGGGACAAAGTTGCTAGAGTATAAACAGACAAGTCAAACTCTGTTATCTCTCACTGATAACACCAGCTTTAGGTTTCAGGCTGCCTTGCAATTCACCTGATGAAAAATTTCATACTTTATCTGATCTATGTGATTTATCCTGGTGATGGGATCCCACTGGTACAGTAGAAATTTTAGAGATACGTTTGTTTCATTTTTTTTGGTTCTGATACCCACATAGGGTATTAGAGTAATTGTCACTGCTTATTTACTCTTTCATTTGAAGAATATAGCTTTAATTTAGCTTAAGCCAGATTTTCTGGAGATAGTATCTATTCTGTGTGGGCTTTATTAAGAGAAGAGAAACTCATTTCTCTCACATTGGTGAATCTTTCCTTGAAAAAGCAACAATCTTGAATTCAACAATATTTTGGATTAAACTAAAAACATCATTTCTGCCTCACTTTCCATTGTACACAGTTCCAGCTTTTCTTGATATTCAGTTCAGTTTAGATCAGTCTCTGAGTTGTGTCTGACTCTTTGTGACCCCACGTACTGCAGCATGCCAGGCTTCCCTGTCCATCACCAACCTCCGAAGCTTGTTCAACCTCATGTCCATTGAGTTGGTGATGCCATAAAACCATTTCATCCTCTGTCATCCCTTTCTCCTCCTGCCTTCAATCTTTCCCAGGATCAGGGTCTTTTCCACTGAGTCACTTCTTCACATCAGGTGGCCAAAGTATTGGAGTTTCAGCTTCAGCATCAGTCCTTTCAATGAATATTCAGGGCTGCTTTCCTTTAGGATGGACTGGTGGGATCTTGCAGTCCAAGAGACTCTCAAGAGTCTTCTCCAACACCACAGTTCAAAAGCATCAATTCTTTGACACTCAACTTTCTTTATAGTCCAACTCTCACATCCATACATGACTACTGGGAAAACCATAGCTTTAATTAGATGGAGCTTTGTTGGCAAAGTAATGTCTCTGCTTTTTAATAGCTTTTCTTCCAAGGAGCAAGTATCTTTTAATTTCATAGCTGCAGTCAGCATCTGCAGTGATTTTGGATCCCAAGAAAATAAAGTCAGTCACTGTTTCCATTGCTTCCCCATCTATTTGCCATGAAGTGATGGGACCAGATGTCATGATCTTAGTTTTTGAATGTTGAGTTTTAAGCCAACTTTTTCATTCTCTGCATTCACTTCCATCAAGTGGCTCTTTAGTTCTTCTTCACTTTCTGCCATAAGGGTGGTGTCATCTTTGTATCTGAGGTTATTGATATTTTTTTCAGCAATCTTGATTTCAGCTTGTGCTTTGTCCAGCCCATCATTTTGGATGATATATTCTGCATGTAAGTTAAATAATAAGGTTGACAGTATACAACCATGACATACACCTTTACCTATTTGGAGCCAGTCTGTTGTTCCATGTTCAGTTCTAATCATTGCTTCTTGACCTGCATACAGATTTCAGGAGGCAGGTTAGGTGGTCTGGTATTCCCATCTCTTTCAGAATTTTTCATAGTATATTGTGATCCACACAGTCAAAAGGCTTTGGCACAGTTAATAAAGCAGAAGTTTTTCTGGAACTCTCTTGCTTTTTCAATGACCCAACGGATGTTGGTAATTTGATCTCTGGTTCCTTTGCCTTTTCTAAATTCCGCTTGAACATATGGAAGTTCATGGTTCATGTACTGCTGAAGCCTGGCTTGGAGAATTTTGAGCATTACTTTGCTTGCATGTGAGATGAGTGCAATTGTCTGGTAGTTTGAGCATTCTTTGGCATTGCCTTTCTTTGGGATTGGAATGAAAACTGGCCTTTTCCAGTCCTGTGGCCACTGCTGAGTTTTCCAAATTTGCTGACATATTGAGTGCAGCACTTTTACAGCATCATCTTTAAAGATTTGAAACAGCTCAACTGGAATTCTAGCACCTCCACCAACTTTGTTCATAGTGATGCTTCCTAAGGTCCACTTGACTTCTCATTCCAGAACGTCTGAATCTAGGTGAGTGATCACACCATTGTGATTATCTGGGTCATGAAGATTTTTTTTTTGTATAGTTCTCCTTTGTATTCTTGCCACATAATCTTAATATCTTCTGTTTATGTTAGGTCCATACCATTTCTGTCCTTTATAGTGCCCATCTTTGCATGAAATATTCCCTTGGTATCCTTAATTTTCTTGAAGAGATCTGTAGTCTTTCTCATTCTATTGTTTTCCTCTATTTCTTTGCATTGATCACTGAGGAAGGCTTTCTTATGTCTCCATGCTATTCTTTGGAACTCTGCATTTAAATAGGTATATCTTTCCTTTTCTCCTTTGCCTTTAGCTTCTCTTCTTTTCTCAACTATTTGTAAGGCCTCCTCAGACAACCATTTTGCCTCTTTGTGTTTCTTTCTCTTGGGGATGGTCATGATCATTTCCTCCTGTACAATGTCAGGAACCTCCATCCATAGTTCTTCAGGTACTCTGTCTATCAGATCTAATCCCTCGAATCTATTTGTCACTTCCACTGTATAATTGTAAGCTATTTGATTTAGGTCATATCTGAATGGTCTAGCGATTTTCCATACTTCATTCAATTTAAAAGTCTGAATTCTGCAATAAGGGGTTCATGATATGAGCCACAGTCAGCTTCCCATCTTGTTTTTGCTGATTGTATAGCACTTCTCCATCTTTGGCTGCAAAGAATATAATCAATGTGATTTCCTTATTGAGGTCTGGTGATGTCCATGTGTAGAGTCTTCTCTTGTGTTGTTGGAAGAGGGTGTTTGCTATGACCAATGTGTTCCCTTGGCAAAACTCTGTTAGCCATTTCCCTGCTTCATTTTGTACTCCAAGGCCAAATTTTCCTGTTACTCCAGGTATCTCTTGACTTCCTACTTTTGCGTGCCAGTCCCCTATAATGAATAGGACATCTTTATTGGGTGTTAGTTCTAGAAGGTCTTGTAGGTCTTGATAGAACTGTTCAACTTCAGCTTCTTCAGCATTAATATTGAATGGTTTGCCTTGGAAATGAACAGAGATCATTCTGTCATTTTTGAGACTGCACCCAAGTACTGCATTTCAGATTCTTTTGTTGACTATGATGTCTACTCCATTTCTTCTAAGGGATTCTTGCCCACAGTAGTAGATATAATGGTCATCTGAGTTAAATTTGCTGATTCCAGTCCATTTTGGTTCACTGATTCCTAAAATGTTGATGTTCACTCTTGCCATCTCCTGTTTGACCACTTCCAATTTACCTTCATTCATGGACCTAACATTTCAGGTTCCTATGCAATATTTTTCTTCACAGCATTAGACTTTACTTGCATCACCAGTCACATCCACAACTGGGTGTTGTTCTTGTTTTGGCTCCATCTCTTCTTTCTTTCTGGTGTTATTTGTCCAATATTTCTTGATATTAAGTTAACACAGATCCTTTTCTTTTTTCTTCCTTGTTACAGGTAGTAGGTTTTACATAAGAATCATATGCTTCATAGAGTTAATTGTCTTCTCTTTTGAGGTCATTTCCTGGATTTATGAGTATAAGGAATGGAAGATTGGGGGAGAATATAATCTCTAACAAAGCTGATAAGAGAAAATATTATATTTAAATATTTAGGATAGAAATGTATGTGAGAAACCAGCCACTTCCCACTGGATTGTGGTTGGGAGAACACATATGAAGTTTATATTTTCAGTGCCTTATCAATGACTGCATAAAAGAAGACAAGTTTGAGGCTAGTAGTGTTGTGGTGGTTGACATTTTCTGGATTATATGAGAGAGTCGTCAGGATTCTGTATGAAGTTTATAGTTTCTTAACCTGCTCTAAGATTACTTCCTATGTAAACAATTAGTGGTAGTTAGTGAGACACCAGTACCAATACCAGTGATGAAATTTTCCTCAAAATTGTAGCTTTGAAATTGAGAAGTCTCTATAGCACAATGAGAATTTGTTTTCCCTCTCTACTCCCTCTCTGTCTCTGTCTTTCTCTCCCTCCATAGCTATATCTACACATTTGAAAAGCAAGGCAGCAGGTCCATATAATTTGGTAAGATTTACTGAGTACCTGTGAATGTCATTGCTTTACGAAGTAGCTGTCATTTATTATCTTACTTCACTCTGACACTGTCACTGAGGCAGGTGATCCTGAACTTCAGATGAGATGAGAGAGCAGCCTGAAACTTTGATTTCAACATTGTGAGACCTGGAGCATGCAACAAGCTAACATGATCCAGAGAAAGTATAAAATAGAAAATTTGGTTTGTTTTATGTGCTAAGTTAGTATTCATGATATATCAATAGAAATTTGTGTGGTTTTCTCCCTTTTCACATCTATCTGTGTGTGCCTATGTGTGTGTGTGTGACAGAGAGAGAGACCAAAAGCCTGGAGAAATGACAAACATGAGTCTAGTGACAACGTTCATCCTCGTGGGCCTTCCCCACGCTCCAGAGCTGGACACGCTCCTCTTTGGACTCTTCCTGGTGATCTATGTCCTCACTGTGGTGGGGAACCTACTCATCCTGCTGGTGATCACAGTGGATCCCCGTCTGCACACCCCCATGTACTACTTCCTGAGCAACCTGTCCTTCATCGACATGTGGTTCTCCACGGTCACTGTGCCCAAAATGCTGATGACCCTAGTGTCCCCAGAAGGCAGTCCTGTCTCCGTTCCCAGCTGTGTGGCCCAGCTCTACTCCTTCCACTTCCTGGGCAGCACCGAGTGCTTCCTCTACACCGTCATGTCCTATGACCGCTTCCTGGCCATCAGCTACCCGCTCAGGTACGCCAGCATGATGAGTGGGAGGACGTGTGCCATCCTGGCCACAACCACGTGGCTCAGTGGCTCTGTGCACTCTGCTGTCCAGACCACACTGACGTTCCGTTTGCCCTTCTGTGGACCCAAGCAGATCCAGCATTACTTCTGTGATGCACCACCCATCCTCAAACTGGCCTGTGCAGACACCTCTGCCAATGAGTTGGTGATCTTTGTCAGCATTGGGGTGGTGGCCTCAGGCTGCTTTCTCCTGATAGTGCTGTCCTACGTGTCCATCGTCCATTCCATCCTGAAGATCCGCACCTCGGAGGGGGAGATGGAGAGCCTTCCAGACCTGTGCCTCCCACTGCACTGTGGTCCTTTGCTTCTTTGGCCCTGGTGTTTTCATTTACCTGAGACCAGGCTCCAAGGAGGCTGTGGACAGGACTGTGGCTGTTTTCTACACTGTGATGACGCCCCTTCTGAACCCTGTGGTCTACACCCTGAGGAACAAGGAAGTGAAGAAAGCTCTGTTGACACTTAAAAATAAAGTAGTGCATTCACGGAACAAATAATCTCTGTAATGAAGATACACTCATTTAACAAAGTTAGTAATATAAATTTTTTGATCAATAAGAAATGAATTACAGTTATATTTCTTGGTGTTTAACTTTATCCAAACCTGCTACTCAGGAATATCTTTTTAAGGAAAGTTTCTGAGGAATTTTATTATAAAAACTATATTATATCTTTAAACATGATTTTCCAGTTTATTAATTTAGTAAAATGAAAACATATATTTTCTTAAACTGCATAAATCCTTATAATATAATTTGGTTTAATCGTTTTTTTTTCATTTGAAGCATTATAATTTTTGTTTTAGGGTATAGTTGATCTAAAATGTGTTAGTTTCAGGTGTACAGCATAGTGATTCAGTTATACACACACACACACACACACACACACACACACACACATATATATATATCATTCTTCTTCTTCAGATTCTTTTCCCACTTAGGTTATTAAAGAATATTGAATAGAGTTCCCTGGGCTATATAGTAGATCTTTGTCAGTGATTTATTTCATATATAAGTAGTGTGTGTGTGTGTGTGTGTGTGTGTGTGTCTTTGTGTTAAACCCAGGGTCTTCCCTCTCCCCTTTCTCTCTCACCATGTTTCTCCTTTGATAACCATATGTTTGTTTTTGAAATCTGAGTCTGTAGTTTCTTTATATCATTTTAGAAATTAGATTTTACAAGTGAGTCATATCATTTGATATTTATCTTTCTTTGTCTGACTTACTTCACTTAGTATGAGAATCTCTGGGCCCATCCATGTTGTTACAAATGGCATTATTTCATTCTTTTTAATGGTTGAGTAATATTCCATTGTATATATGTACCACATCATCTTTTAAAAAACTAATTAGATTTTTTAATGGAAGGATAATTGCTTTACAGAATTTTGTTGTTTTCTGTCAAACATCAATAAGACTCAGCCAGAGGTACACTCATGTCCCCTCTCTCTCAAGCCTCCCTTCCATATCCCTCCCCATCTCACCCTTTTAGATTGTCTCAGAGGCCCTGTTTGAGTTCTCTGTGTGACACTTGGGTTAATTCCATGTCTTGGCTGTTGTAAATTGTGTTACAGCAAACATTTGTGTGCATGTATCTTTTCAAATTAGGGGTTTCTCCAGATACAGGCCCAGGAATGAGATTGCTGGATCATATCGTAGCTCTATTTTTAGTTAAGAAACTAAAAGGAACCTACATAGTGTTCTCTGTAGTGACTGCACAAATTTACATTCACACCAACCATGTAGGGGTTCCCTTTTCTTTACACCCTCTCCAGCATTTGTTGTTTGTAGATTTTTTGATGATGGTCATTCTGACTGGTGTGAGGTGATATCTCAAAGTAGTTTTGATTTGTATTTCTCTAATTATTAGTTACATTGAGCATCTTTGCATGTACTTTGTGGCCATCTGTATGTCTTCTTTGGAGGAATGTGTATTTAGATCTTCTGCCCACTTTTTGATTGAGGTTTTTTTTTTTTTTTTTTTGATTTAGAGCTGCATGAGGTGTTTGCATATTTTGGAGATTAAACCCTTTTCAATTGCTTCATTTACACACTTTTCCCCCATTCTGGGGGTTGTATTTTCTTTTTGTTTATGGATCCCTTTGCTGTGCAAAATCTTCTAAGTTTAATTAGGTCCCTTTTTATTCTTCATTATTTTATTAGGTGGATGAAAAAAGATCTTGCTGTAATTTATGTCAAAGTGTCTTCTGACTACTTTTTCCTCTAATTGTTTTATAGTATTACTTTTATTATTTAAATTCAAAGTTATGTTTTAGATAAATTAAAAATAAGAAAAATAATATTTTACTTTATTTTTCTCTGATGCTTTTCTAAAATATCAGTTCAAGCATTTGACCTAGATTATTTTTCTTTTCCCTAAAGAACTACTTTTAATATTTTTTGCAGGGCAAGCCTTGGGTAACAGATTCTTTCAGATTTTGTTTATCTGAAATGTCATCATTTTACCTTCAGTTTGAAGGATAATATTATTGGATTTAAAATTCTAAGCTGGTGATTTTTGTATTTCAACACTTTAGACTTTATACTCCAGTCTTTTTGATTGCCCAGTTTCCAATGAGAGTTCCTCTGTATTTCTTTTATTTTCCCCCATTCAGATTCTTTTTTAAAATATAAATTTATTTATTTTAATTGGAGGCTAATTACTTTGTTTTGCTCTGGTCCTTGTAGGTAAAATATCCTTTGCTCTTGGTTCCTTTCAAGATTTTCTTTTTTGTTGCTGTTTTGTTTTGTTGGCATATACTTGATGTACTATTGAAAGGTTGTTGTTGAATCGCGACGCCGGGATTCTTGGCCCCCGGAGGAGAAGAATTCAATCTGGGGCCAGAGACGAGGCTGGATCGCTCAGAGCTTTTGTGTAACAAAGTTTTATTAAAGTATAAAGGAGATAGAGAAAGCTTCTGACATAGGCATCAGAAGGGGGTAGAAAGAGTACCCCCTGCTAGTCTTTAGCTGGATGTTATATAGTCATCAGCAGTTTGTTAATGAAAGAAAGGAATGTCTCAAAACTTAGAATGGCACCAGGCCCCTCACCCATAAGATGTATTTTGGGATAACTTTGGCTCTAAATGGTTTATCTTGGGCCATAAAATGATTAACTTGAATCTTGAAGAAGGGCAGATCACCATACAAATAGTTTCATTTACATAGATTAGAGGAACAATATCAGAGTATAACATATTGGGTTATCAGGTAGGTCTGAGCCCAAAAGGCGGAACTGACTTGAAGACAGAGCTTGGGGCAAATACATAGTACATTAACATAGCTTAAGATAAACATTTCCATAAGAAAAAGGCAATGGTTAACTTTAAGTGAAACTAGGTGTCATTATGGCAACACAGAATTTTAAGAGAAACCTCCTTTTAAATTTGTATAGAGAAGGAAAAAGTATCACTAGTTTTGTTTCCTCCTGCCGCTTAAGAGAGATAAAATGTCTGACACTTGCAGGCTATTTCCTCCGTTTGGAGACCCCTGGCCTTCCTGCCTGTTAACCTCTCACTATGTTATTTTCAGGTGTGCAACATAGTAATTTAATATTTAGTTACATTATGAACTGATCACCATGCTAAATGTGGTAACTATCTGTCTCCATACAAAGTTATTATAATATTGACCATTTTCCTTATGCTGTATATTTCCATGACTTTTTATTTTGCAGCTGGACATTTGTATTTCTTAATTCCCTTCATCTATTTCTCTCTTCCCCCAACACCATCCCCTTTGGCAACTACCCGCTTGTTCTCTGTGTTTGTGATCTGGTTTTGTTTTATCTGCATTTTAGAGATCACAGGTTGGTGAGATCATACAGCATCTGCCTTTCTCTTTCTGACTCATTTCACATAGATCCATTTATAACATAAGTGGCAAGATTTTATTTTATTGTTTTGTGGCTGAGCAATATTCCATTGTGACACATATATATTTCCCAAGTGGCTCTAGTGATAAAGAACTTGCCTGCCAGTGCAGGAGACATAGAGATGTAGGTTCAATTCCTGGGTCGGGACGATCCCCTAGAGGAAGGTGTGGCAACCTGCTCCAGTATTCTTGCCTGGAGAATCCCATGGACAGAGAAGCCTGGTGGGCTACAGTCTATGGGGTCATAAAAGAGGCATGATTGAAGCAATTTAGCACACACACACGCCAATATTTATCCATTCAACTGTCAATGGAAGCTATCAGAATCTTTTTTATATTTAAAAATCTTAAGTTTCATGTTTTACATTAATATCTGATTCATTTTATGAGTTTTTGTTAATGTGAGGTACAGATTGAGTCTCTATTTTGTTTGTGTATTTGTTTTGATATGAATTAAGTATTCCTGCCACATTTTAAAAAACTAATTTATTTTAATTGGAGACTGATTACTTTAAAATATTGTATTGGTTTTGCCATACATTGACAGGAATCCACCACTGGTGTACATGTGTTCCCCATCCTGAACCACCCCCTCCTCCCCAGCCCATCCCTCTGGGTCATCCCAGTGCACCAGGCCCGAGCATCCTGCATCATGCATCGAACCTGGACTGGTGATTCATTTCACATATGATAATATACATGTTACAATGCCATTCTCCCAAGCCATCCCACCCTCACCCTCTCCCACAGCATCCAAAAGACTGTTCTACCACATTGTAAAGCCCATCAATTCTTCATTAAATTGCCTTTGTATTTTTGTCAAAATTATTGCTCCGACAAATGCAGATTTATTTCTGGACTCTGTATCTCATCTTACTGAGCTGTGTATTCCCTGGATTATTCTTTTTTACTGTTGAGTGGAGGTGGTTTACATATTTTGGATAATGTCTTTATCAAATGGATGACTTGCACATTTCTCTCATTCTGTATGCTGTTCTTTTACCTTCTCCATGTCTTTTGGAGGCACTCCTCATACTGAGCAGTGGAAACATCTGAAGAACTTGGCACTTTCTAACTAATAAGGAAACCATCCAGATTAAGTATAGAATTTCACCTGACTCTTTCTTTAATTTTATCCAAAACTTAACCATAGTTTTGACAGCTGTATTTTTTATTACAATGTTCCAGTGTACTTTTATTACAATGTTTCAGTAGCCCATTGGGTAACTGAAGATCACTGAAAATTTTTAAATCAGAAAGGGGCAGATGTATGCTTTCAGAGCATATTCTCCAGCTACGTATATGGCCAAATGAGAGGGAGTATATAGGAAAAGCTGGAGATGTAACTGGCATCATTACGTTTCAGCATAATTCAATAAAAACCTAAAAAGCTCTGAACTTGTGTGGAGGCAGAGGGAAAAGGATGGAAGTCAGTGTGTCTGCTGACCCTAATGCCGAGCCTGTGAGAAAGGAGAGAAACATTTGGAAGGCTTTTACAAGAGAACAATGTAACGTACAGAATTATTTACAGAGTGCTTACTGTGTACTCTGTAGTATTCACAGCACTACGAGAGAAGTGGCAAAGAGAGATGAAATGTCAGTCTTTATAAAGCTTACAGTGTACAGGAGACCCAGGAATTATAGGGAAAAATGTCTGGTGAGTGTTATGATGGGGGACTTGTGGAAAGTTTTGAGAACATTATATGATTATATGATGTCAATTGACATTGTTGATTATATACCACGTGCCGTGTACTGTTCTAACCATTTTATGTGTTTTTTTCCATTTAATCATCAAGACAACCCAATGAAGGAGATGCTATTTTTATCATCACTGTTTTAGAAATTATAAACCTGAGGCAAATTATAAACCTAACCATGTCCAAGTTAGTAAGCATGTGGGGAAGACTGAAGCTTGTAACCTCTAATTGAATAGGCCCCACTCTTTCCTGTGATGAGAAGGACTTGATGACCTCCGTTAACGAAATAATACATTTAAGGACCCAGTTGGAAAGTATTGATTAGAATCAGGGTACAAGTAGTCATAGGAGAAGGGTTTTTGTGTGATTGTTTACAATATTTTTATTGGTAATCTCATTCTATTTCTTTCTCACCATGGGGAAGGAAATTTGAGTTTTCTCTCAAGTATTTTTCAATTTTTAAAAGTCTGTCTTCTTTATTTCATACCACTTTCACAATTTCCTTTTCCTATTCCCAATTAAGAATAGCATTAAGAAATATATTCATCTCTTTTAATAATTGTTGTTATGAGTTTTGGCTTTTTTTTTCTACTTGGAAAAGAAGAATGATTCTGCTAATGATAAATAAAGAAACATTAATGGGACTTTAAAGTCTTTTAAAGTGTGTGCTTTCTTATATCCTTCATTGTACAGAAATCCTCATGACAGTTTCCCATTAGTTTTCAATGAGAATTGTTCTGTATGCAGGTGCATTTTTGATGTGTTTTGTGAGGATTGTGAGCTCCAAGTCATCCTACTCTGCCATCATGATTTCTCTTCCTGTCCTTTATGTGTTTTTAAAACTTGAAAACCTATAAGAAAATAAGTGCCCAAGATGTTAATTAAGAATAAATACACATGAGTGTGTGCTAAGTGGCTTAATTGTGTCCAACTCTTTGTGTCCCTATGAACTGTAACCCACCAGGCTCTTCTGTCCATGTGATTCTCCAGGCAAGGATGCTGGAGTGGGCTGCCGTGCCCTTCTCCAGGAAATCTTCCTGACCCAGGGATCTAACCAGCTTCTCTTCTATCTCCTGCATTATTAGCATGCGGGTTCCTTCCCACCAGCCCCAGCTGGGAAGCCCCAAGAATAAATGCATGTTTATCCCAATTTCTGCATCCTGTTAGGCCTTTGGACTGTTATCTATTATGTTGTTGCTGTTTAGTCACTAAGTCTGTTGTCTGTTGTGTGTGTGTGTGTGTGTGTGTGTGTGTGTGTGTGTGTATGTATGCTCAGTCATGCTGATTCTTTGCTACCCCACGGACTATAGCCTGCCAGGCTCCTTTGTGCATGGGATTTTCTAGGCAAGAATACTGGAGTGGGAAAGTGACCTTTTCCAGGGGATCTTCCTGACCCAGGGATTGAACCCATGTCTCTCACATCCTGGCATTGGCAGGCCAATTCTTTACCACTAGTGCCACCTGGGAAGTCATGCTGTTGTTGTTCAAAACAGAGTCATAAAGAGATGTGAAAGGAGATGGCCAGGGGAAAGCTCAAGGGTCTTACTCTCTGAAGACTAGGAAAGGTATACCTTGCTGATCCAGAGGGTCAAACCTGGAGAGAAAACTATGAACCAGATTCTGATGTTTTAGTATCAACTTGGCTCTGTCCCCAGAATTAAGTCTGTGAGCTTTAGATTAAAAAAAAATTGTGGCTCAATTCCTACCTCTCCTACTCAACATGTGTAATCTTGGGAAAAATTACTCTCTCTGATGACCATGTCATCATTTATAAAGTGGACTGAAAACAGCTACCCTGTGTGAATGTTGTAAGATGTAAATAAAATAAGATTTTAAAAGACCTTTTCCACAAGTGGGCTCTCTTTAAATGTTAGTTCCATTTTCCCTTTCTTGGATTGGCTTGTTGAATCCTAAGAACCTGGAAAATCTTATTTAGATTCCATATTGTAAAGTAATTAACCTCCAATTAAAATAAATAAATTTATATTAACAAAGAAAACAATCCATTATTATGAAAAACATTCTGATATTCCTTATATTTTGGTAACTCTGTACCTATTTTCTTTTGTTTTGTTTCATTTTGGTTTGGTTTCTCACCATCTCTTTCACGATAGTGATAGTGAAACTGTTAGTTGTTCAGGAGTGTTGAACTCTTTGTAACCCCATGGACTGTAGCCCATCAGGCTACTCCGTCCATGGAACTCTCCAGGCAAGAATACTGGAATGGGTAGCCATTCCCTTCTCCAGGGGATCTTCCCAATCCAGGAATCAAACCCAGATCTCCTGCATGGCAGGAAGATTCTTTACTGTCTGAGCCCCCAGGGAAGCCCCACACTATAATTACTAGTTGATAAAAGAAATGAAACCAAACTGACTAAACTGAAAAAAAAAAAAAAAACAAACAAACAATGAAAAAACTCAAATTAAGAAGAGAAGGGGTAAAAGAACAAAAAAGATTCTAACAATGAATACAAGTCTATGTTCCATCCAATTTCAATACAAATAATTAAGTAGTATGTGCCAGGAAGTTTACATGTGTTATCTCATTTAATCTCCAGTTTCCCTATGAAATAACTCCAATTTATGAAGGACTATATTATGGTTTAGAGAACAGCACTGGCTTGCTCAAGGACTTACAACTAATGAGAAACAGACTTGTTTTTCACACCAGAAACTTCCAAGGTGAATGATCTTTTCATTATGTTACAATTTCTTCTACAATCATAAAAAGTAAAGGAATAGGTAAAGACTCAAAAAATGACAGAGAAGGAAGTCAAATCTGTGAGGTCTATGAAGAAAAAAAGGGTTCTTGAACGTCTACCCAGAATAGAAAATTAAGGTGGCCTCAACTTCTTTGATTCCTAATTGCTTGAAGATTATCTTGATTACTGTGTAGTCTTTTCTCAGTTATGAGCTCTCTCAACACCCAGCATTTGATTGCTCCCTGTGCCCAAGGGCTCTTGCTCCCTGAGTCCTGGGATGTATCTTGGATGAGGCTCCAGAGGGAGTAAGAGATCATTTAAAACCCTACGAATGTAGGAGATCTTCTGCTAACCCTGAAGAAATCACCCTAGATGATGGGTGAGCCATCAGACATATACTATCCTCTCTCTGTGTAATCCTGAATGGAAAAGACCATTTGGGGTCTACGCTTAGGAAGCCCAAATCCATTTCCATTGCACCCAGGGAAGAGAGATGTTCAGAATGGTGAGTCCCACAAGTCTACAGAAGAAACTGAAGTTAAAGGTAGGAAAAACAACATTTGTTATCCTTCACTGAGCCATGTGACTGTTCAGAGCATTTTCCCATCTTCTTTTTAAACTTTTACTCCACTATGGCTGCCCTGGTGGCTCAGCGGTTAAAGCGTCTGCCTCCAATGTGGGAGACCTGGGTTTGATACCTGGGTTGGGAAGATCCCCTGGAGAAGGAAATGGCAATCCACTCCAGTATTCTTGCCTGGAGAATCCCATGGACGGAGAAGCCGAGTAGGTTACAGTTCACGGGGTCGCAAAGAGTCGGACACGACTGAGCTGAGCGAGTTCACCTCACCTCACCTCCTGGACTCCTGACTAGCATTGTTGGAAGCAATCATGACTAAGCGCTTCCTTCCCATTTAGTGCAATGACTAGAGTCCTTTCCTCCGTTCACCCCACAAAATAGCATGCAGAAATACATTCATCTATTATTTCTTTTATTGTTCCTTAATCATTAATTCAGCATCTGTCACTTTTACAGAACCACATACTTGCTTAAGAATAAAAATTAGTTGCATATTCTCCCCTGACAATGGAGAAAATTCTAAAACATGGAGAAAATAATAATTTTCATGATAAATGGTATGCAAAAGACATTCTCCTGATCTTTTCCAAATTATATGATGAATGTATATATTTCTTATTAAATGGCTCCCTTTTCTTCTCCTTTTCCTAAAATGTAGTCTCTCTCAAAATTTGGGCTCTCATTCCTTCTTTATCCATAATTTACCCTGTCTCTCCTGGTTACTTCGTTCAGGCTTGATATTAACTCTGATGTTCACACAGGTGACTTCTTACCAAATTCTTTAGCATGGATATATGTATAGAAAATACAATTATAATGAACCATTATACAGCTTACTGTGTATCAAAATGTTTCTTGAGCATCATCACATTTAATCTTTACAGCAATTCTGGGAGGTAAATATTTTCTCAGTTAATCAGAAAAAAATATTCAGTGGGTACCCTCTATTTATTCAGCACAATTATAAGAGTATGCCATATCCTCAAGGGGCACAGTTATATCAGAACATGTCAGAATAAAGATCTGTAGAACACATATGAGGAAAAGGAGACTATCCAATGGGTGAACAGAGATGTTCTTATTTGCCCCTTTTATCCTGCCTTAGTTATTATTCACACTTTCTTGGACTCTCGAAAGTGTCCTGCTTGGAATAAAATATTTAACTGATTGGTTAAGGTTGAGACTACTGGTGTAGGGAATACTTTCTGCTTATATAAAGATGAGAAATTGAGATTCCTAGATGATAAGCAACTTGAGTACATAGAGAGCATTATCTTACCATTTTTTAGGTTTTTTAGAGGACAAAATTATCAATCAATAACTATTAATAATGTTAATTATAAAAAATCAGAGAACTTGACCAGGAATTATAATTAGAAATTCAAACCATTATAATTGGACATTTTAAAATATATTTTTCATCTCAAAAAAAAAAAAAAGGAAATTATAATGGTAAAAAGTGTAAGTGAAAAGACATCTCTCTTCTTTTTTAATTTATCGGAGTATAGTTGCTTTACAATATTGTGTTAGTTTCTGTAAGAAAGTTAATTAACTATACATGTACATAAGTCTCCTCTTTTTTTTTTTTTTTGATTTATTTCCCATTTAGGTCACCAAGGAGCATTGAGTAGAGTTCCCTGTGCTACATGGTAGGTTTTCATTAGTTATTTATTTTATGCATAGTATCACGGCATCTTTTCTTGAGAAATTCAGGAGCTCAATCATTGTAGCAAGCAGCTGACCACAGCACTCCCTACTGATCCTTTCATGTTCTCGACATAATGAGCTTTTCCTTTAAAATAAGACAATTATACTCTTAAAAGCAAAACACACAATGATGGCTACCAGGGTTAGGGGAGAACAGGAAATGAGAAATTGCTAATGAATAGGTATAAAGTTTCACAAATGCTGTAAAACATTATGTTTATAGTTAATATTATCTTGTACACTTAAAATGCAGTTTAGAGAGTAGATCTCATGTGAAGTTTTATTACCACAATAAAATTAAAATAAGAATTTAAAATAATCAGAAGACACAGAAAAGTCTGCAGAATTGAAATACTTTGGATTTCAAAATTTCAGTAATTAGCAAACATCAAATATTCCAAAAATTCATCTTTATATATGATGACTTCATTAAAACCTATCACCTACATAGTCTCTAAACATCTACTAGTCTCTAAACAAGCTAAACACTAAACAAATTTGTCACTGTTAATTTCTTTTCAGGCAAATAACCTTCAGTTCAGTTCAATCACTCAGTTGTGTCTGACTCTTTGAGACTCCATGCTCAGACTAGGAAATATATTCAGTTAAAATGATATCATATACCCAAATCTTACTACTCCTTAAACCGTATCACAGTCCATTCTTCTCAACAGAGGTGTGAGTGACCAAACTGGTCTTTGATGAATATTTAGGGTGTTTGAACACATATTTGACCAACTGTAATAGAGCTCTGTAATAGAGTCAGGAGGGTGAGGCTTCCACATGTTTTCAGGTTGATCTTAAACTTAGGACATTTTTGTTGTTGTATAATTGGTTGTGGACTTAATTCAAACTATGCTCATCTGCTCAGTATCGATGCCTTTGTTCTCATAGTACATCCAGTATTTCACTTTGCTAAAGCTTCATATTGCTTTGAATCCCTATTCATAAAAGAATGTGATATCTTGAGATACAAAGGCACACATCCGCTTTACTAGCCCCTAAATATTATTCTCAGAATTTCTGATTCTTAATATCAACCTCATGTTTATGTGTAAACAAAGATTAGTGATGATGAATGTATCGGTATTGTGTCTGTCACGGCCTCCACAGTCATGCTTTCCTGTCTTTTGTCTCCCCTAGACCTTCCTCCCAACAACATGAGGAACCACACAGACCTGAATGAGTTCATCCTACTGGGAATACCTCAGACAGAGGGACTGGAGACTGTGCTCCTTGTCATCTTCTCCTTCATTTACCCCTTTACCCTGCTGGGAAATCTGCTCATCCTTCTAGCAATTGTCTCCTCCTCGACCCTTCACACTCCCATGTACTTCTTCTTGGGACTCCTATCGATTTTGGACATGCTGTTCCCCTCTGTACTCTGTCCCAAGATGCTAGTCTATTTTTCTGGCCAGAACCAAGTCATTTCTTATAAGGGATGTGCTGTTCAGCTTTTCTTCTATCATTTCCTGGGTTCTACGGAAGGCTGCCTCTATTCTGTGATGGCTTATGATCGCTTTGTTGCCATCTGTCACCCACTGAGGTATATGCTCATCATGAGACCTGGAGTCTGTGTTGGTTTGGTCGTGGCAGCCTGGTTGGTGGGTTGTCTTCAGGCCACTATCCTGACATCCTTTACCTTTCAGCTACCCTACTGTGGCCCCAATCGGGTGGACCACTTCTTCTGTGACATTCCTGCTGTCTTACCCCTGGCTTGTGCTGACAGCTCCTTTGCCCAGGGTGTAGCTTCCACTAGTGTTGGCTTTCTGGCTTTAATGCTTTGGTTGAGTATTTGTGCCTCCTACATACGCATTGGGATTGCCATTTTGAGGATCCGTTCGGCAGAGGGCAGGCAGAAAGCTTTCTCTACCTGTAGTGCCCACCTCACTGCCATTCTCTGTGCCTTTGGACCTATAATCATTGTTTATCTGCAGCCCACACCCAACCCCCTTGCTAGATGCCATGGTGCAACTATTAAATAATACTGTCTCACCCATGCTGAACTCATTAATCTATTCCTTAAGGAACAAAGAAGTGAAAAGTTCCCTAAAAGGATTTTCCACAATGTAATATTTACTGTTCTGCACTAAATTAAAGGTTTTATAATGGATTTTAAAATGTATTGACTCTTTTATTTTTATTTTTTTACTCAATCAAATGAGGCATTAGATAAATAATCAGATAATATCAATGGAAAATGCTTTCTCTAAAGCATAAACTTTGCCTAATAAGCTTTTCTATTTTTGTGCATAATTATAAACCCTGAGGCCCCATAAGTAATTTCATAATTCATGCTATTTTCAGTGCACTAATCCAGGGGAAGGAATCCAAGGGAAATTGCAAGAAGCTTGAGACAGATTTCTTATAATACACAGCCAACTTTGCCCAATTGAAAATAGTGAAGATCTATGGCAATCCAAAAATTATCCTTCAAAAGCCATCACTGTGCCATATTAGTTTTTCTCACTTCACTTAGAATGTAATCATTCCTCGGTTCTACCTATACACATTTCAGTTTGTCCATGTTGCTTACAGTAGTATTAATCTCAATTGCTAGACCATGATCTGTGATGAATATTCCACAGATACCATCTTATGTAATCTTCATATCACCTCCATAAAGGAGTTTCAATTAAAAAAAAAGAACTTTGAGGATTAGAAGCTTCAAATAATGGAGCCAAGTTTGCATATTAAGTGGCAAATCAGACCTCACATTCAGATTTTGTTAATTAAATAGCTCTTACTCTTAATCCCGCTACCACACGACTGCCCTGAAGGACCTGCTTGGCAACTTATTCAAACTCACTATCTCTTTCCAGAGCTCATGATACACAGAGAGTATTCAATAAATAACTAGTAAAATATGTATGGACGTGGGTCATGTTTATATGTTGACTTTATTATTATCTCCATTAATTCATCGTATCCCTCTGTACATGGTGGCTTTGAGATCTAGAAATAAGTATCTTGCCATTCATAACACATTTAATTACAGTAAAGCCAGGTCTAGCCCAAGCCCTCTTAACTCCTATTGTCATTTTTTCCCTACTTTACCATGCTGACAACATCCCAGATTACTCTTTAGTGTGAAAGGGTTGGGAAAGCCTTCCTGTTCAGTGTTGTTTGAAGAGACGTCCTGATTACTGGGTTCAATGACCAAGCTTATCCTGTTCTCCCACCAAGACATTTTCCAAGTTGGCTTCCAGTGATACTCAAGTTGGTCATTATTTCTCAATTTTCTCCAGAATTCAGGGAGAAAGAGAGAGCAATATTTACTGCCCTTAGCTTTTATGACATTTTATTAATCTGTAGTTATTTTGTATTTCATTTTTATTCTCCAAAGTTTCCATTCTACCTGAAACCATTAAAAACAAAACAAAAAATACAACCCTTAATTAAATACACTGTTGTCTTTACAAACGGCATGAGACAAAAAGGACAAAATGAAGCCCATTTAAACCTAGACAATGGTTTGACATGCAGTGTGAGAGTTCCAAGGCCCTTCCTAACCTGACCAGGAAAATCGAACATCACAATAAAAATTCCTATGCTTTGGGGATATATCCTAGACAATATGCTGCATTTAAGCAATTCTACTATAGTTTGATGTCCTATTAATGCTGGATATTGGTGGAAACCCCACATGCTATGATATCTGATAAAGCATGGATATGGATTATGGACAGATACTTATAGATTTTTTTTCTATGCAATGGAAAATTCCATCATGTTTGTCTCATTCACTGTTATACCCACAGGACGTGGCCCAGTGATCTAGTAGGTACTGTGGGTGGGTTTGTTGCATGAATAAATGGATACTGCTTAGACTTTCAAATTAAATGTAATTGCCTATTCATTTACATAAAACAGAAACATGAGTGAAATAATTAGGACCGGTAAAAATCACATTCACTAATTTAAATATATATTCTCATTAAAGTTGAAGATGTATGAAAACTGAATATGAATGAACTCCAACCACTTGCTGCCTCCTTCTAATAATTACTACTTAGCATTGAAAAAAACAAAGCTGTTTAAATCTTTCCTATATGTGGAGTTTTAGTATAGCACCCAACATAAAATTTTATTTAAATAATGTGTACACACACATGCACACACTGCTTTTTAATATTGTACTCCATCAACAGTAACAACAAACAAATATCTTGATTAAAAAGGAGATCAAGGACTTAAACAGATATATCTCCAAAAACGACACAAAGTTTCCATTCTACCTGAAACCATTAAAAACAAAACAAAAAATACAATCCTGAATTAAATACACTGTTGCCTTTACAAAAGGCATGAGACAAAAGGACAAAATGAAGCCCATTTAAACCTAGACAATGGTTTGATGTGCAGCATATGAAAAGATGCTCAATCTCTACCGCTAGAGAAATTCAAATCAAATTCGTGAGAAATCACCTCACACCCATTAGAATGGCTCTTACTGAAAAAAAAGAGGGAAAGAGAAGAAATGCGAAGAAGCTGGAACCACTGTGCATTATTGGTGGGGATATAAAGTGGTGCAGCCACTATGGAAAGCAGTTTGGTGGTTCCTCAAAAATTTAAAAATAAAATTGCCCTGTGATTTAGCAATTTTCCTTCTGAATTATGTCCAAAAGGTTCTTGAATGGATATTTGTAGCATTCTCCTCATCATGGCATTATTCACAATAGGCAGGAGGTGGAAGCAATTCAGGTGTCCATTAATGATGACTAGGTAATCAAAATGTGGCACATACATACAGGCAATAGTACTCCCATCTTTACAAGGAAGAAAATTGACATAGGCTACTAGATGGAAGAAACTTGAAGAGATTATGTTAAGTGAAATAAACAGTCACAAAATAAGACAGATACCATGTGATTCTGTACGATTTAAGTATATGAGGCTTATAGAGTTTTCAAAATATAGAAAAAGAAGGTAGATTGGTGGTTGCCAGGGGGTGGGGAAAGGGAAAATAGTTTAATGGATGTAAAGTTTCCTTTTGTAAGATGAAAAAGCTGTAAAGTTTGGTTGCACAACAGCGTGAATATACTTAGCACTACTGAACCATACGCTGAAAATGGTTGACAGTAAATTTTGTGCTTTATGTCTTTTAGCACAGTTTAAAAATTAGGCTGCTTATTTAGTTTTCACATATCCTGTGACTTTTGAGTTTGCTGCTGCTGCTAAGTCGCTTGTCGTGTCCAACTCTGTGCGGTCCCATAGACAGCAGCCCCAGGCTCTGCCGTCCCTGGGATTCTCCAGGTATGAACAGTGGAGTGGGTTGTCATTTCCTTCTCCAATGCATGAAAGTGAAAAGTGAAAGTGAAGTCACCCAGTCGTGTCTGACTCTTGGCAACTCCATGGATTGCAGCCCACCAGGCTCCTCCGTCCACGGGACTTTCTAGGCAAGAGTACTGGAGTGGGGTGCCATTGCCTTCTCCGTTTGAATTTGCTAGTTCTTCCCTTTTTCTTATAATTCCATCTGCAGTTCAGTCAGTTCAGTTCAGTTGCTCAGTTATGTCCGACTCTTTGCGACCCCGTGGGCTGCAGCACACCAGGCTCCTCTGTCCATGGGATTCTCCAGGCAAGAATACTGGAGTGGTTTGTCATTCCCTTCTCCAGGGGATCTTGCAGACCCAGGGATCGAACCTGGTCTCCTGCATTGCAGGCATATTCGATATTGCCTGAGCCACCAGGGAAGCCTATGTTTTTCTGTTACCTTCATAATTATAACACTTAAAAAAAAAGCCTTTTTTTTTTTTTTTAAAGAGACATCTAAATATGCAATTATTGAGGTGGGATATCTGAACAGAAAGTTTGAGGAAAAAATCCAGAGCAATTACTTCACAGAAAAATGGGAATCATTTCCCCCTAAAACCATGGTGTTTTATATATTATATTGTTTATAGATTATGCCTGAACTAATTTGTAAAAACAGGTTCTGATCCAAAGACTGGGGTTCTACTATTCTCATTCTCATACTGTTACTCTCCTTTGTTGGTTCTGATCCTCTCGGTGTTCCCAGGAGACACTTGTGTGGAGGCTTTACCTGATTATTAGAATCCAAGTCTAGTTCTCAGAGTAATTTCAAGTACAGAAACTTAAATGCAAAAATTCTATTCTGATGTCATCTGGTTAGGCTAAAGGAGGATATTAATCCACATACATTCTCAGTATCATTTCTCTGGCTTAGTTACCATCTTTTCTCCTTTTTCCTGACCAAGTATCTCAAACTTCTACAGTCCAAGGACCTTCTTTCTTTGTTTTTCTGAATGTATTCTAGCTCCTCCAGCCACCCTCCCCATGATAGTTGGTGTTATCTCTTCACATGCCCTCTTTCCAATAATACACTCAAATACAAGGCTACTAAAAACCCTCTTAGAGTTTTTCAAACTCCCTAATATAGAGACCACAATATAAAAAGTGATCAATCCAGCCTGCCAGAAGCCAGCATGAGGAATTCCACCCGTGACAAGGTCATGCTGCAGAGCTCTGATGGCAAGGCTAAATCAGACCTCAGGTTTCCCCTCTGGTATTTCCTGAGCATGTACCCCCAAACCAAAAATCTGCTGGCCTTTGTACTCTGCTTTTCCACTCTTCTGATATTCTCTGGAGACAGTCAACTCAGAGCTTTAGTCTTCTGCATTTGAAAGGGATGTTTCCCTTAAACTCCCTCTGATAGCTCTCTAGCTTGCCTAACAGGTTCCCCCAGATCTCTTAGGCTTGTGAATTGCTTACAGCCCTCCACCCCCCACACCCCCCTCCCACACACACACAACGCTCTAAAGAGCTAAAAATCATATTGGTGACAGGTTTTCACTGTTGACTCAATGATTGCTGCCAGGCCTCAATATTCTTTATCTTTTAGGCACTTGGGAGGATGTTAATCAATGTAAACACGATATGGAAAAAGATATATAGTAGTTTTAATGTTAGCAACACTAGACTTTTGAGTTAATTACTTTTCTTTTGTCATAAATCACTGTAGCCCTTTTACTTGTTATAAACTGCTCTATCTTTGCTATGTAAGAATGTAACTTTATTTAGTGTTTTTCTGAGAGTGGCACCAGACTTTGGGAGGATCAACACAAATAAGCCTCCTGGTTGACAAACCTTATCAGAAAAGGACTGTAAAATGTTAATTGGCCCTTTTGGCCAGAAGATGATGTAAATTACCTAAGACCTGTGTATACAACTAGGTATGCAGAGAGAAAAGCCTGGTTTTGATAAGAGTCTGGGCTGCTAACGCTGCATAACTTTGTATTACCCATTGATCTCCATGTTTTATCAAAAGTGTAAAAGGCCTTCTGAACAATAAAGGATGGACCAGTTTCTCGGACTAGTCTCTCGGCCTAGTTTCTTGGGAATCTGGCTTCCCCTGTGTCTCTCTCTCTCTCTTTTTCTCCCTCTCCCTCCCTCTCCTCTTTACTCTAATTTCAGGCTGAATTCCCATCTAGAGCAGGGCGACTCACCAAGTCTACTTACTTGTCCTGGCTTCTAAGACCTGCTCAAAAGGAAAGCTAAGGCGAGGCACCCTTCGATATTCAAGTGGGTGCGGTGGCCCAAAGTAGACGGTGCAAATCTCTTGTCCTGAGATTTTATTGGTCTTCCCCGTAAGCCAAGTTATTCAGCATCCTTTCTCCACTTAATTTTCCTATTACACTATTTCACCCTAATCTAATCTTATATTTCTATACCTATGGCTGATTCGTGTCAATGTATGGCAAAACAAATACAGTATTGCAATTAAAAAAATAAATAAATTAAAAAAATAATTAATAAATAAGTTCTCCTTGCCTACGCTGTCCACACTTCGAATTTCCCTGGATCCACCGGGGCTGGACCCCAGCACCAGCCCTTGGTAATCATTTCTTACGTGGACTCTTCAAGCTTTATCTTGGGCTTTTCTGGTGGCTCAGTTGGTAAAGAATCCGCCTGCAATGCAAGAGACCCAGGTTTGATCCTTTGATCTTAGGAAGATCCCCTGGAGAAGGAAATGGCAACCCATTCCAGTGTTCTTGCCTGGAGAATGTCATTGACAGAGGAGCCAGGTGGGCTACAGTCCATGGGGTCACAAAGAGTTGGACATGACTGAGCAACTAACACACACATACATCTGTCTACCTACCCGTGTGTGCTTATTTTGACAAATATAGGAAAAATTATTAATCAAAAGTTAACATTAAAAAGGAATTATGCAAAAGTACATATAGGGTATGATTGTAAGTAGTTAAAAATATAACTATGTGTTAACAGGGATTGGAAAGAGCATATTAAATAAAGTCAAGGAAAGATACTGGTATTTTTGCTATATGTACAATGAATCTATAATATATTATGAAATAATGAGATGTGTAATGGGAAATGGGTGTTAAGATAGACAGGAGGACCTCTAATTACTCCCTTTGCTGACTCACTATTCTTAAGTCTAAGACTGGGCCACAGGGGATAGTGTCTCAACAGGAATGCTCCAGTTTGAAAATTTCATAAATCCAGCATTTCAGGACCAGACCACATGACAGGGCTGAGTGTGGAAAATTTGTGTCTTGGATTCAGGAGCACAAGGTGCTGAATGAACCTTGTCTCTATGTCATGGCCTCTTATGCCAATATAGACTTTTGGCTTTAGAAACATATTCTTGCCTAAAAACTTGACAAAAATCCCTCTGCCCATGTTAGATGTGATTTTCATTAGCTTGTGTTTGTCTAAAACTTTATCTCCTATTCAACTCTTATTCTGCTTACACTATGCTTCTTCCTTTTCTCTCTCTGTCTTGCTTTTGACTCTATTTGTCCTGATCATTTTCCCTGTTCAACCAACCGAGGAAGGAGAAGTTATGGAATCATGGAAGTTATGAAAATTCTTATATGTTGCTGAGTCCTGTGATTCATTAGGAAGTCAGCACTGACAAATACATGAAGGAGGGAGACTTAGATAAGTGTGCTCATGCAATAGGAGAATTGTTTGTATGAGGAAGGTGGATAAGATTGAAGCAGAGAGATTCTTTGTTTATGAATTCCTTTTTGCAGTTAGTATAAAAACAAAAACTATCCCCACTCTTAACATCTACTCTTTTAATCAATATCAATCTACTCCTCTTATCAATATGAGAACTTCCTTTAGTAGGCGTATGTACTTTCATTCTGTCATTGAACCCTGAAAGTTAAAGTGCAAATTTCTCTGAATGTGATGATAGTGAAGGTCACAAAATTTATAAAATGCTAATAATATAGCATTTATTTTGTCCAGTGGACAGAATGTGGTCCCCTGGAGAAGGGAATGGCAAACAACTTCAGTATTCTTGCCTTGAGAACCCCATTTAAAGGCAAAATGGTAGGATACTGAAAAGGGAACTCCCCAGGTTAGTAGATGCCCAATATGCTACTGGAGATGAGTGGAGAAATAACTCCAGAAAGGATAAATGGATGGAGCCAAAGCAAAAACAATACCCAGCTGTGGATATGCCTGGCGATAGAAGCAAGGTCTGATGCTGTAAAGAGCAATATTGCATAGAAACCTGGAATATCAGGTCCATGAATAAAGGCAAATTGGAAGTGGTCAAACAAGAGATGACTAGGGTGAATGTCAACATTCTGGCAATCAGCGAACTAAAATGGACTGGAATGGGTGAATTTAACTCATATGACCATTATATCTACTACTGCAGGCAGGACTCCCTGAGAAGAAATGAAGTAGCCATCATGGTGAACAAAAGAGCCCAAAATGCAGTACTTGGATGCAATCTCAAAAATGACAGAATGATCTCTGTTCATTTCCAAGGCAAACCATTCAATATCACAGTTATCCAAGTCTATGCCCCAACCAGTAATGCTGAAGAAGCTGAAGTTGAATGATTCTATGAAGACCTACAAGACCTTTTAGAACTAACACCCCCAAAAGACATCCTTTTCATTATAGGGGACTGGAATGCAAAAGTAGGAAGTCAAGAAACATCTGGAGTAACAGGAAAATTTGGCCTTGGAATACAGAACGAGGCAGGGCAAAGACTAATAGAGTTTTGCCAAGAAAATGCACTGGTCATAGCAAACACTCTTTTCCAACAACACAAGAGAAGACTTTACACATGGGCATCACCAGATGGTCAACACTGAAATCAGAATGATTACATTTTTTTGCAACCAAAGATGGAGAAACTCTATACTGTCAACAAAAACAAGACCAGGAGCTGACTGTGGCTCAGATCATAAACTCCTTATTGCCAAATTCAGACTGAAATTGAAGAAAGTAGGGAAAACCACTAGACCATTCAAGTATGACCTACATCAAATCCCTTATGATTATATAGTGGAAGTGAGTAATAGATTTAAGGGACTAGATCTGATAGACAGAGTGCCTGATGAAGTATGGATGGAGGATCGTGACACTGTACAGGAGACAGGGATCAAGACCATCCCCGTGGAAAAGAAATGCAAAAAGCAAAATGGCTGTCTGGGGAGGCCTTACAAATAGTTGTGAAAAGAAGAGAAGTGAAAAGCAAAGGAGAAAAGGAAAGGTATAAGCATCTGAATGCAGAGTTCCAGAGAACAGCAAAAGAGATAAGAAAGCCTTCCTCAGCGACCAATGCAAAGAAATAGAGGAAAACAACAGAATGGGAAAGACTAGAGATCTCTTCAAGAAAATTAGAGATACCAAGGTAACATTTCATGCAAAAATGGGCTCGATAAAGGACAGAAATGGTATGGACCTAACAGAAGCAGAAGATATTAAGAAGAGCTGGCAAGAATACACAGAAGAACTGTACAAAAAAGATCTTCAAGACCAAGGTAATCATGATGGTGTGATCACTCACCTATAACCAGACATCCTAGAATGTGAAGTCAAGTGGGCCTTAGAAAGCATCACTATGAACAAAGCTAGAGGAGGTGATGGAATTCCAGTTGAGCTATTTCAAATCCTGGAAGATGAATCTGTGAAAGTGCTGCACTCAATATGCCAGCACATTTGGAAAACTCAGCAGTGGCCACAGGACTGGAAAAGGTCAGTTTTCATTCCAATCCCAAAAAAGGCAATGCCAAAGAATGCTCAAACTACCGCACAATTGCACTCATCTCACATGCTAGTAAAGTAATGCTCAAAATTCTCCAAGCCAGGCTTCAGCAATACGTGAACCGTGAACTTCCAGATGTTCAACGTGGTTTTAGAAACGGCAGAGGAACCAGAGATCAAATTGCCAACATTTGCTTAATGATGGAAAAAGCAAGAGAGTTCCAGAAAAACATTTATTTTGGCTTTATTGACTATGCCAAAGCCTTTGACTGTGTGGATCACATGAAACTGGAAAATTCTGAAAGAGATGGGAATACCAGACCACCTAACCTCCCTCTTGAGAAACCTATATGCAGGTCAGGAAGCACCAGTTAGAACTGGACATGGAACAACAGACTGGTTCCAAATAGGAAAAGGAGTATGTCAAGGCTGTATATTGTCACCCTGCTTATTTAACTTATATGCAGAGTACATCATGAGAAACTCTGGGCTGGAAGAAGCACAAGCTGGAATCCAGATTACTGGGAGAAATAGCAATAACCTCAGATATGCAGATGACACCACCATTATGGCAGAAAGTGAAGAGGAACTAAAAAGCCTCTTGATGAAAGTGGAGCAGTGAAAAGTTTGCTTAAAGTTCAACATTCAGAAAACGAAGATCATGGCATCTGGTCTCATCACTTTGTGGGAAATAGATGGGGAAACAGTGGAAACAGTGTCAGACTTTATTTTTGGGGGCTCCAAAATCAGTGCAGATGGTGACTGCAGCCATGAAAATAAAAGACGCTAACTCCTTGGAAGAAAAGTTATGACCAACCTAGATAGCATATTCAAAAGCAGAGACATTACTTTGCCGACTAAGGTCTGTCTAGTCAAGGCTATGGTTTTTCCAGTGGTCACGTATGGATGTTAGAGTTGGACTGTAAAGAAGGCTGAACGCCAAAGAATTGATGCTTTTGAACTGTGGTGTTGGAGAAGGCTCTTGAGAATGCCTTGGACTGCAAGGAGATCCAAGCAGTCCATTCATAAGGAGATCAGCCCTGGGATTACTTTGGAAAGAATGATGCTAAAGCAGAAACTCCAGTACTTTGGCCACCTCATGTGAAGAGTTGACTCATTGGAAAAGACTCTGATGTTGGGAGGGACTGGGGGCAGGAGGTGAAGGGGACGACAGAAGATGAGATGGCTGGATGGCATCACTGATTCGATGGACGTGAGTCTGAGTGAACTTCGGGAGTTGGTGA
Source organism: Nanger dama (assembly GCA_917880005.1). NCBI lineage: Eukaryota > Metazoa > Chordata > Mammalia > Artiodactyla > Bovidae > Nanger > Nanger dama. The sequence continues at coordinate 434,860 of CAKJTW010000085.1, read as the reverse complement.
TGGACAAGGAGGCCTGGCGTGCTGTGATTCATGGGATCACTAAGAGTCGGGCATGACTGAGCGACTGAACTGACTGGCTGAATAATATAAAATTGTAGAAATCAGAGTTGGAAGAAAATATCTAGTTTAGCCTTCTTTGCAACGTAATAATTCCCTCTTCTGTTTCCCTAAAAGGGTAAAAATTTCTGCTTGAAAATCTTCTGGTATCATCTGTTCTTAGAATTTTTTTCCCTGGTATGTCAGATTCTTTTCTGAGAATAGGTTTGGATAGAGATAAGGCACTGAGTACTAACTGCAGAGGAGGAACGAGAATTTTGAAAGTGAATTTAAGGTAATTTGTGAAATTTACACTTTTGCTGATCACATGCTTGGAACAAACACCTTTGTGAATTTGATTGTTGAGCTAAAAACAAAAAAGTTCAGGTAATGGAGAATTGATGCACTACTAACCTACAAAATATCTTTTAATTCTGCCGGATATTTACTTAATCCTCTGCTGAATGTCTGATGAAAAGAACATTTTTCCTGACCTGTGTATTATTCTTTGCTATTTTTAAAAAAGCTTAAATTTTTTTAGATGAGTTTTTGGTTTACAGTACAGATTTCTCATATACCCTAGGCCTGTACACATATACAGCCTGTCCCATTATCAAACATCCCCACCAAGAGGGTACATTTGTTATAAATGATAAATCTACCCTGATATATCATAATTACCTGAAACCCATAGTTTACTTTGGGGTCCACTTTCAGGTTTGTCCATTCAATGGATTTGAACAAATATATAATAGCATCTACCTACCATTCCATACAATGTATTTTCACTGACCTAAAAGTCCTTTGTGCTCCACTTATCCATCCCCTTACTGTCTCCAGAATGTCATATGGTTGGAATGATAAAGGTTGTAGCTCTTTCGGATAGACTTCTTTCACTTAGTAATAGCCTTATTATTCCTTCATGTCTTTGCATAGGGTTGATGGCTCATTTCTTTTTAGCACTTAATGATGTTCCATTGTCTGGATGTACCATAGTTTATCTACTCACCTTCTGAAGGACATCTTGGCTGCTTCCAAGTTTTGACAATTATGAATAAGGTTTATATAAACATCAATGTGCAGACTTTTGTGTTAATATATGTTTTCAACTTCTTTGCTTAAATATCAAGGACCATGGCTGCTAGATCATGGTAAGAATATATTGAGATTCATAAGAAACTGCGAAACTGTCTTACAAAGTGACTACGCCATTTTTCATGTCTACCAGAAATGAGAGTTCCTGTTATTCTCACTAGTATTTGGTATTGTCAGTGTTTTGGATTTTGGGCATTTTAGGTTTGTAACGTTATCTATTTGTTTTAATTTGTATTTCCCTGATGACATAATGTGGAACATCCTTTTATGTCCTTATTTTCCAGCTGTATATTTATCTTCTTTGGTGAGGTATCTGTTAAGGTCTTTGGGCTAATTTTTAATTGGGTTGTTGGTTTTCTTATCACTGAATTTTTAAGAGTTCTTCATAACATTAGTCATTTGTAAGATGCTGTCTTTTACAAAATATTTTCTCATATGATATTATACATGTTCCAATGCCATTCTCCCAAATCATCCCACCCTCTCCCTCTTCCAGAGTCCAAAAGACTGTTCTATACATCTGTGTAAGCAAAATCAATACAGTATTGTAAAGTAATTAGCCTCCAATTAAACTAAATTAAAAAAATATTTTCTCTCATTCTGTAGCTTATCTTCTCATTCTCTTAGCTGTGTCTTTGGCAAAACAAGTTTTTTTTTTTTTCTTTTTTAAAAATTTTAATGAAGTTCAGTGTATCAGTTATTTCTCTTATAAATTGTGCCTTTGGTGCTATATCTAAAAACTAATTGCCATATACAAGATCATTTAGATTTTCTCCTAAATTATCATCTAGGAGTTCAGTAGTTTTGCATTTCACATTCAGGTTGGTTAGTCATTTGGAGTTAATTTTTGTGGAGGGTGTAAGGTCTATGTCTAGATACATTGTGTGTGTGTGTGTGTGTGTGTGTGTGTGAGAGAGAGAGAGAGAGAGAGAGATGTTCTGGAATCATTAGTTTTAAAAGACTATCTTTTCTCATTGCATTGCATTTCCTTTGCTCTTTTATCAAAGATCAGGTGACTATGTTTATTCTACTCTTTTTGAAATCTTGCAGATCGCTTTTCAAGTCCATTTCTAATTATATCTTCATCATACCTTCAGTGCTTTTAACTACATTACCATTGTCTTATATGCATGAGGTTAGTCTTTAATATTGGACATTTACTACTAAGTGCCAAGCACTGGGAAAGGAATTTTATTTTTGTTATCTCATTCAATCCTCACAAAGACTTTATGAGGCAGACAATGTGACTATCCACTGTTCTTCTGTTTAAGAGTTGAGGCTCAGATAGGTTAAGTGAGTTTCTTATGGCCCAGAAGTAGAAAATGATAGAGTCAGGGTCAGAGTTAGAAACCAGCTTTCTAATAGGGTAAGTTCTTTAGGGGATAACATTTTATTTTATTCATCTTTATATTTCTAGCAGGTGGATAGAAAATTAGTGTTTGTGAGATTAAATTGATTGTTGAGGCTTAAACTCAATGTGTAAAGTATATTTTGGGCTGGAAAGGAGTTTTTTTACTTTCCTGTTTATATTTTTGCCAGAATCACACTCTACTCAAACATTTTGTGCAGGACAAGCTTTATACAGGGCCCTGGCTCTATAGATTGATTTCAAGATTATTCTGAAGAGCTCCTATTTCTCCACCTTTTCATTCTTTGCCGTAAATTCTTATTGAGCTTTTTTTCCTGTATAGCTATAAGCCTTTTTTCTTATAAAATTGAAACAATGTAGGAAATAGTAAGAGATTAGCAATTTATAAATTAATATTAATAGATCTATTGGATTATTTCCTATGAACAAATATTGATCACAGGCAGAGAAAAATCAGTTATATCTAAGTGACAACATGTGGAGGGCTGATGTAAAATTTGATTCAAAGGAACAAAAGAAGATATTGGGCCTTCAGAAGAAATAATTGAAGATCTTTAGGCTTATCTGACTGACATTAATTAATGAAGTTAAAAAATAATAATGTCATTGAAACTTACATGTATGAGATCTGTGGTATAGAAATATGGTCTTCCTGAGGAGGGATATATTTCTGGTGGGATGCAATAATTATTTTTGTTACTTACACAAGGCTTTCTTCTAGACTCAGTGTAATTTCTCTCTGTGTGTGTGTGTGTGTGTGTGTGTGTGTGTGTGTGTGTATGAGCATATTATAAACATGAATTGTATATCTTTTCTTGAATGTAAATACTAAACAATGGAAAACACTATCGCTGAAAGTAAAAATAAATAGGTAAGTGAATATCATTTCTGCTTAGCTTCACATTTTTATATGCATATACTTGGATAGTTGGTCTACTGCTTTGCTGTGCTTAGTCGCCCAGTTGTGTCTGACTCTTTGTGACCCCATGGACTGTAGCCCACCAAGATCCTCTTTCCTTGGGATTCTCTAGGCAAGAATACTGGAGTTGGTTGCCATGCACTTCTTCAGGGGATCTTCCCAGCCCAGGGATCGAACCCTGGTCTCCCACATTGCAGGCGGATTCTTTACCAGCTGAGCCACCTGGGAAGCCCAAGAATACTGGAGTGGGTAACCTATCCCTTCTCCAGGGGATCTTCCCAACCCAAGAATCAAACCAGGGTCTCCTGATTTGCAGGCAAATTCTTTACCAGCTGAGCCACCAGAGAAGCCCGGTTGGTCTATTAAGCAACTAATTATGATTTGGCTTATAATACAAAACAAGTCTACCACCTGATGCCAAATTTTCCTTGGAGAAGGTGCTTCTGTAATATACCAGTTTGTGTGATGATAAACTGGATTGGGAGAGACTATATGAAACCTATAATAAGAGTTGATTACTCCGAGGTCTACCAACTGTAGAGATAAATTATTCTATGTAATTTTGCACGTGAAAAATACTGAGGCCAAATGCGACACATTACTTTGTTGCATGCCCAGATTTATTACTGGTTTCTTTTTCCTCTTTGACCTTTCTTTGCTCACAGTCACTGCTTGAGAAATAACTCTACTAGAAGATATTTTCTCAGTTTCTGTGGTCTTATATCATGAATGCTTTGCTTTTCCAGGACTGTCTGGTACACAGACATGCAGACCTACACTTCCATGTCAGAGTTCATATTGTTGGGAATTCCTAACACTGGAGGGCGGGAGAAATTGCTATTTGTCCTATTTTTGATGTTCTATCTCTTCACTTTACTGGAAAACCTGCTCATCTTTGTCACCATTCTGGTTTCTTCCAGCCTCCATACCCCCATGTATTTCTTCCTGGGCAACCTGTCAGTGTTTGACATATTTTTCCCTTCTGTGAGTCCCCTCAAAATGATGCTCTACCTAATGGGGAAAAGCCGGACCATCTCTTACCAGGGTTGCGCCTCCCAGCTCTTCTTTTACCACTTTCTGGGTGGTACCGAGTGTTTCCTGTACACTGTAATGGCCTATGACCACTTTGTGGCTATTTGTCACCCTTTGCGATACATGGTTATCGTGAACCCAGGGTGCATACCAGCTTGACAGTGGGCTCTTGGGTGGGTGGCTGCCTACATGGAAGTATCCTCACATTTCTTGTCTTTAAGTCACCCTACTGTGGCCCCAATGAGGTGGACAATTTCTTCTGTGACATCCCAGTGGTGCTACCCCTGGCCTGTGCAGACACCTCTCTAGCTCAGATGATAAGCTTCACTAACATAGATTTTGTGACTCTTACATGCCTTATCCTTATCCTTACTTTCTATGGTCACGTTGTCCTTTCCATTTCAAAATCAGATCCTCTGAAGGCAGGTGCCGAGCTTTTTCAACCTGCAGTGCCCACCTGATTTCAATCATCTTCTTCTATGGGCCTGTGATGCTCGTCTATCTTTGGCTTGCTTCCAGCCCCTGGCTAGACTCTGTTATCCATGTTAAATAATATTGTTGCCCCTTTCCTTAATCCTTTGATTTACACCTTGAGAAACAAGGATGTGAAGCTGGCTCTGAGGAAAGTATTAACTCAAGTGGTCCATGTTCTGGGGCATAAGCTATGGTGGCAGTTCCTTTCTGAAATTCTTTGAAGAGTTGCTTCAGATACACTACTTGTACAACAGGATTGCTGCTGAAATAGTGAGCGGGTGAAGATGCTATGTGACATCTCTTGGGAGTCCTAAGTCATGTGGTTGGGGATATTTGGACTGAGCCACGATGTAACGCTTCATGGAAGCTTTTCAAATTAACTCAGCCTTTCTCTCTTTTAATTTGCCAAAACAGTGTATCTTTTCTGCTTTGCACAGTCTGTTCTTGTTGGAACTGTGTTTTGATTGATTACCATAAAGAAGCAAGGTTCTGGAGAACACGAACTGGCTTCCTTCCTTCTTTTCCCAAATATATGCTGTACTCTATCTTCTTACAATCTCTTTCTGGCCATTTAATAAAGCCAGGTAAACAAGGTATGAAATTTTAAAGTAGAATTGCACAGTTTGGTAAATTTAAGTTTAAACTTGGTTTATAACTTCTATGGCTTTACTCATGTCTTCTCAGTACAAAACAATCCCATTTGAAGCTTTATGCTTTTGGCCATCAGAGGAAAGTCTCTCTGAGGCAGCATTCTCTATTCATTATAGGTTTGGTGCATTTCCTGAAAATCTAATAGATCTGTAATTAGTTAAAATTGAACCACTAAGAATACAACTTACTTGTTTCTGAATCTTTCAACATTTAAATTTTAATCTTTAATCAAATGAGTTTCAGGTTGCTTATCTATTTAGATTTATCTACTCAAACACCTAGAATAAGAGCTAACACTTAAAATAGTCCAGTGTATATGATATACTTTACATGTATTGACTAATTTAACTCACCTAAGATGTAGTTACGTATGTCTTAAAACCCTAAGACATAGATACGTAGACATACATATCCTCCTTTCATAGGTGAAGTAACTAAGGCCAGAGAAGTTTTTACTCCCACACAGTCTGAATCTAGAACTGAATGGTTACTGGCTTATAAAAAGAACTGAAGAATCACAAATTCTATACAATTATAGCTATCCTTACATCTTGCTTTCTGAATATTATTTGCTGTTCTATTTTTCATATACAGACAAAAGAACACACATTTCATGACCCCATTTGTAAAAAATATCCCCAAAGGGCTAAAGTAGATTAATGGTTGCCTAGAGCTTGGAGTCGGAGAAGGCAATGGCACTCCACTCCAGTACTCTTTCCTCGAGAATCCCATGGACGGAGGAGCCTGGTAGGCTACAGTCCATGGGGTTGCTAAGAGTCAGACACGACTGAGTGACTTCACTTTCACTTTTCCCTTTCATGCATTGGAGAAGGAAATGGCACCCCACTCCAGCGTTCTTGCCTGGAGAATCCCAGGGACAGAGGAGTCTGTTGGGCTCCTGTCTATGGGGTTGCACAGAGTTGGACATGACTGATGTGACTTAGCAGCAGCAGCAGCAACAGAGCTTGGAGTAGGGATGGAAATGATTGTAAACGGATGTTTTTTTCTTTTAGTATGAGGGAAATATTTTAAAATTAGATCGTGATTATAGTTGTACAATTTTATAAATACATATTCTTTGTAAATATATTCTTATTGAGTTGTACACATAAAATAGGTATTTTATGGTATACAGATTATATCTCAATAAACTTGTTAAAATACTAAAAAATCAATGCTAGTCAAAAAACTTTAAGGTTCCATGATTATCTGACTTAACATCTTTATTTTGAAAACAAAGCTAATGAATAAGAAAATGAGTAGTAATATATGACTATAATGTATTTACTTTTTAAACTAAGACTCAAATCATTTATTCCACTGTGTTAGAAGTGACTGAAAGCTTTAAATGCAGGCAGACTGACATTCAAATCAAAGTTCTGTGATTGACTTTTGGAGTTAACTTTGGCAATTCTTTAAACTTTTTGAGTGTTGTTTATCTTTAAAAAGAAAATAATATCTACTCATAGGGTTGATGCCACAATAAAATAAAGGGGCCTTGAAGAGTTTGGTTAAAAAAAATAGGAGATTCACAGTAAAATGTAATGATAATTTCAAAACTATAGAGAAAGAAGACTCTTTTGAATTCATTAGCAGGAAAAAAAAAAGACGATGATTAGAAAGCTGTAAATCCTTAAACCATTTTAGTGCATTTTTTATTATCCCAAAGTGATTTTAGCTATAACAAATTTTCTATTAGAAAAGTTTATTGGCATATAGTTGCTTTACAATGTTGTGTGAGTTTCTGCATACAACAAAATAAACCACCTATATATATATATATGTATATCCCCTCCCTCTTGAGACTCTGTCGCACTCCCATCCCACCCCTCCAGGTCATTACAGAGCATTGAGCTGAGCTCCCTGTGCTGTACAGCACTTTCCCACTTGCTATCTGTTTGACACATGGTAGTGTGTATACTTCAGTCCTAATCTCCCAGTTTGTCCTCCCTCTCCTTCTGACCCCAACCCATGTCCGCAAGACTGTTCTCTAGACCCGCGTCTCTGTTACTGCCCTGCAAAGAAGTTCAACAGGACCATTTTTCTAGATTTCATATATATGGATTAATATATGATATTTGTTTTTCTCCTTCTGGCTTACTTCACTCTGTATGCCAGACTCTAGGGCTTTCCAGGTGGCACTAGTGGTAAAGAACCTGCCTTGCCAATGCAGGAGACATAAGGGACATGGGTTCGATCCCTGAGTCAGGAAGATCCCCTGGAGAAGGAAATGGCAACCCACTCCAGTACTCTTGCCCGAGAAATCACGTGGACAGAAGAACCTGGCAGGCTACAGTCCATGGGGATGCTAAGAATCAGACACGACCGAAACTACTTAGCCCAGCACAGGTCATCCACGACACTGCAAGTGACTCAATTTCATTGTTTTCTGTGGCTCAGTATAGTCCATGTATGTATGTACTACCTCTTCCTCATGCTTGTTTCATTGAGCAGCCAGTAAAAATAACGTGCTCACAGCCCTACCTAATTTTATCTTTTTCTGCTCGGATTCTTTCTCTATACAGCAGTCAGCAGACTGATTCTTAAAATGTTAAGTTGAATCAAGTTGTAGTAGTTAAAGCATGCTGAGAGAAACACAAGTAGTGATCCTTAACAAGAATAAAGAAATGAAAAAATAAACAAATGGATTTTTAGAAAAGGATGTTAATTCAGGAAGATGAAAAACTGATATTGGGGGACTATACAGCTAATTATGAAAAAAAAGCAGTTTTGTTAATAACAAATGGGATTCGCTGCCTCATTTCTGCAAGTGGTTACTTCGCTAATCCTAGCTGTTTCTTTAAATCCAGTTCTCCCAAGCACAGAATCACTGGGCAGTTTAAAATATCTAACTTAAAGGATGGCTCCCCACTATAGGAAAAATATGCCCAAGAGTTCTTTATTTATTTATTGTTGGCTATGCAGTCTGTGGGATCCTGGTTCCTGACCAGGGATCAAGCTCATGCTCCCTACTTTGGAAACTTGGAGTTTTTAATTTTTTGTTTTTGATTACACTGGGTCTTTGTTGCTGCACACAGGCTTTCTCTAGTTGTAGAGAGTGGGGGTTACTCTGTTGTTTCTCTGTGGAGCACAAGCTCTAGGTTGCAGGGGCTTCAGTAGCAGTGACTTGAGGGATCCAGAGTGCTGGTTTTAGTTGCCCTGTGGCATGTGGAAACTTCCCAGACCAGGAATCGAACCAGTGTCTACTGCATTGAGAGGCAGATTCTTATCCACTGTACCATCCACTGTACCATCAGGAAAGTCCAAGAGTTATTGTTAATCGAAAGGATTTGAAAACTGAAAATAAGTAAGTTTTTTACATAATACATTTTTTGTTTAAAAATTAATAAAGTGGAGAGACTGAGGAGAAAGAATGAAGGAAGGGAAAGTCTCTGATTAATTGCTCTCTGTTGTATAGCTGTTCCACATGGGGAGGGTGGGTCCCAAAGGAACACGCCAGCATCTCTCCTCAGGGAACCGATGCTTCTTTTCTCAGGGCCCACAGGCACTGTTGGTCTAGATTTTCAGTTCTGACTGGCTGAATCTGCCCAAGAGGTGCATCCATCTTCCCTAGTATCAGAGCCTGGCCTTCTGTTTCACAACATCTAAAGGAAAGAAAGCAGGAGGGTGGATGTGGAGCCTGGATTCTAGCCAAGTAGATTCTTTCCCTTCTATCTGTAGGTTCCTTCTTTCTAGGATGCTCTCTCCTCATCTAATGGGTTAAACACACCATGGGCAGGTGAGAGAAGATGGGAATTGGCTCTGTTGGAGTTCGGGTTAAAACTGATTTAGTTGACTCCATGGATTGTCTTAAGACATTCCCTAGTTAATGATGCTGAATCTTAAAAACCTTCATTGGGATGGCATATATTGTCATATTGCAGACATAATTCCTACTGAGAGATTAAATGTTACATTGAAGTAAGATAGCTATTTTTATTATGGCTAAGTGCTTGTTGCTTTTTCCGGTATTAAATATTATCATTTCCATTCTGTTTCACTCTTTTTCCACTAGATGGTTCTTAGTTGTCTGTTGTTCTAGCTGATGATGGAGAAAGCATTTCTGTGAATCATTTTAATCAACAGGTGATTCCAAAGTGCTGTAGGCACAGGTCAGCTAAAGCCAAGTGGTATGTAGAGTGAAGAAGCATTGAAACCAGAATATTGGTACCTTGGGTGAACTTTCTAATGAGGGTGGGTAGTTGCAGTCATTATATTAGGGGATTTATATACATTAAAGCATTATTCCTCATAAGAATCATATTATACAACTATTAACCAGATAGCAAGGAGATTTGGAGATTTTTTCAAAATTGTCCAAAATCACTGAGTGTGCATTTAGACGCAGATAAATCCAAAATCCAATATATCCTCTGCCCTGTGCTCTATTTTGCCTCTTGTGTTATCTATTATCCTTCAGAGGACACAGATGAAAAGTGATGTTGCACATTAATTAGTGAAAACTGGACTGACTCCTATCTAGAGGTTTTTAATGTATAATATATAGATATTATCCCTTTTCAGTGGATCCTGTGCAGGTGTTAGTGTTTTGGGGAAAGCCCATCTCAGTGAGACCACTGTCTGACCTTCCAGGTGTGACTAGATGTGAAGATGAGGAATCACACTTCAGTAACCGAGTTCCTCCTCATGGGAATCCCTCACACACAGGGGCTGGAACACGTGCTCTTTGTCTTCTTTCTCGCCTTCTACCTGCTCACTCTGGTGGGGACCATGCTCATTCTCCTGGCCACCCTCACTTCCTCCAACCTCCACACCCCTATGTATTTCTTCCTGGGCAACCTGTCGGTGTTTGACATCTTTTTCCCTTCCGTGAGTTCCCCCAAAATGATGCTCCACCTCCTGGGGCAAAGCCGGACCATCTCTTACCAGGGCTGCGCCTGCCAGCTCTTCTTTTATCACTTCCTGGGCTGCACGGAGTGTTTCCTGTACACTGTGATGGCCTATGACCGCTTTGCCGCCATCTGCCACCCCTTGCGGTACACGGCCATCATGAACCCCCGGGTGTGCGCCATCTTGACCCTGAGCACCTGGATGGGGAGCAGTGTGCATGCCTCTGTCCTCACATTTCTTGTGTTTAAGTTACCCTACTGTGGCCCCAAGGAGGTGGGCAATTTCTTCTGTGACATCCCGGTGGTGCTGCCCCTGGCCTGTGCAGACACCTCTCTAGCTCACAGGGTGAGTGTCACCAACGTAGGTGCTGTGGCACTGCTGTGTTTCCTTCTTGTCCTCACTTCTTACACTCGCATCGTTATCTCTATATTGAGAATCAGCTCCTCAGAAGGGAGGCACAGAGCCTTCTCCACCTGCAGTGCCCACCTGACTTCCGTTCTGCTCTTCTATGGACCCGTGGTCCTCATTTATCTCCAGCCTGCCTCTAGTACTTGGTTGGAATCTGTGGTTCCGTTGTTCAATAATATTGTTACCCCATCCTTAAATCCTTTGATATACAGCTTGAGAAACAAGGATGTGAAGTTGGCTCTGAGAAAAGTACTAATCCAAGGAGTACATACCTGAGGAGTGTAAACTTTTCTGTCAGTACCTGTTCTTATAAATTTGCCCTGTATTCATCAGGGACACCTAGTCTCTTAGAGTTGGTGTGACTGCTAAGTGCAATGTGGGACAAGTAGGTTGAATGGATTCTTTGTCATTAGCATGTAGTATTTATATAAATTTTTATTCAACAAAATCATTTATAGCACACTACCATGTGCGAGACACTATTCTGTTCACTTTATAAATACCGCCATATGTTATTATGATAATTATCATATAGAGTAGATATTATTATCCCAATTTGCAGAGGAACATATTAAGGCAGTGGGATATTAAGACACTTCTGCAGTTCACAGAGATAAAAGGCTACTTACTGAGCTAGGATGTTAATGGAAGGGTTTTAACTTTGTGCTATTGATTCTGCCTCTGTGTCATCAGAGATAGCTTAAATGCCTATTTCTTCCAGGAACTTCTTTTCAATTTACAAAGTATTCTCCAATTTTTCAAAAAGTCTAGTTTATTCAATTTATTACATATATTTCCATCACTTTTTCATCTATATTGTAATGAGTGTTGTATACTTGACTGTGAGATTAAGAAATCTGGTCACATTTCAGAAGCCAGGTGATATCCACATATCTACTAATAGGTATTTTCACAGATCCTCTACTGTTAGGTCCGTGTACCTGTTCTTTATGACCGTGGTTTGGATTCTTAAACAATGATTTCAGATTTTCTGTCATTAAATCAAAGACTGAATTTGATTTCCAGATTCCTGGTTCATCAAAATAATTTTTTCCCTCATGTAAATAAACAGGTTTGAAGAAAACAGGAAAAATGTAAAAACTAAAGTGACTAGAAATTACAAATTAATCCTACCACCCAAATGATAATCACTGTCAACATTCTGTTATTTCTCCACCTTCTCTCTCATTAGTGACTAAATTGAAACAAAAGTTTCTGACTTCCTCTTTATAATTATTTCAATTATATCATCTGTATACCTATCTACATATGTGTACTTATACAGTTGTAGTCATATTATATATATATTCTTGTTCTAACAGTGTATCAAGCATTTTCAATTGCCACTATATTTAAACCAGTTTAAACCAGAGATACAATTCACATACCAAATAATTCACACATTTAAACTATACAATTAATGTTTTTTAAAGTATATTCTAGAATTTCAATCATCACCATGGTCTATTTTAGAATATGTTTTTATCATCACAAAAAGATACCCTATACCTTTTAGCTATCATTCTGTGCCTTCTATGAGGTCACAGAGTTGGACACGACTGAAGCGACTTAGCAGCAGCAGCAGCTGTTATTATTATCCTTTATCTTTTTTTTTTTTTTGGTTGAGCAGCCTTTATCAAAAGAGGGTCATACAATGTTCACAGGCCTCCAAGGCCAGAAGATACTGAACACAACAGTATTTGTGGGAAAGGTATCCTTTATCATTTTCCTCTCTAAACAACTGATAATCTGCTTTCTGTAGCAATAAATTTGCTTGTTCTGGCCACTTTATAGAAATAGAACCACACAAAATGTATATTTTTTGTGGCTGCTTTCTTTTTTTTTCCTTTTAAAAAAATTTTTTTAATACTTTATTCTACATTACAATACTGTATTTGTTTTGCCATACATTGACATGAATCAGCCACAGGTGTCCACGATCTCCCAATGCCGAAGCCCCCTCCCACCACCGCTTTCTTTAACTTAGCATAATGTTTTCAAGATTCATCCATGTTGTAGCAGGTTACTGTTTTTTCCCACTTCTTATCTTATGTGGCCTGAATATCCTCGTTACTTTGGTTTCTGAGGTCACTATATGTTATTAAATCCATATATATTTATAATTGTACTATCTTCATAAAGGGCTGACCCTTTTATCTTTATAAAATGTCCCTTTTTATCTGTAGTAATACTTTTTTTTCAATTTCTTATTTCAGATGAATTTATTACAACTTTTTCCAAACCACAGATAAAAACCAATTTTGGTAGGGAAAAAGGTGGGACAGGGAAGACAGGGTCAGAGAATAGGACTAGAATCATCATCTAGAAAGCTATAAAACAATACTGATGCCTAATCTCCACCCTAGACAATCGAATAGTAATAGTTCTAAATGTTCCCAGAAAACTCCATTATTCAACCAGAGCTGAGAAGCACTAGTTTGCATGCTTCCAGTCAGTTTTGCTTCATTGGTGGATGGGGCGAGGGAGTGGATCCTGGGATCCGGACAGGGCTGCAAAGGGAGATGCCCTGAGGGTCTCCTGCAGAGGCATGGGTCGGCAGTGGCTTGCCACTGGGATGGGGGAGGTGGCAGCAGCAGTCCCAGGAGTTGCATCTTGGCATAAGTCCTCTTGGAAGTCTCCTAGTAATACTTTAAAAGTCTATTTTGTCTATTAATTTAGCCATTTCAGCGTTCCTGTGGTTGTTGTTTGTATGACATCTCTGTTTTTCTATGCTTTTATTTCCCTTCTATTTGTATCTCTCTCTGTGAGGGAGCATCTTGAATCTCTCTCTGTGTGTGTGTCTCCTGTAAGATTCCCTAAGTGGCTCAGTGGTAAAGAATCCACCTGCCAATGCAGGATACACAGAATTGATCCCTGATCTGGGATGATCAGACATGTTGCAAAGCCACTCTGAGCCACAACTACTGAGCCTGTGCTCTAGAGCCTGGGAACTGCAACTACTGAGCCGTCATGCCTACAGCCTATCACCAAGCAAAGCGTACAGGGTAAAGTAATTAGCCTCTAGTTAAAATTTAAAAAAAAAGAGAGAGAGACTGTTCCAGCACCACAAAAAAATAAAACCAAAAACCAAGCAAAGTGACCACAATAGGAAGTGTAGCCCCTGCTCACTTCAAAGAGAGAAAAGCCTTCACGGCAAACAAGACCTGACACAGCCAAAAATAAATAAATAAACAAATAAATAAATAAATAAAGGAATACAGAAAAAATAGTTTAAAAAGTGTAGCTTGACCATCTTGGCCTTTTGATTGAATTTTAATCCATTCATGTTTTAATGTTAATATAGATATAATTGTATTTACATGTGATATTTTACTTTTTGTTTTCTATATGTCTCATTCCATGTCTTTTTGTTCCTCTATTTCTCCTTTACTTTTATTTATTTTTATGTCTTTACTTTCTTTTTTAAAAAATTAATTCATAATGTAGCATTTTTAATTTCTTTAATAAGTTTTACATTATATTCCTTGAGTTATTACCTTAGTTGTTGCTCTAGGGCTTACTATCTTATATCCTAACTTATCACAATCAGCCTCAGGTGTATGCTAAATTAATTCCAGAGTGATATAGAGACACTACTTCAATACAGCTCTCTTCCTTCCCCTCTCTTTTTGTGATAAAATGGTTAAATCTATATTACATCTATGAATAATACAATTCCCAAAACACACTGTTATAATTATTACTTTGCATAATTTTATGACTTTTAAAGACGTATGTAAAGCAATTATGTATGTATAGCTTTTGTTATAATGACCTTCCTACTTACTGTTGGCATTCACCATTTGTTTCTATGGTTTTGAACTATCATGTCATTTTCTTAGCCCAAAACAGATTTGCTCCCATCTACCTCTTTTTTGCTATTATTGGCAAGTGTACTGCAGCCATGAAATTAGAAGACGCTTACTCCTTGGAAGAAAAGTTATGACCAACCTAGATAGTATATTCAAAAGCAGAGACATTACTTCGCTGACTAAGGTCCGTCTAGTCAGGGCTATGGTTTTTCCTGTGGTCGTGTATGGATGTGAGTTGGACTGTGAAGAAGGCTGAGCGCTGAAGAATTGATGCTTTTGAAGTGTGGTATTGGAGAAGACTCTTGAGAGTCCCTTGGACTGCAAGGAGATCCAACCAGTCCATTCTGAAGGAGATCAGCCCTGGGATTTCTTTGGAAGGAATGATGCTGAAGCTGAAACTCCAGTACTTTGGCCACCTCATGCAAAGAGTTGACTCTTTGGAAAAGACTCTGATGCTGGGAGGGACTGGGGGCAGGAGGAGAAGGGAGCGACAGAGGATGAGATGGCTGGATGGCATCACAGACTCGATGGACGTGAGTCTGAGTGAACTCAGAGAGATGGTAATGAACAGGGAGGCCTGGCATGCTGCGATTCATGGGGTCGCAAAGAGTCGGACACGACTGAGTGACTGAACTGAACTGAACTGATTACGTTTGTATATTGCATGCCTCATAATAGTTTATGTACATATTGTTTTATATATTCGGTTTTAAAATAAGTTCATGGAAATTAGAAAATATGCATTTATAGAATGTTTTAATAACATGTTTACCCTTATGAGTGCTCTTTGTTTTTCATTTGGATATGGATTACCATGATGTGTTATATGTTTTTAGCCTGAAGAGCTTCATTTAGTGTTTCTTGTAAGTTGCATCTACTGTAAACAAATTCTTTCCACTTTAATTTTTCATAGAATATGTTTATTTCATATTCATTTTGATGATACCTTTAATGTAGGTAGTTTAGTGGTTGGCTTTTTTCCCCTTTGAGTATTTAAATACTTATTCTGATGTCTTCTGATCGCCACTCTTTCACATGCAAAGTCCCTCATAGTTCTTACTGAGGTTCCCTTGTAAGGGATGATGAGTTATTTCTCTCTTACTGTTTTCTACATTTTTCCTTCTGTTTGGGTTTTGGTATTTTTATTATTATGTGTTTGTTTATGCCTATCCTACATGGCCTTTATTGAGCTCTCTTCAGAGCTCATGATACACAGAGATTGTTCAGTAAATAACCAGTAAAATATACACAAACATCGGTCATGTTTATATACTGACTTTCTTATTATCTCCACTAATTCTATGCCACAACCCATTGTACCCCTCTGTACTTGTTGGCACTGAGATATAGCAATAAGCATCTTGCCCTTCATTACACATGTAGTTAGGGTAAATACAGCTCTAATCTCAAGCTTTCTTAACTATTTCCTACTGTATCATACTGACAACATCCCTGATTACCCTCTAGAGTGAAAGGGCTGGGAAAGCCATATTGTCCAGTGTTGTTTAAAGAGAAGATGTTCTGATTACTGGGTTCAGTTACCATGTGTATCTGGTTCTCCTACCAAGTTACATTTTCCAACTTGGCCTCCCAAAATACTCAAGTTGTTCATCATTTCTCACTTTTCTCCAGAATCCAGAGAAAGAAGGAAAGTATTTACAGGAGGCCCCATGGACACATGAGCCCTTATTTTCTATGGCATTTTACTGATGTTTAGGTTTTTGTTCCAGTTTTACTCCCCAAAGTATCTGTATCATTTGAAACCATTAAAACAAAACAAAAAGTGAAAATCCCATATAAAATAAATTGCTGCCCTTACAAAAAGCATGAGACAAAAAGGACAAAATGAAGTCCATTTGCACTGCAGACAACGGTTTGATGTGCAATGTGAGGATTCCATGGCCCCTCCTAACATGACAGGTAAAATCTAAGATCATATAGAATCCTATTCCTATGCTTTGGGAGTGTGTCCTAGACCATATGATGGATTCAAACAGTTCTAGCACTAGTTTGCCATCCTATTAATGCTGGATACTGATGGAAAACCCTCATGTTATGATATCTTGTAAAACCTGGCTAATGATTATGACAAACAGTTATCAGACTAATACTTAAGCTTGTTCAGTAGATTTCTATTCTATGCAATGGAACGTTCCATCATGTTTATCTTATTCACTGTTGTATGTATTGGATATGCCCCAGTACCTATTGAGCACTGTGTGTGAGTTTATTAAGAGAATGAATGGGTATCACTTATTCTTTTAAATTATCATGTAATAGCATATGTATTTCGGAGAAGGCAATGGCAACCTACTCCAGTACTCTTGCCTGGAAAATCCCATGGATGGAGCAGTCTGGTGGGCTGCAGTCCATGGGATCGTGAAGAGTCAGACATGACTGAGTGACTCACTTTCACTTTTCACCTTCATGCATTGGAGAAGGAAATGGCAACCCACTCCAGTGTTCTTGTCTGGAGAATCCCAGGGACGGGGGGGAGCCTGATGGGCTGCCATCTATGGGGTCGCACAGAGTTGGACACGACTGAAGCAACTTAGCAGCAGCAGCATATGTATTTAAATGAAACAGAAACATGAGTGAAACATGGGATACAAAACAACAACATACACTAATTAAATATATATTCTCATTAAAGTTGAAGATATATGCAAGCCAAATCTGAATGAACTCCAATCACTTTTCTAAGTTCCTTTTAAACCAGTGTTATAATGACTGGGATTGAAAAGAAAATTAAGCACTTTAAATCTTTCCTAAATGTAAAACTTTAGTATAGCACACAACATAAAATTTTATTTAAAACACATGCACACAAACACACATGCATACACCAGTTTATAAAATCTACTGCATCGTCAGGAACAGCATCAACAAAACAAATAATATAATTAAAGGAGGGGTAATGAACTTAAATGTATACTCAAAACTATATTTTTCCAGTAGCCATGTACAGATGTGAGAACTGGACCATAAAGAAAGCTGAGAGCTGAAGAACTGATGCTTTCGAACTGTGGTGCTTGAGAAGACTCTTGAGAGTCCCTTGGTCTGCAAAGAGATGAAACCAGTCAATCCTAAAGGAAATCAACGCTGAATATTAATTGGAAAGGCTGATGCTGAAGCTGAAGCTCCAGTACTTTGGTCACCTGATGTGAAGAGTTGACCCACTGGAAAAGACCCTGATGTTTAGAAAGATTGAAGGCAAAAGGAGAAGGGGCAGTAGAGGATGAGTTGGTTAGATAGCATCACCAACTCATAAGACATGAATTTTAGTAAACTCCAGGAGATAGTAAAGCACAGGGAAGCCTGGCATGCTACAGTCCATGGGTTCACAAAATGTTGGGCATGACTTAGCAGCTCAACAACAACAGCCATAACAATGGATTATATCTCTTCCTAACATTTGTGTTTTAATGAATCATAGGGATAGTAATTATGAGATGCACAATCCCCTTGAAGATTTCTTGGAGTTACTTACATACAAAGTAAAATATTCAATTTATAGTAAGGGAAATTGAGAAAGGAAAGATTGGGCACATGATTATAAATCATTTCAGTGCTGGGCTGATTTTCACCAATTCAGTAAATGTTTCTCATAGTATAGAAATTTAGAATACAAGCTGAAACAAAATAATTAAAACTATGGATATATGTATATATATTCAAAATTCATACACTCAACTGTTTAACATGTGACACAATCCAAAATAACACAATTTTCCATGGATAATAATGATGGTGATTTTGAGATATTAAAAAATTCTGAAAGTGTTAGTCGCTCAAATGTGTCCAGCTCTTTGTAGCCCCATGAACTGTAGGGGTCTGTAAGTACTAGGATATAGTTAGAATCGTCACCTATGGTTCAAGAAATCAAAATATTCATATGGTACAATATGCTTCATCAATATGTAGGAACAGCAGAGATCAGTCTCAAAAACACTGTGTTCAGTGAAAGAAGTCAGACACAAAAGGAACATACATTTTGTGACCTCCCTAGTAAAAGGGCAAATTCATAGAGATGGAAAGTAAATTGATTGCTTAGTGCTTGGGATAGGAATGAAAATGACTGAAAATGTGTATGTATATAAATATATATATATAAAATGAGGGAATATATATTATGTATATTGTATATATACTTATTTACATATACACATATATACATACATATTATATATACATATATATATATACACATAGTATACACATAGTATATATATTACAGGGAAATGTTCTAAAATTAGATTGTGGTAACGGCTGTACAACTATCAATACATATTCTTTGTAAACATATTCTATGGAGTTGTACACAAAGTGAGTACTTTATGGCATAGACATTGTATCTCAATAAATCTGTTTAAAATATTAAAGAAATCATTGCTTGTCAAAAAATTTAAGTTTTATGATGACATGATTCACCATCTTCATTTTGAAAACAAAGCTAGCAAATAAGAAAATGAGTAGAAATATAAGACTACATTTACGTTTACAATTAAAACTAAAATTATTTATTCCATTTTGTTAGAAGTGATCATAAGTTTTAAATACAGACAGATTGATATTCAAATCTAAGTTCTGTGATTGGCTTTTGGAGTACACTTTAGTAATTATTTAAACTTTTCCAGCCTTATATTTATCTTCAAAAAGAAGATAACATCTACTCATAGGGTTGGTGCAAGGATGAAATAAAGGATCCTTGAAGAGTTTGGTTAAATAAAATAGGAGCGTGCTGTGATTTATGGAGTCGCAAAGAGTCGGACACGACTGAGCGACTGAACTGAACTGATTCTCATTAAGAAGTAATTATGATTTCAGAAGCATAGAGACAGAAGACTTATGAATTCCTTAGCATAGAAAAAGAGAAGGTGAATATTAGGATGTTGTGAATATGTAAAACCATTGTCATTTTGTGTGATCTCAAAGCAAGTTTAGCTACAACATTTTAAATAGATCCACATGCTTGTTTCATTGAATGGCCAGTAAAAATAACATGATCACAGCCCTACCTAATTCTACCTTTGGTGTTCTGATCCTTTCTCTACACAGTACTTAGTAGATCGATTCTTAAAACATAAATTGGAACAAATTAGAGTAGAAAAGCATACTAGATAAAGACTAGTAGTGATCTTAAATGAAAAAAGACGTTTTAGAAAAGGATAAGATATTAATTGAGGCAGTTGAGAAAGTGATATTGGGAAATCATACAACTAATTATAGAAAAGAAGTTTTGTCAATACCAGATGGGATTATTGCCTCCTTTCTAAATGGTTACTTTCCTAATCTCCAGCTTTTTCTTTAAACTCAGTTCTTTCAACACAGTATCAATAGGCAGTTTCAAATATTTGAACTCAACGACTGGCTCTCTACTAAAGGAAAAAATATCCAAGAGTTACTGTTAATCAAAGGGATCTGAAAATAAGCAAATGCTTTTGCAAAATTACATTTTAGTCTAAGAATTAGAGATAGAGTGAAGTAAAGAAGAGGAGGGAGAGAGAGGAAGGAGGGGGAAGTCTCCATCTAATTGCTTCCTCTGTTCTACAGATATCTCCTTTGGGGAGACAGTCCCAAAGGAATACCCCAAAATGCCTATTCACTCTTTAGGGAATGAATACCACTCCTCTCACACAGAGGTGTGTTTAGCTTCTCTGGTTTCAGAGCCTGGTCCTCTCCTGTTTCATGGCATCTAAAAGGAAAGGAAACCAGGATGGTGGATGTGGAGCCTGGATTCTAGCCCAAGCCCACTCTTTCCCTTTCATCTGTAGGTGCCTTCTTTCTAGAACGCCCTCTCTTCATCTGATGGGTTATACATACTAGAGGCAGGTGAGAGAAGATGGGAATTGGCTCTATTGGAGTTCGGGCTAAAACTGACTTAGTTGACTCCATGGATTTTCTTAAGATATTCCCTAATTAATGACACTGAGTCTTAAAAACCTTAATTGTATCTATGCATATTGTCATATTGCAGATGTAAATTCTATTGAAAGATAGAATTTTATGTTACAAGAAGATAGTTGTTTTTAATATTGCTAATTGCTTGATGCTTTTGCCTGCATTAAGTATTATCATTTCCATCCTGTTCTCCTGTATTACCACTAGATGGTTTTCAGTTTTCTGCTGTTCCAGTTGTGATGGTGAGAGCATTTTTGAGAATCATTCACATCAGTCAGTTCAGGACAGTTCAGCCATGCAGTCGTGTCCAATGCTTTGAGATCCCATGGACGGCAGCCCACCAGACTGCTCTGTCCATACAATTTTCTGGGCAAGAATACTGGAGTGGGCTGTCATTTTCTGCTCCATTTTTATGTATAGTATATAGATGTTATCCCTTTCCCCTGGGTCTTGTGCAGGTATTAGTGTTTTGGGGAAAGCCCATCTCAGTGAGACCACTGTCTGATCTTCCAGGTGTAACTAGATGTGAAGATGAGGAATCACACTTCAGTAACCGAGTTCCTCCTCACGGGAATCCCTCACACACAGGGGCTGGAACACGTGCTCTTTGTCTTCTTCCTCGCCTTCTACCTGCTCACTCTTGTGGGGAACATGCTCATTCTCCTGGCCACACTCATTTCCTCCAACCTCCACACCCCTATGTATTTCTTCCTGGGCAACCTGTCGGTGTTTGACATCTTTTTCCCTTCCGTGAGTTCCCCCAAAATGATGCTCCACCTCCTGGGGCAAAGCCGGACCATCTCTTACCAGGGCTGCGCCTGCCAGCTCTTCTTTTATCATTTCCTGGGCTGCACGGAGTGTTTCCTGTACACTGTGATGGCCTATGACCGCTTTGCCGCCATCTGCCACCCCTTGCGGTACACGGCCATCATGAACCCCAGGGTGTGCGCCATCTTGACTCTGAGCACCTGGATGGGGAGCAGTGTGCATGCCTCTGTCCTCACATTTCTTGTGTTTAAGTTACCCTACTGTGGCCCCAAGGAGGTGGGCAATTTCTTCTGTGACATCCCGGTGGTGCTGCCCCTGGCCTGTGCAGACACCTCTCTAGCTCACAGGGTGAGTGTCACCAACGTAGGTGCTGTGGCACTGCTGTGTTTCCTTCTTGTCCTCACTTCTTACACTCGCATCATTATCTCTATATTGAGAATCAGCTCCTCAGAAGGGAGGCACAGAGCCTTCTCCACCTGCAGTGCCCACCTGACTTCCGTCCTGCTCTTCTATGGACCCGTGATCCTCATTTATCTCCGGCCTGCCTCCAGCCCATGGTTGGATTCTGTGGTTCAGGTATTAAATAATATTGTTACCCCATCCTTAAATCCTTTGATATACAGCTTGAGAAACAAGGATGTGAAGTTGGCTCTGAGAAAAACACTAATCCAGGGAGTACATACCTGAGGAGTGTGAGCTTTTCTGTCATTATCGCTCCTTATAATTTTGCCTTGTATTTATCTGGGGCACCTAGTCTCTTAGAGTTGGTGTGACTGCTAAGTGCAATGTGGGACAAGTAGGTTGAATTAATTTTTAATGATCAGTGTGTATATATTTATATAAAATTGTTTTAAACAAAATCTTTTTACAGCACTTACCATGTGCTAAGCAGTATTCTATGCACTTTACAAGTACTGACACATGTTTTTATTATCACATGGAGTAGATATTATTATCCCAATTTTCAGAGGAGAATATTAAGGCACCAAGAGGTTAGGACAGTTTTGCAGTGTCACAGAGATAGAAAGTCGCTGAGCTAGGATGTGAATGCAAGGTTTTTAACTTTGTGCTAATGCTTCCACTGTATTGTCAGAATTATAATATAAATGCTTACTTCTTTTAGGGACTTCTTTTCAATTTACATTGAGTATTCTACAATTTTCCAAAAAAATCTGTAGTCTATTACATTTGTTCCATTAATTTTATCACTTTTTAATATATATTTTAATAAATGTTATATATTTCATCTTGATATAAAGAATTTCTGTTACATTTCAGAAGCCAGGTGATATCCATATATCTACTGATATGTATTTTAATAGATCATCAATTTTAGTTAAGAATATATGTTCTTTACTACAGTGATTTGAATTCTATAATAATGACTGCAGATTTTCTTTCCTTAAACTGAGTTTGAGTTGCAGAATTCCTGAACCTTCAAATATAATCATCTTTTTTCCCTTATATAAGTAAACAGATCTGAAGAAAACAGGAAGACTGTGAAAATTAAAGTGACCTGAAATTATGCATTAATGTTACCACTGAAATATAATCACCATTAACATTCTGGCATTTGCTCTCCCTCTCTCATTGGTGACTAAATTAGAACTAAATTTCCTGACTTCCTGTTTACAATTCTTTGTTTTATATCTGTATTATTATGTACCTATGTACATATCTGTATTTATGCAGTTGTAGTGACATATGTGGGGCTTCCCTGGTGGCTCAGTGGTAAAGAATCTGCCTGCAATGCAGGAGACCTGGGTTCTATCCCTGGGTTGGGAAGATCCCCTGGAGGAGGGCATGGCAACCCACTCTAGTACTCCTGAGTAGAAAATCCCACAGATGGAGGAGCCTGGCAGGCTGCAGTCCTTAGAGCTGCACAGAGTCGGACACGACTGAAGTGACTAAGCAGCAGCAGCTGCAGTCATGTCTATAAATAAGTGGATAAACTGTGCTCAGTTTCACAGTCATGTCAGACTCTTTTCAATCCCATGGACTGTAGCCCACCAGGATCCTCAGTCTATGGGATTTTTCAGGCAAGAATACTGGAGTGGATTGCCATTTTCTACTGCAGTGAGTCTTTTGTGTCTCTTGCATTAACAGGCGGATTCTTTAACCCTGAGCCACCAATCTTGTTTTAATAGTGTATCAAGCATTTTCAATTGCCACAGTTTTTAACCAGTTTTATTGAGATATAATTTACATACCAGATAATCCACCCACTTAAAGTACATGAGTCAGTGTTTTTAGTATATTCACAGATATGTGCAACCATCCCCATGGTGTGTTTTAGAACATTTTTATCATCTCAAAAATATATCCTATACCATTTAGCTATCATTCTCTTATTGCCTCTGTCACTTTTGACTGTAAGAAATCATTAATCTGCTTTCTGTATCTATAGATTTCCCTGTTCTGGACATTTTATATCAATAGAATCACATAAAACGTGTTTTTTTTGGTGTGACTCTAACTTAGCATAATGTTTTCAAGGTTCATCCATGTAGTAGCAAGTTACGTCCCTCTGCATCTCCCCTCACTTCATATGTGATATGAATGTCTCTAGTTCTCTTGACTTCTGAGGCAACTATATGTTATTAAATGCATATGTATTTATAATTGTTCTGTCTTTATACCAGATTAATCCTTTTATTATTATAAAATATTCCTTTTTATCTCTAACAACATGTTTTGTTTTAAAGTCTATTTTTTTCTACTAATCTAACCACTTCAACTCCCTGTTGTTTCTATTTGCATGACATCTCTTTTTCTACACTCTTATTTTCCTTCTGTTTGTATCTTTTTAAACAAGTATTTATTTTTAATTAATTTATTTGGTTTCCCTGGTTCTTAGTTGCAGCATGTGAGATCTAGTTCCCTGACCACAGATATGAAACCAGACCCCCTGCACTGAGAGCTCAGAGTCTTAGCCACTGGACTACTTGGGAAGTCCCCTGCTTTTGTCTTTGAATCTAAAATGTGTCTCCTTATTACTCAGCCATTAAAAAGAATACATTTGAATCAATTCTAATGAGGTGGATAAAACTGGAGCCGATTATACAGAGTGAAGTAAGCCAGAAAGAAAAACACCAATACAGTATACTAATGCATGAAATTAGAAGACGCTTACTCCTTGGAAGAAAAGTTATGACCAATCTAGATAGTATATTCTGGAGAAGGCAATGGCACCCACTCCAGTACTCTTGCCTGGAAAACCCCATGGACGGAAGAGCCTGGTGGGCTGCAGTCCACAGGGTCGCTAAGAGTCGGACACGACTGAGTGACTTCTTTCACTTTTCACTTTCCTGCACTGGAGAAGGAAATGGCAACCCACTCCAGTGTTCTTGCCTGGAGAATTCCAGGGATGGCAGAGCCTGGTGGGCTGCCATCTCTGGGGTTGCACAGGGTCAGACACGACTGAAGCGACTTAGCAGCAGCAGCAGATAGTATATTCAAAAGCAGAGACATTACTTTGCCGACTAAGGTCCGTCTAGTCAAGGCTATGGTTTTTCCAGTGGTCATGTATGGATGTGAGAGTTGGACTGTGAAGAAGACTGAGCGCCGAAGAATTGATGCTTTTGAACTGTGGTGTTGGAGAAGACGCTTGAGTCCCTTGGACTGCAAGGAGATCCAACCAGTCCATTCTGAGGGAGATCAGCCCTGGGTTTTCTTTGGAAGGAATGATGCTAAAGCTGAAACTCCAGTACTTTGTCTACCTCATGCGAAGAGTTGACTCATTGGAAAAGACTCTGATGCTGGGAGGGATTGGGGGCAGGAGGAGAAGGGGACGACAGAGGATGAGATGGCTGGATGGCATCACGGACTTGATGGACGTGAGTCTGAGTGAACTCTGGGAGTTGGTGATGGACAGGGAGGCCTGGCGTGCTACGATTCATGGGGTTGCAAAGAGTTGGACATGACTGAGCGACTGAACTGAATGGAACTGAACTGAATGCATATATAATGGAATTTAGAAAGATGGTAACTATAACCCTGTATGCGAGACAGCAAAAGAGACACAGATGTATAGAACAGTCTTTTGGACTGTGGGAGAGGACAAGGGTGGGATGATTTGGGAGAATGGCATTGAAACATGTATAATATCATATAAGACACTAATCACCAGTCCAGGTTGAATGCAGAATACAGGATGCTTGGGGCTGGTGCCCTGGGATGACCCAGAGGGATGCTATGGGGAGGGAGGTGGGAGGAGGGTTCAGGATTGGGAACACGTGTGCACCTGTGGCGGATTCATGTTGATGTATGGCAAAACCAATACAATATTGTAAAGTAATTGGCATCCCATTAAAATAAATTTAAATTAAAAAAATGAAATGTGTCTCCTATAGACAGAATGCATTTGGATCATTTTTATGATCCAGTTCAATGATCTCTGCCTTTTGATTGAATTTTAATCCATTCACATTTTAATGTTATATAGATATAATTGGATTTACATGTGATATGTAAATATCACATATTTACTTTTGCTTTCTATATGTGTCATTCCATATCTTTTATTATTATTTTATTTCTCCTCTACTTTAAAAAATTAATTTATAATTAATATTTTTAGCATTTTAAATTTCTTTAATGAGTTTTTCACTATATTATTTGAATTATTACCTTAATAGTTGCTCTAGGTCTTACCATGTTATGTCTTAACTTACCACAATAAGCTTCGGACATATACTAAATTAATTCCAGAGTGACAGAGAGACACTACTTCTATTTAGCTCTCTGCCTTCTGCTCTCTCCTTGTGGTATTATTGTTAGACATGCTACACCTATGAATGCTACAATTTCAACAATGCATTGTTATAATTATTGCTTTGTGTAATTTTATGTCTTTTAAAGAAGCTGGGTAAAGTATGTAAAGCAACTATGTATTTAAGCTTTTGTTATAATAACCTTGTTACTTTTAGTTTTCTCCATTTGTCTATGTGGTTTTGAATTATCATGTCATTTTCTTTGCTCAATACAGATTTGCTCCCATCCACCTCTTTTTTGCTATTATTAGCAAGTATATTACATTTTCATATATATTGCATGCCCTACAATACTTTATATGCATATTGTTTTATACATTTGTTATTAAAATAAGTTCACAGAAATTAGAAAATATGAATTTATACTGTCTTTTTAAATAGCATGCCAATGGTGTTTGTCTTTCACCTTTACCAGTGGTGTTTGTCTTTCATTTGTATTTGGATTACCATCTAGAGTTAAGTGCTATTAGCTTGAAGGACTTCATTTAGTAGTTCTCGTAAGGTACATTTGCTGGGAGCAAATTTTTTCCAGTTTAATTTTTTATAGAATGTCTTTATTTCATGTTTCATATTCATTTGGATGATTTTTTTTTTTTAATGTCAGTAGTATCCTGGTTGGCTTTTTTTCCTTTGAGTACTTAAATACTTGTCCTGGTGCCTTCTGAGATCTGCTGTTTCATATGAAAAGTCAGTCAAAGTTCATACTGAGGTTCCCTTGTAAAGGATGAGCCATTTTTTTCTGAATGCTTCCCATATTTTCTCCTTCTGTTTGGTTTTTGATATTTTTGTTATTCTGTGTTTATTTATGCCTATCCTACATGGCCTTTATTGAGCTCTTTTCAGAGCTCATGATACATAGTGTTCAATAAATAGCTGGTATAGTATAGAGGGACATTGGTTATGTCTATATATTGACTTTCTTATTATCTCCACTAATTCTGTGCTACAACCCATTGTACCCCTCTGTACAGAGTGGCACTGAGATATAGCAATAAGTATCTTGCCCTTCATTACACATGTTCAGTTCAGTTCAGTCTCTTAGTCATGTCCAACTCTTTGCGACCCCATGAATTGCAGCACGCCAGGCCTCCCTGTCCATCACCATCTCCCGGAGTTCACTCAGACTCATGTCCATCGAGTCAGTGATACCATCAAGCCATTTTATCCTCTGTCGTCCCCTTCTCCTCTGGTGCCCAATCCCTCCCAGCATCAGAGTCTTTTCAATGAGTCAACTCTTCGCATGAGGTGGCCAAAGTACTGGAGTTTCAGCTTTAGCATCATTCCTTCCAAAGAAATCCCAGGGTTGATCTCCTTCAGAATGGACTGGTTGGTCTCCTTGCAGTCCAAGAGACTCTCAAGAGTCTTCTCCAACACCACAGTTCAAAAGCATCAATTCTCGGCGCTCAGCCTTCTTCACAGTCCAACTCTCACATCCACTTGACCACAGGAAAAACCATAGCCTTGACTAGATGGTCACTAGTTGGCAAAGTAATGTCTCTGCTTTTGAATATACTATCTAGGTTGGTCATAACTTTTCTTCCAAGGAGTAAGCGTCTTTTAATTTCATGGCTGCAATCACCATCTGCAGTGATTTTGGACCCCTCCCCCAAATAAAGTCTGACACTGTTTCCACTGTTTCCCCATCTATTTCCCATGAAGTGATGCGACCGGATGCCATGATCTTCATTTTCTGAATGTTGAGCTTTAAGCCAACTTTTTCGCTTTCCTCTTTCACTTTCATCGAGAGGCTTTTTAGTTCCTCTTCACTTTCTGCCATAAGGATGGTGTCATCTGCATATCTGAAGTTATTGACATTTCTCCTGGCAATCTTGATTCCAGCTTGTGTTACTTCCAGTCCAGGATTTCTCATGATGTACTCTGCATGGAACTTAATAAGCAGGGTGACAGTAAACAGCCTTGACATACTCCTTTTCCTATTTGGAACCAGTCTGTTGTTCCATGTCCAGTTCTAAGTGTTGCTTCCTGACCTGCATACAGATTTCTCAAGAGGCAGGTCAGGTGGTCTGGTATTCCCATCTCTTTCAGAATTTTCCACAGTTTCTTGTGATCCACACAGTCAAAGGCTTTGACATAGTAAATAAAGCAGAAATAGATGTTTGTCTGGAAATACCTTGCTTTTTCCATGATCCAGCGTATGTTGGCAATTTGATCTCTGGTTCCTCTCGCTTTTCTAATACCCGCTTGAATGTCAGGAAGGTCACGGTTCATGTATTACAGAAGCCTGGCTTGGAGATTTTTGAGCATTACTTTACTAGCATGTGAGATGAGTGCAATTGTGTGGTAGTTTGAGCATTCTTTGGCATTGCCTTTCTTTGGGATTGGAATGAAAACTGACCTTTTCCAATCCTGTGGCCACTGCTGAGTTTTCCAAATTTGCTGGCATATTGAGTACAGCACTTTCACAGCATCATCTTTCAGGATTTGAAACAGCTCAACTGGAATTCCATCACCTCCACTAGCTTTGTTCGTAGTGATGCTTTCTAAGGCTCACTTGACTTCACATTCCAGGATGTCTGGCTTTAGGTGAGTGATCACATCATTGTGACTATCTTGGTCATGAAGATCTTTTCTATACAGTTCTCTGTGTATTCTTGCCACCTCTTCTTAATATCTTCTGCTTCTGTTAGGTCTATACCATTTCTATCCTTTAACGAGCCCATCTTTGCATGAAATGTTCCCTTGGTATCTCTAATTTTCTTGAAGAGATCTCTAGTTTTTCCCGTTCTGTCGTTTTCCTCTATTTCTTTGCATTGATCACTGAAGAAGGCTTTCTTATCTCTTCTTGCTGTTCTCTGGAACTCTGCATTCAGATGCTTATACCTTTCCTTTTCTCCTTTGCTTTTCACATCTCTTCTTTTCACAACTATTTGTAAGGCCTCCCCAGACAGCCATTTTGCTTTTTGCATTTCTTTTCCATGGGGATAGTCTTGATCCCTGTCTCCCGTACAATGTCACGAACCTCATTCCATAGTTCATCAGGCACTCTTTCTATCAGATCTAGGCCCTTAAATCTATTTCTCACTTCCACTGTATAATCATAAGGGATTTGATTTAGGTCATACCTGAATGGTCTAGCGGTTTTCCCTACTTTGTTCAATTTCAGTCTGAATTTGGTAATAAGGAGTTCATGATCTGAGCCACAGCTCCTGGTCTTGTTTTTCCTGGCTGTATAGAGCTTCTCCATTTTTGGCTGCCAAGAATATAATCAATTTGATTTCGATGTTGACCATCTGGTGATGTCCATGTGTAGAGTCTTGTGTTGTTGGAAGAGGGTGTTTGCTATGAACAGTGCATTTTCTTGGCAAAACTCTATTAGCCTTTGCCCTGCTTCATTCTGCATTCCAAGGCCAAATTTGCCTGTTACTCCAGGTGTTTGTTGACTTCCTACTTTTGCATTCCAGTCCCCTATAGTGAAAAGGACATCTTTTTTGGGTGTTAGTTATAAAAGGTCTTGTAGGTCTTCATAGAACCGTTCAACTTCAGCTTCTTCAGCGTTGCTGGTTGGGGCATAGACTTGGATAACTGTGATATTAAATGGTTTGCCTTGGAGATGAACAGAGATCATTCTGTCCTTTTTGAGATTGCCTCCATGTACTGCATTTCGGACTCTTTGTTCACCATGATGGCTACTCCATTTCTTCTGAGGGATTCCTGTCCACAGTAGTAGATATAATGGTCATTTGAGTTAAATTCACCCATTCCAGTCCATTTTAGTTCCCTGATTCCTCAATTATCAACGTTCACTCTTGCCATCTCTTGTTTGACCACTTCCAATTTGCCTTGATTCGTGGACCTGACATTCCAGGTTCCTATGCAATATTACTCTTTACAGCATCGGATCTTGCTTCTATCACCAGTGACATCCACAGCTGGGTATTGTTTTTGCTTTGGCTCCATCCGTTTATCCTTTCTGGAGTTATTTCTCCATTGATCTCCAGTAGCATATTGGGCACCTACTGACCTGGGGAGTTCCTCTTTCAGTATCCTGTAATTTTGCCTTTTCATACTATTCATGGGGTTCTCAAGGCAAGAATACTGAAGTGGTTTGCCATTCCCTTCTCCAGGGGACCACATTCTGTCAGACCTCTCCACCATGACCCACCCGTCTTGTGTTGCCCCATGGGTATGGCTTGGTTTCATTGAGTTAGACATGGCTGTTTCCTAGTGTGATTAGATTGACTAGTTTTCTGTTAGTATGGTTTCAGTGTGTCTACCCTCTGATGCCCTCTTGCAACACCTACCATCTTACCTGGGTTTCTCTTACCTTGGGTGTGGAGTATCTCTTCACAGCTGCTCCAGCAAAGCACACCTGCTGCTCCTTATCTTGGATAAGGGGTATCTCCTTACTGCTGCCCTTCCTGATCTTCAACATGGGAAGGCTCCTCTAGACCCTTCTGTGCCCACGCAGACACTCTCTTCAGTGGCTACATTACACATGTAGTTAGGGTAAATACAGCTCTAGTCTCAAGCCTTCTTAACTCCTACTATCAGTGTTTCCTACTGTATCATACTGACAACATCCCAGATTACCCTCTAGAGTGAAAGGGTTGGGAAAGCATATGTCCAGTGTTGTTTGTAGAGAAGATGTCCTGATTACTGGGTTCAGTTACCATGTGTATATGGTTCTCCCACCAAGTTACATTTTCCAAGGTGGCTTCCCAAAATACCCAAATAGTTCATCATTTCTCAATTTTCTCCAGAATCCAGAGAGAAAGAAGGACAATATTTACAGGCGATCCCATGGACACATGAGTCCTTGTTTTCTATGACATTTTACTGATGTGTAGGTTTGTGTTCCGTTTTTACTTCCCAAAGTATCCATACCATTTGAAATCATTAAAATAAAACAAAAAGTGAAAACTCCAAATAAAATAAATTGCTGCCCTTACAAAAAGTACGAGACAAAAGGACAAAATGAAGTCCGTTTACACCACAGACAATGGTTTGATGTGCAATGTGAGGATTCCATGTCCCCTCCTAACATGACAGGTAAAATGTAAGATCATATAGAATCCTATTCCTATGCTTTGTAAGTGTGTCCTAGACTATATGCTGGAGTCAAACAATTCTAGCATTAGTTTGCTGCCCTGTTAATGCTGGATACTGATGGAAGAACCCTCATGCTATAATATCTGGTAAACCCTATATAGTGATTATTACAAGTAGTTATCACCACTAATACTTAAACTTGTTCATTTTATTTCTTTTCTGTGCAAGACAAATTTCCATCATGTTTGTCTTATTCACTGTTGTACCCATAGGACATTGCCCAGTGACCTAGTAAGCACCATGTGTTTATTTGTTGAATGAATGAATGGATATCACTTAGCCTTTCAAATTATGGTGTAATTGCAAATTTATTGATATGAAAACAGAAACATGAGTGAAACATATGGGATACATAACAACCATATAACTTATTTAGATATATATTTTAATTAAAGTTGAAATACATATTCTCATTAAAGTTGAAGAAAGCCAAATATGAATGAACTCCAGCCACTTTTCTCAGCTTCTCTGAAATCAGTGTTGTAATGACAGGCATTGCAAAAATATTAAGACATCTTAAAATTTCCCTGTATCTAAAACTTTAGTATAGCACACAACATAAATCTTTTCTTAAAACACATGTGCACACACATACACATGCACACACCGGTTCTTAAAATCTTATTCCAGCATTCTCAACAAGAACAACAACAAAACAAATAACTTGATTAAAAGGGGGAAAAGGACTTAAATAGACATCCATACGGAAGACATACAATTGATCATCAATATATGAAAAGATGCTTAACATCAGTAATTGTTCAGTTCACATCAGTTCAGTCGTTTAGTTTTGTCCGACTCTTTGTGACTCCATGAATTGCAGTGCCAGGCCTCCATGTCCATCACCAACTCCCAGAATTCATTCAAACTCATGTCTATTGAGTCGGTGATGCCTTCCAGCCATCTCATCCTCTGTCATCCCCTTCTCCTCCTGCCCCCAATCCCTCCCAGTATCAGAGTTTTTCCAGTGAGTCAACTCTTCGGCTCAGGTGGCCAAAGTATTGGAGTTTCAGCTTCAGCATCAGTCCTTCCAAGGAAATCCCAGGGCTGATCTCCTTCAGAATGGACTGGTTGGATCTCCCTGCAGTCCAGGGGACTCTCAAGAGTCTTCTCCAACACCACATTTCAAAAGCATCAATTCTTCGGCGCTCAGCTTTCTTCATAGTCCAACTCTCACATCCATACATGACTACTGGAAAAACCATAGCCTTGACTAGACGGACCTCTTTTGGCAAAGTAATGTCTCTGCTTTTGAATATGCTGTCTACCAACAGTGTAAGAGGGTTCCCTTTTCTCCACACCCTCTCCAGCATTTATGCTTGGGGCTGGTGCACGGGGATGATCCGGAGAGATTATATTTGGAGGGAGGTGGGAGGGGGGTTCAGAATTGGGAACTCATGTACACCCGTGGCGGATTCATGTCAATGTATGGCAAAACCAACACAGTATTGTAAAGTAAAATAAACTAAAAATAAAAATTAAAATGTGAATATGCTATCTAGGTTGGTCATAACTTTCCTTCCAAGGAGTAAACGTCTTTTAATTTCATGGCTGCAATCACCATCTGCAGTGTTTTGGAGCCCCCCAAATAAAGTCTGACATTGTTTCCACTGTTTCCCCATCTGTTTCCCAACAGATGCCATGATATTCATTTTCTGAATGTTGAGCTTTAAGCCAACTTTTTCACTCTTCTCTTTCACTTTCATCAAGAGGTTTTTTTTTTCCCTCTTCACTTTCTGCCATAAGGGTGGTTGTCATCTGCATATCTGAGGTTATTGATATTTCTCCCAGCAATCTTGATTCCAGCTTGTGCTTCTTCCAGCCCAGCGTTTCTCATGATGTACTCTGCATAGAAGTTAAATAAGCAGGGTGACAATATCCAGCCTTGGCGTACTCCTTTTCCTATTTGGAACCAGTCTGTTGTTCCATGTCCAGTTCTAACTGGTGCTTCCTGACCTGCATATAGGTTTCTCAAGAGGCAGGTCAGGTGGCCTGGTATTCCCATCTCTTTCAGAATTTTCCACAGTTTATTGTAATTATTAGGGAAATGGAAATCAAATTCACATGGAGATATCACCTACACCCATTAGAATAGCTCTTATTGGGGAAAAAAGCAAAATAGAAAAAGAAATGTGGAAAACTTGGAGCCATTGTGCATTGTTGGTAGGAACAGCAAAATTGTACATTCTCTATGGAAAGTAGTATGGTGATTTCTCAGTAAATTTGGAAATAAAATTACTCTATGACTCACTAATTTTACTTCTGAGTATACATCCAAGCGTCCTGAATATTCATACTTATAGTATGTTCATGGCAGAATTATTCACAATAGGTAGGAGGTGGAAGCTATTTTTGCCCATTAATGACAAATACATAATCAAAATGTAGAACATACATACATATTGAAAATAAATAAATGCTTTTACATAATTATATTTTAGTCTAAGATTTAATGAAGTAGAGATAGTGAGGAGAAGAAGGAAGGAGGGGAAAGTCTCCAGTCTAATTGCTCCCCCTATTCTACAGGCTTCCCACATGGGGAGAAGGTCTCAAAGGAACGCTCAAAACATCTATTCACTCTTCAGGGAACGACTGCCACTCCTTTTCCCAAGGAACACAGGCACTGTTGGTCTGGATTTTCAGGTCTGAGTGACTTAGTCTAAGAGGTGCATTCAGCTTCTCTGGTTTCAGAGCCTGGCCTTCTGTTCTAGGCTCTGAAGGAAAGAAAGGAAAGAAAGCAGGAGTGTGTATGTGGAGCCCGGATTCCTGCTCATGTCTACTCTTTCCCTTCCATCTGTAGATGCCTTCTTTCTGGAACGCTCTCTCCTCATCTGATGGACTATACACACCATAGGCATGTGAGAGAAGATGGAAATTGGCTTTATTGGAGTTTGGACTAAACACAGACTTAGCTGACTCCATGGGTTTTCTTAAGATATTCCCTAGTTAATGATGCTGAGTCTTAAAAACCTTCATCAGGATGGCATACCTTGTCATACTGCAGACATAATTTCTATTGAGAGTCTGACTGTGACATTGAGAGAAGATAGTTGTTTTTATTATTGCTAACTGCCTGTTGCTTTTTCCTGAATTAAGTATTATCATTTTCATTGTGTTTCACTGTATTTCCATTAGATGGTTCTTAGTTGCCCATTTTTCTAGTGGATGATGGAGAAAGCATTTTTGTGAATCACTGATATCAATAGATGATTCCAAATGCAGATACAAATGCAGATCAGCCTAAGTCAAATGCTGTGTGCAGTAAAGGAGCATTGAAATCAGAATTCAGTACCTTGAGGGAATTTTCTCATGAGGATAGGAATTTGCAGCATTACATTAGGGGTATTAAATATATTAAAGCATTATTCCTCATTAAAATCAAGTTCAGTCGCTCAGTCATGTCTGACTCTTTGTGACCCGATGGACTCCAGCAGGCCAGGCTTCCTTGTCCATCATCAACTCCTGGAGTTTGCTCAAACTCATGTCCATTGAGTTGGTGGTGCCATGCAACCATCTCATCCTCTGTCATCCCCTTCTCCTCCTGCTGTCAAACTTGCCCAGCATCAGAGTCAGTTCCTCATATCATGTGGCCAAAGTAGAATCATATTATTAAATCTTAGAACCATAAGATATTATTAAACTATTAACCCAGATACTGAGGAGATATGGAGATTTTTTTAATTGTCCAAAATCACTAAGTGGGAATTAGATCGGGCATTTAAATTCAGATAAATCCGAGGCAGGATTTATCTTCTACCCTCTGCTCTATTCTTTCTCTTGTGCTATTATCCTTCAGCAGATACTGATGAATAATGGCTGAATGTCACTCTTTAATTAGTGAGGTCTGGACTGACTTCTATAGAGAAGTTTATATGTATAATATATAGATATTATCCCTTTTCCGTGGATCCTGTACAGGTATTAGTGTTTTGGGGAAAGCTCATCTCAGTGAGACCACTGTCTGATCTTCCAGGTGTGACTAGATGTGAAGATGAGGAATCACACTCCAGTAACCGAGTTCCTCCTCACGGGAATCCCTCACACACAGGGGCTGGAACACGTGCTCTTTGTCTTCTTCCTCGCCTTCTACCTGCTCACTCTTGTGGGGAACCTGCTCATTCTCCTGGCCACCCTCACTTCCTCCAACCTCCACACCCCCATGTATTTCTTCCTGGGCAACCTGTCGGTGTTTGACATCTTTTTCCCTTCCGTGAGTTCCCCCAAAATGATGCTCCACCTCCTGGGGCAAAGCCGGACCATCTCTTACCAGGGCTGCGCCTGCCAGCTCTTCTTTTATCACTTCCTGGGCTGCACGGAGTGTTTCCTGTACACTGTGATGGCCTATGACCGCTTTGCCGCCATCTGCCACCCCTTGCGGTACACGGCCATCATGAACCCCCGGGTGTGTGCCATCTTGACTCTGAGCACCTGGATGGGGAGCAGTGTGCACGCGTCTGTCCTCACATTTCTTGTGTTTAAGTTACCCTACTGTGGCCCCAAGGAGGTGGGCAATTTCTTCTGTGACATCCCGGTGGTGCTGCCCCTGGCCTGTGCAGACACCTCTCTAGCTCACAGGGTGAGTGTCACCAACGTAGGTGCTGTGGCACTGCTGTGTTTCCTTCTTGTCCTCACTTCTTACACTCGCATCGTTATCTCTATATTGAGAATCAGCTCCTCAGAAGGGAGGCACAGAGCCTTCTCCACCTGCAGTGCCCACCTGACTTCCGTTCTGCTCTTCTATGGACCCGTGGTCCTCATTTATCTCCAGCCTGCCTCTAGTTCTTGGTTGGAATCTGTGGTTCAAGTGTTGAATAATATTGTTAACCCTTCCCTGAATCCTTTGATATACAGCTTGAGAAACAAGGATGTGAAGTTGGCTCTGAGAAAAGCACTAATTCAGGCAATACACACCTGTGGAGTGTAAGCTTTTCTTTCAGTACCTGTGCTTATAAATTTGCTTTGTTTTTATAGGGGATGACTAGTCCCTTAGCATTGATGTGACTGCTAAACAATTTGAATGGATTTTTTTTTTGAGATTAGCATGTATATATTTATATATTATTTATTGAGCAAAATCTTTTACAACACTTACCATGGCCAAGCACTATTCTATGCACTTTATAAGTCCTGACATATGTTATTATGATAATTATCACGTGGAGTAGGTATATTATCCCAATTTACAGAGGAGCATATTAAAGCACTGGAAGGTTAAGAGACTTTTGCAGTGTCACAGAGATAAAAGGTTGCTGAGGTAGGACTGTGACTGCTAGAGTTTTAACTTTGTGCTGATAATGCTTCTGTATTGTCAGAAACGTGTTTGTGGGTATCCTGTCATGTCTGACTGTTTGCGACCCCATGGACCATAGCCCGCCAGGCTTTTCTATACATGGAAGTTTCCAGGAAAGAATGCTGGAGTGGGTTTCAGTTTCTTACTCCAGGGGATCTTCGCGACCCAGGGATTGATTCCGCGTCTGTTGCATCTCTTGCTTTAGCAGGAGGATTCTTTACCACTGCGCCACCTGGAAAGCTTTGTATTGTCAGAAGTATAGCACAAACGACCACTTTCCCAGGAACTTCTTTTCAACTTATATGGAGTATTCTCCAATTAAAAAAAAAAAAATCTGTAGTCTATTCAGTTTGTTCCATTCCATTAATTTCCATTATTTTTTTATCCTATGTTGTGAGGAATGTTATATACCTGAGTCTGATACAAAGAATTTCAGTTACATTTCAGAAACCAGATGATATCCACATATCTACTAGTATGTTTTTCATAGATCCTCTAGTCTTAGGGCAGTATCTGTTCTTAACAACAGTAGTTTTAATTCTGTAACAGTGATTGCAGATTTTCTTCCATTAAATCAAAGACTGAGTTTGAGTTCCAAAATTCCTAGCACTTTAGAAATAATAATCTTCTTTTTCCTCATGTAAATAAATAGGTTTGAAGAAAATAGGAAAACTGTAAAAAGTAAAGTGACTAGAAATTACAAATTAATTTTACCACACAAGTGATAATCACCATTAACATTCTGACATTTCCCCTCTCTCATTAATGACAAAATTGAAACTAAAATTTCTGACTTCCTGTTTATAATTATGTAATCTAAATGCACATCATGAATATACATATCTACATATGCATATTTATACAGTTGTAGTTGTATATATATACATACACACATATATATAATATTTTCTTATTTTAATAGTCTATCAAGTAATTTCAATTGCCACAATTTTTAAATTAATTTTACTGAGATAATTCACGTCCTGAATAGTTCACCCATTTAAAGTGTACAAGTCAATGTTTTTTTTTTTTAATTCACAGATCTGTGTAACCATCACTATGGCCCATTTTAGAACATTTTTATCATCAGAAAAAGATATCCTACACTTTGTAGCTATCATCTTCTTATTACCCCATCACCTTTGGCTGTAAGCAACTTAATCTACTTTCTATATCTACAGATTTGCTTGTTTTTGAGATTTTATGTGAACAGAATCATATAATACTTATTTTTTGTGACAGTCTTCTTAACTTAGCATAATGTTTTCAAGATTCAAACATGTAGTAGTAGGTTCTGTTTTTTTCCTCCCCACTTCTTATCTTTGTTATTGTTTAGTTGCTAAGTTGTGTTCAACTCTTTTGTGACCTCATGAACTGTAGTCTGCCAGCTTCCTCTGTCCATGGGATTTCCTGGGCAAGAATATGGGAGTGGGTTGCCATTTCCTCTTCCAGGCCATCTTCCAAACCCAGGGATAGATCACATGTCTCCTGCATTGGCAGATGGAGTCTTTTTCACTGAACCATGAACTTCTTATGTAGCCTGAATTTCGCTAGTTACTTTGATTTTCTAAGGTCACTACATATTATTAAATACATATATGTTTATAATTGTTCTATTTTCATAATAGATCAACCCATTAATCATTATAAAATGTTCCCTTGTATCTTTAGTAACATTTTTTGTTTTAAAGCCTGTTTTGTCTATTAGCCCTGCCACTTCAGCTTCCCTGTGGTGGATGTTAGCATGACATCTCTTTTTCTTTTCTTTTCTTTTTTTCATCCTCCATCCTTTTGTAGATAGTTTAATTTATTATAGTTTCAATCATATACAGTTTTAAGCATTCTTCAAAACTTATAACTATTAGTTAGAGTAAATATGTAATTCATATTCCACAATATCATTTTAAAGCCTACAGTTCATGGATTTCAATATTTTTGAAAAGCTAAGTGAACATTTGAAGTAACCCTTAAATACAGCCCACCCCCCTCCACTGCAACAGCAAATGAAGATAGGAACTGATAGGTTTTTATGTCTGCTTTTGAAGGAACAAAGGATCCTGCTTTCCCCATAAATGAGATATAAACAAAACAATATATCACCAAAGACTTGAGTTATAACTCCTTAAATTCCAGTTGGAGGTCCAGTTCTTGTGTACTAAATCAATTTGGAGAATGAGAAGAGATAAAATTCTCTTCGGAGAAGGGGACAAAAGAGGATGAGGTGGCTGGATGGCATCACCAACTCGATGGATGTGAGTTTAAGTGAACTCCAGGAGTTGATGATGGACATCTATTTTCTATGATTTTATTTTCTTTTTATTTATGTCTTTCTATTCTGAACTGTTTCTCCTATAGACAGAATGTATTTGGATCATTTTCAGTTGTGGCCCACGAGCTCAGCTGCTGTGCAGCATGTGGAGTCTTCCTGGGCCAGGGATCGAACCTGTGTCTCCTGCATTGGCAAGTGGACCGTACAACTGTGCCACCAGGAAGATCCTGTAACATTTTTTCTGAAAGCTTAGATATGTGGCCAAATAATGTTTCTTCACCCTTCCCCATTCCCTCCCAGTGAATACAATTGATGTCTCTTTTGTTTTTCTCTAGAGTTTTCCCTCAAACATTTACTTTAGATTTCCCTTTTTCTTCTATGTTGACATGGGTCATATATCCTACACTAGCAGTAGATGGATGATCAGTTCTTAAACCACACAGTGGCATGAGAGTCCAATTGTTAGCAAACACAGTAGGCATGGAGGTGCCCTCCTACATCTGCTACTGTAGTATGAAAAGTAACATAGGGGAAGAGTAGGGAGCACCTTGACTTTCAACACAGTGATAGTACCATTTCAAAGAGAGATATTTCAATTTCTGAAGAATTGTTGTGCCTTTAAATTATTTTGAAAAACCTCAATTCTGAGAGCTATTGGATATGGCCTTACATACACTGTGCTTATTGAGCACCACAGTAGGCTGAACTAAGACTTGGGAAAATAGCATCACTTGAAATAGAAAGTATTGAGAATAAACATTTGAGGGGCGAGATTGGATGTCTACAAAAACATTCTACAATTTAGTTTGATTTTATGAGGCTTATCACTGATATCAGAAGATATTATGAGGATTTGATCAAAATCTCAGAAAAAAATATACAGTCTTCGATAGTAGATGAAAAGGAACTGGACACACAGGGAGATTTTCACGTGATTGTTCATAGGAGTGTTACTCATAATATTCAAAAGTAGAAACGTCTTGAATGTCTAGTGAAAGGATAAACAAAATATAATGTATTCATGCTATGGAATACTATTGGCAAGAAAAAGCCTCTGACAAACTACGTTTATATGATATAGCATGGGTGAACCTCAACAGCATTATGCTAAGGGAAAGAAGCCAGGTTCAAAGAACACATGTTGTATCATTCCATTTGTATGAAATGCCTAGAAAAGACAAATTTACAGAGACAGGAGTAAATTAGTGGTTGGCTTCCTAAGGAGGGGGAGTGGGAATGGGAATTGATTGCAAATTGGCCCCAGGAAACTTTTGGATGATGGATATGATCAGAATTTTGACAAAGTTTACATGACTCTGTAAATTAAAAAAATAATTAAATTGTGTTTTGACAAGTGTTGAATTTTATGATATGTAGCCTGTGCCTTGATAAAGCTGTTGAACAAATGGATAGTGTATCTCTTATCTCTAGCGTCCATGGGAGAGAGATACCAGATGAAAAAGGCATTTCAGACTGTTTGACAGGTATACTGACGCAGCAATGAAAAGTGTGGCAAATTATTGTAGTAGGAGAACCCTTGTTTATAATTGTCTAGTTGACACTGCTTTAACTTCGCACTCATTAATAGTCTCCTAAGAGAGTATTTTGCTTTGAATGTAAAATTTTTCTGTTTGGAAAAGAATGTTAACCTACTAACTCATACATTCTAGTAAATATGGTGTTTTATTTCTCTTTGCAAATTTATATACCCTTACTCATGTATAAGTCATATATTCATAAATTCATGAATCTCATATATATATATATATATATATATATATATATGTAAAAGTGTTTTGAAAGTGAATGCATTGTGAAGCTTATTTAATCTGTCCGGGTGACAAGTGCATTTCACTGTGGATACTTATTGAATAAATTAATGATATGGAAAATCAAAGAATAACACAATATAAAGAATAGCACAATGGGGGCTATTAGGTTATCTGTTTCTTTAATGTCTTGTGATTTTGCCAAGAACAGCATTTCTTTTTTAAATTTAAATTTATTTATTTTAATTGGAGGCTAATTAATTTACAATATTGTATTGGTTTTGCCATACATCAACATGAATCTGCCACGGGTGTACACGTGTTTCCCATCCTGAACCCCCTCCCACCTCCCTCTGAAAGGTGAAATGAGATAGTACATATAAGGCTCACGTCTTTTCCTAATGTGTGTGTTTTAATGAATCATAGAGATACTGATTATGAAATACATAAACTCCATGAAGAATTCTTGTTATTACTTAGGTGCAAAGTAAAATAATTAATAGAAAGGGCAGTTGAAAAAAGCAGAGACATTATTTTGCCAACTAAGGTCCATCTAGTCAAGCCTATGGTTTTTCCTGTGGTCATGTATGGATGAGAGAGTTGGAGTATGAAGAAGGCTGAGTGCTGAAGAATTGATGCTTTTGAACTGTGGTGGTGGAGAAGACTCTTGAGAGTTCCTTGGACTGCAAGGAGATCCAGTCGGTCCACTCTGAAGGAAATCAGCCCTGGGTGTTCTTTGGAAGGAATGATGCTAAAGCTGAAACTCCAGTACTTTGGGCACCTGATGCGAAGAGTTGACTCATTGGAAAAGACTGATGCTGGGAGGGATTGGGGGAAGGAGAAGAAGGGGATGACCGAGGATGAGATGGCTGGATGGCATCACGGACTCGATGAACGTGAGTCTGAGTGAACTCTGGGAGTTGGTGATGAACAGGGAGGCCTGGTGTGCTGCGATTCATGGGGTTGCCAAGAGTTGGACATGACTGAGCGACTGAACTGAACTAAACTGAACTGAGGACACATTATTAATTACAAAATATTTCAGAGCTGGTCTGATTTTCACTAATACAGCACTGCTTTTCACAGTAAAGGAGATGCTAAGCTGAAACAAAATAATAAAAACTGTGAATAAAATATATATAAATTCAGAATTGACATTCTGAACTGTTTAATATGTGACAATCCAAAACAATTCAGTTTGAACTGGATTTTGGTGATGATGATTTTGAGATATGCAAAATAGTTCTAGTTACACCAATAATCTTTTAGGGGTCTGCAGGTACTAGGAATAAAGTTAGAATCTTACCTTATGGTTCAGGACATAAAAATATCCACATGATAAAATCCTGTTCACCAAAATGAAGCAACTTTAAAAATACTGATCCATGCAACAGTGGAGATCAATCTCAAAAACACTTTCAGTGAAAGATGCCAGACAAAAAGAACACATAATTTGTGACTACACTTGTAAAACATAATCAAAAGGGCAAATTCATAAAGAACAAAAATAGATTAATAGTTGCCTGGAGCTTGGGATATCGATGGAAATGACTGGAAATAGACACTTCTTTTTAATATGAAGGAAAAATTCTAAAATAAGCCTGTGGTGATGGTTGTACATCTCTGTAAGTACATATTCTTTGTAAAAATATTCTCATTGAGTTGTAACTTTAAGTGGTTATTTTATGGCATAGAAATTATATCTCAATAAAACTGTTCAAAATATAAAGAAATCATTGCTTGTCAAAAAATTTTAAGCTTTTATGATGATTTGATTCATCACCTTCATTTTGAAAACAAAAGGAACGAATAAGAAAATGAGTAGAAATATAAGACTATAATATATTTACTTTTAAAACTAAGGCTAAAGTTATTTATTCCATTTTGTTAGAAATGAACATAAGTTTTAAATGCAGACACTGACATTCAAATCCAAGTTCTGTGATTGACTTTTGGAGTAAACTTTCATAATTTTTAAACTTTTCCAGCCTTATTTTTATCTTCAAAAAGAAAGTGATGTCTACTCATATGATTGGTACGAGAATGAAATAAAGGGTCCTTGAAGAGTTTGGCTTAAAAAAAGGATATTCTCAGTAAGTAAGTAATTGTGATTTCAAAACCAGAGAGACAGAAGACTCTTCTGAATTCCTTAGCATGAAAAAATGACAATGATGATTAGAATGTTGTAAATACTTAAAGCATTGTCACTTTTGTGTATTTTGTATTACATCAAAGGAATTTTAGCTATAACATTTAAAATAGATCCATGTGCTTGTTTCACTGCTGCTGCTGCTGCTGCTCCTAAGTCGCTTCAGTCGTGTCCAACTCTGTGCAACCCCATGGACAGCAGCCCACCAGGCTCCTCTGTCCACAGGATTCTCCAGGCAAGAATACTGGAGTGGATTGCCATTTCCTTCTCTGAATGGCCATTAAAAATAACATGCTCACGTGCATGCTAAGTCACTTCAGTCGTGTCCATCTCTTTGCTACTCCATGGACCATAGCCCGCCAGGCTCCTCTATCCATGGGGATTCTCTAGGTGAGAACATTGGAGTGGGACGCCATTTCCTTCTCCAGGGGATCTTCCCCACCAGGGATTGAATCTGTGTCTCCTGTGGCTCCTGCATTGCAGGCAGAATCTTTACCATTGAGCTACTGGGGAAGCCCAGCGTGCTCACAGCCTTACCTAATTCTACCTTAGTCTGTTCTGATCCTTTGTCTACTCAGCAGTCAGTAGACTGATTCTTATAACATAAATTGAACCTAGTTACAGTAGTTAAGGGCTTCCCACATGGCACCAGTGGTAAAGAACCTGCTGGCCAGTGCAGGAGAGATGAGATATGGGTTCGATTCTGGGGTTGGAAAGATGCCCTGGAGGAGGGCATGGCAACCACTGCAGTATTCTTGCCTGGAAAATCCCATGGACAGAGACTGTCCATGGGGTCACAAAGAGTCAAACATGACTGAAGCGACTTGGCATACACATACCCACCGTAAAGAATGCTAATATAAAGACTAGTAGTGATCTTAAAATGAAAATGAAGAACAGAGTCTTTAGAAAAGGATAAAATATTAATTGAAGCAGTTGAGAAAGTGACATTGGGGAACTATACAACTAATTACAGAAAAAAGCAGTTTTGTTAACACCAAATGGAATTGTTGCCTCATTTCTATAATTGGTTCCTTTCCTAATCCTCAGCTTTTTTCTTAAACCTACTTCTTCCAAACACAAGATCACTGGGAAATTTCAAAATCTGAACTCAGTGGATAGCTTTCTACTAGATAAAAATGCCCAAGTGTTGTTGTTAATCTAAGGGATTTGAAAACTGAAAATAAGTAAATGCTTTTGGTGCTTCAGATGGTAAAGAATCTGTCTGCAATGTGTGAGACCAGGGTTTGATCCCTGGTTGAGGAAGATCCCTGGAGAAGCGAATAGCAACCCACTCCAGTATTCTTGCTTGGAGAATCCCATGGACAGAAGAGCCTGAGGGGCTACAGTCCATGGTATTGCAAAGAGTTAGACATGACTGAGTGACTAACATTTTTCTCACTTTTTAAGGTAATTACATTTTTATCTAAGAATTAATGAGATAGAGACAGTGGGCAGAATGAAGGAGCAGAGTCTCCACTCTAATTGCTCCCGCTGTTATACAGACACCTCACATGGGGAGTGGGTCCCAAAGGAACACACAAGACATCTAATCTCTCTTTAGGAAATGGATGCCTCTCCTTTTATCAGGGACCAGACTCACTGTTGGCCTGAGTGACTGAATGTGACCAAGAGGTGTCTTCAACTTCTCTGGTTTCTGAGCCTGGCCATCATG
This sequence comes from Nanger dama, assembly GCA_917880005.1. NCBI lineage: Eukaryota > Metazoa > Chordata > Mammalia > Artiodactyla > Bovidae > Nanger > Nanger dama. The sequence continues at coordinate 390,550 of CAKJTW010000085.1, read as the reverse complement.
TTCCACAGCATCTAAAGTAAAAGAAACAGGAGGGTGGATGTGGAGCCTGAATTCCAGCCCATGTCCACTCTTTCCCTTCCACCTGTAGGTGCCTTCTTTCTAGAACACTCTCTTCTCATCTGATGGGCTATACATACCATAGGCAGGTGAGAGAAGATGGAAATTAGGTCTGTTTGAGTTTGGACTAATATTGACTTTGCAGATTTCCTGGATTTTCTTAAGATATTCCGTAATTAATGATGATGAACCTTAAAAACCTTCATCTGGATGACATTTGTTGTCATATTGCAGACATAATTTCTATTGAGAGACTGAATGTTACATTGAAATAAGATAGCTGTTTTTACTATTGCTAAGTGCCTGTTTTCCTGATTAAGTATTATCATTTCCATGTCGTCTCAATGTATTCCTACCAGACAGTTCTTAGTTTTCCATTGTTTCTGTTGATGATGCAGAAAACATTTCTGTGAATCATTTTAATCAATAGGTGATTCCAAACTGCTGTGGGTGCAGGTCAGCCAAAGAGACACTCCATGTGGAGTAAAAGTGCATTAAATCAGAATATTAGCATCTTGAGTGAATTTTTAAACAAGAGTAAGAGCAGTCATTACATTGGGGACTTTATATATATATGCTTTAATTCTCATAAGAATCATAAGATATATCATGAACATGGACACAGAGGAGATTTAGAGATTATTTTTCAAAATTTTCCAGGTTTACAGCGTGGGGAGTAGATTTGGAATTGAAACTCAGATAAATCCAAGTGTAAGATTCATTCTCTGCTTTCTAGTCTATTCTGCCTGTTGTGTCATCTCTTATCCTTCTGAGGAAACAAATGACAAATAGATGGCTGAGTGTCACTCATTAATTAGTAAGGACTGGACTGACGCCCATCTAGAAGTTTTTATGTATAATACATAGATGTTACCCCTTTCCCTGGGTCTTGAGCAGGTGTTAGTGTTTTGGGGAAAGCCCATCTCAGTGAGACCACTGTCTGACCTTCCAGGTGTAACTAGATGTGAAGATGAGGAATCACACTCCAGTAACAGAGTTCCTCCTCACAGGAATCCCTCACACACAGGGGCTGGAACACGCGCTCTTTGTCTTCTTCCTCGCCTTCTACCTGCTCACTCTTGTGGGGAACCTGCTCATTCTCCTGGCCACCCTCACTTCCTCCAACCTCCACACCCCCCATGTATTTCTTCCTGGGCAACCTGTCGGTGTTTGACATCTTTTTCCCTTCCGTGAGTGCCCCCAAAATGATGCTCCACCTCCTGGGGCAAAGCCGGACCATCTCTTACCAGGGGCTGCGCCTGCCAGCTCTTCTTTTATCACTTCCTGGGCTGCACGGAGTGTTTCCTGTACACTGTGATGGCCTATGACCGCTTTGCCGCCATCTGCCACCCCTTGCGGTACACGGCCATCATGAACCCCCCGGGTGTGCGCCATCTTGACTCTGAGCACCTGGATGGGGAGCAGTGTGCACGCGTCTGTCCTCACATTTCTTGTGTTTAAGTTACCCTACTGTGGCCCCAAGGAGGTGGGCAATTTCTTCTGTGACATCCCGGTGGTGCTGCCCCTGGCCTGTGCAGACACCTCTCTAGCTCACAGGGTGAGTGTCACCAACGTAGGTGCTGTGGCACTGCTGTGTTTCCTTCTTGTCCTCACTTCTTACACTCGCATCGTTATCTCTATATTGAGAATCAGCTCCTCAGAAGGGAGGCACAGAGCCTTCTCCACCTGCAGTGCCCACCTGACTTCCGTCCTGCTCTTCTATGGACCCGTGATCCTCATTTATCTCCGGCCTGCCTCCAGCCCATGGTTGGATTCTGTGGTTCCGTTGTTCAATAATATTGTTAACCCTTCCCTGAATCCTTTGATATACAGCTTGAGAAACAAGGATATGAAGTTGGCTCTGAGAAAAGCAGTAATCCAAGGAGTACATACTTGTGGAGCATAAAATACTATGTCATTATCTGAGCTTACAGATTTGCCTTGCATTTATATGGGACATGTGGTCTCTGAAACCAGCTGGAGTGAATGGCTAAATGGCATTTGGGATAAATAGGCTGAATGGATTTTTTTTTGTCATTAACATGTATATTTTTATATAAATTTGTATTCAAGAAATCTTTGTGGCACTTACCATGTGCCAAGTACTATGCTATGCACTTTATAAACACTGACATATGTTATTATGAGAATTTTCATATAGAGTAGATATTATTATCCCGGTATACAGAGGCGTGTGTTAACACACTGAGAGGTTAAGGCACTCCTGCAGTGTCTCAGAGATAGAAATTTGCTGAGCTAGGATGTGAATGCAAGGATTTTAACTTTGTGCTAATAATGTTGCCTCTGTATTGTCATAATTAGAGAACACGTGCTTACCTCTTCCGGCAACTTTTCAGTTTGCATGGAGCAGTTTTCATTTTTCCAAAAAGAAATCTGTTGTCTACTCAATTCATTCCATTAAATTTATCACTTCGTCATCTATGCTGTGATGACTGTTATATACTTAAGTCTGATATAAAGAAATTCAGTTATGTTTTAGAAACCAGAAATGTGCTAATCTATCTAGTGACAGGTATTTTCATCGATCCTCTACACTTAGGTCAGTGTATCTGCTCTTTATGATCATGCTTTGAATTCTGTAGTGTGAATGCAGATTTTCTACATAAAATTAAAGATGGAGTTTGACTTCCAGAATTCCTGGACCCTCAAAAATCGTAATCATTTGTTTCCTCTTGAGAATAAATAGATTTGAAGAAAATAGGAAAACTATAAAAAGTAAAGTGACTAGAAATTACAAATTGACCCTACCACCTAAGTAATAATCACCATTAACATTCTGACATTTCTGCTCTCTCTTTAATGAGTGACTAAATTGGAAATAAATTTTCTAAAATCCTGTTTACAACTATTTCATGTATACCTATGTCATCCATATATCTATCTACATATGTGTATTTATACATTTGAAATCATATTTTATATATATATGTATATAATGCTGGTTTATTTCAATAGTGTATCAAACCTTTTCTATTGCCATAGTTTTTAACCAGTTTTATTGTGATATATTTCATATGCTAGAGAATTCACCCATTTAAATTATAGGAGTTGGTGTATTTTTAGTATATTCACAGTGTGTCTACCATCACCACGGTTAATTTTAGAACGTTTTTATCATCACAAAAAGATATCATATACCTTCTACAGATCACCTTCTCATTATCTCCATCAATTTCAGCTCTAAGCAACCATTAATCTACTTTCTATAACTATAGGTTTGCCTGTTCTGGACATTTGATATAAGTAGAATCACATAAAATGTGTTTTCTGTGACTGATTTGTTTAACTTAGCATAATGTTTTCAAGGTTCATCCATGTTGTAGCAAATTCCTTACCCTCCACCCCCCATCTCTTATGTGTCTGAATGTCCCTAGTTCCTATAGTTTCTAAGGTCACTATATATTATTAAATACACATGTATTTGTGATTGTACTATCTTCTTAGCAGATTAAGCCTTTTATCATTATAAAATATTCCTTTTTATCTCTAGTAACTTTTTAAATTTTTTTAAATTTTACTTTACAATCAAAAGTTGAGAGAATTCAGCACCACCAAACCAGCTCTAGTAACATTTTGTGTTTTAAAGTCTATTTTGTCTGTTAGTCTAACCACTTCAACTCCCTTGCTGTTGCTGTTTGCATGATATCTCTTTTTCTATGCATTTGTTTTTCTTCTGTTTGTATCTCTGAATCTAAAGTGTGTCTCCTGTAGACAGAATGTATTAGGAAAAGTTTTTTCTGCTCCAGTTTGACGATCTCTGCCTTTTGGTTGAGTTTTAATGTTAATATAGATATAATTGGATTTATATTTGCTATTTTACCTGTTTTTGTTTTCTATGCCTCATTCTGTGTCTTTTTGTTCCTCTATTTCTCCTTTACTTTAAAAAATTGACTTTATGAAATAGAATTTTGATTTACTTAATGAAGTTTTCACAATTTTGTTTGAGTTATTACCTTAATAGTTGCTCTGGGACTTACCATGTTATATCTTAACTTATCACAATCAGTTTCAAATATATACTAAATAAATTCCAGAGCAATATAGAGACACTGCTTCTATATATCTCTATTCATTTCCCCCTCTTTCTGTGGTATTGTTGTTAGACATATTGCATCTATGAATGCTACAATTTCAAAACACATGTTATAATTATTGCTTTATATAAGTTTATGGTTTCTAAGAAACTGGGGGAAGTATGTAAAGCAACTGTCTATTTATAGCTTTTGTTATAATAACCTTCTTACTTATTTATGGCTTTCACCATTCGTTTCTGTACTTTTGAGTTATCATGTCATTTTCTTTGCCCAGTACAGACTTTCTCCCACCCAACTCTTGTTTGATACTATTGGCAAGTATATTACAATTATATGTATATATATTGCATGCATATATATATATATATCAGTTTATATCAGTATATATATCAGTTTATCTTCAAGTTTGTTCATTCTTTTTCTGCAAATTTAAGTCTACCTTTGATTCCCTCTAATAAGTTGTTTATTTCAGTAATTGTACTTTTCTACTCCTGAACTTCCATTTGTTTCCTATAATTTCTAGCCATCGATATTCTCTATTTGATCTAACATTGTCATTACACATTCCTTTGCTTCTTTAATTATGGCTTCCTTCAGTTATTGGAACATATTTATAAGGACAATTTTGAAATATTTTCCTATTAAAATTTGACATTTCATTAGTCTCATAGGCAGCTTTTTTGCCTGCTTTTTTCCCCTGCACTACGGGTCACACTTTTCTGTTTCTTTGTGTGTTAATTTTTTGTTGAAAACTGGATATTTCAGATAATATATTTTAGCAACACTAGGTACTAGTCCTTGCCTCCCTCCAGAGCATGTCAGCTTTTTGATTAGAAGCTGACTAAATAATTTTAATGATTTCTTTCCTTTCCCCTGCAGCGTTAAACCGCTCAGGATGTTGATCCTCAAGGTGAGGTAAAAGCCCGAGTATCCCCACAGCCATCCTCAGTACTGGTACTGGCAGGGCTCACTTTGATGGGTTCTTTCCCTGACCACATCCTTTTGTGGAAATGTGTCTATGTGCACACCCATTACTATTCCTAAGGCAGAAGAATGTAATGATAATGGTGATTTATTCAAGGTCATTTTGGATGAGGAAATAGGAAGGAATAGAAACACTTTACTTTATGAGAACATTTTACTCATAGAGTAAAGTGTGAAAAAGCACTTAATTAGGACCCAGAAAAATGTCTGGATTCTACCTGGCTCCACTGATAATAATACCCTGTGTGGTCCTGAACAAGTCATTTTGTTCTGTGATCTTGGTTTCCAACCTTTATAAAATGAAGATGTTGGGCTAGATTATCTTTAAGCATTCTTTCACATCTGAAATTGTGTACCGTCATGGGAACTATTATTTAGAAGTATGTGGTCATGGGTTAAGGGGAAAAAGGTGCCAGAGGCCTCCTAGTTTCTGATTTTGGTGAGGCAATGACTACCGTTTGAAGTACTGCCTTTTTATTTTAAATAAAAATAATATTAAGATATAATTGCCATGCAACCCTGTGTAAGCTTAAGGTGTATGTGGTGATTTGATTCATTTATATAGTGCAATATGATCCCCAAGATAGCATTAAGTAACACTTTTCTCATGTCATTAGTTATCCTTTCATTTTTTTTCCTGGTGAGAACAACTGTGCTCTCTGTTTAGAATTCAGCCCTTGAGACTGGCCTCTGAAGCAAGGCTTCCCTCGTGGCTCAGCTATAAAGAATCCAGGTGCAATGAGAAAGACTTGGGTTTGATCCCTGGGTTGGGAAGATCCTCTGGAGAAGGGAACAGCTACCCACTGTAGTATTCTGGCCTGGAGAATTCCATGGACTGTGTAGTCCATGGAGTTGCAAAGAGTCAACTACTGAGAGACTTTCTCTTTCTGAAGCAAGGTACAATTCCTCATATTGGCCAGAAGATGACACTGTTGGGGCACTGACGAGCTAGATTCTTCTCTGCACCGATTTAGGCTGCAGTAAAGATGGCTGAGTCCCTTCACTGTTCGCCTGAAACTACCACAACATTGTTTATGGCTATACTCCAATACAAAGTGTTTTTGGTGTTAAAAAGAAATTTTTTTTTTTAAAAAGGAGATAGTCTAAAAACAAAGATCTCGGAACTGAATTGATAGGATAAAGAATGGTTGAAATGATGATTAGAACTGTGGGAGAGAGGTCTGTGAAGCTCTTGGCTTCCTGATGACACTACCATGTGTGAATATCTTTCTGGAGCGGTGGTTTCAAATCAGTGATTGGTACATGTTGGTGTCACTAAACGCACTGTTTGTGTATAAAGGTAATATAGGTAAGAGAGAAAGTTTTGGGTGAAAATGGCTGGCAGAGGTCACAGGGCCCTGCATTTCATTTACAGAAGCCAGAAACCCCCATTCTGATATTAATACATGTATTCCCCCTCCAACTCCCAGCTAACTGAGAAGAGAACTGAACATTTTCCTTGTCATAGAAAAGGACTTGATCTCCTTTATTAAGAAGCCCCAGGGACTTAACTTGGCATAGAAATTGTGTTGATGACATGATACCAAGTATTAGTTTCAACAAAAGGAAACAACAGAGGGGCTTTGGTAGCTACAGAATATTATTACTATTTCATGACATAAATATTGGCAAAATTTATACTAAATCAGAAAGTTTAATGTTTTGGAAGGAGAGAAGCACCATTTTTGTCTTATTTAGTTTCAGAGGCAGAAACAAAACTGGTCCCATATTTCTCACTCTCTTTTCCTTTTCTATGCTGGTTTTACATTACTCTTTTCTTTTTTCCAAAACAGTTCTGACATAAATATAAATCTTTCTATTCTCCAAGCCCAAAGTGCTGAGTAGAGTTGAAACTGATAAATGCAAGAAATAGTTTAATAATTTTTCCTCCACTGTAAACCTTGGTTGCAAGTATGAATAATTATATTTTTGTTTCATTTATTTTCCTTTACTCTCCTACTATTTCTCATTTTCAAACTTTTAAGATTTTCTTTGCGCTAACTGGTTAAATTCTTGAATTTAGCCTTGAAAATCTTGCTGCTTCTATTAGCAATCGCTAGCAAAGGGAATCTCAAAAAATGAAAGGGAGAAAAGTTTCTCTATTTTTATTTAACTGTAGTAATCGATACCATTCTGTTTTGTCAACTTTCTTTTGACAAAATGTTAAATAAAAACATACACAAAATTCTGTCTTAAGAAAATGCATAGTGCTGCATTTCTGTCTTTGATTTTTATAAAGTTTTTCTTGTAGAAATTACTTTAATAATGGAAATTTTTAGGACATCCATCTGGAATGGAGAAATTTTCCTATCCTCTAAAATGCAGGCTTTAATGTCTAAAACATTTGGTTTTCTAATTGGCTTTTAGTTGATAATTTGTTATGTTCATTTTTGTATTTAAATGTGAATTTTTATTCTTCTAGAAATATAAATTACTCTAGATATGTATTATCTAGAGTAATTGCTTTCTTCTTCTCCCCATAATCATGAAGGCATAGTATAAGCCTACTATTCCAATGTATTCCCCATTTAAACAAAGGCTTTGAAATACTTTGTCTTTTTAAAATAAACACAAGTCCTAGTGGGTCACTATGGAGTCCTACATGCTCCTCCTTTTGCTCTTGGAAGGAGGCGAGTAACTGGGTAAGCAAAGAAGCAGGGGTGGCGCTCTGTCTTCCTCTTCCCATCTTCTTAAAATATGAAAAGGAGTATGTCAAGGCTGTATATTGTCACCCTGCTTATTTAACTTATATGCAGAGTTCATCATGAGAAACGCTGGGCTGGAAGAAGCACAAGCTGGAATCAAGATTGCCGGGAGAAATATCAATAACCTCAGATATGCAGATGACACCATCTTTATGGCAGAAAGTGAAGAGGAACTAAAAAGCCTCTTGATGAAAGTGAAAGAGGAGAGTGAAAAAGTTGGCTTAATGCTCAACATTCAGAAAACTAAGATCATGGCACCTGGTCCCATCACTTCATGGGAAATAGATGGGGAAACAGTGTCAGATATATTTTGCAGGGCTCCAAAATCACTGCAGATGGTGACTGAAGCCATGAAATTAGACACGCTTACTCCTTGGAAGAAAAGTTATGACCAACCTAGATAGCATATTGAAAAGCAGAGACATTACTTTGCCAACAAAGGTCCGTCTAGTCAAGGCTATGGCTTTTCCTGTGGTCATGTATGGATGTGAGAGTTGAACTGTGAAGAAGGCTGAGCCCCAAAGAATTGATTGATGCTTTTGAACTGTGGTGTTGGAGAAGACTCTTGAGAGTCCCTTGGACTGCAAGGAGATCCAACCAGTCCATTCTGAAGGAGATCAGCCCTGGGTGTTCTTTGGAATCAATGATGCTAAAGCTGAAACTGCAGTGCTTGGGCCACCTCATGCAAAGAGTTGACTCATTGGAAAAGACTCTGATGCTGGGAGGGACTGGGGGCAGGAGGAGAAGGGGATGACAGAGGATGAGATGGCTGGATGGCATCAGCGACTCAATGGACGTGAGTCTGAGTGAACTCTGGGTGTTGGTGATGGACAGGGAGGACTGGTGTGCTGCAATTCATGGGGTCGCAAAGAGTCGGACACGACTGAGCGACTGAACTAACTGACTGACTGACCCCTCATGCCCCAGTGGAAAAGGGAATCTGTAATTTTCTTTATTTCAGGCTGCCTTCTAAACACCTATTTTCAACTGCTTGATTTTAAAATATGAGTTTCTTTTTTGCATTTAAAAGTTCATGCCCAAACTTTAACCTAAATAAATGCTTAAAAAACAAAATTTGAGGTCTTCCTTTTGAGATAAAGCAATAATACTTTAAGACAAGATGTGAGAGTATTGCTATGTTATATTGCCTTTCTAAAGCAGGGAAGAAACTGAGATTATATGCATATGGATGAAATAAGGGTCTCAGTTGAGAGGATGGTTAAAGGTAATAGTTCATGACCATGTGTGTGCGTCTTCAGTCATGTCTGGCTCTTTGCAATCCCAGGGACTGTAGCCCGCCAGGCTCCTCTGTCCATGGCATTTCCCAGGCAAGAATACTGGTGTGAGTTGCCGTTTCCTTTGCCAGGGTATCTTCCCGACCAGGGACTGAACCTGGGTCTCCTGCATCTCCTACATTTTCTGTTAGTGAGTTAAATACATTCAGTGGCCATAAAGTGGATTTTCTGGTAACATATTAATTTAGGTGGCTATCTAGATTTACTGGTGTGAAAATAGTTCAGGGAATAGAAAAATTAGAGTACAGGATGATAACTATAATATTATTTCACACGTGAAAATCTGTAAGTGTGAGCATATATAGGTGTGCTTGATAGATGCCCACCAAAATTATTAACAGTGGTCATTTCTGGGAAGTGGAATTTTTACTGGATTAAAAATAATATTTTGTGGTTTTTGTTACTTTTTTCATCATTAGCACCTCATAAGGCCATTATGCAGTTTTTTAAAAAGGAAGAAACAGTAATTCTCTTTCTTGAATGAATCTTCTAGTTATTGTTCTCTCCTGATGTGAGAACACCTGATATTGCACTCTCCTGAGCCCACAGATAAAGAGAGATTAAAGAGAAGGAAGCGTGGGGAGCTCTCAACATACTCTCAGCAGTAAAGTACTAAAATAAAAAGAAAGGTTTTAAAGGAAAGCCCTAAGATTGAAATCAGAGGATGGGAGAACAACAGCAGATGCAGTCCTAAAAATTTCAGAAAACTGGGAAATAACTTCTAAAAGAAAATGCTTAGAAGTTACCAGCTTTTATATTTTCTTTTCTTTAATTTTTTGTGTGCTATATTTTATATCATTTTCAAAGTTAAATCTTCTGGTTCAGTAATTTTTTCTTGTTAGTCCTTTATTCAGTCATATATTATTGAATTTTTAAATTCAATAATATTATTTATATAAGATTTCTGATGATTTCTTTTCACAACTTTTCTTTCCTTTGTTTAGAATTTCCTATTCTTATTTCCTAGTAATATTATCTGTCTAATTTTCTCTTTGATATTTATATTGTAAATTCTTTTTGATGCCCTACTATTTTTTATTTCCTAATTTATAAGTACTTCTGATTTTTAAGGTTTTTGTGTGTATCTTTTCAGGATATTGATTTCTTTGAATAGCTGATGAGAAAGCTGATAAAACAGTTCTTAACTGTGACTCTTTCCTGAATGGTGATGATTTTGTAATAATAATGCTGGTCCTTTTGAAATGTGGCTCTGGCCTGGAGTTTGTTTGGGTTGTAGAGCTCTGGACCCAGGTCAGATGGGTACTATGGGTGTCCTGGCTGTTTCTTGTTTACAGAGAATTCCTCATTATTTTCATCTGAAGATGTACACTTACTATATTTTTCCCTATAATTTCTGTGCATAGAGAAAGAGATCATACTTTCAGTATGTACTTACTCTTTGTTCTAGAACCAGAAGCCCAAGATTTATTTTTTTATATCTTAATAAGCTACTGATACATTTGCTTTTTGAACACCCTATAATGACCAGTGGTAAAACCTTTCAACTTTAAAGGAAGGAGTGGGTATGACTCACTGGAGCATAAATACACTGAAAATTTTCTGTCTTTTCACTTTCTTTGCCTAAAGAGGATAAAGCCTAGATGGGGAAAAGTGAAAAGTAAGAGATAGGAAGAAATGTTGACAACAGGATGACTCTATAGGACTTCTAAATAATTTTAAAGGAGTGCACAGTAATTAATGTCAAGATCTGGAATTGGACACAAGACAGTACCAATGAGTCAGAGAACAGCACATGTCCCAGAGAACAGATCACAGGAAAACATAATGACTGTGCTCTAATCTCAGGGCTCTGAGATCATCTGACTGTCTCTTAAAGAGATAAGAACAAACCGACCCTCATTTCAACATTCACTGTTTGACAAGATAGCTCACTTTCTTTCATATTATCTTTTATCTCTGAGGACATTTTAGTGCTATTAATGTCACTTCAGTTCAGTTCAATCGCTCATTTGTGTCCAACTGTTTGTAACCTCATGAATCACAGCATGCCAGGCCTCCCTGTTCATTACCATCTCCCGGAGTTCACTCAGACTCACGTCCATCGAGTCTGTGATACCATTCAGCCATCTCATCCTCAGTCGTCCCCTTCTCCTCCTGCCCCCAATCCCTCCCAGCATCAGAGTTTTTCCCAGTGAGTCAACTCTTCACATGAGGTGGCCAAAGTACTGGAGTTTCAGCTTTAGCATCATTCCTTCCAAAGAAATCCCAGAGTTGATCTCCTTCGGAATAGACTTAAAAGTCACTTAAATGAAGCAAATTTTCATTTCTGATCATCTCTCTTGCTTTTTTGATGATCCAGCGGATGTTGGCAATTTGATCTGTGGTTCCTCTGCCTTTTCTAAAACCAGCTTGAATATCTGGAAGTTCACAGTTCATGTACTGCTGAAGCCTGGCTTGGAGAATTTTGAGCATTACTTTACTAGACAACATCTGTTGAATCATGGAAAAAGCAAGAGATTTCCAGAAAAACATCTATTTATGCTTTATTGACTATGCCAAAGCCTTTGACTGTGTGGATCACAATAAACTGTGGAAAATTCTGAAAGAGATGGGAATACCAGACCACCTGACCTGCCTCTTGAGAAACCTATATGCAGGTCAGGAAGCACCAGTTAGAACTGGACATGGAACAACAGATTGGTTCCAAATAGGAAAAGAAGTACATCAAGGCTGTATATTGTCACCCTGCTTATTTAACTTATATGCAGAGTTCATCATGAGAAACGCTGGGCTGGAAGAAGCACAAGCTGGAATCAAGATTGCTGGGAGAAATATCAATAACCTCAGAGATGCAGACGACACCACCCTTATGGCTGAAAGTGAAGAGGAACTAAAAGCCTCTTGATGAAAGTGAAAGATGAGAGTGAAAAAGTTGGCTTAAAGCTCAACATTCAGAAAATGAAGATCATGGCATCCAGTCCCATAACTTCATGGGAAATAGATGGGGAAACAGTGGAAACAGTGTCAGACTTTATTTTTTTGGGCTCCAAAATCACTGCAGATGGTGATTGCAGCCATGAAAGTAAAAGACGCTTACTCCTTGAAAGGAAAGTTATGACCAACCTAGACAGCATATTGAAAAGCAGAGACATTACTTTGCCAACAAAGGTCCATCTAGTCAAGGCTGTGGTTTTTGCAGTAGTCATGTATGGATGTGAGAGTTGGACTGTGAAGAAAGCTGAGCACCGAAGAATTGATGCTTTTGAACTGTGGTGTTGGAGAAGACTCTTGAGAGTCCCTTGGACTGCAAGGATATCCAACCAGTCCATTCTGAAGGAGATCAGCCCTGGGTGTTCTTTGGAATCAATGATGCTAAAGCTGAAACTCCAGTACTTTGGCCACCTCATGAAAAGAGCTGACTCATTGGAAAAGACTCTGATGCTGGGAAGGATTGGGGGCAGGAGGAGAAGGGGATGACAGAGGATGAGATGGCTGGATGGCATCACTGACTCGATGAACGTGAGTCTGAGTGAACTCTGGGGGTTGGTGATGGACAGGGAGGCCTGGCATGCTGCGATTCATGGGGTTGCAAGGAGTCGGACACGACTGAGTGACTGAACTGAACTGATCATCTCTCTGTTTATTTGTTCCTAAACATTGACACAGGAGAGGAGGTACAGCATTCACAGCTCATGCATCCCTAGTGAGAATTCATCAGACAGCCCAAGCACAGGCTTCCAGTCTCAACCACTGCACGGCCATGCTTGTCTTTAAGACATGAAGCAAACTATCACAAAGAAGCTGAGATCCCCTGTCAGTCATGTGGAAACTTTGTAGGTGTGTGATTTGCTCTCAATTTTGTTTTCTTTTCATTGTTGTTGGTTTTATGCAGCTGGATCACATTAATTATGTTATACAATAGAGAATCTCAATAACCAGATTCTGGTTGCTCTGAGAAATATTACCCAGAACCAACTGATAACAAGGAAAGAAGGTATTTTGCCAGATTCTCTCTCTCACAACAGAGTTAGTATTTTCATAAACAAGCAGAACACTAGTCCTTCCTCCGCACTCTCCCTCACCCGCTTTCTCCCTATAAATTCTGCCTCTTCCTTTTCCATGAAAGTAAGCAACATGATTAACAATGAGTCATAAAATTTTCAGTTGCCTCATATGGCTGCTTTGAAAATATAAGATTAAACCCCCTGGTACCAGTAGCTAAATTATTTCAATAGTGGAGACAGTGTTCATGAAAAGGTTGCATTTAAACAATAAATATTGTTTAAGTAAATAAAAATATTGCTTGAATTTTGTTCTTTTTAATAAAAACATCTGGGTAGAAGATAATGTAAGATAATTTTCACCGTGTAAACGCAAAAGACTACCCTATTATGCCAATTTCCTGTTTTTCTATGTGTAGTTTGGCTTTATTCCAAAAAAAAAAGAAAGAATCCTTTTATCTCGAAACTGTCATCTATTTTTACTTCATGAATAGGAATTGAAAAGATTTAATTGTAAGTAGAATTTCTTGTATAATTTATTGAAAATTGCTATTTTTAGATAAGGGAAATATCCTTTTTGGTGAATGTTTTTGCAGTGATGAAGTCTCTCTTCCCATGTTTTTTCCATAGAGATAAGAAAAGAATGAAAAATTGTTTAGGTCAGGGGCAAGTCAAATGATAAACAGCAATTAAATTCTGTTACATAATAAACTCTAGTTTTAAGGAGTGATTAGTAGCAAATTTCTACATGTGGGCATAAGATTTAGGAATGAAGTTAAAGAGATAGTACTAGATTAGAGCACAGTCCCTTGAAAGTGGTTAAAGAAACAATAGTCATGTTTCCTCTAGAAGTTCTGAGTATTGTCATTTATTTTTTGAATGAAGTTTGTTCTTTAAATCTTTTATTTGGAACAGTTTTGCTTCTCAGGCTGGAAATCAGGGAGTTTAATGACAGGGTCATTCAAATTCAGTAGCTGAGTCAAAGAATCAAAGAAGGCTCTGATCCTGGGCTTCTGTTCTTGGCCACAAAGAATTTCAACCTTCGGGTGAGGTAGGCTGAGAAAGCTCAACGTATGCCTTCTGCTGAGAGAATTCTTTGTGTGACAATACCATTGCAAATGTAAGAATAATGGAAAAAGAAGAGAGAGGAAAAAAGCCCAACATTAGGAAAACCTACTCTCTGGGCTTAGCACACATTTGAATAGGTAGTAGCTTAACTTCAGGAAAGTTCAGGCAAAGGTAGCCCATCCTTACAACCTATGTGGAAAGGACAGGGGTGGTGGGGGAAGAATTAAAAATTCCTGTCTTAGCTCTAAGAGCCAGAATAATGATGGCTGCTTAACGAGTGTTATCTCATGCTGCCAGTATTCACAGGAAGGAGGTATTATTCAGAGCTGAAATGGAGGGAAATGCAGCCTAGGAAGTTCAGCACACCCAGTGTCGCAGGCAACAAAGTATTATTTGTAGGAATTCAACTCAGGTCTATTTCTCACTATTATTGTATGTCCAAAGTGCGCTGCTGAAAGAGGCCCGTCAGAAAAAATGCATGCAAGGTAAAGGAGGAGAAATCAGCCTTCCCAGAATGGCCTCATGGAAGAGGCACTATTTGGGAGACATCTGACAGAAGAGCTTAGTAGTGGTTTATCTGACATTGCTGGACCCGCAGCACAGCACAGTTTCATATGTAGACCCATGAATAGAAAGGTCTGCAAGAGACAGGCTGGGAAGGGCCTTTTATGATATGTCCTTTTGTATTCATGGAAAATCCCATGGACAGAGGAGCCTGGCAGACTACAGTTCATGGAGTTGCAAAGAGGTGGACATGACTGAGCACTCACGCGCGCACACACACACACACACACACACACACACACATTCATATTGCAGGTGTGGGGATCAGATGCTGTTCTGAAAATGTATCGAACATAGACTGGTGATTCGTTTCTTACATGATAGTATACATGTTTCAATGCCATTCTCCATGTGATATGAACCATTATAAACAGGAGAGATGTCCTTGGCTGCAGTGGTGACTGGGATTCCATTTAGAAGGCTATCAGTGTGTGAAGAAAGGTGGTGGCAATTAGGAAGGAGAGCTGATGATAATTAGGGAAAAATAGATAGAGTAGTGGATCTTCATGGATGATCTATCGAGTGGAGTGTGGAGAAAAAAAGGAGTGCTCTTGGTTGCTGATGAGGGCATTTGATTATGTAGCAAAGTCACTAATCAAAAGATGGAAGGGGGAGGGAGATTGTAATTTCCTTTGGGTAATATCTTAATCGCTTACAAAGGCTCTGATAATTGATGAAGAATTACCTTGTCTGTCTTGTGCTCTATAGAAAGCTTAGCTTGATATACACTTGGAAAGCATTTATGATGCTTCTTTGTATATATTATTAGGATGAAGTTGGAAAGAATTTTAAGAGAAGTTACTGAACTATATTTCATAAACCATCAGTTCATCTATAAGCAACTTGGGTTTGTGAAATATCATAACAACCTGAGGATAAAATAATGTATGTTGAAGAAGCCTTAACAATCATGTTTCTGCCCACTCCGTCTTTGCATATTAAAATTGATGAATAAACAGGGTCAAAATAAAATGTTGGTTTTATCACTAATAAAGGTGGAATAAAAATGCAGGAGAATATCCTAATTTTCTCCCTCCAAAACCTTTGAACCAGTGGCATCTTGATTTGCCCTCCCCCATCCGCTGAGGTCTGGGGGAAAGCAGAACATTCAGTTCAGGCAGCTGGTTGCCAGGCAACCCAGGGAGATCTGCCTGAATCATCCAGCAGCCCATCTCACCGGTCTCTCTTCAGCACAAAACATAAATTAATTTTAATATCAAGGACACACTGTACTCGCAGCCCCAAATGCCTTCTCCGTTCAATTTCTCATCACAGATTATGTCTACATTTTTCAATATAGCTCAACAGAAGAGGCTCTAAAGTAAGCACTCTATTGGAAAAGTGCCAAATAATATACTGCCAACAAAATTAAATTGTATATGAATACCAATTGTGAATATGAATTTTATTAAAATTTCATAAAGAATTAGATATAAATATGTAATATCTTTTCATTGTATGTTAAACTCCAAAGAATTGCAGGTCCAAAATTCTGTCTTTCATTATTTCATAACCATCTTATTCTGAGGCTGAGGGGCTTTATTTGGGGTCATGTTTTTTCTTCCATGCCTAATGTCTGGGTTTTCTCCTGATGGAATGGGGTGAGGTTCCTTTAGTACTTCCCAATTTTAATTGCCCTAACATAAAATCTTTTAATTAATTTTGACTTTCCTTCAGACTTTCCTTAGTGAGTATTTTTTTTCAGTATTCAGAAATTTACTATGGTGACCTCAGTGTCTCCAGGTTTTATTTAAAGAGAGTAACCATGTGCATTTTATTCACTTCCTAGCTATTATATTCTTTGCGACTCCATGGGCTATAGCCTGCCAGGCTCCTTTGTCCTTGGGATTTTCCAGGCAAGAATACTGGAGTGTATTGTCATTTCTTCCTCCAGGGGATCTTCCTAACCCAGGGACTGAACCCGCCTCTCCTATGTCTCTTGCATTGGCAGGCATGTTCTTTACCACTGAGCCACCAGAGAAGCCCCAACTATTGTACCGATCTTAACTATTTACATCTGATCAGTAAATATGTGTTGATTTAATAACATATACTCCAGCATATGCTTAACCTATTAAAATCTATTTCTTTTGAGGTTTGTGTTGAAGTACAGTCTTTCTACCTCACCTTACCAACAGGGTACCCACATGAATAACTGTAAGCCGTGTCTCCCCCTCTGCACAGCTGCTGTTGTTCAGGCACTAAGTCGTATCCTGCTCTTTGCAACCCCAAAGACTGCAGTCCTTGGACTGCATGCCAGGCTCCTCTGTCCTTCACTATCTCCAGGAGTTTGCTCAAATTCATGTCTGTTGATTCACTGACACTGTTTAACCACCTCATCCTCTAAATTGCTCTAAATTTGATTGTACAACACACTCCTCCATGTCCACCCACTACAAATCTCCCCGCTCTGTTAAGGGTTTGCTATTTAATTGTTCCTTGCTTGTTTAAGTGAGCTTAAGGCAAACTTATTTCCTATCATGTGCTCACTGGTGACAGTTTAAAGAGAATTATGAAGTTAATATTAATATGTTATTGGGCAAAGCCACCATGTTTAGAAGTCTTCTGGGCCTAGGACATTTGTTTTCAGGGCCTCTGGCTAGTACAGAGTACAGGAAATCTGGTGTTGCAGAAGATGTGAAATCCTGAAACAGCCCAGGTGGTGTAAGAGTGTAGATTGAGACTAAGTGGTGAATGAGATGGAGAAAGAAAATTTTGATGTGGTCCCCTAAGAATTCTGGGTAATAGTTCCTTTCTAATTCTGCTGCATCTTGTTCAGGAATGTACTCATAGGAGACTCTGTGGACTCCAGAGTCTGAGAGCAATTGTTGAGGACTTTTCAGAGGTCTGAGTTTACTGTGTCCTCTGTCATGTAACCATATTGTGTACTTGTGTAGTACTGAGATTGATGACATATTTCTGCCCCAGACTCAGGTTGTTGATGACACATATATACACAGGGATGGTCTAGTCTTATGTTCTAATGCCCACCAGTCTGGGTCTGAAGGTCATCAATAATGTTTCCACAGGTAAACTTATCCATTCCCATAATATCATAAACAACCCTGTGTTCAATGGTGAAATTTAGGTCCAAGAACCTTGTGCATTCTGTCTTAAAAATGTTGCTGTTGTCTCTGTAATATGTCTATCCTAATGGTCTACTTTTCTTCTATATTCTTACAATCAATACATCCTGTTATTTGGAGGTCTGGTGTCCTTATCTGTTGATTCATATCTAGTGTTTGCAGCTAGATGAGATCAAGCAACTAGCTGAGCAAAAATACTTTGTATTTTTAAACTTGTTTTTAATTGAAGGACAATTGCCTTACAATGTTGTGTTGGTTTCTGCCATACAACAAAGTGAACCAGCCGTAAGTATACATATGTCCCCTCCATCTTCTACCTCCCTCCCACTCCCACCGTTTCCCACCCCCTAGGTTGTCACATAGCTCTGAGCTGAGCTCCCTGTGTTACACAGCAAGAAGTTATTTTTTTTTTAATTTGTTGGGTAATTCAGTAATGATTTCATGGCAAGAATAAAATGCCTTTTTTTTCTGTCCCATTTTCATCTCCCATTTGCATTTTTTCCTCTACCCATATTCCCATCTCTCCAACCAGAAGGGTTTGTCCACAGTTATGAGGCAGCTCTATAGAGACACAGAATTAGTATTTCAGAGTTGGAAGGGAACTTCGATGTGACCTAGCTTGGGTTTGCTATCTTTTGCATTTCCTCTACTAAAAACCAGTTCTCCTTCCTAATAAGATAAGGTCTTAGTATGGTTAACTTACCCCAAGTGATTCCAGCTAACAGCCTTTTTCACATTCTCAACAAGATAGGACCATATATTTTATTCAGTTTGTTAGTGTGACATTTTAATATAAATGTCATTTTGTATATATTTATATATAAATTTTATATTAAAAAGAGAAAGGAAAGCTCTCCCTTATATAGTAGGAATGATTAAATTAGAAAAACATTATTTGGCAACTACCATAATAATCAGTTCTTACAGGAATCATCCATGGAAGTTGCAACTATCAGTTTAAACTTTGAGGACTAACAAGATATTTATATAATCACAAAGTACCCCTCTTCTCCACAAAGATCACAGTTAAATCTGAAAGTAAAATTATAGCTTTATTCTTGAGTAATCTGGCAGAAACGATTGGCATTGACTTCACTACTAAAGGGGCAAATGTATAGTAAATACCTCCTGATATGATATACTACGAAGAACAAAACATCATTTCTGAGTTTGTCCTGCCCAAAATGCATAACCTGAATCTAATGAGAAGGAAATATCAGGCAAACTCAAATTAACGGATGTTCCACAAAATACTCAGAATAAAATCTTCAAAAACTTTACTGTCCTAGAACACAAAGCATGACTTAGGAAACATAGCAGATGAATAGAAACCAAACAGAAATGACTTTATGCAATGCATGATCCTGGACATTTTTTTTCTTGCTATAAATGATATTATTGGAATAATTACTAAAACCTAAGGTAAGGCTGCAGATCAGGTAAAAGTATTGTATCAATGTTAACTTTTAGTTTTGATAACTTTAATATAGTTATATAAGGAGGTTCCTTAAGCTTCCTGGTGGCTCAGACGGCAAAGCGTCTGCCTGCAATGAGGGAGGCCAGGTTCGATTCCTGGGTCGGGAAGATCCCTGGAGAAGGAAACGGCAATCCACTCCAGCACTCTTGCCTCAAAAATCCCATGGATGGAGGAGCCTGATAGGCTACAGTCCATGGGGTTGCAAAGAGTCGGACACAACTGAGCGACTTCACTTCACTTTAAGGAGGTTCCTTATTTTCAGAAAAATGCACTCTAAGTAAGGAGTGTAAGGAAAAGGGGAATTATGTATGCAATTCCTCATGGCAACAACGTATTTGGATTTTGAAAAAAAATGTCTGTTTGTGTGTATGTGTATGTGGAGAGAGAGAGAGGAAGACTTGTAATAAATATAATGATAACAGTTTTGGAATCTGAATAAAGGGTATACATGGATTTTTTTGTACTACTTTTGTAACTCTTTTGGAAGTTTCAAATTATCTCTAAATTTATAAAATCTGTTTGATGAAACTTTAGGAATGTATCAAGAGAATGTAAAAGCTAGACATTATTTTTTCATATGTTTTTTCATGTTTAAAAGCTTTTATATGTTTTGTGTCAGAAGCAATAAAATTTCTGAATCAGAGGTGACCTTTTACAATAAAATATTGAATTATTTTTCTATTTAGTGTTTTTATTGCTATGATGATTTGTCTGGAAATTAATGAAAGTTCTGTAGCATCAAGATCACCCATAAATTCCTCAGGTGGAATTTATAAGTCTGTGCAACAGGAAAAGGACTGATCTGCAAACCAGAAGACCAGGATTCTACTTTTGGTTCTACCATTAACTAAGGAAATTTCTGTATCGAGGCTCTTAGCCTGTGAACCTGGCCCTTCAATGAGGTGAAGGATTTGGAAGTAAGAAGAAAGATATGAATAGTTAAAATTACATTTTAAAATACACATTAGAGGAAAACTGTTAGGATAAAATACAAAGGAATGTTTTAAAGCACTGTAACTTTTCAAATGTTTATTATTTTTAGTATCGTCATGTGTTTCTTTGTAGTGACAAGTAGTAAAATCCTTAAAACAAAAAAATGTGCATGTGTTTAAAGAACAGAAGAGTGGAGGCTGTAAAACATAAACCTTTTCAGCATCTGCCCATCAAAGTGGGAGATCAGGAAGGAAAATATGGGTATTTATGTTTAGAGAAATGGAAAGCAATTAGTATAAATCCCTGGAGTCTAGAGGAAGAATGAAATGGATGGGATGGGTATGAATGCAGCTGACAGCATCAAGACAAGGCTTAAAGAACAGAAGTGACTACAGTAGATGCCCATCATCCTGGGGTATATCTTCCAAGACCCCTAGTGGGTGCCTGGAACTGCAAACAGTATCAAACCTGAATCTGGTGGCTCAGAGTGTAAAGAATCTGCCTCCAATGCAGAAGACCCCGGTTTGATCCTTGGGTTGGGAAGATCCCCTGGAGAAGGAAATGGCAATCCACTCCAGTGTTCTTGCCTGGGAAATCCTGTGGACAGAGGACCTTGGTGGGCTACAGTCCACAGGGTCACAAAGGGTTGGACACACTGAGCGACTAACAACACTTTATATATTTTTTTCCTATACATACAAACTTATGATAAAGTTTAACTTATAAACTAGTCACAGTAAGAGATCAACAATAACTAATAATAAAATAGAACAATAGTAACAATGTGCTGTAATAAATGTTATATGAATGTGGTCTCCCTCTCGCTCTTAAAATATTTTACTGCACAATTTAATGACTTTTCCATCCTAATTAAACACTTATCACACACTATGGTCATAGTTTTTGTAGTCTGAGTTGTGGCAACAAAAGTAGTATAAATTCCTTTTTCTTCCTTCACAGTTTTCTTGCGTATATGATTCATTATCAGCAACCTCAATACAGAACTGATTTTTTTCCTTAAGTTGAGAACTTTATCACTTACAGGAAGCACCTTATGGCTTCACTATGGCTTATCAGTATTGGCAACATCACTTCTCTTGAGCTTTGGGTCCTTACTGAGCCAAAGAAAGGTTTCCTGAACATAAACACTGTATTCCTGGGACAGTGATTCATGTATGTGGCCAGACAGAGCTCGAGATTTCATCACACTACTCAGAAAGGCTGGCTGTTTAAAACTTAGGAATGATCTGTTTCTGGAAATTTTCATTTAATAGTTTCAGACCAAGGTTGGCCTGTGGGTGACTGAAACCACAGGGCTGAAACCACCGAAAATGAAACTGCAGATAAGGGCGGAACTACTGTAGTTCTCTCTCGGTTAAGAGAACACTGGAAAAAAACAACCTTGCTATAATGGGAGATACTGAGTTTTTGATGTTCATATGAAGACAATGAGTGAAAATCAAACCAAAATTTACATTTCATCCTTTACCACTTGATATGTTTAATATTTCAATCCTTTACCACTTGATATGTTTAATATTTCAATTCAGTCGTTGCTAACCTGGAAACAACTTCCGTCTAATTAAGGTTACTTGGTTAACCTCTTCTGGATTTCTAGCCAGAAATGTCTAGTGACTCCGGAATTGCTTGTCAGGTGCAATTACAGTATCTCACATTAGAGATTCTTTTACAACAAGTTCAGAGCACAGGTGACTGGCATCTCCTGCCATGGGAGCCCATTTAATGTTTTCTAACAGCTCATTCCACATTCATTGTGATGCTTACAGTTTCTACTTGGAGAACTTATTTTCAATCATTTGTATTGATAGGCAGGAATTGAAGGCCAGAGAAGGAAGAAAATAATAAATCCATTATGAAAAATACTACTTAACTTCTGAAATACAGCTTTATTAATATCATTATTATTATCTGTTTTAGTGCATTATTTATTCTCTGGTCTTTACCAAAAGGACTTAAGGTGGCTTACAAGAAAAATCATAAACACCTGGTAGGTAAAAATAAAAGTAAACAAAAGCAAAAGAAGAATGAGACAACGTCATAAAATTTAACACAGTTTCTATAATAAATTCACCTATTTTTTCCCTTGTCATTAGGGAACCTAGAGATTAGCAGAATCAAAATAAGTTATATATACCTTATTATTTCCAATGGAAAGGCAAGTTTATTGCTACCTAAATTTAAATGAAAATTCTAACCAGCTTGCTTTTTATAACAGACAAATCAATCAATGTTGTTTTAGAAAAACATGTAGTACCACATTTAAACTTGACTGTTTTTGTTTGTCTTACTGTCTTTTTGTTTCCTTTTTTCTTTACAAAACTAAAGCTGATTTTTGAAGGGGCTAATGAGACATGATTCAAGTTCATAGCCTTCCAGTCATCTAATAATAGAAGAATATCTGGATTCCAAAGGAATGTATACACAAGGAAAATATTAAAATCAAACCAGACTACACAAGAGATAGATCTTACCTTAAATATTACTCAAGTTAGAGTTTTGGTGTTGAGTGGAAATAAGTTGGAGGTTATACTCTACAGAAAGGATATTGAGTTCTGATACTCTGTATTAAGCTGGACTTGCTTAATTTTTTTTTTTTTCCATTCTCCCTTCCCTTTAGATATATACGGAAATACTTTTAACTGAGATTACGAGAAAGAAAATATGCTCTCTGAACTCTTTTAAAGATTTAACGAGGGAGGAAATGTTTGGGGAAGAATGGCGGTTCTGGCAGGGAATCCAGGCAGCCCAAGAATAAGATTGATGTCAGTAGTTATTCTAGTAATTATAAACACAGGAAAATATGAAAGCAGACATGGCTTTAAAACTTGGTGGGGTTAAGTGGTAGATCCATTCAGAGCACATTTGATTTCAACATGCCTTGGAAGCTGCGGAAAAGAATGAGTCCTGAGAAATGGAGACTCCAACTTTGTCCAGCAAAGCTTGAACTTTTCTCAGTTTTTCTTCAGAGCGAAGCCTCTCTTGGGCAATGCATTCCTCAGAGCTGATTTAACATCCTGATTTCTCAGACTGTAGATCAATGGGTTCAGCATGGGGGTTACATGGTTATTCAATATCTGGATTATAGCACCAAGCAAGGCACTGGGATTGGGCTGTAGATAGATGATGATGACTGGCCCATAAGCACAGAGAATTGCAGTCATGTGTGCGCTGCAGGTGGAGAATGCGCGCTGCCTGCCCTCTGCTGAGCGAATTTTTGATATGGCAATCCCAATGCGGGTGTAGGAAACAAGAATGAGAAAAAAGCAAATGAGAGACAAAAGGCCAACATTTGTAAAACCTACCCTCTGGGCGAGAGATGTATCCCCACAGGCTAGAGGTAAGATGGCAGGTATGTCACAGAAGTAATAGCTCACCTTGTTAGAGCCACAGTAGGACAGCTGGAAGGTGAGAGATGTTAGGATAATGGCATGGATACAGCCACCCATCCAGGCCCCTGTGGCCAAGATGGTGCAGACTCTGTGATTCATTACGACCATGTATCTCAGAGGAAAGCATATGGCAACAAAGCGGTCATAGGCCATCACTGTGTATAGGAAACACTCAGTACATCCCAGGAAGTGGTAGAAGAAGAGCTGGGTAGCACAACCCTGAAAAGAGATACCCTGACTCAGCCCTGAAAGATATGACAGCATCTTGGGAGCAGTTGTTGATGAGAAACCTAGGTCAAATATGGAGAGATTCGCCAAGAAAAAGTACATGGGTGTATGAAGCCGAGAGGAAGAGATGATAGCCAAAAGGATGAGCACATTTCCCAAGACAGTGCACAAATATAATGATGAGAACAGGGAAAAAGCACAGTCTCTAGACCCTCTGTCTCAGGGATTCCCAGCAGGATGTATTCAGTCACCACTGTGTGATTTCTCATGTTTATGGAAGGATCAGCTCTTGGGTGCCTGTGAAAAGAAGTCTGTGGTTAAAGCGAATATGTATGTGAATTGGTTGTGTTTAAGACAATGAAATGGAAATGGAGCAAATATTCTCAATGTAAACAGACTAGTGCTTCCCTTTAGAATTGCCCTGATTGGCCCGCTTCTCTCCATGCTGGATCTCTCTTTGAGGTGTAGTTTCTACTTGCAGTCTCACCAAGAAATCCTTACATGACAGCTCTCCTAGCTTCCATGCTTCATATACACTGTTAAATTGTATTAATTTTGAGTGCTGTTTTGTGATTCTAAAAGGACTAATTTAAAGATGCAAGAAGATCCTAACCAAGTTTCCTATATTCACTTGAGACAACTAGGTAACTTTAAATGTCCAAAATCATTTATGATCATATAAGTCACATATGGGCTTCCCCGGAGGCTCAGATGGTAAAGAATCTGCCTGTAATGTAGGTTTGATCCCTGGGTCAGGAAGATCTTCTGGAGGAGGGAATGGCCACCCATTCCTGTATTCTTGCCTGGAGAATTTCATGGATAGAGGAGCCTGGGTGGTCACAAAGAGTCAAACAGGATTAAACAATTAATACTTTCACTTTTAGGGGGCTTCCCAGGTGACCCTAGTAAAGAACCCACCTGCCAGTGCAGGAGACAGAAGAGACCTGGGTTTGATTCCTGGGTTGGGAAGATCCCCTGGAGAAGGATACATGAGCCCGCTCCAGTATTCTTGCCTGGAGAATCCTATGGACAGAGGAGCCTGGTGGGCTACAGTCCAGAGAGTCTCAAGAGTCAGACATGACTGAGGTGATTAGCATGCACGCGTACAAGCCACACATACAAAAGACAGACTTTTTCCCACTTTATCTCCCTGGGTATGAGGGTCAACAATAAGAAGCTAGCCAAAAGAGGGGTCTTTAACAGCCCTTAAAGAACAGAAAATTACATTAACAGGACTCATACGCTCTGGATTTTAGCACACATCAGTAACCAATAGCCTCCATTTCAGTCTCCAAAACCTGTAATAGTCTAACCAGATCCAGGCTAAAAAGCATTCTACTTTTATGGCAGTAGAAGACACAGGGGTAGGTATAGTAGAGACTCCTTTCCAATTTCCATCTTTTCAACATTTCTCATATTTTTTTCAACTTGTTTTAGCCTTTTCAGCACAGTAAGCTCTTTAAATCATACATTAACCCATGAATTCTACTGCCTAACACCCCATCTAGCTCTAGCTCTGTCTTTATTATTTTATTTTGATGGTCATGACAGGAAGGAGAGGGTGAGAGCCAAAATTTTTTAACTGAAGGATAAATCTGGGCACTTACAAGGCAAATAGAACATAACTGACTGGTGGTATTGAATTGAATGTTACTTTGCTTTCCTTCTCTGGAAGAAGGAAGTAACCCTGTCCTGCGAAATTCCCATCAACTTGCAGTCTGTTGATAGATCTTCAGAATTCTCTTTTTCAATCACTTTCAAATAGAATGTCAAAATCTGAGTGTGCTTTTCACTTTTATAGTAATTTCTCTCTGATCTAGGAACTGCAATAAATACCAAACACAGGAGATAGTAAGTAGCCTTGGTCTTCCTTTGGGTATTAATCCCCCAAGTCAGGGTTCTTATTAAGCAAGGCAGAAATTAACTGCTTGATATAATTAGACCTTACCAATGAAACCTAGAGAGAAAGAGAGAAGAGGAAACTGATTAAAAAGGGAATCTTTTATAGTTTCCTTATAAAATATACTTCAGTGAATAATCTTTTAAAACTTCATTTGGCACATATATCACATTTATAGATATATTTACTGCTTTTTCATGTGTATGTGTTGTTTTAATCAATACATTATTTTACTATTTGTGGTAATAGGATTGATTTATTGCAAGCAACAGTAACTTGGTTAGCTCAGAAAATTAAAGAAATTGTTGAAAAACTAGGCTCATGGAAGGCTAGGAATTAGGGCAGCTCCTCAGCAGTAAGAACATGTGGTACATCCTCTGGGCCCTGCCAGCAGGTGATTCAGCCTCAGCTGCCCATTACTTCTGGGAGCCTCAGATTCAAATCTGATTTTCTTGGCTGAATCTCATGCCCACCTCTGTGGCCAGGGTACAGTGGAACGAAATGAGCAGTCCTCCAAAGGGTAGGGAAAATAAAGGCCTAAGCTAGGAGAAAAGAGAGGAAGAAACATGTTAAGAGGTGGAAAAGAATTTTAAGCTATAATTTGAAGTATGTGTTTTATTGTACTTGGCACTTAGGTAGTTATGTTACTCTAAGTACATCTGGAATTTCTACTTAAAAGTAAACAATATTTTTATTTCACATCTAACTGATGCTAAAAGGATGTCAAAGTTAATGATTCTATTATCCTATTTATCTCCAATTATCTTTAATACTTTGAAGCATGGCGATCGACTTGAAAAAACTGTACAGGCTGTCCAAATAAAAAGATGGATGGTAACAAAGCCTTTGACTAGGAAGTAAACACCATTAAACTGACCTTGATGTGTAACAATGTATTCAGGGTTAGGATCAGAGTCAGGAGAGGGCGTCCCTAGTGGCTCAGCTGGTAAAGAAACTGCCTACAATGCAGGAGACCTGGATTCAGTCCCTGGGTTGGGAAGATCTGGAGATCTAGCAAGGCTACCCACTCCAGTATTCTTGCCTGGAGAATTCAATGGACAGAGGAGCATCATGCAGACTCGAGTCATGGGGTCGCAAAGAGCCAGACATGATTGAGAGACTTTCATTTTCACTAGAGTGAGGAAGGCTAGGAAGGAAAAATAAATAGAAAATGGAAGAGGCATTGAATAACTGGAGGGAAAGAAAGGAAGTATAAAAGGAGGGGTGCTTGGAGGGTTTAAAGCAGGAATAAGAGATAATATGGGAACATTCTCATATATCAGAGATGATGAAAGGAAAAAAAAACTGAGGTAAGATGTTTTGGTGTGTTTATGTAAAAGGTCAAATACATATTTTAAGAATTTCAGCAAAATTGCTATATTGAGTATAGCTGCATGATGATTTGAGATGGAATCCTTATCCTAGCCACAAAAAAACTGTAATGTACAGAAATTTACACAACATCCCTAAGACTTGTTTCACCTCTGCAATGGGTTCTAGCACTTTTGTAGATAGACTAGGTAATGCCTGTGAGGGAAGTGCATTACACGGTGTATGGTAACGAGTTAGGACACAAAGGATAACTCCAGGAAGACCCCTGAGGCCGGCCTTATGCTGGATTTCTGACTCTTCTCTGCCTACACCAGACTCTTCTCTGCCTACACCAACAGTTTAACAGTGATTTGAGTGGGCTCAAGAGTAGATGAAGTTATAAGAAAAAGGAGTGAACTGGAAAACTCAAAAATCCCAGGATATGTGAGAATCAGATAAGAAGGCTTCTTTGTACTTATTTTTGAAAAAGTTTTTATTTTATATTGGAGTAGAGTTGATTAAAAGTGTTGTGATAGTTTCAGGTGAACAGCAAAGGGACTCAGCCATACATATACATATTTTCATTCTCCCCAAACTTTTGTCCCATTCAGGCTACCATGTAGCACTGAGCAGAGTTCCCTGTGCTATACAGTAGATTATCCATTTTAAATATAACAATGTGTACATGTCCTTCCCAAAGGAGCTTCATTTTTAAATGGTGGAAAAGCAATATAAAGCATAACATTTACCATCTTAACCATTTTAAGTATAGTAGTATCCATTTTAAATATAACAATGTGTACATGTCCTTCCCAAAGGAGCTTCATTTTTAAATAGTGGAAAAGCAATATAAAGCATAACATTTACCATCTTAACCATTTTAAGTATAGTAGTATTATATATATTCATTCTACAGTGCAACCAAACTTCAGAACTCTTTCATCTTGCAAAAGGAAACTATATATATTAAAGAATCTATCTCCCTCTTCTCCAGCCCCTGGGAATCACCTTCCTACCTTCTAATCTGTCATCTAACTACTCTAAACATCCAGTATAGCTGGAATCCTACAGTATCTGTCTTTTTGTAGCTGCTTATTTCACTTAACACAATCTCCTCAAGGTTCATCCATCTAGTAGCGTCCAATTGTGTCAATTTCCTTCCTTTTTAAAGTGGGAATAAAATTTCATGTATGTATATACCACATTTTGACTATTCATTTATCGTTAATGAACATGAATAGCTTTCACCTCCTATTGTGAATAATGCCGCTTGGAACATGCCATAAATATGAATATTCAGGACTCTTTTGGATCTATACTCAAAAGTATAATTTGTGAATCATAGGGTAATGTTATTTTTATTTTTTATTTTTGAGGAACCTCCACACTGTTTTCCATAGTGGCTGTACCATTTTATAGTTTCCACCAACAGTGCACAATGGTTCCAATTTTTCCGCATTTCCACCCCCCTTTTTGTTTTCAGTAAAAAGCCATTTTAATGGCTGTAAGTGACATCTTCTTGTGAATTTGATTTGCATTTACCTAGTGGTAGTGATAGTAAACATCTTTTTATATGATTGCTGTCTTCTTTGCAGAATGTCTTTTGAGTCCTTTGCACCATTTTAAATCAAGTTACTTGGTTTATTTAAAATTTATTTTTAATTGAAGGATAATTGCTTTACAATATTGTGTTGGTTTCTGCCATACATTAACATGAATCAGCCATAGGTATACATATGTTCTCTTCCTCTTGAGCCTCCTTCCTGTCTCCCTCCCCATCCTGTCCCTCTAGGCTGTCACAGAGCACCTTTCTGAGCTCCCTGATCATACAGCAAATTGTCACTGTCTATATATTCACACATGATGATGTATATGTTTCCAGGCTATTCCCTCCATTCAGCCCACCACTCAGTCCCCGCCTCTGTGTCAACGAGTCTGTTCTCTATGTCTGCATCTCCATTGCTGCCCTGCAAAGAGGTTCGTCAGTACCAGCTTTCTAGATTCCATATATATGCATGAATATATGAGATACATTTTTCTCTGAGTTACTTCATTCTGTAGAATAGGCTCTAGGTTCATCCACCTCATTAGAACTGTCTCAAATTCATTCTTTTTATGGTTGAGTAATATTCTCTTGTATGTATATAACACAGCTTCTTTATCCATTCATCTGTTGATGGACATAAAGACTGCTTCCATGTGCTATTCTAAGTTGTGCTGCAATGAATATTTCAGAGCTTGTGTTTCTTTTTCAATTATGTTTTTCACAGGGAATACGTCCAGTAGTGGAACTGTTGGATCATATGGTAATTTTATTCATAATTTTAAAGGAATCTCCATACTGCCCTATAGAGTATCTGTATCAGTTTACATTCCCACCAAGAGTACAAGAGGGTTCCCTTTACTCCACACTCTGTCAAGCCTTCACTATTGTAGATCTTTTCATGATGGCCATTCTGACTGGTGTATGATTATCTCATTGTAGTTTTGATTTGCATTTCTCTAATAATGAGTGATGCTGAGCATCTTTTCATGTGTTTATTAGCCACCTGTATGTCTTCTTTGGAAAAATGTCTGTTGAGGTCTTCTGCCCACTTTTTGGAATCAAGTTCTTCGTTTCTGTGGTTGTGTTGTTGATGGAGTGAGATTTTAAGAACTGGCGTTTGCTTGTGTGTGTGAGCATGTATGTTTTATTTTTGTTGTGTGCTATACTAAAGTATTAGATACGGGAAAGATTTAAACTGACTTAACTGTTTTGCAATGCCAGTCATCACAACACTGATTTGAGAATTGAGAAAAGTGCTTAGAGTTCATTCAGATTTGTTTTCCAAATTTCCTCAACTTTAAGAGGATATGTATTTATTTCAGTGTATGTAGTTGTTCTGTTTCCCAGTTGTTGATATTATGTTTCTGTTTATCATAAATAAATATGCAATCACATCAAATTTAAAAGGTTAAGCGGTACCCATTCATTCACTTAATAAACTCATGTATGGCGCTTACTAGATCACTGAGCCATGTCCTGTGGATACAACAGTGAATAAGACAAATGTGAGGAAGCATTTTCTATGATCTGATTATTCATTTAAAAGGGAGTGGAGTTTGGAGGAGAATGATGCTATATATGAGTGGCTGAGTCCCTTTGCTGTTCACCTGAAATTATCACAACATAGTTGACTGGCTATATACACCAATAAAAAATGAAAAAAATAAAATAAAGCAAACCAAAAAGAAGAAATAGATTATCTTATATGCAGAGAAGAAATAGAGACACAGGTATAATATATGGATACCAAGTCAAAAATGGGGAGTGGTGGTGGGATGAATTGGGAGATTGGGACTGACATATAAATACTATTGATATTATGTATAAGATAGATAACTGATACAAACCTACACTCTAGCACAGGAAACTCTACTTAGTGCCCTGTGGTGACCTAAATGGGAAGGAAATCCAGAAAAGAAGGGATATGTGAGTGGATATAAAGAACTCACCTGCCAATGGAGGAGATACAGGAGATATGGGTTTGATCTCTGGGTTAGGAAGATCCCCTGGAGTAGGAAATGGCAATCCACTCCAGTATTCTTGCCTGGAGAATCCCATGGACAGAGGAGCCTTGTAGGTTATAGTCCATGGGGTTGCAAAGAGTCGGACATGACTGATGCAACTGAGCACATGCATGGGTATGGCTGATTAATTTTAAGGT
Organism: Nanger dama; assembly: GCA_917880005.1. NCBI lineage: Eukaryota > Metazoa > Chordata > Mammalia > Artiodactyla > Bovidae > Nanger > Nanger dama. The sequence continues at coordinate 359,808 of CAKJTW010000085.1, read as the reverse complement.
ACAGAAGAAATGAACACAACATTGTAGAAAAGCTATACCACGATAATTTTTTTCTTGAAAAAGAAGAAATAAGAGAATGGTGTTACAAGGCAATAAATCTAAAATCCTTCAATAAACTCATAATTTAGTCCAGAGCAGTAAATATTACATTATAGAACACCCTTTTCAGTGAGCTTTTCACCTCCTTGTTCCTTAAAGAATAGATTAATGAGTTCAGCATGGGTGAGACAATATTATTTAATATTTGCACTGTGGCACTGAGAAAAGGGTTGGGTGTGGGCTGCAGATAGATGATGATCACAGGTCCATAGGCACAGAGAATGGCAGTGAGGTGGGCACTGCAGGTAGAGAAAGCTTTCTGCCTGCCCTCTGCTGAACGGATCCTCAAAATGGCAATCCCAATGCGTGTGTAGGAGACACAAACACACAACCAAAACATTAAAACCAGAAAGCCAACATTAGAGGAACTCACTCTCTGGGCCAGGGAGCTGTCAGCACAAGCCAGGGGTAAGACAGCAGGAATGTCACAGAAGAAGTGGTCCACCTGATTAGGGCCACAGTAAGGTAGCTGAAAGACAAAAGCTATCAGGACGGTGGCATGAAGATAACTTAGCAACCAGGATGCCGAGACCAAACCAACACAGACTCCAGGTCTCATGATGAGCATATACCTCAGTGGGTGACAGATGGCAACAGAGCGATCATAAGCCATCACAGAATAGAGGCAGCCTTCCGTAGAACCCAGGAAATGATAGAAGAAGAGCTGAACAGCACATCCCTTATAAGATATGGTTCGGCTCTGGCCAGAGAGATAGAATAGCATCTTGGGACAGGTGACAGAGGGGAACAGCATGTCCAAAATTGATAGGAGTCCCAAGAAGAAGTACATGGGAGTGTGAAGGGTCGAGGAGGAGACAATTGCTAGAAGGATGAGCAAATTGCCCAGCAGGGTGAAGAGGTAAATAAATGAGAAGATGACAAGGAGCACAGTCTCCAGTCCCTCTGTCTGAGGTATTCCCAGTAGGATGAACTCATTCAGGTCTGTGTGGTTCCTCATGTTGTTGGGAGGAAGGTCTAGGAGAGACTGAAGACAGGAAAGCATGACTGTGGAGGCCGTGACAGACACAATACTGATACATTCATCATCACTCTGAATCCAAAAAGAAATCAATCCTCAATATTCACTGGAAGGACTGTTGCTGAAGAGGGTGGCAGAGAGTGAGATGGTTAGATAGCATCAATGATTCGATGGACTTCAACAAATTTTGGGGGATAGTGGAGGGTAGAGGAGATAGGCATGCTACAGTCTAAGGGATGGCATAAGAGTCAGACATGACTTAGTGACACTAACAACTACAACCTTTGTTTAGACATCAAGATGATGAGGTTAATTAGAAATTCTACCAAGGACATTGAGGGGCTTGGAAGTACTTTCCTGATGGCTCAGTGGTATTGAATTCACCTGCATTGCAGGAGAAGTGGGAGACTTGAGTTCCATCCCTGGGTCTGGAAGATCCCCTGGAGAAGGAAATGGCAACCCATTCCAGTATTCTTACTGGGAAAATCCCACACACACTGAAGCCTAGCAGGCTATAGTTTATGGGGTAACAAAAGTGTCAGATAGGACTTAGTGACTAAACTACAACAACTTTATGGCAGTAGACAGCCCAGGAGTATGCATATTAGAGACTCCTTTTCAATTTTCATTTTTTGAACGTATCTCATATCTTTTCCAAATTGCCTTAACTTTTCCAACACAGTGAAGTCATTGAATCATAGATTAATCCATGAATTCCACTGCCTAAAACCCTATTTAGCTCTTGTTCTGTTCTTACTTTATTTTATTTTGGTGGTTATGATGGGTTGGAGAGGGTGAGAGTCAATATTTTTAATGAAATATAGCACAAAATTTGGGTACTAACAAGGCAAAGAGGGAATATAACTGGCTGGTGCTATTTGAGCTGAATGTCACTTTTCTCTCCTACTGCAGGAAAAGGAAGCAGTCTTGTCCTGCTGAATTTGCATCTGCTTGCAGTCTGCTGGTAGACCTCCAGAATTCTCTTTTCCCATCACTTTCAAACAGAATGTTAAAAATCTCAGTGCACTTTTCTTTCTTGCAATATAATTTCCTTTTGACTCTAAGAACTGCAATAATTTCCAAACAAGCTTTAAGTAACCTTGGTCTTCCTTTGGGTGTTAATCCCCCAAGTCAGAGAGCCTATTAAGCAAGGAAGCAATTAACTGCTTGGTATAATTACACCTTAGCAACAAGACAGAAAGAGAAGGAAACTGATTAAAGATGAAATCTTTTATGATTATCTTTGTAAAATACACTTCAATGGAATAATAATATAATTAAAAAATTCATTTGGCACATATATCACGTATTTATAGGTACATTTATGTATTTACTGCTTTTTCATGTGTATGTGTTGTTTTAATTAATGAATTATGCTATTTTGGGACTTCCCTAGTGGGTCAGATGGTAAAGAGTCCACCTTCAATGCAGGAGGCTCCAAGTTTGATTCCTGGGTTGGGATTTCCTCTGGAGAATGGAATGGCCATTATCCTTGCCTGGAAAATCCAATGGACAGAGGATCCTGGTGCCTATAGTGCATGGAGTTGCAAAGAGTCGGACGCTACTGAGCAACTAACACATGCATATATACATACATCTCATTTTGGTACTTGTGTCAATAGGATTGATTTACTGCAAGAAATAGTAACTGTGGTAGCTTAGGAAACTAAACAAACTGATGAAAAACTGGGCTCATGGAAGGCTAGGAACTAGGGCAGCTCCTCAGCAGTAAGAACTTGTGGTGCATCCTCAGGGCCCTGCCACCAGCTGATTCAGACTTGACCACCCAGTGCTTCTGGCAGTCTCAGATTCAAATCTGATTTTCTTGGCTGAATCTCATGCCCACCTCTGTGGCCAGGTTATGGGTACAATGGAATAGAGTTGGGCAGTCCTCCAAAGGGTAGAGGAAATAAAGAAAATGGAGAAGAAACATTCTAAGAGGTCATATAGAATTTTAAGCTATAATTTGAAATTTATTTTTTATAGTATGTGGCATCTTAGTTTGTGTTTAGGTAGCTACATTATTCTAGATATATCTGGAATTTCAATTTGAAAAGTAAACAATAGTTTTGTTGCACATCTATCTAATGATAAAAGGTTATTAAAGTGAGTAATCTTACCATCCTATATATCCTTGATTATTTTTAATACATTGAAGCATGGAGACTGACTTGAAAAAAACTGTGCAGTCTGTACAAATAAAGAAGATGATAACCATGCCTTTTAACTACGAAGCTGTTGCTGTTGTTCTGTCACTCAGTTGTGTCCAACTCTTTGTGACCCCATGGACTGCAGCACGCCAGACCTCTCTGTCCCTCACGATCTCCCAAAGTTTGCCAAAGTTCATGTCCATTGCATTCGTGTTGCCATCCAGCCATCTCACCCTTTGTTGACACCTTCTCTTCTTGCCCTCAGTATTTTCCAGCATCAGGAACTTTTCCAAAAATTGGCAGTTCACATCAAGTGACCAAAATACTGGAGCTTCAGCTTCACTATCAGTCCTTCCAATCTGTATTCAGGGTTGATTTCCTTTAAGATTGATTGGTTTGATTTCCTTGCTGTCCAAGGGAGTCTCATGAGTCTTCTCTAGCCCCAGAGTTGGTAGGCATCATTTCTTTGGCACTCTGGCTTCTTTCTGGTTCAGCTCTCAAGCTGTATGTGACCACTGGGAAGACCATAGCCTTAACTATATGGATCTTTGTCAGTAGAATCAAGCCTAGGATGCAAACACCATTAAATTGCCCTTGGTCTGTAAGGGTATATTCAGGATTAAGGTTAAAATTAGGATTAGGAAGGCTTGGAAGGAAAATTAAATAAAGAAGACAAGACATTGAGTAATGAGGGAAAAAGAGAAGGTATGAAAAGGAGATTGCTTGCATGGTTCAAAGACAGGAATAAGAGATAATACGAAGTATTGAAAGGAAAAACAAAGTGAGGTAAGATGTTTTGGAGTGTGTGTGTGTATGTGCTGTGTGTATGTGTACTCAGTCAGTACTGTCTGACTCTTTTGACCCCGTGGACTGTAGCCCACCAGACTCCTCTGTCCGTGGAATTTCCAAGGCAAGAATACGGGGTGAGTAGCAGTTTCCTCCTCCAGTGGGTCTTCTTGACCCAGAGACAAACCTGCATCTCCTGCACCGCAGGTGGGATCTTTATCACTGAGCTGTAGGGAAGCCTTGGTGTATGTATGTAAAGGGTCAAATACTTACTTTCAAAATTTTTGCCAAATTGCTATGTTGAGGATAGCTGCAAGCAGATTTGAGATGCAATTCTAATTCTATTTACAAAAATCTGTGAAATTCACAGAAATTTATCCAGCATCCCTAAGCCCTGTTTCACCTGAAGTAAAGTGATCTCAGCATTTTTTTAGGTAAACTAGATAATACTTGTAAAGCAATCACATTTCACTCTGTTTGGTAAGGAGTAAGGGCACTAAAGATAACTCCAGGCATACCCCAGTGGAGCCTACCTTAGACTAGATTTTTCTCTGCCCACACCAAACATCAGACTGAGGTATTCAACGATTTAACAGTGATTTGAGTGGATTCAAGAGTAGATGAACTTATAAGAAAAAAAGAGAGAACTAGCAAACTCAAAAATCGTAGGATATGTGAGAACCAGATAAGGAGGCTTCTTTTTATTTATTTTTTTATGTTTTTAACTTTTTATTTTATATTGGAGTATAGTTGATTAGCAATGCTGTGATAGTTTCAGGTGAATAGCAAAAGGACTCAGCCATAACTATACATGTATCCATTCTCCGCCAAATTCCCCTCCTGTCCAGGCTGCCAGATAACATTGAGGAGACGTCCCTGTGCTATGCAATAGATTATCCATTTTAAATACAGCAGTGTGTACATGTCTATTCCAAAGGGGCCTCATTTTTAAATAGTGGAAAAGCAGTACAAAGCATTCAATTTATCATCAACCATTTAGAGTATACAGTTCAGTAGTGCTGTGTATATTCATGCTATAGCACAACCAAACTTCAGGGCTTTTTCACCTTGCAGAAGGAAACTATATACGTTAAACAACAATCTCTCTTTCCCTGGGTCTTCCCTCGTGGTTCAGACAGTAAAGAAGTCTCTGGCTGTAATGTGGGAGACCCAGGTTCAATCCTGGGTTGGAAAGATCCTCTGGAGAAGGGAATGGCAACCCACTCTAGTAGTCTTGCCTGGAGAATTCCATGGAGAGAGGAGCCTGGTGGGTTACAGTCCCTGGTGTCGCAAAGAGTTGGACACCAAGAGTGAGTAACAAACATATCTTCTTCTCTCCCAGTCCCTGGCAAACAACTTCCTACCTTCTTATCTGTCTTTTTGTGGCTGCTTATTTCACTTAACATAATCTCCTCAAGCTTCATCCAACCAGAGTCAATTTCCTTCATTTTTAAAAATTAATTTATTTTTTATTGAAGGATAATTGCTTTACAGAATTTTGCTGTTTTCTGTCAAACCCTCAGCATGAGTCAGTCATAGGTATACATATATCTCCTCCCTTTTGAAGTTCCCTCCCATTTCCCTCGCCATCCTAGCCTTTAGGTTGATACAGAGCCCGTTGGAGTTTCCTGAGCCATATGCCAAATTCCAGTTGGCTATCTATTTTACAAACAGTAATGCATTTTTCCATGTTCCTCTTTCCATACATCTCACCTGATCCTCCCCTCCCTCCCCTCCCCCATATCCATAAGTCTATTCTCTATCTCTGTTTCTCCATTGTTGCCCTGTAAGTAAATTCTTCAGTACCATTTTTTTTTCTAGATTCTGAATATATGTGTTAAAATAGGGTATTTAGCTTTCTCTTTCTGACTCACTTCACTCTGTATAATAGATTCTAGGTTCATCCACCTCATTAGAACTGAATCAAATGTGTTTCTTTTTATGGCTGAGTAATATCCCATTGTGCATATGTACCACAGCTTCTTTATCCATTCATCTGTCAATGGACATCTAGGTTGCTTCCATGTTCTAGCTATTGTAAATAGTGTTGCAATGAACAATGGGATACATGTGTCTCTTTCAATTTTGGTTTCCTCAGGGTATATGCCTAGCAGTGGGATTGCTGGGTGGGTTATATGGTGATTTTATTCCTAGTTTTTAAAGGAATCTCCATACTGACTTCCATAGTGGCTGTATCAGTTTACATTCCCACCAACAGTGCAAGAGTGTTCCCTTTTCTCCACACCCTTTCCAGCATTTATTGTTTGTAGACTTTTTGATGATGGCCATTCTGACTAGTGTTAGGTAATATCTAATTGTAGTTTTGACTTGCATTTCTCTAATGATGAGCGATGTTGAGCATTTTTTCATGTGTTTGTTAGTCATCTGTATGTGTTCTTTGGAGAAATATCTGTTTAGTTCTTTACCCACTTTTTGAATGGGTTGCTTGTTTTTCTGGTATTGAGTTGTATAAGCTGCTTGTATATTTTGGAAATTAATCCTTTGTCAGTTGTTTCATTTGCTATTATTTTCTCTTATTCTGAAGGTTTTCTTTTCACCTTGCTTATAGTTTCCTTTGCTGTGCAAATGCTTTTACGTTTAATCAGGTCTCACTTGTTTATCCTTTTTGTTTTTATTTGTGGTACTCTAGGAGGTGGTCATAGAGCATCCTCCTTTGATTTATGTCATTGAGTGTTCTGCCTTCATTTTCTCTAAGAGTTTTATAGTTTCTGGTCTTACATTTAGGTCTTTAATCCATTTTGAGTTTATCTCTGTGTATCATGTTAGGAAGTGTTCTAATTTCATTCTTTTACATGTAGCTGTCCAGTTTTCCCAGCATCATTTACTGAAGAGGCTGTCTTTGCCACCTCATATATTCTTGCCCCCTTTGTCAAAAATAAGGTAGCCATTGGTGCATTGGTTATTTCTGGGCTTTCTATCTTGTTCCATTGATCTATATTTCTGTTTTTGTGCCAGTACCATCCTGTCTTGATGACTGTAGCTTTGTAGTATAATCTGAAGTCCTGAAGGTTGATTCCTCCAGCTCCATTTTTCTTTCTCAAGACTGCTTTTGTTATTCGGGGTCTTTTGTGTTTCCATATGAATTGTGAAATTTTTTTGTTGTAGTTCTGTGAAAAATGCCATTGGTAATTAGACAGGGATTGCATTGAATCTATAGTTTGCATTTGGTAGTATAGTCATTTTCACAATATTGATTCTTCCTTCCCAGGAACATGGAGTATCTCTCCATCTGTTTATGTCATCTTTGATTTCTTTCATTAGTGTCTTATAATTTTCTGTGTACAGTTCTTTCATCTCCTTAGGTAAGTTTATTCCTATATATTCAATTATTTTTGTTTCAATGGTGAGTGGGATTGATTTCTTAATTGCTCTTTCTGATTTTTCATTGTTAGTATATAGAAATGCAAGTATTTCTGTGTATTGGTTTTGTATCCTGCAACTTTGCTAAATTCACTGATTAGCTCTAGTAATCTTCTTATACTATCTTTAGGGTTTTCTATGTGCAGTATCATGTCAGCTGCAAACAGTGAGAGGTTAACTACTTTTCTGATCTGGATTCCTTTTATTTCTTTTTCTGATTGCTGTAGCTAGGACTTCCAGAACTATTCTGAATAATAGTGTTGAAGGTGGACACCTTTGTCTTGTTCCTGATCTTAGGGGAAATGCTCTCAGTTTTTCACCATTGAGAACAAAGTTTGCTGTAGGTTTATCATATATGGCCTTTACTATGTTGAGATAGGTTCCTTCTATGTCCATTTTTTGAAGAGTTTTAATCATAAATATGTGCTGAATTTTATCAAAGGCTTTTTCTGCATCTATTGAGATGATCATATGGTTTTTATCTTTCAGTTTGTTAATATGGGTATCACATGGATTGATTTCCATATATTGAAGAATCCTTGCATCCCTAGAATAAACCCAACTTGATCATGGTGTATGAGCTTTTTGATGTGTTGCTGAATTCTGTTTGCTAAAATTTTTGAGGATTTTTGAATCTATGTTCATCAGTGATATTGGCCTGTAGTTTTCTTTTTTCTGTGTTGTCTTTGCCTGGTTTTTGTATCAGGGTGATGGTGGCTTTGTAGAATGAAATTGGAAGTGATCCTTCCTCTGCAACTTTTGGAAAGAGTTTTAGAAGGGTGGGCATTCACTGTTCTCTAAATGTTTGATAGAATTCTCTTGTGAAGCCATATGGTCCTGGGTTTTTGTTTTTGGGGGAGTTTTGATCACAGCTTCAATTTCAGTGCTTGTAATTGGGTTGTTCATAATTTCTACTCCTCCCTGGTTCAGTCTTGGGAGATTGAACTTTTCTAAGAATCTCTCCATTTCTTTCAGGTTATCTATTTTATTGCCATGTAGTTGTTCATAATAGTTTTTATAATCCTTTATATTTCTGCATTGTCTGTTGTAAACTCTCCTTTTTCATTTCTAATTTTGTTGATTTCATTCTTCTCTCTTTTTTCCTTGATGAATCTGGCTAAGGGTTTGTCAATTTTGTTTACCTTCTCAAAGAACCAACTTTTAGCTTTATTAATCTTTACTATTTTTTAAAATTTCTTTTTCATTTCTTTCTGCTTGGATATTTATCATTTATTTCCTTCTACTATTTTTTTTTTCTTTTTATAGTTGTTTTAGGTGTGAAGTTAGGTTGTCTATTAGGTGTTTTTCTTGTTTCTTGAGGTAGGACTGTATTACTATAAACCTCCCTCTTAGAACTGTTTTTGCTGCATCCCATAGGTTTTCAGTGGTTTTGTTCTCATTGTCATTTGTTTCTAGAATTTTTTTGGTTTCCCTTTTGATCTCTTCAGTAACCTGTTAGATATTTAGAAACATGTTGTTTAATCTCAGTGTATTTGTGTTTCTTACAGTTTTTCCCTTGTAATTGACATCTAGTCTCATAGGATTGTGGTCAGAGAAGATGCTTGATATGATTTCCATTTTCTTAAATTTACTGAGGTTTGATTTGTGACCCAAAATGTGGTCTATCCTGGAGAATGTTCCATGTGCACTTGAGAAGGTGTATTCTTCTGCATTTGGAAGGTATGCCCTGAAGATATCAATGAGATTCATCTCATCTAATGTTTCATTTAAGACTTGTGCTTCCTTATTAATTTTCTGTTTTGATGATCTGTCCATTGGTATGAGTGGGGTGTTAAAGTCTCCTACTATTATTGTGTTACTGTCAATTTCTCCTTTTATGTCTCTTAGTGTTTGTCTTATGTATTGAGGTGTTCCAATGTTGGGTGCATAGATATTTACAATTGTTAAGTTTTCCTCTTGTATAGATCCCTTGATCATTATATAACGTCTGTCCTTATCTCATATAACCTTCTTTATTTTAAGGTCTATTTTGTCTGATATGAGGATTACTACTCCAGCTTTCTGTTGCCTCCCATTTGATTGGCATATATCTTTCCATCCTCTCACTTTCAGTCTATATGTGTCTTAAGGTCTGAAGTGGGTTTCTTGTAGACAGCAAATATATGTGTCTTCTTTTTGTATCCATTCAGCTGGTCTGTGTCTTTTGGTTGGAACGTTTAATCCATTTACATTTAAAGTAATTATTGATATATATGTTCCTATTGCCATTTTCTAATTGTTTCGGGTTGATTTTATAGATCTTTTTTCTTCTGTTGTATTTTTTTGATTATACAAGCCCTTTTAATATTTGTAGTAAAGCTGGTTTGGAAGTACTGAATTCTCTTAACTTTTGCTTGTCTGAAAAAATTTTTATTTCTCCATTAATTTTGCATGAGATCCTTGCTGGGAACAGGAATCTTGGTTGTAGATTTTTCCTTTTCAGTACTTTTAAATATATCCTGCCATTCCCTTCTGGCCTGCAGAGTTGCTGCTGAAAGATCAGCAGTTAAGCATATGGGGTTTCCCTTGTATGTTGCTTGTTGCTTCTCCCTTGCTGCTTTTAATATTTTTTCTTTGTGTTTAGTCTTTGTTAGTTTGATTAGTATGTGTCTTGCATGTTTCTCCTTGGATTTATCCTGTATGGGCCTCTTTGTGCCTCTTGGACTTGACTGGTTATTTTCTTCTCCATGTTGGGGAAAATTTCAACTATAATCTCTTCAAAATTTTCTCATACCCTTTCTTTTTCTGTTCTTATTCTGGGACCCTTATAATTTGAATGTTGGTGTGTTTGATATGGTCCCAGAGGTTTCTGAGACTGTCCTGAGCTCTTTTCATTTTTTTACTTTATTTTGCTCTTCAGAAGTTTTTTCCACCATTTTATCTTACAGCTCATGGATTCGTTCTTCTGCTTCAGATATTCTGCTATTGATTCTTCCTAGAGTATTTTTAACTTCAGTAATTGTGTTTGTCTCTGTATGCTTATTCTTTAATTCTTCTAGATCTTTGTTAATTGATTCTTGTATTTTCTCCATTTTGTTTTCAAGGTTTTTGATCATCTTTGCTTTTATTATTCTGAATTCTTTTCCAGGTAATTTTCCTATTTCCTCTTCATTTATTTGGTCTTCCGTGTTTCTAGTTTGTTCGTTCATTTGTGCAGTATTTCTCTGCCTTCTCATTAAAAAAAAAAAAAAGTCATTGTGTTTGAGGTCTCCTTTTCCCAGGCTACAAGGAAAATTGAATTCTTTCCTTGAAGAAGATTGAATTCTTTCTGCCCTCCTAAAGGTTGATCCAATGGTTTGTGTGAGCTTCGTATAGGGTGATATTTGTGCAGAGTTTTTGTTTGTTTGCTTTTCCTCTGATGGGCAAGGCTGAGTGAGGTGGTAGTTTGCTGATGAATGGGTTTGTATTTTTGTTCTGTTTGTTGTTTAGATGAGGTGTCCTGCACGGGGTATTACTGGTGGTTGGGTGACACTGGGTCTTGTATTCAAGTGGTTTCCTTTGTGTGAGTTCTCACTATTTGATACTTCCTAGGGCTAGCTCTCTGGAAAAGGCAATAGCAACACACTCCAGTACTCTTGCCTGGAAAATCTCATGGGTGGAGAAGCCTGGTAGGCTGCAGTCCATGGGGTCGCTAAGAGTCGACCACGACTGAGCAAATTCACTTTCACTTTTCACTTTCATGCATTGGAGAAGGAAATGGCAACCCACTCCAGTGTTCTTGCCTGGAGAATCCTAGGAACGGAGGAACCTGGTGGGCTGCTGTCTATGGGGTCGCACAGAGTCAGACACAACTGAAGTGACTTAGCAGCAGCAGCAGCAGGGCTAGTTCTCTGGTAGTGTAGGGTCTTGGAGTCAGTGCTCCCACTCCAAAGGCTCAGGAGTTTGATCTCTGGTCAGGAATGAAGATTCTACAAGTGGCTTGTTATGGCATTAAGGGAGAGTAAAACAAATATCCAAAATGAGAAACCAAAGATGAACCCTAGACCAATGAGAGTTACAAAATCAAGCAAATAATAATTAAAATAATGGAATATACACATATACACCCATGAGCAAAGTGAAAACAGTCCAACAAAAATAAAGTACAGTAGACTGATCTGTTGAACAAAGAAAATAAAAAATTATATTTACCAGTTAAGAACAAAACTAATAAGCAGAAACTGGGAAACAAAACTAAAGCAAGGTGCCAGGTGGGGAATAAAGTAATGAAAAAACAAACAAACAAACAAAAACTAACAAACTTGTTGAGAGGAAAGGAAAGAAAAAAAGAAAGAATCGATATGCAAAGTTAAATAGAGGTAGATGAAGAAAGTTTATATACATTAAAGATTAACTGCCAGGAGAAAAGAACAGTAGGAAAGGCAAACCAAGGAATAAATGCAGAAAAATTATAATAGGTTTAAAAAATTAAAATTATGGAAAAGAGAAAAAAAAACAGAAGAAGAAAGAAAGAAGGGAAAAAGGAAAACTCCACACAACTGCAAAAGCCCAATGTAGAGATAGAGGTTTATAACAACAATAGAAAGTGTGACTGAATATACACATATACCCGTAAGCAAAGTCAAAACAGTCCAACAAAAATTAAGTACAATAGATTGATCCAATGAACAAAGGAAACCAAAATTTTTATCTACCAGAACAAAACTAATTAAAGCACAAACTGGAAAACATAACTAAAGCAAGGTGCCAATTGGGAAATAAAACAATGAAGATAAAACTAACAAGTGTGTTAGAGGAAAGGAGAGAAAGAGAAGAAAGAATAGATATGCAAAGTTAAATCAAGGTAGATAAAGAAGATTTATATATGTTTAAGATTAACTGCAAGGGATAAAGAACAGTAGGAAAAGCAAACAAATGAATAAATGTAGAAAAGTAATAATAGGCTTAAAAAATTAAAAATTAAAATTAAAAAGAGGAAAAGTCCATAGAACTACAAAAGCCTAATATAGAGGCAGAGGTTTATGACATTAATAAAAAAATGTGACTGAGGAAAAAGGAAAAAAAAATCTCAAAAGCTTAATTGGATTTCTTAGTGCTAATAAAATCTACAACTACAACAGAGGTGGGTGGGGAAGAAAAAGAAAGAAAAAAATCCAAAATAATCTACAGAACAAGTCAAAAAATAAGAATAATAAATATTTTTCTTGAGTCCTTTCCCGCATTGGGAGTCACAGTCCACCTTACCTCTCTAGGATGCCGTCCAACGCTGTACTGATTTCTGGACCTGCTGTGGGGGCTGCTCAGATTCTAATCTGGTCCTACTGCTCTGTGTTCTTGCCTCCAATGTCCACAGCTATCAGAGCTAGTGTGTTTTCTTTTGTGGGAGCTTTCAATGACCTTTATATAGTCCATAGATGCAGAATCTGCCTAGTTGATTGTGTAGATTTAATCTGCAGCTTGTACAGCTGGTTGGAAGGTTTTGGGTCTCTTAGTCACACTACCTCTGGGTTTCAACTGTGGTTTTATTTACACCTCTGCAAGTGGGTCGTCCACTGAGGTTTAGCTCCTGAGGCTGCCCTGAAGGGCTTGGGCTTGTCCCTATGAGGGCCAGATGTGGAGGTGGTGCAGATGCTTGGGTGCAGGGGCTCTGGCAGGACCAGGTACTCAGAGGGGTTGGTGGCTAGGGTAGTAGGAAACATGGTGCTGTAGAAGGGTATGGCAACCAGTACTGGCTGATATACTCCAGTATTCTTGACTGGAAAATCCTCTATCTGACAGAGAACCCTGGCAGGCGACAGTCTACAGAGTGGCAAAGAGTTGGACATGGCTGAAGCGACCCTGCGTACATAAACCCAAGACATTTTTTTTTGGCCTGTGGTAGCTCTGCGCCACGTGAGAGTTGAGCATGAAGGTGGCGCAGCTGCTTGGCTTACAGGGACCCTGGCGGCTCCAAGTGTGCAGGGAATGCCTCTGCAGCAGGAGTTATGACCCTATCAGGATCTTTCTTCGAGCCTCTTGTAGCTGGTGATCAGAAGGCCTCTTTGGTCAGTCTTTCTCTGTAGCTCCACTGGTTCAGGCACTTAGAGGGCTCCCTTGCCTGGGGTCTTTCTCTGCTGTTCTGGGCGTCAGGCACATAGAGGGACCCCTCCGACTGGGGTCCTACTCTGTAGATCAGTACAACAGGCACTTAAAGGACCCGCCCCTCCCCCCCCACTGCTGCTGCTGCTGCTGCTAAGTCGCTTCAGTCGTGTCCAACTCTATGCGACCCCATAGACAGCAGCCCACCAGGCTTTCCCGTCCCTGGGATTCTCCAGGCAAGAACACTGGAGTGGGTTGCCATTTCCTTCTCCAATGCATAAAAGTGAAAAGTTAAAGTGAAGTTGCTCAGTCATGTCCGACTCTTCACGACCTCATGGACTGCAGCCTACCAGGCTCTTCCATCCATAGGATTTTTCCAGGCAAGAGTACTGGAGTGGGATGCCATGGCCTTCTCTAAAAGGACCCCCTGGGTGGGATCCTACTCTGTAGTTCAGTGCAGTTAGGCATTTGATGGGCTATCCTCTCTATTGTTCAGCTGCTGATTCTGGCTTGTAGAGAGAGAGGCTACGTTGATGGCTCCACCCCTTACGTGTGACTCAGCAGTATCACTTTGCTTCCATGGCTGCGGCTTCCACGCTGCAGGATTGGACTCCTGATTCATTTCCCCCACCCACTGAGGGCAGGTCCAGTCCTACTAACACTCCTGTTTTCTCCCCAGTTCCTTTGTCCTACCGAGTATTGCATGGTTCTTTATCTACTTTTTCACTGGTCAAGTAATCCTGTCTGCTCTCAGCTGGTGTTCTGCATACACTTCTGTTTCTGAAGGTATATTCCTGATGTATCCATGGAGAGAGATGTACTCCATGTCCACCTACTCCCCTGCCATCTTGTTCTCAGCAATTTCCTTCTTTTAAAGTGGGAATAATATTCTGTGTATGTATATACCATATTTTGACTATCCGTTTAAAGTTAATGGACACAAATAACTTCCACTTCCTACCTACTGTGAATAATGCTGCTTTGAACATGCTATAAGTATGAGTATTCAGGAAACTTTTGAATGTGTACTCAGAAGGATAATTGCCAAATCATTGGGTAACGTTATTTTTAAATTTATTGAGAAATTTCCTTACTATTTTCCATAGTGGCTGCACCATTTTATAATTTCCACCAATAGTGCATGATGGTTCCAAAATTTCTTCACATTTCTTTTCCTCCCCCCCAAAAGCCATTCTGATGGGTGTTAGGTGATATCTCCTTGTGAATTTGATATGCATTTCTGTAATGGCAGTGATTGGAATTAAAACTGATCTTTTCCAGTCCTATGGCCACTGCTGAGTTTTCAATGCTGAAGAATGTTCAAACTACTGACAATTGCATTCATCTCACATACTGGCAAAGTAATGCTCAAAATTCTCCAAGCTAGGCTTCAACAGTACATGAACTGAGAAATTCCAGATGTTCAAGCTGGTTTTAGAAAAAGGCAGAGAAACCAGAATCAAATTGCCAGCACCCATTGGATCATAGAAAAGCAAGAGAATTCCAGAAAAATATCTACTTCTGCTTCATTCACTACACTAAATCCTTTGACTGTGTGGATCACAAAAAGCTGTGGAAAATTCTTAAAGAGATGGGAATACCAGACCATCTTACCTGCCTCCTGAGAAACCTGTATTCAAGTCAAGAAGCAACAGATAGAACCAGACATGGAACAGTGAACTGATTCCAAACTGGGAAAGGGGTAGGTCAAGGCTGTATATTGTCACCGTGCTTATTTAACTTATATGCAGAGTACTTCAAGCTAAATGCTGGACTGGATGAAGCACAAGCTGGACTCAAGACTGCCGGGAGAAATATCAATAACCTCAGATATGCAGATGACACCAGGGACTAAAGAGCCTCTTGATGAAGGTGAAAGAGAAGAGTGAAAAAGCTGGCTTAAAATTCAACATTCAAAAACTAAGATTATGGCATCTGGTCCCATAACTTAATAGCAAATATTAAAACATGGGAAACAATGGAAACAGTGACAGACTTTATTTTTTGGGGCTCCAAAATCACTGCAGGTGATGACTGCAGACATGAAAGTAAAAGACACTTGCTCCTTGGAAGAAAAGCTATGACAAACCAAGACAGTGCATTAAAAAGTAGAGACATTATTTTACCGACAAAGGTCCATCCAGTCAAAGCTATGGTTTTTCCAAGTCATGTCTGGATATGAGACTTGGACCGTAAAGAACGCTGAGCACCAAAGAATTGATGGTTTTGACCTGTGGTGTTAGAGAAGACTCTTGAGAGTCCCTTGGACTGCAAGATCAAACCAGTCAATCCTAAAGGAAATCAATTCTGAATAGTCGTTGGAAGGGCTGGCACTCCAATACTTTGGCCACCTGATTTTTCATTGGAAAAACCCTGATGCTGGGAAAGATTGAAGGCAGGAGGAGGAGATTACAGAGAATGAGATGGTTGGATGGCATCAATGACTTGATGGACATGACTTTGAGCAATCTGTGGGAGCTGGTGACGAACAGAGAAGCCTGGAGTGCTGTAGTCTATGGGGTCGCAGTGTCAGACATGACTGAGCGACTGAACTGACTGAACAGCACTGATATTATGCACCTCACTGAAACATGTATAGTATCATGTAAGAAATGAAGCGCCAGTCTATGTTTGTTTTTTAAATGTGCTTGTTTTTAATTGACGGATAATAGCTTTAAATGTTGCATTGGTTTCTGCCATACATCAACTTGAATTAGTCATAGGTATACATATATGTCCCCTCCCTCTTGAATGTCCCCCCACCTCTCTAGGTTGTCACAGAGTCCCAGTTTGAGCTCCCTGCATCATATAACACATTCCCACTGGCTGTTTTACATATGATAGTATATTCTTTCTATGCTACTTTCTCCATTTCCCCACCCTCTCCTGCCCTCCACCATGTCCACAAGTCTGTTTATGTCTGCATCTCCATTGCTGCCCTGCAAATAGGTTCATCAGTGTCATCTTTCTAGATTACACACACACACACACACACACACACACGGTGCGCGCGCGCTAATATATGGCTTTGTTTTTCTCTTTTAAACTTATTTCACTCTGTATAACATGCTCTTGGTTCACTCATCTGATAAGAACTGTCTCAAATGCATTTTTATGGCTGAGTAATATTCCACTGTATATATGTACCACAGCTTCTTTATCCATTCATCTCTTGATGGACATAAAGATTGCCTCCGTGTCCTAGCTATTATAAATAGTGCTGCAATGATATTGGGGATCATTTACCTTTTTCAATTGTGGTTTCCTCAGGGAAATGACCAGTAGTGGGACTGCTGAGTCGTATGGTAGTTTTATTCCTTGTTTTTTAAGGAATCTCCATACTGTCATACATAGTGTCTGTATCAATTTACATCCCCACCAACAGGGTAGGAGGGTTCCCTTTTCTCCACATCCTTTCCAACATTTATTGTTTGTAGATTTTTTAATTTTTTTTATTTTAATGCTTTATTCTACATTACAATACTGTATTAGTTTTGCCATACATTGACATGAATCAGCCACAGGTGAACACGATCTCCCAATGCCGAAGCCCCCTCCCACCTTCCACCCCATATCATCTCCCTGAATCATCCTGTGCATCAGCCCCATGCATCCTGTATCCTGTATTGAACATAGACTGGCGCTTCGTTTCTTACAAGATAGTATACATGTTTCAATGCCATTCTCCCAAATCATCCCACCCTCTCCCTCTCCCTCAGAGTCCAATAGTCCATTCTATACCTCTGTATCTCTTTTGTTGTCTCCCATAGAGGGTCATCATTACTATCTTTCTAAATTCCATATATATGTGTCAGTATACTGTATTGGTGTTTTTCTTTCTGGCTTACTTCACTCTGTATAATCAGCTCCAACTTCATCCATCTCATTAGAACTGAGTCTTTTTTTGATGATGGCCATTCTGATCAGTGTTAGGTGATATCTCATTGTAGTTTTATGTGCATTTCCCTAATAATGAGCAATGTTGAGCATCTTTTCATGTGTTTATTAGCCACCTGTATGTCTCCTTTGAGAAATATCTGTTGAGATATCCTGCCCACTTTTTTGAATCAAGTTCTTTGTTTTTGTTATTATTGTGCTGTTGATAGAGTAAGATTTTAAGAACTGATGTTTGCATGTATTTGTGATACATATTTTTAAGTAAAATTTAATGTTGTGTGCTATATACAAAAATTTTAGATACAGGAAAGATTTAAATTGATTTGTTTTGTAATGCCAATCATCACAATACTGATTTGAGTTGAGAAAAAGTGGTTAGAGTTCATTCAGGATCAGTTTTCATATATCCTCAACTTTAATGAGAATGTATATTTAAATTAGTGTAGGTGGTTTTTCTGTATCTAAATTATTTCGATCATGTTTCAGTTTTCATTGAATAAATATGTGATTACATCATAATTTAAAATACTAAGTGGTACCCATTCATTCTTTAAATAAACTCATGCACAGTGCTTAGTAGGTCACTGGGCCATGTCCTGTGGATACAACAGTGAATAAGACAAATGTGAGGAAGCATTTTCTATCTCTTTATTCATTTAAAAGGAAGGAGAATTTGGAGGAGAACGATACATTTATAGGTATAGATGAATCCCTTTGCTGTTCACCTGAAACTCACAACATTGTTAACTGGCTATACTCCAATTAACTATAACTCAAATTGGCTATACTCCAATACAAAATAAAAATTAAAAAACAAAACAGAGAAACAAAAAATGAAAGAGACAACCTTACTTGCAAAGCAGAAATAGAGACACAAATATAGAGAACAGAGTACGGATACCAAGCCAGAAAGGCTGTGGTGGGATGAATTGGGAGATTGGGACTGAAATATATACACTATTGATACTATATATAAGATAGATAAAAAATAAGAACCTACTGTGTAGCACAGGGAAGTCTACTCAATGCTCTGCAGTGACCTAAATGGGAAGGAAATCCAAAAGAGAAGGAATACATGTGTAGGTATGACTAATTCACTTTACTGCATAGAAGAAATGAACACAACATTATAAAGCACATAATCCAATAACATTAAAAAAATCAGAAGAATTAGGAGAATACTGTTAAAACACAATAAATTTAAAATACTTCACAAAACTCAATTATAATTTAGTCCAGAGCAGTAAATACTACATTATAGAACACCCTTTTCAATGAGCTTTTCACCTCCTTGTTCCTTAAGGAATAGATTAATGAGTTCAGCATGGGTGAGACAATATTATTTAATATTTGCACCATGGCACCAAGAAATGGGTTGGGTGTAGGCTGAAGATAGATGATGATTACAGGTCCAAAGGCACAAAGAATGGCAGTGAGGTGGGCACTGCAGGTAGAGAAAGCTTTCTGCCTGCCCTCTGCAGAACGGATCCTCAAAATGGCAATCTCAATGCGTGTGTAGGAGACACAAACACTCAACCAAAGCGTTAAAGCCAGAAAGCCAACATTAGTAGAACCCACTCTCTGGGCCAGGGAGTTATCAGCACAAGCCAAGGGTAAGATAGCAGGAATGTCACAGAAGAAGTGGTCCACCCGATTGGGGCCACAGTAGGGTAACTGAAAGGTAAAGGATGTCAGGATAGTGGCATGAAGACAACCCACCAACCAGGCTGCCACGACCAAACCAACACAGACTCCAGGTCTCATGATGAGCATATACCTCAGTGGGTGACAGATGGCAACAAAGCGATCATAAGCCATCACAGAATAGAGGCAGCCTTCCGTAGAACCCAGGAAATGATAGAAGAAGAGCTGAACAGCACATCCCTTATAAGATATGGCTCGGCTCTGGCCAGAGAGATAGAATAGCATCTTGGGACAGGTGATGGAGGGGAACAGCATGTCCAAAATCGATAGGAGTCCCAAGAAGAAGTACATGGGAGTGTGAAGAGTTGAGGAGGAGACAATTGCTAGAAGGATGAGCAAATTGCCCAGCAGGGTGAAGAGATAAATAAATGTGAAGATGACAAGGAGCACAGTCTCCAGTCCCTCTGTCTGAGGTATTCCCAGTAGGATGAACTCATTCAGCTCTGTGTGGTTCCTCATGTTCTTGGGAGGAAGGTCTAGGGGAGACTGAAGACAGGAAAGCTCGAACGTGGAGGCTGATTGTTGACAGACACAACTCCAATACATTCATCCATTTTCACTCACTCCTAACGGAAATCAGCACTGAATATTGGAAGTACTGTTTCTGAAGCTGAATCTCCAAAACTTTGGCCACCTGATTTGAAGAGGTGACTCCTTGAAAAGACCCTGATGCTGGGAAAGATTAAAGGAAAAAGAAGAATGGTAGAGGAAGAGATAGTTAGAAAGCATCACCGAGTCAATGGACAAATGAACATGAATTTGAGCAAACTCTGGGAGATAGTGAAGGACAGAGGAACCAGGCATGGTGTGGCAAAAAGGCCAACGTGCTTAGGGACTTAACAGCAGCAAAATTTGTTTAAACATAAAGATGGCATTAAACTTGAGAGTTAGAAATTCTGCCAAGAACATTGAAGGCCTAGTACATACTTTCTTGGTGGTTCAGCCATGTAGAATCTGCCTGCAATGTGGAGAACCAAGAGATTAGGGTTGGGTGCCTGGGTAGGGAAGATCCTCAGGAGAAGGAAATGGCAACCCATTCCAGTATTCTTGCTGGGAAAATCCTACACACAGAGGAACCTAGTGGGCTATAGTCTATCAGGTCGCAAAGGAGTCAAATATGATAGCCACTAAACTACAACTTTATGGCAATAGGCGGCCCAGGGGTAGACATAGTAGAGGCTCCTTTCCAATTTCTATCTTTTGAACCCTTCTCATATCTTTTCCAACTTGCTTTGACTTTTCCAACACTGAGGTCTTCAAATCATAGATCTATCCATGAATTCTACTGCCAAAAAAATCCTATCTAGCTCTAACTCTGTGTTTACTTTATTTTGGTGGTAATGATATGTGAGAGAAGGTGAGAGTCAGTATTTTTTTTTTTTTTTTTTTAAGAACAAAATCTGGGCACTTACAAGGCAAAGAGGGGACATAACTGGCTGGTGCTATTGAGTTGAAAGTTGCTTTTCTCCTTCTGCAGGAGAAGGAAGCAGCCCTGTACTGCTAAACTCCCATCAGCTTGAAGGCTTCTGGTAGATCTCCAGAATTCTTTTTTCTGATCACTTTCAAATAGAATGCCAAAAATCTCAATGTGCTTTTATCTCTTGCAATAATTCCCTCTTTGACTCTATGAACTGTAATAATTCCCAAACAAGCTTTAAGTAACTTTGGTCTTCCTTTGGGTATTAATCCCCCTAGTCAGAGATCCTATTAAGCAAGGAAGCAATTAACTGCTTGTTATAATTTTACCTTAGTAACGAGACAGAAAGAGAGTGAAAGAAACTGATTAAAGATGAAATATTTTATGATTTCCTTTGTAAAATATACTTCAGTGAAATAATAGAATAATTAAAAATTTGGCATATATTTCATGTATTATAGGTACATATATGTATTTACTGCTTTTTCATGTGTACATGTTGCTTTAATTAATGAATTATTTTATTATTCCTTTTCCCTTTTGCAAAAGGATTGATCTATTCAAGAAATAGTAATTGGGTTAGCTCAGAAAATTAATGCAATTGATGAAAAACTAAACTCATGGAAGGCTAGAAACTAGAGAAGCTCCTCAGCACTAAGAACTTGTGGTGCATCCTCAGGGCCCTGCCAGCAGGTGATTCAACCTCAGCTGCCCGTTGCTTCTGAGAGCCTCACATCCAGATTCAAATCTGCTGAATCTCATGTCCACCTCTGGTACATGGTACAGTGGATTAGAGATGGGCAGTCCTCCAAAGGGTAGGGGAAATAAAGGCCTATTGCCAGGAGTAAGGGCTTCCTTGACAGCTAAGTTGGTAAAGAATCCACCTGCAGTGCAGGAGACCGCAGATCAATTCCTGGGTCAGGAAGATCTGCTGGAGAAGGGAAAAGGTACCCACTCCAGTATTCTTGGGCTTCCCTGTGGCTCAGCTGGTAAAGAATCCACCTTCAATGATGGAGACCTGGGTTTGATCAGGAGATTCCCTGGAGAAAGGAAAGGCTACCCACTCCAGTATTCTGGCCTGAGAATTCCATGGATTGTATAGTCCGTGGGGTCTCAAAGAGTCTGACACAACTGAGTGACTTTCACTAAAGGGGTAAGAAACAAACTGAGGTCAAAAAGAACTTTAGCTGTAACTTGAGATATGTGTCTTATAGTACTCAGCATCTGTTCAAGTTTCTTGGATAAATGCCTGGGATACTCAATAAATATTTGGGATGACGATTTCAAATTCCTCATTGAATATATTCTTTGACTTGCTTATTTATACATACACTGATCCATTTATCTCACAAATAGTGGATACCAATTATATCAGGCAGGGCATTAATTGTTTTCCAGGAGAGCCAGAAATGTTCTTGAGGCTGTGTGGTTAAACATAGTCCCTCTGTTCAAGAAAGTTAGAGTCTACCTGAAAGGTAAAGAGTATATAGACAGTCTTATTTAAACCTTATAATTCTCTGATGACATCTTCTACAGATGAGGAAACTTGGGGTCCAAGAACTTAATTTTCCCAAAATCATGGAGTTTACTCTAAAAGGAACTAGGATTTGGTCTCTTATTTAGGACATTTACCCCTACTTTCTGATCACAAAGTTTCAATATTTAAGGAGCATCTAGGTAGTTAGATTATTTCAAGTATATCTGGATTTCAATATAAAAAGCAAGCTTAATATTTTTGTCCATATCTTACTAATAATAAAAGAATGTCCAAGTTAATAATTCTGCCATATTATTTATCCTTAATTACTTTAAAAGTTTTTAGAGAATGATTAATGACTTGAAAAAACTGTAAAAGGCTATATAAATTAAAAAATGAAAACTATGCTTTTGACTAGGAAGTAAATGCCATGACATTGACCTTGGTCTATAAGAGTGTTTTCAGAGGAGATATAAGTCATGGACTATTTTAGAATCAATGTTGCATGTGCTAAATCAGCATCACAGTCAAACTGAAAACACAAATATTCAACATTCAGTAATGATACTTTGTGCAGAGCAAATAGTTATCAGATCTCAAGAGGGCAGAGTTCAACAAATAAGTTTTCTTTTAAAATTTTCTCCAGAAAGGTACAAAAATGTTCCAGAATTATCACAAGCAACAAAGAATGAATGGCAAGTTGTATTTTACCTGCATTTTTCATCAAAGTTTCAATTTGCTTTTATACTAATAAATTGTTATTTTTAAGTCACTAAGCTTTGTGATTGTATTTCATGAATCAGTAGGTCACTAATATATTAATTCTTGGCCTTGAAGCTGAACCAGTAAAGGCAGCTTTCAGTCATCCTTTTAATTTTTTTAAAATTTCTGACTGCCCCACAGGGGCCATCTGGGGCGAGACAGCCTGGACTGTGCTCTCCCAGGGTACAGTCATTCTTTTAAAGCAGCTTCTTAAAATACGTTTGAAAGTTAAAAATTGTCCATATGTTAGGTGTACAACTTGATGTTGTCATATACGTATGTGATGTAAAGTGATCACTTCAGTCAGATATTTAACATTACCATCACCTCACAGAGTAACCATTTTCTTTCCTTTTTGTTCTCTTTCGTGTCTGTCTGATGAGAACACTTAAGACACTGTCTTAGGAAACTTCAACTATTCAATAGAGTATGGTTAACTATAGTTGACACGCTGCTCATCATCTCTATATAATTTCTTCATTTTGAGTAAACAAAGACTTATACCCAAGTTATTTGTGTTAAATGTAGATTCTGTGCATGTCTTGAATATATTAAATATTGACATTTAATAAAATAGAACTTTATTTTATTTATTTTTTTTTACTTTTACTTTTTTAAAAAATACTTTATTCTACATTACAGTACTGTATTTGTTTTGCCAAACATTGACATGAATCAGCCACAGGTGTCCACGATCTCCCAATGCCGAAGCCCCCTCCCCTCCCACCCCATATCATCTCCCTGATCATCCTGTGCACCAGCCCCAAGCATCCTGTATCCTGTTTTGAACATAGACTGGCGCTCCGTTTCTTACATGATAGTATACATGTTTCAATGCCATTCTCCCAAATTATCCCACCCCTCTCCCTCTCCCTCAGAGTCCAAAATCCGTTCTATACCTCTGTGTCTCTTTTGTTGTTTCACATAGAGGGTCATCATTACTATCTTTCTAAATTCCATATATATGTGTCAATATACTGTATTGGTGTTTTTCTTTCTGGCTTACTTCACTCTGTATAATTGGCTCCAGTTTCATCCATCTCATTAGAACTGAATCAAATTTATTCTTTTTTAAGGGCTGAGTAATACTCCATTGTGTATATGTACCACGGCTTTCTTATCCATTCATCTGCTGATGGACATCTAGGTTGTTTCCATGTCCTGGCTATTATAAACAGTGCTGCAATGAACATTGGGGTACTTGTGTCTCTTTCAATTCTGGTTTCCTCAGTGTGTATGCCCAGCAGGGGGATTGCTGGGTCATAAGGCAGTTATATTTGAAATTTTTAAAGGAATCTCCACGCTGTTTTCCATAGTGGCTGTACGAGTTTGCATTCCCACCAGCAGTGTAAGAGGGTTCCCTTTTCTCCATATCCTCTCCAGCATTTATTGCTTGTAGACTTTTGGATCACAGCCATTCTGACTGGTGTGAAATGGTACCTCATTTTAAAATATAAACTTATTTTAATTGGAGGTAAATTACTTTACAATATTGCATTGGTTTTCCCATACATCAACATGAGTCCGCTGCAGGTATACATGTGTTCTCCATCCTGAACTCCCCTCCCTCCTCCCTCCCCATACCATCCCTCTGAGTCATCCAAGTGCACTGGCCTCAAGCATCCAGTATCATGCATCGAACCTGGACTGGCAATTCATTTCATATATGATATTATACATGTTTCAATGCCATTCTCCCAAATCATCCCACCCTCACCCTCTCCCACAGAGTCCAAAAGACTGTTCTATACATCTGTGTCTCTTTTGCTGTCTTGCACACAGGGTTATCATTACCATCTTTCTAAATTCCATATATATGTGTTAGTATGCTGTATTTGTGTTTTTCTTTCTAGCTTACTTCACTCTGTATAATAGGCTACAGTTTCATCCACCTCCTTGGAACTGATTCAAATGTATTCTTTTTAATGGCTGAGTAATACTCCATTGTGTATATGTACCACAGCTTTCTTATCCATTCATCTGCTGATGGACATCTAGGTTGCTTCCATGTCCTGGCTATTATAAACAGTGCTGTGATGAACATTGGGGTACATGTGTCTCTTTCAATTCTGGTTTCTTTGGTGTGTATGCCCAGCAGTGGGATTGCTGGATCATAAGGCAGTTCTATTTGCAATTTTTAAGGAATCACCACACTGTTCTCCATAGTGGCTGTACTAGTTTGCATTCCTACCAACACTGTAAGAGGATTCCCTTTTCTCCACACCCTCTCCAGCATTTATTGCTTGTAGACTTTTGGATCACAACCATTCTGACTGGCGTGAAATGGTACCTCATTGTGGTTTTGATTTGCATTTCTCTGATAATGAGTGATGTTGAGCATCTTTTCATGTGTTTGTTAGCCATCCATATGTCTTCTTTGGAGAAATGTCTATTTAGTTCTTTGGCCCATTGTTTGATTAGTGAAGTCGCTCAGTCATGTCTGACTCTTTGCGACCCTGGGGACTGTAGCCTGCCAGGCTCTTCTGTCCATGGGATTCTCCAAGCAAGAATACTGGAGTGGGTTGCCATTTCCTTCTCCAGGGATCTTCCCAACCCAGGGATCGAACCCAGGTCTTCTGCATTTCAGGCAGATGCTTTATCCTCTGAACCACCAGGGAAGCCCATTTATTTTTCTGGAGTTGAGCTGCAGGAGTTGCTTGTATATTTTTGAGATTAGTTGTTTGTCAGTTGCTTCATTTGCTATTATTTTCTCCCATTCTGGAAGGCTGTCTTTTCACCTTTCTTATAGTTTCCTTTGTTGTGAAGAAGATTTTAAGTTTAATTAGGTCCCATTTGTTTATTCTTGCTTTTAGTATTAGTTTTTTATTTACATTTTACCCAGCAGGCCAAGTGCTCAGGATTTTAATTTTCTTTAATCGATGAGAAGCACATCAAAAAGCAATTATACAAAGAAGCATCTCAGCCTTTAGGAAATTCAATTTATTAAAAACCAACATTTGTTGATACTGTTCATTCTGTTCCTGGGGTTCTCAAGGCAAGAATACTGAAGTGGTTTGCCATTCCCTTCTCCAGTGGGCCACATTCTGTCAGACTTTACCATGACCCGCCTGTCTTGGCTGGCCCCATGGGCATGGCTTAGTTTCATTAAGTTAGACAAGCCTGTAGTCCTAGTGTGATTAGATTGACTAGTTTTCTGTGATCATGGTTTCAGTGTGTTTGCCCTCCGATGCCCCTCTTGCCACACCTACCGTCTTACTTGGGTTTCTCTTACCTTGGACGTGGAGTATCTCTTCATGGCTGCTCCAGCAAAGCGCAGCCACTGCTCCTTACATTGGACGAGGGATATCTCCTCACCGCTGTCCCTCCTGACCTTGAACATGGACTCCAGCTCCTCTAGGCCCTCCTGTGCTCGCGCAGCCACCGCTCCTTGGACATGGAGTAGCTCCTCCCAGCTGCCACCCCTGGCCTCGGGTGGGGGATAGCTCCTCTCGGCTGCTTCTGTGCTGTCTCAGCCTGGCACTCTTGGCTGCCCCCGATCTCTGACATGGGGTAGCTCCTCTCGGCCATGCTCTGCTCCGTCGCAGCCACCTGCACTCATGAACAGTATGAAAAGGCAAAATGATAGGACACTGAAAGAGGAACTCCCCAGGCTGGTAGGTGCCCAATATGCTACTGGAGATCAGTGGAGAAGTAACTCCAGAAAGAATGAAGGGATGGAGCCAAAGCAAAAACAATACCCAGCTGTGGATGTGATTGGTGATAGAAGCAAGGTCTGATGCTGTAAAGAGCAATATTGCATAATAACCTGGAATGTCAAGTCCATGAAGCAAGGCAAATTGGAAGTGGCCAGACAGTAGATGGCAAGAGTGAATGTCAACATTCTAGAAATCAGTGAAATAAAGTGGACTGGAATGGGTGAATTTAACTCAGATAACCATTATATCTACTACTGCAGGCAGGAATTCCTCAGAAGAAATGGAGTAGCCATCATGGTCAACAAAAGAGTCTGAAATGTGGTACTTGGATGCAATCTCAAAAACGACAGATTGATCTCCGTTTGCTTCCAAGGCAAACCATTCAATATCACAGTAATCCAAGTCTATGCCCCAACCAGCAACGCTGAAGAAGCTGAAGCTGAATGGTTCTATGAAGACGTACAAGACCTTTTAGAACTAACACCCAAAAGAGATGTTCTTTTCATTATAGGAACTGGAATGCAAAAGTAGGAAGTCAAGAAACATCTGGAGTAACAGGCAAATTTAGCCTTGGAATGCAGAATGAAGCAGGACAAAGGCTAATAGAGTTTTATGGAGAAAATGCACTGGTCATAGCAAACACCCTCTTCCAACAACACAAGAGAAGACTCTACACATGGACATCACCAGATGGTCAATACTAAAATCAGACTGATTATATTCTTTGCAGCCAAAGATTGAAAAGCTCTATACAGCCAGGAAAACAAGACCAGGAGCTGATTGTGGCTCAGATCATGAGGTCCTTATTGCCCAATTCAGACTTAAATTGAAGAAAGTAGGGAAAACCACTAGACCACTCAGGTGCGACCTAAATCAAATCCCTTATGATTATACAGTGGAAGTGAGAAATAGATTTAAGGGCCTAGATCTGATTGATAGAGTGCCTGATGAACTATGGAATGAGGTTCGTGACATTGTACAGGAGACAGGGATCAAGACCATCCCCATGGAAAAGAAATG
The DNA here is from genome assembly GCA_917880005.1 of Nanger dama. NCBI lineage: Eukaryota > Metazoa > Chordata > Mammalia > Artiodactyla > Bovidae > Nanger > Nanger dama. The sequence continues at coordinate 332,462 of CAKJTW010000085.1, read as the reverse complement.
CAAAAAGCAAAATGGCTGTCTGAGGAGGCCTTACAAATAGCTGTGAAAAGAAGAAAAGAGAAAAGCAAAGGAGAAAAGGAATGATATAAGCATCTGAATGCAGAGTCCAAAGAATAGCAAGGAGAGATAAGAAAGACTTCTTCAGCGATCAATGCAAAGAAATAGAGGAAAAGAACAGAATGGGGAAGACTAGAGATCTCGTCAAGAAAATTAGAGATACCAAGGGAACATTTCATGCAAAGATGGGCTCGATAAAGGACAGAAATAGTATGGACCTAACAGAAGCAGAAGATATTAAGAAGAGGTGGCAAGAATACACAGAAGAACTGTACAAAATGATCTTCACGACCCAGATAATCATGATGGGGTGATCACTCACCTAGAGCCAGCCATCCTGGAATGTGAAGTCAAATGGGCCTTAGAAATCATCACTACGAACAAAGCTAGTGGAGGTGATGCAATTCCAGTGGAGCTGTTTCAAATCCTGAAAGACGATGCTGTGAAAGTGCTGCACTCAATATGCCAGCAAATTTGGAAAACTCAGCAGTGGCCACAGGACTGGAAAAGGTCAGTTTTCATTCCAATTCCAAAGAAAGGCAATGCCAAAGAATCTCAAACTACCGCACAATGGCACTCATCTCACATGCTAGTAAAGTAATGCTCAAAATTCTCCAAGCCAGGCTTCACCAGTACATGAACTGTGAACTTCCTGATGTTCAAGCTGGTTTTAGAAAAGGCAGAGGAACCAGAGATCAAATTGCCAACATCCGCTAGATCATGAAAAAGCAAGAGAGTTCCAGAAAAACATCTATTTCTGCTTTATTGACTATGCCAAAGCCTTTGACTGTGTGGATCACAATAAACTGTGGAGAATTCTGAAAGAGATGGGAATACCTGACCACCTGACCTGCCTCTTGAGAAACCTGTATGCAGGCCAGGAAGCAACAGCTAGAACTGGACATGGAACAACAGACTGATTCCACATAGGAAAAGGAGTACGTCAAGGCTGTATATTGTCACCCTGCTTATTTAACTTCTATGCAGAATACATCATGAGAAACACTGGACTGGAAGAAACACAAGCTGGAATCAAGATTGCCAGGAGAAATATCAATAACCTCAGATATGCAGATGATACCACCCTTATTGCAGAAAGTGAAGAGGAACTAAAAAGCCTCTTGATGAAAGTGAAAGAGGAGAGTGAAAAAGTTGGCTTAAAGCTCAACATTCAGAAAACGAAGATCATGGCATCCGGTCCCATCACTTCATGGGAAATAGATGGTGAAACAGTGTCAGACTTTATTTTTTTGGGCTCCAAAATCACTGCAGATGGTGATTGCAGCCGTGAAATTAGAAGACGCTTACTCCTTGAAAGAAAAGTTATGACAAACCTAGATAGTATATTCAAAAGCAGAGAGATTACATTGCCGACTAAGGTCTGTCTAGTCAAGGCTACAGTTTTTCCTGTGGTCATGTATGGATGTGAGAGTTGGACTGTGAAGAAGGCTGAGTGCCGAAGAACTGATGCTTTTGAAGTGTGGTGTTGGAGAAGACTCTTGAGAGTCCCTTGGACTGCAAAGAGATCCAACCAGGCCATTCTGAAGATCAACCCTAGGATTTCTTTGGAAGGAATGATGGTAAAGCTGAAACTCAGTACTTTGGCCACCTCATGTGAAGAGTTGACTCATTGGAAAATACCCTGATGCTGGGAGGGATAGGGGGCAGGAGGAGAAGGGGACGACAGATGATGAGATGGCTGGATGGCATCACTGACTCGATGGTCGTGAGTCTGAGTGAACTCCGGGAGTTGGTGATGGACAGGGAGGCCTGGCGTGCTGCGATTCATGGGGTTGCAGAGAGTCGGACACGACTGAGTGACCGAACTGAACTGATGATTGATAACTAATGAGAATCTCCTGGGTAGCACAGGGAACTGTACTCAATGCTGTGTGGTTACATAGATGGGAAGGAAATAAAACGAATATAATGGTTGGGTATATGGTTGGGTATGGCTGATTCATTTTACGGTGCAGAAGAAACTAAAACTTTGTAATGCAACTACATTTCAATAAAAATTGTTTTAAAAAGTAAAAGAAACAGAGAATGATGGTAATAGACAAGAAGTTTGCAAAATCCTTTACAAAATTCACAATTTATTTCAAAGCAGTAAATACTACATTGTAGAAAACCATTTTAAGGGATCTTTTCACTTCCTTGTTCCTTAAGGAATAGATTAAAGAGTTTAGCATGGGTGAGACAGTATTATTTAATATTTGCACTGTGACACCTAGCAAGGGATTGGGTGTGGGCTGCAGATAGACAATGATTACAGGTCCAAAGGCACAGAGAATGGCAGTGAGGTGGGCACTGCAGGTAGAGAAAGCTTTCTGCCTGCCCTCTGCTGAACGGATCCTCAAAATGGCAATCCCGATGCGTGTGTAGGAGACACAAACACACAACCAAAACATTAAAACCAGAAAGCCAACATTAGAGGAACTCACTCTCTGGGCCAGGAGCTGTCAGCACAAGCCAGGGGTAAGACAGCAGGAATGTCACAGAAGAAGTGGTCCACCTGATTAGGGCCACAGTAGGGTAGCTGAAAGACAAAAGCTATCAGGACGGTGGCATGAAGATAACTTAGCAACCAGGATGCCGAGACCAAACCAACACAGACTCTAGGTCTCATGATGAGCATATACCTCAGTGGGTGACAGATGGCAACAGAGCGATCATAAGCCATCACAGAATAGAGGCAGCCTTCCGTAGAACCCAGGAAATGATAGAAGAAGAGCTGAACAGCACATCCCTTATAAGATATGGCTCGGCTCTGGCCAGAGAGATAGAATAGCATCTTGGGACAGGTGACAGAGGGGAACAACATGTCCAAAATCGATAGGAGTCCCAAGAAGAAGTACATAGGAGTATGAAGAGTTGAGGAGGAAACAATTGCTAGAAGGATGAGCAAATTGCCAAGCAGGGTCAGGGGGTAAATGAACAAGAAAATGACAAGGGAGCACAGTCTCCAGTCCCTCTGTCTGAGGTATTCCCAGTAGGATGAACTCATTCAGTTCTGTATAGTTCCTCATGTTCTGTATAGTTCCAGGAGGAAGGTCTAGGGGAGACAAAAGACCAGAAAGCATGAATGTAGAGGTTGACTGTGACAGACACAATACCGATACATTCATCACCATACACTCCTAAAGGAAATCAACCCTGAATATTCACTGGAAGTACTGTTGCAAATCTGAAGGTCCAATTCTTTGGCACCTGAATGAACAGCTGACTCCTTGGAGAAGACCCTGATGCTGGGAAAGATTGAAGACAAAAGGATAAGGGGGTGGGCAAAGTATGAGATGGTTAGATAGCATGACCAACTCAGTAGGCTTGGATTTGAGCAAACTCTGGGAGTTAGTGGAAGACAGAGGATCCAAGAATGCTGCAGTCCATGGGATAGCAAAAGAGTCTGACACAAATTAGCAACTGAAAAACAACAGCCACCACCTCTGTTTAAATATAAAGATGATGTTGAAAATAAGAATGGTACAGGGAGAGAGAGGGGTTCAGGATGGAGAACACGTGTATACCTGTGGTGGATTCATGTTGATGTATGGCAAAACCAATATAATATTGTAGAGTAATTAACTTCCAATTAAATAAGTTTATATTTAAAAAAAAAGAAATTCTGCCAAGAATATTGAGGGTCTAGTAAGTGCTTCCCAGTGACTCAGTGGTGTAGAATCTGCCTGCAGTGCAGGAGAATTGAATTCGATTGTTGGATTGAGAAGATCCCCTGAAGAAGGAAATAGCAACTCACTCTTTTATTTTTGCCTGGAAATCCCATGGACAGAGGAGCCTAGAGGGCTACAGTCCATGTGGTCGCAAAGAGTCAGACATGACAGAGAAGCTAAGCAATAACTTTATAGCAGCAGACAGCCCAGAAGTAGGCATAGTAGAGGCTCCTTTCCAATTTTCATCTTTTAAATATTTCTCATATCTTTTCAACTTGTTTTAACTTTTCCAACACAGTGAGGTCTTCAAATCATAGATCAACCCATGAATTCTAAGACCGTATCTAGCTCTAGCTCTATTTTTATTTTTACTTTACTTTTATGTTGGTGATTACACTGAGAAGGAGAGTGTGAAAGTCAAATTACTGTTTTTTTAAATGAAGGATAAAATTTGGGCACTTACGAGGCAACATAACTGGCTGGTGCTATTGAGTTGAATATTGCTTTTCTCTCCTTCTGCAAGGGAAGGAAGCAGTCCTGTCCTGCTGAATTCCTACAGCTTTTGCAGTCTGCTGGTAGACCTCCAGAGTGCTCTTTCTCTGATTACTTTCAAACAGAATGTCAACAATCTCAGTGTGTTTTCTCTTATAGTAATTTCTTCTATGACTCTAGGAACTGCAATGATTCCCAAACAAGCTTTGGTAACCTTGGTCTTCCTTTGGGTACTAATCCTTTGGGCCTTATTAAACAAGGGAGCAATTAATATAATCGGCCCTTAGCAATGGACAGAAAGAGAAAGAGAGAGGAGGAAACTGATTAAACAGGAAATCTTTTATGATAATTTTTGTAAAATATACTTCAGTGGAATGATATTCAGTTCAGTTCAGTTCAGTCTCTCTGTCATGTCCTACTCTTTGTGACCCCATTTGGCACAAATATCACATATTTATAGGTACATTTATATATTTACTGTTTTTTCATGTGTATGTGTTGTTTTAGTCAAATAATTTTTTTTTTTTTTACTATTTGTGTCAATAAGATTGATTTATTGCAAGGGCTAGTAACTGGGTCAGCTCAGAAAATTAATGAAATTGATGAAAAACTAGGCTCATGGAAGGCTAGAACTAGGGCAGCTCCTCAGCAGTAAGAACCTGTGGCATATCCTCAGGGCCCTGCCGTTAGGTGATTCAGCCTCAGCTGCCCATTGTTTCTAGGAGCCTCAGCTCCAGATTCAAATCTGATTTCCTTGGCTGAGTCACCTGCCCGCCTCTGTGGCCAGGGTACAGTGTGCGATGGGATAGAGATTGAAAGTCTCCAAAGTGTAGGGGAGATAAAGGCCTGTTGTTAGGAGAGAAGTGGTAGGAAACACACTGATAAGTCAAAAGAACTTTTAGCTATAACTTGAGTTGTTTGTCTTTTAGTACTTGATATCTGTTCAAATGTCTAAATGCCTAGAATACTCAATTAGTATTTGGGGGATAGATTTCAAAGTTGTCACTGAACACATTCATTAACTTGCTTATTTATGTATACATGGATCCATTTATTTGCACAAATACTGAGTCCCAATCATACCAGGCAGGGCATTAATTATTTTCCAAGAGTCAGAAAGTTTAAGGAGGGCAGAGTGGTTAATTATAGCCCCTCTGCTCAACACACTTAGAGTTTATCTGAAAGAAAAAGAGTACTTGACAGTCTTATTTAAATCTTTTAAAACTCTCATGAAGTCTTCTACAGATGAGGAAAGTTAGGATCTAAGAACTTTATTTGCCCCAAATAATGGAGTTTACTCTGAAGGAACTGGAATTTGTTCTCTTTAAAACTTTGGCCCTAAAGTTTCTGATCATCAGATTTCAGGGTTTAAAGAGCACTGAGGTAGTTACATTATTAAAAGTACATCTAGAATTTCTATTTAAAAAGTAAAAATTATTTTTGTTGAACATCTAACTAATGCTAAAAAGATGTAAAAGTTGATAATTCTAGGACTTCCCTGATGAAGTGAAGTGAACTGAAGTTGCTCAGCCGTGTCTGACTCTTTGCGACCCTGTGGACTGTAGCCTACCAGGCTCCTCCATCCATGGGATTTTCCAGGCAAGAATACTGGAGTGGGTGGCCATTTTCTTCTCCAGGGGATCCTTCCAACCCAGGGATCGAACCCAGGTCTCCTGAATTGTGGGCTCAGAGGGTTCTGAGCCACCAGGAAGCCCCTAAAAAATGTAGAAGTTGATAATTCTAAGGCTTTTCTGGTAGCTCACTGGTAAAGAATCTGCCTGCCAAAGCAGGAGACACAAGGTTGGATCCCTGGTCCAGTGATTCCACGTGGTGTGAGGCAGCCAAGCCTGTGCGCCACAGCTACTGAGTCAGTGCTCTTGAGCCCGGGAGTCACAACCACTGAGCCTGTGCACCACAGCTATTCAAGCCCACATTCCCTAGAGCCCATGCTCTGCAACAAGAGAAGCCACCATCTTGAGAAGCCTGACCACTGCAATTAGAGAGTAGCCCCTGCTAGCCATGATGAGAGCAAAGCTGGAGCATCCATGAAGACCCAGCACAGCCAAATGAACCTATAAGTTGCTCAGTTGTGTCCTACTCTGCGACTCCATGAATCACAGCATGCCAGGCCTCCCTGTCCATCACCAACTCCCAGAGTGTACCCAAACTCATGTCCATTGAGTTGAAGATGCCATCCAACCCTCTCATCCTCTGCTGTCCCCTTCTCCTCCTGCCCTCAATCTATGAATACCCAAAATTATTTTTAAAAATTTGTAAAAAATGTTAATAATTCTACCATCCTATTTATCTTTGATTATCTTTAATACTTTGGAGCATGATGACCTACTTGAAAAACCTGTACAGGCTGTATAAACAAAAAAAGATAACCATGCCTTTGATTAGGAAATAAACACCACTGAATTGACCTCGGTCTATAAAAGTATGTTCAGAGTTAGGGCTGCTGCTGCTGCTGCTGCTAAGTTGCTTCAGTCGTGTCCGACTCTGTGCGGCCCCATAGACAACAGCCCACCAGGCTCCTCCATCCCTGGGATTCTCCAGGCACGAACACTGGAGTGGGTTGCCATTTCCTTCTCCAATGCATGAAAGTGAAAAGAGAAAGTGAAGTCGCTCAGTCGTGTCCGAGTTAGGGCTAGGAAGGATAAACAAATAAAAAGTAGAAAAGACATGGAGTAACTTATAGAAGTTTAATTCTTTTCTTGTAAGTTTACTTGTGGAAGAAAAAGAAGGGATAAAAACAGGAAGGGTGTTTTCAGGGTTTGAAGATAAGAATAAGAAATAATATGAGAATACTCTCATACATCTGGAGAAGAGAATAGCAACCCACTCCAGTATTCTTGCCTGGAGAATTCCGTGGACAGAGGAGACAGTCCATGGGATTGAAGAGTCAGAAACAACTGAGTGACTAACACTCATATGTCAGAGATATTGAAAGGAAAAAAGCTGAGGTAAGATGTTTTGGTGTGTGTATGTAGAATGTCATATGTTTATTTTCAAAATTTTGGCAAAACCACTATATTGAGTAGAGCTACATGAAGATTTGAGATAAAATCCTAATTCTATGCACAAACTATAATTTACAGAAATCTACCCAGTATCCCTAAGCCTTGTTTTACCTTATATAAAGTGATCTCAGTATTTTTTGTAGATAAATGAGATATAACATGTAAAGCAATTGAATTACACACTGTCTGGTAAGGAGTAAGGACACAAATGATAACTCCAGGCAGACTCCCTGAAGCCTACCTAAGGTTGCATTTCTCAGACTCTTCTCTGCCCACAGCAAACTGAGGTATTTAACAATTTAACAGTAATTTGAGTGGGTTCAAGAGTAGATGAAGTTACAAGAAAAAGAAGAGAACTAGCAAACTCAAAAATTCCAGGACATGTGAGAGGCAGATAAGGAGGCTTCTTTTATTTATTTATTTTATATTGTATTATAGCTGATTAACAATGTTGTGATAGTTTCAGGTGTGATAGAACAGCGAAGGGACTTAGCCATCCATATACATGTATCCATTCTCCCCCAAATTTCCCTTCTATACAGGCTACCACATAACTTTCAGCAGAGTTCCCTTTGCTATACAGTAGATTATCCATTTTAAATACAGCAGTGTGTACATGTCCATAACAAATGAGTCTCATTTTAAATAGTGGAAAAGCAATACAAAGCTTAAATTTACCATCTTATGGGGAATAGATGGGGAAACAGAGGAAACAGTGTCAGGCTTTATTTTTTGGGGCTCCAAAATCACTGCAGATGGTGACTGCAGCCATGAAATTAAAAGAAGCTTACTCCCTGGAAGAAAAGTTATGACCAACTTAGATAGTATATTCAAAAGCAGAGACTTACTTTGCCAACTAAGGTCCGACTAGTCAAGGCTATGGTTTCTCCTGTGGTCATGTATGGATGTGAGAGTTGGACTGTGAAGAAGGCTGAGCGCCAAAGAATTGATGCTTTTGAACTGTGGTGTTGGAGAAGACTCTTGAGAGTCCCTTGGACTGCAAGGAGATCCAACCAGTCCATTCTGAAGGAGATCAACCCTGGGATTTCTTTGGAAGGAACGATGCTAAAGCTGAAGCTCCAGTACTTTGGCCACCTCATGCGAAGAGTTGACTCATTGGAAAAGACTGTGATGCTGGGAGCGATTGGGGGCAGGAGGAGAAGGGGATGACCGAGGATGAGACGGCTGGATGGCATCACTGAGTCAATGGACGTGAGTCTGAGTGAACTCCAGGAGCTAGTGATGGACAGGGAGGCCTGGCGTGCTGCGATTCATGGGGTCGCAAAGAGTTGGACATGACTGAGCAACTGAATTGAACTGAACCGAACAATTTTAAATATACAATTCAATAGTGTTAAGTAAATTCATGCAATTGTGCAACCAAACTTTGCAACTTTTTCATATAGCAAAAGGAAACTCTATATCCATTAAACAGCTACCTATTTTTCCCTTTCCCAGCCCTCGGCAACCACAATTCTACCTTATTTTTCTATCATTTCACTACTATATAAACTTCATATAATTTGATTCCTACATTATTTGTCTTTTGTGGCTTCTTAAATCACTTAACACAAGCTGAAATTTCACCCATCTAGAAGCAACCGTGTCAATTTCTTTCCCTTTTAAAGTGTGAGTAATGTTCCATGTATGTATACATCACATTTTGACTATCCATGCATCATCAATGGACACTTAAATAGCTTCCACCTGCCACCTATTTTGAATAATGTTGCTGTTAACATTCTATAAATATGAATATTCAGGATCTTTTGAGGTGTGCACTCAGAAGTAGAATTGCTGAATTGTACAGTAATTTTATTTTTAGATTTTTGAAGAATCTCCGTACTGTATTTTCCACTGTGGCTATACCATTTTAGAATTCCCACCAACAATGCACAATGATCCCAGTTCCTCCACATTTCTTTTCTTTTTTCCTTTGGTTGTGAGGTGATATCTTATGGTGAATTTGATTTGAATTTCCCTAATGATTAGTGATTATACAGTGGAAGTGAGAAATAGATTTAAAGGCGTAGATCTGATAGATAGAGTGCCTGATGAACTATGGAATGAGGTTCATGACATTGTATAGGAGACAAGGAACAAGATCACCCCCATGGAAAAGAAATGCAAAAAAAACCCCAATATGGCTGTCTGGGGAAGCCTTACAAATAGCTGTGAAAAGAAGAGAAGTGAAAAGCCAAGGAGAAAAGGAAAGATATAAGCATCTGAATGCAGAGTTCCAAAGAATAGCAAGGAGAGATAAGAAAGGCTTCTTCAGAGATCAATGCAAAGAAATAGAGGAAAAGAACAGAATGGGAAAGACGAGAGATCTCTTCAAGAAAATTAGAGATACCAAGGGAACATTTCATGCAAAGATGGGCTCGATAAAGGACAGATGGCATGGACCTAAAAGAAGCAGAAGATATTAAGAAGAGGTGGCAAGAATACACAGAAGAACTGTACAAAATGATCTTCACAACCTGGATAACCACAATGGTGTGATCACTCATCTAGAGCCAGCCATCCTGGAATGTGAAGTCAAATGGGCCTTAGAAAGCATCACTACGAACAAAGCTAGTGGAGGTGATAGAATTCTAGTAGAGCTATTTCAAATCCTGAAAGATGATGCTGTGAAAGTGCTGCTCTCAATATGCCAGCAATTTTGGAAAACTCAGCAGTGGCCACAGGACTGGAAAAGGTCAGTTTTCATTCCAATTCCAAAGAAAGGCAATGCCAAAGAATGCTCAGACTACCGCACAATTGCACTCATCTCACATGCTAGTAAAGTAATGCTCAAAATTCTCCAAGCCAGGCTTCAGCAGTACGTGAACCGTGAACTTCCTAATGTTCAAGTTGGTTTTAGAAAAGGCAGAGGAACCAGAGATCAAATTGCCAGCATCCGCTGGATCATGGAAAAAGCAAGAGAGTTCCAGAAAAACATCTATTTCTGCTTTATTGACTATGCCAAAGCCTTTGACTGTGTGGATCACAATAAACTGTGGAAAATTCTGAAAGAGATGGGAATACCAGACCACCTGACCTGCCTCTTGAGAAACCAGTATACAGGCCAGGAAGCAACAGTTAGAACTGGACATGGAACAACAGACTGGTTCCAAATAGGAAAAGGAGTACGTCAAGACTGTATATTGTCACCCTGCTTATTTAACTTCTATGCAGAGTACATCATGAGAAACGTTGGGCTGGAAGAAACACAAGCTGGAATCAAGATTGCCAGGAGAAATATCAATGACCTCAGATATGCAGATGACACCACCCTTATGGCAGAAAGTGAAGAAGAACTCAAAAGCCTCTTGATGAAAGTAAAAGAGGAGAGTGAAAAAGTTGGCTTAAAGCTCAACATTCAGAAAATGAAGATCATGGAATCCAGTCCCATCACTCCATGGAAAATAGATGGGGAAACAGTGGAAACAGTGTGAGAATTTATTTTGGGGGCCTCCAAAATCACTGCAGATGGTGATTGCAGCCATGAAATTAAAAGACGCTTACTCCCTGGAAGAAAAGTTATGACCAACCTAGATAGTATATTCAAAAGCAGAGAGATTACTTTGCCGACTAAGGTCCGTCTAGTCAAGGCTATGGTTTTCCAGTATGGATGTGAGAGTTGGACTGTGAAGAAAGCTGAGCACTAAAGAATTGATGCTTTTGAAGTGTGGTGTTGGAGAAGACTCTTGAGAGTCCCTTGGACTGCAAGGAGATCCAACCAGTCCATTCTGAAGGAGATCAGCCCTGGAATTTCTTTGGAAGGAATGATGGTAAAGCTGAAACTCCAGTACTTTGTCCACCTCATGCGAAGAGTTGACTCATTGGAAAAGACTTTGATGCTGGAAGGGATTGGGGGCAGGAGAAGAAGGGGACGACCGAGGAAGAGATGGCTGGATGGTGTCACTGACTCGATGAACGTGAGTCTGAGTGAACTCCAGGAGTTGGTGATGGACAGGGAGGCCTGGTGTGTTGCGATTCATGGAGTTGCAAAAAGTTGGACACGACTGAGCCACTGAACTGAACTGAATGGTTAGTGATATTGACCATCTTTTATATGCTTGTGGTTTTTTTTTTTTTTGGTAAAATGTCCATATGAGCCCTTTATGCTCTTTTAATCAAGCTATTTCTTGTTTTTGTTGTTTATGGAGTAAGATTTTAAGAATTGGTGTGTGCATGTGGATGTGTACACATGTGTTTTAAGTAAAATTTTATGTTATGTGCTATACTAAAGTTTTAAATACAGCAAAGATTTAAACTGCTTTAAATTTTTTTGCAATACCAGTCATTGCAACACAGATTTAGGAGCTGAGAAATATTGTTGGAGTTTATTCAGATTCAACTTTCATATATCTTCAACTTTAATGAGAATATATATTTAAATTGTGTATATGGTTACTCTCTATCCCAATTATTTCATTCATGTTTCTGTTTTCATGTAAATAAATATATAGTTACATTATAGTTTGAAAGGGTAAATTGTCTATATATTGAAAAGCAAAAACATTACTTTGCTGACAAAGGTCCATTTACTCAAAGCTATGGTTTTCCAGTAGTCATGTATGGATGTGATAGTTGGACCAGAAAGAAGGCTGAACGCTAAAGAATTGATGCTTTTGACCTACGGTATTGGAGAAGACTCTTGAGAGTCCTTTGGACATCAAGGTGATCCAACCAGTCAATCCTAAAGGAAATCAACCCTGCATATTCATTTCAAGATCTGATGCTGAAGCTGAAGCTCCAATTCTTTGCCCACCTGATGTGAAGAGCTGACTCACTGGAAAAACCCTGATGCTGGAAAAGACTGAAGGCAGGAGGAGGAGGGGATTACAGAGGATGAAATGGTTGGATGGCATCACCAACTCAATGGACATGAGTTTGAGCAAGCTCCAGGAAATGGTGGAAAACAGGGAAACCTGACATACTACCGGAATGGGGTCACAAAGAGTCCGACATGACTGAGCAACTGAATAACAACAACAAAAGGATAAAGATACAAAGGGAGAAATCTCTGAAAAGAGAGAAAGTCTCTGAATCAGACCAGGTGAGAGATCATCCATTCTTGACTAGGAAACTGCAGTCTGCTAGGTTCCAAAGGGAAGAAGCTTAATTAGCAAGCTGTTTATCTAGAAGTAAGTCTCAAATCATTCCCAGAGCAAAGAAGCCCCAGAACTTCTCTTTGTGATGGCCCTAATCACCAGACAGTGCAAGAGTCATCAAAGAGACAATGAACCTCACCAGATAATTATCCTTTTGGGGTTTAAAGCCCACATTTTTCACCTTTAATTTAAAGAAGAAATCAAAGAAAACAAAACCCAATACAGTACAACGAAATCATTCCCAGCATAAGGCATTTTTAAACCAAGAGTGTCATGGTTATTTAACTTGGAATTTAATTTTGGGCTAAGTAAAAAGTCTTATAGAATGATGGTCCATCAAATGCAAAGAAAGGCATTTGGAAAAAAAACTAATTATTTATCATCTCATCCATGAGGATTCAAGGGCCAAAACAATATCTCTTGAGATATCAAATCAATCTAAAGTTGTATTATTTAAAATCAATGTTTCTCTAGCTTTTCCTCTTGTGATTTTGTCTATGAGGGAAAAAGAAGCACTCTACTCATCAAAGATGGACAGTTTCTTTAAATTTTGAATTTTACTTAATGATCCAAATCCTAATTGTAAGATTGGTAAGTAGCAAATTGGCAAAATCTTAGTGTTTTTCATTGTTTAGAACTTTGGGGTGATTGCAATGTATTTATGGTCATAGTTTTGTTTTACATCTTCAGCGTAAGTAGATACTGCTTTTGTCATGGCTTATGGAACCAACTTTGTGTCATTTTATAAAAAAATACAAAATTCCATAAAATTACGAGTCAATAAAGTGCTTTCTCTACACATCATAGCTTTACAACTCTACATTTTTGACAAAAGAAAAACTCTGATTTTATCACATGCTCCAGAATAGAAGTGTGGTGCTGATATGACTCTTTGTGGCATTAGCATCCATGGAGAAATGGTCCTCTTCTATTAGTGGGGTCCAGGTGTCCAATCAAATGTTTTGTCTTTTTTTTTTTTCTTTCTGGAAATGCTTTGACAGCACCTTTGATTCTGTATTTACTTTTTTTTTATTTTTATTTTTACTTTATTTTGCTTTACAATACTGTATTGGTTTTGCCATACATTGACATGAGTCAGCCACGGGTGTACATGAGCTCCCAATCCTGAACCCCTCTCCCATCTCCCACCCCATATCATCTCTCTGGATCATCCCGTGCACCAGCCCCAAGCATCCTGTATCCTGTACTGAACATAGACTGGCGATTTGTTTCTTACTTGATAGGATACATGTTTCAATGCCATTCTCCCAAATCATCCCACCCTCTCCCTCTCTCACAGTCTAAAAGTCAGTTCTATACATCTGTGTTTCTTTTGCTGTCTCGCATAGAGGGTTATCATTCCTTTTCTCTTTGAATATGTAATTGTTCACCAGATCACTCAAACAAAACAAAATAAAAATACTTACAGTTTGAGTACTGGAATAATAGAAATCGTAGGAAAAAATAAAAAATGATTTCAGACTGCTGCTGCTGCTGCTAAGTTGCTTTAGTAGTGTCTGAGTCTGTGCAACCCTATAGACCGCAGCCCACCAGGCTCCCCCATCCCTGGGATTCTCCAGGCAAGAACACTGGAGTGGGTTGCCATTTCCATCTCCAATGCATGAAAGTGAAAAGTGAAAGTGAAGTTGCTCAGTCGTGTCTGACTCCCAGCGACCCCATGGACTGCCGCCTATCAGGCTCCTCCATCCATGGGATTTTCCAGGCAAGAGTACTGGAGTAGGATGCCATCCTCTTCTCTGGATTTCAGTCTACCTATGATTCTTCACTTTTAAAAGCACATTTGTGTTTGTTTTATAGCAAATATAAATATTCAGTCTTAGAGCTCAATTTCCATAGATATAGTTTAAGTCTATTCATTACTATTTAAGTAGATTGAACTCTTCATGGCCATCTCTAAATACATTGTTAGATGATTTGATCACACTTTTTAAGGAGGATGATTGATTGTGTAAAATCCTGGAAGGAAAGGAGATAAAATAAAATTAATAAATACAAATAAACATTGTATAAGAGGAGTTGAGGAAAGCAGTGATATTCTGACCACCAGTGCATAGGTTTGGTGCCAGATTTCACTTAGAAACAGGAGAGCATGGTCTAGGGAGGGACAGAGGAATCTGGCTGCAACTAATGCTGGACCAGTATTGGGCTCCTGCCTTGACACATCTACGGCTGACCAGAGAGCTTTAGGACGACAGTTTTCTCTCCACTATCAAACATGAAGGTTTCTTTGTGTGCTCAGTTGCTTCAGTTGTGTCCGTCTCTTTGCGAACCCATGGACGGTAACCTGTCAAGCTCTTCTGTCCATGGGATTCTCCAGGCAAGTATAATGAAGTGGGTTGCCATGCCCTCCTCCAGGGGGTCTTCCTGACCTAGAGGTCAAGCCCCACATCTCCTGCATTTCAGGCAGATTTTTTACTGAATGTGTCACTGGGGAAATCTTTAGGATCTTATATATATCGTGGAAACTCTCTGATGATCAAGAGACAAAATCTGTGTGTTTGAACGTATGTTGTATGTGGGGTATATTTCTGTCTGTCTCTGTGGTGTCTATATAGGCATGTGTGTTAGAGGAAAAATAGAAAGAGGAAAAAAGAGAAAGAGAGAGAGAGGCTTTATTCTTAGAGTAGCTACCAACTCTGAAAAGTAGCTAGTTTTGGTATATCTTTCCTAATTTCACAGAAAATAGAGTATAAAATATAGCCCTCTTGTCTATTTAACTGATTTTATATGAATTTACTCCTCTTTTTAATTTGGATGATTCTTTTCTATTGGGTGATTTAAGTTCTACAATAGAGAAACAACCATTCCTCCTCAGAGCCCCATGGTGAAACAAAAGCGCTATCTTTGTAAAAGATAAAAATTAACCCATTGTTTTCTCTATAAGCTAAGATATAGTTAGTATATTTCATATTGAAATATGTTCTTATATGAAATATGTCAGTGTTGGATTTGCTGTAGTCCTTCCTGCAGGGACAGAGTACCATACAGAGGAGAAATGACAAATGCGAGCCTAGTGACAATGTTCATCCTCATGGGCCTTCCCCATGCTCCAGAGCTTGACATGCTCCTCTTTGGACTCTTCCTGGTGATCTGTGTCCTCACTGGGTGGGGAACCTTCTCATCCTGCTGGTGATCACAGTGGATCCCCACTTGAACACCCCCATGTACTACTTCCTGAGCAACCTGTCCTTCATCGACATGTGGTTCTCCGCGGTCACTGTGCCCAAAATGCTGATGACCCTGGTGTCCCCAGAAGGCAGTCCTGTCTCCTTTCCCAGCTGTGTGGCCCAGTTTTACTCCTTTGACTTCCTGGGCAGCACCGAGTGCTTCCTCTACACTGTCATGTCCTATGACCGCTTCCTGGCCATCAGCTACCCACTCAGGTACTCCAGCATGATAAGCAGGAGGACGTATGCCATCCTGGCCGCAACCACGTGGCTCAGTGGCTCTCTGCACTCTGCCGCCCAGACCACACTGACGTTCCGTTTGCCCTTCTGTGGACCCAAGCAGATCCAGCATTACATCTGTGATGCACCGTCTATCCTCAAACTGGCCTGTGCAGACACGTCCACCGTGGAGATGGTGATCTTTGTCAGCATTGGGGTGGTGGCCTCAGGCTGCCTTCTCCTGATAGTGCTGTCCTACGTGTCCATCGTCCATTCCATCCTGAAGATCCGCACCTCAGAGGGGAGTGGAGAGCCTTCCAGACCTGAGCCTCCCACTGCACTGTGGTCCTTTGCTTCTTTGTTCCCCTTGTTTTCATTTACCTGAGACCAGGCTCCAAGGAGGTTGTGGACAGGATTGTGGCTGTTTTCTACACTGTGGTGACGCCCTTTCTGAACCCTGTGGTCTACACTCTAAAGAATAAGAAAGTGAAGAAAGCTCTGTTGAAACTGAAAAAGTGAGTCAGTATTTACTCAAAGTAAATAATCAACACAGACCAGATATGGCTAACTTTTATTTATAATTAAGTTAAACACCAACAAGAATTTAAACTAAAACTTAAGGGACATTTCAATTAATTCTTTAATGAAAACAATAATTTTTAGTGTTTCTCCCTGTGCAGAGTTCCAGCTTAAGCAGACCGTTAATGGTAATAATTTAAGGGAAGATCCCTGGAGAAGGAAATGGCAACCCACTCCAATATTCTTGCCTGGAAAATCCCATGGACAGGCTACAGTTCATAGAGTTGCAAAGAGTTCAATACAACTGAAGCAACTTAGCACAGAGCATACATATATAGCACAAAACACATTATAAATGATAGAAACACAGAAAGACCAAAATCTCTACATTCACAAAAGTCATCGTTGGGTAAGGGAGAAAAACAAATGCAGTATCAAACAAGGTACATTGAGATAGGTGTCATGGGTGCCCAGGAAGAGACTCATTAATTGTTTTAACTTGGAAATTCACTGGAAGACTCAAAATACTGTAATAATAGGTATGGAACAAAACCATGTTGAAAGTTATTTAGATTCTTTTAAAATTTTTATTTTTTTATTTTTACTTTATTCAAATTAAAAAATATATAAATTTATTTATTTTAAAAAAACACAAGGTAAATAAAAATCAGCATCTTTTTTAATTGAAAATTTTATTGATATAACTGTCATACAAAGTTGTAAGAAATAATAAAGTGAGAGATCCCTTGTATACAGAGAGAACCTTTGCCCAGATTCCCCCAATGGTAATGATTAGCAGACTGCACCATAATATACAACTAGGATTTGGATGTTGATATAAGTCACAGATTATTCAGATTTTCCCAGATTTATTTATTTATTTATTTTTCTTAAAAAAAAAAAAAACTTTATCCTACATTACAATGCTGTATTTGTTTTGCCAAACATTGACATGAATCAGCCACAGGTGTCCACGATCTCCCAATGCCAAAGCCCCTCCCACCTCCCACCCCATATCATCTCCCTGAATCATTCTGTGCATCAGCCCCATGCATCCTGTATCCTGTATTGAACATAGACTGGCGCTTCGTTTCTTACAAGATAGTATACATGTTTCAATGCCATTCTCCCAAATCATCCCACCCTCTCCCTCTCCCTCAGAGTCCAAAAGTCCATTCTATACCTCTGTGTCTCTTTTGTTGTCTCACATAGAGGGTCATCATTACTATCTTTCTAAATTCCATATATATATGTCAGTATACTGTATTGGTGTTTTTCTTTCTGGCTTACTTCACTCTGTATAATCAGCTCCAATTTCATCCATCTCATTAGAACTGAGTCAAATTTATTCTTTTTGAGGGCTGAGTAGTACTCTATTGTGTATATGTACCACAGCTTTCTTATCCATTCATCTGCTGATGGACATCTAGGTTGCTTCCATGTCCTGGCTATTATAAACAGTGCTGCAATGAACATTGGGGTACTTGTGTCTCTTTCAATTCTGGTTTTCTCAGTGTGTATGCCCAGCAGGGGATTGCTGGGTCATAAGGCAGTTATATTTGCAATTTTTAAAGGAATCTCCACACTGTTTTCCATAGTGGCTGTACTAGTTTGCATTCCCACCAGCAGTGTAAGAGGGTTCCCTTTTCTCCACATCCTCTCCAGGATTTATTGCTTGTAGACTTTTGGATCGTAGCCATTCTGACTGGTGTGAAATGGTACCTCATTGTGGTCTTGATTTGCATTTCTCTGATAATGAGTGATGTTGAGCATCTTTTCATGTATTTGTTAGCCATCTGTATGTCTTCTTTGGAGAAATGCCTATTTAGTTCTTTGGCCCATTTTTTTATTGGTTCATTTATTTTTCTGAAGTTGAGCTGCATAAGTTGCTTGTATATCTTTGAGATTAGATCAGTCTCTTTAACAGGTGGTGCTGGGAAAACTGGTCAACCACTTGTAAAAGAATGAAACTAGACCTCTTTCTAACACCATACACAAAAATAAACTCAAAAGGATTAAAGATCTAAATGTAAGACCAGAAACTATAAAACTCCTAGAGGAAAACATAGGCAAAACACTCTCCGACATAAATCACAGCAGGATCCTCTATGATCCACCTCCCAGTATACTGGAAATAAAAGCAAAGATAAACAAATGGGATCTAATTAAAATTAAAAGCTTCTGCACAACAAAGGAAACTATAAGCAAGGTGAAAAGACAGCCTTCTGAATGGGAGAAAACAACAGCAAACAAAACAACTGACAAACAACTAATCTCCCAGATTTTCCCAGATTTATTTATGTGTTTGTATGTTAAGTTGTACACAGTTTTAACTCCTGTAGGTTTGTGTATCCACCATCACAGTCAATATACTGAACAGTTCCAAGACCATAAGGATCTCTTATATGATGATGTTTTAGCTGATGTGAATATTGACCACTGAATAAAGCTATCAAATATTATTATTTTGTTAAAGAATTATATAAAACAACTTTGAGGGTTTTTTTGTTTACAGTGTTTTTGTGTGTGTTTGCTTTTCTGAGTGAATCAATATTCAATACATAAATATGTATTTAGTGGCTACTATGTGGTATGAACTGTGAGTACAAAGACTAAACAGACATAGACCACAAGGAGCTTGTAGTCTTTATAATTATATAAGAAGAATAAGGTGTTTAAGAAATGGTCATAAAAATCAGACTGAATATGAAGGAACATATATACAATACTAGGATGAAGGATTCTTATCTCTTAAAATTGGGAGAGTAATTGAAATATAGCCAATGTAAATGTCATATGACCACATTTTTATTTAGAGATGTAATTAGTGTGTTAAGACAGATGGGAGGGAAGTTAGCCTTAAGGCAGAAAGATCAACTAAAGAGCTTTTTCAACCACATATTAGGAAAATAAAACACACACACACACACACACACACACACACACACACACACACACATGAAAACCCAGGTTCAGGCAGTGAAAGTGAAAGTCACTCAGTCGTGTCCAACTCCTTGCGATCCCATGGACTATATAGTCCATGGAATTCTCCACTGGAGTGGGTAGCCTTTCCCTTGTCCTGGAGATCATCCCAATCCAGGGATCAAATCCACACCTACTGCATTGCAGGTGGATTCTTTACCTTCAGGCAGTAGTAGTAAGAATTAAGATGGTGCAATGAATGGTGAAGGGCCAACTTCATGAGAAGGTAAAACTGCTAGAGAAGATTAATACACTTTGGTAGTTGTGATAAAACTCAATACACAGAGAATGTGATAAGGGTAAGTTCTTAGGATAGAATGAAACATCTAGCTCTGGAATTACTTGGATGAAATACTCATGAAAGTTTCAGGTAAAATCACCTGGTTGATAGTGTAGCCTCGGAAACAAGGCAGGAAAAGCCTACAGACTTAGTAAGCAAGGAGACTAGCCACAACATTCTTTGGATTCTGGTGGCTTTTTAAACATCCATTTCCTAAACATAGAGAAGAAAAGTTATATTGAGCAGAATAAAGGGGCCAGATCAGTAAAGGGAAACCACTGCCCTTCCTATGTTTCCAAAGTCCAAGAAGATTTATACAATCTGCTATTGAACACAGAATCATTTCTCACAATAACACAAAAAGACCTTTACAGAGACTGTAAATTTAAGGAGTCCCAGAGAAGGAGTGTGTGAAAGTGGCTACTTCTCAGTGCCATGGTCCTGGGAGCAGAGGATTCAAGGACCAAAGCTGTTGCTCTTCAAGTTTCTTCATGCCACTGAACTATTCCACCGCAGAGATGACCTATAAACATCATCCATGGAATATTTGTAGGTGATTAAAAGGAAATGAGGAATTGAAAACATTCATTTGAATAACAAAGGGGCAGCTGGAGGATTTGGGGGTGAAGGTGCATATCAGTTCAGTTCAGTTCAGTTCATTTGCTCAGTCATGTCCAACTCTGCGACCCCATGAATCGCAGCACACCAGGCCTCCCTGTCCATCACCAACTCCTGGAGTTCACTCAGACACACGCTCATCGAGTCAGTGATGCCATCCAGCCACCTCATCCTCTGTCGTCCCCTTCTCCTGCCCCTAATCCCTCCCAGCATCAGAGTCTTTTCCAATGAGTCAACTCTTCGCATGAGGTGGCCAAAGTAGAGTTTCAGCTTTAGCATCAGTGCATGTAGTCGGCATTAAACATAAAACCCACATGTTTAAAAACTGCGATAGTGCTGTAAATCATAGTAATCAAGAGTCTGCACAACTGGCATGAAGTACTGACAAGTAGGTCAATGGAGCACCACACCTGCACCTGTCACTCAATGTTTAATCAAAATGCCAGAGCATTTCAAAGGGAAACAATAGTGCTTTCAACAAATAAAGAAGAAAGAGCTGGCTATTCATCAGTAAAAACCAAATTTTTGAGTGTTAACTTGCTCTTTATAAAAAATTATTTTATTTATTTTTGGTAAATTTATTTATTTTAATTGGAGGCTAATTACTTTACACTATTGTAGCAGTTTTTGCCACACATTCACATTAATCAGCCACGGGTATACCTGTGTCCCCCATCCTGAGCCCCTCTCCCACCTCCCTCCCAATGCCATCCCTCAAGGTCCTCCCAGTGCACTGGCCCCAAGTGCCCTGTCTCATGCATCAAACCTGGGCTGGCAATCTATTTCACATATGGTAATAAACGTGTTTCAATGCTCTTCTCTCAAATCATCCCACCCTTGCCTTCTCCCACAGAGTCCAAATGTCTGTTTTTATATTTGTGTCTTTTTGCTGTCTTGAATATAGGGTCATCATTACCATCTTTTAAAATTTCACATATATGCATTAATATACTATATTGGTGTTTTCCTTTCTGACTTACTTCACTCTGTATAACAGGCTCCAGTTTCATTAACCTCATTAGAACTGATTCAAATGTATTCTTTTAAATAGCTGAGTAATATTCCATTGTATATATGGACCACAGCTTTCTTATCCATTCATCTGCTGATGGATATCTAAGTTGCTTCCATGTCCTGGCTATTGTAAACATTGCTGCAGTGAACATTGGGGAACACGTGTTTCTTTCAATTCTGGTTTCCTCAGTGTGTATGCCCAGTGGTGGGATTGCTGGGTGGCATGGCAGTTCTATTTCCAGTTTTAAAGGAATCTCCACATTGTTCTCCATAGTGGATGTACTAGTTTGTATTCCCACCAACAGTGTAAGAGGGTTCCCTTTTCTTTGCACCCTCTACAGCATTTACTGTTTATAGACTTTTTGATAACAAACATTCTGACTGGTGTAAGATGGTACCTCATTGTGGTTTTGATTTGCATTTCTCTGATAATGAATGACGTTGAGCATCTTTTCATGTATTTGTTAGCCATCTGTATGTCTTCTTTGGAGAAATGTCTATTTAGTTCTTTGGCCCATTTTCTGATTGGGTCATTTATTTTTCTGGAATTGAGCTGCATGAGCTGCTTGTATATTTTGAGGTTAGTTGTTTGTCAGTCGCTTTAGTGCTATTATTTTCTCCCATTCCGAAGGCTGTCTTTTCACCTTCTTTATAGTTTCGTTTGTTTTGCAAAAGCTTTTGAGTCTAATTAGGTCCCATTTGTTTATTTTTGCTTTTATTTCCTTTACTCTGGGAGGTGGGTCATAGAAGATCCTGCTGTGATTTATGTCAGAGAGTGTTTTGCCTATGTTCTCCTCTCACGAGTTTTATAGTTTCTGGTCTTACGTTTAGATCTTTAATCCATTTTGAGTTTATTTTTGTGTATGGTGTTAGAAAGTGTTCTAGTTTCATTCTTTTACAAGTGGTTGACTAGTTTTCCCAGCACCACTTGTTAAAGAGGTTGTCTTTAATCTATTGTATATTCTTGCCTCCTTTGTCAAAGATGAGGTGTCCGTAGGTGTGTGGATTTATCTCTGGGCTTTCTATTTTGTTCCATTGATCTATATTTCTGTCTTTGTGCCAGTACCATACTGTCCTGATGACTGTGGCTTTTAGTAGAGCCAGGCAGGTTGATTCCTCCAGTTCAATTCTTCTTTCTCAAGATTGCTTTGGTTATTCGAGGTTTTTTTTAATTTCCATACAAACTGTGAAATTATTTGTTCTAGTTCTCTGAAAAATAGCTGGTAGCTTGATAAGGATTGCATTGAATCTATAGATTGCTTTGGGGTAGTATACTTATTTTCACTATATTGATTCTTTGGATCCATGAACATGGTATATCTCTCCATCTATTTGTGTCATCTTTGATTACTTTCATCAGTGTTTTACAGTTTTCTATATATAGGTCTTAAGTTTCTTTAGGTAGGTATATTCCTAATTATTTTATTCTTTTTTGTTGTAATGGTGAATGGAATATTTTCTTTAATTTCTCTTTCTGTTTTCTCATTGTTAGTGTATAGCACTGCAAGGGATTTCTGTGTGTGTTAATTTTATATCTTGCAACTTTATTATATTCATTGATTAGCTCTAGTAATTTTCTGGTGGAGTCCTTAGGGTTTTCTATGTAGAGGATCATGTCATCTGTAAACAGTGAGAGTTTTACTTCTTCTTTTCCAATCTGGATTCCTTTTATTCCTTTTTTTTCTCTGATTGCTGTGGCCAAAACTTCCAAAACTATGTTGAATAGTAATGGTGAGAGTGGGTACCCTTGTCTTGTTCCTGACTTTAGGGGAAATGCTTTCATTTTTCATCATTGAGGATGATGTTTTCTGTGGGTTTATCATATATAGCTTTTATTATGTTGAGATATGTTCCTTCTATTCCTGCTTTCTGGAGGGTTGTTTTTTTTTTGTTTGTTTTGTTTTTAAATCAGAAACAGATATTGAAATTTGTCAAAGGCTTTCTCTGCATCTATTGAGATAATCATATGGCATTTATCTTTCAATTTGTTAATGTGGTGTATCGCATTGATTGATTTGCAGATATTAAAGAATCATTGCATTCCTGTGGTAAAGCCCAGTCCATGATGTCTGATCTTTTCAATATGTTGTTGGATTCTGTTTGCTAGAATTTTCTTGAGGATTTTTGCATCTATGTTCATCAGTGATATTGGCCTATAGTTTTCTTTTTGGTGGCATCTTTGTCTGGTTTTGGTATTAGGGTGATGGTGGCTTCATAGAATGAGTTTGGCAGTTTATCTTCCTCTGCAATTTTCTGGAAGAGTTTCAGTAGGATAGGTGATATCTCTTCTCTAAATTTTTGGTGGAATTCACCTGTGAAGCCATCTGGTCCTGGGCTTTCGTTTGTTGGAAGATTTTGATTACAGTCTCAATATCTGTGCTTGTGATACGTCTGTTAAGATTTTCTATTTCATCCTGGTTCAGTTTTGATAGATTATACTTTTCTAAGAATTTGCCCATTTCTTCCAAGTTGTCCATTTTATTGGCATATAGTTGCTGATAGTAGTCTCTTATAATCCTTTGTATTTCTGTGTTGTCTGTTGTAATTTCTCCATTTTCATTTCTGATTCTGTTGATTTGATTCTTCTCCTTTTTTTGTTGATGAGTCTGGCTAATGGTTTGTCTATTTTATTTACCTTCTCAATTGGATTATTGACCTACATGTAAAAGCATTTCCATGGGGAATGTGAGAGAAAACTTTCATAAACTTTAGAGTTGGTGTAGATTTCTTAGAAAGGCCAGAAAAGCATGGGCCATAAAAATAAATTAAAAATTGTATTTTACTTAAATTAAAAACTGTGTTCTTCAAATGATGTTAATGAAAACATGGCTAGGTATGACACACACTGGATGCAAATATTTGTAATAAACATGTAAAGATATCTCACAAGTCAATAATCAAAAGCAAACAATTCAATGAGAAACGGACAAAAGACACACTTCACAAAGAAAATAAGTGAATGGTCAAAGATGAAAAATGCTCAGCATCACTAATCAACAGTAAAATGTAAAATTAAGCCATAATAAAGTGTTATCACACATACCCAATTGGTTAAAGTTTTAAAAGTGACAGCATCAAATACTAGTGAAGATACAGAGCAATTGGAACTCATATATTGCTAGTGGATATACAAAATTATATAGCTGACTTTAATTTGACTTATCATTTGACTTAGCTGTTCTATGTTTTGATGTGTATCCAGGAATATTGAAAACCAATGCCCACAAATATTTGAAAATAAATGTACATAACATCTTCATTAATGATATACCCAATTGAAACAACACAAATGTTAAACGATAGGTGATAAACTGTGATGTATTTATAGAATAGATTACCCTTCAGTGAGAAATGGATTATTGTTATGTACAAATACACAGATGAATGAGGAAAAGGCAGATGTTCAATAGAAATGGGATTAAGATATGCAAACCACTATATATAATAAATAAGCCATAAGGATATAGTGTATAGCACAAGGAATTACAAAAATTGTAATTTTAAGGACATTTAATCTGTAAAAATACTGAATCAATATACTGTATACTGGAAACTAATATGATACCATAAATCAACTATATTTCAATTAAAAAATAAATGAAACACAAAAGTATATGTAACATATGATCCTATATATAGGAAACTAGGTTAAATCTAATCTACAGTGAGAGAAAGCAGTTGAGTCTGGGTCTCAGAAGGTGGGAGATGACCAAGAAGGGACACAAGGTGTTCCATACAGTGATGGAGAGGTTTTTAATCCTGATTTTGGTGGAAGTTAACATTTGTCATAACAGGTCAAACTGTGTGCCCAAAATGGATTCATTTTAGTGTATGCACATTATACCTCTCTAAAGTTGATTTTTAAAATCAGGCAAACAAAAAGTCAAATTACAAATTAGAAACAAAAGAGGAAAACTTTCTACACAGCCATGACGAAGTAGCCTCTATTAACAAGGATTAACAATATAAAATATAGCCCTTCAATATAGAAATTACCACAGGCAATTGTAAAATTGAATAAAATGATCCCAGATGGAAGTGCAAGAAGGAATAAATAGCACTGGAAAAGGTAAATATGTAGGTAGAACTAAAACACTGCTGATCATTAAAGTGGGCTTCCCTGATGGTTTAGACAGTAAAGAATCTGCCTTCAGTGCAGGAGACCTGGGTTCCATCCCTGGGTCGGGAAGATCCCTTGGAGAAGAGACTGTCAACCTGCTCCAGTATTCTTGCCTGGAGAATCCCATGGACACAGACAACATCTTGTGAAGTTTACAACACAGTTGGAAGTAAAATAGAGGACAACAATATAAAAAATATAGAAAGCTGATACATGTACTTAAGTGACTGTAAAGGTCTTGGATTGTTTAGAATTTAGCCTGGCCTCTAACAGTGATGTTTAATTAATATACGGCAGAGTGCCTCTTATGACACTGTTCTTCTGAGTCCAGTTTTGGAGTTGTGAATACCTGTGAATGGCTTGTCATGCTTCATTAATAATTTCAAAACACCCTAATATCACATCATCAAACATGCAAATATATATCCAGTGGACATCCTTTAGAGGAGTGATGGAAAGTCTTATATGTCTTGTCCACTAATATGTCACTCCAGGAGAGTCCTTGTTATAACTAATGATCTTAGGGCATCTGACCACTTCAGACTTGATTCTGCACAAATTTCAAAAGTATTTTCAAAATTCTTTTTACGGCTTTCTGCTGTCCCTGCTGACTGTGGGTGAAATAGATGCATAGAGTGGTACTGAATCTTTTGTTTTGTTGTACATTTACTAAGTTGTGTCCGCCTCTTTGCAATCCCATGGACTGCATGCAACACGCCAGGCTCCTCTGTCCTCTACCCTCTCCCCCTCTCCTGGAGTTTTTTCAAATTTACATCTATGGAGTCTGTGATTCTAACCATCTCATACTCTGCCATCCCCTTTACTGTCTTACTCCTTGTAATATCTTACCACAGGCTGCCTAATATTTCCATATCACCACCACAGAGACACAAAAAGAGTGCACATTCTGGCCTTCTTGTGATTGGAAAGAGGTATGTCCGGGCTAATATGTATGCATGGCTTGGGCGTTGAGATTATCAGAGAATAAAAACAGAGGTGAAAAGTTTTGAATTTAGTCTCTTGTGTCCAAAATTTCTTCTCATTAGAGCTAAAAGACTCAAAATGAATTATGGCCTGGGCTGAAAAGCAGAATCTCTGAGAATCTGGGGCAGACTCCAAAACACGTGAACTGAAATAATCTCTATATTATTCATGTGTACTCAGTTGTATCTGACTCTTTGAGACCCTATGGACTATTGCTTGCCAGGTTCCTCTGTCCATGTGATTTCCCAGGCAAGAATACTGGCGTGGGTTGCCATTTTATCCTCCAGGGATCTTCTCTATGCAGGTACTGAACCTGCATCTCCTGCTTTGGCAAGTAGTTTCTTTACCACTGAGTCACCAGAGAAGTCCATATTATTTATGCTTACATGTTATTAATATGAATTACAAGTTTGGAGAAATCCTTATTATCTGTGTGTGTAGTTTTATATATTTTCAGATTGTGACTCACTCAACTGCCTAACCTCTGTTAGATGCCATATAGTTTACCATTTCACCTGATATATACTTTATGACATTCTAAAACTCACTTGTTTACTTATGTGTTTCAGGTATGGATGCTGGACCTTTAGAACATGATTACTGTCTTGATGTTCTGTATTTCCTGTGCCTTAATTATTTTGTTGCTCTTGTTCAGATGCCCAGTCATGTCTGACTCTTTGCGACCCCATGAACTGCAGCACACAGGGCCTTAAATATAATAGTCATTTAATTAAAAAATTTTAAAGGAATTACTGCATTGATTAATTGAGAATGCAGGATTGAATGGATGAACAGTATCAACATTAAGATTATTATAAAAGTCATCCTATTCCTTCTGGATTTGGCCAGCTTCTTTCCATGCTAGCTACTTACATCTCATAATTTCACTATGTACTTTCTATAATTTAAGATCCCTTTTGGCTACTAGTTAACTCAGAAACTATAACTTCAAGGAATCAATTAGACACATCATGCTATTACAAACAATGTTTTAAAATTTTGGGTTAACAGGGGAATGATAGCATAATAATGAGTCTCCAAGGATAAGTTCAGTACTCTATAGCTGTTACTGCAAGGAAAGTCCCAAGAGGATACATGAATATATGACACAGGATGTTGAAAGCTTTTCTCAGTTTTCATCGTTCCCCAACTGGAATGGAAACATCAACTCTGAATTATTTTATTAATTAAAAAAATATTTTCCTTTTTGAAAACAGACCTGATAACTTTTAGGGCATAGTAATGACATAAGGAAGTATTTACAAAATAAAGTTTTCCCAATTAATATTTGAAGATGTGAAGAATTCATTATGGAAGTATTAAAATTATCCACTATGCTTCTTTATTTTCTAGAGATTTTTCATGCCATTTGAACTCTCTCATTTTTTTCTATTTATCTCCTCTCTTATCCCCTTTCAACTGTATGAAGAAGTGTAGAAGGAAGGATTATGGGCAGACACTGAGTTTCAGAGTAGCTTTATAGTGGGATAGTCATATCACATAAGAGACAAGTGTTGAAGAAAATGGGGAAATGCTTAGCCATGTAAAATTTGATGCAATAGCTTTATCTCCTAATTGAAATATCTGACAAGCTAAAGTTATTAAGGACTTGAACAAGGAAAGCAGGAACAACATGGAGAGAAAGAGAAGGCCCCTGTTTAGGAGGGATACCTAATATTGTGAGTGTGCATCAGAAATTGGGTCCCTAAGAAAGTAAACAAATATATTGGGAAATAGAAATGGCCTATAGCAGAGAAAGCATCCTAAAGAAAGGAGAGAAACATTTATAAAGATGGATTACTACAGGATAAGACAATATTTTTCCTTGAGAAGTCCACAACTTAATGTGGAGCATGTAAGTAAACAGTGTGATGAAGCGTTTAGAATCTAAATCAAGAAAAGGTAAGGTAGCTAGGGTGCTTTCCATAGTATATGGGGAGAAGAGTAGTTTATAAGAAACTGCATTTGATATGTAAAATACTGTACAAAATTATCTGCTGTGTTATTTCAGTGATTATTGATGTTCATGATAGGGTTCTCCCCAAACACTTAAAAGTTTCCTCACATTTAGTAATAGCAATGTGGGGTAAAGTTTAACATAATGGGCTTTGGTGTAGGATATCTGGGGTTAAGCCCTGACCATATTCCTTACTAAACCTGCATATTTGAGCAAGCAACCTAATCATCTTTAGTTTTCTCACCTTATATATCAATAGTACAGATCTCATAGGGTTCTTGTAATGATTAAATTATAAAGTGTCTAGTATATCCTAAGCTCAGTAATATTTATATTTTTGCCTCTGAATTGTTCTAGAATAATTTAATTTGGTACAATGTTATTTTCATTGATTTTATAATTATTAAGTTCCTTGAAAACTAGTAAATATGACTATAAAATTTATCAAAATAGGTAATCAGATTAATTACCTTGTGAATAATGGTGATAATCATGACTATAATTTATTATCAGTGATTTAAGGAAAGCTACCTACATTCATGCACTGATGAAATATGTCAGTGGTTAGAGAGTCATTGAAATAAATTGTAGAAGAAAAGATGCTGAGAATCAGGCTATCTGGCTGGTGGTTGCATGTTTTAATTTTAAAACTTTAAGAATTTACTGTGATTTGATATTGCTCAAGTAATTTACTTCCACTAGATCATTTAATCCTCTGAACAGTATTGCTAGAGAAGGTCTTTAATAGGTGAGAAACTGAGATACAGTCACATCTTCATCATTACACGTGGAAGTCCACTAGTATGGGCTGTGCAGCTATGCACTTTTTTTTTTTTTCAGGGTGTTTTGTCTTTACTAGGCCTTATTTTTCTAACTTGTAAAAGAAATATGTTGAAATCCCATGATACTAAGTGACTTAATTACACTTTAATTATTCTGCTTTCTAAATAGGAAGCACTCTTGGCTCCAGCCTGCAATGTATGGTGTCCGTGTCTCAGAGGAGGCTGAGGTTTGGTGAATCTAAGGAGCTCTCTGGATAGCATGACTGTCATCACCACCAATAGTGAAATAACCCAGCATAGAATGATTGTGCTGAATATGGGCATCTGGTCCAGTAATACAAGAATTTAAAGTCAGATTGTGTGATGGAGACTGAAGGTATTTGATGGTAGCTTCCTTCTGATCACACTGACCAAACCTGAGAAACGGCAGGGCTCTCTGAAGGTGGTAATGGTTCCTAGTCTCTGAAAGAAGTCTCTCAGAGCCACAGCTTATCCTGGCAGACCTATCTAGAGAGACAAGTTGCTCAGAAGTCTGGGACTCTTACAGTGTGGCAGCACTGACCAGGGTCAAGATGTCCTGGTCCCAAGATGTCCTTGGGACCATCATGCAAACAGACATACACATAGACACAGACAAACACACACACATACCCAGCCACAAAAAGAACTGAGGAGGCAGGTACACAGCTGCACCCATAAGTAAATGACCTCTGATAATTGTTGCTGTCCTTGAATAGTGTTAACAGTGTCCCCAGATTCTATATCCCCATGTTTGTGTGCATAAGACATAAACTAAAAAGCATATTATCAACTGAAGAATATATAAAAGTCACTCCTCTGCATCTGAGATTGAGGCTGAATATTTACTTTTTAAAAAGGTAGAAAGTGAAGTCGCTCAGTTGTGTTTGACTCTTTGTGACCCCATGGACTGTAGCTCCTCCGTCCATTGGATTTTCCAGGTAAGAATACCGGAGTGGGTTGCCACTTACTTCTCCAGGAGATCTTCCTGACCTAGGGATCGAACCAGGTTTCCTGCACTGCAGGCAGATTCTTTACCATCTGAACCACCAGGGAAGCCCTTAAAAATGCAGAAACGATGTTATATGTCAACTATATGTCAATTAGAGTGGGAAAAAATGTCACATAAATGTACTTCAGAGAAATGAGTTCATAGATCAAAATTTAACCATATTTATTGTAAGTAAAAAATTTGTAGTTTTAAAAATTCTCAAAGAAATCTGTGAAACAGATATTTCTGACTAGGTAGTTTGAATAAAGTTTAACACTGAGAACTATATACATAGTACATTTCATGTTGATGAAATTATATTACTATATTATACTATTTTATTACTATTTTTTAATAAGCATATGTACAGTGCAGAGGTTATTTGCTCTGTGAATATGCTACTTTGTCTTTAAGCTTCAACAGAGCTTTCTTCACTTCCCTGTTCCGCAGGGTGTAGACCACAGGGTTCAGAAGGGGCGTCATCACAGTGTAGAAAACAGCCACAGTCCTGTCCACAGCCTCCTTGGAGCCTGGTCTCAGGTAAATGAAAACAAGGGGAGCAAAGAAGCAAAGGACCACAGTGCAGTGGGAGGCACGGGTCTGGAAGGCTCTCCGTCTCCTCTCTGAGGTGCGGATCTTCAAGATGGAATGGACGATGGAGACGTAGGACAGCACTATCAGGAGAAAGCAGCCTGAGGCCACCACCCCAATGCTGACAAAGATCACCAACTCATTGGCAGAGGTGTCTGCACAGGCCAGTTTGAGGATGGGTGGTGCATCACAGAAGTAATGCTGGATCTGCTTGGGTCCACAGAAGGGCAAATGGAACGTCAGTGTGGTCTGGGCGGCAGAGTGCAGAGAACCTCTGAGCCACGTGGTTGTGGCCAGGATGGCACACGTCCTCCCACTCATCATGCTGGCGTACCCGAGCGGGTAGCTCATGGCCAGGAAGCGGTCATAGGACATGACGGTGTAGAGAAAGCACTCGGTGCTGCCCAGGAAGTGGAAGGAGTAGAGCTGGGCCACACAGCTGGGAAAGGAGACAGGACTGCCTTCTGGGGACACCAGGGTCATCAGCATTTTGGGCACAGTGACTGTGGAGAACCACATGTCAATGAAGGACAGGTGGGTCAGGAAGTGTAGTACATGAGGGTGTGCAGACAGGGATTCACTATAATCACCAGCAGGTTGAGAAGGTTCCCTACCACAGTGAGGACACAGATCACCAGGAAGAGTCCAAAGGAAATGTGTCCAGCTCTGGAGCGTGGGGAAGGCCAGAGAGGGTGAATGTTGTCACTAGGCTCATGTTTGTCATTTCTCCACGTTTTTGCTCTCTGAGGGAATATCAATAGCACCCAGCATTAAGGGAGAACTGAGAACCCATTCTCTAGATAGAAGATGCATCATTCAATGTTGATAATTCTAGGGTCATACTCAACTTTGTTTATTATGAAGCATCTTTGAAAAAGTAATGGAATAATTTCATCATCATCCTTTCTCTCTCTCTGTTTCTCACACACACACACATAGATATGCAAAGGAAGTGGAGAAATTCTATGCATTCATCTATTGGTGTATCATGAATTACTACAAATTCGGTAGCATAAAACAATTCAAATTTACTGTCTTAAAGGCTTTTTGAGTCAAATCAGCTGGGTTTTCCTGCTCAAGGACTCAACACATTGAAATCAAGGTATTGGCTGAGTCTGAAATCTTGTCTGAGGCTCACGATCCACTTACAAAATTACTGAGGTTGTTGTTACTCAGTTCCCTGAAACTTTGGGACTGCTCAGCAAATGATAGTGAACCACACAGCACTGTGCCTTTTATTATAAAATTGCCATATATATAATATATGATATATGTGTATATACACAGAGAGAAAAAAATAAATAAATTCTCATTGTGCTATAGAAATTTCTCAATTTCAAAAGCTACAACTTCAAGGAAAATTTCATCACTGATTTTGGTATTTGTGTCTCAGTAATACCACTTCCTGCTTATATAGGAAATACTCTTAGAGCAGGTTAAGAATCTAAACTCCAGTAGAGAATTCTACAATCTCCAGTACAATCAATAAAATACCAACCCTCATAAGATTGCTGGTATGCTTGTCTTATGTGAGACTGTGCTTTATGAGGCTCTAAGAACAGAGCTCATATGTGTTCTCCCAGCTACAATCCACTGGGTAGGGGCTGGTTTCTAACATACGTATTTCAATCTTAAATATGAGAGTATTGTTAGAGATGTTATCCCTCCACCCATCTTCCACTCCTCATACTCATAAATCCAGGTGATGCCCTCACAACAGAAGACAATGCCATCAAATATCTGATGCATATTTAAAACCTACTATCTGTGACAAGAAAGACAGAACCAATAAAAGAATAAAGGGCCTATGCCATCTGGAAGTCAAGAAAAGTAAGAACTGTTTATTTTTGTGGGAAGTGGGAAGCGAGGAAGAGATGATGTTTCTAATTTAATGCAAAATATTGTTGAGATCAAGATTGTTATTATTTTTTGAGCAATGACTCACCAACATGGGAGAAACACGGTTCTCTGTTCTTAACAAAGCCCATAAAATTGATCATATTTCCAGACAATGTGGCTTGAGATATAATAAAGCTAAATTTTTCAAATAAGAGAATAACTAACATAAACTTATCCTAATCACCTATATGGATATCAGAACTCAAAAAAAAAAAAAGGGGGGAAATTTTTACTGTACCAGTGGAATTCCACCATCAGAATACATCAACATTTAGATTAGATAAAGTATGAAAATTTTCATCAAGTGAATTTCAAGGTAACCTGAGACAGGAGTATCAGTGAAAGGTATCAGTGTTTGATTTGTCTCTTCATGTAAGAGCAACATAGTCCCTCTTCATAGGTCTTTATTACAGACAGTGTGTGTGTGTATATATATATATATATATGTGTGTGTGTGTGTGTGTGTGTGTGTGTGTGTGTGTGTGTATTTATGTTGTGTATATATATATGTATGTATGTATTTATGTTGTATATACAGTTGACCTTTGAACAACACATGGCTTGGTGGCATCAACTTCTCACTCAGCTCCTTCACAGACAAAAATCCATATATAATTTTTTACCCCCAGAAACTTCTCTACTAATAGCCTACTATCAACTGGAAGACTAATAGATAATATAGCAGTGAATTCACACATATTTTATATGGTATATATATATATTATATACTATATTTTTATAATAGAGGAAGCTAAACATAAGAAAAGAAGAGATGGCAAGAATACACAGAAGAACTGTACAAAAGATCTTCACAACCTAGATAATCACGATGGTATGATCACTCACCTAGAGCCAGACATCGTGGAATGTGAAGTCAAGTGGGCCTTAGAAAGCATCACTACGAACAAAACTAGTGGAAGTGATAGAATTCCAGTGGAGCTATTTACAATCCTGGAAGCTGATACTGTGAAAGTGCTACACTTAATATGCCAGCAAATTTGGAAAACTCAGCAGTGGCCACAGGACTGGAAAAGGTAAGTTTTCATTCCAATCCCAAAGAAAGGCAATGCCAAAGAATGCTCAGACTACCGCACAATGGCACTCATCTCACACGCTAGTAAAGCTCAAAATTCTCCAGGCCAGTCTTCAGCAGTACATGAACTGTGAACTTCCAGATGTTCAAGCTGGTTTTAGAAAAGACAGAGAAACCAGAGATCAAATTGCCAACATCTGCTGGGTCATGAAAAAGCAAGAGAGTTCCAGAAAAACATATATTTCTGCTTTATTGACTATGCCAAAGCCTTTGACTTTGATGATCACAACAAACTGTGGAAAATTCTGAAAGAGATGGGAATACCAGACCACCTGACCTGCCTCTAGAGAAACCTATATGCAGGTCAGGAAACAACAGTTAGAACTGGACATGGAACAACAGACTGGTTCCAAATAGGAACAGGAGTATGTCAAGGCTGTATATTGTCACCAGCTTATTTAACTTCTATGTAGAGTACATCATGAGAAATGCTGGGCTGGAAGAAGCACAAGCTGGAATCAAGATTGCCGGGAGAAATATCAATCACCTCAGATATGCATATGATACCACCCTTAAGGCAGAAAGTGAAGAGGACCTAAAAGCCTCTTGATGAAAGTGAAAGAGGAGAGTGAAAAAGTTGGTTTAAACTCAACATTCAGAAAATGAAGATCATGGCATCTGGTCCCATCACTTCATGGGAAATAGATGGGGAAACAGTGGAAACAGTGTCAGACTTTATATTTTTGAGCTCTAAAATCACTGCAAATGGTGACTGCAGCCATGAAATTAGAAGATGCTTACTCTTTGGAAGGAAAGTTATGACCAACCTAGATAGCATATTCAAAAGCAGAGACTTACTTTGCCGACTAAAGTCCATCTAGTCAAGGCTATGGTTTTTCCTGTGGTCATGTATGGATGTGAGAGTTGGACTGTGAAGAAGGCTGAGCGCCGAAGAATTGATGCTTTTGAAGTGTGGTGTTGGGGAAGACTCTTGAGAGTCCTTTGGACTGCAAGGAGATCCAACCAGTCCATTCCGAAGGAAATCAACCCTGGGATTTCTTTGGAAGGAACAATGCTAAAGGTGAAACTCCAGTACTTTGGCCACCTCATGCGAAGAGCTGATTCATTGGAAAAGACTTTGATGTTGGGAAGGTGGGGGCAGGAGGAGAAGGGGACGACAGAGGTTGAGATGGCTGGATGGCATCAGCGACTCAGTGAAAGTGAGTCTGAGTGAACTCCGGGAGACAGTGATGGACAGGGAGGCCTGGCATGCTGTGATTCATGGGGTCGTAGAGAATCGAATACTACTGAATGACTGAACTGAACTGAACTGAAAAGCTTCTAAATCTCATTGTCCATTCTCTTGAGGGACTTCTTACTTACTGACTGTGTCTCTTTGGACCGTGGACAAATGACATGTTCATGAAAACAAATCCCGTGCTTTGTTCTCTAAATTACAAGATCCCCCAATATTTCATTTTTTATATAAAAAGTCAGCTTTCAAAGCAAATGTTTTCCCATACGTGTTATACAAATAGTATAATAAAAAGACTGGTAGATTTGAAATATGAGGCTATTATAGTCTAGTCTAGACTTTTTTAATAAAACAGCTGTGTGATTTTAACTAAATGAATGATATTTCTTTTAGTATTCTATCCATATGTTAAATATATACTGAAAACATATTGAAATATGTTAAATATATATTGACTGTAGAAGATAAATATGAAATCTCTGAGATAAATATGAAACCAGCTTAATGAATGATGTTCACAGCTACAGAGTGGGGTATATTACATACTTTTTATGGATCTGCTATAATTGTGAAACTGGCATTTGAGTCATAGTACTGACCGCAGTAGGGAGAAAGAAAAGAGTTAGGACAGATTATCTGATTCATGCTTCTGCTGGCAATGGTGGCATTTAAGAAACCCCCAGTGTACAAGGTGTTACTTTATTGATCATTCAAAATCAGACTTCAAAAAGACTTTAAACTCACACTAGTGCTACTTTATTGATTGTTAGCAGTACAGTTCATCTTCCAAGTGAGAAAAAAATCCATAATGATAATTAAATAAAAGAGAACAACTCGTTTCTTAATGCTTTTCTTAAATGAGAAACATAAGGAAAACATAAGAAAGTTGTGATTATGGAGATGAAAAGGCCTAAAAATAGGAACATTTTGAGAGAAGAGTCAGATTTCCTTCCCCATGGTGAGAAATAGGATGAGAAAGCTGCCACTAAAATTATTAAAAATAAACACATGGAATCTCCTGTCCTATGACAACCTGCACAGAGACATTGATTCTAATCAAAATTTCCCCCTCCCCAGGGTTTTTCTCAGAGCAAGTTTAACATCTTTGTTCCTCAAGCTGTAGATTAACGGGTTCATCATGGGAACCACATTGGTGTAAAAGACAGAAGAGATTTTCCCCACATGCATGGACCCAGTAGATGATGGTTTAAGATACATGAATGCCCCTGAACCAAAGAACAGGGAAACAGCAATTATGTGGGAACTGCAGGTGCTGAAGGCTTTGGACCTGCCCTCTGTGGAGCATATTTGGATGATGTTGGAGAGGATGAGACCATAAGAGACAAAGATCGTGAGACTGGGCACAAGGATATTGATGCCCACCACAATGAAAACTACCAGCTCATTCACGTAAGTACTTGTGCAGGAGAGCTGGAGCACAGGGAGGATGTCACACAAATAATGGTTGATGGTGTTTGCATCGCAGAAGGTCAGTCTCAGCATGCATCCAGTGTGAGCCATGGCACCAGAAAATGCCATCAAGTAAGAACCAAGCATAAGGCTGGAACACACTTTAGGGGTCATGGCAATGTTATACAAGAGTGGATTACAGATGGCCACATACCGATCATAGGCCATTGATGTTAGCACATAGCATTCAGAAATGACAAAAAAACAGAAAAAGTAGAGTTGAGTCATGCACCCCATATAAGAGATTGTATTCTTCTTTGATAAAAATCTACCAGCATTTTGGGTGTAAATACAGAAGAATAACACAGGTCTATGAAGGACAAGTTAAAGAGGAAAAAGTACATGGCGGTATGTAGGTGTGAATTCAGCACAATTAGTGCTGACAAGCCAAAATTTCCCAACACAGTGACCGTATACATTACTAGAAACAGGAAGAACAAGGGAAGTTGAAGATCTGGTTGGCCTGTTAACCCCACCAGAATGAATTCAGTCACAAAAGAACCATTTCCAGGAGCCATTCTTCGCTAAGGAAATCTGTGGACACAGGAGAAAAGGGTGACAATAGAGAACAACTCAGTCCTTCTGACAATATCTCATCCTACGTGAAAGTGTATATACTGAGAGCATGTCTGAGACTAGCCAACCTGGACCCATAGAATCTGCCTTTACCATTATCATGATAGTGAGTGACACAGACATTTCCTTACCGGAGGCTTAAGACGTTAATTACACAAAGAACATCACAAACTTAGCCTACAGAGGGAGGGCAGTGCGGCCATACGCAGAATATGCCAGAAAAAACTAAAGAGAAGAGAGCGGAATGTGCCAGGACAGAATCCTCCTCCTCACATCTCATTGTTTCTTCATTTACTTAAGCCCTCCTCTCACCAGTGAAATTAGAAGGCAGAGACCCTAGCTCCCTGGTGCTGACCTCTAATACATTAGAGGAGTAATACATGGTGGAGTGGGAACCACATTGTCTCCAAACAAAAACTAAGGGACAAAAAGCCAGAGGAGGTTAAGTTGCTGCTCTATTTCACAGAATAAAATCCATAAATGTAGAAAAGTGAGAGTTCATTCAGGGAGAAGGAACTTACTGAGATACTGCATTTTTGAGCCTCTTAATCTCTGAACACTCTTTGATCGCCCATGCACATACTCTCCTGACAGTTTCACTTAAATCTCAGGACTGCACACAACGGGAATGAAAGTGGCAGATCTGACACCCCTGGCCTTCCATCTCAAAACAGGATGGATGTTAAACCAACAGAATTCAGAAACTCACCCTCTTTGGTGCTCTCCTTGGTATTTACCCCTGTAGTCTGGAAAGGCAGTTTCAGGTTTGAGGTTCCTTAAATTCTAAAAGGATGCAGCCCAGACTGAATTTCAGACATGCCCTGGAATGACCTACATATATTAATTTCAGATTATGACTTTGAGTCTTCTCAAGAATCAGGAAAATGTTAGCAGCATCGTTATCAGGTTTGCCACCTGATAAGACACAGAAGACTGAATGTGGTTTAATGATGTAGTGCTCTTGATTATAAACAGGGTGGAAGCTTATTCAGTCTCTCCTCAGGGAATAGAGTCTATGTGTGTGCAAAGAAATAAAGGAATTGGTTTTACACTCTGGACCATATTCTCTGTTTAGTTCTTCAGGGACTCAGTATTTGAATCCAGTTTACACGTCCCTCCAGGGACTGTACGTCCCTCAAGGCAGAGGCAAAAGTAGACTCCCATCTTCCTATCATCTTTATTACTTTAGAAAACTCTATTTACAGATTCTTACTCTGTGTCTTTCCACATCCTAAATGGAAAATCTCCAGAGAGTAGTTATAGGTTTCTTCATATCTTTACTATAAATTTTGCAAAGACCCTAGTAACTAATTTCAGTTACTGTCTTTCATGAGTTATCTCAAAAATTTTGAGTGACTTTCTCCTTTCTAACGTTTTAATGTTTAAAGCCTTACTGGAAATTTCTGAGGATCTAGCTGAGCCCTTAAACATATTAAGTTATTTCATTAACTGAGGCTATCAATTCCTTCTCACCATAGAAATGACTGGGGGATACAGACTTAGGGTATGGGTTTGAGTCCTACTGCCACACTTACTAACTTGAGCACAGTGCTTAAACTCCATGCCTCAGGTTCATAATTTCTAAGACTGTGGTGATAATGATAGCATCTTTTTCAATGCATTGTCTTGATGAAATTAAAAACTGTACAAAAAATTGGTTAGAATAGTACCAGTCAAGTGGTATATAGTCAAACAGTGTCAACAGTCATCATACATGCTGTCAAAGCTTCCAATAGGTCCTCTGTCATAACACTCACCAGGCATTTTCCCCTTTAATTCCAGTGTGCCCCTAGACACTATAAGTTCTATAAGGACAAACATATCTTCTGTCTTATTACTTTTCTCACAGTGCTGTGTATAGTGCAGAGCACACAGTAGGCACTGCATAAATAACTCTATAAGTTATGTTCTTTAGTGAAAGCCTTCTGAGTGTTTCTCACATTTCTCACATGCTCAGCATTAGTGTCTACAGCCACACTGATTTTTATTGAACTATTGAACTATATGCTGAAATATGGTGACTCCAGCTGTTATTCTAGATTTTCCCACATACTCCCTCTTACTTGGCTATGTACACAGCTGTTAGAATAAGTTTTAAAGCACAGATCTGTTCCTTCCTAGTTTAAAATGTTCCATGGTCTTAAGCTACCTAATGGGCAATTGAAACACCGTAATAAAGGCACACTGGAACACTGTAATAAAAATATAACTGTCAAAACTATGATTAAGTTTTGGATAAAAGTAAAGAAAGTCAAGTGAGATACTATACTTAGTAGAGAAGTTTTCCTTCTTAGTCTGAAAATACCAGGCTCTTTAACTCTTCACCCTGCTCAAAATACGAGTGCCTCCAAAACACATCATCAAGATGGTTAAAACAAAAAACAAAAAACAGCAAATAGAATGAGAGAAATATGTTCGATAAGGACCTAGTATCCAAATGGGCTTCCCTGGTAGTTTAGTCGGTAAAGAAGCTGCCTGCAGTGCAGGAGACCTGGGTTTGATCCCTGGGTCAGGAAGATCCCCCTGGAGAAGGGAATGACAACTCACTCCAGTATTATTGCTTGGAAAATCCTATTGACCGAGGAGCCTGGTGGGCTACAGTCCGTGGGGTCTCAAGAATTGAACACGACTTAGTTACTAAACCACCACGGTATCCAAACTACTTTGGCAGGCAAATTCTTTACCTCTAGTGTAGCCTAGGAAGCACTTTTTTAAAGGAGACACAGGTTCAGTCCCTGGGTCAGGAAGAGCCCCTGAAGGAGAAAATGGCATCCCCTTCAAATATTGTTGCCTGGAGAATCCCATGGACAGAGGAGCCTGGAGGGCTATAGTCTATGGAGCTGTAAAGAGTAGGACACGACTGAGCATGCATGCACATGATTTTAGCATCCAAAATCATAAACCACTCTCTCACCCAATAATAAAAAAATGCAAATAGTCCAAAGAATGCATAGTCCCATGGAAAGAAATACAGAGTCCAGAAATAGATTCATATACATTAGAAACAATAATCTGGACAAAAAGGCAATCTAAAGGAGAAATGACAGGCTTTTAATACAGTGAGGCAAGAATAATTAGATACACAAAAAGTAAACAAATATACAAAGAGATTCAATGTGTACCTCACCACATTAACAAAATTGTCACAAAATGAATCATAGGTACTTATGTAAAATATAAAATTAAAAACTTTAAAATAGAAAAAAGGACAAGATGGTGACAGAGTGTCTACCGACAGACAAATGGATAAAGATTGGTATGGAGTACTGCAATGTCACTCAGTCACAATAAAGAATGAAATCTTGCCATTTATGTTATGGAAGCATCTAGGTGAAATAAGTCAGAGAAAGGCAATGATGTATGATTTCATATGTGAATTCTAAAACACAAAACAAAAATTAGACTCACACATACAGAGGACAAGTGAGCAGTTGCCAGAGGAGATGATGTGGGGGATGAGAGAAAGAGGTGAAGGGAATTAAGAGTTGCAAACATCTAGTTATAAAATATATGTCATGGGAATACACAGCATAAGAAAAATGGTCAATAAAACTATAATAATTTTGTATGAGGACAGATGGTTACCAGACTAATCATGGTGATCATTTCATAATGTGTTTAAATATTGAATCACTATGTTGTACACCTGAAGATAACATAATATGTACATCAAGTATATTTCAACAAAACAAAACAGCAGCAACAACAAAAAATCTTAAAGAAGCCAAGGGCGAGAAGTGTTTCACCCATGAGGAACAAAGATAAGAATCACAGTGGGACTCTCATTGGAAGCCATGCAATCAAAGAGAATGGAGTGAAATATTTAAAGCGTTGAAACAAAAACATCACCAATCTGTAATTTTAAATCTAATAATATTATCCTTCAACTTGAAAGTGAAATGATGATATTCCCAGACAAACAAAATCTAAGAGAGTTTGATGTCAACAGAACTGCC
Organism: Nanger dama; assembly: GCA_917880005.1. Classification (NCBI taxonomy): domain Eukaryota; kingdom Metazoa; phylum Chordata; class Mammalia; order Artiodactyla; family Bovidae; genus Nanger; species Nanger dama. The sequence continues at coordinate 291,668 of CAKJTW010000085.1, read as the reverse complement.
TTGCAGGAAATACTAAAAGAAGTTCTTTAGGCAAAAGAAAAAGAATATAGATCAAAAGCTTGAACTGACATTTAAAAAAGAGCATCAGATGGAAAAACTAGTCATAAAAAGTTTGTCTTCTTCTTCTTAATTTATCTAATAGATAACTGTGTGTTTGAAATAATAGTAGCAACAATGCATTAGTAATTACAATATGGTTCTGTGAAATGAAGAACATCAGTGTCATAGGAGCACAGAAGGAAATAGGTAGAAACTGTCCAAGCTCCCTGTACTACAGATGATGTTGTATAGAGTTATTTGAAAGTGGATTCGATTAAATTAAAACGTGCATTGTAAACTTTAAGATAACCAGTGTAAATATTTTAAAAGAAGGATAATTGATATATTAAAATAGGAGATAAAATGGAATGATAGAAAATGCTCAATTAAATCTGGAGAGTAAGAAAACAAAGGGGAAGATAAAGAAACAAAGAACACAACATGTGCACAAGTAGAAAACACTTATAAACATGATATTAACTCAGGTTTATTAATACAGCTGGTCCCTGACTTAGGACGGTTTGATTTATGATTTTTCAACTTCACCATGGGTCTAAAATAAATACGGGTCAAAAGCCACAAGCTGCAGTTCCCATCAATCATTTGACCATGACGGTAAGCAGCCCATACTCTTTCAATTGCAAAGCCTTTCACTTTCAGCACAGTATTCAACAAATTACATGAGGTATGTAACACTTTATTATAAATAGCTTTTTTTCTTTGCATATTTTAATCAAAACAACATTCTAGCTTTATGTTAGATGATTTTGCCCAACTGTAGGCTAATGTAAGTATGCTGAACACATTGAAGGGAGGCTAGGCTAAGTCACGACATGACATCAGAACCCCGCCGTGAGCTGAGAAAGCTCTGCAATCATTTTAAATGTATGTTGTATAGAAACACCAATAAAAGGACATAAATTTTCATAGTGGATAATGAAAAAAACACCAAGTATGCACTGTCTGGAAGAAATTCATTTTAAATGTAAAGGTTTAAGTTAAGAGTAAAAAGATGGAGAAATATATACCATGTTAACACTCAAAAGAAAGCTGGGGTCACTGTATTAATTTCAGAAAACATACATTAAAGACATAGGAAGATTACCAGGGACATATAATCTTTAATAAAGAAGAGGCATTACAGAATGATAATAATTAAGCAGGCGGAAGCACTGTAAGGATCCAAATGAAATTGGGAGATGGAATAGCATCCTTCAACAGCCGTATGTAGATTTTTCTCAAGCTCACATGGAACAACGAATGAGTTTCTCTTTCACCCACAGTCTGGATGCTTGTGGTAGCTAAGAAGAGCAGAAAAGGAGAGAGGCTGCTGCAGCCTGCTGGCTCTGAGCCTGGCCTTCCTGTGCCTCACCCCAGGAAATCGGGGGCAGAGTGGAGCCTGCCTCCTCCATCTTGACCTTTCCAAGACTTGTCCTATAACCTGAATTCCAGGGAACTTTGCTCCGAAAGCACTGATTCTGCACAAGCATAAAACTATTCACTTCCTGACATCTTGATGAATATTATTTTTAATACTGTCCTGAAATTCAGTGAATTAAGGAAACGACTCAAGTAAAGAGAGACTAGTATTTCAGTAAAAGTAAGTTTGTTAGGTACAGCTTTTTGACTATCAAATTTTATATGACTATCAGTTCAGTTTAGTTCAGTCGCTCAGTCGTGTCCGACTCTTTGCGACCCCATGAATCGCAGCACGCCAGGCCTCCCTGTTCATCACCCTCTCTCGGAGTTCACTCCGTCCATCGAGTCCGTGATGCCATCCAGCCATCTCATCCTCAGTCGTCCCCTTCTCCTCCTGCCCCCAATCCCTCCCAGCATCAGAGTCTCTTCCAATGAGTCAACTCTTCGCATGAGGTGGCCAAAGTACTGGAGTTTCAGCTTTAGCATCATTCCTTCCAAACAAATCCCAGGGCTGATCTCCTCCAGAATGGACTCGTTGGATCTCCTTGCAGTCCAAGGGACTCTCAAGTCTTCTCCAATACCACACTTCAAAAGCATCAATTCTTCAGCGCTCAGCCTTCTTCACAGTCTAACTCTCACATCCATACATGACCACAGGAAAAACCACAGCCTTGACTAGACGGACCTTAGTCGGCAAAGTAATGTCTCTGCTTTTGAATATGCTATCTAGGTTTGTCATAACTTTACTTCCAAGGAGTAAGTGTCTTCTAATTTCAAGGCTGCAGTCAACATCTGCAGTGATTTTGGAGCCCAAATTATATTAAGCATTAAAAAGAGATGTTTATATCATGAGTTCCAACTCTTTTAAAAATATTTCAGTGTTCAGTATATAGTCCATGCATTAGTTTGTTAGGGCTATTATAAAGAAATAACATACTAGGTGGCTTAAAAATAGGAATTTATTTGTCACATTTCTAAAAGCTTTAAATCCAGGATTAAGGTGTGGGCAGGTTTGTTTTCTGCTTGGCTTGCAGATGGCCACTCTGTTCCAGTGTCCCCATGTGGATTTTCTCCTATAAACAATGTTCTTATCTCTCTGTGTGTCCAATTTTCCTCTTCTCAGTTAAAATGTTTCCTTCTCAGAAAGATCCTTCCTGAACACCCAGTCTGAAGTAACCATAGTTACTTCTTGTACCATCTCCTTAATTCAAGACTATACATGGCATTTCCCATCTATACATGTGTATATGTCTATTTGCTCATAATTTGACTCCTCCAGCTTGCACCCCACCTCCATCTTCCCATAGACAATTAGCCTGATGAAAGCACAAACATTGCATTGTTCACCATGGTATCTCTGCTGTTTAAAAACACAAATGGATGCAGAATAGGTGCTCAGTTTCAATTTGTTGATTAAATAAACTATATTATTTGTGCCTGATGTCCCGGGGATACCTAAAGAGAAACTTTTGAAATCTTTATTTAAAATTTTATTTCATTTTATTTATTTTTTAAAACTGGAGTATAAATGCTTTACAATGTTGTGTTAGTCTCTGCTGTACAATAACATGAATCAGCTATGTGTATACATATATTCCCTCCCTCTTGAGCCTCCCTCCCACCCTGTACACCACCCCTTTAAGTCATCACAGAACATCAAGCTGAGCTCCCTGTGCTACACAGCAGCTTCCCACTAGCCATCTATTTTACACACAGTAGCATGTATACCTCAATGCTACTCTCTCAGTTCTCCCTACCCACTCCTTCCCTACTTCCCATGAAAAATCTGACAATCTTACCATTCCTTGATCATTCAACTTTCTCAATTTAAAACCTTATAGTCTCTGAAAATAAGCTGAACAACGACACAATGACTACTTCCCTTAATTTCTATGAAAGGATGAAGGGTTGATCCTCCTTTTCCATACAGTGTTTTTTTCTTATGAAGTGATTTATATAATGAACTTAATATATGCTATGATTTAAATCACTTACATTTCTACTTTAATTTCTATGTTCTCCATGTCTTTATACATTGTATGCCCATACTAAGATGTGGCATCAATAACTAACAAAATTTTAGTTCAGAATACTCTTTTTCTTCAAGGTCTTTCTCAATGCAATTTGGACATCTTTGTTCCTCAAACTGTAGATGAAAGGATTCACCACTGGCCCCACAATGGTGTAGAAAATTGTGGACACTTTATCTTCATCCAGAGACTGAGCAGGAAAAGGCTTAAGATACATGAATGCAGATGATCCAAAGAAAAGAGATACCACAATTATGTGGGAGCTGCAGGTACTGAAGGCTTTGGACCTGCCCTCTGCAGAATGGATGCGAAGGATGTTCAAGAGGATCAAGGTGTAAGAAATGGAGATGGTGACACTGGGCACTATGACATTGGCACCCACCACAGTGGAAATCTCCAGCTCACTGATGGAGGTGCTTGTGCAGGAGAGCTGGAGGAGAGGAGGAATGTCACACATGTAGTGATTGATGGTGTTTCCATCACAGAAGGAGAGTCGCAGCATGCACCCAGTATTGGCCATGGCACCCACAAACCCCATTGTGTATACACTCACCGTCAGCATGAGGCAGACCTGATGGGACATGGAGACCTTGTAGAGCAGGGGCTTACAGATGGCCACGTATCGATCATAGGCCATTGACGTCAAAATATAGCACTCATCAATAACAAAGAAGGAGAAGAAGCAGAGCTGAGTCAGGCACTCTGCATAAGGGATGGTGTCCTGGCTTACAAAACTCATCAGCATTCTAGGGGTAATGACAGAGGAGTGGCAGAGATCAATGAAGGAAAGGTTGAAGAGAAAGTAGTACATGGGAGTGTGCAGGTGAGGGTTCAGACCAATAAGAATAATCAAGCCAACGTTCCCCACCACAGTGACCACATAAATTGCTAAGAAAATGACAAAGAGAGGCAGCTGGAGTTCTGGCTGCTGTGTTAAACCCAGCAGGATAAACTCAGTCACTGAAGATTCGTTCCCTGGGGCCATTCTTCCCTAGGACATACCTGTGGGAACCGGACAGAGGGTAACGTTAAAATGAGTGCCCCGCTCTCTCCACCCAATCCCAGTCTATTGACTGAGACATCTCAGAATTTGAGAAGAAACTCCCACCCACCCTTCTGTGCACCTTTGTTTTCTCCTCTGTATAAAGGCTGAGGAAATTTTTAAAGAAGTGTATCAAAAACACTATTGGGCAAGTTCTACAGGGATAAAATTCAGTGACCCATGGACTCATGACAATAGCGTCTCTTTTCCACTTCTGCTCTGACAGTTTACCAGACCCATCCAATGATCAGTAGTTATCTCAGCAGAGAGAAAGCTGTCATTTCAAGGAATCCTTGGCTTCCACAGATGAGGTTTGGAAGATGAGTAAGAGGTAAGATAAAATTCAACACTCACCCTTCTGTATGGAGACTTCAGTGTTGGGACTTGCTACCTCTGCTTCCTATGCTCAATGAAGAGCAAGTGGCTCTGATGAATTTTAGAGATGAACAGCCCAGAACAGAGATTCTTCTTTGGTATCGTTTCTGCTTTGAGTGTGTCTGGACTGAGTCAGAGTACAGACCTCGGTACGCCAGGCTCTGAGGTGCCACGAGTTACAGGTCATGATTTCTGATGGTGGCTCTGCCAGAGTGTCCTCTCCAGTCCAGGGGGTGGAAATAGCATCTGCTGGTGCCCAGGGAGCCACCTGCTAATATGACCCAGGGGTTATTGTGAATTGGGAAATCCTAGGGACCTGATTAAAACTTAGAAGTCTTAGGTTTTCATTGTGCTTTCCCCAGAGATCATGATTTGTAGCAAAGAGAAATTACTCTCCGTTTAAGGTGAGTTCACTATAACAGTGATGTATTGGAAGTAAACCATTTTGCATACATTTTTGTTTGTTGCCATATGGGGCACATCCTCAAATAGAAAAGCAGGTGACCTTTCCTGAATACACAGCACCTAGCCCTCTATGAAATACTAGTCACTTATTTGTTTACTTAGTTTGTTTTCTCACAATACATACACACACATTGATATGCTCAGGTGCATTTGAATCTAAGTTCCATAAGGGCAGAGATTTTGCCTATTTTGTTCAGTGCTATTTTTGTAGCAGGATAAGGCAATGGTGGCCCACTCCAGTACTCTTGCCTGGAAAATCCCATGGGTAGAGGGGGTCTGGTAGGCTGCAGCCCATGGGGTCGCTGAGTCAGACACGACTGAGCAACTTCACTTTCACTCTTCACTTTCATGCACTGGAGAAGGACATGGCAACCCACTCCAGTGTTCTTGCCTGGAGAATCCCAGGGACAGGGGAGCCTGGTGGGCTACCCCCATCCATGGGGTCACAAAAGAGTCGCATATGACTTAGCAGCAAAACAACAAAAGAAAACTGCTAGCTTTTAATCAACTGGAAAATGACTATTTCACATTATATCCCTAAAGGGAAAAACTTAACAGTAGTCTGAATCAATGAAGTAGAACAAAACTTATCAATGAATTACAAAACCATAAAGTCAAGTGAAAAAAGTGACTTGCTAAAAATGATCTGTACAGTACAATATTTAATGATCTTTAAATGCTTGAATAGCCACTCTCTACAATTTTATAGATGTATAAAATTGTATGAAAGATGACATGAATGTACAGTTATCAACAATGCATCATTAAAAGTGTTTTACAGTGAAACAAATGAGGGAATTAAGTTAGAAAAACAATTAGGGACTATCAGTTATGTCTATAATGTGAAAATTGGGTCATGTATACACAGGTGTTTATCATGTTGTTTTGTTCTTTTTCTGAAGGGTTGAAATATTTTACAATGAAATCAATGAGACTAAAGGTAATATACATTATTCCAAATCATTGTGATATATAAAGTTAATAATATAGCAAGTATCAGTTATATGATGATATTTACTATATTAATAGATGCTACTAAATGGTGAGAACAAATAAAAGCTGGTCAGGGTAAAATAATTTTTTTAAAGGTTTCTGGATCTTCTTACAGACCCCAATCCAGTTATACTCATTTACATAATTCCAAACCAGACCATACAGCTGGACCTTCACACACCACATATGCACAAACTGTTGCCATTAAGATGAACATATACAGAAAGATAAATTGTCAAATCATAGACCCCAGGATACATCACGTGCTTGGATGTGTGGTCTTCTGGAGAATCTTCTTTCATGTGGGCAGAGTGTATCCGGACAATACTATGAGGCATTGCAGTACCTGCTGGTAATGAGACAACTTTGATAGAAACTCCATGTTGCTCCATAACTCGACTTTCTCTGGCAGATTTGGGGATGGTGATCAGGCTACCAGAACCATTAATAGACTGCTTGTACTGTAAGAGAGAGAAGAATCCTAGGAAAAAGAGAAGCCAGGGGAGGGTGACAAAGGAACAACAGAACAGTCACAGAAACACTTCCCTCCCTATGGGCCATGAGGACCAGATCTAAAGCCTAATGGTTCCCTTTGAACTGTCCCAAGCCATTCAGGAGGGGGTGTGCTTTAGCAGAAGAGTGCTGGTTGCTCAGACAGTTCTGCCTACAATGCGGGAGACACAGGTTCAATCCCTGTGTCGGGAAGATTCCCTGGAGAAGGAAATGGCAACCTACTCCAGTACTCTTGCTTGAAAAATCCCATGGACGGAGGAGCCTGGTAAGGCTATAGTCCATAGGGTCGTAAAGAGTCAGATACGACTGAGCAACTTCACTTTCTTTCTTTCACTTTAAAAGTGTGTGCAGAATAGCTTAAATGCAGCCCAACTACAGCCCCTGGGGTCACAAAGAGCCGGACTTGCCTGAGCACACGTGCACAAGGTCTGGGGCTTCCCTGAGGGCTCAGCAGGTAAAGAACCTGCCTGCAAAGCAGGAGATGCGGGAGACTTGGGTTCAGCCCCTAGGTTGTGAAGATCCCCTGGAGGCGGAAATGGCAACCCACTCCAGTATTCTTGCCTGAAAATCTCATGGCCAGAGGAGCCTGGAAGTCCATGGGGTCGTGGAAGAGTCAGACACGACTGAGTGACTGAGCACACACACAGGCTGTGCTAAACACAATTGAGAATTCTTTCTGACAGAGGACATGCTTCTGAGTTAGGAAGTTTAGTTCCAAGGGAAAATTTGAAGACTTCTTAGAAGAGCCTCTGGTGTTTGTAGGTGGTCACTGTGCATCAGGCACTGATTCTGTCTGACCTTAGGCTGTCCTGGTAGGACAACAATGCCCCCAAGGTCACCGCCTCCACATGAGTGAACATTCCCTACCAGCTCTTTAGTCTTGAAGTTAGCGGTTATCTCCACTCTGAATGGGGCAGGTGGGAAAGAAAAGGCAGAAAGGAAGGGTTCCCTTGGAGTCAAGCATATTGAACATCCACTCAGCCCACATCCTTGTAGGAACCATCCTCAGAGTGAGTCTAACTCCCCCAGTAGCCCTTTAAAATGCAAAGGTTGGTAACTTTCCCTCTATCTTCTTTCCCATCCTCTCACTCTCCCGCCTATCAGAGATTGGTTCTTAGCTCCCATCAAGGGCCCTGACTGAAGACACTCACCAGAGGCGAATAACAATAAAGTGTTCAAGTATGCAGTGAAAATGATTCAGGAGACCTTGTAACTCGGATAGTACACTGATTCAGCTTGATTTAGCATGTGGTGATACAGTAGGAGCACACTGAGCAGAAGGATGCCTGATGTCCAGACAAAAGGAGAAAGAAAAGTCCCTTCTGGCAGACCCTGGCTTAAGTACTTAAGTCTTAACCTGAGATATGTTTGACTTCCAAACCCCTACCACGCACAACTGCACCTTGTCCAGAGGCCAATGCCACTTGAGTGGTGGATCCAATTTGGCAGCTGTGATCTAAGCCAAAGAACTGGGAGGGCTGAGTTAGTCAGAGACCACAGCCTGGACCTGCAAACCAAGTATGCCTTCGGTCCTGTGTCAGGGAAGACAGGAAGTTACTGGTGGCTGAAGATAGGAAGTTACCTGTGAGGAAAGCAAGGCAGGCAAGTCATGAGAGTATATTTGGCTTGAGGAATCATATTGGTGAATTCAAAACCCAGGAGCAAGTTATGCATGAAGGAAAAGCTGAGCACCACAATCAGAATGTTCCTGACCACTTCCAGGCCATCTGTTGAAAAGAAGAAGCTGTACTGAGGCAAGGACAGATATTCCTTCTGGCTCATTTCCACCTGGGGCACACAAATCTCTAGGTAAACATGAATGAGGTGAAACATTTGATTAAATAATAAAGAGCAGAGGTAGGGAAAGAAAGAGGTAGGAGTCTTAAGCTAAATGGGAGACGGAACCAAAAGAAACTGTTCTCTATCTTTGTATCTCTGTAAACTGCTTTCTCTTCTATTTTTTCAAAATGTATTTCTTGCTAAACACTCTTGTCTTCCTCTAGTGGCAATGTAACATGTTTTCTTCACTGCCAATCACCTTTCTTTTATATCCTCACATTCTAGATGTGCTAGATACCCTGTTGTTACTATCAGGGCTTCTCAGAGATCCATTAGCTAAGTCTGTGAACTTCTAAACGTTTTTCCAAAACGTGCAAATGCTGAGCTTTTGGGGTAGGCCTTGACTGTGTTGATTATAAAAGTGGGCACAGTGCAACCACTGGTGATTGCTCTAGAGGATAATGATGAGATAAACGGAAGTCAAGGAAGGATGAACCATCATTCTCCACACATCTCTTTATATACAGTAGCTCTGACCTGATGGCCACAAGGAAGTACATCATATCCACGAACTGTGGGTTACTGTAGGTTTTGGGGATCCCAACTTTAGTTCAGCCCATTCTTCTGTGATGAGTCCTATCGCCAAGAAGACTAAGACCCAGGAGGAGAAGAACATGTTGGTGGCCTCAACCTTTCTGACCAGTATGTGCACCATTGTGATTGGGATTTTCAAGCAGAGACTGTCACCAATATCTCACATGCTTCTTCTCAAATAGGATTAATTACAAGAAATAGGGCAAAATCTTTTAGTGACAGCTGACGCAATGGCAGTGGCAGAACCTGAAGTAGCCTATGAAACAGAGAAGATAACTCCTACTGTTTCCAACTCCTCCATTTGGGCTAGTCTGCTGTCATGGCTGCCAACTGACATGAGATCATCTTGGTCTGACCCTTGACCCTGAGACCTACTATGGTGGAATCACCAAGGGGGCCTAGAGGCCCTGAAAAGAGGAACCAGATACAGAAGGAGATATGATGTCACACATAGAGAACACTATCAGCTATAAGAGCAACTAGAGGTCCTGAAAGAAGTTAGCCATGTATGATGGAAGACATTAGGATTATATGTTCCAGGACTGATGAGCATTAGATAAGGATCAAGGAAATGAAGAAGGTAATTGGACCATTACGTGAGATGTCAGGTAGCTAGCATAACAAAAGAGAATGCCTGCTCATAATTTGGGGTGTTTTGAAGATAGGTGAGAGGGATTAATGAGACACAGGTCAGAGAAGAAATGATATCTGTAGTTAGGGGAAAACAGGAGTCAGGATGCCATTAAATAAGATGTAAACCATGGGAGCAAGCACAAGCCTACTTATGAGAAAGAATTTAGTAAGTACAGGTTTTGGTTAAGTTTAAGGTGCCTTGAAGGCGTATGATAGAATTAGTCTTGAAACTTAATAGTAAGTTAAGGGTTATCAACCTAGGAAAGGCAGTTGAAACATAGGTGTGCATATCACCATGGGAGGATATCACACAGAAGGTGACAAGAGGCAGTGAAGGAAACTCTGATTAACATCATTTATGAGAAAGAGCAAAGAACGAGAGGTCAGAGCAAGGCTGTGTGTGTGTGCTTGCGTGCTAAGTCGTTTCAGTCACGTCCGACTCATTGCAACCCTATGGACTGGAGCCCGCCAGGCTCCTCTGTCCATGGGATTCTCTAGGCAAGAATACTGGAATGGGTTGCCATGCTCTCTTCAAGGGGATCTTCTCCACCCTGGGTCGAACTCCTGTCTCTTATGTCGCCTGTACTGGCAGGTGGGTTCTTTACCCCCAAAGCCACCTAGAAAAATACAAATGCTGCTGACTAATTAAAGAAGCTTGAGTTTTGAGGAGAGATTAGATTCCTAATGTTGCAGAGAAATCTAATTAGGTGGAAGCTGAACATATGCCATTTGATTTGATGATTAGACTGTCACTGGTGGTTCTGGGCATGGCATTCTCTGCAGAACAACAGGAGAAGTGAAAGTAGAAGGGACATTGTTAGGTTTTATGTTTTCCTTTTTTAAATAGACAACTAGATTAAAGAAATAACAATAAATGGAAAAAGAAAATCAGAATTTTAGTTTCAAAAGGTAAGTATGCAATTTTGAAAAAGGAGAGATTGGTGGGATGATTACCGTGTACCCTTTACCCTGCTTCAGTACTCATCCCTGAGTTATTCTGAAACAAACCCAGAGAATCTCATCCTTAAATATTTGTTGGTATCACTGAAAGATGAAGACTAACTTTCCCTCAGAGATTAATTACTCTCCCTCTTTGTTTTCTTAATCTGGTTTATTAGAGAGTTATCAATTTGTTGATAATTTTCAAGATCCCTTTACATATTTATCCACTTGAAAATATTATTTTTAATAGATTTTATTATTAAAAACTTTAAGTTTTTACCTCATTATTTCACTTTCCAATTAATTTTTATCCCTCAAATTTCTTAAAATAGTTACAACTTCTTTAATATGCCAGGATTTAAAGTCACCCATGTTTATCTGTGCACAGAGTTTGCTATATCTCATATAATTTTTCCTATTTAAACAAGTTTAAGAAAATAATATTTTAAAGAGCAGTTATTTTTCCAGCAGAACTGAGCAGAAGATGCAGAGATTTTTCATATACTCCCTGTATATCCCACACAGGGACAGCCTTTCCTGTTCTCAACATCCCCACCAAAGTGGTTCATTTGTTACATTTATAAACCTACAATGGCATATTATTGTTGTCCAAAGTCCATGGTTAATGTGAGGGTTCACTCTTGGCTTATGTCTCGTATATTTCCACATTAGACAGTTCTTAATGTTAATTTTGACTTCACCATTGAAATCTATTTGGGACTGTGTCCACATGTACAAATGTTTCCCACTTGAACGTATCTTGGAAAGTAGGAACTATAGTATTATAGCATTCATGATTGCAAGATTCACTAGTAAATAACTGAACGTAGTCCCATCTGGGACAATTAAAGCTTTTCCTGGAACTTACCTGGTGGTACAGTGATTAAGAATCCACCTACTGATGCAGGGGACATGGGTTTGATCCCTGATCTGGGAAGATCCCCCATGCTGAGGAGCAGCTAAGCCTGTGAGCCGCAACTCCTGAGGCTGCCCTGGAGAGCCTGCGAGCCGCAACTACTGAGGCAGTGCAGGCAACCACTGAAGCCCTGCACCCGGAGCCCTTGCTCTGAAACAAGAGAAGCCATTTCAATGAGAAGCTCGTCCTCTTCAATGAAGAGTAGCCCCCACTCGCTGCAGCTAGAGGAAGCCCACATGCAGCAAGGAAGACCCGTCACAGCTGTAAATAAAGTAAATGAATTATTTTTTAAAAAGAAAGAAAGGAGCCAGCTCCTCTCACACACCTGAGGGCAGGAATGAATGCAGGTTCTCAGCGGGGCAGGAAGATCAGTGGCCAGGCTACCTGGGCCTCTCTTCTCTGCCCTTCTCTGCATCCCTCACCCCCACCTCCCTGGAGCCCAGCTCCCCTCCCACTTCCCCTCAAAAACAGAATCTTTTCCTAAACACCAGGAACACTGGAGATCAAAAAGAAAAATGGAATCATTATTGATCTAAAGCAGTGTCTCTGTCACTTATCAGCATGATTAGGTGTCTCTGTGAGCCAAACAATTTCAAGACAAGAGTATCCTCTAAGACTCTGTCCCCCAGGTTGGGGTACCATGGACAAGTCTGGGACTGTGTTGTTTCTGGATCTCTCTCCTGGATACTTATTTTCCTTTACTTCTAAATGAAAGTATGATAGCTACCTTCCTCTACTCTCCTTGGAATACCCTTCAGCTTGAGAGTGAGAGACCATAGGCTAACAGTCCTCACTACCTGAGACCTGGATGGTCTGATTCCTGCCCGTGGGATATGTCTTCTAGGCAACTGAATACATAGCTCTTTATCATGGTCCCTGTAGCTGAAACAGCTCTTCCTGACATCTTCTTGAAGAGAAAGGCACACAAGGCACAGAGGGTCAACCTGAGCCCTGGGACACACATACATGGGCAGAAGACCCCCTTCTGTCTGTTGGAGGTTAGCGAAGGTGATGATTGCAGTGTTTATGGGTGGAGAGTCTCTATACAGCATGCATATGGTCTATGTCTGTACTTCCACTCAGATACTTTTCACGTCACTTGGCTTCCCCATTCTCTTCTTTATCAGATGTCTTTCTGAAGTGTGGACTTTGACCTTCAGGACAGACTCTGATTTGGGGGTGGTGGCATTTTGCTACATTCTAGCCCAAGATTCCTTGATTATGTACTTCTCTGGAATGCTGAGATGGTTGGATAGCATCACCTACTCAACAGACGCGAGTTTGGGTAAACTCTGGGAGTTGGTGATGGATAGGGAGTCCTGATGTGCTGTAGTCCCTGGTGTCGCAAAGAATTAGACATGACTGAGTGACTGAACTGAACTGGAATGCTACCGAAATTAAAAATTTCATTGTCCAACCCCAGATTTGCATAATCAGACAACTGGGGTTAGAGGGAGCCACTTTAGCTCTACTTCCCCTTCAACAGACAAAACCTGAGGACAGTGTGAAGCTCTCACTGAGACTGGACTCTGGACCATTTCCTTTTGCATTTTCACAGTATCTGAGGGATGTAAAAACCCACATTTGATTTTGGTAGAAATCTCTACAAGATGTTGCTGAACATTACCATTTGTTGGATAAATACTAGCAAAGCATAACAGTCATGCAGACCAAGTGTAAGAACATGTCTTCACTCCACTGACCGTGGCTCCCTTCAGACTAAAGCAGCCGTGTCTGGTGGAGCAGCAGCAAACCCAGGGTGCCCATGGGGGCTGCCAGGCACTGTGGGTGGTGGTGGAGTGGGCACTCTCCGAGGTGGTTTGTACTTAGGACAGTGAGAACAGGGTTTGGAGGGAGCAGCAGTTCTTTCCAAACCTGAATGCCCCAACAGAAAGCTTCGAAAGATCATAGATTAAAAAGAGCTAAAAAAAAGACGAAAAAACAAAACCACCTCTCTAGTGTCCAGGCTTTTCACTAGCTCACATGACTTTAAATGTTCTTCTTTCCTCTACCTTGAGACAGCACCTAAACCATGGCTTTTGGATAAAGGTAAAGAGGAAGAAGAGAGATGGCATCCAAGTCATTCTTTGTGTTTACTCTTAATGCTTCTCTCTCTGTGTAACTTCTTGATTTATAAGTTGTATTACACTTCAGAAACTTGCTCCAAGGAAGCAAAGGAGGGTGACAGGTATAAAATCAATAAAATCTTCTATATTGATATCCCCAAGTCAGCAGACAAGTTGATTTTCACATGTTATTTCACATAATCCTAATAACCCAAGTCCTATATTATTTTCTGTCTAAGGATTAAAGTAAAATATCTCCTAGACGTACATGTCAGTTCAGTTCAGTCACTCAGTCGTCTCCGACTTTTCGCAACCCCATGAATTGCAGCACGCCAGGCCTCCCTGTCCATCACCATCTCTTGGAGTTCATGCAGACTCAAGTCCATCAAGTCAGTGATGCCATCCAGCCATCTCATCCTCTGTCGCTCCCTTCTCCTCCTGCCCACAATCCCTCCCAGCATCAGAGTCTTTTCCAATGAGTCAACTCTTTGCATGAGGTGGCCAAAGTACTGGAGTTTCAGCTTTAGCATCATTCCTTCCAAACAAATCCCAGGGCTGATCTCCTTTAGAATGGACTGGTTGGATCTCCTTGCAGTCTAAGGGACTCTCAAGAGTCTTCTCCAACACCACAGTTCAAAAGCATCAATTCTTTGGTGTTCAGCCTTCTTCACAGTCCAACTCTCACATCCATACATGACCACAGGAAAAACCATAGCCTTGACTAGATGGACCTTGGTTGGCAAAGTAATGTCTCTGCTTTTGAATATGCTATCTAGGTTGGTCATAACTTTTCTTCCAAAGATTAAGTGTCTTTTAATTCCATGGCTGCAGTCACCATCTTCAGTGATTTTGGAGCCCCCAAAATAAAGTCTGACACTGTTTTCACTGTTTCTCCATCTATTTCCCATGAAGTGATGGGACCGGATGCCATAATCTTTGTTTTCTGAATGTTGAACTTTAAACCAACTTTTTCTCTGTCCTTTTTCATCAAGAGGCTCTTTAGTTCCTCTTCACTTTCTGCCATAAGGGTGGTATCATCTGCATATCTGAGGTGACTGATATTTCTCCCAGCAATCTTGATTCCAGCTTGTGTTTCTTCTAGTACAGCATTTCTCATGATGTACTCTGCATATAAGTTAAATTAACAGGGTGACAGTATACAGCCTTGACGTACTCCTTTTCCTATTTGGAACCAGTCTGTTGTTCCATGTCCAGTTCTAGCTGTTGCTTCCTGACCTGCATACAGATTTCTCAAAAGGCAGGTTAGGTGGTCTGGTATTCCCATCTCTTGAATAATTTTCCACAGTTTATTGTGATCCACACAGTCAAAGGCTTTGGCATAGTCAATAAAGCAGAAGTAGATGTTTTTCTGGAACTCTCTTGCTTTTTCCATGATCCAGCGGATATTGGCAATTTGATCTCTGGTTCCTCTGCCTTTTTGAAAACCAGCTTGAACATCAGGGAGTTCACGGTTCACCTATTGCTGAAGCCTGGCTTGGAGAATTTTGAGCATTACTTTACTAGCATGTGAAATGAGTGCAATCCCCTTAGTATTTTTTGTATGACTGCACCATGCCAGCGGTGGAATATGTGCTTAGTTGCTCAGTTGTGTCTGACTCTTTGTAACTCCATGCACTGAACCCTGCTAGACTCCTCTGTCCATGAGATTCTCCAGGCGAGGATACTAGAGTGGGTTGCCATTCCAGAAGAATTTCCAACCGTTGTGGAAAATAAATTACTAAATTATCTGTATGAGAATAAGATCAATGATTTGCTTTGCTCCACAGAAAAGGATTTGATATATTTGAAATATTTATTCTAAGTCAAATAACACATTGGCCATTATGTATAGGGACTCAGCTCACCTTTAATTCAACAAACATAAGTTAGAACACAGAGCGAATCACTTAAATTATCTCCTTCCACATTAGAAGGGATGCCTGGAATAACTGTGAAGACTTTGCTTTAGCTCATTTCACTTTGACTTATCCACATTACAAAAAGAATATGAGACAGTTTGAACACTTCTCCTTGCCTTTGAATTACATTTATTGTTTTTTTGCAATCTGGTATCACCCCTCAAGATAATTTTGCAGCAAATTACAAATAATTTTTAGTTTCAAACAAAGTACTTGCATGGTGTGACAGTGACACATACACACACTCACAGGATTATAATAGTCTGATTTGAGATTTATTTTACTAAACGTTATTCACAATATGCTTGATTCATGGGCTGGTGGAGGGCTCATATAGGTCTTGGGTATGCTTGGAGATTTGAGTTTAAAATACTTAACTCCAAAAAAATTGTTTAATATAAAAATAAAAAATAAAATATTGACTCCAGTAGATCTTATACAATAATTTTGCTAGAATATATATAAGGAGAACAGATGTTTATCTGTAATATTTTATTTTAAGGATAAGCAAGAATACTGTGTCAAATATCTACTCTTTTAGTACCATAATCCATATCTTTGAGGACTCATTTCTTTTCATTAAAAGTTGATCTCTTAGCCAAATTCAAGTATACAAAATAGTATTATGAATAAGATTCAAATGCTGTAATGTACATCAGATTCCAGGAATTTATCTTATAACCGGAAAAATTTTTAAACAGTCACCATATAAGGTGGTTAATGTGTTAATGTGATAATCATCTCAAAATATATCAAATCATCAGTTTGTACACTTTAAGTATGTATGTGTGTGTGTACTCAATTGCCCTGTCTTGTCCAACTTTCTGAGATCCCATGGACCATAGCCCATCAGGCTCCTCTGTCCATGGAATTTTCCAGGCAAGAATACTGAAGTGGGTTATCATTTCCTTCTCCAGGGGATCTTCCCAACCTGTGCACTGAACCCTTGACTCTTGCATCTCCTGCACTGGCAAATGGATAGTTTTAAACTTGGGCTACTTGCGAAGCTTACTCTTTAAGCATATACAATATTTATTTGTCAGTTATATGTCAGTAAATATGGGGGATACATCCAATCTCATTTTTTGATTTTTCTAGGAAATGAAAAACTTATCGTATAAATTAGTGTATCTTACCTCTTTTTCAGTCTCTAAGCTGGAGAAAAACTAAAAGTATTCTGATTGAATTAGGAATCTGGCGGTGATTATTTTTATCTTACGTCTGAATATCCCTTTGTGTCCTTCAGCCTAAGTGAATTCTCCCTACTTCTGAAAGTTTAAAATCTACCTTTCCCTAAAGACTGCTACTATTGCTATAGACAGTAGTGTTCTGCCTCATCTCTGAAACTCAACCAGTTCCTACCACTTTTTATAATGACTTGTTGGTCTCCTCAGGGATGGGTTTGATATATTAGGAGTGATGGTTCTAAGTCAAAGAGAGCACTGGATATGGTGATTCATTCAGCAGTTGATCAGGATGAGGCGTGTGTCGGCCAGTCCTCTCCTCACAAGACTGCAAGGTTGTGAAGAGAAAGATGCTGCATCACCTTTCAGTGTGCTCGTCTGTAGTTCAGTTCAGTTCAGTTCAGTTCAGTCTCTCAGTCGTGTCGGACTCTTTGTGCCCCATGAATTGCAGCACACTAGGCCTCCCTGTCCATCACCAACTCCCGGAGTTCATCCAAACTCATGTGCATCGAGTCTGTGATGCCATCCAGCCATCTCATCCTGTCATCCCCTTCTCCCGCCCCCAATCCCTCCCAGCATCAGGGTCTTTTCCAATGAGTCAACTCTTCACATGAGGTGGCCAAAGTATTGGAGTTTCAGCCTCAGCATCAGTCCTTCCAATGAACAACCAAGACTGGTCTCGACTTTAGGATGGACTGGTTGGATCTCCTTGCAGTCCAAGGGACTTGCAAAACTCTTCTCCAGCACCACAGTTCAAAAGCATCAATTCTTTGGCTCTCAGCTTTCTTCACAGTCCAACTCTCACATCCATACATGACCACTGGAAAAACCATAGCTTTGACTGGACGGATCTTTGTTGGCAAAGTAATATCTCTGCTTTTGATATGCTATCTAGTAGATATCCTCAATACTTGTTTTGCCCATGTTCTGTAACTTGTGGGATCTTTGTTCCTCAACCACAGATTGAAACCAAAAGTCATGCAGTAAAAGCACTGAGTCCTAATCACTGGACTGTGAGAGAACTCCCCAAAATACTTAATAAATAAATTTCAAAAATTCCATCATTTGACACTTACAATTATATGACTGAATTTTTTCCACTCCTGAACATATATTCAGAAAAGACAAAAACTCATTTGAGAAGATACATGTACTCTCATGCTCATAGTAGCACTATTGAAAATAGCCAAGACTTGGTTCAGTGGTAAAGATTTCGACTCACAAGTAGGAGATGTGGGTTCTATTGCTGGGTCGGGAAGATCCCCTGGAGGAGGAAACGATAACCTGCTCTAGAATTCTTGCCTGGGCAATCCCATGGATAGAGGAGCCTGGCGGGCTATAGTCCATGAGGTCACAAAAGAGTTGGACATGATTTAGTGACTAAACAACAACAACAAAAAGACATGGAAGCAACCTAAATGTCCATTGTCAGATGGCTATATGAGAAAGATTGGAATATACAACATATACAATGGAATATTACTCATACATTAAAAAAGAATGAAAAATGCCATTTGCAGCAACATGGATGGTCTTAGAGAATATTACACTAAGTGAAGTAAATCTGATAGAAAAGACAAATATGATATCAGTTATATGTGAAATCAAAAACAACTACACAAATGAACTTGTTTACAGAACTGAAATAGGCATAGAAAACAAACTTATGGTTACCAACGGTTTGAAAAGGGAGGGAGGGATAAATTAGGACCCACTACTACATATAAAAATAGATAAACAACAAGGACTTACCATATAACACAAGGAACTATATTCAACATTAAATATCTTGTAGTAATTTATAAAGGAAAACAATCTGAAAAAGAATACATATATAGAGACATATATATATATATAACTGAATAACTTTACTGTACACTTGAAACTGATACAACATTGCAAACTAACTACAAGTCAATAAAATTTTTAAGGTAGAAAGAGTAGTTATATAATTTTGGAGTAGGAATAAATTTATGTAATGTTTGAATTATTCTTATATTTTTAAATTAAAACTTTATCCATGTCTTACTTAAAAATATGACTGAAAATCTACCACTATAGTTTAAAACACTTCTTAAGAGAATATTACATTCTTTCTTTTACACGTTCTATTTCTTCATCATTGTGTTCTAAATATGTATCTGATATTAGGTTATATTAATTGGATTGCTCTGGAAATATGATATTACATAGGTTTCCACATGTAAAAGAATATTATAAGATATATTCTTACAAATATTTAGGCCACTAAACCCCAGAGATCAGAATTTCTTGAGGGACACTTGCTTTTATATTTCTTGGCATAAAATACTTGAACTGAGAACAGAAGCCACATTCATTTAAACCTGCTTCTTCTTAATGTAAAGATGAAAAGGGATAACTGACATCTTTCCTCTTAAAATGATGAGATTAGGAAAAGAAAAGATACTTAGCTAGTTTCAGAGGAGGAAGGTGAGTTTCATAGTCACAATATTCATGTTGTATAGGAATTAAAACAAACAGGTTCTAAATTAACTTCTGATTTTCCCGTAAGCTAGAGGTTCTGATGTTTGCAGGCCACCAAGCCACAGGCGTGGAGAGAAGAGCCTGTGGACACCTATCTTAGACTCAGATGTGTAGTGTCCGCTTAATGCTAAGTTAAGTCACATAGTGCCTACTGTGTGAATTAATCTGTGACATCATCAGCCTCTAAAATAGAAATTTTAATACTAGAAATATTTTTATACACAATGGACAATGCACAAAATGCCTTGTTTAATTTGTATGGCAATTCTTAGAAGTATTTATTATTATTATTTTTTTTAACAGGTTAAAACATGAGCTCAGAGAGCCTCTCTGATGGATCAGATGGTACCCTGTGTTAGAGCTGGCACTGAAACAAAATGCATTTGACTTGTGATTCAGTGCTATTTCTGCCACTTTTGTGTTAATGGTTCCCTTCTTTAAAAGGGGGCAATTATTTGACAGTCAACTTTGATTTTTAAAAAATTATATTCTAGACCCGTGCTGTCGGATATTATAGCCACTAGCTATGTGTGGTCACTGAGCATTTGCAATGTAGTATGATTTTAGGTGTAGTGTAAATATAAATACATTATTAATTTCAAAAATTTGTACAAAAAATGCAAAATGCTTCATAAAGAGTTTTACATCATTATATGTTAAGATATAAGTTTTTGTACATACCATATTAAATACAGCATTAAATTG
The DNA here is from genome assembly GCA_917880005.1 of Nanger dama. Lineage (NCBI taxonomy): Eukaryota > Metazoa > Chordata > Mammalia > Artiodactyla > Bovidae > Nanger > Nanger dama. The sequence goes on along the minus strand of CAKJTW010000085.1, from coordinate 271,549 downwards.
ATTTCAGCTACTTTTTTTCTCTTTGCTTTTAAAACATGGGCTTCTAGGACATTATAACCACTCATGTGACTGTATTATCTTTCCTTTTCTAGAATTTTTTTTTTTTTTTAGTTTTTTGGCCATGTGGTATGTGGGATCTTAGTTCCCCGGCCAGGGTTCACACCTGCACATCTTACACTGGAAGGGTGGTGTCTTAACGACTAGACCACCAAGAAAGACCTTGTATTATCTAGTGAGCAATGACGATCTAGACTCCACTTTTGAAAAAATACTTTCAATATGAGCACAAATATTCTCAGTTATTTGCACTGTTAGCCCCATAATTTGATTTTATAGTCACAATGAAAAACCCACAAGTGACTCATGACTGGAAGACTTGGTCTGTGGGTGCCTTTCTTTGGTTCCTCATTTTCCTCACATATTGTAGGAGGGGATACAATCTTGGAACAAACGACTCAAATGAAAGATAATCAATGATATAAAGCCAAGAGAGTTTGAGGCCTAGCACAGTAAGAATGAAGAAATGCTAATCCAGTCTATTACAAAAACATGTAATTTTTGATGTTAATGTAGTTTCTTACAGTGTTTTCATAAAACAAAAACAAAACCCTTCCCTTTGCCTCTCCTCTGTTCCTTAACTGAGACAAGACAAAGAAAAAAACAAAAACGTTCCAGGGTTGAGGACTTGAACCAGAGAGAAGTGAAATTTTCAATATTCTGTGTAAGAATTTTCCATCGATCCCTTAGTCACGTAGTCACTACCTTACATCCGGTCCCTAGGAGGGGGCGTGGCTTCCTGGGAATTCTGTCCGCAGCTGTTTTCTGCCTGCAGCGACGCAGAGTGCTGGGAACAGCTGGAGGTAAGTGACTAGGGTGCCCGCGCCGGCGCTGAATGGCACCCCTTGCTCCTGAGGATTGAGAACTGCCTCTTCCAACTCCCTTTCCCTATCTTTAAATCTTTCGGGGCTCGTTTTAACTGTAAGCCCAGGGTAGGGAACTGAGTCCTGGAGTGCGATGCCCTGAGGGTATCTGCGGGTTTGGTGGTCCAGGGGAATCTTGCTGAATGTGGAAGGGGGATGTAGCCATCTCCGGATAATCCCAAGACCCCTCTTTCTACTTCGCTTCTCTTTTACTTTATTTTACTTTTGATCAACTTCTCTCGTTCTTCCTTCCTTCCTTTGTTTCCTGTGGACACTTGATGCTTTCTCAATTTTATGTGATTTTATGCTGGGGAAATGGAGCTTCAAGCCCTCTCTCTCCAAGTCCTCCCACCCCTCACCCCCAACCCCCTCCGCAGTCGGATTGCAGCCCCTAAATCTTTCTATATAGAAATTGAGGACTGACTCAGATCCCTTCCGTGAGTATTTGGATGCTGAAATTTTAGGACTGAATAAGGACTCAGTCACTCTCCGTTTCTAGAGGAGTCCCGCTTTCGCACGCCTCTCCGGATTCCAGGTTCTCCACTTCTCCCCTGCAGCAGGCTGCAGGGGTGTGACCCACTGCGCCACCGCCAGCTGCTCCTTCCCGCCCCCGCTCTGCCGGGGCTCCTGCATTCCCGAGGGTCTGCTTAGCACTGAGGCCCCCGCCCCCCGGCTCAGTGAGCCATCTTCTGCTCTCCCTGCTGTCTGGGGTTCAAGGCTTTGACCTTGGCCAGCCGCTGTGGCCAGTCTGCCTACCTGTTGCTGGCTGCATTTCTGAAGTGTCTTCTTGAAGGAAGAACTAATTCTGACGCAGCATCATTTGTTTGGGGAAGGGTAGGGGAGAGGCTGCAGGAAATCAAATGACTGGCAAAGAGGGATTTGTTCTGGGGTCATAATCAGGAAATAAATAGGGTTGTTTCTTTATAGGAGACGTCCCTCTGCTTCTCTCACCCCATCTGAAAACCACCCTGGGTGAGTATTACCTAATTTTGGAGCATGGATGGCCTGACATCTGACGCAGTTTCTTCTGCTGTTGTACCCGTCGGTGTCCTCCTCCTACTTTAAGCGCCCTGCTGGTGTGGTTAGCAATTCTTCCTGCCCCCAGCTCCAGCCTGTTCTCTACCAGGGAACTTAGCCCAGTCAGGAGTCTGCATGGAAACCTCTCCTCCCCTGCAGCTGCTGCGGCACTCTGTGTTTCTCTGTCAGATAGTGTGCCATTTTACCACACTGAGGTTTTACTCAGTTGCTCAAAATAAAAACATACACAGAAGAAAGAGCCTATTTTATTGGCTCTGATTTGTGAGGAGGGGCACGGCGATGAGAAACAGGATTGCCATCATCTGGAGGAGCAACCTGGACTTTGCTCTATATTGTGGATAGTGTGTGATATACTTTATTTTTTTTCTTTTATTTATTTTTTTTACTTTGCAATACTGTATTGGTTTTGCCATACATTGACATGAATCCGCCACGGGTGTACATGAGTTCTCAATCCAGAACCCCCCTCCTACCACCCTCCCCATATCATCTCTCTGGGTCATCCCAGTGCACCAGCCCCAAGCATCCTGTATCCTGTATCGAACCTAGACTGGCAATTTGTTTCTTACATGATAGTATACATGTTTCAATGCCATTCTCCCAAATCATCCCACCCTCTCCCTCTCCCACAGAGTCCAAAACATTGTTCTATACATCTGTGTCTCTTTTGCTGTCTATACTTTAAATGGTGATTGGGATGAGCATAGATGGCCTAGAATACTTAGAGGTAATCTCACAAATGCTTGGGTTCAGAAAAGTCCCAGGGCATCTTCAATGGGTAGGACCAGCTCCACCTATTACTTCTCTGCTTAAAGGAATCATAATGTAAATCACAGTATATGTACATATATTGATTTCTTTGTTAATATGTCACATGAAATGGTTGTCTAAGGTTATAGTAAAACTTGGAAGATACGTTTAGAATGGCCTGATTTAAAATAGAGGACATGCTACATGTAGCATGTAATATACATATATATATATATCATATACACACACACTGCAAATAAGTGATTCTCAGGTGGCTTAGTTGTAAGGATCACCCTATCATTGCAGGAGATGCAAGAGACAAGGGTTTGATCCTTGGGTGGGGAAGATCCCATGGAGAAGGAAATAGCAACCCACTCCAGTATTCTTGCTTGGAAAATTCCATGGACAGAGGAGCCTGGCAGGCTACAGTCCAAAGCGCTGGACACAACTGGGCACATACATATGTACAAACCACACACACATATATAAATATATCTTCAATAAGAGAATTCATCAGCAATTTCAATTATGAGCCACAAAAGAAAAGCTACAAGGTAACTGCTCCAAATTGTAAGGGGATCCATTTTGAATTTGGCAGCTTCCTACCTGTCTGAATAGCATGATCAAAGTAACAGCAGAGGTCTATTTAATAATAGTAAAAGGAATAATAGGAACAATACTCATGTCTATTGGAGAAGGCAATGGCACCCCACTCCAGTACTCTTGCCTGGAAAAATCCCACGGACGGAGGGGCCTGGTGGGCTGCAGTCCATGGGGACACTAGGAATCGGACACGACTGAGCGACTTCACTTTCACTTTTCACTTTCATGCATTGGAGAAGGAAATGGCAACCCACTCCAGTGTTCTTGCCTGGAGAATCCCAGGGACGGGGGAGCCTGGTGGGCTACTGTCTGTGGGGTTGCACAGAGTCAGGCATGACTGAAGCGACTTAGCAGCAGCAGCAGCAGCAGCATCACTCATGTCTATTAACATTGATTAACTGTTTCCTATAAGTCAGGCACTGTTCTAGCAACTTCACATGTACTAATCCACATGTGCATATATGATATACAGCTATTATGGTTTTCATTTTAGCAAGAGATACTGAGATTCAGAGGGGTTAAACTAACTACACTGATTCAATGTATCTAACAAGTGGTGTATTAAATATGCTTTTGAAAAAACTGGAGCCAGCCTTTGAACAAACCTCAGGGTTTTTCAGAGATTTCCTATTTAGTATATACTTACTGAACCTTACAGGTTCCCCACCTGGGTCTGGCATTTAGAAGGAGCCTTACTACCAGGTTTTCTCCAGTGGCTTAGATGGTAGATAATCAGCCTCCAATGCAGAAGACTTGGGTTCCATCCCTGGGTCAGGAAGATCCCCTGGAGAAGGGAATGGCAACCCACTCCAGAGGGGATTGCCTGAAGGGTTCATAGATAGAGCAGCCTGGTGGACTACAGTCCATGGGGTTGCAAAGAGTCAGACACAACTGAGCAACTGACTCTTTTCTTACTATTAGCAACTTTTTCACCTACCCAGTCTTTTTTCTAGGTTCCTTCCTCCACCATTATGCCAGAGAGAAGCAAATACAATGCTGGTACTTGAGTGATTGGGCTTCTCTGGTAGCTCATCTGGTAAAGAATTAGCCTGCAGTGCGGGAGACCTGGGTTCGATCCTTGGATTGGGAAGATCCCTGGAAAAGAGAAGAGCTACCCATTCCAGTATTCTGGCCTGAAGAACCCCATGGATTATATAGTCCATGGGGTCACAAAGAGTCAAAAACGACTGAGCGACTTTCACTTTAATTTTCTGAGTGAATAGCTCCCAGCATGTGACTCTGTTCATCATGTGTTTTTCCACAGTAACCCTGTGCCACCATGGTGCACCAAGGAGGCCTCCTAACCCCCAGGAAAAGTCAGGTAAGTCTGATTCACGACTCTTACTTGCCTTCGTACCTAACTTGGCCTACAGGAGGCATTCAGTTACATTTTCTTGAACTCTTGGGCTCTGGTCTGTCTCCAGTGCCAGTGAAGAGCATCTCTGTGACCTTGTCCATCTGTGAGTTTGTGGCTGGTGTGTCTGCAACCTTAAACTACAAGAATGAGGAGGAAGTTCCCTTGGAGACTTTCTTTATATTCCCCATGGATGAAGACTCAGCTGTCTACAGCTTCGAGGCCATGGTGGATGGAAAGAAAATTAATGCAGAATTACAGGACAAGATGACGGTACTGCGGATAAGTACATTACCTCCTTCCTCCTTTCTCTAATGCATACTCTTCATGATCTCTAGCAAATGCAACTTCACAAAAAATGCTGATGTTGAATGCTCTTTCCTTTATTACCCTCTAACTGCTATTTTCCTAAAATCATTTGGAAGGAAAGTCAATCAGAGTCACTTAAAGTACAGCTGTGGGGACTTCCCTGGTGGCACAGTGGATGACAATCTGCTTGCCAGTGTACGGTCATGGGTTCAAACCCTGGCTTGGGAAGATTCCACACACCACAGGGCAACTAAGCCCACAAGCTGCAAGTACTGAAGGCCACATGCAAGCCTGTGCTCCACAACAAGAGGAGTCACCACAGTGAGAAGCCCAAGCACCTCAGTGGGAGAAAGCCCGAGCAGGCAACAGAGACCCACTGAAACCAAAAATAAAAGCAGATAATAAAATTTAAAAACAAAGTGCAGGTGTGAACTTGGCAATACCAGTCACCGTTTCTCCCTGCTAGTCTTTGTTTTCTGTACCCTGTGTACCTCCACCGACTGTGTCGGCTTTCTTTCTCTGTCCTCAGGCACACACCAACTATGAGAATGCCATCATCCGTGGCCACCAAGCCTTCCTGTTAGAGGAGGACATGTGCTCCAGGGATGTGTTCTGTTGTACCGTGGGGAACCTCCTCCCCGGGTCGCAGGCGGAGCTCACCCTGAAGTACGTGCAGGAGCTGCCCCTGGAAGCAGATGGGGCTCTGCGCTACGTGCTCCCTGCTATCCTGAATCCTCGGTACCAACTCTCTGGTCAGTCTCCTCTCCCTCCAAATACTCCTAGGGGAGTTGACGTAATTGGGGAAACCCCTTCAAGGCTGTAGGGTGCTAGAAAGTGTGGGAAGGGAACACAGAACTAAAATAACTTTTTGTAGGATGTTCTGAGGACAGTTGCCTTAATATGAAGACTCCTGTAGTCTCTTTGGAGGACCTGCCCTACACAATCAGCATGGTGGCGACCATCAGTTCCCAGCATGGCATTGACAGGATTCAATCCAACTGCTCCTTGAGTCCTATTGAGTACCTTGGAGATAACAAGACTTCTGCTCAGGTAATTCACAAGAGAGCATTATCATTGCTGGTACCCTTTTCCTTTAGATCCTGACCTTGGTCCTCGCTCAATTCTTCCTCCTTATTTTTCTTATTAACCCAGAGGAGATCACACTGCGCTCCCTCCTCATCCCCCCCACCCCCTTTAATCTCCCCAGCCTCCTCTCTGTTCTTGCTCCTGCTCTTGGCTGTTCTCCTTCATGGGACAAGCCTGTAGCCCTCAGCTCTGACTTCAGCCTTGGGCAGAGGCAGCGATAGTTCTAACATGGCATCTTTGTCTGTTCCCAATTCAGGTTTCCTTGGCTGATGGACACAAGTTTGACAGGGATGTGGAATTCCTGATTTACTACAGAGCAGTGCACACCCCTAGTGTAGTCGTGGAGATGGGAAAAGCTACCACAAAGTCAGGTATTGTCTTTCTCCCTCTGCGGTTACCTCCTGAGGAGTAACTTTCTGATTTGAAAATATCTTCAAATTATCCTCAGTTTTATTTCCTTCTATCCAGTAGTCAGTGAAACACTGAAACAGCTTACATTATGATGTGAGAGAAATGGTTAAGTTCAATGAATACCTTGTGGTTATATCTTTTAGGCAAATCTAAGTGCATCAGTAGATAATTGAACCGAGGACATGAACAAATAATTCACAAGAGGAAACACTAGTTTACAAACATGTGACAATGATCAGTCTCTACAAAGGCAAATAAAAATAAAAATAATAAAGTGACATTTTCACTTTTCAAGTTATCAGAGATTTCCAAATCATGCTTTAAAAGGTGTGGTGAATTTGGTACTCAGAGGTTGCCTGAACCAAAATAATTTGGTATCAAGCTTTTGAGGGGAAATGTGGCTATATGTGTCAAAATAAATGTTTATTTTGGTAATTCTAGGTTTAGGAATCTTACAAATGTAATTAAATCTAAATATAAGTAAAAATATGGATTGAAAATTTCTCTTCCCTTTAATTTAATCATGTCAAAGACCGGTAAGCAATCAAAATGTCTTACAGTGGTTAAATTCACTATGCTAGGTATATGCATAGGTAACTACTATGCTAGTAGTTACCATGTAAGTACTAAAATAATATACATTAACAGACTGAAATAATATGGGAAAAAGGTTTCCAAAGATTGTTAAGGTAAAAATGAGTTGTAGAAGTAGATTATCACTAGGAAATAATCTATGCATGGGGAAAAACCATTTTAAAACAGAGAAAGTATGCAAGAAGTAATTGTGATTAGTTTCAAAGTAAGTTTACTTTTTAAATCTAACAATTTCTGTTGGTTTTGATTCATATACTTTCAAGTAATCTGACCTGGAATTCTTTTTTGTGTGTGTGGTAAATTTATATACATCAACTTTACCCTTGTAACTATTTTTAAGTATAAAATCCCATTGCTTTGCATACATTCACCTTGCTGTTCAACCATCATCACCATCCATCTGCAGATATTTTTCATCTTGTCCTAGTTACTTAATTTCTGAGACTATGTTTACTTTCTTACTGCTTAGCTTATTATTATTATATTATAATATATACAAATTATCATTGTAATTTCTTTAACGTGTCTTTTTGGGGGAATTCCTTGGTGGTCTAGCGATTAAGACTTTGCCTTCCAACGTAGAGGGTGTGGGTTTGACCCTTAGTCAGGGAGCTAAGATCCTACATGCCTTGTGCCCCCAAAACAGAAATATGAAACAGAATCTATGTTGTAACAAATTCAGTAAAGTCTTTAAAATAGTCCACATCAAAAAAAAAAACTTAAAAAAATATTAATAGCAATTTATCTTATTTTCTAAATTTTTCTTAATATATGTGTACTTTCCTTATAATTATAACTGGTATAACCCATATCCATCTCTTGTTCTGTGGGGCCTTCTTAGGCTCTCAGGCCACTGGATTGCAGGGACCTCAAAGAGGTCTACAACAGCTCCTCTTCTAGGAAGCCCCGTGCTCTGTCTTTGTACCTTAGTTGCCTGGCTTTGTCCTTTCCTTTTGGGAGTTCCCCCTTGAGTGCCCCTGAAATTCTCCTGCAACAGTGACCTGATCTTTGTGTGAGTATGTGTGTGCTCATATGCTCAGTTGTGTCTGACTCTTTTTAACCCCAGAGACTGTAGCCCGCCAGGCTCCTCTGTTCATGGAATTTCCCAGGCAAGAATACTGGGAAATTCATTTCCTTCTCCAAGCTATCTTCCTGACCCAGGGATTGAACCCACCCATGACTCCTGTGTTGACAGAGGGATTCTTTACCAATGAGCCACCTGGGAAGCTGGACTTGGTCTTTACTCAGTTATTTTAATCCCCTGGAGAAAGTTCTATGATGTTAAATCTCAAGTGGTAAGGATTGAGATGTCAAGCCCCCTTCTTGCAAGCTCTATTAGCCATAGGAGGACTTCAGGGGACCTTTACAAGTCTAAAGAATCCCGTCCAGCAGGATCATTCACATCTTGCTTTCTATATCATGTATTTGATCAAGATGACTTGCTATTTCCATCCATACAAAGAAGCAAATGACAACTGACTGCTTGATTCAGTAAAACAGTTTGCAGTTCAACCAAACGAAGCATACCACTACATGACAGAAATGCATAGTCTGTTTCTCAAAAACTTAGACTGTACTTTCCATATTAAGAACATGATATTAAAAAATAGTATGTATAATTTATTAAAAATAATGACATAAACAATCTATAAATAATTTTATAAAACTATTCTTAATCTAAGTTGAGCCATAGATTGAGTTTCTTAAGGTTACTGTATCAGACTTCCCTCACTTAACTCTTAAAATAATATTTAAAAAATTTTATTTGCCTATAATTGATTTACAATCTTGTGTTTCAGGTATACAGCAAAGTGAGTCAGTTACACAAGTACATATATCCACTCTTTTTCAGATTCTTTTCCCATATAGGCCATTACAGAGTACTGAGTACATTTCCCTGTGCTATACAGCAGGTTCTTACCAGCTGTCTATTTTATATATGGTAGTGAGTATGTGTCAATCCCAGTCTCCTAGTTTATCCATCTCCCCCACCTTATCCCCTGGTCGACATAAGTTTGTTTTCTACATCCATCTACTTCTGTTTCTTAAAATAATCTTGAGGCAGGTATTACTACTTTGAGTTCACAGGAAACAGGCTAGCAAGCAGAGGAGCTAGGGTTTGAAATGCCTCATTTAAAAAAGACAAGTTGAGACTCTGGAGATGAAAATAATTCGAGTCATGACAAAAGAATAATGGTAAATGACACATATATAGTATTTCCTATGTGTCTGACGTTGTTCTAAAGTTATATATTGACTCATTTCATTGTTGTGGCAACCTCTCTGACCTGTTAGCACAGTGCTAGTCTCACTGTAACGAGTTGTCTCTCAGAATGGAAAGTAATCTACCTTGCGTATTAAAAAAAAAAAAAAAAAAAAGCTACTCCTTTACATCCAGAGATCCTCAGTTCAGTCGCTCAGTCGTGTCCGACTCTTTGCGACCCCATGAATCGCAGCACGCCAGGCCTCCCTGTTCATCACCATCTCCCGGAGTTCACTCAGACTCACACCCATCGAGTCCATGATGCCATCCAGCCATCTCATCCTCGGTCGTCCCCTCCTCCTCCTGCCCCCAATTCCTCCCAGCATCAGAGTCTTTTCCAATGAGTCAGCACTTCACATGAGGTGGCCAAAGTACTGGAGTTTCTGCTTTAGCATCATTCCTTCCAAAGAAATCCCAGGGTTGATCTCCTTCAGAATGGACTGGTTGGATCTCTTTGCAGTCCAAGGGACTCTCAAGAGTCTTCTCCAATACCACAGTTCAAAAGAATAAATTCTTTGGCACTCAGCCTTCTTCACAGTCCAACTCTCACATCCATACATGATCACAGGAAAAACCATAGCCTTGACTAGACGGACCTTAGTCGGCAAAGTAATGTGTCTACTTTTGAATATACTATCTAGGTTGGTCATAACTTTTCTTCCAAGGAGTAAGCGTCTTTTAATTTCATGGCTGCAGTCACCATCTGTAGTGATTTTGGAGCCCCCAAAATAAAGTCCGACAGTGTTTCCACTGTTTCCCCATCTATTTGCCATGAAGTGATGGGACTGGATGCCATGATCTTCATTTTCTGAATGTTGAGCTTTAAGCCAACTTTTTCACTCTCCTCTTTCACTTTCATCCAGAGATCCCGGATTGTATAAAAGTTATTTTTGAATCAAGTGCTCTATCAAATATTTGTGGAGCCACACCCATTTTATTTGGAAGCCATTTAGGTTATTGAGATATCTCAGAGGTAAGAGGTTAAACTGAACCAGATCTTGTTATCATTCTGAATCCCAGGGGTACTGATAATTTAAAACTGTAATCCTAGAATCGCTTTATAGAAATGGGATACTGGAATTTAATTCTGTGTCTTTTTATATTCTCTGAACAGTAAAGCTAGAGTTGGTATAACCCAGCCATTCTTAGTTGATAACCCAGCCATTCTTAGTTCATCTCCTGTATCAGTTTTCACTTGTTCCTCAAAATAGAATCACAGCTCTGGCTTTTGCAACTTGGTAACATAGGCTAGATGCCCATGATCTCCTCCATACCATTATTTGGATGGTGCTAGTATTAGCATGCAACACACATTTAAGTACTTCTCTTTCTTTGTTCTGGAGAGTATCATAAATCCTTTGTACCCAAATGAAGCACAGATGGATTCCCTTGTCCTATATGATACTCATTACATTCTCAGCTCTTGTAAACTGTCAGCATAAAAATTATCCACACATTCATCACTGTTTTTTTTAGAGCTGTAATCAAGAATTAAGGACAGGCTTTCCTTGAGGCTCAGATGGTAAAGACTCTGCCTGCAGTGCCAGGAGACCTGGGTTCTATTCCTGGTTGGGAAGATACCCTGGAGAAGGAAATGACAACCCACTCCAGTATTCTTGCCTGGAGAATTCCATGGACAGAGAAGCCTGGCAGGTTACAGTCCATGGGGTTGCAGAGTCAGACAGAACTCAGCGACTAACAGTTTCTTTTCCCTGGTGGCTCAGTGTAAGAGTCGACCTGCCAGTGCAGAAGATACCAGTTTGATCCCTGGTCCAGGAAGATCCCACAAGCCACAGAGCAACTAAGCCCATGTGCCACAGCTATTGACCTTGTGCTTTAGGGCCCGGTAACTGCAGCTACTGGACCTGTACACCCCAGAGCCCATGCTGGGCAACAGGAGAAGCCACTGCAGTAAGCCCAGGCCCCACAACTAGAGAAAGCCCACGTGCAGCAGCCGAGACCCATCACAGCCAGAAATAAATAAAAAAGTTATTTAGAAAAAATAGAATTAAGGACCCCATGTAAATAAATTTCCCTTTGATTTGATGTGAAGATATCAAATAAATTAGCTTGATTCCTCTGGCAAATGCTGGGACATTTTAATGATGTATTTCACTCCCAACTGCTAGGCGATTAACATCCAGATATAGTATTTTAATATTGCTTGTATATAGTAAATTCTACCCTCTTTCTTCTCTTTCATATCTATAATACATCTATATCTTTTATATGTTTGTAACTCACCTCAAACTCTTTGCCAGCAGATATCGTATAAAGATTAAGCTGTTTTAGATTTGTGTTTTCTTAGCTCGTTAGCTAACTCACTACAACTGATTCTTGAGTTCCCTTTTTCTTACCACGTCTTTATTCTTTCTGAGTAGATGGTGTGTTGGGAGATCCAGCTGCAATGGTGACTTTCTACCCGAATATCCCAGAAGCTCAGGCATCAATTGCCTGTGGAGAATTTATCTTCCTCATGGACTGCTCAGGAAGCATGCAGAGCCCCATAAGTAAACACAGAAAATCTCAGCTGCGCATAGATGTAGCCAAGGTAAACGAAGTTTCTTTCTTTTCCTGGTCACTTGCTCAAGTGGGAGTGAATCTTGGGGATTAAATTAGAGTCCATTGGAGCTATAGGTCTGTTCCCCATCTGAGTTACAGTTAACATGACTACTGTGAGGTTAGCCTTGGAATTGAAGGGCCTGGGAGAATGAAGGGGTGAAGACCCATTCCTGAGTTAGATGACCAGGGTCACGTGATTGAGAGGATCCTTTTTCACTGTCTTCTCACATGGTCTTCCTTCAGGAAACACTGATTTTGCTTCTGAAGAGTTTGCCTCTAGGCTGTTATTTCAACATCTATGAATTTGGATCTACTTATGAGGCATTCTTTCCGTAAGTTTCCAGAAAGCCCACAGAGAATTCTAAAAGCTACTTTATACAAGGAAACAGTACTCAGTCATGAAAAGGAACAGATTTGAGTCGTTGTAGTGACTCCTCTCTCCCCTTATACAGAGTAAAGTAAGGCAGATAAACAAGTATCATATATTGACACATATGGAATCTAGAAAAATGATATTGATGAACCTGGTAGGGAACAGACTTGTGGACACAGTGAGGAAAGGTGAAGGTGGGATGGACTGAGAAAGTAGCATTGACGGTATGTATAGCGTTATGTGTAAAATAGTTAGTGGGAAGTTTCTGTGTCACACAGGGAGCCTAGCCTGGCACTCTGTGATGGCTGGTATGGAGACAGGGGAGGGAGGGTTAAGAGGAAGGGGATATATATATATATATATATATATATATGTATATATAGAACTATGACTGATTCATGTCATATGTCAGAAACCCACACAATATCAACGGAATTTTCCATCAATTAAAAAATAAAATAAATAAAATATTTTAAAAGGCTACTTTAAAGAAAGGACTAGATTGTTAAGGGGGTTGCTGCAGAATTGACTTTGGCTTTGGAGATTTCAAGTTAAAGTTGTTTACAATTCAGGGACTTAATTCTGGGCTATGTCCAGTAGCCTTCATTTCACTGGGGAGTGTTTGTTTTTCTCAGGAATAGTGTGAAGTATGCGCAGAGTACTGTGGAGGAGGCACTGCGAAGAGTTAAGCTTATGAGGGCTAACCTCAGGGGTACGGAAATCTTGACACCACTCCAGCACATTTACAAGCAGCCTTCTGTCCCAGGCCACCCACTGCAGGTAAGAATTGGAACAGAGCTCAAAAAAGGGATGGACTATAATACTTGTTCAAGAATACATAGCTCTGGGCTTCATCACAGGATTGTTGAAATGTGGTAGTCATTTAGCTGTGGGCTTCCCAGGGGAAATGGTATAGAATCATTGGTGGTATAGCCTCAGCGGTATAGAATCCGCCTGCTAATGCAGGAGGCTCGGATTCAGTCTCTGGGTCAGGAAGATACCCTGGAGATGGAATTAGCAACCCACTCCCTTATCCTTGCCTGAGAGATCCTGTAGACAGAGGAGCCTGGCTGGCTATAATCCTTGGGGTTGCAAAAGAGTTGGACACGACATAATGACTAAACAACAACAACACATTTAGCTTTATGTCCTATAATAAAGAGACCAAGACAAGAGGCATTTGATGGAATTCCTCTCCCTTAGTTGCATGCTATGGACAACGGATGAAGGAAGCGCTTTTGGGAAGTGTGACAGAAGCCTAGCACGAAACTAGCAGAGGAGATGCTGAATATTCTCAGGGTTCTGATCAGACCATGTGAGAGGTGTGAACATTAGGAACCTCATACCTGTCTGAATCACAGAAACCATAATCACAGAAAAACTAGCCAATCTGATCACATGGACCACACCCTTATCTAACTCAATGAAACTAAGCCATGCTGTGTGCGGCCACCCAAGATGGGCAGGTCATGGTGGAGAGGTCTGACAGAATGTGGTCCACTGGAGAAGAGAATGGCAAAGCAGTATTCTTGCCTTGAGAATCCCATGAACAGTATGAAAAAGCAAAATGATAGGATACTGAAAGAGGAACTCTCCAGGATGGTAGGTGCCCAATATGCTACTGGAGATCAGTGGAGAAAGAACTCCAGAAAGAATAAAGGGATGGAGCCAAAGTAAAAACAATACTCAGTTGTGGTAGTGGCTGGTGATAGAAACAAGGTCCGATGCTGTAAAGAGCAATATTGCATAGGAACCTGGAATGTCAGGTCCATGAATCAAGGCAAATTGGAAGTGGTCAAACAAAAGATGGCAAGAGTGAACGTCGACATTCTAGGAATCAGCGAACTAAAATGGACTGGAATGGGTGAATTTAACTCAGATGACCATTATATCTACTACTGTGGGCAGGAATCCCTTAGAAGAAATGGAGTAGCCATCATGGTCAACAAAGAGTCTGAAATGCAGTACTTGGATGCAATCTCAAAAATGACAGAATGATCTCTATTTGTTTCCAAGGCAAATCATTCAATATCACAGTAATCCAAGCCTATGCCCCAGTCAGTAATGCTGAAAAGCTGACATTGAATGGTTCTCTGAAGACCTACAAGACCTTTTGAAATAACACTCCCAAAAGATATCCTTTTAATTATAGGGGACTGAAATGCAAAACTAGGAAGTCAAGAAACACCTAGAGTAACAGGCAAATTTGGCCTTGGAGTACGGAATGAAGCAGGGCAAAGACTAATAAAGTTTTGCCAAGAGAACACACTGGTTATAACAAACACTCTCTTCCAACAACACAAGAGAAGACTCTACACATGGACATCACCAGATGGCCAACACGGAAATCAGATTGATTATATTCTTTGGAGCCAAAGATGGAGAAGCTCTATACAGTCAGCAGAAACAAGACTGGGAGCTGAAGGTGGCTCAGATCGTGAAATCCTTATTGCCGAATTCAGAGTTAAATATAAGAAAGTGGGGAAAACCACTAGACCATTCAGATATGATCTAAATCAAATCCCTTATGATTATACAGTGTAAGTGAAAAATAGATTTAAGGAACTAGATATGATAGACAGTGCCTGATGAACTATGGACAAAGGTTCGTGACATTGTACAGGACACAGGGATCAAGACCATCTCCGTGGAAAAGAAATGCAAAAAAGCAAAATGGCTGTCTGAGGAGGCCTTACAAATAGCTGTGAAAAGAAGAGAAGTGAAAAGCAAAGGAGAAAAGGAAAGATGTAAGCATCTGAATGCAGAGTTCTAAAGAATAGCAAGGAGAGATAAGAAAGCCTTCCTCAGCACTCAGTGCAAAGAAATAGAGGAAAACAACAAAATGTGAAAGACTAGAGATCTCTTCAAGAAAATTAGAGATACCAAGGGAACATTTCATGCAAAGATGGGCTTGATAAAGGATGGAAATAGTATGGACCTAACAGAAGCAGAAGATATTAAGAAGAGATGGCAAGAATACACAGAAGAACTGTACAAAAAGATCTTCACGACCCAGATAATCATGATGGTGTGATCACTCACCTAGAGCCAGACATCCTGGAATGTGAAGTCAAGTGGGCCTTAGAAAGCATCACTACAAGCAAAGATAGTGGAGGTGACGGAATTCCAGTTGAGCTATTTCAAATCCTGAAAGATGATGCTGTGAAAGTGCTGCACTCAATATGCCAGCAAATTTGGAAAACTCAACAGTGGCCACAAGACTGGAAAAGGTCAGTTTTCATTCCAATCCCAAAGAAAGGCAATTTCAAAGAATGCTCAAACTACCGCACAATTGCACTCATCTCACATACTAGTAAAGTAAGCTCAAAATTCTCTAAGCCAGGCTTCAGCAGTACATGAACTGTGAACTTCCAGATGTTCAAGCTGGTTTTAGAAAAGACAGAGGAACCAGAGATCAAATTGTCAACATACGCTGGATCATGGAAAAAGCAAGAGAGTTCCAGAAAAACATCTATTTCTGCTTTATTGACTAAGCCAAAGCCTTTGACTGTGTGGATCATAATAAACTGGAAAATTCTTCAAGAGATGGGAATACCAGACCACCTGACCTGCCTCTTGAGAAATCTGCATGCAGGTCAGGAAGCAAAAGTTAGAACTGGACATGGAACAACAGACTGGTTCCAAATAGGAAAAGGAGTATGTCAAGGCTGTATATTGTCACCCTGCTTATTTAACTTCTATGCAGAGTACATCATGAGAAACGCTGGGCTGGAAGAAGCACAAACTGGAATCAAGATTGCTGGGAGAAATATCAATAACTGCAGATATGCAGATGACACCACCCTTATGGCAGAAAGTGAAGAGGAACTAAAAAGCCTGTTGATGAAAGTGAAAGAGGAGAGTGAAAAAGTTGGCTTAAAGCTCAACATTTAGAAAACTAAGATCATGGCATCTGGTCCCATCACTTCATGGGAAATAGATGGGGAAACAGTGGAAACAGTGTCAGACTTTATTTTGGGTGGGCTCCAAAATCACTGCAGATGGTGACTGCAGCCATGAAATTAAAAGACACTTACTCCCTGGAAGGAAAGCTATGATCAGCCTATATAGCATATTGAAAAGCAAAGACATTACTTTGCCACAAAGGTCCGTCTAGTCAAGTCTTTTTCCACCAGTCATGTATGGATGTGAGAGTCATTATGGACTGTGAAGAAGGCTGAGCACCGAAGAATTGATGCTTTTGAACTGTGATATTGGAGAAGACTCTTGAGAGTCCCTTGGACTGCAAGGAGATCCAACCAGTCCATCCTACTGGAAATCAGTCCTGAGTGTTCATTGGAAGGACTGATGTGGAAGCTGAAACTCCAATACCGTGGCCATCTCATGCAAAGTTTTGACTCATTGGAAAAGACTCTGATGCTGGGAGTGATTAGGGGCAGGAGGAGAAGGGGACAACAGAGGATGAGATGGCTGGATGGCATCACTGACTCAATGGATGTGAGTCTGAGTGAACTCCGGGAGTTGGTGATGGACAGGGAGGCCTGGCGTGCTGTGATTCATGGGGTCACAAAGAGTTGGACACGACTGAGCGACTGAACTGAACTGAACTGACCTGTCTGAAGTGACATGAGTCTCTGAAATGAAATATTTGGGGTTTTTCAAGGGCAAGTTCTGGTGTCTTTAAATATACTTCAGAGACTTTATGAATGTTTTCTTTCTACAGGTTTTTGTCTTCACAGACGGAGAAGTTACTGATACATTTACTGTCGTTAGAGAAGTTAAGAGTCACCGTCTAAGGCACAGGTATGAGTTACTGTGTCTGGACCCACATAATGTCACATGCAATCTAGTGCCACCTGATAACAGTATTCATATTCCTTTCAGACAACAGAATGATTCAAGTATTTTAGTTTTAAATCTGAAAATATTTTTCTATATAATCCTCACTTCCTACTAAAAGAAAAAAGTAGTTTTCTAAATAATATCAACAACACAATAAAATCATTATCTTGTGGTGTCTCTAAACCACAACGGAAACAAAAACTGAACAGTAAGAATTTTTCTTTACTATAAACATTGCAATAAAAATAATACAGAAAACTATACAACTTTAAATATATAGTTGGGTGAATTATCGGAGTTACACACATGTATAACCACCACACAAGTCTAGAACTGGAATGGTTCTGACTTCTCTATCCATTTCCATCACATCCTAATTTTAATCTCTACTCATTTTTTTCCTCTCCAATGAGGCCATAAAATAACACTGTGGATTATTTTTGCTTGTTTTTGAATGAAAATAAATGAGTTATGCAGCATGTTTTTGTTTCTGTGTATTTGGCTTTGTTCCCTCAGCTGTATGTTGAGATTCATGCATATTTTGCATCGAGCCATAATTTTCATTGGTATATGGTATTCCATAGGGTGATTATATCATAATTTATTGATTCTACTGCTGATAGTCTTTGGTTTCGTTGCTAAAAATTATACTTCTGTGAACATTCTTGCATTCTTGTACATGCATTTTTTGGACATGAACATGTGTACACATATATATTTGGATACATACATACATATCTATGCTCGTATAATATAAAATTTAAACACACTGACATAATTGTGAAATTTTGGGGGTATACCAAATAGTTTTCCAAGTTACTGTGCTAATATAATACATACCAGCATTGTATCAGGGTTCCAGTTGTCACTTTACTTATCAAAAATTGGCATTATTTGTCTGTTAAAACTGTAACTAATATTGCAGGCGTGTATAGTACTATCTCATCATGGTTTTAATTTACATTTTCCTAAGTAATGAAGTTGAGCACATTCTCATATTTATTGATCACTTGGATATCCTTTTGTGATCAAGTCTCTTTCCAATTTTTTTCTATTAGATTTTCTTTTTTAAATTGATCTGTAGTTTATTCTATGGTCTAGGTATAAACAGTTTTTGAGATGTTCTAGAATTATAGTATTCTGTTCTATGGCTCTTCCCTCAAGAGGGTATCTTTTGATTAATAATTGTTCTTAATTTAATATAGTTTTCTCTTTTAGTAATTTGCTTTATGGTTAGTATTTTTTTCTGTTCTGTTTGAAAGTCTTCCATTATCCAAGGTCTTCAAGCTATTTGCCTTTGTTATTTTCTAGAATATTTATTGTATTTTCTTTCACAGTTAGACTCACAGTTGATCTGAAATTTATTTTTGTGAATTGTATGAGTTAGGAGTCAGGGTTCTTTTCTCTCTCTCTTTTTTTGTTTTCATGTGGGTATTATGTTGACCTTGTATCTTTTATTTAAAAGTTTGTCCTTTCCTCAGTGATGTACAGAGCCATTTTGTCACAAACAAGCATCTGTACATGTGTGGCTTGTTTCTGGATCCTCTGTTGTATTCTGTTGGTCTGTTTATTTGGACTTGTGCCAGCAATACACTGTATAAATTAATGTTACGTTCTGATACATTTCCATTTTTAGTAGAGTAAGTCCTCAGCTTTGCTCTTTTTCAAGACTTAGTCATTCTTGGATTTTTGTATTTTATGATTAGCTTGTCAGTTTTTACCAAAAGAGGAAACATATTTGGATATTGACTAGAATTGTATTCTCTTTATAAGTCAGTTTTGGGAGAACTTTAATATTTGCTGTATCAAACATTTCTTCTATCTATATGATATGTCCTTCCTTTCATTTGGGTTTTTCTTCATTTTTCTCAATATGTGTTTCCCATATATTTTGACAGATTTACCCTAGCAAATAGTTGCAAGAATAAAGCAATAGATGTTCATATACCATTCACCCACATCCACCAGTTATCAACGTTTTAACATATTGATTTCACTTAATTTTTTTGGTCTGAAATAGTTGAAAGCAAGCCACAGATGCCATGACCTTTTTATGCATATCATTTTGCATTCGTCGTCTAGGAACTAAGAGTATCTGACAAATAGCCAGAATAAAAATAGTTGGGCTTCCTTGGTGGCTCAGAGGTAAAGAATACGCCTGCCAATGCAGGAGACATGGGTTCAATCCCTGACCCAGGAAGATCCCACATGCCACAGAGCAACTAAGCCCATGGGCCACAACTACTGAGCCTGTGCTCTAGAGCCTGGGAGCTACAACTCCGGAGCCCACATGCCGCAACTCCTAAAGCCTGTGTGCCCTAGCGCCTGCACTCCACAACAAGAGAAGCCACTCCAGTGAGGAGCCCACACACCACAGCTGGAGAGCAGCCCCCCTCACTGCACCTAGAGGAAAGTACACGCAGTAGCAAAGACTTAGCACAGCCAAAACGAAATGAGTAAATTAAAAACCAACTACTCAATTCAGGATATTTAATTTCTATATAATACATCATTTTGCCAATTTTTAAATAATGTCATATGAGGTGAAGTCACTCAGTCGTGTCCGACTCTTTGCGACCCCGTGGACTGTAACCTATTAGCTTCTCCATCCATGGGATTCTCCAGGCAAGAATACTGGAGTGGATTGCCATTTCCTTCTCCAGGGATCTTCCCAACCCAGGTATCGAACCCGGGTCACTCGCATTGGAGGCAGACGCTTTAACCTCTGAGCCACCAGGGAAGCCAATAATAAGTATTTTATTTAGTTATTATGCGTCTTTAATCTCTCTTCCTTTAGAGTAGTTTCTTGGCTTTTCATTATCTTCAATGACACTAATATTTTAAAAGAGTACTAGCTAGTTATTTTTGTAAAATTGCAATTATGTTTGCTTGACTATTTATGTTTAGATTAATACTAAATATTTTTGTAAAAAATATTCCAAAGTGAATTCGGGCCTGGCTGTGAATTTTGTCACTTAGTGAAAGGTGGTATCTGACATATAACTTTGACATTTTTGTAAACATGTTGTTTTCAGCCAATGTTTACCCAGTAGTTTTAGCATTCACTGACAGTTATTGCCCAGATTGCTGTTAGTGGTTACAAAATGGTGATTTTTTTCAATTCTGTCAACTTTTCCATATTTATTACTTGGCATCCTACTTTAAAGAGGAATTTTCTCTTCCTGACTACCTCCGTCCTGCTTCCCTGGTCCCAACCTTTTTTGTTGTTGTTCTATCAATCTGTACTTTTGGATTCTTCTATTATTTTTCATTTTTTAAAGATTCATTACTCTCATTATCTATTTAGATTCTCAGAATTTCTAGGTTTGGTCAGTGGAAGCCCTTTTAACTTGAGCCTGTGTCTTTTTCACATGTCTCTGGTTTATGAATATGTTCTTTCTTTCTTACCAAAAACAACAACAACAACAAAAAAACAATTTAGAGATCATGTTGAGAATTTGAAGAAGATAATAACCAATATGCTGGCAGGCTGTGGTCTCTGGAGGGCTTGATCACAGTTAGGTTCTTACAGTTGGATGTTGGGTTCTTGGCTCTCCATGTTTAAAGCATTAATCCTGAGGCTGATATCACTAGATATGGGGATGATGACTCACATTAACCTGATAAAAAGAGATGGATTTATAGGCCAAAATTATAGTGTATTAATTTCATATAATGAAAACTATTTTTGTAATGCCCTTAAAAATGCTTATATTTGTAGTATCTCTGCTTTTAGACAGTCTTATTTGGGAATCTGTTTGTGGTTTAAAAGCTATTTGATGCACATCGACAAGGGTGGGGGAGAGGACCCTCCAGTTAAAAGAGCAGGAGGCACTTTTTTTCTGGTGGCTCAGATGGTAAAGAATCTGCCTGCAATGCAGGAGACCAGGGTTTGATCCCTGAATAATCAGGAGGATCTCCTGGAGAAGGGAATGGCAACCCACTCAGGTATTCTTGCCTGGAGAATTCCATAGACAGAGGAGTCTGGTGGGCTATGGTCCATGGGGTTGCAAAGAGTCAGACACGACTGAACACTTGACACTTTCACTTTTCATAAGACTGGCCTTTTGAAGGCAGATGTGGTTTCAGTACAGTGTTAGTCAAACACTGATGGAAGTGTCTATTTTTCCTGACTTCTGATTTCTGATTAATTCTTTGGATTGATTATTAAAATAATTGATGAGGATGCAGTCCTATTAGTTTGTTTCTTTTTCTGCTTCTAGAATCAGTGTAATATATAATGGTTTGCCAGGGGCATCTTATAATCAGACTAGTACTCAACGCAATTTCTGCTTTTTTGTAGATATGTGATCTTGGACATATTTTTAAAGTTCTCTGGGCCTTAGCTCCTTACCTGCAAAAATGAGATATTAACCTATCTCTTAGGAACCTTGTGATGATTAAATTGCATCATTAATTTAAGGCATCTGGTCCCCTGAAATATGCTCAATAAATGGTAGCTCATACTTTTGGTCAAGGAAGAAAACTATCTCTTTATGTATTTTTGATCATTTTGTGTTAATTTTATAAATTCACTCTTTAGTGCCTGTCTCTAACATCTTCTTTTATAATTCCAGATGTTTTTCATTTGGTATTGGTGAAGGAGTCTCCACTGGCCTAGTAAAAGGCATTGCCCGGGTGTCACGAGGCACTTCAGAATTTATCACAGGCAAGGAGAGAATGCAGGCCAAGGTGAGGGACAGGCCTTGTGTCTAGAGGTGGCACTATAAGGAGAGTGTGGAGCAGAGTGGGGCAACAACTCTCTGCCAGCATTCGTTTTCTTATATCCCCAAGGACTTGGGCTATATACTTAATGGGGCTACTTTCAGCCTTTTGCAGAAGGAGCCCAGTATATAGTTTTGGGAGAAATGGCATCTGGTTCTAGCAGTTGGAGGCCCAGAGCCAAGATGCTGGAATAGGTTAGGGCTTTGGGTTTAAGACCCAAAACAGAGAAACTGAATTTTAAATGTCATGATTGAGATTCTAGGTGTTTGCTTTAGGGCCTCTTTTGGTATTGAACCCCATCCTCTGTGCAAATACTACAAAGTAAAGATGAAGGAACAGCAGTAATAGGTCTGGTAGACTGGAAGAGGTGGTAGTTTGATTGTCCATTTGCCTCATATACACAAGGGAAGGCATCTTCCACCTCTGGTTATATGTCTGAATTCCTCTTTTGCAGATCTCTTATCCAATCCCTACCTCTCCTGGGTTTCCTTTCCCAGACATTTCCTTCCTTCCTTCATAATTATGTCGTTCAATCTCTCAATGTTAGTTTCCTCGTTTGTAAAGCAAGAGTAATAATGCCCATGTCCTGGTGTAGACAGTATTAAGGAATAGGTGTATCATGTATTGCATTGCATAACACTTGGTATGTGATATTCAGTTAGTGGTAGTATTGTTGCTCTTTCTATGTTTTGTGCTTATTCTGGTCTTTTTCCTTCACCAGGCACTTAGAGCCCTGAAACGTTCTCTGCAGCCCATGGTAGACAATGTTTCTCTCACCTGGGATTTGCCCGATGGTCTGTCTGCTAAAATGCTTTCCCCAGAACAGACTGTCCTCTTTAGGGGTGAGAGATTAATCCTCTATGCCCAGTTGACTGGGACAATGCCGGTGAGTTCTCATTCTTGTCTGTTCCTCTAGTCAGAGTAGCTATTGTCCTAAACTCTGCTCTGGGCAATTCCATGAAAGCTGGTAGAATCTCATCAAGAGATTTCCCTTGTCAGGTAGAGTCAGCCCGGCCCTTCTCTATTATTTCAAGTCTCTGATTTCTTGAGTGGCCTGGTTCCCTGTCAGAAATTTAATGGGTTGGGTTGGGAGCTGCCCCATATCTATCCTTTCTTTTGGTAATCTCTTTCTCTGCCATTTTTACCCTTCTCTAATTTGTAGCCAGCAGAGGCAACAGGAGAAGTTTGCCTCAAGTACACACTCCAAGGAGAGAGTCTGGAGAATAAAGTGACATTTTCCCTACAACCCAAGCTCGATGCCAAGTGAGAATTCAGTGTTCCTTTGCTATTTTCCTTCTTTCTTGTTTGGTCTCTGCCATCCTTCAGGGTTGTTTTCCTTCTCTTATTTTGGGGTTCAGTAGTGGCCCTACCATCACTTCTCCTTCCTAACCCATTTATCTCTTTTTCTTCCCCTAATCTGGTTTTTCCCTCCTTTTCAGCCTTAACTTTTGAGGGTCCCGTACAGCTGACTTTTGTGTGCTTGTCCCTAAGTCACAGGACTTTTTTTTTTTCTTTTAGCCTCACCATTCACCGACTTGCAGCCAAATCCTTTCTGCAGACCAAGGACATGGGCCTCAGGGAAACTCCAGCAGGTGATAAAAAGATGTGTTGAAAGTTAGCATGGAGAGTGGAGTCATAAGCTCCCACACAGCTTTCATTTCTGTCAACAAGGATTTCAGCAAGCCAATTCAGGGGCCACTGGCTCCTCGGGATGTTCCAAGACCAATGCTGATGTATACTGCCCCAGCGATGCAATCCTTTTCACCATGGAGGTGTGGAACTAGTAAGTTTTACCCCATTCAATCTCATGCAAAAGAAGGGCCTATAGACATCTGAACACAGCATTTAAAGCAAAAGTTTGATAAAGGTCCTTGTTGTTCAGTTGCTGAGACATGTCTGATTCTTTGCAATCCCATGGACTAGGTATCCCAAGTATCTAGGGATAGATGGCAGAGGATTTTCCAAATGAAATTAAGAAGAAATGAAGTGGGAAGACAATAAATGAATGTATATGCAAAACAAAGGATATTAAGATGGGTTCATCAAAATATTAGATACTGCAAAAAAGTCAAGGTAAAAGCTGAAAAAGAGCTACTGGATAAATATCAAAGAAGCCCTTGCCAATCTAATGAAGAACAGTTTTACTGGCTTGATCAGGAAACAGTCCATATTATAGGATGACAAAGGGCATAAGTGAGGCTCCTCTGATGACTCGGTGGTCAAGAACCCACCTGCCAGTGTAGGAGACCCGGGTTTGATCCCTGGTCCAGGAAGATCACACACGCTGTGAGGCACCTAAGCCTGTAAGCGGCAACCACTGAGCCTGTGCTCTAGGACTCAGGAGCTGCAGCTTCTTAAGCCTGCTCATCCTGGAGTCCACAACAAGAGAAACTACTGCAGTGAGAAGCCTGCTTGCTGCAACTTGAGAAAACCTACAGACAGCAATGGAAACCCAGCATGATGGTGAAAGTCCAGTTTAGTTTTGATTCCTTGACTTTTTAGTGGTGCTAAACTACTAAAAGGAATCAGGAGCTTTGGTATATAAGAATGAAGCAGATAGAGTGTTGGCTTAATACTGAGGTTGGGGTTTTGTCAGATGGGCGTGATGAAAAGGAAATTAGGGACATATAATTGAT
This sequence comes from Nanger dama, assembly GCA_917880005.1. Taxonomy (NCBI): domain Eukaryota; kingdom Metazoa; phylum Chordata; class Mammalia; order Artiodactyla; family Bovidae; genus Nanger; species Nanger dama. Next base: position 247,122 of record CAKJTW010000085.1, on the reverse strand, counting down.
ATTGATAAGACAGTAGTACTGTTGGACCTGAGATTTAAGCTAAATAGGGGAGAAAGTAAAGATAGAAGAAAGTGTTACATAGGAAAAAAAAATAGAGGAAACAGATTTAGAATCCAGATGAGGTCAAAGACATAGAGCCTGTTATACAGAGTGGAGTAAGTCAGAAAGAGAAAAACAAGTATCACTATGTTAATGCATATATGTGGAATCTAGAAAAATGGTACTGATGGACCTGTTTGCAGGGCAGGAATAGAGACGCAGACATAGAGAATGGACATATGGACTCAGGAAGTGAAGGAGAGTGTGGGTCAAGTTGAGAAAGTAGCATTGCCTTATATACAGTACCATGTGTAAAATAGCTAGCTGCTGCATAGCACAGAGAACCCAGCCGGGTGCTCTGCGATGACCTAGAGGGGTGAAATAGTGGGTGAGGGAGGCTCCAGATGTAGGAGCTACATACGTATACACACGCAATTACAACTGAATTGAATTGTTGTACAGCAGGAACCAACACAACATTCTAAAGCAATTATTCTCCAATTAAAAACATAACCAATAAAAAAGAAGAGAACTGGGAGAAGTTGATCCTGTATTTTAAAAGTAGAATATTTCTAAAGTTTATTTTGTATAAGTGGAACAATTTGCTTGATAGTAAGATTCTGACTTGGGAGGGAGTGGTGAAGTAGAGGGGAGGCTGAAGCCATTTGATGGAAGAAGTCAAGAAGTTTTAAATTAGGGTGTTGGAAAGGTTATCTGCATAGATACGTGTTAACATCTCTCAGAGTGATGCAGTCTGTACTGAAGTGCAAGTCTGTGATCTTTCAGACACTCCAGTGGGTGATGGGAAGTGACAGAGAGGTTGGAGGCTGGCAGCAGCAAGGATATGAGGAGGGTAACCCAAGTGAGACTGGCAAACTAGTGACCTGGCTGCAGTGATTGGGAATGAAGTGATTTCCACCCACACCTCCCAAACCAGGGGACTTGGGATATGGCACCTCGAGCAATTTGAGAGGGTAGGGCAAGAACAGGTTTTAACAGTTTTAAGTTAAGTAGTCTGAAGAAGCCTCTTGTGATGAAACTCATGATGCAGAAGAGGTCTTTGTCCTGTGTCAAGAGTTCCAGAAGACAAAGTACAAAGCACTCAGAGGGTGACATTGTGTGCAGGATGTGGGCTCATCGTAGAAGAAAACAATGCACAATAGAGCCAGTGGCAGAACTGATCTGGATAGGAGGGTCTCAAAGTATCCAGGGCCTTTGGCTACACCTGAGCATAGAGGGAGCCTTGGTCTCATGTCTACACTGGTGTTTTTCAGCTCATTCAGAGACCTTGTCCTGCTTCCATCCTCCTTCTTGGCCCACCGATGATCACTCATTACTGAGGGGTGTCCCACCAGCAGAATTGTCGTGATCCTGATCCTTTTAAGCCTGTGATTAAACAGAGCCTGTTCTCTCTACCTGAGCATCTTTCCAGGAACTTTTTCTGACCAGTGTTTATCTACCGCTTGTATAGGACGAAAAACACGCCTGTGTCTTGGTCACAGACAAGAGAAGAAATGTACCTCCTTATCAGAGGCCTGTCTTGAGAAGCCAAAGTCTCGTGCTTCTGCCAAAAGACCAATGCGAAAACTCATGGTCCAGGTAAGATGGGCCTCAGTCTTACCCTCTTCTCTATGGGAACTGAAGAACAGATCTTCAATTCTCTGCTATCTTGTGGCTTTCTTTGTTGTTTAGTTGCTCAATCGTGTCTGACTCTTTGCACGGTACCCTGCCAGGCTCCTCTGTCCATGGGATTTTCCAGGCAAGAATTCTAGAGCTGGTTGCCATTTCCTTTTCCAGGGAATCTTCCAGGGAAGATTCCAGGGAATCTTCCAGGGATCGAACCTGTGTCGCCTGCATTGGCAGGTGGATTCTTTACACTAGAGCCACCAGGGAAGCCCTGTGACTTTCTCTACCAAGAAGTTACCTATTTGAAAAATAGCAGGCAGAGGGTGAGATTTGTCCAGTCCCTGTATTTGGCAGGGTCAGTCCCTATAGCTTATGACCCTGAAACCTACCCAGTAGAGTCTGAGTTGAGCCCTAGATAGATAAACCATGTTGCCATCTCAGCTCACACTCCTTGCCTGTGGGCTGGGGCCCGCCTCCTGCGCAACTCACCATGTGTGGGCCCCTGCTACACTACCATTCTTGTACAGACTGGGTTTACAAATGGGTCCTCCTGCTACTGTCTGATGATCGTCTGTCACCAAAGAGTGTTTCTTGTTTCAAGTAGCTGGCTTTACATGCACATAACAAATGGAATCTAAGTACATTTCACCATGAAGAGGTGTCTTTTCTATTAAAATAGGCTTACAGGACATTTCTTTCTAGTCTCTCCAGTTTTGTAGCCAGAGTTTGTGCTGTACAATTATTTCATTCTTTAAAATCTTTGGCACTCATTCTCATTCAATTATCACAGCTTCAGGGTCTAAGGTGGATTCAGAGCTCTGTACTCCCAGTTGTGGAGTTTTAGGCAAATTAATTCACTTATTAGCGCTAGCTAGCTCGCTTGTCTGCACAGCTCCTCACCTCCTTGGACTGTCACAAGAACCTTCTTGGGTTGTCCAAAAAGTTCATTTGGGTTTTTTCCATAAGATGTTTTGGAAAACTCTTTGGACAAACCAATAGTTTGTGTTGGTTGTCTTAGTGTCCTACTATTTCAGTAACTTAGAATATCCCCACTCTGAACTTTCTCACTTATGAATTCTTTTACCAAAAGAGAAAGAAAAATCACCCAGGAGAATAAGCTGCTGGTTTTTATGAATTAATTAGCAATTACTATTTATAGAGAGCTAATTAGTGGCCTTCCAGGTACTTTGCATTCTTCGTCATGTGTTAGGCACTATTGTCTTGAATTTACAGAGAAGGCTGAGATTCCTGTTAAAGAACTGTTACATTTTGAGTGTTAACAGTGCTGAGTTTCAAACTAAGACTGTTGAAATCAGAGCCTTAGATATGTTTTCTCTTTCCGTTGGTGTGGAACTGTTTCTCTGGTTACAGTTTTTCTTACCTACTGATTTTCTAAGTTGCTGTAAGTACATCATCTCATAGGATTGATAGCCAGATGTGAGATACTGTCTATGAAAATTTTGTGGCCTTTAAGCAATTTTCATACCACCAGGATTGGACACTAGGCTATTCTTTGAGGTAGTCTGATGAGAGCTTCCATAATATCTGCTTTCTTTGGAAATTTTGATAATTGAAATCCAAACCACATTTGTCTAGAACTTTTTAATATACCTAAAGTTTTAAGGCCCATTTAAACATGACTGATGCTGTGTATAAAATAGATAACTAGTGAGAACTGAATGTATAGCCCAAGGAACTCTACTCAATGCTCTGTGGTGACCTAAATGGGAAGGAAATTCGGAATTCAGCAAGGGAAAGATACAGGTCATTAAAGAACCCACATGAAGGTGCTGTTTAAGTCTTACCCAGTCCTGTTTATTTTGCTGTAGAGTAGAAACTAACATGACATTGTAAAGCAACTACATGCTAATAAAAATTAATTTAAAAAATAAAAATAAAATAAACAGGACGGGGTAAGACCTAAACAGCACCATTGTGTGGGTTGTTCAGTGGCCTGCATCTTTCCCTTGTCATTGAATCTTTCAGGGCCGTCAGTGTGTCACCTCAGTGGCCTGCATTGTCACAGAGAGAGGACATGTGTCCTAGGGGACAAGACTAAAATGAGGATCTTATGGTATCTGTTTAGTGCTGGGCTCTCACTGCATCCTGTCGCCGAATTCAGACCTGTCTCTCAGGATGCTCAGGGGCCATTAGCGCCATAATTTCCCATCCTCTCTTTTCTTCTCCCTCACAGTTGTTGAAGATAATCGTCTTATACAGTTGATTTCCTTCAAAAGGCAGATGGTTCCTGGGATCTGAATGAAGATCTGGCTTTGGTCCTAGGTATGAAATTGGAAGACATACAGGCTGCACTTCCTGACAAGGTGAGATTCAGAGAAGAAAAGAGAGTGTGTATATTTTTGTGAGGTTGAGATGAGTAATGAGAATTGGTGTGAATCATGACTCACCTGAGGAAGGAGAATACAAGAGGTCATAGACTAATTTCTGATAAATAGAAGAAGATTTTTCTGGCTGTGTTGGAACAGAAAGAACAAGGAATTAGTGTGCTAGTAGAAGTTGATGGTTTAGAGTTGATAGATGACAGAGGGAAAGCAAAAATCCTCTTTAACTATATTTTCTGCCAGTCATCTTAGTTATAATTACTTATATTTATTGAGCAATTACTCTATGCCAGCCACTGTGCATTGCACTTCCCTTCATGACCTTATTTATTCATCAATCAATTAAATATGATAAATCCTACTCATGCTGTGCTTAATAGATGAATAAACCAGGGTTCAAAGAAGTATGACAATATCTTTGAGTGTACTCAGCAAGTCAGTGGCAGAGCTAGATTCAGTCTAGGACTATCTGTCTTGAGAATCTATGTTCTTTCTACTAAACAGGGTGGTCCAGAAATTAACAGAATTTCACCAAAGTTAGGATAGGTGAAGTATCAGTAGGGACAAATTAGTTATTTCAAATGTGTTCAAGTATGCTGATGAGGACAAATTATATTCAAGAATTTCAAGGTAACTTACTGAATCTTCTAATTGAGAAACTGTTGAATATTGAGATATACGCCCAGTGAGACATATGAGACAAATGCCAAAAACTTGAAGGACACCCATCATGCTGAATTTTCAAAATGTGGAAGGTGATTAAATAAATTTTAAATATGCTATAATTGCCTCATCTAATATAGTATCCATTGTGGATAGTATCCACCTGTGGCCTCCAAGAGCTTGAAATGTGACAAATGCAAGTAAGAAATTAAATTTTCCATTGAATTGAAATGTGCTATAGTTGTGAAAGACAAACTGATTTCAAAGACAACATAAAAATGTAAACCATTCTTGATAATTATTTTTAAATTGATTACATGTTAAAATAATATTTTGAATATATTAAGTTAAATGCAATATATTAAATAATTCTACATCTTTATTTTTACATGTGGCTGCTTGGGCGTTTAAAGTTATATATGTGTCTAGCATTATATTTCTCTGGAAGTAATTATTCTAAAACAAATAATTAAAGGGATAATTTACAAATAAGTGGAAGAAGATATGAGAATCAAGAAGTTCTAACTTGGTTTCATTGAGAACAAGACATGTCCAACTAACATTTCCTTCCTTCTCATGGTAACTGGATCAACAAATCAGGGGAATGAAGAGTCCTTCAATAAGGAATCTGAATTAAAAAAATATTCATTTGACTGTGTCGGGTCTTAGTTGCATTATGAGGGATCTTTCATTGCAGTGTGCAGACTCTAGCTGCAGGGCACACGGGTTTAGTTGCCCCGCAGCACGTGGGATCTTAGTTCCCTGACCAGGAATTGAACCCAAATCCCCTGCATTGGCAGGCAGATTCTTAAGCACTGGGCCTCAAGAGGAGTCCCTGAACTTAACCTGGGGGCCTCAGGGAAAGCTCTCTCTGTGGTACAGGATTCGGATTCTTCAAGCTGGGCCACAGTCCTGGCAGTGCTCTGGCTGCATGACAATGCTAAGGACATGGATTGTGAGTGGGAGCTTCTGGAAAGGAAGGCAGTGGCCTGGATTCACATCCACGCAGGTAGGAACCCAGTCCTAAGACCCCATCTTTCCCCATGTTTAAGAAGCTAGCCATCATCCCAGGCATTGAGCCTCTAAGCCTGATAGAGGGTTACCAAGATAGTTCAGTTCAGTTCAGTCGCTTAGGGTCCCCATATTTCCCTTCCTGACCATCCTGGCTCAGACCTTTCCTGATGTCCCAACTGGTTGGATGAGAGTGCAGTCTGAAATTGGGGGAGTGGAGAGGTGGGTGTAGAGGGAAGGGGACATGGGTGGGGAGTGTGAGCTGTGAGAAGGACGCGAAGTGAGAATGTGCTGTACTGAGTGTAAGACTGGATGTGGAGCCCTTATTCCTTGGGTATTTATCGTTTCACTGCTGCTGAATAATTCTGGGGCCGGAGAAGATTCTGGAGCCTGGGCAGTAGGGAGAAAAAGCCAGGGGTATTGAAGACTGCTCAGGGAAGATGCTGAAGAGTTTAGGGGAGCGTGGGAGGAGAGCCTGCCCTCTTATTGCTGTCTCTCAGCCCTCATTTTTGTTTCCTCCTTCTACTAGGGTCCATCAGGCACGAGCTTGTGAAAGCTGCAATTGCTTTCGTGAAATCTTCTGTGGATCCTGCCATCTTTGGCCCCTGAAGAGATCGTCCAGAAGTGCCTCTGCTACGCTACAGTCCTTGCCTTCACCGTCTCTTCTGCTCTGATGTTTTTGTAGTTGACACCTGTGCTGGCAGCTGCTTAATCACACAAGCAGTGGGCGGCCACACCCTCTTGCCTCTCAGTGCCAGGTTCTCTTTGAATGTGCTTTTCCTTCCCCAGCTCATACTCTCAGCCGAGTGTCACAGGTCCCAGAATCTGTTCCCTTTCTTGGAGGAATTCAAAGCATTCGCAGGCTATAATGTTCCTCCTCAATTTTCCAGAATGACCATGTGGAATACAGCTGATGTGGACTCCAGACTAAAGATTGTAGCAATGATGTTCAGGGAATGCTTGAATTAGAGAATTCTCTGCACTTTTTTTTCTGTCTGTTTTTGTTCTTAGGTACTTATCAGGACCAGAGTGGACAAGAGCTATGCAGTTTTCTATTTTTAGATAGGAAGAAGAGTTGGAGGGAGGTAGAACACTGGGATGAATATAAGCTTAAGATCACAAAGAGGGAGATTCAGGGGTCCACTGTGAGGTCTGGCACTTAGGGAGCTTCTTTAAAAAAATTTGTTTTTTTAATTTGGAGGATCATTGCTTTACAGTTTTGGGTTGGTTTCTGCTGTACAACAGTGTGAATCAGCCATAAGTATACATACGGCCCCTCCCTCTTGAACCTCCCTTCCACCCTCCACCCCATCCTACCTCTCTAGCTTATCCCAGAGTACCGGGGTGAGCTGCATGCATTATACAGCAACTTCCCACTAGCTATTGGTTTTACATATTGTAATATGTGTGTTTCAATGCTACTATCCCAGTTCATCCCACCCTTTATTTCCTGGGGACTTTCCTGATTGATCCTGCTTGGGCTTCGCTTGCCTCTGCTACATGCCTTTCCTCCCACTGCCTTGGTGAGTTGGGTTGAGTTATGTCTGATAGAGACCTGTTTTTCCTTAATCCTTAAACATCTTAGTAAGAAAGCACTAATGGACTCCTTAGTCCTAGTCTGAACTCATGAGGTTTCTAAGTCCAGATCTGACCTCAGATAATACAGAAAAAAACAAGTTGAAGGGCAATTTTCTCTGAGACCTCAACCTAGACCACTCACCCTGTGAGGAAGAAAGAAGCTCCTTGTGTTTCTGAAACTTATGTCCCATATACTCTATCCTGGTGGAAATGACCCTTTTGATGTGTTGCCTCCTAAAATGCTATCATATCAATATTAAAATGGCCATCTCTACCCTGCACTTCGTTGTATTTGGTCTTTATTTATAGAGTTACCAACTGAACCTGCATCAGTTTTTATTATCCCTTGAGTTTTCCAGCCAACTTTTCTGGTACCTCTACTGTTCATGCTGGGTCCTTTCCTCCTATCTTCTGTTGTAGGCTGGTTTCCTGTCATTTATATATATATACTGATTTATTTTGGTTGCATTGGATCTTAGTTGTGGTATGCAGGTCTTTACTGTGTCGTGTGTAACATTTGTTGCAGCACATGGACTTTCTAGTTGTGGTGTGTGGGCTCAGGTGCCCTGAGGCATATGGGATCTTAGTTCTCTGACCAGGGATTGAACCTGCGTCCCCTGCAGCACAAGTGGATTCTTAACCACTGGACCACCAGGGAAGTCCCTGGCTTCCTATCTTATATGATTCGTGTCAATGTATGGCAAAACAAATACAGTATTGTAATTAAAAATAAATAAATTAATTAATTGAAAAAAATAAATAAAGAGCACTGGCCAGAAAACCACCATTGGAATCCTGACCATACATTTCAACAGTCATCTGAGGAGGGACAAATGATTTTACCTTCAGGATCTTAGAATTTCCATCCTACAACTAAGGGATTAAACTAGAATTTTGTTATTACTTTCATCTTGAGTATTCAAGCATTCTGAGCAAGACCACCATATCTGTTCACTTAGGTAGAGAATGGCCCAGAGCTGAGTCCTGTTTGGCTGTTGCATGAATTGGCTTTGGGAAGATTTGCCTGACTTGCACAGTGCTGGATCACCTCCCAAGACTTTCTTCCAAGTTTACTACAGCTGAGTGCAACCCATGCAATATGGCCCTGATGTCACTGAGAAGCTTGCTAGAGATGTGGACTTTTAGGCAACCCCAGAAACTACAGTATCAAAATTTGCATTTTCACAAGTTCACCAGGTGATTTGTACACACATTGAACTTAGAGAAATAAGGGCTTAGTCTTTTCATAAAATAGGTTTGCATTCAAGTTTGTCATCTAGATCAGAGGTCCCCCAACTTTGGGGCACCAAGGACCAGTTTTGTGGAAGAATTTTTCCATGGACCTAGGGTGATGGGGATGGGGATAGTTGGTTTCAGAATAATTCAAGCACATTTATTGTGCACTTTATTTCTATTATAATTATATCAGCTCCACCTCAGATCACCAAGTATTAGATCCCAGAAGCTGGAGACCCGTGATCTAGATAGTCCCTATCAATGTAATGACAGAAAAGACAGGTTCTTAAGGACCATGACACTTGGACAATTACCCTCTTCCACCAAATGACAGTCCTTTACATTTATCGTGCAGGACGTTGACTATTCCGCTCATTATTCATCTCTCCTTTGCTCACCCTCAGCTTTCGGGCTTGAGACTTAGGAACTTCTAAAACAAAAAAACAGAACAAGGATATGGCAACCCACTCCAGTATTCTTGTCTGAAAGATCCCATGGATAGAGGAGCCTGGAGGGCTATAGTCCATGGGATTGCAAAGAGTCAGCCAAGACTGAGCAGCTGAGCAAAAACCAAAAACAAAACAAAGGATAATCGTACTTATGTCTTCTTTAAATTGCAGAGTCAACTCCCATTTTAAAGTATAAACTATAAACGCCCATGCTTTTATTTTTCTAGTTGTGCTCTTGTGTTATAGCATGTTGTACCAACTATACATTCCTCAGATCTAAACAAGTGTCTATCTTCAGAACCAACAAAGATATTTTATCACCTGCACTGAAGCCCACGTTCAAGGCTGGTGCTTCACGTTTTAGAAAAATGTCAAACCCCATCTGTGCTGTCAGGAACTGATGATCTGGGCAAGGAGCCTGGGACGGAAGCTGCTCTCATATTGGTTTTCCTCGCCCTGTTCCTGTAGTTGTTCCCTGGCTGCTGCAGACTTGGCCAGAGGGAAGGCAGATAACATGGCCTCAAGATCCTCCCACTCAGACTGAGTCCAGTGCCTTCAGGGCAGGGTATGCTGTTCTACAGAGACTTATCAGTAAACCCACTGGTATTTTCACCAAGGGCTTCCCTGGTGGCTCAGATGGTAAAGAATCCTCCTGCCAATGCAGGACACCTGGGATGGATCCCTGGGCCAGGAAGATCCTCTTGGAGAAGGCAATGGCACCCCACTCCAGTACTCTTGCCTGGAAAATCCCATGGACAGAGGAGCCTGGTGAGCTGCAGTCCATGGGGTCACTAAGTCGAACATGACTGAGCGACTTCACTTTCACTTTTCGTTTTCATGCACTGGAGAAGGAAATGGCAACCCATTCCAGTGTTCTTTCCTGGAGGATCCCAGGGATGGGGAGCCTGGTGGGCTGCCATCTATGGGGTCACACAGAGTCGGACACGACTGAAATGACTTAGCAACAACAACACAGTCATGTTGGAGATTATTTAGCATCTGCTGTTTCTCTCCCACCTCAGCCATGGTTCCCTTAAAATCAGTCCATCTGCTTGAAGTACCTGATTGACAAGAAGAAAAACTCCATGCAATGCCCCATATATTGTTTTTCCTTTCAGTTCGATCAGTTTTTACCTCATGCATTTTGATGTTCTCTTATTAGGCACATACACATTTTGGATTTTATCATTATATAATATGCACCTTTTATCATTATGTAATGATGTACATTATGTACATAATGATACATAATGATTATGTTGTAATATGCACTTTTATCTCTGATTATTTCCTTTTTCTGAAATCTGCTTTGTCTAAAATGAATATAGTTAGTCCAGCTTTCTTTTGATTAGTGTTAGCCTGATATGTAACTTTCTCTATTCCTTTACTTTTAACATAAGTTTTATAATTAAATCAGGTTTCTAGTGGTACACACACACACACACACACACACACACACACACACACACACTTTTTTTTTTGGCCACACTGTATAACATGCAGGATCTTAGTATCTCAACTAAGGAGTGAACCTGTGCCCTCAGCATTAGGAGCATGGAGTCTTAACCGCTGACAGCCCACTCCAGTATTCTTGCCTGGAAAATCCCATGGACAGAGGAGCCTGGTATGCTACAGTCCATGGGGTCGCAAAGAGTTGGACAAGACTGAGTGACTTCACTTCACTTGTGTTTTTACCTACTCTGACCATCTTTGAGTTTTAGTTAACACATTTTGTAATCAGTGATATAATTGGCTTCATATTTACTAAGTTTACTTTCTATTTCATACATTTGTTTTTAAACCTTTTCCCACTTCTTTTGGTTTTAATTAAGCATTATATGTGATTTCATTTTATCTCCACTCTCAACATATCAATTATATTTCTTTATATGTATTTTTAGTTGTTTGCCTAGAATTTGCAATATATATTTAAAATGATTCAGGTCCACCTTCAAATAGCACTATCTTACTTTACATGTAATTTAGGTACCTTGATGAGTTAGAGAGTTTTCATAATTCTTTCATCCCATTCATAGAGGCATTGTTCTTCATTTCTTTATAAGTATCCAGTGCATTCAGTTCAGTTCAGGTCAGTCGCACAGTCATGTCCGACTCCTTGCCACCCCATGAATTGCAGCACATCAGGCCTCCCTGTCCATCACCAACTCCTGGAGTTCACTTAGACTCATGTCCATCGAGTCAGTGATGCCATCCAGCCATCTCATCCTCTGTTGTCCCCTTCTCCTTCTGCCCCTAATCCCTCCCAGCATCAGGGTCTTTTCCAATGAGTCAATTCTTCTCATGAGGTGGCCAGAGTACAGGAGTTTCAGCTTTAGCATCATTCCTTCCAAAGAAATCCCAGGGGTGATCTCCTTTAGAATAGACTGGTTGGATCTCCTTGCAGTCCAAGGGACTCTCAAGAGTCTTCTCCAACACCACAGTTCAAAAGCATCAATTCTTTGGCACTCAGCTTTCTTCACAGTCCAACTCTTGCATCCATACATGACCACTGGAAAAACCATAGCTTTGACTAGACGGACCTTGGTCGGCAAAGTAATGTCTCTGCTTTTGAATATGCTATCTAGGTTGGTCATAACTTTTCTTCCAAGGAGTAAGCGTCTTTTAATTTCATGGCTGCAGTCACCATCTGCAGTGATTTTGGAGCTCAAAAAGTAAAGTCTGCCACCGTTTCCACTGTTTCTCCATGTATTTGCCATAAAGTGATGGGACCGATGCCATGATCTTCGTTTTCTGAATGTTGAGCTTTAAGCCAACTTTTTCACTCTCCTCTTTCACTTTCATCAAGAGGCTTTTTAGTTCCTTTTCACTTTCTACCTTAAGGGTGGTGTCATCTGCATATCTGAGGTTATTGATATTTCACCCGGCAATCTTGATTCCAGCTTGTGTTTCTTCCAGTCCAGCCTTTCTCATGATGTCCCACGCATTAGTACTACTTTAAAAAGTTATCCTTTAGATTAAGAAAAATAAAAGATTTATTTCACCCTTATTTATTTCTTCTCTGATACTCTCTCCTTATGCAGATCTGAGTTTCTGACCTGTATTATTTTCCTTCTTTCTGAAGAATTCCTTTTAACATTTCTTGCAGAATAGTACTCCTGGAAATAGATTTCCTCAGATTGTGTTTGTCTGAGAGTATTTGTTTCTCCTTTACCTCTGAAGGATAATTTTACTGACTATTGAATTCAATATTCTGTGCTTATCTATTTCAACACTTTAAAGATTTCGCTCCACTTTTTCCTTGGTTGTATAATTTTTGGCAAGAAATATGTTGTAATTCTTATCCTTTTTCCTTAGTGGATACAAGTGTTTTGCTTGACTCTGACTTTTTCAAGATTTTCTCTGTTTTTGTTTTTTGTAGCATTTTAGCTAGAGATAGTTGTGGGAAAGCTTGGAATGGAAAAACAAGAGTGCCTCTTTGGTTACAGTGAGTTTGAGATACCTAATATCCAGACCCCTACACGGAGATATTGAGTAACAAGTCTAGAATTCAAGGGGGAAAAATGGGCTAGAAATATAAATATGTGAGTGAAGATAGGATTTAATATTGTTAGAATGAATGAGAGCAAAACAGGAATGAATATAAACATTAAAAGCTTAGCAATTGAACCCTGAATATATATAGTTACACACACACACATATATATATTTACATATATGTGACACAAATGTGCATCTTTTTATACATCTTTTTTTTCTTTTGTAAGGATGCTCTACTGTATCTTTCAGGATAGCTGTTACTAAAAGTTTTGTTCTTTCTGAACCATGGCCTACTTGTCTGCTCGTGCCATGGAAACTGGATAGTGTAGTTTGCTTGACAGACTGGGCTATATCTCAAACCTGCTAGATCAGTCATCTTTCTGCTAGTACCTGCTCCATCACACACGGGCTGTTTCAGTACTGTAGCCTGCTAGGGTACCTGAACCATATCCACGCAGTTGACTGGCTCTCATCATGGGAATGGGGACCACAAAGAAATGTGAAGAATCACTTAAGAACTGGTAATAACTAAGGACACCAAGCCACTCAAGAGAGTTTCCTGGGATTCAAGTCCATGAGATTTCTGTCATACCTATCTTTCCCCAAGAAAAATGCAGAAAGCATGTTTCATTCTTATATTTATTAACTTAATTCCTCCATTAACTGGGTTCTACCTCTTTCATAGAAACCATTAAATTGTTAGGAAGCCCAGTAAAGCAATTGAATGCTTTCTTACCAGAAGGAAAAAAATAAAAAGAAACAAAGGGGGAAAACAGATTAAGAAACTTATGGCCCAGTAAATAGCCATATCTTATTCTTCCATTTGGCTCACAGTCCACTTCTTCACTGCTGAGTGTTTGCAGATGAAAGAAGAAACTTTCACTTGGTTACTCATGCCAGACCCCAGACCTACAAACAAACAATAAAGCACCTGTCACTGGACCGAGAATGCCTGGGCTTAGCCCTGCTATTTATAATCAGAAAGTTCTGCTGAATGGTTAGTTGAGAAATCAGTTGTTGCAAGAATGTGTTAGTAACTTACTTGAATTTCAGAGTAGAGGAAAAAAGGCATTAAACAAGGCAGAGCTTTTTTTCTGATTAAACAAGAGTGATCCAAACAAAGCAAGATTTCCTACAAATAAATTGCAGCAAAACAGCTCCTTTGAGAAATACCTACTGAAATTTCTGAAACTTGGTTCCTATGAAACAAGACATATTCTGAACAGGTTCTCTTCTCTTTCTCTCTCTCATATACTCTTGCCATGGAATGCACGTTAAAAATGGTAATAAAGCATACACTAAGGGCATACACAACACTCTTTCAAAACCCTCAAGTGAATCTATTAATAACTCTCACACAGGGCCAGCTGCTTTCTGCATGGGGTCATTTTGGTAAGCAGTGATGATGCAGTGAAGGAGGGCTAAGCTTGGAGATGACTGTTCTGCTGTCTAACTTTAGGAAAGTCACAGTTGCTCTGAGTCCAATGGCTTTACTCGTAAAATGCAGTTAATAAGAGCTATCTTACATAGTTATCGAGAAAATTAACTTTAAAAATGTGAAATTGCATTGAAAAACTCACCAACCCAAATGTAAGGTGATATTAGTTATGAAAATCAGAATTGTTGTTGTTCAGTCATTCAGTCCTGTGTGACTCTCTGCGATCCCATGGACTGCAGCACGTGAGGAGATGGTGAAGGACATGGTGAAGGAGATGGTGATGTCCTTCACCATCTCCCAGAGCTTGTTTAAGCTCATGTCCATCGAGTTGGTGATGCCATCCAACCATCTCATCCTCTATCATCCCCTTCTCCTGCCTTCAATCTTTTCCAGCATCAGGGTCTTTGCTAATGAGTCAGCTCTTTGCATCAGGTGGCCAAAATACTGGAGCTTCAACAGCATCAGTCCTTCCAATGAATATTCAGGACTGATTTCCTTTAGGATTTAATTATTTTTTTCTTTATAACTCTAAGGGAGGAGTCATATTATTCTGGATCCACTAATCGATTCGATTACATTAGGTAAGTCACTTAAACTCTTTGAGACTAAATTATCTTCTAGAAATGAGGGAAATAATATTGTTCACCTAGTGGAGAGCACTCTCAGCAGAATTCTGGCATATAGGAAATGCACAATAAATATCAGTTATTATTAAAACTGTGGCATATTCACAAAGGAACTAAAGAGCCTCGATGAGGGTGAAAGAGGAGAGTGAAAAGCTGGTTTAAAACTCAACATTCAGAAAACTAAGATCAGGGCCTCCAGTCCCATCACTTCATGACAAATAGAAGGGGAAAAGGTTGAAGCCTTGACAGATTTTTTTTTCTCGGGGTGTAGAAACTCCAAAATCATTGTTGGTGACTGCAGCCATGAAATTAGATTATTGATTCTTGAAAGGAAAGCTATGGCAAACCTAGACAGCATATTAAAAAGCAGAGACTTTATTTTGCTGATAAAAGTCCACATAGTCAAAGCTATGGTCTTTCCAGTAGTCATGTATGGATATGAGAGTTGGATCATCAAGATGATTGAGTGCCAAAGAATCAATGATTTTGAATTGTGGTGTTGGAGAAGACTCTTGAGAGTCCCTTGGACAGCAAGGAATTCAAACCAGTCCTTCCTAAAGGAAATCAACTCTGAATATTCATTGGAAGGATGGATTCTGAAATTGAAGCTCCAATACTTTGGCTACTGATGTAAAGAGTTGACTCATTGGAAAAGACCCTGATGCTGGGAAAGACTGAAGACAAAAGGAAAAGAGGGCTGCAGAGGATGAGATGGTTAGATAACATCACCAATTCAATGGACATAAACTTTCCAGTATGAATAAAATAATTCTAAAATTAGTAAGAACTTGAACTCAAATTATTCATTCAAATTGAGAAAAACCTTAATGGCATACCAGAAAGATGATTTGTTTTACATTTTTCTTGGATATTTCCAGACAAGGAAATAACTATATCATAAGGATTGCTTACTTCATTGATGTATAATTTCTAGTAATTAAACTTTCTGCATTGAAAATAAATCTTTCTACCAGATATGCTCATGATTCCTGAATCATCACATGGAAGAGTGCATACAAAGTTTACAAAGCCATTTTTTTAAAATTTAAATTTATTTATTTTAATTAGAGGCTCATTACTTTACAATATTGTATTGGTTTTGCCATACATCAACATGCATCCACCACGGGTGTACACGTGTTCCCCATCCTGAACCCCTCTCCCTCCTCCCTCCTCATCCCATCCCTCTGGGTCGTCCCAGTGCACCAGCCCTGAGCATCCTGTATCCTGCATCGAACCTGGCCTGGCGATTCGTTTCTTATATAATATTATACATGTTTCAATGCCATTCTCCCAAATCTGTCTGGGTACAAAATTCAAACCTCTGGAGTTCATCATAGCACTAAGCTTAAAAACACTGGCTTTAAAATTACAGTCTCAATGCAGTCAGTTTTTAGTTGTGTGATCAGTTATTTAATCTGCTTTTCAGTTTCTGTTGTATGGTTTCTTTGGGAGATTAAATGTAATAATAAATTTTAAGAATTAGAGTAACACTTAGAATGTGTCAGAGCTTCCATGATGGCTCAGACAGTAAATTTGCCTGTCAATGCAAGAGACCTAGGTTCAATCCTTAGGTCAGGAAGACCTCCTGGAGAAGGAAATGGCAGCCCGCTCCAGTCTTCTTGCCTGGAGTATTCCATGCACAGAGGAGCCTGGCAGGCTACAGTTCATGGGGTTGCAAAGAGTCAGACATGATTGAACAATTAACACTTTCACTTTTCTTTAGCATGTAGCAAATGTTTACTGTGAATTTTTAACTGAACATTAGCTATTTAGTCAATCAATTTTTTTGGAAAAGGTTTGCAGCCAACCCCTTTATTTACACTGACCACCCTCCATGAATGTACATTTGTCTTTAGGAGTATTGACCTGAAGGACAAATAATGATAGTAGATATAAAGCAAATAATAACTGATGAAGTTTCTACCTGGAAGTGATGTCTATTAGAGATAACCACGTAGTTGCATGGATGTAGAGATAATTTCAAAAACAGTAGACAAAGGATATCACAAGGAAAAGTTTGAAGTTGTAAAAGACAACCAAAAAGAGGTAGCACTGCAGGTGATCTAAGGTTAGAACTGGAACTCATGCTACCATGTAAATACTCTTGAAGGAACACAGATATTTCCCACTTCAGAGAATTCCTTTCTGATGATTGCACTATTATTTCATATCTGGATGATGAATAGATCGACAAACTAATTGCTCCCTCAGAGCTATCACTCATTCCCAAATAGGGCTTCAGGGGATCTGAATCAACTTCCAAGGAAGCACTCCTGGAAGCAGGAATGTATACAGGTCTCGAATGCACAAACCCTAAGAGACTTGATTTTTATAAGTAGGAGAATTAAAATGTGTTTGGCTGGAGCATTCTGTTCTCTGCTCAGAGGCAGTAAACATGAGGTCCTGTTATAACGCTGGAAAATGTGACTCCATTCTCAGGTGGACTATGTGAGTGTTTCAACCTCTGCCCATGCTCATGTCTTATCATTAACTTCTGCTCCCCCACACACACTTGGGGACCACATAAAGGGACCTTCCTGGTCCTTGAGGCTTCCTTTTCCTGAAATGGACTTTAAAAATCAAACAGTATTATAAAATCATATGTTATTGTAGTATTTATTACTCTACTTGCTGCTATTCTTTCTTTTACTTAATATTCCCAAGTCACCTTAGGACTTAATATTTCTAAGTCCACTCAGAAAATGTTAAAAGGACTAGAAGAACCAGAGCAGCATCTCCTGATAAAGTTGGGGACATTGTACCTCCCAAGTCTGGAAGGATGTAACCTGAAGAGGATGTGATGTAAGTCTATTTAATAATATTATTTCATAAAACATGTATTTGCAAATAATTTTAGAATGCCAACATTGAAGAAAGGTATTTAAACATATATTTAAGAAATATAAAAATACACTTTTCATTAGGATTTATGTTTTCCCCAGATACTTTCATAAAAATTGCATTAACTTTACTATGACACCAGAGTATCTTTGTTGTTGATGTTTTTACTAAGGTAATTATTAGTTTCATTTTGTGTATGACAAAACTATGTCTATGGAATAAATTGTATAAATTGTTTGAACTACTATATCTAATAAGTGGCAAAGCCAGAATTAAAATTAAATGTTCTGATTCCTAACACAATTTTTTCCTGATTATTTTTCAGGAGGTAATGCATAGTGGGAGTTTGCCTCTCAAAGATATTGTGAGATTTCAAAATATAAATGTGCCTGAAAAGAGTGAACCCATGAATTAAACAACTGTAAAGTGGTTTCTAACTTGACCTGAAAATGATTTGAATATATCTCAGAACTTCTGGTCTTGTCATAAACAACCATCAGCCTTTCAAGATATTCCTTCCAAGAGACTGATAGAGTGGCTGTAAAATAGCCTTTTCTTAATACATATTTTTAATATATGATATTTTAATATATAATATATTTAATACATGATATTTTTAACCTGCCATTCATAGGAAGGCAGGTTGTTGCTTGTTAAAAACACAGCCAGTGTGCTCATTGGCAAAAAGCTTAATAATTTGATATTGGTGTTCAGACTTCAGTGTTTCTGATCCCTTTTCAAGGTTTGACTTCATCACAGCTATGAGGAATGCCTCGGCGGTGACTGAGTTTATTCTGCTGGGCATCCCCCACACAGAGGACCTGGAGACCATGCTCTTTGTTCTGTTTCTGTCCTTCTACATCTTCACCCTTATGGGGAACCTGCTCATTCTACTGGCAATTGTCTCCTCCACTCGGCTGCACACTCCCATGTACTTCTTCCTGTGTAAACTGTCTGTGTGTGACATATTTTTTCCCTCTGTGAGTTCCCCCAAGATGCTCTTCTACCTTGCAGGGAACAGCAGAGCCATCTCCCTATGCAGGCTGCGTGTCTCAGCTCTTCTTCTACCACTTCCTGGGTTGTACCGAGTGTTTCCTGTACACAGTAATGGCCTATGACCGCTTTGTTGCCATATGCTACCCTCTGCGCTACACATTAATCATGAGTCACAGAGCGTGTGCCATCCTGGCCATGGGCACCTCATTTTTTGGCTGTATTCAGGCCACCTTTCTAACTACACTCACCTTCCAGTTGCCCTACTGTGGCCCCAATGAAGTGGATTATTTCTTCTGCGATATTCCGGTCATGCTGAAGCTGGCTTGTGCAGACACCTCAGCTTTGGAGATGGTGGGGTTCATCAGTGTGGGCCTCATGCCCCTCAGCTGCTTCCTTCTCATCCTCACCTCCTACAGCCGCATCGTCTGCTCCATCCTGCAGATCCGCTCTGCAGACGGCCGAAAGCACGCCTTCTCCACCTGCAGCGCCCACCTCACTGCCATCCTACTTTTCTACATGCCAGTGGTCCTCATCTACCTACGGCCAACCCCAAGCCCCTGGATGGATGCAACTGTTCAGATCCTGAATAACCTGGTCACCCCCATGCTCAACCCACTGATCTACAGCCTCAGGAATAAGGAGGTGAAGTCCTCTCTGAGGAAGGTCCTATATCAGCTGGACTTCCTTCCTGAGCAGAGGTAGAGTAATCAGTAGCTAATACTTCAACTGCACTTCATAGTTTATGGAATATTACTGTATGGTAATATTCACAAACATTTTTGAGAGGACAGAACCATTATGATTACATCCATTTTGCGATGTGGGGACTAAGACTGTAGGAGATAGAATGGCTTGTTAAGGACACATAGGGCTTCCAGGTGGCAGTAGTGGTAAAGAACCTGCCAGTCAATACAGGGGATATAAGTGATAGGAGTTCAATTCTTGGGTCAGGAAGATCCCCTGAAGGAGGGCACGGCAACCCACTCAAGTATACTTGCCTGGAGAATCCCGTGGACAGAGGAGCCTCCTGGGTTACAGTCCATGGGGTCACAAAGAGTTGGGCAAACGGAAGTGACTTAGCACGCACGCACATATGCAAGGACACATAAGGAGTGAATGGCAGAAAGAAGACTCGAGGGCTGGCTCTCTGACCCTGGGATGTATGTGTTATCATGCTGCTGATAAGGGAAGGAGGGAGATCACCTTTGCTTCTTCAGCTTCTCATGATCTGTTTCCTTCACCCTCTTGCAGCCCCTCCTCCTCTTCTTTCCTTCTTTGCCCTGGTGCTTCTTTATCTTGGCTGTAGTGTTTGATTTCTCCGGTGTCTTCATTGAATAAGCCCTCATTTTATTGGTCTAGGAGTTGTTGAAAAAAAAGAGACACAGGCATATGCAAACGCTTCTAAGCCTCTCTGAGTCTACATGATCTCTTCCCATTCCTCAGTTTCCTGGTTGTAACAGCTCAGAGGGTTAACCTCGCACAATTTGTCATAATAAAAATGGAATCCAATTCTTTTTCATTTTCACTCAATCAGATATCATTTGATAGATAACTTTGCTAGGAGTGGGCAAGGCAAAGATAAAGAAGACACAGATGATCTTATCTGAATGATGTCATAGCCTGCTGGAGAAAATAGACATACAATAGTTAAATTACAACTGCAGACAGAAAAAGATAAACTGAAGCTACTACCAGGAATGGAGAGACCAAGTAAATGTGATAAATGGAGGTTTATAGAGCATTTATCATGTACTAACCTGTATGCAGGTCAGGAAGCAACAGTTAGAACTGGACATGGAACAACAGACTGGTTCCAAATAGGAAAAGGAGTACGTCAAGGCTGTATATTGTCACCCTGTTTATTTAACTTATATGCAGAGTACATCATGAGAAACGCTGGAATGGAAGAAACACAAGCTGGAATCAAGATTGCCAGGAAAAATATCAATAACCTCAGATATGCACATGATACCACCCTTATGGCAGAAAGTGAAGAGGAACTAAAAGCCTCTTGATGAAAGTGAAAGAGGAGAGTGAAAAAGTTGGCTTAAAGCTCAACATTCAGAAAACGAAGATCATGGCATCCGGTCCCATCACTTCATGGGAAATAGATGGGGAAACAGTGTCAGACTTTATTTTTGGGGCTCCAAAATCACTGCAGATGGTGACTGTAGCCATGAAATTAGAAGACGCTTACTCCTAGGAAGAAAAGTTATGACCAACCTGGATAGTATATTGAAAAGCAGAGACAATACTTTGCCGACTAAGGTCCATCTAGTCAAGGCTATGGTTTTTCCTGTGGTCATGTATGGATGTGAGAGTTGGACTGTGAAGAAGGCTGAGCGCCAAAGAATTGATGCTTTTGAAGTGTGGTGTTGGAGAAGACTCTTGAGAGTCCCTTGGACTGCAAGGAGATCCAACCAGTCCATTCTGAAGGAGATCAGCCTTGGGATTTCTTTGGAAGGAATGATGCTAAAGCTGAAATTCCAGTACTTTGGCCCCCTCATGTGAATAGTTGACTCATTGGAAAAGACTCTGATGCTGGGAGGGATTGGGGACAGGAGGAGAAGGGGACGACCAAGGATGAGATGGCTGGATGGCATCACGGACTCGATGGATGTGAGTCTGAGTGAACTCCGAGAGATGGTGATGAACAGGGAGGCCTGGCGTGCTGTGATTCATGGGGTCGCGAAGAGTCGGACATGACTGAGTGACTGAACTGAACTGAACTGAAGCACTATACTAGTTTATTTGCATTCTTATGTCATTTTATTCTCATAATGATCCTATCTGCCTGCAATGCAGGAGACCCTGGTTCAGTTCCTGGGTCAGGACTGGCTACCCACTTCAGTATTCTTGGGCTTCCTTAGTTGATCAGTTGGTAAAGAACCCACTTGCAATGTGGGAGACTAGTTTGATCCCTGGGTTGGGAAGATCCCTTGGAGAAGGTACAGGCTACCCATTCCAGTACTATGGCCTAGAGAATTCCGTGGACTCTATAGTCCATGAGGTCGCGAAGAGTCAGACACAACTGAGCGACTTTCACTCACTCAATGACCCTATGAGCTAAATACTTGTTATTACTGTATTTTTGTATTTTACAGTTTAGAAACATGAGATTGAGCATGGGAAACTTGTTCAAAACCATACATGTCATACGTACCTTGGCTGCCATCCAGCCCTATGTTTGTCTTACTCTGTTACTGACTGAATTGTATTTTCCCCCAGATTCACATGCCAGAGTCTTAACTGTCCCTGGCCAGACCCCATACCTCAGAATGTGGCTGTAATTTGGAGATAGGACCTTTAAAGCAGTAATTAAACTAAAATGAGGTTCTTAGGGTGGACTCCAATTCAACATGACTGATGTCCTTATAAGAACGGTAATCTGTAAACACAAAGAGACACTAGGGATACAGTCAGAAAAATGCCGGCATGACGATGAGCAAGAGGGAGGCCATTGGCAAGTCATCAATGACAGAACCTGAAATGGCTCCCTTGTCCTCCCAGAGGAAACCAACCCTTTGGTCTCCTTGATCTTACTCCTAGACTCCAGAACTGTGAGAAAATAAATGTCTGTTGTTTATGCCACCCAATTTGTGGTTCAGTATTTTGTTCCCATAGTCCTAGAAAACTGAGACTTCCAAGCCCAGATCTGTTCTAATGCCTCCCATAGCCAACGTATGATTTGTGCTAACAGCATGCACTTTTATGTTCGTTCCTATCAACACCACTGTTTGAGACTCAGAAACGGTCTTTGTTTCCCAAAGGAGGTAATGGAAAGTTCCAGATAAGAAACACATTTAAAAACTTTTCTTACCACTTATGCCAAGCTGTAAGATTTCTCTAAGGGAATCATTGTGAAGATAATTCTCTAGTTAATTAATCTCAAAGGTACTCACTCTTATGAGATGCTTCTCCTGCTCATTATGACTTTGGCTTTTATTTTTGCCCTCTAATTTCTAGCTCTCACTTCAGAGCTGCATATTAGGGCCAAGTGGATTAATAAGACTGGGAATTGATACTGGAAGTACAAGAAGGCTTGTTCGTATTATGGTCTGGGTTTTCTCTGCAATTAGTATTCCAGGGAAGAACTAAGTGTGAGTGTAACATACATGTGTTTATGCGTGCACACACACACACACACACACACAACATACAGCCTACTTTCCACACACACACTCAAGCAAAATTTCATTCACCTCAGTTTTTCTAGCATTTCTGAGGTGAGACTGATTTCTTCCTAAATTATTGCATTAAAGAGAGAGATATTCTATGTTATTAGCTTTTTGTGAGAGTTATTGATAAAAATGTCACTTGCCAGTTATGATGCAATTAAATGGTCTAGACTAAGCAGTTAAAATAATTCAGAGTTTCAAATGGCTACATATTCTGAGCATGGACTCTTATCTCAAAGAAGCACCATTGGAATCTTTCAATCACATTCCAGGCTCAGAGCTGGCTTTGCCCAGCGCCTAATAAAAAGCACAATTAAATCAAGGCAGTTAGACCAAACAGCAGGGCCAGGGTGAGCAACCTGACACTCAGAATGAATTTTAAGATGGAATGCAGAAGGTTCAGTTTACCAACCCTGACAGTTCTCATGGCTTAAACTAATCCGATACTTGCTAATTCTTTCCATCAGTAGGTGCTGTGAAAATTTGTATCTCATGTTATTGGCTGCAGTTTTGATACCCAAAATTTAGAAGTATTTTATATTCTTAGTTATTTTGAGAGAGCTAAGGATTATTTAATTTCCTTAAACACACACACACACACACACACACACACACAAAACTCATGAACACACACACAAGATATAATCAATGCAACTGATAATAATCCAACAGAATGAAATTCATTATTTTTAAAGTGAATATAAAAGTCTTTCAGGGATGCCAATAAACAAACCATTTCTATGAAAACAAAGTGCTGCATTCTTAAGTCCTGTAAGACATAAGAAGATAGAAATTTATGAGACCTTAAAGATCATATAAAACAATGATTTCATTTTGTATATAATGAGGCAACTGAATCCAGAGAGCCCAAACAACATATATAAAATAACATGGAACAAGTGAGAAAAAAGTTAGGGACTCTGTCCTCAATGCCACTTCACTTAAAAGAATGGATTGGTATTTAATTTAGGATCTAAATCTTACACTGAGCTTATCTGTTTAGAATAAGTTTTAAAAATTTATTTATTTATTTTAATTGGAGGATAATTACTTTACAATATTGTGATTGTTTTCGCCATAGAGTGACATGACTTGGCCATAGGCATACATGTGTCCCCTTCCTCCTGAATCCTCCTCTATAGCTTTTATAGTTATCTTTATACTTGCCTTCTCCACCTCGTAGCTGGTGATTTCTCTGAGAATAGGTACTCTATGTCTCATATATCTTGTACCACTAAGCCCATCATTGTGTCCCACACAGTGGTTCAGCACAGGGTCTGAGCACAGCTGAAAGTCTATCACTATTTTTAATATTGAATTGGATATACTTTAGTTAGTGATGTCTTTACATAGCCTGGTCCTCAACTCTCTGGCCAGTTTATTATTTATAGAGCTAAGTCTATCTACTGGGAAGCAAATGATGAGCAGAACTAAAGAGAAATTTAGACTAGGGTCCACATGAAAAGATAGTCTAAATGCAACATAGTTAGACCTTATTTTTAGATCATGATTATCAAATAGAACTGTTGAGGCAGAAGGGACCTCAGAGATCCCTCATATAAATACCTCTCCTAGAAAAGAGGAAAGCGGTCTGTGTATCTTACTGAGTGCTCAGAAATGAGGGCATTAAACTAGGAGTTCTGTTCTCTAAGGGATCTGAAGTCTATGTTGATTTCCTCTTATTTTAATTAACTGATGGATTAGTTTAGCAAACATTTATTGAGTCACTGTTAAGTCACTTAACTAGATGCTACAGAGAAAGAAAAGCTGATTTGGGCAGAGGTCTTTATGTAACGAATTATGAAACAAACTAAGTATATTATCTGTCAAAAATGTAATTAAAATATGAAGTGGGTTCAAATGAGAGATGTTTATTTGGTCTGGGAATACCAGGCAGGGTAAGCTAAAGAGAAGATCACATATGAAATGTGTATTGCTGGCTGGGGTAGGATTTAAAAATTTGAGAATGGGGATGGCCATAAGAGGAAAATCTAGGAGTGGTTAAGGCATAGAAATGTTAAGAGAAATAGAAAAGTCATTAGTTTTTTTCCCTTTTTAGCAGCCCCCCAAATCAGTAATATATAATCCTTAATATTATATGTTTATAATATAGCAGCTATTATTATATATAATATGGTATTACATACAATGTATACTATACATGTATGTATAATTCCTTTATATACATATAAATATGTTCTATTTTTATTTTTTATTTTATTATTATTATTATTTTTTAATAAATTTTATTTTTATTTTATTCTACGTTACAATACTGTATTGGTTTTTCCATACATTGACATGAATCAGCCACAGGTGTACACGAGCTCCCAATCCCGAAGCCCCCTCCCACCTCCCACCCCATATCATCTCTCTGGATCATCTCCGTGCACCACCCCCAAGCATCCTATATCCTGTATCAAACATAGACTGGCGCTTTGTTTCTTACATGATAGTATACATGTTTCAATGCCATTCTCCCAAATCATCCCACCCTCTCCCTCTCCCTCAGAGTCCAAAAGTCCGTTCTATACCTCTGTGTCTCTTTTGTTGTCTCACATACAGGGTCATCATTACTATCTTTCTAAATTCCATATATATGTGTCAGTATACTGTACTGGTGTTTTTCTTTCTGGCTTACTTCACTCTGTATAATCGGCTCCAGTTTCATCCATCTCATTAGAAGTGAGTCGAATTTATTCTTTTTAAGGGCTGAGTAATACTCCACTGTGTATATGTACCACAGCTTTCTTATCCATTAATCTGTTGATGGACATCTAGGTTGTTTCCATGTCCTGGCTATTATAAACAATGCTGCAATGAACATTGGGGGTACATGTGTCTCTTTCAATTCTGGTTTCCTCAGTGTGTATGCCCAGCAGGGGGATTGCTGGGTCATAAGGCAGTTCTATTTGCAATTTTTTGAGGAATCTCCACACTGTTTTCCATAGTGGTTGTACTAGTTTGCATTCCCACCAACAGTGTAAGAGGGTTCCCTTTTCTCCATCCTCTCCAGCATTTATTGCTTGTAGACTTTTGGATCACAGCCATTCTGACTGGTGTGAAATGGTACCTCACTGTGGTCTTGATTTGCATTTCTCTGATAATGAGTGATGTTGAGCATCTTTTCATGTGTTTGTTAGCCATCTATATGTCTTCTTTGGAAAAATGCCTATTTAGTTCTTTGGTCCATTTTTTGACTGGATCGTTTATTTTTCTGGAGTTGAGCTGCATAAGTTGCTTGTATATTTTTGAGATTAGTTGTTTGTCAGTTGTTTCATTTGCTATTGTTTTCTCCCATTCAGAAGGCTGTCTTTTCACCTTACTTATAGTTTCCTTAGTTGTGCAGAAGCTTTTAATTTTAATTAGATCCCATTTGTTTATTTTTGCTTTTTTATTATTAAATTTATTTTTTTAATTACAATACTGTATTTGTTTTGCCATACATTGACACGAATCAGCCATAGGTGAACACAATCTCCCAATGCCGAAGCCCCCTCCCACCTCCCACCTCACATCCTCTACTTAAATCATCCTGTGCATCAGCCCCATGCATCCTGCATCCTACATTAAACATAGATTGACGCTTCCTTTCTTACAAGAAAATATACATGTTTCATTGCCATTCTCCCAAACCATCCCACCCTTTTCCTCTCCCTCAGAGTCCAAAAGTCCACTCTATACATCTGTGACTCTTTGTTGTCTCACATATAGGGTCATCATTACTGTCTTCTAAATTCCATATATATGTGTCAGTATACTGTATTGGTGTTTTTCTTTCTGGCTTACTTCACTCTGTATAATCGGTTCCAATTTCATCCATCTCATTAGAACTGAGTCAAATTTATTCTTTTCAAGGGCTGAGTAGTATTCTATTGTGTATATGTACCACAGCTTTCTTATCCAATCATCTGCTGATGGACATCTAGGTTGCTTCCATGTCCTGGCTATTATAAACAGCACTGCAATGAACATTGGGGTACATGTGTCTCTTTCAATTCTGGTTTCCTTGGTGTGTATGCCCAGCAGTGGGATTGCTGGGTCATAAGGCAATTCTATTTGAAATTTTTAAAGGAATCTCCACACTGTTTTCCATAATGGCTGTAGTAGTTTGCATTCCCACCAGCAGTGTAAGAGGGTTCCCTTTTCTCCACATCCTCTCCAGCATTTATTGCTTGTAGACTTTTGGCTCGCAGCCATTCTGACTGGTGTGAAATGGTACCTCATTGTGCTCTTGATTTGCATTTTAACCCACACACCTATGGACACCTTATCTTCGACAAAGGAGGCAAGAATATACAATGGAGTAAAGACAGTCTCTTTAACAGGTGGTGCTGGGAAAACTGGTCAACCACTTGTAAAAGAATGAAACTAGACCCCTTTCTAACACCATACACAAAAATAAACTCAAAATGGATTAAAGATCTAAATGTAAGACCAGAAACTATAAAACTCCTAGAGGAGAACATAGGCAAAACACTCTCCAACATAAATCACAGCAGGATCCTCTATGATCCACCTCCCAGTATACTGGAAATAAAAGCAAAGATAAACAAATGGGATCTAATTAAAATTAAAAGCTTCTGCACAACTAAGGAAACTATAAGCAAGATGAAAAGACAGCCTTCTGAATGGGAGAAAACAATAGCAAATGAAACAACTGACAAACAACTAATCTCAAAGATATATAAGCAACTTATGCAGCTCAACTCCAGAAAAATAAATGATCCAATAAAAAAATGGGCCAAAGAACTAAATAGGCATTTCTCCAAAGAAGACATACGGATGGCTAACAAACACATGAAAAGATGTTCAACATCACTCATTATCAGAGAAATGCAAATCAAGACCACAATGAGGTACCATTTCACACCAGTCAGAATGGCTGCGATCCAAAAGTCTGTTTTTGCTTTTATTTCCAGTATACTGGGAGGTGGATCATAGAGGAACCTGCTGTGATTTATGTCGGAGAGTGTTTTGCCTATGTTCTCCTCTAGGAGTTTTATAGTTTCTGGTCTTACATTTAGATCTTTAATCCATTTTGAGTTTATTTTATTTTTGTGTGTGGTGTTAGAAAGTGATCTAGTTTCATTTTTCTACAAGTGGTTGACCAGTTTTCCCAGCACCACTTGTTAAAGAGATAGTTTTTACTCCATTGTATATTCTTGCCTCCTTTGTCGAAGATAAGGTGTCCATAGGTGTGTGGGTTTATCTCAGGGCTTTCTATTTTGTTCCATTGATCTATATTTCTGTCTTTGTGCCAGTACCATACTGTCTTAGACTGTGGCTTTGTAGTAGAGCCTGAAGTCAGGCAAGTTGATTCCTCCAGTTCCATTCTTCTTTCTCAAGATTGCTTTTGCTATTCGAGGTTTTTTGTATTTCCATACAAATCTTGAAATTATTTGTTCTAGTTCTGTGACAAATACTGCTGGTAGCTTGATAGGGATTGCATTGAATCTGTAGATTGCTTTGGGTAGTATACTCATTTTCACTATATTGACTCTTCCGATCCATGAACATGGTATATTTCTCCATCTATTAGTGTCCTCTTTGATTTCTTTCATCAGTGTTTTATAGTTTTCAATATATAGGTCTTTGGTTTCTTTAGGTAGGTATATTCCTAAGTATTTTATTCTTTCATTGCAATGGTGAATGGAATTGTTTCCTTAACTTCTTTTTCTACTTTCTCATTATTAGTGTATAGGAATGCAAGGGATTTCTGAGTGTTGATTTTATATCCTGCAATTTTACTATATTCATTGATTAGCTCTAGTAGTTTTCTGGTGGAGTCTTTAAGATTTTCTATGTAGAGGATCATGTCATATGCAAACAGTGAGAGTTTTACTTCTTTTCCAATTTGGATTCCTTTTATTTCTTTTTCTGCTCTGATTGCTGTGGCCAGAACTTCCAGAACTATATTGAATAGTAGTGGTGAAAGTGGGCACCCGTGTCTTATTTCTGACTTTAGGGGAAATGCTTTCAATTTTTCTCCATTGAGGATGATGTTTGCTGTAGGTTTGTCATATATAGCTTTTATTATGTTGAGGTATATTCCTTCTATTCCTGCTTTCTGGAGAGTTTTTTTAATCATAAATGGATGTTGAATTTTGTCAAAGGCCTTCTCTGCATCTATTGTGATAATCATATGACTTTTATTTTTCAATTTGTTAATGTGGTGAATGACATTGATTGAATTGCAGATACTGAAGAATCCTTGCATCCCTGGGATAAAGCCCACTTGGTCATGGTGTATGATCTTTTTAATGTGTTGTTGGATTCTGATTGCTAGGATTTTGTTAAGGATTTTTGCATCTATGTTCATCAGTGATATTGGCCTGTAGTTTTCTTTTTTGTGGCGTCTTTGTCAGGTTTTGGTATTAGGGTGATGGTGACCTCATAGAATGAGTTTGGAAGTTTACCTTCCTCTGCAATTTTCTGGAATAGTTTCAGTAAGATAGATGTTAGCTCTTCTCGAAATTTTTGGTAGAATTCAGCTGTGAAGCCGTCTGGACCTGGGCTTTTGTTTGCTGAAAGATTTCTGATTACAGTTTCAATTTCCTTGCTTGTGATGGGTCTGTTAAGATTTTCTATTTCTTCCTGGTTCAGTTTTGGAAAGTTGTACTTTTCTAAGAATTTGTCCATTTTTTCCAAGTTTTTCTCAAGTGCACACGGAACGTTTTCCAGGATAGATCACATCTTGGGCCATAAATCTAACCTTGACAAATTCAAAAAAATCGAAATTATTCCAAGCATCTTTTCTGACCATAATGCACTAAGGTTAGATCTCAACTACAGGAGAAAAACTATTAAAAATTCCAACATTTGGAGGCTGAACAACACTCTTCTGAATAACCAACAAATCACAGAAGAAATCAAAAAAGAAATCAAAATATGCATAGAAATTAATGAAAATGAAAACACAAGCACACAAAACCTGTGGGACACTATAAAAGCAGTGCTAAGAGGAAAGTTCATAGCAATACAGGCATATCTCAAGAAACAAGAAAAAAGTCAAATAAATAACCTAACTCTACACCTAAAGCAACTAGAAAAGGAAGAAATAGAGAACCCCAGAGTTAGTAGAAGGAAGGAAATCTTAAAAATTAGGGCAGAAATAAATGCAAAAGAAACAAAAGAAACCATAGCAAAAATCAACAAAGCAAAAAGCTGGTTCTTTGAAAGGATAAATAAAACTGACAAACCATTAGCCGGACTCATCAAGAAACAAAGAGAAAAGAATCAAATCAATAAAATTAGAAATGAAAATAGAGAGATCATGACAGACAACACAGAAATACAAAGGATTATAAGAGACTACTATCAGCAATTATATGTCCATAAAATGTTCTATTTTTATTGTATACTGTCAATATAGTATTTTATAGTATTTTAAATGTTTGTAGAATGGTTTTATTTATGTTCATTTGGCAAAAGCCATGCTAAAAGCATTGGGTATATGGTCAGGAAAAACAGAAACAGCAGGCTCTAAATTAATTGTTAGGCTATCCATGCTCTCCTTCTGCTCTGCATTTGGTTTCCATGGAAACCTTCCAGAGGACCCTATAAGTCAGCGACTGACCAAAGCTGGTTTGCTGAGTCCTTTGAAATGAGGTGTAAGCTTGAAGGTCAGGGAAAATGTTGCAAGTAAAATTGCACCGGCTGAATAATTTTCAAAGTCCATTGAACATAATTAGGCCTATTATCTTCGTAATTCTATTCCTAGACATCATATTATCAGGTCCCCAACCACATCCAGATACATGTATATAACTTACATCACTATGTATCTCTTAGGGAGTCACAATATAAGGTCATTTCAAACATGTAAGTGGGTTTCTTAGGTGGCTCAGTGGTAAAGAACCCACCTGTCAATGGAGGAGACGCAAGAGACACACATTTGATCCTTGGCTTAGGAAGATCCTCTGGAGGAGGAAAGGGCAACCCACTCCTTTATTATTTCCTGGGAAATGCCATGGACAGAGTAGACTGGGAGGCTACAGTCCATCGGGTTGCAGAGTCAGACACAACTGTGCATTCCTGCAGACATACAAAGAAGATATACAGTGGGCAACTGTTGTTCCTACGGGACAAACCCAGATGCACAAAATGCAACTCCCTTTATTTTTTCATACCTCGCTTATTTTTATCTTGCACTTCCATTTTTGCCAAATGGTTGGTAGGAAAAGTATCTTATTTGCATTGAAGTCAATGAGATTCAAGTTACACTTATTATATTCAAGTTATAAAATTGTTACATTCAAGTTACAAACATAGTCAATTTTGAACTTTCTACCCTCATCCTTCGCTTCCCCATGGTTGATTCTGAGCTTTGTGACTACAAGGCTACAGCACTGGTAAAGAGGGATGTCCGTTTTTCCACCTCGATGCACCTTCCTGTGGCCTCCTCTGTTATGTATTGTGACCTGTGATGGTGTTTGGTCAACTCTATCTGCCCCAACATCTGCTGGAAATAACTCACTCCCACCATGGTCACCCAACAGCATTGTTATCTAACATTGACCTCCAGCATCATCATCCCGTGGAGATTCCCCTCATCGTAAACTGGAGACCCCTTTAGATTTCCCCCAAATCTAATTGCTATAATCCCTTTAAAATTTACTTAATTAGCTGGTAAAAATAATATATTGATAAGTTAAAAACTCATTTTTAAAAGAAGTAAGATTACAGCAAGGGTAAGAAGGATAAATCAAAGGATGATTGAATATACTTTGAATAGTTTAGGATGGAGAGGTACACACTGCTAAATTTAAAATGATAACTAACACAGACCTACCATATAGCATAGGGAACTCTGGTCAATTCCATGTGGCAGCCTGGATGGAAGAGGGGCTTGGGGGAGAATGGATACCTGTATATGTATGGTTGAGTCCCTTCATAGTTCTCCTGACAATATCACAACATTGTTAATAGGCTATACAGCAACATAAAATAAAAAAGTTAAGAAAAATAAAAAAAATGAAATCAAGCTGACAAATGAAGCATAAAACACAAATATAAATATATTTCTTTTATTAAATTCAGCATCAATTATTTGATTTCACATAAAACAACATAATCATTTAGATCAAATCAGTGCATTTAGGATTTTATAAGTTTTATAGTATTTTTCTGCATTTATTTTGCTTATTTCTATATAAAGGTTGAAAGCAACCATTCACATCTAGTTTCAAATTAGAGATAACAATACTTAAGAAAATGTACAGTCAACAAGAATATTTTTTTCTGTTTGTATATAATTCAAGTTGAAGTACCAACAATCTAGATTCATCTTTCCACCTCTGGGCATATACACAAGAGATTTGGAAACATATAGTCAAACAGAAACATATATAAATTTTCATAAGAGCACTATTAGCAATAATCTAAAGTAGGAACAACCCAATTCAGTTCAGTTTCAGTTCAGTTGCTTAGTCATGTCCAACTCTTTGCAAACACATGGACTGGAGCACACAAGGCTTCCCTGTCCACCACCAACTCCTGGAGCTTACACAAACTCATGTCCATTGAGTCAGTGATGCCATCCAACCATCTTATCCTCTGTTGTTCCCTTCTCCCACCTTCAGCCTTTCCCAAGATCTTTTCCAATGAGTCAGTTCTTTGCATCAGGTGGCCAAATTATTGGAGCTTCAGCTTCAACATCATTCTTTCCAGTGAATATTCAGGACTGATTTCCTTTAGGATTGACTGGTTGGATCTCCTTGCAGTCCAAGGGACTCTCAAGAATCTTCTCCAACACCAAGTTCAAAAGTATCAATTCTTCAGCACTCAGCTTTCTTGATAATCCAACTCTCACATCCATACACAACTACTGGGAAAACCATAGCTTTGACTGGATGGACCTTTGTTGGCAAAGTAATGTCTCTGCTTTTTAATATGCTTTCTAGGTTGGTCATAGCTTTTCTTCCAGTGAGCAAGTGCTTTTTCATTTCATGGCTGCAGTCACCATCTGCAGTGATTTTGGAGCACCCCCCTAAAATAAAGTCTCTCACTGTTTCCACTGTTCCCCCATCTATTTGCCCGGACCAGATGCCATGATCTTAGTTTTCTGAAAGTTGAGTTTTAAGCCAATTTTTTTTACTTTTCTCTTTCACTTTCATCAAGAGCCTCTTTAGTTCTTCTGCCATAAAGGTGCCAGAAGGGTGGTGTCATTTGCATATCTGAGATTATCTGCATTCCTGAGGCAGTAACCTTAATAACCTCAGCAACAACCCATATGCCCATAAAGTAATGAGAGTAAAAATGTACTATATCTACACTGTGCACAATTATTTGGCTATAAAAGGAATGAAGTGCTGGTAGATGCTATGAAGTAGATGAACCTTGAAAACATTATGCTAAATGAAAGAAGGCAGATGCAAAAGGCTACATGGTGTATGATTGTATTTACATGAACTGTGTACAAAATACAAGTCCATAACAACAGAAAAGCACATTATGGTGTCCTAGAGTGAGGGATGGGAAGAAGCAATGCATGCAAGTAGGCACGAAGGATCTTTCTAAAGTGATAGAAATGTTCAAAATTAGATTGTGGTATTGGCGGCAAAACTGTGAAATCACTAAACTGTATACTTTAAAATGATGGGTTTTATGATGTGTGAATTTTATCTCAAGAAATTTGTTATTAAAAAGTCAATAGTCTAGGTTCTTTTTAACACATTATTCCAGCCACTTTTAATCATACTAATTAAGTGAAAATAATTAAAATAGTGCTAATTTTTAATATTTACTGAAAGATTTACAATTAAAAACCAAATTTGCACATACATTATCTCATGTGAAATTCATAAACTATAATGTGAAAGGTATTGTCATCTCAGGTTTACAGATAAATAAATTTGATGATCATCAGACAATTTGAGTAACTTGTTCATTCTCGTACACCAGTCATTATGTGGTCAGGATTTAAACCCAGATGTTATGATTCAAAATTTTGCACTTTAAGTACCACGCAGCAATCATGAGCCCTATAATTGTTCTGAGGAAGAACCAACCATTGAGACATTAAATGTTAGGAATGAAAACATTAATATAGCATTAGGTCTATACTTTTCATAGATAATAAGTTGAATGTTTTCTAGCGCACCTTATAGCTCTTCCAGAATGGTCCTTGGCAAAAGTTTCATCATCTTCAATACAGAGACCAATTGGCTACATCTCATTCAAAAAAAAAAAAAAAAAAAAAAGAGTCCTTAAACTAAGTGAGAAAATGATGTTATCTGTAAGCCTTAGGGACTTAAAACAGACTTCATGGAATCTGGTTCCTTAGAGATGCCAGTTCTATTTAAGCCTCTGATACCCACTCTTGAGGGAGGCTTTAGAGCCTAGAGAAAGGATCAATGACTCAATGAGCTCTAGACTGGGAGCATATTTGCACAGACCCTGACCAGCTCAAGGACAGAAACACAGCAACACCACAAGCCTAAAGACCCCAGGATCAAGCCAGTTTGTAGTCCTTTCTTGACAAGGTGACCATAAAAGCATCCATAAGAGGCACCAGAAGAACAGAGAAGTGTAAAACTGTACTGACTTGGACCACAACACTGTTTTTATGATGGTATAAGCCTACATGTTTATTATAACATAGTTTCCTGTCTTTTTCCCTGTATCTTTTCCTATCACTTTCACACTCCTCTCTGCCCTTTCTGCTATGTAACTTCCTTATTCTATTTTTACCCCATTTGCTCTAAGTAGGTGGTAAGACATTTTCACTCTTGTCATGGAATATAAACACAAATATATTTGTTTCACCTTAGTTCTTAACCTGCTCAGTCACAGATATTATGTGTCATTTTTCTAGTTTAGTCTAAGTAGTGATTCCTCATCATTTTGATAGCTGTGACCCCTTTTAAGAACCCAAGAATACTTATGGACATTTTCCCAGGAAAAAATATGTGTCTGTGTGTGTATGTCTGCGTGTATCTCCCTCCCCATTCCCTCCTACATGACATGCTGAAAATGATGTCGAGGGATTAAGTAGAACTGATTCAGATTAACTACAACATACCCTGGATCTAAATTCTAATCCTGAATCTAAGACATTGGGCATTTTTGTTCTCTCTTGACCCTTATTTTTTCAAACACAATTTGAGACACAAACTGAGTTCATCTTTTTGTCTCCTTCCAGATTTAGCCATGTAGGATTTTCTCTGCATTAGTTAAATGCCTGCTCTATGGCTCTCCTTTGTATGATGATAATAAAGATATGTTTACAGTTAAGGAATTGTGCCATAGAATTATTCATTAGAACATTAAGATTTGGGCTCCTGGATTGTTAAATTGTTCCCTGGCCTAACTGTTCTCATGAATTTTGAGAGAAGAAATTAAAAATAACCACTTTACTATATTTACAGTGTTCTTGTCCCTGGAGAGTCATTCAAATGACTAACATTTCTTTGTATGTCATTTCCTGGTATTCACTTCAGTGCTATTATACACAGAGTAAACATTCAGCCTAATAGTCCTTTTTCTATCCATTTTATTATCTGACTCACTTTATAGGCTTACAACAGTATGAGGCTTCTTTTTCACCAACACGAAACCTGGACTGAGACTTTTAAAAACTCAGAAATAACTGTAGACCAACTGTAATCAGGTGACTCATGCTTAGCAAACGGCTCACCGCTCTCTTTTGGCAGGGATAGAGAGTGTCAGAAATTACTATTTGGTAGTCATACATAATGTGGCAATTGATTTAATCTTCTATTATGCAGGTTACTCTTCTGAGACACTTTCATTTTCAGTCTTAAGTAATGCGGCAAATTATTATTCCATTTACTCTTTTGTAAGTGGGGAATAGTAATACAACTACCACAGATAGTTGTTAAGAGGATTAAATATGTTAATGTATATAAAGGGCTGATTATTAGTTATTATTTATTTAACTTACTGATTTTTAATAGTACATTGGAATCAGATAATAATGTGAGGAGTGGTGAGGGGGAAGGAATGAAGACAGGACTCATAATTCCCTAGACTTCTCAAGTGCTCCCAGTTCCTCTCTTGTGTTTTATATTTTGTACTCATCTATATTTTCATAAATGTAAGGAGAAATCTTCCATATTTTGGTTACATCTTTAGTCCTGAACTTCTCTTTGGTTTCAGATTCATGCATTCAGCTCACTTCGGACATCATCAATTGTTTGGTCCATACGTTCCTCAAAGTCAGTAGATACAGGAACAATTCTATTATTTACCTTAAAAACAGATTTTCATTCTATAATTCACTTAGTTCCATATTTCATTGACTAGCACTACCATCCACCATGTTGAATTAAGAGAATAATTTAGCATTATAGGATAATAACTTATATGCTAATAATTTAGCATATAGCAATAATTTAGCATATAGACATTTTTTCAATGTCAAAACTTTCGCTAATTCTGTTTTATTGTGTGTTATAATTTCTCTTCTTTGATTTTAAAACTTTCCCCTTTCTCCTCTTGGATCAATAGAATCAATAGAATGTATTCTTTTTATTCAAAACTTCAATGAAAATAAAATCAAAACATGTTATCTAAAAAGGCATGGTCTAAACTTTTATGATTTATTTTATCATAAAAATTTTATATATCTTATTATTCCCTGAGGCAATGAAGAAGAAAACCTGAAGGATGTGGGTATGATGGATCCCTCAAAGTTAATAATCTGTATTTCTGATTTATTTCTGACTCATCACACATGTTAGTCTTGATTTTACACTTAAAAGTTGCTTTCCCTTTGCATTTTAAAAAAAAAACTGTTTAGGATGTTAAATTAAGTTCATTTGATTTCATGTGGTTGCTTCAGGAGCAGAAAATATCCTATTTCAGATAATTCATGAAATTTGTTATTTCTGAATCTCTTTTAGAGAATACAAAAAACCTCTCCAGAATGTTATGAATTTTTTTATTTTCACTGATTTACTTTATCCATAGTTTTTGAAATTTTTTGTATGTACATTTGTGCAATGCTAATTAGAATCCTCAAATTTAGTTAAATTGAAAGAATTATAAAAGTTAATCCATATCTCTTCTCTACTTAGATCAGAAATAGGATACATAATATATCCAAATATTTTAGTGAAGAAACTTTTTGCCATTTTAGGTAGTTTCTTTTACCAATATCTTCCATATGGATGTAGATGAAAATGTAGACACTGCAATACCTCATGATTAAAGGAAGGGCATGCTGGAAAGAATACAGTGTATTGTGTATTTTTGATGACAGTCCAAATACACAAAGATGTTTGATAGGCTTGGGTGATGGGTGAATACTAAAACTATGAAACTGGACACCTATAAACTATATATATAGGAACCTGTGTTTTCATAAAAACAGACTTAAAAAATGGTTTCAGCACTAAATAACAGAAACCAGTGTGAAAAAGTCTTTTTAGCTTCACATATGAATAATTCAATTTCAGATCACAGCGCTCTCAAAGTTGCTTTGAAAGTTCATGAAATGTAGAAGTGCACTGGCAGAAATAGAATAAGGAATGCAGGGTGACACCTCTCATTGTTTAACTGTCTGGAATGTTTAACAATAATAGACAGGAAGAGTGCAGTGAAACAAAAGTTGCAAAGGAGGGCCTCAGTGACAACTTGGCAAGGGTGTTTATGGAGAAATCCAAATTTAAAAAATGAGTGACCGAGCCACATTGTCTTGTCCTCTCAGTCTAGAAAATACAATAATATTTTCTCTTATCTGCATTTCCATAACTATTTTTCTCCTTTTCCAATTATGCTATAATGGATTTGGAATCCTTGGAGTCTACCTCTGGATCTTCGATGAGTATATATGAGAAATTCAACAAGTTACTTAATCTCTCTGAATCATAATTTCATCTATGAAATAGAAATATTGTTCCTATCTTATATACAGGACTCTGTTACTGTTTAGTCACTCAGTCGTGTTCCATTCTTTGTGACCCTATGGACTGTAGCCCACCAGGCTCCTCTGCCAGTAGGATTTCCCAGGCAAGAATACCGGAGTGGGTTGCCATTTCCTTCTTCAGGGAATCTTCCCTTATCAGACTCTATTAAGGCTTAACTCGAAAATGGTCATAAAAATTCTCTGTGAACTGTAAACATGCCTCATTTTTTTCCTTTTTTTTTCTCTGTTTTGTTTTCCTTCCCTTTCTCTTTCTTTTCCTTCATCAGTTCCCAAGGCTTCTACTCTCTTTGTCTCTTGCTCCTCTCTGGCTGATAATAAAGCAATGTCTGTCCATATGCCAGCCTGCCTTCAGTCCTCACCCCAGAGAGGGCACCTCCTTCTGGGGTATTTGCTATTCTTGATGTCTCAGTCACAATAAGCATTATCCTTCCATGAATAGAACCTATGATCGTCTTTCTTTTTATGAATCTATTGGTAGCAAGCTGCAGATTTTGGTGCTGTGGGTCGTTAACTTACTGTCACTTCCCCTCTTTCCAGGACAAAAATCTAACTTTTACAGAGATAAAGAATCACACTTTGGTTAAAGAGTTCATCCTGTTGGGCATCCCTCCAACCCAGGGCAGGAAGTTATGCTCTTTGTGGTGGTCTTCATCTTCTCCGTCTGCACTCTGCTAGGAAATCTGCTTATCCTGCTAGCTGTGGTGTCTGATTCCCGCCTCCACACTCCTATGCATTTCTTTCTTTCTAACCTCTCTGTGCTGGACATTGGTTTCTCTTCTGTGAGCACCCCAAAGATGTTGGCCAACCTGCTGGTGAAGAGCCGGGTCGTCTCCCTGGGTGGCTGCACGTCCAAGGTCTTCTTTACCACTGCCTAGGCTCGCGGAGTCTCTGCTCTACACGGTGATGACGTAGGACCGATTTGCTGCGATCTGCCATCTGCTAGGTTATGCCATCATCATGAACCATCGGGCATGTGCCCTGCTGGTGGCTGGCACCTGGGCGATTAGCTCTTTCCACGCCACAAGTCTCACTACACTGGCCTTCCAGTTGCCATACTGTGGGTCTAATGAGATAGATGGAGAAGGCAATGGCACCCCACTCCAGTACTCTTGCCTGGAAAATCCCATGGACGGAGGAGCCTGGAAAGCTGTGGTCCATGGGGTCGCTGAGGGTCAGACTCGACTGAGCGACTTCACTTTCACTTTTCATTTTCATGCATTGGAGAAGGAAATGGCAATCCACTCCAGTGTTCTTGCCTGGAGAACCCTGGGGACAGGGAGTTTGGTGGGCTGTCGTCTATGGGGTCTCACAGAGTCGGACATGACTGAAGTGACTTACCAGAATGAGATAGATTATTTCTTCTGTGACATCTTTCCTGTTGTCAAATTGGCCTGTGATAACGCACTCATTGAGATGGTGAGCTTCACCAACATTCGCCTCGTGCCCAGGATCTGTTTCCTCCTACATGCGCATCGTCCCTGCAGTGGTAAAGACGCAGTTGGCTGAAGGGAGGCACAAGGCAGTGTCTACCTGTGTCTCCCACCTCTCTGTGGTCACTCTGGGCCCTGTGCTCTTATCTATACCTAGCTGTCTTTGAGCGAGGTGCTGATCACTCCAGTGCAAATCTTTGCAACTGTAATCTTGCCCATGCTGAACCCCACAATCTACACTTAGAGAAACAAAGATGTCAAGGGTGCCCTGAAGAAACTGGTTGGGGACCAGATTGTTTCAGAAGGAGGTCACTAGTCACTTGTGGGTAAAGCTGATTTTTTCCCCTCCTCATTTGTATATAAATTAATTTTTAAAATATATCTATGACAGTTATAAAGATCTTTTTGCAGTAAAGAGAGTGGGGAAGCAACTCTAGCTGATCCAAACTGGTGGCATTTTACCCATCTCAGAGACCAGGTATCAGCAAATATTTTTTCTAAAGGTCCAGGTAGTATGTATTTTAGGCTTTGGGAACCAGAAGGTCTCTGTCACAAATACAAAATTCTGCTACGGTAGCATGAAAACAGTCATAGAATGACTGAATAAACATAAATGAATGAAAAAAGAGAAGGCTTAATCCAGTGAAATTCCATTTACACAAATAGGCTACAGGCAGGATATTCCCCACAAGCCATAGTTTGCTGATCTCTGTCAGAGGTTACTTGAATTTGAAATCAGTTTTTTTCAAGGCTACGTTGATAGTGGTTTAAGACTGGAATTTGACGTGGGCTGAGTGCCACCAGAGCACAAGCTGAACTATTGATCAGGATGGTCAAGGAAGGGATAGGTGTCAGGAACACAGGGAACACACCTTGGAGAGAAATCCACAGCATCTCAGTGAGACCTGCTATTGCTACAGGCTCGTCTGATTATGATCCATGCTAAAGTTTGGCCACCTGATGCAAAGAAGAGAAACCGTGATGCTGGGAAAGATTGAGGGCAGGAGAAGAAGGGGGTGACAGAAGATGAGATGTTGGCTAGCATCACCGACTCAGTGGACATGGGTTTAACCAAACTCCAGGAGACAGTGAGGGATAGGGAAGCCTGGCGTGCTGCAGACCATGGGATTGCAGAGAGCCCGACATGACTTAGTGACTGAACAACAACAATGCCAAAAATAACGGGCTTCCCAGGTGGCTCAGTGCTAAAGAATCTGCCTGCCAAGCAGGAGATGCAGGTTCAGTGTCTGTCGGGAAGATCTCCTGGAGAAGGAAATGGCAACCCACTTCAGTAATCTTGCCTGGGAAATCCCATGGACAGAGGAATTTGGCAGGCTAAAGTCCATAGGGCTGCACAGATTAGACACAATTTAATGATTAAACAACAGCAACAATGCCTGGAAATGTACTGATACCTTTGGTCCTGGTACTAGAAATGGTTTGCGGCCAGTTTTCGTAGGCTTGAAGGTCATAGAGGTCATCAGCAGTAGTAGTGTTAGTCACTCAGTTATGTCCAACTCTTTGCGACCCCAGGGACTGTGGCCTGCCAGGCTCCTCTGTCCATGGGATTCTCCAGGCAAGAATACTGGAGTGAATTGCCATTTCCTTCTCCAGAAGATCTTCCTGACCCAGGGTTTGAACCCGGGTCTCCTGAATTGCAGGTAGATTCTTTATCGTCTGAGCTACAGGAAAGATGCATAGAAGTCATTATTCTTGCTTATAAAAGCAATTTATGTTTACCTCAGAAGTTGCTCAGCTTCCCTCTGTTGGTATCAACATTAGCATCCCAGCTGTAAAACCCCAAAGGTGACTGGGTGGGCACCTTGGAATATTCTGTTGAAATGACTACCAACTTTTGCCACAAGATAGGATTATTTTCATCTCAGTTTAGTAGAGTTGTCAACAGAGTGAATCTCCTCCCGGAACCTTTAGTTTTTAGACTTCATGCTCAATGGTAAAGGACACAATACGTGTGTGGGGTGTGTGTGTTCTTGCGTGTTTCTATACTTTATTCAGCAGTGTGGCCAGCCCCCTCTGAGGGAGCTGAGAGGGAGCTGAGAAGTAAAGATAGTTCTCTAGTTGGGACCATGGACTTGACATGTTTTATTCACACTCCATGTGTTCTGGGAACCTACGTAAGTTCTTATTTAACTAAGTGAGCAAACTGTGTTATTAGGTGCTACAGGTAGCTTGAGCTGGCCTCAGCCTGACCAGATAGAAAGATACAGATAAAGCCTTCTTTCTGGTGATATTGGGCTAAGTTCTTTGTTCCCATTTCGCAGAAAAGCAGATCCAACAAAATCCATGGTGCCAAGCCCCCAGAATATTTAAAATGGCTAGTATATTGGATGGGGCTTCCC
Organism: Nanger dama; assembly: GCA_917880005.1. Lineage (NCBI taxonomy): Eukaryota > Metazoa > Chordata > Mammalia > Artiodactyla > Bovidae > Nanger > Nanger dama. The sequence goes on along the minus strand of CAKJTW010000085.1, from coordinate 205,915 downwards.
TTATAGCTCAGTCGGTAAAGAATCTGCCTGCAATGCAGGAGACCCTAGTTCAATCCCTGGGTCAGGAAGATCCTCTGGAGAAGGAAATGGCAATCCACTCCAGTATTCTTGCTTGGAGAATCCCATGGACAGAGGAGCCTGGCAGGCTACAGTCCATGGGGTCTCAAGAATTGAACACAACTTGGCGACTAAACTACTACTATAGTATATTGGAGAGACTTTCCTGGTTATGACTCTGTGCTTCTGATGCGGGAGACATGGGTTTGGTCCTTGATTGGGGAACTAAGATACCACATGTTGTGCAGAGTGGTCAAAAAAATAAATTAACAAGGGCTTAGTATACTGGAGCTCCTCTTTTGCCATTCCTAATTCTCTGTAAGAATATAAAATATATGTTTCTTCCAAAGGACAGAATCCAAGTGTTATAGACACACTGGCAAGATCACACCAACTTCTGATCACACCAACTTTTCTAGAAAGGTTGTCATTAACCATGGTTATTGTGGCATGGGTAGAAGTCTGTGTGACTATTACTCTTAAAGTGATATTATTTTTCTTGATTGATCCATTTGTGTATTCTTACTTTCTATTTTTGTAATTATCCAACAGAAGTTTGGAAAAGGATTGAAAGAGTTAGTTGTTCAGTTGTATCCACCTTTTGTAACCCCATGGACTGTAACTCACCAGGCTCCTTTGTTCCTGGAATTCTCCAGGCAAGAATACTGGAGTGGGTTACCATTTCTTCTCCAAGGGATCTTCCTGACCTAAGGATTGAACCCAAGTCTCCTATATTTCAGGCAGATTCTTTACTGTCTGAATCACCAAGAAAAGAACTATCCATCTGAAATCTTGGTGTCCAGTCTAAGAAGTAAGAAAACCAAAAGAATGACTCAAGAGAAGTTGTCTGCATGTGGAAAAATAATACTGAGAGGGACTTGGGATAACTGGCAGTTGTCAGGCTTTATCCTCACATCTGTTCTCAAGTCCATTGAATTTTTTATTCCTAGAGGTTTTTTTTTTTTTTTTTTTTTTTAAATCTTCTACTTTCATTTCCTGAGAGGGACCATTTCCTTACATCTCCTAGAACATATTGTTTCAAATGAACTAATAGTGGAGAAACTTTGACAGCATTTCTAATTCTTCCTAATATCATTCTATGATGTCACATTTTATAAGTATTAAAATCCCTTCTTAGTACAGTTGCTTATTTTCCCATTAACAACACTGTGTTAATCACACCTTCTGTTTCCTCTAGTGCACATGCCATAGGTAGTGTTGAGTAAAGGATGTCATCCAACAAGTCCTAGAATATGAAACTGAAAGGTAACAATGTGTTTTACTGTATCGAAACTTAGAGCATCCACGGTTAAACACAGGAAGGAAAATTTTCAGTCCTTTTACAAAATGGTCTCAAATTTGTCCCTCTGTGTCTCACTTTCTCCTTGTTGGCTCTCACCCTTCGATTAATCAGAGGTACACATGTTGCAGGTTGACAATCTAAACCTGGTTTAGGCAAGACATTTTTTTCTCTGATTAAAAAGAAAATGATGTTATTAGAAGGATAGCAATAGAAACAAGGGATATGCAAACTGAGAACAAGTAAGCATAAAAAACAGATTGAGTTGTGAAGGCAGATACCACTCTCTCAGCAATGACTTCTTCATGAAAATGCCTTCTCTTGGGGAAAGTAAAACACCGGTTTAAAATGTAAAACTGTGCTAGCAAAGATGTGGCCTGAAAAAAACCTCCAGGAAATGAAGTACTAAGAGTAAGATAGGAGCTGTAACTGTTCAGCTAGAGAATGTGTATGGGGGAGGTAGAATGAATTTCCAGAGATGAATAGCAACTTTACTCCAACACAAAGAAATACAAAAGGTGGAGGAGTCAACTATTCGTTCAGTAGATGTTTGTTGAGCAGTCTTATATCCAAGGCACAATCGAAATGCTATTATATCTGAAATACTGTCAAGTCTAAAATCACTAGGGGGCTATTGACAAACCAGATGCAGAAATGTCAGAAAGCCAAAAGAGCAAGGTGTATGAGAAACAGTTGCTGGAAATTAGACCGTTTAGACAAAGAGAAAGCACATATAAGCAAGGATCTCAAATTTGTAATGATATGCTGAATTTAAAAAGGGTTAGATTCTATTGGTAATGTGCAAAGAGTAAAACAAGGAACATTTGCTAGAAAACTCAAAGAGGTAGACTTTAAATGGAGGAGATAATTACTACAGAATGGTCTGCTTGGAAAGAGTGTCATTCTTGGCCCAGAAGCACTGGAGTGCGTTCTAGGTTTGACAGAGGATATTCTAAATTATTCAGCAGCCTTTTCAAATTGAGGGTTTCAAAACCCACAGAAATTTCCTGGAAATGATCCTTGCACTTCATATCAGTAAGGAGAGCAATGGAGTAGTTTTTTCCAATATATATATATATTTTAACGAGCTAACGAAAGTATTTTAATGCATTTTTCCTTAAGTAAAAGCTTTGAGAGCCTCTGTGTGTGGTTTGAATAAACAGGAGCATCAGTTTGAGGCTATGAGACTATATGCTCACGATTTGGTCACTGATTTGTTGATGTGTGTGCTTAGTCACTCAGTTGTGTCCAGCTCTCTCAACCTCATGGACTGTAGCCTCCCAGGCTCCTCTGTCCATGGTATTCTCCAGGCAAGAATACTGGAGTGGGTTGCCATTTCTTCCTCCAGGGGATCTTCCACCTAGGGGTTGAACTAGAGTCTCCTGTGTTTCCTGAATTGCCCATAGATTCTTTACTTTCTGAGCCTCAGGAAAGCCTGATTTGTTGATATTGTTCAAAAATAACAATTGATTACCCACTGCATCTTTAAATTGTTTGTCTTAATTGTTTATATGTAATTATATTCACATTGGACTGATGGTTAAAAAAGGAGGCACAAAGAAAAATGATACTGAGATTCAAACTAATACAGAGGGTAAATGTGTGCGTGCTCAGCCAGTGTGGTTTCTGACTCTCTGCAGCCCTATGGACGATAGAAGGCCAGGCGTCTGTGTTTATGGGGGTTCTCCAGGCAAGAATGTTGGAGTGAGTTGCCATTTACAGAAGACAGATCAGTTCAGTTCAGTCACTTAGTCGTGTCCGACTCTTTGCAACCCCATGAATCGCAGCACGCCAGGCCTCCCTGTCCATCACCAACTCCTGGAGTTCACTCAGACTCACGTCCATCTAGTCCGTGATGATATCCAGCCATCTCATCCTCCGTCGTCCCCTTCTCCCCCTGCCCCCAATACCTCCCAGCATCAGTCTCTTCCAGTGAGTCAACTCTTCCCATGAGGGGGCCAAAGTACTGGACTTTAGCTTTAGCATCATTCCTTCCAAAGAAATCCCAGGGTTGATCTCCTTCAGAATGGACTGGTTGGATCTCCTTGCAGTCCAAGGGACTCTCAAGAGTCTTCTCCAACACCACAGTTCAAAAGCATCAATTCTTCAGCGCTCAGCCTTCTTCACTGTCCAACTCTCACATCCATACATGACCACAGGAAAAATCATAGCCTTGACTAGACGGAACTTAGTCGGCAAAGTAATGTCTCTGCTTTTGAATATGCTATCTAGGTTGGTCATAACATTTCTTCCAAGGAGTAAGCGTCTTTTAATTTCATGGCTGCAGTCACCATCTGCAGTGATTTTGGAGCCCACCCAAAATAAAGTCTGACACTGTTTCCACTGTTTCCCCATCTATTTGCCATGAAGTGATGGGACCGGATGCCATGATCTTCATTTTCTGAATGTTGAGCTTTAAGCCAACTTTTTCACTCTCCTCTTTCACTTTCATCAAGAGGCTTTTAGTTCCTCTTCGCTTTCTGCCATAAGGGTGATTTCATCTGAATATCTGAGGTTATTGATATTTCTCCCGGCAATCTTGATTCCAGCTTGTGTGTCTTCCAGTCAAGCGTTTCTCATGATGTACTCTGCATAGAAGTTAAACAAGCAGGGTGACAATATACAGCCTTGACGTACTCCTTTTCCTATTTGGAACCAGTCTGTTGTTCCATGTCCAGTTCTAACTGTTGCTTCCTGACCTACATACAGGTTTCTCAAGAGGCAGGTCAGGTGCTCTGGTATTCCCATCTCTTTCAGAACTGTCCACAGTGTATTGTGATCCACACAGTCAAAGGCTTTGGCATAGTCAATAAAGCAGAAATAGATGTTTTTCTGGAACTCTCTTGCTTTTTCCATGATCCAGCAGATGATGGCAATTTGATCTCTGGTTCCTCTGCTTTTTCTAAAACCAGCTTTAACATCTGGAAGTTCATGGGTCATGTGTTGCTGAAGCTTGGCTTGGAGAATTTTGAGCATTTCTTTACTAGCATGTGAGATGAGTGCAATTGTGCAGTAGTTTGAGCATTCTTTGGCATTGCCTTTCTTTGGAACTGGAATGAAAACTGACCTTTTCTAGTCCTGTGGCCACTGCTGAGTTTTCCAAATGTGCTGGCATATTGAGTGCAGCACTTTCACAGCATCATCTTCAGGATTTGAAACAGCTCAACTGGAATTGCATCACCTCCACTAGCTTTGTTCGTAGTGATGCTTTTTCTAAGGCCCACTTGACTTAACATTCCAAGATGTCTGATGTCTGGCTCTAGGTTAGTGATCACATCATCATGATTATCTGAGTCATGAAGATCTGTTTTCTACAGTTCTTCCATGTATTCTTGCCACCTCTTCTTAATATCTTCTGCTTCTGTTAGGTCCATACCATTTCTGTCCTTTATTGAGCCCATCTTTGCATGAAATATTCCCTTGGTATCTCTAATTTTCTTGAAGAGATCTCTAGTCTTTCCCATTCTGTTCTTTTCCTCTATTTCTTTGCCTTCTGAAGAAGGCTTTCTTATCTCTTCTTGCTATTCTTTGGAACTCTGCATTCAGATGCTGATATCTTTCCTTTTCTCCTTTGCTTTTCCCCTCTCTTCTTTTCACAGCTATTTGTAAGGCCTCCCCAGACAGCCATTTTGCTTTTTGCCTTTCTTTTCCCTGGAGATGGTCTTGATCCCTGTCTCCTGTACAATGTCACGAACCTCATTCCATAGTTCATCAGGCACTCTATCTATCAGACCTAGGCCCTTAAGTCTATTTCTCACTTCCACTGTATAATCATAAGGGATTCGACTTAGGTCATACCTGAATGGTCTAGAGGTTTTCCCTACTTTCTTCAATTTGAGTCTGAATTTGGTAATAAGGAGTTCATGTTCTGAGCTACAGTCAGCTCCTGGTCTTGTTTTTGTTGACTGTATAGAGCTTCTCCATCTTTGGCTGCAAAGAATATAATCAATATGATTTCAGTGTTGACCATCTGGTGACGTCCATGTGTAGAGTCTTCTCTTGTGTTGTTGGAAGAGGGTGTTTGCTATGACCAGTGAATTTTCTTGGCAAAACGCTATTAGTCTTTGCCTTGCTTCATTCTGCATTCCAAGGCCAAATTTGCCTGTTACTCCAGGTGTTTCTTGACTTCCTACTTTTGACATAAATAACACATTTGGCTCATGCTGAACTTCAGAAATTGTATTCATCAAATTTTACTCTCTGTTTTAAAATCAACTTTAAGATATGTAGCAAAAATTACAACAAAGATTTTGTTTCTCTTCCTGAGGATATAGACTTTGCACCTGATTTTTAAAATAACTGATAAGTGTTTACAAATAAAAGACATGTCAATGTATGGCAAAACCAATACAGTATTGTAAAGTAAAATTTTTTTTTAAAAGAGTGAACTAAAAAAAAAAATCAAAACAAACCCATAAGGAGTAGAATGAATAAATAAAACATGGACTGTGTATCCAACGGGGGGAAAAAAAAGACTGAATTTTTCACTTTTTAACATTTTAAAAAAAATTTAAAACAAGAAGTGTTAAAATGTAGGCTTTAAAAAGTGTTAAATGTTAAAAGTTAAAAAGTGTTAAATTGTAGGGTTTAAAAACTGTTTATGTATGTGTCCTAACACTCAATGATGTTTTAGTCTGTACTTTTTAAAAATATTATTTAATACTTTATTCTACATTAAAATACTGTACATTTTTTGCCATACATTGACATGAATCAGCCACAGGTGTGCACGATCTCCCAATGCCGAAGCCCCCTTCCACCTCCCACCCGATATCATCTCCCTGGATCATCCCGTGCACCAGCCCCAAGCATCCTGTATCCTGTATTGAACATAGACTGGCGCTTCGGTTTTTACATGATAGTATACATGTTTCAATGCCATTCTCTCAAATAATCCCACCCTCTCCCTCTCCCTCAGAGTCCAAAAGTCCGTTCTATACCTCTGTGTCTCTTTTGTTGTCTCACATACAGGGCCATCATTACTATCTTTCTAAATTCCATATATATGTGTCAGTATACTGTATTGGTGTTTTTCTTTCTGGCTTACTTCACTCTGTATAATCGGCTCCAGTTTCATCCATCTCATTAGAACTGATTCAAATTTATTCTTTTTAAGGGTTGAGTAATACTCCATTGTGTATATGTACCACAGCTTTCTTATCCATTCATCTGCTGATGGACATCCAGGTTGCTTCCATGTCCTGGCTATTATAAACAGCGCTGCAATGAACATTGGGGTACATGTGTCTCTTTCAATTCTGGTTTCCTCAGTGTGTATGCCCAGCAGGGGATTGCTGGGTCATAAGGCAGTTCTATTTGCAATTTTTTGAGGAATCGCCACACTGTTTTCCATAGTGGCTGTACTAGTTTGCATTCCCACCAGTAGTGTAAGAGGGTTCCCTTTTCTCCACATCCTCTCCAGCATTTATTGCTTGTAGACTTTTGGCTCGCAGCCATTCTGACTGGTGTGAAATTGTACCTCCTTGTGGTCTTGATTTGCATTTCTCTGATAATGAGTGATGTGGAGCATCTTTTCATGTGTTTGTTAGCCATCCGTATGTCTTCTTTGGAGAAATGCCTATTTAGGTCTTTGGCCCATTTTTTGATTGGTTCGTTTATTTTTCTGGAGTTGAGCTGCATAAGTTGCTTATATATTTTTGAGATTAGTTGTTTGTCAGTTGTTTCATTTGCTATTGTTTTCTCCCATTCAGAAGGCTGTCTTTTCACCGTATTTATAGTTTCCTTTGTTGTGCAGAAGCTTTTAATTTTAATTAGATCCCATTTGTTTATTTTTGCTTTTATTTCCAGTATACTGGGAGGTGGATCATAGAGGATCCTGCTGTGATTTATGTTGGAGAGTGTTTTGCCTATGTTCTCCTCTAGGCGTTTTATAGTTTCTGGTCTTACATTTAGATCTTTAATCCATTTTGAGTTTATTTTTGTGTATGGTGTTAGAAAGAGGTCTAGTTTCATTCTTTTACAAGTGGTTGACCAGTTTTCCCAGCACCACCTGTTAAAGAGACTGTCTTTACTCCATTGTATATTCTTGCCTCCTTTGTCAAAGATAAGGTGTCCATAGGTGTGTGGATTTATCTCAGGGCTTTCTATTTTGTTCCATTGATCTATATTTCTGTCTTTGTGCCAGTACCATACTGTCTTAATGACTGTGGCTTTGTAGTAGAGCCTGAAGTCAGGCAAGTTGATTCCTCCAGTTCCATTCTTCTTTCTCAAGATTGCTTTTGCTATTCGAGGTTTTTGTATTTCCATACAAATCTTGAGATTATTTGATCTAGTTCTGTGAAAAATACTGCTTGTACCACAGCTTTCTTATCCATTCATCTGCTGATGGACATCTAGATTGTTTCCATGTCCTAGCTATTATAAACAGTGCTGTGATGAACATTGGGGTACGTGTGTCTCTTTCAATTCTGGTTTCCTTGTTGTGTATGCCTAGCAGGGGGATTGCTGGGTCATAAGGCAATTCTATTTGCGATTTTTTAAGGAATCTCCACACTGTTTTCCATAGTGGCTGTACTAGTTTGCATTCCCACCAGTAGTGTAAGAGGGTTCCCTTTTCTCCACATCCTCTCCAGCATTTAGAGTCTGTACTTTTTGTACATGTTTGGTAAACTAGCCAAACATAACATAATAAGACATGAATAAAAATGTGGTAATAAATTATTTGTTGTTTTCCATAATCAATTCAAGATAAATTAATAGGGTACATTTTTTAGTGGTTAGAAATATATACATATATATGTTTTATATGCTATTTAAAATTAATAACATTTTTTCATTTATTAGTGTTTTTAAAGTGATTTTTTGTGTGGAATATCTTGAGTATTAAAATACAAAACAAATTATCACATGTGAAACAAATTGTCAGTCCAGGTTCGATGCATGATAAGGGTGCTCAGGGCTGGTACACTGGGATGACCCAGAGGGATGGGATGGGGAAGGAGGTGGGAGGGGGGTTCAGGATGGGGAACACATGTACACTCATGGCGGATTCATGTCAGTGTATGGCAAAACCAATACAATATTGTAAAGTAAAAATAAATAAATAATAATAATAATAATAAAAGAATACAAGTAAATTCATGGGAGCTTTTCAGCCAGTACAGGATATAGAATACAATCTAGAAGTTCCCTTTGTGTAATTTTGTCATCCTCCTCCTCTCAGCAGGTGTTATACAGCTGAATTTTTGTTAAGAAAATATCTTCCTTTTATTTATGGATTTGCCACTATGAGTGCATATGAACAATATACTATTTTGTTTTCTTTTGGTTTTAAAACGTGTTTAAAAAGACTAACATGTGATTGCCATTATTCCCATCAAACTTGTTTTTGAGACTGATCAATCTTAACCCACATGGTGTTTTTTTCAGTAATAATCTTTGCAGCAGTATATCTATTTTCTTAGTATTTTAAGAAGGTCAGAATTTAGCTTCATTCATCTTTTTGCTTTCATTTATTTATTTTAGTTCTTTGAAAATTAGTTGGCTGTCTGCCACATAAAAGATCACTTCTCACATTGCCAACATTTCTGTTCAAGAGTCAAGTTTTTTACTTCTTATAAGTAAGACAAGTTCCAGACTTAGCAAACATGTTTTGTGCTTAGTTGCACATAGTAGTATGTTATTAATAAATATTTGCTGATTGATACATTAATAGAATTCTGGGGAATTCATGTGGAGAATAATTCCTCATTCAGGGAAATCAACTTTGCCAATTGAGAATTTTGTTTTTAGGAGAATCTGATATCGGAAATTATATTTCCAATCCAAAGTATCATAGAAAAGTGTATGGGCTAAAGCGAAACTGAGATAAAGTATATGAAATTGGATATTTAAAAGTTTGAGATATATGGTTGCTATTTCTTATTCTAAAAGTATACCCTGAAACTGGGGAAATGGTTTCTATTTATGTCCTAAGGTTGAACTGTACCTCTTAGCTTTTCTCTAACTTCCCCAGGTCATTCACATAAGTAGAAAATATAGATATGGCTCTATCTTGGTCACATCACAGTAATGTCACAGGGGAGTTACCATCACTCACTTCTAATTACTCCCTTTACTCAACAACCCCGTAAAACAGGATTCATTCAGGAATGGGGTTCCCCAAGGGCTTCAAGAGCATTTAAATTTTCACTGTGAGAAAACAATGCTGCTATTAGTGTTTTGCAAGAGATCTTCGCAGAAGGCAGAGGGACTTTCAGCTTTCTGTCACTTAATCTGAGTTTATTTCACTAAGAAAAAATAACTTTCCAGAGTATGAGAGGAGCTCCCTGATCCTGGCTTATGGTATGATGTCAGAAGCAACTTGGGTGACAGATCCTTGACAGACAAATAATACAGGGATGCAACCTTCTCCTTGCCAGTCATGTAAGTGCCACCCTCATCTCTCCCTATTTTTAAGTCCTCTTTTCTTCCTCAGGTATCCAGTGGAAAGGAATTTTGGAGTCCCTGGTTCACAAATGGTCTCAAAGTCCAGGAAATGAACAGAAACTTGTGGCTAAGAATAGAACACTGCTTGTTTGGTTTGTCATTTACCTCATGATATCGGCTCACCATCTCCAAATCTCCTTTCTTTACAACCAGGACTTTGGTTTTGATTCAAAATAATTAAAAGATTGGACGCTTAAATGAGCCTATCCCTGGACACCTTCAGTCCAGTTCTTTCCTTCTGTGTGACTCTCTTGATAAGATAATCCAGGTCTCTTTTTTTTTTTTTTTTTTTTTGAGACTACAGATTATGTGGACTTCCCAGGTGGCTCAACAGTAAAGAATCTGCCTGCAATGCAGGAGTCACAGGAGATGCAGTTTTGATCCCCAGGTCAGGAAGATCCCCTGGAGGAGGGTACAGTAATCCACTCCAGTATTCTTATATGAAGAATCCTATAGACAGAGGAGCCTGGTGGGCTACAGTTCATGGGGTCGCAAAGAGTTGTACAAAACTGAAGTGACTTAGCATGCACTCACATACAGATTATGTAGCTCTTGTCTTGGGTCATCTTTTACAGCACAAAGCAAAGCTTCTTCTTGGGTTCAGATGCCATATAGGTAACAGAGAAACTTCAGCTATTCAGAGGATGGTGCAAAAGAGAATCAGGTATATGATCAAGCTTCTTTACATAGTTGTTTAGGAAGACTAATATCTGATAGTGTCATGTAAGTCCTTGTACAAGACAAAATAACTGAATGATTTCCTTTCCAGTTATTCACGGAGGTGTTTCATCACCTCATTCATCAGATCTTTATTAAGAACCTACTCTGTGCTGGTCACTATTTTTTGCACAGAGGGTATAGCAGTACATGTCAAAAAGTACTAACTCTTCTAGACTTTATATTTAAATGTGTGTGTTTGTGTGTGTGTGTGGGGGGGGTGTTTCATGGAGAGGCAAGATGGGTTTACATTGTTTACTAAAGAGAACTGGGAGCATTTTTAGAGCCTGGTGACATCAAAAGGAAAAACATAAACAACACAGAGGTGAAGGACAAAATTTGGCAATGTCAGTAAAGCCACACAAGTCAGTAAAGTCCATCACAAGTGCACGCGGTGGAAAGATTCATGTCAGGGGGAAAAAAAAAGATTTAAATACCTAGTTCTGCCATGTATAGTAACCTCAAATTAGACAAAATATAAATTAGATATAATATAAATATAAATTAGATAAAATATAATTTTGTCAGCAGTAGTGGCTCACAAATATAGTGATTCTCAAGTTTTCTATCTAGAGACATTAAAGAGCCTTTATCTGGTTTTGAGGCTTCTGATACTCCTCCACTCTGAGGGAGCATATGTTTGTATGGGCATCACCCTTCCCTTTAAAAGCCTTGCTCCAACATTAAAAGTAGTGTTTTAATAAAGGATATTTGCATTTAGAATCAGTATGATAAAAATATTTGGTATAAAAACTATGACTTTTGCTATGGTAGCTGCATTCCAGGTTAAATGCTCTGTTATTTGGCTTAGATATAGTATTTCCTTAACTTTGAATAAAAACCCTAAGATTTCCCTCACATATTTCATTTCTCCAGTACATTCAGTCTGCTGACGTCAAACCAGGTCATTCTTCCACATCCTCTGCTTCCGTTTCCTTCCACAGGACTGACATTCATGGAGATGAAGAACTGCTCTGAGGTGACTGAGTTCATCCTGTTGGGAATCCCGCACACGGAGGGGCTGGAGACTCTACTCTTCGTCCTGTTCTTGCCCTTCTACGCCTGCACCCTGCTGGGAAACATGTTGATCCTTGTAACTATTCTTTCTTCCAATCGCCTTCACACACCCATGTATTTTTTCCTGGGGAACTTGTCTGTGTTTGACATGAGTTTCTCCTCTGTGACCTGTCCTAAAATGCTGCTCTACCTCATGGGCCTGAGCCCACTCATTTCCTACAAGGACTGTGTCTCCCAGCTCTTCTTCTTCCATTTCCTTGGCAGCATCGAGTGTTTCTTGTACACCGTGATGGCCTATGACCGCTTCACCGCCATCTGTCATCCTCTGCGGTACATAGTCATCATGAACCCTAGAGTTTGCGTGGCCTTGGCTGTGGGCACGTGGCTGTTAGGGTGTGTCCATTCCAGCATCCTGACTTTGCTTACTTTCACCCTGCCATACTGTGGTCCCAGTGAAGTGGCTCACTTCTTTTGTGATATTCCAGCACTCTTACCCTTGGCCTCTGCTGATACATCCTTGGCCCAGAGGGTGAGCTTCACTAACGTTGGCCTAGTATCTCTAACCTGCTTTCTCCTAATCCTTGTGTCTTATACTCGGATCACCATCTCCATCTTGCAGATCCCATCAACTGAGGGCCGTCGTCGGGCCTTCTCCACATGCAGTGCCCACCTCATCGCCATCCTCTGTGCCTATGGACCCATCATTACTGTTTACCTGCAGCCCACACCTAACCCAATGCTAGGAACCGTGGTGCAAATTCTGATGAATCTGGTGGGACCAATGCTGAATCCTTTAATCTATACCTTGAGGAATAAAGAAGTAAAAACAGCTCTGAACAAAGTATTGCACAGGACAAACCATGTTTCTGTGATTTAAAAAGAATGGCTGGAAGGGTGGATGATATGGAATTCTTTCTGCCCCAATATGCAAAATTTTTCTCTGGAATTCTTACATGTGGCTTTTCAGCCCATGCTGAATGGTGCAGATAGATATGTCAAAATATGTCATCATTTAGTCTGTTTTATTTCCTTTTATTACCTAAGACCTTCCTCATAGCTTCAGAATAATATGTTGTTGTTATTCAGTCACTAAGTCATGCCTGACTCTTTGACCCCGTGGACTGTAACCCACCTGACTCCTTTGTCCATGGGATTCTCCAGGCAAGAAAACTGGAGCGGGTTGCCATTTCCTTCTCTAGAGGATCTTCTCAACCCAGGAATGGAACCCACTTCCCCTGCATTAGAAAGAAGATTATTTACCACTGAGCACCAGAGTTCAGTTCAGTTCAGTTCAGTTCAGTTCAGTCACTCAGTCGTGTTTGACTCTTTGCGACCCCACGAATCGCAGCGAGCCAGGCCTCCCTGTCTATCACCATCTCCCGGAGTTTACTCAAACTCATGTCCATCGAGTCAGTGATGCCATCCAGCCATCTTATCCACGGTTGTCCCATTCTCCTCCTGACCCAGTCCCTCCCAGCATCAGAGTCTTTTCCAATGAGTCAATTCTTTGCATGAGGTGGCCAAAGTACTGAAGTTTCAGCTATAGCATCATTCCTTACAAAGAAATCCCAGGGCCGATCTCCTTCAGAATGGACTGGTTGGATCTCCTTGCAGCCCAAGGGACTCTCAAGAGTCTTCTCCAACACCACAGTTCAAAAGCATCAGTGCTTCGGTGCTCAGCCTTCACAGACCAACTCTCACATCCATACAGGACCACTGGAAAAACCATAGTCTTGACTAGACGGAACTTAGTCGGCAAAGTAATGTCTCTGCTTTTGAATATGCTCTCTAGGTTGGTCATAGCTTTTCTTCCAGGGAGTAAGCGTCTTCTAATTTCATGGCTGCAGTTACCATCTGCAGTGATTTTGGAGCCCCCAAAATAAAGTCTGACATTGTTTCCACTGTTTCCCCATCTATTTCCATGAAGTGATGGGACCAGATGCCATGATCTTCGTTTTCTGAATGTTGAGCTTTAAGCCAACTTTTTCACTCTCCTCTTTCACTTTCATCAAGAGGCTTTTTAGTTCCTCTTCACTTTCTGCCACAAGGGTGATGTCATCTGCATATCTGAGGTGATTGATATTTCTCCCAGCAATCTTGATTCCAGCTTGTTTTCTTCTAGCCCAGCGTTTCTCATGAACTTAGAACTTAAATAGACAGGGTGAAAATATACAGCCTTGACGTACTCCTTTCCTATTTGGAACCAGTCTGTTGTTCCATGTCCAGTTCTAACTGTTGCTTCCTGACTTGCATACAGATTTCTCAAGGGGCAGGTCGGGTCCTCTGGTATTCCCATCTCTTGAAGAATTTTCCAAAGTTTATTGTGATCCACACAGTCAAAGGCTTTGACATAGTCAATAAAGCAGAAATAGATATTTTTCTGGAACTCTCTTGCTTTTTCCATGATCCAGCAGATGTTGGCAATTTGATCTCTGGTTCCTCTGCCTTTTGAAAGCCAGCTTGAACATCAGGGAGTTCATGGTTCACGTATTGGAGAATTTTGAGCATTACTTTACTAGCACGTGAGATGAGTGCAATTGTGTGGTAGTCTGAGCATTTTTGGCATTGCCTTTCTTTGGGATTGGAATGAAAACTGACCTTTTCCAGTCCTGTGGCTACTGCTGAGTTTTCCAGATTTGCTGGCATATTGAGTGCAACACTTTCACAGCATCATCCTTCAGGATTTGAGACAGCTCAACTGGAATTCCATCACCTCCACTAGCTTTGTTCATAGTGATGCTTTCTAAGGCCCACTTGACTTCACATTCCAAGATGTCTGGCTCTAGATGAGTGATCACATCATCATGATTATCTGGGTCATGAAGATCTTTTTGTACAGTTCTTCCATGTATTCTTGCCACCTCTTCTTAATATCTTCTGCTTCTGTTAGGTCCATACCATTTCTGTCCTTTATCAAGCCCATCTTTGCATGAAATTGTTCCCTTGGTATCTCTATTTTCTTGAAGAGATCTCTAGTCTTTCCCATTCTGTTCTTTTCCTCTATTTCTTTGCATTGATCTCTGAAGAAGGCTTTCTTATCACTTCTTGCTATTCTTTGGAACTCTGCATTCAAATGCTTATATCTTTCCTTTTCTCCTTTGCTTTTCACCTCTCTTCTTTTCACAGCTATTTGTAAGGCCTCCCCAGACAGCCATTTTGCTTTTTTGCATTTCTTTTCCGTGGGGATGGTCTTGATCCCTGTCTGCTGTACAGTGTCACGAACCTCATTTCATAGTTCATCAAGCACTCTATTTATCAGATCTAGGCGCTTAAATTTATTTCTCACTTCCACTGTATAATTATAAGGGATTTGATTTAGGTCATACCTGAATGGTCTAGAGGTTTTCCCTACTTTCTTCAATTTGAGTCTGAATTTGGTAATAAGGAGTCATGATCTGAGCCACAGTCAGCTCCTGGTCTTGTTTTTGTTGACTGTATTTAGCTTCTCCATCTTTGGCTGCAAAGAATATAATCAATATGATTTCAGTGTTGACCATCTGGTGACGTCCATGTGTAGAGTCTTCTCTTGTGTTGTTGGAAGAGGGTGTTTGCTATGACCAGTGCTTTTTCTTGGTAGAATTTTATTAGTCTTTGCCGTGCTTCATTCCACATTCCAAGGCCAAATTTGCCTGTTACTCCAGGTGTTTCTTGACTTCTTACTTTTGCATTCAAGTCCCCTATAACAAAAAGGACATCTTTTTTGTGTGTTCTAAAAGATTTTGTAGGTCTTCATAAAACCGTTCAACTTCAGCTTCTTCAACATTACTGGTTGGGGCATAGGTTTGGATAACTGTGATATTGAATGGTTTGCCTTGGAGACGAACAGAGGTCATTGTGTCATTTTTGAGATTGCATCCAAGTACTGCATTTTGGACTCTTTTGTTGACCATGATGGCTACTCCATTTTTTCTGAAGGATTCCTGCCCACAGTAGTAGATGTAATGGTCATCTAAGTTAAATTCACCCATTCCAGTCCATTTTAGTTTGCTGATTCCTAGAATGTCGACATTCACCCTTGCCATCTCTTGTTTGACCACTTCCAATTTGCCTTGATTCATGGACCTGACATCCAGGTTCCTATGCAATATTGCTCTTTACAGCATCAGATCTTGCTTTTATTACCAGTCACATGCACAGCTGGGTATTGCTTTTGCTTTGGCTCCATCCCTTCATTCTTTCTGGAGTTATTTCCCCACTGATCTCCAGCTCCATACTGAGCACCTAATGACCTGGGGAGTTCCTCTTTTGGTATTCTATCATTTTGCCTTTTCATACAGTTCATGGGGTTTTCAAGGCTAGAATACTGAAGTGGCTTTCCATTCCATTCTCCAGTGGACCACGTTCTGTCAGCCCTCCCCACCATGACCCGCCCATCTTGGGTTGCCCCGCCGGCATGGCTTGGTTTCATTGAGTTAGACAAGGCTGTTTTCCTATTGTGATTAGATTGACTAGTTTTCTGTGAGTATGGTTTCAGTGTGTCTGCCCTCTGATGCCCTCTTGCAACACCTACCATCTTACTTGGGTTTCTCTTACCTTGGGTGTGGGATATCTCTTCACAGCTGCTCCAGCAAAGCACAGCTGCTGCTCCTTACCTTGGACGAGGGGCATCTCCTTACCAAGGCCGTTCCTGACCTTCAACGTGGGATAACTCCTCTAGGCCCTCCTGCGCCTGTGCAGCCACTGCCCCTCGGGTTGCTCTTCCCGGCCGCCAGCCCTGGCCTCGGGCTCGGGGTGGCTCCTCAGGGTTGGGAAGAAGAAGGAAAGGAAAGCAGAATAACAAGACTATACTATTTTGAGGGTTTCTCCGGTTCTCAGGAGCATGAAACCCTCAAAATAGTGTAGTCTTGTTATTCTGCTTTCCTTTCCTTCCTCTTCCCACTGAAAGGAAGGAAGATTGCCTTTGCCATTGCACTTTTCCTGCCATTTCTACTTTATTTCCTGCTAAACTTTTTGTGAGATAAGACAGTGAAAGATGAACTCCCCAGGTTGGTAAGTGTCCAATATGCTTCTGGAGATCAGTGGAAAAATAATTCCAGAAAGAATGAAGGGATGGAGCCAAAGCAAAAACAACACCCAGTTCTGGATGTGACTGGTGATAGAAGCAAAATCCGATGCTGTAAAGAGCAACATTGCATAGGAACCTGGAATATTAGGGCCATGAATCAAGGCAAATTGGAAGTGGTCATACAGGAAATGGAAAGAGTGAACATCAACATTTTAGGAATCAGCAAACTAGAATGTACTGGAATGGGTGAATTTAACTCAGAGGACTGTTATATCTACTCCTGTGGGCAAGAATCTCTTAGAAGAAATGAAGCAACCATCATAGTCGAAAATATAGTCCAAAATGCAATCTCAAGAAGGACAGAATGATCTCTGTTTGTTTCCAAGGCAAACCATTCAATATCACAGTAATCCAAGTCTATACTCCAACCAGTAATGCTGAAGAAGCTGAAGTTGAATGATTTTATGAAAACCTACAAGACCTTTTAGAACTAACACCAAAATAATTGTCCTTTTCATTATATGAGACTGGAATGCAAAAGTAGGAAGTCAAGAGATACCTGGAGTAACAGGCAAATTTGACCTTGGAGTACAAAATGAAGCAGGGCAAAGGCTAACAGCGTTTTGCTAAGAGAATGCACTAGTTATAGCAAACACCCTCTTCCAACAACACAAGAGAAGACTCTACACATGGACATCACCAGATGGGCAATACTGAAATCAGATTGATTATATTCTTTGCAGCCAAAGATGGAGAGGCTTTATAGAATCAGCAAAAACAAGACCAGGAGCTGACTGTGGCTCAGATCATGAACTCCTTATTGCCAAATTCAGACTTAAACTGAAGATAGTAGGGAAAACCAGTAGACTGTTCAGGTATGATCTAAGTCAAATACCTTATGATTATACAGTGAAGGCTAGAAATAGATTCAAGGGATTAGACCTAATAGAGTGCCTGGATGGAGGTATGTGACATTGTACAGGAGGCAGCGATCAAGACCATCACCAAAAGAAAAGAAATGCAAAAAGGCAGAATGGTTGTCTGAGGAGGCCTTACAAACAGCTATGAAAAGAAAAGTGAAAGGCAAAGGGAGAAATGGAAAGATATGCCCGTTTGAATGCAGAGTTCCAAAAATAGCAAGGATAGATAAGATAGTCTTCCTCGGCAATCAATGCAAAGAACTAGAGGAAAAGGATTGAATGGGGGAAGACTAGAGATCTCGTCAAGAAAATTAGAGATACCAAGGGAAATTTTCATGCAAAGGTGGGTACAATAAAGGACAGAAATGATATGGACCTAACAGAAACAGAAGATATTAAGAAGAGGTGGCAAGAATACTCAGAAGAACTGTACAAAGAAGATCTTCACGACCCAGATATTCATTATGGTGTGATCACTCAACTAGAGTCAGACATCCTGGAATGTGAAGTCAAGTGGGCCTTAGGAAGCATCACTATGAACAAAGCTAGTGGAGGTGATGGAATTCCAGTTGAGCTATTTCAAATCCTGAAGATGATGCTGTGAAAGTGCTGCACTCAATATGCCAGCAAATCTGGAAAACTCAGCAGTGGCCACAGGACTGGAAAAGGTCAGTTTTATTCCAATCCCAAAGAAAGGCAGTGCCAAAGAATGCTCAAACTAAAACACAATTGCGCTCATCTCACATGCTAGCAAAGTCATGTTCATAGTTCTCCAACCAAGGTTTCACCAGTATGTGAACTGTGAACTTCCAGATGTTCAAGTTGGATTTAGAAAAGGCAGAGGAACTAGAGATTAAATTTCCAACATCCGTTGGATCATCACAAAAGCAAGAGAGTTCCAGAAAAACATCTACTTCTGCTTTATTGACTATGCCAAAGGTTTTGACTGTGTGAATCACAACAAACTGTGGAAAATTCTGAAAGAGATGGGAATACCAGAGCACCTGACCTGCCCCTTGAGAAATCTGTATGCAGGTCAGGAAGCAACAGTTAGAACTGGACATAGAACAACAGGCTGGTACCAAACTGAGAGAGGAGTACCTCAAGGCTATATATTGTCACTCTTTTAATTGAACTTATATGCAGAGTAATCATGAGAAATGCTGAGCTGGATGAAGCACAAGCTGGAATCAAGATTGCCAGAAGAAATATCAATAATTTCAGATATGCAGATGACACCACCATTATGGCAGAAAGTGGAGAAGAACTAAAGAGCCTCTTAATGAAAGTGAAACAGGATAGTGAAAATGTTGGCTTAAAAGTCAACATTCAGAAAACTAAGATCATGGCATCTGGTCCTATCACTTCATGGCAAATAGATGGAGAAAGAGTGGAAACAGTGTCAGACTTTATTTTGGGGGGCTCCAAAATCACTGAGATGGTGAGTGCAGTCATAAAATTAAAAGACACTTGATCTTTGGAAGAAAAGTTATGACCAACCTAGACTGCTTATTAATAAGCAGAGACATTACTTTGCCAACAGAGGTTCATCTAGTCAAAGCTTTGGTTTTTCCAGTAGTCATGATGGATGTGAGTTGGACTATAAAGAAAGCTGAAGACTGAAGAATTGACTCTTTAGGCCTGTGGTGTTGGAGAAGACTCTTGAGAGTCCCTTGGACTGCAAGAGGATCCAACCTGTCCATCCTAAATAAGATTATTCCTGAATATTTATTGGAAGGACTGATGTTGAAGCTGAAACTCCAATATTTTGGCCGTCTGATGCAAAGAGCTGACTCATTTAAAAAGAGCTTGGTGATGGGAAAGGTTGAAGGTGGGAGGAGAAGGGGGTGACAGAGGATGAGATGGCTGGATGGCACCACTGACTCAATGGACATGAGTTTGAGTAAACTGGGAGTTGATGATGGACAGAGAGGCCTGGCGTGCTGCAGTCCCTGGGGTCTCAGAGTCAGACACATCGGAGTGACTGAACTGAACTGAAACTTTGTGTGATACCAAGGCTATGAAGTGAGGGAATATATAGAAGAATGTGATTTTAAATACTGAATAAGAACTTAATAAGGTCTTTTCCTTTTTAGTATTAACAGACTGAATGCCAGAGGCAACATAAAGGTTTTATTTTTTTTCTTTTACTGCATAAGAAGGGAATAAGTTTGCCAGCAAGGATGTTCTCTTCTTCATCCCATGATTTTCCTCATGCCTGAGGGTTCTCAGGCAACTAAAATGAGCTCAATTGTGAAAGGAAAGTGAAAAGCTTTATGACTAGCACCGTAGATTAGATGTATATGTTTCACTTCCTGCCAACAGTGTGATTATTAATGTGATGCCATATTGTGCTGTGCTCTGTTGCTTCAGTCATGTCAACTCTCTGTGGCCCTGTGGACTGTAGCTAACTGGGCTCTGCTGTCCATGGGATTCTCCAGGCGCGAATACTGGAGTGGGTTGCCATTTCCTCCTCTAGGCAATCTTCCTGACCCAGGGATCAAACCACATCTCTATGTCTCCTACAATGGCAGGCTAGGTCTTTATCACTAGCACCTCCTGGGAAGCCTATTAATGTGATAAAACAGTCATTTTATCAGGTCATATTATTAGACTGAGCCAGTGGTTTTCCAAGCATGATTCCAGCAGTCATGAGACTCTAGTGAATTTATTCTAAAGCTTTGTATTAAGTATAATGAAAACTTCCCTTTCATCTACTTTATATATTTTATTTCTGAACAAATTCCATTGGGAAAAGCTTGAAAACCTCTGGAATATAGAACATCCATGGTACCTTCCAGAACTAAGCACCATGATGTACATAATTTTATTTTACCCAAAACTTTAAAGGTATAATTGTCTTTTTCCAGCACTCAAACGTTGACCTTACCTCTTCAACCTTTACTTGAGCTTGTTGTACTGAAGTCTCAGTGTTCACTTAAATACCTGCCAGACAATTCTCCTTTTCCTATATATTATTATATACTTAGTCTCATGTAACCTCTTTACTATTTGATCTATATCAGTATTATCTACTTTGATCCACAAATGGCTATACAGAAATTTTTGGAAGGCACTGATTAGATCTGAAATGTCATAGAGGGGAATGGTGGGTTTAATGGAATTCATCATACTCAGTGCCTGGATTACTAATAATTGTGTCTTAACCCTTTGTACCTCTTGCTTAAACACTGTACTATTAAAATTCCAATTAGAATATCTCCTGATTCAGTCAGATAGAAAATATGGTCAGCTTCATAAAATGCCCTGAGAATTCCTAGAAGTGACTCCTAAAGGGAAAGTCTCCGTCCAAAACTTTCTGAAAGCTTAGAAACATCATGTACATATAGTCTTTAACTTAAGATGAGGTTATATTCTAATGAGCTTATATGTTGAAAATTTAAGTAAAAAAATTTAGTACACCTAACTTACCAAAAACCATAACTTAGCCTGCTGCTGCTAAGTTGCTTCAGTCGTGTCCAACTCTGTGCCACCCTATAGATGGCAGCCCACCAGGCTCTGCCATCCCTGGGATTCTCCTGGCAAGAACACTGGAGTGGGTTGCCATTTCCTTCTCCAATGCATGAAAGTGAAAAGTCAAAGTGAAGTCTCTCAGTCATGTCCGACTCTTAGCAACCCCATGGACTGCAGCCTACCAGGCACCTCCATCCATGGAATTTTCCAAGCAAGAGTACTGGAGTGGGGTGCCATTGCCTTCTTTATTTTAAACATGCTCAGAAAATTTACAGTAGCCTACAGTTTGGCAAAATCATTTGATATAAAACTTACTTTTTAATAGTGTTGAATAGGTCATGTAACTTACAGAATACTGTACTGAAGGTGAGAAACTGAATGGTTGTCTGTATGCAGAATGGCGTAGGTGTATCAATTGTTTATCTTCATGATCATATGGTTGACTGGGAGCTTGGGCTCTGGCTGCTGTCTAGCATCATGAAAGAATATCCTACCATACATAGTGAATTCAGGGAAACATCAAAATTCCAAATTAGAAATAATGTTTGTACTGAATGCATATGGCTTTGCATTACAGAAAGTAAAAAAAAAAAAAAAAAAGTCAAACAGTTGTTAAGTTGGGGACTATCTGTATATAATTGTTTTCAATAGTCTCTTCACTTATTTGTGCCTCACATTCCTGTCTTTGGTTCAGTAGTATGAAGATCATTATTTATAGACCCCTTACTGTTTGTCAGATAATATGCAAAATGCTATACAAAACGATCTCATTTATTCCTCACAACAATTTTGTGACAGTTGTATTATTATCTCAGTTGTATTAATGAATTTCCAAGGCATAATAAAAAGAAACTTCTTGCTCAGGATCACATAGCTAGAATATAATAGGACTAGGTTATGAAGCTGAGGCATTTTCCTCTTAATGAGAAAATCTTTACCAAATGCTTAGGGATCTTTCCTGTTGAGAACAGGTAAGGCACTAAATAGGATCACTTATCTTTATCTATGCAGACCCAAGAAGATAAAGAACCTAGATAAGGACATTTTTTTTTCCTTCAATCCTTATGAAGAAAATGGTAACTCAAGTGGTCAGTGGTGTGTTTATCTCACTCTGGTCCTACAGTGAGATATGAAGGGGCATGCCAATTAGGATCCAACACAGCAATAGAAAAGCAAGGAGGGCCACCCAGCAGTAAGAAGTGTTACATCTTTCTCTATGTCTTTTCCAGAATAAAAGGAGGGCAGGAGCTATAAATGAAGACACTGGAAACTTGCAAAGAGGAGAGAAGACCAAGGATATAAAAACACACAAGAGCTGGAGACAAAGCTCTGTCTCCAAGCAAACATCGACCCCATGCCGCCTCTGTCGCCTGTGGTCTCCATCCCTTTCATGAGGAAGTTCCTGGGACCATGAAAGAGATGGAGGCTACTTTCCCAGTGTCGATTCCTCACCTGATCTGGACCACCTTTATTCTAGAAGCTCACAGCCTTCTTTTCAGCTACACTATTGTTTGCATTGAGCCTGGCGAACTCACCTTCTGCTGAATCTCAGAAACATACCAAAGGCTCTGTTAACGGGGAGGGATCAAATTTGGAAAACTCAGCAGTGGCTACAGGACTGGAAAAGGTCAGTTTTCATTCCAATCCCAAAGAAAGGCAATGCCAAAGAATGCTGAATCTATCGCACAGTTGCACTCATCTCACATGCTAGTAAAATAATGCTCAAAATTCTCCAAGCCAGGCTTCAGCAATACATGAACCGTGAACTCCCTGATGTTCAAGCTGGTTTTCAAAAGGCAGAGGAACCAGAGATCAAATTGCCAACATCTGCTGGATCATGGAAAAAGCAAGAGAGTTCCAGAAAAACATCTATTTCTGCTTTATTGACTATGTCAAAGCCTTTGACTGTGTGGATCACAATAAACTTTGGAAAATTCTTCAAGAGATGGGAATACCAGAACACCTGACCTGCCCCTTGAGAAATCTGTATGCAAGTCAGGAAGCAACAGTTAGAACTGGACATGGAACAGACTGGTTCCAAATAGGAAAGGAGTACTTCAAGGCTGTATATTGTCACCCTGCTTGTTTAACTTCTATGCAGAGTACATCATGAGAAATGCTGGGCTGGAAGAAACACAAGCTGGAATCAAGATTGCTGGGAGAAATATCAATCACCTCAGATATGCAGATGACATCACCTTTATGGCAGAAAGTTAAGAGGAACTAAAAGCCTCTTGATAAAAGTGAAAGAGGAGAGTGAAAAAGTTGGCTTAAAGCTCAACATGCCGAAAACGAAGATCATGGCATCCGGTCCCATCACTTCATGGGAAATAGATGGGGAAACAATGTCAGACTTTATTTTGGGGGGCTCCAAAATCACTGCAGATGGTGACTGCAGCCATGAAATTAAAAGATGCTTACTCCTTGGAAGGAAAGTTATGACCAACCTACATAGCATATTCAAAAGCAGAGACATTACTTTGCCGACTAAGTTCCATCTAGTCAAGGCTATGGTTTTTCCAGTGGTCATGTATGGATGTGAGAGTTGGACTGTGAAGAAGACTGAGCGCCAAAGAATTGATGCTTTTGAAGTGTGGTGTTGGAGAAGCCTCTTGAGAGTCCCTTGGACTGCAAGGAGATCCAAGCAGTCCATTCTGAAGGAGGTCAGCCCTGGGATTTCTTTGGAAGGAATGATGCTAAAGCTGAAACTCCATTACACCTCATGCGAACAGCTGACTCACTGGAAAAGACTCTGATGCTGGGAGGGATTGGGGGCAGGAGGAGAAGGGGACGACAGAGGATGAGACGGCTGGATGTCATCACAGACTCGATGGACGTGAGTCTGAGTGAACTCTGGGAGTTGGTGATGGACAGGGAGGCCTGGCGTGCTGCGATTCATGGGGTCGCAAAGAGTCAGACACGACTGAGCGACTGATCTGAACTGAACTGATCCTACAAAAAATATCCAAGAGTACCTTGGTGGTTTCCAATTTCACCCACGGGCCTAGAGAAATGATAGCAATGGGACTGCACTTTTCCTGCTTCACTAATACATATTTTTTGTAATATTTTAAGACAAAATGAAAAATTGAAGACAAAATACTGAAACAGAGCAGCAACCTATGGTCCCACCCCCATGTCCTCTACAATGCCTTTTCCCTGTAGAAAAACTAAAATAGAAGAATAAATTTAATTAAGAAAGTGAGAAATGCAGAAGCAAATGAAAATTAACAAGACCAAATAATAGTTTAGTCATTAAGCAGAGTCAAAGATGTTTAGTTTCCCTCAAGGGCTATAGATAATATTTTTATCCATATCTTATAAACTGTTTTTAGATCCTGGTTCTGTAAAAGCATACAATCCATGAAAACAGAAACATATACATATACATCTCTCTTTACGTATATGTAACTTCAGTGCCAAATTAACAGGTGCTATAGCTGGTGGTCATAGAAGTTCTCTTGACTGTTTTCAATTTCTTCTCATATTTCTCAAGTAGAAAGCTCTGGGAAGGGCGGTACCAAAGCCAGTCTCTGTTTATTGTGGAAAGTGAAAGTGAAAGTCACTCAGTCATGTCTGACCCTTTGTGACTGTATAGTCCATGGAATTCTCCAGGCCAGAATACTGGAGTGGGTAGCCATTCCCTCCTCCAGGGGATCTTCCTAACCCAGGGATAGAATCCAGGTCCCACACTGCAGGCAGATTCTCTACCAGCTGAGCTAGCAGGGAAACCTGGCTTAAGGTCCTTTCTTCCCTATGTGTTGGTGATACTCCTCATGTCTTCTTTTCCTATATCAATAGACTGTCCCCTGGCCATTGGCACAAATCAGTTATGTAGAAGATAATTAAAAGGCTTCAAAAGATCATATGAACCAGGATAGAAGGACTTAGAAGGTAGAACTCAAATAATAACTGGAAGAGTATCAGATTTGGTCTAATAAAGTCCCTAATTTAAATCAAAGAGATGTACATCACTGGTATCTCTGGCCTTCTTATAAATGATGATAATAAACTCAAATGTGTGCATAGTCATTTGTGGTTTGCAAAGTTACTCTACACAATCCATCTGCTTTTATTCTCAAAATAGACCTGTGAGGTTGGAAAAGTATAAGGTAGATATTCTTGTCTCTTAAACGAGGTGCCAAAGAGGAATGTTTACTAATAACTTGGGATTGTAAATAGATTACTCTCTGAGACATATTCTAAATTCAATGAATACTGTATCAGACAAACTTTACCAAATGTAGTGTATTCTTGTCCAGCCAGACTTGACTGTAATCTGAAATAATGTGTTTACCCAGAATATAATTTATTACTGCCAACTTATTCATGTTCCTGGAACAACAATACCATAGGCTGGGTGGCTTAAACACTATCTTTCCACAATCTGGAGGCTGAAAAGTCCGAGATCAAGGCATCAGCAGATTCGGTGTCTGGCGAGAGCCTGCTTCCTGGTCCATGCTCCTGCTGCTGCTACCATGTCGCTTCAGTTGTGTCTGACTCTGTGAAACCCCATAGATGGCAGCCCACCAGGCTCTGCTGTCCCTGGGATTCTCCTGGCAAGAACACTGGAGTGGGTTGCTATTTCTTTCTCCAGTGCATGAAAGTGAAAAGTGAAAGTGAAGTTGCTCAGTCATGTCTGACTCTTAGCGACCCCATGGACTGTAGCCTGCCAGGCTCCTCTGTCCATGGGATTTTCCAGGCAAGAGTACTGGAGTGGGGTACCATTGAATAAGTGGCCATTTTTGACTGTGTCCCCTATGGTGGAAAGAACAAAGGAACTCTCTAGAATCTCTTTCATAATGACACTAAAAATGGGGCTTACCTGGTGGCTCAGACAGTAAAGAATCTGCCTGCAGTGCAGGAGACCTGGGTTCCATTCCTGGATCGGGAATCGACCTCCATGGGCAGAGGAGCCTGGAGGGCTACAATCCATGGGGTTGCAAACAGTCAGACATATCTGAGCAACTGATGCACAACGGCTTTGCCCTTATGACCTAATCATCTACCTGAGGCCCCACTAACTGATACCATCACTTTAGGAGTTAGGATTTCAGCACGAGAATTTTAGAAGGATACGAATGTTCAGCCATGGCAGTGGACAGTGTTCAGGATAGGTAGGAATTGTTCAGATCCAGAACCACAAAAAGATACATTATTAAGATAAATATTTACAGTTAAAATAAACCCAAGAGATAGACTTCAAGTATTATGGTTTCACAAAGTCAAGTTCACCCTCATGTAGAAAGGAATTAAAGGAAGTTGTAGCCAATTGATTCTAAGTATTACCAGCCCATTGGAAAATTACTTATACTGAGTGATGAATGCAACTGCTATTTAAAATACCTAATCTGGTGATTTATTACTTCTAGTCTATGAAATAGTGTGTAAGTGTGATAAAATTTTCACCAGTCAATGGCAAAAACTAAAATTTTAATGTTGGCATTGCCTTTCCTTGGGAAGAATGTATTTTTTTTTTCTGTGAAACTATATATTATTTCCCCTCCTTTTTTTTTTAAAGTAGGTTTAGTGTTCATTACAGTTTTAATTAATATCTTGCCAAAATAAGAAGTAGGTAACTACCAATGCAGTTTTCACTGAATTATTTTCTTTTTAAATTACTGAACAATAAAATTCAAAGACTGAGAAAAACAGATTCTGTTCAATTTGATTCAGTTCACCTATTTTCCTTTTCATTTGACTTCTTAATAAGATCTCACTGGAGAGAAATTGCAGGGTGCAAATTTTGCTAGTTTGTGTGACATTTATGATTCCCATTTTAAATTAAATTGAACTTTTGGTATTCAGACTTCCCACGTGTAATAATATCACTCTTTGCAATTATAAGTATCTTAGGTTCATGGAAAATTAATAAATTAGGATTCTGGCTTTATGCCTGTTTTATGTGCCTGGTTGATGTGAAATTGATCCCCTGAGAGATCAATTTCCTTTCTGCATGTGGAGAAAATTAAGTTTCCAAAGGTACAAAACTGAAGGTCAGATGTCTAGACTGTGACAGATTTGCTAGCGTTATGAATCTCAGTCTATGAAGTCCTTTGGAACAACTGCTAAGCTTTTCCTGGTGATGGATCAACAGGAATTGCTGAATTCTTCACTCTCCCTTATTGTACTGATGAAAAATAACCAGAAAATATCTAAGACACATACCTAAGGAGATAGAATAATTTGGGTAGAATTAGTTTCCAAACCCAAGTCTTCTGATTCTTAGTACTATTCCCATGCCATTAGCCAGTGTTTTTAATGTTCCACTGAAGTGACTTGAAAGGCTATGCAGAGAAAATCGTATAGGATGGAATGAAGTTGAGAGGGAACAGGAGACGACGGGGGGAGGATAGTTATCTGGAAATTATCTTCATCCATCTTAGAAATGGTCTAAGCTCTCTATCTTTTTAAATTTAAAGGTTCTTTGAAAATTTGGTTCATAAATACTTTATTTTCTATTCCATAATAGATTCATTTTTAATTTTTATAGGATTTTTTTCATCCTCAAAATCTCAAGTTTAAAAGTCTGAGGACTTTATAAAGGTAACTCTTATTTATTCTATTGCATCATGAATCTCAGGTCCAATTTAGATGGATCCTTGTCCAGACAACAAAGCTTGAAAAATGGGGCTCCACACTGTGTTGTTTTCTCCTCATTTGGTCATTAAAAGATATAATCTTTTTTTTTTTTTTGGTGTTATGGCAACACATGCAGATTGTCATGGCAACATGTTACAGGTTTTCACACACCAGTAAAGCAGAAATGCTTGTGTGATTCAAAATGAATGTGAGAGTCAGGCTTGTGCTCTCAGACTCTCTGCTCTCCTGCCCCTACTACACCTCTGGCAACAACTCAGCTATCAATTTTTAAAGCAAAAATAGATTAATTTTAAAGACTTGTCTAATATTTTTGAGCTGCTAAATAAATTTGCTAACTTTCAGATCGTGCAATTTGTGAATAAGCCGCTAAGGTGACATTTTTGGTGATCCACTCTGGGTGGATGTAGAGTTACATGGGTTTAATTCTGTATTCCAGAAACCCTGCTTGGATGGATTTATTGAACACTTCCAATAATCTTTGTTTAGCATTCCTGTCCAGTAAAAATCGACTAATGGTGGAATCTGATAACTCGGCAGTGAAGAAATCTGTCAGTTGATGTTGTAGACAGACTAATCCTCCCCAGAGATGCCCACATTCAAATCCTCAAAACCTAGGAACGTGTTAGGTTACTGACAAAAAGGAATTAATAATGCAGATGATTTAAGATTGCTAATCAGCTAACTTTGAAGTGAAATCATCCTAGTGATCTGGGTAAGCCCAATATAATTACAAAGATTTTTCTAAGTGGAAGAGAGAGGCAGAAGAGAATCAGAGAAATGACAGCTGAGAAGGAACTCAGTCCTGCCAACTCTGTGATTTTAGCAGGGTTGAGTTGTTTCATTGCTAAGTCATGTCTGATTCTTTTGTAACCCCCCATGGACTGTAGCCCACCAGGCTTCTGTGTCCATGGGATTTCCCAAGCAAGAATACTGGAGTGGGTTGCCATTTCCTTCTTCAGGGGATGTTCCCGACATCCCTGACAGGGGGTGAACCTGGATCTCCTGCTTGGCAGGCAGAATTTTTACCACTGACCCACCAGGGAAGCAGTGACACTCACTGTGGATTTCTAACCTCTAGAACTGTAGATGATAAATTGCATTGTGTTAAGCCGCTACATGTGTGGTGATTTGTCACAGCAGCAATAGGAATCTCATACACCTGGTGGGTCTCTGACCTTCACGGCTGATGCGGAAGCTGTCCTGGATTCTCCCCTGCTCAGCTAGGGCAGAGATGACCCTGAGGGATGGATGGCATGATGAACTCCTGAGAATCTGTTAGCCTCACTGAGAAGACACGAATGCCAAACTGGAAGCACACAGGATGACAAAGACCCTAGATACTCACTGGGACCGGCAAGGAAGACTCTGGGGTGACCACTCGGCTCTCAACTGCCCTAGGAGCGCAGCTGCGTATTTGCCTTAAGCAGAAGTCCTTTAGCACCAAAGAACAATCATACTTACAGAGCCAGTGGTCCAGTTTCAGAAATTATGAAGAAAAACAGTTCAACAAATTATGATTACATTCCTGGGTTGGCAGTACCCCCTGGAGTAGGAAATGGCAACCTGCTCCAGTATTCTTGCCTGAAAAATCCCATGGACAGTGAAGCCTCTTGTGGGTTGCAGAGTCAGATATGACTGAGCGACTAAACACACACACACATATGACTTTTGCACAAGCTAACCTAAGCTAGTTTGTAATTCCCTGAAACAATGTAACAAAATAGCCTGGATTTCCCAGTTCAGTCGTGACTGAAAAGATCCTGTTGCCATGTAGGCCATGTTTTGTACATGATGCCAGCCCATGGAGCCTGTATTTTGGTGATTCCTCACTCATGCCCTGTCTTTGTTGACCCTGGTTCTTGATCTTGGTCCCTCAGCCTAGCATATAAGTTTTATTTATATGTCCAAATAAATCATACTCATCTTCAAGACACTATCTAAGCTCAGCCTCACCCCAGCCTCTCCAAAGACTTTGCTGTTCCACTTCTCTATGCTGAACCCTTTTGTTTGGAAGGGTAGACTTAGAACAAAAGCCACACAACTGGAGAGCTGTGAAACTGAATTTTATTTGGGGATTTGTGGGGGACCATAGCCTGGACTACAGTCTTTAAAAAAAATAGTTTATTTATTATAATTGGAGGCTAATTACTTTACAATATTGTGGTAGTTTTTTCCACACATTGACATGATTCTGCCACAGTGTATAGGTGCCCGCCCCTCCCAAACCCCCTGCCCACCTCCCTCTCCCCTCCATCCCTCTGGGTTGTCCCACTGCACTGGCTTTGAGTGTGCTGTTTCATGCATTGAACTTGGGCTTGTCATCTATTTCACATATGGTAATATACATGTTTCAAAGCTATTCTCTCAAGTCGTCCCACCCTCACCTTCTCCCACAGAGTCCAGTAGTCTGCTCTTTATATCTGTGTCTCTTTTACTGTCTTGCATATAAGATCATCATAACCATCTTTCTAAACTGCTTTAATGTACTGCATTGGTGCTTTTCTTTCTGACTTACATTACTGTTTGTGATAGTCTCTGGTTTCATCCACCACATTAGAACTGAGTCAAATGCATTCTTTTTAATAGCTGAGTTTTACTCCATTGCGTATATGTATCACAACTTTCTTATCCATTCTTCTGCCAATGGACTTCTAGGTTGCTTCCATTTCCTAGCTATCGTAAACAGTGTTGCGATGAACATTGTGGTACACGTGTCTCTTTCAATTCTGATTTCCTCAGTGTGTATGCCCAGCAGTGGGATTGCTGGGTCGTTTGGCAGTTCTATTTCCAGTTTTTTAGGAATCTCCCCACTGTTCTCCATAGTGGCTGTACTAGTTTGCATTCCCACCAACAGTGTAAGAGAGTTCCCTTTTCTCCACACCCTTTCCAGCATTTATTACAGTCTTTTATGGAGCTCTGAACAATTGCTCTGAAGAGGTAAGGAGAGAAGCCAGTATATATGTGACATTGGTGAAAGAGTAAGTACAATTCAGCAGTCATCTCAGTAGAAGGTTACCACTAATTCCAAAGAATGGATATCTCAGTTAAAGATTTTAGTGCTTTTCAAAGTATGGGAAGATACAAGAATCTGGGTTCATTTCTCCTGAAATATATCCAACTATCTGATGGCCTGTTTTCCCAATGCACAGAGTGCTTTATCTTGTTCTTTGTCCTTGACTAGCTTTCAGCCTTTACTCTAGGTAGGTTAACAGGATGGCTAATGATTTAATCCTTATAGAACCCAATGGAGAGAAACATCCCTTTCCTTTACAGAGGTGCAGCAAACACGCCTAACAACTACTACCAAGCCAAGTAAAAAGTATAAGTGGAGGGAAATAAGATGACAAAACCTTTTTATACTAAGTGAATACCTGATACATTGGCATCAAGCCCTACTAGGATCAATAAATTTATATGAAACAATAAGACCCAAATGGAATTTATAGCAGAATAACTAAAGTTCAGCAGGAAGCGTTTGAAGTACACTCAAAGACTTTGATAAGTAGTTATATTTAGGATACCATGAAAACTAAAGGCATTTATTAATAACTGACCCATAGTGGTTACGACAGTTGTGGAACCAATAGCCACCGCTGGAATGTTCATACTCAGTACAGTTCAGAATGCTTCAGTTTAGAGAAAGATAGTCTCATTCATGTCTGGCTCTTTGCAACCCCTGACTGTAGCCTGTCAGGCTCCTCTGTCCAAGGGATTCTCCAGGCAAGGATACTGGAGTGGGTAGCCGTTCCTTTCTCCAAGAGGATCTTCCTGACCTAGGGATTGAATTCAAGTCTTCTGCATTGCAGGTGGATTCTTTAGCAATGAGGCACCAGGGAAGCCATAGACTTTGTCAAGGAGTTATATTCAGAATACCTTGAAAGCTAAAGGTTTTTATTAATAAATGACCCATCATGGTTATGACAATTGTGGAGCTAACAACCACCACTGGAATGTTTGTATTCAATACAGCTAAACTAAATGCTTCACTTTAGAGAATGAAGTGAAGTGAAGTGAAGGTCGCTTAGTCATGTTCGACCCTTTGCGACCCCATGGGACTATACAGTCCATGGCATTCTCCAGGCCAGAATACAGTAGTGGATAGCTGGTCCCTTCTCTATGGGATCTTCCCAACCCAGGGATCAAAGCCAGGTCTCCCACATTGCAGGCAGATTCTTTATCAGCTGAGCCACAGGCAAGCTCTCAGAGAATAATAATTCTTTATAAAATTTCCTCAATTTATGATTGTGTACTTAGGTAAAAACAGAAGTAACAAATATACAGGATATGTTAATAGTACATTTTACATTTGTAATGGATCTGAGACACATTTATACTAATTTGCATGCCCTGGTCATAACAATGTTTTCATATTTTTGCTTCTTAGCAACCCAAAGAGCTGGAGAACTTGGAGCTTCCTTTTGAACAACTGTCAGTAATAGAATCTAATCTCTCCCTCTTTTGAGTCTTGAGTTACTGTACTGTGAGCAAAAGGCAGGGTTCTTTAGCCTGTGTGACTCCAAGCTGTATTTAAATAGCCTGCTTTATCAATGGAATGCAAAATGGAAAGACAAGCAGGAGACACAGGAGAATCTGATTCGGTCCCTGGGGGCTGGAAGATTCCCTGGAGGAGGAAATGGTAACCCACTCCAGTATTCTTGCCTGAAAAATTCTGTGGACAGAGGAGCCTAGTGGGCTCCTTTCCATGGAGTCGCAAAGAGTCATCCAACTTGGAGACTGAACACACACACCACACCAGTGCAATGCAAATTGCAAAAAGATGGTGCCCAAAGTCACAAGGATCCCACTTGTGACCTATTTTACCAAACTGAAGGTAAATCAGTGGGTGTAGC
Source organism: Nanger dama (assembly GCA_917880005.1). Classification (NCBI taxonomy): domain Eukaryota; kingdom Metazoa; phylum Chordata; class Mammalia; order Artiodactyla; family Bovidae; genus Nanger; species Nanger dama. Next base: position 173,524 of record CAKJTW010000085.1, on the reverse strand, counting down.
ATCTACTGCAAACCCAGAAGGATGAAAGAATTAGGAACTCACTTTGTCCTCTCTGACTTTGGAGCTTGTGATTGAAAATAAGAAGGCTTGCAGGCTCTCTTTGAGCTCTTTAAATTCTCCCTGATATTCTGATGTGTTTCCTATTATTTGTCCTTGCACAAGGTAGTTGCCTTATCTTTTCCAATATATATCAGGTTTACAGATGAATAGGAATCCTGGCAATATCTTGGGTCTATGATACAGTCTAAGTCAGTTAAATCAAAACTTAAATTGATCCAAGGTGGACAAGGCCAGCTGTTTGTATTCTGCACACTGTGCTCTGTTGCCCTCTGGTGGATGAAGAGAATCTCCAAATCTAGCACAGGTAAGGGTTCTCCCTGGAGCGACTTCACTTTCCCTTTTCACTTTCATGCATTGGAGAAGGAAATGGCAACCCACTCCAGTGTTCTTGCCTGGAGAATCCCAGGGATGGGGAAGCCTGGTAGGCTGCCATCTACGGGGTCGCACAGAGTCAGACACGACTGAAGTGACACAGCAGCAACAGCAGCAGCAGCAGCAGCAGCTGGCTTTAAAAATCAACGATATGTTTGTGTTTGGAGGGACTCGGAGAGAGGAGAAAATTTGTTTTATAAGTGAGCTGATAATTTTGAAGAGATGAATATTCTGAATACATGTTATGTACAAAGATGCTGTCTATAAAAATATGTATAATATTTGAAAACACAGGAAACAATTGAAATATTGAAAAATGGTGTTAAGAAATGGAATATTTGCTGCCATATCAGTAAACAAAGGATGTCACTGTTATTAGAGACTGCAGGCACCACCAAAGGTGAGTTGGTGAGCCCTGAGGAAACTCAGGAAGAATACCTGCCATCTAGCAGCCAGCAGACTGTAGCCCCTACCTACATGAGCCCTGAGGAAACTCAGGATGTGAGAATGCATGATCTTGCCTCAGGCACGTGAGGTGTGTATGAAAGGAATGATATCAGTGAACCCAAACTCTTACATTTTCCCATACATAGTAACATGCTAAATTCCTTATCTTGAGATATCTGTTTTTTCTTTAATTTGCAATTATCTTTGGACATTAAGACTACCTGCTCTTAGTCACAAAACTTCTATATATCATGGCTCCCCACCCTCTCCTCTTTGGAACAGTTCTCTGAGGATTACTTAAGATGCTGTCTCCCATGCTTGACATCCTGAAAATTCCTGCTGAATAAAAACATAACTCTCAACTTTTAGGTTGCACCTATTTTTTCAGTATAAATGGTAAAAATAATTATATCCAATTGAATTGTAGACATTTCTTCTGATATGACTTTTAAAAATTACAGTGAATACTTGTGATTATTACTTGTGGTAAAATGTTTTCTTTAAATAATGACTGCTTGATAAAATAGGTATTCTTTGAAAATCAGTTTTACCTGTCTATGTTGTCAAAAATCCAGAAATAGCAAAATTAAACTCAGCAAATCAATGAACTGTACTTCTGAGAGTTTATTGTGTATATGAGAACAGTTCACAAAGTGGGAACTTTCAAATGCAAAGACTGATGTGATCATGAGTTTATAGGGTTGTTAGTGAAGTGGAAATGAGGAAGCTGTGCAATCTCCATGGTGACTGGGTATTATCATGAGGTTTCCAAATGGCAGTGCTAGTGTTACGTGTATGTCAGTCATGCGAGACTCTTTGTGACCCCATGACCCCACCAGGCTCCTCTGTTCATGGGATTTCCCAGGCAAGACTACTGGAGTGGGTTGCCATTTCCTCCTACAGGTGATCTTCCTGACCCAGGGATTGAGCTTGAGTCTCACACTGGCAGGCAGTTTTTTACTGCTGGGGCACCTGGGAAGCCAAATGGCAGGCAACTGGTCACAAGTGGCCATCTCAAGTGTCTGAGCAGGATCCTGTGGGGCGCTCCTGGAATAGCCCTTCCTCCAGACCCTCTGCCTTAGCTCCTTTCTGAAGTACCTAGGTAACAGCATTTGATGCAGATTGCCTGAGTTGTTTTGCAGATGTGAACACCCACTCCATCCCAAATGGAAGATGTTAACTACTTGATAACCAAGAGCTCACAGCCCCAGGCTTCCTGGAGCCTAAAGAGTGATTTAAATTAAATTTCGTGACACCACGCTGTTTCTTTACCTTCAGCCAGAGAACTGTGCAGGAGCTGATCCCATACCCTGTGACTTGTCTCCCCATCTGCCTTTTAAAAGTCATTTGCTGAACTCTTTTGGGGAGCTAGGGGCTTTTAAGGTCATGAATCACCTGTCTTCTTGCATGACCTTACAACAAGCATTTCTCTGGTCCAGACTCCTCTGTTTCAGTTTACTTGGCCTACCTGTGCACACAAACTTGTGCTAACACTCATACCATTTTTAGGAAGATGACTTAAGCTGCTTTCATGATTGTGTGTGTTCCTCAGTTATGTCTGACTGTTTGCTACGCCATGGATTATAGTCTACCAGGCTCCTCTGCCCATAGAATTTTCCAGGCAAGAAATTGAAGTGAGTTGCCATTTCCTACCAGGGAATCTTCCCAACCTAGGGATCCAGCTTGCATCTTTTGCATCTCTTATATTGGCAGGTGAATTCTTTATTACCATGCCACCTAGAAGCCTTCTTTCATGATTATCAGAAGCATTTACAAGAAATAGCCTAAATTAAGTCTTACTTAAGTTCATGAAATAAGCTAGAATTAGTTCTACTTATTTATTTGGATTAAAAAGTTTTAGCTATTCAGAAAATTCTCAAGTCCAGTCTCCAGTTTGTATTTAAGTTTAACAGTGTAGAAATACATCTGATGACATACCCTTGTGCTTTAAATTTTTTTGTGTCTATCCATTTACTTTAGAATAAAATGGTTAGGTTGTTAGAATAGGAAAAAGGAGTCCATAATGGCAGTGGCTAAAAGACAAAGAAAGGAAAAGCCTGTGAAAATAGAACAAAAGAAGGTCCGAGGACTAGAGAGAGAATCTCAGATAAAAATACAAAAACAAAACAGCCTTTCCGGCTAGCCCAATTTACACAGGGCAGAGTCATGGAGAGGAGAAAAAAACACATGAAAAGAGAAACCAAATTTGAACCCGGGTCTCTCTTCTGTTAGTGTCTTTTGGGTTGGCCTGACCTCATGCTTCAAGGATGTATTTTTGTTTGCTTGCCAAATAAAACTGAGTTGTAACACTGGTCTATACGTCCCTTCAGTTTTTTGCTGCGATGAGACAGAACCAGGGAAATTACACACTCCCCCAACATAAACTGAGCTGTAACACTGGTCCATCTGTCGCTTCAAATTTTTGCTGTAGAGAGACAGAACCGAGGAAATTACAAACTCTCTCAGCATCTATGGTGCCATTACTTGGATTTAACCTGGCTCGGTTTTAACTTGGAAACAACCTCGGCTTGGCCCCCCGTGAGTCAGAGGCCAAGTGCAGCAGAAGCCCAGCTGAGTGAAAGTTCCCATGGTAGAAGCTGAACATGAAGACCCAGCACATAGGAGGCGACAAGAAGCCCAGTGTGCTGGCAATGGACAGCAAAAACAAACTCCACAGAAAGCTCAGGCAGCTCAGTCTCAGACTCCAGAAGACCTCTGGTTGGGGCAGGGCGCCCTCACTCCTATGACTGGAAGGACATATGGCTAACAATATCTTAACTCTTAATTCCTTTACAATCTCTTGTTTCTTGTTTCCTCAAACCCTCTGTGAACAGGCAAGTGGCCTTGGGTGTCCCAGGGTGTTCCGAAGGCTCTACTATCTGCTATGCCTTAGTAGGTGTTGCCCAAGCAGGTGGGGGTTCTTCTGTCCTTAATTTCCTTTGTGTCAAGGATCAGGCCAATGAAAGCTGTGAGCACAGGCCAGGTATTTAGCAGATTTTTCAGCAGGTTATGATGGAGATTCTATGGCATGTTTTTCCCCACTGCTTTTTCCTCCTGTCCTTTAGCTCCTCTGTCCATCTATGCCACAAAGTATTGGGCAGGTCATCATATTTCCATTTTTGAAAGTTGTTCTTGAAACTGTTTACCTAAGATTAAGACTCAAATCCACATGGCAGGCACTCTGTGATATGCTTAGTGTCTCAGTCACATCCGACTGGGACTTGAGCCCAGCCAAAATCCACAATGCCTGGTTTTAGGACCTAATAAAGGTCAGGGTTTTGATGACTCATTGCAAAAAAATTTATTGAGAGACACAGCTATAGATAAGTTTGTTTGGATTTGTTCGGATTTAGAGAGAAGCACACTCCAAGAGTGTGGGCCATCACAGAGGGGAGTGTGTCATCCATGGAAAGTGGTGTGGTTAGTTTTTCCTAGCTGGGTGATTTCATATGCTAATTAGTAAGAGGATTATTCCAACAATTTGTGAACCACCCACTCCTCAGTCTTTTGACAGTGACTTAAAACTGTCCTGGCACCTCTTGGTGTGTCATTTAGCTTGCAGACTGAGGACCAAGGTTTAGTTGAATTTGACTTGTCATCTTGGACCCATTTGATTTTAATCAATTTATGCTATTCCCTTGGGCTATGTCATTCTTTCAAAAGTTAGGCTTGCCCCCTCCCCTCCTGTTTCATGCTCTTTTCCTGAGCCTGGTCTGGGCCCACAATGTTGCCTCTACATTCTTCTGGAGGAACAACCAGAAATTAGCTGGCCCTTGGGAGGGAAATACTATATAATATCCAATCCCTCTAGATATTAAGTCTTTCATCTTCTGTTTTTCCTACTATATGTATAACAACAGCATATCTCAGTGAACCCACTAGGGCAGGTGACAGGCACACAATGCCTGCTATAAGTCCATCTGTTGGCATCCCTTCAAGGGCAATTGGGCTTCCAGGGATAATGTTTGCCACTTTGAGAGTTAGCCCTGCAGTCCTCTTGGGCCCAAACCCGTACCACCCTTCTCTTAAATTTACAAGCATACCCCTGGATTAAATATTCACTCCACTTTTGTGGAACATCTGGTTTGTTGTCTCTTATCACTTTGTTCTTAAGCCACTTACTAACTCCTGCAACCAGGACTCTGCCTGCTTATAGGCAACATTTCTCCACCCCACTTATTATTAAAATACTCTTAATGCTCCTAACTGGAGAAGGCAATGGCACCCCCACTCCAGTACTCTTGCCTGGAAATTCCCATGGATGGAGGAGCCTGGTGGGCTGCAGTCTATGGGGTCGTGAAGAGTCGGACACGACTGAGTGACTTCCCTTTTACTTTTCACTTTCATGCACTGGAGAAGGAAATGGCAACCCACTCCAGTGTTCTTGCCTGGAGAATCCCAGGGATGGGAGAGCCTTGTGGGCTGCTGTCTATGGGGTCACACAGAGTTGGACACGGCTGAAGTGACTTAGTAGTAGTAGTAGTAGTAATCCTCCTAACGGGACCAGATAACCAGCTCCTTTGCCATTACTTCTGCTATTACAATGAAATGTTTACCACTGGAAACACCCTAAACTGCTCTTATAGAGGACTAGGGGAGGAAATCAGTGACTTGCATTCTCTCAGAGCGATAAGAGGATAAAGCTTATGGCTCCTTCACCAGGTTCCCAGTCTCAGAGCATAAGCTAGGATTGCTTTACATCATGATATCTATTCCCATGGGCTTCCCTTGTGGCTCAGCTTATAAAGAATCCGCCTGCAATGCAGGAGACCTAGATTCAGTCCCTGGGTTGGGAAGATATTCTGGAGAAGGGAAAGGCTACCCACTTCAGTATTCTGGCCTGGAGCATTCCATGGACTGTATAGTCCATGGGGTCATGAAGAGTTAGACACGACTGAGTGACTTTCACTTCACTTCACATCTAGCCCCATCTGTGGTAGACAATCCAGCAATGAGTTAAGATTACAGCCCCTTAATCCTACCCAGTATTTGTCATGGTGGAGACCCTGGGGACACTCAACTTCAGTCTAGGAGTCCCAGGAGGTCAATCTGCCTTGACCTGCCTAGGGATCTACCAGTCTAGGGGTCCTAGGAGGCTGATCTTCCTCGACCTGCCCAGTGATTTGATCTCCAGAGGCTGTCATGCTGCAGCTTGCCTAGGGATCTGCACCGTGACCCTGGGACACTTGGCTCTCAGATTGCAACAGTACTGGGTAGGATAGCTTAAAAAGACTCACCCCTAAGGAAGTCCACCCATGGAAATAGAAGGAGGCCTACTAGTTGATTTCTTTTTCTTTTCCTTCAGGTCATGATTGTCTTTCAGATGGGAGATAATCAATTCGCTTCCCAACAGATGCCCTTGAGATGCATCCTTGATAACTGGGAGCTATTCAATCCTCTAACTCTAAGGAGAAGTTGCTTAAAATTCTTTTGTGTCACTACATGGCCACAGTATCCTCTGGGGGACAAGGAACACTAGCCTGAGGATGGGAGTTTAAATTGCAATACCATCCTGCAGCTAGACTTATTCTGCAAAAGACAAGGGAAATGGACAGAGCTCCCCTATGTCCAAATTTTCTTCCAACTAAGAGATATGAAGGGACTCTGTTTTAAGTATGGGATTGTCGTATGCCCTAAAAGTGAGCCTACTAGGCAAATGGTGTTAAGCACAGACAACATAGAGAAGGAAGCCCCCTGTGAAGACTCACCTCCCATGGCTCCTGAGTTGCCTGGTGCTCCTTCCTTGCATCCAAACGTGCCCCCATATCCAGGAGCACTTCTTCCACAAAAGCCAACTCAAGTATGTCCCTTAGTTGAAACTGGAGGACCAACTGGATCCATAATCCCTTCTCCCTTTTAGAACTAAGTCAGATCAAACAAGACCTGGGAAGCTATACAGATGACCCAGGCAAATATATAGGTACATTCCAACTAATTACCTTGGCCTTTGACTTGACATGGAAAGACATCATGGTCATATTTAGTCGAACTTTATCTGACCCTGAGCATGCTAGTGTCTTAAAGGAAACCCAAAGATATGCTATGGGACTTTACATGTCAAGCAATAAATATGCAGTGGGGGAAACTGCGGTTCCCTCCTTAGATTCTAATTGAAATTATAATGACTCTGGGCACATCTGGGAAAGGGATCATTTTCTGATCTGTGTAAAGACAGGACTAAAAGCAGCCTAGCAAAAAGTAATCCGCTACATCTGGATCTCAGCAGTAACTCAGGGCCCAAAGAAACCCCATTGCCTTTCTGGAAAGACTAAAGAAGCCCTCCAAAAGTTTACCGATCTGGACTTAGACTTTTATGAGGGATGGATGATTTTAAAGGACAAATTCCTGTTCCAGTGTGCATCAGACATCAGGATAAAGTTACAACAGTTACAGCAGCAGGACCCTGCTGTGTCTTTAGATGAGATGGCCCAGACAGTGGTCCAGTTATACCTTTATAACAGAGAACAGGAGAGGGAGGCCAAGGCCTTGGAAAGGGAGAAAAGAAAAGAGACAAGGCATGCCCAGATGCTGGCCGCCCTCCCGGGAAGCCCTATGGCAAACCCCGAGTCCTTAAAGTACAAGGCACGAGGCAAATGACTAATCTGTAGACAGGTGGGACATTGGGCCAAAGAGTGTCCAAAACAAGCCAAGTCTCCTAAAACGGCTTGCTACAAATGTCATCAGTTGGGACACTGAGCAGCACTCTGCCCTGGGGACCCAAGAGCCTCAAGGTCAAGTGCCAGGCCTTCCTTCAGGATGGTTCAACAGGACTGAAGCAGCCTGCTCCAGCCAGCCCACCTGTCACAGATAACCTGTCACGGGGCTGGAGCCACGGGTACAACTGGATATGGCAGGTAGGTCCGAGAATTTCTTGGTTAACCAAGGGGCTTCCTACTCTGTCCTGACCTCCTACTCTGGAGTTTTCTCCTCCCAAACCTGTACCATTTTGGGTGCTACAGGAAAAACAGTTAGAAAAAGATTCACCTGAGCACTTTGCCGCTGGGATGGACAAATATTTTCCCACCAGTTTCTGGTGGTCCCTAAGTGTCCTATTCCCTTATTGGGAAAAGATCTTTCCCTGCCTTCGAAATCTTGCAGCTCTTGCAGTCCTGATGGAAGATGTTTTAAAACTCTCTTTTGGGGTAAACTATTTTTACCAGCCACCAAGTGAAACAACTCCTGAATGGGAAAGGCTATTTATGAATGTCTGATCAAAGAATCCTCAGATATCAAGCAGTGCTGATGGAAAGTCCAGGCCTCATTATAGCCCCTTGTGAGGTTCTTAACCCAGCTACCCTCTTGCCTGGCCCTGAGGACTCTCTCCCCTTTCACTCTTGCCCAAAAACCTTGGACCACTGGACAAAACCCTGAGAGGGATTGTTGGAAGATCCTCTGACCAGTCGTGAGGAAATCTGGTACACTGATGGAAGTAGCTTTGTCATGAATGGAAAAAGAAGACCTGGATATGTAGTAGTCTCATATTTTGAGACCATAGAGGCTAAACCTTTGCCATCAGGTACTTCAGCTCAATTAACTGAGCTCATAGCCCTGACTTGAGCTTTAGAGCTGGGAAAAAAAAAGAGTAGCCATTTACACTAACTCCAAGTATGTCTTTCTGGTGCTACATGCACATGCTGGTATTTGGAAAGAAAGGGGCCACTTGACCACCCGAGAGTCCCCAATTAAATATGGTGATCAAATCATTAGGCTTTTGGATGCAGTCCATCTGCCCACTGAGGTTTCAGTCTCCCACTGTAAAGGATACCAAAAAGAGAGCACGGAGGTGCCATGAGGGGAACTAAGCTGCAGATTAGGCAGCTAAGAGAATAGCATTACTGAAAAATGACCTAATAGAGTTTGCCACCTTAGTTCCACAGACTAATTTGCCAGAAACTCCTTCATATACTGCAGGCGAGACTCTCAAAGCTAAGAGTGAGGGCTTTCAAGAAGATCATATGGGGTGGTTCCAAAAGGAGGGACTCCTTTTTCTGCCTTGGAACCTCCAATGGAAGTTGGTTAATTCCTTACACATCACCACTCATTTAAGGGAGAAGGCCCTCCAAAGATTCTAGAAAGGTCCTTCAGAGGAACAGGCCTCCAAATGACTATAAGGCAAGTGATCTCCTCTTGTCCCACTTGCCAATTAAACAACCCCCAAGAAGCTCAAAGACCCCAGCTGCCTCAGCCCATCCAACTACATGAAACCTACCCAGGAGAGGACTGGCAGATGGACTTCACCCAGATACCAGTTTCTCAAGGGTATCAGTTCAGTTCAGTCGTTCAGTCATGTCTGACTTTGTGACCCATGAATCACACACGCCAGGCCTCCCTGTCCATCACCATCTCCCGGTTCACTCAGACTCATGTCCATCGAGTCAGTGATGGCATCCTGTCGTCTCATTCTCTGTCGTCCCCTTCTCCTCCTGCCCCCAATCCCTCCCAGCATCAGAGTCTTTTCCAATGAGTCAACACTTCACATGAGGTGGCCAAAGTACTGGAGTTTCAGCTTTAGCATCATTCCCTCCAAAGAAATCCCAAGGCTGATCTTCAGAATGGACTGGTTGGATCTCCTTGCAGTCCAAGGGACTCTCAAGAGTCTTCTCCAACACCACAGTTCAAAAGCATCAATTCTTTGGCACTCAGCTTTCTTCACAGTCCAACTCTCACATCCATACATGACCACTGGAAAAACCATAGCCTTGACTAGATGGACCTTTGTTGGCAAAGTAATGTCTCTGCTTCTGAATATATCTAGGTTAGTCATAACTTGTCTTCTAGTTTCATGGCTGTGGTCACCATCTGCAGTGATTTTGGGGTAATGCATATTATCAAGATTTATGAAATATAAAGCACTATGCCCAGTATTTTAAATTGACAGTTATATTTACTACATTCCTTCAGGACAAATTCTAGTATTATTTTCCCTTGGAGAGAAGAAATGGAAGGTTATTTCATTTGTTCATATGCCACAGTCTCTAACATAATAAATGATAGAGCAGACATAATAAGTGATACTTTTGCACAAGAAGATTGTGAGTAGGTCCAATGCCTCCCTCAGAATTCCTTTCTATATATCAAACACCATCACTTTTCTATAAGACAGTGTTTTTTTCCTCTAGATGTCTTCTATGCTATTTTCAGTTTTATTTCCTTTGAGATAATGAAAGTAATAAAAATCTTTCAAACTGTACTGGTCAAAGCAAAAAATGCAAAAATAGAGATTTATTGCAGCATTTCACAGTAGAGAGTCATTAAAGATATTCAAATTATAACTGATATGAATGTATTTATAAAAGCAGCCAAAACAACGTTGTCTTACCTTTAAATGCTATAAGCTATAGCAATTGCTATAAAGCAACTGTTCATGAAAGCCAAAAATCCTGCTGAGTTATTTCACTTTTATATGTTGTTTTATATGTTTATATGTTGTTTTATATGTTGTTAATGTTCTTTTGTCTCATAACTTATAGAGTTGCCATTTCATGTTCACTTCAGTCACTCAGTCGTGTCCGACTCTTTGCAATCCCGTGGACTGAAGCAAATTAGCCTTCCCTGTCTATCACCATCTCTTGGAAGCCTCTCAAACTCATGTCCATTGAGTAGGTGATGCCATCAAACCATCTCATCCTCTGTCGTCCCCTTTTCTTCCTGCCTTCAGTCTTTTCCACCATCAGGGTCTTTTCCAAGGAGTCAGTTGTTTGCATCAGGTGGCCAAAGTATTGGAGTTTTAGCTTCAGTATCAGTCCTTCCAATGAATATTCAGAACTGATTCCCTTTAGGATCGACTGGTTTGATCTCCTTGCAGTCCAAGGGACTGTCAAGAGTCTCCTCCAACACCACAGTTCAAAAGCACCAATTCTTCAGTGCTCAACTTTCTTTATAGTCCAAGTCTCACATCCATACACGACCACTGGAAAAACCAAATATTTGACCAGATGGACCTTTGTTGACAAAATAATGACTCTGTTTTTTCATATGCTGTCTAGGTTGGTCATAATTTTCTTCCAAGGAGCAAGCATCTTTTAATTTCATGGCTGTAGTCACCATCTGCAGTGATTTTGGAACCCAAGAAAATAAAGTATCTCACTGTTTCCATTGTTTCCCCATATATTTGCCATTAAGTGAGTGATGGGACTGGATGCCATGATCTTAAGTTTTTGAACTTTGAGATTTAAGCCAGCTTTTTCACTCTCCTATTTCACTTTAATTAAGAGATTCTTTAGCTCTTCTTTGCTTTCTGCCATAAGGGTGGTGTCATCTGCATACCTCAAGTGTTTGGTATTTCTCCCAGTAATCTTGATTCCAGCTTGTGCTTCATCCAGCCCAGCATTTCGCATGATGTACTCCGCATATAAGTTAAATAAGCAGGTGACAATATATAGTCTTGATGTATGTCAATGCTCTTTGGTCTCATAATTCATAGAGTTGCCATTTCATGCTATGTTCTCTTTAAAACATCTCTTCTTTTCCCTCATACTATTGCTTTATGATTGTGGGTCTTTATAATTAAAAATTCTAATGTTATTCTAAATACTCAGGTATCTTCTGTCTTTTCCTAGTTTAAACCATCCTATTCATTATTGCCATATCAATGTCCTTTAGATAATATGCTGTCTATTCACCTGGTATAACAAGTTGCAGTGTTTACTTATACAATCCAAATATTGGACAAAATATATAATATAACTTTGTTGGTTTTTACTCATTAAGTTCTGTTCAACTCTTTGCAATCCCATGGACTGTAGTCTGCCAGCCTTCTCTGTCCATGGGATTTCCCAGGCAGGAATAGTGGTGTGGGTTACCATTTCCTTCTCCAGAGGAACTTTCCAGAGGATCTTCCCAGAGGATCTTCCCAATGTATTGGAAGATGCATGCCTTCTGCATTGGCAGGTGGATTCTTTACTGCTGAGTCACCAGGAAAGCCCATAAATATAACTACCTCCTTGTATTTTATTAAACAGTCATTCAATATCAGGACTTCGCCGGTGGCTCAGAGGTCAAAGTGTCTGCCTCCAATGCAGGAGACCCAGGTTCAATCCCTGGGTTGGGAAGATCCCCTGGAGAAGGAAATGGCAACCCACTCCAGTATTCTTGCCTGTAGAATCCCATGGACTGAGGACCCTGGTGGGCTGAGGTCCACGGGATCGCAAAGAGTCAGACACGACTGAGTGACTTTACTTATTTACTTATTCAATATCAGAAAATCATTTTCAAAGAACAATCATATTTATCATTTGACTTAATTTTCATCAGTCATATGGTCGCATTTGCTTAGTCATATCTGACTCTTTGCAGCCCCATGAACTGTAGCCCACAAGGCTCCTCTGTCCATGGAGTTTTCCAGGTAAGAATAGTGGGGTGAGGTGCCATTTTTACTTCTGGGGATCTTCCCAAACCCTTATCTCTATCTCCTGCATTGGCAGGGGTATTCTTTACCCCTAGAGCCACCTGGGAAGCCAGTCATATAAAAGAGGGGAGATGGCTACAATCACAGCTCCTGTCATAGGCATGATTCCTAGTCCAGTGCTTTTCCCAACAAGCACAAACAGATTCAGTTCAGTTCAGTTGCTCAGTCGTGTCTGACTCTTTGTGACCTCATGAATTGCACATGCCAGGCCTCCCTGTCCATCACCAACTCCTGGAGTTCACTCAGACTCACGCCCATCGAGTCAGTGATGGCATCCTGTCGTCTCATTCTCTGTCGTCCCCTTCTCCTCCTGCCCCCATTCCCTCCCACCATCAGAGTCTTTTCCAATGAGTCAACACTTCACATGAGGTGGCCAAAGTAGTGGAGTTTCAGCTTTAGCATCATTCCTTCCAAACAAATCCCAGGGCTGATCTCCTTCAGAATGGACTGCTTGGATCTCCTTGCAGTCCAAGGGACTCTCAAGAGTCTTCTCCAACACCACAGTTCAAAAGCATCAATTCTTTGGCCCTCAGCCTTCTTCACAGTCCAACTCTCACATCCATACATGACTACTGGAAAAACCATAGCCTTGACTAGACAGACCTTAGTCGGCAAGGTAATGTCTCTGCTTTTGAATATGCTATCTAGGTTGGTCATAACTTTTCTTCAAAGGAGTAAGAGTCTTTTAATTTCATGGCTGCATTCACCATCTGCAGTGATTTTGGAGGCCCCCCCAAAAAAAAAGTCTGACACTGTTTCCACTGTTTTCCCATGTATCTCCCATGAAGTGATGGGACTGGATGCCATGATCTTCATTTTCTGAATGTTGAGCGTTAAGCCAACTTTTTCACTCTCCTCTTTCACTTTCATCAAGAGGCTTTTTAGTTCCTCTTCGCTTTCTGCCATAAGGGTGGTGTCATCTGCATATCTGAGGTGATTGATATTTCTCCCGGCAATCTTGATTCCAGCTTGTGTTTCTTCCTGTCCAGCGTTTCTCATGATGTACTCTGCATTTAAGTTCAATAAGCAGGGTGACAATATGCAGCCTTGACGTACTCCTTTTCCTATTTGGAACCAGTCTCTTGTTCCATGTCCAGTTCTAACTGTTGCTTCCTGACCTGTATACAGGTTTCTCAAGAGGCAGGTCAGGTGGTCTGGTATTCCCAGCTTTCTCAGAATCTTCCACAGTTTATTGTGATCCGCACAGTCAAAGGCTTTGGCATAATCAATAAAGCAGAAATAGATTTTTTTTTTCTGGAATTCTCTTGCTTTTTCCATGATCCAGCAGATGTTGGCAATTTGATCTCTGGTTCCTCTGCCTTTTCTAAAACCAGCTTGAACATCACGAAGTTCATGGTTCACGTATTGCTGAAGCCTGGCTTGGAGAATTTTGATTAACAGAGGACAAATATTAAGGGTCCTGGTGGAGAGATCCTTGAACTACTGGGGCTTTGGCTCCTAAATAAGACATTGACTAAGTGACAGGAACTGGTCTCACTAGAGAAGAAAAGCCTGTGCAGACCCACAAAAACAAGTCATATTTCACATGATCTGATCATTCTCCCAGGCTTGAAAAGTAAATAGCAGACCGTTCATGAATAGTGTGTGGATCACTTTAAACATCACTCGTGTGTGTGTGTGTGTGTGTGTGTGTGTGTGTGTGTGTGTGAAGGAAATTACTAAAGGTTTTTTTAAATATGGAAGTGACACAGTTTTGAATGTCAATAATATCACTCTTAGATTGTATAGAGGACAGATGGAAAGACAAGGCTGAATTCAAGGAAACCAGCCAGCAGCCACTTTTTAAATTCTAAGCAAGATATTGCATGACTGTGATAGTGGAGATTTTTGAAAAACTGATTATTTAGACTTAGACATGACAGAGTGAAGTTAGTTGAGGATTCAGAAACCATGAGGATAGATGCAAGTGCCTAGCTTACAATAGTAAATACAAGAATGGATAACAGTGGAACTTTTACAATGAAGCTCACTAAATTTAGAATAGAAGCCATGGCAGAAATGGGTCACATAAGTTAGCATAAAACTCAAACTCTATGACTTTATCTTTGTGTCTGTATTCTCATATATTTATATATACATAATAAATAAATGAATATGTATATAAATACATTTTTCTCCTGTCAATACATATACACGATAGAATTGAAACAATAACTTCCATGAATCTCTAAATAATTTTTATGATCATATAATAATTTATAAAGACCAGTTTATATTCTTTCTATTTCTGTCCTTACCCAAGCCCCAGCTCTCTTTCTCACTTCTTTTATTCAGCATAATGGAGTAACTGTCGATCACGGATTCTTTTCCTATAAGATATCACCCCAGAAACCTAGAACCCTTAATACCATCTCAGAATCCTGTGGTCACTGCGATTCCAAACCTAAAAGAAAGTTTCTGATGTATGTACATGGAGTCCCTGCTTGAATCTAAAAGAATTATAGTGGGAGGGATTAAAAATAAGAGATCATATACAACCTTGGTTCTCAGAATGTTTCATGTACTGGCAAGGTAAAAACTGAAAGCTAGTAAAAACTGCATAATCTCATAATCTCAAGTGATATATGAGAGTGGCTAAATCAGAATCTACATTTAAACAAGATCACTAGGCTATTCCTGTGCACACTAAATTTTAATTGTTTTTAAAAATATGTCTATTCCCAGACAAAACTTAAGGTTTTGAAGCTAAGATATTGAATCAGTTGATATGGGGTACAACTTGGTTCGGTTCAGTTCAGTTCAGTTGTTCAGTCGTGTCTGACTCTTTGCAACCCCATGGACTGCAGCAGGCTAGGCCTCCCTGTCCATCACCAACTCCTGGAGTTTACTCAGACTCATGTCCATTGAGTCAGTGATGCCATCCAACCATCTCATCCTCTATCATCCCCTTGTTGTTGAGGTTTAAAAATATCCCCTGATGATTTAAAATATACAGCCATATTTGAGAAACACTATAAAAGTCAACTGTAAAGGCCTTAGAAAAGGACCCAGCAAATACATTTAATCACGTTTCATAAGAACTTCCTGATGTGCGTTTCCAGTTTAACTTGCTTGACTCGTTACAATCCAAGATTATTTCCAATTATTCCAGTTTTAGAGAGAGAAAAAAAGTATACAAGAAAGAAGAAGGAACTTGAAACAAAGGTCCCCTAAAAAGAAAATATTTCATTAAATATACAGTTTAACAAGTAGAATTATTTTAAATGACTACCTGAAAAAAAAATCACGTTTGATTAATATTCTGAACTCTTACTCCACTACCCTAAATTCCAGTTTTATATAGATTTGACTTTTGAATCAATTATTTACATTACTTATGTGTGCCTGCTAAGTCACTTCAGTTGTATCTGACTTTGCAAGCCCATAGACTGTAGCCTACCAAGCTCCTCTGTCCATGGGATCCTCCAGGCAAGAATACCTAAGTGGGTTCTGATGCCCTCCTTCATGGGATCTTACCAACCCGGGATTTAACCCATGTCTGTTACATCTCCTGCACTGGCAGGCATGTTCTTTATCATTAATGCCACCTGGGAAGCCCTGTGTTACCTGTACATAAGACAAATTAAATATTTATTTTGCAATGAAGAAATATTTAATTTTTTAACATTTCTAGCCTTATTAACAATAAGATGACTTGTCAGGGTATGTCCTGATCCTCTAAAACCTGCTATTCACACTATTGACACTGAAGGGAAAGCATTCACTAGGAGCTTATAAGAAATAGAATCTCAGATCCCCTTCAGACTTGCTGGATCAGGATCTGCACTAAAAAAAAAAATGTCCTCAGGAGACCCTGTGAACTAATCTTTATCATGAATTGTTCAGAATTAGCAAAGATTTCCTCTTGAAAGGAAACTTTTATCAGTTTGGGAAATGCCAACTGCAATTACTTTTTTTCTCAAGAGCTTGTTCCCTGAGAAATGGAAACCCCTAGAGGGTGCTTGACTCTATTTTATTTCTTGCCTTGAACATCTAAAGCCAGGACAAGCCTTCATAGCACAGCAGTCATAACTTCTCCGGGGACTGTCCTGAGGATGTTTGCTTCACTGAAGCTGTAGAAACACACACTGAAGACTTAGAATTGGAGATGCGGACCTGCGATGCAGACCAGCTTCAAAATGGCTCTGACACCAGGGCTGTGCCTGCTCTCCCAGCACTAAGGATAAAAGAATTCTGGGTTCATATTACTCCCAACAGATCGTTAATGCTATTTTCCTCTGAAAGCAGGATGCCAAAGTAAGAAAAATTGATGTTTAGTTTCCCAGGAGTAAAAAAGTAAGAGTTTTTATTTCATACTTGTGTTATAAGACTATTAAGTCTGGAAGCAATCACCTTGGGTATTCAGGGCAATGTCTCATGATATCTTAATTCATCCATATTATTATTCACATCTTCATGAAATATTTTTTAACTTTCTATGATGTGCTGGATGTGTGCTGTTTACTTGGATGCAGAGGACAGTTTAGTCTGATTTGGGCCATCCTCTGGCTTACAGGTAGCACTGGTGGAAAAGAATCCACTTGCCAGTGCAGGAGACAAAAGAGGCATGGATTCCATCCCTGAGTTGGGCAGATCCTCTGGAGGAAAGCATGACAACCCACTCTAGTTTTCTTGCCTGGAGAATTCCATGGGCAGAAAGCCTGGGGGGCTACTGTCCATAGTGTTGTAAAGAGTTGGACACAACTGAGGCGGCTTAGCATGCACGCATTTGCTTACAGTGCAGCTCAGATCTTAAAACTGTGGCTCAGAAATGAGTTTTCTGAGCATGCAGTAAGAAGGTCCAATTACTTAAAAGGAATTGGAGGTTCCCACTATGAAAGCAAATGTAAATGAAATTTAAAAAGAAATAAATATTTACCAGAAAACAAGAGATAAATGAGGTTGGTAAGGCTATTATTTCATGTGAAAACAAGAGCAA
This sequence comes from Nanger dama, assembly GCA_917880005.1. NCBI lineage: Eukaryota > Metazoa > Chordata > Mammalia > Artiodactyla > Bovidae > Nanger > Nanger dama. Next base: position 156,299 of record CAKJTW010000085.1, on the reverse strand, counting down.
ATACAGAGAGTTTGAGGGGATGTAACGCATCTTAGAGAATGAAAATTTTCTGAAGTGAGAAGTAAAGTTTCTAGACACAAACAGAATCAAATGTGAGGTGAGTCTGGCAAGAAGTAGGGTACATATTCACACTATCTCAAACGCGGTGGAGGAAATCTTTTCTCCACTGTCTCTGGAAGTGGATCAAATTCTGGAATATGGTTGAGGGTATTCAGTCATTAAGAATAAGTGCCTCACTTATTTCTAAGAATTCAAATTGTTATAATATTTTCCTTTTATCTCACAAAGCATATATTTTTAGATCTTTCTAATACTGTACATAAATTGTACATAAATTCTATTTTCTTCTCTTTAGATTCTTTTGAGATATATGATGATACCTGCTAATTATGCCATTACCTTAAAATATTTTCCAATTTCAATATGTTTTATTTGCTTTGCATTTTGTCAGTGCTCCTTAAAAAGAATACTCCCTGATATTTGCTCGGTCTTGTCTGACTCTTTTGTGACCCCATGGACTGTAGCCCACCAGGCTCCTCTGTCCATGGGATTCCCAGGCAAGAATGCTGGAGTGGGTTGCCATTTCCTTCTCCAGGGGATCTTTCCAACCCAGGGATAGAACCCAAGTCTCCTGCCTTGCAAACAATTTGTTTACTGTCTGAGCACCATGGAAGCACCTCAAATATTTTCCAAGTTCAATAGTTTTTATTTGCCTTCCATTTAGTCAATGTTCCTCCTTAAAAAGAATGTCTATAACAAAACCCAGAACTACAGATGTAATTTAAGTGTAGCACGGTGCTTCCTAATCTATGGCACTCTCAGAATACGGTCATATTTGTATGAGGTAGCAGATTAAGTGGACAAGACAATGTGGCCAGTGGTGACCACCTAAGAGTTTATGGATGTCACAGACTCAGCCTGACTCCCTCAGTGATGAAGACCAAGACCTCAGCACTGTTATTAGCTATTCATGACATTTTCGTTCCATGGAAGATAAAAAAGAAAAATAAAAATGGCCTGACAAGTTTCAAAATGGTAAATGGCTTGCAATTTCAGTTAAGTAGAACAAAAAGAAAAAAACAAACAAACAAACTGAAAAACTGATAGTTGTTCAACAATTTCAACCTGTTATTAAAAACTTGACCATAAGGGACACCAGGGGCTTCCCTGATAGCTCAGTTGGTAAAGAATCCGTTTGCAATGCAGGAGACCCTAGTTGGATTCCTGGGTCAGGAAGATCCACTAGAGAAGGAATAGGCTACCCACTCCAGTATTCTTGCATTCCTTTGTGACTCAGCTGGTAAAGAATCTGCCCACAATGCAGGAGAAGACCTGGGTTTGATCCCTGGATTGGGAAGATTCCCCTGGAGAAGGGAAAAGTCTACCCACAACAGTATTCTGGCCTAGAGAATGAAATGGACTGTATAGTCCATGGTCACAAAGAGTTGAACACAACTGAGAGACTTTCATGTACTTTTCAAAGGACACTATGGGTCTAGATTGTGTCACTGGGAACACATCCAGGCATTTAAGATACTTTTTATATTCCAAGAATAGAAAGAGAACAATCACTTTCTAAATCTCTTATGAGGTCAAGAGGTTTTAAAAAGAATTTCCAACAAGAACATTACAAACAAGAAAAATTAGAGATCCATCTTTCTTACGATTATGGAAAATTAATGTCAGCAATTTGAATCTAGCCATACACACACATCCACATACATACACATAATATGGCACACAGAGAAAGTGAATTTATTTTAGACATACACCAATATTCAAACTCTAAAATGAAGTATTTTCTTATAAAAATCTACCTTCAAACATTCAATTTAATTCTAGAATTTGTATTTAATTTATTAATTTCTAAGACTTAATTCTCACTTTTTCTACCTACTCAGTCATATCACCTATACATAAGAGATTTATTTCTTCCTTTTTAATCCTTACTTTATTCTGATTGCATATTGAATTTTTAGTATGTTCAGTAAAATAATGAATAACAATGGAGACAATAATTATCTTTGCCACTCTCACAGTGCCAGAGGACATATATCATGTTCCACTATTAAGTCTGTTGCTTGCTATGCCCCTTTTTTTTTTTTTTTTTGATAGAAGTATTTTTTTAAACTTATTTATTATTTTAATTTTATTTTTACTTTAGTCTACTTTACAATACTGTATTGGTTTTGCCATACATTGACATGAATCAGCCATAGGTGTACACAAGCTCCCAATCCTGAAACCCCCTCCCACCTCCCACCCCATATCATCTCTCTGGATCATCCCTGTGCACCAGACCCAAGCATCTTGTATCCTGTATCGAACATAGACTGGCGCTTCGTTTCTTACATGATAGTATACATGTTTCAATGCCATTCTCCCAAATCATTTTAGAACTCATCTAGTCTGCATTTTCTACAAGGTTATTATTACTATTGGATTTTTTTCCTTTTCTATATTTTAGAAAGAAATCTGTAAAATTACTGTTGTTCCTTTCTTAAATTGAAGACCAGTGAAAACATTTGAAATGGTATTCTAGCTTGAATAATGAACCTGCACACAAATAATTTTGTGAAGCACATACAAATAATTTTTTAAACGTTCTATGTGCCCTTAAGAATACATGTCATTAAATTGCTACATGCAGTGGAATTATGCATAAACTACACTTTTATACACATTTACAAATCTTGTTGAGATTCTCCTTAATCCTTTCTAATTTTTGAAGATTTTCTATTTAAATTAATATTATTAATTTATTTTAAATCATATTTTGGTATATTAATATTTTTCACACTCATATCAAGGTACAACTTTATCAAGACTACTTAAAGAATTATGTACCCATTCTAAGAATAAATTTCACCTACAGGAGTTTTGATAGTTGCATACACTGTGCACTGAAAGCAACATCTCAGTAATGACATGAAATGTTTGTAATCATCCTAAAATCTTTTATCATGGCCTTTGCCAGTTATTTTCCCATGCCCCAAGCTGTCAGTTATTGGTCTATTTTTATCTCTTTATAGATTAGTCTCCTTTTCTAGAACTTTATATAAATGGAAATATGCATCTTCTCTTCTATGCATATTGACTCTTTTTGCTGAAGATAATATTTTCAGGATTAATCTGCATGTATCTGTGATTTGTTGCATTTTATTGGTGAGTAGTATTCTACTCTGTGTGCATATATATCACAATTCATTTTAGTTGGTTGAATACTTGCCTTATTTCATGTTTTTGGTTGTTAATAACAAATGCTCTATGCCCATTTTTGTACAAGTCATCATGTAGGCATATGTCTATTTTTATCTTGAGTAAAATACCAAAGATTAGAGTTATTAAATTATGTATTATATTGACTTTATAAAAATTGCCAATTTTCCAATTCTTTGGGCAATTTTATACCTTTTTAGCTATCTGTGTTTGAGACCTCTGGTTGCCTCACATTGTCTCAAAATTTTGGGTTGTAAGTTTTCATTTCTGTTTCCTTTATCCTCTCTTTTTTGTAGATGTGTATCTGAGTGAACTCCAGGAGATGGTGATGGACAGGGAGGCCTGGCGTGCTGCGATTCATGGGGTCGCAAAGAGTTGGACACGACTGAGAGACTGAACTGAACTGAACTGAGTGTTTTTTCATTCATGTTTTAGTTTAGTTTTCATTTCCCCGATGAATAGTAATTTTAGTATCTTTTCATATGTGTATTAATTATTATTTTATCTTTTGTGATAATATTTGTTCAAATAATTTTCTTATTTTTTAATTTGCTTGTCTTCATATTATTGTCTTTTAAATATTAATTTATATTTTCAGTAACAGTCTATAGTGAATGGCTTGCTTTTAATGTTCTAATAATACACTTTGAAGAACAATTTTAAATTTGGATATAACAGAATTGATCAATATTGTACAGTTAGCATGTATTCTAATACATACTAACTATACAATATTATAATTTAGTATTTAAACTATAGTTTAAACTACACTTTAGTGTTTTTCCAGCTTAATAGTTTAGTTTTTTGCTAAGAATTAAGATTCATTTCAATTATATTTTTATTTAGCTGTGAGGTAGAACATTTTAGAGTTTGTTTCTTCTTTTTAATTTTTATTCAAGTGGAAATTATTTTAATATACTTTGATTCATAAAAGATAAAATAATCTGTCTATTATTTAATAGAATAGGGAACTGCATCTATTATTCTATATCCTCTAATTTTATGACTATTTTTATACCCTTTTAGTTAATGAAAGATAAAAATGGCTTAAACATTATAACTGATTTTTCTATGTATTTTGAAGTGTATAATTATCTCTTATTTTCAATTGATAACATATTATAACAACAATTATTACCATTTTCAGAGTGTTAAACCTTGCTAATTAAATAATGAAGTTATTTTACTTTTACAGGTTTATCAACTGCAAATGATGGGTCAGTCGAAGAACACATACACTTGGACTTTAAGGCATATTCACTTAAGCACTATATTTCTTCTCTCAAGCAAAGACAGAGGCATTTGGACCACAAGCAGGTTAAAGGTGAGATAATTCAGGTACCACATTTGCATAGTGAATGTTGTCTGTGTTATTTTAATTCAAGAACAATATTAAAAATCTGATGATTTTATGTAGAAACCCAAATTTTTTATTTTCAGAAAAATAATTCTGAAATCTAGTAATAATGTGTCTCTTTTCACCTCTGACAAAAATCAGTTGCTGGTGAATAAAAGATTTTGCACTTATATGGGATTTGCTCTTTCTAGGTTGATGTTCAATCAGCTTCTGTCATTTTTAATAGATCTTCTAAGTTTTCAAGTCTGCAAACCACACTTTAGAAAGAAACATTTAAAGATAAATGAAATGTTCAAACTAGGGAGTAATCACTCAAAAACCTAAACTGATAATCAGCCAGAGGCTTCAAATACTTTTAAATTAGATAATTTAATACCTTTAATATAAAGGTGCAAAAACATTTAATTAAAAAGTATTACTTAGGTAAACTTATCCAGAGTTAAAATTATTCACAGAAACCAAGGAAAATTCAGATGATTAATTTTCTATGTGATTTGCCATTAATAGGGGGAATAGCAAAGTCATGAGTCTAAAAACTGTCCCTTACTCTCTCCTTTCAGAAACTACCCAGAGGGAAATGGCTGCAGGAAATCACTCCTCAGTGATTGAGTTCATACTTGCTGGGCTCACAGAACAGCCACAACTCCAGTTGCCCCTTTTCTTCCTCTTCCTAGGAATCTATGTGGTCACGGTGGTGGGGAATCTGGGCATGGTCACACTGATAGGGCTCAGTTCTCACCTGCACACCCCCATGTACTATTTCCTTACCAATTTATCCTATATTGACCTCTGTCATTCCACTGTTGTCACCCCCAAAATGCTTGTGAACTTCGTGAAAAAGCAGAACATCATCTCCTATCCTGAATGCATGACTCAGTTGTATTTCTTCATTGTTTTTATTATTGCAGAGTGTCACATGTTGGCTGCAATGGCATATGACCGCTATGCTGCCATCTGTAACCCCTTGCTTTACAATATCACCATGTCTTATCACATCTGCTTCCGCCTCACAGTAGGAGTTTATATTTTGGCCATCATTGGATCCACAGTCCATACAGGATTTATGTTGAGACTCTTTTTCTGCAAGAGCAATGTGGTTAACCATTATTTTTGTGATCTCTTCCCACTCTTTGAGCTATCCTGTTCCAGCATCTATATCAACGAATTATTGGTCATATTCTTGAGTGCATTTAACCTCCTGACTCCTGCCTTAACTATCCTTGCCTCCTACATTTTTATCCTCTCCAACATCTTCCAAATCCACTCCAACAAGGACAGGTCTAAAGCCTTCAGCACCTGCAGTTCCCACCTCTTAGGTGTTGCGATTTTCTATGGATCTGCATCATTTATGTATCTGCAGCCATCATCTGTGAGCTCCATGGACCAAGGGAAAGTGTCTTCTGTGTTTTATACCATCCTTGTGCCTATGCTGAATCCCTTGATCTATAGTCTGCGGAATAAAGATGTCAAGTTTGCTCTGAGGAAAATTCTGGACAGTAGAAAACGTTCATGAACTGAATCTGTATCGTAATGTCATAGTAATAATTTGCTGTGAGTTAGATTTGTTATTTAAATATTTATGGTTTCAGAGACACTTCCCCATATAACTCATCTCTAACGTTCTCTTCCTGGACACTTCTTCAAAGGTATATTACAAAGATTATGAATGGATAAATGGAAGAATAAAATAAAATGTTCTTGAGGATTAGCAGAGCCTTTGTTTTATTTTTAATGAATTACAATAAAGCAAGAACTACAGCAATGATGATGATGAATACAATTATAGTAATATATTTTATTATGCTTTTATTTGTAGAGATGTGGAAGGACCTAGAATTTGTCATACAGAGTGAAGTAAAGCAGAAAGAGAAAAACAAATATCGTTTGTTGTAAAGAAAAAACTAACATTGTAAAGCAATTATACTTCAATAAAAATAATAACTAATGAGTGATTTATGAGATATAAACACTATGCCCTATCTTTGAATGGGTAACTGTTTACCATATTCTGTCATGGCAAGCTCTAGTATAATAGAAGCTTATTTCATTTGAGTAAATGATTGAGTTTTTTGACAGTTTCAGTGTGGAAAAATGACTGAGAGGCACTGTGTCACCCAATTGTAAATCTTCTAAAAATAATTGAACCTGATACATTTAATCATATTTTATAAGTGCTCCCTAATGTGAGTTTCCAATTTATCTTACATCATGCTAAAATCTAAGACTATTTCCAGTTATTCCAGCTTTGGAAAAAAAGCAGAAGTATATTAAAAAAGGATTATGAAATATAATTACCTAATAAACTATTTCATTAAATTTATAGTTTAACAAGTAAAATTATTATTAGTGATATTATTATTAGTGAAATAATTGTATAGCAAAATTATTATTTTTATTTAAAATCCCCAAATACTACATCAATATTCTGAATTCTTGCCCCATAATTATAAATTTCAATTATTTATAGATTTCATTTTTTAATCAATTATGTATATCACCTATTTCTATAAAAATTAAATATATTTACTACATAAAAATGATTTAAATTCATTAATAAAACTTTCTGGCTTTATTAACAGTAAGATAAATTGTCAGAATATGTCCTGATACTCTAAATCTTCTATTCACAGTTTGGACCATGAATCCACAGCACTGCTAGGAGCTTGTAAGAAATACAGAATTTCAGATCCAACTTAGACTGGCTGGATCAGGATCTGCATCTTAACAAAATCCTCAGGAGATTCCGTGAACAAATCTTTATCACTAATTGGTAAGTTCAGGATTGACAAATAATACCTTTTGAAAGAAAATGTTGGATAACTGGGGAATGTCACCTGCAATTACCTCTTTTCTCAAGAGCCTGTCTCTTGAGAAATGAAAATCCTTGGGGAATATCTGACTCCATGTTATTTATTGCCTGGTATATCCAAATCCAGTACAAACCTCGTAGTATGGTGATCACAAGAGCTCAGAGGAGAACTGAGAAAGGTCAGGATGTTTGCTACCCTGAAACTGAAGAAATGACACTGAAGACTTAGAATTGGAGATGCTGATCTGTGACGCAGAACATCTTCAAAAGTGACTCTTAAGACCAAGGCTGTCAGACCTGCTCTCCCAGCAGTAAAGACAACAGAATGCTGGGTACCTATCACTCACCACACTAACACTAGTGCTATTCGTCCCTGAGAACACATTGTGAAATAGATTTGGCATTGAGATTTCCAGAAACAAAGAAAGGTGAGTGTGTTAATTTTGTACTTGATATTTGAGACTTCAAATATGAAAGTAATAATCGTTGGCATTCAGGCAAATATTCCACAACATCTTCATTCATATAATTATCAATTTATTCATGAACTATGTTTTAAAACTTGCTATTGAAAGGTTGTTGTTGAATCACGACGCCGGGATTCTTGGACCTCGGAGGAGAAGAATTCACTCCGGGGCCAGAGACGAGGCTTGATCGCTCAGAGCTTTTGTGTAATAAAGTTTTATTAAAGTATAAAGGAAATAAAGCTTCTGACATAGGCATCAGAAGGAGGTAGAAAGAGTACCCGCTTGTTAGTTTTAGCAATGAGTTTATATACTCTCCAACTAATCCAAAGAAGGTCTGGAGGTTGTAAAGACCTCACCAGACCTACTCCCATAATTTACATTTCAAGATAACAGAATTAGCCAGAAGGTTTAATCCACAGACTGTCCTCAGGCATAATACATTGTTGTTATATAATCCTAAGGGATGTAGAGAAATAAGTTTGTCCTTTCTTCCTGCTTGAGAATTCCAGACCCCTGTCTCCTTGGGGACCCCTAGACTTCTTATCAACCTGCCTAGGAAATAACTCTCTCACTATGATGTGCCAGATATGAGTTATTCTCTTGGATAGAGAGGAGACTATGTCAGATTTGTTCATCATCTGACTTATAGTGCAACTGGAATCTGAAAATGTGCTGTTTAGAAGTGAAAGATTTTTGAGCATGTAGTAAGAAAATCTAATCAGTTAGAAGGAGTCTAAAGTTTTCTGTTTTTCTGGTGGCTGAGGTGGTAAAGAATATGCTTACAATGCAGAAGACCTGGGATTGATACTTGGGTTGGAAAGATGCCCTGGAGAAGAAAATGGCGACCCACTCCAGTATTCTTGCCTGGAGAAGCCCATGGACGGAGGAGCCTGGTGGGCTAGAGTCCACAGGGCTGCAAAGAGTCAGGTATGACTGAGCAGCTAACACTACTACTACTATGATGACATTCATTGTAAATGAGATTAGTAAAGAAAAACTGTTTAGCAGATAATAGAGATGAATGAGGTGGTGAGACTTATTTCATGTGAAAAGTAAAAATCTAGACAAGTTGAGAGAATTTGACTTATTCCAGAAAATGAACATTTTCTGAATTTGAATGTAAGTTTCTGAAACTGGAAGGAATCAGATGTGAACTGAGTCTGTTTGAGTGTATTCAGTGATTAAGAATAGACATTTTGCACTGGGATGACCCAGAGGGATGGTATGGGGAGGGAGGTTGGGGGCGGTGCTCAGGATGGGGAACACGTGTACACCCATGGCGGATTCATGTTGATGTATGGCAAAACCAATACAATATTGTAAAGTAATTAGCATCCAATTAAAATAAATAAATTTATAGTAAAAAAAGAACTCAAAGGTTTAGAATATTTCCCTTGTATTCTTGGATTTTTCAAATGCCATACATAAAATGTCATTTATCTCTTTAGAGTCCCTTGAGATATATCGTGAAAACTGTTAATTATCTGAACACCCTCAAATATTTTTCAAGTTTTACACAGTCTTTATTTGCTTTTTATGTTATCAATATCTCTCCTTAAAAAGAATATCCATAACTAAACTTCAAACTCCAGAAATAATTAAAATGTAGCACAGTGCTTCCTAACCTAATTGCACACACAGAAAATGGTAATATTTGTGTGAAGTGACAGGTTAAGTGAATCAGGCTGCATGTAACTATGGTGATCAGTTTAACATATGAAGAAGTATTAGTTCATTCACACTTCCTCATGTTTGTGGCTTTGTAGTTTCATGGAACTAGTATTAAAAAATCATGTTATTGGATTTGTTACTGATCATACTCTAGACATGGTGTTTCTCCAAGTGCAATCTGAAACTAATGTCATTATTAACCAGTCACTTATTTTGTGAGTTTTATTGAGTTAAAAAGAATTGGTACCTTATTCTTTTCAAGTGAATGACACCTAAAGCAATGTCCAGTTCACAAAGAATTAGGTTTTTTAAAATCTAAATTTTAAACATAATACTCTTTGCTTTGCTAAACTTCAATTTGTTTGTTTCAACTGTTTTCAGTGTATCTACTCATTTTTTTCCAGTTGCTGTCACTCTCAGGGTCTAGGTTGTACAAACTTGGCAGGTTTTGCTGATCACACAGTGTGCATTATCAGGGGGAACTGGCAATTTTCAAGCCCAAGCTTCACTGAGAAAAGAAAAATTTGAGAGAAAGAGAGTTTGAGTCCCAACTGCTCTTTTCTAACTGTACTCGTTCCTATCCCCATTAAAAGTCAAATAAGCTAAAGGCCAGTAAGAAGTATCTTTGTCATTTTTAATGTTCAGTGATTTCATCTTATATTCTGATAAATGACTTAAATCTGACATAAACGGAGTTTATGTCATTGCTATATACACCTAGATACCATATGCAAAAGCAGAGACATTACTTTGCCAACTAAGGGCTGTCTAGTCAAGGCTATGGTTTTCCAGTAGTCATGTATGGATGTGAGAATTGGACTGTGAAGAAAACTGAGTGCTGAAGAATTGATGCTTTTGAACCATGGTGTTGGAGAAGACTCTTGAGAGTCCCTTGGACTGCAAGGAGATCCAACCAGTCCATTCTGAAGGAGATCAGCCCTGGGATTTCTTAGGAAGGACTGATGCTAAAGCTGAAGCTCCAGTACTTTGGCCACCTCATGCAAAGACTTGACTCATTGGAAAAGAGTCTGATGCTGGGAGGGATTGGGGGTAGGAGGAGAAGGGGATGACAGAGGATGAGATGGCTGGATGGCATCACCGATTCGATGGGAGTGAGTTTGAGTGAACTCCGGGGATGGGTGATGGACAGGGAAGCTTGGAGTGCTGCAATTCATGGGGTCACAAAGAGTCAGACATGGCTAAGCGACTGAACTGAACTGAACTGATATACACCTAATTCTTACATAAGGTGTATAAGGTAGACCTTGGATCAGGACTAATAAATAACAGAAGACATTTTGAAACAAAAGTTAGCAAATATTCAGCTCCCTTGCTCTGAATCCATTAGGAGACCTGCTGAAATTTGCATGTCCCTCTGAGTTTTCACTCCAATTTTATTTTCATATTATGCCTCTTTGTAATGAATATTCAGTTCAGTTCAGTCACTCAGTCGTGTCTGACTCTTTACAACCCCATGAAGTGCAGCACGCCAGGCCTCCCTGTCCATCACCAACTCCTGGAGGTCACCCAAACTCATGCGCATCGAGTCGTTGATGCCATCCAGCCATCTGTCCCTCTGTCATTCGCTTCTCCTCCTGCCCTGAATCCCTCCCAGCATCAGGGTCTTTTCCAATGAGTCAAGTCTTCACATGAGGTGGCCAAAGTATTGGAGTTTCAGCCTCAGCATCAGTCCTTCAAATGAACACCTAGGACTGGTCTCCCTTAGGGTGAACTGGTTGGATCTTCTTGCAGTCCAAGGGACTCTCAAGAGTCTTCTCTAACACGACAGTTGAAAAGCATCAATTCTTCAGCACTCAGCTTTCTTCACAGCCCAACTCTCACATCCATACATGACCATTGGAAACAGAATAACATTGACTAGATGGACCTTTGTTGGCAAAATAAAATCTCTGCTTTTCAATATGTATCTAGGTTGGTTATAACTTTCCTTCCAAGGAGTAAGTGTCTTTTAATTTCATGGCTGCAATCATCATCTGTGGTGATTTTGGAGCCTAGAAAAGTAAAGTCTGACACTGTTTCCAGCGTTTCTCCATCTGTTTCCCATGAATTGATGGGACCAGATGCCATGATCTTCGTTTGCTGAATGTTGCGCTTTAAGCCAACTTTTTCACTCTCTTCTTTCACTTTCATCAAGAGGCTTTTGAGTTTCTCTTCACTTTCTGCCATAAGGGTGGTGTCATCTGCATATCTGAGATTACTGATATTTCTCCTGGCAATCTTGATTCCAGCTTGTGCTTCTTCCAGTCCAGCGTTTCTCATGATGTACTCTGCGTAGAAGTTAAATAAGCAGGGTGACAATATACAGCTTTGACTCCTTTTCCTATTTGGAGCGAGTCTGTTGTTCCATGTCTAGTTCTAACTGCTGCTTCCTGACCTGCATATAGGTTTCTCAAGAGGCAGGTCAGGGGTCTGGCATTCCCATCTCTTTCAGGATTTTCCACAGTTTATTGTGATCCACACAGTCAAAGGCTTTGGCATAGTCAATTAAGAAGAAATAGATGTTTTTTCTGGAACTCTCTTGCTTTTTCCATGATCCAGCAGACGTTGCCAATTTGATCTCTGGTTCCTCTGCTTTTTCTACAACCAGCTTGAACATCAGGAATTTCACGGTTCACATATTGCTGAAGCTTGGCTTGGAGAATTTTGAGCATCACTTTACTAGCATGTGAGATGAGTGCAATTGTGTGGTAGTTTGAGCTTTTTTGCCATTGCCTTTCTTTGGGATTGGAATGAAAACTGGCCTTTTCCAGTCCTGTGGCCACTGCTGAGTTTTCCAAATTGGCTGGCATCTTGAGTGCAGCACTTTCACAGCATCATCTTTCAGGATTTGAAATAGCTCCACTGGAATTCCACCACCTCTACTAGCTTTGTTTGTAGTGATGATTTCTAAAGGCCACTTGGTTTCACATTCCAGGATGTCTGGCTCTAGGTGAGTGATCATACCATCGTTATTATCTTGGTCATGAAAATCTTTTTTGTACAGTTTCCCTGTGTATTCTTTCCACGTCTTCTTAATATCTTCTGCTTCTATTAGGTCCATCATTTCTGTCCTTTACTGAGCCCATCTTTGTATGAAATTTTCCCTTGGTATCTCTTATTTTCTTGAAGAGAAAATCTTATATCTTTCCTTTTCTCCTTTGCTTTTCTATTTTCTTCTTTCACAGCTATTTGTAAGGCCTCCTCAAACAGCCATTTTTCTTTTTGCATAGACCTCCTTAATATCAAGTTTTGAATTTCATGAGGTTAGTAACTGTGTTTTTGCAATTTTTATACTCTAGACTAACCTTCATTTTGTAGTAAAGTGCTTTTTAACACTTTTGCCAAATTATTGAAGAAATAATGAAGGAAGGAGGTAGCGAAAGAAGGATGAAAACAAGGAAAGAGAAGAAAGGAGTAAAACAAAAACATAAAAGGAAAAGAATGGAGAAAAAAATTTCTCAAGTTCTCAGTCTAAAACATGCTTTTACATGAACTTTGTGTCACTCACTATTACCCCAAACTGGCTAATCATCAGAATTACATTGGAGGCTTTGTTGGTTTATTTGTTTTATATTATTTTGATTATCAGATGTTAATATCTTTAAAACCTTCCAAGATTCTAAAAACCTTTATATTTAAAGATAATGATCAACTAAGAAAAAGATTTTTTAAAAATATATTATCAACAAATATTAGACTAAAAAGGAAACAGTGTCAATTAAATAACTAAAGTTCAGTTCAGTTTAGTTCAGTTGCTCAATCATGTCCTGTCGGGAGCCAGCGTGAGGAATCCCACCCATGACAGGGTCATGTGGAAGGAAGTCTGGCATACACTGGGCGTGATCAAGCTTCAGGGGTTCCCCATGGCATTTCCTGAGCATCCACCTCCCCCTCCCCAAAATAAGAATCTGCTGGCCTCTGTATTCTGCTTTTCCACTCTTCTGATATTCTCTGGGAAAAAGTCAAATCAGGGCTTAAGTCTCTACATGTGAAAGGGATGTTTCAGTTAAACCCCCTCTGATAGCTCTCTAACTTGCCTAACAGGTTCCCCAGACTTCTTGCAGCTTATGAATTGCTTCCAGCCCCCAACAGCAAGAGGCACAAAGCCTGAAAGCATCTTAAAAACATGGAGCCTTTTCTAAAGAGTTAAAAATTATATTGGTGATGGGTTTTCACTGTTGACTCAAGGATTACTGCCAGACCTCCTTATTCTTTATCTTTTAGGCACCTGCGAGGATGTTACTCAATGTAAACAGGATGTAGACAAAGATATATAGTAGTTTTGATGTTAGCAACACTAGACTTTTGAGTTAATCACTTCTCTTTTGTTTTAAATCACTGTACTCCCTTTACTTGTTATAAGTTGCTGTATCTTTGCTGTGTAAGAATGTAATTTTGTTTAGTGCTTTTCTGAGAGTGGCACCATCCTTGGGAAGAGGAACACAAATAAGTCTTCTAGTTGACAAACCCTTATCAGAAAAAGGCCGTAAAATGTTAATTGGCCCTTTTGGCTGGAAGAAGATGTAAATTACCTAAGACTTGTGTATACAACTAGGTATGCAGAGAGAAAAGCCTGGTTTTGATAAGAGTCTGGGCTGCGAACGCTGCATAATTTTGTGTTACCCATTGATCTACCTAACCTGCCTCTTGAGAAATCTATATGCAGGTCAAGAAGCAACAGTTAGAACGGGACATGGAACAACAGACTGGTTCCAAATAGGAAAAGGAGTACATCACGGCTGTATATTGTCACCCTGCTTATTTAACTTATATGCAGAATACATCATGAGAAACGCTGGACTGGAAGAAACACAAGCTGGAATCAAGATTGCCGGGAGAAATATCAATCACCTCAGATATGCAGATGACACCACCCTTATGGCAGAAAGTGAAGAGGAGCTAAAAAGCCTCTTGATGAAAGTGAAAGAGGAGAGTGAAAAAGTTGGCTTAAAGCTCAACATTCAGCAAACGAAGATCATGGCATCTGGTCCCATCACTTCATGGGAAATAGATGGGGAAACAGTGGAAACAGTGTCAGACTTTATTTTTTGGGCTCCAAAATCACTGCAGATGGTGACTGCAGCCATGAAATTAAAAGACGCATACTCCTTGGAAGAAAAGTTATGACCAACCTAGATAGTATATTGAAAAGCAGAGACATTACTTTGCCAACTAAGTTCCATCTAGTCAAGGCTATGGTTTTTCCAGTGGTCATGTATGGATGTGAGAGTTGGACTGTGAAGAAGACTGAGTGCCAAAGAATTGATGCTTTTGAAGTGTGGTGCTGGAGAAGACTCTTGAGAGTCCCTTGGACTGCAAGGAGATGCAAGCAGTCCATTCTGAAGGAGATCAGCCCTGGGATTTGTTTGGAAGGAATGATGCTAAAGCTGAAGCTCCAGTACTTTGGCTACCTCATACGAAGAGCTGACTCATTGGAAAAGACTGTGACCCTGGGAGGGATTGGGGGCATGAGGAGAAGGGGACGACCGAGGATGAGATGGCTGGATGGCATCACGGACTCGATGGACGTGTGTCTGAGTGATCTCCGAGAGATGGTGATGAACAGGGAGGCCTGGCGTGCTGGGATTCATGGGGTTGCAGAGTCGGACATGACTGAGTGACTGAACTGAACTGATTGATCTCTATGTACAATCAAAAAGGTATAAAAGGCCTTCTGAACAATAGAGGCCGAAGCTAGTCACTGGACCTGTTTCCCCTATGTCTCTCTCTCTTTCCTCTCCTCTAAACTCTAATTTCAGGCTGAATTCCCATCTGGACCAGGGGGACTCGCCAGGTCTACCTACTTGTCCCGGCTTTCAAGACCCGTGTGAAAGGGAGCCTAAGGTGGGGCACCCTTAGAGATTCAAGCAGGCGCTGGTGGCCCCACGTAGATGGTGCAAATCTCTTGTCCAGAGATTTTATTGGCCTTCCCCACAAGCCAAGTTATTCAGCCTTCTTTCTCCACTTAATTTTCCCACTATACTATTTCTTCTTAATCTAATTTATATTTCTATATTAATAATTAAATCTTTCCTCGTCAATGTCATCCACGCTTCGAATTCACTGGACCAACCGGGGCTGGACCCTGGCAATGTCCAACTCTTTCAACCCCATGGACTGCAGCATGCCAGGCCTCCCTGTCCAACACCAATTCCTGGAGTTTACTCAAACTCATGTCCATTGAGTCAGTAATGCCATCCAACCATCTCATCCTCTATTGTCCCCTTGTCCCCCTGCCTTCAATCTTTCCCAGCATCAGGGTCTTTTCCAGTGAGACAGTTCTTCTCATCATGTAGCCGAAATATTGGAGTTTCAGCTTCAATATCAGTCCTTCCAGTGAATATTCAGGACTGATTTCCTTTAGGATGGACTGGTTAGATCTCCTTGCAGTCCAAGGGACTCGCAAGAGTCTTCTCCAATACCACACTTCAAAAGCATTCTTAAGCACTCAACTTTCTTTATAGTCCAAGTCTCATATCCATACATGAGTACTGGAAAAACCATAGCTTTAAATAGATGGACCTTTGTTGGCAAAGACATGTCTCTGCTTTTAATATGCTGTCTAGGTTGGCCTTAAGTTTTCTTCCGAGGAGCAAATGTCTTTTAATTTCATGGCTGCAGTCACCATCTGTAGTGATTTTGGAGGCCTCCCTGCTCCCCCAATAAAGTCTGTTACTGTTTCCCCATGTATTTGCCATGACATGATGGACCGAGTGCCATGATCTTGGTTTTCTGAATGTTGAGTTTTAAGCCACTTTTCCATTCTCCTTTTTCATTTTCATCAAGAAGCTCTTTAGTTCTTCTTCACTTTCTGCCATAAGGGTGGTGACATCTGCATATCTGAAAGTGAAAGTGAAGTAGCCTAGTTGTGTCCAACTCTTTGTGACCACATGGACTGTAGCCTACCAGGTTCCTTGGTCCATGAGATTTTCCAGGCAAGAATACTGGAGTGGGTTGCCATTTCCTTCTTCAAGGGATCTTTCCTACCCAGGATCGAACCAGGGTCTCCTGCATTGCAGGCAGATGCTTTGCCATCTGAGCTACCAGGGAATCTGAGATTATTAATATTTTTCTGGAAATTTTGATTCCAGCTTGTGCTTCATCCAGCCCAGTGTTTCTCATGATGTACTCTGCATATAAGTTAAATAACTAGGGTGACAATATACAGCCTTGACCTACTCCTATCCCAATATAGAACCAGTCTCTTGTTCCATGACTAGTTCTAACTGTTGTTTCCTGGCCTGCATACAGTTTTTTTTCAAGAAGCAGGTCAGGTGGTCTGATATTCCCATCTCTTTCAGAATTTTCCATAGCTTATGGTGAGCCACACAGTCAAAGGAGCTGACATAGTCAATAAAGCAGAAGTAGATGTTTTTCTGGAACTCTCTTGCTTTTTCAATGACCCAACAGATGTTGGCAGTTTGCTCTCTGGTTCCTCTGCCTTTTCTAAATCCAGATTGAACATCTGGAAGTTCAAGACTCATGTACTGTTGGAGGTTGGCCTAGAGAACTTTGAGCATTACTTTGCTAGCATCTGAGCTGAGTTCAACTGTGCTATAATTTGAGCATTCTTTGATATGGCCTTTCTTTAGGATTAAAACAAAAACTGACATAGATGTCACCAGATGGTCAATAACAAAATCAGACTGACTGATGAAGCCAAAGATGGAGAGGCTGTATAGAATCAGCAAAATTAAGACCAGGAGCTGACTGTGGCTCAGATCATGGAACACCTTATTGCCAAATTCAGACTTAAATTTAAGAAAGTAGGGAAAACCCTAGAACATTCAAGTATGATCTAAATCAAATCCCTTATGATTATACAGTGGGAGTAACAAATAAATTCAAGAGATTAAATTTGTTAGTGTGCCTGAACAACTATGGATGGAGGTTCATGACATTGTACAGGAGGCAGTGATCAAGACCATCTCCTAGAAAAAGAAATGCAAAAAGGCAAAATGGCTGCCTGAGAAGGACTTACAAATAGCTGTGAGTAGACGAGAAGTGAAAGGCAAAGGAGAAAAAGAAAGATATAGCCATTTGAATGCAGAGTTCCAAAGAATAGCAAGAAGAGATAAAAAGCCTTCCTCAGTGATCAATGCAAAGAAATAGAGGAAAACAATAGAATGAGAAAGACTAGAGATCTCTTTAAGAAAATTAGAGATACCAAGGGAACATTTCATGCAAAGATGGGCACAATAAAGGACAAAAAGGTATGGACCTAACAGAGGCAGAAGATATTAACAAGAGGTGGCAAGAATACTCAGAAAAACCGTGCAAAGAAGATCTTCATGACCCAGATAATCACGATGGTATGATCACTCACTTAGAGCCAGACATCCTGGAATGCGAAGTAAAGTGGGCCTTAGGAAGCATCACTATGAACACAGCTAGTGGAAGTGATGGAGTTCCTATTGAGCTATTTCAAATCCTGAAAGATGATGTTGAGAAATTTCTGCACTCAGTATGCCAGCAAGTTAACTAAAGTAACAGCATAGGTAATAAAATAGAAATTTGATGAAATGTTCATGGTTGATAATTCTGGAAGTACCAAGGTTTATGAATTATTTAGAGCTGTAGAAGCAATATTTTGAAGAATAGCCAGAAACAAAAATCATTTCAGAGATGTTCTACAGAGATTAATCTATCCCTGAAATAAAGAATGTTAAGGATGATGATTCAGGACTTGTAGTTTTAATTATAATGTATTTACATTTTTACACTTATTATTTTTATACATATTATAATCTCTCTAGGTGACTGTGATGATCAACCATATTGGGGAATCCCTGAATCAGCAGACATTCTTTGTGTTCAGATATGTTCTTTTATGTCTGACTATAAAGTAACCAGCCCACAGAACTCCATCTTACCCACAAGTATATCATGAGATTCAATTCCACTTGACTATGTGAAGTGATGATAAATTGTGTCTATATCATGTTCATGTTCATATTCATAAACTGAAAATCTTGGCCTTGATGTAAAATCCTTCTGACTTGAAATAGGTTGGAATCCAGAAATTTGGAGTAAAGAAGAGTGCTCACATGAATAGTAGAAATGTTCATTTTGACTGACTTTAAAAGTCCAGAAATCAATGTTTCTCTTAAACTTTATGAAATAACTATAAAATTCTTGAAGTTTATAATTTCTATTCTAGTTCAACCAGAATCATAGTTTTCCTAGAGTGGCAGTAAATGCTACAGAAACCGCCAGATTATGTATGTCCTCTGATATCCAATAAACAATGATCTCAGCAGGATTACTCTCTGCCACACACACACACACATACATATGTCCAAAAATCTCTCTCTCTGTCTCTCACACACCTTAAAAGAAAAGTACGCTAATTCTCTTATTTTTAAACCTAGATCCTGCTGAGAAGAAAATGAACCCTGGAAATCACTCCTCAGTGACTGAGTTCATCCTCGCTGGGCTCACAGAGAAACCAGAGCTCCAGATTCCCCTTCTGGTCGTCTTCCTAGGAATCTACTCAGTCACAGTGGTGGGGAACCCTGGCCATGATCACACTGACAGGGCTCAGTTCTCACCTGCACACCCCCATGTACTGTTTTCTCACCAATTTGTCCTTTATTGATTTCTGTCTTTCCACTGTCGTTACCCCTAAAATGCTGGTGAACTTTGTGACAGAGAAAATATCTTCTCCTACCTGGAGTGTATGACTCAACTCTATTTCTTTATTGCTTTTATCATTGCATAATGTTATATGCTGACTGTAATGGCATATGACCACTATGTTGCCATCTGTAACCCTTTGCTGTACAATGTCATCGTGTCTTATTATAGGTGCTTCCAGTTCACAGTGACAATTTATATTTTGTGCATCATTGAATCTGCAATCCACACAGGATTTATGTTTAGACTCTATTTCTGCAAGGCCAAGGTGGTAAACCATTATTTCTGTGATGTCTTCCCACTCTTGGAGCTATCCTGTTCTAGCATCTCCATGAATGAATTATTGGCTCTAGTCTTTTAGTGTCCTGATTCCTGTTTTAACCATCCTTGCTTTCTACATCTTAATCCTCTCTACCATCCTTCAAATTCACTCCACTGAAGGCAGGTCCAAAGCCTTCAGCACATGCCCCTCCCATATCTCAGCTGTTGCTGATTTCCATTATCCATAGATCTGCAGCATTCATGTACCTGAAGCCTTCATCTGTGAGCTCTATGAACCAAGGGAAAGTGTCCTCTGTGTTTTATACCTGCATTTTACCCATGCTAAACCCTCTGATCTACAGTCTGCAGAATAAGGATGTCAAATTTGCTCTGAAGAAAATTCTGGAGAGTGGAAAATTTAGATGAACAGACTCAACGCCATAGCGTCATATCAGAAATATGCCTTTGGTTTGCTGAGCTAGGCAATGCTTTAGTTTTATTGTTCAAATTTTTGGAAACTCAGACTCATTTTCTCATGTAATACCTTTCTCAAATTCTCTCTGGGACACTTACATTGAAACTGTGTTACAGTGACTATGTATGGAGAAACAATAAGAATAAAGTCACATATTCTTAAGAATTTAAGAAGCTCCTAGAGGAGAACACAGGCAAAACACTCTCTGACATAAATCACAGCAGGATCCTCTATGATCCACCTCCCAGAATACTGGAAATAAATAAAAAATAAACAAATAGGGTCTAATTAAAATTAAAAGCTTCTGCACAACTAAGGAAACTATAAGCAAGGTGAACAGACAGCCTTCTGAATGGGAGAAAACAATAGCAAATGAAGCAACTGACAAACAACTAATCTCAAAAATATACAAGCAACTTATGCAGCTCAACTCCAGAAAACAATGGGTCAAAGAACTAAATAGGCATTTCTCCAAAGAAGACATACGGATGGCTAACAAACACATGAAAAGATGCTCAACATCACTCATTATCATAGAAATGCAAATCAAGACCACAATGAGGTACCATTTCATGCCAGTCAGAATGGCTGCAATCCAAAAGTCTACAAGCAATAAATGCTGGAGAGGATGTGGAGAAAAGGGAACCCTCTAACACTGTTGGTGGGAATGCAAACTAGTAGAGCCATTATGGAAAACAGTGTTGAGATTTCTTTAAAAATTGCAAATAGAACTGCCTTATGACCCAGCAATCCCACTGCTGGGCATACACACCGAGGAAACCAGAACTGAAAGAGACGTGTACCCCAATGTTCATCACAGCACTGTTTATAATAGCCAGGACATGGAAGCAACCTAGATGTCCATCAGCAGATGAATGGATAAGAAAGCGGTGGCACATATACACAATGGAGTATTACTCAGCCATTAAAAGAATACATTTGAATCAGTTCTAATGAGATGGATGAAACTGGAGCGGATTATACAGAGTGAAGTAAGCCAGAAAGAAAAACACCAATACAGTATACTAACACATATATATGGAATTTAGAAAGATGGTAATGATGACCCTGTATGCGAGACAGCAAAAGAGACACAGACGTATAGAATGGACTTTTGGCCTCTGAGGGAGAAGGAGAGGGTGGGATGATTTGGGAGAATGGCATTGAAACATGTATACTATCATGTAAGAAACGAAGCGCCAGTCTATGTTCGATACAGGATACAGGATGCTTGGCGCTGGTGCACGGGGATGATCCAGAGAGATGATATGGGGTGGGAGGTGGGTGGGGGGTTCAGGATTGGGAGCTCATATACACCCTTGGCAGATTCATGTCAATGTATGGCAAAACCAATACAGTATTGTAAAGTAAAATAAAGTAAAAATAAAATTAAAAAAAAAGAGTTAAAGAAGCTCCAATACAATGTTGTAATTAACCTCCAATTAAAATAAATAAATTTCTATTAAAAGAAGCTCCAGTTTGATTTTAAAAATACAAACAACAACTACGATGATCATCATACGATAATAGCATACATGATTAAGATGGTATAAAATATCAAGCAGAAAGCCCAGCACTTTAAAGTAGATGACCTCATTTAGCATTTACAGTTTTCTCTCAGGGCAAGCCCTAGAACTATTTTATTTTGAAAGCTGAATAAACTGACACTTATTTAGTTTCAGTAAATGTCCATGTTCCCAAACATAATAAATGACAAGCATCTAGAATGTCTGGCTCCAGGATCTGCGGTTTTACTCAAAATATATTGGCCCCAAGTAAACATGGGTAAGTCTAAGGCCTTACCAGTAATTTTCTTCTACACTTTAATATACTGTTCCTTATAAGACCGTGCTGCTTTCTTCTCTCTCTCCAATCCTAGTATCACTTTTTCATTTGACATAATGAAAATAATCGAAATATTTCAAACCTGTCCTGATCAAAGGGGAAAAAAAATCAGTCGGAGAGTTACTGCAGAATCTTATGATAGATTCTCACTAAAGAGATTAAAATTTCTATGCTCAGCACCAACAAGTTTTACAAAAGTGGCCTGACACATTTTTTTCTTTATACTAGTAATGCTGTATTATTTATGAAACAGATACTTATAGTAGCCAAAAACCATAATTTACAAACAACTGCCATTTCATGTCAGTTTCATCTTAGAATCATTTCTTCTTTCCTTTCATATGATTCCTTATTTCCTTCTGAGCATTTTGTCATTGGGTTACTATAAACCCGGGTCTCCTCTGGCGCCTCAGTGGTAAAGAATCTGCCTGCCTGTAGGACAAATGAGTCCAGTCTCTGATCCCTTGGAGAAGGAAGCGGCAACCCCCTCTAGTATTCTAGCCAAGAAATTCCATGGACAGAAAAGCGTGGTGGGCTACAGTCCAGGGGCATCAAAATAAAGTCAAGCATGACTTAGAGACTAAGCAACAACAACTATAAATTCTCATGAAATTCTAAATATACAGCTGTCTTTTCTCTCTTCTCAGTTCAAACCATTGTACTCATTACTGACAGGTCAATGTTCTTTCAGTTCAGTTCAGTTCAGTCGCTCACTCGTGTCCGACTCTTTGCGATCCCATGAACTGCAGCATGCCAGGCCTCCCTGTCCATGACCAATTCCCAGAGTTCACTCAGACTCACATCCATTGAGTCAGTGACACCATCCAGCCATCTCATTCTCTGTCATCCCCTTCTCCTCCTACCCTCAATCCTTCCCAGCATCAGAGTTTTTTCCAATGAGTCAACTCTTCACATGAGGTAGCCAGAGTACTGGAACTTCAGCTTTAGCATCATTCCTTCCAAAGAAATCCCAGGATTTATCTCCTTTAGAATGGACTGGTTGGATCTCCTTGCAGTCTAAGGGACTCTCAAGAGTTTTCTCCAACACCACAGTTCAAAAGCATCAATTCTTCGGCACTCAGCTTTCTTCATAGTCCAACTCTCACATCCATACATAACCACAGGAAAAACCATGGCCTTGATTAGATGGACTTTTGTTGGCAAAGTAATGTCTCTGCTTTAGAATATGCTATCTAGGTCAGTCATAACTTTCCTTCCAAGGAGTAAGGGTCTTTTTATTTCATGGCTGCAATCGCCATCTGCAGTGATCTTGGAGCCCCCCAAAATAAAGTCTGACACTGTTTCCACTGTTTCCCCATCTATTTCCCATGAAGTGATGGGACCAGATGCCATGATCTTCGTTTTCTGAATGTTGAGCTTTAAGCCAACTTTTTCACTCTCCTCTTTCACTTTCATCAAGAAGCTTTTTAGTTCCTCTTCAGTTTCTGCCATAAGGGTGGTGTCATCTGCATATCTCAGGTTATTGTTATTTCTCCCAGCATTCTTTGGGTAGTGTTTAAACTTGTTCACCTGTAGTATCTAATTACAGAGCAAAAACAGATATAATATTATTTACTACCCTGTATTTAATTATCCATTCATTCATGGATCTCAGACATTCATTTTCCAAATGCTCTTATATTATCTGACTCAGCTTTCATCAGTACTATAAAAGAAGGTAAATGGCTACAATTAAAATTCCTGTCCTTTCAATTAAAATAAATTTAAAAACAGATTTAAAAAAACTATCATAGTCATACTTCCTACTCTGTTATATATATATAGTCTAGAATACTTATATACCTATATTTATATATGTATATACATATGTACATGTACATATATTCCTTCTAATGAATATTCAGGATTGATTTCCTTGATGATTTACTGGTTTGATCTCTTTGCAGTCCAAGGGACTCTCAAGAGAGTCTCTCCAACACCACAATTCAAAAGCATCAAGTCTTTGGTGTTCAGCCTTTATGGTCCAACTCTCATATCCATACATGATTACTAGAAAAACCAAAGCTTTGACTAGATTACTTTGTCAGCAAAGTAATGTCTCTGCTTTTTAATATGCTGTTTTGTTTGGTCATAGCTTTTCTTCCAAGGAGCAAGTGTCTTTTAATTTCATAACTGCAGTCACCATCTGCAGTGGTTTTGGAACCCAAGAAAATAAAGTCTGTTGCTGTTTCCATTGTTTCCTCATTTATTTGCCATGAAGTAATTGGACAGGATGCTATGGTCTTAGTTTTTTGAATGTTGAGTTTTAAGCCAGATTTTTCACTCTCCTCTTTCACCCTCATTAAGAAGCTCATTAGTTTCTCTTCTCTTTCTGCCATGAGGGTGATGTCATCTGCATATCTGAGATTATTGATATTTCCCCCAGCAATGTTGGTTCCAGCTTGTGCTTCATCTGGCTCAGCATTTTGCATGATATACTCTGCATACAAGTTAAATAAGGGTGGTAATATGCAGCTTTGACCTTTACCAAACTCCAACTCTCTTTCTTGCTTCTTTACTCAGCACACTGAAGTAGCTGTAAATCATAGTTTGCTCATCTATAAGGTGGAATTTCAGACACACAAATTTCCCTTCAAATATCCCAGAATCCTGCAGCTACAGCAAATCCAATGCTAAAGAAATCGTTTAATGCACAGATGTGGGGCATCTTGCTTGAATCTGAAAGAACTCTAGGGAAGGTGTTCAAAACAAGAGATCTTCTACCCTTTGTTTTTTCCAGGTGGTCCATAGATGAATAGCAGTGAGAAGATCTGAGATATTTTATCTAAAATGCATAATTTCAAATCCATTTATAAGACTTACTATCAGAATCAGCTTTTGATCAAGATAAGATCCTTAAGTTATTCCTGTACACATTAAAGGTTGAGAAGTTTTCAAAAAGTACTGATATCTTATATTATCCTCTAAAATTTTGACTTTATTGACATACGGTGTACCCTGGGTATTGAAATAATAATAAAATAAACTCCCATGTTTACTTGAAATGAATATTCAAAATTGAGAAACACTAACACATGCAAGTGTAAATGTAATAATAATTGAACTGATATGTTTTAACTATATTTT
Source organism: Nanger dama (assembly GCA_917880005.1). Classification (NCBI taxonomy): domain Eukaryota; kingdom Metazoa; phylum Chordata; class Mammalia; order Artiodactyla; family Bovidae; genus Nanger; species Nanger dama. The sequence goes on along the minus strand of CAKJTW010000085.1, from coordinate 131,472 downwards.
ATAGTATCTCTCCTTACTTGAGTGTCCAATTTACTTTGATTCAGTTAAATGTTAGATTATTTCCAATTTTTGATTTTGGAACAAAAATAAAAATATACAAAAAATACAAAAATGGAATATGAAAATAGAAGGAATAAACAAAAGTGCCTAATAAAATGTTTCTTTATATATGTAACTTAACAACTAGAATGTTTGATAATAAGAATCTCAAAATTAATAATTACATTAATATTCTGAATTCTTACAACAAAACTTTAAACCAACTATATATAGGTTTGACTTTTGAATCAATATTTATATTTCCTATTTACAATTAAAATAACTATTTTTATACATGGTTAATTAATTTTACTTCATTATTTTAAAATCTGTTGTCCTAGTAACATTAAGATAATTAGGGCAGAAATACATGAAAGAGAAACAAAGGAGACTATTAAAAAATCAACAAAACTAGGAGCTGGTTTTTGACTTGTAAAAGAATGAAAATATAACACTTTTTAATACCATACACAAAAATAAACTCAAAATGGATTAAAGATCTAAACGTAAGACCAGAAACTATAAAACTCCTAAAGGAGAATATAGGCAAAATACTCTCTGACATAAACCACAGCAGGATCCTCTATGATCCATCTCCCAGAATATTGGAAATAAAAGCAAAAATAAACAAATGGGATCTAATTAAAATTAAAAGCTTCTGCACAACTAAGGAAACTATAAGCAAGGTGAAAAGACAGTCTTCTGAATGGGAGAAAATAATAGCAAATGAAGCAACTGACAAACAACTAATCTCAAAAGTATACAAGCATCGTATGCAGCTCAATTCTAGAAAAATAAACGACCCAATCAAAAAATGGGCCAAAAACTAAACAGACATTTCTCCAAAGAAGACATACAGATGGCTAACAAACACGTGAAGAGATGCTCAACATCACTCATTATCAGAGAAATGCAAATCAAAACCGCAATGAGGTACCATTTCACTCCAATCAGAATGGTTGTAATCCAAATGTCTACAAGCAATAAGTGCTGGAGAGAGTGTGGAGAAAAGGGAACCCTCTTAGTGGTTGGTGGTAATGCAAACTAGTACAGCCACTATGGAGAACAGTGTGGCGACTCCTTAAAAAACTGGAACTAGAACTGCCTTATGACCCAGCAATCCCACTGCTGGGCATACACACCGAGGAAACCAGAATTGAAAGAGACACTGTACCTTAATGTTCATTGCAGCACTGTTTATAATAGCCAGGACATGGAAACAACCTAGATGTCCATCAGCAGACGAATGGATAAGAAAGCTGTGGTACATATACACAATGGAATATTACTCAGCCATTTAAAAGAATACATTTGAATCAGTTCTAATGAAGTGGATGAAACTGGAGCTGATTATACAGAGTGAAGTAAGCCAGAAAGAAAAACACCAATACAGTATACTGACACATATATATGGAATTTAGAAAGATGGTAATGATAACCCTGTATGCGAGGCAGCAAGAGACACAGATATATAGAACAGTCTTTTGGACTTTGTGGGAGAGGCAGAGGGTGGGATGATTTGGGAGAATGGCATTAAAATATGTATATCATATGTGAAACAAATCGCCAGGCCAGGCTTGATGCATGATACAGGATACTCGGGGCTGGTGCACTGGGACGACCCAGAGGGATGGTATGGGAGGGAGGTGGGAGGGGGCTTCAGGATGGGGAATACATGTATCCTTGGTGGATACATGTCGATGTATGGCAAAACCAATACAATATTGTAAAGTAATTAGCCTCCAATTAAAATAAATAAATTTATATTAAAAAGCTAGTTTTTGGAGAAGATAAATAAAATAAAGAAGCCATTAGCCAGACTCATCAAGAAAAAAAGGAAGATGAATCAAATCAACAGAATTAGAAATGAAAATGGAGAAATCACAACAGATAACACAGAAATACAAAGGATCATAAGAGACTACTACCATCAACTATATGCCAATAAAATAGAAGAATGGAATAGAAATTGGAAGAAATGGACAAATTCTTAGAAAAGTATAACCTTCCAAAACTGAACCAGGAAGAAATAGAAAATCTTAACAGATCCATCACAAGCACAGGAATCAAAACTGTAACCAAAAATCTTCCAACAAACAAAAGCCCAGGACCAGATGGCTTCACAGGTGAATTCTACCAAAAGTTTAGAGAAGAGCTAACACCTATTCTACTCAAACTCTTCCAGAAAATTGCAGAGGAAGGTAAACTTCCAAACTCATTCTATGAGGCCACCATCACCTTAATACCAAAACCTGACAAAGATGCCACAAAAAAGAAAACTACAGGCCAATATCACTGCTGAACATAGATGCAAAAATCCTCAACAAAATTCTAACAAACAGAATCCAACAAAATATTAAAAAGATCGTACATCTTGACCAAGTGGGCTTTATCTCAGGGTTGCAAAGATTCTTCAATATTTGCAAATCAATCAATGTGATATACCACATTAACAAATTGAAAGATAAAAACCATATGATTATCTCAATAGACACAGAGAAAGTCTTTAACAAAATTCAACATCCATTTATGACAAAAACCCTCCAGAAAGAAGGCATAGAGGGAACATACCTCAACATAATAAAAAGCCATATATGATAAACCCACAGCAAATATTATCCTCAATGGTGAAAAATTGAAAGCATTTCCCTAAAGTCAGGAACAAGACAAGGATGTCCATTCTCACGACTACTATTCAACATAGTTTTGGAAGTTTTAGCCACAGCAATCAGAGAAGAAAAAGGAATAAATGAAATCCAGATTGGAAAAGAAGTAAAACTCACTGTTTGCAGATGATATGATCCTCTACATAGAAAACCCTCAGGACACCACCAGAAAATTACTAGAGCTAATCAATGAATCTGATTTCGGTGTTTACCATTTGGTGATGTCCATGTATAGAGTCTTCTCTTGTGTTGTTGGAATAGGGTGTTTGCTATGACCAGTGCACTCTCTTGGCAGAACTCTATTAGCCTTTGCCTTGCTTCATTCTGTACTCCAAGGTCAAATTTGCCTGTTACCCCAGGTGTTTCTTGACTCCCTACTTTTGCATTCCAGTCCTCTATAATAAAAAGGACATTTTTGGGGGTGTTAGTTTTAGAAGGTCTTGTAGGTCTTCAAAGAACCATTCAGCTTCAGCTTCTTCAGGGTTGCTGGTTGGGGCATAGAGTTGGATTACCGTGATGTTGAATGGTTACTTATAATTTTTCGTTAGCCAAGTTAAAAATTACTCATTTTAAAGAGCAGTTCTTTTATGCAAATGAACCGGTTTCATATTAGTTTTGAGGTTCTCAAAAGATTAGTGACCAGGTTCAGCTCACTTTGGGGATATTCAAATCATTATAAAATACATAACAGAGTAGATGCAGCTATACTCAGTAGGTTTCCAAATGGCCCAGTTATGTCCACTTGTTTAGAGATACATTTGTTTCCTTTTGAAAAATAAGTTTATATAGGGAAACACTAGTTTAAACAAGCAAACTCTAACTGATATTGATCATTTTATATTGTTAAGATAAAATCAATCATGTTCATATTGCAGTCAGGTGATGGAATATGAATGGTCATTGAAAACCATCAGCCAAGGATTTTTTTTTGTGCTGAACATCTAAAAACAAACCAGTCAATAATCAGTTTTGGCAAATTTCAAAATGCACAAGTACTGACTGGAGATTAAGAAAACTTTAAATAAAGAATATTATTCAATCTACCTTAGAAAATGTTTACATTTTCACTGATACAGCATATTGAGGAGTTTTAAAGTAGCACATTTTTGCCTTAAAAATTAATTCAACATCATCTCTCATATGAACAAAGTGACTCAGTTACATTTATATATTCTTTCCATATTCCTTTGCATTGTAGTTTATCATAGGTTGTTGAATATAGTTCACTGTGCTATACAGTAGGTCCTTGTTGTTTATCCATTCTATATGTAAGAGTTTGCATCTACTAACCCAGACTCCCAATCCTTTCCCACTCACCGGTGTCCTTTGCTTTCATGAAGTCTGTCTTGATTCATGCCCTCCAGAGGAACCCAGTAGAACCTGGTTTATTTCTTTCACATTATCATTATTATCCAAGCTGCAATTTGATGTTTCTGCACCTAAAAACCTATATGAGTGTAAGCTCATAAAATCCAAAACCACAGAAATAATCTAGTTATTCAAAGGTCATCTAGCCCTGTTGATTTAACATTTTAAATCTTAAATAACTGAAGCTTTCACCCTATCTAGAGAAACCTGGTGATCTAGAGAATATTTCTAGGGCTATCCACAAAGAGTGGATCCATAGGTAAGCATTTTCATTACCCAACATAGTTCTGTATAAATTACTTCTTCCTTTCTTGATGCCATTATTCCTCATGATTTACCTCCTATAACTGATGCTCTCTATCTACCCACTTTTATTTTTAAACTTGTGAAGACTTTATGTAAACCATTATCCACTCTTAGCTTCCCTTTCCCATCCATGCAAAATATGTATTTTGATGATCAGTTATGTGTCAGCTTGATTGACAAAAGCAAAATATAAAACTCCTTGTCAAAAGGAGTTTACACCAAACAATTACAGATGAAAAACGGATTATCCTTGATAGTCTTAGAACCTTCAATCTCTGGCATTTAAACAAGATTTATTCTTCCCAAGTGAAACATGGAAAGTTAAGAGTGAAAACAGAGTATCTTATTCATCCTTTTTATTGCAAGTGACAGATAAAAACACTTCCAGTGATATGTTTTCAGTCTCAGTTCAGTTCAGTTCATTTCAGTGGCTCAGTCCTGTCCAAATCTTTGCAACACCATGAACTGCAGTGTGCCAAACCTCCCTGTCCATCATCAACTCCCGGAGATTTTGAGTGTGTATTAGTTGCTCAGTCGTGTCTGACTCTTTGCAACCCCATAGATTGTAGACTGCCAGGCTACTCTGTCTATGGGATTCTCCAGATAAGACTTCTGGAGTGGGTTGCCATTTCCTTCTCCATACAACTGCCTGTGTGTGTGTGTATGTGTGTATTTGTTAGTCTCTCAGTCAAGTCTCACTCTTTGCAACCCAAGGGACGGTAGCCCACCAAGCTCTTCTGTCCATGGGATTCTCCAGGCAAGAGTACTGTAATGGGTTGCCATTTTCTTCTCCATACAACTCAGACTCATGTCCATTGAGTTGGAGATGCCATCCAACCAACTCATCCTCTGTTGTCCCCTTCTCCTCCTGCCTTCAGTCTTTCCCAGCATCAGGGTTTTGTCCAGTGGGTCAGTTCTTTGCATCAGGTAGCCAAATATTGGAGTTTCAGCTTCAGTATCAGTCCTTCCAATGAATATTTAGGACTGATTTCCCTTAGGATGGAGAGGTTGGATCTCCCTGCTCTCCAAGGGACTCTCAAGAGTCTTCTCCAACACCACAGTTTAATAGCATCAATTCTTTGGCGCTCAGCTTTCTTTATAGTCCAACTCTCACATCCATACACGACTACTGGAAAAACCATAGCTTTGACTAGATTGACTTTTGTTGGCAAAGTAATGTTGCTGCCTTTTAATATGCTATGTAAGTTGTTCATAGCTTTTTCCCCAAGGAGCAAGTGTCTTACTTTCATGGCTGCAGTCACCATCTGCAGTGATTGTGGAGCCCCCAAAAAGTCTCTCACTGTTTCCATCATTTTCCCATCTATTTGCCATGAAGTGATGGGATCAGATAACATTATCTTAGATTTATGAATGTTGAGTTTTAAGCCAGCTTTTTCACTCTCCTGTTTCACTTCCATCAAAAAGCTCTTTAGTTCTTTGCCGGAGTCCAACTCCAGCAGCCAGGGATTCAACCTGAAGAGATGAACGGTATTGGCGATCAGACAGCCTCCCATTTTTCTTTTGGACTGCCCTTTTATTCCAACTTTAAGATTCTCTTTTATACTTTTACAAAACATTAGGCCAGAGGTTTGACATTTTCAGTTCCCCCTCCCAGATTTATTATCTCCATAAATCATTGTTGCTCTTCAAACAGAGTTCCTGCTTCAGGGATTTTCTCAGAATCAGCCTTATCATCTATTATCTACCTCTTCTAATGTGTCCTGTAATTAACTTGTGATTACATTGTAACTCATGCTACATTCAGTTTACTACTTATATTCCTACATCTTGTTTGCCCCTAACATCTTGAGCTCACTATCTCTTAAAAAGACTTCTAGCTATAGTATCTCTAAAAATTCCTAACTTCTATAAGCTATAGTAAAATATGCTAACTTTACAACATTCCTTAAATCTTTAACTTCTAACTATTTTAGTCATTTCTAAGCCCTAAATTCAGTAAACTCCTTTGCCATAAACGTTCTCCTCACAAATAGTCATCAGATATTAATCCCTCCCATGGCCTCAAGCTACGGCCTATGTGCTCATCCTGAAACATTCTTTTGTAAAAGTCCTTGAACAAATGTCAGTGATTAACTTTATGAATTATTTTCTGAGCACAGGTGCAGAAGGCTTTGTGCCTTCTCATGCTCCTCTCAAGAACAATAAGCATCTCAATATTCCTTTTCAGTCAACTCAGCTGAGGAGAGGAAAAGACAAGTCAGAATTACAAGGCTAACCTCTTCATCCCGAGTCCATGCCTACAGAGTGAGGAGAGGGGGCCTGGGGCTGTGCCTCCATCTTGTCAGTAATGCCTAACGTGGCTCCGAACAGTTCTTCTTCACTTTCTGCCATAAGGGTGGTGTCATTTGCATATCTGAGGATATTGATATAACTCCTGGCAACCTCGATTCCAGCTTATGCTCATGTAGTCCAGTATTTTTCATGATGTACTCTGCATATAAGTTAAATACGCAGGGTGACAATATGCAGCCTTGATATATTCCTTTCTCTATTGGAACCAGTCTGTTGTTCCATGTCCAGTTCTAACTGTTTATTCTTCATCTGCATACAAATTTCTCAGGAGGCAGATGAGATGGTCTACTATTCCTGTCTCTTGAAGAATTTTTCCATGTTTTTGGGATCACAATGTCAAAGACTTTGGCATAGTCAATAAAGCAGAAGTAGAAGTTTTTCAGGACTCTCATTTTTTTTTTCAGTGAGCCAATGGATGCTGGCAATTTATCTCTCGTTCCTCTTCCTTTTCTAAATGCAGCTTTAACATCTGGAAGTTCATGGTTCATGTACTGTTGAAGCCTGGCTTGGAGATTTTTGAGCATTTCTTTGACACCGTGTGAGATGAATGCAATTGTGTAGTAGTTTGAGCATTCTTTGGCATTGCCTTTCTTTGAGACTGGAATGAAAACTGACCTTTTTGTTCCTGTTGCCACTACTGAGTTTTCCAAATGTGCTGGCATAGTGAGGGCAGCACCTTCACAGAAACATCTTTTAGGATTTGAAATAGCTCAACTAGAATTGCCTAGTGTTTTGAAATGCATTATTTAGAAAGTATTCTTTTCCCAGTGAAAAAAATTATTTCAAAATGACAAAGAAAATAAAGAGATAACATATTACTATTTAATAATATAACTCAACAGGAAATAGAGATGATATGTAATTTGAAAAAAGTGGGTAAAGCAAATACTTATATAAAAATGTAAATAAATTACTCAAGCAGGTCTCACATTTATTTATGGTAGTAGGTGAAAATGATAATAGAAAGAATATGGTAAGGAAGCTGTCACTAAAATTAAACAGAATCTCACTGTCCTGTAACTCATGCACACAGTTGAGTGTTTCTAATCAAAACTGTCTCCTCCTCAGGGTTTTTCTCAGAGCATGTTTGACATCTTTGTTCCTCACGCTGTAAATTAATGGGTTGAGGAAGGGAACAGTATTGGTATAAAAGACAGAAGAGATTTTCCCCTCATCCATAGACACAGCAGAAGATGGTTTGAGATACATAAACGCCCCCGATCCAAAGAAGAGAGAAACAGCAATGATGTGGGAGCTGCAGGTGCTGAAGGCTTTGGACCTGCCCTCTGTGGACTTGACATGGAGGATGTTGGACAGGATGAGACCATAGGAGACAAAGATTGTGAAACTGGGCACAATGATGTTGATGCCCACCATGATGAACATTTCCAGTTCATTGATATAGGTACTCGTGCAGGAGAGCTGGAGCAGAGGGAGGATGTCACAGAAATAATGGTTGATGGTGTTTGCATCACAGAAGGTCAGTCTCAGCATGCATCCAGTGTGAGCCATGGCACCAGAAAATGCTATCAAGTAGCAACCAAGCATAATGCTGGAACACACTTTAGGGGACATGATAACGTTATACAAGAGTGGCTTACAGATGGCCACATAGCGGTCATAGGCCATTGATGTCAACAGATAGCATTCAGAAATGACAAAAAAACAGTAAAAGTAGAGCTGAGTCATGCATCCCATATAAGAAATAATATTCTTCTTTGATATGAAATTAATTAGCATTTTTGGTGTAAACACAGAAGAATAACAGAGGTCTATAGAGGACAAGTTAAAGAGGAAAAAGTACATGGGGGTGTGCAGATGTGAATTTAGCACAATTAGGATTATCAAGCCCAAATTCCCCAGCACAATGATGATATACATTCCTAAAAATAAAAAGAATAGGGGAGTTGGAGATCTGGTTGGTCTGTTAATCCCAACAGAATGAATTCAGTCACAAAAGAGTCATTTCCAGGAGCCATTCTTCTTTAAGGGAATCTGTGGACACAGGAGAAAGGGTTCCATTAGAGAACAACTCAGTGCTTGCCACAGTGTCTCATCTACATGAGAGGGTAAACACTGGGAATGTCAGAGACTAGTCCTACCTAGTCTAACAGAATCTGCCTTTATCTTTATCAGGATATAGCGTGATGTGGACTTACTTATATAAGCTAAATGCAGCAAAGGAAATCACACATTTCAGAGTTAGGGCCAGAACTGTTATATGCAAATAAATTTCTGGAAACACAAAGGGCAAGAAAGATAGATCAGGACAGAGCCGCCTAACGTCTCTAAACATTCTGTGATGACCCTCTAACAGTTTGCTCTACCAGTTTTATGTAAGTCTCAGATCTACACAAAATGACAAAGAATGGACATGTATTCAGTTCCTATACTTCATTTTAAAACAGCCAATCAGTATATAAATTGAATTCAGAAACTTACCTTAGTTCAGAAAACCTCAGGGCTCACTCTTTTATCCTTGGTCTTTTATCCTTGGTTGGGGCTGGAAATGCTATTTCAGATTCCTGAGACTTGATTTTTTTATCCTGAGAGGTGCGAGCCTAAATATACAGCTGAGAAGTCTTTCTGCACTGTTATAATTTCTGATAATTATTTCAGTCCTTTCAAGCAGCAGAGAAAATAAAGCCTTTTAATTATCACACTTGCTACGGGATTAGACACAGAGGATTCACAGTGAGTGTAATGATGAATGCACTTGGCAAAAACAGGCTAGAAGCTTCTCAACCTTTTCCCTAGGGAGTAGGTCACATGTATAGAAGGGAATATGGAAATTATATATCCTGGATCATGATCTGCTGTTAGTTCCTTAGGGACTCACTCTTTTGCTCTTTTTCATTTTATGTATTGTGCATCCGTCAGTGTAGATCCACAGTAAATTCCCATCTCCTCGTTATCTTCACCTCTGAACAGAAGGCCACTACATTGCTTCATTCCCTTTTTATTCCAGCTTCCCAAATGGACATATCATCTGTGAGGCTCCTATTTGCAGATTTCTGTGTTTCTTCATCAGAAATTTTTCAAATGTTTCAGTAACTCACTTCAGCTCTTCTCACTATGCAATGTCTCTGAAATAATTTGCAATGTTGCATATTCTTTCTATAACTTATTTTTAAAATATAAATTTATTTATTTAAATTGGAGGTTAATTACTTTACAATATTGTACTGGTTTTGCCATACGTCAACATGAATCCGCCACAGGTATACACATGTTCCCCATCCTGAACCCCCTTCCCTCCTCCCTCTGCGTACCATCCCTCTGGGTATTAAAAAACAAAAACAAAAACCAACTTGTAATTTCTACCTGATTCTCTCCCTGGGTCAGTTTCTGCATCATGTCAGTAACTGGAGTTGTTAATTTTTCTCATCATGGTATGAGGTAGGGACTATGGAGCTAGAGAGAACATTGTGAATCTTAATTTACTTACATCCTATAGTTCTTTGGGCAATTTATTTAATATTTCAGTTCAAAGTTGTAAAATTGGATGGTAAAAATGTCATCTCTTTTATCATGCTGCTGAGTTAATTAAATGAAAAATGTCTAAGTAAAATGGCTAAGACAGTGTCTGGCATATGGTAAATAATTAATACATATCAGCTGTCGTTATTCATGTTCTCATAAATTCTACTAGATTCTCCATCATAACACACAGCAGAGTTCCCCCCCCGAATACCCGTGTTCCTTAATAAACTCTGAATTCTATAAGGAAAAATATTTTTCCTATCTTGTTTACTGTTTGGCTCCTAGATTTAAGCACAATGTAGAAGACATGGAAGGAACGTAATAAATATTTCTGATAATCATGTTGCTTTTGTCTGAGAATGTATTTAATATTTTTCAAATGCTAAACCATAGCATCTAAAACCATAGTGACCTCCACCCACGTACCTCAGCCACCACACAACTTCTGGCTTTTTGTGTTTAAGCTGAACTACTGTAATGTTGAACTATAGTGCTTCCTAACGAAAATTTTAGTATTTTCCAAGATACTCCTATTTAACCCTCAACACCGACATCTGAAGTCACAGCTCTGTCCCTCCTTAGTTCAATACTTTCAGTGGTTCTCCATTACCCATTTGAAAATTGAAGCATGAATTAAAAGTATAATTCTCAAAATTATGATTAATCCTTCATTATAACTAAGGAAAAAATTGAGTCCATTTTATCTTTGATGGGAAGCCATGAAAGTACCATTTTGATTGATTTTTTATGTTTTGTGCAGATTACCCTTTGTAAAAATTTTAATCTTTTCAAAAATCTAAAAAGAAAATTGGAGAATTTTTACTTGTCTTTTATTTTTTACTTGTCAATTTTTACTTGTCTTGGGAAGTTCAACCTATTTTATAAATATATGTATGTCTGTGAAAAGTAAAAATATATGTCTATATTTACACACATTGCTTATATATATTGGATATAATGTTAAGAATACTACTCTATAACAAAAGAGGGTTCTCTTGCTAGTAGAAAAGCATGAAATTCTCAAAAAGGTCTTCAAACTGCTCATAAAAATGGAGTTCCTCACCACACAAAACAGAGACTTATGCTATCATGATTATGTGATTTATTAATTTTTTTGCATGGCAATGCCTAAGAGAGTGAGATGGAAAAGACCAATAGGCACTAAATTTCTGATGAGTCAGGATAAAGATAGTGCTATTTGAAATGTTAATTTTGGGCTTCTTTGAAACTTTACATGGTTCTATATTACTTATTTAGAATCTTCCCAAAATGTTGTATAATATTTAAATCTACTAATCAAACTAAATTATGTAAGAGTCTGTATGATACATAATGTAGCATTATGGAAAAGGATCCAATGTAAAGAGAAAAATATTAATTATATTAATTGAGGCTATAAATACCCCAGGAAACTAAACAAATGCTTATAATATTTAATGAGACACTAGACAACAAACTATAGAAAATTCTTAAAAGGATGGAAATACCAGACCACCTAGCCTGCCTCATGAGAAACCTGTATATAGGTCAAAAGAAGCAACAGTTAGAACTAGACATGAAACAATGGACTGGTTCCAAATTGGGAAAGGAGTACATCAAGGTCGCATATTGTTGCTCTGCTTATTTAACTAACATGCAGAGCATATCATGCAAAATGTCGGGCTGAATGAAGCACAAACTAGATTCAAGGTTGCAGGGAGAACTATCAACAAACTCAGATATGCAGATGACAACATCCTTATGGCAGAAAATGAAGTGGAACTAAGAAGTCTCTTGATGAAGGTGAAAGAAGAGAGTGAAAAAGCTGGCTTAAAGCTCAACATTCAGAAAACCAAGATCATGGCATCTGGTCCCATCACTTCATAGCAAATAGATGGGAAAACAATGGATCCAAGATCACTGCAGATGGTGACTGCAGCCATGAAATTAAATGATGGTTGCCCCTTGGAAAAAAAGCTTTGACCAACCTAGACAGCATATTGAAAAGGAGAGATATTACTTTGCCCACAAACATCCATATAGCTAAAGCTATTTCTTTTCCACTAGTCATGAATGAATGTGAGAGTTGGACCATAAAGAAAGCTGAGTGCAGAATTGATGCTTTTAAAATTGTTGTGTTGGAGAAAACTCTTGAGAGTCCCTTGGACAACAAGGGTATCAAGCCAGTCAATCTTAAAGGAAATCAGTCCTGAATATTCATCAGGCCCTCTATCTATCAGATCTAGTCCCTTAAATCTATTTCTCATTTCAACTGTATAATCATAAGGAATTTGATTTAGGTCATACCTGAATGGACTTTCGGTTTTCCCTACTTTCTTTAAGTCTGAATTTGACAATAAGGAGTTTGATCTGAACCAGTCAGCTCCTGGTCTTGTTTTTGCTGACTGTATACAGCTTCTCCATCTTGGCTGCAAGGAATATAATCAATCTGATCTCGATGTTGACCATTTGGTGATGTCCATGTGTAGAGTCTTCTCTTGTGTTGTTGGAAGAGAGTGTTTGCTATGACCAGTGTGTTCTCTTGGCAAAATTCTATTAGCCTTTGCCCCACTCCACTCCATATTCCAAAGCCAAATTAGCCTGTTACTTCAGGTGTTTCTTGACTTTGTACTTTTGCATTTCAGTCCCCTATAATGAAAAGGACATCTTTTGGGGGTATTAATTCTAAAAGGTTTTGTAGGTGTTCATAGAACTGTTCAACTTCAGCTTCTTCAGTGTTACTGGTTGGGGCATAGACTTGATATTGAATGGTTTGCCTTGGAAATGAACAGAGATCATTCTGTCGTTTTTTGAGATTGCACCCAAGTACTGCATTTCAGTCTCTTTTGTTGACAATGATGGCTACTCCATTTCTTCTAAGGGATTCCTGCCCACAGTAGTAGATATAATGGTCATTGAGTTAAATTCACCCATTCCAGTCTATTTTAGTTCACTGTTTCCTAGAATGTAGGAGTCAGCGGTGGCGGCCAGGAGGAGCTACCCAAGGAATGGTGGCTGCGAGGGTGCAGGAGAGCCAAGAGGAGCTACTCCACGTTCAAGGTCAGGAGGGGCGGTGGTGAGGAGATACCTCTAGTCCAAGGTAAGGAGCAGCGGCTGCGCTTTGCTGGAGCAGCCGTGAAGAGATACTCCATGTCCAAGGTAAGAGAAAACCAAGTAAGACGGTAGGTGTTGTGGAGGAGGCAACAGAGGGCAGATACATAAGCCATAATCACAGAAAACTAGTCAGTCTAATCACACGGACCACAGCCTTGTCTAACTCAGTGAAACTAAGCCATGCAGTGTGGGGCCACCCAAGATGGGCAGGTCAACGTGAAGAGGTCTGACAGAATGTGGTCCACTGGAAAAGGGAATGGCAAACCACTTCAGTATTCTTGCCTTGAGAACCCCATGAATAGTATGAAAAGGCAAAATGATAGGATACTGAAAGACGAACTCCGTAGGTCAGTGGGTGCCCAAATTGCTACTGGAGATCAGTGGAAAAATAATTCCAGAAAGAATGAAGGTATGGAGCCAAAGCAAAAACAATACCCAGTTGTGGATGTGACTGGTGATAGAAGCATAGCCTGATGCTGTAAAGAGCAATATTGCATAAGAACCTGGAATGTTAGGTCCATGAATCAAGGCAAATTGGAAGTAGTCAAACAGGAGATGGCAAGACCATTCAGGTATGACCTAAATCAAATCCCTTATGATTATACAGAGGAAGTGAGAAATAGATTTAAGAGACTAGATGTGATAGACAGAGTGCCTGATGAGCTATGGACGGAGGTTCGTGACATTGTAGAGGAGATAGAGATTAAGACCGTCCCCATGGGAAAAAAAAATGCAAAAAGGAAAATGGCTGTCTGAGAAGACTTACTAATAGTTGTGAAAAGAAGAGAAGCAAAACGCAAGGAGAAATGGAAAGATATAAGCATCTGAATGCAGAGTTCCAAAGGATAGCAAGGAGATTAAAAAAAAAAAGTGTTCTTCAGCGATCAATGCAAAGAAATAGAAGAAAACAACAGAATGAGAAAGACTAGAGATCTCTTCAAGAAAATTAGAGAGACCAAGGGAAAATTTCGTGCAAAGATGGGCTCGATAAAGGACAGAAATGGTATGAAACTAACAGAAGCAGAAGATATTAAGAAGAGGTGGCAAGAATACACAGAAGAACTGTACAAAAAAGAGCTTCATGACTCAGATAATGACGATGTTGTGATCACTCACTTAGAGCCAGACATCCTGGAATCTGAAGTCAAGTGAGCCTTAGAAAGCATCACTACGAACAAAGCTAGCAGAATCGATGGAATTCCAGTTGAGCTGTTTCAAATCCTGAAAGATGATGCTGTGAAAGTGCTGCATTCAATATGCCAGCAAATTTGGAAAACTCAGCAGTGGCCACAGGACTAGAAAATGTCAGTTTTCATTCCAATCACAATGAAAGGCAATGCCAAAGAATGCTCAAACTACCACACAATTGCACTCATCTCACACATTAGTAAAGTAATGCCCCAAATTCTCCAAGCCAGGCTTCAGCAGTACGTGAACTGTGAACTTCCTGATGTTCAAGCTGGTTTTAGAAAAGGCAGAGGAACCAGAGATCAAATTGCCACCATCTGCTGGATCATGGAAGAAGCAAGAGAGTTCCAGAAAAACATCTATTTCTTCTTAATTGACTATGCCAAAGCCTTTGACTGTGTGGATCACAATAAACTGTGGAAAACTCTGAAAGAGATGGGAATACCAAACCACCTGCCTGCCTCTTGAGAAATTTGTATGCAGGTCAGGAAGCAACAGTTAGAACTGGACATGGAACAACAGACTGGTTTGAAATAGGAAAAGGAGTACGTCAAGGCTGTATATTGTCACCCTGCTTATTTAACTTATATGCAAAATATATCATGAGAAACACTTGGCTGGAAGATGCACAAGCTGGAATCAATATTGCTGGGAGAAATATCAATAACATCACATACGAAGATAACACCACCCTTATGACAGAAAGTGAAGAAGTACTAAAAAGCCTTTTGATGAAAGTGAAAGAGGAGATTGAAAAATTTGGCTTAAAACTCAACATTCAGAAAACTAAGTTCATGGCATCTGGTCCCATCACTTCATGGGAAATAGATGGGGAAACAGTGGAAACAGTGTCAGATTTTATGTTTTTGGGCTCCAAGATCACTGCAGATGGTGATTGCACATATGAAATTAAAAGACGCTTACTCCTTGGAAGAAAAGTTATGACCAACCTAAATAGCATATTCAAAAGCAGAGACATTACTTTGCCAACAAAGGTCTGTCTAGTCAACTCTATGATTTTTCCAGTGGTCATATATAGATGTGAGAGTTGCACTATGAAGAAAGCTGAGTGCTGAAGAATTGATGTTTTTGAACTGTGGTGTTGGAGAAGACTCTTAAGAGTCCCTTGGACTGCAAGGAGATCCAACCAGTCCATTCTGAAGGAAATTAGTCCTAGGTGTTCTTTGGAAGGACTGATGCTACAGCTGAAACTCCAATACTTTGCCCACCTCATGTGAAGACTTGACTCATTGGAAAAGAGTCTGATGCTGGGAGAGACTGAGGGCAGGAGGAGAAGGGGACGACCGAGGATGAGATGGCTGGATGGCATCACCGCCTCGATGGACATGAATTTGGGTAAACTCCAGGAGTTGGTGATGGACAGGGAGACTTGGCGTGCTACAATTCATGGGGTTGCAAAGAGTAGGACACGACTGAGCGACTGAACTAAACTGATCTGAACTGAAGTACCTAGTGTCTAGAATACATTCAAATCTAAACATATGCAATCTTTTTTCCAATTTTAAATATGTTTCTTCTGGGTTCTGAAATATAATCATTTCCCTTTTGGCTCAGATGGTGAAGAATCTGCCTGCAATGCAGGAGACCTGGGTTCAATCCCTATGTTAGTAAGATACCTTGGAGAAGGGAATAGCTACCTACTCCAGTATTCTTGTGTGGACATTTCCATGCAGCTTTTGGGTATAATCTATGGGATCACAAAGAGTAGGACACTACTGGGAGACTAACACTTTCACTTTTCTTCATACAGTCTTGTGAAAGTTTAAGGTGTACAATATAATGATTTGATTTACACGTATCATGAAGTAATAACCACAGTAAGAACACCCATCATCTGATAAGGACACAAAATTAAATGAAAAAAAATCCTTTTTTTTTGTTTGTAATGAGAACTCTAAGGATTTCCTCTCTTAGCAGCTTTCATATAAAACATAGAGCAGTGTTATTTACATTTATCATATTGTACATTACATTTAATCGTTATTTATCTTAGAATGGGGCATTTGTCCTGCCTTCATCCACTTCTGCTTACCTCCAGATCCCTGCCTTTGGTTACCATAAATCAGACTTTTATTTTTTACATGTGCTTGTTTGCTTTTAAAGTATTGCAGGATATAAAATCAACACTCAGAAATCCCTTGCATTCCTATACACTAATAATGAGAAAACAGAAAAAGAAGTTAAGGAAACAATTCCATTCACCATTGCAACGAAAAGAATAAAATACTTAGGAATATACCTACCTAAAGAAACTAAAGACCTATATATCAAAAACTATAAAGCACTGATGAAAGAAATCAAAGAGGACACTAATAGATGGAGAAATATACCATGTTCGTGGATTGGAAGAGTCAATATAGTGAAAATGAGTATACTACCCAAAGCAATCTACAGATTCAATGCAATCCCTATCAAGCTACCGGCAGTATTTTTCACAGAACTAGAACAAACAATCTCAAGATTTGTATGGAAATACAAACAACCTCGGATAGTAAAGTATAGTTTACCAACAACATTATATAGTTCCTAATGGGTAATAAACTGATTTGCTATTTCTATACACTTTAAAATTAACACCACTATGTCTTGTTACCAACTTTCAGCATACAAAGATTCTACATTATAATCAACTACATTTCCACACACTGTTCATGCCTGTCACTTGTTTATTTTGTAACTGGAAGATTGTATCTCTTAAACTATCTAATTTCCCGCCAATCCCCTCTTCCTTCCCTCTGGAAACAATCTATTTATTCTCTGTGTCTGTACGAGTTTCTGCTTGACTATGTTGTTAATTTTTTCTGTTTTGTAGATTCCAAATATAAATGAAGTCATAGAGTATTTTTCTTTTTATTTACATTCTGTAAGTTCATTTATGTTCTCTCAAATAGCAAGATTTCATTCTTTTCATGTATAAAGAATATTCCATTGTATAAATATACACCACATCTCCTTTATCCATTCATCTATTATATCATTTAGGCAAGCATATCTTGGCCATTATAAATAATGATGCAGTTAGCTTCAGGGTATGCATATACGTTGAATTAATGATTTTATTTCCTTTAGCTAAATACTTAGGAGCACAGTTGCTGGACTGTAGAGTAGTTCTATTTTTAACGTTTGAGGAAACTTCACACTGTTTTCCATTGTGTTTACATGCTGCCAATGGTGCAGGAGGGTTCCCTTTTCTCCACATTGTCAGCAACAAATATTGCTTGCTGTCTTTTTGTTTGCCATTCTGACGGTAGTGAAGTATCTCCTTGGATTTGGCTTGCATTTTCCTGAAGATTAGTGAAACTAAGAATCATTTCATGAGTCTGGTAGTCATCCATGTGTCAAAAATGCACCTCTGCCCATTGTTAAATTGGGTTCTTTGTTTTCTAGATGCTGAGTAATACAAGTTATTTTTATGTTTTAGATACTAGCCTGTTGTCAGACATATTGTTTTCAAATATCTTCTCTCATTAAGTAGACTGATTTTTCATTTTGCTAAGTTTCTTGAGCTGCACAATGTCTTATCAGTTGAATGCAGTACCTTTATTTAATTTTGCTTATATTTCTAAGGCTGAGGACACATATCCAAAAACTTTTCTGATACTGCTGTAAACATTTCTGATATCCATCCTGAGAAAAAGTCACATACCACCTAAAGATGAAGTCAACTTTCAAATTAGAGTGTTTTCCCCTTTCTATGTTTACTGATACAGAAACAACGACATAAAGTAGAAGCAAAGTACCACTTTAAATAGCTCTCTATCCAGGTAATATATTTTACCAATGTGTTGCATGCAGGACTGGATGTGCAAACTAAGAAAAAAATTTTTCCATAATCATAATGTTTAGAGAAGTAAAGTTGTTTATATTTAATCAACATTATGGAATCTTCCATCTCAGGCATTAAAGGAGATACATTCTTGCTCAAGAAACACTGAAAAGATGGGAAGAGAAAATCTTGTCTGATTCATACTTCCAGTGGAAAGTGTCAGATGAGGCATTCCCAGTGATGCTATTTCATCCGTATGTTCCCTGGTTTCATCAACTATAGAGCAGTTTTATATTTCCAGATGGAAAAAAATGTTCAAACTGAGAAAAAACAAGAGGTAAAAATTTTTACTAAATAGTGTTAATAAATGGGAGAAGGTGAGAAATTCTGTGAATGCTTCAGTAAGAGACTAGTCTGGCTCAACACAAAGTGGAAATAAATAGAGAGATGACTCAGATTTCCTTCCACGTGGAAGGAAACAATCAAAAAGATTCCAACAAAATTATTATGATTAAACAGAGAAATTTTTGCCCTTTGACAAGCTGCACAGAGAGATACTCTACCCATTAAAAATTTAGGTGCCCAATATAGTACTGGAGATCAGTGGAGAAATAACTCCAAAAAGAATGAAGGGATGGAGCTAAAGCAAAAACTATACCAAGTTGTGCATGTGACTGGTGACAGAAGCAAGATCTGATGCTGTAAAGAGCAATATTGCATAGGAACCTGGAAAGCCAGGTCCATGAATCAAGGCAAATTGGAAGTGGTCAAACAAGAGATGCCAAGGGTGAACGTTGACATTCTAGGAATCAGTGAACTAAAATGGACTGGAATGGGTGAATTTAACTCAGATGACCATTATATATACTACTGCGGGCAGCAATCCCTCAGAAAAAATGGAATAGCCATCATGGTCAACAAAAGAGCCCAAAATGCAGTACTTGGATGCAATCTCAAAAATGACAGAATTATCTCTGTTCGTTTCCAAGGCAAATCATTCAGTATCACAGTTATTCAAGTCTATGCCCCAACCAGTAATGCTAAAGAAGCTGAAGTTGAAGGGTTCTATGAATACCTACAAGATCTTTTAGAACTAACACCAAAATAATTGTCCTTTTCATTATACGAGACTGGAATGCAAAAGTAGGAAGTCAAGAAATACCTGGAGTAACAGGCAAATTTGGCCTTGGAATGTGGAATGAAGCAAGGCAAAGACTAATAGAGTTTTTCCAAGAAAATGCACTGGTCATAGCAAACACCCTCTTCCAACAACACAAGAGAAGACTCTACACATGGACGTTACCAGATGGTCAACACCAAAATCAGATTGATTATATTCTTTGCAGCCAAAGATGGAGAAGCTCTATACAGTCAACAAAAACAAGACCAGGAGCTGACTGTGGCTCAGATCATGAACTCCTTATTACCAAATTCAGACTGAAATTGAAGAAAGTAGGGAAAACTGCTAGACCATTCAGGTATCACCTAAATCAAATCCCTTATGACTATACAGTGGAAGTGAGAAATAGATTTAAAGGCCTAGATCTGATAGATAGAGTGCCGGATGAACTATGGAATGAGCTTTGTGACACTGTACAGGAGACAGGGATCACGACCATCCCCATGGAAAAGAAATGCAAAAAGCAAAATGACTGTCTGGGGAGGCCTTACAAATAGCTGTGAAAAGAAGAGAGGCGAAAAGCCAAGGAGAAAAGAAAAGATATAACCATCTGAATGCAGAGTTCCAAAGAATAGCAAGAAGAGGTAAGAAAGCCTATTTCAGCGATCAATTCAAAGAAGTAGAGGAAAAGAACAGAATGGGAAAGACTAGAGATCTCTTCAAGAGAATTAGAGATACCAAGGGAATATTTCATGCAAAGATGGGCTCAATAAAGGACAGAAATGGTCTGGACCTAACAGAAGCAGAAGATATTAAGAAGAGGTGGAAAGAATACATGGAAAAACTGTTCAAAAAGATCTTCATGACCCAGATAATCATGTTGATGTGATCACTCATCTAGAGCCAGACATCTTGGAATGTGAAGTCAAGTGGGCCTTAGAAAGCATCACTACCAACAAAGCTAGTGGAGGAGATGGAATTCCAATTGAGCTGTTTCAAATCTTGAAAAATGATGCTGTGAAAGCACTGCATTCAATATGTCAGCAAATTTGGAAAACTCAGCAGTGGCAACAGGACTGGAAAAGGTCAGTTTTCATTCCAATCCCAAAGAAAGGCAATGCCAAAGAATGCTCAAAATACCTCACAATTGCACTCATCTCACATGCTAGTAAAGTAATGCTCAAAATTGTGCAAGCCAGGCTTCAGCAATACATGAACCGTGAACTCCTGATGTTCAAGCTGGTTTCCGAAAAGGCAGAGGAACCAGAGATCAAATTGCCAACATCTGCTTGATCATGGAAAAAGCAAGAGAGTTCCAGAAAAACATCTATTTCTGCTTTATTGACTATGCCAAAGCCTTTGTGTGGATCACAATAAACTATGGAAAATTCTGAAAGAGATGGGAGTACCAGACCACCTGACCTGCCTCTTGAGAAACCTGTATACAGGTCAGGAAGCAACAGTTAGAACTGGACATGGAACAACAGACTGGTTCCAAATAGGAAAAGGAGTACGTTAAGGCTGTATATTGTCACCCTGCTTATTTAAGTTGTATGCAGAGTACATCATGAGAAACGCTGGACTGGAAGAAACACAAGCTGCAATCAAGATTGCCGGGAGAAATATCAATCACCTCAGATATGCAGATGACACCACTCTTATGACAGAAAGTGAAGAGGAGCTAAAAGCCTCTTGATGAAGGTGAAAGAGGAGAGTGAAAAAGTTGGCTTAAATCTCAACATTCAGAAAATGAAATCATGGCATCCGGCCCCATCATTTTATGGGAAATAGATGGGGAAACAGTGGAAACAGTGTCAGGCTTTATTTTTGGGGTCTCCAAAATTACTGTGGATGGTGACTGCAGCCATGATATTAAAAGACACTTACTCCTTCGAAAAAAAGTTATGACCAACCTAGATAGTATATTCAAAAGCAGAGACATTACTTTGCTGACTAAGGCCCATCTAGTCAAGGCTATGGTTTTTCCAGTGGTCATGTATGGATGTGAGAGTTGGACTGTGAAGAAGGCTTAGCACTGAAGAATTGATGCTTTTGAACTGTGGTGTTGAAGGAGACTCTTGAGAGTCCCTTGGACTGCAAGGAGATCCAGCCAGTCCATTCTGAAGGAGATCAGCCCTGGGATTTCTTTGGGAGAAATGATGCTGAAGCTGAAGCTCCAGTAATTTGGCTACCTCATGAGAAGAGCTGACTCATTGGAAAAGACTCTGATGCTTGGAGGGATTGAGGGCAGGAGGAGAAGGGGACGACAGAGGATGAGATGGCTGTATGGCATCATGGACTCGCTAGACGTGAGCTTGAGTGAACTCCGAGAGATGATGATGAACAGGGAGGCCTGGCGTGATGCGATTCATGGGGTCGCAAAAAGTCGGACACGACTGAGCGACTGAACTGAACTGAACTAAGAGTTTTTCTCAGAGCTGCTTTCACATTTTTATTTATCAAGCTTTAGATTAAGGGGCTCATCGTGGCAATCACAGTGGTGTAAAAGAGAGAAGAGACGTTTCTCTCATCCATATACCCAGCAGATGAAGGTTTGAGATACATAAGTGTACATATTCCAAAGAAGAGAGAAACAGCAATGATGTAGGGTCAGCAGGTACTAAAAGCTTTGGATCTTCTCTCCTTGGAGCTGATACAGCAGATGTTGGTGAGGATGAGAGTATAAGAGACAATGGAGGGGCGGTCCTAAGATGGTGGAGGAATAGGACGGGGAGACCACCTTCTCCCTCACAAATTCATCAATAGAACATTTCAATGCTGAGTGAATTCCACAAAACAACTTCTCAATGCTGGCAGAGGACATCAGGTACCCAGAAAAGCAGATCATTGGCTTCAAAAATAAGCAGGAAAAAAATAAAAGACGAAAAAGAGACAAAGGAGGTAGGAAGGGACCTCCATCCCGGGAAGGGAGTCCTGTCCCAGGAAGAGACTCAAGAAGAGAGGTTTCCATACTCCAGGAAACATTCTCACTGCCAAGTCCGTGGTGAGCCTGGGAAGCACAGAGGGCAACATAACAGGAAGGGAAAATAAATAAATAATTAAAACCAACAGATTACAAGCCCAGCAGTAACTCCCCCATTGGAAAAGCAGCACAGATGCCTGCATCCACCACTAGCCAGTTGGGGCTTGGCAGGGAGGCGCAGGAGGCGCAGGCTGTAGGCCTTTTTAAGAATCAGGCTGTGGGAAGTGTGGGCTGCAGTGCTTTTTAAGAATCGCGTTGGAACTCCCCACGCATAACCAGAACGAACTAACTTGGGCTATCAACCAGACTGTGAGATAGCTACCACGCGAAATGCTCGAACATAAGACACTGCCAGAACCGTGCACAGAACAAAGGATGGAACAGAAACAGCCAGCTGCAGAACATCCCCCCCCGGTGATAGGCAGCCAGAGCCGTAAGAACTGGAAGGGGGCAATTGCAGCCCAAGAGAGACATTTCCTACCAAAATGCAAGCAGGCTTCTTTTCTAACTAAGACTTCTGGGGGTTCTGGACAGTCATCATCTGCCTGAGAAGGGACACCAGCAGTACACCCAGAAAACTGAGCAGCAGAGAAAGGCAATAAGTCACAGCAACTGCGCTCGCCAAACTCCTGAGCTACTCGGACCTGGGAAGGGCACAAAACGCAGGCCCAACCGAATCTGCGCCTCTGAGAGCTACCTGAGTGCCAAGCCTGAGTGGCTTAGACCAGGGAGGTGCATGAAGCCTAGGGCTGGCCTCAGACCGTTCCTGGCGGAGCAACATAGAGCCTGAGTAGTGTGCTCTGTGAGAAGGGGCATGCTCAGTGTGGCTGAGACACTGTGAGCACACGCCCGGCCTCCCTGTGTCAAGATGGAAATCAGACACTGAATAGACCAGCAAACAGAAGAAGTTAAACAGAGGGAACCACCTTGGAAGTGACCCCACACTGCCCACGACACCAGAGAAAGCCCCAGATGTATCTTTACTATTTTTATGATCATTTTTGTGTGTGTGTGTGTGTTGATGTTGTTGCATGATTGTTTTTTCTTCTTTTCTTTAAACTCTCTTAAATTTTTAAGTCCTCTGTTTCTCTAATTTTTATTTTTATAACCTACTATTACTTTTCAAAAAAAAAGAGAGACCCTATTTTTAAAGCAAATGCTGTATATAGTCTTTCTGTGGTTGTTGTTGTTTTTAAATAATTTTTGTGACTTTGTTTTTCTTTTTCTTCTTCTTCTTTTCTTTAATATTGTATTTTTGAATATCCAATCTCTACTCCAAATTTTTAATCTTTGCTTTTTGGTACTTGTTTTCAGTTTTGTACATTTAAAAACCTAATCTTCAGTACCCAATTTTACCTGAGCATGAGATTACTGGCTTGACCACTCTCTTCTCCTTTGGACTCTCCCTTTTCTCCACCAGGTAGCCTCTGTCTCTTCCTGCCCCCTTCTCTTCTCTACCCAACTCGGTGAATCTCTGTGTGTTCCAGACAGTGGAGAACACTTAGGGAACTGGATACTGGCCGGATCTATCTCTCTCTTTTCATTTCCCTCCTTTACCCTCCTGGCCACCTCTGTCTACTTCCTCCCTCTCCTCTCCCCTGTATAACTCCGTGAACACCTCTGAGAGTTCCAGACTGTGGAGCGCACATAAGGAAGTGATTACTGGCTAGCTTGCTCTCTCCTCTTTTGATCCCACCTCATCTCATTCCAGTCACCTCTAACTACCCCCTCCCTCTTCTCTTCTCCATGTAACTCAGTGAACCTCTTTGGGTGTCCCTCAGTGTGGAGAAACCTTTCATCTTTAACCTAGATGTTTTATCATTGTTGCTGTATAGATGGAGAAATCTTTAGCCTATTGTAAAAATAAAACTGAAAACCAGAAGCAGGAGGCTTAAGTCCAAATTCTGAGAACATCAGAGAAATCCTGATCCCAGAGAACATTAATCGATAGGAGCTCATCAAACGCCTCCATACCTACACTGAAACCAAGCACCATCCAAGGGCCAGCAAGTTCCAGAGCAAGACATACCATGCAAATCCTCCAGCAACACAGGAACACACCCCTGAGCTTCAATAAACAGGCAGCTCAAAGTTACTCCAAAACCACTGATGTCTCATAACCCATTACTGGACACTTCATTGCACTCCAGAGAGAAGAAATCCAGCTCCACTACCAGAAATCCAACACAAGCCTCCCTAACCAAGAAACCTTGACAAGCCACTGATACAACCCCACCCACAGTGAGGAAACTGCATAATAAAGAGAACTCCACAAATTCCCAGAATATAGAAAGCCCACCCCAAACGCAGCAATATAACCAAGATGAAGAGACAGAGGAATACCCAGCAGGTAAAGGAACAGGAGAAATGCCCACCAAACCAAACAAAAGAGTATAGGGAATCTACCTGAGAAAGAATTCTGAATATTGATAGTGAAAATGATCCAAAATCTTGAAATCAAAATGGAATCACAGATAAATAGCCTGGAGACAAGGATTGAGAAGATGCAAGAAAGGTTTAACAAAGACCTAGAAGAAATAAAAAGAGCCAATATATAATGAATAATGCAATAAATGAGATCAGAAACACCCTGGAGGCAACAAATAGTAGAATAACGGAGGCAGAAGATAGGATTAGTGAAATAGAAGATAGAATGGTAGAAATAAACGAATCAGAAAGGAAAAAAGAAAAACAAATTAAAAGAAATGAGGACAACCACAGAGAACTCCAGGACAATATGAAACGCTCCAACATTCGAATTATAGGAGTCCCAGAAGAAGAAGACAAAAAGAAAGACCATGAGAAAATACTTGAGGAGATAATAGTTGAAAACTTCCCTAAAATGAGGAAGGAAATAATAGTCCAAGAAACTCAGAGAATTCCAAACTGGATAAACTCAAGGCAAAATACCCCAAGACATATATTAATCAAATTAACAAAGACCAAACACAAAGAACAAATATTAAATGCAGCAAGGGAAAAACAACAAATGACACACAAGGGGTTTCCCATAAGGATAACTGCAGTTCTTTCAATAGAAACTCTTCAGGCCAGGAGGGAATGGTAAGACATACTTAAAGTGATGAAAGAAAATAAGCTACAGCCCAGATTACTGTACACAGCAAGGATCTCATTCAAATATGAAGGAGAAATCAAAAGCTTTACAGACAAGCAAAAGCTGAGAGAATTCAGCACCACCAAACCAGCTTCTCAACAAATGCTAAAAGATCTTCTCTAGACAGCAAACACAGAAAGAGTGTATAAACTCAAACCCAAAACAGCAAAGTAAATGGCAATGGGATCATACTTATCAATAATTACCTTAAACGTAAATGGGTTGAATGCCCCAGTCAAAAGGCAAAGACTAACTGAATGGATATAAAAATAGGATCCCTATATAGGGTGCCTACAAGAAACCCACCTCAAAACAAGGGACTGAATGTGAAGGGCTGGAAAAAGACATTCCATTCAAATAGAGACCAAAAGAAAGCAGGAGTAGCAATACTCATATGAGATAAAATAGACTTTATTTATTTATTTTTTATTTTTTAAATACTTTATTCTACAGTACAATACTGTATTTGTTTTGCCATACATTGACATGAATCAGCCACAGGTGTACATGATCTCCCAATGCCGAAGCCCCTCCCACCTTTAAAACAAAGACTGTGAAGAGAGACAAAGAAGGCCACTACATAATGATCAAAGGATCAATCCAAGAAGAAGAAGATATAGCAATTATAAATATATATGCACCCAATATAGGAGCACCACAATATGTAAGACAAATGCTAACAAGTATGAAAGGGGAAAATAACAATAACACAATAATAGTGGGAGACTTTAATACCCCACTCACACCTATGGACAGATCAACTAAACAGAAAATTAACAAAGAAATGCAAACTTTAAATGATACAATAGACCAGTTAGACCTAATTGACATCTATAGGACATTTCACCCCCAAAACAATGAATTTCACATTTTTCTCAAGTGCTCACGAAACCTTCTCCAGGATAGATCACATCCTGGGCCATAAATCTAACCTTGATAAATTCAAAAAAATCGAAATCATTCCAAGCATCTTTTCTGGCCATAATGCATTAAGATCAGATCTCAATTACAGGAGAAAAACTATTAAAAATTCTAACATATGGAGGCTGAAGAACATGCTTCTGAATAACCAACAAATCACAGAAGAAATCAAAAAAGAAATCAAAATATGCATAGAAATGAATGAAAATGAAAACACAGCAACCCAAACCCTGTGGGACAATATAAAAGCAGTGCTAAGAGGAAAGTTCATAGCAATACAGGCATACCTCAAGAAACAAGAAAAAGTCAAATAAATAACCTAACTCTACACCTAAAGCAAATAGAAAAGGAAGAAATGGAGAACCCCAAGGTTAGAAGAAGGAAATAAATCTTAAAAATTAGGGCAGAAATAAATGCAAAAGAAACAAAAAGAGACCATAGCAAAAATCAACAAAGCAAAAAGCTGGTTCTTTGAAAGGATAAATAAAATTGACAAACCATTAGCCAGACTCATCAAGAAACAAAGGTAGAAAAATCAAATCAATACAATTAGAAATAAAAATGGAGAGATCATAACAGACAACACAGAAATACAACGAATCATAAGAGACTACTATCAGCAATTATATGCCAATAAAATGGACAACGTGGAAGAAATGGACAAATTCTTAGAAAAGTACAACTTTCCAAAACTGAACCAGGAAGAAACAGAAAATCTTAACAGATCCATCACAAGCACGGAAATTGAAACTGTAATCAGAAATCTTCCAGCAAACAAAAGCCCAGGTCCAGACGGCTTCACAGCTGAATTCTACCAAAAATTTTGAGAAGAGCTAACACCTATCCTACTGAAACTCTTCCAGAAAATTGCAGAGGAAGGTAAATTTCCAAACTCATTCTATGAGGCCACCATCACCCTAATACCAAAACCAGACAAAGATGACACACAAAAAAGAAAACTACAGGCCAATATCACTGATGAACATAGATGCAAAAATCCTTAACAAAATTCTAGCAATCAGAATCCAACAACACATTAAAACGGTCATACACCATGACCAAGTGGGCTTTATTCCAGGGATGCAAAGGTTCTTCAGTATCTGCAATTCAATCAATGTAAATTACCACATTAACAAATTGAAAAATAAAAGCCAGATGATTATCTCAATAGATGCAGAGAAGGCCTTTGACAAAATTCAGCATTCAATTATGATAAAAGCTCTCCAGAAAGCAGGAATAGAAGAAACATACCTCAACATAATAAAAGCTATATATGACAAACCCACAGCAAACATTATCCTCAACAGTGAAAAATTGAAAGCACTTCCCTAAAGTCAGGAACAAGACAAGGGTGCCCACTTTCATCGCTACTATTCAACATAGTTCTGGAAGTTTTGGTCACAGCAATCAGAGCAGAAAAAGAAAAAAAAGGAATCCAAATTGGAAAAGAAGAAGTAAAACTCTCACTGTTTGCAGATGACATGATCCTCTACATAGAAAACCCTAAAGACTCCACCAGAAAATTACTAGAGCTAATCAATGACTATAGTAAAGTTTCAGGATATAAAATCAACACTCAGAAATCCCTTGCATTCCTATACACTAATAATAAAAAAGTAGAAAAAGAAATTAAGGAAACAATTCCATTCACCATTGCAACGAAAAGAATAAAATACTTAGGAATATATCAACCTAAAGAAGCTAAAGACCTATATATCGAAAACTATAAAACACTGATGAAAGAAATCAAAGAGGACACTAATAGATGGAGAAATATACCATGTTCGTGGGTCGGAAGAGTCAATATAGTGAAAATGAGTATACTACCCAAAGCAATCTACAGATTCTATGCAATCCCTATCAAGCTACCAGCGGTATTTTTCACAGAACTAGAACAAATAATTTCAAGATTTGTATGGAAATACAAAAAAACCTTGAATAGCAAAAGCAATCTTGAGAAAGAAGAATGGAACTGGAGGAATCAACTTGCCTGACTTCAGGCTCTACTACAAAGCCACAGTCATCAAGACAGTATGGTACTGGCACAAAGACAGAAATACAGATCAATGAAATAAAACAGAAAGCCCAGAGATAAATCCACACACCTATGGACAGCTTATCTTCGACAAAGGAGCCAAGCATATACAATGGAGTAAAGACAATCTCTTTAACAAGTGGTGCTTGGAACTGGTCAACCACTTGTAAAAGAATGAAACTAGATCACTTTCTAACACCATACACAAAAATAAACTCAAAATGGATTAAAGAACTAATGTAAGACCAGAAACTATAAAACGCCTAGAGGAGAACATAGGCAAAACACTCCCGACATAAATCACAGCAGGATCCTCTATGATCCACCTCCCAGTATACTGGAAATAAAAGCAAAAATAAACAAATGGGATCTAATTAAAATTAAAAGCTTCTGCACAACTAAGGAAACTATAAGCAAGGTGAAAAGACAGCCTTCTGAATGGGAGAAAACAATAGCAATGAAACAACTGACAAACAACTAATCTCAAAAATATACAAGCAACTTATGCAGCTCAACTCCAGAAAAATAAACGACCCAATCAAAAATGGGCCAAAGAACTAAATAGACATTTCTCCAAAGAAGACATATGAATGGCTAACAAACACATGAAAAGATGCTCAGCATCACTCATCAGAAATACAAATCAAGACCACAATGAGGTACCATTTCACACCAGTCAGAATGGCTGCGATCCAAAAGTCTACAAGCAATAAATGCTGGAGAGGATGTGGAGAAAAGGGAATCCTCTTACACTGTTGGTGGGAATGCAAACTAGTACAACCACTATGGAGAACAGTGTGGCGATTCCTTAAAAATTGCAAATAAAACTGCCTTATGACCCAGCAACCCTACTACTGGGCATACACACTGAGGAAACCAGTACTGAAAGAGACACATGTACCCCAACGTTCATTGCAGCACTGTTTACAATAGCCAGGACATGGAAACAACCTAGATGTCCATCAGCAGATGAATGGATAAGAAAGGTGTGGTACATATACACAATGGAGTATTACTCAGCCATTTGAATCAGTTCTAATGAGATGGATGAAACTGAAGCCGATTATACAGAGTGAAGTAAGCCAGAAAGAAAAACACCAATACAGTATACTGATTCATATATATGGAATTTAGAAAGATGGTAATGATAACCCTGTATGCAAGATAGCAAAAGATACACAGATGTATAGAATGGACTTTTGGCCTCTGAGGGAGAGGGGGAGGGTGGAATGATTTGGGAGAATGGCATTGAAACATGCATACTATCATGTAAGAAACGAAGCGCCAGTCTATGTTCGATACAGGATACAGGATGGTTGGGGCTGGTGCACAGGGATGATCCAGAGACATGATATGAGGTGGGAGGTGGGAGGAGGGTTCAGGATTGGGAACTCGTATACACCAGTGGCAGATTCATGTCAATGTATGGCAAAACCAATACAATATTGTAAAGTAAAATAAAGTAAAAAAAAAAAAAAATTGCTCAGTGGCAAAAAAAAAAAAAAAAAGAGAGAGAGAGAGAGAGAGAGACAACGATGGTGAGACTGGGCTCAATGATGTTGGTGTCCACCAAAATGAAAACTACCAGGTCACTGATATTGAGTCAGAGTTATCCTTGATAAGAAGCCATGAAAGTATCTTATTGATTGATCAAAGTATTTTGCACACATTACATATGGTACAAAAATTTTACCCTTCTCAAAACATATAAAACAATGCTGAATAACGTTTGCTTTTCTGAGACCACTCAGTTCTCTAGGGAGAGTTAACACATTTTAGAAATAGACATGTTTGTGTTTGAAAAATAAACCTACATCTGTCTATATTTAAAATGCTACTTATACTGAATGGAAGAAGGGAGAATAGTATCATTCTTGACTAAAGAAAGTTATTTTATTGATAGAAAAGCATCAAAATCTCAAAAATATGTTTTCAAAAAAGTCGCTCAGTCATGTCCAACTTTTTGTGACCCCGTGGACTGTAGCCCACCAGGCTCCCTCCATCCATGGGATTCTCCAGGCAAGAATACTGGATTGGGTTGCCATTTCCTTCTCCAGGGGATCTTCCCAACCCACGGATTGAACCCGGGTCTCCCACATTGTAGGCAGAGGCTTTAACCTCTGAGCTACCAGGGAAACCCAGAAATATACGTGTTTGTGTTTGAAGAATAAACCTACATGGGTCTATATTTTAAAATGGTACTTATATTGAATGGAAGAAGAGAGAAGAATATCATTCTATTATAAAGAAAGTTTTTTATTGATAGAAAAGCATCAAAATTTCAAAAATATGTTTTCAAAATGCTCCAAAAAAGAGGGTGTCCACAAACAAAACAATGACTTGTGCTTCCCCAATTATGTTTTTTTGTTTTTTTTTTTCTAGTATGGTCATTTAGTTGCTAAGTCCTGTCCAACTCTGCAAATCCATGGACTGTAGCTCACCAGGTTCCTCTATCCATGGGGTTCTCAGGGCAAGAATACTGAGTGGAATACCATTTCCTTCTCCAGGGGATCTTTCCAACCCAGGAATTGAACCCAAGTCTCCTACATTGCAGGTAGATATTTTACCAACTGAGATACAAGGGAAGCTCATTTTCAATCGGGCAACTTTAAAAGACAGAGCTGGGAGATTGCTCAGCCCTTATGAGTGATGATGCATGAAAATTAAAAGTATGTCATGTGAAATTTTGAAGGTAGGTTTATTTGAAATATCTTAGTTCTCCATTTCTTATTTAGAATCTTCCAAATATATTGTATAATATTTGAAATCACTAGTGCATATAAATTAGATAAGAAAAGGTATATAAAGGAGGTAGCATTTTGAAAAAGAACCCACATTTCACAACAACTTAGAGAAAACTGTGTCCTTGTTCATGGGCACAGAGAAACCCAGGGCTTATGAGGCTGACTTTAAACTTTAATACCTTCAGCAGAACTGTAACTTCCCTCAACACTCTTCAGTGCCAATCACATAATTCAAGAAAGCAAAAACTACTAAGGATAACTGTGTTACGTGTGTAAAATACTCTGATTTTATCCCTCATCCACTTAAAAGAAGTCCAAATAGAGAGATACACAGTTACACTGCTAACTAAAACATGATTTAGTTGCCTCTGTTAGCATGTTACCACCTGCAGTTATTTCAAATTGTTTTCTAAGGTGGGCTTCCCTTGTGGCTCTGCTGGTATAAAGAATCCACCTGCAATGTGCGCACTGTATTCTATTTTACTTATAATTTTTCAAGTTAGCCAAAGATAAATTTACTCATTTTAAATAGCAGTTCTTTTATGCAAATGAACAGGTATCATATTAGCTTTGAGGTTCTCAAAAGATTAGTGACCGGGCTCAACTCACTTTGGGGATGTTCAAAGCATTATAAAATACATAACAGAGTAGATGCAGCTCTACTCAGTAGGTTTCCAAGTGGACTAGTTACGTCCACTTGTTTAGAGACACATTTGTTTCCATTTGAAAAACAAGTTTATATAAGGAAACACTAGTTTAAATGAACAAACTTTAACTGATATTGAACATTTTATATAAATAGAAATTGTTAAGAGAAAATCAATCATGTTCATATTGCAGTCAGGTGATGGAAAATGAGTGGTAATTGAAAACCATCAGCCAAGGATTTATTTGTGCTGAACATCTAAAAACAAACCAGTCATAAATCAGCTTTGACAAATTTCAAAATGCACAAATACTGACTGGAGATTAAGTTTTAAATAAAGAATATTATTCAGATACCTTAGGAAATGTTTACATTTTCACTGACACAGCATATTGAGGAGTTTTAAAGTAGCATATTTTTGCCTTAAAAATTAATTCAACATCATCTTTCATAAATTTTCATTCACCAAATATTTCTTTCACGTTATCATTATTCTCCAAGCTGCAATGTGATGTTTCTGTACATAAAAATCTATATGAGTGTAGCCACATAAAAGCCAAAAACCCAGAAATAATCAACTTATTCAAAGGTCATCTAGCCCTGTTGGTTTAACATTTTAAATCTTAAATAACTTAAGCTTTCCCCTATTAGAGAATTCTGGTGATCTAGGGAGTATTTCTAGGGCTATCCACAAAGAGTGGATCCATAGGTAAGCATTCTCTCTATCCAACATAGTTCTGAATAAACTACTTCTTCCTTTTTAGATGCAATTACTCATCAGGATTTATCTCCTATAACTGATGCTCTCTGTCTACCTATTTTTCTTTTTAAACTTGTGCTGACTTTATGTAAATCATTATCCATTATTGGCTACCCTTTCCATTCATACAAAACATGTATTTTGATGATCAGTTATGTGTCACCTTGATTGACAAAAGTAAAAAATAAAACTGTCAAGAGAAGTTTATACCCAACATTAAAGATGCAAAATGGATTATCCTTGATAGTCTTAGAACCTTCAGTCTCTGGCATTTAAACAAGATTTATTCTTCCCAAGTGAAATATGGAAAGTTAAGAGTGAAAACAGAGTACCTTATTCATCCTTTTTATTGCAAGTGACAGATAAAAATACTTCCAGTGATATGTTTTCAGTCTAAGTTCAGGTCAGTTCAGTCACTCAGTCATGGCTGACTCTTTGCAACACCATGAACTGCAGCATGCCAAGGCTCCCTGTCCATCATCAACTCCCAGAGCTTGTGAGTGTGTGTTAGTTGCTCAGTCGTGTCTGACTCTTTGCGACCCGATGGACTGTGGCCAGTCAGGCTCCTCTGTCTATGGGATTCTCCAGACAAGAGTAATGGAGTGGGTTGCCATTTCCTTCTCCATACAACTGCCTGTGTGTGTGTGTGTGTGTGTCTGTATGTGTATGTGTGTGTTTGTTAGGCCCTCAGTCAAGTCTGACTCTTTGTGACCCCAGGGATGGTAGGCCACCAGGCTCTTCTGTCCATGGGATTCTCCAGGCAAGATTACTGTAGTGGGTTCTCATTTTCTTCTCCATACATCTCAGACTCATGTCCATTGAGTTGGAGATGCCATCCAACTATTTCATCCTCTGTTGTCCCCTTCTCCTCCTGCCTTCAATCTTTCCCAGCATCAGGGTTTTGTCCAGTGAGTCAGTTTGCATCAGGTGGACAAAGTATTGGAGTTTTAGCTTCAGTATCAGTCCTTCCAATGAATATTTAGGACTGATTTCCCTTAGGATGGAGAGGTTGGATCTCCCTGCTCTCCAAGGGACTCTCAAGAGTCTTCTCCAACACCACAGTTCAAAAGTATCAATTCTTTGGCACTCAGCTTTCTTTATAGTCCAACTTTCACATCCATACATGACTCCTGAAAACCATAGGTTTGACTAGATGGACCTTTGTTGGCAAAGTAATGTTTCTGCTTTTTAATATGCTACCTAGGTTGTCCATAGCTTTTTTTCCAAGAAGGAAGTGTCTTTTACTTTCCTGGCTGCAGTCAACATCTGCAGTGATTGTGGAGTCCCCCAAAATAAGTTTATCACTGTTTCCATTGTTTTCCTATCTATTTTCTATGAAGTGACGGGACCTGATGCTATTATCATAGTTTCCTGAATGTTGGGTTTAAAGCCAACATTTTTCACTCTCCTGTTTCACTTCCATCAAAAGGCTCTTTAGTTCTTTTTCACTTTTGGCCACAAGGATGGTGTTATCTGCATATCTGAGGTTATTGATATTTCTCCCAGAAATCTAGATTAATGCAGTTGAGCATTTCTCATGGTGTACTCTGTAAGTAAGTTAAATAAGCAGGTTGACTACATCCATGATGTGCTGTATTCCCTATTTGGAACCAGTCTGTTGCTCCATATCCAGTTCTCACTGTTTTTCTTGACCTGCATACAGATTTTTCAGGAGGCAGGTCAGATGGTCTGGTATTCCCATCTCTTGAAGAACTTTTCCATGTTTGTTTTGATCCACACAGTCAAATACTTTGGCAATAAAGCAGAAGTAGATGTTTTTCTGGAACTCTCTTACTTTTTCAATGATCCAACGGATGATGGCATTTAATCTGTGGTTCCTATGCCTTTTCTAAATCCAGCTTGAAAATCTGGAAGTTCATGCTTCATAGACTGTTGAAGCCTGGTTTGGAGAGATTTGAGCGTTAGTTTCCTAGCATGTGAGATGAATGCAATTGTGTACTAATTTGAGCATTCTTTGGCATTGCCTTTCTTTGGGACTGGAATGAAAACTGACCTTTTCCAGTCCTGTGGTCACTGCTGAGTTTTCAAATTTGTGCTGGCATATTGAGTGCAGCATTTTCACAGAAACATTTTTAGGATTTGAAATAGCTCAACTGGAATTTTCTTTTGTTCTGAAATGCATTATTTGGAGAGTATCTTTTCCCAGTGAAAAAATAATTTCAAAATAATTAAAAATATGTTTACTATTTATGATATTACTCAGCTAGAAATAGAGATGATATGCAGTTTGAAAACAGTGGGGAAAACAAATACATATATAAAAATGTAAATAAATTATTTGAGAAGGACTCAAATTTATTTACAGTACTAGGAAAAAAAGATAACAGAAAGAATATGGTAAGAAAGCTGTCACTAAAATAAAACAGAATCTCACTGTCCTGTAACTCATGCACACAGTTGAGTGTTTCTAATCAAAACTGTCTCCTCTTCAGGGTTTTTCTCAGAGCATGTTTGACATCTTTGTTCCTCATGCTGTAAATTAATGGGTTGAGGAAGAGAACTGTATTAGTATAAAAGACAGAAGAGATTTTCCCCTCACCCATAGACACAGCAGAAGATGGTTTGAGATACAAAAACGCCCCTGATCCAAAGGACAGAGAAACAGCAATGATGTGGGAGGTGCAGGTGCTGAAGGCTTTGGACCTGCCCTCTGTGGACTTGACATGGAGGATGTTGGACAGGATGAGACCATAGGAGACAAAGATTGTGAAACTGGGCACAATGATGTTGATGCCCACCACGATGAACATTTCCAGTTCATTGATATAGGTACTCGTGTAGGAGAGCTGGAGCAGAGGGAGGATGTCACAGAAATAATGGTTGATGGCATTTGCATCACAGAAGGTCAGTCTCAGCATGCATCCAGTGTGAGCCATGGCACCAGAAAATGCTATCAAGTAGCAACCAAGCATAATGCTGGAACACACTTTAGGGGACATGATAACGTTATACAAGAGTGGCTTACAGATGGCCACATAGCGGTCATAGGCCATTGATGTCAACAGATAGCATTCAGAAATGACAAAAAAACAGTAAAAGTAGAGCTGAGTCATGCATCCCATATAAGAAATAATATTCTTCTTTGATATGAAATTAATTAGCATTTTTGGTGTAAACACAGAAGAATAACAGAGGTCTATAGAGGACAAGTTAAAGAGGAAAAAGTACATGGGGGTGTGCAGATGTGAATTTAACACAATTAGGATTATCAAGCCCAAATTCCCCAGCACAGTGATGATATATATTCCTAAAAATAAAAAGAATAGGGGGAGTTGGAGATCTGGTTGGTCTGTTAATCCCAACAGAATGAATTCAGTCACAAAAGAGTCATTTCCAGGAGCCATTCTTCTTTAAGGGAATCTGTGGACACAGGAGAAAGGGTTCCATTAGAGAACAACTCAGTGCTTGCCACAGTGTCTCATCTACAGGTAAACACTGGGAATGTCAGAGACTAGTCCTACCTAGTCTAACAGAATCTGCCTTTATCTTTATCAGGATACAGAGTGATGTGGACTTATATAAGCTAAATGCAGCAAAGGAAATCACACACTTCAGAGTTAAGGCAAGCACTGTTATATGCAAATAAATTTCTGGAAACACAAAGGCAAGAAGGATAGATCAGGACAGAGCCACCTAATGTCTCTAAACATTCTGTGATGACCCTCTAACAGTTTCCTCCTCCAGTTTCGTGTAAGTCTCAGATCTACACAAAATGACAGGGAGTCGGCATGCATTCAGTCACTGCACCTTCATTTCAAAACAGGAAATAAGTGTATCAGTTGAATTCAGAAACTCACCTGAGTTCAGAAAACTTCAGGGCTCACTCTTTTATCCTTGATCTTTACCCAGTTGGGGCTGGAAATGCAATTTCAGATTCCTGAGGCTTAATTTCTTTTATCCTGAGAGGTGTGAGCCTAGACATATGGCTGAGAAGTCTTTCTGCACACTATGATTTCTGATAATTATTTCAGTCCTTTCATACAGCAGAGAAAATAAAGCTTTTTAATTATCACACTTGCTACTGGATTAGACACAGAGGATTCACAGTGAGTGTAATGATGAGTGCACTTGGCAAAAACAGGCTAGAAGCTTCTCAACCTTTTCCCTAGGGAGTAGGTCATATGTATAGAAGGGAATATGGAAATTATATATCCTGGATCATGATCTGCCCTTAGTTCCTTAGAGGCTCACTCTTTTGCTCTTTTTCATTTTAGATGTTGTGCATCCCTCAGTGTAGATCCACAGTAAATTCCCATCTCCTCATTATCTTCACTTCTGAACAGAAGGCCACTACATTGCTTCATTCCTTTTTATTCCAGTTTCTGAAATGGACATATCATCTGTGAGGCTCCTATTTCCAGATTTCTATATTTCTTCATCAGAAATGTTTTCAAATGTTTCAGTAACTCACTTCAGTTCTTCTCACTATAAAATGTCTCTGAAATAATTTGCGATGTTGTATATTCTTTCTATAGCTTATATTGTAAAAAAAAAAATCCTTGTAATTTCCATGTGATTTTTCACTGGATCATATTCTGCAATGTCAGTAATTGAAATTATCAATTTCTTCTCATCATAGGAATGAGTAGGGACTATGGAGCTAGAGAGAGCATTGTGAATCTTAATTTACTTATATCCTATAATTCTTTGGGCAATTCATTTAATCTTTCAATTGACAGTTGTAAAATTGGATGGTAGAAATGGTATATCTTTTATCATGCTGCTGAGTTAATTAAATGAAAAATTTCTAAGTAAAATGACTGAATCAGTGCCTGGCATATGGTAAATAGTTAATACATGTCAGCTGCCATTATTCACGTTCTCATAAATTCTACTAGATTCTCCATCATAACACACAGCAGAGTTTTTTTTGTTTTGTTTTTTCCTGAATACCTGTGTTCCTTAATGACTCTAAATTCTAAAAGGAAAAATGTTTTTCCTACTTTGTTTATTGTTTAATGCAGAGGACATGGAAGGAACTTAATAAATATTTCTGATAGTCATGTTGTTTTTGTCTGAGATGTATTCAACATTTTTCAAATGCTAAACCATAGCATCTAAAATCACAGTGACCTCCACCCATGTACTTCAGCTACCACACAACTTCTGGCTTTTTGTGTTTAAGCTGAACTACTGTAATTTTGAACTATAGGGCTTCCTAGTGATATTAGTATTTTCCAAGATACTCCTATTTAGACTTAAACACCGACATCTAAAGTCACAGCTCTGTCCCTCCTTAGTTCAAGTACTTTCAATGGTTCTCCATAACCCATTTGAAAATTGAAGCATAAATTAAAAGTATAATTAAAAGTATAATTCAAAAGATTGTGTTCACCTGTGGCTGATTCATGTCAATGTATGGCAAAACAAATACAGTATTGTAATTAAAATAAATAAATAAATAAATAAAAATTTAAAAAAAGAAAAAGTATAATTCTTAAAGTTATGATTAATCCTTGGTTATAACTAGAGAAGAAATTGAGACCATTATCTTTGATGAGAAGCCATGAAATACCATTTTTATTGATATATGTATTTTGTGCAGATTAACCTTTGTAAAAATTTTAACCTTCTCAAAATCTAAATAGAAAATTGGAGAATTTTTACTTTTTACTTGTACTTTAAAAATTTTTTACTTGTCTTGGGAAGTTCGACCTATTTTATAAATATATGTGTGTTTGTATGTGAAAAATAAAAAATATATATGTTTATATTTACACACATTGCTTATATATATTGGAAAGAAGGTTAAGAATACTACTCTATAATAAAAGAGGGTTCTCTTGTTAGTAGAAAAGCATCAAACTCTCAAAAAGGTCTTCAAACTGTTCATAAGAAAGGAGTTCCTCCACACGCAAAACAGTGACTTGTGCTATCATGATTATGTGATTTATTGATTTATTTTTTTTGCATGGCAGTGCCTAAGAGAGAGAGATGGAAAAGATCAATAGGCACTAAATTTCTGATGAATCTAAATAAAGATAGTGCTATTTGAAATTTTAACTTTGGGCTTCTTTGAAACTTTACATAGTTCTGTATTACTTATTTTGAATCTTCCCCAAATATTGTATAATATTTAAATCTACTAATCAAACTAAATTATGTAAGGAGCTGTATGATATATGATATAGCATTATGTAAAGGATTGAATGTAAAGATAAAATTATTAATTACATGAATTGAGGTTACAAATAACCCAGGAAACTTCATAAAAGCTTAAAATATTTAATAAGAGAAGCTAGACAATAAACTGTGAGAAATTCTTAAAGGGATGGAAATACTAGACCACTTAGCCTGCCTACTGAGAAAACTGTATACAGGTCAAAAGAAGCAACAGTTAGAACGGGACATGGAAGAACAGACTGGTTCCAAATTGGGAAAGAGTACGTCAAGGCTGTATATTGTCACCCTGGTTATTTAACTTATATGCAGAGTACATCATGAGAAATGCTGGACTGGATGAAACACAAGCTAGATTCAAGATTGCAGGGAGAACTATCAATAAACTCAGACATGCAAATAACACCATCCTTATGGCAGAAAGTGAAGAGGAACTTTCTTGTGATGAAGCCTCATGATGAAAGTGAAAGAGGACAGTGAAAAAGTTGGCTTAAAACTCAGCATTCAGAAAACTAAAATCATGGCATCTGATCCCATCACTTCATGGCAAATAAATGAGAAAACAATGAAAACAGTGACAGACTGTTTTTTGTGGCTCCAAAATAATTGCAGATGGTGAATGCAGCCATGAAATTAAAAGATGCTTGCTCTTTGGGAAAAAAAGCTATGACCAACCTAGACAGCATATTAAAAAGCAGAGATATTACTTTGCCCATGAACATCCATATACCTAAAGTTATGGTTTTTCCACTAGTCATGAATGGCTGTGAGAGTTGAACCATAAAGAAAGCTGAGCAGAAGGATTGATTCTTTTGAATTGTTGTGTTGGAGAAAACTCTTGAGAGTCCCTTGGACAGTAAGGAGATCCAATCAGTCCATTCTAAAGAAAATCAGTCCTGAATATTCATTGGAAGTACTGATGCTGAAGCCGAAGCTCCAATACTTTGGCTGCCTGATGCGAAAAGCTGACTCCTTAAAAAAAAATCCTGATTCTGGGAAAGATTGAAGGTGGGAGGAGAAGAGGACGAGATGGTTGGATGGCCTCACCGACTCGATGGACATGAGTTTGAGTAAACCTCGACAGGTGGTGATGGACAGGGAAGTGTGGGTGCTGCAGTCCACTGGATCACAAAGTGTCAGACTTGACTGAGTGACTGAACTAAACTGAACCTGACTGTGTCCCTGAAACCCTGAATACTGAATGGGTTGTCATTCCCTTCTCCAGGTGATCATGATGACCCCGGGTCTCACATTGCAGGCAGTTTTTTTACCATCAGAACCACTAGGGAAGAGCCTAAGTAAAAATAAAGAAGCACAAAGAGGACCTGGCAATCCATGACTCATGTGATCAGTGCTGAGTTTTCATGTTGTCTTCAGAACCAAGTGGGCATATTTGAGTGCTCTTTCATTTCCTAAAAGAGTTCCATAGCTGAAAACTTCTGAAAAGATCAAAAGAAAAAAATAGGACCCAGAAATTCATTCTAGCAAATTCCACAATGTAATGGAATTTGCATTATTTGAAGGAAAGTGCAGTAATCTGGAATTTATCCTATTTGGGGTACCAACAATCCTATTAACAGCTCACTCATAGGGACATTTTGTTGCCTCTGACATAAGTTAATTCATAAACTCTCTAAAAAGTCTACAACATAAATGATGATACGCAAGGAAAATAACACTGGCTCTAATAATTTTTTTCTGAAAGGGGAATGCCTTCTTACAGATTTCATCAGTCTTAAAAGTAAAAATGTTCTTTGGAATCAAAACTACTACAGTGTGAAAATTAATTTCTGATAGCTCTCTCTGGGAATTAAAGAAGAAAGTTATTTGGTCCAAGTAGGTCCTTGTCAGAGAAGGGAATTTTATCATTTGGAAATGTTTTGGAAATATTTTGAAATGTTTTCATGCTAATCTAGGTAAATAGCTGCCTTTGGTGGAAGTTTTTGACTTGCTAAGATTTGATTTAGGGTATTTCCCACATGAGTGCTCTGAAGAAGCTTTTAAAAATTAGATTAAGATCCTTGAAATATATGTCTAATATATTTTAACTGCAGAAAACCATAAATTATAATACTATAGGATAACAAATTTGTAATCATTTTCCACTTTACTTTCACTTCCTCTTATCTCATTGGAAGAAGGCTTTGAACCCTTTAGAGGAATATTAATAGGTAAGGGAAGCAGTTTTTCCAGAAATGAGTTCAGGAGAAGAAAGTATAAAGCCTCTTCCTTTTACCTCTCTACCATCTCTCTTATTGGCACGATGGTCACAAATTGTAGCTTGAAAACACTATAACACCATGCCTACCTTTGTTTTTAACCAATAGAAAGAAACAATTTTA
This sequence comes from Nanger dama, assembly GCA_917880005.1. Taxonomy (NCBI): domain Eukaryota; kingdom Metazoa; phylum Chordata; class Mammalia; order Artiodactyla; family Bovidae; genus Nanger; species Nanger dama. Next base: position 90,422 of record CAKJTW010000085.1, on the reverse strand, counting down.
AATAAATATATTTAAAAATAGTGATGCAAGCACACTAGAGAAATGAAGTGAAAGAAAATGAAGTTAGAGCATAGATATGAATTTGCTTCATTTACTTACACACATGTGAGGGATATACGTGTGTGTGTGTATGTGTGTGTATCAGAGAGTCCAAAAATAAGTGATCCCATTTATGCTCACTTAATTTTCAACAGGGATGCCAAGATTATGTGATGGAGGGAGTAGCCTTTTCAACAAAGGTTACTAGAATAATTAAGTTCATATTAAAAGAATGAATTTGGAGCACTCCACAAAATAAGAATGTTAGCTCAAAATAAACCTCATATCTAAATATGAAAGGTAATATCTTAAAACTCCTGGAAGAAATCATCAGAGTAAGTCTTTTTGACTTCGAGATGAACAATGGTTCTTAGATATGACTAATAAAGGACAAATGAAAAAGAAAAAAAGTGGATGCTGAACATCATGAAATTAAAAACTTTTGAGGTGTCAAAGATTTCATCAAGAGAATGAATTGAGGACTAACAGAATGGAAGAAAAGCTTACAAATAATATATCTCTTAAGTACCTAGTATCCAGTATACCTAGTATCCAGTATACCTAGTATACCTAGTATCCAGTATACCTAGTATCCAGAATACATTCAAATTCAAACACATGCAATCTGTTTTCCATTATCTTCTGGATTTTGAAATATAATCATTTACCTGATGTCTCAGATGGTGAAGAATCTGTCTGAAATGCAGGAGACCTGGGTTCAATCCCTGGGATAGAAAGATCACTTGGAGAAGAGAATAGCTACCTACTCCAGTATTCTTGTCTGGACATTTCCATGGAGCTTTTGGGTACAGTCTATGGGATCACAAAGAGTAGGACACTATTGAGAGACTAATAGTTTCACTTTTCTTCATATGGTACTGTGTAAATTTAAGGTGTACAATATAATGATTTTGATATACATGCATCATGAAGTAATAACCACAATAAGAACACTCATCATCTGATATGAATACAAAATAAAGTGGAAAAAAAAAACTTTTTTCTTTGTAATGAGAACTCTAAGTATTTCCTCTCTTAACAGCTTTCATATAAAACATAGAGCAGTGTTATTCACATTTATCATATTGCATAATCCATTTAATCCCTATTTATCTTCAGTTCAGTTCAGCCGCTCAGTTGTGTCTGACTCTTTGCGACCCCATGAATCGCAGCACACCAGGCCTCCCTGTCCATCACCATCTCCAGGAGTTCACTCAGACTCACGTCCATCGCATCTGTGATGCCATCCAGCCATCTCATGCTCTGTCGTCCCCTTCTCCTCCTGCCCTCAATCCAGAGTCTTTTCCAGTGAATCAACTCTTCCCATGAGGTGGCCAAAGTACTGGAGTTTCAGCTTTAGCATTATTCCTTCCAAAGAAATCCCAGGGCTGATCTCCCTCAGAATGAATTGATTGGATCTCCTTGCAGTCCAAGGGACTCTCAAGAGTCTTCTCCAACACCACAGTTCAAAAGCATCAGTTCTTCGGCACTCAGCCTTCTTCACAGTCCAACTTTAACATCCATACATGACTACTGGAAAAACCATAGCCTTGACTAGATGGACCTTAGTTGGCAAAGTAATGTCTCTGCTTTTGAATATGCTCTCTAGGTTGGTCGTAACTTTTTTCCAAGGAGTAAGCGTCTTTTAATTTCATGGCTGCAGTCACCATCCACAGTAATTTTGGAGACCCCAAAAATAAAGCCTGACACTGTTTCCACTGTTTCCCCATCTATTTCCCGTGAAGTGATAGAACCACATACCATGATCTTCGTTTTCTGAATGTTGAGATTTAAGCCAACTTTTTCACTCTCCTCTTTCACTTTCACCAAGAGGGTTTTTAGTTCCTCTTCACTTTCTGCCATAAGTGTGGTGTCATCTGCATAGCTGAGGTGACTGACATTTCTCCCGGCAATCTTGATTCCAGATTGTGTTTCTTCCATTCCAGCGTTTCTCATGATGTACTCTGCATATAAGTTAATTAAGCAGGGTGACAATATACAGCTTTCACGTACTCCTTTTCGTATTTGGAACCAGTCTGTTGTTCCATGTCCAGTTCTAACTGTTGCTTCCTGACCTGCATACAGATTTCTCAAGAGGCAGGTCAGGTGCTCTGGTAGTCCCAGCTCTTTCAGAATTTTCCACAGTTTATTGTGATCCACACAGTCGAAGGCTTTGGCATAGTCAATAAAGCAGAAATAGATGTTTTTCGGGAACTCTCTTGCTTTTTTCATGATCCAGAGCATGTTGGCAATTTGATATCCTTTTCTAAAACCAGCTTGAACATGTAGAAGTTCAAAGTTTGTGTATTGCTGAAGCCTGGCTTTGGAGAATTTTGAGCATTACTTTACAAGTGTGTGAGATGAGTGCAATTGTGCGGTAGTTTGAGCATTCTTTGGCATTGCCTTTCTTTGAGATTGGAATGCAAACTGACCTCTTCCAGTCCTGTGGCCACTGCTGAGTTTTCCAAATTTGCTGGCATATTGAGTGCAGCACTTGGACAGCATCATCTTTCAGGATTTGAAATAGCTCAACTGGAATTCCATCACCTCCATTAGCTTTGTTCATAGTGATGCTTTCTAAAGCCCACTTGACTTCACATTCCAAGATGTCTGGCTCTAGATGAGTGATCACACCATCGTGATTATCTGGGTCATGAAGATCTTTTTGTGCACTTCTTCTGTGTATTCTTGCCACCTCTTCTTAATATCTTCTGATTCTTTTAGGTCCATACCATTTCTGTCCTTTATCGAGCTCATCTTTGCATGAAATGTTCCCTTGGGATCTCTAATTTTCTTGAAGAGATCTCTAGTCTTTCCCATTCTGTTCTTTTCCTCTATTTCTTTGCATTGATCACTGAAGAAGGCTTTCTTATCTCTTCTTGCTATTCTTTGGAACTCTGCATTCAGATGCTTATATCTTTCCTTTTCTCCTTTGCTTTTCACTTTTCTTCTTTTCACAGCTATTTGCAAGGCCTCCCCAGACAGCCATTTTGCTTTTTTGCATTTCTTTTCCATGGAGATGGTCTTGATCCCTGTCTCCTGTACAGTTTCATGAAGCTCATTCCATAGTTCATCAGGCACTCTATCTATTAGATCTAGGCCTTTAAATCTATTTCTCACTTCCACTGTATAGTCATAAGGGATTTGATTTAGATCATACCTGAAAGTCTAGCTGTTTTCCCTACTTTCTTCAATTTAACTCTGAATTTGGTAATAAGAAGCTCATGATCTGAACCACAGTCAGCTCCTGGTCTTAGAATGGGGCATTTGTCTTGTCTTCATCCACTTCGCCTTCCCTCCAGATCCCCACCTTTGTAACCAAAAATCTGATCTATTTTTCTATACATCTGTTTGTTTGTTTGCTTGCTTTTAAAACTAATACAATATTGTAAAGTAATTAACCTCCAATTAAAATAAATAAATTTATATTTAAAAAAGAAAAAGTGTAATTTACCAATAACGTTATATTAGTTCCTAATGGGTAATAAACTGATTTGCTATTTCTATACACTTTAAAAATAACACCACTATTTCTTGTTGCCAACTTTCCGCATACAAAGGTTCTACATTTTAATCAACTACATTCCCGACACTGTTCATGGCTATCACTTGTTTATTTTGTAACTGGAAGATTATACCCCTTAAACTACCTAAATTCTCTCCAATCCCCTCTTCCTTTCCTCTAGAAACAATCTGTTTATGCTCTGCATCTGTAAGAGTTTCTGCTTGCCTATGTTGTTAATTTTTTCTGTTTTGTAGATTCCAAATATAAATGAAGTCATACAGCATTCGTCTTTCTATTTATATTGTGTAAGCTTATTTATATTCTCTCAAATAGCAAGATTCCATTCTTTTTATGTATAAGGAATATTCCATTGTATAAATATACACCACATCTCCTTTATCCGTTCATCTATTATACCACTGGGCCTTTAGGCAAGCGTATCTCGGCCATTATAAATAATGATGCAGTTAACTTCAAGGTATATATATATTTTGAATTAATGATTTTATTTCTTTTAGGTAAATACTCAGGAGTAGAGTGGCTGGACTGTAAAGTAGTTCTATTTTTAATGTTTGAGGAAACTTCACACTGTTTTCCATTGTGTTTACATGCTGCCAATGGTGCATGAGAGTTCCCTGTTCTCCACATTGTCAGTAACAAATTTTGCTTGTTGTCTTTTTGTTTGCCATTCTGACTGCAGTAAAGTATCTCCTTGGATTTGATTTGCATTTTCCTGAATTTGGTGAAGCTGAGCACCATTTCATGGGTCTGATAGTCATCTATATGTCTTTGAAAAAATACACCTCTGCCCATTTTTAAATTGGGTTCTTTGTTTTCTAGATGCTGAGTAATACAGGTTATTTGTATTTGGATACTAGCATGTTATCAGACATATTGTTTTCAAATATCTTCTCCCATTCAGTAGGCTGATTTTTCATTTTGCTAAGTTCCTTGAGCTGCACAATGTCTTATCAGTTTAATGCAGTACCTTTTGTTTAATTTTGCTTTTATTTCTTAGGCTGAGGAGACATATCCAAAAACTTTTATACTGCTGTAAACTTTTCTGAAACCCATCCTGAGAAAAAGTAATAAACCACCCAAAGACGAAGTCAACTTTCAAATTAGACTATTTTATTCTTTCCATGTTTACTGAAACAAAAACAATGACATAAACTAGAAGCAAAGTACCACTCTCAGCTTAGCTCTCTCATCCAGGTAATATATTTTACCAATGTGTTACGTGCAGGACTGGATGTGCAAACTAAGAAAAATTTTTCCATAATCATAATGCATAATGTTTAGAGAAGTAAAGTTGTTTATACTTAATCAACATTATGGAATCTTCCATCTCAGGCATTTAGGGAGATACATTCTTGGTCAAGGAAGACTGAAAAGATGGGAAGAGATAATTTTGTCTGAGTCATACTTCCAGTGGAAAGTGTCAGATGAGATATTCCCAGTGATGCTACTTCACCCTAATGTTCCCTGATTTCATCAACTATAGAGCAGTTTTATATTTCCAGAGGGGAAAAATGTTCAAACTGAGAAAAAACAAGAGGTAAAAATTTTTCTAAATAGTATTAACAAATGGGAGATGGTGAAAAAGTCTGCAAATGATTAGGTCAGAGAGAAGTCTGGCTCAACACAAAGTGGAAATAAATAGAGAGATGACTCAGATTTCCCTCCTCCTGGTTAAAAAGAATCAAAAATATTTCAAAAAAATTATTATGATTAAACACAGAAATTTCTACCCTGTGACAATCTGCACACAGAGATATTCTATCCATCCAAAATTCTTTCCTACTAAGAGTTTTTCTGAGAGCCACTTTCACATTTTTGTTTCTCAAGCTGTAGTTTAAGGGGTCCACCATGGCAACCACATTGGTATAAAAGAGAGAGGAAACTTTTCTTTCATCCATATACCCAGGAGATGAAGGTTTGAGATACATAAGTGTACATGATCCAAAGAAGAGAGAAACACCAATGATGTGGGGACAGCAGGTACTGAAAGCTTTGGACCTGTCCTCCATGGAGCTAATACAGAAGATGTTGGTAAAGATGAGACCATGAGACAAAGATGGTGAGATTGGGCACAATGATGTTGGTGCCAACCACAATGAAAACTACTAGATCACTGATGTGGATGCTTTTGCAAGAGAGCTTGATCAGAGGAAAGATATGACAGAAATAATAATGGTTGATGGGTTTTGCATGACAGAAAGTCAGTCTCAGCATGCATCAGTATGACCAATGGCACCAGAAAATGTCACCGAGTAGGAACCAAGCATAAGGTTGGAACACACTTTAGGAGATATAACAACATGATACAAAAGTGGTTTACAGATGGCCACATACATCTGTATGTGTATGGACATACCGATGGCCATTGATGTCAGCATATATTTCAGAAATGGTGAAAAAACTGAAAATGTAGAGCTGTGTCATGCATCCCATATAAGAAATAATATTCGTCTTTGATATAAAGTTAATCAGTATTTTGGGTGTAAACACAGAATAATAGCAGAAGTCTATGAAGAACTTCCAGATGTCCAAGTTTGGTTTAGAAAAGGAAGAACCAGAGATCAAATTGCCAAAATTTACTGGATCATCAAAAAGCAAGAGAGTTCCAGAAAAAACATCTACTTTTGCTTTTGACTATGCCAAAGACTTTGACTATGTGGATCACAACAAACTGTGGAAAATTCTTAAAGAGATGGGAACACCTGCCCCTTAGAAATCTGTATGCAGGTCAAGAAGCAACAGTTAGAACTGGACATGGAACAACAACAGACTGGTTCCAAATTGGGAAAGGAGTACATCAAGGCTGTATATTGTCACCCTGCTTATTTAACTTATATGCAGAGTACACCATGCAAAATGTTCGGCTGGATGAAGCAAAAGCTGGAATCAAAATGCTAGGAGAAATATCAATAACCTTGAATACACAGATGCCACCACCCTTATGGAAGAAAGTGAAGAAGAACTAAAGAGTCTCTTGATGACAGTGAAAGAGGAGAGTGAAAAAGTTGGCTTAAAACTCAACATTCAGAAAACTACGATGATGGCATCTGGTCCCATCACTTCATGGCAAATAGATGGGAAAACAGTGGAAACAGTGGCAGACTTTATTTTGGGAGGCTCCAAAATCACTGCAGATAGTGACTACAGCCATGAAAGTAAAAGACAATTTGTCTTGGGAGAAAAGCTATGACCAACCTACACAGTATATTAAAAAAAAGAAGACACTACTTTAACAAGAAAGGTCCATCTAATCAAAGCTATGGTTTGTCCAGTAGTCATGTATGGATGTGAGAGCTGAACTCTAAAGAAAGCTGAGTACTGAAGAATTGGTGCTTTTGAACTGTGGTGTTGCAGAAGACTCTTGAGAGTCCCTTGGTCTGCAAGGAAATCCAACCAGTTCATCCTAAAGGAAACCACAGACAGCCTACAAAGGCAAGGCCCATGCTACCATATGCAAACATATCTGCTTGAAAAACAAAGGGAGAACGTTGGATTCGGACACTATTGTTCTACTCTCATCTCAGCATTTCCTCTTTCAGTGACCATAGTAACCTGGCACTGGTTTGTAATACACATTAGACTTCATGTGGTCAGAAACAAGAATTCTGTTTCTAATCCAAGAAGATAGTCTATGAGAATTAAGTAACTTCCTGTGTCACAACATTCAGAAAACTAAGATTATGGCATCTGGTCCCATCACTTCATGGGAAATAGATGGGGAAACAGTGTCAGACTTTATTTTGGGAGGCTCCAAAATCACTGCAGATGGTGATTGCAGCCATGAAATTAAAAGACGCTTACTCCTTGGAAGGAAAGCTATGACTAACCTAGATAGCTTATTCGGACAACACAATGGCAACCCCATTCCAGTACTCTTGCTTGGAAAATCCCATGGACAGAGGAGCCTGGTAGACTGCAGTCCATGGGATTGCTAAGAGTTGGGCACGACTGAGCTACTTCACTTTCAATTTTCACTTTCATGCATTGGAGAAGGAAATGGCAACCCACTCCATTGTTCTTGCCTGCAGAATCCCAGGGATAGGGGAGGCTGGTGGGCTGCCATCTATGGGGTCGCACAGAGTCGGACATGACTGAAGTGACTAAGCAGCAAATAGCTTACTAAAAAGCAGAGAGATTTCTTTGCCAACAAGTGTCAGTCTAGTCAAGAATATGGGTTTTCCAGTGGTCGTGTATGGATGTGAGATTTCACTGTAAAGAAAGCTGAGAAGAAGAATTGATGCTTTTAAACTGATATGTTGGAGAAGATTCTTGCGAGTCCCTTGGACTGCAAGGAGATCCAACTAGTCCATCCTATCGGAGACCAGTCCCGGGTGTTCATTGGAAGAACTGATGCTGAAGCTGAAACTCCAATACTTCTGCCACCTCATGTGAAGAGTTGTCTCTTTGGAAAAGACCCTGATGCTGGGATGGATTGGGGACAGGAGGAGAAGGGGATGACACAGGATGAGATGGCTGGATGGCATCACCGACTTGATGCACATGAGTTCGGGTGAACTCTGGGAGTTGGTGATGGACAGGGAGGCCTGGCATGCTGTGATTCATGGGGTCGCAGAGTCGGGCATGAGTGAGTGACTGAACTGAACTTGTCACAAAGCAAAAGCCATAAAGGTGAAAGACTGAGACTTTTATCCTCTTAGAGGAAACCTTCTGACTGATATGTTTCGAGCCCACTCATGTCTTGGAACGTTCTCTGATCCCTCTCCAAAAGATCCCCTGGGTTCAGTTGAGTCTCAGAACTATACAAAATGAGAAAGAATAGACACATATTAAGTTCCTCAAATTTCACCTTAAAACAAGGAATAAGTATTGTAAACTGAATTAGATATGTAAGTTGAATTCAGAAACTCACCCTTCTTAGTTCAGAAAACCACAGAGCTGGTTCCCTTATCATTAATTGCCACTGTCTTGGTATTGGAAATACAATTTCAGGTGCTTGAGGCTTGATTTCTTTGATGCTAAGAGGAGACAGCCTAGACATATGCCTAGGAAATGTTTATGACCTAGTGTAATTTCTGATTATATTAAGTTCTTTCAAGCAGTAGGAAAAAAACCCAAAGCTTTTAATTACACACATGTTATTAATTAGAAACAGAAGATTTAATGTGACTATAATGATGTAATGCTCTTGGTTAAAAACTGGGTAGAAGCTTTCTGAGTCTCTTCCCTGGGGTATATATTATGTGTGTGTGTGTATATGTGTGTGTGTGTGTGTGTGTGTGTGTGTGTGTGTGTGTGTGTATGTGTGTGTGTGTATGCTGCTGCTAAGTTGCTTCAGTCGTGTCCGACTCTGTGTGACCCCATAGACGGCAGGCCACCAGGCTCCCCGGTCCCTGAGATTCTCCAGGCAAGAACACTGGAGTGGGTTGCCATTTCCTTCTCCGGAATAAGGATATTATAGATCCCAGTGTGTGCTCTGTCTTTAGTTCTTATCGACCTACTTTTTATTCATTTTTGCTTTACTCTGGGGACTGTGCCTCCCTCAGGTAGATCCAAAGTGAATTCCCATCTCTTCATTATCTTCACGTCTGAAGGGAAAGCTAGGACACTGCTTTAGTCCCTTTCTATGCCCATTTCCGAAGTGGACATATTTCCATAAGAGTCCTACTTCCAGGTCTCTTTATTTCTTTATCTGAAAATTTTCAAATGCTGCAATGTTCAAATTTTGCAATAACATGCTACATATTATACACACAGCATCCTAACTTGTTTCCCTCCTTTTAGTGAGGGCCAAACAGACACACAGGGCTTCAGTTACTAACAAGATGTAATAATTGATTCCTTAAGCCATTGTCAAATGCAAACTTTAGAAGTGATATTTAAACTTCTGTATTATTTTATCCACAATATTCTGATAGAATGAAATTTAATTTAGCAGAAAGTTTATTTTTTCTAAAAATGAAACAAACTGTATTTTGAGGCTTTTGAAATGGAAATCATGTGACCCACTTTAACTATTTTTGGCACATCAAATAATGGTAAAATACAAAACAGAGTGGCTGCACCTCTGTATGCCTACGAAGGTTCCCAAATAGTGTAATTATTATTATTTATTTCTTTAGATACATGTTTTTCTCAATAGGGAACAGAATTTTATAAAAAGAGTTAAGGTGTAAACAAAAAAAATTGCCAACTAGGTCAACTATTTTATAAATATAGGCTTTGGTATGTGAAAATAATATATGTTGGTATTGAGATCAAGGGATATGGTATGAGTGCCATCGAAAACTATAAATAAGGATATAGAAGAAGTTTAAAACTGTAGGTCAATGCAGAACATGTAAAAATACACAAAAGCAAACATCAGTGTTGCTAAATTCACAATATCTAACACTCTTCACAGGAGATTAGAAAACAACAAAATAAAAATATTATTAAAGTTATCTTTAAATATGTTGAAAAGGCCACAAGTAAGGCAAGCATTTTAGTAACAATTTTACCCTATTTTCTCAAAAGAAAAGTAATTCAATATTTTATTCCAGAAAAGACTTTGTCACAATGTCTCTTTAAAGTTCTCATAGTTCTAACTGCAGAAGGATTTATGATTTCATGCCTTAAAATCCATAAGGAAGCAGCATAAGGAAGCCCAAGAGCGAGAGTGATTTAGTTATGCCCAGGTTACACCAAGTGGATGCAGGCTCGTGGGTTTAACTTTTTTCTTTAAATATCAAATATTTAAGTTTTTATCCTATCCAGAAAAATCCCATGATCTCTATAATATTTCTATGGCTGTCCAGAAAGAAGAGACTCCTAAATATAGGTTTCTGTTTTTTAATCATATTTTCTAGATTCCTTCTTCATAATCTGAGCTTTAATTACTACTCACCTTTCTATCTTATGAAAAAACATCCTATTTCTATCTGGTGTTCTGGAATTCTGGCCACAGCTTGTTCACCTTTATTCCTCCAAATACTACTACTGTATGTTCACTGTGCATTATGAGATTAGAAAACTTTATAGACTGGATATATTTACTTCACTAGGTAGAACAGAATAAACATCCAAATTAAAATACAGGTCATAAGCCTCATGACCGCTCTCTACAAGGTCCTCTTATGTATTGGCCATGGATCTGTTGAGGTCCAGTCGCATGAGAGGCTTATGGGCTCCTTTCTCTCCCATGCCCTGTTCTCTGAAATACAAACCTTGCAAGCATTCCAGAAACTATTTTTTGAATTTTGCGATGAAGGAGCATTCTTAATGACCAATCATCTCCCCGGTATACTAGCCCAAGAAGCATTATCTTTCCCATAAACAACTACAACAAAAAACCCCTGGAAAATGTTTTCCTCAAAAATTAAATTAACAAAAGAGCAATATGCGCCCTGAGAGAAATTCATTTACCACACTGAAACAAAGCATTTCTCAGATTAAAAATAAGAATAGTTTTTCCTGTGGCATATTTACATAAACAAAATTAAAGAGATACAATAGAAGCCAAGTATATTAAGGAGAGGAGTAAACTTGAAATCAGAAACCTAAACAATTCTAGACTTTTTCATTAAAAAATGACTATAAATAAATCATTAACCACTCTATGTACTGACCATATAATGAATATATTTTGACAATCCATTAAATGCAGGCAAGAAAATCCTTTATCAAAGGAGGTATGCACAGTGCTTACAGATACAAAGTGGGTTACATTTAACATACACTATGAAGTCTTCCACCTCAGAAATTAAATGTGATATAATCTTGCTTAATGAAGCCTGAAAAGATGGGAAAAAGAAACATTCTCAGATTCATGCTTCTAAAGGCAATTGGCAGATAAGACCTCGCCAGTGACATACAGTTCAGTTCACTTCAGCTGCTCAGTCGTGTCTGACTCTTTGTGACCCCATGAATCGTAGCATGCAAGGCCTCCTTGTCCATCACCAACTCCAGAAGTTCACTCAGATTCACTTCCATCGAGTCAGTGACGCCATCCAGACATCTCATCCTCTGTCGTCCCCTTCTCCTCCTGCCCCCAATCCCTCCCAGCATCAAAGTCTTTTCCAGTGAGTCAACTCTTCGCATGAGGTGGCCAAAGTACTGGAGTTTCAGCTTTAGCATCATTCCTTCAAAAGAAATCCCAGGGTTGATCTCCTTCAGAATGGACGGTTGGATCTGCTGGCAGTCCAAGGGACTCTCAAGAGTCTTCTCCAACACCACAGTTCAAAAGCATCAATTCTTCGGCACTCAGCCTTCTTCACAGTCTAAATCTCACATCCATACGTGACTACTGGAAAAACCATAGCCTTGACTAGACAGACCTTAGTCAACAACATAATGTCTCTGATTTTGAATATGCTATTTAGGTTGATCATAGCTTTTCTTCCAAGGAGTAAATATCTTTTAATCTCATGGCTGCAGTCACCATCCACAGTAATTTTGAAAGCCAAAAAAATAAAGTCTGCCACTATTTCCACAGTTTCTCCATCTATTTTCCATGAAGTGATGGGACCAGATGCCATGAATTTCGTTTTCTGAATGTGGAGCTTTAAGCCAACTTTTTCACTCTCCTCTTTCACTTACATCAAGAGGCTTTTTAGTTCCTCTTCACTTTCTGCCATAAGCATGGTGTCATCTGCATATCTGAGGTGACTGATATTTCTCCCAGCAATCTTGATTCCAGCTTGTGTTTCTTCCAGTCCAGCATTTCTCATGATGTACTCTGCATAGAAGTTAAATAAACAGGGTGACAATATACAGCTTTGACGTCATCCTTTTCCTATTTGGAACCAGTCTGTTGTTCCATGTCCAGTTCTAACTGTTGCTTCCTGACCTGCATACAGATTTCTCAAGAGGCAGGTCAGGTGCTCTAGTATTCCCATCTCTCTCAGAATTGTCCACATTTTTTTTTTTTTTTTTGTGATCCACACCATCAAAGGATTTGGCATAGTCAATAAAGCAGAAATAGATGTTTTTCTGGAACTCTCTCACTTTTTTCATGATCCAGCAGATGTTGGCAATTTGATCTCTGGTTCCTCTGCCTTTTCTAAAACCAGCTTGAACATCAGGAAGTTTATGGTTAATGTATTGCTGAAGCCTGGCTTGGAGAATTTTGAGCATTACTTTACTAGCATGTGAGATGAGTGCAATTGTGTGGTAGTTTGAGCATTTTTTGGCATTGCCTTTCTTTGAGATTGGAATGCAAACTGACCTCTTCCAGTCCTGTGGCCACTGCTGAGTTTTCCAAATTTGCTGGCATATTGAGTGCAGCACTTGGACAGCATCATCTTTCAGGATTTGAAATAACTCAACTGGAATTCCATCACCTCCACTAGCTTTGTTGGTAGTGATGCTTTCTAAGGCCCACTTGGCTTCACATTCCAGGATGGCTGGCCCCAGATGAGTGATCATACCTTCGTGATTATCTTGGTCGTGAAGATCTTTTTTATACAGTTCTTCTGTGTATTCTTGCCACCTCTTAATATTTTCCGCTTCTGTTAGGTCCATACCATTTCTGTCCTTTATCGAGCTCATCTTTGCATGAAATGTTCCCTTGGGATCTCTAATTTTCTTGAAGAGATCTCTAGTCTTTCCCATTCTGTTCTTTTCCTCTATTTCTTTGCACTGATTGCTGAGGAAGGCTTTCTTATCTCTTCTTGCTATTCTTTGGAACTCTGCATTCAGATGCTTATATCTTTCCTTTTCTCCTTTGCTTTTCACTTCTCTTCTTTTCACAGCTATTTGTAAGGCCTCCCCAGACAGTCATTTTGCTTTTTTGCTTTTCTTTTCCATCGGGATGGTCTTGATCCCTGTCTCCTGTACAATGTCACAAGCCTCATTTTATAGTTCATCAGGCACTCTATTTCTCAGATCTAGGCCCTTAAATCTATTTCTCACTTCCACTGTGTAATCGCAAGTGATTTGATTTAGGTCATACCTGAATGGTCTATCGGTTTTCCCTACTTTCTTCAATTTGAGTCTGAATTTGGCAATAAGGAGTTCATGATCTGAGCCAAAGTCAGATAACAGTCACGAGGGGTGGCGGTGAGGAGATGCCCCTCGTCCAAGGTGAGGAGCAGTGGCTGCACTTTGCTGGAGCAGCTGTGAGGAGATTTTCCACACCCAAAGTAAGAGAACCCCAAGTAAGATGGTAGATGTTGCAAGAGGGCATCAGAGGGCAGACACACTGAAACCATACTCAAGAAAACTAGTCAATCTAATCACACTAGGACCACAGCCTTGTCTAACTCAATGAAACTAAGCCATGCCTGTGGGGCAATCCAAGACGGCGGGTCATGGTGGAGAGGTCTGACAGAATGTGGTCCACTGGAGAAGGGAATGGCAAGCCACTTCAGTATTCTTGCCTTGAGAACCCCATGAACAGTATGAAAAGGCTAAATGATAGGATACCAAAAGAGGAACCCCCCAGGTCAGTCGGTGCCCAATATGCTACTGGAGGTCAGTGGAGAAATAACTCCAGAAAGAATCAAGGGATGGAGCCAAAGCAAAAACAATACCCAGCTGTGGATGTGACGGTTGATAGAAGCAAGGTCCCATGATGAAAGAGCAATACTGCATAGGAACCTGGAATGTCAGGTCCGTGAATCAAGGCTAATTGGAAGTGGTCAAACAAGAGATGAAAGAGTGAACGTCAACATTCTAGGAATCAGCAAACTAAAATGGACTGGAATGGGTGAATTTAACTCAGATGACCATTATATCTACTACTGCGGGCGGGAATCCCTCAGAAGAAATGGAGTAGCCATCATGGTCAACAAAAGAGTCCAACATGCAGTTCTTGGATGCAATCTCAAAAATGACATAATGATCTCTGTTCATTTCCAAGGCAAGCCATTCAGTATCACAGTTATCCAAGTCTATGCCCCAACCAGTAATGCTGAAGAAGCTGAAGTTGAACCGTTTTGTGAATACCTACAAGATCTTTTAGAACTAACACCCCCAAAAGATGTCCATTTCATTATAGGGGACTGGAATGCAACAGTAGGAAGTCAAGAAACACCTGGAGTAACAGGCAAATTTAGCCTTGGGATGTGGAATGAAGCAGGGCAAAGACTAATAGAGTTTTACCAAGAATATGCACTGGTCATAGCAAACACGCTCTTCCAACAACACAAGAGAAGACTGTACACATGGACATCACCAGATGGTCAACACCGAAATTAGATTGATTATATTCTTTGCAGCCAAAGATGGAGAAGCTCTACACAGTCAACAAAAGCAAGACCAGTGACATTATGTCACACTAATTTTCCATCTTGTCAAAGCTATGGTTTTTCCAGAAGTCACATATGGATGTGAGAGTTGGACTATAAAGAAAGCTGAGTGCTAAAGAATTGATGCTTTTGAACTGTGGTGTTGGAGAAGACTCTTGAGAGTCACTTTTATAGCAAGGAGATTCAACCAGTCCATCCTCAAGGAAATCAGTCCTGAATATTCATTGGAAGGACTGATGCTGAAGCTGAAACTCCAATACTTTGGCCACCTGAGGCAAAGAACTGACTCATCTGAAAAGACCCTGATGCTGGGTAAGATTAAAAGTGGGAGGTCAAGGGGACACTAACTCGATGGACATGAGTTTGAGTAAACTCCAGGAGTTGGTGATGTCTCTTCTCTTTTTTTTTCTTTCTCCTTTCTTTTTTTTCTCCCCCCCCCATTATAAAAAAAAAAAAATTTATATTAATAAAAAAATATTATTTTTTAAAAAAATAAATATAATATATAAAAATTTTATAATATTTTTTTTTTTTTTTTTTAAATTATTTAAATTTTTTTTTAATAAATATAAAAAAAAAAAAAATTTTTATTTTTAAAAATATTATTTTTTTTTTTTATATTATTTTTTTTTTTTTTATATTTTTTTTTTTTTTTTTTTTTTTTTTTTTTTTTTTTCTTTCTCCCTCCCCCCCCCCCCCCCCCCCCCCCCCCCCCCCCCCCCCCCCCCCCCCCCCCCCCCCCCCCCCCCCCCCCCCCTTCCCCTCCTTCCCCTTCCCCTTCCCCTTCTTCCCCTTCCCCTTCCCCTTCTTCCCTTCCCCTTCCCTCTTCCTTCTTTTGTCTTTTGGAAGCCAGACATTAAAGACTGGGACTTTTAAGAGGCAGACACACAAAAAATTAGAAAGTCTTCATGAATGTACAGTGAGAGGTGCAGGCTCAAACAGACCATGGAAGAACTTGTTTTGCCTGAGACTGGCCCTCAGCACAGATTGCCTATAACAATGATAACTAAAAATATAAAAAGGGAGGTCAAGATAGCAGAGTAGGAAGACAGTGGGTTCACATTCCCTGAAGAACATATCAGACTACAACTACATATAGAGCAACTCTTGCTGAAATCAGCCTGGGGACTAGCAAAGCAACTGTTCACAACCAAGGCTGTAAAGAGAGATACACATGGAGTCTGGATGGAATGTAAACTGATACAGCCATTATGTGAAACATTAAGGAGGTTCCTAAGAAAACTAAAAATGGAATCACTGTATAATCCAGCAATTACAACTCTGGGTGTATATCTGAAGAAAATGAAAACACTAATTCCAACCCCATTGTCCATAGCAGCATTATTTATAACTGCCAAGATGTGGAAGCAACCTA
Source organism: Nanger dama (assembly GCA_917880005.1). Taxonomy (NCBI): domain Eukaryota; kingdom Metazoa; phylum Chordata; class Mammalia; order Artiodactyla; family Bovidae; genus Nanger; species Nanger dama. Next base: position 74,296 of record CAKJTW010000085.1, on the reverse strand, counting down.
AGTGCCCATTAGTAAATGAATGGAATGAAGCAGATTTGGAATATATATGCAGCAGGTACTAATCAGTCAAAAAGAAAAAGTTTCCTATTTGCAAGTTTGGTGGACTTGTGAAGTTATTATGCTTAGTGAAACAAGTCATATAGAGATAGATAAATTCTACATTTTTCACTTATAAATGAAATATAAAAATTTAAATGAATGAATAACTATGCTGTTAGTATAACTAATGTGAGACTAATATAACAATGTAAATCAACTATGCTTTCATTAAAAAGTAATTAAAAACATTTCTAGGATTAATGTTAAGGAGGTTAGCATCTGTGTTTTCTTCTAGAAATTTTATGGTTTCAGGTCTTTCACTTGATTCTTTAATCCATTTTAAATTAATTTTTTGTGTTTGGTGCAAGATAATAGTCTAATTTTACTCTTTTGCTTGCCACAGACCTTTATTTGATTCATTTTTGGTAGCTTGTGTGTTCCTAGGAAAATCTCTTCTATACTCTTGGTATATTTCTTAGAGCAATTTATTTTTTATTTTATTTTACAATACTGTATTGGTTTTGCCATACATCAACATGAATCCACCACAGGTGTACATGACTTCCCAATCCTGAACCCCCCTCCCACCTCCCTCCCCATACCATCTCTCTGGGTCATCCCAGTGCACCAGCCCCAAGCATCCTGTATCCTGCATCGAACATAGACTGGCGATTCGTTTCTTACATGATATTATACATGTTTCAATGCCATTCTCCCAAATCATCCCACCCTCTCCCTCTCCCACAGAGTCCAAAAGTCTGTTCTATACATCTGTGTCTCTTTAGAGCAATTTATTTTTTTTTTTAAGTTAGTTCCAATATTATTTAAGAAAAAAGTTCCCATCAGAGGGAGCTGTTTACTTAGATTATTGCTGAAACAATTTCCAGTTAAGACTAATTCTCTTCACTGATAGGGACTGTTTCATACCTCATAACTCTATTCCTTAATACACAAGGGCAAATAACACATTAATATTTTTTCACACAAGGTTGTAGTTCTGATACAGAGGAAAAGTTTATTTTAGGATACTTGAAATTTTAAGAAATCTGTCCCCTAAAAACTAGTGTCTTTTCTTTCCTTTGCCAAGAGTTATGTTTTTAGAGTATGTAGATAATTTATCTATATGAACTAGTGAATCTAAGAGAAAACCTTTTTCCTATAAGTCATTGATAGGACTATTGATATGCATAGTAGGGTAAACTCCAGGTAACTGCACTTCTCTTCTAATAATACATCTACTGTAACACTGTGGGATTTGCTAGGACACATTTCTAAGTTCTGTTGTCCAGAAATGCAATTATCCATTGCCTTTGCCCCTAGGACTTCTGTTTAAAAATTCAAAATATGACAAGATTTGACTAAAAGAACATCCCTCAATCATGGCTACTTGCTTTGAAATGGGGAGTTTTGGTTGTCAAAATAATTCTTGTAAAGAGAGTCTGGTGTCTCTTTTTAATATCACAAACATTTCTGGAATTTCCTAGAAGGATATCTAATTGCAATTTGTATAATTAATAATTGTCTATTTATTTGGATTATTTTCCAAAATGCTACATCATTAATTTCTTCATTGTATGAGGATAGCATTTTCAAAATCCAATGCAATATACTGGAATGATTCTAAACATAGTTTTTAGGTTGTAGATACAAAGAATGAAGGAAAAAAATTCAAAGGGAAACCTAAAATTAAAATGACAAAATGTGTAATCTTTAAGTGAAGATTACTATAGACTGAATGTTTGTGTCCTCCTGAAATTCATATGTTGAAACCTAATCCTCAATGTGATGGCCTTAGGAGGTGAGAACTGTGGTAGTTGATTGCATCATAAGGGTAGAACTCTCACGGATGGGATCAGTGCTTTTGTAAAAGAGACAGCAGAGAGGTCTACTTTATCTTTGGTCCTGAGAGGATATAGCAAGAAATGGCAGGCTGTGAACTGGGAAGGTGGATCTCACCAGACACTGAATCTTCCAGTGCCTTGATCTTGGATTTCCCTGGATTCAGAACTTTGAGAAATAAACTTTGGTTTTTTATAAGGCCCTCAATCTGTAGATTTTACTGTGTGTGTGTGTGTGTGTGTGTGTGTGTGTGTGTGTGTGTGTGTTAGTTCTCCATCATGTCTGACTCTGCCACCCTATGGGCTGGACCCTGCCAGGCTTCTCTGTCCTGAATTCCCATGTAATTCTCCAGGCAAGAATACTGGAGTGGGTTGCCATTCCTTTCTCCAGGGGATCTTCTCAACCCAGGGATCAAACCTGGGTTTCCTGCATTGTAGGCAGATACTTTACCATCTGAGCCACCAGGGAAGCCCCAGATTTTATTGTAGCAGCCAAAATGGGCTTCCCTTGTAGCTCAGATGGTAAAGCATCTGACTGCAATGCAGGAGAGCTGGGATCGATACTTGGGTCGAGAAGATCCCCTGGAGAAGGAAATGGCAACCCACTCCAGTATCCTTACTTGGAAAATCCCATGGACAGAAAAGCCTGGCAGGCTGTATAGTCCACGTGGTCACAAAGAGTCAGAGATGACTGAGGAACTAACACACAGACAAAATGGAATCATACAATGTCTTTTAATCGTTTCAATATTTCTCCCTTTAGAGTTGCCTTGCAAAAAATATTCCATAGTTGTGGTAGCACAGGTCATTATTCTGGATTTTGAATTTTGACCACTTCTTATTCTGTGCAGTTTGACAAATTTCAGAGAGTTTACCTACTATATAGGTAAAAATGATACTGTTTTTCCCTACTAAATGTGTTTGTTTCTAAGTTGTGTCTGACTCTTCTGTGACCCCATGGACTCTAGCCCAGCAGACTCCTCTGTTCACGGGATTTCCCAGGAAAGAATACTGGGTTGCCAGTCTCCAGCATGTTTTCCTGACCGAGGAATTGAACCATATCTCCTTTGCAGGTGGATTCTTTACTATTGAGTCACTAAGGTAGCCTTACTAAGTATGTGTGTGTGTAAATAAATATATATGTACCCTTTAAGCTTCTCTGGTGGCTCAGACGGTAAAGAATCCTCCTGCATTGAAAGAGGTGCGGGTTCAATAGGTTGGTAAGATACCCTGGAGAAGGAAAAACCTGTTTCAGTATTCTTGCCTGGAGAATTCCATGGACAGAGGAGCCTGGCGGACTACAGTCAATTGGGTCACAAAGAGTCAGACATGACTGAGTGACATTCTTTGTTCTCTCTATTCTATTCTTCAGCTCCATGATTTCCCCTTAGTATTTTTAAGTTTTCTGTATCTTTGTGAAATTCTCACTTTGTTTATGTATTATTTTCTGATTACAGTAAGCGTGATACTTTTTTGAATTCTGTGTCAGGCAATTTACATATCAATTTCATTAAAGTCAGTTTTCAGTTCTTTATCTTAATCTCTTTTGGAAAATATTTCAGCTAGTTTTCATCTTCACTGACTCTCTGCTTTGGTGTCTGCATTTTACACCAAACACTCACCTGTCCTAATAATTCATGGGCTAGCCTTGTGCTGGAGAAAGCACTAATAAGCCTGGCCAGTCCTTTCTTGTCAGTTCAGCCTTCTCTCTTTGTTCTTAGTGGGCTTCCAGGTATTCCAAGTGCATGGTCCCCTCAGTGGTCTAAACAAGCAAGACTGAAGCCAAGTCCACATGCAGCCCCCAGATACGCTGTGTCCTGAGATGTATGCTTTGCTTCCTTCCTCCCCAGGGAAAGCTGTAAAAGAGGGGTTTCCAGTACTTTGTTCTTTGCTGATCTGGTGAGAGGGAGCTATAGTGACTTCCAGCCCTGGGTGGTTCTCTCTCACCCAGGATAGCTACTAATTCTTTATTCTGGGTCCCCTATGCTTTCTGACACACAGGCTGTCTTGAAGCCAGTCTCCTGGGCAGCCTGAAGAAAAGTTGGGGCATTGGCCACATAGTGCATACCTTTCCTTCCCCAGGGAGAAGCTAGAGCTGGGGAGTGGGTCCCAACCTGAAGGTTCTTTGGAAGAATAAGTACTATGAAAAGAGGGTTTCCTGAATTTCCCTAACAGTTTCTGTATAACTGGTTTCACACATGACTAGGAGCTGGACCTTTTTAATGGATCTCTGGATTTCTTACAAAGGAAATCTGTACTTGAAATGTTTCTGAATCATTGTGTTCATGGAGGGTAGGTGGTTCTAGGGCTTCCTTTTCTCTCATCTTGCTGAATAGGTAACAGGGATTGATTTTCAGCTAATCTGTGTTCGAGACAAGTACCAGGTTAGTGGGGTTGCTGCTTCCAATTTTACTGTGAAGAGAAGGGTCATGTGAAGGAAGAATTGATGAAAGAGAGAAGGGTGACTCTGTCCTTGTCCAAACTTGTCCACAATCCTGTGGTTTTTACAGCAGTCATGTTCGCATAGGGAAGCAAAGAGCTTCATGCTGTAGGCTAAGTCTTGATACTTTTTGCTCATATGGCTTATAAAGACTAACTACGGAATGCCCATGTCACTCAGTTTCATGATAATGATAAAACAGGCAATGGTCCACATTGGCCAGGTCTCAGATCTTGCCAGTGCATGCAGCATTCTTTTGAGAACAAATGTTGTGGGAAAGTTGAATTTTTCTCTGTGTAATTCTTTCTACTCTGTCCACAGATTCTCTTAGAGAAGAATGGCTTCTGGAAATGGTTTATCTGTGACTGAATTCCTTCTATTGGGATTAACAGACTAACCAGATCGCTAACTCCCCTTGTTCTTCCTCTTCCTAGTAACATAAAACAGTCACTGTGTTGGGAAACTTGGGCATGGCAACTTTAATTGGGATGAACCCACATCTACATACCCCCATGTGCTTTTTCCTCTTTAACCTGTGCTTCATAGATCTCTGTTATTCTTCTGTGTTTACACCAAAAATGCTGGTTACCTTCATATCAAAGAATAACATTATTTCTTCCATGGGGTTCATGACCCAACTTAACTTTTTGTGTTTTTTTGCTCTTTCTGAAATCTAAGTGCTGACATCAATGGCCTATGACTGCCCTGTGGTCACCTGTAATCTACTTTTGTATAATGCTGCCATATACCCTAAAGTGTGTTCCAGCCTTGTGCTTGGTTCCCTGATGACATTTTCTCATTCCATGGCTCACACTGGAAATACATTGACACTGACTTTCTGTGATGCAAACATCATCAGCCATTTTTTTCTGTGACATGCTCCCTCTTCTCAGCTCTCCTGCACAATTACCACATCAGTAACCTGGTACTTTTCATTGTGATGGGCATCAGTATCATTGTGCCCAGTCTCACCATCTTTATCTCTTATGGTCTCATCTTCTCCAGCATCCTCCATATCAAGTCCATGGAAGGAAGCTCCAAAGCCCTCAGCACCTGTAGCTCCCACAAAATTGCTGTTTCCCTGTTCTTTGGATCAAGTGCATTTTTGTATCTCAAACCATCTTCTGCTGGGTCCAAGGATGAGGGAAAAATCTCTCTGTCTTTTATACCAACACCATTCCCTTGCTATACCCCTTAATTTATAGCTTGAGGAACAAAGATGTTATAATTGCTCTGAAAACAAACAAACAAACAAACAAACAACAACCCTGAGTATGAGATAGTTTTGATCAAAGAGTATCTGTCTGTGCAGTTGGTTATACAACAAGGAGATTCTGTGCTGCAATCATATATTATTCATGGCAGCCTTTTAATCTTATTTTTTCCTTAACCTGATAAAGGAAATTTGAGTCTTTTTCATAAGTAATTTCTAATCTTTCTGGAGTAGGTCTTTTTTTTTCTCTTATGTTTACCAAAACATCTTTCTACCCTTTTTTTCCCATTACCAATAGCTTTAATTAAATCATAACATTATCTCCATCTTTTTATATTATTGTCACCTTTGAACTCTTTTTTCCCTTTGGAACATTATACTGCTGCTGCTGCTTCTGGTCACTTCAGTCCCGTCCGACTCTGTGCAACCCCATAGACGGCAGCCCACCAGGCTCCCCCATCCTTGGGAATTCTCCAGGCAAGAATACTGGAGTGGTTGTCATTTCCTTCTCCAATGCAGGAAAATGAAAAATGAAAGTGAAGTCTCTCAGTCATGTCTGACTCTTACGGACCCCATGAACTGAAGCCTACCAGGCATCTCCATGCATGGGATTTCTCAGGCAAGAGTACTGGAGTGAGGTGCCATTGCCTTCTCCTGGAACATTATGTGTGGTCTTCAAATAATGGCATTCTTTAACAATAGAGTGACATTATATCGTCGAGGGTGTTTTTATCTGCCACTTGCTATTAAAAGCATGAATTAAATATTTCTACTCTTTTCATGCTATTTTCAAGAATGCCTGAGTTCAAAGGTTCTATGATGACTATCAAGGATAATCCAATTTACATATATAAATGTTATGCGTTAAGCTTCTTTTGGCAAACAGGTTTGTTTGTTTGTTTTTTAAACATTTGCACAGTCAAATGTAGACATAACAGTTCATCAAACTATATTTATTGTATGCATGCAAAAGTTAAGGTTAGAGTGGTTAGGTTTACTTAAGTCACCTAACTTTACAAAGAAAACCTGATTTCAAGTTTGCTACTTTGTAATCTATTTTGCTGTTACTTTCTTCTATTACTTTTATTTCAGTAATGATGGAATATGAGAAAACACTGCTAATTTCAAAGGTGACTCTGCCTTGTCCCAAGGTGATAAATGAATTTCCCTCAGTGTGGCTATCACGTTTTTAGTTATTTTATAGAAAAACAGCTCAATTGTTCTTTTTGTTGGGACAGAGGAAAACTTTGGGGTTAATATACTGGGGAGCAGATTGGCTCAAACAAGGAAGTTACTTTTTCTGGAAAAAAAAAAAAGAAAGAATTGAATTTAGAAAGTGTGCAACTATCTGTAATTCAGGAACAGTATATGTGAGAAAAATGTGTCTAAATCATGCAATATGTCAGGACTGAGAGAGACACATGGTCAGAAAATAAGCGGTCCCCCTTGGGAGTGATCATGATAGTTTCAATCTGAATTTATATCCCATTGAGTATTGTAAATACATTCTGGTGTCCATAAGGCCTTGATAAAATTGAAATGCACAATGTCCATACATTGGTAGTGTTTGGAAATGAAGATGGAAAAGTTATAACCATGTTTGGGGAAGCAGGTAGAGAGAGGACAGTTCTTCAGGAGATAAAATTGTTGTTCAGTAGCTTAAGTCACATCCAACTCTGTGAGCTGATGGACTCTAGCCTGCCAGGCACCTCTATCTGTGGGATTTTTCCAGGCAAGAATACTGGAGTGGATAGCCACTTCCTTCTCCAGGGCATCTTCCCAACCTGGGGACTGAACCTTTGTCTCCTGCATTGACAGGCAGATTCTTTACCACTGAGCCACCTGGGAAGCTCCAGAAGATAAAATAGCTAGGGATAACTGGAACTCAATTTAAGAAAAAGGAATTTAGAACGAACAATGGTAGATAATGGAAACACTTACCTATAGCTTTCTCCATTCTGGAAGGCCCTAAATATATTGTGGAGGCCACATAATTTATTTGGATGGTAAAAGCATAATTTACTCTAATTAAAAGAAAAAATAAACTAAACCCACAGGACTGGAGGGCTTGGAAATGACTAAATAGCACCTTCTTGTTGGCTTCCAAATGCTATTTCCATTTGGATTTTTAGGTATGAAAACCTTGAACTGCAGTTGGTTTAACAATGAGAAATTAAAGAAATTAAAAAAAATATTGGATGAATGAACAAAGTTGTGACCATGACTTCTGGAAAGGATCCTGAATTATTATCATTTTGGGGAAAAAAGTTAAAAAAAAAAAAGCAACTCTAAAAACCCTCAACTCAATGTATCAAGTGAGAATTTAAATATTTTCTAAGATACCTTTGATGACATTCACCATTTGCCACATTCCTAGTCTCCACTCACTATTCAGTTATTTTAAAATTCAGCATAACTGGCTTGTTTGTCTGTTAGTTTTCTGGATGTTGTGATTGTTAAATACTGTCTTAGTTTAAAAACACCACTCATTCCCCTACCCTGACCCAATATTAACACAATTTATTTTAACTTTACAAGTTCTAATTATATGAAACTGTTGATTTTGGCTGCAGGTTTCTGCTTTTTTCCTTCCTTTACTTACTCTTTATTTTGAAAAACTTGTTTTCTTTGCTGAAAGAAAAGTATATATAAACAGGTATAAATAATATTCAGTGTTATTTAGAAATCTGTGGACATCACAGAGGTGTGTCCACTAGATTATATGTTCCATCATAATTTGAGGTGGCCACAAGAGTGGCTGAAGCCCAGTTACTAATCTTACATGAACATCAAAATGCAAATGAAATGTGCTTCATTTACAGAAAAATAAAGTTTCCTTGAAAGTAATTTGTTTTGACTAATTGGAAAAAATTAATAAAATAATTTAAATAGTATTTGTTTTAATAAAGAGTGGTGACATTTCTAAAGAGATAACTTAGCTGAGAGTTGAGCAATTTGAACACGTTTTAGTTAAAAATAAGTACAGTGTCTGTCTATTTGTACTTCTTTCAAAAGAGGGAAATCAAGTCAGGGTATTTTGTTTGCACAGCATAGTTATTTTGTTATTTTTGCTTCTTTGATATAAGTGACTGGAGCCAAAAAGTAACAAGGGGAATTGTTGAAATTATCACAATTGAGAGTCCATCAGGTAAACCATGGAATGTGACTGTACTTATGTACTAAACAGAGCTGAAAGCTCTGGTTTTCTAGTTTTAACAAAAATGGTCCTCTGAATCACAGACCAGAAATTCCTAAATTACATACTGAAAGATGGTAGAGATTAACTACCATTAGTTAAAATGGTAAAGCATAAATAGAGTCACAGATGTAGAGAACAAACTTGTGGGTACTAAGAAGGGAAGAGATTTCCCTGGTGGCTCAGACAGGTAAGGAATCATCCTGTAACATGGAAGCCCTGGGTTCGATCCCTGGGTTGGGAAGATCCCCTGGAGACAGGAATGGCTACCCACTCCAGTATTCTCTCCTGGAGAATCTCCATGGACATAGGAGCATGGTGGGCTGCATTCATGGGGTTCCAGAGAGTCCCTTGGACAGAAAGATCAAGTCACTCAACTCTAAAGGAAATTAATCCTGACTACTCATTGGAAGGACTGATGCTGAAGCTGAAACTCCAATACGTTGGCCACCTGGTTCAAAGAGTTGAGTCATTGGAAAAGATCCTGATGTTGGGAAAGACTGAGGGCAGAAGGAGAAGGGGATGATAGAGGAAGAGATGGCTGGATGGCATCATCGACTCAATGGACATGAGTTTGAACAAACACTGGGAGATAGTGAAGGATAGGGAAGCCTGGCATGCTGTAGTCCACGCAGTCGCAAACTATCAGACAAGGCTGAGCAACTGAACTACAACAACAACAACAACAAAAAAAAAAAGAAGAAGAAGAAGAAGAAGAAGAAGAAGAAGAAGAAGAAGAAGAAGAAGAAGAAGAAGAAGAGGAGGTGGGATGAATTGGGACATTGGGGCTGACATATAAACACTACTATGTATAATATAGATAACTAATTAGAACCTCCTGTATAGCACAAGAACCTCTATTCAGTCCTCTGTAGTGAGCTAACTGGGAAGGAAATTAAAAAAAAAAAAAAAAAGATTGGTTATACCATTGCTGCTGCTAAGTCGCTTCAGTCGTGTCCGACTCTGTGCGACCCCAGAGACGGCAGCCCACCAGGCTCCGCCATCCCTGGGACTCTCCAGGCAAGAACACTGGAGTGGGTTGCCATTTCCTTCTCCAATGCATGAAAGTGAAAAGCGAAAGTGAAATGGCTCAGTCGTGACCGACTCCTAGCGACCCCGTGGACTGCAGCCCACCAGGCTCCTCCGTCCATGGGATTTTCCAGGCAAGAGTACTGGAGTGGGGCGCCATTACCTTCTCTGGTTATACCATTACATATAACTGATTCACTTTTCTGTACAGCAAGAAACTAACACAGCATTGTAAAGAACAATTATACTGAAATAAAAATTAACTAAAAAAATAAAACCTATTAGGCACCATCTATGTGCTAGACCAGTGATATCCACTTTAAATATATTTCAAGTCCTTTTACATGTGATTTCAAATTTTCTGCTAGCCAAATTAAAAAGGTAAAAGAGAAAGATGTGACATTAATTACAGTAATGTTTCATGTAACTCAATATACTTGAAATATTATCACTTCATTGCACAACCAATATAAAAATTGAGACATTTTAACCTTTTGTTGTACTAAGCCTTCAAAGCGTTCTTAGAATAGCCCAGAGCAATGTGACACTAAATTTTTTGATTAAAAACACTTGATCTCTATTTCAGTTCGGTTCAGCTCAGTTGCTCAGTCATGTTCGACTCTTTGCGACCCCATGAATCGTAGCATGCCAGACCTCCCTGTACATCACCATCTCCCAGAGTTCACTCAGACTCAAGTCCATTGAGTCAGTCATGCCATCCAGCCATCTCATCCTCGGTTGTCCCCTTCTTCTCCTGCCCCTAATCCCTCCCAGCATCAGAGTCTTTTCCAAGGAGTCAACTTTTTGCATGAGGTGGCCAAAGTACTGGGGCTTCAGCTTTAGCATCAGTCCTTCCAAAGAAATCCCAGGGCTGATCTCCTTTAGAATGGACTGGTTGGATCTCCTTGCACTCCAAGGGACTCTCAAGAGTCTTCTCCAACACTACACTTCAAAAGCATCAATTCTTTGGTGCTCAGCCTTCTTCACAGTCCAAATCTCACATCTATACATGACTACTGGAAAAACCATAGCCTTGACTAGACTGACCTTAGTCGGCAATGTCTCTGCTTTTGAATATACTATCTAGGTTGGTCATAACTTTTCTTCCAAGGAGTAAGCATCTTTTAATTTCATGGCTGCAATCACCATCTGCAGTGATTTTGGAGCCCCCAAAATAAAGTCTGACACTGTTTCCACTGTTTCTCCATCCTTTTCCCATGGAGTGATGGGACCGGATGCCATGGTCTTCGTTTTCTGAATGTTGAGCTTTAAGCCAACTTTTTCACTCTCCTCTTTCACTTTCATCAAGAGGCTTTTAGTTCCTCTTCACTTTCTGCCATAAGGGTGGTGTCATCTGCATATCTGAGGTTATTGATATTTCTCCGGGCAATCTTGATTCCAGCTTAGATTTCATTAAATTTACAATTGAAGAAATAGATTCCCATACATAAGTTGTTCCAAACATGTATCTGGGCTGTCTCTAGTTGTGGCAAGTGGGGGTTGCTCTCAAGTTTCGGTTCACAAACTCAGTAATTGCCTCACTTGGACTCTAGAGTATGGGCTTTAGTTGTTGTGGCCCAAGGGCTCAGTAGCTGTGGTGAATGGATTTAGTTGTACCAGGACATGTGGTATCTTCCTGTATCAGGAATTATACTCATGTCCCTCGCACTGGCAGGTGGATTCTTTACTACTGGACCATCAGGGAAGTCCAATGGCCATACATTTTCTGTCATTTAAAAACTAAAGTGTCTTATTTAGTAAATTTTTCATGCTTTTGCAGTTTTATTGAGAAAAAAATTGACATATACATTTAGTGAAAGTGAAAGCTACTCATTCATGTTTGACTCGTTGCAACCCCAGGGAATTCTCCAGGCCAAAATGCTGGAGTGGGTAGCCTTTCCCTTCACCAGGGGATCTTCCCAACCCAGGGATTGAAGCCAGGTCTCCGCGCATTGCAGGTAGATTCTTTACCAGCTGAGCTATCAGGGAAGCCCAGTTTTAGGGAATGTGGTTCAAGATGGTGACATAGGAAGATCCTGAGCTCACCTCCCTCCACAGTGATTCTACAGCTATATATGCTTTCATATATATCTTTTTCCACAGCTCTGAAAAAGATCTGAAAACTTGCTGAACACTTTCTTCACCTTGTAAGGTGAGAAAAAGGCCACACTGAGGTCGATAGAACAGTCTGAGATACAGTCTCACTATAAACTCTGCTCTGGTGCAGAAACCAAAATGGTGAGGGTACTCACAAACCTGAGTTTTTGCACTGTTCAAGTTCTGATATAGAAGAAAATTGTTATTTCAGAACCGTTTAAATTATAAGAAAGCTTTCACCTGAAGACCCAGTGTTCCTTTACTCCTTTAATAAGAGTTATTTTCTAGACTGTGTAGAGAATTGATGGATTATAAAATCTCAGAGGGAACATTTTTCCTATAAGTGAGTCATTGATAGGCAAGCTTATTGGGATTCCCTGGTAGCCCAGCTGGTAAAGAATCCAAATGCAATGCAGGGGAACCTGATTCCATGCCTTGGTCAGGAAGATCCCCTGGAGAAAGGATAAGCTACCCACTCCAGTATTCTTGGGCTTCTCTGGTTTCTCAGATTGTAAAGAATCTATCTAAAATTAATGATGAGTTTGATCCCTGGGTTGGGAAAATCCCTGGAGGAGGGCATGGCAACCCACTCAAATATTCCTACCTGGAGAATCCCCATAAATAGAGGAGCCTGGCAAGTTACAGTCCATAGGGTCACAAAGAGTTGGACAAGACTGAGCGAGTAAGCACAGCACCAGCACTGATTTGCTAGGACTCATTTCTGAATCATATTCTCCAGAAATGCAATTGCTCATTGCCCTTACACCCAGTTTCAATATGTCTGGCTTCATGCATGAACGGGGTGAAAGACTCTCTTAACAATTTTCTGAATCTTACATATTCGGTACATGAATTGTTTTTGCATGAGTTGTTTTTGTAGGCAAAAAGAGACTAGGCCTATTGAGATGGATGAAACTGGAGCCGATTATACAGAGTGAAGTAAGCTAGAAAGAAAAACACCAATACAGTATACTGACACATATATATGGAATTTAGAAAGCTAGAAAAGATGACCCTGTATGTGAGACAACAAAAGAGACACAGAGGTATAGAATGGACTTTTGGCCTCTGAGGGAGAGGGAGAGGGTGGGATGATTTGGGAGAATGGCATTGAAACATGTATACTCTCATATAAGAAACGAAGCGCCAGTCTATGTTCAATACAGGATACAGGATGCTTGGGGCTGGTGCACGGGATGATCCAGAGAGATGATATGGGGTGGGAGGTGGGAGGGGGCTTCAGCATTGGGAGATTGTGTACACCTGTGGCTGATTCATGTAAATGTATGGCAAAACCAAAACAGTATTGTAATGTCGAATAAAGTATTAAAAAAAAAAAGAGACTAGGCCTTTCTGTTCATTTCTGTAATCTAAATGGACAAAACATGGGAGAATTGGCTCTTCTTTGGTGAATGGACAATCCATAAGTGAAGGGAAAACTTGAGTAAACTATGGAATCTCTAAGGGACTAAGGACAGATTAAGGTACAGGATGCAAATGCAATCCCCCAGGTCCCTATTATACATAAGAGTGTTTCCCTGGGGAAGAGATTGAATAAGCTTCTGCCACATTTATAAGTGAGTGCATTATAGCACTACACTAACAAAATCTGTGGCTTACCAACTGACAAAAAAAATAATAAAGAAGAATGTTTATTTTTCTCTGCTACTTGAGTGGACTGAAACTCATAAAAAGAAATTATGATCTATATTTTTAAAAGATTTTGAAGTCAAATCAGAAAATACATGTGGGCTGCATTCTCTTAGAATCAAAGGAACTAAAGCTTCAGAACCTGAAATTGCCCTACTAAGACCAGAGGGTAAAACCAATGATAAGAAAGCCCTGGGGTTTTCTGGAGAAAGGAAGGTGAGTTTCTGAATTCCATTTATTCACGCCCTTCTTGTTTGAATTGGAAGTCAAAGGATCTAAGATATCACAATTTATTTCCAATTTATCACCCTGACTCACATAAAACATAGAAAAACATCTGTTCAAGGCATGGATCAGTGAATGCTCAAAGACACTAGGGGCCTAAAAGGGTGCATTAGGTCAGTCAGTAAGTGCCCTCTCCATGGATGGAAGTCTCACTCCTCTTCAGTTACAGCTTTTACTCTGTAATGTGGGGTGAAGAGTTAACCTCTTGTAGACTCTGGCCATTTAGGTTTACTTAAGAAGCAATTTTCTATGTTCTCACCCCACCAGTCTAATCTGCTTTAAAGGCCAGCACCTAATTGCTAGAGTCTCTGCCTATAGTCTTACTGGTGAGGGGAGACTCCAAGTGAAAGGAGAAATGTTGAGATGTGGGAAGAATGAGTCAATCTTCATTCAAACCTCCCCTTTATCAACTCTTTGTTTTTTCCCCAAGCAGTCAAGTCTGCACAGGGCAGTGATTTCTTTCTTCTGTAGGCTGTTCTGATACTCTTTCATACTTAGTTTATAAAGATCCAAAAAGTGAAATTCCCCGTCACTTAGTTTCAGGATAATGGTAATACAATCCATGAGAGAGTAGGTAAGACAATTCCATGAGTCCAGGCTGGGTTACTCTGAGATATCCCCAGCCCAAACACCACACTTGTGAGAGGAGATACTGTGTGAAAACTGAGTCATGGTTCTCTATGTAACCTTTTTCTTCTGTGCTCACAGATCACCTTAGAGAAGAATGGCTCCTGGAAATGGCTCTTCTGTGACCGAATTCATTCTGTTGGGATTAACCAACCAGCCGGATCTCCAGCTCCCTCTGTTCTTCCTGTTCCTAGGAATGTACATGGTCACTGTGCTGGGAAATTTGGGATTGATAGTCCTAATTGCACTGAATTCACACCTACACACCCCCATGGACTTTTTCCTCTTTAACTTGTCCTTCATAGACCTCTGTTATTCTTCTGTCTTTACACCCAAAATGCTGATTAACTTCTTACCAAAGAAGAATATTATTTCTTACGTGGAGTGCATGACCCAGCTCTACTTCTTCTGTTTTTTTGCATTTCTGAATGCTATGTGCTGACATCAATGGCCTATGACCGCTATGTGGCCATCTGTAAGCCACTCTTGTATAACGTTATCATGTCCCCTAAAGTGTGTTCCAGCCTTATGCTTGGCTCATACTTGATGGCATTTTCTGGTGCCATGGCTCACACTGGATGCATGCTGAGACTGACCTTCTGTGATGCAAATGCCATCAACCATTATTTCTGTGACATCCTCCCTCTGCTCGAGCTCTCCTGCACAAGTACCTGTGTCAGTGAGCTGGAAGTGTTCATCGTGGTGGGCATCAATATCATTGTGCCCAGTCTCACCATCTTTGTCTCTTATGGTCTCATCCTCACCAACATCCTCCACATCAGCTCCACAGAGGGCAGGTCCAAAGCCTTCAGCACCTGCAGTTCGCACATCATTGCTGTTTCTCTCTTCTTTGGGTCAGGGGCATTCATGTATCTCAAACCAGCTTCTGCTGTGTCTATGGATGAGGGGAAAATCTCTTCCGTCTTTTACACCAATATGATTCCTATGATGAACCCATTAATTTACAGCTTGAGGAACAAAGATGTTAAACTTTCTCTGAGAAAAACTCTGAGTAGGAGACAGTTTTAATTAGAACTGTCTGTGTGCACAAGTAACTTGTACCATGAGATGTTGAGTGTTTAATTTTAATGACAACCTTCTTACCATATTTTTTATTATCATTTTTAAACCTACTATCTTAAAGAAATTTGAGTCTTGTTTGAATAATTTATTTCCATTTTAATATATATATATTTTAGTGTTTTCAAAATACATATAATATCTTTTTCTTGCATAGTAATAACATTAAATAGTGAATATATTATCTTTTTCATTATCATTTTGAAATTAATTTTCCACTGGGAAAAGACGAATGACCTCCAAATAATGAATTACATAACATTAGGCCGAAACATATCACATAGGTTACTTTTAATCTATCAACTTGTATTAAGAAGGATAAATAAAATACTCTGTTTCTACTCTTATCTTTCCATGTTTCTCTTGGCCATATATACCTTCTTGAAATACCAGAGACTGATGGTTCTAAGAGTATCAAGGATAATCCCTTTCCCATCTGTAAACCTTTAGTGTTAAGCTTCTTTTTCAAAGAGTTTGATTTTTCATCTTTGTAAGTAAAACTGACACATGGCCAGTCATCAAAATATTGTCTGCATGAGTGGGAAAGTGAAGCCAAGAGTGGATAATGATTTACTTCAAGTCACACAGCTTTAGAAAGAAAAATTGTAGGCTACATTCTTATCATTTTGACTTCAAGTGTATTATTCTTTAGTATACTCTATACACTCTTGATTATGTTATTCTATTTCAGTGAGCATGAAATATAATTAAACATTCCTGATTTAAAGTTGACTCTTCTCTGTCTCAGAATGACATATGAATTTCTCTCAAGCTGGGTATTCCTTTCTTTTCTTTTCAGCAAAACAGTTTGATTGTCTTTTGCTGCTTTTCTCAGAAAGAGAAAGACTTAAAGTAATGCTCAAAATTCTCCCAGCCAGGTTTCAGCAATACGAGAACCGTGAACTTCCTGATGTTCAAGCTGGTTTTAGAAAAGGCAGAGGAAACAGAAATCAACTTACTAACATCTGCTGGATCATGGAAAAAGCAAGAGAGTTCCAGAAAAACATCGATTTCTATTTTATTGACTATGCCAAAGCCTTTGACTGTGTGGATCACAATAAACTGGAGAATTCTGAAAGAGATGGGAATACCAGACCACCTGACCTGCCTCTTGAGAAACCCATATGCAGGTTAGGAAGCAACAGTTATAACTGGACATGGAACAACAGACTGGTTCCAAACAGGAAAAGGAGTACGTCAAGGCTGTGTATTGTCACCCTGCTTATTTAACTTATATGCAGAGCACATCATGAGAAACGCTGGGCTGGAAGAAGCATGAGCTGGAATAAAGATTGCTGGGAGAAATATGAAAAACTTCAGATACGCAGATGGCACCACCCTTATGGCAGAAAATGAAGAAGAACTAAAGAGCCTCTTGATGAACGTGAAACAGGAGAGTGAAAAGTTTGGCTTGCTTCCCTGATGGCTCAGAGGTTAAAGCATCTGCCTGCAATGCGGGAGACCTGGGTTCGATACCTGGGTCAGGAATATCCCCTGGGGAAGGAAATGGCAATCCACTCAAGTATTCTTGCCTGGAGAATCCCATGGATGGAGGAACCTGGTGAGCTACAGTCCACAGGTCGCAGAGTCAGACACAAGTGATCGACTTCAGTTCACTTCAAGATCGTGGCATTAAGTCCCATCCCTTCATGGCAGATAGATGGGGAAACAATGGAAGCAATGAAAAACTTTATTTGGGGAGGATCTAAAATCACTGCAGATGGTGACTGCAGTCATGAAATTAAAAGATGCTTGCTCCTTGGAAGAAAACCTATGACTAACCCAGACAGCATATTAAAAAGAGACATCATTTTGCCAACAAAGTTCCGTCTAGTCAAAGTTATGGTTTTTCCAGTGGTCATGTATGGATGTGGGAGTTGGACTACTTAGAAATGTGAGCGCTGAAGAATTGAGTTGTGGTGTTGGAGAAGACTCTTGAGGGTCCCTTGACCTGCAAGGAGATCCAACCAGTCTATTCTACAGAAAATCAATCCTGAATATTCATTGGAAGGACTGATGCTAAAGCTGAAACTCAGATACTTTGGCCACCTGTTGTGAAGAACTGACTCATTGGTAATGACCCTGATGCTAGGAAAGCTTGAAAACTGGAGGAGAAGCATGTGAGAGAGGATAAAATGGTTGGATGGCATCATCGACTCCATGGACATGAGTTTGAGTAAACTCGGGGAGTTGGTAATGGACATGGAAGCCTGGCGTGCAGCAGTCTATGTGATCACAAAGAGTCAGACATGACCGAGTGACTGAACTGAATTGAGGAAATGGAAGCCAAATGCCCCTTTCCTATTTGCCTCAAAGTTCTCCCAGGAGATACACCTATACTGACAGGTAATAGTACAGCGAAAATTACAAAACTACTTCTAAGAGCAGTGGTAACATCCTGTTCATTCTCTTTATTATTATTTGAAGTGGATTAATTTAGTTTGATGTGAGAGAGACTTTAAATATCCAAGGTGACCCCATCATCCTTCCACTCATTGAGGAACCTGGAAATTCCAGCCTCAGAATGTAAAACTTCACTACACAGAGAGGAATTTTAACATACAAGAGTATAATATCATATATGAAATGAATCGCCAGTCCGGGTTCGATGCATGATACTGGATGCTTGGGGCTGGTGCACTGAAACAACCCAGAAGGATGATATGGGGAGGGAGGAGGGGGGGGGGGGGGTTGTGTTTTTTTTTCGGGGGGGGGGATTCAGGATGGGGACACCACGTGTATGGGACCTGTGGTGGATTCATGTTGATGTATGGCAAAACCAATACAATATTGTAAAGTAATTAACCTTCAATTAAAATAAATAAATTTATATTTAAAAAAAGTACAAAGGTATATATTTTGTACAGCAAAACCTTGTATATAAACCACCTACTTCATTTGATGCTAAAATGAATATAGAATGCCATGTCATAAAGATATAGAAAACATCAGCTGTGCCAGACCAAGGGGAAAATGGCATGTCTATCCTCAACAAGGGCATTTGCTGACATAATCATTTTTAAAGAATAATTGTAACCATGTAAGATCTAGATAGCATATTCAGAAGCAGAGACATTACTTTGCCAATGAAGGTCCGTCTAGTCAAGGCTATGGTTTTTCCTGTGGTCATGTATGGATGTGAGAGTTGGACTGTGAAGAAGGCTGAGCCCCGAAGAATTGATGCTTTTGAACTGTGGTGTTGGAGAAAACTCTTGAGAGTCCCTTGGACTGCAAGGAGATCCAACCAATCCATTCTGAAGGAGATCAGCCCTGGGATTTTTTTGGAAAGAATGATGCTAAAGTTGAAACTCCAGTACTTTGGCCACCTCATGCAAAGAGTTGACTCATTGGAAAAGACTCTGATGCTGGGAGGGATTGAGGGCAGGAGGAGAAGGGGAAGACAGAGGATGAGATGGCTGGATGGCATGACTGACTCGATGGACATGAGTCTGAGTGAACTCTGGGAGTTGGTGATGAACAGGGAGGCCTGGCGTGCTGCGATTCATGGGGTCACAAAGAGTTGGACATGACTGAGTGACTGAACTGAACTGAAAATCTATTTTGGGATCTACCCACATATAGGATGTAACTATTATTCAGTTATTACATCACTACATCGTGACCAGCACTTTTGGGACCCCATGAACTGTAGTCCACCAGGTTCCTCTGTCTATGGAATTTCCAAGGCAGGAATACTGGAATGCCTTGCCAAAGTGTACTATATTGCAAATGAAAATTTAAATGTATATCTGTCTCTTACATTTCTTTGTGTGCTAGGCACTTCACAATGATAAAATGTGCATGGTGTTTTATTCTATTTTTCTTTTATATGAACAGTGAGTGGTTGAAGCAATAACTATTTCTTCCTGAAATCAGCAAGTATCTCTAGTTCAACCCTTGTTCTTAGGAGGTGAAACCAGGCACCATGTACCTGGAAGTGCTTGCAAAGATGGCAAGTGTGTTGCATGCCCTCCAGTAGTTATTAGGCAGTGATTTCACAAAACACAAGACTTGAAGGCAATACATGTATGTCTGTTTCTGTGCAAGTTTGTTTGTAGGGAGGTTGTGCAAAAGAGTGGAGGATGGAATTAATAAAATTAGTAAATTTTCTTTCTGGTTTCTATAATTGCCCAGAGAGTATGCTTTCACACTGAATTGGGGGGGGGGCAGGGAAGCGTTAGTGACTCAGTCATGTCCTACTCTGTAAACTGACGGACTGCAGCCTGCCAGGCTCAGCTGTCCATGAAATTCTCCAGATGAGAATATTGGAATGGATCGCCATTTCCTTCTCCAGGGAATATTCCCAATCCAGGGAGCAAAATCTTTATAATCTGAGCCACCAGGGAAGCTCTCCTGTTACACAGACACAGGAGAAGCTCACAGCTTGCCTGTTTAACTCTCCTCTGTACAAGTTCAATAGAATTATCCTTTCTCTCATAATTTCTTTACTGCATAACACAAAAAACCAAATACTACAAAGGATAACTCTCTGTTATACATGTAAACACTCTATCTTGATTCTCCCTTCTTTTAGTGCGGTCCAAACAGACACTTGGTGGTTCAGATGGTAAAGAATCTGTCTGCAATGTGGGAGATGCAGGTTTGATCCCTGGGTCAGGAAGATCCCTGGAGGAGGGCATGGTAACCCACTCCAGTATTCTTGCCTGCAGAATCCCACAGACAGAGGAGCCTGGCAGGGTATAGTCCATGGGGTCGCAAAGAGTTGGAGACTGCTAAGTGACTAACATGGAGAAACACACAGAGCTTAATTTGATAATTAAAATGAGAACTAAGTTATTTCTTTTAAAACTTTGCCAAACACAGTGATTAGAATGGTATGCCAATTTTAAAATTATTTTTTCCTTAGATAATCTGAAAGAATGAAACCTAGTTTTAAAGAAAGCTTATTGCTTCTAAAAAAATGAAACAAGTTTTATTTATTTATTTATTTACTTTACAATATTGTATTGGTTTTGCCATACATTGACATGAATCTGCTATGGGTGTACATGTGTTCCCCATCCTGAACCCCCCACAAGTTTGATGCTTTTGACCAACTTTTAACACAATTTTGGCATCTCAAATAGTGATAAAAGATATGATGGAATAGATGGGCCTCTGCAATGCCTAAAAATGTTCCCAAATTGTGCAATTATGATTTACTTATTTAGATATAATTTAGAGGCAGGAGTGGATTCAAAATCAGAAAGCTAAATTTGGTCTAGATCTTTTAATTGAAAAGCTATATAACTGCAAATAAGGCAATAACTACATTAAACTCCCAAACAGGCAATAAATATATATTGACAATCCATGATGTACAGGACTGGGTGTGCAAAGGTAAAAATACCTTTTGCCAGATGAAGCCTGATGTGAAGTGTTTACAGATGCAAAATGGGATATACTAAACATTCATTATAGAACCTTCCATCTCAGGCATTAAAGGAGATAGAAATATTCTTTCTCAATGAAGACTAGAGAGACAAGAAAATCAAACATTGTCTGATTCATGCTTCCAATAACAAGAGGCAGATAAGACATCTCCAGTGATATGTCAGTCTAATGTTCCCTGCTTTCAACAACACAAGAGAAGACTCTACACATGGATATCACCAGATGATCAATACTAATATCAGATTGATTATATTCTTTGCAGCCAAAGATGGAGAAGGTCTATACAGTCAGCAAAAACAAGACCGGGAGCCAACTGTGGCTCAGACCATGCACTCCTTATTGCCAAATTCAGACATAAATTGAAGAAAGTAGGGGAAACCACTAGACCATCAAGGTATGACCTAAATCAAATCCCTTATGATTATACAGTGGAAGTGAGAAATAGATACAAGGAACTAGATCTGATACACAGGGTACCTGATGAGGTTCATGACATTGTGCAGGAGACAGGGATGAAGACCATCCCTATGGAAAAGAAATGAAAAAAAGCAAAATGGCTGTCTGGGGAGGCCTTACAAATAGTGGTGAAAAAAAGAAAAGTGAAAAGCAAAGGAGAAAATGAAAGATATAAGCATCTGAATGCAGAGTTCCAAAGAATAGCAAGGAGAGATAAGAAAGCATTCCTCAGCAATCAATGCAAAGAAATAGAGGAAAACAACAGAATAAGACTAGAAATCTCGTCAAGAAAATTAGGGATACCAAGGGAACAGTTCACGCAAAGATAAGCTCGATAAAGGACAGAAATGGTATGGACTTAACAGAAGCAGAAGATACTAAGAAGAGGTGGCAAGAATACATGGAAGAACTGTACAAAAAAGAGCTTCATGACCAAGATAATCAAGATGGTGTGATCACTCACCTAGAGCCAGACATCCTGGAAAATGAAGTCAAATGGGCCTTAGAAAGCATCACTATGAACAAAGCTAGTGGAGGCAATGGAATTCTAGTTGAGCTATTTCAAATCCTGAAAGATGATGTTGCTGTGAAGGTGTGCTCAATATGCCAGCAAATTTGGAAAACTCAGCAGTGGCCACAGGACTGGAAAAGGTCAGTTTTCATTCCAATCCCAAAGAAAGGCAATGCCAAAAAATGCTCAAACTACCACACAATTGCACTCATCTCACATGCTAGTAAAGTTATACTTAAAATTCTCCAAGCCAGGCTTCAGCAATACGTGAACTGTGAACTTCCAGATGTTCAAACCGGTTTTAGAAAAGGCAGAGGAACCAGAGATCAAATTGCCAACATCTGCTGGATCATGGAAAAAAGCAAGAGAGTTCCAGAAAAGCATCTATTTCTGCTTTATTGACTATGCCAAAGCCTTTGACTGTGTGGATCACAGTAAACTGTGGAAACTTCTGAAAGAGATGGGAATACCAGACAACCTAACCTGCCTCTTGAGAAATCTGTGTGCAGGTCAGGAAGCAACAGTTAGAACTGGACATGGAACAACAGACTGGTTCCAAATAGGAAAAGGAGTACGTCAAGGCTGTATATTGTCACCTTGCTTATTTAACTTACATGCAGAATACATCATGAGAAACACTGGGCTGGAAGAAACACAAGCTGGAATCAAGATTGCCAGGAGAAATATCAATAACCTCAGATATGCAGATGACACCACCCTTGTGGCAGAAAGTGAAGAGGAACTAAAAGGCCTCTTGATGAAACTGAAAGAGGAGAGTGAAAAGTTGGCTTAAAGCTCAACATTCAGAAAACGAAGATCATGGCATCCGGTCCCATCACTTCATGGGAATTAGATGGGGAAACAGTGTCAGACTTTATTTTTTTGTGCTCCAAAATCACTGTAGATGGTGACCACAGCCATGAAATTAAAAGATGCTTACTCCTAGGAAATAGAATTATGACCAACCTAGATAGCATATTCAAAAGCAGAGACATTACTTTGCCAACAAAGGTCCATCTAGTCAAGGCTATGGTTTTTCCAGCAGTCATGTATGGATGTGGAGTTGGACTATGAAGAAAGCTGAGCACAGAAGAATTGATGCTTTTGAACTGTGGTGTTGGAGAAAGACTCTTGAGAGTCCCTTGGACTGCAAGGAAATCTAATCAGTCCATTCTAAAGGAGATCATTCTTGGGTGTTCTTTGGAAGGACTGATGCTAAAGCTAAAACTCCAATACTTTCACCATCTCATGTGAAGAGTTGACTCATTAGAAAAAACTCTGATTCTGGGAGGGATTGGGGGCAGGAGGAAAATGGGATGACCGAGGATGAGATGGCTGGATGGCATCACTGACTCATTGGACATGAGTTTGGGTGAACTCTAGGAGTTAGTGATGGACAGGAAGGCCTGGAATGCTGCAATTCATGGGGTCGCAAAGAGTCGGACATGGCTGAGCAACTGAACTGAACTGACCTGATTTCATCATCTATAGAACAATCTCCTATTTCCAGAGAGAAAAACATTGGAAATGATAAAGAAAAAAAACCTAGAGATATTGCCTTTCTTGCTTCTCCATCCATGGGATTTTCCAGGCAAGAGTACTGGAGTGGGGTGCCATTGCCTTCTCCCCTTACTAGTATTAGTAAGTGGGAAAAGAAGAAAGCAACTTGTGCATACAGTGAGGAAAGAGAGATGACCTACTTTCCAAAAACTGAAAATAAGAGAATATTCAAATTTTCTTTAACATGATTAGAAAGAAAAAAGAAAATTATCAATAAAGTTATTTTAAACACAGAAAATTCCTGTCCTGTGACTAATTGCACAGAGAGATGGTTTCTAATTAAATTTGTCTCCTCCTCAGAGTTTTTCTCAGAGCAGTTTTCACATCTTTATTTCTCAAGCTGTAGATTAATGGATTTATAATGGCAACCCCTCTGATGTAAAAGAGAGAAGAGAGCTTTCTCTCATTCATAGACGCAGCAGAAGATGATTTGAGATACATAAATATGCATGGTCCAAAGAACAGAGAAACAGCAATGATTTGGGAACAGCAGGTATTGAAGGCTTTGGACCTGCCCTCTGTGGGGCATATGAGGAGGATGTTGGTGAGGATGAGCCATAAGAGACAAAATAGTGAGATTTGGTATAATGATGTTAATACCTACCACAATGAAAAGTTCCAGCTCATTGATGTAGGGGCTTATGCAGGAGAGCTGGAACAGAGAGTGGATGCCACAAAAATAATGGTTGATGGTGTTTGCATAACAGAAGGTCAGTCTCAGCATGCATCTACTGTGAGCCATGGCACAAGGAAATGCCACCAACTAGGAACCAAGTGTAAGGCTAGAACACACTTTTGGAGACATAACAACATTATATGATAGTGGGTTGCAGATGGCCACATAGCGATCATAGCCCATTGATGTCAGCACATAGATCTCAGGAAACACACACACACACACACACACACACACACACACACACACAAAAAAAATAAAGCTGAGTCATGCACCCCAATTAAGAAATAATATTCTTCTTTCATAAGAAGTTAATCATCATTTTGGGTGTAAAAACAGAAGAATAACAGAGATTTATGAAGGACAAGTTAAAGAGGAAAAAGTACTTGGGGGTGTGTAGGTGTGAATTTAGCCCAATTAGAATTATCAATCCCAAATTCCTCATCACAGTGATCATATGCATTAGTACAAAAAGAAAAAAACACGGGGAGTTGGATATATGGTTGGTCTGTTAGTCTCAACAGAACAAATTTAGTTACAAAAGAGTCATTTCCAGGAGCCATTCTTCTCTAAAAGAATCTGTGGACTCAGGAGAAAAGAGAAACATTAGAAAACACCTCACTTCTTGCCATAATATTTCATCCTACAATAGAGTGTATTCACTGGCAATGCATGAGCTTAGACCCTACCTTGACCTGTGGAATTTACCTTTACCATTATCATGATACAGAGTGAAATGGACTTTCATTTTATCAGAGCTTTTATAAGCTAATATAGCAAAGACATCACAAACTTAGCCTATACTGGGCAGACCACAGGCAGTGATGATGCTGGAAAAACCAAGGGAGAAGAACTGTTGACCAGGACAGGATTGTACTACTTTCCTCTCAATGTTTCCTCATTCACCTGAACTCTTCCCTCACCAGGAAAATCAGAGGCAGTGTTCCTAGCAAGCTGGTGCTAGCTTCTTCTTCTTTTTAAAAATTAATTAATTTATTTATTCATTTATTTTTTACTTTACAATACTGTATTGGTTTTGCCATACATTGACATGAATCCGCCACAGGTGTACATGAGTTCCCAACCCTGAACCCCCTCCCACCACCCTCCCCATATCATCTCTCTGGGTCATCCCAGGTTAGTCTTCACTGGTAGGAACCAAGAACACTGTGTCTAATGCAAAATGAAGGCACCAGCATCCTCATGCGATTAAGTTATTTCCCCTGCCAGAGAGTAAAAGCTACAAAGGTAGAAGACTGAGAGTTCCACCTAATTAGAGGAGACTTCCTGATTGATATACTCTTTGAGCCCCTGAATGACTCTGAATATTCTCTGACCAATCCCCTGAAGAGATTTTCCCACAAGTTTCAGCTGAGTCTCAGAACTACACAAAATGGGAAAGAATGGACATATTTAGGTCCTTGGATTTTTGCCTCAAAACAAGGATTATATGTTGTAATTTGAATTCAGAAACGTACCCCCCCCTTAGTTCAGAAAACTTCAGGGCTGGCTCTCTTATCAGCGGTCTCTACCCAGTTGATCCTGGAAATGCATTTCCAGATTCTTGAGGCTTAATTCCTTTGATTCTAAGGGAGACAGCGTAGACTTAAATCGACATATTCCTTGGAAATTTTTCTTAACTAATATAATAGCTGATAATTATTTTCAGTCCTTTAGAGCAGCAGAGAAATAAAAAAGGTTTTTGTTATTACACTTGCTACCTGATTAGACACAGAAGATTTAATGTGTGTGTAATGATAGGATGCATTTGGTTAAAAATAGGCCAGAAGCTTATTCAGTCTTTTTCCCAGTGTATAGGTTATGCGTATACATGGGAATAAGGCAATTATATATCTTGGGCTGTGACCTGTCTTTTGTTTCTTGGGGGCTCACTGCTTTAGTCCTTTTCATTTTAGGTATTGTACATCCCTCAGTGTAGATCTGAAGTAACTTCTCATCTCCTCATTACCTTCACCTCTAAAGAAAAATTAATACGTTATTTCGTTCCTTCTTATTCCCATTTCCCCAATGTACATATTCTCTGTAAGGCTCTTATGTCCAGGTTTCCTTATTTCTTTATCTGAAAATTTTCAAGCATTACAGCAACTCATTTCAGTTCTTGTCTCTCTAGAATATCGCTGAAATAATTTGCAATGTTGTATACTCCTTCTATGGGGCTTCCCCAGTGGCTCAGTGGGAAAGAAAGAGTCTGCCAACGCAAGAGACACAGGTTTGACCCCTGGGTCAGGAAGATCTCCTGGAGAAGGAAATGGCAATCTCTTCCAGTATTCTTACCTGGAAATCCCATGAACAGAGGAGCCTGGTAGTTTACAGCTCATGGTGTCACAGAGTCAGACAAGACTTAGCAACTCAACAACAACATTCCTCTATAGTTTATGCTTTTAAAAATTTATTTGTAGTTTCTACCTGATTCTCCCACTGGGTCATTTCATGTTACATTTTAGTAACTGAGGTTATCAATTTCTTCTCATCACAGAAAAGAATAGGGACTATGGAGTTAGAGATAGTGTTGTGAACCTTAATTTTCTACTTACAAACTATAATTCTTCGGGCAAGTGACTTCTCTTTCTGTTCCATCCTGTAAAATAGTGATGGTAGAAACAGCTTCTGTTTGATTGAACTACTGTGTTGATTTAATGGAAAAAGCTTAAGTGAACTGGCTAAGAAAGTACCTGGAACATGGTAAATGGTTAATAAACGACAGCTGTCATTATCCACGCTTATAAATTTCACTAGGTTCTCCACCATAGCACTCATCAGACCTTTTTGCCACCTGATTATCTGTGCTCCTCTAGAAACTGTAAATTCTATAAAAAAAAAAATATTTCTTCTACTTTGTTTACTATATGGCTCCCAGATCTAAGACAATGCAGAGTACCTAGAAGAAAATCAATAAATATTTCTGAAAATCATGTTATTTTTCCTCTAAGAGCCATCAGAACATATTCAAAGTTTCTCTTATACCAAATCATAACATCTGCAACCACAGTGACCTCCACCCATGTTCCTTAGCCACCACATAATTTCTGACTGAATGTTTCAACTGAACTACTGTAATACTGAACTTCAGTGGCTTCTAAAGATTATTTTAGCATTTTCAAAAATACTCACTCTTATTTAGCCATAAACACCAAAGTCTGAAATCATTGCTGTATCTCTTTCTAGTTCAAGTACCTCCGATGGTTCTCCATTACCCACTTGAAAATTCAAGCAATGTAATAAAAATATCCTTCTCAACATTATGATTAAATATTGGTTAAAACTAAATATGATATTGAGTCAGAATTATCTTTAATGAGAAGACATAAAAAGACCAATTTGATTTGTGAAGTCTTTTGCACAAATTAACTATTGTAAAAAGTTAACCTTCTTAAAACCATATTAAAGAAAATTAGAGAATGTTTACTTTTCTGAGACAAAGCAATTGCTTTGGTAAGTTCAACTTATTTTAGAAATATATATGTGTTTGTACATGAAAAATAAATATATGTCTATATTTATACACACATTTTGCTTACATTTAGTGGAAGGGAGGGGAAGATAATCATTTTGTAATATAAGAGGCTTCTCTTAATAACAAAAAAGCATCAAACTCTCAAAAGAATGTCTTCAATTTGCTCAAAAAGTAGTTCCTCACACAGAAAACAGTGGCTTGTGCTACCAAAATTAAGTGATTTATTTATTTTCATAGCAACTCCTGAGAGAGAGAGATGGAAAAGACCAATAGACACTGAATTTCTAATGAATAAAAAGAGTATGCCATCTAAAATTTTTTGGTTTTTTGAAGTTTTTCATAGCTCCCTACCTGTTGTTTACAATCTTTCAAATACAGTGTATAGTATTTAAATCTACTAGTCTAGCTAAATTAGGTAAGAGAAGGTATGATACATGATATAGCATTTTGAAAAAGAATCCAATGTATAGAAAAAAATACTAATTATATAAAAAAGGTTAGAAATACCCCAGGAAATTTCACAAATGCTTATGATATTAATTTTAAATAAGAGACACTCGACTCTCTTCAGGGAAATCCTTGTACCAGTCGTGGCTCTCCATCTCAAAAAAAGTCTGATTATATCAGTAAAAATCCCAGTGGAAGTTATGATATATTAAAAACTGAATAAGCTGACTGTGTTTCTCAGACCCTAAGTAAAGATAATCAAGCAGAAAAAGGACCTGTCAATCCATGTGATCAATGCTCAGTTTTCATGTCCTCTTCAGAACCAAGTGGCCATATCTGAGTGCCCTTTCATTTCCTCAAAAAGTCCATAGCCAGAAATTTCTGAACAAATGAAAGAATGAAAAATAGCATGCAAAAATGTGTCTTAACAAATCCCACAGTGTAACAGTACATGCATTATTTGAAGAAAAATGCAATATTCGGGTTTACTCTATGTAGGGTATCAACTAGCTGCTATCAACGATCAACACAGGAAAAATATCTTGCCTCTGAGATTCGTTAGATCATAAATTCTCCAAACAGTCTACAACATAATAGATGATAGATGAGGAAAAAGAGCATTAGGTCTAAAGATCTTTTTTTTCCCCTAAATGGGAAAAAAAAGACTTCTTACAAATAGCATCTGCCCTAAAAGTAACAATATTCTTCAGAATCAAAACTATCAGAGTGTGAAAAATCAATCTCTGATAATTCTCCCTGTGAATTAAGTGAAAGTGAAAGTCACTCAGTCATGTCAGACTCTTTGCAACCCCGTAGGTTATACAATCCATGGAATTCTCTAGTCCAGAATGGTAAAGAATTCACCTGCAGTGTGGGAGACCTGGGTTCAATCCCTGGGTTGGGAAGATCCCTTGGAGAAGGAAAAGTCTACCCACTGCAGTATTCTGGCCTGTGAATTAAGGAAGAATGTTATTTGTCTCTGAGTAGGTCCTTGTAAGAGAATGAAGATTTTACCATTTGGAAATGTTTCAGAAATATTTTTAAATGTTTTCAAGATATTCTAAGTAACCAGCTCCCATTGGTGGGAAATTTTGACTTGGATAAGATTTGAATTAATTTAAAAAATTACTTTAGTGAATTTCCCAAATGAGGGCTCTTAAGAAAAATTTTAATAATCAGATTAAGATCCTTGAAATGTATGCCTAAAATTTTAATTGTGGAAAAATTTATAATACTATGGGAGAACAAATTGTTAATTATTTTGCAATCTAATTTCACCTCCTCTTATCTCACTCTGAGAAGACTGAGTTCTTCAGAGAAATGTTAATAAGTAAGGAAAGCAGTTCTTTTTTAATTTAAAATTTTAATTTCTATTGGAGTATAGCTCATTCACAATATTGTAATAGTTTCAGTTGACAGTGAAGAGACTCAGCCATACACATATATTTCCATTCTTCACCAAACTCCTCTCCCATCCAAGCTTTCACATAGCATTAGGTAGAGCTCCCTGTGGTATACCAGAGGTCCTTGTTGCTTATCCATTTTTAAATATAGCAGTGTGCACAAATCCATTTCAAACTCCCTAACTATCCCTTCCTCTCATCCTTCCCCTGGCAACCATTAGTTCATTCTCTAACTCTGTAAATCACTTTCTGTTCTGTAATTTCATTTGCATTATTTCTTGTTGGATTTGAAATATAAGGGATTTCATATGATATTCCCCTTCTGTGTCTGACATACCTCGTTCAGTATGACAGTCTCTATGTCCATCCATGTTACTGCAAATGGCATTATTTCAATCATTTTTAATGGCTGAGTAGTATTCCATTGTATATACGCACCATGACTTCTTTATCCATCCCTCTATTAATGGATATTTAGATTGCCTCCATGTCTTGGCTATTGTAAATAGTGATGCAATGAACATTGGGGTGCATGTTTATCTATTCAGTTGATGCTTTTCTCCAATATATGCCCAGAGGTGGGATTGCAGTGTCATATGGTAGTTCTTTTTTTTTTTTTTTTTTTAAGGAACTGCCATACTGTTCTTCATAGTGGCTATACAAATTTACATTCCCACCAGCAGTGTAGAAGGGTTCCTTTCTCTCCAAAACTTTTCCAGTATTTATTCTTTGTGGATTTTTTTGATGACAGCCATTTTGGCAGGTGTGAGGCAATACTCAACCTAAAATAAATCAAATCAGGTTAAGGCCAAAATAAAACACTTCTAGACATAAAAAGAAAAAATAAAGCTAGTGGAAGTAAAGAAATCCTAAAGATAAGAGCAGAAATAAATGCAGTAGACAAAGAAAACAGCTGCAAAGATCAGTGAAAGGAAAATATGGTTCTTTGAAAAGATAAACAAAATTGATAAACCTTTCACAAAACTCAAATTAAAAAGAGAGGGGACTCAAATCAATAAAATTAAAAATGAAAAGTAAAAAGTTACAAATGACTCCACAGAGATACAAAAATCATAAGAGACTATGATGAGCAACTGTATGCCAATAGTATGGACAACCAGGAAGAAATGGACAAATTCTTAGAAAATCACAGCGTCCCAAGATAGAGCCAGGAAGAAATAGAAGATATGAACAGACCAATCACAAGCACTAAAATTGAAACTGTTATTAAAATACTCCCAACAAACAAAGGCCAGGGACCTGATGTTTTCAAAGGGAATTCTACCAAACATTTACAGAAGAACTAACACGTATGCTTTTGAAACTATTTCCAAAAAATTGCAAAGGAAGGAAAAGTTTCAAACTCATTCTATGAGGCCACCAAGACCTGAAACCAAAGCCAGACAAAGATAGCACAAAAAAGAAAATTATAGGCCAATAGCATTGATGAAAATAGATGCAAAACTCTTCAACAAAATTCTAACAATCTGAATCCAACAATACTTTTGAAAGATCACACACCAGGATCAACTGGAATTCATCCCAGGGATGCAAGGATTTTCCAAATTCTGCAAATCAATCAATGTGATATAACACACAAACCAATCAAAGAATAAAAACAATATGATCATCTCAATAGATGTACAATAAATTCTTGACAAAATTCAGCACCAAATTATGATAAAAACTCTCCAGAAGGTCATAGAGGGTACATGTGCATGTGTGCTAAGTCCCTTCAATTTTGTCCAACTCTTTGTGCCACTATGAACTGTAGCCCACCAAGCTCCTCTGTCCATGGGATTCTCCAGGCAAGAATGCTGGAGTGGGTTGCTATTTCCTTCTCCAGGGGATCTTCCTAACCCAGGGATTGAACCTGGGTCTCCTGCTTTGCAGGTAGATTCTTTATCACTAGGCCATAGAAATTAGGGAGTAGCAGATACCCGTTGGCTTCTGAAAGTCTGTTTCTGCCCTGTTTCAAACCAGGGATCTTTGACATGTGAGGCAAACATGATAACTACTACATTACAGATACAAGGCCTAGGGGGTACCTCAACATAATAAAGGCCATATACAACAAACCTATGGCAACCCACTCCAGTATTCTTGCCTGGAAAATTCCATGGGCAGAGGAGTCTGAAGGGCTACAGTCTATTGGGGTCACAAAGAGTGGACATGACTGAAAGACTGTGCAGAGTCATTTAAGTATTTTAGAGTAACCATTTCCCCATATTTGCTCAAAAGGAAAGTAATCCAACATCTTATTTGAGAAAAGTCATAGCTTGAATTAGTCATCAAATATTTCTTTCAGGTTATCATTTTCTAACAACATTTTGAGTATTTTATACCTTAAAATCCATGAGGAAGTAGAACAAAACAAAAGTGATAAAGTTTTCCCCAGGCCACATACAGTGTTGGAGGTTGATGAGTTTAATTTTTACATTATCAAATAACTTTTCATTCTATCCATAGAAATCCTGTGATCTCCTTCATATATCTAGGTCTTCCAGAAAAGGAAGAGAATCATAAAAATGAGTCTTTTATTTTCAAAATTTTATTTCCTAGATTCCTTATCCCTAATTTGAGTTTTAATCACTGATAGTTATTTTATCTTCGGGGGAGGGGGAAGGATGTCCTATTACATTTTCTTCGCAGGTAGTCAAAACATTTCTACCTTCATCTCAAAAGACAGTATTATAGTATGGTCACTGTGTATCATAAGTTTACTAAAGCTTTATGGACTAAACATTTAATGTATTAGATGGAATCGGTAAAAACCCATATTTAAATGCAGTTCCTAAGCCTCATGAGAAGTCTCCACAAAGACCTCTTATTTATTGGCAATGTGACTTGTTGATCTTGGCCTCATGACAGGATTCTGAACTCTTTAATCTACCAAACCCTGTTCCTTGAATTACAAACACTTGAAAGTGTTCCATTTTTTTCTTAATTTTTGGAAAAAATAATGTCCTTACTTAAGCCAGTCATTTCCCCAGTATTCAGGTCCATAGGCTTCCTATTTCCCAACAACAAGCACAAAATAAATTATTTTCATAAGCAAAAAAAAAAAAAAAAACTGAAAAAATACTCATCTTGAGAAAAATTCATGTGACCCAGGGACAAAGCATAGTCAAATTTCAAATTAGAATATTGTCCTTTGTACCGTGTTTAATTAAACAAAAATAATGAGATAAAGCAGAAGCAAAGTATTAGTAGACTTTATAACATTAGTATTAGCAAATTACATTAGCAAAAAACATTAGTATTAGTATTAGCAAAGATTAGTAGACTTTAAAATATAAAATTAAATTTAGTCTAGGTGTCTTCTTAAGAAATATACAACTGTAAACAAAGCAATTACTACTTTGAGTTATACTTTCCCATCCAGGAGTATATGTTAATAATCTGTTATGTGCAGGACTGGCTGTGTAAAAGTAAGAAACTTTTTGTCAAAAAAGCAAAATGTGCATTGTCAACAAAAACACAATTTTTTATACTTAGCCATTATGTAACTTTATATCTCGGGGATTAAATGAAGTAGATTCTTGCTCAAGGAAGACTGGAAGGAAAAAAACATTCTCTGATTCATGCTTCCAATGGCAGATGTCAGATAAGACAACCATAAAGACACATCAAACTAATGTTCCCCAATTTAATCATCAGTAGACAAGTCTTCTATTTCAACAGGGAAAAAGTTCAAACTGATAGAAAAGACAGATGTAATAAATTTTTCTGAAGAGTATTAATAAATGGGAGAAAGTGAGGAAAGGAAATTGTGCTAGTGGTAAGAAAAGAGAGACCAATTTTAAAAAGTGGAAATAAATTGTGAGATGACTCAGCTCTCCTTCCACATGGTGAAAAAGAAATAAGATAGTCAACAAAGTTACTATGATTAAACACGGAAACTTTCTGCCCTTGATCAACTTCACAGACAGAGATAGTCTATTCAAAATTATCTCCTACTAAGGGTCTTTCTCAGAGCAGTTTTCACATCTTTATTTCTCAAACTATAGATTAAGGGGTTCATCATAGCAACCACATTGGTGTAAAAGACAGAAGAGATTTTTTCCTCATCCATAGAACCAGCAGAAGATGGTTTGAGATACATGAATGACATTGATCCAAAGAAAAGAGAAACAGCAATGATGTGCGAACTGCAGGTGCTAAAGGCTTTGGACCTGCCCTCTGTGGAGCTGATGTGGAGGATGTTGGTGAGGACAAGACCATAAGAGACAAAGATGGTGAGACTGGGCACAATGATATTGATGCCCACCACAATGAAAACTACAAGCTCATTGACATAGGTACTTGTGCAGGAGAGCTGGAGCAAGGGGTGGACATCACAGAAATAATGGTTGATGGTGTTTGCATCACAGAAGGTCAGTCTCAGCATGCATCCAGTGTGAGCCATGGCACCAGAAAATGCCATCAAATAGGAAGCAAGCACAAGGCTGGAACACATTTTAGGGGACATAACAACATTATACAAGAGTGGGTTACAGATGGCCACATAGCGGTCATAGGCCATTGATGTCAGCACATAGCATTCAGAAATGGCAAAAAAACAGAAGAAGTAGAGCTGGGTCATGCACCCCATGTAAGAAATAATATTCTTCTTTGAGGTGAAGTTAATCATCATTTTGGGTGTAAACACAGAAGAATAACAGAGATCTATGAAGGACAAGTTAAAGAGGAAAAAGTACATGGGGGTGTGCAGATTTGAATTCAGTGTGATTAGGATTATCAATCCCAAATTTCCCAGAACAGTGATCATATACATTCCTAGGAACAGTAAGAACAGAGGGAGTTGGAGATCAGGTTGGTCTGTTAATCCCAACAGAATGAATTCAGTCACAAAAGAGTCATTTCCAGGAGCCATTCTTCTCTGAGGGAATCTGTGGATACAGGACAAAAGGTTTCCATTAGAGAACAACCTAGCTCTTCCATAGTGTCTCATCCTACAAAAGAGCTCAGTTTTTTTTTCTTGTTTAGTCACTAAGTTGCGTCCAACTCTTTTGTGAACCCATGGATTGTAGCCCTCAAGGTTCTTGTGTCTATGGAATTTCCCAGGCAAGAATACTGGAGTGAACTGCCATTTCCTTTACCAGAGGTTCTTCCCAACCCAGGGATCGAACCACATCTCTTGCATTAGCCAGAGGGTTCTTTACCACTGAGCCCCAGGGAAGCCCAGCACAAAAGAGTATACACACTAGGAATGCCTGACACTATCCCAACCTGGTCCCATAGAATCTGACTTTACCATTATTACAATATAGAGTGATGTGGACTTGCCCTTTATTAGAGCTGTTACAAGCTAAATATAGCAAAGTACATCACAAACAGCCTACAGAGGAAGGCCAGTCCTGCCATATGCAAGCAGGCCTGCTGGATAATCCAAGGGGAAGACGGATGGATTAGGATACAATTGTTCTACTGTCATCTCTACATTTCCTCATTTTCTTGAATGCTTCCCTCCCCACTATAACTGGAGGCAGTGATCCTAGCAACCTCATGCTGGTTTCTAATGCAGATTAGATGTGACGTGGTCCAAATAAAAAACATGCCTTCTAATCCAAAATGAGGGACCAGATCTAGAAAAGTTGTTACTCCACTTGTCACAGAGTTAAAAGCCATAAAGTTAGAAGAGTGAGAGTTACACCTACTTAGGGGAAACTTCCTGACTGATGCGTCCTTTGAGCCTCCTCTGTCTCTGAACAGTCCCTGATCCCTCTCCGACAGATTCATCCACTAGCTTCGCTCAACTCTCGGAACTACACAGAATGAGAAACAATGGACCCTGAATTTTTATCTCAGAACAAGGAATAAGTTTTTAAATTGAATGCAGCATGTGAGATGAATTCAGAAACTCACCCTCCTTAGGGCAGAAAACCTTCGGGTCTGGCTCATTTATCATTAGTCTTCACCTTGTTGCTACTGGAAATGCAATGTCAGGTTCTTGAGGCTTGATTCTTTTGACTCTAAAACGAGACAGCATTGACATATGCCCTCAAAAACTTTAGGAACTACTGTAATTTCTGGTAATTTTCAGTCCCCTCAAGAGGTAGAGGAAAATAAAGCATTTTATTACCACACTCGCAACTTGATTAGAAACAGAAGATTTAATATGAGTGTAATGATGTAAGGCACATGGTTAAAAACAGACTATAGGTTTGCTCCAACAATTCCCCGGGGAGTAGATCATATATTAAAAAAAAAAAAAAGAGAAAAACTATATACATGGCTCATGATCTGTCTTTAGTTCCTTAGGGACTAACTCTTTTAACAATTTTCACTTTACTTTAGGGATTGAACATCCTCAGGTGGATCAAAGTAAATTCCTGTCTCCTCATTATCTACACATCTGAAGAGAAAGCTACTGCATTGCTTCATTCCCTCTTTATGTCCATTTCTTAAATGAATGTGTTTTCTCGAAGGGTCCGATTTTCAAGTTTCTTTATTTCTTTATCTCAATGTTTTCAAATGTTGAAATAACTCATTTCAGTTGTTCTGTCTGTGGGACATCGCTGAAATAATTTGCAATACTCTATGTCCCTTTGATGGGGGCTTCCCTCATAGCTCAGTTGGTAAAGAGTCTGGCTGCAATGCAGAAGACCCTGGAGAAGGGAATGGCAACTCACTCCAGTATTCTTGCCTGGAAAATCCCATGGACAGAGGAGCCTGGTAGGCTATAGCCTAAAGGGTCACAAGAGTTGGACACGACTAAGCATACAGAACAGAGGTCCCTTCTACATTTGATACATTTACAGTTTATAACTCTAACACACACCTGAAATTTCTTCCTGATTCTCTTGTTGGGTCACTTTCTGTAAAAATTCAGTAACTGAAATTATCAGTTTCTTCTCATTATAGAAAACACTAGAAACTACGGAGTTAGATGGTTATGAATCTTGCCTTCCTTCTTCCAACATTAAACTGTAACAGTTGCACAGTTTAGTTGCTCAATCATTTTTTCTACAATATTCTGACAGAATAAAAACTAATATGAAAGAAAATTTACCTTATCTAAAAAGGAAACAAATTTAACTTCCATTTTGAGACTTCTCAAATGGCAGAGTGTGACCAGCTTTAAAACTACTAGACCATTCAGGAATGACCTAAGTCAAATCCCTTACAATTATACAGTGGAAGTGAGAAAGAGATTCAAGGGATTAGATCTGATAGAGTGCCTGAAGAACTATGGATGGAGGTTCATGACATTGTACAGGAGACAGGGAGCAAGACCATCCCCATGAAAAAGAAATGCAAAAAGAAAAATGGCTATCTCATGAGGCCTTACAAATAATGAGAAAAGAAGAGAAGCAAAAAGCAAAGGAGAAAAGGAAAGATATACCCATTTGAATGCCGAGTTCCAAAAAATAGCAAGGAGAAGTGATTTTAAATTTTGTTAAAAAAAAAATAAAAAGAAAGAAAGAAAGCCTTCCTTAGTGATCAGTGCAAAGAAATAGAGGAAAACAACAGAATGGGAAAGACTAGAGATATCTTCAAGAAAATTAGAGATACCAGGGGAACATTTCATGCAAAGATGGGTTCAATAAAGGACAGAAATGGTATGAATCTAAGAGAAGCAGAAGATATTAAGAAGAGGTGGCAAGAATACACAGAAGAACTGTACAAAAGATCTTCACGACACAGATAATCACAACAGTATGATCACTCACCTAGAGCCAGACATCCTGGAATGCAAAGTCAAGTGGGCCTTAGGAAGCATCACTATGAACAAAGTTAGTGGAGGTGATGGAATTCTAGTTGAGCTATTTCAAATTCTAAAAGATGATGCAGTGAAAGTGTTGCACTCAAAATGCCAGCAAATTTGGAAAACTCAGCAGTGGCCACAGGACTGGAAAAGGTCAGTTTTCATTCCAATCCCAAAGAAAGGCAATGCCAAAGAACGCTCAAACTACTGCACAAATGCACTCGTCTCACATGCTCATAAAGTAATGGTCAAAATTCTCCAAGCCATACATCAACATGAATCCGCCACAGGTATACACGTGTTCCCCATCCTGAACCTCTCTCCCTCCTCCTTCCCCATACCATCCCTCTGTCTTATTGTTCATGATGGTCACAAATGATGAAAACTGTAGTTTGAAAATATTATAACACCGTACCTATCTCTGTTTTTAACCAGTGGAAATAAAACTATTTAATAAATATATTTTAAAATAGTGATGCAAGCACATTAGAGAAATAAAGTGAAAGAAAATGAATATTTAGAGCACAGATATAAATTCACTGCATTTACATACACACATGTGAGGGAAAAACCTGTGTGTTTTTCAGGGAGTCTGAAAATAAGCCACTCCATTTATGTTCACTTGATTTTCAACAGGGATGCCAAGATTATGTGGTAAAGAGAGAAGTCTTTTCAACAAAACCTACAAAAATAATTAAGTCTGTTTTAAAAGAATGAATTTGGAGCACTCCACAAAGTAAGAAAGTTAATTCATAATAAACCTTATATATAATTATGAAAGGTAATATTAAACTCCTAGAAGAAAACATCAGAGTAAATCTTGTGTACAATATAGAGTAAAATGTGTACAATATAGAAATGAATCATTCATGTAATAAGTTCCCATTTTCCCCAGAGTAATGGAGACCATAATCTCAAATGAATGTGTTCAGAAGATTAGTACACTTAGAAAAGAGTCAGCAAGATCACAGCCTGATTCTTTATTGACTTTGCATAGCACCATTTCCTCAGAGCAGAGCTTCCTTTTTCTTTAATCTCAATCTGGGGACATTTGATAACACAGAGTTCTTGAAACTTTGCAAGTTCTTTGGTAATTTATTGGGGAAGATTACTACTTTTCTCTTTGTAATTAAAAGTGAATTGTGGGGGAGCTATTTTGAGACTATGAAGTGTGATGTTCCCTTTCAATCTTTCACACCCTAGTTGTAACATCCATTGATGGTGATTGCCTGATTCTATTACTCTGATGGTTGTAAAATGGAGATTTTCTAACTCCATCAGATTTTAGTTGTTTCTAACTCCATCAAACTTTTATAGTTTTGTCAGGAAGAACCCTTATTTCTTCTATATTCATTCATTCATTTATATCATTATGGACTCATACATTCTAGCTTTATCTGAGTTATGATTCATTCTTGTCACTATTTGCTTTGATGCTCAATTTGCCCCTGGTTTGTCCAGAGCAACCCTCCTCACACTGGATCTTATGACCTTTCAATATATCTACATTACATTTTGAGCACTTTATTACTTTCTGGAAAAACAATCTGGCTTATCCTATTCTTTTCCTGCCCAAGTACTGGTTTTATGTGGAGACAAATGGTGTTTAAAACTGAAATATGAATGTTAGGTGAAATGAGCTTTATTTAATGTGATTCTGCATGCAGCTGTTTAATGGGAAAACACTGGTCTCTGTAGTCATTTATGTTTGCTCTTTGAGGATGCCTTGTGTGTGTAAGTGAGACTTGCTTTCTGCGAAGAGGCCAATGCTCTGTGTCCCAAACATGGTGGTTCCTTAGCGTCATTTCTCACCACGTTTTACTTGCACACGCAGTAGTTTCCCAGGTTCGATCAGTGACCAGTGAGACCACAGAAAAGGAAGAACCAGGCCTGGAGTGGGAGAAAAAAACAGCCCTGAGACACTTGACCCCACAATTTGGTTGTAGATGCCATTCAGTCTGCCCTCCTCAAGGATATGACTCCTTGTCTCTCTGCCTCCTTCTTCATGCATCTTGAAATGACTGTGATTTGAGAATGAAGGTGGGCAAGAGTCTCACAAGATTCATGGGACCATGTTCTTCAAACACAAACAATAACATTTTATACAAGTTCTCGTTTAGACTTTCTACAACATATGAGATGATTCTCTATGCTTTATAAATGGGCGAACTGAGGCTTAAAGATGTTAAGAACTTACCTGAAATAGATTGTACAGATAGTAAGTGGTGAAGTAAAGAAGTGAATTTAGACTGGCTGACTCGTGTTCACACTCCTGCCACTCGCTGCCTTCCAGAGGCTCAATCTGCATGTGCAAGAAATTGTGATGCATGTATGTGCACCTTGTGCCAAGTCCAAGGTCTCGCTGCCTCAGAGCTGGACTTGTCCATGCATTCACTCTCACTTGAAACGATTTGCCAAAAGGAGATGTCAAGGAAGTGTCAAGGAAGAGTGCCAAAGACTTTTCTCCTTATCCAATGCACTGATTTGATAGGGTCAGTAATACAAGCATATGTGAGACCTGATGAACTAGTGATATGGATTGTGAAGTCAAATATCCAGAAAATGTTTGAGGTTATAGTCTTAACCTTAGTTAGGTGATCTAACACATGCAGACAGCTTAATGCCTGGCAGATACAGAAGGTGCTAGATAAATGCTGAACAAATACTGAGTGGGCTCTTAAAATGCTAAATTATGCAGTGTTTTGTTTTTAATTTTTTAAAAATAATTGTTCTTAAATTTGCAGAAGAAATGCTTGAGTGTTGTAAGAATACGTGAAAGTATCGGTAAGCAAAAGATTTAAAAAAAAAAATCTATGATCCTACCACCAAGAGATAAGTAGTTACTTTAGGATTTGGGTGTTTATTCTTTCAGAAATTTGTGTTGTGTACCTATGATGACTTAAATTGGTTTGCAAAAACAACACATACACATATATCCACAAACACAGCAACAAATGTGGTCAAATTGTTTGATTTTATAACTTTTTTTCTCATTCTGTAACACAATGTAAACAGCCCTCCATGTGACTAAATACGTTTGAAAATCATGATTTTTAATGGCTATACTCATTATATTAGGAGTTGTAAGATCAGTGGAATGATGTAAAATGTTTCTGTTGGCTGCACAGGACAACATTGTTTCCTTCTTTACAAAGTTTTTTTTTTTTTTTTTAAACAGTGATGTGTTCATCTGAAGATCCTAAATTTCCTTTCCTAAAATTCTAACAGCAGTTTTCTCTTTGGCTCTTTCTCATGTGTGACATTCTGCACTTTCCTCCCACCACCTAAGTTCAGGTTTCCCTGGTCTCCAGCCCCATCCTTCTCCTACACTCTTTACCAAAAGTCAGAAGCAAGTTTGGAGATGTCAACTTTCCCATTTTGCTCACCATCGACTACAAACTCTGGTGCTAACTGGTTTCCACCGCAAATGTGATTCTAGTTCTTTGAAGCTTCACCTTCCCTAGTACGTGAAGACTTTGTTTCCTATACAGGTAAATGAAGAAGCAACCTTTTCTCTTCCCCCTTATTTGCCCCTACTTCACTCCAAGGGAGTGAATGGTTTACAGGACTGATCAGAAATTAGGAAAGTCAACTTACAATGTGGTTCAGGGTGGCCCAGCCCCCTTGAACCACAGGGGGTTCAAGGCCTCTTGAACCTCTCCTCTCTCCTCATTTCTAGTAAGGCCTCTCTCCTCATTTCTAGTTCAGACACGCACATTCTCAGAATCTCTGCTCATCTCCTCCATCTGCAACCCTTCTCCTTTGTTGAGAACACCAACTGTTGTCCAGCTCAGTTTAGACCTGGATTCATAAATTTAGTCTCTGATGTGCAGTGAGGGAGTTATAAGGTCCTACTGTAGATGTACATCCAAGCTCGGTCTTCTAATTAACTTTATCAAGAATAAAGCTGGCATTTTTTCGCCCCCTGACTTCTGTGTCTAACTTCTCAATTGATTCTCGAGTCAGAGAGGGAAGCAGGATTTAATCTACCACCATCATTAATCCATCCCAACTACCTCTCACTCCTCTCTGCCATGTATGCAGCGATTCAAGTCTCAATGTCATTTTCCATTTCCCAAATTTGCCATGCTTTTTTTTTCTTCCCCCATATGACTTTTAATATTTCCTTTTGTGATTCTCTTTGCCCAGAACATCCTCCTGATTTTCTCTCTTGGTTAAGTTCTACTTATCAGTCAAGACTAATAGCAATGCATTTCTAAAACCGCATCATGAAGCAGATTGCACATCTTCATGCATGTGTACGAGGTAAGTTGTTTCAGTCATGTCTGACTCTTTGCAACCCCATGGACTGTAGCCTGCCAGTCTCCTCTGTCCATGGGATTCTCCAGGCAAGAATACAGGGATGGTTCACCAAGTCCTCCTCCAGGGGATCTTTCCGACCCAGGGTTGAACCCAAGTCTTGTGCCTCCTGCATTGGCAGGTGGATTCGTCACCACTAATGCCACCTGGGAAGCCTGTATTTCCACAATTACATGTAATGACTGGAAGTTGTTTTTGAATAAAGATCTGTTGCCAAACCAAAGACACACTTTCTATAATACTCTATAAGTGATTTTTTTAAAAATCAGTTTTATTATTTATTTTTACAATATTGTATTGGTTTTGCCATACGTTGACATGAATCCACCATGGGTGTACATGTGTTCCCCATCCTAAAACTCCATCCCTCCTCCCTCCCCATCCCATCCCTCTGGGTCATGCCAGTGCACCAGCCCTGAGCACCCTGTATCATGCATCGAACCTGGACTGGCGATTCATTTCACATATGATAATTTACATGTTTCTATGCTATTCTCCCAAATCATCCCACCCTCGCTCTCTCCCACAGAGTCCAAAAGACTGTTCTATACATCTGTGTCTCTTTTGCTGTCTTGCATACAGAGATATCATTACCATCTTTCTAAATTCCATATAAATGCGTTAGTATACTGTACTGGTGTTTTTCTTTCTGGCTTACTTCACTCTGTATAATAGGCTCCAGTTTCATCCACCTTATTAGAACTGATTCAAATGTGATTTTTAAGAGTAAATTATTTTCTGAGTTTTACTAGGTACGCAAAAAGCTATTCAAAAGCTATTCTGTATTGATTTTACACAGAATCACAAAGGCAAATAAGTGAACATAGAACCCATGAAAAGTAGAACCTTATAAAAATAATGACCAGTTTAAACACATACTAGCAATTTAATCACTAATAAAATGATTAATTTGTGCCATTACCTTCCTTAGATATTAAACATAATCCTTATTATTATTATTTGCTATTGCTTTTATGGACCACAAAACATTAAAAGGTGGTCAGGCAATCAAATGCATTTCTGTTTGCCTAGAAAAGGAGCTTATTATTCATTATTAAAGAAAAGAGGAGTCATTGGACAATTGAAGGCTTAAAAACTTTATGTAGGATTATGAAGAATGGTCTCTGAAATCTGCAAAGTTTGTTCATTTTATCCTTTAAACTGCATCCACACAACAGTTTCCTGAAAGGGGGAAAATCATTCAAAATGGAGAAAAACACTAAGGGAGACTTTGTTACACCCTTTTATTATTTATTTATTTTGTAAATTTTTTATTTTTTTAATTCAATCTGTATTTGTTTGCCACATTGCACGACAGCCATGGTGACCAGCCCCAATGCCGGCCCCTCCCACCTCCCACCCCACTCCTCTCTTGTCTCCTGTGTCCCCTTTAAAAGGTGATTTTGGCGGTGTGCCTGCCCTCATCACAGGGATATGAGAAAGTTGCCCACAGCTTGGACTGGTTTCCCCACCTCCACTCCCTGCCACAGCCCCCTTAATGTCCAGTCACTCAGGCAGCCAGCATTCTCAACTACAAACAGAACACTGATTCTGGTTCACTTCTTCCAAAAAAGGGAGTTGTCAGGAAATGAGGTTCACAGAAACTCAGCAGTTTTTGGAGCCAGGTAGCATCTAGGAGAAGCCAGGTGGTAGAAGCCCAGCCAAGTTACACCTCAGAACTGTCTGGTTAGGCTGAGCTGGCTGCTCCTGTTGGCCACCAACACCTGACATTTGTTACTGATTGACTGATTTTTGTCTTTTTATTTTGTGCCAAAAAAGAATATAAATTTTTCCTCTTTTTTTGTGTCACAGAAAGAGCATGGGAATATCTGAGCTGAGCTCAGGTCTTATGTTCTCAAAATTTCACAGAAAAGGCCAAGTTCTGGCTCCATCCAAGGCTTACACAAGGGCGGGTTTCCAAATGCATGAGCGTCAATGCTGGGCAGTCACAAACAACTAGCTTCATCACTATTTACTTTTTGAGTTTAAACCTGAATTTCACTTCCTCAGGGAGGACATCCCTGACCCTCCAGATTCAGGAGAGCACCCCCCACCCCAATTAAATGGTTTCATAGAAACCCATAACTTCTTTCTAGCACACTTACTGTATTTCCAATTAATTATTGGAATTAATTAATTATTAGAATCAATTAGAAGCAGCTGTTTATTTTCTCCATCTAAATTATCTATTTGAAAGAAAAGGGACTATTGCTTTATTTTTAGTGCCAAACACAGGGTCTAGAATGTGGTCGATGTGCTCTATATATCTGACAGACTCTCTTTATTTCTATATTTCTTATGCTTTATTTCTAAATGATAGCTATTCCTCCCTTCTCCCTTGTTGATGCTGACTTCTGGATAATTTCTACTATCCAAGTTACTTACTTTTCCTTCACCTGTGTCTAACAGGCTGTTTAACATATTCAAAGAATTCCTCATTTCAACAATCATGTTTTATTTCTAAAAGCTCTATTGGAGGGAATTCCTTGGTTGGAGAACTAAAATCCCACAAACTGCACAGTGTGGTCAATAAATAAAGTTTAAATTCTTTAAAAATATGACTTACCAATTGTGATTTTTCCTTCATTATACTTTCATTTTTTCCCCTTTGAATACATCAAATAAATTTATTTTGTATTCTGTCCCTGATAAACATAATAATTTTGCAGATCTGGTTCTGTAGATTGTGATTTTCCATTATCATCCTGGTGGCTTATTATGTGTTGTTTAGTAATTTTCATTAAGAGTTTATGATCTTTGGGTATTTATCAGGGGAAATCCTTTGATATTTTGATTTAAATTG
Source organism: Nanger dama (assembly GCA_917880005.1). Classification (NCBI taxonomy): domain Eukaryota; kingdom Metazoa; phylum Chordata; class Mammalia; order Artiodactyla; family Bovidae; genus Nanger; species Nanger dama. The sequence continues at coordinate 30,046 of CAKJTW010000085.1, read as the reverse complement.
CATTTTCTCAAGAAAGATTTTTTTGTTGTTGTTGTTGTTATTATATATGTAATACGGATTTTCTGCCTAAAACACAGAGGTGGTTAGAACTTTTCAGGGGATATTTCCTCTCTTTTCCTGCCCTTTTAGAGCTAAGGCCAGGGCAGATACATATCTCTGCCCTCTTCCTGTGTGAACTTTTTTTCTTCCTCTGATTAAGCCATGGGAGATGTTTCCCTATGGGATCCAGTATTATGAGTCAGTAGTGGTACCAAAGTCCCAACCTGCTTGATTCCTTGGCTTTATCTCCTGTGTCTTGCATAGGCAACCCAGTTAAACTCCAAATCTGTGCCACAGGAGATCAACTAGCTCCCCAGGGACAAACCCCAGGTCCAGTGCTTGAGCACCCCTCTGGGTTACAAGTAGATGACTTTTACATTTTATTCTGAATTCTTAGTTTGCCATATTAGAGATTTTTCTGAATATAAAGTTTGCAAGATTGCTAGAAATAGCTAGTCTTAATAAAAATGTATTGGATGATGAATAAGTGAATACACTGACTTCTACTCTGATGAACAGAGATGATTCTTCCTTATTCATTCATTACTGAGCCATTGCCCCATATCTGCAAAAGTGTTATTTAAGAGGGAGAAATGCAGTGGGTAAGAAATTATGTACTAAAGAGAAATGCCTATTTTCTTCATAAAAATAAACCTCAGAAACATCATCTAAATATGGAACTGGAAAAAAGTTTCTCTGAGTAGTGAAGGGGAAACAGAATCCAGTCCTGTACTAGGAACTGTCCTGGCAATTTCCCTTGAGTAAGAGGGTTTCTGGAAGAAGAAAAATAAAAAAGTGAGTGTTAGTTGCGCAGTCATGTCTGGCTCTGTGATCCCATGGACTGTAGCCTGCCAGGTTCCTTTGTTCATATAATTCTCCAGGCAAGAATACTGGAGTGAATAGTCTTTCCCTTCTCCAGGGGACCTTCCCAATTCAGGGACTGAACCCAGGTCTCCCACACTGTGAGCAGATTCTTTACCATCTGAGCCACTGGGGAAGTCCAGAGGGCTTCTGCTCCTCCTCAGCACTGGATAAATGACCATAAACTTTCTGCTTTGTGGTTTTTCTGGAGACAAAGCCAGATGGTCCAATGTGAGTGAGAGGCTGGGGATGACAAAAGAGGAATAAGAGTAAGGAGAGAGGAGGAGGGAAGGGGGAAGAAATGGAGGAAGGGAGAAGGAGGAAGGAGAAAGAGGGACAGACAGCAAAGTGAAAGCTGTATTCTTCCACGGCTGAGTCACATAGCATCACTTCTGCCATATTCTTGGTTTGAGAAATCCCAAGTCCCTGCCTAGATGCAAAGTTCGAAAGCATAGACACAATCTCTTTATTGGAAGATAGCTTTCCTTCCATTGTATTAAGAGCATGTGGGATGTATTAAGATGTATGTATATGTGTGTGTGTGCACATGTGCGCATGTGTGCATGTGCTAGAATGCCATCTTTGGAAAGAATAACCTGCCACACATGTGCACTGTATAGTTGTTATAAACACAGTATTACATAGGAGACACCCAGCGTAAGGCCAGGACTCTGAAGTTGCTTTATATGCATTAATTCTTTTTCCTCTTGATTTACTCCCGTTTATAGAAGGTCAGTTTTTGTGCCTTTGGACTTCGTGTGAATCAAATCTTAAAGTATGCACTCTTGTCTTGGCTTCTTTTGCTCCATAATAGGTTTGTGACATTTATTTAACTTTCATGAACCTTCTTGGCATATTTTTAGGTGTACATATGCACTTATTTTTATTTGGTATATATCTAAGTGTACAATTGCTGGGTCAAAATGTATGTTCAAATTTGTTAAATACTACTAATCAATTTATTGCATCATGTACTGCAATATACAATGTTCTACTATGGTACCAGTGATTATAATATAGAATTCCACCAGTGTTTTATTCCTTGTTCCCAAATAAGTTTTCATTCCCTGTTCCTCTTTCACCTATGTTTGGTGGGTAGGTGCAGTTTAAATTTATTTGCTTTAGTTTTTTGGGGGCTAGGTATAAATTGTAAATAGCTTGCAATTAATGCCCTTCCCATTTTTAAGCCAAAATCTACTGACAAGAAGGTTCTGATTGGCCAGGAAGAGCAGGTTCAGTGAAAGAGACAGGCTGTCTTAGTCAGAAAGTGGAGAGAAGTCAGTAGGAGACAGCAGGAGCAGGAGGATTTGAATAGTTGCTTATGCTCTTTTTAGTAGGGTGACCATATAATTTGTTACCCAAATCCAGACACTTTGAGAGTGAGAAGGTTTGCTATTAATAATTATACAGGGATAATGGATGTAAATCAGGAATGTTCCAAGCAATCTAGGATTATTTTAGGCATCCTCAGTGGAAACTTACAAATGCAGTTGCTCACATATCTTTGAAAATTTCTTAGAATATTCATGTAGCAGATGACATGGAGAACAATTTTGCCATCTGAAAAATGACAGAATTAAAACCTTTAGGTACATCTCCTGTTAATACCTTGGCCTGCACACATCCATAGAGTAAGTTTGTGAAGGTGTGTGTGTGTGTGTGTGTGTGTGTGTGCGCATATGTGTAAGTGTTTCTTTGCATAAGTGATACCTTAATCTCATTTATAGTGAAAGCCAGTCTATAGCCCTTGGTAGAGCTGAGGGTAGGTGGTGCTTGTGATTGTGGTGGTGGTGGGATGTCTCCACTGTTCTTAGCAGCTCATGGTGCTAGAAACATTTTGTCAGAGGTGCTTTTCATACCACCTACAAGTCTGACCTAACTCTTTTGATCCTATTCTCAAAGCTCCCTTTACAAATTTGGAAATAATGGTTAAAATAAGTATAGGATCATCCTCCCTTAATGTCGAGTGTAAGTGCAAAGATTTAATAAAGGAGAGAAAATCTGAACCCTCCCTTCCACCTCAATTCAGCACTAAACAACATGAAATCCTCAGAGTTTAGGAGAAGTTTGGGTGAACACCTGAGTCCCAAGTTGCTAGGTAAACATCATCATCCGGGTTATAAACAAAGACAGTCCAATTTTCTCCCCGTAGGGACATAACTCTGAGAAATTACCTAGGGATTGAGACTGTATCTAATCAGATCCCTGAGATCATCAAATAGCCCAAAGTTCTCCATGATATACCAGCTGGGATTCTGGTGAAGATGAGGGTTGCTCTTTTTCTTTCTCCTAAAGTTGATATACACCATCTGGGAAAATCCACCACCAGAAATCTTGGTCTATTCCTAGAGCACCTTGGAGACTGGGGTCTGTAAAAGCTCTGATTCTCAGCACCAAGGGAATCAGAAGAGTTAAAATGTGAGGCTGTCTGCTTTATGCACTAACACCATTTTTTCTTTTAAGCTAATGGAAAAAGAGATTGCTTAATGGCCAGGACTGAAGGGCAGGGAGGAGGAAGGTGAATGTCTGACTCCCATTTTTCCTGATGGTTTTCTTTTAAATTCACAATCAAGAGTTCTGAGAAGTACTGATCCCCTCTTTACTCTTGAAACTGATTCTGGAGTCAAATGCAGGGAAGGGACTAAAAGGAGGAAGGCAGGAGGTGCAGAGAGAGGGGACAACTCTTGGTTTTCTCTCAGGTGGGACCTCTTATGTGGTTGGGAGGGGGGCGGCAGCGTGAATGAGACAATGTGGGGCAGGAGAGCCTGTCTCAGAGTCTGAGGCACAGTGGGTTCAGGTTGTACTCCTGGCTCTTGGAAGGTCTTTCTGAGAGCCACTGGGCAACCAATTCAGGTGCTCCATCTCCTCATCTCCCGAGTGCAGACAGAATTCTTGCTGCCCATCCTAACAGACTCTAGCCTGGATTCTTGATCAGCCCAGGGGAGCTAAGATGTAGCCACAGACACATTGTCAATAGCTTGGCAGGGCCGGGGTTGGGGGAGGGCATATAGATGAGAGAAGAAAGGCAAAAAGGAGGGCATTCATGCACTGGCTTATCTTCTAGACTTTTCCCCATCAGCTATGCTTGTGACTATAATCAATTGAAGTGTTTTGTCCCTTGTTTCCACAGACAGCTCCCCAGAAGAGAATGGCTCTGGTAAACAGCTCCTCAGTAACTGAGTTCATCCTCGTGGGATTATCAGAACTATCAGAGCTTCAGCTCCCCCTCTTCCTCCTGTTCTTAGGGATCTATGTGTTCACGGTGGTGGGCAACTTGGGCTTGGTCACCTTAATTGTGTTGAATTCTAGCCTTCACACTCCAATGTACTTTTTCCTCTTCAACTTGTCTTTTATAGATTTTTGTTATTCCTGTGTGTTTACCCCCAAAATGCTAATTGATTTCATATCAGAAAATATCATTTCTTATGTGGGATGCATGATGCAACTATTTTTCTTCTGTTTCTTTGTCAACTCTGAGTGTTACGTGTTGGTATCGATGGCTTATGATCGCTTTGTGGCTATTTGCAATCCTTTGCTGTACATGGTCACCATGTCCCCTCAGGTCTGGTCGCTGATGATGCTTGGTTCGTATATGATAGGGTTCGCTGGGGCCATGGCCCACACTGGAAGCATGTTGAGACTGAGCTTCTGTGATTCCAGCATCGCCAACCACTGTCTGTGTGAAGTTCTCCCCTCTTGCAGCTCTCCTGCACCAGCACTCACATCAATGAGCTGGTGTTTTTTATTGTTGTTGGAGGGGTCATCACAATATCCAGTATCAGTATCTTCATCTCATATGCTCTGATTCTCTCCAGTATCCTCCGTATTCCTTCTGCTGAGGGCAGGTACAAAGCCTTCAGCACATGTGGCTCCCATGTAGTTGCTGTGGCTCTGTTCTTTGGGTCAGGGGCATTCACCTATTTAACAACCTCTTTTCCTGGATCAAAGGACCAGGGTAAATTTGCCTCAGTCTTCTACACCAATGTAGTTCCCATGCTTAACCCTTTGATCTACAGTCTGAGGAATAAGGATGTTAAACTTGCTCTGAGAAAAACCCTGAAGACAGTTCTCTTCTGAAATGGTTCTGTTTGCATCAGTCACTTATTGGTAAGCATCATGCTCAAGAATATTTTATCGACATGTGGAGGACTCTTAGTCTTTCTTTCTTAAGTGAGGTCTCCTCTCTATTTTAAAAAAAATTGCAAACCTCTTACTTGTACTCTTTTTGATGTTTATCCTATTTCAACTGGTTCACTGCATGCAAATTAGCATCTATTAGGTACCTATTGCTTATTGGACTCTACATTAGGTCCAAGAGATGAGTAAGATGAGACTCTATGTCTCCTATCCTTTTCTTGGTAGGCTAAATGAGTTTGTTCAAGCAACTTTTCTGGCTGGGAGATGGAGCAGGTGGTTGTATAAAAATCCTGGAGAATGAATTTATTTTTTTTCAGTTATGAGAACAGGCTTACCAAAGATGAAAGGTAGCTATAACTTGGGTGATAAGTAAGATAGCCTTCCAGCTCCTAGATTTGCTTGGCTAGGAGAAATGTAAATCATCTCTTTCATATACATCCACATCCATATAAGAGAAAGCCTCATCTAAGAGCTGTTTATATGGCCTGAAACCTAAATCTTTCTTTTCAAAGTTTCAAAACTCTTAGGCCATGGATTAGTAACCATGGGGTAGGTGGTTTATAACTGGGCCAAATTCTTGGTCTCTGGGGTCTAAGTCTGAAAGCAAAATAATAAAGCAATAATAATAAGAAATTCCATGGATTTACAACATGTTGTTAGCTGCTAACCTCTATCCTGCCCTGGAGGTACTGTGCATATTATAGACAATTAGGACAACTCCTTTTTTTCTTTACAGTAGATTTAAATTTTATTGCCTCTGAGATTCTGTGTGTGTGTGTGTGTGTGTTACAGTTAATTACTAGAGAATCAGGAAGAAAGAGGAGTCACGCTTTGCACTTGCAGGAAGACTTGAAAAGGATCCCATTTTTAAAAAAATTTTACTTTATTTTACTTTACAATACTGTATTGGTTTTGCCATACATCAACATGAATCCGCCATGGGTGTACATGAGTTCTCAATCCTGAACCCCCTCCCATGTCCCTCCCTATACCATCTCTCTCTCACTGTTTGCAGATGACATGATCCTCTACATAGAAAGCCCTAAAGACTCCACCAGAAAATTACTAGAGCTAATCAATGAATATAGTAAAGTTGCAGGATATAAAATCAACACTCAGAAATCCCTTGCATTCCTATACACTACTAATGAGAAAGTAGAAAAAGAAATTAAGGAAACAATTCCATTCACCATTGCAATGAAAAGAATAAAATACTTAGGAATATATCTACCTCAAGAAACTAAAGACCTATATATAGAAAACTATAAAACACTGGTGAAAGAAATCAAAGAGGACACTAATAGATGGAGAAATATACCATGTTCAGAAGAATCAATATAGGGATCCCAGTTTTGAGTGCCAAAGAGTGCTCTGTACTACTCTGTTGAAGACTCCCTTATTCTACAATGGATAGCTCAGATTGTGAGAAGTACACCCTCATAAAGTTCCTTGTGTGTTGGAATGAAGCTGAACTTAGGGTCAAACTAACCCACATGGGGAGGCTGGAGGACCAAGACTTATGGCAGAGTCAGAAGAATGGGATCCTCTCTGTGTAGTGTGGAACTTGGGGTGTCCATGAGGAAACTATCTGCAAAGAGCACTTAGTACTTTTGGAAGTGGGGAGTGTCACATAAAGTACTCAGTCTATACATTTTGCTTTGCTTGTAATTTTCCAACTCATCCATAAAACTGGATAGTTTCACAGTGTATAGCAGCATGAGAAATGAGTAAACAAAGAGAAATAAGACCTTCCTCACATTTGCCTCTCTGCTGACACCTGTTACAGTGGCAGCATCATACTAAGAAGAAAGGTAGCTCAAGCGTTCCAGGTCATGGGCAGAAGCAAGGCTCTGAGATGGAGCTGAGAACAGCAAAGAGAAGCACCTGCAGAATGAAACTAAGGAGGAAATGTGAAAACAAATTTATTTTCTCCATGTCTGGATACTGTTTAAGGTATTTTACACATATTGTGCACATGGACATAACCAGATGGTCAATACAAAAATCAGATTGATTATATTCTCTGCAGCCAAAGATGGGGAAGCTCTATACAGTCAGCAAGAACAAGACTGGGAGCTGACTGCAGCTCATATCATGAACTCCTTACTGCAATTATCAGACTTAAATTGAATAAAGTCGGGAAAACCACAAGACCATTTAGGTATGACCTAAATCAAATCCTTTACCATTATACACTGGAAGAGACAAATAGATTCAAGGGATTAGATATGACAGAGTGCCTGAAGAACTATGGATGGAGGTTTGTGACATTGTACAGGAGGCAGTGATCAAGACCATCCCCAAGAAAAGAAATGCAAAAAGGCAAAATGGTTGTTTGAGGAGGCCTTACAAATAGCTGAGAAAAGAAGAGAAGCTAAAGGCAAAGGAGAAAAGGAAAGATATATCCATTTGAATGCAGAGTTCCAAAGAATAGCAAGGAGAGATAAGAGAGCCTTCCTCAGAAATCAATGCAAAGAAATAGAAGAAAACAATAGTGAGAAAGACTAGAGATCTCTTCAAGAAAATTAGAAATACCAAGGGAACATTTCATGCAAAGATGGACACAACAAAGGACAAAATGGAATGGACCTAACAGAAGTAGAAGATATTAAGAAAATGTGGCAAGAATACACAGAAGAACTATACAAAAAGATCTTCATGTCCCAGATAACCACAAAAGTGTGATCACTCACCTAGAGCCAGACATCCTGGAATGTGAAGTCAAGTGGGCCTTAGGAAGCATCACTGCAAACAAAGCTAGTGGAGGTGATGGAATTCCAGCTGAGCTATTTCAAATCCTAAAAGATGATGCTGTGAAAGTGCTTCACTCAATATGCCAGCAAATTTGGAAAACTCAGCAGTGGCTGCAGAACTAGAAAAGGTCAGTCTTCATTCCAGTTCCAAAGAAAGGCAATACCAAAGAATGTTCACACTACCACACAATTGCACTTATTTCACATGCTAGCAAAGTAATGCTCAAAATTTTCCAAGCCAGACTTCAATAGGAGGTGAACTGTGAACTTCCAGATGTTCAAGCTGGATTTAGAAAAGGCAGAGGAACAAGAGATCAAATTGCCAATATCCACTGAATCATTGAAAATGAAAGAGAGTTCCAGAAAAATATCTACTTCTCTACTGATTACACCAAAGCTTTTGACTGTGTGGATCACAACAAACTGGAAAATTCTGAAAGAGATGGGAATACCAGACCACCTGACCTGCCTCCTGAGAAATCTGTAAGCAATAGTTAGAACAGGACATGGAACAACAGACTGGTTCCAAATTGGGGAAGGAGTACATCAAGGCTGTATATTGTCATGGTGCTTATTTAATTTCTATGCAGAGTACATCATGTGAAATGCTGGGTTGAAGGAAGCACAGACGACACCACCCTTATGACAGAAAGTACAGAAGAACTAAAGAGCCTTGTGATGAAAGTGAAAGAGGAGAGTGGAAAAAGTTGGCTTAAAACTCAACATTCAGAAAACGAAGATCATGATATCCAGTCCCATCACTTATGGCAAATAGATGGGGAAAGTAGAAACAGTGACAATTTATTTTGGGGGGCTCCAAAATCACTGCAGATGGTGATTTCAGCCATGAAATTAAAAGATGCTTGCTCCTCGGAAGAAAAGCTATGACCAACCTAGACAGCTTTAAGAAGCAGAGACATTACTTTGTCAACAAGAAACATGTATACTATCATGTAAGAAACGAAGCGCCAATCTATGTTCAATACAGGATACAGGATGCTTGGGGCTGGTGCACGGGATGATCCAGGGAGATGATATGGGGTGGGAGGTGGGAGGGGGCTTCGGCATTGGGAGATCGTGTACACCTGTGGCTGATTCATGTCAATGTATGGCAAAACAAATACAGTATTGTAATGTAGAATAAAGTATTAAAAAAAAACAAAAAAAAAAAACCCAAAGGTACATCTAGTCAAAGCTATGGTTTTTCCAGTAGTCATGTATGGGTGTGAGAGTTGGACTATAAAGAAAGCTGAGTGCTGAAGAATTGGTGCTTTTGAACTATGATGTTGGAGAAGACTCTTGAGAATCCCCTGGGCTGCAAGGAGATCCAACCAGTCCATCCTAAAGGAAATCAGTCCTGAATATTCATTGGAAGGACTGATGCTGAAGCTGAAACTCCAATACTTTGGCCACCTGATGCAAAGAACTGACTTATTTGAAAAGATACTGATGCTGGGAAACATTGAAGGCAGGGGGATAAGGGGACAACAGAGGATGAGATAGTTGGATGGTATCACTGACTCAATGGACATGAATTTGAACAAGCTCTGGAAGTTGGCCATGGACAGTTAGCCTAGTGTGTTGCAGTCCATGGTGTCACAAAGAGTCAGACGTAACTGAGCAACTGAACTGAACTAAACTAGTTGCTCAGTCATGTCCAACTCTTTGGGACCTAAGTCCATGGGGATTCTCCAGGACAAGGATACTGGAGTGGATTGCCATGCCCTCCTCCAGAGGATCTTCTTAACCCATGGATTGAACACTTGTCTCCTGCATTGCTGGAAGATTCTCCAGCATTGCAGGCAGATTCTTTACCATCTTAACCACCAGGAAAGTCCTCACACATATTACTACTGGAGAAACCATAGCTTTGACTATACATTTGTTGGCAAAGTGATTTCTCTTTAATATCCTGTCTAGATTTGCCATAGCTTTCCTTCCAAGGAGCAAAAGTCTTTTAATTTCATGGCTGCAGTCACCATTTCAGTTATTTTGGAGCCCAAGAAAATAAAGTCTGTCACTGGTTCCAATTTTTCCTCTTCTATTTGTCATGGAGTGATGGGATCAGATGCCATGATCTTAGTTTTCTGAATGCTGAGTTTCAAGCCAGCTTTTTCACTCTCTTCTTTCACCCTTATCAAGAGATTTTTTTATTTCCTGTTTCAGTTTAGTTCAGTTCAGTTGCTCAGTCGTGTTCAACTCTTTGCAACTCCATGAATCGCAGCACGCCAGGCCTCCATGTTCATTACCAACTCCCGGAGTTCACTCAGACTCACATCCATCGAGTCCATGATGCAATCCAGCCATCTCATCCTCTGTTGTCCCCTTCTCCTCCTGCCCCCAATCCCTCCCAGCATCAGAGTCTTTTCCAATGAGTCAACTCTTTGCATGAGGTGGCCAAAGTACTGGAGTTTCAGCTTCAGCATCATTCCTTCCAAAGAAATCCCAGGGCTGCTCTCCTTTAGAATGGACTGGTTGGATCTCGTTGCAGTCCAAGGGACTCTCAAGAGTCTTCTCCAACACCACAGTTCAAAAGCATCAATTCTTCAGCACTCAGCCTTCTTCACAGTCCAACTCTCACATCCATACATGACCACAGGAAAATCCATAGCCTTGACTAGACAGACCTTAGTCGGCAAGTAATGTCTCTGCTTTTGAATATGCTATCTAGGTTGGTCATAACTTTTCTTCCAAGGAGTAAGCGTCTTTTAATTTCATGGCAGAATGTGGTCCACTGGAGAAGGGAATGGCAAACCACTTCAGTATTCTTGCCTTGAGAACCCCATGAACAGTATGAAAAGTTCCTGTTTACTTTCCGCCAATAGTATGGTATCATCTGCATATCTGAGATTTTTGAGTGGAAATAAGGACTATATCAGAACCATAAGGATGTGAGTGGAAAGGGATATTTAGGAGATAAGTTCATTGAAGCCTAAGAATAATTTTCTTTACATGCATCCCATATTTGCACTGAGGTGACTGGAGGTGAAGGTATAAGTACTTAATGAGACACTGGCTTGGATTCTTTTGTCACTGAAGATCTGAAATGGCAAAAACTCAGAGGCACTTTTCCTGGTTTCTGTAACAGCCAGTAGGAGCCATTTATTGCTCCCCCAGAAAAGACAACATTTGATCTTCACCTCTCTCCCAAACTAAGGATAGGTCATCTTGCATACCCTTTCAGGCTGGTGATGAGGAACTGTTGGTTCTTAAATGGTCAACAAATAAGAGCAAGCTGGGGGACTTGCACGTAACAGTAAGTGAAAAATACGATTTGCTGCTCTGATAGGTGTCCTAAAGGATGTCCCTCTGCCACAATACCAAAATTCTGTCACCTCATGACATCATGACAACTTGACTTTCAGCAAGTAAAACTTTCTCTTTAGGAAATATTATTCAAGTCAGGATTCCTCTGGGCTCACTCTCTGGTCTACTCTTTTGGGTTCTTCCTTGGACATCTCTCCAGCTCCCGTGGTTCCAACAACCACATGCTTGATCCTAAATCTGTAACGCTGGTTTAGATCTATGTTTGTAGCCTATAATTAATTGTAGTTGGCAATATAAAAGTATTGTCAGATACCAAACAGAATTAGGTAACAATTAGGTAGAGACAGTTTTGGAGAACAGAGAAGAATAAACTGTTCTTGATATCTACACATTCTCCTACATTCTAAATAAGTAGGAAAATATGTGAGCGACAGACGCCAAGTCCAGGAAGAACTTTCAGGTGGAGGTTGGGAATGAAAGGCGCTGCTCGACTCCCTGGGGCAGTGATGACTGGATAGTGCTAAGACCCAGCCCATGTATTAGATAAACATCGCCCTTTCTCCCCTCACATGGCCGTAAATGAAATCCATCATTTACTAACTGCTTCAGCTACTGATAATGTAAGTCTGACTGCAGTGTTTAAGCATATGAGGGTTTATTTTTCTCTAACATAAAAAGCATCTCGAGGTAGGTAGTCCAGGGCAGATATGGTGGAGTGAGTCCTCAAGGACTTAGTGTCTCTTTCTTCTCTTCTCAGTAGTGACTTCTTTCTAGTGGATGCATCATGGTTTCCACATGGCTGCTAGGCTCATATGGTTTGTCCACAGCCCGAGCAGCAAGAAGACAAAGGGGCAAAGGAGGGCAAAGGGTGCTTTTACTGACATCTCACAAACCACACCTACTTACACGGTAAACTGGGAAACTTGGCATTCAATTCAGAAAATTGCCACCTAGGGAGAAAAAATTAGGATTTTTGTTATTAATTAAGAGAGTAAATGGCTACTGGGTAAGCAGTCAGCAATCTCTACCACTTGCCAGGAGGGAGCAGGTCAGGAGTGAGCGCTTTCCATTCCTATATAGCTCACTGTATGAGAGAATGACAGATTAACCTGACAGATAAGACTGAAAAAGACTGATGAGTTGGTCACTGAGGGAACAGTACCCAGTATCTCTTCATCACTGTCTTGTTTGTACTTAATTAAGGCAAACACTTAGAAAGTACAAGTCAGATATGTGATATTTCATTTCCACCTTCTCCTCCGGTCCCTTACTCCGTGAAGCTAGGGTCCAGGTTCTGAGAGGCAGGTGTAAGTCCTGACACTGATTTCCTTAATCAGTTTTGCTAGTAATAAAGATGTAATGGTATTTTGATCCTCCTTTGTCTCCTTGTACTTGATCTCAATAGTAAGATTTCATATGGGAAGAGATTGAGTTATTAATATTGCTAATCTCTTAAATTGTGATTACCTTTGTGCTTTTAGTATAACAGGACTTCTGGTAACTGAAGCTCTTATTATCTTATGCTCTGAGACACTCCCTCTTGACTTGCATGGTTATTAGAAACTGTAGGGGAGGAATATAAACTTTCTTCTATCCATCTCAGGTTCATTCACTAGTGCACTAAAATTAGAATGATGAAAGAGAGATGAACAGAAATGAATTAGCATGTGTGCTGGGCACACACACAGGGGTACTCGAGGATGAGTAACTAACTCCAAGGGTGGTTAGAACTTGGGCTTAAATAGTATTTTAACAAAGAACAGTAAATTTGTAGAGAAGTTACAAGATAAAGGAAAAGGGCTTTGAGCTTCTGGGGTGGCAAACTGTGGGAAGGTATTGATAAATATATGAGGAAAACTAATGGAAGTCAAAGTCTACTGAGTAATGTTTTTAATGTAGGTTCTGCTAGTGAGGTCTTTGGGCTTAGAAGAGTTTAGAGTTTTCTCCAGTGATTAATTTCTGTCTCTTCTGGGAAAGAAGGGAAAGGAACACATTTACACATTTATGTCCTGATTTTAGGTAAAGAGGGAGAGATTTTTTTATATCTACTTTTTCTCAATAGTCTTCAGTTTAAAATAATCCTTGATACCAGCATGGTATATTTGGGTAGTATATATCCTGCTGCCATTCAGAACCATACTAAGAGCACAGTTACTGAGAGTACATGAAAATGCAACTCAAATAGGGGCATGGTCAGAGGGACTCATTGACAGCTAATAGGGAAATATGACCAGTTTCCCTGGTAGTTCAGCTGGTAAAGAATCCACCTGCAATGCAGGAGACCCCTGGTTTGATTCCTGGGTTGGGAAGATGCCCTGGAGGAGGGACAGGCTACCCACTCCAGTATTCTTGCCTGGAAAACTCCCATGGACAGAGAAGCCTGGCAGGCTACAGTCCATGGGATTGCAGAGTTGGACATGACTGAGTGACCAAGCACAGCACCGGGAAATATGACAAGAAAAATTAGGCCAGGAAATCTGTAATTTCACAGAAAAGCAAGACGACTTGCTTGCTTTTGAAGATTCATCCAAACAGTTACAGGTTCAACATATATTCACTAAATTCTCACTAAGTTACAGGTAGAGAATTCAAGATTTCACTTAAATGGAATAATTAGGACTTGAAACTGTCTTTTTTTCCCATTAATATGTACAACTGCATGCCCTAATTAACAAATAAGCTAAGGAGGGTTTGATTGATACTACTTTCTGAAAACTGAGAATCCTAATTAGAACATATCCCTAATTAGAACAATCTGACATCTCCTTGGAGGCAGGACAAGAGTACTTAACAAGCTGACAATCAGTAAAGAATAAATATATTTAATAATGTAAAACAGATATTAAAGAGTATTTATTTTTGGCTAAAACTTGGTGGTGGAGAAAAAGGAGCAGAGGGGAAAAGAAGAGGAAATATATTAGTTGCATCATTAATTATAATGGGGAATTAATAGACACAGTAAGGGAATCTTATAGTTATTATAAAAGAATGTACCATCACAAAAATATAAGCTTTTCTAAGTATCAACATTTCATACACATAAGAAAGAAGAAAAGCAAATTATATAGTTACTTAATGTAAATAAGAAATAAGATATAAAATATTATGTCATATAATATTATGACCTAAATAAAGCAAACATATATACATAAATGTAAATGTCCTAACCTCTTTATTAGCTAAAAAGTATCAGGCTGGATCATAAAGTAAAATACAAATCCATGTTACATACAAAAACCTAGCTAAAACAAAGTGATTCAAAAAGATGGAAAATAAAACAGTGGCCAAAGATGTAAGTAAATGCAAACAAATGAACAAATAATATGGGTATCAGTTAGAATGGAAATCAGGCCAAAACTAGTAAGCTCCCTTAATAATGTTAAGGGTAAAGTTTACAATGTTTATGTGAGAACTGTGACTCGCTATGTCCTAAATAAAAAAACAGCAGGACTGGTAAGAAGAAATAAACACAGTAATGGAGGGAGACTTTAAGTTACCTTTCTCAGTTCATGATGAAACAAATTTACTGAAAAACGAAAAAAATTTACATGATAAATATATAAAACATGTCTATGTGTACATGTATATGCGTAGTTCTGTTTCTGAGAAACTAGAACCACACCTTCTTATTAAGCAGTCAAGACAGCCACATAAATGAATAGGTATTTGGTCACAAAAGCAAACCTCAATAAATGTTACCTGTTAGAAAGAGCCCAGATAATGTCCTCTAGTGAAGTCTCTCAGTTGTGTCCGACTTTTTGCGACCCCATGGACTGTAGCCTACGAGGTTCCTCCATCTGTAGGATTCTCCCTCCAGGCAAGAATACTGGAGTGGGTTGCCATTTCCTTCTCCAACTGTGTAATTAAACATAATTACTTAAGTAATTAAGAAAACAAAAGTTCTCTATTACTTGAATATTAAAAGCTATTTTTAAAGGTAAAAATAGGTAAGAGAAAAATGTAAAATGACAAAACATTTAGAAAATGGATGTGAAACTTTGCAACATTTCACAACTCATGGGATATGTGTACTGCTAAAACAAGAATATAACATGTAACTTTAAATACTGTATAATAAATGGAACAATGAAAATAAACTAAGCACCTAATCAGGAAAAAAATCATAAAATTAATAAAAATAGAGGGTAGGAAAATAGTTTAAAATATGGAATTATTAATAGAAAATGAATCAATCAATAAATAGCTTTTCTTTGCCAAATTGCTACATCTTTTACTATTATTTATTCTAAATTCAGAAAAAAAGGGAGGGCAAATACTAAATTTAAGAAATATTAGAGAAATAGAAATAGAGGAAATAAAAAAATCCAAACTATTTTGCTTTCTTCTATTCAAATGGATTAAAAGGCTTAGATAAATAGAGCATTTTCTAGGAAAATAATGCTGGAACATATAGGAAACCTGATGAGTCCAAGTCCATAAAATAAACTTGTGAAGAGTTATATTACAAAAGTTACCACTCACAAGCGGTTTCACAGGAGAATTCACCAAAGAACAAATAATTCCAATACTATATAAACTAATCTAAAGCCTAAAAATGAAGAAACACTTCAAAATTATTTAAGTATAACACCAATGCCAAAGTCTACAAAATTGCATACAAAAAGGACCAACTTCATTTTTGAATATGATCACAAAAATCCCAAATAAAATATTAGCAGTTATTTCAGCAAGAGAAAAAACAGAGGTTCATCATATCTAAGCAGAGTTTTCCATGGGTACCCATGGGTACATGGATGGTTCAGTATTAGGAAATCTACTAATATTTGTTAATAGAACTAAAGAGAAAACTCTTATGATCAACTCTGTAGATGCTGAGAAGATATCTATTAAAAAAATCATCATCATATAATGATGACTAAAATCACCTCAAAAAATAGGTTTTGACAGAGACAATCTGAAGTTTGGACCTCTCTCTGTCTCTCTCTCTCAGCTAGGACTAAGAACCCTATTGAGTCTATTCCACTTATATTTATTTCTAGCTATATATATATATATATATATATATATATCCCACACCACATATATACATTTCAAACTGTTTGCCCTCTTTGGACTAAATTCACAGAGAATTTCATATGTCAAATTTCTTTCCTGGCCCTGAGAATCTCATGCTGTATTAGGTAAAATGTAACATTTCACTGTCTTATTGATTTGAATTTTTTTTTTTTTTTTTTTTTTTTTTTTTTTTTTTTTTTTTTTTTTATAACTCTTTTTATTTTCTTTTTCCAAGTTCTGGACATATATTCTGGGTTCCATAATTTTAAAAGCAAAAATCACAGTATATTGTTCAAGGACCAAAGAGCTATCTGCAGCATGAAGTTTCTTCGTTTTCTTAATTGGGCAAAACAGCTCCCTGGTGCAAATTAAGATCTTTTATTCCTCTTTGAAAAATGAAAGAAATGTGGCAGAGAAACTTCCTAGCAGTGAACTGAATACTTTTCCATGCAACTTTCACTTGTTTTTATCTTTTTCAAAGGTAGAAATAATGTGTATTCTCCTGGCTAAAACACGTGCGTAAACTGAATTTCAGAGTTAAGAATATGCTGAAGGTCACCAGAATGTAGCAGATCCTATTTTTAAACTCCACTTTATTTGACTCCAACTCCTGTGCTTTTCTGCACCAATACACATTGCCTTCTAGGAAAGAATGTAAAAAAATAAGAATATGAAATAGAGAAATATGAGAGGAACAGAGAGTGAACAATCTGGAGAAACGGTTCTAAGTCAGCATGAAAGAGAGCACAGACTCAGTGTTGGTGCCCCAAATATAGTTTTCTTTGGTTTAGATTCCAAAGTAGAAACTTGTACATGTTCTTAAAAAGTTCGTCTCCAAGGCTGGATGAAAAAAGTCAGCTACGAGAACATTTAACCTTGCTTTGTTTTCAACAATAACTCTCTTGGAGGATGGGTCAACCTTGTTCTGGTAATACATCAGAATCTTCAGGGACATTGTGTATAGTTAAAAATTGTTGTCACATGATTTTGAATACTGAAAGTAAAATATGTACAAATAATGTCATAATACAATTTAGTGATATAAAATATTCTGGTGAGAATACACAAAAGACAGAATTTATCCTCTTGACACCATTTATACTAAAAATGACAAATAAGGTTATTCCTTATAGGCTTCCCTGTAGCTCAGATGGTAAATAATCTGCCTGCTGTGCAGGAGGCCCAGGTTTGATCCCTGTGTCTGGAGGATCCCCTGGAGAAGGGAGTGGCAACCCATTCCAATAATCTTGCCTGGAGAATTCTGTGGACAGTGGAGCCTGGAGGGCTACAGTCCATGGGGTCTCAAAGAATCAGAAATGACTAAGTGACAAACATTTTCACTAAGAGGTATAGATCAGTGTCTTGGGATTTGTAAAATTTAATTTTTTATCAAATGGTTTTCACACATACTGCTTTACAGAACATAAATTATACTGCTGAACATTTAAAACTAGTTTTTATGTTCATAACACTTTATATATAACTTTTTACTGTACTCCTACTGTATTCCAGGTATTAGCGACAGAGCAGTAAACAAACAAACAAAAAAATACTTGGAGCTTAGATTCTAGATATTTATTACACTGGAATAATTAGTTAATATTTGTGTATGTTATTTACATTGTGATTATCATGTCTCACACATATCTTACACAACATAGTAAGTGTCCAGTAAGTTTTGCAAATTGAATATATTCAACCTGCTTAATTTAATTTTTAATTTTTCTCTAAAAACATCATTTAAAAAAGTGTTTGTTTTAATAATGAACAAAAAATTTTATATAAGAAGTTATGTAAAATCTCTGGTTATACATCCAGGGCCTAAGAAGACGCAGAATATAAATTTTAAGCAAAATTTACTTTTTTAAAAACAACTTCACTGAGTCACCAGCACAACCTGGTGGTTGCTTAAATGAACTACTTGGTTCAGTGTTTAAAAGTTTTTCTTGTGAGTTGTGTCTCCATTCTTGCATTGATTTGGCTTTTTCTTTTTTGTATTTAAAAACCACACTAAGAAATTTATGACAATCGTAATTAAAATTTATACAACTTTTTGTAAAACAAATATAAATATTTTTAATATCGTAATATCAATTTATTTATTTTAATTGGTGGCTAATTACTTTACAATATTGTAGTGGTTTTGCCATAAAAATCCTGTACATATTGGTCCTCTAACAGCCATGTGCTTGGAATATCTGTCTCCTCTCCAAGTTAATTTATTTCTAGAGGGCAAGAAGAGTGTTATGATTTTTTTAATTAGAATCCTTCTTCCTATAATAACTTAATATTCTGTGAATTAAAAGTAATTATTGTTTTACTGCTTTGCAACATTTTAAAGGGTTTGTGGGTTTTGCAGATGGCTTGCACTCATTTAATAGAGTCTGGGATATTGTCAGATTCGTGATATTTATAATCTAATTGGCTCTTCTTCCAAGTGATTGTGACTAGAAATAACTGGGAAGAAGCTGAATGACCATTTGCCAGAAATGTCTTTAAAGGTATTTTACCATGAATGAGGCCAGTTGTACTAGACAACCTCTAATTCTAAGATTGCAAAACTAATAATGATTCATTAAAAGAGATCATTTTCACCTACTTGTACTTCCACTAGCTAATGCTGGAACTCAGCTCCTGTGAATTTCCACAAGAGCTTCAGGGAGTCTCTGGAAAGGTCTTGGTGTGCTCAGGAACCAGTGGTCTCACTGGCAGCACTCTACTTCCTGCAACCTTCTCTCTGCTGTCTTCGCTCACCAGAGCTCATAGACCAGCCTATGGGAGCACAGCCACATTCTCCAAGGCTGGTACCAGCCCCTGACACAGAATTCCACTTCCTCGGTACCTTGTTTCCCATCTCCCACACTCATCTGCTGCTCTGTATGGTGGCCACTTTCATTTTTCTTTCTTTTTTCACATATCCAACAAATTCTTTGATTTGTTGATGTGGTGTATCACACTGATTAATTTGTGGACACTGAAAAATCCTTGCATCCCTGGGATGAATCCCATTTCATCATGACCTATGTTCTTTCTAATGCATTGTTGAATTCAGATTGCTGGTCTTTAGTTGAGGATTTTTGCATCTATGTTCATCAGTGATATTGGCCTGCATCTTTTTTCTTGTGATGTCTCTGTCTGGTTTTGGTATCAGGGTGATGGTGGCCTTATAGAATGAGTTTGGAAGTTTTCCTTCCTCTGCAATCTTCTGGAACAGTTTCGAAAGGATGGGGGTTAACTCTTCTCCAAAATGTTTGACAGAATTCACCTGTGAAGCCATAAGGTCCTGGACTTGTTTGTTGGGAGCTTTTTAATCCATTTCAATTTCAGTGTTTGTGATTAATCTGTTTATATTTTCTATTTCTTCCTGGTTCAGTCTTGGGAGACTACCCTTCTAAGAATTTGTCCATTCATTCCAGTGTGCCCATTTGCTTGGAATACAGTTGGTTGTAGTAGTCTCATGATCAATCCTTTGTAATTCAGTGGAAGTCATTTGTAACTTCTCTTTTTCATGTCTCATTTCATTGATTTGTGTCTTCTCCCTTTTTTTCTTGATGAGTCTGGCTAAAGGTTTATCAATTTTATTTCTTTTCAAAGAACTAGCTTTTAGTTTCATTGATCTTTGCAATTATTTTTTGTCTCTTTCATTTATTTCTGCTCTGATCCTTATAATTTCTTTCCTTCTACTAACTTTAGGTTTTGTTTTTCCTTCTTTCTCTTGTTGTTTTATATGTAAGGTTAAGTTGTTTATTTGAGATTTTTCTTGTTTCTTGAGATAAGATTGTATTGCTATAAACTTCCCACTGAGAACTGCTTTTTCTGCAACCAATAGATTTTGGACCATTGCGCTTTTCAACAACAACCAAAAAAACCCAGATACGTATTTTCTGATTTCTTCTTTGATTACTTCACTGATCCACTGGTTGTTTCATAGCATATTGATTGGCTGCCATGTGTTTGTGTTTTTATAGGTTTTTTTCCCCTTATAGTTTATTTCTAATCTCACTGAGTTGTGATCGGAAAAGATGCTTGATATGATTTCAGATTTCTTAAATTTACCAAGGCTTGCCTGTGGCCCAATATGTGGTCAATCCTGGAGAATGTTCCATGTGCACTTAAGAATGTGTAGTTTGCTGCTTTTGGATGAGATGCTCTATAAGTATCAATTAAGTCCAACTTACCTAAAGGGTCATTTGAGACCCGTGCTTCCTTATTAGTTATCTGTATGGATGATCTGTCCATTGATGAAAGTGGGGTGTCAAAGTCCCCCAATATTATTGTGCTACCAGCAATTTGTCCCATTATGGTTGTTAGTATTTGCCTTACATATTGAGGTGCTCCTATGTCAGATGCATATATATTTACAGTTGTTATGTCTTCTCTTGGATTGATCCCTTGATCATTATGTAGTGTTCTTTTTTTGTCTCTTATAACAGTCTTTGTTTTAAAGTCTATTTTGTCTGATATGAGTATTGCTATTCCAGCTTTCTCTTGATTTCCATTTGTGTGGAACTTCTCCCAATCCCATACTTTCAATCTGTGTATGACCCTAGGTCTGAGGTGGGTCTCTTGTAGACAGCACACGTACAGGTCTTTGTACCAACCAGTCAGTCTATGTCTTTTGGTTGGTGCATTTAATCCATTTACATTTAAGGTAATTATTGATATGTATGATCCTATTACCACTCTCTTAATTGTTTTGGGTTTGTTTTTGTAGATCTTTTCCTTTTCTTGTATTTCATACCTATAGAAGTTCCTTTGGCATTTGTTGTAAAGCTTGTCTGGTGAATTCTCTCAACTTTTGCTTGTCTGGAAAGCTTTTGGTTTCTCCATCAAATCTGAATGAGAGCCTTGCTGGATAGAGTATTCTTGGTTGTAGGTTTTTCCTTTTCATCACTTTAAATATATATATCTTGCCACCTTCTGGCTTGTAGAATTTCTCCTGAGAAGTCAACTATTAACCTTATGGAGTTCCCTTGTATGTTATTTGCTATTTTCCGCTTGTTGCTTTTAATATTTTATCTTTGTCTTAAATTTTTGTCAATTTGATTATTATGTGTCTTGACATATTCTTCCTTGAGTTTATCTTGCCTGGGACTCTCTGCACTTCCTGGACTTGGTTGACTGTTTCCTTTCTCATGTTAGGGAAGGTTTCAGCTACTATTACTTCAGATATTTCCTTGGATCCTTTCTCTCTCTCTTCTTCCTCTGAGACACCCTATAATGTGAATATTGGTCCATTTAGTGTTTTCCCAAAGGTTTCTCAGGTTGTTTTCAGTTCTTTTCATTGTTTTTCTTTATTCTGTTCCATGGCAGTAATTTCCACCATCCTATATTCCAGGTCACTTATCCATTCTTCTGCCTCAGTTATTCTGCTATTGATTCCTTCTAGTGCAGCTTTCAATTCAGTTATTGTATTGTTCATCTCTGTTTGTTTTGCTCTTTAGTTCTTCTAGGGATTTCTTAAGTATTTCTTGCATCTTCTCTTTTTTTTTTTTGTTATTTTTTAAATTAAATTTATTTATTTTTAATTACAATACTATATCTGTTTTGCCATACATTGACACGAATCAGCCATAAGTGAACACAATCTTTGCCTCTATTCTTTTTCTGAGATCACGGATCATCGTCACTATCATTATTCTGAATTCTTTTCTGGACGGTTGCCTATCTCCACTTCATTTAGTTGTTTTTCTGGATTTTTATCTTGTTCCTTCATCTGGGACATAATCCTCTGCATTCTTATTTTGATTAACTTTCTGTGATTGTGGTTTTCATTCTGGCAGTGAAAGGATTGTAATTCTTGCTTCTGCTGTCTGCCTTCTGGTTGGATGAGGCTTTGTAAGAGAAAATCTGACGTGGGGTTCAGTACCTTCACAACAGTGAGAAACTGGTGGTATAACTGTTTTCCTGTTTGTGGGCTGCTGGACCCAGAAGGTACAGGATTTGATTTTATCATGACTGCATCCCTCCTATTGTCTTGTTGCAGCTTCTCCTTTGTCTTTGGATGTGGGCTATTTTATGGTGGGTTCAAGTGTTTTCCTGTCAATGGTTGTTCAATAGTTGTGATTTTGGTGCTCAGCCATCTTCCCAGTGGGCCCATCTTGAATCTTCAGAATCCCCTGGTGTATTTGGGTAGCTTTATTAGTGGGGATATTTATTCAGATAGGAGCAACATGCACATAGGATGCCCCATAACAATATGTGTGAAGGACAGACTAAAAACTTAAGAAAGCTATTCTAGTATGTAGAATGTTGCCTGAGTGAAGTCAATGTTGCTCAGTCATGTCTGACTCTTTGTGACCTCACTGTAGTCTACTAGGCTCCTCTGTTCATAGAATTCTTCAGGCAAGTATACTGGAGGGGGTAGCTGTTCCCTTCTCCAGAGTATCTTCCAAACCCAGGGATCATCTCAGGTCTTCCACATTGCAGGTGGATTCTTTACCATCTGAGCCACCAGGGAAGCCCCCGAAACACTGGAGTGGGTAGCCTATACCTTCTCCAGGGGATTTTCCTGACTCAGGAATCAAACCAGGGTCTCCTGCATTGCAATCAGATTCTTTATCAGCTGAGCTACCAGAGGAGCCCTACAGTGTTGATTACATTATTATTCATCTTGAATTAAATTCAAGATAATAAAAAAATTAATCTAAATGGGTGATATCTTAAGATTTTAGTTTCAAGGAGAATATAATTTAAAAAATTCCCTTAAAAGATTTAATTTCTATTTCTGAGGTAAAACCCTGTATCTTTTATCTTTTTAAAATTAAAACTTTTAAAATAGTAGATTCATATGCAGTTATCAAAGTAATACAGGGATGCTATGTAACTTCTATTCAACTTCCCCCAATGGTAACACCTTAAGACTATAATACAGCAGCACAACCAGGATATTGATACTGATACAATTCATTGATCTCATTCATATTTCTCAGTCTTACTTTGATTCATTCATATATGTGTATATATATAGTTCTATACAAGTTTTTTCACATATGTAGGTTTGTATGTTCAATACCTCAGTATTTCAATATACAGATTTATCACCACAAAGATCTCTTGTGATGTTCTTAATTTGTTATGTTTATCTTCCTCCTTAAACTTCATTCCCAGCTTTTAACTCTAGTCCTTAAGCCACTAGTCTGCTATCTATATTACTTTTCATTTAATTAATATCACTTAAATGGAACAATACAATATGTAACATTTTGAGACTGACTCTTTTCACTTAGTGTAATTCCCTTGAAATTCATCTCAACTGTTACCTGTATCAATAGTTCATCCATATTTCTGTGTGAAGATAAGTTTTCCTTGCTTTGGGGTGCATCCTCGAGGTTGTAACTGCTAGGTAGTCACATGTTCAGCTTTAGAAGGACCTAAAAATTGTTTTCCAGAGTGATTTTAACATTTTATATTCCTACCCTGAACTTATGATTGTTGTAGTTTTTTTTGTATCACTGTCAGCATTTGGTGCTGTCATTGTTTTTAATTTTAGTCATTCTGATAAATATGCAATGCTATTTCATTGTAGTTTTAATTGTATCATTGGAAGGACTGATGTTGAAGCTGAAACTCCAATACTTTGGCCACCTGATGCAAAGAGTTGACTCATTTGAAAAGACCCTGATGCTGGGAAAGACTGAGGGCAGGAGGAGAAGGGGACGACAGAGGATGAGATGGTTGGATGGCATTACCGACTCGATGGACATGGGTTTGTATGAACTCCGGGAGTTGGTGATGGACAGGAAGGCTTGGTGTGCTGCGGTTCATGGGGTCGTAAAGAGTTTGGACACGACTGAGTGACTGAACTGAACTGACTTGAACTGATAATGCTCAACATCTTTAAGACCCTCCTCACCTTCAGTGAAATGTCTATTCATATCTTTTTCACATTTTCTACTTCTTTACATTTTGAGCATTTTTAAAAATATATAATCTTGATATATTTATGAGATTTTATGCTTGCAAATACTTTTCTCTATCTCCCTTCCTTTTTATCTTTTGAACCGGGTATTTGACTGAGCCAAACCATTTAATTTTGGTGAGTTTAAATTTGCAAGTTTTTCCTTTTATAGACTGTGCTTTTGATGCCAAGTCTTAAAAATCTATGCTTAGCCCTAGATCTTAAAGGTTTCCCCCTCATCTGTGTTCTTTAAGCCAATTAAGCGAGTTTAATACTATTGGGTTTTTGTCTTAACCTCCAACTGTCTTACTTAGAAAAGAAAGTTTCAGAAACAGGTGCTTTAGATCAAAATCTTCCAAGCAGGTTTTCTTGGTGATCTTAGCTAAGAGTTTACTTTTCCTCTTCAATGGTTATTAGGAGACTGTGAGTCAGAGTAAATCCCACCATGAACTCCACAGGGCAAACACCCATTAACTTTCATAATGAATTAAATTATTTGGTGCTTTCATTTGTTAATTACAATTGTAATTCTGATGATACTTGGGAAAGATTAGGTGATACCAAAACAAAAACAAAAACAAAAACAAAACAAAACCCCAGAAAAACACAAAATCTTCTCTTCTTTAAAAAATAAGCAATATTAATCACAAATGAAAAAGGGTCGCTTTTATCTGAGTGAAACCAAATTGCTTCCTTCATGGACTGACTTTTCTTAATCATATTTGATATATTTTCTGTTTGATATAATTAGAGAAACAGTATATTTCATACAATTCCTCACCATAGTGTGAGTTCATGAATGTAAGGAACTCTGTTTTGTTCTGTATTATATCCCACATGTAGCATCTACTATGATAGTTGTTCAAAAATTTTTTGTAGAATGATTGAACTAATCAATCAATGAGTATTATCACCAATTATTTAGGAGAGTCATCACTGCAAGAAAGATCAGAGCAGTGAATTCATCTAGTGTTCTATTTCTAAATAATAGAGGTATAGAGAAAAGAGCATGAGTTTTTCAGGCTAGTAACCCTGGAGAGGGAGGCATCTCTCCATGCTTTCCTGTAACACACAGTCTCAAGTTCTGAAGTTTGTGTTCTGCTGTTTCATCTATATTGATTTTGATAGATAGCATTCTTTAGGCAGGTTGATAAGTAGTCCAAGGCCCTTAGGGAGGGGTACATTCTGTAGCAGGCCTCGTCCAAGTTATAATATACTTTGCTCAAAGGCACGTTCTTTCCTCCTTAACAGGAACTTGTTCCTTTTGGTCAATCTTGTGCTGATGTTATCTCAAGATGTATGCACTGGGAAAGGGGTCTGGTAAAACTTTTACGACCTTGAAGCATTCTTTTAATCTATTGTTAGTAGCTGTCTAGAAGGTATATAAAGCTCTGCTCAAGTTAACCATGACTGTGGCGGTGGGCGGGGGTGGTGGTGGAGGGCAGTATTTTTCTACCCCCTTCTGATGTCTATGTCAGAAGTCTGTTTATTTCTTTTCAATAAACTCTCCTTCCTCACTGCAAGCCTTGAGTGGTCACTGCTAACTGTCCGGCTCTGTGAGGAAATTCCTATTCCTCAATAGGGGCTGTGAGCTTGGGTATGACACATGCCCTGACCTCATCTCGTCCAGGTTGGTTTCAGCTTCTGAGCTGAAAGTAAAGCAAAATGGGCAATATGGGTATTTATGCCCATAAATCAGAGATATTAGCCTTATTCCTAAACTCAGTATTCGGGGGTATATGTTAAATCTCTGAGTTTTCATCCTCTTTGGCCTGTTGCAATCTCCCCTAGCTTCTTCTATTGATGCCCAGCCTTAGTTTTGGACACCTGTCTATATTATAGCTTCTCCTGCAACTGAGTAAATCCTTACCCTAAATTCTAGGCCACACCTTAGACATCATCCAAAATGAGTTGCTGTTAATGTTTTATTGTGCTTCCTTTCAATCCTAATTTGTAATTGCCATATAAATTCCACTTCATGCTTATGCTCTCCCTGGAGTGCTTCATACTTTGTCATCTTCATGCTTTTCCTTCTTGAATATGCTTTCCTTGTCCTGCTCCCTGTTCTCTGTTTAAACATTACTTTCTCGGTTAAGTCTCTCAGCCTCTTAAGGCAATCTTAAATGCTTGGGTACCAATGTACCTATTATCCTGTGGCTATAAGTGTTTGTCAGGTTCCACCACAGACTGTCAGATCTTCCAGGGCAAGGGGCATGTTTAAATTATTTGCCATTGTATCAAGACATCATAGGTGTTTTTGATATGTATGCAGCAAGTTTCTAACCTGGGAAATATACAGGAGAGAAGAGTGTGGAGCTGAGAGCCAATGAGCAATGGGTTCTTGCTGTTTTGTTGATTCTCTTCTATTGTACATTTAATCCTAAGAAAACATTGTGGGTTCCACAGTCCACAGTGAGTTAAGTCAATATCATGCTCAATTTCACTGAGCACCAAACTGCCACTGTGCTATCATCAAACATCCTGAGAATGTGATTTGAAAGTAGGTTAAATTAGACAATCCAGGTGAATTGTCTTTTTGATATTCTCTTCCTCATAGTTTTTAATATAAGCAAAATTTGCATGTAACTCATCTCTAACAGTTTCTAGTGGCAAAACCCGAAAATTGTAGCAGATGAGGTTTATGTTACATGAAAAAGACTCATTATTGGGAAAGATGATAATATTATTACTTGCCAGAGAAGGAAGCTGGAAGTTTCTCTTTTGATAAGTGAGGTATAGAGGAGGGTATAAAAACTGTCACTTTTGATTATTACTTATGAATCAGAACACCTTAAAGCCAGTTTTCACAATGTTTAACTTTTCATATACTGTACATATTTTTGCCAGTTTTCCCATGATTTGGCATATATTAATGCAAGGGAAAATATCATTCTCAGGGTTTATGTTGATAAGCAAGTGACCCTAGGAACTTATAAAAAGAACACTGAGGTTGTAGGCAGTTGGTGTGAGACTGTAAAACTATACTTGTGAAAAAGAAGTAAAATTACTAGAAAAAAATAAAGTGACTTATCTGAAAAAAAAAAAAGCAATAAAACCAACAGTCATATGCCATTAAGATAAGTTAAAAAACGTCATGTCTGCTATGGTTATAAAGCATGTATAGTATCTATTATAATTCAGTTGCTGCACAAATAACATTTAAAACTAAAAAAAAAAAAAAACAAAAACTTGGAGAAAAGGCAGAACCAAGGCAACCCAGAGGCCAGGAACAGAGCATATTTCAGCAGAAATTATCCTGACACAATGCCACAGCCCTGCTCTTTACAACTGACATGGGCCCTGGATACTGCTGCAGCCACCAAAATAGTCCCCAGCTGTCTCACTGCAGTCATATCACTCCCACTCAGATTAATTTCTCAGGTGGAAGCATGCAACAAGGTCAGTGTGTCTCTTTTCTGTGAACCTAGAGACAGAGGGGAGGTGTTTCTCTCCCACATGGATTTGATAGTAGGAAGCTGGGCAGTGAATCTTATCAACATGACAGTGAATGGGAGCTTATCCTCCAAGATATATGCCTACACATTTGTTTTCTCATATTTATTGAAACAGTGAACTTATATTTTCAACTCCAGCTAGTGGTTTATTTACATAATATTCAATATGACATTTGGGAGTGGAACATTTGCTGTTTTTTCTTTGCATGTGATTAAACTGATGCCAAGAAAATTCAGGTCATTTTCCTTTAACTTGTTTCAATCTGCCTTTATATTTTCAAGATGCTTTTTATCTCTGGCAGCAGTATTGGATACTGGTAGAACCAAACAGTAAGCCAGCTGGCAAAGTAGAAAAATAATATCCAGAGGCTTAGCCCCAGCATCATGAAAAAAAAGTACAGAAGGAGGCATTTGTACCAAGAAGCAATTTAACACACTAAAAGAAATATATTCAATTAGAGCAACTGGACAATAGTCATTAAAAGTCATGTGTGTGTGTGTGTGTGTGTGTGTGTGTGTGTGTGTGTGTGTGATTCTTAGGCTTAATAAATGCACTCTAAAATTTTTTATACATGACTAACAATTTATGTATTGGTTTATTAATTTCAATTTTTCAGGTAATAACAAAAGACTTGGATTAACCTAGTTATCTATCAGAAAGAGACTGATCAAATACATTTTTGGGCATTTGTACAAAAATTTTTACATAGGTGTATTAAAAGTTAATACTATATATATGCTATATATTATCCTATTGATTTTACAGAGATGGTAGCATTCTATGTGCACTCTGATTTAATCTGCTTTTTATCTTAGATGTACCATTTCCTGAGTCACAACTAGAGGACGAATAAGCCTTAGAATTTAGGAAAGAGTAAATTCAGAAGACTGGTCAATTCACAGGATGACAACTGTGCAGTTAGCCTGCCTAAAAGCAAACATTTCAGACTGGAACAGTGGTATAGGAGGGTTTTCTCCACTTACCAATATATTCTGTGTTCCAAAAATGTCACAGTCGCTTTGAAGGCACAGCTAATTTATTTACTTGGTTTTATTATTTTCTACTAACTTAGGCATGGGGCTTTCCTGGTGGGTCAGTGGTAAAGAATCCGCCTGCCAATGCAGGAGACATGGTTTTATCCCTGTGTAGGGAAGATCCCCTAGAGAAGGAAATGGCAAACCTTTCCAGTATTCTTGCCTGGGAAATTCCATGGACAGAGGAGCCTGGTGGGCTACGATGTGGTGACTAAACAACAAAAACTAATGTAGACATAGGTTACATTTTGGAGATAGGTTTTAAATTTCATGTAGATGATAAGTAGTACAACACATCCTTATTTTATCTTAAGTTTCTGAAGGTAAAATTGCATACTTTACCTAATTTATGTTGTAACCAAATCAAGCAGTTCTTTTTTTCCAAGAGGAATCTAAATTCTTCAGGAGGAACATGTTATTTTCCAAACAAGAGTGCTGGTTACTTGAAGCATTAGTCAGTTTGAAAGACACCTATGTTACAACAGACTCAGGAATAAGCAAAAGCTGACAGATTCCATCATCACTAGACCTGCTTTATCAGAAATGCAACAGGCTGTACTTCAAACTGACAAAAGAATGGCATTTTTTTCTATTATATCAAAACAGAACTTTTTTTCAATTTTGAAGATTTATAGCCACAGATTTTAAGAAAACTCATTTTTGGAAAAAAAAAGGAAAAGTTTTTACAAACATAAACTTTTAGTTTGCTTCGCACAACATGAGGGATCTTTGTTCCCCGACCATGGATCAAACCTGCACCCTCTGGAGTAGAAACACAGAATCTTAACCACTGGACTGCCAGGGAAGTTCCTAGTTTGCTTTAGAGAAAACCTGTATCAAACAAGTTCAAGCTATTAATTTCATCAATATTTATTTTTGTCAGATTCTAGTCTAACCACATGTAAGAGAAAGGAATAAACAATAGATGGTCAAATTCTATTTGATGAGGTAGAGGCATAAACAAAATTATGAGTTAGATACAGTGACTGAGCATGCACAATGCATGCATATATACACGTATATCATATCCTTGATGCTATTACTATTATAATAAGTCAGACTAAGTTAGCTTTAAAGTAACTAGGTTCATTTCTCTCAGTTCCTACTTGGTACTAACACATTTCATACTTAACCTTATAAGTGAATACTTGTGATCCCTGTTGACTAATCATAAATATTTCACAGATACCACTGAAGCTCTGCTGAGTCTAAAAATGCAGTATAATAGAAAACATGACTAAAAAGCTCTGAAATTCTAGAAAATTTATAACTTATACAGTAGAAATTCCTAAAATGGTTAAACACAGAAAGGTCCATATTAACATTGTTTTCAGGGAAAACAAAGAGGGGTGGCCTCATCAGTCAGCATTCCACATTCATGCTGATATATGAAAAGTACATGGAAAAGCAAAGTGCAAGGTGGTCTAAAAATGAGGAGGAATCAAACTGAGCCCACTGTTAAGGATAAAGCTCATTCAGTGAGTAAGCACGATCTGAGAACAACCATGAGACTCAATAATATTTGTGTGTTTAAATGGCATGATTAGAGAGCAAAAAGGATCTCAGGCAAAAACCTTGTTCTG